>OW028633.1:2602500-7402500 GCA_932294325.1 Allophyes oxyacanthae | reverse complement strand
CAAAAAACTAACAAGTAGAAAATAATTTTCTTGTTGACAGCTTCTGAAGTCGGCGTAGGGGACGCCCTTAGCTGCGTTTCGCTTTAAATAAGTTTTTAATACGGTCTGAGGCCCTAAAGGCCGTTCAGGCCTCACCGAAAGACTGAGCCACTTGTAAGAGAAAAATAAATTAAAAGAATAATATATCTCCTATACCCCATGGATTTAGCCAGTGCCACTTACACTGATTTAATTACTGATTATAACCCATTGATTGGCCATAGTATTGTTGTGATCGATGCTAATCGATTTTGGGTATTTAGTCCATACATTTTGGGCAACCGTTTATCTCCTATACCCCATGGATTTAGCCAGTGCCACTTACACTGATTTAATTACTGATTATAACTCATTGATTGGCCATGGTATCATCCTGATCGATGCTAATTGATTTAGGGTATATCGTCAATACATTTTGAACACTACATCCTGTATATCTCCTATACCCCATGGATTTAGCCAGTGCCACTTACACTGATTTAATTACTGATTATAACCCATTGATTGGCCATAGTATTGTTGTGATCGATGCTAATTGATTTAGGGTATATCGTCAATACATTTTGAGAACTGCATCCTGTATATCTCCTATACCCCATGGATTTAGCCAGTGCCACTTACACTGATTTAATTACTGATTATAACCCATTGATTGGCATAACTTTAAAATTGATCGAATAACATTGAATTTCTGGGTATTTTTTGAGCATTGTCCTTTAAAATTATTTTGGAGGGATATCCTCGGGCCGATTTTAATGCGGTTTGATTTCCTGGCATAAGTCGACGTTGGCATTCAAATACACATAAATTCATTTCTGGACAGCATTGGACCAAATCTCATAACAAGATCGGCAATGTCCTTTTCCAAAAAATAAAAGGATCCATATTATTATCATATTCCGGAGGACTCATTCGTTTAATACAAGTACCTAAAATGTTTTTATTCCATGGCATTTGGCACCATGAATTATTTATGAGCCTACCTTCCATCACATTGAAACAAGGGTTGAACTATTGCAGTATTCATTTCCTATTTACAGATGACGAGGATACAAGGATAGAGGTAAACATGTTTCATACCTTTTTCTTTGTCATAATATTTACATAGACGGTAGATAAATGTTTAGGTATGTGTCAACCCAAATAAAACATTATTTCAACCAGCCTATGTATAGTGCCACAAACTTATCTGACCCGGTCATGGCGTCGCTGCCGTCGCTTTCACCAATGTCATCTCCCTACAAAAATGACATTTTGAAGTCATTTTTGTTCCGTAGCGACGTTAGTTCCAATTTTGGTCACCGGGTCAGATAAGTTTGTGGCACTGTACGTTTTCTTGACGTTTCTCACTCAAATTAATAATAAGGAACTGCATCTAAATTATAATGAAAAATTATGTGAAAAAATCAATAATAATTTATTAAGTAGTTACCTAGTTGTGAAAAATGCTTTATTATAATATTAATTAAAAAATTATACCTTTTTTAACACGGTTTTATTAGCTTCACCCGTAACTAACTAACTATGTAAGAAAATCTTGGAAGTTATTTTTATTTTACTATTTTTATTTAAGCCTTCAAGCCTCCTTCCATATGTCAATATTGTTGAACCAGTCATCCTTTACAGGTATCTCTGTAATAGAAATTCTAGCATTAGTTCAGAAAATTCTTTACTGGACAAGATATCGACCAAACAAGCATTACTCCTTCTAAAAGCCACAACATCTAACTTAGTTTTTTCTAACAAAACATTTAATTGTGTTGCCAAGTTTTTGTTGTGGATCCCGGAAACTTTCTCTCCAATCTATCTTGTAAGCCCTCAGCAAACCTCTTTAGGGCGCTTCGATCCGGTAAATCAATAAGCAGAACCCACTTTGAAAGTTGGTAAACTCTTCTACGCAGTATAGTTAGACTACGGATATTATGAACTCAAGACAATTTTAGTTTCTAAACTTTGTTAGTTCTGGACTGCGAAAGAGACGTTGAGTTTTCAGGTTGGATACATAAGAGATAAATTTTAGTTGCCATTGTTCTCAGCCCCTTTTTGGATAAGTCTATATTCCGGTGTGGACTGCGATAGGTAGGTAGGTAGTATTACCAGATATTCCGCTTTTGGCGGGACATTCCGTTTCTCAGCCCTTTAAGGACGCGTCCCACCAGCACCCTGAGCGAGACACCCAAAATCCCACTTTTCCAACTAAGTAACCAATTTGGCGTTGTAGGACTAAGTTTGGGTAGGGTAGGGTAAGGTTTAGGTAAAATTTGATTTTTAGACAAAGTTTGAAAAAAATACCAAAAACTCCAAAATAATATAGCAACAGGCATAGTTTTTTTAATAGTTCAAATAAATTTATTTTGCATAGATACATTTATTCATTTTATTTATGGAAACTTTTCCCAAAAGACTGTTAAAAAAAATTGCGCGCTCTTTTTTACAATACGGGAGTGTGTGCGCGTGCGCTAACTTCTGATTACTCATTACTGGGCAGATCCGGTGAGTAAGGGATAGATCCCTTTCTCACACGGCGCTTGGTAATAGGCGTGGGCAATCTGTATCATTTTTGGGATTGGATCATTTGCATCTGACTCACTGAAAAGATCCGAATCACTGATATGCTTCATTTGTATCATTTGGCTCATCGGCTCAAAGGATATAAAATGGCGCGTACTCTTTCGGAACCGTATCACTGATACGGATAATTGAAATATGCAAAAAACGACCTTATTGTGTTTGATATGTAAGCGCCTTAGTGGTCATTTTTACGTGCATGGATAACGACAACGAAAAACTGTGAGAGTGTGAGTGATACATTTCATATATTTCATTTAGTATCTCTTTCTGACTTGTATAGAGTGTAATTATGTCACCAGCTCACTCGCGACGCGACGCGGGAGTCAGTAGTAAAGTATATCAGTGGATCACAATCCCAATCTCGCTCACTGCTCAGTGACTCAGTCGCCTCGCAAGCGACGTCGCGTGGAAAGATTCAGATCCGAATGATGCGATTGGAACGTTGTTACTGATCCAATCTTTCGTGTCACTTCAAAGATTCGTATCAGTGAGTCGGTTCCGTAAAGAGTTACACACGCCTACTTGGTAAAATAGCAAGCATTTTGTTTGCCCATCGGCGAGTTCTTCTTCACGGCATGCGTACTCCCTGCCGGTTCATCTCCATAGGACCTGGAACCGCGCACTTTGGGTCTCGACATTCTATTGTTTACATGAAATAAAAATCTATTCTATTCTATTCTATTCTATGACAAATTGTGCAGAGTTTCACATCGTCAGTACTTCCATCGTTTACTAAATGAACTCGTCCAGCGTCACGTAGATACACAAACTCTGCAGATCGGGACTCACAATAATCAAGTTCTCGGCGCTCACGATTTGATTTGACGTCTTCAGGCGACGGTGAAGCGGTGGCAAGTAATTCCCTAAGTCAATGTTTTGTTTATGGTTTCATTTTGGATGTTGCGAGCTGGCCGTAGGTATTCAAATCAACACAGCCGTTATTTTGCAAGCCTCACTTCTGAATCCACAGAGAAATTCCAAAATCAAAAACTGTCAAAATATAAATCGAATTAATGCGTAAAATTTAATATTATTTTAATTTGCAAAAATGTACTGCCGGTAGTCCACACGTGGATATAAAAAAAATTTGTTCAAAAACTAAAACCTGAATATTAAAAAAGTATGAAAGTAGAAAATATTCATAGATATTAAAAGTGATGTTCAGAGGATAGCCGTGGTTGTATGCCACTTTGCCCTAAAGCTTATGATCATTATGACATTTGATTATACTGATGATGTAGATTTTGTACTGATGAAAACTGCCAGATTATAATGCAGAAAAAGCAATTTGAAAATCGAACTAAGATTTATAAATAAATGCAGATTTTTCACAGCTTTCCTATACAAAATCTGTCAAACGACAAATGTATTCGTTGGATAAAACATTATCTGGCGATTGAAAAATCAGCCTGTATTTGAAAATCTTAGTTCGATTTTCAAATTGCTCTTTCTGCACTGTAATCTGGCATTGTTCCACTTTATTTGCAGGCAATGACACACTTTCAGAGCATAAGTGATAAATGATAATAAAAAGATAGTTTGTTGGTAGATGAAATAACCCTATTTAATCCATACAGAAATAAACTCCCTGGTTACGGGAAAATAAATAGTAATGAGTGGCAACCCTAATAACGAACCCTTCTTATGACTTGCGTGAGAATACACAGCTGACGCGACTTGTAAAGAAAAACTGTTAGGAAAAATGGACTTAGTTATTTAGTTTCAGTAAGGTCCGAAATAACAAAGTTATTCTAACCTAAACGGACCACAGTTCATTGGAAATACGGTTAGCACTAACTAAATAACATCCCCCGACTCCAACTAGAAAAAGAGCCGTAACTTTTGAACGGCTGAACATATTTTCATGAAATATACCTAAGATGATACCCGATTAAGCTAGCTTTCAATTATAAAAACTGCATTGAAATCGGTCTATCTGTTTTGGAGCTAGGATATCACAGACAGATACACAAATACACAGGTCCACAGATACACAGGTACACAGATTCAAAGATACACACTACAAACTTATAACACCTCTCTTTTTTGTCGGTACAGTAAAAGCAAAGACAAAACTATCTTATCTCAAAAAAACTGTCACCTATCCAAAACTTAACCGCGGCAGGCGCGGCTTAACGCGCGATATCGTAGTTCACAGCTGGACAAAGATTTCTCCCAAAAAGAAAATCGCACCATTCACATTTTCGTATACAGGTGACTCACAAACTGATTTTCCTTATACATGGTGATAACAAACACATTTACAAACAAACCTTCACAATTTCCCTGAATACACAAACCAACAATCTTTTCTATATACAGGCGGTTCATAAACAAACAGTCAATCTTTTCTATATACAGGGTGGTAATGATCGAAGCTAAGCGGCAGTAAAAACAGTCGGCTGACGGATCCCGTCGCCAGTGAGCTGTAAAACATACAAACTGAACACGCCTAGTTAGTGAAAGGGAAGCGCGAAAATCGTATTGAAAATGGTTCCGTATATTTTTTGAGAAAAATTTCTCTATTCTTCTACAGCATAATTTTTTATGTAGTGCGCATAATTTGTTGAATGATTCAGTCTCTGTTCCTAAATGCAACCGCAGTATTGGGATACGCTTTAAAACATAACACTGCTGGGCACGGGCCTCTTCTCAGAATGAGAAGGGTTATGCCTTAGTCCACCACGCTGGCCTAGTGCGGGTTGGCGGACTACACAGTACAGACACCATCGAGAACTTTATGAGGCCTTCTCAGGTATGCAGGTTTTCCTCACGATGTTTTTCCTTCACCGTTATCGCAAGTGATAATCAAGTTCTAATCCGCACATGAATCCGAAAAGTCAGAACCTGGCTCGCATTGAAGGCGAGCATTCAACCGCTAGGCTATCACTGCTTTTTTATGTATGACATAAAACAGTTTATTTATTACGGATCCCCAAAAAGCTGTGCCTTTACCCTACCTCCGTTTATTTGCTTTTATACTTTAAGAACGCTTCAGTCCGGAAAATTTTGCCCTCAGCTCCGTTTGCTAAACGAACATTATTAAAATATTTCTTTTATATTACTCAAAAATGATAGAAACTGAAACTTTGGATGAATGATTTTCATACTTTTTCAGGTTTTCTCCAGGAAGACATAGGTATCGGTTATATTTGTATGGTACAGGAATTGAACATGCGGATCGACGCAATAGGAGCAAAATGAATGACTTATACAAGTGTGAGTAGACAGGTAATGTCCGTGTGAGTGAATGATGTTTGTGAGGATTGTGAGTGTACCTACATAATAATGAGTGGATCTAGGAACTGGGGCACAGTTCCTAGATCTATTATGTACGTCTGATGAAATCATTATACAAGGGTGAAGGGTGTTTTAGCCACAGCTATCCTCTGAACATGACCATGAATATGTATTAATATTTTCTTGTTTCATATTTTTTCAGTAGTCGGGTTTTAGTTTTTGAACTTACTTTTTATTTCAAAGCCGCGAGCAGCAGCTTTCAATATACAATATAATGTGCCAATTATTAATTATCTGAATTTAAAAATAAATAAAACTGAACGTTATTTCAAATACCAATACTATCATCGAGTTTTGGCGTCACTGCTTCGTGTTTCCTTGGTAACCATAATTCACACGCTATGAACGAGCGATGCAATGACGTCATGTCACGTGTCTGTATTCTTTCCACATTTGAAAGTCATATTTTTCTTTGTGATATTTGAATTATTTGTGCATTTTTTTCTTCTTTTTACTATTTTTATTTTGGCCGTCAATCTTTCATCATCATCATCATGGTGGCCTTTTCAAGATCCAATCTTGTATATAGGCCTCTTCCCTTCTCCTCTATTCCTGGCGATCTTGTGCCCGACGCATCCAGTCATGACCTCCGTGTCGTCTAATATCGTCCACCCAGCGCTGCGGCGGTCTTCCCCGCCCTCGGGTGTTGGCTCGAGGTCTCCACTCTAGGAGTCTTCTGGTACAGTGGCCAGCGTGTATTCTAGCAATGTGTCTAGCCCATATCCACTTTTTCTTGGCTATCATGCCCGTCACGTAACTCACCTTAGTTTTACTTCTGAGCCATTCGTTGCGTTTGCGGTCGCGCAGCGTGATTCGGAGCATCGCTCTTTCCATGTCTCTCTGCGCAACTCGGAATTTCTCCGCGAATCTCCTAGTGAGTGCCATGGTTTCTGTACCATATGTAAGCATTCTTCATATGTAAGCAATCTTTACGTTACAGTAAAAAAAAAAAAAACACAAAAGAAAAATACATGCAAGTGTAATTAGCCGATAGAATAGATTAATTCTATTCTATCGGCTAATTACACTTTTACTACAACCCAATCGAGTTTCAAAAGTCCCACCAAACAAGTTCTCAAGAGTTCAGCGAGTAAAATAATCGACTTAGCTCAAGTACCGGGAAATTCATTTATTTAATTAAGAAGTTCCCGAACAGTTTCTAAGGCTTCAGTTAATGACTGTATAACAACTTATTTTAATTGAACACTATATTTAGCAGCTTATTTAAATTGTACTGAATTAATGCGCGCTTGGAAGGAATTATGAAGGGATAACGACATGAAGGAAATAGACGGGTTGGCGGAGTGAAATAGGGTTAACCTTCAGAATTTCTGATGCATGTGTGCCGACAGTTGGAACAAGTCTACTGCGTAACTAAAATGGTAATGAACATCGACTCTGGTAATAAACTTCAATACGATCATCAGAAATGAAATAAGAGCTACTTTAAAAAAAAAACTACCGATCATGAAGTTAGGACTCCAATCTCTTTTGACGGCACGGTTGGCGCAGTGGCTAAGCGATTAGCTTTCTGCGCTGCGTGCCGCAGGTTCGATCGCCGCACGGAACAAATACCTATTTGTATGATCTACAGATAGTTGTTTCGGGTCTGCATGGGTGTGTGTGCATATGACATGTGTGTTAGTAAACTGTACCTTCGATATGGGAGAAATCCTAGTGAGGGGCAACGTTATTAAAAAACAAAAAAATAGAAGTTCAGAGTTCATCACCATTTTAGTTACGCAGTAGACCCGCAGGTCTGCTTAAAACTGTTATAGCCCTTTCGTCAAAAGGCTTTCCGACCATTACTCATCTTTTCATATGACTTTGACTTTCGACTTTGAAAGTCTGACTTTAAAATTCGACGATTCAATTTGAAAAAGGAGTCACCTTTTTAACCCCCGACAAAATAGAAGGGTGTTATAAGTTTTTAGTGTGTATCTGTAGATCTGTGTTGTCTGTGGGATTATAGCTTCAAAACGTATGGACCGATTTCAATGCAGTTTTTAATTGAAAGCTAGTTTAATCGGGTATCCTCTTAGCTATGTCTCATGAAAATCTGTTCAGCTGTTCAAAAGTTACAGCTCTTTTTCTAGTTGGAGTCGGCGGTTTTTGACGATTAGGATATTCGACGTGTTTTCGTAGATTTACAACAAGCGACCGGATATAAACATGAGAGTCATCTCATTAATTTTGGGACCAACATTTGACTTCCAAAGAGATATCAAAACCTACCCTTTTTGCACTATTCGACGAAAGAGCACCAAAATAAAGTTATTACAGTACCTAGCGTATGTGAATATTTCGGACCAGCCCGTTATACAGGCGGGTTGAAAAACGTTGAAATGTACGATGAAATATGAGTTGAAATTAAATTTTGGATGTGGGTTTTTTGTTTGTGAAATGGAATAGTTTTTTGTGGAGAAGTAATGTATACTCTGTTTTTTCTTACTTGTTTTATTTAGTAAATAATTTTCACATGTCATTTTAATGAAAAACGTTATTTAAAAATATGAAAATCATGTGTGTATTCATAGTGATGTTAGAGGTTATGCTCTTAAGCTTATGATCGCTTACTACTGTTAGGCTGTATTGTTTTGTTAGAGTAGCCATACGACCACGGCTATCCTCTGATAATATAATCAGTATGAATATGTAATTTTCTTAATTCATACTTTTTAGTAGTTGGGTTTTACTTACAATTTTTTTCAAATCCGCGAGCAGCTGTTAACAAAATATACATATTTAAAATGAGCTAATTAATCGCTTTTTTTGAGGGGTGGATGTTTAGCAGTATGGAAAATAGGTAAAGAAAAAGAACGGAATTATATGAGAAATAAAATTTACTCCGAAGACGTCAAATAGAACAGTTAAAAATCAGATGTCAGATTTAAACATCTTTTTAACATGCTGATATAAAACCTCTAATACGCCCCCTTAATCAGCATGTACTCCCAACTCTGTTACGCACTTAATATGCTTACAAACAGGCAAGGCTTTTGTTAGAATATCTGCCAACATGTGATCGGTCGACAAATATTTAAGAACCACTGGTTTGTCCCTGAGTACGTCCCTGATATAATGACATCTTATGTCAATGTGCTTACTACGACTATGAAACACAGGATCTCTTGCTAGACAAATGGCTCCTTGATTGTCTACGTACATTGACACATGTGACATATTACATAAATTAAGTTCGCTAAGTAAGCTATTCAAGTATACTGCTTCCTTCATGGCTTCACTCAAACTTACATACTCGGCCTCAGTGGATGAAGTAGCTACTGTTCTCTGCTTCTGAGATTTCCACGAAATGGCCGCACCACCTAGTATGAATGCGTAACCTGAATATGAACATCTATCCATCAAACAGTTACCCCAATCCGCATCCGCAAAACCTTGCAAACTTTTACTAGTCTTTTTATAAACAAGACAATAATTAATTGTTTTCTTCAAATAACGAAGAATACGTTTCGCCGCAATCCAATGACATTTCTTAGGACATGTAGTAAACTGAGCAAGCTTAGAAACAGCATGAGATATGTCAGGCCTCGTTCCTACACTCAAATACATAAGACCACCTATCAGTTCACGATAAGGCCACACTTCGTTCGTGTCTTCCTTATTAATTTCAAACTTTTGTCCTATTTCCAATGGCGTCGAAACAGGATTGCATTTATCCATGTTGTATTTCTTAAGAAGGTCATTAATATACTGCTTTTGCGACAAAGAAATTACATTATCCTTTTTCTCAATCTTAATACCCAAACAGTATTTGGCAGTACCAAAATCTTTTAACTCAAATTTATTAGCTAGATCCTTTTTAAAAGTGTCTATCCACGTTCTATCCTGACTTGCCACTAATATGTCATCGACACATATGGTCACTAAGAGCATTGCACCATCTTCTCTCTTCATGTGATACATACATGGCTCATTTATAGTTCGTTTCAAACCAAACATCTTCAGTTTTTCATCCAACTTTAGATACCATTGCCGACCTGCTTGCTTCAAACCGTACAAAGATCTTTTCAATCGACAGATATTGCCTCCTTCCTCCAGATCTTTGAACATACGCCTAGCGCGCTTTCCTACAGCAGAACTTCGACTTTCTTCCTTCATCAGTTTACGAAGACTATCCTTTAAAAGCTCAGGAACTTGCATGTAAACTTCTTCTTCCAGGGATCCGTTCAAGTATGCCGTATTTATGTCCATTTGATGTATTTCTAGATTTTTTTCAGCAGCAAGAGCACATAGCAATCTGATCGTTTGAAGTCTAGCCACTGGAGCGAAGGTTCTATGGTAGTCAACACCATACTTCTGACTATAGCCCTTTGCTACTAGTCGTGCCTTCTTTTTCTCCGTTCCATCGATGTTTTGTTTTATAGTTAAAACGTATCGACAACCTACGACTCGACGATCCATCGGTTTTTTTACTATATCCCAAGTATCATTCTTCACAAGACTTTTAATTTCAGATAGAATAGCTTCCTCCCAGCCATTGCGTTCATCACTTTTCAATACTTCATCAAGTGAAATTTCTGCTGCCGCTGAAAAGTATTCCATCTCATCATCCTGTTGATTTGGTTCTATATTTGCCTCTTCACTTGTATCTGGTTGCATATGATAAACCTTTTTCGGTCTTCCACATTGACCTTTCAACAGCTTTGGTCTTCCAGGACCACGTTTAAGTCTCGGTGTCCCACCTTCACTAATAGGATTTATATTACTCTCATTAGGTATCTCATCACTATCCACAGTGAACCTATCTGTCAATTGCTGGCTTGAATTGATATCTAATCCTTGATCAACTTGTTCATGATCACCAATATCAATCCTATTATTGGCGTTAGACTGTATTTCTTCGTCAATATTTGACAATTTTATTTGTTTAGGTAAAACTATATCAAATTCTCTATAATTTTCCTCTTCTTTCAATTCATCTTTTTCTTTGGTCACTTCTAATAAAACTTTAGAATCGTTCCTTACCTTAATATTTGAAGAATTTTCATGAAATTTTACGTCTCTGGCAATAACAACTTTATTTTCAGCCGGTACCCAGATTCTGTAACCTTTCGAAGTCTTTGGATATCCAATCATTACTCCTTCTCGAGCACGAGCATAAAATTTATCTTTTCCTGGTGTCTTGTCTAAAACAAACGCTTTTGTTCCGAAGCTACGAAGGTCTTCTAGTTTCGCTGGTTTTCCATACCATCTTTGATACGGTGTATCGCCATTCAAGCTGCTAGTAGGACATCGGTTTCTTACATAACAAGCGGTCGCTACTGCATCAGCCCAAAAACCTGTAGACAAGCCAGATGATAACAACATGCATCTCGCCATTTCCACCAATGTGCGATTCATACGCTCACTCACCCCGTTCATTTGTGGAGTGTGAGGTACAGTAAGTCTTTGCTGAATACCTTCTTCCTTTAAGAATTGTTCAAATTCTTTATTACAATACTCTCCACCAATATCACTTTGTAGAGATTTAATCTTTCTACCAGTCTGTTTCTCAACATAACTCTTGTAAGTCTTAAACGTGTTTAATACTTCACTTTTCTTGCTTAAAAGGTACACTTCACACCAACGTGTACTGTCATCAATAAAAGTGACAAAGTATTTTGCTCCGCCAAGAGATGTATTTTTCATTGGACCAACTACATCGGAATGTATCAATCTTAATAACTCATTACATGGACCGTTAGACCTCAAAAATGGTAATACACTCAATTTACCTTTCACACAAACACCACAATTATATACTTCTTTTAGATCTTCTTCCCTTACGTCAACACCACTACTATTCAGTAGCTTCATTAGATCTCTTGCATTCAAATGCCCCATACGCTCATGCCATAAACGTAAATCTACATTCCTAGCATTCATCATCACATCATTTACTTTTCTCACATAATATAAATTTCCTATCCTTTCAGCAGTCATTTTCACAGTGCCATTAGCATCAGTTACATAAGCAGCATCTTTGTCAAAAGTGACTACATGCCCCTTATCCGTGATTTTAGCTACTGATATTAGATTGCTCCTAAGATCAGGAACATATAAGGTGTCACGAAGCTCAATATGTCGCGTATTATTCGTATTCGCAGTGCATAATCTAACGCTACCCTTACCGTTAACATTTGTTGACAGATCACAAGCAAGGTTCAACTTTCCTCCATAAGGTAACAATGTATCATTAAACATGCCTTTGTCGTTACAGAGATGGGATGTACAGCCGCTGTCAAGAACCCATGATTGCTTATTAATCACATCTGAAACATTTAAACAATTAAATACATCTAAACATTCACTTATTGGTTCTTCTATTTCAGTTGCACACCTTGTCTCCTAGTTTCTTGTCTTTAAGTGACATTCAGAAGCCTTATGTCCGACATTATGACATTTGTAACATTTATACTTGAAACTTTGGTTGGAAATCGTTGTATTCGGGTTTGTTTTCGATTTTCTCTTAGGTCCACTTCGTTTTACGTACATCGCACCTTGTACCTCTGTCGTGCTTGTACTCAACTGTCGCCTTGACATGTCTTCCTCCAGAATTTTTATCTTCAAAAATTCTATATCAGGTAGTTCATCACGCGACTCCATTGCACATCGAAAGGTTGTATATGATTCAGGCAGGCTATATAGCAGCAAAATCGACAATAAATCACTATGAATTTTTATATTCATATCACCGAGTTTATCCACGGCATTTATAAACTTAGATAGGTGATTGCTCATATCGTCACCCTCCTTCATGTGACTTAAAGTAAGTTCCTTCAATAAAATAGCTTTCCTCGCAGGACCTTTGGAAGCATATGTAGCCTCAAGCTTTGACCATATTTCTCTAGATGTGGAACATCCCCGAATATGTTTTAGCTCACTGGGACTGATAGCTAATATTAGGTCTGCCTTCGCCTTTTCATCATTCATCAACCACTTCCTCAGTTCTAATTCATTAGCAGTCTCCTCATCCGGTTTTTCATTTCGCCCACTTACATAGTCCCAATTATCACTTTTTATAAGTAAGGCTCGTACCTGAATTTTCCAAGTGTCGAAATTATTTTTATTTAATAACTCGATCCGCGTCTGCATCGTATCTCCTGGGCCCATAACCTTTTGAGGGGTGGATGTTTAGCAGTATGGAAAATAGGTAAAGAAAAAGAACGGAATTATATGAGAAATAAAATTTACTCCGAAGACGTCAAATAGAACAGTTAAAAATCAGATGTCAGATTTAAACATCTTTTTAACATGCTGATATAAAACCTCTAATAGCTTTCACTAAAAAGAAAAGAAAAAAAAAAAAAAACTTGACTTTATGCCCTCTAGAGGGCGCCATATTCAATTTAATTTGACATCACATAGCCTATAACCAGCGGACAATCAAGACGCTTACAACGATATCTCATTTGTCAAATTATGATAAGTAGTTTATAAGTTATGAGGGAAGAGATGAACATACATACATACATATATACCGGTCAAAAACATAACCCTCGCCGTAGTAATAAAATGGTGAACATCAGCTCATTTGCATTTTAGCGATGCAAACGTGGTAGATGGTTGATGTTGATGAACCGAGATCTGGTGGTCAGGCGATCTGGTGGTCTGGTGATGGTCCCAGGTATAAAGCTCACCTGGTTATCCGAACAGTATATTGAACCCAGGGAATCACGTCCACTGTATTTCGATGATGTTTTCATGAAATGCTCTCTTACCATTTTTAAATAGGCACACTAGGTACTCAAAGCTGGTTACACATAATTTCCGAGTTTCAATATTTAACGCCACCCTTTAGTTCCCGGAACATCCCGAATACTACCCGGTAAACGTACGTATGTGGTCTTATGAATATTCCGTATCCTCTATGAGATTTATTACGGCCCGGTTTTCCGTCTTCGTCCACAGATTTATGCGACGGACTCGCACGGACTAGACCGGTCGTCCGACGGCACCCGCCGAATTAGATTTGTGTGAGTGCGAGTTTGTTAATAATTTATAGTTTGATTTTAACATTCAGGACGATGTGGTAGGAGGTACCTGTGTGCTTTCATAGTTTTGGATTTCGAACTTGTAGAATTAAAGAATTTTAGAATAGGATAGAATAGAATGATATTTATTCGGTGCAACAAGAGACACAGACACAAGTGACATTGAAATTATTTAAAACTAAAGAATATAGCTTATGTATAGCTTTTTACTGCGAACATATTAATATTATACCGTAAAATGGGGGAATAAAGATCCAGAGATGAATCGGTTGTCTCGATTTTACATAGGTAGGTACAGGTTGCAACAAAAATTGTGTAAATTCTATAAACTACACGGTCTATTGCTTATAGAGACCCATCCAAGATGTGTATGGTATGGATACAGTAAACAAAATTTGAACACGAACCATCCATTGCCGTCGCTGGACCGTTAACTCCATTCTAGCACTCCGCGTGGGTCATCGAACTTACGAAGGCGCTCCGGTAACCAGCGGCAAAGCGAGCGAGTCCGATGACCCGCGCGGAGCGCTAACATGTGGTCGGAATCATGAATCTAGATTCTCGACGGTTTTAAAGTGAAAAAATTAATTTGACATTGATAGGATTTTTTTAATTTTTTTCATAATTTTTTTCGGATTATTTTTAGTTTTTATTTTTGCTCAACTGGTGATATAAAATCATCCTGGGTAGGATGAGTCTATAATATGAGCCGTAGAAGGCGTGGTTCAACGATTTAAACGATTTCTGGTAACACTCTGTATATTATTACATCCATTTGTAACCTAACTAGATCAGACTTTAGCGACCGAATGAATTATTTCCCCCGAAAATGTAGGTGTAAGAATTCTAACATTTCTTTTATCCTTACAAAAATTAAATCTGATAAACCATATAAAAATTCCACCACATACCAAATCACCCTCTCCTGAAAAGCACCTAAGACCAATGGAGTATAAAAATATGACACTCGTTAATACGCTTAGTTCGCACGCGCGGATGTGAATTTATAACCTGTGCCAGCGGATGTTACTCGCTCTAGTGATTCTGTATGATTTAATACTGGAAGAGACATGGGAATTATTTTATTTTCTGGGAGCATTATGAAAGAAATAAATATTATAGTTTAAAAAAAAAACTAAAGAAAACGCTTTTGTCATCCAAACTAAACGTGTACGCAAAATTTCAGCTCAATCGGAAACCGGGAAGTGGGTCAAATTTAACTTCCAAGTTTTTTTTACATAGGTAGTAGGTAGTTAACAAGTGAAGCTAATAAAAGCGTTTTAAAAAAAAGAAAGAAAGAAAAATAATTGATTTGGTTGCAAATATAGAATAAAAAAAACACGTTTAATCTATGATATTTTTTTAGAAATGCATGTAATATTTTTACATTTTCATGAAACAAGTGAGTATTTACATGTTGCATAAAATTAAACAATTAGCATCGAATCAATCTTGCGATACTCACACGGTATCCAAACGAAAGTACTTGGTATCGAATCAGACTGAACGAAGGTTACTTTTAATATTTTTTCATTGTGCCAATATCGGTTCCAAGTGAATGCTTATTTTCCAAAGCCGGAGCAACGATGTCGCTAGTAAGGAACAGATTGTCCCCAAAATACCTGGAACAGTCACTGTTTTTGGGCAATCTGGATGCAACAGAGTTCTTTGTTTAACTGTATTTGTGTTTGTTCTTTGTTTATAAAAGATGATGCATTTAATACCTTTACTTACTTTTAATTATTAAATGTGTGGCTATTATTTTGTTTAATATGATAAAAATAAACAGAATAATAACCATTCCCGATAATGTTTTCCTAAAAAGTATAGCAATCTAAGGTAGACTGGCAGAAAATGCCCATGGCATTAAGTATAGCAATCTAAGGTAGACTGGCAGAAAATGCCCATGGCATTAAGTATAGCAATCTAAGGTAGACTGGCAGAAAATGCCCATGGCATTAAGTATAGCAATCTAAGGTAGACTGGCAGAAAATGCCTATGGCATTAAGTCCGCCTGTGTGCAGTGTTTTTTTTTACCTGTGCATAAAGCATTAAATAAATCTCATAAAAAAAAACTAAAAGTATCGATCACAGAACCGGTGTGAAGTTGGCAGCCAAAATGTAGCAGCCAATAATCCGACCAAATTAAGTAGGTTCTTTTTTTCGTGCTGTTTTAAAACGTATTTATGGCAGAAAAATGGTTAAAAATTATAGGAAAAGCCTGAACAACTTAATAAGTATAAAATGAAGACAGCAGGACATCCAAAAATAAAAATAAACCACTTTCTGAATTAAAAACGGCTGTTGCTTTTATCTTTTTTATTTAACCATGTAAACCCCTAAATTGTGGAAATTTTATTCATAAATTACAAAGAACGATACCCAAACTATCAGAGAAATATAATAAGAATGTGGCTAAACAACTAACTAACCCTCTAAAACTCGACTGAATACAACATTAGATTTTATTCCAATTTTCTGGATTTAAAACAGCTGCTGACCAAGTAAACCCCTGAAATATTAAAATTTTATATATACATTGAAAAGATAGATATCTAAGCTATTAGAAAAAAATAGAAAGAATGTGGCTAAGACACGATTTGTCCTCTAATTATCCAGTGAAAAAGCATTGATTTTTTAATCCCATGATTTGGATTTAAAATGGCTGCTGCTACATTTCACCATGTAAACTCCTCAAATAAGGAATTTTTATTCATAAATTACAAAGGACGATACCCAACCTATCAGAGAAATACAGTGGGAATGTGGCTAAACAACTAACTAACCCTCTAAAAGTCGACTGAATGCAACATTAGATTTTATTCCAATTTTCTGGATTTAAAATGGCTGCTGCTTCATTTCACTATGTAAACCCCTAAAAGATGGAAATTATATTAGTAAGTTATAAAGAACGATATCCACCCTATCAAATAAATGCAGTGAGAATGTGGCTAAACAACTAACTAACCCTCTAAAAGTCTACTGAATACAACATTAGATTTTACTCTCATTTTCCGAATTTAAAATGGCTGCTGCTTCATTTCACCATGTAAACCCCTAAAATATGGAAATTTTATTAGTAAATTACAATGAACGATATCCACGCTATCAAATAAATACAGTGGGAATGTGGCTAAACAATTAACTAACCCTCTAATAGTCGACTGAATGCAACATTAGATTTTATTCCAATGTTCTGGATTTAAAACAGCTGCTGATTCCGTAAACCCCTGAAATATTAAATTTTTATTAATTAATTGCAAAGAAAGGAACCCCCGCTATCAGAAAAATATACGAAGAATGTGGCTAAATTACTATAGAACCCTCTTAGAGATGACTAATCACAACATAAAATTTCTTCTCATTTTCTGAATTTAAAATGGCTGCTGCTTCATTTCACCATATAGTCCCCTAAAATATGAAAATTTTATTAGTAAATTATAAAGAACGATATCCACCCTATCAAATAAATATAATGGGAATGTGGCTAAATAACTAACTAACCCTTTAAAAGTCTACTGAATGCAACATTAGATTTTACTCTCATTTTCTGAATTTAAAATGGCTGCTGCTTCATTTCACCATGTAAACCCCTAAAATATGAAAATTTTATTAGTAAATTACAAAGAACGATATCTACCCTATCAAATAAATATAGTGGGAATGTGGCTAAACAACTAACTAACCCTCTAAAAGTCGACTGAATGCAACATTAGATTTTATTCCAATTTTATGGATTTAAAATGGCTGTTGCTTCATTTCACTATGTAAACCCCTAAAAGATGGAATTTTTATTAGTAAGTTATAAAGAACGATATCCACCCTATCAAATAAATGCAGTGAGAATGTGGCTAAACAACTAACTAACCCTCTAAAAGTCTAATGAATGCAACATTAGATTTTACTCTCATTTTCTGAATTTAAAATGGCTGCTGCTTCATTTCACCATATAAACCCCTAAAATATGGAAATTTTATAAGTAAATTATAAAGAACGATATCCAACCTATCAAATAAATACAGTGGAAATGTAGCTAAACAATTAACTAACCCTCTAATAGTCGACTGAATGCAACATTAGATTTTATTCCAATTTTCTGGATTTAAAACAGCTGCTGACCCCGTAAACCCCTGAAATATTAAAATTTTATTAATTAATTGCAAAGAAATGAACCCCCGCTATCAGAAAAATATACTAAGAATGTGGCTAAATTACTATAGAACCCTCTTAGAGATGACTAATCACAACATAACATTTCTTCTCATTTTCTGAATTTAAAATGGCTGCTGCTTCATTTCACCATGTAAACCCCTAAAATATGAAAATTTTATTAGTAAATTACAAAGAACGATATCCACACTATCAAATAAATATAGTGGGAATGTGGCTAAACAACTAACTAACCCTCTAAAGTCGACTGAATGCAACATTAGATTTTATTCCAATTTTCTGGATTTAAAATGGCTGCTGCTTCATTTCACTATGTAAACCCCTAAAAGATGGATTTTTTATTAGTAAGTTATAAAGAACGATATCCACCCTATCAAATAAATACAGTGGGAATGTGGCTTAACAATTAACTAACCCTCTAATAGTCGACTGAATGCAACATTAGATTTTATTCCAATGTTCTGGATTTAAAACAGCTGCTGACCCCGTAAACCCCTGAAATATTAAATTTTTATTAATTAATTGCAAAGAAAGGAACCCCCGCTATCAGAAAAATATACTAAGAATGTGGCTAAATTACTATAGAACCCTCTTAGAGATGACTAATCACAACATAACATTTCTTCTCATTTTCTGAATTTAAAATGGCTGCTGCTTCATTTCACCATGTAAACCCCTAAAATATAGAAATTTTATTAGTAAATTATAAAGAACGATATCCACCCTATCAAATAAATATAGTGGGAATGTGGCTAAACAACTAACTAACCCTTTAAAAGTCTACTGAATGCAACATTAGATTTTACTCTCATTTTCTGAATTTAAAATGGCTGCTGCTTCATTTCACCATGTAAACACCTAAAATATGAAAATTTTATTAGTAAATTACAAAGAACGATATCCACACTATCAAATAAATATAGTGGGAATGTGGCTAAACAACTAACTAACCCTCTAAAAGTCGACTGAATGCAACATTAGATTTTATTCCTATTTTCTGGATTTAAAATGGCTGCTGCTTCATTTCACTATGTAAACCCCTAAAAGATGGAATTTTTATTAGTAAGTTATAAAGAACGATATCCACCCTATCAAATAAATGCAGTGAGAATGTGGCTAAACAACTAACTAACCCTCTAAAAGTCTACTTAATGCAAGATTAGATTTTACTCTCATTTTCTGAATTTAAAATGGCTGCTGCTTCATTTCACCATGTAAACCCCTAAAATATGGAAATTTTATTAGTAAATTATAAAGAACGATATCCACCCTATCAAATAAATACAGACGGAATGTGGCTAAACAACTAACTAACCCTCTAAAAGTCTACTGAATGCAAGATTAGATTTTACTCTCATTTTCTGAATTTAAAATTGCTGCTGCTTCATTTCACCATGTAAACCCGTAAAATATGGAAATTTTATTAGTAAATTATAAAGAACGATATCCACCCTATCAAATAAATACAGAGGGAATGTGGCTAAACACCTAACTAACCCTTTAAAAGTCTACTGAATGCAACATTAGATTTTACTGTCATTTTCTGAATTTAAAATGGCTGCTGCTTCATTTCACCATGTAAACCCCGAAAATATGAAAATTTTATTAGTAAATTATAAAGAACGATATCCACCCTATCAAATAAATATAGTGGGAATGTGGCTAAATAACTAACTAACCCTTTAAAAGTCTACTGAATGCAACATTAGATTTTACTCTCATTTTCTGAATTTAAAATGGCTGCTGCTTCATTTCACCATGTAAACCCCTAAAATATGAAAATTTTATAAGTAAATTACAAAGAACGATATCCACCCTATCAAATAAATACAGTGGAAATGTGGCTTAATAATTAACTAACCCTCTAATAGTCGACTGAATGCAACATTAGATTTTATTCCAATTTTCTGGATTTAAAACAGCTGCTGACCCCGTAAACCCCTGAAATATTATTTTTTTATTAATTAATTGCAAAGAAAGGAACCCCCGCTATCAGAAAAATATACGAAGAATGTGGCTAAATTACTATAGAACCCTCTTAGAGATGACTAATCACAACATAAAATTTCTTCTCATTTTCTGAATTTAAAATGGCTGCTGCTTCATTTCACCATATAATCCCCTAAAATATGAAAATTTTATTAGTAAATTATAAAGAACGATATCCACCCTATCAAATAAATGCAGTGAGAATGTGGCTAAACAATTAACTAACCCTCTATTAGTCGACTGAATGCAACATTAGTAGACTATTAGAGGGTTAGTTAATTGTTTAGCCACATTCCCTCTGTATTTATTTGATAGGGTGGATATCGTTCTTTATAATTTACTAATAAAATTTTCATATTTTAGGGGTTTACATGGTGAAATGAAGCGGTAGCCATTTTAAATTCAGAAAATGAGAGTAAAATCTAATGTTGCATTCAGTAGACTTTTAAAGGGTTAGTTAGTTATTTAGCCACATTCCCATTATATTTATTTGATAGGGTGGATATCGTTCTTTATAATTTACTAATAAAATTTTCATATTTTAGGGGATTACATGGTGAAATGAAGCAGCAGCCATTTTAAAATCAGAAAATGATAGTAAAATCTAATGTTGCATTCAGTCGACTTTTAGAGGGTTAGTTAGTTGTTTAGCCACATTCCCACTATATTTATTTGATAGGGTAGATATCGTTCTTTGTAATTTACTAATAAAATTTTCATATTTTAGGGGTTTACATGGTGAAATGAAGCAGCAGCCATTTTAAATTCAGAAAATGAGAGTAAAATCTAATGTTGCATTCAGTAGACTTTTAAAGGGTTAGTTAGTTGTTTAGCCACATTCCCATTATATTTATTTGATAGGGTGGATATCGTTCTTTATAATTTACTAATAAAATTTCTATATTTTAGGGGTTTACATGGTGAAATGAAGCAGCAGCCATTTTAAATTCAGAAAATGAGAAGAAATTTTATGTTGTGATTAGCCATCTCTAAGAGGGTTCTATAGTAATTTAGCCACATTCTTAGTATATTTTTCTGATAGCGGGAGTTACTTTCTTTGCATTTAATTAATAAAAATTTAATATTTCAGGGATATACGGGGTCAGCAGCTGTTTTAAATCCAGAACATTGGAATAAAATCTAATGTTGCATTCAGTCGACTATTACAGGGTTAGTTAATTGTTTAGCCACATTCCCACTATATTTATTTGATAGGGTGGATATCGTTCTTTATAATTTACTAATAAAATTTTCATATTTTAGGGGATTACATGGTGAAATGAAGCAGCAGCCATTTTAAATTCAGAAAATGAGAGTAAAATCTAATGTTGCATTCAGTAGACTTTTAAAGGGTTAGTTAGTTGTTTAGCCACATTCCCACTATATTTATTTGATAGGGTGGATATCGTTCTTTATAATTTACTAATAACATTTTCATATTTTAGGGGATTACATGGTGAAATGAAGCAGCAGCCATTTTAAATTCAGAAAATGAGTGTAAAATCTAATGTTGCATTCAGTAGACTTTTAAAGGGTTAGTTAGTTGTTTAGCCACATTCCCACTATATTTATTTGATAGGGTGGATATCGTTCTTTATAATTTACTAATAAAATTTTCATATTTTAGGGGACTATATGGTGAAATGAAGCAGCAGCCATTTTAAATTCAGAAAATGAGAAGAAATTTTATGTTGTGATTAGCCATCTCTAAGAGGGTTCTATAGTAATTTAGCCACATTCTTCGTATATTTTTCTAATAGCGGGGGTTCCTTTCTTTGCAATTAAGTAATAAAAAAATAATATTTCAGGGGTTTACGGGGTCAGCAGCTGTTTTAAATCCAGAAAATTGGAATAAAATCTAATGTTGCATTCAGTCGACTATTAGAGGGTTAGTTAATTATTTAGCCACATTCCCACTGTATTTATTTGATAGGGTGGATATCGTTCTTTGTAATTTACTTATAAAATTTTCATATTTTAGGGGTTTATATGGTGAAATGAAGCAGCAGCCATTTTAAATTCAGAAAATGAGAGTAAAATCTAATGTTGCATTCAGTAGACTTTTAAAGGGTTAGTTAGTTATTTAGCCACATTCCCATTATATTTATTTGATAGGGTGGATATCGTTCTTTATAATTTACTAATAAAATTTTCATATTTTAGGGGTTTACATGGTGAAATGAAGCAGCAGCCATTTTAAATTCAGAAAATGACAGTAAAATCTAATGTTGCATTCAGTAGACTTTTAAAGGGTTAGTTAGTTGTTTAGCCACATTCCCATTATATTTATTTGATAGGGTGGATATCGTTCTTTATAATTTACTAATAAAATTTTCATATTTTAGGGGTTTACATGGTGAAATGAAGCAGCAGCCATTTTAAATTCAGAAAATGAGAAGAAATTTTATGTTGTGATTAGCCATCTCTAAGAGGGTTCTATAGTAATTTAGCCACATTCTTAGTATATTTTTCTGATAGCGGGAGTTCCTTTCTTTGCATTTAATTAATAAAAATTTAATATTTCAGGGGTTTACGGGGTCAGCAGCTGTTTTAAATCCAGAACATTGGAATAAAATCTAATGTTGCATTCAGTCGACTATTAGAGGGTTAGTTAATTGTTTAGCCACATTTCCACTGTATTTATTTGATAGGGTGGATATCGTTCTTTATAATTTACTAATAAAATTTCCATATTTTAGGGGTTTACATGGTGAAATGAAGCAGCAGCCATTTTAAATTCAGAAAATGAGAGTAAAATCTAATGTTGCATTCATTAGACTTTTAGAGGGTTAGTTAGTTGTTTAGCCACATTCTCACTGCATTTATTTGATAGGCCGGATATCGTTCTTTATGACTTACTAATAAAAATTCCATCTTTTAGGGGTTTACATAGTGAAATGAAGCAACAGCCATTTTAAATCCAGAAAATTGGAATAAAATCTAATGTTGCATTCAGTCGACTTTTAGAGGGTTAGTTAGTTGTTTAGCCACATTCCCACTATATTTATTTGATAGGGTAGATATCGTTCTTTGTAATTTACTAATAAAATTTTCATATTTTAGGGGTTTATATGGTGAAATGAAGCAGCAGCCATTTTAAATTCAGAAAATGAGAGTAAAATCTAATGTTGCATTCAGTAGACTTTTAAAGGGTTAGTTAGTTATTTAGCCACATTCCCATTATATTTATTTGATAGGGTGGATATCGTTCTTTATAATTTACTAATAAAATTTTCATATTTTAGGGGTTTACATGGTGAAATGAAGCAGCAGCCATTTTAAATTCAGAAAATGACAGTAAAATCTAATGTTGCATTCAGTAGACTTTTAAAGGGTTAGTTAGTTGTTTAGCCACATTCCCTCTGTATTTATTTGATAGGGTGGATATCGTTCTTTATAATTTACTAATAAAATTTCCATATTTTACGGGTTTACATGGTGAAATGAAGCAGCAGCCATTTTAAATTCAGAAAATGAGAAGAAATTTTATGTTGTGATTAGTCATCTCTAAGAGGGTTCTATAGTAATTTAGCCACATTCTTAGTATATTTTTCTGATAGCGGGAGTTCCTTTCTTTGCATTTAATTAATAAAAATTTAATATTTCAGGGGTTTACGGGGTCAGCAGCTGTTTTAAATCCAGAACATTGGAATAAAATCTAATGTTGCATTCAGTCGACTATTAGAGGGTTAGTTAATTGTTTAGCCACATTTCCACTGTATTTATTTGATAGGGTGGATATCGTTCTTTATAATTTACTAATAAAATTTCCATATTTTAGGGGTTTACATGGTGAAATGAAGCAGCAGCCATTTTAAATTCAGAAAATGAGAGTAAAATCTAATGTTGCATTCATTAGACTTTTAGAGGGTTAGTTAGTTGTTTAGCCACATTCTCACTGCATTTATTTGATAGGGTGGATATCGTTCTTTATAACTTACTAATAAAAATTCCATCTTTTAGGGGTTTACATAGTGAAATGAAGCAACAGCCATTTTAAATCCAGAAAATTGGAATAAAATCTAATGTTGCATTCAGTCGACTTTTAGAGGGTTAGTTAGTTGTTTAGCCACATTCCCACTATATTTATTTGATAGGGTAGATATCGTTCTTTGTAATTTACTAATAAAATTTTCATATTTTAGGGGTTTATATGGTGAAATGAAGCAGCAGCCATTTTAAATTCAGAAAATGAGAGTAAAATCTAATGTTGCATTCAGTAGACTTTTAAAGGGTTAGTTAGTTATTTAGCCACATTCCCATTATATTTATTTGATAGGGTGGATATCGTTCTTTATAATTTACTAATAAAATTTTCATATTTTAGGGGTTTACATGGTGAAATGAAGCAGCAGCCATTTTAAATTCAGAAAATGACAGTAAAATCTAATGTTGCATTCAGTAGACTTTTAAAGGGTTAGTTAGTTGTTTAGCCACATTCCCTCTGTATTTATTTGATAGGGTGGATATCGTTCTTTATAATTTACTAATAAAATTTCCATATTTTACGGGTTTACATGGTGAAATGAAGCAGCAGCCATTTTAAATTCAGAAAATGAGAAGAAATTTTATGTTGTGATTAGTCATCTCTAAGAGGGTTCTATAGTAATTTAGCCACATTCTTAGTATATTTTTCTGATAGCGGGGGTTCTTTTCTTTGCAATTAATTAATAAAAATTTAATATTTCA
The DNA here is from genome assembly GCA_932294325.1 of Allophyes oxyacanthae. NCBI lineage: Eukaryota > Metazoa > Arthropoda > Insecta > Lepidoptera > Noctuidae > Allophyes > Allophyes oxyacanthae. The sequence goes on along the minus strand of OW028633.1, from coordinate 7,377,745 downwards.
GGGGTTTACGGGGTCAGCAGCTGTTTTAAATCCAGAACATTGGAATAAAATCTAATGTTGTATTCAGTCGACTATTAGAGGGTTAGTTAATTGTTTAGCTACATTTCCACTGTATTTATTTGATAGGTTGGATATCGTTCTTTATAATTTACTTATAAAATTTCCATATTTTAGGGGTTTATATGGTGAAATGAAGCAGCAGCCATTTTAAATTCAGAAAATGAGAGTAAAATCTAATGTTGCATTCATTAGACTTTTAGAGGGTTAGTTAGTTGTTTAGCCACATTCTCACTGCATTTATTTGATAGGGTGGATATCGTTCTTTATAACTTACTAATAAAAATTCCATCTTTTAGGGGTTTACATAGTGAAATGAAGCAACAGCCATTTTAAATCCATAAAATTGGAATAAAATCTAATGTTGCATTCAGTCGACTTTTAGAGGGTTAGTTAGTTGTTTAGCCACATTCCCACTATATTTATTTGATAGGGTAGATATCGTTCTTTGTAATTTACTAATAAAATTTTCATATTTTAGGGGTTTACATGGTGAAATGAAGCAGCAGCCATTTTAAATTCAGAAAATGAGAGTAAAATCTAATGTTGCATTCAGTAGACTTTTAAAGGGTTAGTTAGTTATTTAGCCACATTCCCATTATATTTATTTGATAGGGTGGATATCGTTCTTTATAATTTACTAATAAAATTTTCATATTTTAGGGGACTATATGGTGAAATGAAGCAGCAGCCATTTTAAATTCAGAAAATGAGAAGAAATTTTATGTTGTGATTAGTCATCTCTAAGAGGGTTCTATAGTAATTTAGCCACATTCTTCGTATATTTTTCTGATAGCGGGGGTTCCTTTCTTTGCAATTAATTAATAAAAATTTAATATTTCAGGGGTTTACGGAATCAGCAGCTGTTTTAAATCCAGAACATTGGAATAAAATCTAATGTTGCATTCAGTCGTCTATTAGAGGGTTAGTTAATTGTTTAGCCACATTCCCACTGTATTTATTTGATAGCGTGGATATCGTTCATTGTAATTTACTAATAAAATTTCCATATTTTAGGGGTTTACATGGTGAAATGAAGCAGCAGCCATTTTAAATTCGGAAAATGAGAGTAAAATCTAATGTTGTATTCAGTAGACTTTTAGAGGGTTAGTTAGTTGTTTAGCCACATTCTCACTGCATTTATTTGATAGGGTGGATATCGTTCTTTATAACTTACTAATATAATTTCCATCTTTTAGGGGTTTACATAGTGAAATGAAGCAGCAGCCATTTTAAATCCAGAAAATTGGAATAAAATCTAATGTTGCATTCAGTCGACTTTTAGAGGGTTAGTTAGTTGTTTAGCCACATTCCCACTGTATTTCTCTGATAGGTTGGGTATCGTCCTTTGTAATTTATGAATAAAAATTCCTTATTTGAGGAGTTTACATGGTGAAATGTAGCAGCAGCCATTTTAAATCCAAATCATGGGATTAAAAAATCAATGCTTTTTCACTGGATAATTAGAGGACAAATCGTGTCTTAGCCACATTCTTTCTATTTTTTTCTAATAGCTTAGATATCTATCTTTTCAATGTATATATAAAATTTTAATATTTCAGGGGTTTACTTGGTCAGCAGCTGTTTTAAATCCAGAAAATTGGAATAAAATCTAATGTTGTATTCAGTCGAGTTTTAGAGGGTTAGTTAGTTGTTTAGCCACATTCTTATTATATTTCTCTGATAGTTTGGGTATCGTTCTTTGTAATTTATGAATAAAATTTCCACAATTTAGGGGTTTACATGGTTAAATAAAAAAGATAAAAGCAACAGCCGTTTTTAATTCAGAAAGTGGTTTATTTTTATTTTTGGATGTCCTGCTGTCTTCATTTTATACTTATTAAGTTGTTCAGGCTTTTCCTATAATTTTTAACCATTTTTCTGCCATAAATACGTTTTAAAACAGCACGAAAAAAAGAACCTACTTAATTTGGTCGGATTATTGGCTGCTACATTTTGGCTGCCAACTTCACACCGGTGATCACAGAACACAGAAAGATCCTCTTTTCTGTGTTCTGTGGTACTTTAAGGGTAGGTACTCATATGAGTAGTATCGAAAAATGATTTGAGTACTACAATGAGTAGGTATCGATACCTTAAGGGTATTGAAATATCCCCATAGTCGTATTTTTAATTAGACGAAGCCAACTGACAGTTAGCTAATGTCACTTTGTAAAATAATGTTGCCATATTTAAAGTAATAGTGATGCGTTCAGTTCTTGTTCAATCAGATGAATGAACAATGAGTGTGAATAGTTAATCATTTCAAACTATAAAAGAATATTATTTCTATTTTACAATAAAATTGTATAAAAGTGCTCTGATATAAGTTACTAGTAGTATGTAACTACAATGTTTAAAACACTCGGTATTCAGTATAGGTAGATACTATAGGAACATAGTCGTCGAAAACTCGTTGGTATGTACAAAGCACGACTAAAATTCGAACCCCGTAGCGGCAGTTCGGCACACTAACTATTCACTAGACAATCGAGGCAATTTCATTCATTGAGGAGTTTTTTCAATCATTCACTTTGTCACAACACTATTTTTATTTCATCAAAAACTGACAACACAGTAAACGTCAGTCGACTTCGTCTAATTAAAAATACGACTATAGTTCTAACTAAACGTGTGCGACGACTCAGGCGTGGGCGTAATGTAGTTCTAACTTTTGTACTACGAACGAATTTAGATTCGTTCGTAGCGTTCGTCTCAGTTTTCAGTTCCAGTGCAGTTAGGTCTTCGTCCACAACACGAGCCATATATTCAGCGCTCTGACGTCACGCTATCGCAGTATCGCATGCGTCATCGTTATCATAACGACGGACCACGATAGGGACGATACACTACGCTGAAAATACATTGGCTATATATTTTAGTTTAGCCGTACTTTTATGGTGTATCCTGCTTCACCTCGTTGGACAATTTCATGGGTTTCAACGCGTTAGCCGCAACTTTGGTGATCTGATGTAATTATTCGAAAATTCACTTGGACTTTTTTGTTACTTCTTTGTTGATAGTATGGGATTCTCCAATACTTTTTTTTTTTATAATAACAAATTTGGTATACTGAATTTTGACTAATTCTGGGCAAAGACTTGCATAAATTGATATTATATTTATAAATGCTATGGAAATTCGTTTAAAATGCATGTTCACTAACCTTGAGTAGTGACAATAGTTTAGATATATGTATCTACGAATTATATAGCTGAAGAATAATTATAATAGATTAGAATATCACAAGAAAGAAAGTAAAAAAAAAAAAAAAAAACACTCGCCTATCTTCTGATTCTGTTTGTACGCCTATTGCTCAATGACTCCTGATATTTATTTATTTAATGCTTTATGCACAGGTAAAAATAACACTGCACACAGGCGGACTTAATGCCATAGGCATTTTCTGCCAGTCTACCTTAAGGTGATGCAGAGACAAACATGGTGCGTGCAACGTAAAATAAACGATAACTTGAAATTAAAAACAAAATTAAATATCCAAAAATAAATAATAATATATAGATACATACATAAATATAATTTATAAACCATAAAAGAAAACATACATAATTATTGATATACTGCGTCAAGATACTCAAAAATACGAAATAGTGAAAAACTAATCCATTTATTACATCTAGACACAAAATACCGTCGCGTTCTTTTCCCGTAAATAAATTACCAACTAATTGTTAATCTGTAAACGAATATCTACAACGTACCACGAAGTTTAATAAGCCAAATCTATTTCCAGTTTAAGGTTAGTGTAACCTACCTACCTAATTCCTAAATTCGTAATTCGAGTGTTTAATTTTTTACTTTTGTTTTTGCCTTAATATTTTACTTTTTTGTTTTTGTTTTTATTGTTTACTTTTTTATTTGTGTCGTAATTTGTGTAGAAATAAATTGCTTTTCTTTCTTTCTTTTTCTTTTCGTTCTAAAGCAAAAATCATTAAGTTAGATAGGTACCACGATCATTCAAACCGAAATAGGTACCTACCGTTTCAATCTCTTAGCTACAAGATATTTACTTAGATTGCGGGCGGGAAATGAGCCGCGATCTCTGCCCGATTACGTGTGAAAAAATGAGGTTACGTGTTTTTACAGTTCACGTGAATGTATGGGCGGTGAACAAATTGCTCAGGCGGGAAAGTTATCTGAGAGATGTTCCTGCAAGTAGATGTATTTTCATTGGCTTTCAAATTTCTTTCGACGGATATTATAGAACTTTAATTTCTTTTTGAACCTCTGCAGCAAATCAGAAGAGCCGGGCTCTGCTGATTTAACTAATGTGATTATTGCCCAAAAAGAAAATCATTTTATCAAAATTAAACATACGGTGAAGGGCAGACGGTTATTTAAGGCTAGGTTATTATTATTATTTTGAAAAGCCGGTTCTTAGCCCCTTATTCACTGCGACAATTGTACATTTTTTTTTAAATCTCTTTACATCTAAACAAAGGGGATTTTGACGCAAAAACAAAATCATTTTATTAAAATTGAACATATAGTCCAGTGCTCTGTGGCGACAGAAACACAAAAATAAAACATAAGTAACCATAATAAATAAACATAAATAACACTAAGGCCCAAGTTCACCGACAACATAACAGACGATTAGAGCAAAATCTACCGTTTAAACATGAATTTTTGTATGGGTAAACGGCCGATTTCATTTTAAACATCTGTTATATTATTGGTGAACATGCCCTAAATCGCTATATAAAACGTGTAGGTACCTTGTTAAAATTCCATCATAAAAACATGTAAAAGTTATATCAAAAGAGAGGCTTCTTTTTTAGGTCATGTTGAGAACAGATTTTTAAATAGTCGTTAGTTTTTTTTTTCATTGGAATAAAAATAGATAATATCGAGTTCGCGCCCGCCGCGGCATCAAATACAAAACGTACCGTAAAATAAACTCTATGTACTGCGAATAAAGTATATTTGTGTTTGTATTCACCGCATGATAACAGAGAGGGTTTGCCGTTCGGACAATTTTCAGTTCCAGATTCAAATTAACTAAAAAAAAAATTGTCACTCCATTCCGATGAAACATTTACCGTGCATTACATTGCCATCCTAAATTCACAGTCACGCGCCAACCGGCCAGTGCGAACGTGCTTTTAGCTCGAAGCGAGCGCTTTGATGCTCTCCATTAGTGACTAGCGACGCATGTTGATGTATGAGCACAGAGTAATATAGCTACGTAGGTATACACAGCGTAAAAGCCTCTGTAATTTCTCTAATATGTGCAACGTACTCGTATGTGATCTAGGGAAAAAATAAACTTAAAAAAAAAGTAAAAACCGACTTCAAACTAAAAAGTAATTTTATTTTTTTTAAACGTTACATCTTCTGAAGTCGGTGCCACTGCCAAGCTAGGTGCATTGAAGAATTAAAGGGCCCGACTTCAAAAGCAGTTGAGTTTTTTAAGAAAATTATTTTATACATTTTAGATTTTTGACGGTTAGGTTAGTTCTATTTACTGTATCATTTTTTCTAGCGTGAAAAAAACTATTATATCCACAAATTATTATTAAAACAACTTATTTTTTCACTGAATCAGGAAACAAATGCTCAAAAGAAAGGCTTACTAACCAGATCTGCCGCAAAACACTTCAGAAGTAAAGTAATAATCTTCGAGAGACCTCCGAGCATTAAAATTTTATTATTTCAAACGGCTCAAGTTATATTGGCTGGTAATAAACTCAAGTTTATAGTCTTTATATTAAGACGTCACTTGGTTGTCGTTAAGAGGGTCTTTGACGTATGTTTGGGTCTTATCTCTCGAAGCCTGGAGGTATATTTACATAGTAAATCGATTGAAGGTTAGGTCCTGGAAAGATTACGCATGCTGAGGGCTGAGTATGAATGTTTTGATGTCTATGGTAACGTTAACTTATGCAAATTTTGTTTACATAACCTAACCGTCAAATACCCCCGACGTCTACCTACTGGAATAAATATTATAGTTTAAAAAAAGCTAGGTCAAATTTAACTTCCAAGATTTTCTTACATAGTTAGTTAGGCTTACATTCAGAGACGACAGAAATGAGTCTAAGCGTGAACTTACGCTTCCATCTCCTTCCACCAAACTTACGAACAAATTTTGACAGATGGAAGCGTAAGTTCACGCTTAGACTCGTTTCTGTCGTCTCTGAATGTAAGCCTTAGTTACAAGTGAAGCTCTGCTAATATTTTTATTTTTATTTAATAATTAATGCACACATAAAATACATGAGAAATATGAAGTAGGAGCATAAAGTACAAAGGTACTGCTTATTTCTAAAGAAATCTCTTCCAGCAGACCTGCGAGAGGAGAGATTAAAAAGAAGAAATGTAGACACAGTGTGTAAAGAATACGTATAAATAATTTACATAAAATACATACCTAACACGGAAGAATACAAATACACACAATAAATACCATCTAAATACTATCTAATTAAATATAAACCTAAATGTATAAATAAAAATATATATTAAATATATATATAATAATATTATTTATTATTATGTATTTTTTTCTCCAGTTCCTTAAGAATTTCCAGTCTCTCCTGTACTATCCAAACTGATCAATTCTAATTCGACCTCCAGGTTGCAGTGGAAACAAAAAGTTCAAACTTAAACATTTCGAAAGCACCTGTTCTAGAGTTTTCCTTCATTAAGTTAAAGAACTTAGTCCTGTCTACGAGAAGTCACCAAGATTATAGTGGGATTGGGACTGTCCTGGATTTGAGGATAAACCACGGAGGTAATTTTCTTTCCTTCTTTCTTCATTCCTGGAAGGGTTAACCAAAGGTATTCAGTTGTACTATCGGTAACAAAAGTTGTTTAACATAAAACTATACAGAACTATAACTAATTGTAATAATCATATGTATCTAAGTATTTATTTTGTAGTAGGTTTCTATAATTATATTAATACGTGAAGAGAAAACTTTGTGTGTATATTTTTAGTTTAAAAACTACTGTACCAATCTTCCCGTTCAAATCAAAATATTCAGAAAAAACAGGTCCAGCAAATATAAATTATAGTGTAAAAAAACTAATAGTTCGAACTAACTAAACTAATAGTTTAAAGTAACAAAACTAATCGTTTACACTAACTAAACTAATAGTTCGAACTAACAAAACTATTAGTTCGAACTAACAAAACTATTAGTTCGAACTAACAAAACTAATAGTTCAAACTAACTATAAACTAAACCGCCGTCTGGTAGAATTTGTTGCGTATTGTTTTGCGCGCCTCACCACTTTATCAGCTAATAGAGTTGCCGATGTTGAAATGCGGAAAAACTCGCTCGCGAATAAAGCAAGTAATATTATATGCACTTGAATGAGGGGGACTGAGCTAAATAGGTTACTGCAGTGGCTCATTATTAACGGTACAAATTGAGGGCAGCATCCACGAACTACCCTTCCTACATCGGTCTATTTTTAGCACATAGTACATAATTACTAACTTTATTTCTCACAGCTCTTACCACAATATTGTACCGATAAATATTGTAATTTATTATGTCAAGTGTCAAATTACCTACCTAAACTCACGGGTGTTCTGGTGATCGTACCCTTTTTAAAACGCTTTTATTAGCTTCACCTGTAACTAACTAACTATGTAAAAAATCTTGGAAGTTAAATTTGACCCACTTCCCGGTTTCCGATTGAGCTGAAATTTTGCATACACGTTTAGTTCGGATGACAAAAGCGTTTTCTTTAGTTTTTTTTAAACTATAATATTTATTATACCTACTTGCGTTTTACCAAATATTTCTCGATTTTTCTTAACATTTTACATAAAATTTCACTCGCTGAATTGCTGATGTAGTTTGTAGGCGTATTGCTCTTTTTAACAATTCTGAAAACTTAAATGACCTTTGTTACAATATTATTTTAAAGCATACCCAGGGGTATTCGAAAATACCTCATATTTTAGAACTTTTCATCGGAACAACTTGAAATTTTTATTATTGTCAGTTTTTCTTGTTTTTGAGTGGTGTTTTTTGTTCTCAGCAGCAGTCCGGAGTTTGAAATTATGCCCAATAGATGGCAATGGAAATGTGGGTGTAACAACAGTACAGTACGACACAACTAAGAAGTAACATCGATGTACATCGGACAATCGATGGCAGTCACTCGTTTAAATAATTGTACAACTTATTGCATCAGCGTAAAGCTCATGTTTTACTGCAGTACTAATCAACATTCGTGGTCTTGGAGACCCGCGCAGTTCGGAACTGATCGGTTTTACGATGCTTTCCGATGCGACTTAGTTTACCCTTCTGAGAATACGGACGTGATAGTAAAATAATATAAATCAAATAAAAGTTACAAAAACACTTACCAAAAAAAAGTCTAAGGAAACTCCCATAATTTGGTAACCCCAACAGGAACGAAATACTCTAAAAAATCCTCGCGGAATCCTGTGGAAGTCGGGGCTTCAATTAAGTTTCCACCGCTGTGCACCATTGTACCAGCGCTTAAAGTTGAGACTTGCGTTCGCGAGTGTACTTCACTGTTGCTTATATAGCGAAACTTTTTTCAGTTTTGTTTTTTTTCCTGACGAGGAGAGATAAGCGTAGAGAAATAGGTAAAGTTTTATTCCGTTTTTAATAAATAACTAACTATAACTTATATAACTTGTCTGTTCTTTTTTTTTGTAGACTTCGGAGTTTTCTAGTAAAAAAGTATGCGATGAAATTACTAGATTTCTTTTCCGTTTCTAATTAAAAATATTAATTAATGCTGCTTGTTTTTTATAGGAGCTTTCTATATTAATGAGAAATGGCATTGGATCTATACACGACTGTATGAGACAGGGTAAAGTGGCTGAAAAAGAATATAATTTGATACTTTTTTACAGCCAAATAACACAAAAATTATGACCCATCATAAAACTACACGAAATACCAAAAAAATATATAAAACCTCGACCCACAGAACGAGGCCACAGCATCAGAGTCAACTCGAGACTCGAGTTTACCACTAAGTACCTACTTTAATTAAAATTTGAAATTATAGCGAAAAAAATATTGCTTTAAACCACGGAGTATTGAGCAAATGGATGTGGGGACCATTTACATCAGAAGCCCAATTGTCGTAATTAATTTACACTATGACCGAACTGAGATTATAAATATCATGAGTCTATAATCACCACACTTGGCAGACGGTTTGATGACGTCACTGCTACCCATATTCCTGACCTTACCCGTGAGTAAAGAAAGCGTTGGACAAACCTTATTCGGGAGACGTTGGGCATACCATTTTACGAAGCCACAACTCCACGAGACGTGCACAAGACTGAATTGCATGGCGCAAACTTGTTCAGGACAAAACAAACAAGTTGGGTCACGATCCTGAACAATGAGGGACTGATTTAAAAGAAAAAGAAAGGATGTTGTATTATTTGCCAGGAACGACACGGTCACTTGATTATATACATTATTAGATATAATATTTACTGTAATGATGAGTACAATGTTACCTCTCACTCACGTATTTATTTTCATACACAAATCACTTCAACACACACAAAATTATAATTATTAACTTTATAGACAATTTTTTTCTTGTTTTTTATCAGTATGCTTTTGTCTATTGTTGTTGTTTTGTGTTATTTGTTTTTGTCTGTTTTTCTTTTGATTTTTTTAGTCTCGACTTTATAATTTCACATACTAAACACTCCATTAGCTTAATCCTCCGTGTTTAATCCGCAGTCGTACATTTAGCATGGGGACATAAGTTTCTAGATCCTTGTTTTTCCGGCCTCAATCTGTTTAATGGTGGTGGGAATGAAATGCGGGCTCGGTGCACTATTCTGAGAACATGGCTGGTTTTAATTTCGATTACAACCTGACGGGATATTCTCGAATAGATCAGTTGCACTGAACTTTGTATGAAGCTGATCACACGGCGTTAATATCCCGTATTTGTAAAATATTGCACCGTATTGTTGTCGCGTGGACCCGCCCCCTGATGACGTATGATAAATATGACAGTTGCCGTCGTAAATAAACGACCTATGCTCCGTATGCTCTTGTGATACATCTATAACTTTATTTATGCAAAATCCAACCGTTCTACTCCCGATTCCTTTAAAGGGTTATTGTACTAACATTGTATTGTAACATTGTATTCTATGTATTGGTACATTATGAACCTTATGAGCCTTCATGGATGATCATGATGATGATGTAGCAGGTACCAGGTCTAATGCCAATGTGCTAAAATTTACCTACCCATTATTCTATATTTCTACTTTCCTTCTAAATTTGGCTAAAATTAACAAAAACCTATGAACTTTGTAAAAAAACCTTTTAGAAATACGTTTATGGATGCCTAAAAACTACATATTACATAACTCTACATAAATTCCATCGCCATCCTTCAGCTTAGTCGAAGTGTTTTTTGTATGTATGTCAATTGTCATCTGTCCGCTATTTTAATCCATTTCAGACTGACGTAGATATCCACATGGGACCATTAATGTGATTACATCCTAATAAAATTTAACTCTGTACAATCCATTTTCAACCCCCGACAAAAAAGAGGGGTGTTATAAGTTTGTAGTGTGTATCTGTGTATCTGTGGATCTGTCTGTGGCATCGTAGCTTCAAAACAGACGGGCTGAATTAAATGCAGCTTTTTTTAATTGAAAGCTAGTTTAATCGGCTATCATCTTAGCTATGTTTCATGAAAATCTGTTCAGCCGTTCAAAACTTACAGCTCTTTTTCTAGTTGGAGTCTCTCACGATACAGGAAAATTTCATAATATACCGTAAAAAAAAATGCCCCAGATCAGGAATGCAGTACTTAGTAAAAACATAAAAATTTTCTCATTTTTTCCTTTAGACTGATCACAAGAATAATCCGCCAACTTTTTTGCGATTCGCAGCGCTAAATCAGGCTGTGCTTACTTTAATGTAGTATCGGCTGTAAAAATGTTTGTGCAGCCTTCATATTTTCCTGGTACTCAGTGAAAATTTTGCTTAAAATTGTGAGTCGCCTCGACCAACTCTTTCCGTTTGGATGAATTCGGTTTTAATTTGGCCGAATTTCGGTATAGCTGGATGAGTTCGGTGTAGCAAAGGTATGTCCATGTATTAATTAAGTGATGTATTAATTAATAACAAAATATACTCCACAATATCTGACATGTGGGATGCAATCACACACTTGTCACATTTACGATTTACGCCAGGCTGTAAGATAATTTCCTAAATCTACCTTTTTATAATAGAATAGAATAGAAAGCATTTATTCGATAAATGACATACATCGTCAGTACAAAAATAAAATTGAAACACAGAGATCACAAAGAAACAAAAATAATAATAAGAAATAATAACAAACACGGATAAAAAATATACAGTTGATTTTACTGCACTGACGAGCACGCCCATATCGAAAGGGTTGCCAGCTCAGCATTTGCTAGGTGTGGAACACCCAGCGCTGGTTTTCAGTTGGCACCTTGCAGTGAGTCACGGACGGAGGTAAATAAAATCATACATAAATAAAAAAAAATAATAATAATAATATTAAATAAACAACAACAAGTAATTCAAAATAAACGAAAACCACGGTACGGTTTTACGGTAGTATTCAGTTTTCAGAAACAAATAAAAAAGATAAAACAAATGGGCGTATTTACCAATGTATTTTTTTTTTTGTGTTATTTTATTGTGACTTTTGTGTTGTCCTATGTAGGTAGATTAAAATTATATTTTCTTTCTTTCTTAAATAAAAAAATAATAATTAAATTCTAAATACCTCCCGAAAATCAATTTATTTATGCACCTAAAGAACAGAAATTCTCAGTAATATTATAAACGCGAACGTAACTCTGTTTCTCTGTCTGTTTGTTACCTTTTCACGTCTAAACGGCTAAACCCATCACGATTAAATTTCGCAAGGAAATAGTGTGCGTCATAACGAAAGACACAGTTTTTTTTATCACAATTCATCCGATTTCCACCTGGACGGAGTCGCGTGCACAGTTAGTATTGGTATTATATAACGTGTATCAGAAATACGTCAACATCGTATTCGCGATAAAATAATCAGATATCCCATACGTTTGGGTCGAGTAGGGATTGAACTCATTGAAGCTTTGTTGTGTACGATATTGAACCCGTAGAGATAAGTTATCCGTATAATCTTGTTCAGTCAGATTTTTTGATCCACACCCTTAAATATGACCACGCATTTCTGATACAAGTTGTGTAAAAACTTGACTAAGCAAGCTCTTTTCATTACTCTGTGCTAGTGTGGAAAATATTTTTAAATTAAACTGTAATTCAACCTGCACTAAAACAGCACATTGTATTATCATAGCGCAGATTTAAAATCATAGTGCTCTCTTGAATATTATATTCATTAATGATACCACGAAATTACACTGAAATAAAATTGAAACAGACAGTAGTGTGCGAGCCAAGTTCAGGGAAAAACCAGCGTGTAATTTTTTATTACAAAGCGAAATAAAATAAAAATAAATAGTTACTTTTAAAAATATCGTTTTTATTTTGTATTTTAATAAAATCGAACTAATAAATACTGAAATAATATACAAAAGATTTCACTTAAAACTATTTTTAGAATACTTGATCTGTGGAACATTCGAAAGGATTCTACACGTAGTTCTTTTCTTTTTCTGTTGTAAAGAATCTTAATGAATAACTAGGAATCTTGCATCTCGTCTCGAAGCCCTAAAACCGCGAACCAAAAGACCTGCTAAAAGTAAGTCCGAAATTCGGTTCCCAGTTGCTCTTCATGAAAGGAGTGTCGAACTTCTTGAAGCCAGCATTGAAGTCTACTGAGGATGTGGGGCTGCGGAAGACGTTCAGGTTGCCCATCGCGGAGTAGTCTTTGCGGTTCAGGAACGGAGTGCTAGCCATGCCGAGGGAGGCGCCGACCTTATTTCTGTAACAAAAAAAATTGGCTTCATTATTTACTGTTAACAACTGGGTCTTGTTGTCTTGTGTGCAATTTAAGGAATATTGGATAACTTACTTATACGTATAGTCGACTCCACCGCCAACAGTGTTGAAGTTGGGCACATTGGGGAAGTTAGGCATGTTCCTGGTGATGGAGCCGCGTGCGCTGACGTCATGGTTGTCGTTGTGAAACAAGTTGAGCCTGCCTGCTCCTGTCAGCCTGTTGCCGAAGCCGGGGACGCTCTCCTTCATGACGGTTAAGCTGTGACCATTGCTGAAACAATATTTATGTTTAATTAAAGTTTTATGAAAGCTTGTCCTAATAGAAATGTCAAGACATGACCTTAGGAGTAGCAATAGTTACTAGTTTAGGTTATCTATATATTAATATGTGAAGAGAAAACTTTTGACCCCTTTTTAAGCATATTGCGCCAACGGAGGAGTGTGAGATTTGGCATAGTTAAAGTTTATATGGAGAAGGAGTGCAAAAAGCTAAAATTATGATCGAATTTCGACTACTGGGCGGCCATTTAGTTTAAACGGTAACATTATTAAGTTAAAATCGGATGCCATTGCTGTAATGAAATCTCAAAATATCAATAGAAAAAATAGGGTTCATTAAAGCTCAAAACTGTCAAAAACATCCATATAACTGTGCACGACAGACCATCAAACCCGGGACACGATTGAGCCCAACTAATGTGATTATAGTGCTAAGTTAATATATCAATGTTTAAGTAGTATATAAATGTGTTAATGTTGTTATTTAAGTCTGATTATATACTCTTTTAGTAAAACCAATGATGTATGATTGTATTTGAACTGTTCTACACCTTTGTTAACCTTTTATGTATACCTATGTGAGTAAATGTACTTAGACTATGTACATAGGATAGTACATAACAATAATAGAGCTGCAATAGTACATAGATGTGCCTCCTGCGCCGCTCGGGCGAGTAATGGTAGCTCTGCGGGAAAACGCGTGGTTATATTTATAACCTCGGTACGCGGCAGATAAGGAACAATGCCGTTACCACGCGTTATCCCGCAGTGACCGAGCGATGCAGGGGGACAATCTGCACATGACACAACTTTTAATAATTGTTAAATTAGGTCATGTGCAGGTGTAGAGTCATTATTAGCCAAAAGTGGCTCGGTAAGGGCTGGACCAATCCTGAGCATGTACGCGAGTTTGCTTTGGACCGCTGGCCAGCTCTTTCCGAGCCGACTATAAATATAGGAACAATAGAAATGATTATTCAGTGTCTTCTTGTTCGCAATACTATGACGTAATGTCTTAATGACCGAAAAAGTATCTTCTTTTATTAATTAATTGTTTGATTGTTTACCTGTGTACTTAAATCTCTGTGTAATAATAAATAATGTGTCAAGAGAATAAATCGGTGTGATAAACAAGTCCGTGTCGTTTAACTTATCCTGAGTTCCCGATAGAACCGTTACGTCTCCGAGTGGAGAACCAGCTCTGCTGAGTATCTTTAACATTGGTCCTTCGCGAGCCGAATCTTCAGAAAATGGTGGTCACACGGAGCCGCAGCGGAGACTCAGGACAGGAACAGGCCCGGCAAAATCCTTCGGTGGCCGTCAGACCGGGGTCTAGCGAACCAGCCCCGGCGTCTGGCACGAGTCAGGCCACTGAAACGGATACGGTTAGCGGGTCAGAAGGAACGACCGGCACCGGTACAACTCAGACTACGAGTGACACCACAGAGAGAGACGATGCCGAGGCTACCAGCTCGCATAAAACGCTGAAGCCCGGCAGCATCCGGTCACGCCGCACCACAGCCTCTAAGAAGAAGCTTCTGACAGAGCTCGAAGCTAGAGAGCGGCTAGCCGAGATGAAGGTGAAACAGGCACAGGCAGAACAAGAGCTACAAGAGCTCCGCCTGCGACGAATAAGAGCAGAAGCGGACTCCAGTGAAGAAGATGACCAAGAAGACCTCACCTCCGTACGAATAGGGACGTGGCTAGCGCGAACGGCGCCGCCACCGGAGGGCGAAGCCCCACCGCTGCCCCAGGACGCTGGCGGCGGGAGGCCTACGGCTGAGTCAACGAAGACTAACGTCGTCGAAAGTGTATATCCAGTGAATACGTTGAATACAGTGAATATGGTGCATACGGAAAACGAAAATGCAGTAAATAATAAGATGATCGACGTGAGTACGCTCGCTGCGGCGCTGGCGCAGGCCACGCGCAGCACGCGCGAGCCGCCTAAGTATATACAGCAGCTGCCATTCTTCGATGGAAAGCCCGGTGAGTGGATATCTTATAAGGCCGCGTATCGTGACTCACACATTTATTTTTCTAAAATAGAAAATGTTGCTAGGATTAGGATGAGTGTAAAAGGTGCTGCCAAAGAGGCGGCCGGCTGCCTGCTTTTCAGTCAGCCCGATCCCGAAGTCGTCATAAACGCATTAGAGAGACGTTTTGGTAGACCTGAATCCCTAATACTAGCAGAATTAGATAAAATAAAGTTGTTACCTAGATTAAATGATAATCCTAGGGATATATGTATATTCGCGAGTCGTATAGCGAACACGGTGGGTACGGTAGAGGCGTTAAAACGTGTGCATTATCTACATAGCCCCGAGATGTCAAGAGTTATAGTAGAAAAGTTAACGCCTATACTTAGAAATAAATGGTATGATTACGCCGCGAATAAAAAGGGTGAAGATATACCCGAACTTAAACGACTGTCTACCTTTTTGAATGACGAGGCGGACAAGAGCGGCGCGTACGCGCAGCCAGAGCGCAATTACGACGAACCCAGCGGGGTACGGCAGCGGCGCAAGACAGAGCGCACGTTTAATGTGCACAGGGAAGCGGCGACACAAAGTGAGCGTTGTCCGGCGTGCAAACAATATGGGCACAAGCTACTCGACTGTGCTAAATTTAAACAGATGTCAGTAGAGTCTCGCTGGGAAATTGCTAAAACTAGTAACTTGTGTTTTAAATGTTTAATAAATAAACATAGGCGATATTTATGTAAGGCGCCTACATGTAATGTAAATGAATGCAAAATGAATCACCACAAGTTGCTACATCAGGAGCGGAAAATACAGGAGCCACTCAACGTCGCGACGTCTGTATCGACACATGAATCTGTGACGTCAGCGAGAGAGATAGTGACGGCGACCACCCCCCTCCAACGCCGAGCTTATCTGAAAATAGTGCCAGTAACACTTAGCGGACCGCATGCGACTATAGATACGTACGCTCTGTTAGACGACGGTAGCACGGTTACACTATTAGATGCATCGATAGCCGACGTTCTAGGTGCAGACGGCCCAACCCAGGCTATGTGGATACAGGGCATCGGCGCAGAAGTCAAACACGAGCGCAGCCGAATGGTCAACTTATATGTGCGAGGCAAACATCAGTCCGACATATTTAAAATAGATGCGGCGCGCACAGTAGACAGACTCGAGATCACGTCACAAACAATAACAACCGAGAACATAGAAAGCTGCGAACATCTGAAAGATATAAGAGATGTGCTAATATATGAACACGCGCGGCCTATGATTCTGATCGGTCAGGACAACTGGCATTTGTTAATGTCTCAAGACACACGCGTCGGACAGCGAGATCAACCTGTAGCATCGTACACTAAACTAGGCTGGGTACTACATGGCTGCCAGTATTCAGCCAACAGAGTTATGACAGTGTTCTGTGGCCATATTAAAACTAAAGACCACGATGATTCAATAGAAGCGCAGATGAAGAATTTCTTCAAATTAGAATCATTAGGAATTGAACCTAGAACGCCTAAAGACGATCCTCAACAGAGAGCACTGCAGATATTGGAGCAGACAAGTCGCAGGTTACCTAATGGAAGCTTCGAAACGGGACTACTATGGAAGCAGGATGAACCTAGGATACCTAACAACTATCTAGGTGCCCTAAAAAGGCTAGATAATCTAGAAAAACGCCTAGACCGAGATCCTGACTTAAAAGTGAAATATGTAGAACGTTTAGATAACCTTTTCACTTCGGGGTATGCAGAGAAGGCGGACAGTACACCAACAAAGGACAAGACTTGGTATTTACCTCACTTTCCAGTGGTTAACCCATCTAAACCACATAAACCGCCACGTCTAGTGCACGACGCCGCAACAAGAACAGCGGGTCTGTGCCTAAACGATCTACTTCTCTCTGGACCCGACCTGTTACAATCACTGCCCGGAGTATTGATGCGTTTCCGACAAGACAAGATAGCCGTGTCAGCCGACATCAAGGAAATGTTCATGAGGATTAAAATAAGGCAAGAAGATCGCGACGCGCTTAGGTTTTTATGGCGAGGAGACCGGCGGGAGGGAACGCCGGAAGAATATCGCATGACATCAGTTATCTTCGGTGCGACGTCGTCCCCATGTACAGCGTTGTACATAAAGGATCGCAACGCTAACGACTACGCCGATAGGTACCCAGCAGCGGTGTCAGCTATCAAACATAACCATTATATGGATGATTACCTTCAGAGCTTTCCCAGTGAAACAGAAGCTGAAAAGGTAATCGAGCAAGTCGATTATGTGCACAGTCAAGCTAATTTTCACCTGTGCGGATGGACATCGAACAACATGAACATCCTGAATGCCAGCGCAGCGCCTATCCGCGACACAAAAGTACTAGGCGGTAACGATGAAGAGAAGGCCTTGGGACTGCGTTGGAACACAAAAGATGACTGTTTTACATTTAGGATAAATAGTAACAAAACGCCTGACGAGTTACTAAGAAACACGCGCCCACCGACCAAACGTGAGGCGCTGAGCATTATCATGGCCATTTTTGACCCACTAGGATTGATATCACCTATCACTATCCCAGCCAAAAGGATACTGCAACACACGTGGCGATATAAAACCGAGTGGGACAAGCCACTACCTGAAGAACTACAACCGCAATGGAAACAATGGATGGAGTCGCTACGCAATATAGAGAAATTACGAATACCACGCTGTTACGATTATGGAGACGTCACCGCTCGCGAACTACATACGTTCGTGGACGCGAGCGAGGAGGCCTACGCAGCGGCGGTATATTGGCGAACAGAGCGACCGGATGGTACCATTCATGTAGCATTAGCAGCGGCTAAGAGTAGGGTGGCACCTCTGAAACCCATATCAGTGCCGAGGCTGGAACTTCAAGCGGCCTTGTTGGGAGCGCGACTCACAAGAACTGTCGCCCTCGAGCACGACTATGCGGTCGGAGACGAAACATACTGGAGCGACTCAACAACAGCGCTGGCGTGGATAAGGGCAGAGCCACGTACGTTCAAAACGTTCGCCGCCCATCGCATAGCCGAGATCGAGGAGCTCACTAAAAAGAACCAATGGCGATGGCTCCCTTCGCGTCACAACGTAGCTGATGACGCCACACGCGCTACACCCGATAATTTTGGATCGGATCACAGATGGTACCGCGGCCCGGAGTACCTGTAGAAGGACCGGAGCGAGTGGCCAAAGGAAAAGTCAACAGCCGCGGCACGAGATACGGGAGAAGAGCGAGTAAAATGTAACGTACAAACAGCTCAAAACTCAAACGGTCATCTGCCGGACATAACGCGCTTTTCAAAATGGACAAGGTTAATAAGAACGACAGCGCGTGTCCTTCAATTTGTAAACAACTGTAGAAAAAATAAACAAACAGTAGAGTACAAGCGCACTAAGAAAAACGCGGATAAAGACCCAACGTGGGTGAAAATTAAGAAGAAACCCGTAGACGAGATAAAAAAGCCGAGCAGTGAACAAAATAAAACCAAATATGTACCTCTGCCGGCCGAGTATACACTAAAAGCTGAACAACTATGGATAAAATGCGCGCAAAAAGATAGCTTTGTCAAGGAAATAAGCGCCATAAAATCCAACGTAGCGCCGCCGAGCGATAGCAAGCTAACCGCGCTAAGTATATACCTAGATAACGAAGGGACTCTACGTCTACGAGGTCGCGTAACAGCCGCCAAAGGAATAGGCGAAGAAACAAAAAATCCGCGTATACTTGACGGTGGGCACAAGTACACGAGAATGTACATAAGCTATGTACACGAAAGTCTGCACCACGGAGGCACGGAAATAACGGTGAACGAGTTAAGACAGCGGCTGTGGATAGTTAGACTACGCCCGTCCGTTAAAGACGCGATAAAAAACTGCTTACCGTGTAGATTGCGAAAGGCGAAGCCAGCCAACCCCTCCACCGGCAATTTACCGTACCCCCGTTTAGCTTATAACGAACGACCTTTCACTTTTACGGGACTCGATTATTTCGGACCAATGTCCATAACAGTAGGTAGACATAAAGAAAAGAGGTATGGGGCGCTATTTACTTGCTTAACTTGTAGGGCTGTACATATTGAGGTAGCACAATCACTGAGTGCGGACTCAGCCATTGCCGCACTCAGGCGATTTATAGCTAGAAGGGGTTGTCCGAAAGAAATATGGAGCGACAACGCTACTTGCTTTAAAGCGGCCGATAGGGAGTTAGGTGAGAGCGCCTTAAGCGCATTAGAGTGTGAGTCCGATGCGCGGTCCATAAGATGGAGATACATACCTCCCGCATCGCCATTCATGGGCGGAGCATGGGAGAGGATGGTGAGAGCAGTAAAGGAGGCGCTTCACATAACATTAAAGGAGGTTCACCCTACAGAAGAAACACTCTATACTTTGTTAGTAGAAGTGGAGAATACCGTCAACTCAAGACCGTTGACGCATGTAACTGTGGCACCAGACGAACCTGAAGCCCTCACGCCGAATCATATTTTGATCGGCCCCAACTCTCACGTGCCATCACCGGGCACATTCACCAGTGAAGATTTAACAGCTCGCCAGCAGTGGCGGCGCGCGCAAGCCCTCGCCGACGTCTTTTGGCGACGATGGGTGCGCGAGTACCTGCCGCTACTGCAAAACCGGCGGGAGCCCCACGGGAGCGGTGTACCACCCAAGGTCGGCGACGTAGTCGTGATCTGCGACTCTAACCTCCCGCGCAATACCTGGCCCAAGGGACGCATAATCAAGGTGCTCCCGGGCGCGGACGGTGAGGTTAGGGTGGTCGACGTAGTCACCAAGGGTGGCCACATCCTGCGGAGGCCTACCAAGCGTGTCGTCGTGCTACCCACCGAGTCGCCTGAAGGCGACGGCGGGAGATGTGTGCACGACAGACCATCAAACCCGGGACACGATTGAGCCCAACTAATGTGATTATAGTGCTAAGTTAATATATCAATGTTTAAGTAGTATATAAATGTGTTAATGTTGTTATTTAAGTCTGATTATATACTCTTTTAGTAAAACCAATGATGTATGATTGTATTTGAACTGTTCTACACCTTTGTTAACCTTTTATGTATACCTATGTGAGTAAATGTACTTAGACTATGTACATAGGATAGTACATAACAATAATAGAGCTGCAATAGTACATAGATGTGCCTCCTGCGCCGCTCGGGCGAGTAATGGTAGCTCTGCGGGAAAACGCGTGGTTATATTTATAACCTCGGTACGCGGCAGATAAGGAACAATGCCGTTACCACGCGTTATCCCGCAGTGACCGAGCGATGCAGGGGGACAATCTGCACATGACACAACTTTTAATAATTGTTAAATTAGGTCATGTGCAGGTGTAGAGTCATTATTAGCCAAAAGTGGCTCGGTAAGGGCTGGACCAATCCTGAGCATGTACGCGAGTTTGCTTTGGACCGCTGGCCAGCTCTTTCCGAGCCGACTATAAATATAGGAACAATAGAAATGATTATTCAGTGTCTTCTTGTTCGCAATACTATGACGTAATGTCTTATTGACCGAAAAAGTATCTTCTTTTATTAATTAATTGTTTGATTGTTTACCTATGTACTTTAATCTCTGTGTAATAATAAATAATGTGTCAAGAGAATAAATCGGTGTGATAAACAAGTCCGTGTCGTTTAACTTATCCTGAGTTCCCGATAGAACCGTTACGTCTCCGAGTGGAGAACCAGCTCTGCTGAGTATCTTTAACAATAACCATAGGTCTATATAATAACTGTCAACATGAATGATCCTGAGATTTGAGGTGGTTTTCGCATTGTAAATCTCCATTGGATGCTATCAGCATTCACCTCTTCAATAAACAGATGAGACAACAATGAGGTGGACCAATGTAAATGGAGTACAAAGCAGAAAAACTTCGGAGAATCAATATAAATAAAAAAGGTAGGTAATAGATTACTCACACATTATCAAGAGCCAATCCCATACCACGAGACGCCGGCTGCATTTGATTGTTAAGGTCAACAGACCCAACAGCGCTGAGGATATTCCTATCATTACCAACTATAGGCACTTTGCCACCCAAGCCCATACCACCATCAGAGTTGAGAGTAACGCTGCCTTGGGCTTGCCGGCGAACCCTGCTACTCGCTAGGTAGCTTGGAGGGTATTCGTACTCATGTTGTAATGGTCCTTCTTCTTCAAAAGCCAGTGATTCTTCATCGTCGTATCCCAGCGGGTAACTTTGGTCCTCCGATACCATATACCGGGCACTTGTTGAGGCCACTACGACCAATCCAAAAAATAGTTTTAAAGTAAACATTTTGCTTTTTAGAATGTCGTTGGTATAAGTAAACTTATTGCAATAATGTTGGCTGTAGAATGATGAACAGCTAAAAGTGGTCCCGTTTATATATGAGAAATCGTTCAGACAAGAGAAAATCCCCGATTCCTAAGCATAATATGTTAAATACCTTTATCTCGCGGACGTGTGCTGAGAGCAAAAGGTTATCGGTAGAACTGACATTTATTATGTAGTAACCTATATCATACTTGCGATTTCTTTGCAGTCTTTAGGTACTTAGGGAAACACAGTATTTTTCTTATCTTTATAAACTAGCTTAAGCCCGTGACTCCACTCGACCTTCCCATTCTTTGGATTGGATTATTTTGTAGTATTATAATGTTTAAATAATAATTACATATAATATCTATCTATTTTTTTTTTATCATAATTGCCCGTGGCACACAACGGTTCAATCAGAAAACCAGCGCTGTGACATTTTCCAAATGTCGTAGTATTTTGGTCTGATAGGGGCGAATTTTGGTCTCGTGCAAGTTTTCATTTCTTTTTCTTTAAATTTTTTTCTTTAATTTTTTTTTCTAAAAATTTTTAATCACTTGTAAAACTTATATTATTCCCTGTGCGTGTCGAAAATAAAACTGTTTTCTTTCTTTAAATATATTTCCTTCTTAGGAAGCCACGGCATTGTATTGTTTGTAAAATATTATTTATTTATGTATTTAATTCATTTATTTATGTACACACAAGGAAACATGGTAATAAAAATGTTACAGACATACCTAAATGAGCACAATGGAACTACTTATTTCTATTTTTTTTTTTATTAATTTATAAAGAGTAACCATGTAGTTTCTCGTCCGTTCTTCTCCATAGAAAACGTCACTTTCAAACGTAGCAACAACTAGTCTGACGTCTGACTTATTATTTTTTCCAACTATTTTTATTTAGACCAAACCTGAAATCGCGAAAAAAAACCAGTTGTTCTATACAAATAATTCAATATTACTCGACTATGGAACAGCTGATTTTTATTTCGCGATTTCACACTTGGTTCCATAGTAAAAAAAATGTTCATACCGAACCTAATTAAGAAGATGAAAATCGAATTAGACGAGAAAACTAGTTTGACACTGATGGTAAAGAATACAAGAAACCTTTAACTAGGCTTAGAATACTAGGACAATGGGTGAGAAATCTAAAGATGATAACCTAACCGTCAAAAACCCCCGACTCCAACTAGAATGAACATAAATGTAATCTAATATAATCCAGCCAAATCCTAGATTTTAAGTACCTTCACTGTATAATAATAACTTTATGGTATAAACCTAACAATAGTTATTAAGTATGTATTTACTAACAAATTATGGATCTATAGTTACCCGAATAAAGAACTTAATTATTATTATTATGTCCTTTATTCATTAATATACATATTTTTTATATTTTTAAACTTAATAAAATATACATTTAAAAACATAAAAATAGGAACCAACCGGCATCGGGAACAGGGTCCAAGCTACCGGTGGCTAGGGCTCCAGAGAGAGGAACCTCCTCACAATGCGTGCCGTGTCGAGGAGTACCGCCTTCTGCATCAAGCCCTTGATCCAGCCCCCCAACGAGAGCCTCAGAAGATGTTGGTCGAGGCTCTTGGCTATTATAATTATTATTATAAATTAAAAATATACATACAGACGAACATAGAACCTCCTCCTTTTTGGAAGTCGGTTACAAAGAGCTGTAACTTTGGAACGGTTGAACAGATTTTCATGAAACATAGCTAAGATGATACCAGAATAAACTAGCTGTCAATTAAAAAAACTGCAGTGAAATCGGTTCATCCGTTTTGGAGCTACAATGTCACACATAGACATTACAAACTTATAACACAAGGTAGGACCTTAAATACTCTTTAAGAACACTTAAAGTAAGTTCAATATTCCTTTGTGTTTCCATTGTTGTCATACTCGTCATCAAAACATATCTTTACAGTTATAGATATTACGCGAGTTATCTTTTGCATCAATATAGCTCCAAACTGAAGGAGTTTTCAGAACAATTCTCCGACGCTGAAAGCTCTCGATTATGTCACGACAACTTCTCTCGTTTCCGCTGACAAAGAATTAGATAACTAGAAGCGATAAAGAAAGAAAGAAAGAAAAGAAAAAGTATTTATTTCACACAGCACAAAAATGATTTTAAAGATATAACAATTTCTTTAAATTAAAACATGTAAAACAAAAATAAAAATGTATCTTAAATAAAATGGATTGTACGTTGCAGCTGTGTCAAAAAGGCACGCAAGCATATGCTGCCGCGGTGCGAGCAACCCTACAGCGCCGGTTTTCAGCGGGAGCCGCATCGAATGACGGTGATCTACGTGTACAGAAAAAAATTAAATAAAATATGAATTAAAAAATAAAAGATCTTGTGTGTGTTGAATTGATTTGTGTATGAAAATAAATACGTGATAGGTTATACTTATACGATATCTAATAGGAAGTGAATATAACTATATATATAACTATAAGATATTATATATCTTATAGTTATACATATATTATCTTCTTCTTCTTCTTCTTCTTCTTTATAGGCTGTTTCCAAATTAGGTACAAATATTAAAAGGGCTGCTCAATTACATCGAAACAATCACGTTATGCATAAAATAAAACAGATTTTAAATTACATTTCGTAAAAAATTAAGAAAATTTGTTCATATGAGAAACGTAAAATACATCATCCTGTGAAAAATTCACACCTTCAACTAATTTTGGTTTGCTATTTACCTTTTTGGTTGAGATATAAAAAATTATCAATTCTCTTTGGAATACATAAAAAAATTAAAGATGTCAACAGTGTCAACTTTTGATCTGCCAAAATTATTCTGAAATTCTGAAAATTTAATTTGTGTCACATAAATTAATTTCTTTTGAAGATGCCGTACATGTACACGAATACAGACTATCTAAATATGGTATTGTGTTATCATGACGTAAATTACAGCACGTTGGGACTTGGGAGCCATGTCATTGACAGCTATAGCAATGACGTTACGTTGTCTCGATATTATGCACAGGATGATTATGTTGTTGCACAATTTATTAGTATTTTTTTTGTTCGAGAAAACAATATTCAAAAGTTACATAAGATTTATTTTTTATTTAGTGCCGAACGTGATTGTTTTTAAGTAAGTAAGCAGCCCTTAAAATATTTGTACCTAATTTGGAAGCACCTTATATATAACTATAAGAGTATAGAGTGTGGATGGGCCATAAATTGTGCTTTTTCGTACATTATACACGAAAGCTGATGGTTTCTGATGTACATAACATCACGTACCTCATATTACATAAGCCAATTTTTCTTTTGTTTAGCTTAAAAAAATTACGCTAAGCACGTCTTTATTCCCCTGGACATTCCGGCCCGTTACTTCATCTATTTCCACTTGAAGATAGAGAACCACTTCCAGTTTCAATACATCTTTGACAATCATCGCCCGTCTGTTATGATTGCAGCTTGCGGCTCATTGAGTTCGAAACAAAAGATTTATTCAACAGATTGTAGGCGAAAAGAGAAATATTTAAAGAAAGACACACATCACTTGTTTTTTTTCATAACATTACGCTTTTGTTTTTGAAGGGTCAGACAGATGTGTGCAGTACATGGTAGTACTAGCTGTACCTACCTCTGTTGTAAGGTAACGAACAAGAAAATAAAAGTGTGGTTACGTATTATAAATATATTTTATTATTAATAGGTTAAATGCGATACAATGATTTATTATTACTAACATGCAAGTGTCATAACTTGTTTAATAATAGGTACAGTAAAATCTTAAAACTTTTTAGCAAGTCTAATAATACCTTGAATATTCATAAAATAACTTGTAATACCTTGAAAAAAACTCGCTTACGAAATAAGCAACTACATACGAACATTTTCAACTTACAATAATAATACTTTGGCAATTATATTTTTATCTTGTCTTTACAATCAACTAATCAAAACATTTAGAGTTAACATCGACAATATAACAGATTATTAAAATTAAATCGGCCGATTAACCATACAACAATTCATGTTTAAACGGCTAATTTTGCTCTAATCGTCTGTTATGATGTCGGTGAACTTAGTCTTAAATAATATCCTTTACACACCAGTCCTTAACAGTAGTTTAGAAACAGTGATTAACAAGTCAGTAGTAAATAACAGTTCTCTGATCAGCAATCGGGATTACCCTAGCCTGCACAGAGTATAGTCAAGACAGTATTTAGGAACTACCGCCATAGGCGGGGCGCAGACGACGGACTTTTTGTCCGGCAAACTACCGCGGACTAGGATGATTGTGGTTGGTAGTTGTTGCCAGTGAGGACACTAGAGTTTTAACGACAACTACAAACAAAATAACTGTCGTCTACGTTGATTACATCTCGAATATTCTCGTCTGCGGCAATTTTTTGTCGTAAAATTTCTTGTCTGCGATAGTTTGGCGGATAGTCGCGCCTTAGGCGGATAACATACGGAGCGTTGCGGTGCCGCCAGCCACGGGCGGTGCGCGGTCGAGTTGACCGAAATTGTCCTTACGGAGACGCGGTGCCATGTGCCAAGACTTGACGTATTACTTACAGGTTGGTACAAGATTCAACCGTGCACCGCCGCGGCAAGCAGCTCCGCACCGTGCCGTGTGTTATTCGCTAAAGAAAGTACCTAATGACGATGCACACAATTGAAAGAAGACGTATAAAGGGATAAAAACTAAGTTGTCTTACGTCTATTGGAGACTATATCAAGTGTGTGTCTTGTAAGTGGTACAAAAGACGTTTAACCAGGATATAATGCGCATAATTTGCAGAGTGATCGAGAGTCCGTTCCCAAATGCCGTAGTACTAAAATTCACTCAACACCAAAACGAAAATTCGATTTTGTATGGCTTGCACTAGTAATTTATGCGTGTCCTCCATACTAAGTCGAATTTTCAATACTGCGGTTGCATTTAGAAAACAGTGAATTACTCTGCGAATTATGCGCACTACATAAAAAATATCCTGTTTATTGAACAGACTTGTCTTTGTATGACTAGTCTCATTAGCGGCAGTTTTGACTATACTAAGCACACTCTAGAAGAAATTGGTAACGTGAATGTAACTTAAAAGAATTTTCTAAAAGTTAATCCAACAGAAGGTTCCCAAGAGCTCTTCGTGAATGGCGAGACAGATTTTCTGAATCCAGCGTTGAAGTCCAAGGACGAGGATCTATCCTTGATGATGTTCAAGTTGCCCATGGCGGAATAGTCTGTGCGGTCAAGGAACGGCGTATGCGCAGCACCGAGCGAACCTCCTACTCTGTTCCTAAAATTGAAAATGGAAGACTTGAAAATAATTCTGGAAAACAATTTTCACATTACTTTATTAGGGAATAGTGATAGCGTAATGGTTGAACGCTTGCCTTCCATGCAGGAGGGTCTGAATTCGAACATTCTGTTGGTGAAAAAAAATTTAAAATCGGTCCCATTGTTATTGAGTTTATCCATTACAAAATAATATACTAAAAATCAAATAGAATAGAATAGATCTTTATTTCATGTAGATACAGGCACTTATGAAATGTCGAGACTCTAGGTGCACGGTTCCAAATAGTAGACCCTATGGAGAAGAACCGGCAAGAAACTCCATGGTAACTCTTTTCAAAAAATAGATTATAATCTTTATCTTATATCTATATATCTTTATAGAGAATAATGTAATTTAATGTAAATAAAAATAAGACTAGGATAATAATGATTTGCCTGTGAATAAGATTGCCATGGCAGTTACAAGCTGACCAGTTCCGACAGACGGCACCCGTTCACGAGCATGACGCATGCGTCAGCGTGGCCAAGCTCGACCACAAATCTTTTCTCTTCATAATATTAAGTTTAGATTGCGAAGTAGGATACTTACTTGTACATATAATCCATGCTGCCACCCACAGTGTTGAAGTTAGGAACGTTTGGGGTGGCAGGCATGCTCCTGGTCAGGAAGGCGTTGGCGGTGACGTCATGGTTGGTGTTGTGGAAGACGTTAGCATGACCCGCAAGAGTCACCCGGTCGCCGAAGTCAGGGATGTGGCTATTCGTTAGGGAGAGTCCGTGGCCTTTGCTGGAATAAGATTGTAACGATCATAGATATCCGGTAACGATAGTGGAAAAGAAAAATAACTAACGCGCCAATTCGAAAACTTTATAGGGGCACATTTTAAAGATTTATTTTTATTTCTGTAAAACCTATATTCTAGTACTGATTTAAATGTACGTTTTACAGTAAATTATCCATTAGATAAATTTATATGTATTTTGTCGTAAAAATCCTGTAAAGTTTACGAATTGGCGCGTTAGTCATTTTACTTTTCCAGTGTCGATAATATCTGTTTTATTGGATTAGGCGTATTTTAGCCAAGTCACGGGATACAACATTTTTTTTTTCTTTTTTATGTAATGCTTTATTTCTATTGTATTCACTAATAGCGCTTTAAAGGGTGGAAATAATCATCAATATGAACAACTTTTATTAGGAAACCATGCATGAAATCCCGAAAAAAAATCAAAGTTCATAATTTTTAGTAATTAAATTACACGTTGTATAATACCTACGTAATACTAACTTGAATAATTATATGCAAATAAAGCTACTAACAAATTAATGGATCTTATAATATCAGAAATAAATTTTATAAATAATTGTTATTATTACACAGGATATTTTTTTATGTAGTGCGCAAAATTTGCAGAGTGATTCAGTGTCCGTTCCCAAATGCAACGCAGTACTAAAATTCAGTCCAAAACAAAATAAAAATTAGATTTTGTATGGCTTGCGCTACTAAATTATGCGTGTCCTCCATACCAAGTCCAATTTTAGTTTTGTTTAAAGTGTATCCCAATATTGCGGTTGCATTTAGGAACAGAGACTGAATCACCCTACAAATTA
Source organism: Allophyes oxyacanthae (assembly GCA_932294325.1). Classification (NCBI taxonomy): domain Eukaryota; kingdom Metazoa; phylum Arthropoda; class Insecta; order Lepidoptera; family Noctuidae; genus Allophyes; species Allophyes oxyacanthae. The sequence goes on along the minus strand of OW028633.1, from coordinate 7,349,220 downwards.
TGCGCACTATAAAAGACAGATCGAAATCTTCCGACCGATAAATAATTTATTTAAAAAATATGACTGCTTGCAAAACAAGAATATTGAAATCAGACCAAAAGTCAAAACTTACACATTATCCAGCGCTACACCAGCAGTTGCAGATTGCAGTTTCCTCTTCTCATCCAAATGAAGTCCTCCAACCACACTTAGCACATTCTTGTCATTACTAGCAAAGGGCATTTTGACATTTACACCCGAAGTCTTGTCCGAATTCAGGTAAGTACTCCCATGGACTTGGCGAGTAACTCTACCGTGTTCCAGTTGATCCAAAGTTCCAGTTTGAGAGTCAGAAGTTTCGTCTAGAAGGTCTAGTTTCAACTTTGATAGACCTATCTTCTCCGAAGCAGTAGAACTAGCTACTAGCAAAATTGCAAGGAATAATGTGTACATGTCTGTTGGAAAGAAAGAAAGAAAGAAAATATATTTATTTTGATCCCAAACACACATCTAACCTAACCGACAAAAATCTCCGACTTGAACTAGAAAAAGAGCTGTAACTCTGGAACGGCTGAACAGATTTTTATGAAACATAGCTAAGATGATTCCCGATTAAACTAGCTTTCACCTAAAAAAACTGCATTGAAATCGGTCTATCTGTTTTGGAGCTACGGTGCTACAGAAGACACACAGATACACACTACAAAATAACACTTTTTTTTTGGGGTTAATAAAAATTGTATAACAAAAAAAAAACATTTTAGTTGCACTTACTTGCTTTGTTCGGGATTGTCAAATGACGCGTCCTTATTTAACTTGCCCTTGTTACAAATGATTCGTCCCGAGAAATGTTGGCCTTATATAGGTGGTCCAAATACAATAATTGTTCAGTTTTTCCAGGGGACTTCACCGATAATGTCCTTTGTTCGTAATGTAGGTAGTCTCGTTTTATCAATGACTATGTTTTTATGAAATGTCTACCTACTTTCAATATGTGATTGGTTTTATAATGTAATTTTAAAATATTATGTCTATAGGTACGTTATAAAAGAGACTTAAATATAATCTATCACTGTCTATCAGAAACAAAATAGTACTTATCTATATTTTATTAAAGCTGAAGAATTTGTTAGTTTTTTTGTTTGAATACGCTAATCAAAGGAACTGCCAGTCGGTTTTTTTTTATTTTTTTAGCATTTGGGCCATTGGCTTTTTAACATCACGCTATGACACTTAGGAGCCGAGCAAAAAGACAAAAATAAATTAAACGGCGGATGAAACCGCGGTTTACAGCTAGTAATAGTTAAATAGCAGGATCGTCTTCATAGGACCAATTACTTTGAACTGTGCAACTATAAATTCCGGACTATTTATAAGTGAAAACTATTTGCTATTCTTCTTTTATTTAAAAAAACCATGTTCCACTCTACGATTTCTCCTGTATAAGGCCTGGCAGGCCATATTGTAGTGTATGCTGTCAATGATGATGATAATTCGGCTCGAAGGACCAGAATTTTTATAAATGCATGATCCGGCTCTAAGCAAGGGTTTACATGAATTCTTCATCTTCGTATCAATTTGCATCCCAAATTCAAATTATTTTTGGACAATCCCCGTGTTTTTTTAGATCTCAACCGTCGTTTCCGTCAAGACAGAAATGTACGACAGGTACTTTCGCGCGCATTTGAGTAAAAAATATTTATCGAAAATACGCGCATATACTATATTCATACATTTTTGACGAAACGGTTGGCGCAGTGGCTAAGTGATTAGCTTTCTACGCTACGTGCCGCGGGTTCGATCCCCGCACGGGGCAATTATTTGTAAGATCTACAGATAGTTGATCCGGGTTTGGGCGTGCGTGCATGTGACATGTATGTTTGTAAACTGTACCCTTGGTACAGGAGAAATCCTAGTGAGGGGCAATGACATAAAAAAAAAAAAAAAATTTGCTGGACGGCTAACTAAGAGAAACTCGCACTAGGGACTTGGAAAATGACCACGTCAACTCTCTCTCTCGCACAAGGGGCTTACTACGAACTCTTATAGCAGGACTGAGATTGAACTGCTCAGACATTTCCAGAATGAGCTGACCTCGCACTGTATAGGCTTTTCTTACAATGAAAGGTCAGCTTATTCTGGAAATTTCTTGGCAGTTCAATTTCAGCCCTGCTATTAAGAGGTCGTAGTAAAACTTCAGGTCAAGATTCAAAGATTTATTGCGTACTAAGTGTATACATTGGTGGTCCATTTTATTTTCGTACTTATAACTTAGTGGCCTTTTACAAGCTTTGCAATATTGAGGGCTATATTACTATTATAATTATTATACGCTTCTGTGGTATATTTGTGCACTGGGTTGGTGAAGAGAATAAAACTGCTTGCTACTTTTTCTATCTTGAGTCTTCCTTTATTGTTCCTCTTATCTTGAGTACTGCCGCCGAACTGTGTCGGTCGATAAAAATGTTCCTACTTTTATTTAAAAAAATGTAGGGCCTCCTATTGGCTGGCCAATCACAAACAATACTTTTTATCCAATAGGAATTAAACGAACATAAACATAAAAACCTTAAGTACTAACAATCTTTACCGTAACGAGAGCCGCGATACATTTTTATTGGTTTTAACCTATTTTGGCAATTAAAACACACACAAACTATATATTTTATTGAATAAAAACTTATTTTCTATACGGTAAAAATATAAGAACTATAAAAAATCTACAAATTAAACTATCTTAATATACTAACTATTCTACCTATGTACACAAGCTTTCCTATTGGTTGTTCCGCTAATTATCTATATACATCAGTGCTCCTATTGGTTGTCCCGCACATCTCTCCCGCCGTGCAACTACGTTGCATTTTCTTCCGGTGCGGGCTCGACGCCTGTAGACAGGGGCAGGATCACCAGCTTCTTGACCGGCCGTCGCAGCACTCCTCCCTTGGTCCGGATGTCCACCGTCCGCACGATGCCGTCTGGTCCCGGGTACGTGGCGATGACTCGTCCTCGGATCCACACGTTGCGGGGTAGATTTGCGTCGACTATCTGCACCAGGTCGTCGACTTGTACAGCTGGGCCTCGTCCATGTGGCTCCCGCCGGTTTTGAAGTTCGGGGAGGTATTCCTTCACCCAGCGCGCCCAGAAGATGTCTGCTAGTCGCTGCGCTGATCGCCAGCTGGATCTGGAGGCGGCGTCTTGCTCGGTGAAGGTCCCTGGCTGCGGTACTCGTCCAGGCCCTCCCAGCAGGAAATGGTTGGGAGTCAAGGCTTCCGGGTCTTCTGCGCTGACCGATACATGCGTCAGCGGACGGCTGTTGACTGTGTACTCTGCCTCGGCTAGTAGAGTGGAGAGTACTTCTTCTGTCGGGTGGCGTTCATGTAGTGTCGCTGTGAGTGCTGTCTTCACAGAGCGAACCATTCGTTCCCAGGCTCCGCCCATGAATGGTGCTCCAGGCGGAATGTAGCGCCAGGAGATTGTCCTCTTTGCTGCCTCTTCTGCTGTTGCTTCGTCGATTGCTTGTCGAAGTTCCTTGTCAGCTGCTTTCAGGTTGGTGCCGTTGTCCGACCAGATTTGGGTCGGGCAGCCACGTCGCGCAATCATTCTTCTAAGTGCCATCACTGCTGAGTCGGCGCTGAGCGAGCCGGCAATTTCTAGGTGTATGGCTCGCATGGTGAGACACGTGAAGATGGCTACGTATCTCTTCTGGCGTGTTCGCCCGACGGTCACGGAGAGAGGTCCGAAGTAGTAGACCCCTGTAAATGTGAAGGGTCGCTTATGGTGAGCTAAGCGACAAGCAGGCAGGTCTCCGGTTCTTGGATGTGGCGGCTTCTGTGTCTTCATTCTGCAGAACAGGCATCTTCGTAGTATCATGCGTGTGATAGGACGCACACGCAGTACCCAGTATTGTTGTCTGCACTCGTTGACTGTTGCTTCTACGCCGGCGTGATGTAGTTGACGATGAACTGCTTGCACCCAGAGCTTGACTGTAGGATGATCACCGTCGAGTACCATGGGGCTCTTGAAGTCTTCTGTCATGTCTTGTATCGCTTGGATACGACTTCTGAGTCTTATGGCTTCATTCACATACTCGACGCTCAGATGGTGAAGTCGACTTTCTCTGTTGATTGGCTTCTTGTTCTTCAAGTCTTCTATCTCTTCTGTGAAGGAGTCTTCTTGTGAGGAGCGCATTAGGAGTTCTTCTGCTAGTCTGAGGTTCTCGGCGGAGACTGGCAGGAACTTCCTATTCTTCGGTGCAGATACCTTCTTCACTGTTGAGTTCTGTTTTGTAGCAGGTTTGGTTGTCTTCGTCCAACTCGGGTCCGCTTCTGTATTTTTCTTCGTTCTTCTGTGATTCACGCTCTGTTTAGTAGGTCTACAGAGCTGAATAAATTGTAGAACTCTTGCTGTCACATATCGGAGTCTGTCCCAATTTGAGAAGTGGGAGACTCTGGGTAGGCTCTCTGCTAGCTTCGGTCTTCCCTTGTCGCTCACGTGGTGTATCTTCTCTTCACCAGAAGGTTCTTCTTTCGCTGTCGTGGGCGTTTCGGTCGGCCAGAGGTCTTCTGTTTCGTAGAGGAAGTCAGGTCCCTTGTACCAGCGATGATCCTTGTTGAATGTTGCTGGGACGTCTCGTGTCGCGTCGTCCGCTACGTTCATCTTCGTCGGTACCCAGCGCCACTCGTTGACCTTGGAGCACTCTTCTATTGCTGCCAGACGATGAGCCACGTACGGTTTGTATGAGCGTGACCCAGTCCGTATCCAGGTGAGTGCTGTCTTGCTGTCTGTCCAGAATATCTTGCTGTCGGGCTTCCGCTCGTGTTCTTCTGTCACTGTTTCTGCTAGCCTAGCTCCCATGACTGCTGCCTGTAGCTCCAACCTCGGGATCGACGTTAACTTCAACGGCGCCACCTTTGCCTTCGCCATGATGAGTGACAGGCTGACTTCACCGCTCGGCGCTACTGTTCTCCAGAATAGGACTGCAGAGTAGGCTGACTCGCTGGCATCGGTGAAGACATGCAGCTGTATCGAAACGGCGTCACTGTAGTGGAGATACTGCCTCGGGATCGTCACGTTGCAGAGATTCTTCAGGTGACTCATCCAGTTCTCCCATTGTCCTGCTAGGTCTTCGTCGATCTTGTCATCCCATGATGTCCCTCTGCGCCACACCTCTTGCAGAAGCTGCTTCGCTTTTATGGTAACAGGCGATGCGAAGCCAAGCGGGTCGAATAATGACATAACTATCCGCAGCGCTTCTCTCTTCGTCGGTGTCTTCCCTTCTATCAGCGTTGGTGGGATGCGAGCTAGGTTGAGATTGAAGGTGAGTTCATCGGCGTTGAGTTTCCATATCACGCCCAGCACTCGTTCTGTCTTCTCTTCTGTCTTGTAGAGTTCTATATCTTCTGTCTGTTCATTTTCGCCGAGTGCTTCTAGAAGTGACGGTGAGTTGGACTTCCACTGTTTCAACTCGAAGCTGGCCTTCGTGTGCACTTCTCGCACACCTCTCGTGATGCGCACGGCGTCTTCAAGGCTTCTGAAACTATCTAAATAATCGTCGACGTAGTGCTTCTGTATGATAGCGGCTGCTGCTTCTGGGTGAGTTTCTTCATGCTGTGTTGCGTTCAAGTTCTTGACGTATATTGCTGTTGATGGAGAACTCGACGCACCGAAGATCAACGATGTCATTCTGTATTCTTCTGGAGGCTGGTTGTCTCGACGATCTCCACGCCATAGGTATCGAAGTGAATCCCTATCTTCAGTTCGCAGCTTGACTTGCATAAACATTTCCTTGATGTCTGCGGTGACTGCGATCAGGTGCTGTCGGAAACGCATGACGACGCCTGGTAGAGACTGCAGAAGATCAGGTCCTTTGAGTAGCATGTCGTTCAGAGCTACTCCTTTCGTCTTGGCTGCGGCGTCATGGACCACTCGTAGCTTGTCGGGCTTCATCGGATTGATCACTGGAAAATGCGGTAAGTACCAAGTCTTGCTTGGAGTCTTCTGATTCGGAGCGGTTTCAGCATATCCTTTCAGGACGAGAGCTTCCATCTGTTCTGTGTACTTCTGTTTCAGCTTGGGATCACGATCAATCTTCTTCTCGATGTTGAAGAGTCGCTTCAGTGAGTTCTCGTAGTTGTCGGGGAACCTGATGTCTTCTTTGCGCCAGAGGAGTCCAGTCACATATCTTCCTTCTTCTGTTCTTGTCGTTGTCTTCTCTAGGATGCGTAGCGCTTGCTCTTCTGGGTCTATCTTCGGCTTCTTGGGATTTATGCAGAGCGCGTCCATCTCGAAGTACTGCTTCACGAGTTGTTCCAGGTTATCTTCTGCTTCTTCTGAGACGTGGGACACGAAGTCGATGTGCCTGCAGGTGCGAGTTTGACTCCCGTGAAGTACCCATCCCAATGGCGTGAGTGAGGCCACTGGTTGGTTCTTGTCTCCTCTTCTCACATCTGATGTCAGCAGAAGATGCCAGTTGTCCTGTCCAATCAATATTCGTGGCTTCACGTCTGCGTACGAGAGATATTCACGAATGCCTATCAGGTGCTTGCATCCTTCAACCAATTCTCTTGAAACCTGTTGCGACGATACTTGCAGGTTCTTCACTGTGCGTGCTTGTACTTGCTCTTCATGATCGTTGAGTCCTTTCAACTTGATGGTGACTCTTCTTGAGGCTGCCTCTGAAGTCTTCATATCATTGATGGTTTCTATCTTCAATGGATCAATCGGTCCTGTTGCGCCGATGCATTCGGCTAGGCTGTCGTCGATTAGAGTAACCGTTGACCCGTCGTCCATCAATGCGAAGGTGTTGACTGTTCCTGTTGGCCCTTCAACTCGTACAGGTATTATCTTCAGATACGATTGCTTCCTCTTGATTGTCCATGCTGAGTTGATAACTTCTGTTGCTCCATTATCTTCTTTCGATGTCTTTTCTTCTGTCTTCTCTGTTGCCTTAGCTGTTGTCTTGTTGTAGTGCAGCATCTTGTGGTGAGAATATTTGCAGTCGTTGACACCGCACGACGTGGGCTTGCAGCTGTGTGTTTTGCTTCTGTAGCGAAGACATCGAAAGCACAAACGCTTGGACTTGGCCATGTCCCATCTTGCGTTTTCATCTAATTTCTTGAATTTTTCACATTCTGCAGAGGTGTGTCCGGCTTCTTCACATACAGGACACTTCGGCGTATAATTATTATTCTTCTCGGTCATGTTGTGCACCTTCTGTGGCCTCTTCTGTGTGGTGCCTGGTACATGTGCTGCCACCTGTTCAGGTAGCGCATACGGTCCGCATAAGTCCGCTTCCCTCTTGAGGAACTTCTCTATTTTCAGTAGATCAGGATCTTCTTTGGGCTGCGCGGTCGCGAAGTCGTAAAATCTGTAGCGCAGCGTAGGTGTAAGCTTGTCCACAACTGCCTTCGAAACCTCTGGGTTGTACATATAGTTCACGCAGCACAATGTCTTCAAAGTTGCCACGATGTTGGAGACCTTAGTGGCAAATATGCAGATGTCCCGCGGCGATTCTGTAAGGCGTGGCAGTCCGCGGAGTGCTTCCATCTCCATCATTGCGATCGATTCGGGTCTTCCAAATCTTGACTCCAATGTCTTCATAATTTCTGTAGGGTGTGCGCTGGTGATAAGTAGACCTTCAACTGCTTCCTTGGCTTTTCCTTTCAGGTTTCTTCTCAGACGGTTTGTATTTTCCACTGCAGAGAACATCTTCTCAGTTTCGAAGTACGCGGCGCGGAATGGTAACCATTCTTGATGTGACCCGTTGAAGAAGGGTAACTCGATGAACTTGGGGCGTTGCGCTGCCTTGACAGCGTTCGTGATGGCTGCAGCTAGCTCCGTGAAGTCAGGTTGTACTCCCTCCGGTGCTTGCTGCAGGTGACTTGACTGTTGGTGACGCTCTTCTGTATTTTTTGCTGGGTTCTGATCTTCGGTGGTTTTCACTGCCGGCTCTTCTGCCGGGCGGTGCAGCTCGTTGATCGTTGGTACTGGCTGCGCGGCGTGGCTCTTCACCCAGTCGTCGACACGTTCATTTACTTCTGTTTTCGTGTATACTGAGACGTCATCTTCTTCTTCCGTATCTGTATCTTCTGTTTCTAGTGCAGCTAGGCGCGCTGTAGCTAGTTCAACTTGAAGGCGCAATAATTCTTCCTTAGCCTTCGCTATCTTGTACATCTTGGTTTTGCTGTGGGTGGACCCCCCCTTACCCCCCTTCTTGCTGGGCGGGCGGGAGTCCCGTGGTCTGCACGGCTCTGGCAGACCGGCGATGCCTTTCTTCATTCTTCGTACTGTAGCAGTTTCTGTATCTTGAAAGGCTTCTGTTCTGTCGGTGACAGCAGCGGCGGCAGGTACTCTGACAGGCGGTTCAGTCGGTTTCTTCAAAATTGCTTCGGAGGGCAGCGTCGGTGCGGCGGAGGGCGTAACAGAGGGTGCGGCGGCTGAGGTCGCGTCGATCGCGGAGGAAGGTGCGGCAGAGGGCGCTGTCGTCGCGGAGCTTGTAGTTGCTGTCTGTTCGGTAGTCTCCGTGGCGGTGGTTGCCGTCCCTGTTTCCCCGCTGGTGCCGGTCGCCGAGGTAGCGGCTGTACCCTCGGACGACGACGGCGTCTGTTCTGTATCTGTCTTGCGGCCTCTTCCCTCTGAACGCGTTACTGCCATTCTTGCAATTGATTTTTCACTGTAGCAATTTCTTCGGTTCCTCTTCACAATATCCGGCTCGAAGGACCATTAAATATACGCTTCTGTGGTATATTTGTGCACTGGGTTGGTGAAGAGAATAAAACTGCTTGCTACTTTTTCTATCTTGAGTCTTCCTTTATTGTTCCTCTTATCTTGAGTACTGCCGCCGAACTGTGTCGGTCGATAAAAATGTTCCTACTTTTATTTAAAAAAATGTAGGGCCTCCTATTGGCTGGCCAATCACAAACAATACTTTTTATCCAATAGGAATTAAACGAACATAAACATAAAAACCTTAAGTACTAACAATCTTTACCGTAACGAGAGCCGCGATACATTTTTATTGGTTTTAACCTATTTTGGCAATTAAAACACACACAAACTATATATTTTATTGAATAAAAACTTATTTTCTATACGGTAAAAATATAAGAACTATAAAAAATCTACAAATTAAACTATCTTAATATACTAACTATTCTACCTATGTACACAAGCTTTCCTATTGGTTGTTCCGCTAATTATCTATATACATCAGTGCTCCTATTGGTTGTCCCGCACAATTATTTAAAAGTATATTGTTAATATTAATTGACTTATGTACCTACTTGTTTATTCATAATATATTGATCGTCGTCGTCGTCTTCAAAAGTTCAGGTGTTAGTGCCTAACAAGCAAGATAGATAGGAGGTGATGCATTGTCTGTAATGTAGCTCCACAGTCACATTGTGTCTGGTCGGAATAATGAATGATATTGATACATAGAGGAGACTATTGAAGTACCTAATAATAGTCATATATAGTCATAACAAAACAATAATGATAAAGGAAAAAGGTACTCAATAATTATAATAATTATAATGTTTTTATTTGCGGTTGGACTTGCAGTGACGCAACAAATATGTTTGTCAGCAACAAAAAATACCTATTGATTAATTATAAAATGGACTTTTATTAAACATTTTTGGAAATTCCCCTTTTCTTATTTACGAAACTGATGTACCTAAATAAACATATAGGTATTGATATAATTGAAAAAATACCCAAAACCTCTCAGTACTCCGTTCAAGTATTACTTACGTAAGCAGATTTTAAACAGATTTTTTTATTATAATGCTTAAGTTAACGGCAAAAAATATCATTTTCTATATTTTTCATGCGGTTTGGTAGTTAATCGATTTCACGACCTCTTAGGCCCAAGTTCACCGACAATATAACAGACGATTAGAGCAAAATCTACCGTTTAAACATGAATTTTTGTATGGGTAATTGGCCGATTTCATTTCAAACATCTGTTAAGTTTTCGGTGAACATGGCCCTAAATTAACAGTCCAATATTTATAAAGCGCCTATGGGCTATTGCCATTTCTGACTGTTAGGCGTAATAACCTACTAGCAGTGCCGGATTAAGCCAGCGCGGGGCCTGTAGCAAATTCTATCAAGGGGCCCTTAGACTGTTTTAGGTTAGATACTTATCGAGTTTATGGCATTGAATAAAACAAAACTGTTACAAACAAACTTTTCTTGATTTAATTTGGAAACCACTTTTCTCAAGAATGGTTCATATCGAAAGTACTATTAGGGAATTCCCCGTTTTGTTTAGCAGTATTGCCAACTTGCGTGTAGTGCGGTGCGAAACATGATTTTTGGTATGACCAGCAGATAAAATAAATATAGATAGAATTATAGTTGATATTCTGATGATTCTGATTTATGACTTCTTAGTAATTTTGACTAAATCTAATATATAAATACCTAATACTTTTTTATGGTCAGAAAACGTTGGTGCGCGGGGCCCCCAAATGCGCGGGGCCCGCAGCATTTGCTACTCTTGCTTCATGGCTAATCCGGCACTGCCTACTAGGTTACAGAAACCTATAAGACTTTTATTATTATTTAAGTTGTTTTATTCCTACAGTGATAGCCTAGCGGTTGAACGCTTGCCTACCATGCAGGAGCGTCTGAGATCGAACCCGGCTCGCACCTCTGACTTTTCGGATTCATTGCGATAACGGTCAAGGAAAAACATCGTGAGGAAAACCTGCATACCTGAGAGGGCCTCATAAAGTTCTCGATGGTGTGTGTAGTCCACCAACCCGCACTAAGCCAGCGTGACGGACTAAGGTCTAACCCTTCTCATTTTGAGAAGAGGCCCGTGCCCAGCAGTGCGACAGTTATGGGCTGGATTTGTTTATCATTTTAGTTATTTTATTCATGGCATTATGGCTTTCTAATGTGTAAAGGGCGACTTTAATGGAGGCAACGCGATTTGATTCGTTGCCCCCAAGTCGTCCTTTTTCTTGTAACACTCTTTGTTTGTAGCTCCCGTCAAAAAAGAGGGGTTTCATAAGTTTGTAGTGTGTATATGTCTGTAGCATCGTAGCTCCAAAACGGATGGGCTGATTTCAATGCAATTTTTTTCAATTTAAAGCTAGTTTAATCGGGTATCGGGTATGTTTCATGAAAATCTGTTCAACCGTTCAAAAGTTACAGCTCTTTTTCTAGTTGGATTCGAGGATTTTAGACGGTTAGGTTATTAAAACGATACTTTATTAGGGCAATGCCGTTTAATACTCTGTTCCTCAAAGTCGTCTTTATTCCTTATAAAAACCGACTTCAAAAAACTAAAAAGTATAAAAATAATTTTCTTAAAAACTTAACAGCTTCTGAAGTCGGGGCCACTGCCAAGCTAGGTGCATTGAAGAATTATAGGCCCCGACTTCAGAAGCTGTTAAGTTTTTTAAGAAATTTATTTTTATACTTTTTAGTTTTTTGAAGTCGGGTTTTTACTTTTTTTTTAAGTTTATTTTATTTTTCAATTTTAAGTGGCATTAACAATACATAAACATGAGATTACAGCAATCGCGAGTGATGTACTGTTATTCATTCTAGAGTTCCATTGTCTGTCTCCGAAGATCTTCATCAGATCCTCACTAAATTTAAATGGAAACACTTCGGTATACCCTTTCAAACAAAAAAAGAATCCTCGAAATCGGTTGGCGTTATATTGAGTTATCAGACCATTTGTCGCGCACATACTTAATGTAAATTTAAGACTTATATAGTTTTCTCATGGATCCCATTGTCAGAACTGGATCCCATAAAATGGGACCTTTCGGGAAGCACCAGCTTTCAAATAAAGAAAGAATCATCAAAATCGGTTCACGCAGTCGAGAGTAACGAGGTAACAAACATAAAAAATAAAACATACGCGTCGAATTGAGAACCTCCTCCTTTTTTTTTAAGTCGGTTAAAAAGCTAATCCTACCCTATTCTTATAGGTTAGTTCAGGGTAGGTTAGGTTAGTGCACATGTGGTGTGTCGGTGTGTGGTACTTACACATGCGGTTCTCCCCCGTAATCAGGATATTACGTACGGGACAGAACCGCATGATAATATTAATTTTAAATACTAATTTGTTGTTATTTTTCTGAGGTCAGCTGCGGTCAGGTCGCGATAGCGCTCGAGAAAGGGGAATCCATTGTAACCCGAACGTAATGTTTACTGGATAAGCTTTAGAATTATTTAGAATTTATACAAAATAATTCGGAGATGAAAGGTGGTTATTGTATCATTATGAACAACTTTTACTATGGGACCAAACCTGAAATCGCAAAGAAAACATCAGCTGTCGATCAAAGGGATCAGAAATTAGAAGGGTAGGATCTTTTGAAGAACAATGAGACAAGAGAAAGGGTTGTGTCGGTCCATGCGCCAAACACCCTGTATAATGCTGCATTTTTTTTGTATTAATATGTACTTATTGTAACCCTGAATGATATTATAGATTTAATGTAATTATTTTATGATACAACAACTGATCAGTGTATACAGGGTGTAAGGGACATCGTTACGAATACTGATACCATGGATTCAGTACGTGAATCTGAACACCTCTGCATAAGAATAAGGAATCGGTCTTTTCAAAAAAATTACGATTTTGTTCGAAGTCTTTATCTTTATCTTAAGAGCTGGAAAAAGATTAAATATTATTTATTTTTAATATGATGACAGAGAAGTAATGGACCAACGTCCGAGCTACGTCCGTAGACAGCTCTAAAGTTTGATTAAAATCTGTTCAGCCGTTTTCCTGTGATGAGGTAACAAACAACAAGACAAAAATTCTAAAAATGATTCATTCTTTTTACCCGACTACGGAGAGGGTTATATGTTTGACCGGTATGTTTTACTCATTTCTAATCTCTGTAGCCAATTTTCACAAAAAAAAATTCAATGCAAGACTTTTCGATGTCTACGAATTTCGCAAAAATAGGCTAGGGAGACTAGAAATGAGTAATAGAACAAGAATCAAACAATGTTGGGATTTTTGTCTGTATTTGTTACCTCATCACGGGAATTTATCTAGCTATAACGCCACATCCAGTAGCGTAGTAATATCATCCGTGGTACGAGAATTGCCTCTCCCTAATCAATTAAGTATAAAAGGGAACAATCAGATCGAACCATCATTCGAATCCTTCCCTCGAAGATTCAGCATTACCAAAACATAATATTTTTTGCGTAAACAATTTGAACAAAATGTTTGTTCTGGAGATATTCTTTGCCGCTCTAGTGTTATCTGCAAGTGCTCGCTATGTAAACGTAGAAGACCAGAGATACCCTCTAAGGTTTGATGATGAAAGGCACCTGGCTTTTGATGAAGAAGATCCGTTCTTGGACCATGATTACGAGTCCTATCATCCTGGCTACCTAGCGAATGGCAGAGTCCGGAGACAAGTTGATGCCAGTGTTTCTGTTAATTCCGATGGTGGTATGGGCTTGGGCGCCAAGGTGCCTATGGCTGGTGGTGAGAATAATCAGCTCAGCGCCATTGGGTCTTATGATCTTAATAACAAGATGCAGCCGGCCTCCCGTGGTATCGGATTGGCACTTGATAATGTGTGAGTATACGGAAAAAACGATTTTGCACGCTCAATCTGAACCAAGTTATTCGGTTGTAAATAGCAATAACTTGTTTATTTCTAGCCGTTATGTGTTTTCAGTGTATTACTAGATACTGTTAATTCATTCATCATCATTGCTCAAACGGTCAAAGAAAATATTGTGATGAAATTGTATTAGCACCAAAATTCGAAGACTTGTGTCACCCGACCTAGAGTCTCGACATTTCATAGATAAGTGCCTGTATTTGGTTTAAATGAAATAAAGAGCTATTCTACCGCACTAAGCCCGTGGGATAGCGGATTACGGCCCAGGACTTCTGTGACAAAGAAGACTTGAGTCCCAGCAGTGGGATAACAGCTAGTTTTTTTTTATAGAATCGTGCCCTACACTATTTTTGCTTCTATTTTACATACATTCATACCCAGACTCGGAACAACCATCTGCAGGGCATATAAATATTTGTTCGGGAATCGAACCCACGACATGGAGCGCAGTAAACCAATTGCACTGCGCCAACCATACCGTCAACTGATGACGAATGATGCACTTTGAGTATCTAGAAGTGGAAGCAGCAGCATTGACTTCAACAAATCCGTTTTTAAATTGCTCTGTTAAAATACAGGATATTTTTTTATGTAGTGCGCAAAATTTGCAGCATGATTCAGTGTCCGTTCCCAAATGCAACTTCAGTACTAAAATTCACACCAAAACGAAATAAGAATTTGGTTTTGTATGGCTTGCGCTAAGCACACTAAGTCGAATTTTCGTTTTGTTTTAAAGTGTATCCAAATACTGCGGTTGTATTTAAGAATAGACTGAATCACTCTACAAATTATGCGCACTACATAAAAAGTTATCCTCAGAAGACTCCATACTAAATCCTTGATATTTTTTCCAGCAACGGCCACAGCTTGTCCGTGATGAAGGAGAGCATTCCCGGGTACGGCGACAGACTGACAGGAGCAGGCAAGCTGCACGTGTTCCACAACGACAACCATGACGTCAGCGCACGCGGCTCCATCACCAGGAACATGCCTAACTTCCCCAATGTGCCCAACTTCAACACTGTTGGCGGTGGAGTCGACTATGCGTACAAGTAAGTTTATTTTACAACATACATAGAGTGTAACGATTCTACCGCTGATTATGAACAACTTTAAAAAGAAAGAAAAGAAAAAAAATGCACACAGAACACCAAAAACACAGTGCATGCAACAAAACATAACAAACATAAAAAGCCAGAAAATTACTTAATAATAAAACAATGAAAAAAAAATGCATGAAAGTGTGTGTCCTTCATGTGCAAAAAAATTGGCATCGGCTTGTTGTCATTGGCAACACCAATGACGCTGATTTTTCGACGACCGTCGTCCGTCGGTGGTATGGCGTAATTCACGCAATGTGTCCAGGTTCTGGCGATGTAAAATAAAAACTACCTATACATACATATATGTATAAACATTTAAGACAGAACACAAGACAAAATAAATACATAATTTTTTTACTATGGAACCAACATTGAAATCGCAAAAAAAATATCTGCTGTTCCATACAAATAATTCAATATTACTCGACACCAATCAGATTTACGCATAGAAATATAAATATATATAAATATGATAAACCTAGAAGAGTAGCTATTAATTGAACTTTTCAAATGTAGAGGTACTATTTTATCAAATACACACGCTTATGAGATTGAAAGAGACAGCTAGCTGTAATCGACTTGTCATTCAAGTCCAAATGAAGCTGGTTTTTGAAATGTCGTAACTAAAGAACTTAGCGATTTTCCTTAGGAATTGGTGACCAGACTGGTGACCATTGATATCGTAATACGGCTACATAATGATTCTGTTCTATTTGACGAGTGCCGAGATTATACATATCTGTCTCTTTTTAACTCATTACGCTGCATATTAGATAGAAAAGTCAGGCTAGCGCGTTACAGTTCAATTATATGTCAAAAAATTGTTACTCGTCTAGGCTTGTAATATTTCTATGGTTTTACGGGATCCAGTATAAAACCAATCCTGCAGAACAAGACGGGTGTGTGAACAGGCTGTTAGACAACCAATTTCGTTTCAGAAACAAGGTCGGCGCGTCCCTCGGCATGGCCAGAACTCCGTTCCTGGACCGCAATGAATACTCCGCGATGGGCAACCTGAACGTCTTCCGCAGCCCTACATCCTCAGTAGACTTGAGCGCCGGCTTCAGGAAATTCGACGCTCCCTTCATGAGGAGCAACTGGGAACCGAACGCGATGCTTACGTTTAGCAGAAATTTCCCCACCCGCTTTTAGTTAGCTGTTACCTGTTTAATATTCTTCACTTCAATTTATTTGCATATAATTCGTAAAGAATACAGTACGACACAAATAAGTCGCATCGGCAAACTTCGTAAAACCGATCACTTCCGAACTGAGTGGGACTCAAGACCACGAATGATTATTAGTACTGAAGTAAAACATGATCTTTACGCTGACGCAATAAGTTGTAAAATTATCTAAGCGAGTGACTGCCATTGGTTGTTCCATCAGGTACATCGTTCTTAGTTGCGTCGTACTATACATGATGAGTCGGAAAGGGTATTCTATTCATCATTATGAACAACCTTTACTATGGAATTCACCCTAAAAACAGCTGTTCCATACTTTTTGTCAAGTAATTGGAGTAATATTGAATTGTTTGTTCAAACAACTGTTTTTCGAGATTACAGGGTTGGTCCCAAGTTGATCACAATGATGAGTACAGTAATACCCTTCCGTTTACTACAACCTTTCTTATTAGGTAACCTTGTATAACATTTTCTCATTCTACAGTTTTTATACGTTTTGATCTTATTCGTTTAAAAAAATAAGAACGAAAAAATAATTAAGTAAGAAAAATATATGAAATTATAATCAACTGAAAGCATTTTTTTCTCCGCCCTCTTCTCGGATCCTGTCCCAATATGCTTTAATGGTCGATTCTCCAAACTTTTCCTTCAGAAAAACCATTATAACAATCTTTCAATGGCGTCAAAGTCCATTTTGCAACAAATTAAAGCCAGCATCCCTCCATCACGCCGTCTCCTCACATTATCACAAAAGGAAACATCTAAGCCTTTTTCTTTGACTAAAAGGTCGTATAAAAATATCGTTGCAACAATCCAATATAACTTGACCTTCCATAAAACTCAATATCACAAACATTAATAACAAATAAGGTTTACTTTCGTTCAAATTTTGATACAAGATGGTCGTATTTACGTTGGACGATTCCATATCGCACTAAATAAAAAAACCTTTAACGTCACGATAAAAATCCGCAACAAAGCCAAAAAGGTCCGCGATTTTCCGAACGTTTACACTGCGAATGTGACCTCTATTACCGAGATATAAGGATCAAGTAAAAATGTTATGTAAGCCAAAATAAGTGAATAGTGCAGGAGATGGATGAAATTTTGTATATTTTTTGCAAATATATAAATACTTATGAGAATGAAAAACAGTGATACAGAGATGCTTATTATCGATCATGCCTTCTCCTAAGGGTTAGGCAGAGCCCAGTAGGCTAATTCACTTAACTAAAGAAGAGCAGTTGCAGTAAAATTTTGATGAAAACAACACATTTGGTATTCTATTAGCTTCAGTTAAGGGGGTATTTTACAGGAATGCCGCAAAAACCGATTTGTATTTACAATTTTTTGAATAGAAATTCTTATTTCTTTGTCCCGAAAAAAATATATATATCGGAGTGGTCAAAAATGGTCAACGCAATGGTCATCACATAAGTGGATGCTACAAAACGCAAGCGTCACCTGCGGCTAGTTTCGTGACGCTTCGGCAGAGTCTCGGTGCGGCGCCGGCGGTGCTAGAGAGCCCTAGGAGAGAGGAACGAACAGTCGTGGACGACAGTCGTGGAAGACGGTCGTGGAACGAGAGTCGTGGAGACTAGTTCTTCTAGAGTCGTGGGATGATCGCTGAGAGCGATATGTGATAGGCGGGCGTACCGAGGAACTGTCTTACGTTTTGATAGTGTCCATTTAGTGTTAGCAGTTAATGAAAACTGTTCAGTGCATAAATAAGAAAAAGACAGTTAAGACTTTAAGCGTGACTATAGTGTTGTAAGAACTATTGTGAAATATAACAATTAAAATTGTAAAGTGAACATTATCGTTGTTTGCATTGAATATCCTGATATTGAGAGACAGAGATGTCAGATAAAAATCATTCTTCTCCGCCCACCCTCCTGTCTGTCTGTTGTGTTGTGTGTTCATCCGACATCAGAAGTGGGATAGTGAACAAGTATTACGATAATAATTGCAATGATGAGATAGTGAACAAGATCTTATGATAATAATTGCAATGATGAGATAAATGAACTGGTTATGCGCTGGATATGAACGGGATCTGCACAAGGTAATAAGTCTTATGATAATAATCGCAATGACAACCCGTGGCATACTAGATTCAAGATGAAGAATGAGCAGATACGTGCGTTAATACAAACGCTGAAAACGCCGCATATTAATTATCACATCACATTACCTGAATTCGGCCCGGATAAGCGAGATGCGGATGCTAAATCTTTCTGTGCGACACCCGACTACAGCGCGTCGCATTTACTACAGAAATTGTTACGCACTAACGCCTGCAGCAAGAACTTCAGACATTTTCATATAAACGAAAATCTGATATGACTCACGAAACCAGCAAGATTAGCCCAGAAGTGAAACAGATATGATTTACAGAGCCTAGTATTGTAAAATGTTATCACTGGACACAAACTGGCTGAATGCCGATTGAAGACCATGGACATGACGACAAGCGTCAACTTCAATGCCAGCTCAGCAAGAAGGACTGCAGCACACAGTGACCAGCGTCATCGATGCTTCAAATGCGGCGCAGCGGGTCACATCGCTTCGCGGTTCCAGGCTGACAGCGGCAACGGCGTCAACGCAACGCGCATCGGCGCTGGGCAGGCCGAGCGACCTGTGGACGTGTCTACAAGTGAGACTGACTTGACTTGACTGGATGAGTCAATTACAAAGGTGTGTTCAACTATTTTCATTATAATTCGGGTGCTGAATGCTTAGACTGTGTGGCCTTACAATTTTTAGATAGTGTAACCTAAACACTATTTAGTTAATGGGTAGTGGCCAAAATATAGCATTCAGAATAGAGCAGATTTTATCAGCTAAACTATAGAGACTTTAAATTGCGTCTTGCCTGATGTTTATAACATGAGTAGCGACATAACGGTATTTACAAAAAAAAAAAGGTTCCCTTTTCTTTATCTTGGTGTGAATAAAGAACCGGTACTTATCATATTTGTCCCAAAATATCCCGTTGAGTTGCACAAAGACAAGAGTGCAGACGGTTATGGTGCCATATTATTTCAAGTGGTCGACTATCGTAGCAAAAAAAGAAGGTGACGTAGTAAAATAATTATGAACTTGAAAATTCTCACCGTCGTCAATCCTGTCAAACACTTAAGACATTTTTTTACATGGTTGTAAATTTATAGACCTAACGGATTGTAAATCCGTAAAGTATTTTTCGTAAATATCGACTTATCGCAGTGTGTAAATTTTTGAGGGACATTTCTTTAATTGTTTTAATTTTGATGTTGTTCGCATCACTGGTAAAGATATGGCTCATGTAGAGTTCTTTACGTAATTTCTGAACAAAGATTTGGTAAAAATGAGGCAAGACCAAATAAATTCTCTGTAGGTGTCTTTGTTAGAATGAAATAGAACGAAGTTGGATCCCAAAAAGTGTGGACCATTCAGAATAACAGATGCTTTAGACGGTGATCAAAGAAACATTGACAACTCTAATGTAGAGCAGAGTTAAGAAAGAGAGGGACAGTCCCTTATGTTCGAATAGCTTGCAATTTTTTAATTGACGTACACTAGTGGTATTCCGTAGCCGTAGCTTAAGAGAAATCGGTGTCTACTCTAGCAGTAGTCCGTGAGTACGCGGTACGCGGTTGCCCTGGTGGGGTTTGGTTTCGAGGAAACCATTGACTGTGGCGATCCCGAGGGGATGCGCGAGATTGGGAATTGTGAATTCCTGGGCTTAATGCCGTAAAGTTAAAAAATGCAGTGCTATTGAGCTTGTTTATGTGAAGTCCTTGAGTTAAGTGGTGTGGAGTCAATATGAAGTTGAATTCCCATGGTTCGTCAATGCTCCTTTGAGAATATTTCTTTTTGTTTGTAATATTGAGATTTGTTGAAGTATTTTAAGTAACTTTAGCATAATGAGATAAGAAGTTGAGTTTTATGAAGTTTAGTTCAACAATATTGTGTGGTCAGAGTTGGCCGAGCGGATTATACTTTGCAGAATTTCTCTTTCAGAGTAAAACACACGAGGACGTGTGTCTCGCAGGATGGCCGTATCGGAGTGGTCAAAAATGGTCAACGCAATGGTCATCACATAAGTGGATGCTACAAAACGCAAGCGTCACCTGCGGCTAGTTTCGTGACGCTTCGGCAGAGTCTCGGTGCGGCGCCGGCGGTGCTAGAGAGCCCTAGGAGAGAGGAACGAACAGTCGTGGACGACAGTCGTGGAAGACGGTCGTGGAACGAGAGTCGTGGAGACTAGTTCTTCTAGAGTCGTGGGATGATCGCTGAGAGCGATATGTGATAGGCGGGCGTACCGAGGAACTGTCTTACGTTTTGATAGTGTCCATTTAGTGTTAGCAGTTAATGAAAACTGTTCAGTGCATAAATAAGAAAAAGACAGTTAAGACTTTAAGCGTGACTATAGTGTTGTAAGAACTATTGTGAAATATAACAATTAAAATTGTAAAGTGAACATTATCGTTGTTTGCATTGAATATCCTGATATTGAGAGACAGAGATGTCAGATAAAAATCATTCTTCTCCGCCCACCCTCCTGTGTGTCTGTTGTGTGTGTGTGTTTTCCGACATATATAATGATATTTGTATCCAGTGATTTGGACGACACAGTCAACTAAAAACACGCTTGAGTTGCTCTGTAAGTAAAGATTTATTTTTGAACAATATCATACAATATTATTACTTAAATAATAGTATGTAAGAACTATTTACAAAACTTTACCTGTAAGTAAAGAAACGACAATTAGTGTTATTAATTGTAATGTCGATTCCTAAATCACATTTACTGAACATTTATAATAACGAAACGATTTTCATTAATGCTTTCTCACGTCACGTAGGTAGTTGACGTAGTTGACTCACAGATTATAAATTTACCACAGATTACTAAATAAATAGCTATCTATGTTTCGGGCTACCACTATGCCGCTTGAAGCGTGGCAATATTTAAATTAAATAAAAACATATTATTCTTTATATCTCCCCCCCCGCGGGGAAAAAAAATAAAAAAATTCTAACACGTATCCTCTACACTGTTCATAAACGCAGGGGCTGGAGTTAATTTAGAGATGTGGAAAAAGTTTGACTCTGCTTTTTGTCGGCCAGTGTTTATCTTGTAAATTGAGTTCGACATTTTTCCTATGATTTTGTAGGGTCCGATTCTCAATTCGTCGAGCTTCTTCCTATTGAGTTTGTTTCCGTTGTCAACAAAAACGGTATCACCAACTTTGAAGTCAAAGTGTCTTCGGTTTTTGTCATAAATTATCTTGTTGTAATTATGTGATCTTATTGTATTTTCCAGGGCTTTGTCTCTATCTTTAATCAAATCATACGCGGTCTTCTTTAGTTTTAGCTCCCCTGGCAAAATCGTAACATCTGTACCATTTAATAGATACTTCGGCGCATATCCAGTGACAGTGTGTTCCGTTTTATTATAGTTTTTTACACAAGTATGTGCTAT
The DNA here is from genome assembly GCA_932294325.1 of Allophyes oxyacanthae. Lineage (NCBI taxonomy): Eukaryota > Metazoa > Arthropoda > Insecta > Lepidoptera > Noctuidae > Allophyes > Allophyes oxyacanthae. Next base: position 7,327,856 of record OW028633.1, on the reverse strand, counting down.
AGTTGTCCATGCTACTTTTGCGTTATTTTCGTTTATTTTCGTTTATTTTGCATCTGATTTTATTGACCAACGTTTGATTCAATCTCTCATTTAAGCCATTTGAGAAAGGTGAGTTTACTGCAGTAAATATTATTGGAATATTTTCTTTTTCCAAAAATTGTTTGAATTCTCTAGAATTGAGACCCGGATATTGGTCTGAAAGAATCATGCCAATGGCGTCAGTTTCTGCAGAGTTCACTAGTTTGATGAAATCATTGGCGTTTTGAGTTTTTGACGTCAAAATGTAAGCGTACCTCGTGAAATGATCTGATAGCAGATGCAAGTATCTTTTTGTCGATCTTGAACCCCCAAAACCTCCAATGGTATCAATGGAACATATTTCGAAAGGCTTCGTGGCGGGACCCAAGTGGGACATCAATCCATATTTATTTTGTCCTCTTGATTTATTCTTTATACATACAGCACAATTTTCGCAGGTTCTTTTTATATTTTTTGTCATGTTTTTTGCTGTATACAATGAGCTGATCATTCTTTGCATCTGTTTAATTCCTATGTGACCTAGGTCTGTATGTACATTTTTGATAAATTCTATACTGAGTATTTCTGATAGAATGATTTTTTCTTTTTTTTTTACTTTCTTGTAATAAACATTGTTCTTCGATATTAACTTGTTTCTTCTGCACTGAATGTTTTCATTTTTTCCTTGATCTTTTAAGATATCATCTAATGTAATTAAGTTAACCACTTTTAATTGTTCCTCTAGGTTCTCATTTGGTTCTAAGACTGGGTTTCTACTTAGGCAATCAGCTTCGATATTGTATCTTCCTGGAGAATATTTAATTTGGAAATCATATTGTGATAGGTAGTATGTTAGATCTCCTAACTCTTCATCTGTTCTTGACTTTATGTTCATATTCTCCAATGGCTTGTGATCTGAAAAGACAGTAAATTTCTTACCTATCAATAAATGCTGCCAATACTTAATACATTCTTTGATCGCTAGGCATTCCAGATATATAGCCTTCTTCTTCTTTTGGGCTTCATTCAATTTTTTTGAGAAGTATGCTACTGGTTTTTCCTCATTGTTTTGTTGTGGCTGTTTTAGGATAGCTCCTACTCCCAGTATACTAGCATCTGTGTATATGTGTATAGGCAAGTTTGGATCAAAAATGGTTAATATTGGTTGAGAACATAAAATTTGTTTCATTTCATCAAATGACTCTTGGCATGCCTTTGTCCAGTTAAATTTTTGACCTTTTCTCAAAAGGTTATGCAACGGATCCAATTTTATTGCTATTTTTGGCACATACTTGTGATAAAAGTTTATCTTTCCCAAAAATTGTCTCACATTTTTTTGCGTATTTGGAGTTGGGAAGTTTCTTATTGATATCAAGTTATCCTTCAGAGGTCTGACTGAATTATTTTATAATGTTTTTTTTTTTGTCGTTTTATAATGATATTTGTATCCAGTGATTTGGACGACACAGTCAACTAAAAACACGCTTGAGTTGCTCTGTAAGTAAAGATTTATTTTTGAACAATATCATACAATATTATTACTTAAATAATAGTATGTAAGAACTAATTACAAAACTTTACCTGTAAGTAAAGAAACGACAATTAGTGTTATTAATTGTAATGTCGATTCCTAAATCACATTTACTGAACATTTATAATAACGAAACGATTTTCATTAATGCTTTCTCACGTCACGTAGGTAGTTGACGTAGTTGACTCACAGATTATAAATTTACCACAGATTACTAAATAAATAGCTATCTATGTTTCGGGCTACCACTATGCCGCTTGAAGCGTGGCAATATTTAAATTAAATAAAAACATATTATTCTTTATATATATATCAAACTTGAAGATGTGACAATTTCTGCACGGTTGTCCGATACATGAATGGATGAAGTTGGCTCGATAAAAAAAATTCGCAAAGTTACCCCTTTTAAAAAAGTGTTTACAAGATTATTTCTAAAACATGATATTATTTCAAATAATTTTTACATCACAATATTGGTCGCAAATATACCAACGAAAATCGGTTGTAATTTTTTTATAATATTACGTATATTGGTCACAATTTGATAAAATCCACAAAATTCGTGATTTCTGTCATCTCTGCCATCAATCAGTCGCGCAGTCGCGTTTCGGCGCGCATCGAGGTCGGACCTGTGCAATTTTTTTTGACTTTCCTGCGCTTACACTTTATTCAAAACCAAAAGAAAGAATGACAGTAAAATCATTAAAAAAATTATTAAAAAGCAACAGGAAGTATAAGTAACTTGCCTTTTATTCAGAAAATCTAAGTATTTCGTTTATAAAAATCAATATGCTAAAATAATTTCTTGACATCTCCGTCAAGAATTCATTTTATAGGATGTAGTATAGAAAAATCAGTACGACAATTTGTAGTGTTGAGAACAAAGAGTATGAAGTTTTATATACACCATGTCCCAAAATTCAACGATAAGCGGGCACCAGAGGGTTGACCAGCTCATGACTACTCGATAACAAAAAAAATAATTAAAAAAATCTCAATTTTTAAGAAGTTACATAAAAAAATTGAAATCCTTCAAAATTTTAGGGTGAAAAATAATTTTGATTGATTTTTGTGTCAAATCTACAGGCATTCTGGGATTTTTAAGGATTGTGGTGGATAGCAGTGCTACTTAGGTTGCCAGTACAAAAAGAAATTCAGAAATATCTGAAACATTGTGGTCATGGTAATTAAAAATATCTTAAGGGGTGTAAATTTTTGAAGGATTTCAATTATTTTATGTAACTTCTTAAAAATTGAGATTTTTTTTGTTCTCGGGTAGTCATGATCTCGTCAACCCTCTGGTGCCCGCTTATCGTTGAATTTTGGGACATGTTGTATATTCTATTTACCTACTTTTATAGAACAATATTCATAGTACTTATATCATTTTGATATATCGTCTGATACTATTAAAAATCTCGCCTGCGGCTCGATTTTTAAACACACTGATGTTTTAATACGACAACAGAATATATATTATGCAACAGTTTCATAAACTACTATTATTTCGTATTGAACTGATCTACGTTTCCTTAGATTTTGTATAATTTTGTTCCTTATTAAACGCTGACATTTTAAAATGTGTCGGTCGGCCCTATAGGTACTGATTTGCCAGTGGCCCAACCTAATTATACTTCTTTTAATTTTATTTCTTTATGGGCTTTGCAGTCCACTAGAAAAATGATTCACCAATTTAAATTATAATCTTTACCTTTATTTATGTATTATGGGTTATCGTGGTTGTCCGTGGCATCACCACGGTCCTATCCGAAAACTAGCGTTGCGGTATTTATTTTATCTGTCAGGATTAACTGTCAAGATATGCTGAGATAGGGACTTTCTTTGGCCTCTTGCAGGACTTTTTTAACCCCCGACAAAATAGAGGGGTGATATAAGTTTATAATGTGTATCTGTGTATCTATGTATCTGTGAATCTGTGTGTCTGTCTGTGGCATCGAAGCTTCAAAGCGGATGGACCGATTTCAATGCAGTTTTTTTTAATTGAAAGCTAGTTTAATCGGGATGGTTCTTAAAATCTGTTCAGCTGTTCAAAAGTTACACCTCTTTTTCTAGTTAGAGTCGAGGGTTTTAGACGGTTAGGTTATTGTTATCATTATTTGAATTTTTTGTGTGTTTATGTAATTTCGTGTGCGAGTCCGATTTAAATGTTTTTTCTTTCTTTCTTTCAATTTTGAAGCTCTTCATCTGCATACATAGCGAGGAATCTGAACTAGGAATATGGTTTTGATCTATGAATATGCAATTTCTTTTTTGGTAAAAAAGCAACCCTGTGAACATACTTAAGTAGGTATGACTACGGAAACGGACGACTCCTACAGGTGTGGGTGAGAGTAGGTTATTATCTCAAGGCATGGATTTGAGTTGGCTTATTCTTCTAACATTACACACACATTGGCAGTGTCATCAGGTTTGTCATGCCGATATATCGGTTTCGTTACGGCATTATTGGCTTAGTGTGAAAATGCCCAATGTTGGTCGAGACAATTATGTGCACTTGCATAAACTCATACACAATAGGTATGACTGATAGTTTATAAGTAGATAGTTAAATAGGTATAAAATCTACAAATACAAAACGGAGGAACAGACTTTCTAGCGTAATATAGGACACTGGGTATACGATATTATGGATTTATATTTTTCAAGTATTTGCTGGTGTCATACTGCATGTTGCTAATTAATATTGCTATTCTGTGACACGTGTGTCACACAGTCTGATACGTCAATTGTGAAATTGCGAGAACGGAGCTCCCCTAGTGGGTGGGGCTTAGGCTGATACTTCACCCCCTCAAAAGTAAGAAATCGTCGTAAAATACAACCTTAAATACGCTCGCGTCAAGTTCAAGCGTCACTGCAATATGATCGGCGGGTCATAAAATTACGTGAATTAGCCCTCAGAGGTTGACGGCATGGTTGTCACTGTAATTAAGCGATTGGCTTTCTGCGTTACGTGTTGTGGATTCGATCCCCGCACGGAACAAATATTAGTATTATCTACAGATAGCTATTCTGGTTCTGGATGTTTGTGCATGTGAAGATTTGTGTTTGTAAACGCACCCACGAATCACGATACAGGATTAACTACTATTTTGAAAAAAAAAGCTGTTGTAAATATATTTCACGGATGGGTTGAGTCCTCAGGCAATCTTCCAAACCAAACAAATCCGGGGCTCTGACAAAAAAATTCATAACAGAAAATCCCAAATAACACTACCCGACCGAGAATTGATCTCAAGACCTTACGTTCAGCAGCCTCGCTTTCAATTACTAAACTAATAACGCAGTAATAGGTATTCCAATTTACCTGAATGTCTTCGTCAAGTGCTCGTGAACGGGTGCCGTCCGTCGGGTCTAGTCAGCTTGTAACTGCCATGGCATTCTTATTTAAAGGCAAATCATGATTAATAACCTATTCTAATTGATTTTGATTCACATTAAATTATTACATTATTCTCGCAGCTCTTACCACAACATTGTACTAATCAAGATTGTAATCTATTATTTCAAAACGAGCTTCCGTGGAGTTTCTTGTCGGTTATTCTCCCATCTCCATAGGGCCTACTATTTGGAACCGCGCACCTAGGCTGACATTCAGAGATATGAACATAAGACTGGCGAAGACCGCTCTAAGCGAAGTCGTCGCTAAGCGCATCTTCAAAATTCGTATTCAGAGTCGCAGTGTAAGCTTAGGTAAGACTCTCTTCTCTATGGCCATTTTTAATAGCAAAATGTTTATCGGTAAGTTACTTTTTTATGAAAATGAGCAAGCAGGCGTATATAAAAATTAAAACAGGATAGCAATATATACAAAATGCAATTGGAGTGAGCGAAACAAAATATCTGAGACATAAACCTATTTATTTAAGTTATGAGGTTAGTCAGACTTGAAAATCTCAAATTGTCGATATTAACTCCACCTAAGCCCGCTTGGTGGCGCTAGTGTCGTCTTAAGTAGTCAATATTCACTACTTGGCTTATCTTAGTTTACGTTAAGTTTAAGTCGTGTTCCGAACGTCTCTGAATACAAATATGAGCGCAAGCTGTTGATTTTGACAGATGGAAGCGTAAGTTCACGCTTAGACTCGTTTCTGTCGTCTCTGAATGTAAGCCCTAGCCCTAGAGTCTCGATATTTCATACGTGCCTGTATTTTGTTTACATGAAATAAAGATCTATTCTATTCTAAGTCACAGCCAAAGAGATTAAACCTATTTGGTCACAGCCTATCGCAGACCACCGTTTTTTAATAATAATAAATGGCCGCAGGTTGGCATATCATGCTTCATAAACAAGTATAAAACTTTATAATTAGATGTCAAGTTAACGAGACTAGTCTATGACAGAAGTTAAAAACAAACTTTTATAAGAGGATCCGTTGGATGATTTCAAGGATGAAACTTTTGAGACTTGAAGCGTATAATCTGAGGTACTTAAGGGTAAAAATCTGTTTAATTTTATAAGAGCTATAGCGGTGAACATTTATTTAATTAATGGTACTATAGTTGTGCTCACGACTGCGTCCACGTTGAGTTCCGAAGCTCTAGAAAGTTATTTTGTCTAAAATAAAACTACTAACTAACGAAGTCTACTGTATAACAAGGCACAGTTTAAATACAGTTACAATGATCGGTCGACAAGGAATGATTCCATAATCCCCGTGCTTCGCAAATGGATCGCAGAATATTGTGAGTGTAGAATATTGCAGAAATTTCGCAGAATATTGCGTGGGAGAGTGCTGTCCATTTGACGTAATAGTAAAGTCACCTTTTCAAAAGAAAAAGAAAGAAGAAGAAAGAAAGAAAGGTCAAAGAAGGAGATGTCTTAAGAGAGGTAGGGTATGGCGGGACTTTCCCCTCAAAATTGCAGCTGCCCGACTGGGGAAGTACCTAGTCTAGATGTGTGCGCCGAAGCCCGCGGCGGCGTCATCGGCGTCATCGGTGTGGATTGTGAAAATCTTATTAAAAACAAAATATTGCAGACCTATTCGCCAAATGACTGTGACGGACGAAGTTATCGGCAAAATGCGCTATTTAAATTATGGTCATATAAAAATGGTATTTTATTGAATTTACGTAAACAAATACGTCGAAATAAACCAATAAGCGTATATTTAGACATTTCTAGTGTTTAGTTTACTAGTATTTGTCTGCATTGTATCTAAAACAACCATATCCGTCCGACTATCCACGCCAATGACGCCGAAGCTGGCATCGGCGCACATGTCTAGTACCTACCTCCAGCTTGCAGAATATCGTAGCTAAATAACTGCTCTTTTGCTGTATTGTGTTCCTAACGGTGAGCAAGGTCGCTAGTGCTTCTTGGGGAAGCGTCGTGTTGGCAATAGGGGCCCTACTGCCAACACGACGTTAGTAATAGGGTCGGCAACGCGCGAGTGATACCTCTGGTGTTGCAAGCGTCCATAGGTTACGGTTACCGCTTACGGTTAGGCAGGCCGTAGACTTGTTTACCTTTGTAGTATAATAATAAATATTATAATTTAAAAAGAAAACGCTTTTGTCATCCAAACTAAACGTGTATGCAAAACTTCAGCTCAATCGGAAACCGGGAAGTGGGTCAAATTTAACTTCCAAGATTTTATTACATAGTTACAAGTGAAGCTAATCAAAGCGTTTTAAAAATAGCCTATCCTCTATTTATTTAACTTAGGTTTAACAATAACTAAAAATCCTCTAATAACATAAAAATTCCTACGACGATCTATAAATTTTTTAAATAATTATATTGCACATATACCGGACTCCCTGTCTATAATCGTGTACACTGCCGCTATTGAAATCGGGCAAAGGGCCTTAAAGGTTCCAAAGTATAGGGCTATTTATTTTGATCTCAAGTGACATTCTCTAAATCGTCCGGGCAATGTGAAAATTTTTAGACGTTGGCTATTGAGGATATAAATTGTTCCCGAAATCGGATAAGGGTTTTTGGATTTGAAACAATCCGGGACCCCGACGCCTTTTTGGTGTTGAATTGATTAATTTTGTATAGATTGAGTTTTAATTGTGGTTTTTTTACAGCGTGAAGAATAAACCTTGATGACAAAACCAATTAAAACGTAGGTACCTATCTCTAGTATAGTACGCGCAAATCTTTATGAGCCCTCGAACTTTCTCCCTCTCTCCCCCTAGCATCTTTAATAGTACGCTTATTATAGGTGCTAGAGGGAGAGAGAGAGAGAGAGAGAGTTCAGAGCTCAGTACAGGGCTCATAAAGATTTGCGAGTAGGTACTATACTGTTATACCTATTTTATTATTGAGGTTTGTTGGAAGAAAACTCATTCTGAGTTAAGCTCGCCTTTGTGCATTATATTTGTAAATTGTATTTTTGTTTTGTATTTTGTGTACAATAAAGAATAAGATTTTTTTGTTTTTTTAACGTTTAAAAGGTTGCCCCTCACTAGGATTTCTCCTGTATCGAGGGTACAGTTTACAAACATACATGTCACATGCACATACAACCAGACCCGAAACAACTATCTGTAGATCATACAAATACTTGTCCCGTGCGGGGATCGAACCCGCGGCACGTAGCGCAGAAGGCTAATCGCTTAGCCTTCTGCGTTAGCTTAGTCGGAGAGATTATAAGATCCCGGAAGGTTACAAAAACCCCAACTCATCATTATGAACAACTTTTAACATGAGACCAATACGGAGACCGCAAAAAAAAACGGCTGTTAAAAATTCCGTCAAATAATATTTCATTGGCTGTATGGAACAGCTGTTTAGTTTTGCGATATTAGGGTTGGTTCCATAGTAAAGGCCTATTCAGACCTAGGCGGTATTCGCTACCGTCTGCGGCAGAGAAAACCCAGTGGGTATGCGGTAATATTACTGTTCACACCAAAACGGATTTCGCTATCCTTGTGGGTAGAATAACGCGCGGTAGTCGAGTTTCGCTCAGAGAGGTAAGAAATTTTCACCAGTTAGTCATTTCTGAGTCGCCAAAGAATATACACGTCAGTCACGTTGTACCCACAGCGGCAGCGAATATCGCTCAGGTCGCTCTAGCCGCGGTACTTGATACCAAATACCTGAGCGAAACCCGTGCGGTATGTACCTCTACCCACAGCGGCAGCGAATATCGCTCAGGTCGCTCTAGCCGCGGTACTTGATAGTAAATACCTGAGCGAAACCCGTGCGGTATGTACCTCTACCCACAGCGGCAGCGAATATCGCTCAGGTCGCTCTAGCCGCGGTACTTGATACTAAATACCTGAGCGAAACCCGCGCGGTATGTACCTCTACCCACAGCGGCAGCGAATATCGCTCAGGTTTGAATAGACCTTAAAAGTTCCAAACCCTACCGGCGTTACCGTGTATAAAAAATCGCATTCCTTTCGAGTTATATAGAAAAAACTTTTGAAAAACTCCTCAACGCGACCATTCCATTAGAATTCACTTTTACCACAACTCCATTTCTAGAATTCATCACTCCATTTTTATACTAGTCTCCACTTAGACGGTCGCGGGACTTATCTCATTACCGTGACCCCGGAACGTAAAGGGCTATTGAAGGAACACCGTGGATTTTAGTCAGTACAAGTCTGGCAGTCCCTCCCGCCCTGCCCGGGGTGGTAGGACTCATTTGATGATTTTACGACGCTAAAAAAAAAAAAAAAAAAAAGTCTCCACTTAGACGAGACATCCACAAAAATGATAAACTAGAACCAAACTTTTTAACATTCCGACAGCTCAAATAATCGCGAAGCAGAAGGATTGCGGGGAGGCAGCCATTTTCATCCGCTTCCGTGCGCGGTGGGCTTGCAAACATACAGCGGAAATCTATTTACGGGTAGATTGCTAACTCTGTTTACGTGGTACGTAATGAATTAAATGTTACAGAGAATTGTAGAATATAATACACAAGTATATACTCTACAGTTCTCTGTAATGTTTATTTATTTATTCAGGTTCGCTTACAGTAGATACCTACACATTGATACTTATATTCTAGCGGACGTGCGCATACAGTTTTTTGGTACACTTAACACTAAATAAAATAATCTATACGTTAATAGGTGAAGAGAAAACTTTGTACCCCTTTTTAAGCATATTGCGCGCTCGGAGAAATCTGAGATTTGGCATAGAGAAGGATTGCAGAAAGCTAAAATTACGGTCGAATTTCGACCAAAATTATAAACAGAGGGCTAATTCACGTAATTTTAAGACGCGCCGATCGTATTGCAGTGACCCTCAAACTTGACGCGAGCGTATCTCACTGAAGCTCAGAGGATACCAAATGGTAGAATAGTCGACATTGGCTCAATTGCCATAACAAAAGAAGATGAAGAAGATTGCCAAACGTGTTGTTTTGATCAATATTTTATTATAACTGCGCGGCAACTGCACTCCTTTAGTTACGTGAATTAGCCTACTGGAATAATAAGACAACAACAGAGTTCAAGCTAAGCCAATTTATACCTACATCCATTAAATAACATTGCCGCCTTCCGCAACAATACCAAACGACACACGATGAGAAATTACAATCGCTAAGTTAACTTTATTATTAACTGACCCAGGACCATATAGCGTTCGACACTATTTCGAACACGAGACACTGTTCTAAGAATATATCAATGTTGCCACTGCACTCGGTGGCCAATTTGCAAATACAATACCTACTCGCCTCGGATTTTTGTGTCTGTAAAGTTGCTTCGAATCGCGTCGTGGCCCATCAGTAACCTGAATTTCTTCATGCTTCTCGCTCCAACGCGCTATGTCGTTTTTGTTCCATTATTTGAACCCTAACTTCATAGTTCTAAAGATCACTGTACCTGGAATCGGAGAGACGGTTTAACGCCCTACCGATCGTAGGTAAGCCAAATTGTGCCCTTTTTATACACCTTTTCTGATAGATGTGACTGATTATAATGAGCATTAATTTAACATAAGAATTCTCATTCTCCATCTTCAACTTGGTCATCATCTATCTAATGGCCGGTTCTCTATGACCGCTATCTATATGTATATTTGTCCATTAAGGAATTCCTTTGATCCAGGTTCCAGCATCTTGTTTCCACCGACAGTGCCCTCTTTGCGTAAAGGAGCCGGCTCGCGGATGTGTCCTCAATAGGAGAAGTCATCCTAACTTAGATAATGATGAGTTTTTATAAGGATCTCACTGTTAACCAAGTTCCAATACAATTTGGGATACCTACCAGTAAATGAAAGACGAGGTAGAAGGAAAGAGAAGAAGAGAAAGACCTAGAAGAAGCTAGTAGACCAGATAAAGGAAAAGCTGAACGTCAAGACGTACAAAGAAGTGAAAGAAATGTCAAAAAGGGTACAAGTATGGAAAATGCTACACCGACAAGAGTCAAACGTATAATTCTCGAAATTAATCATTTGGCTAATTTCCTCTTCGTTATATATTCACGGAATTTAGGGTAAAGGATTTGACAGAAATAAATTATAGACTGGTGTTCACTTATTAAATACTCTGAAGACCCTACGTTCACATACGAGAGATTTATCTCTCACATATAATTTTATGATGTGACCCAAAAATGAAAAATCGTGGTATAAAAAATATATTGCCACTTTAGGCACATCCCTAACAGGCTTCAGTTAATCGTCTAAAAGGTCATTTAAATTGAAAGCATCTCGTAATTTACGTTTCAATTTGAATTGTTTCCCTCAATAAAACTCTCCGGACGGATTTGTTGGAACATTTGCTGAACTTTTGCTATTTAGACGATACGTTGTTATTCTGTGTTTTGTTGCGAATTCCTCACTTTTGTTAGGGATTTGCGGATCTTAGGACCACTGAGGGTCTGGTCCTTTGGACCTAACTTTGTTTTATTAGTTTTGGGGTCCATAAAACACTGAACGATGCTCTTTCCACAACCCTGGCCACTGAATCCCGTAACGACTGTCATAGATATTCGTATCACAAACGGACCAACTGCTTAACGTGCTTTCCGAGGCACGGAGGGTTCTCGATGTTTGAAGAAACGGCCATCCATCCAAAGACTAACCTCGCTGATCGACTGATCTGCACGATAGGTATGGAGCTACGAGAGTATGTTCCTATTATGGCCCAAGGGAATACTGACTTTTCTCTTGGCATTATCTGTCAGTTACCTTTCAAACACCAATAGGAGGAGAATGGGAGAGTAATGCTTTGCCGTTATCCATACAGCCAAGGACACGAGGACGTTTGCCCTACACGAACAGCTATAAGCGTAGTGAAAACCTACTCCGTAATGGAACGGGCGTTTAGAAAGCATTGCCGTCACTTTCGAAGTAAGGATTAATGGAACGCAGCGCTTAAGAAACGCTAAAGTGGTTTATGAAAAATCTATTTATAGTGGTCTTTATTGTGGAGAAATGGAGCTAGGGATATTGTAAGCTAATTCAAGTATGAATTTACAGTATTGGAATATTATGTTTGGTGAAGTCGAAGAATTTTCTTATATTATCACACTTAGGGAATAAAATAGACAACATTTATTCAACACAGGACATAGTTGACAGCACATAAAAAATAAAAATAGGGTTTTTATTTTATATTTATTACATTTATTTTATTTTTAAAGAGATCACAAAGTAACAAAAATTACAAACACGAAAAAAAAATTAACATGAGAGTTTACTGCATTGACAAACATATAGCCACATCGAAAGGTTACCAGCAGGGCAGAGCTAATAATAAATAAAAAGTCTTATTGTATTCAAACATTTTCCATTACGCCTAGGCGCCTAGCGACATAATATGTTAGTCGGAAAGAGTATTATCAAGAGTTATTAGTAAGAGTGAGAGATAATGTTAGGTACCCCACTCACTCTACACACTACACTACACTACACTAGGGACACTGTTAGGTGTCTCTCACTCTTAACATTATGAAAACCCTTTACCAAACCTTTACTATGGGACAAACCCTGAAATCGCGTATCAAAAATCACCTATTCTATACATTTAGTCGAGTAATATCGAATTATGACCGATTTTAATGCAGTTTTTTTAATCGAAAGCTAATTTAATCGAATATCATCTTAGCTTTGTTTCATGAAAATCTGTTCAGCCGTTCAAAAGTTACAGCTCTTTTTCTAGTTAGAGTCGGGGTTTTTGACGGTTAGGTTATGTTTCGCGATTTTGTAGTAAAAATTGATCATAATGATGAGTATAATAACCATAAAGTTATTATTACTCTAGTAATAATAACTTTATGATAATAACCCTCTTTTGGCTTTCGCATATAAGTACTAAAAATAATATTGTATACGACCTTATGAAGAAATACAATACAAAAGCAAAAAGTTTCGTGCAGGCACAGAAGAAAAGATAAAGCCATTAAGAAGTATGTTCATTTATCTGTCTGCCTCCAGACCGAGTTTTTCTGAATAGTTATAAGTCTATGTCTGAAGTAGTTAAGTAAAGTCGTCAGCCAAGAATGGGTCTACGTTGTACAATTATTTAGTCTGTGCTCGCGGCATAACAAAATTCATAATATTGACGCACAATTTATAGTTGTATTTTGGGTTTAAAATCAATATAGTTAAACAAAGTCTATTGTCATCATATTAATTTGTCGCTTGATATGTTCAATCCTTGGATAGGTGACCGTTTCTTCAAACATCAAGACCCCCTTTAAATTTGTACTGTATACTCATGTTCTAACAAATAAAAATCTTATCTTATCTTATCTTATCCTCCGTGCCTCGGAAAGGTTCAGCAGTTGGTCACGGTTGTCATACGAATATCTATGACAGTCGGCAGCCCAAAAACTCTGACCACCGGGTATCAGTGTCTCCCAGTAATTGGGTGGCGCAGGTTAGATGGCATGACTCTGTGTAAAATACTGATAGCCGCATCTGGTTAGACTGGAGGCTGACCCCAAAGTAATTGAGAAAAAGGCTGACTGCCCAGGGTGCGCCAGACGATATCGTCGATGGTGAGTGATGATGGTGAGGAATCGTCGACGTGCGTTTTTAGAATAACGATGTAAAGCATCGATGCCACTTACAGATTTCGATATCGAATGCCATGTCATATTGAAAACGGATACCGGTGCTATCTAGTTTTGTGGTAGATATCGATGGTTTCGGTTGGATGCGTATTGTCAACAATATCAACTTAGTATATAGTAGGCATCGATGCCAATAATTACGATGCTGACATAAGATATCGGATGCCGGCCCCCTAATTACCGATGTACCTAGCAGACAGTTAGCGAAAGGCGTAAATCGCGCGGTAGCTGCTGTCAAACATCACTTTGGTATTACGTATTTGCCGATAGCGATGCGATAGCCACCGCTTACGGGTTCGCCCTCTGGCGGACAATAAACGAACTAAAAAGTGCATACTTGGCGCTGCAAATGCGACAAGTAGCCACAGACGGACGAATGCCGTACATAATACGAATTTGTTAGACATTTCGCGACCGATCGCGCTCCCTCTGCTTTCGCGTGGCTGCATCTTGATTACGTAAGAAAAATCTGACAGCCACCAACAAACAATGCATCCCTTTCTCGCTTATAGACGTTTTCATAAGAGGATACGGAATAGAACATTTATTTGCGACTGCATCTAGCATATTAAATACGTAATCAGACAGCGGGTCGTTGTCAGGTGATTTTTACAAAATTAGGGTGAAGATTTTTGATATCGATGCGCATCGATGACAAAAATATCCACCATCGTATAAAAAAAATCTACACATGTAGGCTCTTTACCAGAAACCAGATTCTCCATACAACGTATCCTCGTAATCCAAAAATCAAACTCAAAGTTCATATCCAAAGTAAATTTTCATTAAATCCAAAACTCTTGCAATAAGAAAGTTATTTAATAAGGCGTTTGTACAAAGCCTTGGACTCAACACAAATATGAGGAACCAAAGTTCTTGCTTGAGATATTAAGTAAATATAAGTGTGTGTTTATCTTTAAGATGTAACAACCCTTGGGTAGATGCTGTTGTGGAGTTTAAGTTGATCACGTTGTACTTTACCTTCAAGTCTAGGAATACAACGTGTATCAGAAATGTGTGTTCATATTTAACCCTATTCTTGGCACGTTGGATAATTTGATACGTTGAACTTTTCGAAAATCTAGGGACGTTCTGAGATATATTTTCAAAACTTTTATTATTTAATATGCTTTTTTTTTTTTTTTTTTTATCGTGGTAAAATCATCAAATGAGTCCTTCCACCCCGGGCAGGGCGGGAGGGACTGTCAGACTTGTACTGACTAAAATCCACGGTGTTCTTTCAATAGCCCTTTACGTTCCGGGGTCACGGTAATGAGATAAGTCCCGCGACCCCGGCAGGCTTCGGCCCTCTGCAGGGGGGGCCCCGTCATCTTGCTGACATTCTTTGAGGCGCGCGTGGAACACAACGCGCCGTCGACCCGGGCATGGTCCATGGTCGGACAGCGAGTTGCCCTTTACTCGCTGTCCGCATGCCCATTATTTAATATGCTAGCAAATATAATCCCAATTCTACCAAAAAATACAATTGTATTACTTGCAATGCCGAAAATGTAATAGAATGCAAGATTGCGAATCGATCGAAGGCGTCTGCTCGTCGCAAGGTAAAAATAATATTTTTTTTAATATATTTTGGTCAAATTGTTTTTAAAAGTAGTTTAATTCGAATAGGTTACAATATTTGCTAGTAGCAAACGCTATTTTTGTGTAGCAAAATGGATTTAAATCGACATTTTTAAGAAAAAAAGTCCTGCCAAGTATGGGGTTAAGGGTGTGGATCAGACCATCAAACTCAACAACTTTCTCTATAATTATCAGCTGTCACACATCAAAAAATCGTGTAAACTGTTCTCATAAACTCAAAATTAATACTAAAAAATATAATGGTAATAATAAAACAACACGATTGCAGGTGTAAAATATTTATTCGTAAAGTTTATAATGAAATAGTCGGACCAACGGCTTGGAGACTTCGTTATAGACAGATATAGCCAAGTTTATGGAAATAAGTGGGAACAGACGAGGACACACCGAGTTCTAAATTGTTATTTATTTATTTTTACTTCTCCAAACTAGGATTTCTCCTAACGAAAGAATACTTGATTATAGACACAAAAAAAGAAATTACCTTACCTAACCGTCAAAAACCCCCGACTCCAACTAGAATAATATTATTATATAGTTTAAAAAAAACTAAAACATACGCTTTTGTCATCCAAACTAAACGTGTATGCAAAATTTCAGCTCAATCGGAAACCGGGAAGTTTTTTACATAGTTAGTTAGTTACAGGTGAAGCTAATAAAAGCGTATTAAAAATAGAGCTGTAACTTTTGAACGGCAGAAAATTCTTTCATGAAACATAGCCAAGATGATACCCGATTAAACTATCTTTCAAATAAAAAAACTGAATTTAAATCGGTTCATCAGTTTTGGAGCTATGTTGCCACAGACAGATACACAGATATACACTAAAAACTTACCCTCTTTTTTGTCGGGGGTTAAAATATACTAGGTATTGGTTGCCCGCGGTTTCACTCGGATCTATATCATGTACTCGTATATTATAAAGTATTAGACAGTTTTTTTTGTAGGTTTTAAGGTACAAGCACTTAAGCACTTAGTAGGCTAGTTAAGTATTAAGGTATAAGGTAAAATTGAAAATTGATTACCAAGCTCTTATAATCCTTTAATCACCATCACTCATTGCGTCTATTTCTTAACCCAACCGAGCGTCGCAATCGTTGAAGCGCGAAATAGGACGAACAAGTTGTTAGTCGCCTGTTTTCTAACAAAAAGAGTCTGTCTCGCAACTCCGCGAACTGCGCTCGCTTGCTCAAAGTATAAATTGTTTTTCATATTATTTCCCATCGCATTTTAGTTTGGAGTTTCAACAAGTTTGTTAAGGAGTTTTGAAGATGTAATGGTATCAAGTAGGAAGATAGACTAGAGTAGTTCGCCTTACATTTTTTTATTGCTTTTGAAGCTTGCTCGGAAAGGAATAAGCTCTTCCCACCCGATGAGCAGTGGCGTCCTCCTATTAACCTATATATATAATAATATATATATTAATATATATTATTATTATTCCTTTTGAAAGGTTGAACAGATTTTCATGATACATAGCTAAGACGATACCCGATGAAACTAGCTTTCAATTAAAAAAACTGCATTGAAACCGGTTCATCCGTTTTGGAGCTACGATGCCACAGTCAGATACCCAGATACTTACACACTACAAACTTATAATACTCCTCTTATCTACTACTCTAACTACTACTTTACTCTTATTTTTTCTACTCAATTTTACACTGTTGCCATCCTAAAATAATGTCTTCTCTGTCTATGCACCTGTCCTCTTCTTATTACCTGTGTCTGTCATTCTAGTGTGTCTTGTTTTTGTGGCAAATAAATGAGTTTTCTTTTTTTCTTTCTCTTTTTTGTCAGGGGTTAAAAATACAAGTAAAGATGACCTACAGATAGTTGTTTCGGGTCTGGGTGTGTAGTGTAGGTGTGTATTTATGATTCATGACTATAAATACTGTAGGTACTCACGGAGGAGAGAAGAGAGACTGTACTACTTACACACTATTCTATTCTATACAGGAGCAATACTAGAAGAGAGAAACATCGATAGAAAAAATTATTAAAACAATTATGATACGAGTTTATTAGTCATGTTGTCAAGACATTTTGTTCCAAATTCATCATCGGCAAAATTAATCAAATTGATGTTTATTTTGTGTTCATATACCCAAAACATTCCCAATCGTAGTTGGTACGTACGTACCTAAGTTACCCTACTATTTGACACTTTAATTAACTTACCGTAACTTGTAACAACAAGGTAAACGGATATTATTATAGTCTCAATCAGACTTGACTGTTTATTAAGTTTCCAATATTATTAGGAAGGTATCTACTTAAGATTCTGTCGGATAGATGGATGAAGCTCTTTACCCACCCGACGTTATTAATATCGGCTTTTGACAGGGTCCGCCATGTTCCTAAATATCTTTCATTTCGGTTGGTCTTCATTTCATAAGTCGGTTTTTTTAAGCTCTCATTTCAACTCTGACAACACTGAGCAGGTGTGTCACGAAATACCTAGTTTACGTTAGTTTTTCTTCTGTCAAGGAGAAAAAAGAGTGGATAAAACGGGTTTCTCCACCCACCGTGCTGCTCTGCTGGCCTTCTCTTTCCCTCCACCTTGCCCATCATTATGGTGTGTGCCTACTATTCTCATAGAAAGAAACAAAGAAAATAAATTTATTTTTTGCACACAGGACACAAAAATTACAATAGCTTATACAAAAAATAAAAAGCCAGAAAAAATTAATAATAAAACAATCTTCTTTTTTTCTTTTTAAAAAAAACGTTGCCCTCACTAGGATTTCTCCTGTATCGAGGGTACAGTTTACAAACATACATGTCACATGCACACACACCCACACCCGGAACAACTACCTGTAGATCATACAAATACTTGTTCCGTGCGGGGATCGAACCCGCGGCACGTAGCGTAGAAAGCTAATCGCTTAGCCACTGCGCCAACCGCGTCGTCAAGAAATGAAAAAAAATAACAATGAAGAGAAAAAATTAAAGAAAATAACAATGCATGGAAGTGTGTCTCTCATGTGCAAAAAAATTGGCATCGATCAGCTTGTTTTCATTGGCAACGCCAGTGACACTGATTTTCATCGACGACCTCAAACATCATACATTAGGTATTTAATATCGTTCCTCTATAGTCTCGCTATCGGGTATGTATTAATTAATTGACTACATTTAAGCTGCGGCAACAAGGTAAACGGATATTAGACTCTCAATCACACTCCGCTGTTTATTAACTTTTCAATAATCAGAGAGTTTATATAGCGCTTGTTGCGCGAATTAATTAAGTATCACGCGTGTGTTTAATTGTAGGTAGTTGAGTGAGTGAATATTTGACTTAAATTATACAGTAACAGTAGTAAGTAACGATATTACGACATCAAATGAATCCATGTATTTGGTATCACGTTTTGTGACCGTACACAATCAAATTTTAATCCAATCCATAATTCAGCCACAGAAACTAATTTTTTACACACACAATCTCTAGGCGTAAGTAACTAAACAATCTTTAATTACACGTATAGAATAATTTTAGATGACATACTCGTAAGTTTCTACTTTGATGTTCTATCACCTAGACGAATGGGATTTCTATTTTGATGTCCCTTCCCTGTCGTAGAGTGAAATAAATCCAGCCCATAACTGTACCCACAGATAGATATCTGTGACTGTCCCACTGCTGGGCACAAGCCTCTTCCCGGAATGAGAAGGGTTAGGCCCACAGAACACAGAAAAGAGGTGAAAAAACCTCTTTCTGTGTTCTGTGCTTAGGCCTTAGTACGGGATGACGGACTACACACACCATCGAGGACTTTAAGAGACCCTCTTACGTGTGCAGGCTTTCTCACGATGTTCTTCTTTCACCGTTAACGCAAGTGATAATCAAATTTCGATCCGCGAGGGTGAAATACCTATTATGCAGAAATAACATACGTGAAAATCGTTGATTTTTTGTGTACAGCTTCAGAACGCGATACTAGATAACTACGTGGTTTCCTTTTTATTGTCGTAAAGTTGTCACCACCCGTATTTACTCTTACTTGCTATTTTAGTGCGCAAGAAATTGCTGCGGCTACACTTGACATGTACATAGGTTACATGAAAACAGATATATTGCTGTATTAAAGTACTTGAAATTTAAAAAATACATTTTGACAGCTGTTAGAACTAGTCAAAAGCTGTCAAAACCATGCCAGTTTGGAAATTGTTTCGCGATGACGATTTTGGTCCCATAGAGAAAGTTGTTCAGTTTGATGGTCTGATCTACTCCCATAAATATGACCACGCATTTCTGATTCACGATGTACCTATATCTAATATTGCCTAAAGAGAACTTTCAACAATTTCAAACTCCATTTCCATCTGGCCATCAATTACCATCTTATGAATCTCCCAATTTAGTACTAAATAAGATAGATATCCATGACACAAACGCATCGATAAATTTAGAGGACTTTAACTATATTTGGACCAGAGACATGCAATCTTAATTGCTCCGAGCGATGTTAGTCCAATTTACAACCGTTCGACTGGGGCTTCAGTTTCTGTCAAAGTAATTAAGACCTTAATTGCTGTTTTCAAAGTTGGTTTTGGCTTGGAGGTTTAACGGCAGCAGGACGTAAGGGTTAGGATTTGGTGGTAGGTAATGAAGTTAGCTATTTTGGGTACCTAAATGATTATTAATTAAGGATGATCGGATGATATGTGTGGTGTGTTCGTGTGATATGGGGACCGGAATATTGTCTAATCTAGGTTCGAATTAGTTTATAACTTTTCTCAGAGAATCAGTGTGTGAATATTTCAATATTATTTTATCAGCAGTTCTATTAGATAGTCAACATGATGATCAAATCGGATGTCAAAACTGTTAAATCCACAGTTAAATCATTACAATGAAATTATATTTATATATAATTTCATCGGTTAATTATAGGTATCTAATATAAAAAGATATTAATATTACTTACAATAATTATTTTTTTTGTGTCGCCAACATTGGGCCTTCCAACTGAATTTTAATTTGCTACAACTCAGGTAAGTACCTACTGAACGTTGTCTTATGTATGGTCTTATTTTAATAATCCAATATATTTTAGGAGTTAAATCTATAGGTTACAAAGAAAATACTTAGCAAAAAAAAATATTACACAATAATATCATTATTTTAATAAGTTTTCTTAATGTATCCATTTGCATAACACCTTTATTTCTCTATGTGTATATAATTATGAATGGTACTAAGGTCATGAACTCGACCATATTATGACCTGACGGGCTCGGCTACTCTGACACACACACGCATCGCGTTGCCACGCCGCACGATCTACATAATTTATGAATCTACTGCAGCTTTAATTTTACATTTGAAATGAATTCATGAGTATAGCTTTAAAATACTCGTATATTCATATATTTGTCAATAAAATCGCTCCCGCCCCTCTCGTCGCTCCTTCCATGATCCCTCGCAACCTTTTCTGACAATTTAATTCCTCCTCATGCTAATAGGTCCCGGTCTCAGCCAGAAGGCAATTTCGCAAGACGTTTCAGTTACTGATGATATTACGAAACTGTATCACGACAGTAGTGTTTTAGGTCTCTACGTATAAAATTTAGGTAGAAGGGTAAAGCTTGGAAGATTTAAGATATAATTTATTATTATTACGAATTATTTCCTTTATTCAATTATTTACATACACTTTTTTAAATTTATAATTATTTTTTAAATATTCTCACAAACATAGATAAGATATATCTACCTTGTTTCCTGTAGTTACATACTGTGTCTTCTTTTCTTTTCACTCTTTCCTGTCGCAGGTCTGCTGGCAGAAATTTCTTTAGAAATAAGCAGTACCTTTGTACTTGATAACTATATTTTTTTGTTATGTGTATGTGTGTACCTACATAAATAATAAATAAATATATTTTTTAATTAGCCCTTTAAAATAGTATTATTCTAGTAATACTTAAATTTCATTACGCTCATGAGACAAAACTTCGCGGTATCTTTAAACATCATCAAGTTGGGAGTCCCAACTTTATGATCATGAGGCCTGGGGACGGGGGTACAACGACTCTGGTAAATAAACTTCAACACGATCGTGAGAGTTGGGAGGCTAAGTTAGTTATGTATTTTTTTTACTAATCATGCTGTTGGGACTCCCATCTATATGATAGGTAATTTTATTTTTTTTAAATTATTTTATGTCGAATTTTCGTTTTGTATTCAAGTGTATCCTAATACTGCGGTTGCAATTAGGAACAGAGACCGAATCACTCTACAAATTATGCGCACTACATAAAAACATTATCCTGTAATACCTTAGTTATTTTTTGGCGCTGTCTGTCGCTGGCAATGAATTATATACAAATAACGTTTGATAGAAATGCATGGAACAAAAAGAAATATTGCGTTGCACCGACCCCAAATAAAATAGGATAAGGGTATAATAATGATGATGATGCTGTCCTAAGATTTATAAGAAGGCTTTTATTTTGGAAAAGCCCTCAAGAACCCCTTCCAGGTGCTATATCTGGCAGAAGCGCAGAGTATTGTAAAACTTTTCTAAGTACAGCACAGTTCGCGTTGCAGGGAAATTTTCAAAGAACCGTTCGCAGGAATAAGAGAAATGAAATAAGGAAATTAAACCACACAAAATTCTATAAAACCATTTATTTTCTTACTGAAACATCCATAAACCTATTTAAATTATTTACTATATACAACTAGAACTATATAATCGTTGTCACAAAATAAAACACTATCAAGTCTTTGTATAAATAAAAACATGGCAATCGTTTAGACTTCGAACTTAACTCAAACATCTTTACATCAAAAAGAAGTATTTTAGTAAATTTAAACTCAAGAACCTACTACGATATTGGGTCCGCGCTCAAAAGTGTCCAAACCAAAAGAATTCCAAAACGAAAAAAGAGTTCCAATCGCGCGCCAATCTTTGTTTTGTCAACCGACAGAATACACGTCAAAAATCAGCACTGTATTGTGAAAAAGTTGAATAGGCTGATAAATTGTCGCAAGTAAAATTAAGCTGTTTACTAATGACGATACGGTTTGAATTAGAATGTTATAGTTTTTTATATTTCTTTAAATGTATAGGGACACATTTTTTGTGAATTTTGTTTTAGACCCGCCGTCCATGGTACTAGTAGGTTAATGCCCAAGAAGTATTTTTGCAGTCGGTTCAGGAATCTTGGAAAAAATTTCGTATCAACAAAATATAAATAAGTAGAATAGACATCACAAGAAAAACGTAAAATAAAATATTTTTTTAACATAATCTGTATAAATGTTGCCTCTTAAATTTTAAATACTATACAAAACTATCTTTAATCATAATTTTAGTGGTTGAAACCTTATTTTTATACATATTCAACACAAAACCGAATTTAAACAGTATTTTTGAACTATTTTTACATAATCATATTTAATGCAACGTTACAAAAGCCCGAAACCACAATTTAAAAAGATATAGATTGCTTTATTTATTAAAAAAAACAGTTGATATTTCAACAGTTTTTTTTTAATAAATATTTTTTTTTTCTAAAAAATTTAAAGGCCCAACTTACGAGCAATCAAAATGAAAAAAAATTGTGTATAAATTAAAAAAGAAACACCATAAATTATGATGTTATTAAAATAAAACAATCACACAAAATGCACAAGGAATATTATAAAATAGAAATTACAATTTTCAAAAATGTTTAACACGGCCATGGCCTCTAAAGCTACTAGAAAATGACCTAGGCTATAAACTATACATTTCTCATTAACTTAACACTATATTTGTACTCTTTCAAATTACCACGTAGATTTACAGTACTACGATCAAAGTATTGCGCTTCGGCAACCTTCGTCTAACTTCGGAAATACGAACGTACGATGATGATATTTAATATAAGGTCTTATTTTAATATTTAACAATATTTTAGGAAGTAAATCTATAGGTTACAAAGACTGATTTTAGAAAAAAAACATTATCAATTTTTATGTAAGATTCCAAAATTAATTAAAATATTGATGTTTCCATAAAACCTAAATAAAAACCAAACACATAAAACCTTTATTCCTTTATGATTATGAATGGCACTAAGGCCATGAACTCGACCATATGACTTGGTGGGTTCGGCTACACTGACACGCACAGGAATCGCGTCGCTGCGCCGCATGATCTTAATGCCTACATATATTATGAATCTACTGCAGCTTTAATTTGATATTTCAAATGAATTGTATACAATTCATAGAGCCTAGCTTTAAAATATTTTGGATTATTAAAATAAGACCTATGTTATTAAATAATTATTAATATTCGTAATATTCGTAATATTTTTTAATTTTTTTTAAACATTTCATCAAATTCGGAAACACGAAGATTGCCGAGGCGTATAACTATCATCGTAGTACTGTACATTAATTAGACTTAGAATATATTTAGTGAAAAAACTACATACATTTGATGCAAAATTACAAACACAATTATTAATATACTATTACTCCATTTATTATAATAATAGACACATAAAGTACTTGATGGGCCACTTTGGTCTATTTTTATAATAAACGGAGTAGTTTCCACAGACATAATATTGTATATTCAAAACTTTTAATCCGATTACATTGAATTTTATTTGTGAAACCGAGGTAAAAAGACAGTAGCTTTTAGATATGTGATCTTATTCGATCAAAATTTAAGAATAATGATTATGACATAATTTTATATGAAAACCCGTGTGTATCCTTGGATGAGTCTATTACAAACAGCAAGAACTTAATTCAAAAATCGTGGTTGCACTATAATTCCACTCAAAGCGATATTCCTATCAAAATAACTCACAAAATCGAGATTTGTGAGTATTTTTAATGAACATTAAAGTTTTTACATGATTTACATACGCGATTCTAAAATTTAAGTTCCTGTCTATATAAATTCTAAAAAAAAAGTGTGCAGGAATTATTGAACTTCACACACAAAATATTAATAATAAAGTATAAGCTAACATTGACATAATATGTATTTATAATAATAGAAATATAAGTCGTAAACATTCCAAATTCGAAAAAACATAGCTACAAACTTATAAGTATCTTACTATCTAAAACTACTTAATATTTTTCCATATTACATCAATAATTACTACTACAACATTATATATCGGTACATAATTGTCCTTACACTAGAATCACACTTTTTTAATTAACATTATGTTATAATTTTACTTAAAAACGCATCATCTATCATAATAAGCGTACTACGACTGTATCGTATTCTACCATTTTAAGTCGTGGCCTCATGAGGCCAAATTTTAAAAAATAATATCGACATATTTCTTAGTAATATTTTGGCCTCAAATACGACGAACAACCTTTTATATTATCAAAATGCAAGGCCACAATTTAAGTAGACAGTGACAATACCTGAATCACACAACACAGTAACTCCAGTCCATAGAGAAGCATACAGGGGGTGACGATGTTACAACAATAATGAAACCACGCTTTTGGTATCAGGATCTGTGACCGTACACAAAAAAACAATCAAATCAAACTCATTAAAATTTTCTTAATTTTACACATTTAACACTATTTATAGGCGAAATTTGAAAAGTCCACCTGTTCTTACCAAAATAATCTTTATTTACATCACATGTATTAGAATAGATAAAGATGACATGATTTTCTACTTTGATGTCCCTTCACCTAGACGAATAGTAGAGTAATAATATAATACTAGACGAATAATAGTAGAGCGAAATATTATGCAAAACTAATATACGTGAAAATCGTAATTTTTTTGTGTACAGATTCAGAACGTGGTACCAAAAACATGGTTT
This sequence comes from Allophyes oxyacanthae, assembly GCA_932294325.1. Classification (NCBI taxonomy): domain Eukaryota; kingdom Metazoa; phylum Arthropoda; class Insecta; order Lepidoptera; family Noctuidae; genus Allophyes; species Allophyes oxyacanthae. Next base: position 7,302,873 of record OW028633.1, on the reverse strand, counting down.
CATTTAATGTCTCCAACCTGTATATCAAAATTATATTTATTTTCAAGTCCACATACCTAACTATAGGAAGTTGAGTGACCTAGGTTTTAGTGCAGTTTTCCTCATGTATTGATGAGCCAACTGAGTGAGGTCCAGTTGGTCTTGAGTCATGCCACACGCGAACGTTTGCCATTTGTAGTTGCCCTGTAAAAAAATTAGTAAACTTTTTAAAACTTCTTCATTGTTGCCCGCGACTTATTTTTTCTTTAAATTAAAGGTAAATGTAACCTAAGTTACTCCTTATAACAGCAGCTATCTACCACTGAAAGTCCCGTCAAAATCGGTTCAGCCGTTTCGAAGATTAGCCGGAACAAATAAAGGGTTTTCTTTTGTCTTATAATACTTTCATATTCATTAAAAAGCTGTTATTTTGACATAACAAACGATACGACACTTCAATTTTATTTATTTGTATAGAATATTAATGTATTCTCTAAAACTGTAGCTACATTATTTTGTTCTATCATAAATATAGTATTCGCAGCGCACGCGATATGAAAGGAATTTTATAGATCATTTTTTTACAACTTGTGTTACATTATTAGAGTTTTCGTAGGGAATCCTAACGTTTTTTAAAATAAAATATAAACTATTTTTCTCAGTGATAATATAGCATTCTACTGGTGAAAGAATTTTAATAATCGGTCCAGTTGAGTTTAATCATTAGTAACAAAAACATGAATCTGTCTTTATTAAAACGCTTTTATTAGCTTCACCCTATGTAAAATAAACTTGGAATTAAATTTGACCCACTTCCCGGTTTCCAATTGAGCTGAAATTTTGCATACACGTTTAGTTAGGAAGACAAAAGCGTTTTTTTTTTTTTTTAAACTTTAGTATTTATAATATTAGTGAAGATATGCGAAGTTATGCCATTTAATGTGTTGACCTTATTCTTATTACGAGGAAATGGCTTACTCAGTGATAAAAATAACCGGTCACTAAATAGGTGAATGACCTGTATAGCAAATTATAATGTCAAGAACAAAACTATAATAATCATAAATATGTATGATGCATTCTCAATGTATTTTTCTTGTACTGAATCTCAATTCATGTCCGGGTTTCCTCTTGTATGTATTCCTTTACTGTTAATAGATGTTTTATTAACTCTTCGTGCGTTATCTTGGAATTTGACAACACGGTTGGCGCAGTGGCTAAGCGATTAGCTTTCTACGCTACGTGCCGCGCGTTCGATCCCCGCACGGATCAAGTATTTGTATGATCTACAGATAGTTGTTTCGGGTCTGGGTGTGTGTGCATGTGACATGTATGTTTGTAAACTGTACCCTCGATACAGGAGAAATCCTAGAGAATCCAAGTCAATGTAAAAAAAAAAACCTGTAATCGTGAAAAAAACATCAGCTGTACCGTACATTTAGTCGATTAATATTGAATTATTTATATGGAACAGCTGATTTTTTTTTCACGATTACATGTTTGGTCCCGTAACAAAAGTTGTTCATAATTATAAGTATAATATCCTCCTTCAATGACTCCCTTGTTCTACCAGTCACCTGTATAAATAGGTATTCGCCGAACCGTCATGATGAACCGGTTTCAATAGAAGAAACAAAGTTACCCATCAACCACTTCTTCATTGACTCGTGATTGCTTTTACCTTCCCTTTTTTTACTTATTATTATTTAATAGAAGAGGTAGGGTACTAAGCCCCTTAGTCACTGCGACCTGCGAAGATCTATTGTGACGCCTCTCGTTTCACTACAGCACTTCCTCCAGCCGTAAGTCAATGATGAAGTTGACTATGTTCTTGGGGTGGAGGGATTTAATCTCATCTGGTGAGATAAGGTCCCAGGTGCTGGCTTCTTTTTACTTACCAAAAGGTCTATAAGAAAAGATACTAACCAATATAAAAGGCGATTGATTCTCTTCCTTTATATCAGCGAGCTCATCTTGATCGAACTTGATGGACCGTACAGCAGATTTCTTGACGACAAACGGCTCGTTACCCCGAGCGATCTATAATGGAAATTGGTTTCTGTGCAATTTATGAACGAAGCTAGTATAAGCAATGACATTTTACAAATAGACGCGTTGCCCGCGCTCTATATTGGCAAGATAAATGCAAGGTAAATGCCCTGCACCGACTGAAAGAATGAGCATGCAGCAGCTAATGCCACGTAAGTAACCGTCTATATTCATCTTTTTCTAACAACCGACATGGCGTATGGTGGCTTTCATTTTCTTTCCCTTTCTTCGCGCACTGTATAATTATATGTACTGCTATGTAGCTATAGTAAAGTTTACGCCATTTTGTAGTGCATTGATGTTGGTGTATGGCCCGTCTATTTGTTAAATGTCATTGAGTATAGGCTTTTTTTTGTGTTATTTATAACCTCTGATAAAGATAATTCAACATTTTTTGCAAAGATGATGCAATATCTATGACTCTTATTGATCTAGTGAGTCCATTCAATTTTTTTTAAGAATTAGAAACTCATTTTTTCTATAAATTAAATATGAATTATTTATTATTATATTTTATTATGTCAATGTTTATAAATCCGGCGAAAAAAAATTACAAGAAAGAAAATAATAAAAAAAATATTTTTCCAACTTCTGCTAGAATGCAGTAGTGAGGCCAAAAGATGTTATTTTTTAAAATGATGGTTGATTTTGATTTTCCTTGCATTTCAGGCATTAATTTGTAATGGACAATACATTTCGACCAACATTAGTTAGTAATATTGGCTTTTTGTTACAAAATTATTGTAGACTAGTTTATTATTGAAATCGGCGTATTCTTTAATCTCTATGGCCAAATATATAGATTATAGAACCATTATGGGTAAAAAAAAACAAAACAAAAATTAAAATGTGGAAAATACATTTATTGAAATAAAAAATGACATTGGATCTCTTGGAATGGATTGGAATACAAACAATATTGACAGAGACACTAAACTACTCAAAAAAAGAAAAACACATATTTAATACAAAAAAAAAATGTCGCCATAATACAAAGAAACTACAGCTACAGAATAAATTAAAACATTTTTTTAAAACATAAATAGTAACAAAAAACAATTGCTATAACAAGATATAAATAAATAGGTATTTTTTAGAAGATTCAACACTGGCCTGTCAATATTGTGGCGGGAATGGATCTGGCGGGAAAAATACAAAATGGAGGGAAAAGGGTACAGGATGATGTCATTTATTTATTCCAAATAAAGTACTCATAAGTAGCTGCCGATATTAAAATTGTTATAAATTTAACAAAAAAAAAGTGTGACTGTATAAATACAAAGTTCCACAACCTATGCGACAGCATTGTAGTCGTTATTCGAATGACAGTTACATTAAGTATAAAAAAAATGTTAATATTTCAAGGCAAAATACAAAGCAAAAATACTATAATTAATAGAATTTCTAAATAAATAAATACAAGGATAGGACAGGTCAACTACTAGGGTTAGTTAGTAGATTTAGAAATAGAATCGTGCCCTTTTATTTAAAAAGACCAATAACGACGACCTACGATATTTCTTATACAAATACGTATAAACGAAACACTCGTAATTTTTTTTTTTTACGTTTCGTCATTAATATTAGTACAACGCGAAATCCTAAATAAGTACTGTTGAATTCAATAGTTATTTTGTACTTATTTGTTTTTTGTTACTACGAACAAGTATTTTTGTTAACCTAAAGAAATTAATACTTCAAATTATTATAACTAGTAACACTTAAACAATTTGGTGCATGGTAAACTTGAGGTATACTTTTGACGATTACAACTATATTTTTAACTAGAGAATTAAGAATATATTAAATTAATAGAAAAAAAAAACGAATAGTTCATTTGATGAAAATCTCATCTTTGGTACCTTAAGTTCTATACCGTTAAACGTTAACATTAGTTTGGTGCAAAACCTACCTAAATTGGACGCAGTAAACGAAAAGGATCCAACCCACATTCTAGCAAAGCTAGTTTTGAGATATTTAATTTTACTAGTGGTCATCCAGTGGTCGAAATTCGACTGAAGTTTTAGCTTTTTCCACTCCTTCTCTATATAAACTTTAACTATGCCAAATCTCACACGCCTCCGAGCGCACAATATGCTTAAAAAGGAGTACAAAGTTTTCTCTTCACGTATTAATATATAAATAATATCATATCAAAAATTTGCCTTTCAATTCCAATAAAACTAACAAATTTACAGCACTGCATCAATGAAGAATTATGATGTAAACTTTAAAACTAAATATCTCGGCTCAATGTGGGTTGGACCCTTTTCCTGTAACTACGTCCAATTGATACTTTAAAACAAAATTAGAAAAATGTACAACCGACAATCTTAAAATTTAATCCGATATTTTAATATTCGATGTTTTTTAAGCGATGATTCGTTGATTTGATTTAGTTAAAAGATTGCATTATTTTTATGAATAATCGATTTAGTTACGATTAGTCTACATAATCGAATATTATTCCGTAAATTTAGTAATAGATCACAATATTATCGCGTAATTTTATTAGTTCATTAGCCGTTTAATGATTCGTTTACGAGTTATGTGGGACACTAGATTAAAAGTACTAAAATGTTAAGATTTCTCTAAGCAAAATAATTATTATATGCTGATGAGGAAATTATAAGAAAATGTGGGTGTTAAATTTATTGTCAATCTATTTCAAATTAACCAATCAAGTGACGAAACGTAGACATTCGTATTGTTCTGGCCAGAGTAGGCCATCCGCCGCTTAGTGAGTTAAAAAATTGCGATGTCTCTGGACAACATTAAAGGCGCACAAGTGTGTTATATCTATCGATATTATCGCAATGCGTTATATCGGTTGATATTATCGCAATGCGTTATATCGGTTGATATTATCGCAATGCGTTATATCGGTTGATATGATCACAATGCGTTATATTAGTCGATATTATCGCAGTGCGTTATATTAGTCGATATTATCGCAATGCGTTATTGCGATAAGTATCTGTTTTTAGTACAATTTTTATTAGGATGCATGCGAAAGATTACACAAAGTAGTAGGTAAATTAGCGGCATATATAACGCCTTGCGATAATATCGACCGATATAACGCATCTGTGTGGCGTTTAACACGTTAGCTGCGGCACCAATTTTTGCATACTTTCCGTTCCTGCGGCACGAGGTATAATCGGCCCGTACCGTGACCAGACGTTAGGGCGACACGCGGTCTATTAGACCCCACCTCCTTTTACAGACTAAAATCCATTTTCTGGCGCGAAATCAAAGATAAATGAGAATTTTGGTCCTTATTGATATAGACAGTGAATTGATGAACCCTAATCCACCGTCGCCCCGGGATCTGATGGCTAGTTTAGGAATTATTAGCAAAACAAAATATGGGATCTTATACACCTCGTAACGCACTGAAATAGGGCAAATTTTCGCTGCGATTAGTGATGGGAAAAATAATATCGACGTTTTTAAACTGTCTTAACTACGCAACGACTTGACCGATTTTGATCAATTATATCTCATTAGATCGTTTTAAGGGCAAAACCTGGCAAAACAACACAAAGCTATCAAAGGATACATTTTTTTTTAAATAATCTAAATTGTGCTTGAAGGCACCATAAAGAAAAAAAAAACCGGCCAAGTGCGAGTCGGACTCGCGCACGAAGCGTTCCATTCTATACCATTAAGAGGCACCTATTACAGACTTATTATTGGAAAATAATGGATTACGGTTTATGCATAAGGTTTATCTTTCTATTTGTATATGAAAATCTTAATGCGGTTCACAGAATAGAAAAAAAATCGATCGAAAAAATCGACGTGATGCACAACACTGGTCGCGGGAAGCTTGCGTTGAGTGCGGTACGAGGTCAGGGGGGATATGGGACGTTTTAGCCTCGTTCCGCACTGCATTAAAATTATATTAATTCAGTGCGGCACGAGGCCTAAGACATCCGGTACCAAGGTAGGTACACCACCGAGTCCGGAACCATTAGTGATCTCAAATATATATTTATCTCTTTCCTACACTGGACCAAACCAAAGCTATGCCATTCGCACGACAGAGAAATTCACTTTTTTGCTTGCCGCACCACAGAGAAGTTGCATCAGGGGTGATTTAGGCCTCGCTTCGCACTTAACGTGTTAATCGGATACAAAATGTGTAGAGGAGTCTTTAAATTAAACTTGATTGCTTGTTTTTATTATTAGAATTTATGGAACGACAATGCTTCAAAAGCGAAGGTGCTGAAACATGACGATCAATACGATGAAGATCATGACATTTTAGTACTTTTGCTAGACCACATATTTAATTAAATCGTTAATTGTATGACTTAGTTAAGCGTGTCTTTTACTTACAAGTTAATCACTATTTATTCACAGTCCATATTTTAATCGTATTGTAATATTTTGTTAGCAGTCTTTTAAATTCATCAATTATATACAGTCAGAGTCAAAAGATCATTGATTTGATCATTGTTCTAAGTTCAATTTTTTATGATTTTCTTTATTAATCACTTTATCGACCAATGTAATGGTTAGATAAAAACAATTATTATCTTCTTTGATAAAGTAATTTTAAAATGCGAACATGTCGAATATGTTGCTGCCTGTACCTATAATTTTGGATATTTTATATAACTTTACAATTACTTTAATGCTGTATTATCTTATTTTATATTTTGTGATAGATCTAAGCAATAAGCATAGCCTGACATACATATTTCAATCCGAATATAGCATGTTGGTATATCGATTAAAATTTGGATTATGGCAATCCAAATTATACACAGACCGAAATAATGTTACCAAAAATCTAAATAGAAAAAGTATTCGATATTTTTTTGAAATTATCGTTATATTGTGACAACTGCAATCGATTGAAATGTGAATACCGATATGTTACTTAACTTTATTTTTTCATACAAATCCACTCACTAACAAAATATCACAATACCTTACTTATTCTTAAGCGTAAACGTCCTACATATTAGTGAACATATAATAATCACTGGCAAACATTTCCTCTGTTTGTCCATTATCTTTATCTACCGTCCACCATTGATTCTCCTTTTGCGCATAATCATTTTTATTCATAATCTTATTGGTCAAAATCTCATCGATCCGCGAAGTAGACGGCTTTTGATTGGTTACTTTGTAAATATGATCCGCTAACGCGTTAGCTAAAACCTCTTTAGGGGCAATAAGGGAGTCACAAGCGAGTTCGTTGCCTGAATTTATAGTTCGTAATCTATCTGCATTTAACCTCGCGAAGCTTGGGGCGTCTAAATTGGTGACGTCTCTAAATGCGGTGATTTCGGGCGCGTATTCGGGGTATATAATTTGAGTGGGGTCTGAGGTGTTAGGTAGAGGATTAGTAAGGACTAAAGACCTGTGTTGTACCTTTGTTTTCTCAGTGATGACAGCCTCAATGTCTATGTCTTCGTATTTGGCTGTGTCGGGAGTGTTGTCCGCGCTGATGAGGGAGTGGAGACTTGTTGACTCTTCTAGTAAGGAATGCTTGACAATGGATGGTGGTGAGAACATTACTAAGCTGTCGCCCGCTAAGGTTTTGCTCTGTAACAATAGATAGGTTTCGTTAGTGCTGAATGTGTGAAGTGGTGAGGTAAGACCGGGGCTATAATAATTCATAATTTAATATATGAGGGGCTCGTAGCTACATAGCTACCGCGCAGATCAGTCGATCAGCGAGGTTAAGCTGCGGTTGCCGCGGTCAGTCCCAGGATGGGTGACCATTTCTTCGAACATCGAGACCCCTCCGTGCCTCGGATAGCACGTTAAGCAGTTGGTCCCGGTTGTCATACGAATACCTTTGACAGTCGTTACGGGACTCAGCAACCCAAATAAAGTCTGACAAACGGTCTAACCTTAGGGTATCAGTGTCTCCCAGTAATTGGGTGGCGGAGGTCAGATGGCAGTCGCTCCGTATAAAATACTGTTACTCAGCCGTATCTGGTTAGACTGGGAGTCGACCCCAACGTAGCTGGGATAAAGGCCAGGCAGATGATGAATATATAAATATTTTATTCACAAATCTTGCAGACGTAATAAGAATGAAACGAAGACACTACCTGGGGGCCTAAAAAGGCCACATCGAGCAATTCATCTAATGATCTGCATAGTAACTGTCAATCAGATGATTACTGAATATGAACCTTATGCGGATGACATTAAGAGTCGTCAATTAAGTCGATATTTTGACATTCGTAATATGAATCATGGTATGATTCATCTAAAGCGGCCTTTTTGGGTCCCCTGGTATAGTTGTAGGGACAGTCACGATATTTTGCGGTGATACATTTCGCAAACAAAACGCTTTTAACGACTGCGGCCCGCTTAGAACTTTAGTAACTCTGCATTTTAGTCTTAAGGATGGTCGACCGGAAATATAGTCGATTGTACATGTAGAACATTCATATAGTTTTAAACTACATTATTTTCTAAGGAGTGTCTAAATTAGTGTAGAAGAATTTTTTAGACTATAGAAATTAGTATATTAGAGGAAGTATGAAAGTGGCACCAGTTACAGAAAAGCTGCAAAGTAACCGATTGTCGTGGTATGGACATGTAATGCGGAGATGAAAATCATGTTATAAGAAGAGTTGTAAGTATGAATGTGGATGGCTATCAGAGTAGGAACAGACCAAAGAAAAGATGGATAGACTGTGTGAAACATGACATGAATGAGAAGGAAGTAAATCTGGAAATGACGTCATGGAAGTAAAAGACATATTGCGCCGACCACAAATAAAATGGGATAAGGACAGGAGAATGATGATAAGAAATTAGTACTTTATTTTGAAATTGTCAATACACTTTCACATTCTTCAGCAGCTAAAGTATAACATGGTTTTGAACTACATCTGTAATGAGCGTCTAAAAATTAGTGTGAATGTTTTAGTTTCTATAATGATAGCTCGCCTATGTTGAGCGTAAAGCTCAACAAGACAGGTGGAAGTGAAGACCTGCGAAGCGGACTCAATATGATCAATTCGACGACAAGCACATTGCTTTCAGTCCATTGCATTTTTTTTCTTTTTTACGTTTTTGCATTGTGTTCCAATTTCTAATCCGAATAAATGATAATTTTTTTCTCTCTTTCTTTCTTACATGACAGAGGAAGCGAATCTCGAAGCGCGGATTTTTTTGTAGATCACTCAACCTACGAAAACATTAGTTTATGCGTGTGTCTTGTCTTTTATTCCTAACAGATGTACTCACAGGCGTCTCGATGTAGGACACGTCGGGCACGAGCGTGTGCGCGGCGTGCGCGTGCGCGTGCGCGTGCGCGTGCGGCGTGCTGGTGACGGCGCCCCAGCTGCTGGCCAGCGCCTTGCGCGCGCGCTTGTGCGTGCCCGGCACGTTCTCCTTGCCGTTCTGCTCCGGGCGACGCTTGAGACTGCCGATGCCCGAGTCATTCACCTGGAAAACAAACAAAAAGTTTTTATTTTTACGCCCAGTATGACGCACGAAACTTAATCAAAACCTTACACCAAGACCACATACAATACTAAAACTTAAATCATTTTTCTGCTAAACAAAACATAATTAAATTAATATTAAGTGGCAACACCGAGTACACCTGTACAACAACATGGTAATATGTAATTGGGTTTGGAGATTTCTATTTACAAAAGAAGATAACCTAAGATAAAGAATGGAAAACACAGACACGGCTTGCGAGCATTTTTTTTAATTTTTTTTTAAACATTACCCCTCTCTAGTTTTTCTCCTGTATCGAGGGTACAGTTTACAAACATACTGTCACATGCACACACGACCAGACCCGAAACAACTACCTGTAGATCATACAAATATTTGATCCATGCGGGGATCGAACCCGCGGCACGTATCGCAGAAGGCTAATCGCTTAGCCACTGCGCCAACCGTGGCGTCAACCGTGTGTGTGTGATTGTGGTTGGTAGTTGTTGCCAGTGAGGACACTAGAGTTTTAACGACAACTACAAACAAAATTACTGTCGTCTACGTTGAGTCCATCCCGAATATTCTTGTCTGCGGCAATTTTTGTCGTAAAATTTCTTGTCCGCGGTAGTTTGTCGGACAAAAAGCCCGTCGTCTGCGCCGCGCCTTAAAGTGATATCGTCGGCCTGTATAATATTTACCTGTACATTAGCAGCGTCCTGTTCCGCTGTAGACGACAACATAGAGTCGTTGAGCTGGACCGTACTATCCGAGTTCTCTCGCTTCATCATTATAGTTATGTCTTCGACGAGGAGGCCGGGACTCGACGGCTCGTATTTAAGGCCAGACTTCTTGCCTAATTCTGCCATCGCGATTTTGAAAGGAGTTGGTGTTCTGAAAAAACAAAAATAGGTAACTTAAATAAATTTAAAATTATGTAGTAAATCTAAACTAATATTATAAAGAGAAAAGATTTGATTTTGTGTATGTATGTTTGTTTGTTTGTAATGGATAAACGCAAAAACTACAGGACCAATTTAAAAAAAAATCTTTCACCAGCAGCATGCTATATTATCACTGAGTAACATAGGCTATAATTTAGAAAGATATCACGTGGGCGAAGCCGCTGGCGGAAGCTAGTTTTAATATAAATTTCAAAATTACGAAAAGTAATTATTTATTTATTAATATTATATTCTTTATTGTACACCAGTAAAACCAATATTATGCACATAAAACTTGCACGAACAAAGGTAAATTGTACAATGGGCGGCCTTATCGCACACGGCGATTTCTTCCAGGCAAACTTTGAATGGCCAAGATTGAAATGATTATTTTATGGGGCAGTCAGTTATGTGATTATGTTATGGGGCAATCAGTTATGAGATTATGTTAAGGGGCAATCAGTTAAGTGATTATATTATGAGGCAATCAGTTATGTTAATTATGATACTGACTGTACATATTTGTTGCAATAACACTTACTTGGGAGTGTTATTCTTCAGCGGATTGGCACCGCTAGGCGTGACGTGGTTGATAGGGGTCGGCGTTTGTAATAACGGACTGGCGCTCCATTCCTGGAAACAAAATGGTAATACATTAAAATATGTTTAGTGAAGCTAACCGTTTTATTATTAACCCCGACAAAAAAGTATGGCCCGATTTCAATGCAGTTTTTTTAATCGATAGCTAGTTTAATCGGAAATCATCTTAGCTATGTTTCATGAAAATCTGTTCAGCCGTTCAAAAGTTACAGTTCTTTTTCTAGTTGGAGTCGGGGGTTTTTGACGGTTAAGTTATTTATGGAACAACTTGTATTCAACCAATTTTGCTTTTTTTTTTCTTCCTCTGTGGTTATCTAAAATCATGGGAGACTTTTGCCCAATAGTGGGATGATACAGGCTAACAGTAGGTACTTATATATTCTTTATTGTATACCAGTAAAACAAAGGTAAATTGTACAATGGCCTTTTCGCACACGGCGATTTCTTCCAGACAACCTTTGGATGGACAAAAGTGAAACGTTATGGGGCAGTCAGTTATGTGCATTATATAGCACTATACATTATAACGCAAGCAGTATGTGTTTCTTACCTTAGTAGAATGCCTTAAAGGTGTTGTAGAGTCTAACGCTGCGAAGGATATCGCGGCGGGTGAGTTCAGGAACTGGGATGGACTAAACGGCAACGCCTTGATAGGAGTCACTCCTGATTCACGAGACTCGAACGCTTTTGTTAAGGTGTCTGTCCAGGACTGGAATTGAAATGTTTTTATTTATTATTTATGAAGAAATACAGCAGTCACTTAAAAAAAAACATTATAACAATAGCAAGCCAATTATATGTCCTCATAATTACAACATACATCCTATTTTTAATGTTTGCTGTGTCTTTTCTTGTGTGTACATAAATGATTAAATGAATAAATAAATAAATACATAACAATTTTATTAATATTAGATGGCTCTTTCTATTATAGTTAGGGTTCTGATCTGAATAAACTTTAGGTGAATTTTGAAGTCATTAAAAACCCTATTATTAGTTTTTTTGAAAAAAAGGTACATTCAGCGAGAAAGCTGACAATTCTCAAAAACTTAAGTGGTTCTCAATCGACTCCAGGAATATATCTTACAAACAACCGACGAAATTGTACTTGCCGAAATTGAGAAAATACAAATAAATATTTCCCATACATTTTCTATGAAAACATACCTTCGTATGCACGTAATCTATAATGACTGTACCGTACATTGATCCATTAAGTTTATTAAATAAGTCTTTGAGGGCCATGTCGGTCAGTTTCCGACAAACAATCGATTTTCTATTGCGTTTGCTGTCTGGCAGTGAACGTGATAAACAAATAACTAACAAGTAATATGAAATAAATAAAATATATTACATTTTAGCCCTACATAATTATTTCATTCACTGTCTTGAACAAAAAATGGCTTAAACAAAGTCTATTAAACCCAGGTTTCAAGATATCCCCGTCTCTTTTTGTTATATGACGTTAGAAAGTGACGGATATATTTAAAACCTGAATTTTACTATAACTGTCTTATTACAAAAGATGGTTTAATTAAAGTCTAGTAAAACCAAGGTTTTAAGATAGCCCTTTCTCCTTTTGTTAAAAAGTGACAAATTATTTAAAACCTGGGTTTTACTATACTTGGTTTAAACCATATTTTGTAATAAGGGGGTTAATATTGATTTCTATGTGTGAATTTACAAAAAAAATCTTGATAGTTACAAACCATAGTGTAACTTAACCCGCCACCTTCCCATATGTTATTAGTAGACACCGATACAATACATTAACTCACGTTAGGATTGGGCACGATAGATTGTATCTTTTTAGGTTTCCTCCTCAATATGGGCGGGGGACTGCTGGTTTCTAGAAGCTTCTTCTTAGGAGATGTGTAGATGGAAGGCACTTCAATCTCTTTACTTGCTTCGGCTTGAACGGTGTAGGTAACTGTGGTGAAAATAGATATTTATATTATTACAATACAATTATTATTTTTAAACTTTGACCCTCTCTAGGGTTTCTCCTGTATCGAGGGTACAGTTTCCAAACATATATCTCACACACACACCCCGACCAGAAACAACTATCTTTAGATTATACAAATATTTTTTCCATGCGGGGATCGAACCCGCGGCACGTAGCGCAGAAAGCTAATCGCTTAGCCACTGCGCCAACCGCGTCGTCAATTGTATTCTTCTGATACTAATATTATTACTAATAAGGTAAAGGTGATGAACTGGACGTCTATCTAAAGGATTGACCCCAAATTGCTATAGACCGGGAAAAGTGGAAGCAGGGAAGGGAAGCCTTTGCTCTGCACTGGGATACTACGGGCTATTAATAATAATAAGGTAACGGTAGTTGCACACTCCCCCCCAACCCCCACCTTTAACCACCCAACTTCTTGGATCCCAACTTCATAATCGGTAAACTTTATCACCAGAGTTCATTTTCATTACTGTTTAAGTTACGCGGTAGACACGCGGATTGGTAGATTAAAGATAACGCCTACAATAACGATAGATTTACTTACCAGCATCTTGATTGTTCTCATTCCCCACTGAAGCTTGGTTCAAGTAATTTCTCAAAGGCGAGTCGGTTGGTAATGCCTCAATGTTCACGAACCTGTAATAAAAAATAGAATTTAATATTAACAATTGAGATGGCTAAGGAGATAATTGGAGAAGTATTTATAGAATCTATCCCAGTTTATAAGTTATTGACCAAATCAAATCAAATATCTTTATTTGTAAACAAAGGTTATAGTGGATGGTAAGTTTAGTTAGGCTCAGCTATGTTTTGCCATTAGGCATACAAATATTTTCGGATGTAGTCTATATTACTATTGATTATCATACATACACAAACACATGATACATTATTCTAAATTTATGATAACCGTAACATGACACAATTAACCAACAATTCTTAATAATCTCAGAAAAAGCGTATTTGTTATTATATTAAAATTACGACGTGACGTGACGTGGGATTAATTGGGATTAAAATTATTGATCAGTTAGATAATTCATCTATATACAAGTGGACAATCTACAATCGCTAAAGAATAGAAACTAATCTATTTATTTAAAAATGAATCCCTATTTCCCTTGGTCATGCGCGTGAACGGTTGGACCAATTTCGCTAATTCTTTTTTTGTTGTGTTTGTTATAATAGGGTAGAAAGTAAGGTAGGTATGGTAGATAAGCTTGGGTGGGTAGGTAGGTAGGTAGGGTAGGAAGGTTAGGTAGGTAGGTAGGATAGGTACTAGGTAGGGTAGATAGGTAGGTAGGGTAGATAGGTAGGTAGGGTAGATAGGTAGGTAGGGTAGATAGGTAGGTAGGGTAGGTAGGTGCACAGTTCCTTTATTGGCTTAAGCGTCAGCGACGTACGGGTGTTGCCTCTGGTGTTGCAAGCATCCATAGGTTACGGTAATCGCTTACCATCAGGCAGACCGTAAGATTGCCACATTAGAGATATATAAAAAAAATACTCACTTGAACGGAGCGTCGACTATCTCAACATCAGCCGCGACCAATCCTCCTCGGTCAGGCGACTTTGGTCTGACCGGCTGATGCTGCAGATTCGTCAGTTGGTCTTTGAGCAGTTGTCTGAAGTGCAGCACGTGTTTCGAAGGAGGCTGGCTCGTGGTCGACGAGTTGCTTTGTGTTGATTCATTGAAAGGGTCTGACCAGGTTTGCTGTGGACAACTAGTTAGTTAGTTAACACAATAAATAAATTATTATTGTTTTACAACAGGCTTCCAGTATAAGCTGACCTTTCATTGTACGAAAAGCCTATACAGTGCAAGGTCAGCTCATACTGGAAATGTTTGGGCAGTTCAATTTCTGTCCGAGTGCGTAGTAAGCCCCCAGAGCCATTTTCCCCAATCCACATAGACACAGACCAAAAACAAGAGAGGGATACCACAGTTTTATTAATATTTTTTCTTCTTGGTCTTGGGCGCTTATAAGACCTCATTTGAAATTGCGAAAAAAACAGCTGTTCCATACAAATAATTCAATATTACTCGACTAAACGTATGGAACAGCTGGTTTTTATGATTTTTGTGTTCATCTCATAGTAAAGGTTGTTCATAATGATGAGTACAATAACCTCTTAAAGGGATATTACTAAAACGGTAGTACCTTGTATTAAATGTAACAACAACAAAATTACAGTACAAATATTTACAGTGTTAACATTGCATCTACTAAAGCTTCAAGCTCAATACAGAACAGGGGCCTAAAAAGGCCACATTGAGCAATTCATCTAATGATCTGCTTAGTAGCTGTCAAACAGATGATTACTGAATATGAACCTTATGCGGATGATATTAAGAGTCGTCAATTAAGTAGATATTTTGACATTCGTAATATGAATCATATTATGATTCATCTAAAGCGGCCTTTTTAGCCCCCCTGGATTTGTAAAAGCCCAGAAACAAAAATACTTATGAGAACTCATGAATACTCCAAATTTACAAAAACACATACGGCCAGTTTCTTCACTGAATTTTTTTATTCTGTGTGTCGGTCAGTTGCACCTTAACTCCAAAACGGATGGACCAATTTCAAAGCAGTTTGTTTTAAATTGAAAGCTTTTTAAATCGGGAATCATCTTAGCTATGTTTCATGAAAATCTGTTCAACCGTTCAAAAGTTACAGCTCTTTTTTCTTTAAAGGTAAAGTTTTGTATTAGCTATTTCTTTTGAAGAAGAAACTGGCTGTTTGAGATATTTGATCCGTGGTAAAAAAAAATTTGTTACATAAGCTAAAGGTGTCGATTCTGTCGTGCATTTTGACAGTAATAAACTTAAAGCCGTTCAAAAGTTACATACAGCCTTTTTGATGGTTAGGTTGTCCCAAAACCTGGGACAATTGTTGTCCCAGATTTTTTTTGTCGTAAGGAAGTCTCCACATTTTGTCTCTGTGCCTCGAAGTTTAGGTGAATTAGCACCACCTATTCCGATCACTGGTTATCATAGACTTTAGCTAATGTAACTATTACTTTTGACCACGGATCAAACAACCCACTTGTAGTGAAGTTTCGTTATATTATTTGTGTGATGGAGTATGGAGGTGCAAATTAACAGAAAATACATTGCAAATTAAGATGAAAATTGTAAAATGTATAAGCCGACTAAAAATTCTGCATTCATAGTCTAAATTATGGCCTCAAGTGCGAGGTATGGACAGCAAGAATAATTGTGTTTGAACAGAGTTGTTCAGCATATATATTTTATAGAGAAAGATATGTTTATGGTGATCCCAGTACCATTATTTGTGTAAAATTAATTAATTTACACAGTACCTGTTATATCTTGCCCGATTGTAGTGTCGATTTGGTTGAGGTCTTTTGAAGTTAGGTATAAATCTGTTATACAAGTGTATGTGTAAAATTTATTTAATTTTTAGTCTATTGGCTCAGATACAATATCATTGAACTTAAATTTACGAAAAGTGAATAGTCGCAGATATAATCCCCCTATTACAAAAAAAGATAGTTTGAAACAAGTCTAGTAAAACCCAGGTTTTATATATATCCGACTCTTTCCAACATCATATAACAAAAAGAGACGGCGCTATCTTAAAACCTGGGTTTTACTACTTTTTAAACAATCTTTTGTAATAAGTTGGAATGTCGTTTATATTCAAAAACTTTGAAACAAACAGGCCAAAATATGGTATTATTCAATCTGCAGTATTGTTTAAGTTTAATCAAAAACCGTTCGTTCATAAATATCATTATCCAGACAAAAGTTTCTTTTTCAACCCATATTGGCTTCGACAACTACGAGTACATACAGCAAATTTTTATTTCTCAACCAAATCGCCACTTAAAAATAACACAAAAAGCAACTAACATCGTTGTAGGCGACTTGCACCTTTTCTCCGCTATGCAACGCACTATTAGGCTCAGTGTACATCTCTCGCGGCTTTACCCGCGTTTGTTTACGACGAAGCGACTCGAAGCTATCGAGAAGATCCGGCTCGTACTTCCGCCGCATTGTGGAGTTCCAGTGATTCTTTATTGCGTTGTCGGTCCTGGAAGAGAAAAGTCATAGAGGGTGTAAATGGCATCGTATCGAAATCTAATACCATAGATTACATAATTCTGGTTATAATAATGGTGGTTTTACAATTTAGATGAGTTTTTTGGTAAAAAATAATTTGAGTGGTTAATTTGTAATTTTAATATTTTCTATTATATTGTATTGCATATCCGATATGGGTAGACTGTTGAGTTTAAAACTGTAAGGTTTCTTCTAATAAGAACATATTATGTACACAGTTATGCAATAAATTGATCTTTATCTTTATCTGGACCGCGCAAGGTAAAAGTATCGAGTCCGTAAAGAAAAAGAAAAAATATTCGTTAACTACGACTAGGATTACCAGACCGAAACATCAGCAATTTTCCTGACTATTTAAGATAACGTTTAAATATGCAGATATGATTCATTTGTCTTTTTTATTTCAATAATAATTTGATTAAATAAATACCTACATATTAAATAAATTTAAATTCATTTTTTTTTCAAAAATTC
Source organism: Allophyes oxyacanthae (assembly GCA_932294325.1). Classification (NCBI taxonomy): domain Eukaryota; kingdom Metazoa; phylum Arthropoda; class Insecta; order Lepidoptera; family Noctuidae; genus Allophyes; species Allophyes oxyacanthae. The sequence continues at coordinate 7,285,340 of OW028633.1, read as the reverse complement.
CTGACAAATTCAAAATCTGCTGTTAGTAGTATATTATTGGGCATTCTACCCCACTTTCCGTTCCATCGGCTCACTTCGTTCGCCTCCGTCACTCTCAGTGGAGTAGAATGCCCAATAATATAAGGTTTTATGGTTCGGCGCCTATTCCACTATTTCAGTTTTAAAACTCTTGACTTGATCAATAAGATGTTTTATGGTTTGCGCTTAATCCACATTTTAGTTTTAAACTTGTGACTTGATCGATAAGATATTTTATGGTTCGGCGCCTATTCCACTATTTCAGTTCTAAAACTTTAGATTGAAAACTCGTTTCCTCTCGCCGTTTCGTTTTTATAAATGTAGATGTAATAAATGAATTAACTCATTATTAATCTAACCGTTTCAAGTAGTAACCATGAAGTTTATCAAACAACGACAATCATTACACGTAAATAATATTTGCGTTGAGTCTCGGAACAGTGGTAATCGTCATGGAGAATTATTACCAAATACGGTGCGATGCATCATTTGTGGACCGTCAAACTGTGGGAAAACAAATGTATTAATTGGTCTTCTTATACATGAGAATGGCTTAAGATTTGAAAATGTTTATGTTTATTCAAAAACTTTACAACAACCTAAGTACACGTTTTTAGAAAGAGTTTTGCTGCGAGTACCAGGCATTACATTTGAAAAATTTCATGTTAATAACGAAGTTATAAGTGTACAGAACGCAAAACCGAATTCTGTGATTATATTTGATGATGTTGCCTGTGAAAAACAAAATAACATGCGTGATTATTTTGCCATGGGAAGACACAAGTATATTGATTGTTTTTATATAAACCAAACATATAGTAAAATCCCTAAACATTTAGTAAGAGATAACGCAAATTTAATTATACTTTTTAAACAAGATGACATTAATATGAGACATGTATATGAAGAACATGTCAACACTGACATGTCATGGACTGAATTTCGTGAAATGTGTTCAAAAATATGGAATGAACCTTTTAGTTATGTTGTAATTAATAAAGATTGCCCCAGAAATAAAGGATGTTACAGAAATAAATTTGATACTTTTGTAGTCTTTGATTAAGAACTCAACTATATATAAGACCGTTACCTGTGGAAGATTAAATTATTCTTCAAACGGCGCTAAACCGATTACGATCTATTTTACCAATATGGAAAAATCATTGAAAAGACAAATTGTCAATGCTGCAGAAGCTGTAAAGAAGAAAGTACGAAAAATGCGAGATATAGAGATTGAAAGTAAACAAGCATTTGAATCAGTTTTTAAGCCTGTAACACAACCCCTGAATATAATTGCCAACGCCAGTAAGCAAGCTCCTCTCCAGCGTGCTATGGAAGATGAAGAATTTGAAGTTCCATTCATAGAAGAAACTTTAAAGAAAGTAGATCCAAACGACGGTGAAGACGAATCTGTTATCAACAGTGACTCTTCGTATGAATCAATCACTGCAGATGTTAATCAAGGTTGTGATACATCATCCTGGTCAGTATCTTCAGAAGCATTGACAGACATTCCATTTGGTGTCAGAGTAGAAGATGACAAACTAATGTTAGGTTCTGCTCGCATATCAATCAACGATCAATATATTATAGTATCTGGTCGTAAATACAAAAATACGCCTGGCTTAAAACAACTACTGCTTAAGAAAGACATAGACTTAAGCTTGGTTACTGACAGTGATATGCAACAGTATAAGTCAATGTTGCTGGATACAAATGCACATCGTCGAGACTATCAACCAAATAAACCAATTAAAAGTAATAGAGGACAAAAATATTCACAAATTATTAAGCCTCTTTTTAAACTGCCAAGTACAGTTCAAGGTAACCAAGCAGAGGGAAAAGGATTACCGTTAACAAAGAAGTGGAAAAAAGACATCGATTTTGTGTATTGGGACGATCCAAATGAATTGGTGGAAAGGTTAAAATTATTAATAGCATCTCGAGATGCTGGTAACACAGGGTTAGACAATGAAATAATATCTATTATTGAAGAATTGCGTGAAAGTAAAGTTATAAATAAATAAATGACGTAAAATATGTACCTACGGTTCATTTTACCATCAACCTTTCAATACAGTACACCTTAAACATGAATATAGATAAATTCGGTCACTACATTCACAAAAGAATGCGTTTATCAGAACTATTTGAGTTTAATGAAAACACATTGTCAAAATCAGAAAGTGGAGATTATGATTTGAAAACATCTAGACTGAGAGGAATTAGGTCTCCGGTAGAAGCAGGTGATGCTGTAAACAAGGATTATGTAGATCAACTGAATGCTAATACGATGCAAGAATTAAATAAACTGATTGGTGCATTGCGTTCTCAAATCATAAGAGACGCACAAAAGTCAGTTCAGGTGACTTTAAAAGCGAAAACATCCGAGATGATAACTCATTTAGAAGAAAAGTTTTATACCAAAGTAGATGTAGATAAATTAATTAAAGCAGCTCCACAATGGCAAAACAACAAATTGTGAATGAGATACACAAAGCGGCTCGCAAAAATTTTCTTCGACGTTCTGTAATTCTCAAGGGAATCGATGACTTGTGGCAAGCAGATTTAATGGATATGCAAAACCTGAGAAAGTACAATAAAGGTTACAATTTCATTTTAGTTGTAATTGACTGCTTCTCAAAGTACGCATGGGCAGAGCCGTTAAAATCTAAAAATAAATTTGATGTTACTCATGCATTTGAACGTATACTGCGAAGCAGCCATCAGGTTCCAGTTAATTTACAAACTGATATGGGGACTGAGTTTTACAACAACATATTTCAAACGCTTATGAAGACAAAAAACATCAATCATTATTCATCGTTCTCTATTAAAAAAGCATCGATTGTAGAGCGACTGATTAAAACTGTTAAAAATAAATTATATAAGTATTTTAGTCTAAATGGAAACTATAAGTGGTTAGACATACCGTTGGAAGATATACTGAAGACATATAATAACACGAAACATCGCACTATTCAATTTAAACCGGTTAATGTGAATAAGTCCAATGAATCATTAATAAAAGAAAATATTAGAAAATCATACAAAAATGCACCTGTTCAGCGGAAGCCTAAATTCAAAGTTGGTGAATGTGTTCGTATCAGTAAATACAAACACAATTTTGAGAAAGGTTATACTCCTAATTGGTCAACTGAACTATTTAAGATAAAAAAGATTAATAAGACCATACCGATAACATATTGCATTGAAGATCAACGAAAGCGAGACATACTTGGGACTTTTTACGAACAAGAACTTCAAAAATCTAGCTATCCTGATGTTTATTTGATAGAAAAGGTTTTGAAGAAGAGAGGAAATAAATTATTCGTCAAATGGTTAGGTTTAAACAATGAAGAAAACAGTTGGATTAATAAAGCAGCATTAATGAGTTAAAATTGTATAATAATATACCTAATATATAAAGTAGTATTTTTGTAATATTTGTATCATTATACTTTAGGAAATGCAAGGTGGTGGACTCGTTAACAGCATAATTAATAACCTACCGTTCGAAGCCCATTTACCCGGATACAATTATTGTGGACCAGGAACTAAACTTCGCAAACGTTTGTTGCGAGGTGATCAGGGTGTGAATAAGCTAGACGAAGCTTGTATGCACCACGACATTGCATATACAAACCATACAGATTTACCTAATCGTCACAAAGCTGACTTACAACTACTAAACATGGCTAAACAAAGACTTAAATCAAAAAATGCAGGAAAAGGTGAAAAACTAAGCTCATGGCTAGTTAGTAAAGTAATGAAAGCAAAACTGAGGTCTGGTTCCGGCGTTAAAACATTTAAAAAATTTGTGTCAAAAATAAGATCGCAAATTAAAAAACTCAAACCCAAGGATAGTAAGGCTTTAATAAATGTAGCTTACTTAGCCGCAAAAAAATTATTTCCAAAGATTCAACAAATTCGGGTACCGCGAGTGATACCCCTACCAAAGACTGGAGGGATTCTGCCGTTAATTCCAATTTTCGCTGGTTTATCGGCTTTAGGAACTTTAGCTGGTGGCGCGGCTGGTATTGCAAAAACCGTTAATGATTATAAAGCAGGTCAGCAAAATTTGCGAGAATCAGAACGACATAATAAAGCTATGGAGGCTTTAGTGCTGGGCAAGGGATTATACATTAAGCCGTATAAAAATGGAAAAGGATTGTTTATAACATCTTCAAAAAACTAAAAACAAAGCTACCTAATCGTCCGCTTACTAATGTAGACATCCAGGAGTATGCAAGAGACATTCCACATTTCCGTGGAGTCTACATGAAGGATCAATTACCAAGGAAGCCGAGGCAGATTGAATGTGCCATTGTTAACTTAGACGATTCTAAGAACGAAGGAACGCATTGGGTAGCTTACGTTAAAGTATACGACTACTGTGAATATTTTGATAGCTATGGAGATTTAAAACCTCCTACGGAATTAATGAAATATTTTAAGAATTGTAATGTTTTTTATAACTACACTAGATATCAAAAATTTAATACAGTAAATTGTGGTCACTTATGTTTAGAATATCTGTGGACTTTTTGGAATAAAAGTGTATAAAATATTAAACCTTTCTTTTAATTCAATCATTTGCAAGATGTCTCTCACTTTGTCGATAACTGGAAACTCTTCAACTTTAGCTACGTATTACCCTAATACGTTACAATTAGATGGAGAGTATGAGTGTGCCTTATTACATTTTTCAACATTTAATTCAATTCCAAATATTGATAAAAGTAATAATAAATTATATTATGGTTCCAACGAAGTTATTATAATACCGGAAGGCACTTATGAATTGCAAGATATCAATGATTATTTAAAATCTGAAATAAAAGATGCATCAATCAAATTACAGTGCAATAACAATACTTTAAAAACTACTATATTCTGTACAAAAGATGTAAATTTTACCAAAGAAGACTCTTTCAGTAGTCTATTAGGTTTTAATAAACAGATCTTAAAAGCAAATAAATGGCATGTATCACAGTTCCCAGTCAACATTTTACCGACGACCGTGATCAGGATTGAATGTGATATTGTAAGCGGCTCATACGTAAACGGTGAACCAAGTCATATTATTCACGAATTCGCGCTAAACGTGCCTCCTGGATATAGGCTCATAGAAATCCCGAAAAACGCTATATACTTTCCGATCAATCAAAACAATATAAGCTGCATACATATCAGGCTATTAGATATAAACAATTGCTTAATCAATTTACGTGGTGAAGAAGTGCAGCTGTATTTGCATCTACGAAGAAAAAATGATTGACTATAATAAATATGTGCCTCAACAATTTAAAAATATCAGTTCCACTCGAGCTACCTACCAAATAAGACCTCGCTCTAAGAAGAAAATAAAATTAACTAAAGACAATAAGACATTCCTAAGAGCGATCGGATTGCTAAAATGAATATCTTAGACGTTGTATCCGCTCCGACTTTCGACAACACTATAGAAGGAATCGAATTTCATTCTTACAAGCCCTACGTAACGAGCTTTAATAGGAACGATGAAATTCGCATACCTATTAACCAACAGGACCTGTACATACTACCATCAGCTAGTACCCTATATTTGGAAGGAACAGTTGTCGTTAGTAAAAAGGATACGAAAGACAAAGCTACTTCTGTCAATTTCACGAACAATGCTCTACTCTACTTGTTTCAAGATATTAGATACGAGCTAAATGGAGTGGAGATTGATAAAATAAAGAATGCTGGAATAACTACAACCATGAAATCGTTAATATCAATGAATGAGAGCGAATCTAAGATGTCTAAGGCTTGGGGCTGGAATATCGATGGTATAAAAAATATTAATGGAGGAAGTTTTTCTGCTTCTATACCACTTCGTAATATCCTCGGTTTCGCTGAGGATTTTAAAAAAGTCGTGATAAATAGTAGACACGAGCTGATATTATTACGAAGTAACACTAATTTGAACGCTGTGAAACTTAACACCGGCGAGGTAGTGGATGACGTTCGCATCAACAAAATTGTATGGCGCGTACCGCATGTCAAAGTATCAGACAAAGAAAAAATAAGTTTGTTAAAATTGTTAGAAAAAGATCGACCGCTTCAGATGATATTCAGGAATTGGGATCTGTACGAATATCCAGCTTTACCTAAAACTACAAAGCATACCTGGTCTATCAAAACTTCATCTCAAATAGAAAAACCAAGATACATTATTATTGGTCTGCAGACAGATAAGAAAAACAATGGAAGTTCTGACATGTCCCAGTTCAATCACTGCTATGTTCGTGATGTTAGAGTGTACCTAAATTCATGTTATTTCCCGTATGAAAACCTAAATGCGAGTTTCTCTAATGACAGAATAGCATTATTATACGAGCAATACATCAGATTTCAGCAGTCTTATTACGGACGTCGCCCGGATCCCTTATTAAGTGAAAAACAATTTAAAGAGATAGCACCACTGTTCGTCATCGATTGCTCTAGGCAAGCCGATAATCTGAAGACAGGTCCTGTTGTGGATGTAAGGGTAGAAATTGAAAGTGATTCAGAGATCCCAGATCAAACTTCAGCATATTGTCTCATTCTCAACGATTGTATTGTTGAATACAAACCATTAAGCAACATAGTCAAGAAGCTATCATGAAAGCGGATACCATCATAGTTGAACTCCAAGGATTTAAAGATTTAGAAAATAATTTTATTGTGAAAGAAGTTGCCATCATAAGTCAAGTGCACACACAAACGTTCTTGATAAAACCACCATATTCGTTCCATTACCTGACAGAAGAAGAAAAGAGACAAGTGAGGTGGTTAGAAAGAAACCGAGGAATTTTCTGGAGTGAAGGCTACATAGACTACAGAGAGTTTCAACGCGTCATCTTACCATATTTAGAAAATAAAAAAATTATTACAAAGGGTTTGGAAAAGATAAAGTGGATTAAAGAGTTATGTGCTAACTGTGAAGTGATCGATATAGGCGAGGTAGGATGTCCTAATTTTTCAATTATAAAAAGTAAATATTGTATTAATAAAACTGAATTTAATTGTGTGAATCATAAAATGAATTGTGCATTAAATAATGCCGTGTGTATTAAAAAGTGGTATTTTGATAATAATATGTCTGTATTTAATTTATTTTAATAAAATATCTACCTTCTTTATGATTTTTATTTAAATATATTCAAGGTAATCTACATACCGAACTTAAAATTAGTAGCAGCAAAAATGTTTCTTATAAGTTTAATTTTGATTAGTCTTTAAATAAATACTGAAAACGGTTGACCTGTAAATGTCATTTCACTACAACTAATTTTAAGTTCGAGTAAGTACATCAGTAATGCAAAATGAAACATAATTTTAATTACTAATAAAATATTTATTATTTTATATTAATTACACTTAAAACTAATTTAAACCTACGTCATATTATTAATTCTTCTACATAGTCTATTTAATATACTCGTATATTTATTACATTTATAACATGTAACTTATAAATTAAAGAAATTAATATTACCTACTTAATATAATAAACTAAATAGCTATCTTACAATTTACTTAAATTTAACTTACTAACTTGTGATGTATGTTCATTATACTAAAATAACAATTAAATTAATATTACCTACATATTATAGTGATGTGTACGTACCTACATTTAATTAAATAAGCATACAAAATAATTACACCTACCTAAATAATAATAAGTTCAAAAAATATTTACAACAAACTTAAATACTACATTACTTACATAATAATAACACTAATAATAACTGTCACCACAAAGTTTTTTTGAAATTTTGTTAATTAATGTCTGGGTCTCCTCCATAACATAGTCCACCGGTTCACTCACTACGTACTGCGCACTTAACACTATAGCCTCCTCATTGTCACTTGAAGGTTTTTGTTGTTCACTTATGTCCCACACTTTTATTTGGATCAGCCGTAAACCCTTTTTCTTCTCGTTGTTTATCACGAATGATTGACACGTAGGCTGCTCCGATGATTTCCGCTTCTGACACTCTCGTCTCGCTCTAGACTTCTTGGCGGCAGGCTCCTGTTGATCTGGAATATGCCAGCTTAGACTTGGAGTCGGAAAACCTTGCGCGTATTGGGAGAGATCAATATCTGGAGAGTCGCACATTATTGATGATCTGAAACAAACAAAATAATAATTAATATTATGTAATTAATATAACAAGTAAATAAATCGTTATAGTAGGTACTCGCAACATTACTTACAATTTGTTTTGTTTTTATTCGACGTGATGTAACTGCTCCGGCTGACTGTCTGATGATGGATGAACTAATAATATAATTGTGTAATGCGGATATGTGTAAACACAGTCCATAAGTCTCGAGAGTCAATTTCATGTTTCAACAAGTCCGAGCCGTGCCTGTGTTCATGCGCGGCACGTAGCGACGTGCGCGAGCACCTGTTCGGTGTTATATTTCACACCAGGCAGCGCGGTGTGCTTAGTAATCGGGAATAAAAATGAAACAGATATATTATAATTACATAAAACTATTTCTTTATTTAATTAATTACAAGTTTAACTTATCTACTATTTTAAAGATACAACTGATATTTGATTACTAATGATAGTCTTATTAATGTTTGCTTCACACTATATTTTGGACACCAAATTGTAATTAGGGTTTTTACATATATCTTATATATTAGGTACCTATTTAATTATCATTAGAAGAACATACTACCTAGCTTACATTTAGCATTTTACAATCAATAAAATACATGTTGTTAAATGTTTTACAATTACATAAATATAGTTGCATTACCCCAGGCCAAAGTAGATACCTGATCAAACGATAGCAATCGTTTATCATCATTGCTTGAAAGTGCAATTTTATTTACACTCTGTGTGAATATTTCATGTTTTATTGATCTAAACAATACATTTTTTTTGCGAATGACATTGCAATTATATAAAACATTTTTATAATCTAACATGTTTAAATTATTCATAACACATTTTTTTGTACCTTTTGCTTTCTTTATTGTTTTGTCTACTGTTTTAATACAATAAAGCTTTGAGCGCAGTCCTACGAATTCTTTCACAATTTTGCCGCCCATTTCGTCCTTAAACAGTCCGGGAACCTTCTTATTGATAACTGGCAAGCAAAATTTATTGTTATAGTCGTAGTTGCTGGTATCAAAGTATTCTAGAAAATGGAGCTTGAAATCTTTATATACATCATTAGTCTGTACATTATAAACTAAACTATCTGTGTCAGTGTAGCACAATTCAATTTGGTTACCATAAAAAGGTTTTATGATGGAATAGTGGAAATCGTACATGTGACTCTTAGATAATTCTAATACAGCAAACCCTATGTATATTGGTTTATTAAGACTAACATGCATAGGCTTCATTTGGATTGCTACTAGATCATTAGAAAATATAGAGGCGCTATGAAAATATGGGCTAGCTATCAATTTCTCAGCGCAAGTAGTTTTTTTTGTTTTATTGTTTAAATCACACCAGCTGTTTACTAACTTAACATCGACACGATTTTCATTATTTTCCAAGGTCTTTCCAAAAATACTATTATTTAATAATTTGAAAAAATCTTGTTCAAACGTTGATTCTGCCTCTTGACGTAACTGTGTGTTAATATCAATATACTTCTTTAAAAAACAACTTTGCTTAAATATAATAGCACGATGGATCTTTCTCAACACTAAACCGAACTGTAAGCATTTTTTTAAATATATGTAATGAATAACATAGTGATATTTATCGTACAAATTCGGTATTAGTTTTTTATTCTTACCACCGGGTGGTAAGCATTTTTCTGGACAAAATGGAAAGTCATTGTGTTCCATGTGTAAATTCTCCGGATATATTAAATCAACTTCAAGAATATAACCGTTTTCCGCGGTATCAGTGATTTCTGTCAAGTTTAATTGTAAAATATCAATTTCTTGTCTATTCATAAATCTAAAATCGGAATGGGGCAGGGATTGACACATGCTATAACCGTATAAATTGTTACAATCTAAATAAATTATGAACGAATTTGGAGAAGTCGGATCGTAAGTATCTAAATATTTATGATTTGCTTTGACATGTCTTTTGGAACACATACAAACACCTCCTCGAATACCTTTTTGTATCATCCTAAAAATTTGAATATCGCTAATCAATTCTAATTGAACTCCTGTTTTCAAAAGCATTGCATCAAATGATAGACTTGGTGCTGTAAGATAGAATGCGGGATCGAGATTGTAATGTCGTTTACAAGTTTTTCGAAAACTTTCAAATACATCTGTTAACAACAGAACATCAGTTTTGAGATATAGATCAGTATACATACCCATATTTTGAATATTAAACACTGACCAAACGGACTGAGCGTGTTCATAGTCTTTGTCAGTAATCGATTCATTAGTCAAGGAGTTATAAAAATGGTTTTTAGAAGGCAAATACGTATCTTTATACCGTTCCCATTGAGACATATAGTCATATGGATAGACTCCTTTACGGGTAAGTAGATGAAATTGTTCTTTGTTAGGAAAATAAGATTTTATTTGTTTAAACTCTTGTTTTTTAATTGTACTAACTAACTTTTCTAAGCTAGTCCCTAAGAACTTGAATGAATCTACAAACCGAACCTGCATGCTTTCCTCGGTAGAAATCGGAATAAACTTTGTAAATGAAATATAGTTTTCCTTTGTTTTAGGTATCAATTTAATAGGTCCAGGAGCTTCACCTAATTCTTTTATGAAAAGATGACAATCATAACCAGACAAATTATGAAAAAATACTGGCAAAAATTTTGGTATTTTGTATTGTATGTTGCAATAATTATGAGCTGCGCCGCGATAGTTACCAGTCAAGTGACAATGATCGCGGACCCTATCACCAAACAAAAATTGTTCGCAAATATAACATGTCATAGCGTTTTCAAAGTCTCTAACATTATCGTCGGTATAAATCATTGGAGCATTATTTTTTAAAATATCGTAAATATTGTGTGCCTCTTTATAGATAGATTTCACAAAATTTGATACACAGTCTGAACCACGATAGGAAACGTATCGATTATAACTTTCGTCTAGCGTACACGTAATATGATAAGCAAAAGCTGCAGGCACATGACGCTGTCGCGTTATCGTGCTCGCCTTCGTTGGATCAGAATCGCAAGATTCGTACCGTTCTAGCATTGTTTCAAAATCTGCGTATATAACAAATGGTACAAATTGCTTTCTATTATAATGTTCAAACTGTATGAAAGAACCCTTTGGAGGTAGTTCAGTGGCGATACCTCCACAACTATGCGAACTAAGATCGTTGCATGAATTGAAAAATATTAAACAGACGTCACAAAGGTACAATTTACTGTGATGCTTTGTAATTTGATTCTTAACAAGTCGCGGCAAGTCTTTAATGAAACAGTAATGCGACAAGTCATCACTTTCTAAATAAAGTAAATGAATCACTTTTTTGTTCAAGGATTTTGGTTTGTAAAGCGGTCCTATGACGGTATTATTTTTTAAACCATAAATATAAATACAAATTTCAGGGTTATTCAGTTCGAACCGCGCAATATCTGAGAAACTCAATGGAAATGACAAGTCTTTTAAATTTAACACGTTTTTAAAATCAGGGTAAGACGATAGTCTTTCAGGATGACTTTCAGCTGGATATAAAGCAGCAACAACTGACCATAAAAAACAATACTCATCGTCATTGCGAATATTAACACATGCTTTTTTTGCTTTTATTGCGGCCGGCAAATCGATAAAGCCTGAACCGCGCAAAGGTTGATATTTGTTAACATTAATTTCCAAATGAGAACTGCTCAAGAATGTCCATCCACTGTCACGGTCCTGAAATTCTTCTATCTTTTTTTTCAAAGTGATACTAACTTGGGACAGTAATGAATCATATTCATAATTCTGATGTAGAGTAAAATTTTTTGTAGCAAATGATTTCATCTCCTGAGAATCATTTTTAACCATTAAAAACAAAGCAAAATACTCAAGGTTTACTTTCAGACAAGTATGTACTTTAAGAGACCTGTCTATTAACGTTTTAATTTTGTCTCGAATATTATATAAAAATGATTCTAAAGAGCAATTCTCAGACGGATCGATGATTCTATAAGAAGCTATACGACTCCGAAATGCAGAATGTATTATTTCGACACCTTCGCAAAAAAGTGAAATATTTTTGTTTTTATGATTAGTACTGCGTAGGTGTCCTGTCCAGTGACTGCGCTCAACCGATATGTTGCAAACAGTACAGAAAGGCATTTTAGAGTATTATTACGATAATAGAACAGAGCAACTCTTAGACTAACTGTAAGATGATGCAATATAACGATGTAAGATTGCAAAGATACAAAATAATTAATTATCTTATAACATATTCTATACTCCTAATTATGATCTGGTGATTCAATATTTAAAAGAAAGCAAGGTTACGTTAAAATCTATTTTATGCTTATATTATCGCTATAAAAGACGGGCTCTGAATTATCAAATAACTCATGAGCCCGTCTTATAAACATTTGTAGCCCGTCCCACTGCGGAGTGTCTCTGTTAAGTTGCACTTTAAGTGCCACTGAAGCTTTCCTCCAGCGATCCTCTCTTGGGATGGAAGCCACTTCGGCCTTGTGGTACACTTTTACCTCCACGTAGAAGTCCCCCGTCAAGTCCACGGTACGCCGCACTTTCCCATTGGCGACGCGGCTCACGAGGGATGATCCAAAGTCGTTTAAAGTCGGTGGCGGAAGGTGTGCAACGTCCTCTAGGTCGAAGAGGTCTGAACGTTGTCTGTTGTTGTCTGTACGTTGATTTTTTTTACTGTAAAACAATATACTACTTTACTATAATTACAATAACGAAACCTTGAAAATAGACATGAACTAACTGAAAACTTTCCTACATATAACTGAATAGAATTTAAAATTTAATCTCTCTCAATCTCCAATTATTAACAAGTACGTAACTAAAGATACACGCAGTAATAGTAAATTACCTTGATTTAGTTTCTGAAGGCGCGCTGCTCTCAGATGCTTTGCGCTTCGTATTCCTTTTCTTTGGCTGCACTTTTGCAACCTCGGTTACAGCTGAGCGCCGTGACTGGGTCTGTTGGAACTCAGATTCGGAGTCAGACCTGAAATTGAACACACCAAGAATAATTTATATCTAAATAATTATTATGATGTAAAAAAGGTTAAAACAATTTAACAGGGAACAATTATTATGAACATCAAGGACACTGAAGTAAACTTATCAATTTAATAAAGTTTAGAAGCACTACTTACTTACATTTTATTAAGTTGCGTGGTATAACGTAGTAGACTCGTTTGTCACTTGAAAGAACACTGGAGCGAATGTGATTTTTTGATCTAAATTGATTGGTTTTATATTAATAAAAATACCATTTCAGCAAAATTTTGCTCCTAACAAAATTAAACCTTAAGTACATGTCATACAGTTGTATGCCTAATGATGGTAGTTACGTTAAATTAAATTGTACTTATTGAAAACCGATATCGTCAAATTGCAATTAATTTATCGTGAGAAATGAAATGTAAACCAGCGTTTGTCGGCGCCGACAAAGGTAAAGCCGATACCTAGTAATTACTTATGACTAATACATTAGATATTTTATGCAAGTGTGACCTCTCTTTGGTATAGTGATCGCGGCTGCTGAACACGAGGTTCTGGGTTCGATTCCCATTTCGTGCAGTGTTATTGGATTTTTATGTTATGAAATTCCCAGTAGTCAAGAGTTTGGAATTGTGCTGGGTAATAGGCTCACCCATTAGTAAATAATAGCATCGGAGGTATACAACAGTAATACTAGTGAAATTATTAAACTCAGATATTAGAGGTATAAAATAAATTGTAAAAAACCTGAAACAATTTTTATGCAAATCAATTCACGGGAAGAATTCGTGTTAAAAACTTAGTATAAAATTATGTTGCAGTTAAACTCAAAATTGTATAAATTCATTCAACTACTAAATAATTTTTTGTAACCATTTCATGTATGTAAAATAATTTTCTTTATAAAGCTGCTTGTAAATTGATTACTTATTAAGAATCATCTTTTCCAACAGTTCCTAGACTGGAACGAACAAATTATTATGAAAAAACCTTATATCATACACCAAGGCTAACGAATTACTGTAACTACGAGTAATTTCCAATAATCAAAACTGTTTAAAAAATATTTTCTATTTGAACAAAGTTTAGGAAATCCTTTAAGAGATCCATTTTAATTAAATACTGCAACATGCACGGCGATCATCTTACAGTATGATTGCTGTGTTCATGGAAATTATCCGTACATACACCACGTGCAACAAAGCTCGAACACTGCAAATCAATTCATCATGCAATTTTGCAGTTTCACATTCTAAAGACTCACTTACACCTATATGACGAGGAATTGATACGGTTGTTTCCGATGTCATCGTCAAGTGGTTTACGAAAGAGTATGGAAGCGGTTAACCGCCGGACGGTCGCCTGTACCGATCCGAATGCGATTGTTAAGTATCAGTGCAAAAGCACCTTAACTTCTCATGACCCGGAGAAGAGTAACTAACTCAGAGCATACAATACCATTGTGTGTTAACGTGTAAGGTAGTGTCGTCTGTGTGAATAAATTAAATTAAAATTCGGGTGACCTCGAGCCAATCTGGTCGCAGATAATAGAATGTGTGTGTACCTATGGGTATCTGCTATTTCTTGTTTTTGCGGAGAGCCATGAGACAATCTGTCTCGAATTTTAGTTTAAATATACGCTATCGTAAAGTTCAGATGTCCTTGAGCCAATCTGGTCACTGAAGTCGGAGTAAGTGTGTAGCCCATGCGGTAATGCACTATCTCTAATTTGGTGGAGAGACATGAGACTATCTGTGCTGAATTTTAGGCTAGCGGTTCAAACAGCGAGTGCCCTTGTGTGTTAACGTATAAGGTAAGGTAGTATCGTCTGTATGAATAAATTAAATTAAAATTCGAATGTCCTCGAGCCAATCTGGTCGCAGATAATAGAATGTGTGTGTACCTATGGGTATCTGCTATTTCTTGCTTTTGCGGAGAGCCATGAGTCAATCTGTCTCGAATTTTAGTTTAATATATACGCCATCCTAAAGTTCAGATGTCCTTGAGCCAATCTGGTCACTGAAGTCGGAGTAAGTGTGTAGCCCATGCGGTAATGCACTATCTCTAATTTGGTGGAGAGACATGAGACTATCTGTGCTGAATTTTAGGCTAGCGGTTCAGACAGCGAACGCCCTTGTCTTTGTGTAAGGTATATGTAAGGTAATGCATAAGGTAAGGTAGTGTCGTCTGTGTGAATGAATTAAATTAAAATTCGGATGTCCTCGAGCCAATCTGGTCGCAGATAATAGAGTGTGTGTCCCTATGGGTATCTGCTATTTCTTGCTTTTGCGGAGAGCCATGAGACAATCTGTCTCGAATTTTAGTTTAATATATACGCTATCCTAAAGTTCAGATGTCCTTGAGCCAATCTGGTCGCTGAAGTCGGAGTAAGTGTGTAGCCCATGCGGTAATGCACTATCTCTAATTTGGTGGAGAGACATGAGACAATCTGTGCTGAATTTTAGGCTAGCGGTTCAAACAGCGAGCGTCCTTGTCTTGTGTGTGAGGTATATGTAAGGTAATGCATAAGGTAATGGTAATGGTAATGTGTAAGGTAATGATAATTCTTATGGTAATAACACCAAATTCAAGAATCTGGTGGTAGGTAGATCAAGGTAAATCATCGACATTATTCTCGATCAGTGTATTAATTATATATTTTCTTTCTGTTGCAGAGTTTACTTCTCAAATTACTTGGTTGGGATAAATTATTTCGCTACTATCCCACGCTTATTCTCGCAGCTCTTACTACAACAGTGTACTGATAAAGATTGTAATATAATATATTATTTGAAAAGAGTTACCATGGAGTTTCTTGCCGGTTCTTCTCCATAGGATCTACTATTTTTGAACCGAGCGCTAGAGTCTCGACATTTAATAACTGCTTGTATCTGGTTTACATGAAATAAAGATCTATTCTACTTTATTCTAACTGAATTATATATTCTTATGAGAAATAAATGTGTCTCAATCCCGATTATTAAAATGCTTCCCACTCCAACTTACATATTTATAAGTCACTAATAACAAATACAGAACGCAACAAGTTAGGACTTGATACTGTGTATTTAGCATAATTATTATGAGACATCAGAGCGGGGCGCGGCGGGGGCATACGTCGCCTGCACGAGTCTTGTCGCGTACTGTAGTTGACTTTATTAAACTTCCATACGTACACGTATCAAGAGCTACTTAAAAATGAATCCAAACAATTACAGTCCTCGATATGAAATTTACAACAAACACCAAATTCGTATATGCACATTCAGGCACTATTGGGCCACAGTTGATTCACAAAGAAGATTGGTTATGGAGATGGCAGATGCAGGATTTTTTTATTGCGGTGATGGCGTAAACGACAAGGCCGTGTGTTTTTCTTGCGGAGGCAGAATTCAAGATTGGGAAGTGCATGACGATCCTTGGCTCCAACATGCAATAAACTTTCCTGATTGCTGCTATCTAAATGCTGTGAAAGGGAAAGATTATGTGAAGAAGTCGATGTCTTAGAATAACAAGTCTGGAATAATAAAACTAAAATAGTGGAATGGGCGCAAACCACAAAACATCTTATTGATCAAGTCAAGAGTTTTAAAACTGAAATAGTGGAATAGGCGCCGAACCATAAAACATCTTATCGATAAGTTACAAGTTTTAAAACTGAAATAGTGGAATAGGCGCAAATCACAAAACATCTTATTGATCAAGTCAAGAGTTTTAAAACTGAAATAGTGGAATAGGCGCCGAACCATAAAACATCTTATCGATCAAGTCACAAGTTTTAAAACTAAAATGTGGAATAGGCACATACCAAAAAACATCTTATTGATCAAGTCAAGAGTTTTAAAACTGAAATAGTGGAATAGACGCCGAACCATAAAACATCATAATGATCAAGTCATAAGTTTTAAAACTGAAATAGTGGAATAGGCGCCGAACCATAAAACCTTATATTATTGGGCATTCTACTCCACTGAGAGTGACGGAGGCGAACGAAGTGAGCCGATGGAACGGAAAGTGGGGTAGAATGCCCAATAATATACTACTGCTGTTCCATATATTTAGTCGAGTAATATGGAATTATTTGTATGGAACTACCGTTCTGTTTTTTCGCGATTTCCTTCTTAGTCCCATAGTAAAAGTTCTTCATAATGATGAGTACCTCTTAAACTAGTGACTAGGAAAGTAGGACATTGTATACTAGGGAATCTGAAGGATGTACTAACCTGCCGGGCAATAGTTTAGCGATCTTAGCCCACTGGTTGCCAAGTTGTTTGTGCGCTTGGTATATCACTCTGTCTTCGTTTTCCGTCCACGCCGTCTTCTTTATAGACGGGTTTAGGTGGTTGTGCCATCGTTCTCTGGAAATAATATTGAAGATGATAAAAACGACAAACCTTTTTAAAAACAAAAACACAATGGTCCTTTGGCTTCAAAATTAATTACGCGGACCTAAGGACCAAGGTCACCGACACTATAATAGACAGGAGATAAATCAGCCAGTTGAAAGGAACTATTTATATGAGTAAACAGCTGTTTATTTATTTATTTATTCATTTATGTACCCACATGAAAAGACAGAATACTTTCATGTTTAATGTAAAGATAGTAGAGAAATTGCACCCGTGCGAAGCCGGGTTAATAACATTAAATATGAAAGTATTCTGTCTTATTATTATATTATACTATATTGTGTATTATAATACACAATATATACGATCTGGGAAAGGACACAGAATACATTTTATTCCGGAAAATAACCCAGTTTTTCAAGAAGTCCACGCGGACGGAGTCGCGGACACAGGTAGTATTAAATAATACTAACCGACACTGTTTTCCTATCCTCCCTTTTAGATGGCGCGCGATAAGCGTCCATTTCTTTGGCCCGTATTTGGCGACCAGCTCTATCACCTTTTCATCCTCCTGAAACAGAAGAAAAAGTGTTTAAGTGACATATTTCGTGTGATTGCTTTGGAACATTAAATCTGGAAAAATACGGGTATTATTATTTAAAAAAATTGAGAAGATAAAATAACATTATAATTATGCATAATTACGAATATACAACGATTGCAACATTAATGCTTTATTTTTTTCACTTAAAATGTATTGCCATGCAAGTATCCATTCACATTGGTTAAAAAATGTGATAGTTGCTCCCATGGGCTTACCCAGGGGGAAGGGCAGAGGGCTGCTACATGTAGCTGATTTATGTGCCTATGGCTAAGTAAATTTCCCTAGGTCAAAAGCTGGGTACGTCCATAGGTACTCGATAATCCTATTGTTCTCAATGAGCCTTTGTTATTTCAGCATGAGCTATGCCATGGAAAGATTAGTCAGTCGGCAAAGTTGGTAACGGGGCTGACTGCCCAAAGAAGGTTGGACGATCTCCAGTATCGTTACTCGGAGAGATACTTCCATGCACTACGAGCAATAAAATAATTCCCATAGGGCCAATTAGTTATCTATAAAAATAACTAAAAAATAACCATAATAGCAAAGTACCTAAACACAATAAAAAGTTGCCATATCACACACCTAAATCTCTTCAATTCAAATCGAACAATTACCAATTGCCGCTCATCCTTATAGGAACCTCTTACATCAATACTAACAAAAAACAACGAGTCCATCTGATTGTGGCGTGCGAAAATACGTTACGGCGCAAGGTGAACGAGTGTGTGGGCGAAAAAATATGAATTGGACGGTTGATCAGCTGATTGGGAGTATACGCTTGTAATAATTGTATTATTATGACTGTCATTAGGACGTCATTATGTGCAGGTAGACAACATAATCTATACAAATAAATAATTAATAATAATAATTGTCTCTGCATCACCCTAAAGCTGTTGATGTAGAGAATACCTACGACATTAATACCACCTTTATACTTTGTACATTAAGCTTTTTAAATAAATAAATAACCATAGATTTTTTTTGGTCCTTTCGTCCGTCTTTGGGTCCGGGATGGGGGAGCTGAACCCATACAGCTATGTCTAATTTAATTTTCTTCTGAAGTATGTGGCACTCTTTAGACCACGTCTTCTTTCTTTGCGCCAAAGCAGTCCTGTTTTTCAAAATCTTACGTAGGTGTTATATTTAAGATCTACCTTTCTAGTCCTAAACGTGGAGAAGCTGTTATTTTTTCTGCCCACTATAGCTGAACCTTAAAAATTCCAGGATGATGTAGGTATTTAAATAATTCATTCTTAATCAAAGATTTATCGTGCTTGCCAAATGCTTAACGAACAAGTGAGCCCTTAACAACATTTTATGATCATTCAACATAAAGTAGATACATCCTACAATTGTAGATAATAATCTGTATCAAATCGATAGTCACGTGTAAACCAATTTAAACGACCTTTGATTTGAATAATTACACTTTTTGTTTAGTACTGTACCTACTAAATAATTGGTTACACTGCTGTGATTGTACCAATTTCAATAGTTAACAAAAAGGTTGATCGGTATCGTACTTAATCAAGACCTCGGATTAATTGATTATTATTAATTGAAGATCTTTTGAGTCATTGAGACATGCTTTGAGCTGGACCTAATTGTTATATTCAATAGGGGACTCGGTACTATTAAAAATTGACAAATATTTGTACATTTCCCTTATAGTAGGCAGATATAGAACACCATAGTTTACAAAATAATTAAAAACGGTGAATAAATGCCGGAGTTATATAAGCTTTAGAAATTCCTATATGAGACTCAATCCATCATTCATCTCATCTCCTTTTTCCGCAAAATGGAATATGTATGAAACTGTCACAATTTACTATGACGTTACTAGTTTATGACGTCAAAATTATTTAGCGCCATCTCTGTCTATTAAGAAATTTAAAAAAAAAAAACTTAGACATTAATTACAAATATTTAATTATTTTTGTACGATATTGCTTATTTTTTTTGGAAAAGCTTTATTTTTGCAGATAAAAAAATTGCACCCTATCATTCATGTGTCATTTGATTGACCAAGATTTGTTGATCCCTAAGCTAACGCTAAGATTATACAAAAAAATAAAAAATACCAATATAGGTAAAAGTACCAAGATACAAAAATTGTAATTTATAATTATTTATTGAACTTAAATAATTTGTTCTAGGACCTCAATTGCTAATTGCCATTTCTCTCTGTTATCAATTGCCGGAATACCATAAAGGAATCGTAACACTTGCTTATTCGGGCCTTTTGGCGACAGAAAGATATAAAATATTAACCAGTCTGTAAATCTTTAATACATGTTTATAAAACATTTAATCTACAGTCAAAGCGACAACAGGAAAAGTAGGCCGAGGCATCGTTTCCTCAAGGCAATCCATACAAGTGTTGTATTACAATGTACCTAATAACGATAGCTTCACTAAAACCGATTATACTTTTGTTTCAGTTTTTGAAACTTACAGAACGGAGATGTTTTGCAATTTTGTATGTTCTGTAAATATTTATTTTATTTAATACTTTTCATACAAATATGTACAAAGGCGGTCTTAATGCCAAAGGCATTCTCTGCCAGACAACCTTAGGGTGATGCAGAGACAAAAACATGGTAGATGCACTAGTCATTATTATTAGGTGAGGATAATAATATACCAACTTAAGTAGAATCAAAGCAATACAATACACATATACCTACCTACTTACATTACAATATATAATTACCTACATTATGTTTTGGAGATAAAACTAAAGCCCTTAATACTTCGCCCGTGTCACGCGACAGGTCTTAACCCTTCTAATTCTCGTGGCTCATAGTGGATCTGTCAGTAAAAGGATGAATTATTGTATTTTTAAACCCCGACAAAAAAGAGGCGTGTTAAAAAGTTTGTAGTGTGTATCTGTATCGGCATCGTAACTCTAAAATGGATAGACCGATTTCAATGCAGTTTTTGTAATTGAAAGCTAGTTTAATCGGGAATCATCTTAGCTATGTTTCATGAAAATCTGTTCAACCGTTCAAAAGTTACAGCTCTTTTTCTAGTTGGAGTCGGGGGGTTTTTGACGGTTAGGTTATATAATATGAAAACTAAGACTATGAGCTGACAAATGGAAGTTATCGAAGTTCCATCTATATGTGGGTAGTTTTGCAGACTGTCATTATGTCAACATCATCATATTCACTAATATTGTCACTCACTGGATTCACAGTTCACTTCGTTTTATGGCTGTAAAATCTGGCCATTATTTTTGATGGGATTGTCAGTAACTTGTTGTTGAAATGATGACAGCACGAGCGTTGTAACAGCGTTGAAATATTGGAAGCTCATTCCAACAACAAATCACGGAAGATATTCCGTGACAATATTAATGTAGTTGCAAACCGTGAAAGTTTAAAAGATCATAATATAATTTTATTCAATCCAATCACTTGTAGGTACTACATAGATACATTAGTTTTAAGAGCTGTCACTTCTGCGTCCCAATTTAGTCCGTCCCCAATTAGCAATGACATCATCAATTATAAAATAAAATGGATCTCGTTAATAATAAGCACTAAAACATCTTTGTGTACGAGAACAAACAAAAAATGGCGTTCAAGGGCAAGGACATTGACACGTGGCCAGCTGTGAGATAAGGCTAGGATACCGGTCTGAATACTAGGTATTTTTGGTCTTTAGACCAGATAAAGAATGCCTGTCTGTGGCATCGTAACTCCAAAACCGATGGACCGATTTCAATGCAGTTTTTTTCATTAAAAGCTAGTTTATTCAGTAATCCTCTTAGCTATGTTTCATGAAAATAACAGATTTTCATGAAACATAGCTAAGATGATTACTGATTAAGCCGTTCAAAAGTTACAGCTCTTTATTTAGGTGGATTCTAGGGTTTTTGACGGTTAGGTTATTAGCGCACTTCCCAACCAATTGAAGAATGTTTGTAACTGTGAAATTAACGACAATACCTAATAATCTTCTTCATAACGTTACGGGTCTGATTATGATCAGGAAGGCAGTAACTGAATCTTAACCTCAGTTTCCTACGTGGTAAAATCTGTGTCACTGTTACTGTCCCAATTTTCAGGTTAAGCTGCGGGTCTACCGCGTAACTAAAATTGTATGAACATCGACATCGGTATTAAACTTCAATACGATCGTGAGAGCCTAAAGTTTGAGCTAACTTGTATTTTCTTTACCGATCATGAACGACTTTCACTCATCGTGGTGTAAAAAAAAGTACAGACACTACCATGGCAAGTTTTTTTAAAAATTGACGCATCTATCCAAGATTCCAAAATGGTATAATAATCTAGGAAAACTAGCCACAAAAAAAAAGAAATGCGTACTATTTCTGAACAAGAACCAAATTTCATAACTTTTACTATGTGGTTTTTTGTTGTAAATTCTTCGAATTTGAATGATACATGTCCGTAGTTAATAAAATTTAGAAGTTAGAGAGAGATAGATAGATATATGTAAAGAAGGAAAGAAAACGTTTTTAAAAATTATATTTATTTTTAGTTATCGTGGTTGTCCGTGGCATCACCACGGTCCTATCCGAAAACCAGCGCTGCGGTATTTATTTTATCTGTCAGGATTAACTGTCAGGATATGCTGAGATAGGGACTTTCTTTGGCCTCTTGCAGGACTTTTTTAACCCCCGACAAAATAGAGGGGTGATATAAGTTTATAATGTGTATCTGTGTATCTATGTGTCTGTGAATCTGTGTGTCTGTCTGTGGCATCGAAGCTTCAAAGCGGATGGACCGATTTCAATGCAGTTTTTTTTAATTGAAAGCTAGTTTAATCGGGATGGTTCTTAAAATCTGTTCAGCTGTTCAAAAGTTACACCTCTTTTTCTAGTTAGAGTCGAGGGTTTTAGACGGTTAGGTTATTGTTATCATTATTTGAATTTTTGTGTGTTTATGTAATTTCGTGTGCGAGTCCGATTTAAATGTTTTTTCTTTCAATTTTGAAGCTCTTCATCTGCATACATAGCGAGGAATCTGAACTAGGAATATGGTTTTGATCTATGAATATGCAATTTCTTTTTTGGTAAAAAAGCAACCCTGTGAACATACTTA
The DNA here is from genome assembly GCA_932294325.1 of Allophyes oxyacanthae. Taxonomy (NCBI): domain Eukaryota; kingdom Metazoa; phylum Arthropoda; class Insecta; order Lepidoptera; family Noctuidae; genus Allophyes; species Allophyes oxyacanthae. Next base: position 7,262,156 of record OW028633.1, on the reverse strand, counting down.
AGTAGGTATGACTACGGAAACGGACGAGTCCTACAGGTGTGGGTGAGAGTAGGTTATTATCTCAAGGCATTGATTTGAGTTGGCTTATTCTTCTAACAATACACACACATTGGCAGTGTCATCAGGTTTGTCATGCCGGTATATCGGTTTCGTTACGGCATTATTGGCTTAGTGTGAAAATGCCCAATGTTGGTCGAGACAATTATGTGCACTTGCATAAACTCATACACAAATCACAATAGGTATGACTGATAGTTTATAAGTAGATAGTTAAATAGGTATAAAATCTACAAATACAAAACGGAGGAACAGATTTTCTAGCGTAATATAGGACACTGGGTATACGATATTATGGATTTATATTTTTCAAGTATTTGCTGGTGTCATACTGCATGTTGCTAATTAATATTGCTATTCTGTGACACGTGTGTCACACAGTCTGATACGTCAATTGCGTAATTGCGAGAACGGAGCTCCCCTAGTGGGTGGGGCTTAGGCTGATACTTCACCCCCTCAAAAGTAAGAAATCGTCGTAAAATACAACCTTAATCAGTCTATAATGATATCATATGTGATCTTTACGAGGCATGCCACTTAGCGCACCAATTCGAATCGCACCCAGAGTATTCCACATAGCGTACCCAAAGCCTAAACCATTTTTATGGACTTAAAAAAGTCGCCTATGTAATCTATCACTCCTTATTATGGATATATCTTATTATTAGTACCCCTCTCTATATACCCTATAACCATTGGTGCACAAGGTGGAATAGAAAATAAATATTTTTAATTTTTATTTGATGCGCCCCACGCGACTGCACTATGTGGAATACTCTGGGTGCGGTTCGGATTGGTGCGCTCAAATTGGTGCGCTAAATGGCATGCCTCATCTTTACGGATTATAGCATGTGCATCATAATTTTTTATACTAAGTTTATGATCTGCATCCATACACTAATCAAATTAATTGACTGCTGACAACGCTCCTGCCTCCTGCCATTCAGCACCCCTACCGCGTAACTAAAATTGTATGAACATCGACATCGGTATTAAACTTCAATACGATAGTGAGAGCCTAAACTTTGAGCTAACTTGTAAAAAAAATACCTATCATATAGTTGGGACACTTAACTTCATGATCGGTAAAGAAAATACAAGTTAGCTCAAACTTTAGGCTCTCACGATCGTATTGAAGTTTAATACCGATGTCGATGTTCATACAATTTTAGTTACGCGGTAGACCCGCAGCTTAACCTGAAAATTGGGACAGTAACAGTGACACAGATTTTACCACGTAGGAAACTGAGGTTAAGATTCAGTTACTGCCTTCCTGATCATAATCAGACCCGTAACGTTATGAAGAAGATTATTAGGTATTGTCGTTAATTTCACAGTTACAAACATTCTTCAATTGGTTGGGAAGTGCGCTAATAACCTAACCGTCAAAAACCCTAGAATCCACCTAAATAAAGAGCTGTAACTTTTGAACGGCTTAATCAGTAATCATCTTAGCTATGTTTCATGAAAATAACAGATTTTCATGAAACATAGCTAAGATGATTACTGATTAAGCCGTTCAAAAGTTACAGCTCTTTATTTAGGTGGATTCTAGGGTTTTTGACGGTTAGGTTATTAGCGCACTTCCCAACCAATTGAAGAATGTTTGTAACTGTGAAATTAACGACAATACCTAATAATCTTCTTCATAACGTTACGGGTCTGATTATGATCAGGAAGGCAGTAACTGAATCTTAACCTCAGTTTCCTACGTGGTAAAATCTGTGTCACTGTTACTGTCCCAATTTTCAGGTTAAGCTGCGGGTCTACCGCGTAACTAAAATTGTATGAACATCGACATCGGTATTAAACTTCAATACGATCGTGAGAGCCTAAAGTTTGAGCTAACTTGTATTTTCTTTACCGATCATGAAGTTAAGTGTCCCAACTATATGATAGGTATTTTTTTTACAAGTTAGCTCAAAGTTTAGGCTCTCACTATCGTATTGAAGTTTAATACCGATGTCGATGTTCATACAATTTTAGTTACGCGGTAGGGGTGCTGAATGGCAGGAGGCAGGAGCGTTGTCAGCAGTCAATTAATTTGATTAGTGTATGGATGCAGATCATAAACTTAGTATAAAAAATTATGATGCACATGCTATAATCCGTAAAGATGAGGCATGCCATTTAGCGCACCAATTTGAGCGCACCAATCCGAACCGCACCCAGAGTATTCCACATAGTGCAGTCGCGTGGGGCGCATCAAATAAAAATTAAAAATATTTATTTTCTATTCCACCTTGTGCACCAATGGTTATAGGGTATATAGAGAGGGGTACTAATAATAAGATATATCCATAATAAGGAGTGATAGATTACATAGGCGACTTTTTTAAGTCCATAAAAATGGTTTAGGCTTTGGGTACGCTATGTGGAATACTCTGGGTGCGATTCGAATTGGTGCGCTAAGTGGCATGCCTCGTAAAGATCACATATGATATCATTATAGACTGATTAAGGTTGTATTTTACGACGATTTCTTACTTTTGAGGGGGTGAAGTATCAGCCTAAGCCCCACCCACTAGGGGAGCTCCGTTCTCGCAATTACGCAATTGACGTATCAGACTGTGTGACACACGTGTCACAGAATAGCAATATTAATTAGCAACATGCAGTATGACACCAGCAAATACTTGAAAAATATAAATCCATAATATCGTATACCCAGTGTCCTATATTACGCTAGAAAATCTGTTCCTCCGTTTTGTATTTGTAGATTTTATACCTATTTAACTATCTACTTATAAACTATCAGTCATACCTATTGTGATTTGTGTATGAGTTTATGCAAGTGCACATAATTGTCTCGACCAACATTGGGCATTTTCACACTAAGCCAATAATGCCGTAACGAAACCGATATACCGGCATGACAAACCTGATGACACTGCCAATGTGTGTGTATTGTTAGAAGAATAAGCCAACTCAAATCAATGCCTTGAGATAATAACCTACTCTCACCCACACCTGTAGGACTCGTCCGTTTCCGTAGTCATACCTACTTAAGTATGTTCACAGGGTTGCTTTTTTACCAAAAAAGAAATTGCATATTCATAGATCAAAACCATATTCCTAGTTCAGATTCCTCGCTATGTATGCAGATGAAGAGCTTCAAAATTGAAAGAAAAAACATTTAAATCGGACTCGCACACGAAATTACATAAACACACAAAAATTCAAATAATGATAACAATAACCTAACCGTCTAAAACCCTCGACTCTAACTAGAAAAAGAGGTGTAACTTTTGAACAGCTGAACAGATTTTAAGAACCATCCCGATTAAACTAGCTTTCAATTAAAAAAAACTGCATTGAAATCGGTCCATCCGCTTTGAAGCTTCGATGCCACAGACAGACACACAGATTCACAGACACATAGATACACAGATACACATTATAAACTTATATCACCCCTCTATTTTGTCGGGGGTTAAAAAAGTCCTGCAAGAGGCCAAAGAAAGTCCCTATCTCAGCATATCCTGACAGTTAATCCTGACAGATAAAATAAATACCGCAGCGCTGGTTTTCGGATAGGACCGTGGTGATGCCACGGACAACCACGATAACTAAAAATAAATATAATTTTTAAAAACGTTTTCTTTCCTTCTTTACATATATCTATCTATCTCTCTCTAACTTCTAAATTTTATTAACTACGGACATGTATCATTCAAATTCGAAGAATTTACAACAAAAAACCACATAGTAAAAGTTATGAAATTTGGTTCTTGTTCAGAAATAGTACGCATTTCTTTTTTTTTGTGGCTAGTTTTCCTAGATTATTATACCATTTTGGAATCTTGGATAGATGCGTCAATTTTTAAAAAAACTTGCCATGGTAGTGTCTGTACTTTTTTTTACACCACGATGAGTGAAAGTGGACCAAAAGTAAAAATCTTTCAAAATTTTAGGGTGAAAAATAATTTTGATTTATTTCTGTGTCAAATCTACAGTCATTCTGGGATTTTTAACGATTGTGGTGGATAGCAGAGCAACTTAGGTTGCCGGTACAAAAAGAAATTCAGAAATATCTGAAACATTGTGGTCATGGTAATTAAAAATATCTTAAGGGGTGTAAATTTTTGAAGGATTTCAAATTTTTTATGTAACTTCTTAAAAATTGAGATTATTTTTAATTTTTTTTTGTTCTCGAGTAGTCATGAGCTGGTCAACCCTCTGGTGCCCGCTTATCGTTGAATTTTGGGAGATGGTGTATATAAAACTTCATACTCTTTGTTCTCAACACTACAAATTGTCGTACTGATTTTTCTATACTACATCCTATAAAATGAATTCTTGACGGAGATGTCAAGAAATTATTTTAGCATATTGATTTTTATAAACGAAATACTTAGATTTTCTGAATAAAAGGCAAGTTACTTATACTTCCTGTTGCTTTTTAATAATTTTTTTAATGATTTTACTGTCATTCTTTCTTTTGGTTTTGAATAAAGTGTAAGCGCAGGAAGTCAAAAAAAATTGCACAGGTCCGACCTCGATGCGCGCCGAAACGCGACTGATTGATGGCAGAGATGACAGAAATCACGAATTTTGTGGTTTTTATCAAATTGTGATCAATATACGTAATATTATAAAAAAATAACAACCGATTTTGGTTGGTATATTTGCGACCAATATTGTGATGTAAAAATTATTTGAAATAATATCATGTTTTAGAAATAATCTTGTAAACACTTTTTTAAAAGGGGTAACTTTGCGATTTTTTTTTATCGAGCCAACTTCATCCAATCATGTATCGGACAACCGTGCAGAGATTGTCACATCTTCAAGTTTGATATATATTTTTTTCAGGACAAAGAAATAAGAATTTCTATCCAAAAAATTGTAAATACAAATCGGTTTTTGCGGCATTCCTGTAAAATACCCCCTTAATTTTGTGATCGTATTTTTATGCTAATTCCAGAACTTAATTGAAATATTCAAACCCAAAATGGTTTTATCACTTAGTTCCGCATTCTCATTGTATAAGTTTCTAAAACTATAAAAAACCATAAAATATGAATAACATAATTATTTCCAATTTTGGTAACTAACACAGATATTCACTTATGGACAAAATTCACATAATTATGATCTAATACCTAAGACGCACCCATATAAGATTAGTGTGAAAAAACAACAATCTATAAAGCCATTTGCGTATAGAGCTGAACATTTTATTTTTATTGGGGTTCTGTATAAAAAAAAGCATTTTTTTCTATACAACTTTTCCCCTTTATCAAGGGGTGAGTTTACAAACATACATCTCACATGCACACACACCGCGGACCGAAACAACTATCTTTAGATCATACAAATATTTGTTCAGTTTGTTTAAAAAAAATTGGTTTGCAATTTTTTGTTTCATACCTTTTCTCCTGATTTTATTTCTCCTGTATCGAGGGTATAGTTTACAGTTTAATTTGACTCTAAAATAACTAATCATGGTTTCCTAGATGACTCCACAGATATTTGAGAATCTACATCATCACAAGCCTGTTGGAATTCAAGCTTCATTCTCTGAGAGAGGAAATCTCGTATTTAAAATAACCTAACAGTAAAAAACCACCGACTCCAACTCCTACAACCAGATTTTCATGAAACATAGCTAAGATGATACCGGATTAAACTAGTCTTCAATAAAAAAAAACTGCATTGAAATCGGTCCTTCCGTTTTAGAGCTACGATGCCACAGACAGACACACAAATGCACATATACACAGATACACACTACAAACTTACAACACCCCTCTTTTTTGTCGGGGGTTAAACAATGGATGCAGACGGAACCCTACTTTATGCGTAGGCTGAGTGCCGACACGCACTAGGCAAGTTTAAAAATTAAAATATAATTTATTATATTAAAATTTTATAGCTCCACGCCTTACTCACTGAGTGTCCGGCAATAAAAAGTGTGAAAACGATCGGTGCGTTCTAAGAATAAAAGACATTATATTGACTATTGTGCGTGCGTTTGTAAACCAATTGATATTCATGTTCATGTAGGTGTTACAAAAACTAAATAATAAGTAGGTCGTAGGTTTCAGTGATTAGATCATGTTAGGACAATGACCGTACACATTCTTTCGAAGAACTTTCTATGTATGCTATAGGAATCGGGATTGCATAGCTTTTCTGTAAAAAGATATCGACCCGTGTTTAAAACGTTCTGAGTATAGAGCTAGGAGATTATGTTGCAAACAAAAGAAAATCGAGAAAATTCAATGTTGGTCCCATGGTAAAAGTTGTTCATAATGACGAGTACAATAACGCCTTAAAGGGATCGGGTTTAGAAAGGGAGGATAAATACAGAATAATATTTTTATATAATGCGCACAGTTTGCGGAATGATTCAGTGTCTGTTCCCAAATGTAACCGAAGTACTAAATTTCACACCAAAACAAAATAAAAATTTGATTTTTTATGACTTGCGCTTGTAAATTATGCGTGGCCGCCATACTAAGACGAATTATCATTTTGATTAAAAATGAATCCCAATATTGCGGTTGTATTTAGGAACAGACACGTAATCACTGCAAATTACGCGCACTACATAAAAAAATATCCTGTATAGGAACACCATCTTCTGGCAATTATCAAAACCAGCAAGTCTATTAGTCTACCGCAATAAAAACAAATCCTTATAACAGCGGTTCTCAAACTTTTTTGGTCACGGAACCCTTTTGACAAGCAAAATACTTGACGGAACCCTACAATAAAACAATAGTTCTAATACTCTAATCTCGACTTAATGTTTTTGAAGATAGAGCCGAAAGTCGCTTGTTCAAAACTATAGCGTCTAATTCAGAGGCGGCTTTTGTCAAATGGACTGCGCGCTCACAAGTATACGCGCGGCGGGCGGAGTCAAAACGTTCGACCAGTGACCAGAGAGAGGTGTTTTGTTTTTTTTTTCTACATTCTTGCGGAACCCCTACAGGGGTATCGCGGAACCCTAGGGTTCCGCGGAACACACTTAGAGTACCGCTGCCTTACAACATAGTAAGTAATTGCCAACTACGAGTCCTAAGGACTTCAAGTAATAAAGATTAGTATCAGCCAACCGATAAGATATTAGCAGTCGAACCGCGTTCTTGTAAACAATGGGTTCATTCATAAAATCTAAGAAGTACTTGCTTAGCTTAGTTATTTGTATAGTTTTATGGATATTTCTGGAGTTGTATTGGGAAAAACAGTTGTTGATTCATCATCATTCTCCTGCCCTTATCCCATTTTATTTGGGGTCGGCGCAATATTTCTTCTTCTTCCATTCATCTCTATTAGACGTCTTAGAGTTTACGTTCTTATAGTCCATGTCAAATTTCACACAATCCATCCATCTTTTCTTGGGTCTGCCTCTTCTCTTACATACATCCACATACATACTTAAAACTCTTCTAGTTACATGATTTTCATCCCTCCTCATCACATGCCCATACCACGACAAACGGTTACTTCTCAACTGTTCTGTCACCGGTGCCACTTTCATACTTCCTCTGATATACTCATTTCTTATTCTGTCCATTCTTGTCACACCACACATACCTCCTCAACATTCGCATCTCCGCTGCATGCAATTGCCTTTCGTTCGTCCCTTTCGCAGCCCAATATTCCGACCCATACAAGACGGAAAGAAAAACAGTTGTTAATTGTATTTGGTCATATTAGTTATAGTTCAGAAAATTTATTTGTACTGATTCGACTTATGCCGTACCTACCTATCTTTGGAGAACATTAGAACAAAAGTGTGAATCCGTTCGGTGAAACACGTACCATCTGTATACTGTGCTATTACTATACAATGTGTATCAGACATGCGTGGTCTGGAATCTGGATCAGATCAGACCATCAAACTGAACAATTTTCTCTATAGGACCAACATCATAATCGCGAAAAAAATGTCAGCTTGCACCTTGGCACCGACTTCAGAAGCTGTTAAGATTTATAAGAAAATAATTTTATACTTTTTAGTTTTTTCAAGTCGGTTTTTACTTTTTTTTTTTAGTTTATTTTATGTATTATTTTTTGTTGTGCCAATAAACATATTTTATTTCTTTCAGGAGAGAATTTCCATGCAGAAAATCCATCACATTGCCCAACCAGGAAATCCAATTCAAGACCTCACGCTCTGCAGTTGCGCTTGCAAACACCACAAGCAGCCTGTCCGTATAAATGAGCCATAAGTATGTACTATCACGAAATTGCTTGCACCAAACCGCATCCTGAGTTTACCGCAGTGTTGTACATTATACTGAGCGCACTTATTCAACAATACTCGCCAATCAGTCTATCGAGGCAAGGAAGCAGCAATGAGTCACGGGTCGTTGGTACTGCACGCGCGTGCGCATAGAATGCGCATAATTAGTGTGTGGACAGATTGCAATGTCAATGTTTAGTTTCGGTCGAAGATATGATTTTGAATGTTTAGACATAATTATCAAAAAATCGCAATCGATAAGATAATCCTTTGTAGATTTATTTCTACACTCAGTTTATATTGTATTTTTTTTTTTTTCAATTTGTGTGTCTACAAATCGTGTTTCTATTGTATTCTTCAATCTTTTTTTTTTTACTATAATATACCAATAACAAACAGGTCTTCGCGAATAGCCTCTAGGCAGACCAATTAGGTATAATACATCTTCTTACCAACATAATATCCTCACGGTTGAACAAGTCTTTGTGGTTATGAACGGAAGCGATTTTATAGTAATTTGCTCCTCATGAGACCATGTTAAGACATCGATTCAGAACATTATAGTAAATCATAGCCTTAAGGTAAGCTTTTAAAGAAATACAGGTTTTTAAGGACGAAGTTGGTATTTTTATGAGAATACGATTTACGCACGCACCTCTTCGTACAGATAACGGACGCTCGAACAAAGAGATAAGTTTAAAGCGTGTATCAGAAATGCGTGGTCATATTTAAGGGTGTGGAACAGACGAGTAATCAGCTGTCCCATATGTTTGGGGCGAGTAGGTATTGAAGTATTTTATGGGACAGCTGGTTCTTTCGCGATTACGATGTTGGTCCCATAGAGAAAGTTGTTCAGTTTGATGGTCTGATCCACACCCTTAAATATGATCACGCATTTCTGATACACGTTGTATAGGCTCACCACCATATAGATGATATTTTAGCAATAATGAATTTAATTACTAGACATAGTTTGTATTATTTATTTTACTCTTTGAAAAGAAATCCTTTATCAGTAAGTTCTTTAAAAAATCGCTAAGAATAAATAGCGGATTATGCAAAAGTGAATTTTATAGCATAACACCTTACGATATTAAACAAAAGGAAAAAAAATATCTAGTTTGTTTGTTTGTTTGTTTTGTTTTTAATAAAAACGTTGCCCCTCTCTAGGATTTCTCCTGTACTTAGGAGGTTGTAGGTTGTGTGTGTGTTAGTACTTTCTAAATCTTCCAAAATTATCATAATATCAGCAGATGCTGAGATAGGGGCCATTTTTGGCCTCGTGCAGGAATTTTTAATTAGTATTTTGTTATTATTTTAATGTTTTCTTTCTGTATGTAATTTTCTGTGCGAGTCCGAAATAAATCATTTTTCTTTCTTTCTTTCTAATATTGCAATCTAATAAAACATGATAATTTATGCCAATAAACTCTTGTGTTCTAGCCGCAGTAGGATGCGCCTCCTCAGGCATGACTCATGAATGTAGAAATGCAAGTATGCAACGTCCTTTTCACTACACGACTTTGGTTTACCGTTTCGCCATTTTCTTGGCACTGGAACTACCTTTCGAATCTATCATGAACTCGGCGATACGCCCAGCCCCTCTAGATATATATTACAATCATAATCGCTAAAGAATAGAAACGCTGGCAAAATGTATGGGATTGAGATTTACGAGTCACGTCATCACGTGACCAGGGTTGCCAGATGGCGACTATTTTTTCTCGTACCAGGGCTGCCAAAAATCTCGTAATTTCAATACATAATCTCGTAAAAGTACTACCTATATATTATTTTAAATAATACCTACTTTCTTTGCAGTCCATCCTCCCTTTTCTGTTATTTTACTAGGTGGAGTAGATGAAGATTCACTATCACTACTCATTATGTTAAATTAACCACTGAATAATTAGGGTGAAATTCCGAACTGCGCTGGAATTACAGCTACTATACGCGTACTAGCGTAAAAATACATTGCCCCACACGTTTCAGTTAGTGCAAAAGAGATAAAAAGTGAATCAATATAATCATTAGTGCATTACACAACTACCAATATGTCTTACAGCAGTATTGTTTTAACCTTAAATTGAAATTTTGTACTACAACGTCCTTATAGTAAGATTACTTTAATATTGTATTGCTAAAAAAATTCATTCGTCTCGTTTTCTCTTAGAGCAAAGAAATGGGCAAAACATTCTTATTCTTGAAAGGTCATGGTACGAATTTTAGTATCAATACTTCAAGCTTGATACAAAACGTTCCTGAATCATGTTGGTTTTGTAAAAGATAGTGGTAAGTCTCCACTCTCCAGTAATTTTTTCTGGCGTCTATTCTCAAGCGACTGTAGATTACACACTCGTCTACAGGAACTGTCAACATTTTAGATTATAATTCTCCATCGGCCAATGCGTATAGAACTTTCATCATAAGTCCTTCAAAAGACCTAGCTAATGCTAAGGAGGATTCCAAAACTCGATAAAAGATATTACGTACGTATATTATTATTTACCTCCGAACTCCACGTGCTTTTTATCATCGAATTCAACTCGGCCGAAATGCCCCGATTACAACTTTGAGCCTCCGAGGAATATCCCCCAAGGGACTGGGTTTCCTCCTTAAAAAGAGATTTAAATGCTTTAATTACCTCCTTGCTCCGGGCAACTACGGGGACACTAGTTTAGGGATCTGTCATAAAATTCAAATGATCCGATAACCACTGAGAGCCACGAAAATGCCCCAAAGGCCCGGATTTCCTCCTTGCTTGAAAAGATTACATGTGATAATTACCTCCTTGGTCCATGGACCCTTGACTAGTTCAGGGTTGACGACTTTAGTCCACCGCTGTTGGCATTGGACGTCGGATCTGTCTGCGAACTCGGCCGATATGAGGTCCCAGTTCTCGCTGTACATCTTTACGTATGCTTTCAGCTTTTTGTCCTGGAAAAAAATTAATTAAATCTCAATTGAAGACTAGAATTGAATGATTATTTGTTCAAGGAATTATAACAATTTCAATAACTTAATAATTAAGAAAACAAAAAATGTATGAATTTGGGCCCTAAGGCCGTAGACACAGAACATCCCCGAATGATTCTTTCCGCTATTATTAGAATGCGTGATTGGCTTGGCAGATTGATGATCGCAGTATAATTTGACCCCATTCGGAGCCAAGATCACAGGGCATACCACAGGGTTTACACGGGTTACCCAGCGACTGCTGCCTACTGCCAGAAACTGTAATTACCTCCTCTTTCATTCACACTTCCCTTCCACAGTTCTCAATTGATAATCTCCCGCAGCCCATCACTTTTGGTTACAGCCAGCAGTTTTCGTTCGGCTTCGCCAGTTCGCATAGCCTCGACTTAAGGTATGTCTTAACTGGCATATTCCCCTTACCTCATCCTTCGTCCACCTTCCTCTATTAATATTCTTCCGCGGCCCAGTACTTTTGGTTGAAGTCGGCACATCCTCGTAAGCCACCGAGTCCTCAGAGTATTCGCTCGTCTCCGATTCATAGCCGCTACGTCTGTTGACAAGGAGAAATAGACGTTAATGTTGAAAACGTAAGGTTAATTATTTGACGAAACGCTGACTTTAGTATTGTTCTCGGCTACAGTATTCACTCGTTAGTAAATCAATCAATTGGTTAGAGCGTTTCATTTCACATTGCCAAGGCAAAGAGCTCTACTGTACTTTCATTCCGATGGGCGTAGCTAGGAAACTAAGTACCTAGCACAGGAGTAGGTTTGCCATACGTCCGAGAATTTTAGGTTTTTGTCCGGAATGCGCGGGGAATTCTAGGATGTCTAGAATTTTCACACAAATTAACGGAGCCCATCTAAGGCTAGGTGATATCTAACTAATCATCACTTAGATGCTTCACCTACCCGTACCCGCATCACACATGCACGATCACGCAAGAAATGGAAATGCCGCGAAATTTGAAATTTTAATAAAAAAGACCGGAATTTTCACGAGTTTTATTTTTTTGATCTGGTCGCGGCCCACCCCAGACGTCTACTGCCATTTAGATCACTACCCAAACTTACTTAATTCGTAACATACGTCTAATTCTAACTAATTACTACTCAATTTCAAAACACGTAGGTAGATTCTAACATCATTATCAACTCCAACGAAATTGATATCTCAAGACGAGCGTCGCTTTTATTATCTCTCGACATTCCCGAGTCTTACGGCTTACTCCCAAAGTTTACCGAAGGATGTACCTGTTTGCTTTCAACCTGTCTTAGGCACACAAGAGAACCGTTTAGAGTTAACATGGCGATGGGTAATGTAGGTATGAAGTAATTGAGCTTTAAGTTAGTGAAAATTAAATTTTGGTGTAGATGTGTGCTTCAAATAGCAGGTGAGATTTTAGAGAACCCCTAGTGAGTTAACTAAGAAATCGTAAATTCGTAACCATCGATTAGTTTGTAAGCTTTTAGCTAAATAACCGACCATTTGAGAAATAGTACCGAAAGACCACATTTGTAAAATAGTACCGAAAGACCAGATTTGTAAAATAGATTAATTATAATACAGAGTGTAAAAATCGTACTATTAGCGGAGGTATTCATAAGAGGTTATAGCACTCATCATTATGAACAACTTTTATTATAGGACAAACCCTGAAATCGCGAAAAAATCTGATGTTCCATACAAATAATTCAATGATATTGCTAGACTAAATTTATGGAACAGCAGATAATTATTTCGCGATTTCAGATAATTATGGTCCCTTAGTAAAAGTTGTTCATAATGATGTGTATATAACTGCTTAAAAGGACCTCCGCTAATATAAAGTAGGAACTTATGTGGCTTATATGAAGTATAATGCTATCTAAAAATAGATATGACTAAAATTTTAATTTAATAATAGAAATTGGAACTATTTAATAGCGAACTCATTTCAAGAACCGGATATTATAAAATTAGGAAATCAAAATATGTGACGTGAATTTCTGAATATCTAAAGAAGTAATGCGTTACAAAAAAAATATTTTTATTATTAGTTACATTCTGTATATTTATTTAGGTGTACAGAATTTTATGACATAGAGATATGGACAATACATCCAAAAACAAAATGACTTCATCTAGGCATTAAAAACAATAAAATTGTAAGACGCAACAAATCTGCAGGTTTAACTGTACCACAAACAAATCACAGAAGTAAACAGTACACAACCTCAAAATCACAAAAACACAGCAATTTATTTCAAATATCCAACCAAGTCACGTTTAAAATTACCACATAAAGACATTTATCAAATGTTCACAGATCCTGTTTTTATCCTGCGTCTAAGTTTATACCATATTAGGCTTACGTAATCTTCCGAGTCGTCCCGAGGCCTTGTTTAAGCGAAACACGTGTTAACAATGTGAACATTATTTTGATGGATAGAATAAACATAACTTTAAGTTGATGTTTTCATGTTTTGTGTCAGTTAATGATATGAGACGAGATGATTCGTATTATAGGGACAGTCGGCCAATGAACGGGTCGACCAACCTAAGGTTGCAATTTGTTTGTACGTCATAACTCATAAAACAAAAAGGTTTATGTTGTATTGTCAAAATAATGAAGTTTTCAACTTTAGTGATATTTTTATTTGATAGTAAGTTCTAAGGTTAAAATTGATGGATCATGTTTTTGGCCGACCGCACATTACGTTGGCTACTTATTTAAAAAGTGAAACTGAAAGTCTTAGTTTTTTATTGTCATAAATATCAATATAATTTAGGAGATCACTAAGCTCGATAAAATATTTTTTTAAAATACTTCTACAGAAGTAAGTACATTGTTATTTTCGCAAGTTTTTTACACTCAATACACTGGATGCTGGGAAAACCACAAAAAGCAAAAACTATTTTGTCCACTTTATTAGAAGTACATTATTTTCGAGTTTAAAAAATACCTTTCCTTTTAATAACCTACCTGTTTTATACAAAAAAGAAAAGACATTGTGTACCTACATACTTACATAGTTTCTTACACAATAAAAGTAGATTACATAAAATAAAATTAAAAACATTAAAAAAACTAATGATACGAGTTCTAAAAATAACTATGACGATAGAACGTGACATTTAATTAATTAAATATGTGTGTTATCAGAGCATGTAACAAAAACTTCATTCTTGTATGTTAACAAAAAATATGTTTAAACTTTTTCTCTGATAAAAGTATTTTAGAGACGGAAATATAAACAAAACCATTCATATTGTGTGTGGTATTGTTTTGGAATGCATTTAAAACAATAGGTACTTAACTTATGTAGGTATTTACTTGGAACTTGGAAGGTGAGGAACCATTTCATATCTACGCTGAAGCGCAATGAGTAAAAATCTTCCTTTTTAGGGTTCCGTACCCAAAGGGTAAAACGGGACACTATTACTAAGACTCCGCTGTCCGTCCGTCCGTCTGTCACCAGGCTGTATCTCATGAACCGTTAGACATGTTAGAATAGTTAGACAGTTGAAATTTTCACAGATGATGTATTTCTGTTGCCGCTATAACAACAAATACAAAAAAATAGAATAAAATAAATATTTAAGCGGGCTTCTATACCTACAACAAACGTAATTTTTTTAGCTGGTTTTTATAAATAATGGTACGGAACTCTTCGTGCGCTAGTCTGACTCGCACTTGGTCGGTTTTTTTATAGTATATGGAGCAAACGAGCTTGCGGTTCACCTGATGGTAAGTGATCACCGCCGCCCATGAACATCCGCAACAACAGAGGAGTCACCGATGCGTTGCCAACCTTTTAGGATGGTGTTAGGAAAAAGGGACGGATAGGAGAAGGAAGGGGAATAAGGGAGGAATTGGGCCTCCGGCGCTCCAAATTCACCGAACGAAACGCAACAGTCAGTCAGTACTTAACGTCGATATTCTGTGGGAGGGTAGTACTTCCCCGGTAATATTATTACCTATTCGGTACAATGGCAATTACGGTATCTTAGCAATATCATTATAATATAATCAGCGGATTAAAGAAGATAGTAATATCGATAATATCAAATCTTGCATTTCAAGTTACGTTTGTTTGCAACAGAATGGACACCATGCCATTTATTTTAGGTGCACTTAAGCCGACTTATCTTGCCGGCATAAAAATACCATTATAAGCTCCGAAATCTTGTTTCGGTAAAATATAGTAAAAAAAAAAACAACGAAATCTAAAAAACTCAATATTGCAGTTGTGCCATGTCACTTAAGAGGATATCAGACTGTAAAGCCAGCCAATAAATTATTATAGTAAAAAATATTATGCTTTTTACCTACATCGCTTCAAACTACATTTCTGTAGTTGCCACCCAAGAGAGTGAATATAAAATAAGAATTATCATTGCATTATCCATGATGGATTGCGTAGAAAACATGTCACGACTTTTTTGTCACACACCACAATGTTTCTAGGTCAAAAATTACATCTCACTGTCCACATGACATTATATTTTGTTCCAGCTTACTTTCGACAAAAAAATAAAACACGCTGGCGCCAGAATCTGCCCGTAGACACACAATAAAATTCGAAGAAGTACCAGCCCTTGGGACACCACCAACAAAATTCAACTTTATATTTGAATCAATAAAACCTGAAATTGAATGTTCTAGGTCGTTCAATACCTTCGAAGAACAAGTTTCGTGTAGCTATAGAAAAATAGCCCATGTTCAAACAGCTAATAATATTTCGGCGAGCTAAAAAAACCTGTGGACTTATTTATGCATACCGTGTTCGAGACATCAGCTGATATGGAAACCAGTTTGAGTTCTCATTCATTGCAAATACATGGGTGGAATAAGGAAACCGAGCGAGAGTCACTTATTTTGAGGAATTTTATAAAGCGATCCATCTCGGGACTTGGGCATTGCATATGTATGTATCGATTTTGTTTTTGTCTCGTGCTTGGGAAGAAAAACTGGAATCTTGGTACTTATATCGCCTTGATCAGTCTTTATTCGGATATGGAATGCTGGAGTGTTCAAACAAAAGTGTGGGTACGCCTTACAAAAGGCTTACGTTACACGAGAACATATTTGAACAAAAGCTTTGAAGTTCGACAAATATTTGTCATTAATTCGTTTTACGTAAAAAAATATTCTCACGTCTATTTCAAAACCGAATAAAGAAAAATAAAATATCTTTAAAGATTATAACCTTTACTCACACATTTATCATCACGACGAATTATAAAAATAACCTTAGACATCCAAAACCCCATCATTCACTTAAAAACATCACCACATACTTAATTAAACTGTACATTTACAAATCACCATACATTTTTAGGTTATAATCCCCAGTGTTCCCGCCAAAACTGGACCCAAATCACATTTCGGGATCCCGACTCACGCGCATCGAATGCCACAACAACACTGAAGACGAAAAATTCTATTCGTACACGTTCCCACACGCATGCATGAATATTCACTTACACACCCACATGAATCGCATACGCAAGCCGTAATAAGGGTGTGGGGAACAACAAAAACCCTGTAAGGGACGCGGCAATTCCGACGAAAGGGACAACAAATAAGCAATATAATGAAGGAGACAAGGATGGAAAATCTGGTATAGAAATCATTACCCCGCAGTGGGAATGTGACGCAACACAGCCAAAGGCAAGCAGGTGTAGACTAGTATAGAAAGGTACAAAGAAAATCAATATTTTTTTATCGGGTAGGTCATTATTGGATAGGTCAGCGTACACCCCTTAAAGAAAATAATCACATGGTATTAAAATTCTTGCTAAGGAAACAAAATAATATTTTAAAACCTTAGGCAATAAAGCTAACGAATTACCAGATTACCAACATCAATTTCACAGAAAGAAGGAACATTGTATGCTTAATCCACAAGTTTCAGAATTTCTTACAAATAGAAAGAAAGAAAAATCATTTATTCGGCCCAGAAACAAGACGAGGACGAGGAGTAATAAGAAGAGGACAGGTGCATAGACAGTGAAGACATATTTCTTAGGATGTATAAATAAACCTAAGCTTCAATCATTTTCACATGATGGTACACTAAGGTTCTAGTAATGTGCGTAAACTGGGCAAAAGGACCAACTTGGTCCTTTGGCCAGAGATTTCTTGCTTATCGCCTAAAAATTCCTTTAGTTTTACTACATAAGAAAACGAAGGCAAAATTTAATTTTGCACAGCCAACATACCAATGTTGCACAAATTCGGCCCACAAAACTTTACGGTTCAAACCACATGTTCTGGATAAACGGCACTTTCGATTGCAACAAAAAATTCAAAAACAAGAGGGGTAGGAACGTGTGCCGGATGCTAAACTAATTTTAGATAACGGGGATTTTGTTTTTGCAGGGACGATCTTGCGAATCTCGAACATGCTGCTTTTGGGACGACAACTACAGAAACACCGCACAATATTTGGATCATAGTGTATTTTACCACGTCCTTCACTTCTATGCTTTAGACGTGAACGCTTTTGAACAGTGAAGATGATTTTACAATCGTTCAGTTGGCATATTAGCTATCTGCGACGGCTGTATAAAAACTCAAAAGCTGTTTTCAAAATAAGAGTCATTAATTTGTCTGATATTATTGATTATTTGACAGCAACTATTGTTACAATCGTGCGGTCGTAGATATATGTATTATAACTAGTTAAAACCTTGCGGTTGTTTTCACGTCAATTTATAAAAAAATCATATTCATAAAACATAAATTCTTAGCTATAGTTAAAGTAAATAGCGTATTGTACTAGTAATTAAAAACTAAGTAAAAGAGTAATTTTTAAGATGTTCAATTTATTAAACGGAAAAGTGACAGCTCATCTCAGAAACGACGTCCATAAACAGTTCTCTTATAATATGCTTTCAAAGTTCTACTATTCATCATTTCCTACAAGCTTCGTCAATTACGACAACTGTTTGATCAGACAGACGTCGGGGTTTTCGTCCAAATATTAGTTTAAATTAATAAGCGATATCACGTATTACTTCCGCAGCCACACAATGATAAGAATACTGTGAATGCACTATGTGATCATATTTAATGTAAGGGCAATGCCAGATACGAATGGATGTAATCAGATATATTTGATAAGGAAACTTTTTCACACTGATTTTCTGTTCTTGTTGGGTTTCGTTTTTGTTACCCATTCATCTGAAACCTGATTCAAGACCATTGATAACTGGTGAAGATGTACTAGAATAACTGAAATTTGCTTCCAATTAATCAAATTCACTAACACATATCTTTGCATTGCTTCGTTTGGGTCTCCCTGTGTCCCGAATAATCCTGATCTGTACCGAATGCATCCAAGTAATTTCTGCGATCCTTCTCAGATTTTCAATAAACTGGATGCTAATATTAATATTTTTCTTTCCCCTGTACTTTCTGCTAAATTTCATCTCGGTAATTGTGTTAGGTAACATCGAAAACTTTGGTCCTTCGAATCGCAGAACGTAAAGTAACGAAAACTTATTGCTTTATTAAAACTTTTATGTACGGAAATGACACAATTAGAATACGAACACCACAATAGCGGTAGTCATTATTAATACCCTCTACAATCTTAGATCACATTTTAATCACATACGAGGCATTACTAATTTAAATAAGGAAGTGGGATCCATTTTGTCGTCGTTTCACCTGTCCAACCAATGGCGACCACCCTCTGATGTACATTTGATTTCACGACCGATTATTTGAGGAAATGTAACGAAAAAACAGCAACCCGTAACCTAGTTGTTAAATTATGTTTCCGATTTCTATCGGAACTTCGGAAGGTGCATAAACTGTGCGTGAATCCATCAATTTTGAATTTGGCTTAAAAGCTTCTTCAAATTTTTAATAACGTTTATAATTTTAAGATAGGTTTCTAGATTTGGGTCATTCCATGTAACGGGTGTTACAAATCGTACGCATTAATTATTTTATTGATGAAAACATACACTCCTTACGTGTTTCCTTAAAATCAATGTTGATTACAATATTCTTTACCAGATTCCCAAAATTTTACTCGAATACTTGTAAGTTGTAACGGGTGTTACATCACTATGGAACTCTATGGAATGACCCATTTGTTATTCAGAATTCAGCCAACACCGTAGTATAACCAAGAAATTAATCTCCCGGAGCACTTCATCGGTTTGTCACTATAAAAGACGTACATAAAATTGTGGATAGTACTTTATACCACTTTATACTATGTACTTGTATTTCTTTCGTCTCAATTCACACACTACTATAATTTTGCGCATTCTTTAATCACCTACTTCTTAATCAGGACCACCCACTTCCATTCACACAGACCTAGATTCCACTAATTATAAACAATTATCTACAACCCACTTCCTTTCATTGAAAACAAAAGTATGGGCATCGAATCGCCAATTTTAAAAGGGGAACAAGACAAAAAAAATTGTCAAGGGGTTCCCTAAGGAAGCGTCCTGTTAACTCACGCATCGCCCGTGCTTCCTGTCCTCAGTCCCCTCGTGTATGACCAGCTTATTAGCACTTCGGGTTTACTCAAAACATTCTTAGTGCCCGTTAGAAATTTACAACTTCTTCACGTGGTCAGTGACTTGCATTTGGGAATAGTACTTGCACGTGGCGTTAATTTGAGTTCGGTTTATAACTGTATTGGTGTTATTGCTACAATCGGGAATACTGTGAAAATTATTTTTTTACAGAATACAAAACAAAACAAACACAACAGCCCGGCCGCATCTATCCAAAAGCTCGTCAAATCCCGAATAAAAGGACTGAAAATCGTGCTCTTGTTAATAAGCCTGTCGCTGTAAGTGAGTTCGCCATACGAACTCACTTAATGAGCCAGGAGATTGCTAAAATGCAGGAAAGAGAAATAATATAATTTGTAACTCTCTTGATCACTTCATGATCGAGAACACGAAACGCAAATAGAAACGATAGCAATGCTTCAAATAGAATGGACAAATGTTGCAGCTCATTCATAAGGAATCATAATTCATCTGGTATTGCGAATGCTTCATCTTAAAATGATCCTAAACCTTGCCAATCGACATAATGTGTGATAGTTAGATTTAAATTCATTATTATTAATCCGAAGATATCAGCTGATAACAGCTATCTCATCACAAAATTATAAGAAATATTTCCGAGACCATTAAGGTTTGGCGAGCGGATATCTGACCGTAACATAATGTGTAAAACCTACTTCTCCGTTACTCCCTTATACCCTTGAATTAGACGTAAAAAGTAAATATAAAAACAATACCGCACAGGAAATAACATACATCGTACAAACGCATTCAAATGATTCAATTATAACTTATCGGAAAGCTCTAAACATTTCATAATATCGCTCATATAGGCCACACGATAAGCACAGTTATATCGAAAACAAAACAAATGAAACTTAACCTACTCTGATCTGGGTATGAAATTGAAAATGAATTGACAGTAAATAGTTATAATAAGCCTACATAGGTGAAATAAGAAATAGGTCACCAAGAGACATTGAAATAATTTAAGAAAGTTTCAGATATACCGTCTACCTTTGTGTACAATGTGCAAATTTGGATTGGTCCTTTGGTCACTAACTATTTCAGTCACCAATTTGCGCTAACGAATTGCACGCATTAAGTTGATCATTCTGTCTCATTCTCATTCTCCTCTTGTCGTAGTAACGCGGGCTTACGGGCACTTCTGCATCGACTTTCCAGTAACTACAACAAGCACTTCCAGCATATTGAAATGTTTTTTCTCTGCTGGTAAATTAAAAAATATTGTACTCAAAACACTAAGTACCTATTTGCACGCCTTGATGAGTATTAAAAAAACTATATTTTTACTCGACTACGGAGAGGGTTATATGTTTGACCGGGATGTTTGTAACATAGATTCTTGTTGTTATATAGTTTTAAATCGCATGGTTAATAAAGAATATTTTAGTGTATTCCGTGGAAAATGTTGTTGGTAACACATTTGCTCGTATTTGTTTATATGAAATGTAATGTGTCTTTATTTATTTTCCCCAATAAATAAATAAAAAAAACCTTGACTATTCGCACAACCATTTTTTTTTCAGAAAATGCTGACTCTTTATATATATTATATACTATTTTGCAGCACTGTCTTTTGTAATGTGGATACTTTGGGTCCTGTCTGTTAATATGTCGACATTAAAAAATACCTTAATTCTTTCAAGTCTATTTTGAATAAACGTACTTTTCTTTCCACATTCTTTGAGCAGCTTTTAATCAAAACCGGAGATATTAATAAGAAGTTCTGCCACACATGCCTTCAATATTGCATTGATATCAGGCTCTACCTACTCCGTGGGAAGGAACGCACGATAATGTTGGTATTATCCTCAGTGGCGCCGAAAGTCTAGACATGTACTTACATGTACTAAGGATGTTTTTTCAGGTCATTCCTGTGATTGAATGGCCATATTTTATAAACACAGTCATAAACGTACGGCTGTGTGACGACTGACATCATGACGAATAACTAAGGACCAGAATTTTTGCCGACTAAAAGCGAATTCTGAGACCATACGAATGAATACGAAGTTTAAAATATGAACAAAACGTTCGCAGAATCATCATTAGAAATTGGCAATTAGGTACACTTGTCAAAAGAACAATAGCCGGTGGAGAAGAAGAGTTTTAAACTGGACACTGCGAAACTTAGGGTAGGAGTTGGGACACCAACTACATATCTGAAGAAGGCAATTGTATGCTAAAGTAAAAGTAAAGGGGTGATGAAGGAGAAAGTGCGAAACAAAGTGCTCCAAAAACATTCGTATAATTTGCGTGACAGATTGTATCCCAAAAATTAACCCAGTTGTAAGACCGAGTTGATTTAAGTCACGTGCAACAGATACAGTTGATTAATGACTTAATAATAGGAACGCCAATTCGTTTACAGAATAAAATCTTTGTTTTTAATGTCCCCAGTTTAGTACCAGGACCATTTATGGAAGAATTCTGAAACGCTTTTTCGGATATGCACACTCCACTTTCCCATGGTACAAACTAAAACAAGTACTTTTTTCATATCGGATGTACTAGTATATTCTAGTTTAGCATCGTTTCTCCGAAGTCTATCGGCTGGCATGACAAATGACGTCTCTCTCACAATTAAATAGCTGTGAGGAGTCAAGTTTACAGTAAATATAATTAAGATAAACTTGGCTGGGTCTCGTTACGAATTGAATAAGATGCCTTGTTGACATGTGCATTCGCCGTCGAATGGTGAATGAATGAGTCATGCGCCAATTTGTAGATAAAGTAAGGAATGTTTATTGAAGACAACCGTGTTCTGTGACAATTATTTTAAATGATAAATGTAGTAGATAGTGTGTAGTTATGATTAAAGTAAAAAAGAAATGTATTGCTGAAGTTGTTATTGAATATGTTAGCAATGTTACCAATCTTGTGAAGTTCAACACCCTGATGGCTATGATCTGAGCTACGCAATTTGCTCAAATAATGATAAATTCATATAAAATGCCGT
Organism: Allophyes oxyacanthae; assembly: GCA_932294325.1. Taxonomy (NCBI): domain Eukaryota; kingdom Metazoa; phylum Arthropoda; class Insecta; order Lepidoptera; family Noctuidae; genus Allophyes; species Allophyes oxyacanthae. The sequence goes on along the minus strand of OW028633.1, from coordinate 7,239,411 downwards.
ATTATTGTACTGTCGCTATATTCTCGATGCAATTATTAGATTGATCAGCAACCTTAAACTTCATAGAGAAGTAAACATCTACAATAATAACATAACATAATATTTAAAAGGCCATCGATATGAAACACAGGGACCAATAAGTTAACAATATTACATATAACATGACATAATATTTAAAAGGCCATCAATATGAAACACAGGGACCATAAACTCTTTCGAGAGACCTCAAATCGCCGTGTTGTTTTTGCTCAGTAATATGACACCGGAATCTGTGCCGATGAGAACTGAGAAAGTCGACTCGATGTGGTGGCCCACTGCGTAATTCAATCCAGACCAATCAGGAGGAATTAATTTGTCATCCTTTAGATAAATGGCGAAAAAAATCTGGTGAATCTTTTGGAGTTTCATGGAGCCATAGACATATTACTAAGGAGCCCATATGGGAAGATGGCTATCAATGAGATTTCTGTGCTTTCTGTGTTCTATATTAAGAGATTGCGTAATACCTATGCATTTTAAAAAGTACGCATATTTTGTTACCTGGGAATTTCCTTTCTATTACAGGAAAACGTAGATAAAATAAACACCACGATTAATTTTCTCTTACATTTTGCCTACAAAACTAAACTTCCTCTTCATTAAGGAAGTAATTCATTCAAATTCTTACGAAAACATCGCAAAAAGCATCATAATTATTCCAATTTATAGGTCATAAAATATTGGTTATGTCCCGGGTATTAAAAGTAAACAATATTTACTCAAGTGTCTTTGCCATTCAAGCATCGTAATAGTCTGAACCAGCGCGATGACCCAAATGAATGATTGCCTATTCACTGGACTCTATTTTCTATTTAGAGTCACCGAAGATAGATGCGACTTCTATTATTTAAACACCCCTTTGCGAATTAATGCTACGTTCTCACACTGTCTGGAAATTAAATGGTTTGTTGCTTGTTTAATAGAACATAAAGTTTTATTGCAAGCTAGCATGATGAAGTGGACATTTTGGATTGTAATTTCTGTCTAAACAAATCCTACTACAATGTCGACTTCGACATTTTATTCAAACATTTCTCAAAATATATATTAAGAGTATACTGCTACTACCTATGTGATTCGTCTAATTGACAGTTTTGAACACCAAATCTTCAAGTCTTAGCTTTGTGTGATTTAAACACCATCTATTAGCTCCTTTTAATTTAATCATGACTTCAAATTTACCCACAGTCCATTCCCAGAACCTCACCCTTGAAAGTCTATAATCTTTATTCCACACAATGTTGAGAACACCTGAACTAAGATAGATCCCTCTTAATTCATAGGCAGGGGTTAGAAACAGGTTCTTAGCCTTTACAAAATAGATAAATAGACATTAGATGAAAGGATGGCTCGCATGGACTTATACAATAGATGATAGACCAAGTAGAAGGGGATGTATGCGAAAACAGAAACCCTTGTCTATTTAAATGTACTTTCTCACGCAATGGATAAAGGTCTTGCGTGGCCATGCGCGATTCATCATAGATATTGTTAGCCCGCGTACATTTATCCGACTTATCGGGGACAGTATATTTTTGTAATTAGTGTTAGTATTTAAAATAAAGAAGTTTTTAAAGGTCGCTTGAAGTTCTTGTGGTTTCATTGTGACAAAAGAAAATATATTATACGAACCGATGAGTAAATAGTTCTATATCTTTTGCCGACAAAACGACGTAAACAAGAATTTGATAAGCCTCGCGTCGAAATTACTACAAAAACATCTTCCTAACAAAATCTGGAAGCGACTTCCGACTTGCTAGTCAAATAGAGGGGCCTTTTTTTAATAGCTATCGCGACGTGTCAAAGGCAGCAGCCGTAAAGCCATATGCCGCTGATGACACATTTAAACCATATGTGAACTTTTTGCTCAACTCTACCATTTAGCGTCTGTTTGTCGATCGTCTTAACTTTATCGACAAATTGATAAGAATTAATTGCGTTAGACATTCGAGAGACTCATTATCTTTTTATTTGTTTAAGATTACGTTTAATAGCATTTTGTAGACCATTTTAGAAATGATGTTGGATCTTATTGTTTGAGTTAGTTTCCAGATCGATTTGTTTCGTTCTTGCCATCAATCTTGAAGATCTGAACAAATCTGAGGGAAAGCCAACTTCTTGCATAGTCTTGAGGCACATCATTAAGCGACCGAACATAACTGCTCGTCATTTATTTCTGATAAGTATTTTTTTGTTTTATTTAGAACGAGGGCTCTTTGAAATTGCACACGTGCAATGTTAAAGTAAATTCCAAGCAAATCTAAATAATTAAAACAGAAAAATAACCACTTTAGCTAAAAAAACTAAGTTAACTTAGTATCATAATTAAATTCAGTTATACATAGATGACATTAGGACCACTCGCGAGGGGTGCGTACAAAAGGACCAGCTGCTCTTTTTACAACGATTAGCATCAATACATGTAACATGTTGCAACATGTATGAAATTAAAGCTTCTATAAGTTAAGGAGTAGATACCATCTTTAAAATGTCTAATGATTCTTGAATACGTAGTTTAGAATTTCATTTTCAGCATAGTTCTTAAGGTGTTGAAGAAGATGCAGGACTGTTTCAAGTTTATGGATCCGTCCCCGAAGCGTATTAGGGCCCCACTAACCTAACCTAACTTAGACTGAGAAAACTGAAATATGGTTTCGAACCATATTTCAGCTTTCTTTTCTTATAAGCTTGAAGGAATGTTAAAAATCATGCTGTAAAAACTATATTAACACTATAGAGCTTAGATAAGTATAGATGCTGCTGTTTTGTATAGAATGGATGTATCTCTATATTCAGACAGTGAATTATAAAGGTAACGTCTGTACTATTAGATACCATAGTATGGCAAATCACAGATAATAATTATGACTATAGAATATATGAAAATGACACATTAAGATGCTGCAACTATGAAGATATGGATTTTGGACTACTTACCTTTAAGTGAGAACTAGAGACAAACTCATGCAAGAGAATACAAAAAAGTACGGGACAGAGGTCGGTTTTAACAAAAGAAGATTTATACGAGCAAGTCTATCCAGAAGCGAGTTGTGAATGATGATGAGGTAGTTAAGATCAACTTTGAATTTACGTCGGAGTATGAAAACTTTAAAACAGTACCCAATCTAGACGTAATTTTATGCTCCATGAAAAGGGAAAAAAATCAGCTGTACAAAACGGTCAAAATTTTCGGCCTGAACTACGTATTGTTAGAAGCACAAAAGTTCAAGGGTGTTCGTTCACGTGGCCAACCCCTAAGATTAATGTCTTAAGGCAGTACAATAGCTCGCCCCCGCGCACATGGCCTGACATTTCTACCCCGATTTTTTTAACTTCCTCGCTTATTATATCCTCTAACAATAATTACGCACGCGCCCCGAAAGGTGTTTAGTGAAAGCGTTAATGAAATATTTATTTATAATGTATTTTTTATTAATATTGACCTTTTTGTCGAAGACTTTTTTCAAATGTCGCCTGCTTAGGAAATGTGCAACTGCACATTTGTTAATAAAAAGCTTTTGTGTTTTATAAGTAATTCCAATATTGCGAAAGCAATTTTGTAATTTTTCTATGCTAGGTACCTACTTTCATAGTTTTTTGCATATTTCTATATTAATTTTGGTGTCAAATTAAACCAAAGTACAGAATATGCAGGTAGGAAAGTATAACCCATAAATATATTTTTATTGCTTAAGGCGAGTTCCAAGCATCAAGGTTAGAATTTACACTAAATAGCCGATTTATATTAAAAAGGCACTAATGCGAAAACTACTCACCAAGCCCTGTTAACCCTTTCATTTCAGATCAAACATATTTGATCCTTTATATTTTACAAAGACTCAATCTGACGCTTTTTATCTGTTTCATCAGATTTGCATTTCATTGGCTGTTGTTTTAGTTGCACCGTACCCAAAGACCAATTTGAAACAATTGAACATGTGAGATAAGATATTTATTCTTCTTCAATAAAGAAAGTACTTACTTCAATGTGAAACCAATCGTAGTTTCCAAGCTTTTATTACGATTTCTATGCCGACAGAGATTTCTAATGTTAGCGCAGTGTATATAAATTCAATTTGGATCGTTAGATTTTCTACTGCGAACACAAATGCGATCTATTTACACTGGAAGGTGAATGATTAATCAAGGAATTCACGTCAATAACCTTACAATTACAACATCGTTGTTCATTTGTTTGGAATTGATGTTTCTGGAAATGATGACAAATATTGGTGCAGTGATGACCTACAAAGAAATTCGTGCTCTTCTAAATTATTTTTGGTCTCAAAACGGTACCTACCGCAGGTACATCTTTTATTGTAAGTACCTAAGTACTAGTAAAAGCATATTCAGCTGCAGAATATTATTTTCATCCACGCTTTTTGTCGTTAAAAATGAAAATGCTCTTAAAGACATTCTACACGTATATTCGTCGCTTCATTTTAGGAAGCGCCGCTTCAACAAATTGCTTACCATACACATAAACAATAAGTACGTGACAACATATGAGAAGCAGATTGCGACCGGCCTCTGGAAGACCGTATTATTGTATGAGGTCATTGTTCCTAGCCTGCCCACTAAATTGCCGCAGTTTATTACATTATTGCAGAGTTATGGGCTACGAAAACGTTGGTTGATTTATTTTTGTTCTAGCTTAGTGTTGACTGAGAACTTTTGTACATATATCATTTACTATAGTTGTAGTTTTATTCATTCGGATGGTGACATGAATACTTTTGTATCTTTGTTGTTTTAGGAAGGATGGGTATAAAATGTTGTCTTAAACGAGTTTTGGGCATCAGCTGGTGACGGGGCGTTGGCAATCCTTTATCCTTGATATGACGAATTTCTAGATAGACTACCTCCTGATCTCAGTAAAAAAGAAATAACATTTTCGATGTAGGTAAGATTATTACTAGTCTATGCTATTGAAGTGCTGTCCAAACAACACCTGTATACTGTATATTTTATATACATATACCATTATACTATTACCCATTATTGGGAATACTTGAGCCGGTCTCGATTTTTAATGGGTCCTCCCGACTGTTAATGTCGCTATGTTCCGCATTAGAATTCTACTGGACTTGTTATTTCTTTTCAGCTTTTATTTAAAGTGATTTTTTATTTAAACTTCACTTTACAAAAAGTCGGGTTTTTAGATTTTTTTAATTAACTTTTTTTATTACTTACATCGTCTTCAGTAAAGTGTTCTAAATCCGCAAACCGAAAAAAACCCTATAAAAATTAAATATAAATTAATAAGAAATCGAAATTGCAAGTCAACGACCGAGTCATAGTGATGGGAATTCGTTTTACTAAAGAATGCGGTCCCGGACGGTCTTGTTCCGCAAACCCATACAGGACTATACCTACCTCTTTACTCAGACGGCAGGTGATACGCCATCTGGCTTGCCACGTGTCAACGAACGGCGAATTTACGATACCGATTCGCAATTATCGGCATTAGGAACGATTCCCGTTAGGTCCCGAAACGGGAGCGATTTTTTGTTTTTATCGATTTTTAAATGAGTTATTAGTTATCGGTTCGCGCTTTAGTAGCAGTAGCTAATTATAAAGCAGTTTATAAACATTTGTGTGGACGGACCTCCTCGAAGTCGCCGAGTCAAAGTATTTTAAGAATGTTGACTTGTATTAAAAAGAGATGAATGTTATGAAATTTATAGTGATTCCATTTTGATATTTTGACCTTAATACAATATTAAGCTGTGACAGAAAAGTTTTAGAATAAGAAACCTTTGTTACTCGACGGTACGTACATACTACACGGTTTACAAATTAATGGCGAAGTTGAACCAATAATCTTTAATTAAAATATTAGAAGTAAACAATAGTTTGAAACAATATGACAAATATTTGGAGTCCAAAACTATTGACCTGAAAGTGAGACATGATAAGATTGTCACTTCACAACAATCACAAATTCACAACTGACAATCAAATAACTAAAATTGCATTAAAAGAAAAAACTAGTCATACAAAATATCGATTTATCGTACGTGTATTCCAAATTCCGTGCGGGGAGCGCGCATGCGCCATCTGCGCCCCCCACGCACCGCTTGATTGTTGCGCAGCTGCGCTTGCGAGGGATGCGCGAAGCAGACCAATAACAATGCGGGAATGTACTACCTTTTGGAACTGGATCGTTCAATGGAGAGTGATTAAAGTTGGGGTTGCTTTTGTGTATAATGTTTATTTTATAGTGTTATCATTTCCTTTAGCCATAGTCTTTGATGGCTGTTGAATTTTTTGATGAGTTTGGACTTTCAAAATTTGATATTGAGTACCTATTTCCGATAAGGATGTAATACGAAAAATTATTTGGATCACGACCAATACCGAAATATAGTAGAGTGACCTAATACTTGAATGATAGGGCTTCTTGATATTGCCATGTCAGTACGATATTGTAACGTAGCACCTACTAAAGAAACAATTGAGCTGCTACAATCAATCAAAAATCTAAAAAAAATACATTTAACATCTACCAAACAAAGCGAAATTTTGAGCTTGCTTACATGCTTCCAAAAATCCTTTAGGAAAATGACCCATTTAAAGGGCAATGCACTTTAGAAATCTCAACAATAGACCCTTTTAAAATAAAGGGGTGCTTGTTAAAAAATCTTATACTCGAACTTCGAAGTACCAAAACAGGTTCAGAAGCAACATTTGTTATAGATGATCTCAGTAAGAAGCGTAAGTCCCTGTTAATGGATATACATCGCACTTTTGTATTAATGATTATACTGTTGGATACAGATAAAATATATTATATGGATTGTACCCCTTTTTGAAGAAAACAATCTTGAGCTCATTTGAAAACTAGATATTTTTATCAATCTCAAAGCGATTTTTTTATCATTATGAGTCATTTCAAAAGAGACGATTCCCCTTACTACAGTACAGAAGATTTTGAATTGCGTCGGTTTCCAGGTCAACTATAAAACGCAAACAAAAGGTACAATATAAAAAACATGGCAGCATAAAGAGGACCGCTATTGAAAATAGGCTACAGCAATTCATATTTCCAACACCGATAGGCTACACTAACCTAATTCTGGGGTAAAAATCATACATGGGAACATCGGAAATTTAATAAACATCACCACATCTGCTTGTTTATCGTTTACAAAATTAGATAAAAAGATCAGAAATGACATGCACCAATGCTTTGGCCCCTTGTCCGAACCTATGCAAGCCCCCTGTTTTTTGAATCGTGGGAATATAGCGTGTTACCTGTAAAATAGGGTGCTCGTCTACCCTTATATTAATTATAAGTGCAATAAATTACAATCAGTATTTTGATTCCATTCACGCGTGATTGGGTAATTCGATGCAGGAATTACTTGAAATATATCAAATATCATTGTTGAATGAATAAAAACCTTGAATTATTAATGTAGATCAATAGATGCAGATCTCTTATTCATTTTCACAGTCAATATACATTTTGTTACTTTCAGAAAACCTTTGAACCGATAACGAAAATACCCAAATCTTAATTCGAAATATGTCATGGCTAAATTTGTAAACAGGATTGCTAAAAAAAAGTAAACTTCGAAGATTAATAAAACCATTTCAATGATAAATGATGAAGCTATAAGTCAAATTTTTAAAACTTGTACAAAACCAGAATTAGTACAAGGTTCTTAATATATTCTGGTTCCCATGTACCCACATCTTTGCAAACCATCAGAGCATGGCGTGACCATGACTCACGAACAATATGGCGTTCACGCTTGTTGATAACTAAATGATACTATTACTACTTAATTAGGTCTGTATAAATAAGCAATTATGAGAACCGATTATATGGTTATTGCGCTCAAAGTGATCATAATCAGAGGCGTGGAAAGAATCTTCATTCCACAGATCGAAATCCTGATTTTATCAGGAACACAAGCCAAAGGTATCATTGCGTCGGTATTTACCTTCATTGAAATACTACTTAAATCTGCGATTTATATTCCAGACGGTCGCAACGCAAACAATAATTCACAGTCAAACTTAAGAAATGAATACTTATGTACAGTCTGTCAAGAAAGTCATGAAAAGGATTTTGAAGGAACTAAAATTCTTCTTCGCTCGCAACCCTAAATAAGTACCGTAGGTGTCAGTTTGGGTACAACGATGTGTTTATTTTACTATTATGTGTAGATTTTTTGTGATAAAAAAATGTTTTCGGCATTAATATATTAAAAATAAACAAGAGAATATACAAGTGGCGCCCTCAATCCTTTTCATGACTTTCTTGACAGACTATAAGCTTATGTTGGAACATAAATCCCAAAAACTTTAAGATAAAAATGCGTAAGTCGTGCCTTGACGATTCAAAACCAGCTAAAGAACCTGTTCGGTGATACTGATTTCGCAAAGCGTTTACAAAACCATCGAAATTGGTTCACATGTTTTTAAGAAAGATGCTAACTAACAAATTCTTGCTTTCAACGTAACATCGTTCATACCAACGTGAGTAAAAACAATCATGAAGTGGGTACTAAAGAAATAACTGGCGGAACCGGTCCAAAAAATTCAAGTCAATTAATATCAGTTTCAATATACCTATATTAAGTAACAAATGGTATAAGATCACTAAAATCGATTCGATCACCATATGGCAGACAGTAATAATGGAATTGATAACTATTTAAAAAACCCTCATACATGATAATGGGAACTAACAATGGTTTCCATAAAACAGTGAAATTATCTAAAACATAGGGGCCCCTTGAGAATTTCTCCCTAGAACATAACCCGCATTTGCGCGCAGTTTTTACTGTTTCAGTTTATAGTCGTGGTTTTGACAACTGCAAGATTATTTTAAGAGTGGTAGACAACATACATAAAAGTGTAACAACTGTTGATAGTTAGACGTAAGTAGAAAAGCATTTTTCTAAAGGTGCGATAATTTTTGATACAAACGATAAAAAAATTACAGGTGTAAATATAATAATAATATATTATAAAATATAACAATAAAAAAATCTTTAGAAGCCTATCCATTAGGTAAAATGTTTAGTTTGACAATTAAAAGGAAAAGAAGCAAGAATAAAAATATATTTTTCGAGACTAAATGAGCTCAAGCAAAGAAATAGAGTCCAATGAAAATATTTTGACGCTACCTGAAATACAAGAGGCGGCAAGAGTCGTAAGCTACAGAAAACGAATTGTAAGTACCTACTTTCAAATTAATAAAAATGTTTTATATTACCATCGATGCAAATTACTTAGTCTGAATATCTGCGCTTTATTTGAGAAAAGTGGACTCATGTATGTGTGCCTTGATCCACATTATCATGCTCGTACACCAAGACCTGATTGGGGGGCCGCTGCGGTAATGCACAATACTAATAATCATATTCTTCTAACTTATTAAATATACACAATTCTATAAGTGTGTATATAAATATACGTAGAATTTCCTGTAAAACACTGATAAACATAAAACAATGACGAATATCCTGGACACAGTTATAAGTTATAACGATGGCAAAGGGCAATAAGATATGAGATATGTTTAAATACAAACAATACCACACCATTATTATTAATTAGTAGATATTGAAGTCCAACACTACACGTCCAGATGCAGAAAGCATACAGAATTCTAATGTTTTTCCTTTTTAACAGGATCTATAAACTTCTCTTCAATTTTTTGTTGGTTTTGTTTCACACTCGAAGATTTTGAGACAAAAGCCAAAGCTTTGACCAAAATAAGGGTACTTGATAAACATCGTCGCTCTTTACAAACGACTACGAAGAAATTGTCTGACGCACCGTGAGGGTAGCAAAAACCTCATTTGAATAAACTCACGACGTAAAACATCTTCGGTGCATAAGTAATTTTGAACGCACCCGGCTTGAAGGCATAGCACGCGCCAGCGCGAGCGCAGCTTATCAAAACACCTACGCATCATGGCATAAATCGACTCATTCATCCGTTGTGCACACAATCGATGTTTTTGCTCAACACGGGTTTGACGGAACGAAAATATAATATCAAAATCTTTTAGTGATTTTTGCAGAATGGTTGACGTAAAAATTATTATCATTCGAGTCGAGTTTTCTGTGATGCCTGATACGCTAAAATTTTACCTACTCATGTCATAAGAAAATAAAATATCGTCAAAAGAGCGTAAAGCATAAAATTATTGACGCTTGGTATTTCCAGATTTCGAGACTCGTAAAACTTGGGGAGTGTCAAATAAATTTTGGTCTCGTTCCGTCAGTACCGGGAAGTTTTCGCAACACTACTAAAAAAGACCTTGATGAACTTTGACACAAATACAAGACCGACCCATGTTACTTATTCATTGATGAAAAAATCCATTGCGAATCCGTCTCCTCGATAACAATAGAAAGGATCGTAAGAACTTTTGTTAAGACGGCCCCAAAAAATAATGCTCCCTCAATTTCTTGAACTCCCCTTTAAAATGTATACAATATTTCTTCTGACATCAAACCAGCTGGTATATAAAATGTATAAAGTTTAAAAAAAAAGTGGCTTGCCTCCACGTGGTCGGAAATTTGACTGGTTTGTTCATAGATATTATTTAAAATGCTTGAATGGTGACTCAAACTTATTTTGTCACGACTATGGCAATAAATTATTCATTAAAGTGTTCCTCGTAGCAATTTATTGGTGTATTATTACGTGAAAAAACGCCTTCCTAAAATGTCAACTTAGCAAAGTCAGTAAAAAACTTCACTGTCAGGTTCATGTTTAATAAACTCATAAAGACATAGTGTGAGTACTAGTGCATTAGGAGCAGTTGCAATCGTGTGAAAGTCGAGTCCTGCACTCACCCCAATTACTTTAGTATTCATAGAAAAGCCATGTTAGATAAGGATGGATGTTTGACTTATCGATGTGTTATCGATAAACGTTAGAAAAAGAAACAGAAACATAGGCAAAGTAAGCCAATGTTTAATTATCAGTGGCTAAAAGGGATAAAGTTGTGGACGAAAACGTTTGTATAGTTAGTTATTCAAACAAGAAAGGATTGAAATTCCTGTAAAGAAATAGTCTTCGAAACCGAACCGGTTAAGATACTACTTTTGTATTGCGATAAACTTTGGAACTTTTGTTGCACTTAATAACTTCAACACCGAATGGTCAATACCTTATTGAATGCACCCATTTCTTATGGTCCGAACAGTTATCCTTATTCGTAGAATTATAAATATTACACAGCAAGCAATAAAACAAAAAGAACACTCATAAAATTTTAAACACTCGGCAAAATGCAATAATGAAATACTTTTTGAAAGCAGAAGCATTTGGAGCGCAAAGATCAAACGTCGCAAGCGCATTTTATCGATTTTTGCGAGGGACATCACTTACTCGCACCTTGCTTTCCATCTGCCTCGATGCACGTGAGGCAATTAAGGCCATCGGCTCTTTGGGGGTGCCACCCTCTGTACAATGGTCGTTTACCTTAGTACGGAGGGGTTGCAACGTGGTCAATGCACCAGCTTTTATTGTTTGGAGAGACTCCCACGGGAGACAAAGAGGTTAATGTGGTAGGATTTTCGACCCTCTTAAAATTCCGAGTAAGATAGTAAGTAAAAAGAGGACATTTAATTATTGTAAAGTTGAAAATATTCTAAAAGAACAGACTGTACGTACAATGTTCTTTATACCATAGTAGCCGATTGTTTGAAAATGAGTTTTCTTGCAGAATAGATCTTTCCAATACCTCTCAATGGACAAATCCTTGGATCTCAAGGCATCGCTTGTAATAATTTAAAAACAAATTCTTTTCATTATTAATCCTGACAAAATATTGCTTAGAATGAAACAAATGATGATAAATTAAAATTCCAGCATATTATTAAGTTTTGATCGGATATATTGGTCTTGGAACATTTATTTTTCAATTAGATGACCACGTCTCGGTCTTTGGTATCGTGTTCATGAATAAAAATGTGATTCTTTGGTGACACAGAATATGGGATTATTAAAAAAATTATATCTACAATATACATAAAATAAAATCGCAGCGTTGCTATCCTAGGAACGATAGAGAAACCAAAGACATCTTTTATACATTTTTGTCTGTTTGTGCTTTTTTCTGAACGATAAACTGCAAAACTCAAACTAGTTTTTTTTTTTTAAAGTAACAAGATATCGGGCCCCTTAAGAACACATTACTTTGATTTATGGGAAACAATTGCTAAGTGCCACACGTCAAATAAGGGACCTTAGAAATAATTCAATAAGTGGTTAGCACAGTCAAAGTTCCACATCTGGTTATCATTTAAGACGACCCTTTGAAAGGATCGAGAAATGGTACAAAAGAAGGCAATCGAATTATTGTGCAAGAACATTAGGAAAGAACAAGGTGCAAGGCTAAGTATTTATCTCATCGGACCTTTGTCACTACAAGATGAACCAAAATGTTTGCAGATTTATTTCGTGTCAGACTACAAAGAGCAGGCCAATTCCAGAAATCAGAACTTTCCACAATTAAACAGAAAGAATCGAGAAATGGTACAAAAAGGGGCAATAGATTCATTGTGCAACATTAGGAGAGGACAAGGAGCAAGGCTAAGTATTTATCTCACAGATCTCACCGTATCTTTGTTACCACAAGATGAACCAAAATGTTTGCAAATTTATTTCGTGTCCGACTACAATGAGCAGGCCAATTTCAGAAATCATAATTTTTACTATTATAAAATGACCTTACATTCCGATTCCAAAGCATGCTGCATCACTTGAATTCGAACGACCATAGTATTAAAACTATATTCAAAACAGTCAACAGCACAGACAGACGTCCCAGACCGCTCATTGGCAGGTATACGCTCCCATCACAGACGATATTGCAGTAGTATTGGTTGACCGATAGTGTGATAGACGTGACACCGTCTTTCGCAGACAATAATTATGATGATCGCCTGCAAGTCCTGCAACGCATCGAAACGCATCGGTCTTACGACGTTCTGCAATATCCGTTAGTATATTGACACGGCGAAGATGGTTACAATAATTTTGGACTATACCAAGTTAACCCTACACATTGACCAGTTTATTGTGGATACGTATGCAAAAATAGAGACGGAGCGTTTAGTATACAAGCACTAACCAGAAACGTTTGCGCGCCCATCTACGGGACACTATGCAATTGGACAGTAACGTGGAAAACTTAGGGCGATTAGTGACCTAGCCATCCAACTTTACTGGTGGTCCACGATATACCTGTGCATAAACAAGCGCAAGATGCTTTTAGCTATGTCCGAAAGTACCGCCGGCCGGACTTATTTATAACGCTCACAACAAATCCAAAGTGGAACGACATTTCCCAAGAAAATCTTACAGAACAATGTTATGATAGGCATGATATTATTATTGGAGATTTTTATTTATAACTACCTACTTATTTAAGTATAAATGGAAATAAAAACGCGCAGGAGTTTTCTGATTTACTTTTATAAATTGGTGACGGCACATATCCATAAGAAGAAGGTTTAGAAGGTAAAGTTATTTTGGCGGAAAATTTATGTTGTTCCGTTTCATCACTACGAGATCTCATTTCATCTGTGTATGGTGATCCCATAGAAATTCAAAACCACGCAGCTTTTTGGCTATGCCAAAGAGCTATTTTGGCCCCTCGCAAAGATCAAGCGGCAGCAATAAATGCTGGAATATTGACGCATATTTATGGGGAAGATGTCGAATATTATACTTCTATTAATAAGGTCATGGAAGAAAAAGATGCTACTAATCGGTAGAATTTTTATATTCTCTCAGCACATGCTGTTCCAACTTCCAACACATAAAATTAATTTAAAATTCGATGCCCCCAATAATTCTTCTTAGAAAATTAAGTCCACCTAAGCTTTGTGGCACTTGACTGATTTAACCAAATATTATGGTGATAGTGTATTGATACCCAGAATCCCTATTCCAAATAATTTTCCGTTTCATTTTAAGCGTGTGCAGTTCCCAGTCAGCTTATGTTATGCAATGACCAAAGGTCAGACTTTACGCGTTGCGGGTGTGGACCTCAGTTTCGGCTGCTTTTCACAATGCCATCTCTATGCAGCTCATTCATTCACGTGAACATGAAATTTCAAGCCAGCTAAAGACTACTTTAACAAGACTATGGACAGGATTTAGTAAACTCCCGATCGATCGGATTTATCATTAACAATTGTTAAGGTTTTTTCCGGGTAATTTGTTCTACAGGGCCCAAAATAAACAATAATGCAATAATAACTATGACAAGGCTGAACATTATGGGTGCTAAATCTTTGAATGAAGCCGCCTATGACTTCATTCAAGACCCAACTAGTTACTCTACCCACGCTAAGGCAAAGGCATCTCGCAAAGGTACGTGAGACCTTGGTTACATCTCAAGGTCTCTGAAAGCACGCAGGATTATCCGGGCCATTTGCTAGTCAAGTCGTAACGTAACCAACTTAAAATATTCAAATATTATTCGCATGTGGCTTGCTTTGTAAGTGATTGCTTCCTTTTCTATTATTATCATCATGTATATACTTATTAATCAGTTTAAATATCCTAATGGCTCCCGTTATAAACAATGCAATGTTCATTGCTGTTTTCGCTTACTATATTTTCATTACAATTGTCAGATTAACTTCAATGTAAGCCGGAATCTTGGCCATAGACCAGCCTCTTGTGCCTCGAGTAAATATCACAGCTGATAAAACTTTTTTGGATTCCAACCGGTCACGAACAAAAAACGACCTTGGTTCAAAAGCATTAAGATAACATCATTCTAAGAGAAACAAGTTATTTCCATACTAAAGATCTTTAAGTTCTTTGTAGTATTTTGTATTGACCTAATCTGATCCCTCTCATATCCCGCTGTTAACTGTAGCACTGGCATCTTTTGGGGTTTCAACAACTTAACTTGGTTACGAAGAGTTCACAATTCATAATTTGTCGTTTCACTAACTTGATCCTTTTTTACAATGGCTCCTAATTGGGATGTTGGAAACCAGCTCCAGGCCTCGCCTCGAATTATTTGCGAGGTCAAAAGTTCACGGAAACGAGGTTTAAATAAGCTCTCGCTTCCTCTTAGTTACGGCATACAAATATCGGCATAAAATCCTCTGTGACCGTAATCAAGGTCTTGGTAGAACGTACCTGAGTACGTTGGGACTAAATTTCAGGCCAAAAGGACTTAAGCACTTTTTGGTTCTAAAAATATGTAGAAAATCTTGATATTATGAGTTTTCCACTATGTTACTATGTATAAGGGCCGAGTCACACCGAAATGGCAGCGGCCGGCAGGTTTATAAAATGTCATTGAATGACATTATCATGTCGATCATATAGATTGATTTTCTACAACTACCCTACACGCCTATTATAAGCGCCGTGAAAACTCGATTCAGTATTTTCTGGTTTTGTTTATCCTCGTCACGTTTTGACGTCGACGTGTTTATTACATTTACTATAACGCGAATTGTTAATAAATTGTTCTGGTCGGATAAAAAATAAAAAAACGAGTTTTGAATTTTTGGGTTGATTGTGTTTGTTAATTGACGAGAATGTTACGCAATAGGACAAAAACTAAAAATGGTTTTAAAATGTGTATAAGTCAGAAAATCTTATGTATGTATGGTATTACATGATTAGTACATACAGAATCGGCTGTTCTTATCATAAACGATACAATATTTAGGTACCTTGATACCGGACAGTCGACTGTATTACAGAATGGCGAAGTTTAAAATACCGATACGTACGATAACTGTATGGGACTCTTAGCTACATAGACTACATTGTACGTATCGGTATTTATACAGGTTTTTTATGTAATGCGGATAATTTGCAGTGTTTCAGTGTCTGTTCCTAAATGCAACCGCACTATTGGGATACACTTTACAACAAAACGAAAATTCGACTTAGTATGGGGGGGACGCATAGTTTACTAGCGCAAGCCACACAAAATCAAATTTTCATTTAGTTTTGGGGTGAATTTTAATACTGTGGTTGCATTTGGAAACGGACACTGAACCAATCTGCAAATTTTGCGCAATACATAAAAAAAATATCCTGTATGCCCGGCTATATTAAGCTACACATTTTCAGTATAAGCTGCCCTCGCATTGTACGGAAAGACTATACAATGCGTGGTCAACTTATACTGGAAATGTATAGCTTGATATGTGGCCGTGTGTACGTTAGTTCGACAGTATATTGGTATTTTAAACTTCGACATTTCGAAATAAATTGCGGACAATCATTCTTGCGTGTCCAATAGTTATGATAAGGTATGCAAATAGTACTTAATACATTAATGAGGTAAGATTGAAACGAATACTGTTTATGCTATTGATTCAATGCACAATAGTTTGAGCGACAATTTGCGAATAACCTTTGATATGACGGTGCTTATAAGTATGAGGAGAAACTATCGTCCTTCAGGGTTAGTACGGCAGGTGGACAAACCCGTTTTCTCCACCTTTTGTCTCCTTGACAGAAGACAAAACGGTAGAGAGATGGTTTGGTCCCCGATTTTTCTTTCGACAAACCCGTTTTAGGGTTCCGTACCCAAAGTGTAAAATGGGACCCTATTACTCAGGCTGCGCTGTCCATCCGTCCGTCTGTTTGTCCGTCTGTCTGTCTGTCCCTCTGTCACCAGGCTGTATCTCATGAACCGTGATAGTTAGACAGCTGAAATTTTCACAGATGATATAGGTAATTCTGTTACTGCTATAACAACAAATACTAAAAAACAGAATAAAAAAACTATTTAAGGGGCTCCCATACAACAAACGTGATAAGTTTTGCTCGTTTTTATAGATAATGGTACGGAACCCTTCGTGCGTGAGTCCGACTCGCACTTGACCAGTTTTTATTTTTTCCACCTTTTGTCTCCTTGACAGAAGACAAAACGCAAAATCAGGAGACAAAACAGAAAAGATAGTGAAGTTCTTATTGGAATAAGAATACGAATTCTCAATAACCTTTGCCATCTAATTTCGGGAATCGTTCAAATCCAAATATAGACCTTAAACTTAAACAGTGGAGTACGTTTTAGTGCTATTAATATTATACATAAGTACACAATAATGTTGAAATTTCTAGAAATAGAACAATGGCAATAAGCTAATATTGCGTGTCGAATGACCTAGGCCATGCACACGGGTCCTATAGAATCTGTGGCATCACAAATGGCATACTAATATGAATGTTCCTTATTTTAAGCCTTTTACAAAGCGGCAAACTTTGTGTAGTTTTGTAAAACCGGATGCCGGATTGGTGTCGATGTTCGAAGAAACGGTCACCCATCCAAGGACTGACCGCGGCAAGCGCTGCTTAACCTCGCTGATCGACTGATCTGCGCGGTAGCTATATAGCTACGAGCCCCTTACTTAGGTACTTCTAAACATTTATAATCCTACATCCGAATTTAACAAGTCCATGCCTTACTGCCAACTGAAAATCAGCGTTGGGCTCTCTGCGCCCAGCAAATGCTGAGCTGGCTACCCTTTCGGCATGGCATGCTTGACAGCATATACATATTATTTAAAAATATTTTCATAATTATCAACTTTTGATGTGTGTTATTTTTATAATTATTTTTTTTTATCTTCTCTCTCTTATGTTGTCAATGTGTCTGTGCCGAATAAATGATCTTTTCTTTCTTTCTTTCTTTCCTTACATAACTTATCTCTCAGGTCCCCGGCGAATAGATACCTACTTAAAACAAAACTTAAGTAGGCAGACGTACGGCAAACTAAGTAGGTATTTGTAGGTACCTAACTAGGTACTATGTAGGTTATCATTCTCCTGCCCTTTCCCCATTTTATTTAGGGTCGGCGCAATGTCTTCTTCTTCCATTCATCTCTATTAAAGTTCTGGATACTCAAAGCTATTAGACGTCATCATGAAGGTACTGCGGTATAACAGCTAAGTACCAGTTGTAAGTGTAAAATACCTATTGGTATTCGGCTGCAATGAAATGCAGCTTTGTCTGGTAAGAGTGGAAGCAGGGCCTCCAACAAGGAAAAGCAAAAAAAAAAAAAAAAACAATTTTATTCCGTTTCTTTAGGAAATGATAGCAAATTCTAAATAAAAGTACCTACCTACCTAGGTATTTAGGTAAAAATATTAACCCGACTTTCGTTGACCTGCAGCCGTTGCCATGCGTGGATAAGGTTGTATAAAAAACAAGAAAAACAATGGCTAAATAAAAATGAAGTAAGTAAGTAGGTAGGTAGCCTTTATTTTTATACCTTATAAAAGTAAATATAATTTATATGCTCCAAAAAAAGTGGCAGCCCTAGTCTTTCATAACCAATGAAGGAAGACATCATTAGTCTATGTCCATAGTATAAGTACCTACTTACTCACACCCTCTTTAAATCGATAAATAAGTTGAAGGAGAGGCCGAATGTAAAACAAAACAAAGATGAATTAAAAAAAGAAAATAAAAATAAACAAACAACTCACTTTCTACGGCGGCCAGCGATGGTTTTGTTATTATCAATGGCAAAGTTGAAGGATTCGCCAAAAATCCGATATTGCAGGTCATCGTCATTACTTGGATATTGCATCTCTTACACACAAATTACTACGTTTATAATAAATAAAACACCCTTAACACTATTTAATCTTAGAATCATCGTTGCTTAACATTATACAAACACTTTTAAAGTTAATTCTAACGCGAACATAACTATTGGCTTGCGATACCGCCAAAGTTGATTAAATTATCGATTGCCCATATGCTATAATTTGTTCTTTTTTTAACGGCGGACGTCGCGGGCCGATGAATCTCGGCTGCTACGCGCGCGAAGCCGGACTGACTGAACAAACGTGTGATGGCTGGCGACCGCTCGCGGGAAGCCGGCGCGTTATCCCTCGGCCATGGTGTTGCCAATTCGGGGATACTCCACTGGATCGTGGTTTGTTTATTTATTGATATGATAAGTTAGTCCGTCCGAACTCGAAGTGTTCAACTGCAAGTACCAACAGTTATTCACAAATCTAATAAAAAATACCTTTTGACAGCTGTTTGGATAACCGTAAATTCAGGGGGTCTACCACCTACCACGTAACTAAAATGGCAATGAACATCGACTCTGGTAAGAAACTGTAATACGATCTTGAGAGAATAAACTTCGAGCTACTTTGTAAAAAAAATACCAATAATGAAGTACTTAAATACTCATGATCGGCATTTTTTACAAGGTAGGTAGCTCAAAGTTTCAAAGTTCAAAGTCTCTCACGATCGCATTGAAGTTTATTACCAGAGTCGATGTTCATTACCATTTTAGTTACGCGGTAGAACAGCTGATCACTATAGCTAGTTTAAAAAAATGTAAGATTGTAACTGGTAGCTGGTAGGTAGTGAAAATGTTTTCATTCAGCTTTTTACTATTAACTGCACCTGTTAGAATTTTTTACTTAGAGTTTGTGCTTTTTAAAGCACAAAAATTACAATCGCTGAATTCGTACCGTACTTATTATCCAAAAAAATATATCGAAATCACATAACCTACTAGGTCTCATCGGAACAGCTCGAAAAGATTTATCAGTAGGTATTTTTATTCACATTTGTCAGTATTTTAGCCATGTACTTACGTTGGAGTAGATACGGCCATGCGTCGCCGTGCACCGCACAGCTAAGGTACTAGGGGACCTCTTTACATCCGATCGATCGAAGTCAATTAATTATCATGTAGTGTAATAAATAAAACGATTGTAATAAGTAATAACTCTATTAACGCCTTTAAACTTACGTAAATCCTGACATTGTGTTTAGGGAGTTTTCAAAATATTTTCTGGCAACACCGTCATGTCCCCGTACGCCCGGGGCCGTGCTATAATGACCATGGAATTCCATACTTAATAGTTCAATTTATTGTAGGGATGTAGGAATCTGACTCGGTACCAGGTATAAGTTTGTAGGGAAAGTAGGTACCTAAGTAAAAGAAGTCTGCCTCTAGTTTAAAATAAATTCGACCTTCATGCAACCAGTTTTCGTACACTAGGTACCTAATTAATAATCATGAAATATAAATAAATTCAAATTGTTTAAATTTATCACAAGCTAATTTAAATTTATTGATTTAAAAACGTATAATTTCGTCTTCGTGAAGTAGAACAATAATTGTGATAAGAACTTTATTTTATTGGATTGCATATGATTTTTCTGATAAAAACATTGCATTGATGATCATAATTTAGAAAAACATGAACTTGTTATGTTCCCTTGAAATGGAAATGCCAACTAGGCAAAAAGTTTGTATCGCAGACAAATAATGATTTAATGAGTTATGTCTATAATTATTCCACTTTAAAAACATGAATGAACCAAAGTTGAATGAATATCGACAACACAGACACTAAACAGATAAGTGCTTGTCCGGTTGTGAACTGTTATGCTGCGATTCTATCCAATTCCGAACGTGAGATCCGCAAACCATAACAGTTTACTGATGTAGGTAGTGTAGGTACAGGATAATTTTTTATGTAGTGTGCAAAATTTGCAGAGTGATTCAATGGCTAATCCCAAATGCAACCGCAGTACTAAAATTCGCTTCAAAACACAATAAAAATATGATTTTGTTTGGCTTGCGAATTGCGGTAGTAAATCATGCGTGTCCTCCATACTAAGTCGAATTTTCATTTTGTTTTAAAGTGTATCCCAATTCCCAATACTGCGGTTGCATTTAGGAACAGAGACTGAATCACTACAAATTATGCGCACTACAGAAAAAAATATACTGTATGGTATGTAATGTGTGACATGACTACCATCTTCCGACACCTCAGATTGTTGGAGCTAACACTCGGATTGGAACATAACATCACACATGTCGAATAGTTCGCCTTTGGAACTTCGTGTTTCAGACACCTCCGCCCTCCGCACTCCTCTTGTGGCTCTGCCACACTTGGTTCTGTATTAATTCAGAAGTTACTCAATATATCACATGGATTGATGACGTCAGTGACGCACCCAGACGCATTTCACGTGCAAAGCTTTAGTCCACGCCCGAACAGGCTACACGCCCACGTCATATATTTTAATAAAATCGAAGGCGTCCGTAGGCAAGGCCATGGATTTAGTAGTTAATGTTACGTCTACGCTGGTCTATGCAGCAATCTAACAAGAATCCAAGCAAATGTCGCTTAGAGACATCCAATATAGATCATAGGCTACACAACTTTTCAAAACCTTGAAGACAGAGCAGCACGGCTGCACGGCATATTATTACTTAACCACGTCCACGATTAAAGACGGATCAATAATCATAGTATAATTCTTCAGATGGATGCAGACCAGCATTCCATTTGACGATTGATTACAGATTATGAGATGAGTTATCTTGGACATTTGGTCACACACTAACGATATAATCGTTGAAATAGCCCGGCGGACTAAATGCCGAGTTTACTGTTATGCAGATTCAAGTCCTAAAGTAAGGTATTCCGTGCGCCACTGTTCAAAAGTGGCTTGAGCTAATACTTCATGCAGCCGTTCCGTGTCAGAGTCGCCCGAATTTCCTTCGAAAGATACGATGAACGCGGGTCATATAAAACGTTCGTTGTAATTTGCATTCATGCCTCGGCCTCGCAGCCTCGCTACGCTCGAGTGTAAATCAGCCTTACCTATCTACTTGTTTTTCTTTCCCACATTAGTACCAAGCTTCGAGCTATTATTTGATACGATTCAGACCCTTAAGAGGACAACGGAATCTTGTGGCATTCGCAACAGGATAAACCACTTCTATGTTGAAAGATAAAAGGACAGACTTATGGTGTAGATTACTCGGATTTAAATGTAAGAGTAAATTGTTTTGTTTTGTAATTAGTGTATATAAACCGTTTATTTGTAATATTAGGTATCTGTCCCTCATTAAACGAGCATGTAGACTGCATTATGAATGCGATCTGCTTTGTTTCAATTTCAACTTCCTGTTGTGGCCGAATCGTCAGCTGTGTTTCTGGAAATGTCTCCTGTCATTGTGTCCCCAAGATAAAAATATTAGTTTTATCTTAATTCTAATTTTATTATAGAGTACAAAATAAAATTCATCAGGATATCTCATAATTTCGTACCGGAAATAGCATCAATGAGACTCCTACTCGCTACTTCAGTAGTAGTCCAGTTACCATTCATATGACTGGTTTCTACCCGAATACACTGACCTTCAAAAACACTTGAGCGTAAAATACATGTAACATACTACCTTTGTACGCTAGGCTTACACACAGTAATTGTTATGACGGGTGACATAAGCAGGACTCACTGTAGAACCGAACCCAGTCAAACAACTATTAAAATTTTTCAATATTTCCAATTAAACACAAAGCTTATAACTACCACTCACTCTTCTTTGATAATGACATAATCTTCCTCAGCTTCAGTAGATAGTTTCGCTTGAAGGACTTTAAGTCTCTCTATCTGGAACTGCAGGTACGATTTTGTTCCTTTTTCTTCAGCCATGCTGCGAACAAAACATTAATAATGTGTTAAAGTTCGCAGCCGCAGTATTTAAACTTGTATCTAAAACTACCAATCGGCAAACGAAGGAAGCTGATTTCTACATTCAAGAAATATATTATTGAAGACTTGTTCGAACTTGGATATTGATATCGGATAGGCTGGATGCAAAAGGCGGTGGAGCGTGTTGGCTACACTTCGGAGTTTGGGAAATGCTATGCTATCCAACAGTGTACTGTGATGACCACCAACGTAATATGCCTTCCAAATAACGAGACTTGTTTCGATCCAGTGATATTAAAATTTGTTGACTTTAGAACATTCGCCGAGGTTAAGGGACTTTGGAAGACAATTTCCAAAGTTCAAAATTAGAGAAATTTAATGCCGTCCCTATAATATTGACTGTTGCTAAACAGAAAACAAATTATAACAAAAGTAGGCTTCTTAGAACAGCCCACATATGCCGCCGGACGTGTCGTGTCATTCTTCAGTGTAGGTATAAAACCTATTAAGATCGCTCCGCTTCTGTGATTATATGTCATCAAGATTCCTGGACCTACAATCTCGAGATAGAAAAACTTGACTAGTGTCCTGTAACTTTGATTGATTGAACTAAACCGGTTTCTAGTCCGTAATAAAGGGATACGTGACGAGCTTACCAACTCTGAAGTGAGGTACAGCGTTTGTGCAAAAATTTAATAAAAACTAATAAGACCACCGTGTCTGACTCTGTATTCGCGACGGGAGACTCGAGACTAATTTTGATAGGAATAAGTTCACTTTGACACATTCGCGTAAGATCTTCAAAAGACATCCACTATTTCCTAAGACTAATTCAGACGCTGGATGACCGATGTTTCCAAACAGTCTCAAGGAACTAATTCGTATAAGAAATAGGAGGGAACAGAGATTAGTTTTCAGTTACTACTTTGGAGGAAAGACTTATATATTAATTGAATAAATTCCTTTGATAATGAACGAAGTGAGAAAGCCTTTATCTTCATTAAATGTCACGTATTAGCATTTACAATACTTGAGTTGATCATCTTCCTTTTGCCCAACTATATTGAGATTGACGTCCAGTTTAACTAGATGGCTAAATACCAGTATCTTAATTCTTACACGAATCGACTGCCAGCTTACCTCCACAAATTAAATTCTAGGAGATACCGATACCCCATCTGCATCTATTACCCTTTAGATTGCTGCTAAATTCATAATCGCCAAGCCAACCTCAAGAATGATCGTATTTCGAGCAACATTATAATCACCACAGGCAGACCGACCAATCATTGTTGTGTTGTATGTATGATATCAGTAACTGCCTCGAGTGTATTCGCCAAAGGACCATAAGAAATACATCGTGTGACAGGACAGCCCTACACGGCAAATCATAATTAAACGACGGAAGAGGGCAATTGTAAGTGTCTCTAGGTGACGTCTATTACCATCAAAATATTATATTTCATACGTATTCACGATACGAATCTTAGATTTTTCCAACCATCGAGTAACCACGACATGTGGCTTCGAATTTTATTGATGCACCTGGCGGCAAGTCGGCAACGTCATTTAGAACTCCATTTACTGCGTGTAAGGAGCGTGAAAATAATAATACGAGTAGGAAGAAAGGCTAATGTTTTGTCGTGTGGAACCTTTCCAAGCATAGGTCATCGCGTGTCTTCATTACGAGGATATAGAAGGACTATACACGGAGATTTCCGTCATTTATTGGAAGGAAGAGAGGTATTTCTGGTATTCATTATAACCTGTGCATAGACGATACTCGAAGAACCGAATCATTTCTACATTGAATTGAGAATTACGAAAAAGTTGAAATACAAGAATGTTCAGTACCTATAAATAGTATTAGGTACTACCAGGTACTACTAATACTAAATTTATGAAGGACACATTTGGAAGATTGAAGGAAAAAATGATACAATGTCAAATGAACTGTCCATGTGAAAGTGATTCCAAGTGGTTTTGCATTTCTATAAATAATTATATTAATATTTTCTATTTGTGTACCTACCCCAGTTATGCCTAAACTGGTAGAACATAGTGAACTGCGCATTCACCCAACATCTTGCAATGTACTAAACTGTACCTACCTGTGTTCAGCAATAAATATTTGATTTGATTTGATTCTGCGAATATTCAGAAAGTCATGGAGAGATTCGATGACAGAAATGAAATTGAGTTTCCTATTGCTAATGAATAAGTTACTTATAATTCCTTTAAAGCTAGGATTAAGAAAAGATACAGCAAAGTTTATAATAATAGTAACACTACCTGAGTTTAAACAGCTTGTTGCAAATATAACGACATAAATTTTTAATTCTTAGATTGATCCTAAGCATTATTCATTATGATAATCTTCTAGGATTTAAACGTGTTTTCACAGAATAGAAATAATACCATCAATTTTTTTCGGTACTTGCGTAAAAGACCGGTCCATTAAATAATAAGTTACTGACATTGGATTCTAGCAAACGCATGCATTAAAATCAATTCGAGTAATCGATCGATTAATCCCATTCATAGTTCATCAAGCACATTAACAAGATATCGGGCCTCTAAGGTGCACATGTCTTTAATTTATGTGAAACAAGCTGAGGGCAAGTGTCAGTGTTAGGATGCAATATTTTAAATGCTTTCTCTAAGTACCACGCACAGTCCAAACGCCACATTTGTTTATCGGTTATGAGGACCATTGAGAGACCCTTTGGAGCAATTGAAAAATTGTACAAAAAAGGCAATAAATTCACTGTGCAAAAACATTAGGAAACGACCATGGGTGACCATAGCGTGGGAAGCTGGGAGATGGATCACTGGAAGGAAGAACAGAACAGTTGGTCTTGGACCACTATAGGGGACGGTCGTAAGAGCCAGAACTAGTATTTAAAGTTAGCCTAGGATAGTTTAAGGCTAGTTTATTGTTATAAGTAAGTGATACGACTTGAGCCGCCGTATGTAATACTTCAATTATAGGAAAAGCTAAAATTGTTGTTGTGTGGGACTGGGCCGTAATACATTACGCGGGCTCAGTGTAGATTGGTGGATGACTAGAAAACATAGGTAAGTTAAACCTTACGATTTCGTCACAGTGATCTACATTTTACGTTTTGGATTGAGAAATATGACGAAAAGATGTGGCCTCGGCGTAGAAAAATCATTCGAGTAACCTTAAAGGGATTAAATTGTCAAAAGCACATTTGAATAGATCTTTATCTATTCACTGAAACCTTTTACGGTTCACTTTCTCGAAATTAAATAGGTACAAACAGGCACCAGTCTCATCCTAAGGGAACTTTTTATACTTCTTGTAATTTGCAACCCTAATAGGCAAGGGTCAGATAATAAAGAAACTCATAAAAAGCTTCAGTAAAATTGGCTTAAAATATGCCAATATGGTCTCTTTATAGGCCAAGGTAGTTACTAGTTACCTCATTAACTCAAATAGTGGTTGCAAGCATGGCAGATCGGATCCTACACACCTCTTGACAAAGTGCCAATCTACAACTACTAGTGTTGATCGCTCCAATGAAGATAGACTTTTCTGATGTACCGTAGTCAATTTTGAAGGAGTCGTGTTCGGTAAATGGCGATCTCGGCCAAACCGTAGGTAATGAATACGTAGCGATTTTATACTTAAAGGGTTCGACACCTAAGTCGTACCACAAGCGAAATGTCCTAATACCTTATTGCCGTCATCGGGGAACGGTGAATGTACATCTGGCTTTCCGAAAACCTTCAGTAATCGCAGGTTACATCCAGCAAATATTACTACGTCTACTTTTGACGCTATTTAGCTAATAGGTAGGTACATTAGGTACAGGATTTTGCATTCAGCAGGATGTAGAAGAGCGGCCATGTCAACTTTGCAGTCGCATATTATCTAGATGACATTCCGGTCTGCAATTTTACTGTCTACCGTCACCTTACATTCCGTTAGGGCTCTTCTCGTTCGGCCATCACCACGTCTTACCAAATGTCAACTTCCATGGATGCCGCGGCCCCTGTTAGGTAGGTACCATAAATGAAGCCTACTACTTACGTAATTTTAGAGATCCCCATATCGGTACAATTTCTGTCACGGATTCATTTTCCGTCGTTTCAGACCGGATCTAAACGACGGATCTTGACGATAAATCATCAGTAGGAAGGATCATTTGGAAGAATTAATGCTTAATTAATTACCTAACTTCATACTTACGGGAAACTGTTGCTAACCTAGTAACAAATAAAAATGTAGATATTGCTTTCTTAGATGAAGAAATACTTTAGATACTTACCTACCTATCGGTTAAGGAACGTAAACATGAAAGCGCTATCAACTCATCAACGTAGTGTTATACTATCTTTTTATGGACAGATAATCTATTGAAGTGCGTTCATAAACGAAAACCATGTTCGACCTCATTTTACAAATACCTTATAGATAAAGAATAGAAAATGACAGAACTAGTCAAATACGAGTTCAAAATGCGAATAAATAAAATGGCCGAGTTAACATTGCATAATCAACACACCTAATCACGGACGACATTGAACCGTATTACGTAGTTGTGCATGGAGATACCAACGATCATAAAATGACGAAAAGTGCATTCAATCCGCAATATAACAGCTGGAAATTGTTTGTAACGTCAATGATTACTGAAATTATACACAAAATAACGAATTTCTTTCAAATTAGAATCCGTTAAATATTCGAAGATCAAATTCGAAGGAAAAACGTTATGGTCAACGGTGAGCCAGTACCATTATTTATCCAAAATAAACAGCTCCTGTCATCATTTTCCCTGCATATACCCATTTCTATACCAACAATGAGTTTGATATCAACAAATAAGTGAGGTAGAAGTGAAAATAAGTGAGCAAGACGGTGTATTTTGTGGTTATAGCACATCCATAATGACGACATTATTGATCGTACACATACCTTGACTGTTCATTTTTCTCCATGTATTCTTCTTGTAAAGAATCCTAACAAAATAAAATTACGAATAAAAAGTATAGACAATTATTAAACTGTAGCAGGGAATATATTACTTTGGATTGCACATTATTATAGTAAAATAAATAAAAACTTTTTCCAAGTCATATAACCACAATTCGTTAGTATTCGTTACAATCAAAATGGATCATTGTCTGTTTCATTCATATCAGCGAGAATCGTCTCATGTGAGAAAGAGAGGTACAATAAACCGTAAATAGAACTTTATCAACACGACAGCGCCATTCAGCGCCATCTTTGTAGGAAACGAGTGTTCTCTTCCTAGTTTATGGTATGAATGTTGCAAGGTGAGTGTCGTAGTAAAATCGACTAAAGTATTTTATTCACTCATGAGGTCGTTTGTCCACAAGTGATCACAATACGCCCCAACGCTGGCGGTGTGACGATCCAATTTTTTAGTCTTTAACAGACCGTAAATAATTATGATCGTCGGCGTCGATATAACAATACACCGTCTTACACTATTTTTAACCGACTTAAAAAAAAGGAGAAGGTCTCTATTTTTTTCATTTATCAACCGATTTGGTAAATTAGTTTTCTGAAGCATGTTTTACTTTTTAAAAGATTATTACAGTTACCGTTCGGGATCATCCGGGCTCGTAGCTTCATAGCTACCACGCAGATCAATCGATCAGCGAGCTGCGGTTGCCGCGGGCAGTCCCTGGATGAGTGACCGATTTTTCGATATCGAGAATTCGAGACCCCTCCGTGCCTCGGACAGCAAGTTAATCAGTTGGTCCCGGTTGTCATACGAATACCTGTGACTATCGTTACCTTACGGGAGTCGGCAACCCAAAAAGTGTGACAACCGGTCTTACCTAAGGGTATCAGTGTCTCCCAGTAATTGGGTGCCGGAGGTCAGATGGCAGTCGCTCCGTATAAAATACTGATATTCAGTCGTATCTGGTTAGACTGGGAGCTGACGCGACCCCGACGTAGTTGGGTTATAGGCCAGGCCGATGATGAGTTTATAATTACCGTTCTAAATTTTTAATTTCACTATTCTGGACTGTTTATACTTTATACTATATTAAAGACTTTATTTAATCAGCTGAATAAGTTCTCGAATAAATTAAATGTAAAAACATGGGATGTTCCCTTACAAATAATTTAATTCTCGTCCACAAATCGATAGATAATTATTAGTAAACTTTAAATAGAAATTTAGGACCAAGAGCCCAAGTGATTCATCCGTTTTATTTCGCTCAATGAGTGGAGTCTCTGAATTACGATTATGGACAGTAAAATTCCATGTAATGCGCAACCGGCATTATAGGATTAGGAATTTACTATAAATATCCTGCAATTGAAATGCATAGTGCTAACAGGTACGTAACCTATTACGTACCTGTTAGCACTATGCATTTCAATGGGATACAATATAACAAGGTAAATATAACTCTGTTCACATTGATTGCATTTTCGCAACTGACAAGTTAGAATCTTACATTCACTGATTCGCATTACTTACTTCTTCATAATTATTCATTCTTTTTATCAGTTCTATCGTTTGTAAGAGTACAAGCATGGTGTCCATGGTGATCACATACAGTTTTAGTACCATCCTCTAGAATTCTTTAAATCGTAAATTCCGTATAATATGAAATATCTATAAATATCTAAATATAATAAAAAGCAGAAAAGTGTGAGTGGAGTAATAATAATACAATCTTAGAATAATTTAAGATAAGAAAAAATAAGAATAAGGTTATAAGGTTGCAATAAAATTAACCAATCTATAATTTCAAAAGAAAAATATTAAGCAAGAAAAATATTATCATTTGTTTACTTGTCTATTTGAGTTAGTATGTTCAACAAACTATATTTATATTTTTAAATTTTAGTTGTTTTGTAGATCGTAGTATCAGATAGACAGACACATAGATTTATTTTGGGAAGCGAAAATATTCTAAGTTTATGGACAGACAGACAGCCGTACCTAAGTCGCACCTTAAAGGTGAACGCACATTTTTCCGCACCGAACATGTCGAACGAACTGAACTCAACGAAACGAATTTTAAAATTCTAAATTCGGAAGGTACCCAATATCCCCGACGAATCGGTCAACGATATCAAATTCGGCGTAGACAATGCGGACGAAGGGACGAAGCGGCCGTCCGGCCCAATTATAGTAATCTGTGGTCCGGCCGGTGTGCCCTTTGGGCGTAGACTGCTCTGTCTACGCCTTTGGGTGTGCCCGTATTTTGTGAGTTGCGTGCAACAAAACGCTCTTTCTTTGGGCGCGGCCAATGACCAAAGAATATGATGATGATGATGATAGATGATGTCTAGTTTCTTAATTTTGGCGCGGTCGATTCTTTCGGAGCGAGCTAATGTGCGTTCACTTCGTAGACAGAACCTTCGGATTCTTTTCTTTTTGATACGGATCTTTAAAATAGTTTTTAGTTTATTCGTATTGCAGGCCACTTTCACATTAGGACGTTAGCAGTGCGACAGTAGCGCGGCAGAAGCATATACCTTCACCTTTGGCCTTCACATTATAAGAACAGCCGCGCGGATAGAGCGGCGGTTGCGCTTTTGTCGCGCTGCTAAAGTCGCCTAAATGTGAAAGCGCTCTTAGTCGATTTATATCTCGATAGCAAAAATATATTTCTACATGGCCACCCATATATTTGAATGTCATAATATTATTGTCTATGCTAATCACAGACTACTAGGATGTGATGCTAATCATGCTAATGTCAAAACAAAGTATGGTATTGGAAGCGCGCGAATTTTTATTTACAAAAATATTGCTAAATATTTCAATTATCATCAAATCAACAACCATAAATAATGAAATTCCGCGCTGTTATGGTAGATGCTGGGCCGATGCGGGAATTTTCAAGTAATTAAACTCCGAAAATTAAGTTACAATGGACTACAAACACTTTCTTTACTGACGAAAATATCCGTTTGCAGATGTGGTAACAATAATTTCAAAGTTATCAAAAGAATGTGTACTGCGGTTAGCTGATGACCAGTTATATTTTATTGTGAGTGAAGAGAACAGTGGGCCTACACCACCAATACTGTGGTGTGAGATTCCTCAGGCGATATTTTGTTCTGAATACCAGATGATTGGCTTGGATGAAGATCATAAGGATATTTATTTGTCCTTGAGTTCAGGTTTGTATACTACTAGGTACATACTATTGAATTGATTCAAAGAATAGCATATTTGAAAAACCAATTATTCGATGTGGCTGAAGTTGGTGTAATAGGTGTAAGTATGAATACTTATAGGTACCAAGTTAATGAATGTACGGTAAGATTGTAGCAAAGGGTGCATTAGTGTTTATTAACACGTTAGCAATCTCCACAACAAGAGTTCAACCATACAATAATAGGGTTTTCATAAATACATATGCAATCATCTCATATACTGCATAGGGTACACCGGACTGTAACATGTAAAACATTATAGATTTTTAATTCTATTTCTAGGTAACTTAGCAAGATCCTTGGTGACGCTAAAGTCTGCCAAATCATTGAAAATGAAATTAACTAAGAAACAGTGTCCGTGTCTCACGTTAGAAATTGAAATGGTATGTACCAAAAGTATATAAAATACTAAGCTGTAAAATTCTAACCTACTTGGTAATTAAGATTTCTGCAAAAAGATTGAATACGAAAATAGCCGAGCACTTGTAGTGGAA
This sequence comes from Allophyes oxyacanthae, assembly GCA_932294325.1. Classification (NCBI taxonomy): domain Eukaryota; kingdom Metazoa; phylum Arthropoda; class Insecta; order Lepidoptera; family Noctuidae; genus Allophyes; species Allophyes oxyacanthae. Next base: position 7,208,230 of record OW028633.1, on the reverse strand, counting down.
TTGGGCTGGCCACATCTGCCGCATGTCGGAGGAGCCATGGGCTAAAGTAACCACAGAGTGGGTCCCGAACGGCAGGAAACGACAGCGCGGCAGGCCCAAAAGGAGATGGCGGGATGAGCTGGACATTTTCATAAAGGATTGGCCCCAGATCGCAACTGACCGTGAGAAATGGAAAGAGGGAAGGGAGGCCTTTGCCCTGCAGTGGGACATTACGGGCTCATAATAATAATAATAATAACTTGTAGTGTGAAGATGCTGTTTGTGTATTACATACAGTTTTACAGATTGCAGACTCCATGCTCATACATTGCCGGATTAGCACTAAAATAAGTACAGCAACTAAATTATTACTTTGCAGCCATCAGTAACTTCTCAGCAAACAAGACAAGTGACTCACGACATACCAGTTACAGTGATACCGAGGAAGATGTGGCCAGACTTCCATGAACCAAGGATACCTGACCCTGATGTGAGTGGTTTAAGGATACCTTAGTTAACCTTTTGACCGTTATATGTTGTTTGTTGGTTATTGTGCCCTCAGAACCCAACTTCAAAGAAGAAAAAGTTACCTGAAATGAGGTTAAACTACTGTCACTAACTACTATAGGTGTAGTATGACCACCATAGAAACCGGTTTTGTGTGATAAGATTGAAGATTTTATACACCTTTTGGTGGTGTGACCAGTATCGCAGCTTATGTTGTCGGATTATACCCGACTTGGATCTTATTAATTGAAACCTTAACATTCTTTTGTCATAACCAGTGTCGCAAGCATTTAGAAAGATTTTCTGTTAGATATGGCTGTGTACGAGGGCAAGGAGACCGTTGAATGACGAGAGTTAATCATACATAGTTTTAAATATTTATTATGCAATTCCCCATGGGCTGGCATAGTCACCTAGACTCTAGAGCAACTGAAGCCCCGTATAAAAATAAGATTTAAAAAAAGAAATAGAAACCGGTTTTATCCATGGAAGAATAGACAGAAAGACAGATTGTAGAAATGTTTCTAATCTTCAGTAGAAATTGGTGGAATAATTACATAAGTACTATTGCAGGTCTGTCAAAAGGATCTTTTTTTATGTAAGAATAGCTTGCTGCTCAATTTTTTAAACTTGGAACAAGCATAATAATTTTTAGGGGCACAACAGTTTCACCACATTGAGCAAAACACAATTGTCTATGAAACTTTTCCATGGTCCTTTATTTGTTAACAGATATCGATAGAATTACCATCTTTAAAACAACTCCGCACAACAATAGACAGGATGAGAACTATGGCACCTGAGGTTGTGATCAGAGCATCCGCTGAAGGCAGACTCACTTTACAGATCAAGACAGACATGGCTAAAGTGTCTACGAGGTTCAAAGGATTGAAGGTGGAAGCTTTTGAAGGTAATATTCTGTATTTCAGAGATCTAGGTGTTACTATGTTTTGGACTATCGAGTCGCATGATAATCTTAATGCTCGTATTGACTAGGAGACAAATGTCCCGCAATACGTGTCGCTAGAGATAATGGGGGAAGTCGGGCGACGTATTTCGTTAATAGTTATAATTTTTTATGGAATCTTAATTAAATGTGATTCCACCAGCATTAAAAGAAATGGGATATTGGTTGGTCTTGGAATATTGTCAGGAAGAATATCATAATCGGTACTATGAGATTGGGACAGGAGAAAAATTTGTGTTCTGAAGTGCCCTCCGACAAGCCACATTCACACGGAGTGATTTCGGATTCGGAGTTTGGCCTAAACGCTCCCCTTTATCAGTTATTACAAAAGTTGTTTTGAAACAAGTCTATTATAACCCAAGTTTTAAATATATCCGTTACTTTCTAAAACAAAAAGAGACTGAGCTATTTGGTGGATTTTTCAAAATGTTAAACTGTCTTTTATGTATTATGACAGCAAGTGTCTATATTAGTCGTAGACTGAGAAGGCTAATATTAGTTAACCAACAGCAAATAGCAAGTTGTATTATTTCAATCATTTGATAATTTGAAACAGCCTTCCCAATTAATTTCTTTTACTCTTGAATAAAAGTGGCGGTCGGTGGAGCTATGATTAAAATACTAGAAGCGATAGAAATAAAAAAAAAAACTAAAAAATCTACTTTTATTTCCAGGTCCAATAGAACATTCAGATTCGGAAACGGAAACGCAAATCAACGAAGATATGTCCCGCATATGTTACTGTAGGGTGGACGCTAAGAAGCTATCCATGTTCCTGAGCGCGGACCAGATAACTACCAACAAGACTGTGTGCAGCATTGTGCACAAGAAACTAGTGATTTTGTGTTTGACTACCGACGACAATGTTAAGCTGCAGTGTTTTATTAGTGGGATTGTGTATTGAAATGTAGTATAAGAATTTATATGGTTTTTTTTTTGTAAACGTACCTCGCTCTTGGATTTCCACTTGTATTTGACGGGCTGGACACAAACACGTATACTCGGGCTGTCGATGCACACTGACAACCGCAGGTGTGGCCGCTACATGCATTATACTATAATGCGCTAAATCTGAGATGTGCCAAAAAATACCACTACTCGAGCTATTGCCTAACGGCATTATGAATGCCTTTACAACAGTAGCGCATTAAATCGTGGCTACATCTATGTCGATTAATACGTTTTACCTCAGTGTGGCCTTAACAATAGGCATATTTTTACACTATTCTGTAAGTTTTTTGGAAAAGGTTCACTTTTATTCATAAAAAAAACTACTATTGATGTATAGTTGCCACTTGCCGTGCCCTTTAGCGCTTGATACCTACAATGAATAGTTGTACAAATTATACTAGTTGTTTGCTGGCAGGATTTCTGTCGTTTAAATGCGACACGGGGCGAAATTGACACTATATTCGTCGGATAAATCCGACTGGGGCGGTCACAAGGTTATGAAGTTCTATGAAGGATTTTAATTTTCTTTAGAAACTCGTCATAAATTATAAAAGTGATTATTTATAGTCTTCACATAAGCTTACATTATTTTATTGATGATAAATAAGACACTGAACTAATAATAATCGCTTTTATTTCACGGTAATGTATCTTTTATAAAAATTGTAATAAAATAATCATTTTGATGAGTTTTAACAATTTCACAGATGTGAATTTAGTAGCTTAGAAAATCATAATAATTTTTGTTCATTATGTAGCAGACTTACGTGTAAAAAAAAAAACGAATGTTACAAGGTCTAGTCATCACAATACTATTTTGCATATTATGTCGATATTTTATAAGTCTTGGTCTAAGTACAAATTACTAGAGCAGATATTGATAGTTATTTCTACTTTCAAATCAAGCAATGTTCTTTATAAGTTAATCAATATCACGTGGCAATTTTTTTATTAATAATAATTCTGTAGATTAAAATAGAAAGAAAGGAAATTACTTTTTTTTAGGTAAAATACCTACAAAATATCAGGTTTAGGCAGTTCTAGTTCAGGCATCAGGGAGCTTACTACGACCTCTTATAACAGGGATGAATTTGAACTGCTTAGATTTCCAGAATAAGCTGACCTTTCATTGTACGAAAAGCCTATACAGTGCGAGGTCAGCTCATACTGGAAATGTCTGGGAAATTCAATTTCAGCTCTGCTAGAGTTTGTAGCAAGGCCCCAGATTTATTAAGATTTAAAAAATAATAACCTAGTTATTACAGTGACCTTTTTCTTCAATGATTTGTCTTTACAGTACAATTAAATATAGGAAATAAATACACAGTTTAAATTGACAAATTCAGAAATCACTTCTATTCTTTAACAAGTTCCGCATACAATTCTCCAACAACCTAAATAATTTGTTATCAGTTGTAAGTCAACTGGAATGATCTCTCGTTATCTCTCCGTAGTGTATCGTGGGTAGCCTTCAGTGCGTCCAGTTTAGTAGATATCTGAGCTATGGAGTTGTCAATCCATTGCATTGAGGACATGTGGGCATTGAGAATGCGGCCGATTTGGACGATCTGGAATAATAATGGGAAATTAGAGATTATAACAGGCTTCTAATCTTTCCATCACAGCTTGAGAAATTCTTACGTGAGAGTGCACTGTTATTAGCAAGACAAAAAGTAAGAACAGACTTCTAAAAATAATTTTCTTAAAAAACTTAACAGCTTCTGAAGTCGGGGCCACTGCCAAGCTACAAGTAGGTACATTGAAGAATTATAGGCCCCGACTTCAGAAGCTATTAAGATTTTTAAGAAAATTATTTTATATTTTTTAGTTTTTTGAAGTCAGTTTTTACTTTTTTTAAAGTTTCTTTGATTTTTCTATTTTGAGTGGTATAAACAATACATGAACATGCGATTACAGCAATCGCGAGTGAAATGCTGTTATTCATTCAAGAGTTCCATTGTCTATCTCCAAAGGTCTTCATCAGATCTTCACCAAATTTAAATGGGATCACCTCGAGAGTATGCCAAAAATAAAATATTTTTTCAAAATCGGTGAAAATGCATACAGTTGAACATAGAACCTCCTCCTTTTTTTAAGTCGGTTAAAAATATTTGTGATAGAAAGATTAACTTACAGGGTCGTTACTGTCCTGACTTCTGTTGGTTTCGTTGAGGTGTTCTATAACTTCTTTCAAATCTTCCGACATTTGCCGCAGCTGTGTGTCCAAGTTTTCTGCTAGACTGTACCTGAAATTTACGCAGTAAGTATAAATAACCTAACTGTCAAAAACCCCCGACTTCAACTAGAAAATAATATAGTTTAAAAAAAACTATAGAACACGCTTTAGTCATCCAAACTGAACGTGTATGCAAAATTTCAGCTCAATCGGAAACCGGAAAGTGGGTCAAATTTAGCTTCCAAGATTTTTTTAGATAGTTACGAGTGAAGCTAATAAAAGCGTGTTAAAAAGAGCTGTGATTTGAACAGCTGAACAGATTTTCATGAAATATAACTAAGATGTTACCCGATTAAACTAGCATTCAATTAAAAAATACTGGATTGAAATCGGTCCATCCGTTTTGGAGCTACGATGCCACAGATACACACTACAAACTTATAACACCCACCTAAGGCGCGGCTAACAAGTTCCGCGCGGACTATAATCCCGATTCTTTTAAGGCGTTTTTGTAGTATCATTATGAACAACTTTTATTATGGAACCAAGCCAGAAATTGCGAAAAAATATATCAGCTGGTCCATACATTTTGTCGAGTAATATTGAATCATTTGTATGGGCTACGTTCAGTAATTCATTTTTCGGTGCGAAAGTCACTCGTGCGAATGTCGCCCGCTCATCGGGAAATGATAGAACGATCCACAGCTGCGTTACGCAAGTGACCAATCCGACCAATCGAACGACCTCAAATTATCTGCTGTATCCTATGACTACAGTCATTGGTCGGTTGATAGCAGTGCGACCGAGTGCGACTTTCACCCTACTATTTTACGGAGTGACCGGAGCGATCGTCCGATGACGCTCGCTCAAATAACTGAACGGTTTAGTGTGATCACCCGGACTATAATGCGTCGTCGAGCGTCGTCCGCCGTAATAACTGAACATACCCATGGATCAGCTGATTTTCTTTCGCGATTTCAGTGTTGGCCCCATTAAGTCCCATTGAGCTCAGGAATGAAGTTACTTACATATGTTCTCTCTCGGGATCCCTCAATCGGTCAACGGTTTCTTCTAGCAACTGTTTCTCCATCGGTGCTAGTAAATCTTCTAATTCCTTCTGCTGTGCTAGAACGAAGTCGAGCTCATGTTCCAAGCTTTGTTGCTCGTTCTTCACTGATTGGACCGCGTCGTTCAGTTCTACGATCTGAAATAAGAGAAACATTTTTGTAGAAAGAAAGAAAAAAAAAATTTTTATTCGACACAGCACAAACACAATTTTAAAGATAATATAACAAAAATAAAAGAATAAAACAGGTAAAACAAAAAAAGAATGAAAAATATTTATCTAAAATAATTAAAAAATGGAAACAATAATAATTTGTGATAAACATAATAATTATTATTACATGCTTAATTCAGTGATTCTGTAGTGTAATCCTATAGTAATTGTTCATAATGATGATTACAATAACCAATAATAAATAAAGGGATCGTGATTATAAAAGTAGGACTTTATATTTAAAACCTTGGTTTTTCTAAACTTGCTATAAACCATTTATAACCCCCAACAAAAAAGAGGGGTGTTATAAGTTTGTAGTGTGTATCTCTCTGTGACATTGTAGCTCCAAAACGGATTGACCGATTTCAATGCAGTTTTTTTTATTGAAAGCTAGTTTAATCGGGTATCATCTTAGCCATGTAATTTCAAAATCTGTTTTGAACGGCTGTTCAAAAGTTACAGCTCTTTTTCTAGTTGGAGTTGGGGGGGTTTTTGACGGTTAGGTTATTTGTAATAATATGTAATAAAGGGTATAAGTTTACCTTTTCTCCGTTAGCTATGAGCAGTCGGTCCCAGGCGTTTATCTGCGTCGCCTGGTTGATAAACGTCTTCTCTTGTTCCTCCAATTCTAACGTCCATTTGTTGATGTTTTCTTCTAGTTGCGCGAACGATATTGACGTTATCATTGGAGGTGGCGCTGAGGCTGTTGTACTGAAAATTATAAATGAAATATTTTGTTATAAAAATCGTTTTCAGGTCAAGGCATAATACGACGTATTCGAATTAGATTTCAAAGTTTCAAATAGGTAGAAAAATGAAAAAAAAAAAAAAAAAAAACGGTCTAGACAGTACAATGTACAGAGAACAATTAATTAAAAAAGATTGGAAAAATGAGATGACTAAAGAAAAAAAATACTAGTACCACATTTCGGCTCCTTTTGCAAAGTTTTTTTTTTCATTTCTTTATGGTTGGGTAAACAATATTTAGAACTATTCCAAATAGATAGATAGCATTATTATTATTAAGCTTTTATCTTTTTGGCACGGATGCCTAAAAAGGAATATTTGCTTATACTCACGTCGTGGCGGTAGTCAGCGACGCCATAGTTGTCGCCGCAGTAGTTTTGCCGAGAGCTATAATACCGGACGGTGCCGTTGTAGACGCTGAAATATAAATTTAAAAGGTAAATTTAAAGAAAGTTTTCCGTTAAAATATCAAATAGTTGTTCAAGGGTGAATATGTAAATAGATCGATTTTGCTAAAAATAGATTTAGATTTAATTTTAGAAATCCAATGTTTATAAGTACCTACTCATTTTTGCATTTTACCTGATGAAGTTGAATGGGTATGTAAAAATAGTAGTGGCTGAAATTTGATTAATAGTGCCAAGCATTTTCAAGATTGTAATAAGCATCTATGGCTGACGCTGGGTATAGAGACAGGACCAACACCAAGCAAGGATAATAAATGTGATAAATCAAATAAAATCGTAAATAAATGTGATTTTTTCCATCAATAATTGCTTTAGGCTTACATAACCAATATATTTTAATTAATTAATTTATGAAGTGAGGTCATGTTTTAGTGTAATTTTTTATATGACCTGTATGTATACAGGTTAAGACGTATTTCTAAAAATATTCGCGTTATTTGGCCAAAACAAAACGCCATTTGTATAGTTTACAAAAGGTTTCTTTTGCATTGGCCATATAACGCGAATATTTGAACAAATACGCCATGTAAAGTGCTATTATTACGTGCCGAAATTCATATCGACCTTTCACGTGTCCTCGGATACACTCGCCAAGATACGGGTTAAATAATAAATACCCTATGCATTAGGAAATAAGTACTTTATTTGAAAGCTATTTAGTTTATTAAAAACATTGTTTTACGAAAATAATATGATTGGAAAAGAATAAATAATTTATAGCACAAACAATTTTGTAAGAATGTCAACATGACAGGATTTTGAATATTTGATTTCAGAATTCAATTGAATTAAGACAGAATTCGAACTATAAAATTGGAGCCCAAGTCATGTCATTACATTTTGAGAAGACACAAAAAATATTGAAGTATTACTATATTATACAATGTGTATCAGACATGCGTGGTCATATTAAAGAGTGTGGATTAGACCATCAAACTGAACAACTTTCTCTATGGGACCAACATCGTAATCGCAAAACAATAATCAGCTGTCACATACATTTGGGTCGAGTAGGTATTGAAGTTTTGTGTGGGACTGCTGATTATATTTTCGCGATTACGATATTGGTCCCATAGAGTAAGTTGATAAGTTTGATGATTTGCTACCTAATCACGATGCACGCTCGTAATCGGAATCGACTCAATTTTGACACTACAACAGTGTTCATTGCGTTGCTCAAATTGTAGGGCGTAGTGATTTTAAAAGCATACCGCGCAATGTAGTTTGTTGGACTGTCAAAATTGAATCGATTCCGATTGCGAGTGTGTATCGTGATTACCCTACCGATTCATACCCTTCAATATGACCACGCATTTCTGATACACGTGGACGTGGTAGACAACAATTTGGAGACCAATTTCTAGCAGTGGGCTGCTATCGGATGATGACTAAACAAGAATTTAAAAAAATTAAAAAAAAAAAAAAAAAATTGACTAATTAATTACCTGCTGAAGACGCAGCAACGGAAGTGATAGGTTTTCCAAATCCAATGCCAGCTGCTGTACTGGGACCAGTGAATCCGAACCCAGCTTGCGTTGTCGAAGCAGCCGTGGAAACTGTCCCAAAGCTTAGCGCAGTAGCTTGGCTAGTTGTGGCAGCCGTAGTAGTACCAAAACTAAGCCCAGTTTTAGGAGCTGTTGTAGTACCAAAATTAAGCCCAGTTGTAGTGCTAACTGGTTTTTGGGCTAATTGATTTTCAATGTTTGGTTTCGTCTGTGGGGGGCCGAAACCTAAAGCGGATGGAGCACTTGTCGTCCCAAAATTAAGCCCAGGAGTTGAAGTTGTGCCGAAATTTGGAGGAGTTGCAGATTGGCTTGTAGTTGAAGATAGTTGCATTCCTGGTCTTGCGGGGCCGGATGTGGCGAGACCAGTTGGACCGAAATTAAGCCCGCTTTGTTGGGAAGCTGCGAGAGGAGTTGCGCCTAATCCTAGACCACTTGTGGGTTGCGCGGATGCTGCTGGAGCGCCGAAACCGAGACTGGCTTGTGGTTGGCTAGTTGCTGCGGGTGTGCCGAAACTGAGACCGGTGCCTGGTGCTGAAAAGAAGCAGAAATACAAATTTGAGCTTTACTTGGTTTTGCTAGAGCGTAATTAATTTTCTAGAGGAAACTGCTGCAGTGAGAATTGGATTAAATACCGATTAATTTACATAGCATAATGGACAATGGTATTTCTCAAAATAATACGGCCATTTTTTTAAAGTACATATTTGGATAGTAATCCGTATCCAGCCGGATACCGGATACAGACATTTAAATAAACAATGGTTTTCTGCGCTACGTTTCGCAACAAAAATCTGTTATTCCATACATTCAGACGAGTAATATTGAATTATTTGTATGGAACAGCAGATTTTTTTTCACAACTTTATTATTGGTTGAAAGTTGTTCATGATGATAAGTGTAATAACCCCTTAAAACAGGTGTCCTGTTTAAATATACAACCTGTATAGTTTGAGCTTACCTGCAGGCGTGCTCGTAGCAGGACTACCAAAATTAAGCCCAGATGGTGCTTGGAAGCTCGAAGTGGTTGTACCAAACGCAGGCGTTGTGGACGCTGCTGTAGCTTGTGGCCCACCGAAGCTTAGTCCTGTACTAAGCCCAGTTTGCCCAGTAGTAAGCCCGGTTGGGGCAGGATTAATAGTTGTACTGAAACTAGGCCCGGTTTGTGCTATCGGCTGCTGTTGGCCAGGCAGGCCGAAACCGGTAGCTTGTGTGGGTGCTGGGGAAAATGCAATTATTCAAGGTAAATAATTATTATGTGAACAATCAAATCTGTTTTGAATAGCGCACAGTATGACAGTAGTTTCTTGAACAATCTCTTCCAAATCACACTAACACAATAAATGCGAAAGTAACTCTGTCTGGCTGTCTGTTTGTAACTTTTCACAACTAAACGGTTTAACCAACCTTAATGACATTTGACAAAGAAATAGCATGCATCATGAAGAAGAACATAGGCGTTTATTATTTTTCCAAAAATAGCAGCATTCAATGTTCTCTCGGCCACAGAGACATGAGTTACTTTAGCATTAAAAATATTTGTGTTGAAGTGTGGACTTAAAAAACGCAAGTTTTTTTTGAATAAGTCCATAAAATAAACTAGTTTTAACATTTACTCACGAGCCCCAGCTGTGGCAGCGCCGAACTGCGGCGCGGCGGTCCCTCCGCCGAAACTGAACGCCGAGCCGGGCTTAGCGCCGAACGCGCTCTGGCCGAAACCGAGTGACGAAGGCGCAGACGGCGAGCCTAAGAAGGACTGCGTCGTTGGCGGCGTTGATGCGGTAGTTGCCTGTTGGTATTGAACATTTTTTAATTTAACTGTCTCTTTTTAACACACTTTCATTAGCTTCACTTGTAACTATGTAAGAAAATTTTGGAAGTTAAATTTGACCCAGTTCGCGGTTTCTGATTGAGCAGAAATTTTGCATACACGTTCAGTTTGGATGACTAAAGCGTGTTCTATAGTTTTTTTAAACTATAATATTTTAAGGTATGATTCGTCGTCGCGTTCGACTGCGCATGTTAATGATTTTTTAAAGAGATAAGGAGGTTTCTTCTGGACGTTAGATAAAGCGTGCTACTAAAATTACCAAAACCTGGCCAAAATGAGCCCTTGTCTTCTTTGAGCATTCACTTTATCATAGAATAGGTTGAGAGATAGATATCCGAGATCTCCTAATATAGCAAGAGAAGTTGATCCTGTTATTTTCTGGCGCAGTAAACTGTTATACAGAGTGTAAGGGACATCGTAACGAAAACTGATACCATTAATTCAGTAGGTACATGAATCTGAACACCTCAGCATAAGAAAAAGGCGTCGGTCTTTTCAAAAATTTTATGATTTTGTTCGCTGTTTTTATAACTACCTAAAAATTCTGCGAACAAAATCGTAAAAAAAAATATAAGACCAACGCAATATTCTTACACTGAGGTGTCCAGAACCATGTACTGAATACATGGTATCAGTTATCGTTACCATGTCACTTACACCCTGTATATAAACTTAAAAATACTGACAAAAAAGTACTTTCCAAATGAGTTCTGTAGCCTATCGTATCGACATAAGCGCGTATCGATACATCCCTAGTTTGAACCATTAGGGAACATATGATTGAATTAGCAATCGGGAAATTGAAACAAACACATAAATAAATATACTTACAGTGCTAGCTTGAGGTGCAGAGAAACCAGACGTGGGTGTCGCAAAACCGAATCCAGTAGTGGCGGCTGCTGGCTTGCCGAAACCGAAACCAGAACCAGGCGATGCACCGAAACCGGTAGAAGCTGTAGACAAGTTATTTTTGGTAAAATTATTATTATTTCTTCTGATGAATCAGCATGAGCATGTGACTTGTGAGAGTTTCACATGAGAATTGCTTTGGCATGGTCCGCCATGATGTACAATTTGCGTGATAAGCTTTTTGAAAACAAATTATTCTTATTTTATTAGTTTCAGAACATAAATACCTACAAATGTTGTTTTTAACCAACTTCAATTCGACGCGTAAGTTTTTTTTCTTTTTTTATGTTTGTTACCTCAAAACTTTCGACTGGGTGAACCGATTTTGATGATTCTTTTTTTATTTGAAAGATCGTTCTTCCCGTGTGGTCCCATTTAAATTTGGTGAAGAACTGATGAAGAACTTCGGAGATATACAATGGAACTCTTGAATGAATAAACAGCATATCACTAGAGATTACGGTAATCGAATGTCCCGAAACCTGGGACAATTTTAGTCCCAGAAAAAATGTTGTCGTAAGGCAGTCTCCACTTTTTGTCTCTGCCTCGAAGTTTAGGTGAATAGCACCACCTATTCCGATCACTGGTCATAATGTGCAATTGATAACCCTCACCCCTTTGTTAACAAACCACTAATTGCATTACTAACCTTGTGTGGCTGGACTACCGAACGCTGGTGCAGGTTGACCTTGAGTCGCTGGAGAACCGAACGCTGGTGCTGGTTGCTGCTGCTGTTGTTGCTGATTTGCCCCACCAAACGGTAAGTTCTGTGCGGCATTCTGAAAAGAGAAGAAAGGATCAAGCAACATGGGTGACAATGCATGCAGAGAGCAAAATAAACTTAAAAAAAAATGTAAAAACCGACTTCAAAATACTAAAAAGTATAAAATAATTTTGAAAAATAAATTTAACATATTATAATTAATGATTGATGTAATTTCTTTCTTTCTTTCATGTACTAACCTGAGCTACTGGTTGTCCGAAGCCTGGACTCCCAACAGTTTGGTTAGGCGGTGAAGCAAAGCCTCCAAAGTTCAACGGTTTGCTTGCTCCAAATGCTGATCCCGCATTGGTGGTTGCTGGTGTTGAAACTGGACATAAATAGATATACATATAAAATAGAATAGATGGTGAAGGAACTTTTAAGAAGAAGGGAGTAAAAATCATTGACCTACTACTAAGATGGATGGGGTCAAGAACAAAATTCACGAAAAATGTGTCCCGAGTCAACCTATATAAGCGTAGGTACTTTTAAAGAAATATAACATCCTAATACAAACCGTATCATCATTAGTGAACAGCTTAATTTTACTTGCGACAATTTATCAGCCTATTCTACTTTTTCACAATACAGTACGACATTTTTGACGTGTATTATGTCGGGTGACTAAACAAAGACTGCCGCGTGATTGGAACTCTTTTTTCGTATTGGAACTCTTTTGGCTCGGACTCTTTTGAGCGCGGACGCTATGTCCATGTAGTAGTAGGTTAATGGTAAAAATGCTTTTTATTTGGAAAGATTTTAAGAACTTTAGTATGTTATACATGGACTGAAAGCGGTGAAGCTTGAGGCACAGAATATCTAATAGTACTACGGTAGAGGTTAAGATACCTTTAAAACATAAGAATACATTTTTCGCATACAGGTTAGGCCATAACAATTTTTTTTTTTATTTGGTACCGAAAGCAGTCGGATATTTACATGATAGAGCAGCGCGGATTATCAAATAAAACCCTTATTCATTGAGGTTTAGGTATTTATACCGGAATATACCGCTCATATTCATAGGCTCAACTTATTAACAATACATAGGCCGATTTATTTGCTATTAGGATTGTTAATTTTCATACCAAAGTCAAAAATCTGTTGTACGGTTAGCAGGCAAAGATGTGAATGGGAAAGAATGAATGACTAATTTACAAAATTTATATACATGGGTTATTTAAATACTAAGTAAGTTTTAGTCGTAAAATAGTTTATTTATCATTCACACTATGTTATCCTTAATATAATTATATTATTTATGTTGTGTTTAATTGTAAAAGTGTGCAGTTTATTTATTCGACCTGTGCCCTTAATCATTATAAATAAAAATACAAATTTTAATAAAACTGATTGAAAAGTTAACCAAGTTTCTTTTGTAATTCTACTAATGAACTATTTTGAATGGTTGAATGAATACATGTTTTGTAGACTACAAAAATTTTCATATTCTGTAGACAACTTCATATCGATCTTCAGATCAGAGAGTTCTAATAGCAAAAAAATCTTTTAATACGAAATATTCAGAATTAAGGGGTACAACATCATAACATATTTAAAGGTATCTTAATTTTTGAGGTATTCAGTCCCTGGTTATGATGACAAGCTTTCTAATAATTCTGTTTTTTTAAAAATTAATAATGCAAGATGTGTATTAATACTAACACAATGAAGATGTTGGTGCTGTTGTTTTAGCACCACCAAATGCAAAGCCTCCCCCGGAAGGGCTAGAGAAATTGAATGCTGGCTTGTTTTCTGAAATTGGAGAATAAAAAAATATTCAAATTTGGAAGAAGGTTATAGATTCATAATACTAATACCGTAAATTATTCCAGAATCAATGATTTTATTTGTAATCTTGCCATTCTTAATTTTGCATAATGTCAGTCAACTTCAAATAAAATTGAGTCATCTGATCTTTTGAAAGAATATTTTTTCTATTATTCCACAAAACAAGGAAATTAACAAACAACAATTAAAAAGCACAAAATAAAAACATAAAAACTAAATTATGAAGTAAAACTGTCCTATCTGGGCAGTGCTGCCCATGAGGCTCAAGTACTATGTTAGCATTTGTTTGTTATGCATGCATGGCTGCATTTCATCTTCCAGCCAAACACATGTTGTGAATGCAAAAGGTGAATGTTGATGAATATTGGGTCCATAGAGGTTATATGTCATTGGGTCATTGTAAGTAGCTAAGATCAAATCTATGTCCCATTTTTTGTGTACTTAGTTTCCTTCCTTCAATAATAATAATCCAGCCCATACTGTCACATTACTGGGCTTGGGCATCTTCTCAGAATGAGAAGAGCAAGGCCTTAGTCCACTATGCTGGTCTGGTTTATGTGGACTAGAATGACATAACCATCAAAAACCCTGACTCCAACTAGAAAGAGCTGTGACTTTTGAACGTCTCAACAGATTTTCATGAAACATAGCTAAGATGATACCAGATTAAACAAGCATTCAATTAAAAAAAAACTGCATTGGCATCGGTCCATCCGTTTTGATCTCACTACAAACATAAAACACAACTCTCTTTTGTTGGGGTTTAAAAAGTAAATTTGCTATGAATCTCAAAATATTGAAGATTTACCTGCATTATTGGCTCCAAATAGCCCTTGTTTAGCAGTATCGCCACTGCCAAATGCAAAACCTGGAATATGAACAACATGAATAAACAATATGAACTATTTTACAATGTGAAGTGCACAAGTGTGTTTAGAAGAGAATAACAATGCAAATTTTGCATTCCAATACTGCATAATCTTGAAAATGAAAGTGAAACACTTTTAGTGTGAGATATTGAACGCAGATAAAATATCGGCCAAATTGCAATGTATTTGTATTTCACAATAAAAACGTTAGTAAATTATAGGTTATTTTTAACATTATTTTGTCTTATTGTGATGTGTTATTGAAAATGTTTGTAGTAAATAAATTTCTTATGTAGAAATACGGATTTTTAGAAACGAAATATATAGGAAAATAAAGAAATTATGAAAAATATTTACCTGTCGAAGGGGTGGTTGTGCCGAATGTACTTCCCGCCGTCGTAGTAGCGGAACCGAAGCTAAAACTCATGTTTCAGCTTTATAAAACCAAGTAGAAACTAAACAGGTACGATTTCAGAATTAAATAACTTTATTTTCAATAATATTTTTTAAATAAAATTGCGTTTTCCGTTACAACAACAAATAAAAGTCAACAAGCGCGACCCGCCATTAATCACAATTTAGTTTATGGTTGCGTTCAGTGTTCGTCATAATCGTTGATGTCAAACAATTCTATAGTTGCGTTCAGAATTTTAACATGTTGTATCTCTACCACCGGTGCCGGAGTGCCGGCTACTTTGAAGTTATAGGAAATTTTAATGCAGAATATTTTGTCACGGTTTAGACTTTATCTCGGAGGAATGGAATTTGTAATTCCTCCGAGTAATGCGTAATATAATAATATATACCTGTGTTGAGGGTTCTCTGAACTGTGTCATATTGTTATTGAAAGAACGCTTCGCAAGTTTCCTATATCTACGTGTGTGGTCCATTTTGATACTGACTGAAGACTCAAGACCAATGACGTAAGAAGCCTTTCCTAACGTCACTGCTCAAGACACCGAATACGAAAGGCGTAGACTGAACGAAAGGTATGGCCTCGTCTACGGGCCTCGTTCACCCAGTCGTGTACTTGTAATTATATTATGAAAATCCTTCCAGTATACATATTATATGCTTCCTCCTCTTTTCTTTTTAATTTTATTTATCTGTATCAATTTGAGTCTTATGCAGAAAGAAGTAACCAAAGTATAGTATGTTTGGCGCGGCGCCTACATATTTATGATACGCAATTACAACTTGCATTTGCGTATCAAAAATATGTAGGCGCCGTTTATTTACAATGCATAGCCTCAATGACCAAAGAAGCCTCCATAGCCTACGGCATAGCCTCATGAAATACTTAGTACTTATAATTTCAATGGTAATAAAATGTCTAAAATTTTAATATTTAAATGTGCCCCTGTAATGTACGCAGGCACTTTAGCCGTTTTGTGTTTTGCTTTTCTTTTTATATTCTTTACGATAATTGAAACATCGAGAATCTCAGTAGGTGCAATAAATAAATTAGTCTCTTCAGAGGGTAGCCTGGTGATCTGTAACACAGGTTTTACCTATCACAGACACCAGTCTCTATTTAAATGTTAATTACTGTGACTGTATCTATAATGTGATGATGAGAAAATAAACATTTACTTACTTACTTACTTACTTACTGCTTTTCCAGTGTCGATAATAATTATAACGATTAATTAGGTAGGTAGTCCGACCGTTACAAACAACACTGAAGTTTTGCCTCAAAAAACAAACATTTCATAAAAAGTCTTCAAGCAATGTTTCCCGTGCTGATTCACTATGGCAGCCGGCCAATTTGCTAACATACCTGATTTTGCATAAATTTCTCTATCTAATCTTTTCATTGGCCGATTTACAAAGGCACTCGACACCTTTTGAGAGGGGTATCTGGGTTTGGCGCTGTGCCAACCGGTGCTGGTTGCAAATCATAGGCGCTTGGTGTTCCCTGTAAACTAGTTGTAAACAACTCGGTTTGGGGAAAATAGTGGTTTGTTATTTATTATAAAGATTTTAACCGCCATTATCCAGTAGCCACCGTGTCGCGCGAGCTTAGAGCATTTCGCGCGAGAGATGCCCCTGGTGTTACAAGCGTTCATATGTTACGACTTATGTATCCGCTTACCATCAGGCGTGGCGTAGGCGTGTTTGCTATCTAAGTGGAATTAAAAAAAAAGAAGAAGAACACTAACTTTTCGGGGATTTATTGTATTTATAACCAAACCGTCAAAAACCCCCGCCTCCAACAAGAAAAAGAGCTGAAACTTTTGAACGGCTTCACAGATTTTCATGAAACATAGCTTATATGATACCCAATTAAACTGGCTTTCAATTAAGAGAAACTGCATTGAAATCGGTCCATCCGTTTTGGAGCTACGGTGCCACAGACAGATACACAGATCCACAGATACACACTACGAACATAAAACACCCCTCTTTTTTTGTTGGGGGTTAATAAAATGGCGAAAATGAAAACTCACATTCAAACTAAGAAGCATCCATTTAATACTGATCACACAAAGTTGCTAAATAAACACGACGATTAAGAAAAATCAAACCACATTATACCTCCTTGGTACAAATGGTACTGGATTCGCGTCAGGCGTCAGGAGAAGTCTGACGTTGACGTTGGCCCGTCTCCATCTATTCCACATGACGTAGTGGTCCTTCCATAGAAGGTAGACGGTGACGGAATACCCGCATAGGACTATAGCCATGAAGAAGTCCATGGCAGTTTCGGTGATGCGGTGGGATATTCCTGGAAAAATATCAACTAATTCATACATAACATAACTGTTGTATCTGTATTTAACTAATTGGGTCTATACAAGTCAGAAGTAAAATCGGCTAATTCCATCACATTTGGATTATGCCGATTGAAATACGAGTACAATTTGGCTTAGTGTAAAGACAAAACTGTTCTGTTTATTGGCAGTTAACTAAATAAAATCGTTTTTTACATTTCAATCGGAAAATTCCGACTGTAACGGAATTAGCCAATGGAACCTCTGGATTTTATTGCACTGTATTGAAAAGAGAGCCAAGAAAGTGGATACCTAGTTACTTTTTGAAAAAATATCAACCCACCAAAAAGTAATTTTGAAGCCAAAATGCGTTCTACGGCGTGTAGGCGGCTTTATACTTTAGACTGGTACAAACCATTCTCATTTCATTCTTTTTCTATATTCGAGCAATATATGGGTGTACCTACACAGTACAGATACCCGGGCAATACAATATAGTCCCCGCACGAGCTCCGAGGAATCGGCGTTTGAGAAAAAAGGCACTGTGTGCTGCGCCCGACTGTCGCTTATACCCCGCACTTTCCCAGTACCAGGAGTACCCCGAGACACTGGTACTGGAAGAGTTCGGGCCTTCGGGGTATGAACGACGGTCGAGCGCAGCGCAAAGTGTCAGTTTCCTCAGACGCCGATTCCTCTGAGCTCGCGCGCGGGCTATAGGTAGGTATATAGCAACTGAAATTTTTCCAGAAAATCTCAATAAAAATTCATGGGCCAATTCTCATTGCCTAAGAATTAAATTTAAAAGAAATAACTAAAATTATCGATAAATCGGCACATATAATAATATGAAACACGTATCCAGACATTTATCCAAAGGTTCTCAAACTTTTGCAACAAATAAAATTAAAATAATATTTGCCTTAAAAAAAATTAAAAGGCAATTTTGCTTTTGCATTATACACGTCAAAACCGTGTCAAGTAAAACGATACAGAAATAAACACTATTATATTTTGGGTTATTGTGTACCATAGGCTTACCATGAACTCTTTTTTTCCATTCAGTTCTAGATCCTGAATACCTACTACAAGCCTACTACTAATATTTCGAAATTGTGATATTATAATTTATAAGTAATAGGGTGTAGATATGACGTTATAAGCGCTCCTCGAGGTGCACGCCAAAACTGTGCTAATTAGCTTACCTGTGCTATTTACCTTGCATTTATCTTGCCAATATAGAGCGCGGGCAACGCGTCTATTTGTAAAATGTCTTTGCTTTAGTATGCCTTTTGTGATGGCCGAATGTTACCTATATAATGTTGATTGCTGACTAGACAATGTATGGAACACACCAGATTTTTTCTTCACGATTTCAGGTTTGCTCCTATGGTAAGAGTTGATGTCATAATACGAATCAATACTAGACTTTGTACAGGACAGATTAACTATGAAAAACAAATGAAATGGAATGGAATTCAAAGTTCATGGTACCAAGGATCCATTATAATCGAACAGCAAAATTTCCTTTTCCGATATTAAAAAAAAATTAAATAAAGCAAAAACAAAACACACCTTCCTCTTTTCGAGCGCTTGCGTCGAGCTTACCAAAATTGCTTCCCTCAATCACGAAGTATTGAGTTCCGACGATGCATACAGCGAGCAGGCCAGCCGTGACGGTTGAGAGGAGCCAGAATATCAGGCAATCCGACTGGGGAAAAAGTTTGGTTTGAATACGTGTGTGATATTACAGAGGGATCACTATGGGCTGAAATGATACCAAATGAAGTCTTGTAAAAGTTGAGTATATTTAGAAAGGCGTCAAGAGAACCGATCACTACACTATCTGTTTAGTGTACCTAAAACCACCTTTTTTAACCCCCGACAAAAGTAGTAGTAGTAGTAGTGTGTATCTGTGTATTTGTGTATCTGTGTGTCTGTCTGGAATCGTAGCTCCAAAACGGATAGACCGATTTCAATGCAGTTTTTTTAATATTGAGAACTAGTTTAATCGTGAATCATCCTATCTATGTTTCATAAAAATCTGTTGAGCCGTTCAAAAGTTACAGCTCTTTTTCTAGTAATTGGAGTCGGGGGTTTTTGACGGTTAGGTTATTAGTTTTAAAAATACAGTTGTGTATGTCAATAGGTAATTGAGAGATTTATATATTTACTAGCTTCCGCCAGCGGCTTCGCCCGCGTGATGTCTTTATAAATTATAGCCTATTTTAGTCACTGATAATGTAGCATACTGCTGGTGAAAGAATTTTTAAAATCGATCCAGTAGTTTTTGAGTTTATCCATTACAAACAAACATACAAAAAATCAAATCTTTTCTCTTTATTATATTAGTGTAGTTTTTTTTTTAATACTACTCCCGCTCTAAGTAACTGGCTCTGTGTCGCAGGGCACTTACGAAACATACAATAATAATTATATTTAGAGTATGATCGTACTTCGTGTCCGTTAATTATTAGTAGACACAAAGTATACCAAGACTCTAAACAAATATCTGTGGATGTGGATCACACAAATATTTGTCTCGAGTGGGACTTGAACCCACGACACTTCGCGCAACAGTAGTGGCGATAGATGATCAATGTCTGTGGGTCACAGCTATTCAGTGTTGTCATATAAAGAGTAAAATTAAATTTGAATTGATTTTGGCAAGTGGGAGAAAATTGCATCGGCTCTTTCAAAGCCTGGCTCTTTCATACACACTCTCCCCTACAGTGTTGTACAATTGTGTCTTGAAACTCACGTAGAAATGTTCCAAACTTCCCGTCCGCGTCACAACCGATATCTAAGAAGCTGTTTTTGCACCGTTCTCGAATGAAATATAGCTGTAACTAACGAAGGGGGTCCACGTCAGAAGGACATTAGTCAAAAGTGGTACTAATGCCGGAGTTCTGGGCCAAACCCGAAGATTTCAAGTGACATTGTTATATAGCTGAAATATTTCATCATCTATTTCACAAGTACGGGATTACCAAAACTGGGTGCTGCGAAATGATTTTAAAGGATTTTTGAGAGAAACCTCTATTGCTGAGCGGTCTGGGGATCCCAGTTCATCCATTTTATAATGAGGGGTGATATAAGTTTGTACTGTGTATCTGTGTGTCTGTCTGTAGCATCGTAGCTCCAAAACGGATGGACCGATTTCAATGCAGTGTTTTTTAATTGAAGCTTTCAATTAAAAACACTGCATTGAAATCGGTATATATGCATAATAAAATAAATATTTAAGGGGGCTCCCGTACGACAAACATGATTTTTTTGCCGTTTTTATAGATAATGGTACGGAACCCTGCGTGTGCGAGTCCGACTCGCACTTGGCCGGTTTTTTTGTATTTGTTGTTATAGCGGCAACAGAAATACATCATCTGTGAAAATTTCAACTGTCTAACTATCACGGTTCATGAGATACAGCCTGGTGACAGACGGACGGACGGACAGCGGAGTCTTAGTAATAGGGTCCCGTTTTAACCGTTGGGTACGGTACGGTACGGAACCCTAAAAATCAAATCTTATCTCTTTATAATATTAGTTTAGAAAATCGACGCAGTCCTCTCTAATATATTCCTCATTCTTCGAACACAACAAAGCAAAAACGGCGCGACGCTCATCTCAACGTAATTCAATAAATGACAGTCTCACGACAGAAATCCAATATATGCGTGTCGTGTCACGTCAAGTTGCGTCAGCCATTTTTGTCAGCCATCTTGCGGTCAACGGCGGCGCGTGAAATATCGTCGTTCGAGAAACACTTGTGACGTCGACGGTTAATTTTGAAATATGTGACGTCATTTCTTGAAATTAATTTAAAGACGTCAGGATACTAGGTTTTGTCTATATTTTATGTATAATATTTTTTAGTGAAAACTTAAACTCACATGTGTCAGGTTGATTTGGTATGAACAATTCTAACATTTTGGTTTTCTATGCTCTTTTTTGGTCGGCCAAAAAAGTTGTCTATCAATTTTAACAGAACTTCCTATCAAATGATAAACTAACAGTGAATATCCCTTGACTTCAACTAGAAAAAGAGCTGTAACTTTCAAACGGCTGAACAGATTTTCATGAACCATAACTAAGATGATACCCGAGTAAACTAGCTTTTGATTAAAAAAATTGTATTGAAATCGGCTTATCCGTTTTGCAGCTACGATGCCACAGATACACACTACAAACTTATAATATCCCTCAATTTTGTTAGGGGTTAAAAAAGAAGATTCCCGATAACTTTATTCGCAGTACTGTATAAATGCTACAGCTCATGTCATAAGATTCACACGACTTGCTAAGTAATTTTGATATCACGATAATTCGTAATTTAGAATCCAACCGAAATCCGGAAAGGAGGCTTCGCAATATTAAATAACAGAGAATATTAAACAACTGCTATTCATTAAGAGCTTCAATCCGCAGCCTAATCAAATAAATTAAATGTTAATCGCTGTCGGTTTCCAAACATTTCGAGTGTCAATTGAAATCCGTTGAAATTTCCATTGAAATTACACGTTTATGCGTAGACCGGAATATTTGAAATGTTGGGTACAATTTTATATCATCTGCCAAGCCTTTCCCAACTATGTTGGGGTCGGCTCCTAGTCTTTAAATCAGTATTTTACACGAAGCGACTTGCCAGTGACTTGGTGTTGTCAGTATTTCACTGCGCGGCACCCCTATTTTTGCACAGATGAAGCGCACCGTTATTACTTCGTAGATTATAAGAAAGAAAGAAAATAAATTTATTTTATATCATTAATTATATCTGATATATTAATACGTGAAGAGAAAACTTTGAACCCCAATGTCTAGTTACTAGACACATAACCCTGCCATTGCTGTCGCACAGTTGGGTAAAAACCAAACATAATGCTAAATAGAATCCGGAAAAAGCAGTTCAAAACGAAACGTCAACGAAATCAGGCTTCAAAATATTACTTTTTTAAAAGAAGAAAATATTCGACGATTTTGAAGGAAGTCAGTTTCAATCGTGGCAAAGTGCCCTAAAACGGGGCACAGACGCGACTCAATATGCCCTTGTCACGTCAACATCAACACGCGTCAACGTCAGACGGCGTCAGATTATAATCGATTCGAGGAGCTCTCGATTCGGTTTGGCGTTGTTGAAAAATGTTGAGAAATATTTGTTTGGTGAGGTTGTTCTTTACGTGTCATATTATCGTAAAAATACTCAGTGTTACGTCCTGGTGACAAAAATGCTTTTTTTTGGGGGAAATTGTCGATCGCTGATACCGATTTAATTCCTACAGTAGACATCAAAAAATTTAACGTAAAGGCTCAAAGGAATCATCTTTATAACCTTTATGCAAACACTTTCTTTTGTAAAGCAGTTAAAATGATTAATTACAACTGCTGCTTGAGCTTGGTTGGAATACTCAACTTCGTTATTGAGTCTCATCTTGTCAAGATTAAATCGACTTCAATATCATTAATTTGCATTTATGAAGGAAATTTTGTGATTGAACAAGCAAATTATTTTTTCTATTTATTTTTACACTGTTGCCATCCTAAGAAAAATGTCTTCTCTATCTATGCACCTGTCCTCTTCTTATTACCTATGCCTATCATTCTAGTGTGTTTTGTTTTTGTGGCAAATAAATGATTTTTCTTTCTTTCTTGCTTTTCTTTCAAATTTTTCATTTTTTATAAGTTTATGAGACGCATCAAATATTGCAGACAGTTTTATACAACGTGTATTAGTAATTCATGGTAATATTATTTAAGGGTGTTGATTAGACCATTAAACGCGACCATAATCACGAAAAAAAATTCTACTGCCCCATACAAAACTTCAATACCTACTCGACCCAAACGTATGGGACAGTTGATTATTTTTTCGCGATTACGATGTTGGTCATATAGAGGAAGTTGTTCAGTTTGATGGTCTGATCCACACCCTTAAAATATATGACCACGCATTTCTGATCTGGTTGTAGAATTAATACTAGTAAAATATTTAGAACTTTTTCCTTTGGTCCTTTGGTACGACCTCAATTTACTAAAACAACATTAGAAAAAAAAACCTCTCTTTTTGAAACTTGATTGAATGATTCGAATGCATAAACCGTTTCACCTGCAAATGGCTCCTGTTTCTAGGGTTTCCAAACCACAGCCGGAGCGCTTGTAGCACCGTGTATCGCGGAGTTCGGATTGCAGGGTAGCTGGAAAAAAATGCGGGATTTTAGCGGTGTGTAGGGAAGTGATACTTTTTGTTTTTGGACCACAGGTTCGTGCGTCGTTCCATTTTGGATGAGAGATGTCATGGAAATATACCTGCCTCACCTGCTCACTGTAACGATTTTCTTTTGTTTTATTGGAAACTACGTGAATTCGGCTCGAAGGACTATAACTGGATGTCTTTTGGTTGAATTTTATTACAAAGTGTGTCTTTAATAAACTTGCATGTATTGTTATTAAATGTATCTTTTTCTTTTTCTTTAAATATTATTACACTCAGCGATCATATCCTAGCGGTTGATCGCTTGCCTTCCATGCAGGAGGGTCTGAGTTCGAACCTGGCCCGCACCTCTGTGTTTTCGGATTCATGTGCGGATTAGAATTTGATTATCACTTGCGATAACGGTGAAGGAAAACATCGTGAGGAAACCTGCACACCTAAGAGGGCCTCATAAAGTTCTTAATGGTGTGTGTAGTCTGCTAACCCGCACTAGGCCAGCGTGGTGGACTAAGGCCTAACCCTTCTCATTCTGAGAAGACGCCCGTGCTCAGCATTGGGACAGTAATGGACTGGATTTATTATTACACTCTGTCCTACCTGGAAATCAAAATCAGATCTCGCTCGGCAGGCGCAACCTTAATCAATTAGTACATGTCTTTCACATAAATAGCTTGACTGATTACCAAAACACTAAAATTAAATGACAGCTGATTGGCTGCCCCTAATCGTAGTCTCAGCTGCATTTCATTTAGAACCCAAACGAAATTGGAACGGAATTAAATTCTTTGACAAATTTGAAATAGGAATGGGGTCGTCGATGAATGGGATTCTTTATCTTGGACAGCCATAATCCGAGTCATTATTGGAATCAACTTTTTTCTTTAGTCCTTTTTTTTGACGAAGGAATTATATGAAATGGGTGCGGATTAATTTTTTATTCGTTTTTCCGTCGATTTATTTGAAGAATATTGAAAGCTTTCTTTGTTTTAGTTACAATTTTGGTTTGCTGGTCTTTGGGGACAAAGTCATAAACACCGCATTATGTATCGAATTGAAATTAAAATAGTTGAATCATGAGACTGTTTATAGACAACAAGCTGACCGATGCCCGTTTTTTTGCACATGCACACACACTTCCATGCATTGTGATTTTCATTTTTTATCTATATTTTTTTTCTTCATTGTTTTATTATTAATTTTTCTAGCTTTTTATGTTTATTTGGTGCCTTGTGTGCAAAAAATAAATTTATTTTCTTTCTTTCTTTCTTTACAACTCTAGATAAATCTGTAACATAAAATTTATGAGATATCTATTCTATTACGAGTAAATCAAACAACTAGACTGAAAACTTTCCGTTCCGAATAGCTCCGATTCGTTCCGAATGAAGCCGAAGGCATAAATCTAGACCCACAATATTGCAGTTGATGGAATTAAATTTAAATTGTAACTAGAATCTACCTGAACAGGGTTGGCAAAACTGTGATTTATTGCCTTACTGGCCTTTAATTAAACGATTCCTTCAAATAACTTTCTAAGCTCTATATTTTTCACCGAACATGGTAGGGTTTTGCCGTTTGATCAGTGAATTGGAGGCCTAAAAAGGCCACATTTAGCAATTCACTTACAAATCTCCATGGTAACTGTCAAACAGATGATTGCTGAATATGAACCTTACGCGAATGATATTAAGAGTCATCAATTAAGGCAGTACCCTGACCAAAACGCCGTTTTACATCGCCATCTCCTCCGCAATTATACCATATACAAATAAAAAAAAAATACAGTCTTAAAGTTCAAGATCTCTACTTCAAATCCAACGTTTCAAATATTTTTTTAAAGTAGATTATACTATAGTAATTGGCGATTATAAAACACCTAAATCAGAATTTAAACCTTCATCTTCTTCGGAACTTGAAGCTTAATTTATTTCTGATTTGCAGCAATAGATAAATAATTCTTTTATTTATAAGTCCAACGTTTAACATTTAAAAAAAAGTCATTTTTCAATTTTTCCTTGAATTTAAACGTAAATCTGTGCCAATTTTCAGCTGAAGGGTCGTGTTCGGGCGACGGGCGGCAGTCTGCCGCTGGCTCTCGGACGTGATACCCGTGTCGATCGAGGCTATCGCGTTCGATTTATAAATTCAGAATTTATTTTGCTCTCTAGACACAATATTGTGTAGAGGGGGCAACCTATATAACTTGCCTCAGTAGTATGGCATGTACTTCTATAAACATATTTTGATTTTTTTTGAGTACATATTTGAAATATTATTATTTTAGTAAAATCAGATATAGATAGAGTCTACTGATCTGTCACTTTATCTGTCAAGTCAATACAAATTGTGTTTCATCTTCTAAAATATACTTTGTCTTAAAATATAGAGACCATCTTTTTGATGTTTTCTATAAACATAAATTCAAATTCAGTATGTGACCACGTGAACGTGACCGAATGTTTGAAAGCTCTAAACTATGGGACGGAGTCCCATCATGTTGGTATTCAAACTTCATGTTTTGGTGAGATCTATGTGACCACGTGACTAAAACTTTGAAAATTTATATCTCCCAAACTATGGGACGCAGTCCCATCATGTTGGTATTCAAACTTCATGTTTTGGTGAGGTCTATTCATATAAACCGTGACCACGTGACTACGTGACCAAAATTATAAGCCAAGTCAAGTCAAGCCAAGTCGGTTTATACTATTTTTTAACGTTTATTTTGTATTTCTATTTTTAGTGGCTTAAACAATTCATTGTTTTCATGCGATTACATGAAATGATGAATTGTTTAAGCCACTAAAAATAGAAATACAAAATAAACGTTAAAAAATAGTATAAACCGACTTCAAAAAACTAAAAAGTATAATACATATAATTTTCTTAAAAAACTTATCAGCTTCTGAAGTCGTTGCCACTGCCAAGCTAGGTGCATTAAAGAATTTAAGAAAATTATTTACACTGTTTAGTTTTTTGAAGTCGGTTTTTACTTTTTTTAATGCTAGGTATTAATATCTAATAATCGTGATATATTTATATGAGTGAATATTAAATGAATCAAGCAATTCTTCAAATAAAAGAGCAAGTTATAATTAGTTAATACCAAATCATCTAACAACTCGGCAAGTGTAATGGGCATTTTTTGCTCGGAAGCTCGTTGACGAAGCATAATTTTTTTATTTCCCTTTTTTATCATTCATCATTGTAGTGATTGTACCACAGTTATTGGTATTAATTTTCTAGTAGTAACTCTGTTACTATATACATAGACCTATAAGTGAAACAAGCTACAAATATATATTTTACATTGCCACCTCTATTTATTATATAGTTTTTTAGTGTATGGCGCGATGCTCGCGATGACATGCTCCGAGCGGTTTCCGTAATATTACAGGGGGTCGCGCGGGTTGCGCGGGTGGAGGAAGCGAAATCGACAAATTCGTTACCTCACTGACGCGCCTTAAGTGGATATTTATAATTTTACTTACATGAGAACAGTTTTAACTCCCGACAAAAAAGAGGGGTGTAATAAGTTTGTAGTGTGTATCAGTGTGTCTGTCTGTTGCATCGTAGCTCCGATACAGATGGACTGATTTCAATGCAGTTTTTTTTATTGAAAGCTAATTTAACGGAAATCATTTTAGATATAATGTTTCATGAAAATCTATCTGTTCAGCCGTTCAAAAGATATAGTTCCTCCGTCCGTGTGTCACTGCAAGGCTGCCAACTGAAAACCGGCGCTGGGTGTTCCTATGCCCAGCAAATGCTGAGTTAGCAACCCATTTGGTAGGTACTGGCATACCGACAGCACATTGATTTTTTTAATTGTTAATTTTTCTTTTTTATATTTTTGTGCATTGTGTTGTCTGATATCTAGTCCGAATAAATGATTTTTCTTTCTTTTTTTTTGTAGACGTGTCTTGCTCGACAGCCCTAACCTGATGATCACGAAACGAGCAAGCCTGAGGCAAGTTGGTCAACTGTTCCACTCCATTTGAAACTGTTAAATAAGTTTTAACAATCGAATATCGGGAACTTCGCGTTTAACGTTTTTGCTGGTTAGCGGTTTTGTTCAAGATATTATATTGTTTTGTAAATTATTGCTGGTTTCTGTTTTGCAGTAAAACATAAAGAATATTTTTTTAAATTAAAGGCTGAGCACTGCAATCTGCTAAACTGCTGTTTTAAGAAAATTTGTGCCACGAATTTTTGTTAAATTTTTGAGCTGTCACAATGAAATGATATTTTTGATGTCGGCGAAAAGAAGCTGCAAGAAGAAAACATTGGCTTTCCCGGCGTTTTGACAAAACAATGACGACTAATCAGATCGACACGGTTGGCGCAGTGGCTAAGCGATTAGCCTTCTGCGCCACGTGGCGCGGCCGCGCGGGTTCGATCCCCGCACGGAACAAATATTTGTATGATCTACAGATAGTTGTTTCGGGTCTGGTTGTGTGTGCATGTGACATGTATGTTTGTAAACTGTACCCTCGATACAGGAGAAATCCTAGTGAGGGGCAACGTTTTTTTAATAGATAAGATAAGATTGGGAGAACGCGGGGTATGAGCGACGGTCGGGCGCAGCGCAAAGTGCCCGCTTCCTCAGCCCCCAATTCTTCGGAGCTCTCGCGCGGACTATAATATGAACGAAAAGGGAAAGCACGAGTAATGTCTAAAAAAAAAAATAGTTTAAAAAAAACTATAGGACACGCTTTAGTCATCCAAATTGAACGTATATGCAAAATTTCAGCTCAATCAGAAACCGGGAAGTGGGTCAAATTTAACATCCAAGATTTTCTTACATATTTAGTTAGTTACAAGTGAAGCTAATAAAAGCGTGATAAAAAAAGGGAAACGATCTGAAAAATAAAAGGAAAAATAAAGCGATAAAAAGTGAAGAATACACTCACCTGAACCCACACAGCTCGCAGTGGTTCCTCCCCACTTGATTGAGCCATCTCTCTAGACAGCTGAGATGGACATTCGCCAGCGAACCCTTACAGTTGCACGGCGATATCAATCTGATGACGATGAAGATGTCATTGAGATAATACATAATTCGCCGGAATTCTCATATTTTAACCTTGCTTTGTACTGTTCATCCCCAAAACCCAATTACCTATACCTACCTTAAATAAAATATTATAGTTAAAAAAAAACTATAGAACACGCTTTAGTCCAACAAATTGAACGTGTATGCAAAATTTCAGCTCAATCGGAAACCAGGAAGTGGGTCAAATTTAACTTCCAAGATTTTCTTACATAGTTAGTTAGTCAAAGTCAAAGTCAAAAGTTTTTATTTTAACTGGGCCTTTGCAGGCACTTTCAAAACGTCGTGACTCTAGGCGCACGGTTCCAAGTGGGTTGGTCCTGGAGAAGATACCGGCAAGAAACTCCATGGATACTCTTTTCATAAATCAAGCTTAGGTACTACACAACAAATGTGGGGGCCGCATGTAACGAATAAATATAAAACACTTATAAATCACAATGAAAACATTAATAAAAATATTGTCTCTCCCCTTTTTTGCCGTGCTGCTAGGCTAACATGCGCGCCGCGACAGAGATTTGTCGTCATCATAAGACAAGTTAATGGCTTTAAAAACTTGTCTAAAAATTATATCGCGGCGCTCTTGTTAGCCCGGCTGATCTGTTATGCGCAATATTTTTTCAGGATAATCACACTAATGAGAAAATGCGATAGTAACTCTGTTTGTTTGTTGCCTTTTTCCGACTGAGTATGACTCGAATGTATCCATGATATCCAGAGAAATCCTCATCTGTATCTAGTGATCTTTATCTATCTTTTAGTTTGGATTGTACAAAACGACAGATTTAGATACTGGTACTCCATTCGAGAATGTGGACAATCTATAATGTCCAATTTCCCTAGTCCCAACCCATTCGTCTCATAAAAAAGCTTACTCAATTCCGCAACGTTTGCCAAAGAAAAACATCTTTATGTAACACCAAAACGAATATTTCTTCTGACTAAATAAACACTTGAGTATTAAATCAGAATTCTTGTTATACCAACCTTTCCCTTCCTCGCGTCATACAAATTCTGCACACATTTGATCCAATACTTGAGAGCGAATCTCTTTGAGCAATACCCAAGTCAGATCTCTCAGAGAGGCTTCCTGAAGTCTTCTTTTTATCAGCTTTTGATAGTTTAGGTTCAATAGCATTCGTTACTATCACTTCATTCGCATTCTGGAGTGGAACACTTTCAGTTTGTATATTACCGAAGCTAGAGTTTCCAATCTCTGGCTCAGCTAATGGAGTCATAACTGCATGAAGATTCTGCACGTTCGGAATCTCTCCCAGAACTATAGCATTCGAGGTTTCTTTGTTGAATTTGAAACATGATGCCATGAATTTCTTTAAATCAATCAGAGTTGTGGAGTCAATCTTTTCAGCTGTCTCATCTCTATCTAAGATTGGTATTTTAAGTTCTTTTAGGTTTAGATTTTTTATTATTTGTGCAGCTGGTGTACCGAAACTTAGAGATTTTAATGCGTTCGTTACATCTTTGCTTGTTATGATGTGTCGTATATTGTGTTCAGATTTTGATATACCAGGTTTGACTGGGATGCTACTTTTAACATGGTGGACTGCTCCTGGTAAGTTTAGCGTCCCGGACGGTCCTGCATCATCGTTTGTATTTGCTCGTTGACTTTTATCATCACTTGCTTTCACTTCTTCCGACGTAGATTTGTCTTCATATGTTCTTTTATTTTTTTCGTCGTTGTCCATCAATACTTGCGTACCATTTGTATTATTTTAAAGAAAATATAATTAAAATAAATCTTGTATGAATGATGCAGTTTTTGACATATCAATTTGACGTTTTGTGTTGTATTATTTTATTTGTTATACAAACTTTTTAGTTAGTAAGCGCCAAGGAGGCTATATCCGTTCATTATTTTCAATAGACGTGAATTTCTCATAGCGGCGCGGCGTGTTCAATCCATTGGATGTTCCAATGGATTGAACACATACCAGATACAGAAAATTTAGAGGATTTTACTTGAGTGTATGCTTATTTAACAGGCGTACAATCTAGATTTACAGTAATAAAACGTTTATTTGAAATTCATAAATGTATTATTCGGTACTTTATAAATATTAAAGTATTTAGTTTATGATAAGATTTATGATAAGATTAGTTTAATTCTTCTGTTCATTTTTAGTTGACATGCTTCGTGTGGATAACAAATAATGATAATAATATTGTAATATAATAATAATAATTTTTCAATATTATAATGTAATAATTTTGCATGCCGTAAGGTAGAATGTAGTGGAACTTACCTATTTATGTACAACATCTTAAACCTGTACCTACATTGAAGGCAAATAAAATGATTCTGATTCTGATTCTGATCATCAGACCGACCAGAAATAATGGATGCGCCTACGAAAATAATAACAGCAACCACTAACTCGCGTTCGACATTGTATTACCATAATATACAGGGTAATTCACTGTCCATGGATCAAAGGAAGCAGGGTTCTAGGGGACCTCTATGTGCACCTATTATACCCCCATGTATGTTCAGCGTAGTGGCTAGTTTAGTATTAGTAATTTTAGTATACCGGTAGATCGAGCCACAATTTCTGCTATCCTGACAAAACCGCTTGCGCTGGAGTGTTGATATTTTTTATGAACGTAGTCTAGTAATGCTCTTGTCCAAGAATATTAGATTTTTTTATTGTAATCATAGATACTACCAGAGTTTTTTTTTAAAGAAATATCTTTAATAAAGCTCTAATATCAATTTTAGTCACCGAACATTGCGAGGCTCTAATCAAAACAAAAAAGTATAATTATGAAAAAAGAAAATCCTTATAAAAAACAAATATACTTTATTTTTTCAAAAATAAGGTGTTAACCCTACATGACTGGTGTCTCGCTGCAACTAAAGAAATAATGTTTCTTTATTTCTTGCTGACTATTTTGTATGTTCCACCCATTTGACAGTCCGTCCACAATCACAAACGTTCGTAATTAAATTTGTAGACCTGTAAAATATCGTTAGCGATCAAATTGAGTCCAATTAATAGTCTACTATTCAAAACTAGTTCTGAAAACAGTGTTGCTTTGATAAAATCTATTTGAAACTAAGTTATATTTGCCGTCAGAACCCCACTAACAATTTTACTTGATACTTTATTCAACCGAGATAAGGTTGGTTTTCGTATGAGTTTTAGACTGTAAAGTTTATGAGCCGCATGTAAAATTTTGTACAGTTCTATTTTTATTGTGTTGCAATCGTAAAAATGTTGCTTTATTATAAAAATTAAAACGTAACAGTTGAAAAAGGTTTTAGAGTTACTCGTAATTTACTGTGTAACAGATTTGATGCGTATTTTTGAGTTATTTATTCACTAAATACCTAATTGGAAATTGGCAAGAATATGTTGAACAGAGTTTTGTTCATTGTACTATGTAAGGGTGGTATGTCACTCGTCCAATATAGGTATTTGTCCAATCACTTTGTCCAAGATTTGATGCTAGTTCATTGAAACCAAAAAACATTTGAAATTGTAGTTACATTTGATTAAATCATCCAATTTCTTAGAAGAAAGTTACATTGGTCGAAGATATTGACGAGTGGCACCTTATGATATAATATTTTTCTGCCCAAAAAAGGTGTCTCTCTTATACAGGATCCAAAATACACTCTCTTAAACAAGACACTCAAACGGCACAAATATACTAACCTTATCAGCACTTATACATAATTATATGTGAGCCGTTTGGTTTCGAAACGCTCGGGTCACGGGTTCCGAATGCACGTCTCCTTTTTAGAGACATTGCAAAACGCGGCCCAAGGACTGGCCTATTCTTTGGTCAAAGAATAAGCATTGCCATTCAACGTGGCAATACTGCCAGGCTTCTGGGCACGCTACCAATATAATAAAGCAAATGTTTAAATATAATTATCCAAATATTAAAAAACGCCCATGTTTATTGTTTAGTCGTCACCCAAATAATAATTACATACTGTAACTATCGTAAACTAGGACATCCCTTCAATAAATTGATAGTATCATCTCAGGTCAGCGCCTCCTACCGAAGCTTAATTATAACGACTATTAATATTCATAGATTTGTAATTATAAGAACGCGTAATAGGATCACGTATAATGCTTGTATAGTGTTAATTGAAAGCTGAGCGAGGAATGAGCGGAGCGAAACTGGGGCATTGTAACGTTCAATTATTGTACGCTGTTGACATATTTACGCGCGATGAGATGTCATTAAACTTAGAAGATTAATCTAATCGTCAAAAACCCCCGACTCCAACTAGAAAAAGAGCTGTAACTTTTGAATCGTTAAACATATTTTCATGAAGCTAAGATGATACCCGATTAAACTAACTTTCTATTAAAAACAGCATTGAAATCGGTCCATCCTTTTTGGAGCTACGATGCCACGGACACACAGATATACACTACAAACTTATAACACCTCTTCTTTTTTGTTGAGTTATGGAGCAAGGGATCCAGCCCAGTGTTCGCTGTGCAAAGTGCATGGCGCTGATTAGTAGGCCGAAATACAGTAAGCCACAATACCACATGACTGTTAGTTGTAGCGATCTATCATGAAGCTTGTATCAGTATCAGTTTATATCAGTGGAGGGTTGAAAGTGATACACGACGTTTGAAATAGGTACCTATGATACCTATTATTCAAAAAGTTGCCAGTAAAAAAGTACACCTACAAATCAAAATAAAATTAATATTCATTCACATAACGAAGAATCGTACATTAATTACGTATTTCACTTTATTAATAAACGTATTAATTATTTTCTTCCAGTCGCCGCATTTTGTATGACATCGGCCGTTGGATTTTCCAAATTATTTTATGCCAAAAATTATTATTTTACGTGTATTTTCGGGCAATAATTAAGGCCCCACTTTGGCGTTTTCTTCTATGAAGTAAGCGAAATATTTTAATTAGGTCCAAACCGGCAGCCGTGGCTCACCTATGTGGGCGTTGGTAGCAGTCATGTGAAAGAGCACAAGTAAAAAAAAAAGTAAAATATTCGGAAAATAATACACAAAATAGCGCGCCCAAATAAATTGTAAATCTTTTATGAAGTTTAGATAATTAAGTTGGCTTCTAGACTAAGAAGGGGGCTTCCCTTAGGGCGTTTTTAGTGTCATGCGGATTTGCTCCCGCATGCGGGATTGGCCCGCATGCCCGAAATTGCAATGTACTGCCACCGCGCGTCCCACGTGCGTATAGCACGCATTGAAAAGGTGCATTGCGGGTTCCACACATGCGGGATAAACCCGCATGCCTGGGCAAATCTGCATAACACTAAAAAATAAAATATTTAAAAACAATAAATATCCGCTAATCTCCTCACAATCTGAAATTAACCAA
The DNA here is from genome assembly GCA_932294325.1 of Allophyes oxyacanthae. Lineage (NCBI taxonomy): Eukaryota > Metazoa > Arthropoda > Insecta > Lepidoptera > Noctuidae > Allophyes > Allophyes oxyacanthae. Next base: position 7,174,168 of record OW028633.1, on the reverse strand, counting down.
CACCTATCAATCGGAACTATGTTCGGCGCTTTGATTACTTAAGAAAAATCTGACAGCCACAGCGACCAAAAAACAATGCATCTCTTTCTCGCTTATAGACGTTTTCATAAAAGTATACGGAATAGAACGTTTATTTGCGACAGCAACTGTCATATTTATCATACGTAATCAGGCGGCGGGTGTAAGGGGGCCGATTCGGTTAATATCAGTAGGTATGTGATTAGAAGCGATCTCTTAGTCACGAACCCCTCCTTAAATAGTGTTCGCATCTGTCTACAAATGTCTAGTATTGTTAGAGACCTACATTAGATCCCGGGAGCCCTATTTTACTCGAATCTTCATACAATTTTTTGCCGTCCTGCCTGATTTTACCCTCTTCTTGGCATTACAATAGTTGAAGAATGGATCTGTCTCGCTGGATAGACAGCACCCGACACACATTCATCTTTGATGTGACAATGACTTTCGCATAAATCGCGTATATTCAATGCCAAGTGACGACATTTCTAGCTACATAATACATTATTACAAAAACGTTTATTACCTACCTACTGATGATTATTTTTGGGGTATTTTTTAAAGGAAACATTATTGTCGGTTTTGAGCATCATGTTTTATATACAGGATAATTGAAAAATACCTCTTAGTACTAACTTCGTATCATGATCTTGAACAATGTTTGTTCTACGACGTTGAGCAAAAATCAAAATGTCAGTAAATTTTTTAAATTAAAATTTTCGTTTGTAAAATTTACGTAATTAAGTCTATTGCACAGCATAGCTAATACATAGTATCTAAAGTACCGTAACGTAACGTTTGTAGTGTCTAACGTATAGAATGATCAAAGGATCTTGTCTTCCATTTTATTAATTTTTTTGGCCATCTCAGTTTGAATATGCAAACTAAAGAGTTGATTCATATTTTTGTATGAAAAAAAAAAGTTTCGTATGATGAAATATCGTAGAACAAACGTTGTTCAGGTTCATAATGCAAAGTTAGTGCTAAGAGGTTTCGGGTATTTTTTAAATTACTTTGTATCACGAACCACGCTTTTATTTCCCGAAGGTTTAGGCTGATGTGTACACCCACACTTTACTGATGCCGTTATTAGGTCCCACCCATGTAATGGGTGGCAAATTGCCATTTTAATGGACACATTTCCTAACTCAATCAGCAGGCTCACTTGCAATCGTTAGACCAAAGAAGCAGTATTTTTTTATTATTATATTTTATTGCGTGAAGCTTGAATTTAACTGCTTTTTCTTGCGTGTGTTGCATAACGCGGTCCCACCGTCACACTTTGCTGCACTTTTGACAGCACACGTAGCGGTGTGCACTAATTTGTAATTACAGCCGAGGGCGACGCCGACGCAAGAGCGAGTAAGTTTTAGCAAGCAAGCAGTTTTGTTTAGGCCCGTTACAGACTCGCGATTAATTACCCGAAGGGAAAAGCAGTGGTTGGGTCAGTGGTTTAGCAACACGTCCAATTCATTATATTAAGTTGCTTAGGTACGCGGATATTAATTATTAGCTCATGAACCAATGTAATCCTACTTGCCTAATATTTTAAATATGAGGATGTTAGGATGTTTGTTACTTAATCACGCAAAACGGCTGAACGGATGTGGCATGTGTGTGGATGTGGATGTGGACACTGAATGACTCTGCAAAGTTTCCGCACTACCGCCGCCGACATGACAAAAGAAGAACAAAAATGAATTACGAATTGCTCCAAATCCCAACTACATACTCGACAGATATCTTGAAAAAACATAAAAAGACGGTCTAGACGTCTCGTCAAATAAAACTTTAACGAACATTAAATGTAAAATTACGTACCGACGTATAGTACGACACGACTCAGAAGTCGTATCGGAAAACTTCGTAAAACCGATCAGTTCCAAACTGCGCGCGTTTTCAAGATCTGTAGGCTAGGCTTATTCACGTAACTAAAGAAGTGTAGTTGTCGCGCAGTTGCAGTAAAATTTTGATCAAAACAACACATTTGGTATTCTCTTAGCTTCAGTGAGATACACTCGCGTCAAGTTGAGCATCACTGCAATGTGATCGGCGCGTCATTAAATTATGTGAATTAGCCTTCAGGGGGCTTACTACATCGATGTCTATAGATATGCTCTGTCATACAAAGGGAAGCTAAAAAAATGAGACGTATTTTTTGAAAACGTCAAATTCTAAATTCAACAATGTTCGAATAATGTACATGCACTAATGGAATAGCTACTGTTATTATATATTTTTTATTCAATACACAAATTAATAATTATGTTTGTAAACGGCATTTGACTGGTGATCAACCACTCCATTTTTCTGAAAATGGAGTACCTGACACGTCTCACTTTTTGAGTTCACTAAGCATATCTATAGACATCGATGGCTTACTACTAGAAGGCAGAAATTGGACTGCCCAGACATTTCTAGTATAAGTTGACCATACAAAAAGCCTATACAGTGCGAGGTCAGCTTGTACTTGAAATGTCTAGGCAGTTCAACTACTGCCCTGCTATAAGAGTTCTTAGTAAGCCCCCAGGAATGTTTATTAGTACTGCAGTAAAACATGATCTTTACGTTGATTGCCATTGAAAGAAGAAAGAAAGAAAAAGTATTTATTTGACACAGCACAAAAACGATTATAAAGATAATTTAACAGAAAAATAAAAACATAAAAACATGTAAAACAAAAATAAAAATATTTATCTTAAATTTTCTGTACGTCGCAGCTGTATCAAAAAGGTTTCCGCTCACCATATGCATAATGTGTTTTATGCCATTAGTTGTTCGATCAAGTACATCAATGTTACTTCATTAAAAAGTGCGCTGAAGGTCACGAACTTAGACTTCATCACAATGTAAACGTCGAGGTAGTCCAGCTCCTCGACCACACGGATATAGTTAGAAGACTTAAAAGCACAAAACCATTCGAGTTAGTGTTTAGTGATAGTGAATAAGTGAAATATAATACAAGTACTTACCTATTAAAGAACAAATGAACAAAGTGTCTTCTCCTTAACAGAGACAATAAGAAAAGTGCTATTGGACACAATCTTAGTTTAATTTAATTACATAGTTTAAGTTATAATTAAATTACTTATTAGCCTAATTACAAGGCTAGATTGTAGTAAGATTAGGGTGCATCCTAGGATGAACCTTAGGACAAGGAAAAAAAAAATGTTACTTCATAGTCGCGTCGTACTATACGTAAACCTACAAAATAATTAATTATTCACGTACCTCCCTGTACTTAGACAAAAAACTTTGTTACCTTCCAAAGTACTGCGCACCTAAATATAAATTAGCATATAAAATAGAAATATAAAGCCAATAGACGACGCGACCGACGTCTGAATTGTTAACAACTTTTTTACGACTAATCTTGAGTTTGTGGCACCCTAATTTCCCTTTCATATATAATTTACTTAATTTAGTTTGCGAAGGTGCTATTTTTTTGTTAAATGCTATACAGTTTTTGTCTGCGCTTTGAGAAGTGTGTTTATTAATAGAATAAACATTTATTTGGACACAACATACAGAGTTAACAAATAATGAAAACACAAGAAGAAAATGACATAATTTTTTTACAAAACTGAACAATAACTTCATTAGTCAATATCTTAGAGATGAACCAAATAGCAAATAAGTGTCTAGATCAGCGTACCTTGTCAAACCAGAAAGTGAATGAAACGTGGACGGAGAAATAAGATAACCTTAATATTTTGTGTTGTATGTGTGTCGTTTTTGCTTTCGAAATAAAATATTTTTCTTTCTTTTCAGGAAATACTTTTTTGTTTGAGGTTTTTTAAAAAATAATTTTATAACAGATGGATAAATTATAAACGGCTGTTAACCAGTCCAAAGTTCATATACCGAGATTCTGTAAAGGATAACATAGAGGTGTATTATATAAATTTACCGTACTTCGATGATAGTATAATTTGTTGCGTGATAATCGTTTAAATCGTCACAAAGTAGTATTCTGCTGCTTTGAGAGTACAACAGTAGGTACACTTCTGCCTAACTCTTTGGGGGATGCAGGCATGATACTGTGTGAAAATCTCCAGTACCATAAAATAAAACCACAATTTGATTTCCATGCCAATATTTATAGAAACACAAACGACATTGGCATCATACATTCGTACAGAATATCAAGGGTTGTTACTGGAAGTGCGTGCGCAATAAAATTTTACGAATACCGAGCGGTAATGTTCGGTATTATTAAGTGGCATTTCTGGCCTGTATTATCGTACTAATGTTTGGGAGGTTTGTTTGTTTTTTCGATATTTCTGAAGAATGAATTGTAAAGAGTACCTACCCTTAAATTTTTATCGATCTTTCCCATAGGACCAAACTCGACTCTAAGGCACCAAGTACTGTCGAATGTTATACCTAATTACCTACCTTTAAATTATCGATGTTTTTGTAAACACTTGTTAATAAGGGCCAGTTAAAATAAAAATCTGATTATATTTTGGGAATCTGCTCATATTTTCCACGCTTGAGACACTTACGGCCATGTTCACCGAAAATATAACAGATGTTTAAAACGAAATCAGCCGATTTATGTATAAGCGGCAGATTTTGTCTTAATCTTCTGTTATCTATGTTTTCGGTGAACTTGGGCCTTAGGGCTCCGACAGACAGACCAGCTTAGTTGAAACGTAAAGCTTTACCTAGAATGTATGTGAGAATGCTCACACAACATCAACTGAATTTCCTAGTCTTTCATTACGACTGAACTGTTGTGTCGGTGATTAGTTGGTCGTCTGCTGATTTATATTGCGATCAGAAATTAATTTGTATACAACATTAGAATTAAACTTGGTAGTGGTGTACTTCTAGCGGCTATACAGCGGTGGACGTCTAACACCTTATATCTATAGGTAAACATAAGTTCTGAAGTGATGCTGAGCTGGTTTCCCTTACTCCCTTATTTTCATAAACATTTAAAAATATTAAAAGTAGTAGCCCACCGGTATCGAGATAGGGTTCAAGATATCGGTGGTCAGGGTCGCAGAGAGAAAAACCTCCTAACAATACGCGTCGTGTCCAGGACTACCGTCCTCTGGAAGTATCAAACCCCAGACCCAGCGAGCCTCTTGAGGTGTTGGTCGAGGCTCTTGGCTATTAAACCATTGGCTGTAACGACTACCGGTACAATGATTGCTAAGTCCACACCCCACATGTCGACAACCTCGTGTGTTAAATCAAGATACTATTTTTTTTTGTTAATCTTCTCTCTCTTGTGTTGTCACTGTCCTTTCTGAATAAATGTATTTTCTTCTTTCTTTCCAAATAATAAAGATGATTTATCATGATGGTCAGCCTCCTGCAAGCCCACCTCAGCCAAAAGACTAGGGCAATAAATAAACTTCGTTCTCTCGTACAGGTAAAACCTGGAGCGCATAGCTAGTGTAATCTTAAAGCTATTTCTAATAATAGCACACAGACAGATCAATAGGATCGGAATTGGGCTATTTTGTTCAAATGAATGGCCTCTTATTATTGATGAAGTTGAATGTTTTTATTTGTTTTGATGAGGATTTAATGCTGGCCGCTAAGTCAGTAATTCTTCCATACAAACGTAATAATGTGATTATTTCACTGTTTGGCGTTGTACGTCCAGAACTAAGAATGATATCGATTTGTCCCATCAATATCTATGCCTGTATGGAAACAGAACAATAATAAATATTTATTTGAAAGCTACCAGCTTCGAAACTTCCGTATTTCAATTTTCAACACAAATTTTATCGAAACTTTGGGCGTAAATAAATAACTTATGGAGTATGAAAATTGCAAAACAGATTCCGTAAACGCATAGTTTATTTTTTCAAACGTTCAAATAACTTTATTTTGAATAGATACATTCAGTATTTTTTTCATAAACCCCATATGCCCAAAGGTCTATTGATGAAGTTTTATACGTCAATTTTCGCTATAAATCATCCTATAAAGCATTCGATATAATTCATCGTTCTTACTGCTCTTTACTGGGTCTATCCCGTTCTCTCACGATGTTGGGTGTGCATTGACTGCATTGCATTGTGATAAAACCGAACGTTATTTCAAACACCATCATCGAGTTTATGACGTCACTCCTTCGTGTTTCCTTCGTAAACATATTCACACGGTATGAACGAGCGATGCAATGACGTCATGTCACGTGACTGTGTTTTGGCGCGACAATTACAACACATTTGAAACATTTGAAAGTCATATTTTTATTCGGAATATTTTAATTATTCGTGCATATTTTAATGTTTTGTTTTTCCTTTGTTTATTTAATTTAAGAAAAAAATGTATCTTCCCTATTATCATTCCGACAAGAAGACGTTCGGACAACATGATTAATGATTATGACTTCAGATGTTGCAATGGTTAGGTATGAAATAGCAATATGGTCATATTTTTTTATACTTTTCACAGTAGTAAATAGGTTACTGATAATTTGAACATAAACCTATTCTAAAAATCGATAGGTACGAGTATGTATGTGACGAACGCAAACATCGTAAATTATTCTTTGTATCTTTTAAAACATATTTATTTTTATTACTGACGGTTTTACGTTGAAATTCAAATAGGCACGCAATAAAATGCGATGAGGCATATAAAGTATGCCTATGTTAGCACTTGAATTTTTATAAACCTTTTGTATCTCCCTTCTAAAGTCTATAAAAATTCAAGTGGAATTTTCAACATTGTTCATGAATACTGTTTCATTTTTTATTTTGCGATTTATATGCTATATGCTACCCTTAAATTGCCCTATGATTTTCCACTGTACTTTAAGTGACCCTCTGACTGTTCACATGATGTTAACAAAGGCGGTTGGGACATAATTTCTTTCATTCAGATAGGTACCACTCATGGGCAAAGCCTGAAGGAAGATGAAAATTATCTCTAGTTTAAGGTTTGATATTATAATCTACCACGTTCCATTAAAAATTGGACAAGCAAATCAAAAGATATGTCAAGATTGCAAGAAATTTAAAGAAGACTTGTATTGCTCTTTGCCAGGGTTAACGACTTGCCTCCACTTTGTCTACCTCCTATTTCCTCGATAGTGAGTCCATAAAACCTCATCATAACCATTTTCTTAAAATAGATTTTTAAATATTTGGTCACGTAAATAAGATTGTTAAGTTTTTACGAGGTCCGTAGCCGAATGGCAAATTCAGAACATACTAGTAATGATCGAGACACGACCAGGATGCCCTAGCTATATTTCATATGTTTCGTGTCATACGAGCAGGACAATAAAAAATACTAACACCCATGACTGGTTGACTGTTTAACTATTTTTGGAGTTGCATCGGATCGCGCGATCTGATGGGACAATATTTAATTATTTTTGGAGTTGCATCTGATCGCGCGATCCGATGGGAACTTTCTCCGATATCAGATGCAACAAGCAACGGATCGCGCGATCCGATGGGAATAACCCGACCCATGCCTTCGTATTTAAAATTTGTTCAAATTGTAGTGTTTCTGTCTCCAGACGGAACTTTAAGTGCGTAGTTCACACGTACCATAGGTTTTCTAAGATTCAAATTGATAAATCTTAAACTAGAGGTTCCACTAAAGATTAATTTCAATCTAGATTACGCTTCAACAGCGAGATATGAATAGCTCGCTAAAGAATTTAACTTCGGCATCTCAATTTAACATTCAAGTAAAACCGCTAGAACTTTGTTCTTTAAGACTTGCAGCTTAATGATTTTCAAATGTTAAGTTTCACACTTTCGAGATGAAATAGTTTGAATTAAAGCTCCTTTAACACTGTGCAGCATTATTAAATTGTTGGAGATTTACCTATCTTTGTTTTTCGGTGTGGTCTTGTGGTCTTTGTGCGTATAAAAGGACCAAAATTACATTCCAGTGTTTTAAAATTGAAAGACAACGTAGTTGATATAATTAGGAGAATATTATTAGTCAGCGAATTGACAGGATCATCGAGATTTAAAATAATACTATTTATCCATTCGCAACATCCTATTAACTGTCAAGCAAAGATGTTAATATTGAGCCAATTTATTCATCTGAGAAGGATATCATATCAACAAAATCTAAAGACCGTTATAAACGTGTGGTATTATGCCAAAAAGCACCAAAGTCACACTTGAGTTTGAACAGTAAATTTTGACCGAAGCACCTTTCTATAAAATCCAACAAAACTACATCTTAAATAGACAACACAAAAGTCACGAAATCCGTCCAAGACCTCGCTGTCAAGCCGTTTGATAGATAAAAACGCAGTCGGTTCGGACACCATACACTACGAGAATTGGATTCTTTTTACTGAATACTGTCCGGAAAATGGTCGGATGTAGTATTTGCCGTGAGTTTTGTCGCTGCAAAATCTATTTCACTGAATATAATATTTGTATCGCTACGTTTGGGGAGAATTGGATTGACTTTGTTTCATGTTTTCTTGGGAAAATTTTATGTTGATTATTCTTGCAGATCTTTTGAATGAACAAATATCAACAAGAAGACACGTGATAGTATCCATAGCTAACGATATCAACAGCCTTACGCTTTACTCACAGTAGGTTTCTCCCAAAATCTGAGGTAGTTTCCATAATCAGAGGCTGTAAAGACAGGTTTCAAACAGTTGACTCTTCATCGAGCTGGCGGTTAAGATGGTTTGATTCTAGTCAGACAGTAATTGGTAATAGCAGTGCCGATGCGCGTTCGCTATTTGGATTAGTTGAGGAGAGTTATATAAGAGCATTTGCTTGTTATAATATTTGCCCGTCTAACATTTTTCAATAGAATTTAGAAATCTTTTCAGTGAATTTCTGTTTCATAGGACATCATATTAACTAGCTAAAAGCTAAATTCCCTCCAACTTTAAAGACGACGTGAGCGAATACTACAGAATGTCTAGCCAAGTAAGCCAGTATTCCGAGCTAGGGCAATTTACGTAGGAAATTGGAAGGTGGCCAACCTAACAAGGGCTGTAACGTTTCGTTCTAATACTACCAATTGTCTTCATGTTCCGGTAATTTGCTCTGGACCTCTGATGACCGGTGTTTTAAGACATAAAAATAGAAATGATACCAGTCATTTTTTTATCATCCTAATCACCAGATTAGGATGATAAAAAAATTGACATAAAACCTACCTTTCTAGTCCTGATCCCTTTAAGTCTTAAAGGGATCAGGATTAAAGTTTAAGAGGTCATTGTACTTATCATTAATAAACAACTTTTACTATTAGTAGTAAAAGTTGTTCATAATGATGAGTACAATAACCTCTTATAGGGATTGGGACTAGAAACGCAGAACCTTGTATTTTCCAAAAGACTCGGATCAAAGGACCCCACCTACTGTAGAAAAGCTTTTTTATAGCAGTTGGCTGTAAGCGATTACTTACAGCTAGGAGAGGCGGATACATCAAAAATATTTCTAAGCTATGGACCACGCGGATTGTAGAGAAAAAGAAAAAATATTATAAACGCAAATAAACATTTACCGCTCAACTTCGTCAATCTCAAAAGAGCATACAAAACTGAAGTGTATGCAAAATAAGATATACCCATATAATATATTAAGCGGGCGACATCGAAAATGCTCTTACATAAATATTTATTGAGGTTCTTCGGCATAGTGGACACCGACAGTGCGGACTAGGGACCGTATATTTACGGTAAAAAGTGAGAACTGAGGGCCGAGCACGAATGTTTTGACGTATGGTAATGCCAACATAAGCAAATCTCTAATATATAAAGCTCGATTACCACTGACTCACTCACTCACTCATTGACATAATTGTTCTCCCAGAAGGAGCCGTGGGGGGTACAAGTCATACATAAAGTCATAAACCTTGAGGTCCAGTGAGTCCGGGAAAAATCCGAAATGACCTGAAAGTGGAACGCTGACCGGAACTGCCCTACGGATCTCGAAAATTACAAGTCGCACACCCATACTGCTGGAACTAAAAATGTCGAGGACCCTGGGTCGATTGACGAGCCGGTGAAAAAAAGATGGCTTCCATACAAAAAAAGATGGCAGCCATACAAAATGGAAACGCTCACCGTTCCGAAACCGTTGGAGATAGCGGGGGGGTGCTCGACCAAATGTCATAGAGGACGACGGGGGCTTTCCGGTGGGGGTCATAAAAATCCAAGATGGCGGATTCAAAATGGCGGCCAAAAAAAAATATGGTCCGAGCCGGCTGAAAATTGGCGTCCGGGGGTTTTCGGGGGCACTGATTCATAATCCGGGATCGATTTTTTTTTTCCGCCATTTTTCAAGATGGCCGCCATACAAGTGTTCATTTTGGATTTTCACCCAATTGTTCTCCCAGAAGGAGCAATGGGGGGTAAAAGTGATGTATGAGGATCGTATAGAGGGGGGTCTTGTGAGTTTAGGAAAAGTCTGAAATGACCTGAAAGTGGAGGGCTGACCGGAACTGCCCTACGGATCTCGAAAATTACAAGTCGCAGACCTACAGCGCTGGAACTAAAAATGTAGAGGACCCTGTGTCGATGGACGAGCCGGTGAAAAAAAGATGGCTTCCATACAAAAAAACATGGCCGCCATACAAAATAGAAACGCTCACCGTTCCGAAACCGTTAGAGATAGCGGGGGGGTGGTCGAACTAATGTCATAGAGAATGAAGGGGGCTTTCCGGTGGTGGTCATAAAAATCCAAGATGGCGGATTCAAAATGGTGGCCGAAAAAAAAGTTACTGCGAGCCGGCTGAAAATTGGCGTCCGGGGGTTTTCGGGGGCACCGATTCATAATCCGGGGCCGAATTTTTTTTTTCCGCCATTTTTCAATATGGCCGCCATACAAACGCATCTTATGGAGCAATTGTTCTTCCGGAAGGAGCCGCGGGGAGTAAAAGTCATGTATGGGAGTCGTATAGAGGGGAGGTCTGAAAGTTTAGGAAAAGTCCGAAATGACCTGAAAGTGGAACGCTGACCGAAACTGTCCTACGGATCTCGAAAACGACAAGTCGCACACCCATACTGCCCGAACTAAAAATGTGTAGGACCTTGGGTCGATTGACGAGCTGGTGAAAAAAAGATAGCTTCCATACAAAAAAACGTGGCCGCCATATAAGTGTTCATTTTGGATGTTCACACAATTGCTCTCCGAGAAGGAGCCGTGGGAGATAAAAGTCATGTATGGGAGTCATATAGAACGGGGACCTAAAAGTTTAGAAAAAGTCCAGAATAACCTGAAAGTGGAACGCTGACCGGAACTGCCCTACGGATCTCGAAAACGGCAAGTCGCAGATGCAAGGTGCCGGAACTAAAAATGTTGAGGACCCTGGGTCCGTTGCCCTGCCGGTGAAAAAAAGATGGCTTCCATACAAAAAAACATGGCTGCCATACAGGTGTTCATTTTGGATTTTCACACAATTGTTCTCCCAGAAGGAGCCGTGGGGGGTAAAAGTATTGTATGGGAGTCGTATAGAGGGGGGTCCTGTGAGTTTAGGAAAAGTCCGAAATGACCTGAAAGTGGAACGCTGACCGGAACTGCCCTACGGAACTCGAAAGTTACAAGTCGCACACCCATACTGCCGGAACTAAAAATGTCGAGGACCCTGGGTCGATCGACGAGCCGGTGAAGAAAAGATGGCTTCCATACAAAAAAAGATGGCGGCCATACAAAAGTGTTCATTTTGGTTTTTCACTCAATTGTTCTCCCAGAAGGAGCCGTCGGGGGTAAACGTCATGTTTGGGAGTCGTATAGAAGGGGGTCCTATGAGTTCAGGAAAGTCCGAAATGACCTGAAAGTGGAACGCTGACCGGAACTGCCCTACGGATCTCGAAAATGAGAAGTCGCACACCCATACTGCCGGAACTAAAAATCTTGAGTACCTTGGGACGATTGACGAGCCGGTGAAAAAAAGATGGCTTCCATACAGAAATAGATGGCCGCCATACAAGTGTTCATTTTGGATTTTCGCACAATTATTCTCACAGAAGGAGCCGTGGGAGGTTAAAGTTATGTATGGGAGTTATATAGGGAAGGGTCCAGTGAGTTTAGGAAAAATCCGAAATAACCTGAAAGTGGAACCGTGACCAGAACTGCCCTACGGATCTCGAAAACTACAAGTTGCAGACGCACGGTGCCGGAACTAAAAATTTCGAGTACCGTGGGACGATTGACGAGCCGGTGAAAAAAAGATGGCTTCCATACAAAAGAACATGGCTGCCATACAGGTGTTCATTTTGGATTTTCACACAATTGTTCTCCCAGAAGGAGCCGTCGGGGGTAAAGGTCATGTATGGGAGTCGTATAGAGGGGTGCCCATTGAGTTTAGAAAAAGTCCGAAAAGACATGAAAGTGGAACGCTTACTGGAACTGCCCCACGGATCTCGAAAATGAGAAGTCGCACACCCATACTGCCCGAACTAAAAATGTGTAGGATCTTGGGTCGATTGACGAGCTGGTAAAAAAAATGGCTTTCATACAAAAAAACATGGCCGCCATATAAACGATACTTAACACGCTTTTATTAGCTTCACCTGTAAAATCTTGGAAGTTACATTTGACCCATTTCGCAGTTTCCGATTGAGGTGAGATTTTGCACACGTTAGGATGACAATGCAGTTAGATAACTGACGTCATTCTAAATCCAATATGGCGGACTACTTATGTATTATGCACTACCATGATATGGGTATCAAATGAAAGGGTTTGCTGAGAAGACTACGAAACTAAAATAACGTCACACTTAATTCAATATGGCGGACGCCCCAAAATGGTAGACAATTTTTTTTTATCTACCATCATGATATATATCAAATGAAAGGGTCTGCTGGGAAGAAAACGAAAAATAAAGTCAAAGTCGATGTCGATGTCGAAGTTAAAGTCAAAGTCAAAGTTTTTTATTACAATAAATTTATTACACTATTCCATACAAGTGTTCATTTTGGATTTTCACTCAATTGTTCTCCCAGAAGGAGCCTTCGGGGGTAAAACTGATGTATAGGAGCCGTATAGAAGGGGGTCCTATGAGTTCAGAAAAAGTCCGAAATGACCTGAAAGTGGAACGCTGACCGGAACTGCCCCACGGATCTCCAAAATGAGAAGTCGCACACCCGTACTGCCCGAACTAAAAATGTGTAGGACCTTGGGTCGATAGACGAGCTGGTAAAAAAAAGATGGCTTTCATACAAAAAAACATGGCTGCCATACAAACGCCTCTTAACACGCTTTTATTAACTTCACCTGTAACTATGTAAGAAAATTTTGGAAGTTTTTGACCCACTTCGCGGTTTCCGATTGAGGTGAGATTTTGCACACACGTTTAGTTAGGATGACAATGCATAGTTAGATAACTGACGTCATTCTAAATCCAATGTGGCGGACTACTTATGTATTATGCACTACCATGATATGGGTATCAAATGAAAGGGTTTGCTGAGAAGAGTACGAAACTAAAATAACGTCACACTTAATTCAATATGGCGGACGCCCCAAGATGGTAGACAAAATTTTCTTATCTACCAACCTGATATGGGTATCAAATGAAAGGGTCTGCTGGGAACAAAACGAAAAATAAAGTCAAAGTGAAAGTGAAAGTCGAATTCAAAGTGAAAGTCAAAGTCAAAGTTTTTTATTACAACAGCCTTTGCAGGCACTTTCAAAAGCGTGTTTTTATTTTTTTTAAGTTAATTTAAGAGCTCCACCAAAACCGCCACCCGCGCACTGCGCGACCTCCACTTTTTCAAAACCCTCACCGTTCCGGAACCGTTAGAGATAGAGGGGGGGTGCTCGACCAAATATCATAGAGAACGAGGGGGGCTTTCCAGTGGTAGTGATAAAAATCCAAGATGGCGGAATCAAAATGGTGGCCAAAAAATAATATGGTCCGATCTGGCTGAAAATTGGCATCCGGGGGTTTTAGGGGGCACCAATTCATAAACCGGAATCGACTTCCTTTTCCGCCATTTTTTAATATGGCCATTCAAACGCTTCTTTTGGAGCAATTGTTCTCGGAGAAAGAGCCGCGGGGGGTAAAAGTCATGAATGACAGTCACATAGGAGGTCCAGTGTGAAATGAACTGAAAGGGGAACCCTGACCGGAACAGCCATATGGATCTCGAAAACGGCAAGTCGCACACCCATACCGCCGGAACTAAAAATGACAAGGACCCTGGGCCGTTTGACGAGCCGGTGAAAAAACATTGCTAACATGCAAAAAAAAATCCCATACAAAATTGAAACGCTCACCGTTCCGAAACCATTAGAGATAGAGGGGGGTTACAAGTCCAGTTAGTTCAGAAAAAGTCCGAAATGACCTGAAAGTGGAACGCTGATCGGAACTGCCCTACGGATCTCGAAAACGACAAGTCGCAGACCTGTAGTGCCCGAACTAAAAATGTCGAGGAACCTGGGACGATTGATGAGTTGATGAAAAAGTGGAACCGTGACCAAAACAGCCATAGGGATCTCGACGGTGAAAACTCGCACACCCACACTGCCGGAACTAAAAATGTCAAGGACCCTGGGCCGTTTGACGAGCCGGTGAAAAATAGATGGCTTCCATACAAAAAAACATGGCTGCCATACAAAATCAAAAATCATATATTTTTTACGTCATGTTACAAACCCCACCCAAAAAGCCCACGCGGGCCGCTCGCGGCCCGCGCACCGCGCGACCTCTAGTTTATATATATAAAGCTCGATTACCACTGACTCACTGATTGACAGAATTGATCTCCCAGATGGAGCCGTGGGGGGTACAAGTCATACATGAAGTCATAAACCTTGAGGTCCAGTGAGTCCGGGAAAAATCCGAAATGACCTGAAAGTGGAACCCTGACCGGAACTGCCCTACGGATCTCGAAAATTACAAGTCGCACACCCATAGTGCTGGAACTAAAAATGTCAAGAACCCTGGGCCGTTTGACGAGCCGGTGAAAAAAAGATGGCGTCCATACAAAAAAAGATGGCGGCCATACAAAATTGAAACGCTCACCGTTCCGAAACCGTTGGAGATAGCGGGGGGGTGCTCGACCAAATGTCATAGAGGACGACGGGGGCTTTCCGGTGGGGGTCATTAAAATCCAAGATGGCGGATTCAAAATGGCGGCCAAAAAAAAAAATGGTCCGAGCCGGCTGAAAATTGGCATCCGGGGGTTTTCGGGGGCACCGATTCATAATCCGGGATCAATTTTTTTTTTCCGCCATTTTCCAATATGGCCGCCATACAAGTGTTCATTTTGGATTTTCACCCAATTGTTCTCCCAGAAGGAGCCGTCGGGGGTAAAAGTGATGTATGGGAGTCGTATAAAGGGGGGTCCTGTGAGCTTAAGAAAAGTCCGAAATGACCTGAAAGTGGAACACTGACCGGAACTGCCCTACGGATCTCGAAAATGAAAAGTCGAACACCCACACTGCCGGAACTAAAAATGTCGAGGACCCTGGGCCGTTTGACGAGCCGGTGAAAAAAAGATGGTTTCCATACAAAAAAACATGGCTGCCATACAAAATCAAAAATCATATTTTTTTTAAGTTATGTTACAAGCACCACCTACAATGCCCCGCGGGCCGCATGCGGCCCGCGCACCCACGCGACCTCTAGTTTATATATATAAAGCTCGATTACCACTGACTCACTGACTGATTGACACAATTGTTCTCCCAGATGGAGCCGTGGGGGGTTAAAGTCATGTATGGGAGTCGTATAGTGGGGGGTCCAGTGAGTATGGGAAAAATCCGAAATGACCTGAAAGTGGAACGCTGACCGGAACTGCCCTACGGATCTCGAAAATGGCAAGTCGAACACCCACACTGCCAGAACTAAAAATGTCAAGAACCCTGGGCCGTTTGACGAGCCGGTGAAAAAAAGATGGCGTCCATACAAAAAAAGATGGCGGCCATACAAAATTTAAACGCTCACCGTTCCGAAACCGTTGGAGATAGTGGGGGGGTGCTCGACCAAATGTCATAGAGGACGACGGGGGCTTTCCGGTGGGGGTCATAAAAATCCAAGATGGCGGATTCAAAATGGCGGCCGAAAAAAAATATGGTCCGAGCCGGCTGAAAATTGGCATCCAGGGGTTTTCGGGGGCACCGATTCATAATCCGAGATCAATTTTTTTTTTCCGCCATTTTCCAATATGGCCGCCATACAAGTGTTCATTTTGGATTTTCACCCAATTGTTCTCCCAGAAGGAGCCGTCGGGGGTAAAAGCGATGTATGGGAGTCGTATAGAGGGGGGTCCTGTGAGCTTAAGAAAAGTCCGAAATGACCTGAAAGTGGAACACTGACCGGAACTGCCCTACGGATCTCGAAAATTACAAGTCGCAAACCTATACCACCGGAACTAAAAATGTCAAGGACCCTGGGCCGTTTGACGAGCCGGTGAAAAAAAGATGGCTTCCATACAAAAAAAATGGCGGCCATACAAAATTTAAACGCTCACCGTTCCGAAACCGTTGGAGATAGCGGGGGGGTGCTCGAACTAATTTCATACAGGATAGAGGGGGCTTTCCGGTGGTGGTCATAAAAATCCAAGATGGCGGATCCAAAATGGCGGCCGAAAAATAAGTTGCTCCGAGCTGGCTGAAAATTGGCGTCCGGGGGTTTTCGGGGACACCGATTCATAATACGTGGTCGACTTTTATTTTCCGCCATTTTTCAATATGGCCGCCATACAAACGCATCTTTTGGAGCAATTGGTCTCCCAGAAGGATCCGTGGGGGGTAAAAGTATTGTATGGGAGTCGTATAGAGGGGGGTCCTGTGAGTTTAGGAAAAGTCCGAACTGACCTGAAAGTGGAACGCTGACCGGAACTGCCCTACGGATCTCGAAAATGAGAAGTCGCACACCCATACTGCCGGAACTAAAAATCTCGAGTACCTTGGGACGATTGACGAGCCGGTGAAAAAAAGATGGCTTCCATACAAAAAAAGATGACCGCCATACAAGTGTTCATTTTGGATTTTCACTCAATTGTTCTCCCAGAAGGATCCGTGGGGGGTAAAAGTATTGTATGGGAGTCGTATAGAGGGGGGCCCTGTGAGTTTAGGAAAAATCCGAAATGACCTGAAAGTGGAACCCTGACCGGAACTGCCCTACGGATCTCGAAAATTACAAGTCGCACACCCACTGTGCCGGAACTAAAAATCTCGAGTACCTTGGGACGATTGACGAGCCGGTGAAAAAAAGATGGCTTCCATACAAAAAAAGATGGCCGCCATACAAGTGTTCATTTTGGATTTTCACTCAATTGTTCTCCCAGAAGGAGCCTTCGGTGGTAAAACTCATGTATGGAATTCGTATAGAAGGTGGTCCTATGAGTTCAGGAAAAGTCTGAAATGACCTGAAAGTGGAACGCTGACCGGAACTGCCCTACGGATCTCAAAAACTATAAGTCGCACACCGATTGTGTCGGAATTTAAAATGTCACAGACCCTGGGCCGATCGACGAGCTGGTAAAAAAAGATGGCTTTCATACAAAAAAAACATGGCCGCCATACAAACGCTTCTTAACACGCTTTTATTAGCTTCACCTGTAACTATGTAAGAAAATCTCCGAAGTTAAATTTGACCCATTTCGCGGTTTCCGATTGAGGTGAGATTTTTGCACACGCGTTTAGTTAGGATGACAATGCATAGTTAGATAACTGACGTCATTCTAAATCAAATATGGCGGACTACTTATGTATTATGCACTACCATGATATGGGTATCAAATGAAAGGGTTTGCTAAGAAGACTACGAAACTAAAATAACGTCACACTTAATTCAAGATGGCGGACGCCCCAAGATGGTAGACAAAATTTTCTTATCTACCATCATGATATTGGTATCAAATGAAAGGGTCTGCTGGGAAGAAAACGAAAAATAAAGTCAAAGTCGAAGTCGAAGTCGTAGTCGAAGTCGAAGTCGTAGTCGAAGTCGAAGTCGGTCAAAGTCGAAGCCGAGGCCGAGGCCGAGGCCGAGGCCGAAGTCAAAGCCGAGGCCGAATCCGAAGCCAAGTTCGAGGCTAAAGCCGAAGCCGAAGACGAGACCGAAGCCGAGGCCGAGTCCGAAGCCGAAGCCGAGGGCAAAGCCGAGGCCGAAGCCAAAACCGAGGCCGAAGCCGAAGCCGAGACTGAGGTCGAAGCCACAGACGAGGCCGAAGCCGAAGACGAGGCCGAAGCCGAAGCCGAGACCGAAGTCAAAGTTTTTTATTACAATTGAGCCTATGCAGGCACTTTCAAAATAGTGTTTTTATTTTTTTAAGTTAATTTAAGAGCTCCACCACAACCTCCGCGGGCCGCCCGCGGCCCGCGCATCGCGCGACCTCTAAGCTTTTTAAACCGTTTCGAAACCGTTTGAGATAGAGTGGGGGTGCTCGACCAAATGTCATAGAGGACGACGGGGGCTTTCCGGTGGGGGTCATAAAAATCCAAGATGGCGGATTCAAAATGGCGGCCAAAATAAAAATGGTCCGAGCCGGCTGAAAATTGGCGTCCGGGGGTTTTCGGGGACACCGATTCATAATCCGGGATCAAATTTTTCTTTCCGCCATTTTTCAAGATGGCCGCCATACAAGTGTTCATTTTGGATTTTGACCCAATTGTTCTCCCAGAAGGAGCCGTGGGGGGTAAAAGTGATGTATCGGAGTCGTATAGAGGGGGGTCCCGTGAGTTTAGGAAAAATCCGACAGGACCTGAAAGTGGAATCGTGACCAGAACTGCCCTACGGATCTCGAAAACTACAAGTTGCAGACGCACGGTGCCGGAACTAAAAATGTCGAGGACCCTAGGCCGATCGACGATTCAGTGAAAAAAAGATGGCTTCCATACAAAAAAATATGGCCGCCATACAAAAGTGTTCATTTTGGATTATCACTCAATTGTTCTCCCAGAAGGAGCCGTCGGGGGTAAAAATCATGTATGAGGGTCGTATAGAGGGGGGTCCAGTGAGTTTAGGAAAAGTCCGAAAAGACCTGAAAGTGGAACGCTGACCGGAACTGCCCCACGGATCTCGAAAATGAGAAGTCGCACACCCATACTTCCCGAACTAAAAATGTGTAGGATCTTGGGTCGATTGACGAGCTGGTAAAAAAATGGCTTTCATACAAAAAAACATGGCCGCCATATAAACGCTTCTTAACACGCTTTTATTAGCTTCACCTGTAACTATGTAAGAAAATCTTGGAAGTTAAATTTGACCCACTTCGCGGTTTCCGATTGAGGTGAGATTTTGCACACGTTAGGATGACAATGCAGTTAGATAACTGACGTCATTCTAAATCCAATATGGCGGACTACTTATGTATTATGCACTACCATGATATGGGTATCAAATGAAAGGGTTTGCTGAGAAGAGTACGAAACTAATATAACGTCACACTTAATTCAATATGGCGGACGCCCCAAGATGGTAGACAATTTTTTTTTATCTACCATCATGATATGGGTATCAAATGAAAGGGTCTGCTGGGAAGAAAACGAAAAATAAAGTCAAAGTCAAAGTCAAATTTTTTTATTACAACAGCCTTTGCAGGCTCTTTCAAAAGCGTGCATATATTTTCTTTTTGTTAATTTAAGAGCTCCACCAAAACCGCCACCCGCGGGCTGCTTTCGGCCCGCGCACTGCGCAACCTCTACTTTTTCAAAACCCTTACCGTTCCGAAACCGTTAGAGATAGTGGGGGGGTGCTCGACCAAATATCATAGAGAACGAGGGGGGCTTTCCAGTGGTAGTGATAAAAATCCAAGATGGCGGATTCAAAATGGAGGCCAAAAATAATATGGTCCGATCTGGCTGAAAATTGGCGTCCGGGGGTTTTAGGGGGCACCAATTCGTAAACCGGAATCGACTTTCTTTTCCGCCATTTTTCAATATGGCCGCCATTCAAACGCATCTTTTGGAGATATTGTTTTCGGAGAAGGAGCCGCGGGGGGTAAAAGTCATGAATGACAGTGACATAGGAGGTCCAGTGTGAAATGAACTGAAAGGGGAACCCTGACCGGAACAGCCATATGGATCTCGAAAACGACAAGTCGCAGACCTGTAGTGCCCGAACTAAAAATGTCAAGGAACCTGGGCCGTTTGACGCGCCGGTGAAAAATAGATGGCTTCCATACAAAAAAACATGGCTGCCATACAAAACTAAATATCATATTTATTTTACGTCATGTTACAAACCCCACCCAAAAAGCCCACGCGGGCCGCTCGCGGCCCGCGCACCGGGCGACCTCTAGTTTATATATATAAAGCTCGATTACCACTGACTCACTGACTCACTGACTGATTGACACAATTGTTCTCCCAGATGGAGCCGTGGGGGGCTAAAGTCATGTATGGGAGTCGTATAGTGGGGGGTCCAGTGAGTATGGGAAAAATCCGAAATGACCTGAAAGTGGAACGCTGACCGGAACTGCCCTACGGATCTCGAAAATGGCAAGTCGAACACCCACACTGCCAGAACTAAAAATGTCAAGAACCCTAGGCCATTTGACGAGCCGGTGAAAAAAAGATGGCGTCCATACAAAAAAAGATGGCGGCCATACAAAATTTAAACGCTCACCGTTCCGAAACCGTTGGAGATAGTGGGGGGGTGCTCGACCAAATGTCATAGAGGACGACGGGGGCTTTCCGGTGGGGGTCATAAAAATCCAAGATGGCGGATTCAAAATGGCGGCCAAAAAAAAAAATGGTCCGAGCCGGCTGAAAATTGGCATCCGGGGGTTTTCGGGGGCACCGATTCATAATCCGGGGTCGATTTTTTTTTTCCGCCATTTTTAAATATGGCCGCCATACAAGTGTTCATTTTGGATTTTCACCCAATTGTTTTCCAAGAAGGAGTCGTCGGAGGTAAATGTCATGTATGAGGATCGTATAGAGCGGGGTCCTGTGAGTTTAGGAAAAGTCCGAAATGACCTGAAAGTGGAACGCTGACCGGAACTGCCCTACGGATCTCGAAAACGGCAAGTCGCAAACCTATACCGCCTGAACTAAAAATGTCGAGGACCTTGGGCCGTTTGACGAGCCGGTGATAAAAAGATGGCTTCCATACAAAAAAAATGGCGGCCAAACAAAATTGAAACGCTCACCGTTCCGAAACCGTTGGAGATAGCGGGGGGGTGCTCGAACCATTTTCATAGAGGATGGAGGGGGCTTTCCGGTGGTGGTCATAAAAATCCAAGATGGCGGATCCAAAATGGCGGCCGAAAAATAAGTTGCTCCGAGCTGGCTGAAAATTGGCGTCCGGGGGTTTTCGGGGACACCGATTCATAATCCGTGGTCGATTTTATTTTCCGCCATTTTTCAATATGGCCGCCATACAAACGCATCTTTTGGAGCAATTGTTCTCCCAGAAGGAGCCGTGGGGGGTAAAAGTATTGTATGGGAGTCGTATAGAGGGGGGTCCTGTGAGTTTAGGAAAAGTCCGAAATGACCTGAAAGTGGAACGCTGACCGGAACTGCCCTACGGAACTCGAAAGTTACAAGTCGCACACCCATACTGCCGGAACTAAAAATGTCGAGGACCCTGGGTCGATCGACGAGCCGGTGAAAAAAAGATGGCTTCCATACAAAAAAAGATGGCGGCCATACAAAAGTTTTCATTTCGGTTTTTCACTCAATTGTTCTCCCAGAAGGAGCCGTCGGGGGTAAACGTCATGTTTGGGAGTCGTATAGAAGGGGGTCCTATGAGTTCAGGAAAGTCCGAAATGACCTGAAAGTGGAACGCTGACCGGAACTGCCCTACGGATCTCGAAAATGAGAAGTCGCACACCCATACTGCCGGAACTAAAAATCTCGAGTACCTTGGGACGATTGACGAGCCGGTGAAAAAAAGATGGCTTCCATACAAAAAAAGATGGCCGCCATACAAGTGTTCATTTTGGATTGTCACTCAATTGTTCTACCAGAAGGAGCCTTCGGTGGTAAAACTCATGTATAGAATTCGTATAGAAGGGGGTCCTATAAGTTCAGGAAAAGTCCGAAATGACCTGAAAGTGGAACGCTGACCGGAACTGCCCTACGGATCTCGAAAATTACAAGTCGCAATGCTATACCGCCCCAACTTAAAATGTAAAAGACCCTGGGCCGTTTGACGAACCGGTGAAAAAGAGATGGCTTCCATACAAGAAAAGATGGCGGCCATACAAGTGTTCATTTTGGATGTTCACACAATTGCTCTCCCAGAAGGAGCCGTGGGAGGTAAAAGTCATGTATCGGAGTCATATAGAAGGGGGTCCTATGAGTTCAGAAAAAGTCCGAAAAGACCTGAAAGTGGAACGCTGACCGGAACTGCCCCACGGATCTCGAAAATGAGAAGTCGCACACCCATACTGCTCGAATTAAAAATGTGTATGACCTTGGGTAAATTGACGAGTTGGTAAAAAAAAATGGCTTTCATACAAAAAAACATGGCCGCCATATAAACGCTTCTTTTGGAGCAATTGTTCTTTAAGGAGTCGTGCGGGGTAAAAGTCATGTATGGAAGTTGTATAGTGGAAATTCCAGTGAGTTTAAGAAAAATCCGAGATGACCTGAAAGTAGAACCCTGACCGGAACTGCCCTACGGATCTCGAAAACGGCAAAACGCAGACCCATATTGCCCGAACTAAAAATGTCGAGGACCCTAAGTCGATTGATGAGCTGGTAAAAAAAAGATGGCTTCCAAAAAAAATACATGGCCGCCATACAAGTGTTCATTTTGGATTTTCACACAATTGTTCTCCCAGAAGGAGCCGTCGGGGGTAAAGGTCATGTATGGGAGTCGTATAGAGGGGTGCCCATTGAGTTTAGAAAAAGTCCGAAAAGACATGAAAGTGGAACGCTTACTGGAACTGCCCCACGGATCTCGAAAATGAGAAGTCGCACACCCACACTGCCCGAACTAAAAATGTGTAGGATCTTGGGTCGATTGACGAGCTGGTAAAAAAAATGGCTTTCATACAAAAAAACATGGCCGCCATATAAACGATACTTAACACGCTTTTATTAGCTTCACCTGTAAAATCTTGGAAGTTACATTTGACCCATTTCGCGGTTTCCGATTGAGGTGAGATTTTGCACACGTTAGGATGACAATGCAGTTAGATAACTGACGTCATTCTAAATCCAATATGGCGGACTACTTATGTATTATGCACTACCATGATATGGGTATCAAATGAAAGGGTTTGCTGAGAAGACTACGAAACTAAAATAACGTCACACTTAATTCAATATGGCGGACGCCCCAAGATGGTAGACAATTTTTTTTTATCTACCATCATGATATATATCAAATGAAAGGGTCTGCTGGGAAGAAAACGAAAAATAAAGTCAAAGTCGATGTCGATGTCGAAGTTAAAGTCAAAGTCAAAGTCAAAGTCAAAGTTTTTTATTACAATATATTTATTACACTATTCCATACAAGTGTTCATTTTGGATTTTCACCCAATTGTTCTCCCAGAAGGAGCCGTCGGGAGTAAAAGTGATGTATGGGAGTCGTATAGAGGGGGGTCCTAAAAGTTTAGAAAAAGTCCAGAATGACCTGAAAGTGGAACGCTTACTGGAACTGCCCTACGGATCTCAAAAACTATAAGTCGCACACCCACTGTGCTGGAACTAAAAATGTCAAAGACTCTGGGCCGATCGACGAGCCGGTGAAAAAAGATGGCTTCCATACAAAAAAACATGGCCGCCATACAAGTGTTCATTTTGGATTTTCACTCAATTGTTCTCCTAGAAGGAGCCGTCGGGGGTAAAAGTCATGTATGGGAGTCGTAGAGAAGGGGGTCCTATGAGTTCAGGAAAGTCCGAAAAGACCTGAAAGTGGAACGCTTACTGGAACTGCCCTACGGATCTCAAAAACTATAAGTTGCACACCCACTGTGCCGGAACTAAAAATGTCAAAGACCCTGGGCCGATCGACGAGCCGGTGAAAAAAGATGGCTTCCATACAAAAAAACATGGCCGCCATACAAGTGTTCATTTTGGATTTTCACTCAATTGTTCTCCCAGAAGGAGCCTTCGGGGGTAAAACTCATGTATAGGAGTCGTATAGAAGGGGGTCCTATGAGTTCAGAAAAAGTCCGAAATGACCTGAAAGTGGAACACTGACCGGAACTGCCCCACGGATCTCCAAAATGAGAAGTCGCACACCCGTACTGCCCGAACTAAAAATGTGTAGGACCTTGGGTCGATTGACGAGCTGGTAAAAAAAAGATGGCTTTCATACAAAAAAACATGGCTGCCATACAAACGCCTCTTAACACGCTTTTATTAGCTTCACCTGTAACTATGTAAGAAAATCTTGGAAGTTAAATTTGACCCACTTCGCGGTTTCCGATTGAGTTGAAATTTTGCACACACGTTTAGTTAGGATGACAATGCATAGTTAAATAACTGACGTCATTCTAAATCCAATATGGCGGACTACTTATGTATTATGCACTACCATGATATGGGTATCAAATTAAAGGGTTTGCTGAGAAGAGTACGAAACTAAAATAACGTCACACTTAATTCAAAATGGCGGACGCCCCAAGATGGTAGACAAGATTTTCTTATCTACCAACCTGATATGGGTATCAAATGAAAGGGTCTGCTGGGAAGAAAACGAAAAATAAAGTCAAAGTGAAATTCGAATTCAAAGTAAAAGTCGATGTCAAAGTCAAAGTCAAAGCACTTTCCAAATTGTTTTTTTTTTTAAGTTAATTTAAGAGTACCACCACAACCTCCGCGGGCCGCCCTCGGCCCGCGCACCGCGCAAACTCTAGGCTTTTTAAACCCTAACCGTTTCGAAACCGTTAGAGATAGAGTGGGAGTGCTTGACCAAATATCATCGAGGACGAGAGGGGCTTTTCGGTGGTCGTGATAAAAATCCAAGATGGCGGATTCAAAATGGTGGCTTACAAAAAATATGGTCCGATCTGGCAGAAAATTGGCGTCCTGACGTTTTCGGGGGCACCGATTCATAATCCGGGACAAACTTTTTTTCCGCCATTTTTCAATATGGCCGCCATACAAACGCATCTTTTGGAGCAATTGTTCTCCCAGAAGGAGTCATGGGGGGTAAAAGTCATGTGTGGGAGTCGTATAGAGAGAGGCCCAGTGAGAAAGGACCTGAAAGTCGAACCCTGACTGGAACAGCCCTACGGATCTCGAAAACGGAAAGCCGCAGACCTATACTGCCAGAACTAAAAGTGTCAAGGACCTTGGGTTGATCGACAAACTGGTAAAAAATCATGGCTACTATACAAAAAAACATGGCCGCCATACAAGTGTTCATTTTTGGATTTTCACTCAATTGTTCTCCCGGAAGGAGCCGCGGGGGGTAAAAGTGATGTATGGGAGACGTATAGAGGGAGGTCCAGGGAGTTCAGCAAAAAACCGAAATAACCTAAAAGTGGAACGCTGACCGGAACTGCCCCACGGATCTCGAAAATGAGAAGTCTTACAGCCATACTGCCCGAACTAAAAATGTGTAGGACCTTGGGTCGATTGACAAGCTGGTAAAAAAAGATGGCTTTCATACAAAAAAACATGGCTGCCATACAAAATCAAATATCATATTTATTTTGCGTCATGTTACAAACCCCACCTAAAAAGCCCTCGCGGGCCGCTCGCGGCCCGCGCACCGCGCGACCTCTAGTCTCTAATATATAAAGCTCGATTACCACTGACTCACTGACTCATTGACATAATTGTTCTCCCAGATGGAGCCGTGGGGGGTACAAGTCATACATAAAGTCATAAACCTTGAGGTCCAGTGAGTCCGGGAAAAATCCGAAATGACCTGAAAGTGGAACGCTGACCGGAACTGCCCTACGGATCTCGAAAATTACAAGTCGCACACCCATACTGCTGGAACTAAAAATGTCGAGGACCCTGGGTCGATTGACGAGCCGGTGAAAAAAATATGGCTTCCATACAAAAAAAGATGGCGGCCATACAAAATGGAAACGCTCACCGTTCCGAAACCGTTGGAGATAGCGGGGGGGTGCTCGACCAAATGTCATAGAGGACGACGGGGGCTTTCCGGTGGGGGTCATAAAAATCCAAGATGGCGGATTCAAAATGGCGGCCAAAAAAAAATATGGTCCGAGCCGGCTGAAAATTGGCGTCCGGGGGTTTTCGGGGGCACCGATTCATAATCCGGGATCAAATTTTCCTTTCCGCCATTTTTAAAGATGGCCGCCATACAAGTGTTCATTTTGGATTTTAACCCAATTGTTCTCCCAGAAGCAGCCGCCGGGGGTAAAAGTGATGTATGAGAGTCGTATAGAGGGGGGTCCTGTGAGTTTAGGAAAAGTCCGAAATGACCTGAAAGTGGAACGCTGACCGGAACTGCGCTACGGATCTCGAAAATTACAAGTCGCAGATGCACGGTGCCCAAACTAAATATGTCGAGGACCATGGGTCGATGGACGAGCCGGTGAAAAAAAGATGGCTTCCATACAAAAAAAATGGCGCCATACAAAATTGAAACGCTCACCGTTCCGAAACCGTTGGAGATAGCGGGGGGGTGCTCGAACCATTTTCATAGAGGATGGAGGGGGCTTTCCGGTGGTGGTCATAAAAATCCAAGATGGCGGATCCAAAATGGCGGCCGAAAAATAAGTTGCTCCGAGCCGGCTGAAAATTGGCGTCCGGGGGTTTTCGGGGACACCGATTCCTAATCCGGGGTCGACTTTTTTTTTCCGCCATTTTTCAATATGGCCGCCATACAAACGCATCTTTTGGAGCAATTGTTCTCCCGGAAGGAGCCGCAGGGGGTAAAAGTGATGTATGGGAGTCGTATAGAAGGGGGTCCAGTGATTTCAGGAAAAATCCGATAAGACCTTAAAGTGGAACCTTGACCAGAACTGCCCTACGGATCTCAAAAACGGCAAAGCGCAGACCCATAGTGCCCGAATAAAAAATGTCGAGGACTCTGGGTCGATTGATGAGCTGGTAAAAAAAGATGGCTTCCATACAAAAAAAAACATGGCCGCCATACAAGTGTTTATTTTGGATTTTCACTCAATTGTTCTCCCAGAAGGAGCCTTCGGGGGTAAAACTCATGTAGAGGAGTCGTATAGAAGGGGGTCCTATGAGTTCAGGAAAAGTCCGAAATGACCTGAAAGTGGAACGCTGACCGGAACTGCCCCACGGATCTCCAAAATAAGAAGTCGCACACCCGTACTGCCCGAACTAAAAATGTGTAGGACCTTGGGTCGATTGACGAGCTGGTAAAAAAAAGATGGCTTTCATACAAAAAAACATGGCTGCCATACAAACGCCTCTTAACACGCTTTTATTAGCTTCACCTGTAACTATGTAAGAAAATCTTGGAAGTTAAATTTGATCCACTTCGCGGTTTCCGATTGAGGTGAGATTTTGCACACACGTTTAGTTAGGATGACAATGCATAGTTAGATAACTGACGTCATTCTAAATCCAATATGGCGGACTACTTATGTATTATGCACTACCATGATATGGGTATCAAATGAAAGGGTTTGCTGAGAAGAGTACGAAACTAAAATAACGTCACACTTAATTCAATATGGCGGACGCCCCAAGATGGTAGACAAAATTTTCTTATCTACCAACCTGATATGGGTCATATGGGTATCAAATGAAAGGGTCTGCTGGGAACAAAACGAAAAATTATGTATAAATAGTTATAAGTAACTATGCATAATTTACTTTTTTAGTATAATTATCTTGTCCGTGCACCTACCATACTTTTTTCTCTGCATTACCCTTAGGTTGACTGGTAGAAAATGCCTACGGCATTAAGTCCGCCTCTGTACTTAGTGCATAAAGTATAAATAAATAAATAAATAAAAATAAAGTCAAAGTGAAAGTCGAATTCAAAGTGAAAGTCGAAGTCAAAGTCAAAGTCAAAGTCAAAGTCAAAGTCAAAGTCAAAGTCAAAGTCAAAGTCAAAGTCAAAGTCAAAGTCAAAGTCAAAGTCAAAGTCAAAGTCAAAGTCAAAGTCAAAGTCAAAGTCAAAGTCAAAGTCAAAGTCAAAGTCAAAGTCAAAGTCAAAGTCAAAGTCAAAGTCAAAGTCAAAGTCAAAGTTTTTTATTACAACAGCCTTTGCAGGCACTTTCAAAAGTGTGTTTTTATTTTTTTTAAGTTAATTTAAGAGCTCCACCAAAACCGCCACCCGCGGGCCGCTTGCGGCCCGCGCACTGCGCGACCTCCACTTTTTCAAAACCCTCACCGTTCCGAAACCGTTAGAGATAGAGGGGGGGTGCTCGACCAAATATCATAGAGAACGAGGGGGGCTTTCCAGTGGTAGTGATAAAAATCCAAGATGGCGGATTCAAAATGGTGGCCAAAAAATAATATGGTCCGATCTGGCTGAAATTTGGTTGTTTTAGGGGGCACCAATTCATAAACCGGAATCGACTTCCTTTTCCGCCATTTTTTAATATGGCCATTCAAACGCTTCTTTTGGAGCAATTGTTCTCGGAGAAGGAGCCGCGGGGGGTAAAAGTCATGAATGACAGTCACATAGGAGGTCCAGTGTGAAATGAACTGAAACTGGAACCCTGACCGGAACAGCCATATGGATCTCGAAAACGGCAAGTCGCACACCCATACCGCCGGAACTAAAAATGACAAGGACCCTGGGCCGTTTGACGATCCGGTGAAAAAACATTGCTAACATGCAAAAAAAAATCCCATACAAAATTGAAACGCTCACCGTTCCGAAACCGTTAGAGATAGAGGGGGGTTACAAGTCCAGTTAGTTCAGAAAAAGTCCGAAATGACCTGAAAGTGGAACGCTGATCGGAACTGCCCTACGGATCTCGAAAACGACAAGTCGCAGACCTGTAGTGCCCGAACTAAAAATGTCGAGGAACCTGGGACGATTGATGAGTTGATGAAAAAGTGGAACCGTGACCAAAACAGCCATAGGGATCTCGACGGTGAAAAGTCGCACACCCACACTGCCGGAACTAAAAATGTCAAGGACCCTGGGCCGTTTGACGAGCCGGTGAAAAATAGATGGCTTCCATACAAAAAAACATGGCTGCCATACAAAATCAAAAATCATATATTTTTTACGTCATGTTACAAACCCCACCCAAAAAGCCCACGCGGGCCGCTCGCGGCCCGCGCACCGCGCGACCTCTAGTTTACTTATATAAAGCTCGATTACCACTGACTCACTGACTGATTGACACAATTGTTCTCCCAGAAGGAGCCGTGGGGGGTAAAAGTCATGTATGAGGGTCGTATAGAAGGGGGTCCAGTGAGTCCGGGAAAAATCCGAAATGACCTGAAAGTGGAACCCTGACCGGAACTGCCCTACGGATCTCGAAAATTAAAGTCGCACACCCATAGTGCTGGAACTAAAAATGTCAAGAACCCTGGGCCGTTTGACGAGCCGGTGAAAAAAAGATGGCGTCCATACAAAAAAAGATGGCGGCCATACAAAATTGAAACGCTCACCGTTCCGAAACCGTTGGAGATAGCGGGGGGGTGCTCGACCAAATGTCATAGAGGACGACGGGGGCTTTCCGGTGGGGGTCATAAAAATCCAAGATGGCGGATTCAAAATGGCGGCCAAAAAAAAAAATGGTCCGAGCCGGCTGAAAATTGGCATCCGGGGGTTTTCGGGGGCACCGATTCATAATCCGGGGTCGATTTTTTTTTTCCGCCATTTTTCAATATGGCCGCCATACAAGTGTTCATTTCGGATTTTCACCCAATTGTTCTCCCAGAAGGAGCCGTGGGGGATAAAAGGGATGTATGGGAGTCGTATAGAAGGGGGTCCTGTGAGTTTAGGAAAAGTCCGAAATGACCTGAAAGTGGAACACTGACCGGAACTGCCCTACGGATCTCGAAAACGGTAAGTCGCACACCCATAGTGCTGGAACTAAAAATGTCGAGGACCCTGGGCCGTTTGACGAGCCGGTGAAAAAAAGATGGTTTCCATACAAAAAAACATGGCTGCCATACAAAATCAAAAATCATATTTTTTTTAAGTTATGTTACAAGCACCACCTACAATGCCCCGCGGGCCGCATGCGGCCCGCGCACCCACGCGACCTCTAGTCACTAATATATAAAGCTCGATTACCACTGACTCACTGATTGACATAATTGTTCTCCCAGAAGGAGCCGTGGGGGGTACAAGTCATACATAATGTCATAAACCTTGAGGTCCAGTGAGTCCGGGAAAAATCCGAAATGACCTGAAAGTGGAACGCTGACCGGAACTGCCCTACGGATCTCGAAAATTACAAGTCGCACACCCATACTGCTCGAACTAAAAATGTCGAGGACCCTGGGTCGATTGACGAGCCGGTGAAAAAAAGATGGCTTCCATACAAAAAAAGATGGCGGCCATACAAAATGGAAACGCTCACCGTTCCGATACCCTTGGAGATAGCGGGGGGGTGCTCGACCAAATGTCATAGAGGACGATGGGGGCTTTCCGGTGGGGGTCATAAAAATCCAAGATGGCGGATTCAAAATGGCAGCCAAAAAAAAATTTGGTCCGAGCCGGCTGAAAATTGGCGTCGGGGGGTTTTCGGGGGCACCGATTCACAATCCGGGATCAATTTTTTTTTTCCGCCATTTTTCAATATGGCCGCCATACAAGTGTTCATTTCGGATTTTGACCCAATTGATCTCCCAGAAGGAGCCGTGGGGGGTAAAAGTGATGTATGGGAGTCGTATAGAGGAGGGTCCTGTGAGTTTAGGAAAAGTCCGAAATGACCTGAAAGTGGAACGCTGACCGGAACTGCCCTACGGATCCCGAAAATTACAAGTCGCAAACCTATACCGCCGGAACTAAAAATGTCGAGGACCTTGGATCGATTGACGAGCCGGTGAAAAAAAGATGGCTTCCATACAAAAAAACATGGCCGCCATACAAAATTGAAACGTTCACCGTTCCGAAACCTTTAGAGACAGCAGGGGGGTGCTCGAACCAATTTCATAGAGAATGGAGGGGGCTTTCCGGTGGTGGTCATAAAAATCCAAGATGGCGGATCCAAAATGGCGGCCGAAAAATAAGTTGCTCCGAGCCGGCTGAAAATTGGCGTCCGGGGGTTTTCAGAGGCACCGATTCATAATCCGGGAACAACTTTTTTTTTCGGCCATTTTTCAATATGGCCGCCATACAAGTGTTCATTTTGGATTTTCAGGGGTGTAAAAGTGATGTATGGGAGTCGTATAGAGGGGGGTCCTGTGAGTTTAGGAAAAGTCCGAAATGACCTGAAAGTGGGGGCTGCCCGGAACTGCCCTACGGATCTCGAAAACGACAAGTCACAGACCTACAGTGCTGGATCTAAAAATGTCGAGGACCTTAGGCCGTTTGACGAGCCGGTGAAAAAAAGATGGCTTTCATACAAAAAAACATGGCCGCCATACAAGTGTTGATTTTGGATTTTCACACAATTGCTCTCCGAGAAGGAACCGTGGGAGGTAAAAGTCATATATGGGAGTCATATAGAAGGAGGTCCTAAGAGTTTAGAAAAAGTCCAGAATGACCTGAAAGTGGAACGCTTACTGGAACTGCCCTACGGATCTCAAAAACTATAAGTCGCACACCCACTATGCCAAAGAAAGAAAGAAAGAAAGAACTAAAAATGTCAAAGACCCTGGGCCGATCGACGAGCCGGTGAAAAAAGATGGCTTCCATACAAAAAAACATGGCCGCCATACAAGTGTTCATTTTGGATTTTCACTCAATTGTTCTCCCAGAAGGAGCCTTCGGGGGTAAAACTGATGTATAGGAGTCGTATAGAAGGGGGTCCTATGAGTTCAGAAAATGTCCGAAATGACCTGAAAGTGGAAAACTGACCGGAACTGCCCCACGGATCTCCAAAATGAGAACTCGCACACCCGTACTGCCCGAACTAAAAATGTGTAGGACCTTAGGTCGATTGACGAGCTGGTAAAAAAAAGATGGCTTTTATACAAAAAAACATGGCTGCCATACAAACGCCTCTTAACACGCTTTTATTAGCTTCACCTGTAACTATGTAAGATAATCTTGGAAGTTAAATTTGACCCACTTCGCGGTTTCCGATTGAGGTGAGATTTTGCACACACGTTTAGTTAGGATGACAATGCATAGTTAAATAACTGTCGTCATTCTAAATCCAATATGGCGGACTACTTATGTATTATGCACTACCATGATATGGGTATCAAATGAAAGGGTTTGCTGAGAAGAGTACAAAACTAAAATAACGTCACACTTAATTCAAAATGGCGGACGCCCCAAGATGGTAGACAAGATTTTCTTATCTACCAACCTGATATGGGTATCAAATGAAAGGGTCTGCTGGGAAGAAAACGAAAAATAAAGTCAAAGTGAAATTCGAATTCAAAGTAAAAGTCGATGTCAAAGTCAAAGTCAAAGCACTTTCCAAATCGTGTTTTTTTTTATAAGTTAATTTAAGAGTACCACCACAACCTCCGCGGGCCGCCCGCGGCCCGCGCACCTCGCAAACTCTAAGCTTTTTAAACCCTAACCGTTTCGAAACCGTTAGAGATAGAGTGGGAGTGCTTGACCAAATATCATCGAGGACGAGAGGGGCTTTTCGGTGGTCGTGATAAAAATCCAAGATGGCGGATTCAAAATGGCGGCTTACAAAAAATATGGTCCGATCTGGCTGAAAATTGGCGTCCTGAGGTTTTCGGGGGCACCGATTCATAATCCGGGACCAAATTTTTTTTCCGCCATTTTTCAATATGGCCGCCATACAAACGCATCTTTTGGAGTAATTGTTCTCCCAGAAGGAGTCATGGGGGGTAAAAGTCATGTGTGGGAGTCGTACAGAGAGAGGCCCAGTGAGAAATGACCTGAAAGTTGAACCCTGACTGGAACAGCCCTACGGATCTCGAAAACGGAAAGCCGCAGACCTATACTGCCAGAACTAAAAGTGTCAAGGACCTTGGGTGGATCGACGAACTGGTAAAAAATCATGGCTACTATACAAAAAAACATGGCCGCCATACAAGTGTTCATTTTTGGATTTTCACTCAATTGTTCTCCCGGAAGGAGCCGCGGGGGGTAAAAGTGATGTATGGGAGTCGTATAGAGGAGGGTCCTGTGAGTTTAGGAAAAGTCCGAAATGACCTGAAAGTGGAACGCTGACCGGAACTGCCCTACGGATCTCGAAAATTACAAGTCGCAAACCTATACCGCCGGAACTAAAAATGTCGAGGACCTTGGGTCGATTGACGAGCCGGTGAAAAAAAGATGGCTTCCATACAAAAAAACATGGCCGCCATACAAAATTGAAACGTTCACCGTTCCGAAACCTTTAGAGACAGCAGGGGGGTGCTCGAACCAATTTCATAGAGAATGGAGGGGGCTTTCCGGTGGTGGTCATAAAAATCCAAGATGGCGGATCCAAAATGGCGGCCGAAAAATAAGTTGCTCCGAGCCGGCTGAAAATTGGCGTCCGGGAGTTTTCGGGGACACCGATTCATAATCCGTGGTCGACTTTTATGTTCCGCCATTTTTCAATATGGCCGCCATACAAACGCATGTTTTGGAGCAATTGTTCTTCCAGAAGGAGCCGCGGGGGGTAAAAGTCATGTATGGGAGTCGTATAGAAGGGGGTCCAGTGAGAAATGACCTGAAAGTGGAACGCTGACCGGTACTGCCCTACGGATCTCGAAAATTACAAGTCGCAGACCTACAGTGCTTGAACTAAAAATGTCGAGTACCCTGGGACGATTGACGAGCCGGTGAAAAAAGATGGCTTCCATACAAAAAAACATGGCCGCCATACAATAGTGTTCATTTTGGTTTTCACTCAATTGTTCTCCCAGTAGGAGTCGTCGGGGGTAAAAGTCATGTATGGGAGTCATATAGAAGAGGGCCCTACGAGTTTTTAGGAAAAGTCCGAAATGACCTGAAAGTGGAACGCTGACCGGAACTGCCCTACGGATCTCAAAAATTACAAGTCGCAGACCTACAGTGCTTGAACTAAAAATGTCGAGTACCCTGGGACGATGACGAGCCGGTGAAAAAAGATGGCTTCCATACAAAAAAACATGGCCGCCATACAAGTGTTCATTTTGGGTTTTCACTCAATTGTTCTCCCAGAAGGAGTCGTGGGGGTAAAAGTCATGTATGAGAGTCGTATAGAAGGGGGTCCTATGAGTTCAGGAAAAGTCCGAAAACCTGAAAATGGAACCGTGACCAGAACTGCCCTACGGATCTCAAAAATGGCAAATCGCAGACCAATAGTGCCGGAATTAAAAATGTTCAAGACCCTGGGTCGATCGTCGAGCGGGTGAAAAAAAGATGGCTTCCATACAAAAAAAAATGGCCGCCATACAAGTGTTCATTTTGGATTTTTCACACAATTGCTCTCCGAGGAGGAGCCGTGGAAGGTAAAATTCATGTACGGGAGTCATATAGAAGGGGGTCTTATGAGTTCAGGAAAAGTCCGAAATGACCTGAAAGTCGAACCCTGACTGGAAAAGCCCCACGGATCTCGAAAACGAGAAGTCGCAAGCCCATACTGCCAGAACTAAAAATGTCTAGGACCTTGGGTCGATTGACGAGCTGGTGAAAAATCATGGCTACTATACAAAAAAACATGGCCGCCATACAAAATCCAAACGCTCACCGTTCCGAAACCGTTAGAGATAGAGGGGGGGTTGCAAGGTACAACCTCCACCTAAAACCACCACGCGGGCCGCTCGCGGCCCGCGCAGCGCGCGACCTCTAGTTTATATATATAAAGCTCGATTACCACTGACTCACTGATTGACAGAATTGATCTCCCAGATGGAGCCGTGGGGGGTACAAGTCATACATGAAGTCATAAACCTTGAGGTCCAGTGAGTCCGGGAAAAATCCGAAATGACCTGAAAGTGGAACCCTGACCGGAACTGCCCTACGGATCTCGAAAATTACAAGTCGCACACCCATAGTGCTGGAACTAAAAATGTCAAGAACCCTGGGCCGTTTGACGAGCCGGTGAAAAAAAGATGGCGTCCATACAAAAAAAGATGGCGGCCATACAAAATTGAAACGCTCACCGTTCCGAAACCGTTGGAGATAGCGGGGGGGTGCTCGACCAAATGTCATAGAGGACGACGGGGGCTTTCCGGTGGGGGTCATTAAAATCCAAGATGGCGGATTCAAAATGGCGGCCAAAAAAAAATATGGTCCGAGCCGGCTGAAAATTGGCATCCGGGGGTTTTCGGGGGCACCGATTCATAATCCGGGATCAATTTTTTTTTTCCGCCATTTTCCAATATGGCCGCCATACAAGTGTTCATTTTGGATTTTCACCCAATTGTTCTCCCAGAAGGAGCCGTCGGGGGTAAAAGCGATGTATGGGAGTCGTATAAAGGGGGGTCCTGTGAGCTTAAGAAAAGTCCGAAATGACCTGAAAGTGGAACACTGACCGGAACTGCCCTACGGATCTCGAAAATGAAAAGTCGAACACCCACACTGCCGGAACTAAAAATGTCGAGGACCCTGGGCCGTTTGACGAGCCGGTGAAAAAAAGATGGTTTCCATACAAAAAAACATGGCTGCCATACAAAATCAAAAATCATATTTTTTTTAAGTTATGTTACAAGCACCACCTACAATGCCCCGCGGGCCGCATGCGGCCCGCGCACCCACGCGACCTCTAGTCACTAATATATAAAGCTCGATTACCACTGACTCACTCACTCACTGATTGACATAATTGTTCTCCCAGAAGGAGCCGTGGGGGGTACAAGTCATACATAAAGTCATAAACCTTGAGGTCCAGTGAGTCCGGGAAAAATCCGAAATGACCTGAAAGTGGAACGCTGACCGGAACTGCCCTACGGATCTCGAAAATTACAAGTTGCACACCCATACTGCTGGAACTAAAGATGTCGAGGACCCTGGGTCGATTGACGAGCCGGTGAAAAAAAGATGGCTTCCATACAAAAAAAGATGGCGGCCATACAAAATGGAAACGCTCACCGTTCCGAAACCGTTGGAGATAGCGGGGGGGTGCTCGACCAAATGTCATAGAGGACGACGGGGGCTTTCCGGTGGGGGTCATAAAAATCCAAGATGGCGGATTCAAAATGGCGGCCAAAAAAAAATATGGTCCGAGGCGGCTGAAAATTGGCGTCCGGGGGTTTTCGGGGGCACCGATTCATAATCCGGGATAATTTTTTTTTTTCCGCCATTTTTCAATATGGCCGCCATACAAGTGTTCATTTCGGATTTTGACCCAATTGATCTCCCAGAAGGAGCCGTGGGGGGTAAAAGTGATGTATGGGAGTCGTATAGAGGAGGTTCCTGTGAGTTTAGGAAAAGTCCGAAATGACCTGAAAGTGGAACACTGACCGGAACTGCCCTACGGATCTCAAGAACGAAAAGTCGCAGACCTATAGTGCTGGAACTAAAAATGTCGAGGACCTTGGGCCGTTTGACGAGCCGGTGAAAAAAAGATGGCTTCCATACAAAAAAAATGGCGGCCATACAAAATTGAAACGCTCACCGTTCCGAAACCGTTGGAGATAGCGGGGGGGTGCTCGAACCATTTTCATAGAGGATGGAGGGGGCTTTCCGGTGGTGGTCATAAAAATCCAAGATGGCGGATCCAAAATGGCGGCCGAAAAATAAGTTGCTCCGAGCTGGCTGAAAATTGGCGTCCGGGGGTTTTCGGGGACACCGATTCATAATCCGTGGTCGACTTTTATTTTCCGCCATTTTTCAATATGGCCGCCATACAAACGCATCTTTTGGAGCAATTGTTCTCCCGGATGGAGCCGCGGGGGGTAAAAGTCATGTATGGGAGTCATATAGAGAGAGGTCCAGTGAGTTCAGGAAAAGTCGGAAATGACCTGAAAGTGGAACGCTGACCGGAACAGCCCTACGGATCTCGAAAATGGCAAATCACAGACCGATAGTGCCGCAACTAAAAATGTCCAGAACCTTGGGTCGATCGTCGAGCCGGTGAAAAAAAGATGGCTTCCATACAAAAAAACATGGCTGCCATACAAAATTCAAACGCTCACCGTTGCGAAACCGTTAGAGATAGCGGGGGGATGCTCGAACCAATTTCATAAAGGATGGAGGGGGCTTTCCGGTGGGGGTCATAAAAATCCAAGATGGCGGATTCAAAATGGCGGCCGAATAAAAGTTGATCCGAGCTGGCTGAAAATTGGCGTCCGGGGGTTTTCAGAGACACCGATTCATAATCCGGGGTCAACTTTTTTTTCCGCCATTTTTCAATATGGCCGCCATACAAACGCATCTTTTGGAGCATTTGTTCTCCCGGAAGGAGCCGCGGGGGGTAAAAGTGATGTATGGGAGTCGTATAGAGGGAGGTCTTGTGAGTTTAGGAAAAGTCAGAAATGACATGAAAGTGGAACGCTGACCGGAACTGCCCTACGGATCTCGAAAGTGGCAAGTCGCACACCCACTGTGCCGGAACTAAAGATGTCAAAGACCCTGGGCCGATCGACGAGCCGGTGAAAAAAGATGGCTTCCATACAAAAAAACATGGCCGCCATACAAGTGTTCATTTTGGATTTTCACTCAATTGTTCTCCCAGATGGAGCCTTCGGGGGTAAAACTCATGTATAGGAGTCGTATAGAAGGGGGTCCTATGAGTTCAGGAAAAGTCCGAAATGACCTGAAAGTGGAACGCTGACCGGAACTGCCCCACGGATCTCCAAAATAAGAAGTCACACACCCGTACTGCCCGAACTAAAAATGTGTAGGACCTTGGGTCGATTGACGAGCTGGTAAAAAAAAGATGGCTTTCATACAAAAAAAACATGGCTGCCATATAAACGCTTAATAACACGCTTTTATTAAATTAACCTGTAACTATGTAAGAAAATCTTGGAAGTTAAATTTGACCCACTTCGCGGTTTCCGATTCAGGTGAGATTTTGCACACGTTAGGATGACAATACAGTTAGATAACTGACGTCATTCTAAATCCAATATGGCGGACTATTTATGTATTATGCACTACCATGATATGGGTATCAAATGAAAGGGTTTGCTGAGAAGAGTAGTACGAAACTAAAATAACGTTACACTTAATTCAATATGGCGGACGCCCCAAGATGGTAGACAAAATTTTCTTATCTACCATCATGATATGGGTATCAAATGAAAGGGTCTGCTGGGAAGAAAACGAAAAATAAAGTCAAAGTCGATGTCGAAGTCAAAGTCAAAGTCAAAGTCAAAGTCAAAGTCAAAGTCAAAGTCAAAGTCAAAGTCAAAGTCAAAGTCAAAGTCAAAGTCAAAGTCAAAGTCAAAGTCAAAGTCAAAGTCAAAGTCAAAGTCAAAGTCAAAGTCAAAGTCAAAGTCAAAGTCAAAGTCAAAGTCAAAGTCAAAGTCAAAGTCAAAGTCAAAGTCAAAGTCAAAGTCAAAGTCAAAGTCAAAGTCAAAGTCAAAGTCAAAGTCAAAGTCAAAGTCAAAGTCAAAGTCAAAGTCAAAGTCAAAGTCAAAGTCAAAGTCAAAGTCAAAGTCAAAGTCAAAGTCAAAGTCAAAGTCAAAGTCAAAGTCAAAGTCAAAGTCAAAGTCAAAGTCAAAGTCAAAGTTTTTTATTACATCAGCCTTTGCAGGCACTTTCAAAAGCGTGTTTTATTTTTTTAAGTTAATTTAAGAGCTCTAAGGAACCCACCACCCGCGGGCCGCTTGCGGCCCGCGCACTGCGCGACCTCTACTTTTTCGAAACCCTCTCCGTTCCGAAAACGTTAGAGATAGTAGTAAGTAGTAAAAATCCAAGATGGCGGCTTCGAAATAGCGGTTTAAAAAATTATGGTCTAATCTGGCTGAAAATTGACGTCCTGAGGTTTTCGGCGGCTCGTATTCATAATCCGGAGCCAACATTTTTTTTCCGTCATTTTTCAATATGGCCGCCATACAAACGCTTCTTTTGGAGCAATTGTTCTCCGAGAAGGAACCGCAGAGGGGTAAAAGTCATGTATGACAGTCGTATAGAGGTCCAGTGAGAAATGATCTGAAAGTGGAACGGTGCCTGGAACTGCCCTACGGATCTCGAAAATTACAAGTCGCAAACCTATATCGCCGGAACTAAAAATGTCAATTACCCTGGGCCGTTTGAAGAGCCGGTGAAAAAAAGATGGCTTCCATACAAAAAAACATGGCTGCCATACAAAACCAAATATCATATTTATTTTACGTCATGTTACAACCTCCACCTAAAACCACCTCGCGGGCCGCTCGCGGCCCGCGCAGCGCGCGACCTCTAGTTTATATATATAAAGCTCGATTACCACTGACTCACTGACTGATTGACAGAATTGATCTCCCAGAAGGAGCCGTGGGGGGTAAAAGTCATGTATGGGAGACGTAAACCTTGAGGTCCAGTGAGTCCGGGAAAAATCCGAAATGACCTGAAAGTGGAACCCTGACCGGAACTGCCCTACGGATCTCGAAAATGAAAAGTCGCACACCCACACTGCTGGAACTAAAAATGTCAAGAACCCTGGGCCGTTTGACGAGCCGGTGAAAAAAAGATGGCATCCATACAAAAAAAGATGGCGGCCATACAAAATTGAAACGCTCACCATTCCGCAACCGTTAGAGATAGCTGGGGGGTGTTCTACCAAATGTCATAGAGGACGACGGGGGCTTTCCAGTGGGGGTCATAAAAATCCAAGATGGCGGATTCAAAATGGCGGCCAAAAAAAAATATGGTCCGAGCCAGCTGAAAATTGGCGTCCGGGGGTTTTCGGGGGCACCAATTCATAATCCGGGATCAAATTTTTCTTTCCGCCATTTTCCAATATGGCCGCCATACAAGTGTTCATTTTGGATTCTCACCCAATTGTTCTCCCAGAAGCAGCCACCGGGGGTAAAAGTGATGTACGGGAGTCGTATAGAGGGGGATCCTGTGAGTTTAGAAAAAGTCCGAAATGACCTGAAAGTGGAACGCTGACCGGAACTGCCCTACGGATCTCGAAAATTACAAGTCGCAAACCTATACCGCCGGAACTAAAAATGTCGAGGACCTTGGGCCGTTTGACGAGCCGGTGAAAAAAAGATGGTTTCCATACAAAAAAAAATGGCTGCCATACAAAATCAAAAATCATATTTTTTTTAAGTTATGTTACAAGCAACACCTAAAAAGCCCTCGCGGGCCGCATGCGGCCCGCGCACCCGCGCGACCTCTAGTTTACTTATATAAAGCTCGATTACCACTGACTGACTCACTCACTGATTGACAGAATTGTTCTCCCAGAAGGAGCCATGGGGGGTAAAAGTCATGTATGGGGGTCGTAAACCTTGAGGTCCAGTGAGTCCGGGAAAAATCCGAAATTACCTGAAAGTGGAACGCTGACCGGAACTGCCCTACGGATCTCGAAAATGAAAAGTCGCAGACCTATAGTGCTAGAACTAAAAATGTCAAGAACCCTGGGCCGTTTGACGAGCCGGTGAAAAAAAGATGGCGTCCATACAAAAAAAGATGGCGGCCATACAAAATTGAAACGCTCACCGTTCCGAAACCGTTGGAGATAGTGGGGGGGTGTTCGACCAAATGTCATAGAGGACGACGGGGGCTTTTTGGTGGGGGTCATAAAAATCCAAGATGGCGAACTCAAAATGGCGGCCATAAAAAAAAATGGTCCGAGCCGGCTGAAAATTGGCATCCGGGGGTTTTCGGGGGCACCGATTCATAATCCGGGATCAATTTTTTTTTTCCGCCATTTTTTAATATGGCCGCCATACAAGTGTTCATTTCGGATTTTGACCCAATTGATCTCCCAGAAGGAGCCGTGGGGGGTAAAAGTGATGTATGGGAGTCATATAGAGGGGGTTCCTTTGAGTTTAGGAAAAGTCCGAAATGACCTGAAAGTGGAACACTGACCGGAACTGCCCTACGGATCTCGAAAATTACAAGTCGCAAACCTATACCGCCGGAACTAAAAATGTCGAGGACCCTGGGCCGATGGACGAGCCGGTGAAAAAAAGATGGCTTCCATACAAAAAAACATGGCCGCCATACAAAATTCAAACGCTCACCGTTCCGACACCGTTAGAGATAGCGGGGGGGTGCTCGAACCAATTTCGTAGAGAATGAAGGGGGCTTTCCGGTGGTGGTCATAAAAATCCAAGATGGCGGATCCAAAATGGCGGCCGAAAAATAAGTTGCTCCGAGCTGGCTGAAAATTGGCGTCCGGGGGTTTTCGGGGACACCGATTCATAATCCGTGGTCGACTTTTATTTTCCGCCATTTTTCAATATGGCCGCCATACAAACGCATCTTTTGGAGCAATTGGTCTCCCAGAAGGAGCCGTGGGGGGTAAAAGTATTGTATGGGAGTCGTATAGAGGGGGGTCCTGTGAGTTTAGGAAAAGTCCGAAATGACCTGAAAGTGGAACGCTGACCGGAACTGCCCTACGGAACTCGAAAGTTACAAGTCTTACACCCATACTGCCCGAACTAAAAATGTCGAGGACCCTGGGTCGATCGACGAGCCGGTGAAGAAAAGATGGCTTCCATACAAAAAAAGATGGCGGCCATACAAAAGTGTTTATTTTGGTTTTTCACTCAATTGTTCTCCCAGAAGGAGCCGTCGGGGGTAAATGTCATGTTTGGGAGTCGTATAGAAGGGGGTCCTATGAGTTCAGGAAAGTCCGAAATGACCTGAAAATGGAACGCTGACCGGAACTGCCCTACGGATCTCGAAAATGAGAAGTCGCACACCCATACTGCCGGAACTAAAAATCTCGAGTACCTTGGGACGATTGACGAGCCGGTGAAAAAAAGATGGCTTCCATACAAAAAAAGATGGCCGCCATACAAGTGTTCATTTTGGATTTTCACTCAATTGTTCTCCCAGAAGGAGCCTTCGGTGGTAAAACTCATGTATAGAATTCGTATAGAAGGGGGTCCTATAAGTTCAGGAAAAGTCCGAAATGACCTGAAAGTGGAACGCTGACCGGAACTGCCCCACGGATCTCGAAAATGGCAAGTCGCAAACCTATACCGCCGGAACCAAAAATGTCAGGGACCCTGGGCCGATTGACGATCCGGTGAAAAAAAGATGGCTTCCATACAAAAATACATGGCCGCCATACAAAATTCAAACGCTCACCGTTCCGAAACCGTTAGAGATAGCGGGGGGGTGCTCGAACCAATTTCATAGATGATGGGGAGGGCATTCCGGTGGTGGTCACAAAAATCCAAGATGGCGGATTCAAAATGGTGGCAATAAAAAAAATTATGGTCCAAGCCGGCTGAAAATTGGCGTCCGGGGGTTTTCGGGGGCACCGATTTATAATCCGGGGTCGACTTTTTATTTCCGCCATTTTTCAATATGGCCGCCATACAAACGCATCTTTTGGAGCAATTGTTCTCTCAGAAGGAGCCGTGGGAGGTAAAAGTTATGTATGGGAGTCGTATAGAAGGGGGTCCTGTGAGGTTAAGAAAAATCTAAAATAAAATGGCCTTAAAGTGGAACTTTGACCGGAACTGCCCTACGGATCTCGAAAACAGCAAGTCGCACACTCATACTGCCGGAACTAAAAATGTCGAGGACCCTGGGTCGATTGACGAACCGGTGAAAGAAAGATGACTTCCATACAAAAAAAACATGGCCGCCATACAAGTGTTCATTTTGGATTATCACCCAATTGTTCTCCCAGAAGGAGCCGTCGGGGGTAAAAATCATGTATGAGGGTCGTATAGAAAGGGGTCCTAAGAGTTTAGAAAAAGTCCAGAATGACCTGAAAGTGGAACGCTTACTGGAACTGCCCTACGGATCTCAAAAACTATAAGTCGCACACCCACTGTGCCGGAACTAAAAATGTCAAAGACTCTGGGCCGATCGACGAGCCGGTGAAAAAAGATGGCTTCCATACAAAAAAACATGGCCGCCATACAAGTGTTCATTTTGGATTTTCACTCAATTGTTCTCCTAAAAGGAGCCGTCGGGGGTAAAAGTCGTGTATGGGAGTCGTAGAGAAGGGGGTCCTATGAGTTCAGGAAAGTCCGAAAAGACCTGAAAGTGGAACGCTTACTGGAACTGCCCTACGGATCTCAAAAACTATAAGTTGCACACCCACTGTGCCGGAACTAAAAATGTCAAAGACCCTGAGCCGATCGACGAGTCGGTGAAAAAAGATGGCTTCCATACAAAAAAACATGGCCGCCATACAAGTGTTCATTTTGGATTTTCACTCAATTGTTCTCCCAGAAGGAGCCTTCGGGGGTAAAACTCATGTATAGGAGTCGTATGGAAGGGGGTCCTATGAGTTCAGAAAAAGTCCGAAATGACCTGAAAGTGGAACGCTGACCGGAACTGCCCCACGGATCTCGAAAATGGCAAGTCGCAAACCTATACCGCCGGAACCAAAAATGTCAGGGACCCTGGGCCGATTGACGATCCGGTGAAAAAAAGATGGCTTCCATACAAAAATACATGGCCGCCATACAAAATTCAAACGCTCACCGTTCCGAAACCGTTAGAGATAGCGGGGGGGTGCTCGAACCAATTTCATAGATGATGGGGAGGGCATTCCGGTGGTGGTCACAAAAATCCAAGATGGCGGATTCAAAATGGTGGCAATAAAAAAAATTATGGTCCAAGCCGGCTGAAAATTGGCGTCCGGGGGTTTTCGGGGGCACCGATTTATAATCCGGGGTCGACTTTTTATTTCCGCCATTTTTCAATATGGCCGCCATACAAACGCATCTTTTGGAGCAATTGTTCTCTCAGAAGGAGCCGTGGGAGGTAAAAGTTATGTATGGGAGTCGTATAGAAGGGGGTCCTGTGAGGTTAAGAAAAATCTAAAATAAAATGGCCTTAAAGTGGAACTTTGACCGGAACTGCCCTACGGATCTCGAAAACAGCAAGTCGCACACTCATACTGCCGGAACTAAAAATGTCGAGGACCCTGGGTCGATTGACGAACCGGTGAAAAAAAGATGACTTCCATACAAAAAAAACATGGCCGCCATACAAGTGTTCATTTTGGATTATCACCCAATTGTTCTCCCAGAAGGAGCCGTCGGGGGTAAAAATCATGTATGAGGGTCGTATAGAAAGGGGTCCTAAGAGTTTAGAAAAAGTCCAGAATGACCTGAAAGTGGAACGCTTACTGGAACTGCCCTACGGATCTCAAAAACTATAAGTCGCACACCCACTGTGCCGGAACTAAAAATGTCAAAGACTCTGGGCCGATCGACGAGCCGGTGAAAAAAGATGGCTTCCATACAAAAAAACATGGCCGCCATACAAGTGTTCATTTTGGATTTTCACTCAATTGTTCTCCTAAAAGGAGCCGTCGGGGGTAAAAGTCGTGTATGGGAGTCGTAGAGAAGGGGGTCCTA
Organism: Allophyes oxyacanthae; assembly: GCA_932294325.1. NCBI lineage: Eukaryota > Metazoa > Arthropoda > Insecta > Lepidoptera > Noctuidae > Allophyes > Allophyes oxyacanthae. Next base: position 7,129,943 of record OW028633.1, on the reverse strand, counting down.
TGAGTTCAGGAAAGTCCGAAAAGACCTGAAAGTGGAACGCTTACTGGAACTGCCCTACGGATCTCAAAAACTATAAGTTGCACACCCACTGTGCCGGAACTAAAAATGTCAAAGACCCTGAGCCGATCGACGAGTCGGTGAAAAAAGATGGCTTCCATACAAAAAAACATGGCCGCCATACAAGTGTTCATTTTGGATTTTCACTCAATTGTTCTCCCAGAAGGAGCCTTCGGGGGTAAAACTCATGTATAGGAGTCGTATGGAAGGGGGTCCTATGAGTTCAGAAAAAGTCCGAAATGACCTGAAAGTGGAACGCTGACCGGAACTGCCCCACGGATCTCCAAAATGATAAGTCGCACACCCGTACTGCCCGAACTAAAAATGTGTAGGACCTTGGGTCGATTGACGAGCTGGTAAAAAAAAGATGGCTTTCATACAAAAAAACATGGCTGCCATACAAACGCCTCTTAACACGCTTTTATTAGCTTCACCTGTAACTATGTAAGAAAATCTTGGAAGTTAAATTTGACCCACTTCGCGGTTTCCGATTGAGTTGAAGTTTTGCACACACGTTTAGTTAGGATGACAATGCATAGTTAGATAACTGACGTCATTCTAAATCCAATATGGCGGACTACTTATGTATTATGCACTACCATGATATGGGTATCAAATGAAAGGGTTTACTGAGAAGACTACGAAAACTAATATAACGTCAAACTTAATTCAATATGGCGGACGCCCCAAGATGGTAGACAAGATTTTCTTATCTACCATCATGATATGGGTATCAAATGAAAGGGTCTGCTGGGAAGAAAACGAAAAATAAAGTCAAAGTGAAAGTCAAAGCCAAAGTCAAAGTCAAAGCACTTTACAAATCGTGTTTTAATTATTTTTTAAGTTAATTTAAGAGTTCCACCACAACCTCCGCGGGCCGCGGGCGGGGACCAAATTTTTTTTCCGCCATTTTTCAATATGGCCGCCATACAAACGCATCTTTTGGAGCAATTATTCTCCCACAAGGAGTCATGGGGGGTAAAAGTCATGTGTGGGAGTCGTACAGAGAGAGGCCCAGTGAGATGACCTGAAAGTCGAACCCTGACTAGAACAGCCCTACGGATCTCGAAAACGTAAAGCCGCAGACCTATACTGCCAGAATTAAAAATGTCAAGGACCTTGGGTCGATCGACGAACTGGTGAAAAATCATGGCTACTATACAAAAAAACATGGCCGCCATACAAGTGTTCATTTTTGGATTTACACTCAATTGTTCTCCCGGAGGTAGCCGCGGGGGGTAAAAGTGATGTATGGGAGACGTATAGAGGGAAGTCCAGGGAGTTCAGCAAAAAACTGAAATAACCTAAAAGTGAAACGCTAATCGGAACTGCCCCACGGATCTCGAAAATGAGAAGTCGCACACCCATACTGCCCGAACTAAAAATGTGTAGGACCTTGGGTCGATTGACGAGCTGGTAAAAAAAGATGGCTTTCATACAAAAAAACATGGCTGCCATACAAAATCAAATATCATATTTATTTTGCGTCATGTTACAAACCCCACCTAAAAAGCCCTCGCGGGCCGCTCGCGGCCCGCGCACCGCGCGACCTCTAGTTTATATATATAAAGCTCGATTACCACTGACTCACTGACTCACTGACTGATTGACACAATTGTTCTCCCAGATGGAGCCGTGGGGGGTTAAAGTCATGTATGGGAGTCGTATAGAAGGGGGTCCAGTGAGTCCGGGAAAAATCCGAAATGACCTGAAAGTGGAACCCTGACCAGAACTGCCCTACGGATCTCGAAAATTACAAGTCGGACACCCACACCGCCGGAACTAAAAATGTCAAGGACCCTGGGCCGTTTGACGAGCCGGTGAAAAAAAGATGGCTTCCATACAAAAAAAGATGGCGGCCATACAAAATTGAAACGCTCACCGTTCCGAAACCGTGGGAGATAGCGGGGGGGTGTTCGACCAAATGTCATAGAGGATGACGGGGGCTTTTTGGTGGGGATCATAAAAATCCAAGATGGCGGATTCAAAATGGCGGCCAAAAAAAAAAATGGTCCGAGCCGGCTGAAAATTGGCATCCAGGGGTTTTCGGGGGCACCGATTCATAATCCGGGATCAAATTTTTTTTTCCGCCATTTTCCAATATGGCCGCCATACAAGTGTTCATTTTGGATTTTCACCCAATTGTTCTCCCAGAAGGAGCCGTCGGGGGTAAAAGCGATGTATGGGAGTCGTATAGAGGGGGGTCCTGTGAGCCTAAGAAAAGTCCGAAATGACCTGAAAGTGGAACACTGACCGGAACTGCCCTACGGATCTCGAAAATGAAAAGTCGAACACCCACACTGCCGGAACTAAAAATGTCGAGGACCCTGGGCCGTTTGACGAGCCGGTGAAAAAAAGATGGCTTCCATACAAAAAAAATGGCGGCCATACAAAATTGAAACGCTCACCGTTCCTAAACCGTTGGAGATAGCGGCAGGGTGCTCGAACCATTTTCATAGAGGATGGAGGGGGCTTTCCGGTGGTGGTCATAAAAATCCAAGATGGCGGACTCAAAATGGCGGCCATAAAAAAAAATGGTCCGAGCCGGCTGAAAATTGGCATCCGGGGATTTTCGGGGGCACCGATTCATAATCCGGAGTCGATTATTTTTTTCCGCCATTTTTCAATATGGCCGCCATACAAACGCATCTTTTGGAGCAATTGGTCTCCCAGAAGGATCCGTGGGGGGTAAAAGTATTGTATGGGAGTCGTATAGAGGGGGGTCCTGTGAGTTTAGGAAAAGTCCGAAATGACCTGAAAGTGGAACGCTGACCGGAACTGCCCTACGGAACTCGAAAGTTACAAGTCGCACACCCATTCTGCCGGAACTAAAAATGTCGAGGACCCTGGGTCGATCGACGAGCCGGTGAAGAAAAGATGGCTTCCATACAAAAAAGATGGCGGCCATACAAAAGTGTTCATTTTGGTTTTTCACTCAATTGTTCTCCCAGAAGGAGCCGTCGGGGGTAAACGTCATGTTTGGGAGTCGTATAGAAGGGGGTCCTATGAGTTCAGGAAAGTCCGAAATGACCTGAAAGTGGAACGCTGACCGGAACTGCCCTACGGATCTCGAAAATGAGAAGTCGCACACCCATACTGCCGGAACTAAAAATCTCGAGTACCTTGGGACGATTGACGAGCCGGTGAAAAAAAGATGGCTTCCATACAAAAAAAGATGGCCGCCATACAAGTGATCATTTTGGATTTTCACTCAATTGTTCTCCCAGAAGGAGCTTTCGGTGGTAAAACTCATGTATAGAATTCGTATAGAAGGGGGTCCTATAAGTTCAGGAAAAGTCCGAAATGACCTGAAAGTGGAACGCTGACCGGAACTGCCCTACGGATCTCGAAAATTACAAGTCGCAATGCTATACCGCCCCAACTAAAAATGTTAAGGACCTTGGGCCGTTTGACGAACCGGTGAAAAAAAGATGGCTTCCATACAAAAAAAGGTGGCGGCCATAGAAGTGTTCATTTTGGATGTTCACACAACTGCTCTCCCAGAAGGAGCCGTGGGAGGTAAAAGTCATGTATCGGAGTCATATAGAAGGGGGTCCTATGAGTTTATGAAAAGTCCGAAAAGACCTGAAAGTGGAACGCTGACCGGAACTGCCCCACGGATCTCGAAAATGAGAAGTCGCACACCCATACTGCTCGAATTAAAAATGTGTATGATCTTGGGTAAATTGACGAGCTGGTAAAAAAAAATGGCTTTTATACAAAAAAACATGGCCGCCATATAAACGCTTCTTTTGGAGCAATTGTTCTAAAAGGAGTCGTGCGGGGTAAAAGTCATGTATGGAAGTTGTATAGTGGAAATTCCAGTGAGTTTAAGAAAAATCCGAGATGACCTGAAAGTAGAACCCTGACCGGAACTGCCCTACGGATCTCGAAAACGGCAAAACGCAGACCCATATTGCCCGAACTAAAAATGTCGAGGACCCTGGGTCGATTGATGAGCTGGTAAAAAAAAGATGGCTTCGAAAAAAAATACATGGCCGCCATACAAGTGTTCATTTTGGATTTTCGCACAATTATTCTCACAGAAGGAGCCGTGGGAGGTTAAAGTTATGTATGGGAGTTATATAGGGAAGGGTCCAGTGAGTTTAGGAAAAATCCGAAATAACCTGAATGTGGAACCGTGACCAGAACTGCCCTACGGATCTCGAAAACTACAAGTTGCAGACGCACGGTGCCGGAACTAAAAATTTCGAGTACGGTAGGACGATTGACGAGCCGGTGAAAAAAAGATGGCTTCCATACAAAAGAACATGGCTGCCATACAGGTGTTCATTTTGGATTTTCACACAATTGTTCTTCCAGAAGGAGCCGTCGGGGGTAAAAGTGATGTATGGGTGTCGTATAGAGGGGGGTCCTGTGAGTTTAGGAAAAGTCCGAAATGACCTGAAAGTGGAACGCTGACCGGAACTGCCCTACGGATCTCGAAAATGGCAAGTCGCAAACCTATACCGCCGGAACTAAAAATGTCAGGGACCCTGGGCCAATTGACGATCCGGTGAAAAAAAGATGGCTTCCATACAAAAAACATGGCCGCCATACAAAATTCAAACGCTCACCGTTCCGAAACCGTTAGAGATAGCGGGGGGGTGCTCGAACCAATTTCATAGATGATGGGGAGGGCTTTCCGGTGGTGGTCACAAAAATCCAAGATGGCGGATTCAAAATGGCGGCAATAAAAAAAAATATGGTCCGAGCCGGCTGAAAATTGGCGTCCGGGGGTTTTCGGGGGCATCGAATTATAATCCGGGGTCGACTTTTTATTTCCGCCATTTTTCAATATGGCCGCCATACAAACGCATCTTTTGGAGCAATTGTTCTCTCAGAAGGAGCCGTGGGAGGTAAAAGTTATGTATGGGAGTCGTATAGAAGGGGGTCCTGTGAGGTTAAGAAAAATCTAAAATAAAATGGCCTTAAAGTGGAACTCTGACCGGAACTGCCCTACGGATCTCGAAAACAGCAAGTCGCACACTCATACTGCCGGAACTAAAAATGTCGAGGACCCTGGGTCGATTGACGAACCGGTGAAAAAAAGATGACTTCCATACAAAAAAAACATGGCCGCCATACAAGTGTTCATTTTGGATTATCACCCAATTGTTCTCCCAGAAGGAGCCGTCGGGGGTAAAAAACATGTATGAGGGTCGTATAGAAGGGGGTCCTAAGAGTTCAGGAAAGTCCGAAAAGACCTGAAAGTGGAACGCTTACTGGAACTGCCCTACGGATCTCAAAAACTATAAGTTACACACCTACTGTGCCGGAACTAAAAATGTCAAAGACCCTGGGCTGATCGACGAGTCGGTGAAAAAAGATGGCTTCCATACAAAAAAACATGGCCGCCATACAAGTGTTCATTTTGGATTTTCACTCAATTGTTCTCCCAGAAGGAGCCTTCGGGGGTAAAACTCATGTATAAGAGTCGTATGGAAGGGGGTCCTATGAGTTCAGAAAACGTCCGAAATGACCTGAAAGTGGAACGCTGACCGGAACTGCCCCACGGATCTCCAAAATGATAAGTCGCACACCCGTACTGCCCGAACTAAAAATGTGTAGGACCTTGGGTCGATTGACGAGCTGGTAAAAAAAAGATGGCTTTCATACAAAAAAACATGGCTGCCATACAAACGCCTCTTAACACGCTTTTATTAGCTTCACCTGTAACTATGTAAGAAAATCTTGGAAGTTAAATTTGACCCACTTCGCGGTTTCCGATTGAGTTGAAATTTTGCACACACGTTTAGTTAGGATGACAATGCATAGTTAGATAACTGACATCATTCTAAATCCAATATGGCGGACTACTTATGTATTATGCACTACCATGATATGGGTATCAAATGAAAGGGTTTACTGAGAAGACTACGAAAACTAATATAACGTCAAACTTAATTCAATATGGCGGACGCCCCAAGATGGTAGACAAGATTTTCTTATCTACCATCATGATATGGGTATCAAATAAAAGGGTCTGCTGGGAAAAAAACGAAAAATAAAGTCAAAGTGAAAGTCAAAGCCAAAGTCAAAGTCAAATCACTTTACAAATCGTGTTTTAATTATTTTTTAAGTTAATTTAAGAGTTCCACCACAACCTCCGCGGGCCGCGGGCGGGGACCAAATTTTTTTTCCGCCATTTTTCAATATGGCCGCCATACAAACGCATCTTTTGGAGCAATTATTCTCCCACAAGGAGTCATGGGGGGTAAAAGTCATGTGTGGGAGTCGTACAGAGAGAGGCCCAGTGAGATGACCTGAAAGTCGAACCCTGACTGGAACAGCCCTACGGATCTCGAAAACGTAAAGCCGCAGACCTATACTGCCAGAATTAAAAATGTCAAGGACCTTGGGTCGATCGACGAACTGGTGAAAAATCATGGCTACTATACAAAAAAACATGGCCGCCATACAAGTGTTTATTTTTGGATTTACACTCAATTGTTCTCCCGGATGTAGCCGCGGGGGGTAAAAGTGATGTATGGGAGACGTATAGAGGGAAGTCCAGGGAGTTCAGCAAAAAACCGAAATAACCTAAAAGTGGAACGCTAACCGGAACTGCCCCACGGATCTCGAAAATGAGAAGTCGCACACCCATACTGCCCGAACTAAAAATGTGTAGGACCTTGGGTCGATTGACGAGTTGGTAAAAAAAAGATGGCTTCCATACAAAAAAACATGGCCGCCATACAAGTGTTCATTTTGGATTTTTCACACAATTGCTCTCCGAGAAGGAGCCGTGGGAGGTAAAAGTCATGTATGGGAGTCATATAGAAGGGGATCTTAAGAGTTTAGAAAAAGTCCAGGATGACCTGAAAGTGGAACGCTTACCGGAACTGCCCTACGGATCTCAAAAACTATAAGTCGCACACCCACTGTGTCGGAACTAAAAATGTCACAGACCCTGGGCCGATCGACGATCTGGTGAAAAAAAGATGGCTTCCATACAAAAAAACATGACCGCCATACAAGTGTTCATTTTGGATTTTGACCCAATTGTTCTCCCAGAAGGAGCCATGGGGGGTAAAAGTCATGTATGGGAGTCGTATAGAGGGGGGTCCTTTGAGTCTAGGAAAAGTCCGAAATGACCTGAAAGTGGAACACTGACCAGAACTGCCCTACGGAGCTCGAAAACGACAAGTCGCAAACCTATACCGCCGGAACTAAAAATGTCGAGGACCCTGGGCCGTTTGCCGAGGCGGTGAAAAAAAGATGGCTTCCATACAAAAAAACATGGCCGCCATACAAGTGTTCATTTTGGATTTTCACTCAATTGTTCTACCAGAAGGAGCTTTTGGGGGTAAAACTCATGTATGGGAGTCGTATAGAAGGGGGTCTTATGAGTTCAGGAAAAGTCCGAAATGACTTAAAAGTGAAATCCTGACCGGAACTGCCCTACGGAGCTCAAAAACGGCAAGTCGCCGACCCATAGTGCCTGAACTAAAAATGTCCAGGATCCTGGGTCGATTGACAAGCCGGTGAAAAAAGCTGGTTTCCATACAAAAAAACATGGCCGCCATGCAAGTGTTCATTTTGGATTTTCACACAATTGTTCTCCCAGTAGGAGCCATGGGCGATAAAAGTTATGTATGGGAGTCGTATAGAAGGGGTCCTGTGAGTTCAGGAAAAGTCCGAAATGACCTGAAAGTGGAACCCTGACTGGAACAGCCCTACGGAGCTCGAAAACTACAAGTCGCAGACCGAGGTTGCCGGAACTAAAAATGTCGAGGAGCTTGGTCAGATCGTCGAGCCGGTGAAGAAAAGATGGCTTCCATACAAAAAAAGATGGCGGCCATACAAAAGTGTTCATTTTGGTTTTTCACTCAATTGTTCTCCCAAAAGGAGCCGTCGGGGGTAAAAGTCATGTTTGGGAGTCGTATAGAAGGGGGTCCTATGAGTTCAGGAAAAGTCCGAAATGACCTGAAAGTGGAACGCTGCTGGAACTGCCCTACGGATCTCGAAAATTAAAAGTCGCAAACCTATACCGCCGGAACTAAAAATGTCAAGGACCCTGGGCCGTTTGACGAGCCGGTGAAAAAAAGATGGCTTCCATACAAAAAAACATGGCTGCCATACAAAACCAAATATCATATTTATTTTGAGTAATGTTACAAGCTCCACCCGAAAAGCCCTCGCGGGCCGCTCGCGGCCCGCGCACCGCGCGACCTCTAGTTGACTTTGACTATATATATAAAGCTCGATTACCACTGACTGACTGACTCACTCATTGACATAATTGTTCTCCCAGAAGGAGCCGTGGGGGGTAAAAGTCATGTATGGGGGTCGTAAACCTTGAGGTCCAGTGAGTCCGGGAAAAATCCGAAATGACCTGAAAGTGGAACGCTGACCGGAACTGCCCTACGGATCTCGAAAATGGCAAGTCGAACACCCACACTGCCGGAACTAAAAATGTCGAGGACCCTGGGCCGTTTGACGAGCCGGTGAAAAAAAGATGGCGTCCATACAAAAAAAGATGGCGGCCATACAAAATTGAAACGCTCACCGTTCCGAAACCGTTGGAGATAGCGGGGGGGTGTTCGACCAAATGTCATAGAGGACGAGGGGGGCTTTCCGGTGGGGGTCATAAAAATCCAAGATGGCGGATTCAAAATGGCGGCCAAAAAAAAAAATGGTCCGAGCCGGCTGAAAATTGGCATCCGGGGGTTTTCGGGGGCACCGATTCATAATCCGGGATCAAAAATTTTTTTCCGCCTTTTTTCAAGATGGCCGCCATACAAGTGTTCATTTTGGATTTTCACCCAATTGTTCTCCCAGAAGGAGCCATGGGGGGTAAAAGTGAAGTATTGGAGTCGTATAGAAGGGGATCCTGTGAGTTTAGTAAAAGTCCGAAATGACCTGAAAGTGGAACACTGACCGGAACTGCCCTACGGATCTCAAAAATGAAAAGTCGAACACCCACACTGCCGGAACTAAAAATGTCGAGGACCCTGGGCCGTTTGACGAGCCGGTGAAAAAAAGATGGTTTCCATACAAAAAAACATGGCTGCCATACAAAATTAAATATCATATTTATTTTGAGTGATGTTACAAGCTTCACCTAAAAAGCCCTCGCGGGCCGCATGCGGCCCGCGCACCCGCGCGACCTCTAGTTTTTATTATAAAATACGATGAATCTATCGCATTTTTGTTCAATTTTATGCAACAAACACTTGTTTCATGAAAATGATTTTTTTTTGTATGTATTTCCCAAAAAATATCATAAATTAAACGTGTATTTTTGGTTACGTTTACGTTACGATACGTCAAAACATTCGTGCTCGGCCCACTGTTCCTTTAGAGTAACACTGTGTGTTCAAGAGCTAGGAACTCGTAACTCTCAATGTTGAATTACCAATTGTCTTCCCATTGGACTCTTAAGAGGTAATTGGGGAAATAGGCAGTAATCATCTGGATTCGCAGATGAAATATGCAGTAATTATTATACAATAAGAAAGCCTGGTTTTCCTGAACGATGCAGAAGATAAACAGTAGACAGAACCAAAATAGAGTTCACTTTATAAGAGATGTTTTGTTGTTGTCTTTAAAAAAAACGTTGCCTCTTTCTAGGATTTCCCCTGTATCGTGGGTACAGTTTACAAACACACATGTCACTTGCACACATACCCAGACCCGGGACAACTATCTGTAGATCATACAAATAATTGCTCCATCCGGGGATCGAACCCGCGGCATGTAGCGTAGAAAGCTAATCTCTTAGCCACTGCGCCAACGCCAGATTTATGTTTTGCTTTACAATTAATTTAAATTTAAGTATAATACTATGTATGTATGTCTAGGTATACACAGAAAAGCAGTTTCAAAGACTCACCTCATTAACAGCGGATTACAGTGCACTAAAATCGAAATTCGAATTCGGAATGTCCACAACGATTTTGAACGTATAAACACCCGATCGTTTGCCTATATCGCAAGGGAAGCATAAAACTGAATCGCCTCAATTGGCTGTGCGTATAACGCCGTAGTTTTCAGATCACATACAACCAACCAATATTCTTTTGTTCAATGTGCATAGTTAAATTTGACGTACAATGCACGCGTGAGACTGGTAACTTGACGATTTCAGAGCTGAGATCAGTGATGTTTTTTTTAAATTCGGAAGGGAAAAAAGTTTGCTACGTATAAAGTTCGAATTTTAAAATCAAAAACCTGAAAGTAAGACCTGTTAAATAAAATGGTGATCAATCTTATGTACCTACATTTCAATTAGTATTTCTCGAGATCTGATAAATAATTGTTTATTTAATAATATTTTTTCTTGTATTTGTGTTTGACTCAACTTATAGTTTTATAAGTACTAGAAACAAACATGACTTTTATAATATTCTACTTGAATTATGTTGCCGAAAAGAAAAGTTGTTTAAGACTTAGTACCAAGGCTTTTAATTTTACTACTAGGTCAGTGTGAAAGTAGGCTTAGATATACGTAACAATTTACATTTTATGATTCTGTTTCAAACGAATTCATCACACCCTAACCTCACATTTGACTGTCATAAGGACTAAAGTGAAAAAGTATCCGTAATATATTCAGCCCTCACTCGAGGTCCAGCTAAAAGTATTAAAGTCGTAGGCATAAAGAATGTCTGAGCGTTCTTGTAATGGACCAACCCTAATTCACGAATATTTCGTAGGTACAGTATCAGCACAGAATAGATAAGTACAGAAGGCTGGCTCCGTACAACGAGGTCGGGTAGGTATTGAACTTTTGTATGAGACAGCTGATTATATTTTCGCTATTACGAATTTGGTCCTATAGAGAAGGTTGTTTAGTTTGGTCCTCTGATCCACACCCGTAAATATGACCACGCATTTTTGATACACGTTGTATATCTGTGGTGTACTAAGTATGTGAATATTTCGCGAATGTAAACCAGGTTTAAAGCAAGGATTTCAGCCTCCAACCACGAAGACCTATACCGCGGGCAGTGAGCCAAGAATTTGAGATAATACCCTGAATATAAAACTAATGTGCTCTGTTTGATGTACTGTGTAGCACAAATAAGTAACCTATTCGTTTATGGGCAAATTTTTAATCGCCAGATAACTTTATCCCAGGGAATTTTCTTATAAAAAATCTGTCAAGTGACAAATTTATTCGATGGATAAAACATAAAGAACATACACATACACATAAGCACAAACATAACACAAACACACACACACACACATACATAAACATAAGTAGTTCCATTGTGCTCATTTGTCTGTAACATTTTTATTACCATGTTTCCTTGTGTGTACATAAATAAATAAAATAAATAAACATTATCTGGCAATTGAAAAACTGCCCTAAAAGAGATTAAGCAAATTGAAGATTGTATGTACTAATAGGGAACTTGCATGTATTTGTATTTTTTCGTTAAGATTAAATAAACATAGTAAAAAGTAAAAACACAAAAATTTTAAATGCACAAAAAATATCACAAATGAAAATATGACTTTCAAATGTTCGCACCAAAACACAGAGTCACGTGACATGACGTCATTGCATCGCTCGTTTATACCGTATGAATATGTTTACTGTTTATTACACCATAAAAAACTCATATTGAAAACAAAAGCCTGCAGTAATTGCTGACTTTTAAAATCTCTCTTTGACTCATTTATGTCAGATCGTGAGAGAGGGTTAAAAATTACTACATTAAAATATTTTGGATTGATTTCAGTTTTCAGTAGCACTGAGATTTTTCTTCCAGGAAAACGTTTACAGTACCTAATTGTTTTTATATACCAAAAAATCGTAGGTGTATCCGTGAACTCATTAAACGATTCTGACAACCTTTATTTATTGTCGTAGCCATTGACGTAGAAGCAGATGTTCTATGTATGCCTGATACATAATTAATGAAGAAATTGTCCTGAGTTTGCATATACTTTAAATACCAACAAACTAATTTACGGCCCATGTCGTCAACACAGTGCCTAATTTAGCTTACAACAATTTTTCGCCATACGAAGACCGCACTGACATATTGACGACAAATGAAGAGTAACGCGTGATTAGTCTACTTTTTCACATTTTAGTCTACATTCGGTTCAGGCATTTCTGAGCGTGGAGCCGAAGTCTATGTGTTTCTACGTCAATGTTCAAAGCTTTTATTTATTCTGAGAGATGAAAATTCTACGAATATTTTGTCAAATACATAAAGTGAATACAAAATTGTATAATATGTTTCTTGGAACACGCACCATATTCGTAAAAGTCATTTAATTTGCTTGTTGATCAGTTCTAAATCCTTTGCACGAGGCACAGTATTTAAGTATAGAAAGAAAGGACACAGTTTTATTTTGGACTCGTACAGAAAATAACACAAGAAAGACACAAAAATATTAATAAAAACATTATGCAACCTGTGCGTGTTTTCAAAGCTTACGGTTTATAGAAGTGGCTCAGAGGATGGTAGAAGCAGGGGTAATATTGTAAATGGTTTATTTTTAACCCCCGCCAAAAAAGGGGGATGTTTTAGAACACCCCTCTTTACAGACACACACACAGATACACATTACAAACTTAGGTTTGAAATGTGTGTCTGTGTGTCTGTCTGTGGCATAGTAGCTCCAAAACGGATAGACCGATTACAATGTTTTTTTTTATATGAAAACTAGTCTTTGACCACCAGTTCCTGGAAATCTATTATGTTATCAATTTAATCGGACCTTAAACGAGCGGAGAGGTTGACCGGGTATCATCTTAACTGTTTCATGAAAATCTGTTCAGCCGTTCACAAGTTACAGCTCTTTTTCTAGTTGGAGTCGGGAGTTTTTGATGGTTAAGGTATTATTTAGGATTACCTATAGGTAAGTTATTTAATTTTGAGATGTATATTTATAGCTATATAGCGTCACTTTAGTTTTACTGTAATGGTGCTATATTTGTATTGTAATAAATAAATACATCCGCTAACGTTACTTTGAGAAACACGATACCATTATTACGTGTACCGACCGGTCTGTATCATAGAAGCCATTATAATTGCAGTCCACAAACGTATCCGTTTCAAACAACCAGAGGGATAACATTGACAACAGTGTTAGTACACAAGCTTCGAAATACTTAGGTTCGACGTAGAACCAAGTCCTTTAGGACCAAAGATCTTTCCAAGAAGGACCAGGTCCGTGAAGACTTTGGCAATTTAGTGTAGATTTTTTCTGAAAAAACTTGCATAGAGCAAGAACATGGAATAGAAATCGATGTGTCTCTAGGCCCAGTAGAAAATCAGCGCTATTGTGAACACTAGCATAATGTTGAACTGGATAACCATTTGGTGCAATCAAGGCACTTAAGATTTATTTTACGTTGCAATTTTCTTCTTCATTTTATTCTCTTTTTAATAATCGTCTTATTATGTATTAAATAATACACATTTTACGGGAAAATGATGGATAATACCTCATATATAATTTTAAATCTTATAACTCCGGCATTTATTCAACTATTAAAATTGTTTTGGCAACTATAGTGTTCTTTATCTTTTTGTTACCTCTATGATGGCAAACAAGCATCTGCCTACTATATATGGAAATATAATATATTTATCAATGTCCAGTATAAGCTAACCTCGCATTGTATAGCCTTTCCTTACAATGAGAGGGCAGCTTATACTGAAAATGGAAAGCTTGATTAGCCGTGTCACGTGTGTACTTATAAGAATAATTTCTATTTGTCACATCCTGTAGTAGCAACTCCTATAGTTACATAATATACTAGCTGAACTTCTTGCTTCTCCTGTTAGAGTAAGTAGCGTGTAGACGTCCCCTTTGGATTAATGCACCGTTCAAACATATCCATTGCAAATAGCCTGGAGAGTTTGAAATTAATATCTACCTGTGTGGTTAGCTGTTTGGTTTAATTGATGAAAGTACTCCTTTGATCGGAACGTACCAACGTCATTATTATAATATTATTATTTATAGATTTACACATAAACAAGATGTAAAAAGACCCTTAACGAAACTGAAGTCTATGCACACAGTACATCAAACCAAGTAACATTGTGTAAAAATAATTGCTGGGAAACAAATTTTATTTTTAAGTATTAAAATTAAGCTATTTCCTAAACTCGCATTGTAATGCGCGCAATAGATTGTAATACGTGTGTGTAGAATTGGACGAGTGAGTGTTCCCTACAAGCGCGTAAGAAAGTTAAGTGATAACATATAAAATTGTTTTCAACAAAACGTTAAAATTGTTGTGAATTTGGCCTCCAATATATCTGCATACCCAGTCTGAACCCAGGTAAAAACTTCGAGATGATGGGAAGAATACGTGGCTCTCGGCTTCGTTAAAGGCCCATTATAGTTTTCAAGTTTCATTAGGTTTGAGTATATTTTGGTCCTAATATCCGCACTCGTCAGAAAAATGTTTAATTTAAGTATTACATCTAAATAATGGAAGAATAGCTTTGTTAAAAGAAATGCCATAAGTGACAGTGATTTTGATAAATAAAGTCGCATCAATAATCTAGTGACACCAATAAATGCAATTTGAGAAAGGATTTTTTTGAAATCGGACATTTTAGTACCGTTGGAAACTGCAGGAATTGGTTAAAAATTATTACGGGTAATAGGTCGGTATTTGGTAACACTCTTCTGCATTGCGCCCAATAATCTCAACGCAATAAGTTTTTTTATAATCCTAAGATGGTGAACAAGCAGACTGCTCGCCTGATGGTAAGCGGTTACCATAACCTATGGACGCTTGCTATACCAGAAGCACAAATGGCGCATTGCCGATCCTGTAAAAATCATTTCGCTCCTTTTTTGAATAACCCAATGCTGTAGTCTCTTTAAATGATTAAATCGTACTAGATGACCCAGTTTAAGCAACACTTCACACCAAACTTAGGCCTGACAAAGCATTGTGAAGATACATCGTCGTGATAATTGCTGCAATTCGCTTGATGGCTCCGTTAATGGCCTGCTACGTTCACGATAGTTAACCGGCAATGGATTGCCAAAAACTTTGACCAAGTTTGTGGAGCTGACAAATGTTTGGACCAATTTCGGAAGGGGCTGTTTATATGAGGTATTAACAGAACTATGTGTGTGGAAGGAACCTCCACGTGTGACGATACTTAAGCTGGGCTTCCACTGCGAAAGGGTAATGACCAAGCAATAGCTGAACGGAACGGACCCCAACTAGCTAAAATAGGTTTTACCTTCCATTAAGAAAGAGTTTAGACAATTGCCTTTCACTGCAAATGAAAAATGAAGAACGAGTTCGTTATTAACTATTTTTACTCATCCAGTCCTCTCCGCTAGACTCTTTGTTGGTGGAAGCACTTCTCTAGATGCAGGGGAAAATAGGGAGGGGCAAAGATTTAAAAATAAAATTGACTTATCGGTAACTACGCAATGGAATTTTGAACCATTTACATCCAACCGATTTTGTCGAAACTTTGCATACACCTTGACTTTTGGTGATAATGCAATATGTAATACAATATTTTCAAAATAGCCGCTGCCACAAGATGGCGGATGGTATATATATTTTTGTGGTATATTTATTCAACCCTTAATTTGGGTCTCAAATGATAGAGCTTGAAGAGTAGGAAACAAAATCAAAGTCAAAGTCAAAACTTTTAATAAATGCTTAATTTATGTCTACTCTTATTAATTAAAGTGCATACATAAAAATATTCACACAAAGGTCCAAGTCTGTCCAAGCAAATAGCCATAAATATCTCCAAACGCCACTCAAACAAAAAGAAAGAAAGAAATCTTCAATAAAATACAAGTTGGAAAGGCATTAGACATTTTATTCGATGTCTGCATGACCTAACTATCGATTTTCAGCATCGTTACATATTTGTTGCGGTTAGTTTTCATAAATGGGTTTTTGTTCAAAGGTCTTTTACCACGATTCATACGAAAGCAGGCAGAAACGAGAAATGACTGGCTGATCCTAACTGGTCAATCTAAAGGTGAAACCGATACAAAATGGCGTCCGGAAGTTCATCGCCACGAATATAAAAATAACTTAACCGTCATAAGCCCCCGACTCCAACTAGAAAATGAGCTGTAACGTTTGAACAGCTAAACAGATTTTCATGAAACATAGCTAAGATGATACCCGATTAAACCAGCTTTCAATAAAAAAACTGCATTGAAATCGGTCCATCCGTTGTGGAGCTACAATGCCACAGACAGATACACACTACAAACTTATTACACCCCACTTTAAACTAGCTTTCAAATAAAAATGTATTGATATCCGTCCATTATTTTGGAGTTACGATGTCATAGACAGATACACACTACAAATTTATAACACCCCTCTTTTTTGTGGTAGTTAAAAATGAGGCTATCATTAGTCTCATTCAAATTAAAACACAGATTTTTGACTGAGGAGCTAAACGTTTGACTTTCTAAATTCTAAACAATAGCAAACTCATAACGTAC
This sequence comes from Allophyes oxyacanthae, assembly GCA_932294325.1. Classification (NCBI taxonomy): domain Eukaryota; kingdom Metazoa; phylum Arthropoda; class Insecta; order Lepidoptera; family Noctuidae; genus Allophyes; species Allophyes oxyacanthae. The sequence continues at coordinate 7,113,455 of OW028633.1, read as the reverse complement.
ATGGTACCAACCTAGTCATTAATCGGAACGCCATACATCACCGACTGCCAGCGACACATGCATAGCACATAAAATTTCCGAGCACGTCTGAATCAAGAGCCGTTACGCAATGTAATCGTACCATTTGAGTCAACGGGCAAATGTAGGGCGCCCATCCATTATTGGTTTAATTTTTAATCACAGAATAAGTCTTGCTGTGATGTTTTTACTGTGTTTTTAATGAGAAAATAGTTCAAACTTCATAATTTCTTTATTTGCATGGATCAAATTTTAATTGGTCATTTTATGGAAAAAAGCCTTTTTGTATAGTACCTAAACTTTACAATAGATATGAATTGAAGGATATATTAAAATAATAAAAAGAAATGCTTAAATTTACTTCTAAATAAAGAATAATTATTATAATGTTGATGACTTTTTTAATAACTTTAAATAATTGTTCTAATAGCTAATAATCGTTTCGTGATTTATTTGTACATATGACTTTGTTATTTAGTTGAATTGTATATATACATTTGGTACACAGTGTTCGGTATATCACAGAGTTCTTAACCAGAAAATTATCCAGCTCACCTACCTGTAATAACAAAAATGTTTTATATTCTATTCTAAGAAACACCGAAGAATAGTTCCGCCACTATTTTCAGTGGCATCTTGTAGGTGTCAAAACAGAAGAAGAAGTAGTGATAGAGTGATTGTACGCTTACCTTCCGTGCAGTTCTTAGTTTGATCCCGGGCCGCAACTTGGACAATGGATTTCTCGATTTTATTGTGTACGAAATTAACTTGAGTTAAGCCTCCAAGGACCAAGCGTATTGTTTACGCTTGGTCTTTGGAGGCTACTTTGTCTAAGGTACGCTATTACTGATTAGTATCTAGAGATCATAGCTGAGCGTCGTTTTGTATGAAATATGGACTTAAATCTTTTGCTTAGTGTGAAATACACTAAATAATGATTGCTAGGTTTGTATAAAAATGCTGTAGAATAGAATAGATCTTTATTTCATGTAAACCAGATACAGGCACATAAGAAATGTCGAGACACTAGGTGCGCGGTTTCAAATAGTAGGTTCTATGAAGAATCGAAGAAACTATGGAAACCTTTTTAAAATAATATATTACAATCTTGATTAATTCAATATTATGGTAAGAGCTGCGAGAATAATTTAAATTAATGTGAATAAAAAAACAACTTCATTACATTTGTTTTTAATTTCTATATTGTAGGTACTGCTTGAAATTTGCGTGTATAAGGGTTTCAGCTGAATACCAGTACTTGGCAATTTTGCAGATCGGCATACTGCTGAGCTGAATGCCTATTTGGCGCAGACGTAAGACCCTCATGGTCTTCATTTTGTACTTTTTATGTTTTTATATTATTTCAAGATGTTATGTCATGCCGCTGTGACGAATAATATTTTATTTCTTTCTTTCTTTCTACACTAAACTAGTGGCTTGCATACAAAATATCTCCAAAATCCATCATCCAACATATGGTAGCCCTAACGGAAAGTGGACCCATTTCACTCGGATCAGAACCCTCGGAGATACTGCGAAGGATTTATTTGAGTAATGGTCTTGATCACGGCATTATACAGGACGGCATTCAAATCGTTGGGACGTCACACACTGAGAATGGACGCGTGAAGTTCGCTTATATTATTTTGAAAAAGATGTATGAAAGGCTGAAGTTTGTCGGACCAAAACGCAACTGCGACAAGACTCATCTACGACAAGATTTATCTTCGACACGACTTAATTTATCTCATGTTGCCGTAGAATCGCGTAATGTCGTAAAAAGTAAGAATTTGTTAATATAAATTGATTTTAATTTAAGTTAATTATTGGTGATCCAAAATGTATCTTCAACGTCGAGATTCAACGTTTGGGGTCATCCATAAATATACGTCACACTAATTTCGTGATTTTTTGACCCCTCCCCCGTCCTTGTCATAGTTGATCACATTTGTGCATAGACTTACAGTTCTAAGTCTATGCATTTGTGAGACGACATTTTGTCCCTAGTGTGACTATAGTGTGACGTTACATATTTTGCAATTTTACATCAAGAAATTAGTAGGTATATTAAAACAGCAGTTCCGAAATTAGTTTTATTTCCATTTAAATTATTTTTTAATCTGTAATAAATCAATTACCTACCATACAGATAGAGTTGGATTTTTTTTTTAGTTTTTTGAATTTGGCATTTTAACACTTAGATGTAATGAGATTTTGAAATGTGACGTCATGAAACTTAGGACACCTCCCACCCCTTGTCACTTAATATCACACTTCGTTGGCTCCCTCCCCCCCCTTAACGTGTGACGTACTTTATGGATGGTCACGAAGTTCGAAGATCGGTAATGGTAAATGGACTACAAAACAGTACCTAAAACTTGAAAAATTATCGACTCCATAAAAATAAATAACCCTTCCTTTATTTAAACCCTTTTGTTTCTTCGAAAATTAAATAATCTAAGTACCCGTAATCTGCAAAATAGGGAAGCCTCAAAAATATTCGGGAAAAATCTTGAACACTTCAGCGTTTTCATCGTAATCCACAACTTTTACTTTGTTTTCGAATCAATTCGTAATTCGTAACTAATCCTGGATTCTGTTCGCGAATTTCCTACTAACTTATCAGAACATGGTTCGGAGCAAGTTCCGAATTCCGGCGTAGTTCGACTGTTTTGTATGGCTGCGTTTCCCGACCTCTGCTAAACGAAGTATAAATATGTTATTATGGTTTTTGTATCCTTCATAGTGATTGCTTTTATGCAACAATGCGTAAAAGGTGCGCTTCCCTGGTACGCAGGGTGTGGGGCGGCTCTAACAGTATTTTAAGCATGGTTGCGAGTCGCCTGGACTACGTAGTACCATGTACGTGGGTCACTGTTGTGCCGTCTCTCACGGGATGTCACAACAGTGACCAACCATGATTTCTGTGTGTACTTTTCCTTGTTTTTGTTCTGTTTCTGTGCTTACTAACATAGTTATAAGTTTTACTAATAATCTTGTTGAGTCTTGGTTACTCTAATAAAGAAAAATTATATTCTATTCTATTCTATAGTGAGATTTTGCTAAGAAATTACCACGTACTATAGCCGTAAAAAGTGAATCCATCCCATTACTGACCCAGTGCTGGTCACGGGCCTCTTCTCAGAATGAGAAGGGTTAGGTCTTAGTCCATCACGCTGGCCTATTGCAGGTTGGCGGACTACACACACCATCAAGAACTTTATGAGGCCCTCTTAGGTGCGCAGCTTTCCTCATGATGTTTTCCTTCACCGCTATCGGAAGTAGTAGGTAATCTTCTGTCTATTTTTTTTTATTTTTTTTTATTTATAAACGTTGCCCCTCACTAGGATTTCTCCTGAATCGAGGGTACAGTTTACAAACATACATGTCACATGCACACACAACCAGACCCGAAACAACTATCTGTAGATCATACAAATATTTGTTCCGTGCGGGGATCTAACCCGCGGCACGTAGCGCAGAAGGCTAATCGCTTAGCCACTGCGCCAACCGTGTCGTCGTGTCGTGTTGTCGTCTATGTACCTGTCCTCTTCTTATTACCTGTGACTGTCATTCTAGTGTGTCTTGATTTTGTTGATTTTTCTTTCTTTCTTTCTTTCTAATCAAATTCTGATCCGCACATGAATTTGGAAAGACACAGGTGCGGGCCGCGTTCGAACTTAGACCTTCCTGCATGGAAAGCAAGCGTTTAACTGCTAGGATAATACTTCATAAATAAATTAAATTAAATAAATAACATTTTCAAGTAAGTGATTGTTATAATTTACTTACAATTACGATTTTACACAATTACGATGTTAGTCCCAAAGAGAAAGTTGTTCAGTTTGATGGTCTGATCCACACCCTTAAATATGACCACAAATTTCTGATTTACGTTGATATAGGTGATATCTGTACCTTAACTGTGAGTTTACAGAAGAAATAAAATAAAAGAAATAAAGAAAATCAGTTTTTTTTATCAAAATGAAATTCGGAGCCAAAAGTTTTGTGCTACATCTATAAATAAAATTGAAGTGTCTGTTTGTAATGTCAAAACAACAGCTTTTTACTAAATGCATATGAAAGTATATAGTTTATTTATAAAAAAAAAAAAAATTGTCTGTCTGTTTGTTCCGGCTAATCTTCGAATCAGCTGGATCGTATTTGTCGAGACTTTCACTAGAAGATAGCTGATGTAACAAGGAGTAACTTAGGTTACTTTTATTTTAGAATAAAAAGGGTTCTGCGCAAAAATAATTATCAGGTATAATGAGAATGACATCAACATAGGTATAAACAGCAGTAGCTAAATCTCCGAAATGGCTGCACCGATTTTGACCGGACTTCCACTGGCAGATAACTGATGTTATAAGGGGTAACTTAGGCTACTTCTTTTATTATTGTTAAATTCCACGCGGACGGAGTCGCGGGCACAGCTAGTTACGTCAGTCATAAATCTCCGATCTATGACGTCAGACCTACAAATCAACTATCGGTGACATAACACTTGCGACCGATTGAATTTATGATGTGTTTCCGTAACAATATGTGGGTATTTGAATATAAATAGCTCTTTAGAAGCGTATAAACTCGTATAAACACAACCCACTTGGAACCGTGCACCTACAATCACGACGTTTTGAAAGTGCCTGCAAAGGCCCAGTTGAAATAAAAATCTTTGACTTTGACATTGACTATACATATTTCAGAGTTGTTGGGCAGAATGCTGATGATGTCATCAGAATCGATCCGCCCGCGCCGCCCGCACCGTACGCGCCGATTCTGATGACGTCATTCGCAAATGCATGCGTAATCGGTGTGCCTAGGTTTAGCAATCTACTGAAATGCGGCGTGTACAGCGTGGTTAGGTGCGTGAGGTTGCATATAGGAAAGAAAGAAAGAAATAAGCATATCATTGAAATAATACTAAAAGTCGATTCATGCAGAGCACTCAGCGGTGCGGTGCCACTGGCTACGCCGGAGGTGCGCGGTCGAATGTTGTAGGAAATCTGTCAAGTCAAGGCCCGGACTCCACCAAAGCGGACAGGAGCGGAGATGTGTCGTAACTACCAATAAGATTTTGTTATTGATGCTAAGCAGAGAGATGTATAAATTACGATATACCGTTGGTTGTTAAGACACATCTCCGCTCCTCTGCGCTTTGGTGGAGTCCGGGCCTTAGTACACGGCCGCGGCACCGCGTCTCCGCGTCTCCGCGCGGAGCAATTTCAACCACGCAGCGATCTGTGTGTTATTCGCCTAACCCTTCCCATTCCGAGAAGAGGCCATACAGCCATGACTGTGCCACATCCACACAGACTGAATTACCTACTATATTAAATTACTCGAGTTTACTTTAGCCTTTTCCCAAATTGTGAATTTAGTGGCACGATGATATTACTAACGGGATTTTACTCATGTGTGGGGATGGTCTTATGGATAAAATGGAAGTAATATTTTTCTCCGTAAAGCCCCGAATGAGAACTAGCTTGTTCGCTAAATTAATAAATTAGCTCCAAGACACGTGTCGAATATAAAAATAAAACTCGACTTTAAACTACGAAGCCTGCAGTTTCAAGACTTTTAATAGTTTCAGTATAAAAAGTTTGAACAAAAAATATTATTAAAAAATATTTCAACAGAAAACTTGGCTCATAAATAATATCTTAATCGAATTTCGATAAATTTTTGTTATCTTTAAGCAATTCTTGTTAAACTTGAATTATATTTTGGGATTAAGAATTTTCTTCGATCTTTTTTAGTTTTTCTTAATTCAAAATATATTTTACTCTTGTCATAATATTCTTTCTGATAATTAAAAAAAAAAGGAATGCATGCTTTTTTAAGTATCATTTAAAAAAAAAAAAAATGTTTACCACCTCTGAATACGTAGTGACACTGGCCACGACCGTTTTCATTATACGAGGTCGTATTCAACCGAGCATAAAATAGAAATCTGTTCGTAGCACCTATGTAGTTCATAGTCGACCAGAGTGTATGTACAAGATAAGCCTTCTCAAATACTATACTAAGTACCTGTGGCGAAGAGTCCATACAACCCGATTCCCATCGGCTTCCCTTTAGGAATTGGTTAATGCATAGACCAACGTAATATGGCTTGTTATTCAGTTAGGTCGAGCTCTTCCAGACATCACTATATATAGATTACAAGAGACGGTATGGATTTTTGTCATGCAGCATTAATTGCAGTAATTTTTAGAGGGCATTTTTGGGACGGCTTCCCCTTTTAAAACTGTCACCCTTCGCCACTGCTAAGTACATTTACTTAAACTTTGATGGCTAATGGCTTTCTACCATAGTGTGAGCAATCCTCATACAAGCGCCCGACCGAAGAAGAAGGACCGATCAATTAGTGGTGGTCAATGCGTTATAAAACGAAATGCAAAACGTGGTCGCTGTACGCTTGCAGGCTTCGCGATTACGATATTGGTCCCATATAGACAGTTGTTCAGTCTGATGGTCTCAGCCACACCCTTAAATATGACTACGCGTGTTTGATACACGTTGTATAGCTTTGCTGAGGATTCTTTATTTTAGAAGATAAAATATTGTTTCCATCTGTAATCTTGGTTGGTTTAATTTCTCTGTGGATTCTAAGGCAGGACTGCCTTAGAATCCACAGAGTGTCCACAGAGTATCTCCCTGGAGAATTTCAAGTTTAATTGCCTCGAGCCACTGTGGCGTTGTTGCACAAAAGACACGGTAATGGGAGTAAGTGAACCTATTTCATTATACAGGGTGCAATAGCTTCCACCAAGCAGTGATAGCCTAGCGGTTGAACGCTTGCCTTCTATGCAGGAGGGTCTGAGTTCGAACCGGGCCCGCATCTCTGACTTTTCGTATTTATGTGCAGATCAGAATTTGATTATCACTTGCGTTAACGGTGAAGGAAAAACATCGTGAGGAAATCTTTACACCTAAAAGGACCTCATAAAGTTCTCGATGGTGTGTGTAGTCTACCAACCCTCGGGTCTACCGCGTAACTAAAATGGTTATGAACATCGACTATGGTAATAAACTTCAACACGATCCGCCGCACTAGATCAGCGTCGTGGAATAAGACCTAACCCTTCTCATTCTGAGAAGAGACCCCTGCCCAGTGGGACAGTAATGGGCTGAGTGTGTCGCTACAGCGATTTGTCGTGACTCCGCGAGTCGCAACGACGTGCTGTCGGAGTGACGTGTGTCGCAACAACGATCTGTCGGGACTTCGTGAGTCGCAACCACGATCTGTCGCGACTCCGTGCGTCGCAACTACGTGCTGTCGCAACAACGTTAATCGGTCATAATATGTTCGTCGCAACTATGAGGTACAGTCGAATTTACTTTTAACAGCTTCCACCAGTGACGACACATTATATCGTCTGGTGAACCCTGGGAAGTCAGCCTCGATACCACCACTGCTGACTGGCTAATCTTTTCACTACAGCATGAGCGATTTCCATGAGATATCTCGTACCGATCAAAACCAAATCGATCATAAAACTGATTAGTAATTACATAATAATTGATTCGAACTATCATGGCTGTTGTACAACATAAATGGGCGCTTTCCCACTAGCCGATAACGATACCGACACGATACGATAATAAATTCTTTTTCTTTCTTTCTTTCCACTGCAGTAATGATAACCTAACGGTCAAAAACCCCGACTCCAACTAAAAAAAGAGCTGTAACTTGTGAAAGGCTAGACAGATTTTCATGAAACATAGCTAAGATGATACCCGATTAAACTAGCTTTCGATTAAAAAACCTGCATTGAAATTGATCCATCCGTTTTGGAGCTACGATGCCACAGACAGATACACACTAAAACTTATAAGGCCCCTCTTTTTTGTCGGGAGATAAAAACAACTGAAAATATCGGTGTCAGTGAAGATATAAGCCTCCCTTCCCTCCTTCCACTTTTCCCGGTCTATAGCAATTTGGGGCCAATCGTTTAGATAAAAGTCCAGTTCATCACGCCATCTCCTTCTGGGCCTGCCACGTTGCCATTTCCTGCTATTTGGGACCCACCGTGTCCGTGTTTTTGCCCAAAGCTAAATAAATTAGAATAGGATAATAATAATTATTTCTCTTTAAATAGGAATGCCATGGCAGTTAAAAGCTGACCAGTTCCGACAGACGGCACCCGTTCACGAGCATGACGCATACGTCAGCATCGCTAAGCTCAACCATAATGAAGAATAGAATAGAATAGAATAGATCTTTATGTCATGTAAACCAGATACAGGCACTTATGAAATGTCGAGACTCTAGGTGCACGGTTCCAAATAGTAGACCCTATGGAGAAGAACCGGCAAGAAACTCCATGGTAACTCTTTTCAAAAAATAGATTATAATCTTTATCAGTACAATGTTGTGGTAAGAGCTGCAAGAATAATGTAATTTAATGTGAATAAAAATAAGACTAGGATAATAATGATTTGCCTGTGAATAAGATTGCCATGGCAGTTACAAGCTGACCAGTTCCGACAGACGGCACCCGTTCACGAGTATGACGATGAAGGGAACTCAAATAAGACTGTAGGTACACCAGTGGCGTGCATTCCATAGAGACAAAAAGACACTGCCTACCCTAATAAATTAAGTAATACATGGCTATTTTTCTTTTATGTATGTTTTTATAAAACTATATTATTTATTTTGTTGCTATAAATTCTTATAGCTGCGCGGCGCGGCGGTTTCTATTCAAATATACCCGCGCGGCGGCGGTGCGGCGGCGCTCACTCATAATAACAAGACAGCCTAAAAATTCTTCAAATGTACACATTCAAACATCTATATCCTATACCGACACAAAATTTATCGGTGCAATACACGCACACTAGCATTTTCGCCTAAGCGAGCCTAAGCGTGTTTTTGCGTGAAAGAGACAGATACGCTCGGTGTGCGAGCGACGCGACCACAAGATAAGTCGTATACGCGTTCTCTGTCTAGCGGGGCTCTGAGTGGCTCTGAGCGATATGCATCTGTATTAACCGTCAAATTGCAAAATATGCATGTTCGATGTCATTTCAATAGAGAATAAAGTACATTACAATTTGGTCGTTCAATTTCTGTTGACGTTATAGGCGTAAATCGGTCTAGCGGCGCTCCTATTGGTTGATAATCTGTATTAGCCAATGAGCATGAGCGACAGCTCATGCCACCTCGACAAATGATAATTTAGCAACCGCAGAAGCTGTCATACGCAATTACGCATTGTTTTTGTTTGTTTTTATTATCGTTTGTGGTGAATATCAAGTGAATTACGTTATTAATTATTGCCGAAAATGGAAGAGGTCACATGTGAGAGCTGTCCGGGAAATGTGTGTTTGCAAAAATTTAAGACAGGCGTCTTTACTTCACATAAGTTTGACGATAAAATTTGAGTAATTAAAAAAGGTCGGTGCGTACCGGATTTAGAATTGTTTCAAATAAAAGGTAAAGTTACAAGAAAATTCAATCCTATACAATATCAGACATATTATGGTTGGTTATCAGGTTGTAAACAAACATAGCAATCGTCTCTTGTTTTCCATGTAATTATTTTCAAATTAGCATAATGTGTGGACCGGTTCTGTTTACGAGGACGTACATAATTTCACTACAGCTGCAAAAAAACATGAACGATCTGAAAAACATTTAGAAGCTTCTATAAAATATATTTTATTTGGGAAAAATCGTAGGTATCGAAACGCGTTTAAATTCTCAGTTAAAAATAAATATCAACAAACATAATGCGAAAGTCGATCGTGACCGTAACTTATAAAAGTTTTTTTGTCTACCCTGTTGTAAATGTCTGTGCACGCCACTGAGGTACACTGTCAACCTGGTGTGTGTTGTAGGCTCGTTGTAGGTCAATTTTACACTGTTGCCATCCTAAAATAATGTCTTCTCTGTCTATGCACCTGTCCTTTTCTTATTGCCTGTGTCTATCATTCTAGTGTGTCTTGTTTTTGTGGCAAATAAATGATTTTTCTTTCTTTCTTTCTTTAGGTATCTGCTGATGCCGATATCGGTGTCGTGTCGGTACCGTCCAATGTGAAAACACCTATTAGCTTACAGCAATTAATCACGAGTGCAGTACAGCGCATCGATTTATCACAATTCTCGATTGTCGATCACTCTAATAGACGTACGAAGATTAATACGAATGTGATCGTTGACGCGTGGCGACGACATTTTGAATTTGGATTAGGCCAGCATGTTATTTCAGCCTAAAAATCTTTCACTTGCATTTGCACTTGTATTTAAATAAAAATCTTTGACTTTGACTTTGAATGCTCAAATCAAATATTTTTTTTTTTGTGAACATATGTTATTACAGGATGGTATTAGGTCTTTACATATGAAATTGAGGTAAGGAAAAAGAATCGCGATTTTTAAAATGACATTATATAATAAACCAGTCATAAAAAATTGTGGGAGCGAGAATCAATACAATCTTTGGTATTGACTGCTTCATCGGAATTGAATTTTTTTCCTTGCAAGAAATTGTCCCAGTTCCAGTCCAATTAACGGTATAGAATTAATTTCAAATAACAAATTAAAGCTGCATTCGATTCATAAATTATGCCTGATCAAGCCTGATCTTACACAATAAGATCGGGCGGCGCGGTGACGCGATGCGTGTGTGTGTCAGAGTAGCCGAGCCCGCCAGGTAATGTGGTCGAGTTCATGACTGAATGGCACTAACCATTCATAATCAGATAGGAATAAAGGTTTTATGCAAACGGAAACATCAATTATTTTAATTAAGTTCCAAAACATTATAAAAAAATGTAGATATTAATCTTTGTTACCTATAGATTTACCTTCTAAAATATTTTGCATTGTTATATAAATCAGACCTTATATATTGCCTTCGGTATTGTCGTTACTTCAATCCTTCGTGTCACCTCTTTGATATGGCCAACCTTGGTACCATAAACCTTGAGACCATCTGCAGTATTTACCAGCATTACCAGCAAATTGTACATTATACTTTGTTTCTTTTGAAAGTTCGCCATCAAATGGTATTGAGGCACGTCTCGTATCGATTTGAGCTTTTAATCGGAATCAGGGTTCTGTGACGCTTAAAATATGGCCGATTTTTTTTTCCTGTGTGTTTTTCGAATTTATAGGCATATTTGTGGTATAATTCTCATATTATCAGAATATTAATACGCCGTATACGTACAATACGACACAATTAAAAAGTCACGTCGGCAAACTTCGTAAAACCGATCACTTCCGAACTGAGTGCGACTTCAATGTCACGAATGTTTATTAGTACTACAATAAAAAATGATCTTTACGATGACGCAATAAGTTGCAAAATTATCTAAGCGAGTAACTGCTATTGATTGTTCGATCAGGTACATCGATGTTACTTCTTAGTTGTGTTGATAATAGGCTGTAAGCCACCCACGTTGTCGACTGACTTTGAATTTTTTAGTTGAAAGAAAATGCCTGATTCTTCGTTATGATTTTGATTAATAATACCAACAGTGTGCCCCTCAATAATGTGCACAAACAAAAATTGAAAAATTTGGATAAAGGGATATTGAAAAAAAAAAAACAAAATTCCTTTCGATAAATTTTGGTCTAGTTTCACCCATTTTTGTTTGTGAACATATCTACGAACACACTGTATATGCGCGCTTACACACGAGCGACATTTTGCCGATGACAGGGGTAACTGCAGGCAGCTGTCATGTCGCCCCGTACCCCTGTCAACTGCGTAGTTCCGCTCGTGTGTAGAACGCGTTATGCATAATCTGACCCATTGATACGCACTCGCGAATCCACATCCGTCCGCTGCTCTAGCCATTGGGCTATTGTTGCTATTATATTGTATGTTTGTGCTTCCTATAACAAAGAAGAAGCAAACAAAATTCTATATCATATTTCGAACTAACACGATAATTTTTTATGTAGTGCGCATAATTTGTAGAGTTGTTATTCAGTCTCTGTTCCTAAATGCAACCGCAGTATTGGAATACACTTTATAACAAAACGAAAATTCGACTCAGTATGGGGGACACGCATAATTTATGTACTAGCGCAAGCCATACTAAATCATTTTTTTATTATGTTTTGGACTGTATTTTAGTACCACGGTTGCATTTGGAAACGGACACTGAATCACACTTTTGCATGAATGCAAATTTTGCGCACTACATTGAAAAATATCCTGTATTTCAGGTTACGTTTATCTATGAAAATGATAATAATAGTTGGTCCAGCAAGTTTGCGCGGCTGGATATGATATCTTAAAGACAGTAAAATGAATGGCTCACTGATAACTTAATAATGCCTGCTTTAGCCCATAAACTAGCCTTATCGACTACATAAATACTTAGGTAGGTACCTAATATATCTGAACATACAAACATACATACCTAACATAACAAATATATCTGAAGAATAATCTGTATTTTTTTTTCACTTCTTTTGTGGCCAACAAGCATGTGGCCCGGCTGGCGGCAAGCGGTTACATCAATATATTTATTGCCTAAAAATATTATATTTTAGGTAAAAACTATACGAAGCAAAATTTATTTTTTTCTTAAAATAAAATATTTATTAGAATAAAAAACAAAAATTATACCTTACAAAAAACGACGACTTGCTATACTTTGTCAATAAAATCTTGTATCCGTGATAGCGACGTATAATGACTGGACACGGGACGCCAAATTCCGGGGCTTCCCCGGATTTCGCGGCCACCTGGCAACTGAACTGAAGCAATCATTGGTTTCTGGGACTCAATTATAGAGTTTGCGGTACATCCATTTCATTGTTTACATTATATTACGGCATTTTTATGTATAGATATACCTATTTATTACTATAAAAATTGTGTTCTATTCAACGCATGACGGGCTTGGATAGAATATCAGCAGTTGTGCATGCCTCGCGCTCCAGCTATTATGCTGAGTCCAAGACCTTTTTGTCTTTTACCTTCTTATATGATGTATCTCTTTGCTACCTATGTAATTTGAAAGACAAATAAAAATCTTCTATTCTATTCTATTCTAACTCTAACCCCTCTCTTAGAAAGGAGGTCTAAGTTCCAGCATCAATTGGCCGATGATGACTGTAGATATTTCTCTTTATTTCCTTCCAAAATACCTACGGAACCCGTCCACCGAAGACATTAAACTATTCTTCGCTCCAAGTCATTTTACTTGATACCGTGCAAACTTTTATGAATGCCCTGCCTTGGTATTGATTTATTTTCTTTTTTTTTTGCTTCCTCTATTGAACGAAGTTCGGCAAGTCAGTGTGGCGTGCCATGCTGTGTGTGGTGGATGAACGGCTATTTTATTTTGTTTGCCGAAGTCTGTATAAATAGGTGAGTTTTGGAAGCTTCGCCGTGTATATTTTGTGGCAATTATAGATTTGGAGGTAAGATCGATTTGTATTTGCTCGTTTTTTGGCGTAAAGATAGTTCGATCATCAAGATTTCTTCATATTTAATTTTCTTGGTATTATATCATCTTTTCGGACTGATGCAAGTAATTATAATTTAAAAGACCGGACTTCAAAAAACTAAAAAGTATAAAATAATTTTCAAAAAAATAAATACAGTCGAATTGAGAACCTCCTCCTTTTTTGAAGTCGGTTAAAAAATAATCTCCGCTCATCGGAAGGATTTCATGAAATAAAAATTAAAAAATCTATTTTTGTGCATTTTCATGATATCCACAGAAATCTGCGTCAAATCTTTTATTCAATACCTACACAACAATAGATTTTTAATTTATTTGCGGCCGCACACTACAATTCTATCATCTATATACAATTACAGCGTGTCACTCAAACGTTCACCTGCCATCGCCTGTTTCGTACTCCATGCCTGTTTCCAATAACATCATTTTGCGCTCTTGTCGCGAACTCATTCTGTTTCAATTATTTTTCCTTGATGAAACTTGGTGAACAATACCAATATCAAATCCAGAAATAGACATGTAACGTTGGTTGTTACTTAAGTAAACATAGACTTTTGGCCACGACAGCTAAGTACCTCCTCTTAAGAATAGTGTTGTCCAATGTTATCGATAAGTTGTAAGTAGTATCGGTTTTCTTTAACCCCCGAAAAAAAAGAGGGGTTATAAGTTTGTAGTGTGTATCTGTGGATCTGTGTATCCGTCTGTGGCATCATAGCTTCAAAACGGATAGACCGATTTCAATACAGTTTTTTAATTAAATGCTAGTTTAATCGGGTATCATCTTAGCTATGTTTCATGAAAATCTGTTCAGCCGTTCAAAAGTTACAGCTCTTTTTCTAGTTGGAATCGGGGGTTTTTGACGGTTGGTTATTTAAAATAACACACACTAAGATCTACATTTCTTTTGTTCCAAGTCTCCTCTCGCAGGTATACTGTAAGAGATTTCTTGAAAAATAAGCAGTAACGTTGTGTCGTCTTTCCTATTAAATTAAAATTGTTCTTTTTGTGTGTACATAAATTTTTATATAAATATAATAATATATACTCCATTTACTATAGCATTAGAAAAAAGAGGCTCGTAGAAGCAGTAGTGCAAAACATTTTATTTCAAAGTTAAGTTATAACTTTGGTGGATAAATCTGAGACTACTAACGGGATCACCCATAACGCAACAAAACGTAACGTTTTGTATAAAACAATCAAATAACGATAACCAAAAGAAAAACAGTAACAAATAACAACTAAATCACGAAAATTCAACAATAACAAAATCACAACATTTACGTCAATTTCACAGACGACATAAACCGGTAAAATTAGAAAAACCCGGCTGTCACAGCTTATGAAGGGATTAGGTGACATTTTAGATTTGGTAGAATTATAGTGAAACGAAAAACGTTCTTGATATTGTTCACTCCTGCTTCTTTTAGGTTTTTAGCATTGACACTTTAATTTTAAGTTGGAATGAAATAATATATCTAAATAAAAGCCACTTAATTTCATAAGATAAATAGTTCAAATGATTACAATGAAGTGTGACAGCTGGTATATAAATAGATATTAATATATTTGGCGTTTATCGTAACTGTAACAAGTTTAATGTACTTTTATTACCAAAGTGTACATTAAAAAGAACCTTTTTTAACTTCTGTCTAATGCTATTGTAAATGGAGTATAAGTATCGATATCGCTATCAAATTGCGCATCACTACATATTAGCAGAGGAACTACCATAGTCTGAGCAAATATCTTGTTTGGAGTGGCCGAACAATGATACCCTTATTTAATCAACCGACACACCTGCTGGCCCTGATTCGTTTAGGTACTGAGGATGTGGGACTAATTAATTTAAGGCTAAGTATTCGGCCTGTGTTGGTACAGGAATTGAATAAGACCTATCGAATGGTAGAAGCGGTGGCGTTAATTTAGGAATTAGATAATTAAGTGCCAATTTCAACGACAATGTATAAGGTTCAACCTTTCAAGTCCCAATCCCTTTAAGGGGATTGTACTCATCATTATGAACAAATAAAAAACAAAAAATTGCAAAAAAAAAATTGCTGTTTAAATTTTTTTGTCCAATAATATTGAATTATTTGTAGGTATAGAACATCAGATTTTTATTCTCGGGATTTCAGTTTTAGTCCTATAGTAATAGGTGTTCATAATGATGAGTACAATTAATTCTTAAAGGGATTGTAACTAGAAATGTACTTAGACCAATACTCAAAGGAAAGGTAATTACCTGTATTAATAAATATTATAGTTTAAAAAAAAACTAAAGAAAACGCTTTTGTCATCCAAACTAAACGTGTATGCAAAATTTCAGCTCAATCGGAAACCGGGAAGTGGGTCAAATTTAACTTCCAAGATTTTTTTTACATATTTAGTTACAAGTGAAGCTAAATAGCTAGCGAATAAAAGCTATTTACAATATAACCTAACTGTCAAAAACCGACTCCCAACTAGAAAAAGAGCTGTAACTTTTGAACGGCTGAACAGATTTTCATGAAACATAGCTGAGCTGATACCGACTAGCTAATCACGATGCACGCTCGTAATCGACTCAATTTTGACACTACAACAGTGTTCATTGCGTTGCTCCAATTGTCGGGCGGAGTGGTTTTAAAGCATACCGCGCAATGTAGTTTCTTGGACTGTCGAAATTGAATCGATTCCGATTTCGTTTGTGTATCGTGATTACCGACCCGCGGGTCTACCGCGTAACTAAAATTGTAATGAACATCGACATCGGTATTAAACTTCATTACGATCGTGAGAGCCTAAACTTTGAGCTAACTTGTAAAAAAATTACCTATCATATACTTGGGACTTCGATCTTCATGATCGGCTTCATGATCGGAAAAAATACAAGTTAGCTCAAAGTTTAGGCTCTCACGATCGTATTGAAGTTTAATACCGATGTCGATGTTCATTATAATTTTAGTTACGCGGTTGACCCGCTGGTTAAACTAGCTTTCAATTTAAAAAAACTGCATTAAAATCGGTCTATCCGTTTTGGAGCTACGATGTCACAGACAGATACGCAGATACACAGATTCACAGATACACACTACAAACTTATACCATCCCTTTTTTTGTGAGGGGTTGAAAACTTATAACATCCCTCTTTTTTGTCGGGGGTTAAGAAGAGGTTTTAGTTAGCGAGATAAAAAACTTTTTTAAATGGATGTTGACATGGTTGAGATATCATATTGTCAATTTAATCTAAGATTTGATGTCAATTTGACAGTCGTTTCAGACTTGTGCATTCGTATCACTGTCACTAAACTGAATAATTATAATTATACAAAGCATGTAAATAATAAAATTATGTGTTGAAAGTATTTACAAACAGCAATCGGCTATTGAATTTATTTTATGTATATATTTTTATACAGAAACCGAATTTAGTTTTTTTATATTTGGTTCAGCACAAGGTCACAATTTACTCAGGTAACTTATGATTTTACTTGGTGATACAGTTTCTTTGCCCAGCAGTGGGATGACACTAGGTATGAACAAATGTTTTTTATTCTATTCTACTATTTGGAAACGTGCACCTAGAGTCTCGACATTTCATAAGTGCCTGTATCTGGTTTATATGAAATAAAGATCTATTCTATTTTATTCATGGAATATTTCATCATCATCATTCTCCTGCCTTTATCTCTCGACTGCATGAACCGATTTTGATGATTCTTTTTTTATTTGAAAGCTGGTGCTTCCCGAATAGTCCCATTTTAATTTGGTCCAGTTTTGACAATGGGATCCATGAGAAAACCATATAAGTCTTAAATTTACATTAAGTATGTGCGCGACAAATGGTCGAATAACTCAATATCACGCCAACCGATTTCGATGATTCTTCTTTTGTTTGAAAAGGTAACTTCCGAAGTGTTCCCATTTAAATTTAGTGAGGATCTGATGAAGATCTTCGGAGATAGACAATGGAACTCTTGAATGAACACATCACATGCACATCACTCGCGATTGCTGTAATCTCATGTTTATGTATTTTTTATGCCACTCAAAATTGAAAAATAAAATAAACTTAAAAAAAAAAGTAAAATCCGACTTCAAAAAACTAAAAAGTACAAAATAATTTCCTAAAAAAACTTAACAGCTTCTGAAGTCGGGGCCTATAATTCTTCAATGTACCTATTTGTAGCTTGGCAGTGGCCCCGACTTCAGAAGCTGTTAAGTTTTTTTAGGAAATTATTTTATACTTTTTAGTTTTTTGAAGTCGGTTTTTACTTTTTTTTAAAGTTTATTCTTCCATTCATCTCTGTCAGACGTCATTTCCGGATTCACTTTCTTCACATTCATGTCATGTTTCACACAGTCCACCCATCTTCATTGTTCTTGTTTCTGATATTTATACAATTAATAGCACCTTCATTATAACTCTAGTAGGGTTTACAATTTCCTAAAATGACAATGGCTCTAGAGAAATTTGGCTTTCTTTTAAGTTCAAGTTACGTAAGCACTTTCATGATAAGATTTTGGCGGATTCATCTAGACTTTGATTTATCTTGATATCTTTAATAATTATGTAAAAAAAAAATTGTATGTAGGTACATGCATTTATCTATTAATCTAGGTAACTACACACGCAAGCAATGAATCCACTAATATAGGAAACTAAGAATGACAGCCTAATCAAATAAAAAGTATTTTATAAACCTATTTAATACTACTTAAATAATACACTTCGACAGCTGAAAGTTGCATTAATTGAGTATTAATAATTAAATTTTAATTTATCGTTACAGCTAACCAATCATGGCAAAGAACGACGCAGAAGCTCTGGAGAAGATGAAGCAGCTAGAAGAACGGATAAAGGCTCCGTCGATATGGGGCCGAGTGCCTTGCGGTGTCAGGTTCGAAGACCTGCAGGACAAGAGATACGAGGAAGCTGTTCGGTTATTGAAGAAACATTTCTTACCTGAAGAGGTGAGACACTTCTTCTTGGATAAAAGTTTTTGAATTTAGAATGATATCCGTTACCCAAAAAATCTAGGAATTGGTATCTGGGAAAATCGACGAAATATCGCGCGAACTGAACTTTACTTTTGTTGAATTTGTTGTTGTTATTCAGTAATTAATTTTCGTATTAGTAGATATTATTAAAATAAGACCATAAATAAAAAAGGGGTAAAGAAAAAGTGATTAACGAGCATAATAATTCTACTTTATCTTTAAAAGAATCCAAAGAAAGGGAATAATCTTCTAGAAAAATTAACACAACATAACAAACCATTGACACATAATTCTATTTGAATTCACCATTTACAGAGAATTTAAAATCTCTTCACAAAAATATAATTCTTCTGAGAATGCGGCAATCGGTCTTACCGGACTATTTAATTAAGGGGCCGAAAACAAAAAAAGATGAATCGCCTGTTCGGAAATCTTAATTTACTTAATTAAGATGTTTTGTGTTGAGAAAAAAGTGGGTGAAAAACAAACGGATTTTTGTGTATGCTCCAGTGAGAGCGGAATGGCATTCTTTTAGAACATTTGAAGGTACTATAAACATTCCAATTTGGAATACCACTGTATGTTTAAAATATTTGAAAGTTCCATCGACTTTCTAATTTGGAATACCACGCTGGCTTTTCAAACATTTGAAAATGCAATTTTGGAATACCATTAATTTTTAAAACATTTAACCCATAGACTTTCCAATTTGGAAAACCACGCTGGCTTTTTAAACATTTGAAAGTGCCATAGACTTTCCAATTTGGAATACCACGAGTGCAATTGACTTTGGCATATCCTATGAAAATGTGACAAAGCTGTAGTATGATTATGGAAAGTTTTAATTCGCGTTAGTGCAACAAATAGAATAGTCTGCATTTGTACGTCTGAGTTGTTGTACACCTCCCAATACTTGGGTTGCGTTTCGAAAGTCTGAAGCAAACGTAGTTGGGAAAAGACCAGGTGAATGATGATTGTGGAGATCTATGAAAATGCCCAGATTACTCTGAAGAAGCTGATCATTTCGTTAAATCGCGACGACCAAGATCGCTGTTAATTTCACCAAGTGTACCTAGTATACCAGGGGGCGTAAAAAGGCCACATTGAGCAATTCATCTAATGATCTGCTTAGTAACTGTCAAACAGATGATTACTGAATATGAACCTTATGCGGATGACATTAAGAGTCGTCAATTAAGTAGATATTTTGACATTCGTAATATGAATCATATTATGATTCATCTAAAGCGGCCTTTTTAGCCCCCCCAGAAGATATTACCGCTGGCACTGGTACCACATCTTAAACTCTTTCGAAAATAATTGAAAAATCTTTAACAAGATTTTTTCTTTAATACACCGCCTTAAAACTTTATAAAAAGAAACTTGCAATTCAGTTTCTGTCCAATTTCAACAATTTGTTTGAAAAATACTTCGTCTGTTGTGCTTATTTGATTAAAATACTTTGGATTTTACTTATTGGGATTAAATATAAAATATAATTCTAAGAAAGCATAATAATGTAGCTTAAATATTTAAGTAAGAAAACATGAGGTATTTTCAGAGTATTTTTAACTTTTATTTCGCCCTTCAGTTTTATTGGCATAAAGAAAGTTGTCTTGCAAACCATGACGCAATATCAATTCTTAATACAAGGAAAGACCCTCCATGAATGACGAATCATGATAAAGATACACAAATAAATGTTTGCATGTCACAATAATTATGACTAAATGTTATGGATCTATGGAATTTATTTATGATAAGACCGAAATTGTACCAACATTTATAGCAAATAAATTGATTTGAATGTTAAATACAGAGATACACCGATACACAGATACACATTACAAACTTATAACACCCCTTTTTTGTCGGGGGTTAAAAAGAAACTTACACTACCCGCAAGAAAAATTCACAATACATGTATATTTATGTTTTTGTTTTCCAGATAACCTACAGGTCATTAAAAATTGTAGATGACAAAGAAGGCACAGATGAGTTTGTCCACAACGCTCGGATTTGGATGAAGGACAAGATGTCTATAGCGGCTGTCAAAGAGGGTACTGATAAACTGGTTGGTGTCCTCATCATGAGGATACAGGAGAGAAGTAAGTCTTATGTTGTGTAAGCGACATAAATATAGTGCCACAAACTTATTTGACCCGGTGACCAAAATTGGAACTAACGTCGCTACGGAACAAAAATGACATCAAAATGTCATTTTTGTACGGAGATGACATTGGTAAAAGCGTAGACTGAGAAGGCTATAGACGGCGGGGTAGCGTAACCGCTATATTCCCTTTCATTCGCGTATCACAGTTATACCACTTCGACTATGTTACCCACAAAATAGGGAGATTTTTATTGTGAAGCGTCAGTCTGTAATTTTACGCGTCCATACAGTCTGACAGAGGAAATCTAAAGGGAATTTTGATACTAATCGTTCAAAGGGGATTTTGACATTTTTTGTGTCAAAATCCCCTTCAGCTTAAACTTCTAGGACCAAAGGGGTTAGATGAAACGAAAAGTTTCAAAATCCCTTATAAAGAGGATATCGAAACGGGATTTTGAAACTAACCCTTTTAATATACATGTTATCATTAGGATAGAATAAACACATCGACTGTCCGGGTTATTCTGGGTTATTTATTATTATATTATGTAAAAGTAACGTTACCAACTGTCACCTTTTGTTCCCGATTCGACAAGTATGATGTTACAAGGTCTATTGATCTATCACGAATTCCGTTGTGTTTTAGTTTCAGGATAAGTGTGTGGTGGTCCACGCTGTCAAACGTCTCTCTCTGTAGATCGTCCCTTCGTAAATCCGAACTATTTCTCATGCAGTATCCTATTTTTGTTAAAATGTGCCAACATTTGATTTTACGGACTATTAGATTGCTTTCAAAGTGCCTTGAGCAAAGTCGAGAGTATTTAGTGGGCTCCCAATTGTTCTTGCTGGTAGCAGAAATCCATTTTTTTTAAATTTCCGTGTCAATTGGAAAACTGAAAATAACAAAAACTCCAAGATGAGTATTCATTACATACTTATCTTATACATAAATATAAATTTCATAATCGTAAGTCACAGGTATAATAATATGAACATAATGGTAAATATTGACATTATGTAGGTACGGGACGCCATAATTGTAAGCGAAGAGGTCGGACCTCGGGTAATTTTAAAACTTTAGCTGGCAACATAGTTTTGTGGTTATAATTGCGCGAATATTTAAAATAACATTATTACGAATTGAAATAAATGGTCGTGAACCTCAGCTTAAATACTACTTACAGTTAAATCGTGATTCAGAAAGTAATTACAACATACAATCAATAAATATGTTTACTTACGCGTGAAATGTAATACCTTAAATTTTTCGTTCACTACGGCTTTTACAGCCCATAACACTGCACGCCACCATAATAAGTTAACAAATCAAATAGTTTTCTAGCTTATAACATACAATTAACGAGTTGTAAAAACATAAAACAATGAAAATCACTGAAACAATCATTGACAGTCGCATTGTCTGACATCAAAATTCATGTCAAACGAGTTGCTAAGGTAAACGGTGATAAGGACAACTATATTGTAGCTACATCTCTTTCTTACAAGGGCTAATATGATATTATGCGTCCTTTGTTGTGTGAATGAAACAAAACATATCATGCCGTCTATAGCCTTCTCAGTCTACGGGTAAAAGTGACGGCAGCGACGCCACGACCGGGTCTGATAAGTTTGTGGTACTATAGATGCATGATGACTATTTAATAAAACTAAAATGGAGTGGGATTGTTAATTCACTGGTATTAAAAATACCGTAACTACTGTAAGGACGAACCACGTTTCTGAACGTTTAATTGTGTGGTTTTTTTTTATAAAAAGAAAAATGTTAAATAAATACACCACTTACATACATTTTGTTTAAAAAAAAAACCTTGTCCCTCATTAGGATTTCTCCTGTATCGAGGGTACAGTTTCATAAACATACATGTCACATGCACACACACCCCCAGACCCGGAACAACTATCTGTAGATCATTCAAATAATTGTTCCGTGCGGCGGGGATCGAACCCGCGGCACGTAGCGTAGAAAGCAAATCACATAGCCACTGCGCCAACCGTGTCGTCGTAAATAGATGAATCATGAATGATTGAATTGTTGTGTTGAAAACAAAATTAAGAGAATCATTATTTACGCAGGCCTTTGCCCTGCAGTGGGACATTATAGGCTCATAATATTATAATAATTATTTACGTAATTTTGAAATTAATTTACCAAAAAAGATTATTGTTTTAACTCATCATTAAACTCGACTTTTCTTGTTATGTTGTGATGTAATCAAGGTTTACCGACTGCCTTAGATATTCACATTACACATTAGACACATGAGACATTAGACTTTCTATACAAATATTCGTCGATCAAGTTCACATAAAATGTACACATTCACAAAGCCTAGCATCTATTTTAAATCTATTTGCGTATCAATCGAAAGGAAACTCGATTCGTTCTGAAACGATGGTAGTAACATTAGGGGGCAGATTCCTCGAATGCTTTGAGCCTAAATTTTTACTGCATCCGTAAAAAGAATTCCGATTCAGCTATAGGATTTTGTGTTTGGTATAAGTTTTAAGATAAAACAGTTTTTGATGAAAGCCGGTACTTATATAAATAAGTTTAGGCAAAAACCCCGCCTGAGTTCGGAGATAAGCCGAATCGATCTGAATTAAACTCTCTTTACTGTTCAATCACTTTATTAGCCGATAAACAATTCGTACAAGTTACTCAGGACAACCTTTGTCGTCTGTAGCCGCCGCTAATTATTTTAATTTCGTTAATTTTATTTTAATCTTTTTATTTAAAGCTGATTTTTCAATCGTCAGTTATCTTTATCCGAGAGAATGAATTTGAATTTTTGAGAGCTTTTCTTTACAAAATCTGTCAAGTATTATTATATTTATTCATTATATATTATTCATGTATTATATTATTTATTCGACGTATAAAACATTATTTAGCGGTTGAAAAAACAGCCCTTAATCAAGTTTAATTTTAATTTTTTATTTGATTTAATCAGTTTTTAACTCATTTATAATCAAAATTTATAAATTTTTTATCAGAATTTATTTTACTTTTATATTAAAAATTAAATCTTCTCTTGTCTTGTCAATGTATCTGTTGAATAAATGGTTTTTTCTTTACTTTCATTGCGATACCCGCTGTATCTTGTCTCTTAAACCGTGTTTCTTGTACGTAAATTGGATTCCAAGTAGTAGGTACGGGTAGGTCTATATTAGGGGCGGTGATGCTATCGTAGCATCCCACTGTATACAGAACACTACCGGCTCAATGTGAGGTGAGCTTATTTTCTGATTCGCTATAGATAACGTTGGAATAAACAGAACAAGACAATTTGAATTCGGAACGGGTTAAAAATATACAGGTTGAGTTTTAAATGAAACGTGCTTGTTTACTTTGTATTTGGGAGTCGATGGGTAGAGGGCATAAAAAATAAAGCTTATAGGCTGATTTTGGGTTCTAGATAATAGAATATTTGTTAGAAAATCTGAGTATCCTCCAAGCTAGCCAATTAGGTCATATCACCCCTTTCTGGAATAGATTTTTTTTTTGGTATTTATTAGAACTCATTGCTATTAGTATTATTGGGAGGAAGAGGTAGGGTACATAGAAACCTACCTCTTACTCTTAGAGTTACCCAAAAAGAAATGGAATTTACTTATTTTCAGGGTAAGAAGTAACAAGCAAAGTAAAAAAATACAAATTACAAGTTTACATAAATATGATATACTACTACAATTCAAGTAACACAAAGATTATATCGGTTTAAGTTAATTAAGTTATAAGTCAAGTTCAATGACTAATTATTACTAAAACCCATAAACGTCTGAACAATTGATTTATTAGTAAATCGTGCGACATTGATGAGTGTTTCTGCTGAAAATTGATTTCTATGGAGACAGCCGAATTTGACATTTGACACGGAAATGAAATGTTCAGCGAATCCGATTTAATTTATGATATTTCTTGTATTGATAAATCAACAAATTTTTGGAAATTAAAGATAAGAATAAGGTACAATTAACACGGAGTGGACGTGACACGGAAATGACATGTCCATTGTGTATCACATAACAAAACTGTAACGATCTTATTACAAAAGATAAGTTAAAAAAGTCTTGTACAACCCAGTTTTTAAGATAAGGTCTCTTTTTGTTATATGAAGTTAGAAAGTGACGAATATATTTCAAACCTATGTTTTGCTAGAATTTATTATTCACGAATACCTTTGACAGTCGTTACTGGAGTCAGCGACCCAAAAAAGTCTGACGGCCTAACCTTAGAGTATCAGTGTCTCCCAGTAATTGGGTGGCGGAGGTCAAATAGCAGTCGCTCCGTATAAAATACTGTTATTCACCCGCATCTGGTTAGACTGGGAGCCGACCCTAACGTATTGGGATAAAGTCTAGGCAGATGATGTTGATGATGTTTTACTACAATATCTTTGAACCATCCTTTTTAATAAGGGGTAAGGGTCCAGTGGCGAAGGGTGACAGTTTTAAAAGGGAAAGCCGTCGCAAAAATACCCTCTAAAAATTGCTGCAATTAATGCTGCAAGACAAAAAACCATACCGTTTCTTGTAATCTTTATATAGTCATGTCTGGAAGAGCTCGACCTAACTGAATAACAAGCCATATTACGTTGGTCTATGCATTAACCAATTCCCAAAGGGAAGCCGATGGAAATCGGGTTGTATGGACTCTTCGCCACTGGTAAGGGATTGGATTCTGATAATGCTATTCGTTTATCCAATCCTAAAAAGCTGAACATATTTTTGTCTTTCAGGTGCCTTTTCCAGAACATTCAGCCGTGTCAAGTTAACCCACAACCCAATATACACCACGGTAATGACATTCTACAACGAGATTGAGAAGTCGATTAATATCTACGACGCTCTAAACATCAAACGATATTTCAAAGTGTATGTTATCGCTCTAAAGAACCGGTATAGGCATAGAGGTTTGTAATTCCATCATATAAACTCCTATAAGTCAGCTATATCCGTATGTCATAACCGGGATCCAGCAGAATATCAGCGTCAGGTGTCATAGCCTGGTACATGCTGAGCTGGACATCCATTTGCTACAGCTCGAGACACACACCGAATAGTCAAAAGGCAAGGTGATGTTCAGTCGGTGCAGTATACCCAAATAATTTTACACTGTTGCCATCCTAAAATTGTCTTCTCTGTCTATGCACCTGTCCTCTTCTTAATATCTATGTCTATCATTCTAGTGCGTCTTGTGTTTGTGGCAAATAAATGTATTTTCTTTCTTTCTTTCTTCTATCTTTCTATAACTTCAGTCTCAACAATAAACGGGTGCAAGGGAACTGCCGTAAACACCATGCATATTATAAGGATTGGTAATTGTTTGGGTATAAGCATTGGGCTATTATGTACTACGTACTAGAAGCGACACGATGAATAAACGTCATGCGCTACACGTGAGAAGCAAGAGCGTGGCGGGGTTGAGAGCGAATAGTAAAACAGATGCATGAAGTGCGGCGATGTAGCCGCAATTGAATGAGACAGCGTAATGAAGTGCGGTGTCTCCTCTAGTACGTATTCAGTGGCGTGCACTCCATACAGACAAAAAGACACTGCCTACCCTAAAAAATTAAGTATTAAGTAATACAAATGTTATTATGGTTAATTTAAGTCTTAGGGTGAGGTGGCCTATCAAATATCATTTAACTTGACAATACAATACTAAGTTGTTTTTGCCCTGTAAGAAATGTCTGTGCACGCCACTGCACGTACAGTCTGTCAAGAAAGTCATGAAAAGGATTTTGAAGGAACTAAAATTCTTCTTCGCTCGCAACCCTAAATAAGTACCGTAGGTGTCAGTTTGGGTACAACGATGTGTTTATTTTACTATTCTGTGTAGATTTTTTGTGATAAAAAAATGTTTTCGGCATTAATATATTAAAAATAAACAAAAGAATATACAAGTGGCGCCCTCAATCCTTTTCATGACTTTCTTGACAGACTATAGTACATAATTACAATGGGCACTCCTGTGCCGCTGTACTATTACGAGTATATCACTGTCTGTCACTGTTACTCTCGACACTATCCTTTATGTACGATTCACATCTAACGGAGCGTTTCGGTGCAGACGGAAGCACATTGCAACAAAAGATAAAGAATGTCTAATTGACCAATAAAGTTCACATTTGCATGTAATATCAAGGAATTCTCGCGGCCGCACCCGGCTGCCGCCGCGTGAGTTCAGACGCTATCGCGTGCCCTTTGCGGATTACAGAGCGCGTGCCAAACTCCGCGGAATCTTCAAATATTGTGTATCTTTGGTTTACATACAGGGACTCAAACTTCCTACTGTTCGGTTTCAGGTATAGCAAAAGAGATGCTAAAGGCGGCGATGTTGCTCAGCGCAAGCGCCGGTGTGGCCGCGATAGCTGGTATATTTACCACAGCCAGGCAGCAGACGGTAGCAGATGAACTTGGTTTTACAAAGCTCAATGAGATATACTATGTTCGGTACCAGATTGACGGCGAGGTTAGTTTACCACTATATAACTATATATATATATCGATATACCGATATCTATATATCTATACAGGGTTATTTGTAAAACACCGGCAGTGCTTTAAGGGGTGAAACTACTCATCAATATGAACAACTTTTACTACGGGACCAACCATGAAATCGCGGAAAAAAAATCAAACTTTTCATACATTTTGATGGAGCAAGGTTAATCTTTTGTATGAAAAGTTAGATTTTTTTTTCGCGATTTCATAGTTTGTCGCATAGTAAAAGTTGTTCATATTGATGAGTAGTTCCACCCTATAAAGCATTGCCGGTGTTTTACAAATAACCCTGTATAGATATATATCGATATATAGATATCGATAACCACTGGTTAAATGTTGAATGCAAAGATCGTGAGGACATCTGCGGGTCTACCGCGTAAGGAGGAGGAGAAGATGGAAGGTAAATGATATTGTTATTATTCACCAGATAGTCTTCTTTGAAACCGGGCTCGGGAACTACGGCGCGGCTCTCATGGCGTATCGTATACCAAACGTGGACGAGGCGACGGAGCTGCAGCCGCAGCACTCCTCCAGGTTCAACATACAGCCGATAGAAGTTGACGAGGAGGAGGAGGTCCAAGGCCAGAGCCAGGAACAGCCACAGGTCCAGGCCCCAGCTGAAGCCGCTCCTGCAACCTAATATATTGATCATGTGAAAGAGCGTTGAGAGTTTTATTTATTACCTTTTGTTCCTGTTCTTTTTTTAGGGTTCCGTACCCAAAGGGTAAAACGGGACCCTATTACTAAGACTCCGCTGTCCGTCCGTCCGTCCGTCTGTCACCAGCCAGGCTGTATCACATGAACCGTGATAGTTAGACAGTTGAAATTTTCACAGATGATGTATTTCTGTTGCCGCTATAACAACAAATACTAAAAAACAGAATAAAATAAATATTTAAGGGAGCTCCCATACAACAAACGTGTTTTTTTTTGCGTTTGTACCCTTCGTGCGCGAGTCAGACTCGCACTTGGCCGGTTTTTTTAATGTTGGCCCCCTTCTATTAGTAACTATTCCTGTATCGTGCGTGCGTTTATAAGCTCAAATTTAGACAAGCCATACAAATATTTGTTCCGTGCGGGGATCGAACCTGCAACACGTAGCGCAGAAGTCAATCGCTTAACCACAGCGCCAACCAAACCGTCAAACAAAAAGAGGTTTTTTTTTTTTTTCTTCAAACGTTTTTATTAAAATGAAAGATAATAATAATTTAAATAATGTACTTAAAGCTAAAAAATAATTAGGAAGGTCCTAGGTACCAGTCATCACACCACTCTTCTCATGAATTGCATTAATCATACCTACTCAAAAATAAAATCGAAGGGCGCGTGAAATTTTTATCAAAAGTGCTATGCCCCACGATTTTATTGTTGTATTGGAAGTATCTTATGTGATAATTCATGACATAGTCTATCTGTGTGCCAAATTTCATCCAAATCCGTTTAGCCGTTTATGCGTGATTGACTAACAAACATCCAAACATCTTCACAAATTTCTATCTAGAGTATCTAGTAGGATAGTGAGATCCACCCACTTCATATCACTTCAGTCTGGATCTCCTAACTGTAAAATACTCGATGTACTACAAAAAATATATCATCAAATTACACGCCATTTTATTACATGTTACGACACGTTTACGAGACGACTGGACTGCTACGTAAGGGCACTTTTACACAAAAAGCGTTTAGTACGACACAATAAAGATGTAACATCGGTGTACCTGATCGAACAACCAATGGCAGTCGATCGCTTAGATAATTTTACAACTTATTGCATCAGCGTAAAGATCATGTTTTACTGCAGTACTAATAAACATTCATGGTCTTAAAGACGCGCGCAATTCGGAACTGCGGGTCTATCGCGTAACTAAAATGGTAATGAACATCGGCACTGGTAAAAAAATTCAATATGATCGTAAGAAACTACACTTTGAGCTACCTTGTAAAAAAATGCCGATCATGAAGTTAAGACTCCTATCTTCATGATCAGTAAAAAAAATACAAGGTAGCTCAAAGTTTAGTCTCTCGCGATGGTATTCAAGTTTATTACCAGAGTCTGATGTTCATTACCATTTTAGTTGCGCGGTCGACCCGCGCTGTTCAGTTTTACGAAGTTTGCCGATGCGTCTTCTTAGTTTTGTAGTACCTACTATGTATATTATACGAAATGTTGACATTGGTGAAAGCATTTTGCGTTATATCGCCGTACGTGAATTTGGAGTTGGGGCCTTTTGACGGTTAGGTTATTACGGCTATTGAACTTGTGTTAACAGGTTGACATAATGTTTTTTGGTGGCGTATTATTTGCGTCCCAAATCTCTAAATATCATCGCACTAGCTGTGTGACAAATCTTAAGGATTTTATGACACGAACATAAAACTGGTAATCGTTGGGAACGAACGAATGGACGCTGTTTGACGGCCATTTTGTGAAAAATGCTACAGGTGAAGTATAATCAAGGTTGGTTTAATAGAAGGCAAGCAGACGAATAAATATAAAAAGAAACACTTTTCAGCAGAATTTTGAAAAAAACAATAAATGTACTTGCAAGAATTTTAGCATTGAAATAGAGTGTATCTATCGTATGTAGTAGAATCGGATTTTTTTAACCTTAAATTAATAACGCATAGAAATATAATAAGCTCATAGACATACTCACACAGATATAGAATTGCATACTCCTCACTCAAAACCATAAAGTTATTATTAGTGGTAATAGAGGAACACAGTGTGCGAGTGAGAAACCGATCTTTACGAAAATCCTACGTGCGAGAAAGAGACACAATTAAATGTTCGTAGGACCGATTTGAAACAATTCATGAACTATTAGGTACCTGTCAAAATAAGATCTCGTATTATTTTATGATTTTCTTCACAATCGTTCTGTATTTTATTGGATAAATATCAATAATCGAAAAGGTTTCGTGTCCTGTGTTAGACTGCAGTGTAACTTACAGCAATAATGCAAATAAAGAGACCTTTTACAGGTAAATACCGTACAGTGCAATATTACTTTCAGAGTGCATATTTCCATAGAAAATATTCCTAAAATTATTTAGTAATACGTTTATAACATGCAGTAAGCCCTCTATTTTCTAAATAATATATTATTTTAAATAATTATGTGTAAGATAAAAAAATATTGTGTTCGTGAAAATGTGAAAATTAAACCGTTTGGCATAGGTTGTGTGTACAAAATCTATCGATATGTCGATATTTCCAAATTAATTTTTCGTACTACCTAGCTTCGTCCATTGCATAACTTGAGAGTTATTGTTAATCCTTGCTTATTTGTATATTGAAAGGTTGATTTAGTCCGGCCCCGCACATTGTCAGAAAATCATAGTCGGAATATTTCTGACGCACCGGAGGGCACTCGACACTATTCACACCATGTTTGTACTATTACAACATTTTAATAGTACGTACATAGCCTATACCCGCATTTTGTACTAGCCCCACAGATGACAGAATTTTCCGAATCGTACGTCCGCTTCTACAAGAAGCAAACTTACGATTCCGAAGATTCTGATTCTGTCGCACATTAAAATGCATAAAATAGCGCTATTTCCAGACAAAGAGTAGCCTGGTGAAAAAAATAACTTCATTATATTGACTGGCTAACTTCATAACTTCCAGGTTTCCGGACCACATTTCTCGGCCTGTGTCAGTGTACAAATACAGGGACCTATCACCAAAACCTTCAACATCAAAACCGAAACGTCTGACGTCAAGAAATAATGAATATGATAATGAATGATTACATAATGTTTACAATAAATTTTCTTTTTACTTACCTATTCGTCACTTTCGTGACGTTAATAATTTTGCCATCCTAATATAAACCTCTATAACGTAACTTTTAATATTTTAAAATGACAGATTAAATATGTCAAATATGGTATTTTAGTATAAAGAACATTTGAAAGATTTAATTGGTAATTTTAAAAGATTATAAGTTAGGTACATAATTTAGCCTAGCAGATTCTAAATGATATTCCACTCCTTATTAGTATAGCCGATTTTGATATCGATATTGCAGGGATATTGTCAATTCGGTGATATTATAATTTCACAATAACACGGCCATATCGATAATGCGGAGACGTCAAAGTCACATCCCTAAACTTCACACACATGTCAAATGCGCTAACATACGTATTTCTTTTTTGGTCTCGCGATAATGAAGACAGTGTTCCTCTATTACCACTAGTAATAATAACTTTATGCTCAAAACTGAGGTAACAAACGTAAATATGTGTGCGTAAGCGTCCCGGCGGGGGGGAGTGGCGTTGGCTGACAGCCTTGACATAGTCAACGCCTTTAACTCTCTCCCGTGGGGGGCGATTCGGGGTGCCCTGGAACATCATCAGGTCC
Organism: Allophyes oxyacanthae; assembly: GCA_932294325.1. Lineage (NCBI taxonomy): Eukaryota > Metazoa > Arthropoda > Insecta > Lepidoptera > Noctuidae > Allophyes > Allophyes oxyacanthae. Next base: position 7,081,989 of record OW028633.1, on the reverse strand, counting down.
CCCTCTACCTGCGCGGCATCGTCGGGGAGTATCTGCGCGACAGGCACATACATAGATATACGTTATGTGGGCAGGGACGGTAGCATCAAACGGAGGGGGATTACCTGCGGGGTTCCACAGGCGTCGGTTCTTGGCCCCCTCTTGTGGAACCTCGCATACGACGCGGTCCTGCGTGTCGATCTCCCCGCTGGCGTCAGCATCGTCTGTTATGCTGACGACACACTGGTGTTGGCCAGCGGGGAATCCTTTGAGGGAACCATCCGGCTTGCCGAGCAAGGGGTGGGAATAGTCGTGGCCAAAATCCGCGAGCTGGGTCTGGAGATAGCACCTCATAAAACCGAGGCGCTATGGTTCCACAAACTGCCGCGAAGCAGGGAACCACCCAGCTCGCGCATACGCGTTGGTGACGCGCAGGTCGAGGTGGGCCGGTACATGAAGTACCTGGGGCTCACCTTAGACAGTCGCTGGGGCTTCGAGGAGCATTTCGAGCGCCTGGTCCTTTTTACAGTCTCCCTCCCCGAGAAGTGCCCTAATAGGCGTGGCACCGAGGTGGGCTTCGGCGCGGTGTTTTAAGAGTACCCGAAGCCCACCTGTAGGTGCCGAAGTGGACGACCGTGGTGAGTTTAGCCCGTAGGAGTCCGGCACACCCCATCGCCCCCCCCAGGCGGAGGACAGCCCTATGATGGGTTCTCACCACGTAAAACAAAAAACAAAACAAAAAAAGACTTCTGTGCGTTATTTGGCGACCGCATATCATTCTCTTGTCAAGAGCATATTCATTCTGTTAAAATATTCCTGCAACCACGACCCACTGGTCGATTGACAAGGACAATAGTATCGCTTCCCTACAAAATAATTTTTGATGAGTTCGAGATGTGTATCTTAGATGTCGTCGAACTTCGATTAAATAAGTTATTTTTCTTTGATCGAATTCCGTTGGAAGACCATTTGATAAGTTTGGTGAACAAAAGACCTTGGAAATTATGTTTTTTGTTTTTAATTTCTTTGCGTGTTTGAGGTTTCGAACCTCAAGGGGGACTACCATGAGAGGTAGGGCATAGCGGGGCTTTCCGCTCAGAATTGTAGCTGCTTGATCAGGGAAGACCTCCACCTTGCAGAATAAAATAAATATAAAAAAAACCTTTATTTGACCATGCTACATTTCATCTTTGTTACTAAATTAATTACTTACTAATTGCTAGGTATACATAGATACTTAAAATTCTCTTCCTATTACTATAACTATTAATAGGTACTAAATTACTTATTTCTAGTTACCTTATTAAAATATGCATTAAGCTAGGTTCCTAGGTTGGCTTCGGCGCGGTCTTCTAAGAGTACCCGAAGCCCACCTATACTTGCCGAAGTGGACCACCGTGGTGAGTTTAGCCGGTAGGAGTCCAGCACACCCATTCGCTCTCCCCGGGCGGTGGACAGCCCTATGATGGGTTCTCACCACGTAAAACAAAAAAATGGTCCCCAGGTTGGGTAAAGGCCTCCTTAAAAGATGCCCATTTCTCTCTATCCTGTGCTAAAAAAGATGGACTTACAATACCACCATATAGAGAGGACCTCAAGGAAAAGAAGGAGAGAAAGATGCACTACCGGAAGGGACAATGAGACCAAAAAAAAAAAAAACTTTCTCGTACTGGTGGCAGATAACCTTGCAGAATATCATAGCCAAATAACATTGCTCTTTTGCAGTGTTGTAATCCTAACGGTGAGCAAGGTCGCCAGTGCTCATTGGGGAAGGGTCATGTTGGCAGTAGGGCCATTGACCTACTATTACAATGGACGGCGGGTCTAGAATGAAATTCACGAAAAATATGTCCTGAGCCAACTTATTTATGCGTAGGTACATTTAAAGAAATATAAAAACTTTAAATCCTAATTGAAACAGTATCGTCATTAGTAAACAGCTTAATTTTATTTGCGACAGTTTATCAGGCTATTCAACTTTTTTTTTCAGCGTCATTGGTGTTGACAAGCTGATCGATGCCCATTTTTTTGCACATGAGAGACACACACTCCCATGCATAGTTTTTTTTTTCTTCTTTGTTTTATTATACAGTATTTTTTATGTATGTTATGTATGCATGCTATTGTAATTTTGGTGTCGTGTGTGCAAAAAATAAATTTATTTGCTCTCTATATTCTGTCTGTTGACAAAAAAGAACAGGCGCGCGATTGGATCTCTTTTTTCGTTTTGGAACTCTTTTGGCTCGGAAACTTTTGAGCGCGGACCCTGTACCCATTGTACTAGGTCCCCCTAATTTTCAAGAAATCTTCAAGAAATAACAAATACAAAACTAAGTGAATACAACAACGGAAATTAGAAAGTACCTTTTGGAAATCAAAAGGACCAAAACACGAACAGTCGGCCAAGTAAATATACACTTAGAATTAAGAAGTCCACCGTCAATCAATGTGATCTTTTTGGCTACCGACAAGGATAGAGATACAGCTTTTGGTGTGTTAGACAGGGATGGAGGATAGAAAGTTTAATCAAAAACAATCCATTTCAATATTATTAATTAGCCTCGCGGACGAGGTTTTGTTAGAAACTAGGAGAGAGGTGGCTTATGTTTTATGGATGCGGTATCTCGGGCTGATAATTTTGAGATCTGTTAGTCAAAAGTTATTAAAAAGAGCAGTAACTTTTGGACGGCTGAACAGATTGTCATGAAAAATAGGTAGGTAATAAAAGTAAAAGTCGGTTATTTGCCAGTTATTATTGTCGTTCTATAGATTTTGACTACTATTACCTACGCAATAGAAGTCAAAATCGGTTGAACGACACTGCAAAAACCAACAATTATAATTATAATTCTGACACAATTGAAATAGCAGATTTGGGCCCCAAATGTTTGCCACATCCACGCTCTAAGTTCATTCATAAACAATGATAATAAATATCTCAATTTATGTAAATTAATCGAGTTTCGTTTCGCTCGTAAATGTCTGTCATTATTAAGGAAATGATTCAATTCGACCTCTCTAAATTTATTGTATGGCGTAAATCATAAGAGGACTAATATTATTATTGTGATACTGGTGAATTAGATCCAATTTGTATGAAAAGACTTAGGAATTAAACTAATTTATGGATGAAAGATATCGCTAAGTACGTAAATATTTTATTATAAATTATTTATTCGTTTCCATCCTGTATATCTGTTTTTTTGAACCAGAGAAGGTTCAAAAAAACACATATACAGGATGGTCTCACTGTAGGGCAAAGATCCCCACATATTTTTTCATACTTCCCCATAGGAAGGAGAGAGAGGTGTGAAAGAAATGTAACGTGTTAGGAAAATATAATAAGTGTAAAAAAAAAAAAAAAAAAAAAATCTAATGCGGTTTTTTTTTGTAAAGAATTCTTTACCTCTTTCTTAAAGTAAATAAAAACAAAGAAAAGATCAATGTCAATTTACCATAAAATAAATTGTTTTGTTTTATAATAGAATTCCTTCAGATCATTACCTCAAAGCAACGAATACCTCCATAGTTCTAACAACAAACGAGAGACTTGGTCAAAAAAAAAAACATTATAATAGTTTACAAAACGTATAATAATGACACAAAGCAAAGTCGACATCTAAAAGAACTCGTTATAAACGTTCGTCTTTGAAAATATCAATAGATACGAATGGAACGGACCATTTCTATTTCAGCGAAATATTTTTGACGTGATATTGCGTTTTGGACTAGTATACATACATACTCGATGAGTTCTAAAAGTGAATAGATTGTAAATATTGAAAAGGATCAAACCTCGAGTATAGTGCCACAAACTTATCTGACCCGCGGGTCTACCGCGTAACTAAAATTGTAATGAACATCGACATCGGTATTAAACTTCAATACGATCGTGAGAGCCTAAACTTTGAGCTAACTTGTAAAAAAGTTACCTATCATATAGTTGGGACTATTATCTTCATGATCGGTACAAAAAATTCAAGTTAGCTCAAAGTTTAGGCTCTCACGATCGTATTGAAGTTTAATACCGATGTTGATGTTCATTACAATTTTAGTTACGCGGTAGACCCGCGGGTCGTGGCGTCGACATTAGTTCCAATTTTGTTCACCGGGTCAGATAAGTTTGTGGCACTATACGAGTACTTATCTAACACTGTCAAATATAGCGTGTGTACAAAAAAAACCGGCCAAATGCGAGTCGGACAATGATTTTTTTGCTCGTTTTTATAGATAACGAGCAAAAAATTCATGTTTATTGTGTGGGAGCCCTTAATATTTTTTTTATTCTGTTTTTAGTAAGTGGTTCTAAATAGTAGGTCCTATGGAGAAGACGGCAAGAAACTCCATGGAAACTCTTTTAAAATAATAGTATATAATCTTGATCAGTACAATGTTGTGGTAAGAGCTGCGCGAATAATGTTAATGTGAATATATCAATAAGAACAGGATAATAATGATTTGCCTCTAAATAAGATAATAGGGATTAAAAAACGAGTGTGTATTTAAAAATCTAGTTATGTATTTCTACTACTTCATCTATACTCATGTTAACAAATTATAAAGTAAACATACAAAATAATGGCGCCGAAACCTAACAGTAGCCGCGCATGCGCCCTAGCGCGCACCACCATAGACAATGTGCAGCCGCTATAATTTTTTTATTGAAATCTCCTTGGTGGATCCGAAGTGTACTTTGATAGAAAAAAAGTTATTTTATAGCATTATTTTTTTAAGAAAACTGTATCATAATATTACTTTTTAATTGTATTAGAGTTGCACGTGCATGAAGTCTGTCATTACGGTACCATTTTGGAATCCATAATCCGAACTTTACGTTATGAGTGTAGATAAAAAAAGAATATAAAAAAATGGTCATCTTCACTACTTTATAAATATCCTAAAAACAGTTCGAGCCCCTATAATACTAGTTTCAAACGTTATAATTCCAGCACAATTAGCACAGTTCAGTGGGTACGTGTGACGAGATAGTGCGCTAATATCTAACGGCACATTGTGTTAGTTTAATGTTACGTAGTCGAAATATCGACAGGAACTTTACATGTGCGAAGTTTCATGAATGCAGATAAAATTTGATCGCATAGGGGCATTAAAGTAAGTTGCACATCAGTGGCGAAGGGTGACAGTTTTAAAAGGGGAAGCCGTTCCAAAAATGCCCTCTAATTGTTGCAATTAATGCTGCAAGACAAAATCCATACCGTCTCTTGTAATCTTTATAATTATAGCCATGTCTGGAAGAGCTCGACCTAACTGAACAACAAGCCATATTACGTTGGTCTATGCACTAACCAATTCCTAAAGGGAAGCCGATGGGAATCGGGTTGTATGGAAATAAAGAAAAGAAAGAAAGAAAGAAAAGAACATTTATTCGGCACAGACATATTGAAGAGAGAGAAGAAAAAAAAAAAACACATCAAAAGTTGACAATTAAGAAATAAAATATTTTAAAAAAACTGGACACTTCGCCACTGTTGCACATTCATGCGATGCGATGCAATGCTAAAGCTGACATTCAGAGACGACAGAAACGAGTCTAAGCGTGAACTTACGCTTCCATCTGTCAAACTTACGAACAAATCAAGTTGATTTTGACAGATGGAAGCGTAAGTTCACGCTTAGACTCGTTTCTGAATGTCAGCCTAAGAGCCTTAGGTGCCGCAGATTCAAATCCAGACTAGTTTACACCAATAGGTCAGATGTAGGTACTGGGCGTAGTCGAGTGAGATGTTAAACTTTGCTTCTTGTCACACTGTATGGCTTGGAACTTGTTTTTTTTCCGTGGTTTGGAACGTGTTTGGAACATAAAAATTATGAACGATTTCCAAAAATCTACTCTTATATTACTCTGTCATATAACTACTAACAACACTCAGAATTAACTGTAAATTTCTCCATACTACATTAAAATTTATACCTACCAGAATAAACGTTAGTTCAAATTATAATAAAAATTATAAATGTGAAAATAAACAATTAAAAATTGCAAATTGATACATAATGCGATACGTCGGTTGCTGGGAACTTAGGCTTACATTCAGGACGACAGAAACGAGTCTAAGCGTGAACTTACGCTTCCATCTGTCAAAATTTGTTCGTAAGTTTGACAGATGGAAGCGTAAGTTCACGCTTAGACTCGTTTCTGTCGTCTCTGAATGTAAGCCTTAGTACCGCGCAATTTTGTGATGGGTTTACATTGTGGTAAGAAATATCATTGTCCAACACGATTGGTTCAGTCTTACAGACGTCACAATGTCGAATTTCGTCTTGTCCCTAAAAGTACCAATAAACCGAAGCAAAGAAAGGTTACCTTTATTAAGGATTCGCTACAGCCAAAGAAAGTTAAACCTTAGGGTCTAAGCAAGAGAATTCAATTTGCTTTAATTGAGGTACCAAGATTGTATGGATATTTTTGTCGTTCAGCCTAATGTGACCCAATTTGATCGGATTGTAATTTACTTGAAATGCATCAGGGGTATAAACAGAATCCGTTAGCAATGCTTCAGGAGAGAACATTTTGGATATGTCGTGATCCGATCATAGAATTTAGCAGGTAATTTTTTTTATTTTTATGAAAACGTTGCCTCTCCCTTGGATTTCTCCTGTATCGAGGGTACAGTTTACAAACATACATGTCACATGCTATCTATAATTACTATCTGCAGATCATACAAATATTTGCTCCGTGCGGGGATCGAACCCGCGGCACGTAGCGCAGAAAGCTAATCGCTTAGCCACTGCGCCAACCGTGTCAACTGCAACACCCTCTTTTTTGTCGGGCGTTAAAAACGACTCTACGATCGGACGACGACAAATACAAGCCTGACGACTTACAGCGTAGAAGAATTGCTATCCAATCTGATTGATTAATCGATAAGGAACTTATTAACCTTTGGACATAATTATACATTATTTGATACTATCAACACATTCTCAAAAAAATATTACATCTTTCCACCTTAATATTTTCAAGAATTTCATCACAAAAATACGAGTATAGGCTATATGGGACGGTGTTAAATGGTGTAACATGTTATAAATATTATTTACGGTGCAATAACTGTGTCACTATTTATAAATTATGGCGGTATGTGGTCGCTGTATTGTGTACGAAATGCCATGGTTTTTGGGTTAATATTATTATGATGTAGGTATAAAGAAGGGATGCGGGGTGGATCGATCGATTTCTGAGGGTTAAGGTTATACCTTATACAGTCACGATACTTCGTGGTAATTCATTTGGCAACCAAAATACTTTGAATGACTGCGACCCGCTTAGACTTGAATGCTGAGTTTAAACGATTTTAGCCATAAGTCTGTACCTTTGTGGTCTTCGCATGCAGTGCCAACTATTTTATAAAGATAGTGTTAGGTGTCCTGATATCTATCTCTGGACTTAGATGTCTCCAGAGCAAAATCTTAGGACCGCCCAAAGAGGCGCTGGCAGAATATCATGATATGAGAGCCAATGAACTGAACATGCAGGAGGTAAAAGATAGTGGATCCTTGAAAAAGCCTGGATTAACTACCCCCAGATACACGATACAGGAAATAAAAATGGGGGCAAAATTTCTAAAACAAAAAGAATAAAAAGAGGATGAAAGCAAAATACCTACTACGGTATTTTAGCCCGACAAAGAAGAAGATTAACCTAACCGTTAAAATCCCCCGACTCCAACTAGAAAAAGAGCTGTAACTTTTGAACGGCTGAACAGATTTTTATGAAACTAGCTACGATGATACCCGATTAAACTACATTGAAATCTGTCTATCGGTCCATCGGGTTTGGAGCTACGATGCCACAGACAGACACACAGATAGATACGCACTACAAACTTAAAACAACCCTCTTTTTTGTCAGGGGTTAAAAATGTCAACAAAATCAATGAGCTTATTAGCCACTATTAAATAGAAGTGGCTACTCTAATAGCTTTTGATTACAGCCATCAAAAACTATTAAGCTCATGGCTCACGTTTTGATTGTGTAGAAATGAACGATTTCATACTAAATTGGCTGCGTAGAATGAATTATTAGGGCTATAAACAATATTAGGGTGGTGTTTTGCTGCGTGACATTCCTCGCTTAGCTTTGTATTGAAGTAAACGAAGCTAAGATGGACAAACAAGTGGCAATCAATACGTTGCTGTCTCGCTATTTTTGAAAACTTTGGAGAAAGGATTGCTTTTGGATCCCGTGCAGCTTTGAATTCATTATTCTTATCATCATCTGCTGGTGTTTGTACAGTTAGTGATCATTGCAGATCATCTGTTAGAGGGTCGCCTGAGCTGAGGGTGGAACATTTATCAACTGAAAAAGCAAAGTTGAAGAAACATTTAGCATTGGACAGAACGAGATGGAAATTGTTACTCAGAAAAGTGCCTAACACTAAAATTTTTGAATGGATGATAGCCACCTATAATATAAACTGCATATTTGTTTTACTGGTGTACGATAAAGAATTATATAAAAATACATAAATAAGGTGTTAAAAAATGAACTCTAAGAATTTCGTGAAGATGTTTTACTCATCATTATGAACAACTTTTACTATGGGATGAACACTGAAATCTCGAAAATAAAATCAATGTTCCTCGACGAAATGTATGGAACAGCAGATTTTTTTCTTCGAGATTTCCGTGTTCATCCCATAGTAAAAGTTGTTCATAATGATGCGTACAATAACTTCACGAAATTCTTAGAGTTAATTTTTTAACACCTTCGTAGTTATTGATGTCGGTGCCGTCTGATATGAAAACGCATAAATTCCTTACATCAAGTACTTTCTTCTTCGCCCATTTTGCTCCCACTATGGCCTTATCCCCATCATTTTCGGAACAAGGTGTTGGCTGTTAGCAATATTAATAAAAAGCTGATGCTTACGTTCTTCATTGTTGTTAAACACGCGATCACGTGACTTATCGCATTTTGTGTTTCGTTTGCAGTAGAACACGGTAACTGTATTTGTAAGTTGTTTAATTTAGATCAGGCAGGGTTTATAGGTATTTAAATCTCACTTTGGCATTGGACATTTCTTTTGGCCCGCTACGGTTACAAAAATATCAAACCTGGGCCAGGTTTGATATTTTTGTAACCGTAGCGGCCAGAAGATTATGTTGAACATCCCTGATTTAGATGTATGATGAGCGCCTTTCGTAGATTATTTTACCACAGATGTGACTGTAGCATATCGTGAGTGTCTACGTGTCTATCATCCATATTTCCAGTCGCGGGACTACTGGAAGAAATTTCATTAGAATGATAGTAGTTCCATTATGCTCATATCTTTGTAACAGTTTTACTACCATGTTTCTTTGTGTGTACATAAATAAATAAAATAAATAAATGAAAATGAATAATTCGATGGTCATATACCGTGTTCTTCTCTAGGTAGTGTAACGTAGTGCATTTGTTCAGCTTTTGTGCGAATGTTTTTGGAAAGTGTTGTTTGTTTGACTTCAATTCTATTGAATACGAGAATTGAAGGTTACATTGTGACGTATAATATGATTGAAGGCGAAAAGTAAGAAAATTGTTGCTCTTGGTTATAAAAAAATTATTATACCCACAATAAAAATAATAAGATAAACCAGAAGACACGCTAACGGTTTATGTTTTGAGTTTTATAGTGTCGTATGAATTAGACAGAAAAGAAATAAATTAAATGTTTATAAGACGGCACAAAACCACACACATAAAAAAAGAAAATAAAACTAAACAAGTAAACATATAAAGTAAAAACGAAAAATAAAAGCTTACTACCTCTACAGTATATTTTTTTTCTGTAGTGCGAATAATTTGTAGAGTGATTCAGTCTCTGTTCCTAAATGCAACCGCAGTATTGGGATACATTTTAAAATAAAACAATACAAAAATTCCACTTAGTATGGGGGACACGCAATTTATTAGCGCAAGCCATAAAAATCATTTTTTTTTGTTTTGGGGTGAATTGTAGTACTGCGGTTGCATTTGGGAACGGACTACGAATTACTCTGCAAATTTTGCGCACTACATAAAAATTATCCTGTATAATTAAAAATCGAGTCTAATTAAGTCTAGACGAAGGACAGCAGCATCTTATTAAACCTTATACTTAGTATTCTGGTTACGATCCACACCAAACGATTATGCTGTAGTTCCAAAAAACGCCAAAAAATCAACAAAAAAATAAGGCTACATAAAACTACTCCATAAAATCTATCCTTGACCTAAAACTTCTTACAAAACAGAACGTATTAACGCTATAGCTAATCAAATTAGTAGGCTATGGGTCTATCCGTCAAAGTTACGATACGGAAAAAGTACGGGACGACAATAAAACGTCAACACAGTTCCCGAGTCAATAAAAACCTTGGAGTTATAAGGAGTTGATAAGGGTTGTCACGTGAAGTAGATTGTTTTTGCAGAAGTGATTTCTTTGAAAAAAGTATAATATAAGTCGTGTGATCTTGTCATCATCTTTGTATCAGACCGTGAAAGTACGACTGTCCAAACATGGGTTACAGAAGTCATATGGCCTTCAGCCTTAATCACCACGACTGGTAATGATTAATGTTCGCAGTATGTTCTCCTTAGCATACAAGGAAGAGAGGAAATGGCCAATCATGTGTCACACACCATATTATGTGTATTTGACCAAATAAGAATTCCATTCCCGCTTTTTAAAAACCTAACTGGAAGTGCCTTTATAGGTGACAGGGATTTGATTTTGATTAAGACAATGGATGAGCTGCTGCGTCCCCCTGTGCACTCCAAAAGAGGTGGCTATTCCATAATATAATAAGTTGTGGAGAAGGTGTGATGTTCCTCCATTAAAAAGGGATGATCCTCCGACTAAGTGAGGCGATATCGCCTGGCGGGCCGAAGCCGACGGTTGATGTTGGTCAGTCGTATAAAATAATATATATATATATATAATAATTTTTTTATATACCTATATATCGTCAGTGGAAAGCCAAAACTACTACAGCGCCAATTCGTTGCCAAATTAACTTTAAAATGTGCCCCTGTAAAGTTTAAGTTAGTTTAGCAACGAATTGGCGCTTTAGTAGTTTTGGCTTTCCACTGACGATATAATATATCGTCAGTATATACAAATTGATGATGTTAGATAAAATAATCTTTTGGTTGCGTGATGCTTCATAATCTGATTGGTGGAGTTCGTATTGTATACGCCCGTTGCAGTCAGCTTGCTATGTTGCTACGTAGTTATTTCATGTAGCACTAGATGTCGTTACATCGTTCATTATAGAAGTCTCAGAAGCTTGTATTCTGATTTGGACATCTCAAGACTTTCAGACATTCTTTATTGCACTGTATTCTGGTTCCTTTGTTGCATCTTTAAACGAGGGGCAAAAGGACCAAGGTAAGGAGACGAAGGACCAGGTGTTGTAGTGCAATTTGGGAGAGGCCTGTCCAGTCGTGGACTACGATTGGCTCAGTTGATTGATTGATCAAAAGGACCAAAAATAAACTTGCCAACCCTACATTGATACGTTTGGAGACAATCTGACGAGATTTAAAGGTATATTGGTTTTATGTAAATGCGTATTACATTGCAGGGTAGTAAAATGGTTTTTATTCGATGCAGGACCAAAGTGATGATTTTTGTATTGTTTGGGATGTTTGCAACAAGTAAACTGTGGTTGGCGTGTTGATTTCTTTTGAAGAATATATTAAATGTATGAAATAATTAAATAATTTACCCCCGTAACCGATACAATGTTTGATTGAAGCTATAAATATAACTTTAGCTCTTTATCTCTGCTACATTATACCTCTTAATTTGGATTTTTTGGTGCATCTACCTTTATTGTCTCTGTATCATCCTAAGATTGTCAGGTACAGAATGCCTACGGAATTAAGACCACCTTTGTACATTGTATAAGGAGCATTTAAAATAAATAAATATCTGAAAAATTCTATTTTACAAGAAACTCAATTCATTTTTATACCGCCAGAGAATCGAATTTATTTGCGGACTTCAAGGCTTTCAAAGTCCTTTCACCCAAACTTAATCCTATCAATATTAATAGGTAAGTAACGCGGTGTCGAAATCAAAGAAGAATGTCGGAATCAGTTTCCAATCCAACTTGGATGTGGCTGAATATTCATTTTCTTTAAATAACTGTACAAGATTAGTCGTGTTAGGTTTTGGGTTGTTAATGGTAAATTGTAAAAGAATTACTGGCAACATTTAAACAGTTTTAGTATTTATTGTACTAGTAGTTTGATATTACTGGCAACACCGAATTATTTAAAGTATAAAAACGACGTTGCGCGGCAAGGAAAGGGCTTTTTAGTTCCGGCTTTCATGAGAGAAGGACGTATTAGTTGGAAGTCTTACAAGTAATAAAGTGAATTAACATTGTTGGAGGTCTACTGCAAAAATAAGGTAACTTCATAAGCTTACATTGTAATTTAGTTATTATGTGTGTTAAAATTATACCTATGGAAAGAACAGTGATTGTATTGTATTTGTTACTGAGGCTAACATAATGAATATTAAATGTTTAAATGTCTGAGTGTTCCCTATTATTTATTGTTACCCTTGATCTATAATGAACATTCTATAATTTGTCGCTTGAGGTTTTAGGGATTAATATATAATAATAGTTGGGGTGAGATTAGATATGGTTTATTCATGTGATAATCTGAAATGGAGGTATATTCTCACAGTCGGAAAAGGTTTTCTCAGCATGAGGAGAGTTAAGGCCTTAGTCCACCACGCTGGCCAGATGGGAGTTGGTGGACACGTGGACACACACCATCAAGAACTTTTTGAATCCTTCTCAGGTGTGTGTTCATGGAAGTGTACGGTCGAATTTCGACCATAGGGCGACGACTATACATAATTATGTAACGTTTTCTTTTGCTCTTCATTGTTACAGTCATGACTCGATGATATACAAAGGTATTATTACTTTTTAGCAAACCAATCTAAGTATCTAGCTAGAGCGTTGTACTGTGTACAGCGTTCACTCGTAATATCCGGGGTAGAACAAAAAGATACGGCGCCAATCTCGCTTTGTTTTCCTTTGCTATTGATTGTGGTACAGTCATAACTGTGTGTGCTATGTTGATGAGGTCATGACCTTTGGTCATACCACGTTCTGAATTGAATTTATGTAAAACAAATGTATGTGGTTGAAATATAACAACCATGGAGAGTTGGTAATTTTAATCTTCAACTAACGTTAATATATATTACTTTTAGGGTTTCGTACCCAAAGGGAAAAACGGTCCAAGCGTTTTGAAGCTACGATGCCACAGACAGATATACACCACAAACTTATAATACCTCTCTTTTTTGTCAGAGGTTAAAAATAAATAAATCCAGCCCGCTATTGTCCCACTGCTGAGCACGGGTCTCTTCCCAGAATGAGAAGGGTTACGCCACGTCGCTGGCATGGTGCGGGTTGGTGGACTACACACACCATCGAGAACTTTATGGAGTCCTGTCAAATGCACAGGTTTCCTTAAGATGTTTTCTATCACCGTTAACGCAAGTGACAATCAAATTTTGATCTGCACATGAATTGGAAAAGTCGGAGGTGTAGGTTCGAACTCAGACCTTCCTGCATGGAAGGCAAGCGTTCAACCGCTCGGCTATCTACCTGAATACCTATATAAAAGAACCCTAATTATGATATCGATTGTTCTACTAAATCGGTTTTGTTATGATACTCCAAAAAAAAACAAAACACATACACCAGTGCAAGTTCCAAATCAACCAAATACTCGTAAACCTACACATTCAAGATGTCTGTTTTGAATTATAGCCGTTTCTCTCTTAAAACTAAAAAAGCAACGAACGGGCCGCTACCGCACCTGCCACACTTTCCATATTGCATGTTTCCGTAGCCAGTAGAACGGCAAACCACAGAATACATATTTTACCTACTAACATTCATTGGTCTTCCTCAATTTATCAGTGATCCCACACACACATACATAATTTTCGTTTATACAGAACTTAACGGGGAACTGCCGAATCTGTGGCTAAAGAATTTATTTTCTCAAAAAGAAATTATAAACACTTACATAAGAACACTTTTAACCCTCGAAAAAAAAGTGGTGTGTAATAAGTTTGAAGTGTTTATCTGTCTGTGGCATTGTAGCTCCACAACGGATGGACCGATTTCAATGCAGTTTTTTAATCGAAAGCTAGTTTAATCGGGTATCATCTTAGCTAAGTTTCATGAAAATCTGTTCAGCCGTTCAAAAGTTACAGCTGTTTTTCTAGTTGGAGTCGGGGGTTTTTGATGGTTAGGTTATTAACACATTAAAAATAAATATAATATTATAACAACATTTTGAGATTAAGCTTTTAAAAGATTTTGATTGGAAACTTAATTACAATTTATTACGCTAGTAATTTTTAGTTAAGTATAATGCAACAGTAAAACTAGAAAAATTCTACCCCCGAGACAAAAATCAATGAACGTTTCGCTCAGAGTTATGAAATGCGAACATAGTGCCATATCACAGGAACATGCCATAGGGCAAGTCATTATTTTAGCAATTTTATAATTTAGTATATGCAGCTGTCCTTACCTGGTAGGAGATCTCGAGGGAGACCTAAAACCAGGTGGATGGATGTAGAGATATGGTGACATGCAAAGTTTCCGACACGGATGTCAAAGACAGAGCGAAGAGGACGCAGAATACAAGGAAGGCTGACCCCACCACCATGTGGGATTGACAGTCGGGAAGAGAGAGAGAGTATATGACTTTTAAATTTAAATTTAAAGATGTCAAAACGAGATCGCATTCTTGTACTTCTTCACGCAGATCCTCGGGAAAACGAGTGTTGCATGTGTGCGTGGGCTAGGCAACAAATATTGGAAGTTTAAATGGTAGTGTGTGTGTGAAATGCCTGCAACAAACAACGATAGGCACAATAACAGATATGCAATGATAGATGGTGAGCAACTTGTTTGTGCAATACTGCTAAATGCTGACTGCGGAGTTGCTTTCTGTTGGAATTTTGGTTCGCGTGCTTGCAAACCTCAAATGGAATGAAAATACGGGATATTGAAAGTACGGGAGCTGTTTCAGATTTATTGGATAGGTAGTTGGGAGCAATTATGATGTCATCTAAGTAAATTAAAAATATGGAATGTCAATGTTTTGTTAGAATTGATTAAAGTTAGATTGTGAATCAGAATAGTGTTGAAAAGCTTACAAAAATGATGAGGTACCTATAATTGAAAGCGTGTTTAATCGGGTATCATCTTAGCTATGTTTCATGAAAATCAGATCAGTCATTCAAAAGTCACATCTCTTTTTAAAAATGATTTTTACTATTAAATTATTTAAATTAGCAAACTAGTTATTAGTGGGGATAGATACTCGTAGGTACCAAAATTTGTCCTTTGTAATAATTTACTTGCAAAAGCCATAGTCCACAAAGTCTATTCAAAATCTCTCCTTTGCTCCCCTTGTAAAAAATTCATCCCGGCTAGTTTGAAATGAAAGAATTCGCTTCACAAATCCGGCCTGTGATTGGGGTTGTTGTCTACAATGCGTCCGGGGACCAACCGGACGCCGGACACGGTAGTCGGACGTGATCGATGATGGCGGCCGGACAGTACGGACTAGGGGATATGCTTTTGGAGTATTTCAAAAGGTATTTTATTGTTTTGGGTAAAATTGCGTATGAGTGCAATTGGATTCTCCGTCCACGGAATTGATAGTAAGCGAAGGAATAGAGTAGAATAGATTTTTATTTGTCTTTTAAATTTCATAGTCTACGGTAGCCATTTACGATCTGGGGGCCTAAGAAGGCCACATTCATCTAATGATCTGCATAGTAACTGTCAAACAGATGATTACTGAATATGAACCTTATGCGGATGACATAAGAGTCGTTAATAGTAGATATTTTGACATTCATAATATGAATCATATTGTGATTCATCTAAAGCGGCCTTTTTAGCCCTCCTGGTGGGCCGTATATGCTTGTTTGCAACATTACAGGTATAAAAAAAACTAAAGTAGATAGCAAGGAAATACATCATACAAGAAGGTAAAAGACAAAGGTCTTGGAGCATGGAGTACAATAATACAGTCATGTCTTGGAGTCAGCATAGTAGTTGGCAGCGCGAGGCATGCTCTGCTGATATTCTGTCCAAGCAGGTTATGTAACATAACAAACATAAAAAAACATAATTTAGTTGAAGTATATAAGGTCATACACACTAGTAACATTTTGGTACAATATCGCGCATTTTCGCGTACGTTATTCACTTTTGTAAGCATAAAGCAGCAAACGAAGGCCAAAACATGTGTTTTTGCTGTAAAAAGTAGCTAGCGTGCTATGGCCCTAATAGTTACTTTAAACTTATGAAGTTATAGTCATTTTATTGTGTGGCTACCATGAGCACCAAATCTCTTTGATTTTCAACTAAAAGTCAAACAAATCAAACTTTCCTACAAGTATTCTTATATTCTGGGTAATATAACCAATTGAGCTCAAAATTAGACTAGATCTAGTCTCTGCGTACTTTAAGTTTTGCTTAAGTTTATTAAGGTTTTCTTGAATCACTTGTACATTATCAAGCAAACGTTTATTGATGTTTAGATATAGATCAATACCATAACAAAAATAAAAATACAGCAAATATCGTTCGCAATACAACGAGGTTACCAACTCATAAAGCAATATTATTTTAATATTACTTCAGTGTGGGAAAGAGATGAAGCTCTACAGGACGTATAGCTCCATCTCTTTCCCGCACTGAAGTAATATTAAAATAATACTGCTTTTGAGCTAGTGGTAGGCCCCTGAAGCAACTATTACGGGCACCTTTTATTCCGAGGCTCATTAAAATACCAATTTTTTAAACAATTTTCTCTGTGTAGATATATTTTTCTATCAAAAATTGTATTTCATAATTATAAACAATACAGATTATATCATATATTTCGTGTCAATAATTTATCGGTGTACGATAAAAACTAAATCAATAAAATTATAAGAATCATCGCTGTCTGCTTATACTTTGGACTTTTATCTTCATGTGCAAGTAAGGGCTATGTAATAATGCATTACGCGTTTCCTGTGTGACACATAGGTCACATAACATTGTAACGTTACGTGACCTATGTGTCACACAGGAAACGCTAACACTTACTTCCCTACTGATAAAAACTTGTAATTTTTAAACACTGATTCCTGTGCACCTCATTTTCATGTTGTCAATTAATAGAAATGGCAATAGAATTAAGAGCTAGTTTAGTAAGCGTTCGTTCTCACTTGATACTTTTAGCAGCAGAATTGCGCTTTTTTCTCGCACGTTGGCTGCCTTTTGCTTACGAAAAGTGAAGAACGGACGCCAAAATCCGCGACTCTGCTACTAAAAGTTTCGAGTGTGGATGGGCCCTAATTAATTATCGTTTATTTGCAACGTGGTAACAATTTAATACATTTTACCTTTTATGACATTGCCTCATCACGCCAGATGCGTACAAATGCAGGTATTTTGTGGTGACCGTGACCGCATCAGTGCTAGACGCGCACTGATGCGGTCACCTTACTCTAGTGGATGTAAGCGCGGCTGCTGATCGTGATGTCCTGGTTTCGAAATCATTATTGCGTTGACTAATGATGTGGCGCAGCTTGAGAGAGGCCTAAGTCTAGGAGTGGAGTACAACAGACAAATATTGAATGATTGAAATAATGTAGACGGTACGGTTGGAGCAGTAGTTGAGCGATCGACTGCTGTGCTACGTATCACGGATTTGATTCCCGCACGAAACAACTATTTGTTGGTATGGCCTGTGGATAGTTGTTCCAGCACCCTAATTACGTAAAAATTACCTGACAGCGACTCGACAGCCACGCGACAGCAGACGGAGTGAGATCGGTCGCGAACTGTCAAACAAATTCGTATTATGTACGGCATTCGTCCACCTGTGGCTGCTTGTCGCGTTTGCAGCGCCAAGTATGCTCTTTTTAGTTCGTCTTATCCGCTAGAGGACGAACCCGTAAGCGGTGGCTGTCGCGTCGCTATCGGCAAATACGTAATACCAAAGTGATGTTTGACAGCAGCTACCGCGCGATATGCGCCTGTCGCAAATTGTCTGCTACATCGGTAATTAGGGGCGGGTCTGTATGTTTGGGCATGTGAAGATTAGTGTTTGTATCCTTACTATACAGGAATAATTCATAGCACATATCGACGACACGGCTGGCGTAGTGGCTAAGCGTTTAGCTTTCTGCGCTACGTGCCGCGGGTTCGATCCCCACATGGAACAAATATTTGTATGATCTACAGATAGTTGTTTCGGGTATGGTTGTGTGTGCATGTGACATGTATGTTTGTAAACTGTACCCTCGATACAGGAGAAATCCTAGTGAGGGGCAATGTTTTTAAAAAAAGAAAAGAAGAAAAAGCATAAAAAATAATAATAAAAAGATTAGGAAAAAGTTAAGTAGATTATATCGAAGTAAGTATCTAAGAAAAGAAAAATAACTTATCGATAAGTCAATGTCGAGTGCTCTCAAACCTCAAATTATACTGCATGCTTCGTTCTCGATATATGTTGTTAACCATGCAGCTTCCTCGATTTACTCGGCAACTGAACGCAATTTTCAGAGCTAAAACTAAACGGTATATTGAGTGCGTTATCTGTGTCCCTACGTCAACTGTCATTCTTTTCGTTTGCGCGGCAACTGATACGTTGTATCTCTGTGTTCATTGAAATAATAAAACTTTATGTCCTCAATTCAATCTCAAACTATGCCTAAAAGGCATCATGAAGAGGATTTACATTACTACAAGAAGAAGTAATAAAAATTGAACGCAAAATGAAGCGTTGTCGAGACGACAATCATTCTTCGCCTGATGTTTTAAGTGATACATTACGTTCTAGTATTCCAGGTACTAAAAACGTTGTCTTGTGATTGCTATTACACCGGTACGGCTACTGGCTTTCATAGCAGTTAAGGCCGCAAAGATTTTAATAACCTTCATACCGGTTGACACGGGTGGTGTACGAGATACATTGACGTGCTCATTGGACTCGGGGTGTATACGAGATATACGCACGAGATCATCCTACTCTTATGTGAAGTCCGTGAGGCTTCAATAAGCAGTTTTATCAATCACTTGTACAATCTGTTTTCAGTGGTATGGTTATATAACGTTTTCCAGATTACAATACCTATTACCTATTGACACTTCTAAAGAAGTCGAAATTATTCAACCAAGTGATACGTCACCAGGACCTGTGACAGATCTAATCCCAAATGAATCTGAACTTCGTTTAGTGGAAAATATCTCCACTGCGACGGTTGAACCTGAGCCTACCTCAGCAGCATAAACAATAAGCTCGGAGGTACTGTTAGCACTGGGCAATCTTATGCCAGATAAACCTTAATATGTTCCGGCTATAAATAGCAATTTAGCTCATATTTGGAGCAATATTTTGAAAAATAGTCTATATTGCATTATAATTGTTGGTAATTAATAATACAGTGGACCAAATAAAATCTAAGTACCTACTCAGTGATGCTGATAGGATCCTGACAGATTTACATTTTGTTCAAACAAAATCAAGGAGAAACCTGGTCTTCCCTGCTCTTGATACAAAGTTTTTAGATGTTGTAAAAGAGATGACTATATCTATGGAAATAATTAGTGATATGTTCAAAGTTTTGAAAACTTGCCAACAAAGTGGCCAATCCATCAAGAAGCCTACAACAAATCATAAGGGAAACTCAGCGAGGTACGGACACAAGATGATCCAGTCCTCAATGCAGGCCCGGTAACATTACAGCCAGCATTGTCAGTCCACTGCCAAGAAAAACAATGCCTCACAGGGAAAAACCTCCTGCTCAAACATAGAGGTAAGTCATGCCGGAAGGCTTGCACATTTTTTACCTTGCTGGAAGTAAATTAGACAAGTCCATACCTGACCATATCAAAGGATACTCAATTACCTTTGTATAAATGCCTCACCGGGACTCAGTAAAATCAGCTGAGGAAGATACTGGACATGCATATAATGATATGCAATTTATTAAAATTGGGAGCTATATCCCCTTGTAAGTCATGTAAAGACTAGTTCACAGTGGCGTGATTAGACATTTCTTACAGGTTAGGCGAAAACAACATAGTGTTGTATTGTCAAGTTTAATGATGTTGTGATTGGCCACCTCACCTAAGACTTACAGTTAGACCTAAGACTTGCATTAACTGATATTACAGACTTACTAACGTTTGTATTACTTAATACATAATTTATTAAGACAGGAAGTGTATTTTTGTCTTTATGGAGTGCAAGCCACTGCCAGTTCACTTATTCTAATATTTTTGATACCAAAAAATAATGGTACAAAAAAAAAAAAAAAAAAAATTACGTTGGTTATCATAATTAGGTATATTATTAGTAAATATTACTTTACGATATAGAAATACCTATGTTTTCAATATAACAAATTATTTGAGTTTATGGCTTGTGCTCTGCACCTAATATTTTCACAAAAATTATTAAGGTTGTGGTGACACATCTTAGACAAAATGTTACAAGTCAGTACAATATCTAGATGACCTGGTATTATATTGTATAGGATCTGGTTATCAATCATACTTAGAGAATGTTCAAGAAACAATAGCTCTCAAAGTGCTTGGGATTTGTTATAAATTTTGACAAAAGTACATACAAATAAATAATATATATATAATAATACATATTGATGAATAATACCATCACAGTCTTACCAATTTCTAGGTTTTATATTTGATACAAGAAATGTGACATTAGAATCGCCCTTAGACAAAGTCACACCTGGAAAGTTGTTATTTATATATGATCTAGGAAAGTTAATTGAAATATTAATTGCAGCGTGTTCAGCTACCATTATGATTGGTTTTATACCCACTAGTAATAATAAGTTTATGGTATATACCAAATTTTTAGAACATCATAAGCATAAATACTTAGATAACAGCAATGAAAATTATGCTGTTAAATAGAATTACTTCAGAAATTAAATTAGATCTGCAAGGGTGGGCTAATAATATCAGTACAGTATGTAAAAGTATTGCTTACCATAAACATGATATTGAACTGTTCATTTATGCCTCCAGGACTGGTGCTGTTTACGAAAACTATAAAGCTTAAGGTTACTGGAGAGAAGTTAAATTTAAAATTGCTTGCAATATTTTTGCATTAATCTTTTTTTGTAAAGAATTATGAATACTAACATCCTATTGCATATAGATTAAGATACAGCAATATCTTGAATAAATAGAATGGGTGGTTCTCAGTTACCATATTTAAATTACTTGGCCAGATCCATATGGCAGTGGTCACATCTTACTAATGTAGGATTCGACCACTACACTACTACTACTACTATGTAGATTTAATAATCTGAATTAAGAATAATAATAATAATAACCCTTCATAGAAGGGAGAAAAATAACAAAATATAAATACTAATAATAATAATATTAAGAACCTGATACAGAAATATTTGCATCTCACACTAATACTAAATATTTTTCCTATGTCTTCTGGAAACCAGATCCAGAGGCAATAAATATTGTTGCTTTTACCCTGGCTTGGACAGAATATTTCCTTAAGGATTTTTATTCATTAAAAAAAAAAAAAAAAAAAGCAACAGTTATCTTGGTCACACCCCACTGGCCGTCACAAGCCTGGTATCCCTTAATGCAGGATATGTTAATTTATTTATTATGCAATCAATATATAAATATAATTTATTATATCAATTTATTTTTTAATCTCAAAGCGAATCTATTTGTAATCACAAAATATCTTTGAAGTTCTTCTTTCAGATACCACCACCCTCTTCACCACCAGCTTAATCTGATTGCCGGGATTATCAGGCAAGCGTGGCTGAAAAGGGCTATTCCCCCAACATAAATGTATGTCATGTTTGCATTCCTTTCAAGTAATACCTACATTAAAACAGTATAATGTTACATGTAAAACTTGGTCGAGCTTTTATCAGGAACATGGTATAGACCCATTTGCTCCATCTATACAATTTATTATGTATTTTTTTTAACAAACTAACTCTCACAAGTCAGCTCTATCTTTGATAATAGGCTCTAAAATTGGGGAGGATGATATATAGATAGTCTGTATATAGCCTTTGTAGGTACATTGTACATGAAGCATTTTAAATAATTAATAAATAAATCGTCAGATACTTTAAAAGAGTCTGTAAGTCTAAACCACTATTGGCAAAATACCAAAGAATATGGGATCCAAATAAAGTTCTAAATTGATTATTAAACTGGATTCCCAACATGACATAAAGTCTTAAAAGTATCTCAAAGAAAGTGGTGGTTTTGCTTGCACTAAGCACAGCTCAATGAGCACAAACTTTATCACTTACTATAGTACCTAATATAACGCTTATTGAAAATTGTTGTGTCAATATTGCCAGTACTGATATGATTAAAACTCTGGCTGTGGGACGAACCCAGCTAAATCTTCACCTACCCCTGTTTTGAAATACTGAGATTTGCTCAGCCAAAACAGAAGATTTATTAGAGATATTAGAGTGTATAATGATTATTATTTTGTTTTTAACACTTAAAAAACTCCATAAACCTTTTCCTACTTCTACCATTGGTAGATGGATTAAAAGTACTCTTTTGTCTGCGGTATTGATACCAGTATCTTCAGTACACGCCACGCCTTTCCTGCCAAGGCTAAGAAACAAGGAATTTCATCAGATGTAATCAGTCAGACTGCTGGTTGGACAAATAAGTAACTCATTAACAGTTGAATATTTTTATAACCAACCAATTGTTAATTTAGTAGATTTTACCCATGCTGTGCATAATGCAGAATAATTTTAAATACCTATTTTAAATGATTTATTTTTTTGTCACTATTGATCTCAATCTTGCCTTCATTTATTATAAAATTAGATTGTTAGGTATCTAGCAATTAAGACTGATTTTAAGTTAAAATCAGTCTTATTTGTTTATGTTAAAAAATTTAACATAAACATTTCCTGTTATTAAGTATGGGAAATTCTATATAAGTTTAAAATATTTAAGTTGTTTCAAATAAAACTCCATTGATTTTTATCAAAAAAAAAAAAAAAAAAAATTGAAGTTATAAGTACCTACTTATGGATTCTAAGGTTCATCTCAAGTTTACCATGTCTCTAAACATCTGCATGGTTAACAACATATATCGAGAACGAAGCATGCAGTATAATAAGTGATCAAACGAACTTACCTTGTGATGTTCGATCATTATTATACGAAGTGCTTCGTTCGAAGATATATGTTCCCTACCCACCCTAAACCCAGTAAAATTGAGATAACCTTACAAGACTCTAAAAAGAATGACAGTTGACGTAGGGACACAGATAACGCACTCAATATACCGTTTAGTTTTAGCTCTGAAAATTGCGTTCAGTTGCCGAGTAAATCGAGGAAGCTGCATGGTTAACAACATATATCTTCGAACGAAGCACTTCGTATAATAATGATCGAACATCACAAGGTAAGTTCGTTTGATCACTTATAATATAACAATATTTCTGTGAAAGTTCTGAAAATAGATTTCTCGATATTTTCCGGACAAAATTATTAGGTATACTTTATTTTATCGTATGGAGAAAATATAAATATATCGCGGAGAGGGAAACGTTACAGAAATGGGTAGTTTAGGTATTTCAGGTAAGTACTTAGTGGGTGTGTTAAGGGTCATGAAATAAAACCAACATTAAATTTAAATAATTGACATCAAATTGGCTAATATCTATACCTAATTTATTATCAGATTCAGATTCAGATTTTTATTGTATGTAAATAATAACATAAAGTCACATAATACAGGCATAATAATAAAATATAAACAACATTAACATAGCATTTTATTAGGTAATAAAGATTAAAAATAATTCATAATATATAATTGATCGATTGATTGATTGATTTGATTTTTAATTGATTGATATATCTATACATACTGTATAATCTTTTCTATTCAGTGTAATTTTAATCCAAATATTTGCATGCTGCATGGTAGAATATAGAGAACTGTATCAATATTATCTGTAATATCATTGTAATTACCTATATTCAGCGAATAAAGACTATTTATTTATTTTATTTATTTAAAATGCTTCATGTACAATGTACAAAGGCGGTCTTAATGCCGTAGGCATTCTCTACCAGACAACCTTAGGGTGATGCAGAGACAATGAAGGTAGATGCACCAAAAAACAAACTTAAATGAGAGGGTAGGTATATTCTATTATACTTAAAAACAACTATAATTTTAAACTTACATAAACATTAACATATATAAATAAATATGTATTATTATATGCTAAATAAACATAAACATATATAAATAATAAATATATACAATTCAGAAGAATTAGAGTCGAGATGAATCTGCCGATGTCTTGTCACGAAAGTATTTTCGTAATTTAAATTTAAAAGAGAGCTTACTGTTAGCCATCCTGATTTCAAGGGGAAGTGCATTCCATAGTAGAATAGACTGAACGAAGAAGGTGGAATGAATAAAGTCAGAACGATGAGTGGGACATTGAAGGAGACGATTGTTTGAAGAACGAAGATATTTAATGTGATTGGAACAAACATACTGGAAGTGAGAAGATAAGTAAGAAGGAGAATTGGGGGAGTAGAGTATAGAAAACAGAGTGGTCAGTGCCCGCATGTTTCTGCGCTGACGAATGGGAAGCCAGTTTAAAAGTGTTCGATACGCAGAAACATGATCATATTTACGGAGGTTGAAGACGAATCGAATGCAATTATTGAGGAGGCGGTCAAGTTTGTAGAGTAGATCTGCATTCAGGTCGAAGTAGCACACATCACCATAGTCGATTATCGGAAAAATTAAGGTCTGCACAAGCATTGCTTTCGTATGTGACGGGAGAAAATTTTTGAGTCGATAGAGATACCGTAAGATACCTGTCACTTGACTATTGTATTTGTATTAGTATTTAAGGCTTTCTAACCACTGAAAGCACGTTATAATAGTCAGTCAATTGTCCTTAGAATAAATGATTAGGATGTTGTAGAGACAAGTTTCCATACACAACACTTTGCTACAGCAACTTTGGTGCCTAATGTTGTAACAGCCATACAAACTTAGATATGCTTACATATTATTCAAAATCTATTGTAGTGTTGTCAACATTGTGCTCTGAGCTACTAATGGCGTGTTCAGATAAGATTTCTAAAGTATACCTAGTGATACCGACTAGTGATACCGACAGTTTTTTTCTTGTATCGAGTTGGTCAAGTATCACATGACGTAGTGAAAGTATTAGTAAGTCTGCAATAGTGGTACCGAATGCCCAAGGAGTGTCAGAAGTTCTCAGGTTTTAGCGATGTGTGACGAGGCCTATGTTAAGGCAGTACCCTGACCAAAACGCCGTTGTACATCGCCATCTCCTCCGCAATTATACCATATACAAATAAAAAAAAAATACAGTCTTAAAGTTCAAGATCTCTACTTCAAATCCAACGTTTCAAATTTTTTTAAAGTAGATTATACTATAGTAATTGGCGATTATAAAACACCTAAATCAGAATTTAAACCTTCATCTTCTTCGGAACTTGAAGCTTAATTTATTTCTGATTTGCAGCAATAGATAAATAATTATTTTATTTATAAGTCCAACGTTTAACATTTAAAAAAAAGTCATTTTTCAATTTTTCCTTGAATTTAAACGTAAATCTGTGCCAATTTTCAGCTGAAGGGTCGTGTTCGGGCGACGGGCGGCAGTCTGCCGCTGGCTCTCGGACGTAATACCCGTGTCGATCGAAGCTATCGCGTTCGATTTATAAATTCAGAATTTATTTTGCTCTCTAGACACAATATTGTGTAGAGGGGGCAACCTATATAACTTGCCTCAGTAGTATGGCATGTACTTCTATAAACATATTTTGATTTTTTTTGAGTACATATTTGAAATATTATTATTTTAGTAAAATCAGATATAGATAGAGTCTACTGATCTGTCACTTTATCTGTCAAGTCAATACAAATTGTGTTTCATCTTCTAAAATATACTTTGTCTAAAAATATAGAGACCATCTTTTTGATGTTTTCTATAAACATAAATTCAAATTCAGTATGTGACCACGTGAACGTGACCGAATGTTTGAAAGCTCTAAACTATGGGACGGAGTCCCATCATGTTGGTATTCAAACTTCATGTTTTGGTGAGATCTATGTGACCACGTGACTAAAACTTTGAAAGTTTATATCTCCCAAACTATGGGACGCAGTCCCATCATGTTGGTATTCAAACTTCATGTTTTGGTTAGGTCTATTCATATAAACCGTGACCACGTGACTACGTGACCAAAATTCAGAGCTACCTTCTATTAATGAATTGATAATTTGTCATAATCAACGTTTAAAATAGTAAGTAATAATATGTTGATGACGATGTTGATCTATTTTTTTATTTTTTTTAATATAACATTGTCCCTCACTAGGATTTCTCCTGTATCGTGGGTAGAGTTTACAGACATTATCTCACATGCACACACACCCAGACTAATATTTGTTCCGTGCGCGTATCGAACCCGCGGCACGTAGCGTAGAAAACCATTACACTACTTGTAACAACCCTAGCCTCCATGCACTATCGCCACACTGTCTTGACATTGTCGGCGAGATCAAAGGCGCCGTCCTACTGTTGTTTTTCTTTATACTATTCCTTTACTATACAGGGTGGAATTTTCGAAGCGTACCTGGAGGAAAAGTACTCTAAATACTGAAGACAGCAAATTTTACTCAAAGGAAACATTCCTTTATTTTTAAAAAGAAACAAAACTGCATTTAATGATTTTTAAAAATACGCTTGCCACTCCCGGGAATCGAACCGACTAAAATCCGAAAATAACGTTAATAACCCTTTTAATACCTGGATTGGTACAAACGGCACAATCAGATGGCCTGCAAGATCTCCAGATCTCACCACTTTAGATTTTTTTATGGGGATATGTAAAAAATCTAATTTACCAAAAATCGTAATCGAGCTAAAAACTGAGGTTCACAATACAATTTTCAATATTCACCACAAGACGCTACTAAAAGTTACTCAAAATGAATTCCTTATAAGAATTTTGTGCATCCAAGAAAATGGAGCTCAATTCGAGCAACTAATTAGTTAATTTAGGTACTCGTTTTTTTCGTTCGAATAAAATAAGTTTAGATTTCATGGTTTTTGTATAATTTAATTTACCATGTTTGCTAGAGAGATTTGATCCTTATGATTGACCCTATCGATTGGTGCCATAAAAGTACAGGATGCTATTTTTTCGGATTTTAGTCGGTTCGATTCCCAGGTGTAGCAAGCGATTTTCAAAAATCTTTAAATGCAGTTTTGTTTCTTTTTAAAAATAAAGGAATGTTTCCTTTGAGTAAAATTTGCTGTCTTCAGTATTTAGAGTACTTTTCCTCCAGGTACGCTTCGAAAATTCCACCCTGTATATAATAATAAATACTATGTACCAAACTAGTTTTATTTTAATACTTATCGATTATACTTTATATATTACTATTCACCAACACTGTTATTCCCATTTTTAATCGACTTCCAAAAAAGAAAATTCTCATTTCGACTGTATGTTTTTTTTTTGTATGTTTGTTACGCTATTACTCCGCCAATTGCATACCGATTTTGAAAATTCTTTTTTTTATTTCAAAGGGTACTCTCAAGATGGCATTTAAATTTGTTGAAGATTTGATGAAGAACTTCGGAGATATACAATGGAACTCTTGAATGAATAACAGCATGTCACTTGCGATTTCTGTAATCGCATGATTATGAATTGTTTAGGCCACTCAAAATAGAGATATAAAATAAACGTTAAAAAATTGTATAAACCGACTTCAAAAAACTAAAAAGTATAATACATATAATTTTCTTAAAAAACTTATCAGCTTCTGAAGTCGTTGCCACTGCCAAGCTAGGTGCATTGAAGAATTTAAGAAAATTATTTACACTGTTTAGTTTTTTGAAGTCGGTTTTTACTTTTTTTAATGCTAGGTATTAATATCTAATAATCGTGATATATTTATATGAGTGAATATTAAATGAATCTAGCAATCCTTCAAATAAAAGAGCAAGTTATAATTAGTTAATACCAAATCATCTAACAACTCAGCAAGTGTAATGGGCATTTTTTGCTCGGAAGCTCGTTGACGAAGCATAATTTTTTTATTTCCCTTTTTTATAAAATCATTCATCATTGTAGTGATTGTACCACTGTTATTGGTATTAATTTTCTAGTAGTAACTCTGTTACTATATAGACCTATAAGTGAAACAATCTACAAATATATATTTTACATTGCCACCTCTATTTATTATATAGTTTTTTAGTGCCTGGCGCGATGCTCGCGTTGACATGCTGCGAGCGGTTTCCGTAATATTACAGGGGGTCGCGCGGGTTGCGCGGGTGGAGGAAGCGAAATCGACAAATTCGTTACCTCACTGACGCGCCTTAAGCAGCGAACTTTAAGCACGATGGTAGTGACGTGACTAGAGCTGCCACCATTTTTTGAGCAAATAAAGTGTATTAATTTTTTAGGTAAAAAAATATTTTGTGGCCCATACTTATTTTTTGTTGCTTTTAGCTCTAATAAATATTTGTTATTGGTGAACACCATAACAGCATCTTTACATTCTACATTATGATAACAAGATATATATATGAATAAATAATGTTGTTTTTATTAAGTAGGACAGGTTTATCGCAAAAAATCACTTAACACTTTTGTTTCTTATAGTAAAAAAATTAATAAAACATTGAAAAGTCAAAATAGGTATAAAGTGTATTCACCTAATTTATGGCTCTCATAAAATATAAAGTACATTTGCTAGAAATAACGTAAAATACTTTATTATAAAGTATTGGTGGTAACGCGACACACAATTAATAATGGCTGCCTGGAAAATCTTTTAGAATAATAAAACTTTATTCCAAAAATCCCTTCTGAACCCGCCACATTGTTCCAACAATAGAACTAAACTTCGAATCACTTAGCGATTCCCCATTAACTTAGTACTAGTTTAGAGTTATTCCGTGACGTCATAATTATTGCCAGCGTTCAGGCAATTATGTGCGACAATACTGCCAGTAAGGTATGCAGCATTTAACTGTTATGTCCACGCTATTTTGATGTCTATTCTGTTGTGTTATAGGGTGATTTTCCCGTGACAGTAAAATGTAATGTGGACATAACGTTTACCAATGTGCGTATAATTAGGTTCCTACGTTGATTTAGGGATACAGAATTTATGAATAATCTCATAAGTAATTATAGTAATCATCATAATTATCATAAACGTTTTAATCATTAATCTTGGGCGATTAAGAAGAATTAACAAGCAAACAAGCATAATTATAACTAATATAGGGTGTGAGCTTATTTCCACCTAAGCTAGTAGTTTTTTTAAACATGTTCTTATACAGGTGATGACGTTGTTACGACATTATAAATGAAACCATGTATTTGGTAATACATTCTAAGGCCATAAACATAAAAAATTATCGATTTTCACGCTTGTTATTTTTAACACGCTTTTATTAGTTTCACTTGTAACTAACTAACTAATTAACTATGTAAGAAAATCTGACCCACTTCCCGGTTTCCGATTGAGCTGAAATTTTGCATACACGTTCAGTTTGGATGACTAAAGCGTGTTCTATAGTTTTTTTTAAACTATAATAATTATTGCATACTCTTCTCTCATTCATATCTATAGACGAAAGGGCATCAAAATAGAAACTTATGTCATATTTAAATATTCTATATCTACGTGTGAATAATGATTATATTAGTGAGAATAAATTAGAGACTTTTAGAAAAAAAAGAAAAAAGTATTTATTTGACATAGCACAAAAACAATTTTAAAGATAATATAACAAAAATAAAAGAATAAAACATGTAAAACAAAAAAAAATGAAAAATATTTATCTAAAATAAAAAATGGATTGTTCAAATTTCGCCTTATGTGTAAAAATAAGAAAATAATTATTATCGTGATATAATTATGTGTAAAATTAAGGAAATTTTACTTAATTAATTCCTGTGGCTAAGCTATTGATTTGATTTCATTGGCGTTTTCTCATTATTTTTCACCAGACGGTTTTTATCTTGGGCCGAGCACGAATGTTTTGACGTATCATAACGTAAACGTAACCTTTAAAACCAAAAATACATGGTTACTCTATGATATTTTTTTGGAAATACATGCAATATTTTTTCATTTTCATGAAATAAGTGTGTTTGTAGCATAAAATTGAACAAAAGTGCGATAGATTCATTGTATTTTATAATCAAAATTTGCTTACGTTTACGTTACCTACCATACGTCAAAACATTCGTGCGCGGTCCTTAAAAAGTTGTATGCAATCACGAGGCTTTCTATGCACGGCGAAGATATGCGGGTAGATAGTGTGGGTACACATGAGTTGAATGAATATATAGTACTACCAACTTATCTGTGAACAGAGTGATGGCGCTGTTGGCTAAGAAAAAGCATTTTTGACAAGACTTCAACTGTCAAATCGTATGAATTTGTTGTAGTTCCATTTTCTGCCACTTCACAGATAAGTTGGTAGTACTTACTATAATCTATTCGCACTGTTTATATTTTGGTACGGTCGAGCTGCGCATCGATCGTTCGAGGGTAGTTCGTCATTTGGAAGGACATCTTCGCCGTCGTTCGCTACCGTATCGGTGTCGGAGCGGATTCGTGGGTCCAAAGAGGTCACAACAATTGAACACACAACTCTTAAAGATATTTTAATTTGAGACATTTCACCTTCACATAAGGGTCAATATCAGCAAATGAAATTTTTGCGAATCAAGGAACAATCGTTTTGTGAAGTGATACTGTTATGGGTCAATATCAGCAAATGAAAATTTTCCACTAAGTAGACTTTCTTTTCTCATACCAGGTTCTTATTTTCTCAAAAAACTGAAGAAAATAGTTAGCCACCAAAATTGACAAAAATTTTCATTTGCTGATCACTTCACAAAATGATTGTTCCTTGATTCGCAAAAATTTCATTTGCTGATATTGACCCTTATGTGAAGGTGAAATGTCTCAAATTAAAATATCTTTAAGAGTTGTGTGTTCAATTGTTGTGACCTCTTTGGACCTAGAATAGACTTACTTTGGACCCTTCCTACCTGTATCTGTACGAGACTTTCGGTAAGTTTTAGTTAATAATTTATTCAAGACTGTAAATCGATCGTTACTATTGTTTTCTTTTTTGACCCCCGACAAAAAAGAGGGGGCGACTAAAACTCAGAGGTGCGGGCCGGGTTCGAACTTCAGACCTTCCTCCATAGAAGGCGAACGTTTGAACCACTAGGCTATCATCGTTAACTTAGCACCGGCTAATACATCAAACAGAATCAAGGAATAAAAATGCGGCTCGACAAAATATTGTTACGTCATGAATAATGCGCGCGACAGAATCGGAATATTTCATCCTGGCGTTTCAAAGACTGCCAAAATCTCATTTATCGGAAAAGGGCATTGGTAGGTACGGTCGATTCATAGGTAGGACAAGAGATACATACTGTCGGGTAATATGAATAGTTTGACGACACAATCGGCGCATATTGGCTTTCTGTGCCGTGTTGCGTTTTCAATCCCTGCACGGAACAAATATTTTTATTAGTATTAGAGTTCAAAATGGGGTATTTAGATACCAATGACATTTTATAAATAGACCGGCCATACACCAACATTAATGCACTACAATAAGGCGTAAACTTTACTAAAGCTACATAGCAGTACATTTAATTATACAGTGCGCGAAGAAAGGGAAAGAAAATGAAAGCCACCATACGCCATGTCGGTTGTTAGAAAAAAATTAATATAGACGTTTAGTTACGTGGCATTAGCTGCTGCATGCTCATTCTCTCAGTCGGTGCAGGGCATTTACCTTGCATTTATCTTGCCAATATCGAGCGCGGGCAACGCGTCTATTTGTAAAATGTCATTGGTATTTACCATGTTTATATCTTGTTTTGAACTCTAATACTAATGTTAGTGACCATGACAGTTTAAAAACAAATATTTTTATTTCTTACAGATCTATACGGGAGATCATAATATTAAATGGACACCTGCTTAAAGGGTTTATTGTACTCATCATTATGAACAAGTTTTATTAAGGGAGCCAATAAAGCGATACAAAAAAATACTGCTGTTGCATACAAAACAAATAATTCAATATTACTTGACTAAGGCCCAAGTTCACCCGACAACATAACTGACGGTTAGGGCAAAATCAATCGTTTAAACATGATTTTTTGTATTGGTAATCAGCCGATTTAATTTTAAACTTCTGTTATACTGTTGGTGAACATGGCCCTTAATGTACACAGCTGATTTGTTTTTCGCAATTTTAGGTTTGTTTCCGAAATAAAATTTGTTCATAATGGTGGGTAAAATAACCCCATAAAGCAGGTGTCCTGTATAAAAATACAGCTTGTATAGAAAAAAAATCCGACCAAGTGCGAGTCGGACTCGCACGAAGGGTTCCGTACCATTATCTATAAAAACGGCAAAAAAATCACGTTTGTTGTATGGGAGCGCCCTTAAATAATTATTTTATTCTGTTTTTTATTATTTTTTTGTTATAGCGGCAACAGAAATACATCATCTGTGAAAATTTCAACTGTCTAACTATCACGGTTCATGAGATACAGCCTGGTGACAGACGGACGGATGGACAGCGAAATAATAGGGTCCCGTTCTATCCTTTGGGTACGGAACCTTAAAAATCATCACTCAACCCATTTCTAGTCTCATGCTACTAAGGCTTACATTCAGAGACGACAGAAACGAGTCTAAGCGTGAACTTACGCTTCCATCTGTCAAAATTTGTTCGTAAGTTTGACATATGAAAGCGTAAGTTCACGCTTAGACTCGTTTCTGTCGTCTCTGAATGTAAGCCTAACAGCTCAGCCATTGATCAGCTATTGCAAATAATAACAAAAAGCAAATTCCAGATCTCCAACACGAATATAATTTACTTTTCTACTAATATTTACTTATGACCTTTCAAAAGGTCGAGCATACGAGGTTATCCAATCTTACTCGCCCTTTCCTCAACCCGTGTGTATCAAGGGTTATTGAAAAGGCATTGTATGAAGATATTATTGAGGCATCTCAAGAATGAACGGCCACGGATTTCATTATGTCAGATTTGTGGAATTTTCTCAATGGTTATATTATTAACTTACCTTCCAAATACTTGGGATCGAAACTTTGCAGGTAACAATGTTCAGAGATGTTGTGTTATTGTTTAGAGAATAATTGTTAGTAGCATCATAATTATTACGTTCTATTGTTATAGGTACTATTACAATAATTTCTTTCGAGTGGTTGGTAAAACAATTTACGATATCGTTTGTAGTTTTTAATACGCTTTTATTAGCTTCACCTGTAACTAACAATGTAAAAAAAACTTAGAAGTTCAATTTGACCTACTTCCCGGTTTCCGATTGAGCTGAAATTTTGCATACACGTTTAGTTTGGATGACAAAACTATATATAATATTATTATAACTAACTAAAAATCTAAGAATAAAATTGTAATTTTTTGAAAATACCGTCGCTAATTTCTCTTGCTGAACGTTCTAGAATCATGTACTGAATCTATGGTAGCGGTTTTCGTTATGATGTCACTTACAGCCTGTACAAATACTATATTATACAAGATATTTAAATACATAATTCTAAAAGAAATTATCTATAAAGGTTCCACATGCAGGTCGTATATTATGTAAACATAACATCTTTATCTCATCCGCCTCACAAATACCGGCGGTGGCGGCGCGTCTGACTGAACGCTGCAATCATGTGCACTCGATTGCTGGGAGTGTTACTCTAGGAGATCGTATCACTAATTTTATTTTATACCCCGTCCTCGGCTTCGCTCGGGTGCAATATTTATACTATCCTTACATTACATATAAACGTATTATACATATAAATCTTCCCTGAAAAATTATCTAACTGATGATGAAAACCGCATCAAAATCCGTTGCGTGGCTTAGGAGGAGTTAGCGGATATACAAACAGACAGACAGACAGACAGAAAGACGCGGAAAGCGACTTCATTTTATACTATGTAGAGATGAAATAGCTGCTGCCCTCGGTTTCAACCTCGCGTTTTACAGCCGAAGCCGAAGTTCGCTTTCATTCAGTCATGGTCATCATCGAGGGATGATTTCAGGCATTGATGATTTTGTCGTTGTCACTACATGACCAAATGATTTTCAAATATCGATGATTTATACATGAGACATGATATCGGACTCAACTCTTCGAGGAGCCCATATTCAGCTCCTCTATGGGCTAAGATGAATACCCTCATTACACCCAAGAAATTCCCTTTGAAAACACACATTCAAATAACATGTCTCCCAGGCTCCCTATCTCCTATACTACCCGCAGCATTTTGCATGTGATTCAGCTGCACTCAGCTCGTAAACACAGTTGTAATTAAGTAAAGCGCTTCAGCGCTTAATGTTCGCTATTATGGACGAGGTTAATACTGTGTACGATTGTTGAGGGTTTAAGCTTCAAAAGAACGAATCTGTAAAGCGCTTTATGCTTTAATATCATATTTTGTGATGTGGAGAAAAACGTCTTTTTGGTCTTTTGGGCATGGAATATGTTATGCTAAACATGGTCCTTCCGTATCAAAAGACCATTTGCCTATTGCAGTTAAAAATTTCAGGCTATTTGATTTTTTGATTCTAGTTGGTACATACAACTACAAGTTTAGTTTACGACTGAAAGTCGTACATAATGATGACATTAAGAACAAGTTTTATTACGGAAAAAAAAAAAATCGCGAAAAAAAAAATGTGCTGTTACGAGTATATATACAAATAATTCAATATTACTTATGAAACAATAGACTTTTTTGCAATTTTAGTGTTGGTCGGGGTACCTTTGCGGTATCTACATGCATTGTGCTTCTATAAGATAAAACTTATGGCGAGGTTACAGTACTTTTTGATTTTTTGAACCTCTGTAAATGTAACTAATATCAATATAGCGCAAAAACAAAATCATGTTATCAAAATTGAACATACGATCGTGTTGTGTGAAAACAAAAACATGAATCTTGATACATTGCTCGATAAAATCATAAAGATGACACTAAATCACTATTTAAAATGTGTACCTTGCTAAAATTGCATCATGAATCCAGGTAAAAGTTATATTAAAAGATAGGCTTTATTATTTTTTGGGTCATGTTGACAAGTAATTTTTATATAGTCCTTAGATTTTTAATCAAAGCTATTTTTTTTTTTAAATCATGCTTTTCGAGCTCCTGCTGTACACCAACCCTACACGACGCACCGTAAAAGAAACCCTAATTACTGCGAATAAAGTATATTTATATTTATCACAATTCACCATACTATACGAGGGCCTTAACAAGTCCTTTTAAATGAGAAAGGTCAGGCCCAGATGCGCCTTCATACTGAGTTAATCGAACATTTGGGAGAGGTTGAACCCTCCACGTTTTTGTAACTCTAAATCTAATAAGAGTTTGTTACCTACATTATACAATCTTCACCCACTGCTGACGTCAACTTTCTCAAGAACATAACTTTCCAACATTAACTGTATATTAGATTATAATTATTAGTTTATTTAGGTATGTATCTAATTCTGTGGCGAAGAGTCCATACAACCCGATTCCCATCGGCTTCCCTTTAGGAATTGGTTAATGCATAGGCCAACGTAATATGGCTTGTTATTCAGTTAGGTCGAGCTCTTTCAGACATGACTATTATATAGATTACAACAGACGGTATGGATTTTTGTCATGCAGCATTAATTGCAGTAATTTTTAGAGGGCATTTTTGGGACGGCTAACCCTTTTAAAACTGTCACCCTTCGCCACTGGTATCTATACAGGGTGGAATTTTCAAAGCGTACCTGGAGGAAAAGTACTCTAAATACTGAAGACAGCAAATTTTACTCAAAGGAAACATTCCTTTATTTTAAAAAAGAAACAAAACTGCATTTAAAGATTTTTGAAAATACGCTTGCCACACCCGTGAATCGAACTGACTAAAATCCGAAAATCAAAAAAACAATAAAAATCACCAAAATAAACAAGTAAACATGACATGATGAGAGACAGTTACTTTCGCATTTATGGGTAATATTAGAACGGACTAATCGTGGTTCGGCTTTAGAGGTGTTTTTCGTGCACCCCTATATCCGAACTAAAACAGAATGTCAGTTGCATTATACAAAAATACAAACATAAAAATCCATTTGCAACAATATCGCATTCTCTTCTCCAAACTACTGTTTTATTGCGTTGCAAGCGTCGATCGATCATTGTAAAGTACCCCGGTACAGCTCACCACCTACATCGTATGTAACGTATCGACGTTCGGAGGTTTCGATGATAGATGGCGCCACTGTGCTGCGAGTTGCTCGGATTGAAATGTACAAGCAAATTGTATTTGTAGTAGAAATTGATGTAGTATTTTGTTAGTGTTGACTTTTGTAAGGTAGGAAGTGAATTGAGGTTCCTACTAATAAAAACGTTAATAGCGTTTCTTGTAAGCGTAACACCATTCGCTGTACACGTTACACCATTCGCTGTACATGGTACACCATTCGGTGTCTACGGGTAGATGTAGGCTTGAGAGTTCTGAAAAGAGGCCCGTAGTTACCTACTAGACTGGGAAAATAGATTTGTGACCTCTTGTAATAGAGTGCCGCCTGTCATAGTGTGAAGTGCATACTGATGAGGTTAACATCTGAAATAACTAGATATTTTTCTCATCCGTCTTAAACTTCTATCCACCAGGCATGAGAGCAAGTTTGATGTGTATTTATAAAGCTATATTTTGTTGATTCATCTTTACATTAAGGTCGATTTTTCAATGTCTGGA
The DNA here is from genome assembly GCA_932294325.1 of Allophyes oxyacanthae. Lineage (NCBI taxonomy): Eukaryota > Metazoa > Arthropoda > Insecta > Lepidoptera > Noctuidae > Allophyes > Allophyes oxyacanthae. The sequence continues at coordinate 7,045,038 of OW028633.1, read as the reverse complement.
TAACACTCGGATAAGTCTATTGTCCTGATTTCTCATTATTATACTGTTCCAATTTCAAATTGACGACTAGAAACCATTTATCTCGAAATTGAAAAATCGGGCTTTATTGAGCCATGATTTTTAACAGCGACCTTGTTAAAGCTTTTTGCAACAAACTCAACTTTTAAACTTTCATGATAGATTTACCAGGCCTTCGGCGAAACACACACGGCAATAGATCCAAGTATTTTACTGTGCAAAGTTTAAATGAGATAGCATTTTATGGTAGCCTTCGGGCACAGTTTTTTTCTAGTTTGATCGAGTTTCGTTTCTCTTTGCTTTGGGTTTGTTTTTTGAGTTTCAGTTTATATTTGGATACGGAACTGAAAGTTGGAAGGTCACGTTAAAAAAAAGGGTCTGTTTTTTTATCGTAGACATTCGCGAAGTTAAAATATTGATGTTAATTGTTGTTATAGTTGCTTGATATGATTATTATTTAGCGTAACTATGATCCGGATCGAAGGACCAAAAATATAGAAAAATTATGTTTGAATTAATCTACAAGCCTGAGCTTGTGGATTAATTCAAACATAATTTTTCTAATCTATTGTTTTTTTTCTAATCTATATAATTATATGGTACATAATGATTGCTGGGATAGCGTTATATCCTAAATAAGCAAATAGTATACTTTTTCCCATTTTGGTGTTTTGGCCCAAAAAGTTAAAATAATAATGAAATAAAAACAAAGGATTGTGTAAACTTAATTTTATTAATTTCTTTTCTCAAAATGCCTCTGAAGTTTGTGGAGGTTTTAGTAGTACCTAGCTTTGTTTATTTTTTATTTTTCAGTATTTTATAAATTCTTATTCTTCTTAAATATACTGTAATTGTAGAAATGGTCCCAGTTTCAGTCGCAGTGTCAATAACCCCATTAGAATATAAATTATAAGTAACAGCTTAAAGCGATCGCTTTCTAGACCTATCTGTCTTAATGCTGGTCTGCAAAATAAGGGTTGATTCAGACGACACAATTTTTAGTACCTACATCAGACTAATATAGAAAAATGCGAATGTAACTCCGTCTCTATAAGCCTCATTCGTGTGTACTCTTGTCGGGAACCTCGCGATTAAGTCAGGCCAAATTTCATTATTTTCAATCAATCACTGCTGGACATAGGCCTCTCCCGAGTTGCACCATAACACTCAGTTCTTAGCCACTTGCGTCCAGTCTGACCCAGCTATCCTCCTCAGTCCTGAGATCGTCGGTCCACCTGGCTGGGGGGCGTCCCACACAGTGCCGATTCGCGGTCTCGGATTCGTCTGCTCCAGTAGCCATCTGTTCTTCGACAGACATGGCCAGTCCACTGCCACTTCAACTTACTAATTCTGCTCTTCATCCATTATACCTTTGTAACTCGTATCGTACGAGAAAGTAAAATAAAAACTTTTTAACTATTTAGCTTTGAAACTAGCCCATCTGTGTACGCCTTATCCATTCTCAGGAGACGAAACTCGACCACGAAGTTAATGCCTTCTCTCCTTCGGGCTTTAACTTATAATAGAACGGAGACCGAGGACCGAAATACTAATTTACTGTATTTAATTAACATAGATCATTAGTAGACGCTGATCTAAAAGTAAAAGAAAATTTTGGACGATGAATCTTTACGCCTGTGTTCTCCGTAGGTTAGGTAGAGGTGTAAAGAGTGAATAGTACTAACTAAAACAAAAAAACTGAGATGAAAAAAAATCTTCAAAATTTACCGTTTTTATACTGAAGTTTTTTTTTATGAGTACTAAATTAAAATTATTGGTGATACATTTTTTCTTTTTGCATCTATAGTATATACCAATTATTTCTCATTAAAAAAAATACCACTTTTCATCGTATGTTGACAATTCGCCTTATAGAGAGTGAGCCTATTGAAACTCTGGGCTTGCTTCTAAGAATTTTCTTACAGAAATACTATAAAACTTTCCCCGAATCGAGGATAGCCTAACGCTTAAAATGTTAGTTTAATTTCGCATGTAATATTTCAAATAACTGTTATAGAAGTTTCCCAACTTGAACACATTAATAAATAATGCATAGCGTCTCGCTAAAGGTATTGCACCTTATAATAGGACAATGAGAAAAGAAAGAATTAAAACATTAAGTGTGATAAAATCTGAAATGTCTGTAGCCAAAAAAAGAAAACATATAATATCAAATAGAACGAATCTGTCCATACGATGCGTTGCGGTGGCGGCGCGGCGTCTGAGCTTTGCTGCTGCGGCGTCCTACATAGAAATATCCATGGTATGTGGCATACCATGGACGGTTCGCTGCGGCGCTGCGCCACACTCTCACAGAACTTGCAACTAGTGAGACGATGCGGGGAGGGGTGTACAAGAACTACATATGCCACGCCACGCCGAAGCAGCACCGCTCATTTGTTTATGCAGTAGAAGAACTCTCCTGTCATCGCCACTGTGACGCCGCGCCGCCTGTGTGGCCGCCAATGCGGTGCCGCATAGCAAAATCTTTGTGTTGCGGCGCCGAAACGGTTCGTGTGGACAGACCCTTAAATTACAGTTTCTCTAAACGAAATCTTTAGAGAACGATTAAAAAATTCTTCGCAAAAAAATACAAGTACTAAAAACGGACAAATTACAGAAACGTTTCAAAGGACGCAAAGAATTCATTACCTTTAATAATAGATCAAAGAGAGAAAGAATCGTTAAAATAGAATCCAATTATTCCTATGTCCATTGCAAATTGTTCAGGATTTTACAGACACACTTTTAGGTTTTGTTTCGTTGAATAATTATGAAATGGAAAGAGAATATTTTAATCTTAAAAGGATTTTATATACAATACATTGTTATTTTAAATGTGCAATGTCATTATCCAGATATTGCAGGTGTATAATTATCTTGTATATTATTGTTTCGTAAATCGTATAAATAATTCCATAAAAGGGGTTTAGAAAATTGAAAATATAAATCTATAAAAACCTGCTTTTGTTTTTAAAACGCTTTTATTAGCTAATTAGTAACTGACTAACTATGTAAAAAAATCTTGGAAGTTAAATTTGACCCACTTCCCGGTTTCCGATTGAGCTGAAATTTTGCATAAACGTTTACTTTGGATGACAAAAGCGTTTTATTTAGTTTTTTTTTAAACTATAATATTTTTATAGTCTTTGGTTTTTGAAATTTTAGTATAAACTTTATTTAAACTGATGAAGAATAAAGAAATAAACATACTTATTTATGAGTAAACACATCTTTATAAAATTGCTTACTAGAACAAAGTCTTAGCGCGTAAGTTCCATGGAACATTTAAACTGGCATTACGCTTGCACCAGTCCACCGTATATTGTGTTAACTGCTTCATCGTGGGCACTGTCCGATTTATGTGACTTCGTGGTTACGTCTCTACTTTAATACGAGAGAATCCGTTTATATTTTGGAAGATTTGGACAGCAGGAGTAAAAGAAATAAAAGTTTGAAACGATTTTTTTTTGGGTTTCACATTAGAATAGGAATTCTTTATAATATCTAACTGTAGTAATGTTGGGCACAATAAATAACATCAATACCTATCTACTTACTTGTCTTAAGCATCATAAGTGCCTTTCCGTCACACTTTTGGAGTAGCTTTTTGTAGTTTTTGTTTTTCTAGATACTTTATTTAAAACTTAGATTATTGATTGGTTGTCGCAGCCGCTCCAACTAGATTCCGCCGGCGTACCAATAAAATGCGGCAAAACATACTACGCAAGAATAGGCGTACTCGAGTGAGTTGGTCAGATTAAAATGCCGGTTTGCGTAGTAAAACTGTGCAAAAACAATACAACCAAAATTAAAAAAAACACTGGGATATGTACCATCAGTAAGGATTGTATAATTTACGTAATATAATAATTTCAACAATAAATAATATCTACAAATCATAAATGACAATCACCACATGACAATCACATGTCAATACATGAGTTGACGCATTCAAGGAGCCATTTTTCTCAGGTAGTGCGGTATCTAGTTGGAGCGGCCGGACAACCAATTTGTAATCTAAGATTTAAAATTTGAATATTCGGATAGTTGCGATTCATAGCTAGACGACAGCCTTTCTTCATAGCAAGACAAGCCATTATGCTGGGCATGCATTTTTCTTGTATCAGTGGTCACGCCGCAGTTCTGTAACTTGGAGTATTTTGGTTGGCAAGTTCAATTTTGATTCCACTATGTGTTGGTCCTCATCTGATCTCGGTAGCAAGGTTCACATGTACAGACCAACCCACTTGGAACCGTGCACCTAGAATCACGACGTTTTGTAAGTGTCTGCAAAGGCCCAGTTGAAAATTGAAATAAAAAACTTGGACTTTGAAATGAGGTTATCGAATTAGATTGTAGAAAGGTATGCACTTTTTCAAGTCAATCGGGAAACAAAATCGGTTCACCCAGTCGAAAGTTCTGAGGAAACAAACATAAAAAAATAAAAATAAACTTACGCGTCGAATTGAGAACCTCCTCCTTTTTTTTGAAGTCGGTTAAAAATAGCCAATAAGACGAAAATTCCATAATTGTTTCCCGATGTCAAATTATCTCTGAAGAAGTTCCTACAACAGGAGAAGCAATAAACAATACCTTTTCTCTAACAGATGAAATTAATAAACGAATTATGAAAGTTTAATTAAAGTAACTTACAACGGGGTACAGAGGAAACTGCCAACATAAATTGTTTTGTAAAGCAAAATGTTTCGGTAATTTTAAGAGCTACTGAAAATTTTAAACTTAATAATAAAATATTTTTGTTTCAGAAGATTTTGTTATCTGAGATGCTACAACACTAAATAAACACTGAAATAGAACATTAACTATGTTATAAGTTTTTAAACGGTCATGGTCACTAACATTAGTACTTATTAGAGTTCAAAACGGGGTATTTACTCGTACCATGTTAATATCTTGTACTTGTTGTGTTTATCCGTGACCATGGCGCTTGCAACAGTGCCGAAATATCGGGAACTCAATACAAGATTTATACATGGAAAATTAACTACGTTATTTCCAAAGCAGTAAGCATTTAAATTAATTATTAACTTGTAATTTTGAAATATTGATTAAATTATTACCTGTTCTTGTCATTTGTGTGCCAATGAATAGACATGACAATAGAATTAAGAGCTAGTTTAGTTAAATAATAATTAATTATCGTTTATGATTAAGGGGGTTACTCAATGCCGGTTTAGTTTTAAGGATTAAACCCGTCTACTTGTTTTTGTGTCAATAGTGTGATTAGACCTGACTAAATAGTTTTGGCCCAGTAGGTGGCCACGCGTATTGCATTGTCAGTGGCGAGGTTAAGGTCTTCCATGGTGCAGGTATGAAGTCTCCCATGATGCTGGCATACGGGAAGTTGGGGAATTGGAGTAAATGTGACATTGTGCCTTTGTCTGTTCGAAACTGCACTTGTGATTAGCGGATGCTGATTTTTTTTTTTATTATCGTGTTAAATAGCCCATCGTGGACCATCCTTAAAAAGGGAGGGTGTTCCGCACTCTTCCTGGCTAAACTCACCACGGTGGTCCACTTTACGCACATGCTGGTGGACTTCGGGTACTCTTAAAGACCGCGCCGAAGCCCACCATGGTACCACGCCTGTCAGGGCACATATGGGGGGGGGGAGGTGTGAAAAAATGTCCTCCCCAGGCCAGATGCTATGGCCTGTAGCTATGAACGAGTCAATCAAAAATAATTTATTAATCAACAGTCCAGAATTAGTTTCCACCCTGAATGTATTCTGATGATATTCTTACCTGAAGGTTAAGTACCTACACCACACAGTAGCTTTAATAAACATCAAACTATTTGCAACCATAGTATATAAACTTAAATATGTGCACTAATTAATGTTAAATAAATAAAAAATAAAATAAAATAAATACAAATATAAAACTGAGCACCTAGGCGTCAAAGTACCTACTCCTCCTCATCGCTGTCAATTGGCAGCGTCCCAGAAGACTGGCGGCATTGCCACGTTGAATGGCAATGCTTATTCTTTGACCAAAGAATAGGCCAGCCCTCGGGTCACGCGTAGCGTTTTGCCGTTTTGCAATGTCTCTGAATAGGAGACATGCATTCGGTCCCCATGACCCGAGTGTTTCCACACCAAACGGCTCAAATATAATTAACTACTGATAAGGTTTTAGGTTGCACCAGGTCAATAAAGGTTAGAAAAAAATCAAACATGACATCCTTTGTAAGAGGTGTATAATTATGTGCAGATGTTGAATTTTCTGTGAATTACTGAAATCACACGGAAACGTTCTTAAGACATATAAAAAATTCAAGAAATAAAATAAATAGATAATAAAAAATTCAAATTGTTTAAATTCTCATTATACCACAATATAATGGAGCGCAAAAGATATTATACATCGAAGATTTATTAATAAATCAACCAACTTTCTTGTTTAATGGAGGCATAAAAAATTGCCAATCATCCAACTTCGCCGCCTTCAAACTTCATAATCTCCATTTTAATTCACTGAAAAGTTTTATCGTGGGTAATGAATTTACAAATCCTTATGGATTATGTTCCGACTTTAAAAGTCGTGACGCTTATTCTGGCTCGCTGCCGGATTCTGTGACCTGGGGGCCTACCAGCGTCAAATAGCAAACGGTTCATTTTTAAGGCATTAAAACCCCCGACAAAAAAGAGTGATGTTATAAGTTTTTATTGTGTATATGTGTATTTGTGGATCTGTCTGTGGCATCGTAGCTCTAAAACGGATGGACTGATTTCAATGCAGTTTTTTTAAATTAAAAGCTACTTTAATCGGGTATCATCTTAGCTATGATGTTTGAAATCTGTTCAGCCGTTCAAAAGTTACAGCTCTTTTTCTAGTTTGAGTCGGGGGTTTTTGACGGTTAGGTTAAGTTATAAGTCCTTAATATGAATCGTATTCACTTCGTACTAGGACTGTCTAATTTTATTCCGCTGTATATTTTGGGTTATACCGACGATTTGACAGGACACACTTCAAATAATGTTTGTATGTCAGTGTACTGTTAATTGTAACGTCATGGTACGGAAATGAGTGAACGATATTTTTGTTAGCAGTGCTTCTGCAACTTCTATTTCGACAACTTAAAAAATCCTTTAACTAAGACATCCTGGTACGAATAAGCAGAACTATTCATTTTAAGTCTTGAACATAACTGAGGGACGCTTTTAGACCCCTGCTTTTGTTTTGATTTTCTGCTCGTTTAGTACGAATATTTAATGAGCTTTGTTGCCTTTTTTTGGTGTATCTACGAACAATTGGATAGGTCAACTAGATACAAAAATATTGGTTCTATTCATGATACAGCTAGTTTTAATGTTATTGGTCTAGTTCCTTATATCTATGATAAAGTCACGGGCAGTAGGGAACCAAACTGGCTGCTAATTGGTTTAAACTTTAGAATATAGACTGCATACCACACTATCTGGGCTTTTAAGGACAGGTGAGTTCATCAGTCGCTCCGAAGAATGTCCAGCCATATATCATGGATACCAATACTACCAAGACCGTTAAAAATTATGACTAGGGGGGTTTACCACAAGCTCTTATAGCAGGGCTGAAATTGAACTGCCCAGAAATGTCCAGAATAAGCTGACCTTTCACTGTACGAAAAGCCTATACAGTGCAAGTCAGCTTATACTGGAAATGTCTGGCTCATACTGGAAAAGTTAAATTTCAGCCTACATCGATGTTATTTCTTAGTTGTGTCGTACTATAACCACCACTCCCTTTCTTCGTACTCCACGACTTCACCATCAATCTTAAACACTTCATTTCTCCCGTCCCATAAACAGAACATCCTCATTCCTTAACGTGATTATAACAGCCATTCCGAACTGCAGTTTCGAGATCAAAACATCTATATATTTTCATATAACTGCTACGTATCTCGATATATCAAAGCTTGGGGCGAACAATCTAATTGCCACGAAAAACTGGGTCAAATGAGCTCTGCCAACGGCACAATGGAGTTTTCCTGTTATGGATATCCTGTCAGTTTCGAGTTCATAACTGTATTGAGTATTTTGAGGAAGAAATCTCTGTATTGGCTGTTATTGATACAAATGTATCATCTATCTGTATGATCCTTTTAGCTAGTGATTCTGATAACGTGACAAGAGATTGGCGGATGTGATAAGCATCACTCGTTACAATATAATTATATTAAATTAAAATATGTATAGAATTTCTATCCTATACATATTAGATAGAATAATTTATTTGTGAAACATAGGTATAGGCATATGCATATTATCTAGGTAATTAGGTAGTCCGCCTTGTTTTGCCAATAATGACATACAAATTAAGTATAGTTACTTACAGATAATATATATATATATATATAATATATATTATATGATGTAGTAATGTTGTATAATTTGTATATATGATATAATGTAGTATAATATGTATACATATATATCATATATTAAATATATGTTATGTATATTAAAATCTATATATTAATACGTGAATCGAAAACTTTGTATCTCTTTTAAAGCATATTGCGCGCACGGAGGAGTGTGAGATTTGACATAGAAAGTTTATATGGAGAAGGAATGCAGAAAGTTAAAACTACGGTCGAATTTTGACCACAGGGCGTCTATTAGTAATAATAAATCCTATTAATGTTCCACAACTGGGCACGGGTCTCTTCTCAGAATGAGAAGAGCTAGGTCTTAGTCCACCACGCTGGCCTAGTGCGGGTTCGCTGAATAGACACCATCGAGAACTTTATGAGGCCCTCTCAGATGGGTAGGTTTCCTCATGATGTTTTCCTTCACCGTTAACGCAAGTGATAATCAAATTCTGATCCGCACATGAATTAGAAAAATCAGAGGTGCGGGCCGGTACGAGAAAAATCTGAAATCGCGAAATATAATCTGTTGTTTCATATAATACATTTAGTCCGGCTTTTATCCGATGCCTACTTTCTGGCTTCTTCATCGGGATTATTCTAGTGCCCGTAAACACCACTGAAAAGTCACAGGAAAGCAAAAAAAGGAATTTCGTTTACTTGAATGACATACTTTTTTCAGTTATTTTGATATAAAAACCAAACTACTGAACCAATTTTGATGAAGTTTCTATGAGACCAATCTGAATGTATTTTCCTTTCAAATAAAAAATCAATTGAGGTACCAAACATAAAGAAACAACAATTGATTTGAGAACTTCCTCCTTTTTTTTTAAATCGGTTAATAAAATTATTTTATTGATAATATCGATTTTAAAATTACAAAAAATGTTTATCTCCTTACGATGCCGACTGTACCTGGTCTACAATAAATCAAAAATGCAGGATACATGTACTTATTCGCAGCCGACTGAAGGATTTGTTATTCAATTTCCTGTTAGAAAACTCTGACACATATTTTCTCCATACCTTTGTTATCCGATACGTCTAGAATATCGACCTCTTAAGATCTTATGGGAATTTGGTCTTAATATTCCAGTAGGTAAGGCTGAGAATCCTGTTTGTTGAATTAGGTTTTTGTGTTAGATACTTCCTTTGATACGGTTCATAATTATTGGAGTAATGTCTTCAATAATACTGGCGGATTCTGCATTTTCGTTCGCTTTCAGATAATGTCTTTGTTCTTCTGCGAAGAAGAGAAGCGACTGCTTCATATTATATCCACAATCGAAGTACTTTTGAATACAGTACCAAAATGCAGTCTAATAATTGGTCCGATTTTATTTAATCACAGAAGCAGAATTCTCGTAATTAAAATTGGTCAAAATATACTTCCGATCTAGTATAAATATCATAAATGTCACAAATGGTATTCTCCTACACTAACATACAACGATAATCGTGAAATTATATTGTAATGTGGTCGAAAGTTGATTGAAGCCAAATCGGTATTCTGCTAACAATTTGAACCGACACAGATAATAAAATTGGTGTTCTCGTCCATACATAAACGTCAAAAATTAGATTGAAATGAGTCTGTAAGAAGATTGAATTCAAATCATTAAATAACTATGTTAAATAAAGAATAAAAATAATAAATAATTTTGTTTTATTTTTCTCTGGTGTGCTGTCACCGTCCGTGCTGAATAAATGTATTTTCTTTCTTTCTTTCTTTCTTAAATCAAACTGAACTTTAAGAGAAGTAGAATTCCGATTTTATATCAATTTATAAATTATGTATCTCAGTTCGGTCAACTTTCAGTCATAGTGTAAATTAATTACGAGAATTGGGCTTCAGATATAAGTTGTATTTAGTATGTACCCTCATACCTAAACATATCGTAACTATATTTCTACAACAGGACGCCACAAAACAGATAGATACAGAAGGTAGACTCCACGATCTCACACCAAGTCAAACGAACATTCGTTTGACTAGACTTGAGATTGCCGTTCTAACGCGTCTAGACAATACAATAAACTTTATTGTAAACCAGAAATACAAAAGATACATCCACACTAACACGATAAAGAAAAAAGATTTGAATTTTTGTTTGTAATGAAGAAATTCAAAAACTACAGGACCAATTTAAAAAATTCTTTCACTAGTAGTATGCTATATTATCACTGAGAAAGATAGGCTATATTTCATTTTCAAAATAATTAGGGATCCCTACGAAAACTCCAATAATATAAACCAAGATCTAAAAAAAACCCTTAAAATGTTTAATAGGTAATATAAATAAATTTCCATCCGTGCGAGGCCGGGACAGGCCGCTAGTCTCCCTAAAGTTTATGTTAATTTGCATTAATATTCTGAAGCAGTCATGCAATACAATGAAAATTGAACTTTAGTATATGATTTATTAGATCTTTTTATTTCCATATACAAGAAAGAAATTTAAGTTTTACAAAAAAATATTTGATGCGTTAAGCGCGGAGTGGCGCGGTGAATGTGGGTGGAACTTGCGTGGAAATTATTTTAGAGTGCCTGCTCTTTATTATAAAATAAACATGTATAGTCTGTCAAGAAAGTCATGAAAAGGATTGAGGGCGCCACTTGTATGTTCTCTTGTTTATTTTTAATATATTAATGCCGAAAACATTTTTTTATCACAAAAAATCTACACAGAATAGTAAAATAAACACATCGTTGTACCCAAACTGACACCTACGGTACTTATTTAGGGTTGCGAGCGAAGAAGAATTTTAGTTCCTTCAAAATCCTTTTCATGACTTTCTTGACAGACTGTACAATGGGCGGTCTTATTGCTAAAAGTCGATGTCTTTCAGACAACCTTTGGACCGTCTATGCGTGCGTGCGCGCGTTATCGCATGTTGTATTGAACCAACCTTCTGTTCGTACTTACCTATATATTTTATGATGACGCTATTAAGGTAAAAGTGATATGTAAAAGTATCGTTACCCGTGGTAATTTTAAAGGATAACGACTAGTAGCCCGGATTAAGGGCTGGTATTAGGGCCCGGGATTATAGGAGCTATTTAGTGAATGTTACCGTTTTGATGAAATATGACGATGTAGGTGTTATGTATTTTATGGCTGAAATAAGGACTAAGGTGTAGCGAACGTTTTCAGGTATAAACGCACAGACCTATTAGTACAATAGAATAGATCATTATTTCATGTACCTAAACCAAATGAACCTTGATTAGCACAAATTTTGATTAGTGCTTTTTTTGTGTACAGATAAAAGTACATTATTATTAAGAACAAGTATTTTGCAATTCATATAGCATAATAGAGGTAGGGCATAGCCGGAATTTCCCCGCAAAATGTAGCTGCCCGACTGGGAAAATACCCGCGTGGGTAAGATTTATTTTGCGTTTCCATTTGCGATAGGTTTTTTTGATTAAAGTTTCCCCACGCTTTAATTTCTCCTGTATCCAGGGTAAAATTTACAAACATACATATCACATGCACACACACTGGGAACGACTATCTTTGGGTCACTTGTCACTGGTCTGTGCGTCACTGCAGGGGTGCCAACTGCAAATCAGCGTTGGGCTCTCCGCGCCCAGCAAATGCTGAACTGGCTACCCATTCGGCATGGGCATGCTTTACGGCATACCTATATATCTTTAAGAATTTTGTATTTTATTTCTTAGTCTCTTTTTGCAGTGTTATTTTTTATCTTTATTTTCTTTCTTGTGTTGTCAATGTGTCCGTGCTGAATAAATGTTTTTTCTTTCCTTCTTTCTTTCTTTTAGGCCATACAAATATTTGTTCCATGCGGAAATCGAACCCGTGACTCGTAGCACCGCAAATCGCTTAGCCACTGCGCCAACCGTAAAAAAACTCGACCATGTCTCAAGATCCGCTGTCATATTATGTACCAATGTGCCTATAATATTTTATATAAATAATATGTGTAAAGTGTATCTCGTTCCCAGGGGTAAACCCTGTCGATCTGCTTCTTCTCTTCTTCTTCGTACTCAGCGTCACACTTCCAGACGCCGTTATGACGGTTCTTTTACCATTCGTGCAGTGCGTCTTTGGAATTCTCTTCCCCACTCAATACGTGACAGTCGTTCTCTGAATGTTTTCAAGAGGAGGGTGAAGGAGCATTACTTGTCTGAATAATGTATTATATATAGTATATATATACATATTTATGTAGGTATATCATTGTATTTATATTTAGGTATTATTTAGTATATATAAAATATTAGTAGTAGGTATTATATTTTAATTTGTAATAGGTATTTATAGTTGTGCACTTGACTGTACCCTCATTTACCATTGTGCTTTCTCTATCACTCAAAGGTTTGCTGGTAGAAAACTCAAATTTGGGTTAAGGTCGCCTGTGTACATACCATCTCAATTGTATTTGTCTTTTATCTCATTTTCGTGTACAATAAAGAATAATAAAGTGAACCAATTTATGAAACTGTCGGTACAAATTATTGTCTCCTACATTTGAACATCAAGCAACTCGTAAGCAGTAATAATTCGGCCTCAACTTACCACAAAATCTATTCATCTTTAACAAAGATCTATCAAAATCGTTCGTACCTACAATAGTATTTAGTTATCTACAATTCTACATGTAACGTACAACACACATGCAGTCTTCATGAATTTAGTTTGTTCCCGCTTAGCAGTTTCCAAATGGTTATTATTTTATTTGGGAAAAATATAAACATTTTTGTTAAAAAAATATCTGATCACTTGGCAATGGTATATCTTCCCAAATTATTATTATTTTATTAGAAAGGAACAAAAACCGTTTTATAAACGGTAAAAAACTCGTCTCTGGAGAAGATATTTTTAATGTCATAATAATTTTTTTGACAAATAATTTTTGTTTATCTGTTTTAATGTGGCGTATCTCCAGGGTCTGGGTTTGTCTGGACTCTGAAACCTCTGGAGATATCGTACTATAAAATTTCTTGTTGGATAATATTACAATGTCAAATTGATTGTCATATTTCGCGAAGGAACCAAAAAAAAACAACTTATACAACTTCTCCAATATTTACACAACATTGAACCAAATTCATATCATTGAGCCAAAAACCAATATCTGAAACACACAAGTATTATAATATTTTATGAATAAAACAACATGTTACGTCAAACGCTATGTAAATAGGTTGTTTAACCAATATATATTTATATATATATATCTGCCGTATAGTATCGTATAAATATACATATCCGTTACCTCAAAAGTCTGAAAACAGGTAAATTATAAGCTACAATTTTGTGAGAAAGTAGGTATGCTGAAATTCATGGTTGAAAGTACAATTGGCAATTTTTTTAAATCTTATTATTATAATAATTGGCTAAAATCGTTTGCACCCGGCGTCAAAACGCAGAGTTATTAACTCTAAGCGGGCCGCAGTCGTTCAAAGCATATTGTTTGCGAAATGTATTTATTTATTTATTTATACTTTATGCACTAAGTACAGAGGCGGACTTAATGCCGTAGGCATTTTCTACCAGTCAACCTAAGGGTGATGCAGAGAAAAAAGTATGGTAGGTGCACGGACAAGATAATTATACTAAAAAAGTAAATTATGCATAGTTACTTATAACTATTTATACATAAATTTTTATATAATATACACTACGTATTATATATACACTATTATACATAAATAAATATATATATAATTAATATACATAAATATACTATAAGTAGTAAGAAAGCGGAGATGTTCACGCACTTTTTTCTTAAAGGAATAGCGACTAGTCGCCGTCCTAATTTCCTGAGGGAGCGCATTCCACTGTAAAATAGACTGGACGAAGAAAGAAGAGTGTACAAGGTCAGAGCGATGACAGGGACACTGTAGGAGACGATTGCTCGAAGAACGAAGACTTTTTTCGTGATTGGAACACACATACGAAAAGTGAGAAGTAAGATAAGTAGGGGGAGTGGAAGAGTCGAGAAGGGAGAACAGAGTAGTCAATGCTCTCATAACTCTGCGCTGGCGAATAGGGAACCATTTTAGGAGTGATCGAGACGCAGACACATGATCATATTTACGAAGATTGAATACGAATCGAATGCAGTTATTTAGAAGACGGTCAAGTTTGTTGAGGAGGTCTGCATTCAGGTCATAGTAACACACATCACCATAGTCAATTATGGGAAAGATTAAGGTCTGCATAAGCATTGCTTTCGTACTGGATGGCAGTAGGTTTTTTAACCGATAGAGAGATCGTAAAGTACCTGTTACTCTCTGGCTGACACTTGCAACTTGACTTTGCCAATTCAGGGTAGTGTCGATGTGCAAACCGAGATCTTTAACACTGGGGCTGAGAGGGATGACAGTACCATTAAATATGATGGATGGTAAAGTAGCAATGCCAAGCTTACTTATGTTACGAGGGCTCCCTACAAAGATTGCTTGGCATTTAGTAGGGTTTACCGCCACCCCAAACCTATCAGACCAGTTTTTGATGGCTTCCAGGTCTTGGTTAATTTTGGTGACAGCGTTAAAAACATCGTCAACATCAGCCTGAGAGTACAGTTGCAAGTCGTCGGCATAAAGATGGTACGAACATTGAAGCTCATGGGTAAGAAGGTTTATAAAAATAGAAAACAAGAGAGGAGAAAGAATACCGCCTTGTGGAACGCCAGTTACAAGGTCACACCAGCTAGATGATAACTCACCTACCTGAACTGACTGCTGACGCTCCCGAAGATAAGAAGAAAACCATTCCAGCGCCTCAGTAGAGACCATAAGATAGGATAGGATAGATAAAAGGATGTCGTGACTGACTGTATTAAATGCATTGGAAAAATCAACCAGAACTAGGACAGTAACTTTGTTGGCCTCCATAGTTGCTCTAATATCACCAGTCACTTTAAGGAGAGCAGAAGCGGTGCTGTGCCCTGGCCTGAACCCAGATTGAAACGGACTGATAAGGGAGTTGTGGTGAATGTGGTGAGACAGTTGTTTGTGGACACAGGCCTCGAGCACTTTGGACAGGAAAGGGAGAATGGAAATTGGGCGGAAGTGGCTGGGTAAGGAGGGGTTAGAAATCTTAGGAAGTGGCCGAACATAAGCTTTACACCACAGGGAAGGGAAAACACCGGAGTCAAGGGAGAAGTTAATGATGTGGGAGATCGCAGGAAGGAGATAGTCCAGAACGGTGGTGATCATACGGCGGCTAATGTTGTCACAACCTACCGCTTTAGATTTAATTGAAAGGATTATCTTTTTGATCTCACCCGAATCGACTGGAGAGAAATGAAAAGGATGAATATTCGGACGCGTTAGACCAGCTATGTACTCACGAGTTTGATCAAGGCTTAAACGATCCAAAGTAGAGACGGTGGAGAAATGCTGATTGAGATCGTCTAAGCCAATTGTGTTTGGAAGATCTAAATGTCGCGGTTTGCCGATACCCAGAGTTCTAAGGAATTTCCAAATATCAGCAGAAGAAGAGGAAGTGATATTATCAAGAATGTGGCGGCGTTTAGCGTTACGTACCATCTGATTACACCGATTCCTTGCAGTCTTAAAGGAAATCCAATTCTCTTCTATACGATCTCTTTTATATTTCCGAAATGCACGATCTCTACGCCTCATTGCCATCTGAATTACCCTAGTCATCCATGGCACAGGTGGACGTTTCAGCTTAATTTTTCTAACTGGAGCATGGACGTCGTAGAGCTTAACCACAACGTTGATG
This sequence comes from Allophyes oxyacanthae, assembly GCA_932294325.1. Lineage (NCBI taxonomy): Eukaryota > Metazoa > Arthropoda > Insecta > Lepidoptera > Noctuidae > Allophyes > Allophyes oxyacanthae. Next base: position 7,028,917 of record OW028633.1, on the reverse strand, counting down.
AGGATTTGGACCTTGTCATGTATCACCGCAACGTATCGTGACTACTACACTGAGTCCAAGACCTTTTTGTCTTTTACCTTCTTGTATGATGTATTCCCTTGGAGGGATTTCATACTATAAGATGGAGTTAGCCTTAGCGCTTTTGACAGGGCTCTTACCTCTTATACATGTACCTATATATACTAACTAGCTTCCGCCAGCGGCTTCGCCCGCGTGATATCTTTACAAATTATACCCTATGTTACTCAGTGATAATATAGTATTCTGCTGGTGGTTCTGGTGGTGCTGGTGCTGGTGGCATTTTTATTATTAAAAATTGTTACTTTTAATATATATATATTTTTTTTGGTTCGTGTTTTTAATTTTTTACTTTTAATTTTTTGTCTTCATTTGTTACTTCTTTTTTTATTTGTTTTAATTTGATTTTTTTTTTTACTTTTTGTGTGTCGTAATTTGTGTATAAAATAAATCGTTTTTCTTTCTTTTCTTCTTTCTTTCTTCTGGTGAAAGAATTTTTAAAATCGGTTCAGTATTTTTTGATTTTATCCATTACAAACAAACAAACATACGAAAATCAAATCTTTTCTCTTTATAATATTAGTTTAGATTTATAGGAGTAGTTATCCAGTTATAGTGCCTGCAAAGGCCCCGTTGAACTAAAAGCTTTGACTTTGACCCTTAAGCGATATAATACAAGAATTTTTATTTACTTATCTAAAACATCGACAAACCAATAATAATTACTCGATAGGTGTTAAAATGTACTAATTTCTTATTATACAGAAACATATAAAAACGAAATATTATGTTTATAATCTTAGCTAAATTAAAGTCGTTTTTTGGCAGCCGTAAATAAGTAAGTATGTACGTAATCATGCAGGTAATGTTATTCAGAAATCTTCCTGGCGCCGTTTTATGAAAGCTGTTATTTTTAGAAGCAAGGTTCATGAAAAATATTTATTTATACTGATGATTACCGAGAACGTGAATGTATAAATGGTAATAGGAAAAAACGAGATTTTATATATAACGTCGACTAAACATATTTTCCTATAATTGTAAGGCTAATAGCAGCTTTTTGTGGACTGAATCGCAATATAAGGTCAAAGCTTTTTATCCTCAATCTCTTTAAGGCGTTATTGTACTCATCATACGAAAAAAATATCTGCTATTCCATACAAATAATTAATTCAATGTTACTCGACTAAATAAATAATAATAAAAAAAAATATTTTGTACACTTAGAAAACTAAATTATAAAATATACAGAGTCCGTTATTTAAGTTCGACAACAATGTATGGAGTAATTTTTATATTATTGGATTGCTAATCCAATGTGCTGTGCACGCGTGGGTTCGGATCCCATCCTCGTCTCCAATATTGTACTTCAAATAAAACACCATAAATAAATAAATTAATAATGTTTTATAACACGTTTATAACAGAGCCAATCCAGACCGACACAAACCATAAACAAGAGAAAGATACCACAAAATGTATGGAACAGCTAGTATTTGTTTCGCGATTTCAGTGTTGGTCCCTTACTCAAAGTTGTTCATAATGATGAATTTAATAACCACTTAAAGCTATCGGGACTAGAAAGTTTGGATCTTGTATAATAAGCTAGTGACAAAAATAATCAAAGATTTGGATAGCATATTATAACGCCGATACAAACAAATCAAGTTGATTTATTCCTATAATTGATTACACAACATGAAATCAATTCATAAGGAAGCCAGTAGGTATATTTTTTTCTCAATTCCAAACAATAGGCTGAAAGAAAATCAACAAAAAAAATAATTAAAACATTTTTGATTTTATGACCAAATGGATAATGGTCGAAACGGTAATACACTAACACGCCAGGGACGCAAGAGGATATTATGTAACGATCGATTGAATCCAACTTTAACTTATTCGAAGACTTACCGGACTTCAGACAAGCTTCAAAATACTCGTACATCTAGGTAGGTAGTTCTTTCACTGGACTAAGTTTTTCTAGGCATTAAATTTTTAACCGCTGACAAAAAGAGGGGTGTTTTTGTAGTGTGTATCTGTGTTTCTGTATATCTGTCTGTGTCATTGTAGCTTCAAAACGGATAGACCGATTTCAGTGCAGTTTTTTAATCGAATGCTAGTTTAATCCGGTGGTGGTTCTGTAAAGAGTTACACACGCCTAGTAATAAGTGGTCTTTGTGTAAGGTTTTAGTTAAGTTTCATGCGTCATACTGGGCTTGAAATAAAAGCTTTTTCTTTCTTTCTTTTTAATCGGGTATCATCTTAGCAAGAACATAGTCAACTTCATCATTGACTTATGGCTGGAGGAAGTGCTGTAATGAAACGAGAGGCGTCACAGTAGATCTTCGCAGGTCGCAGTGACAAAGGGGCTTAGTACCCTACCTCTTCTATTAAATAAATAATAAATAAAATAAAATAAATCATCTTAGCTATGCTTCATGAAAATCTGTTCAGCTGTTCAAAAGTTACCACCCTTTTTCTAGTTGGAGTCGGGGGTTTTTGGCGGTTAAGTTATGTTCGTAGTTGTCGTTAGAACTATACTGTCCTCATTGGTAACAACAACTTCCAACCACAGTCATATTTATCCAATGTCCGCGGCAGTCCGCCAGACAAAATGTCCGTTGTCTTCTGGGCAGAAATACATTATTATTTTGTTGTTAACAGAGTCTAAAAATGCCATAATGAATAACGTGACCTTCCCTCATGCCTCTAATACTTCAAAGGGCGAGTTACGAGCGAATATTAAACTCGCTCGATATTGGAATGTATTGGCCCAAATACTCCAACCATACGTACCCGTAGTTCAGTTCGCCGGCTCATATTCTTGCTATCGGGGAAAAATTATACCCCATCCTGTCGTTAGATTTATTTTTTACTAAAAATCTGATTATATTATTCTCATAAGTACTAGTTTCAACAACAACAACACAAATCCTGTCGTATTCTACACATATTCGAGTTTATTCTACACACCAATTTTAAACTATACCTACTTTTACATCGAAAATCGGACTAGCCGATACATAACCGATTTTAAACTATAGGTACTTTTACATCGAACTAGAAATCGAATACATTATGAAAACAGCTTTAGAAAAAGCAAAACTTTCATTGATATTCAGATTCTGACCACATTATTCTTCCAAAACTATCTTAAAAAACCTAAAAACCCCGTGAGGAATCTTAAAAAGTTATCTTAACTTCTAGACCTTATAATTGAAGACAGTCTTAACTCGTTTAATAAACAAACCGTTGGCGACGTATTAATAATTCTATATTATACGGAGGTCTCGCTCGGTGGTTTGGCCAGACCTATCAACATGTATTTGGTCTAGCAAGACCAAACTAGACCGACAGGCTGATAGGTCGGGGATTGGCGACGTTCCCAACAGGAACCTTAAAGCCGGGCTTCCACTGTCAGCGGAGCGGGCTCCGTACAGACTCCGTTTAACTCGCAACGGTAAACTTCATCGAAATGCTTCCAACAACAAAGAATCTTGCGGAGAGAACTGAACGAGTCAATATAGTTATTAACAAATTCGATCTTCATTTCTCTTTTGCAGTGGAAGTTAATGTCAAAACTCTTTCTTAATGGAAGGTAAAACCTATTTTAGCTAGTTGGGGTCCGTTCCGTTCAGCTATTACTTGCTCGTTACCCTTTCGCAGTGGAAGTCCGGCTTTAGGGTTGCTACTTCAAAGTTTTGGTTTACCGCTGTTTTATACATTTTTAAGCAAGATTTTTTATCTTTTACTATGATACTTGTTATAACTTCTGGAAGTTTTACCACCATCTTTTCCAAAACCATCATATTTCAGGAACGTTTTGTTTCAAACAAAAAGTAATGTCAATCGAATTAGTACCTTGACGTTTTAAGAATAAGAATGTTTTTGTCTGTTCCTTGTTCTAAGAGCAAATAAGGCGAATGATTTATAATGCCGTCAAAAAACTTGTTAGCAATACAATTTATTTATTTTAATTATTAAAACGTTATATTTTATTTATTATCTAATAGTACAGCTGTAAAAGATGGTAAATGTCGCAAAATAATGTATTTCAGAATTTTAGCAAATATTTATATATTTATTTATATCGCTTTCACTACGTTAGTTAACATTCGTCTATTGGCAACTCTTATGGATGGAATGGAAGCCTGTATCAACGTTAGTCATACTTTAATTTCCTTCGCTGAAGCTGTTAATGACTGCTTTTTCAAGCGCCATGTTTAAAATGAAATCTGCCTATTATCCATACAAATATTCGTGTTTAAACGACAGATTTTGCTCTAATCGTCTGTTATATTCTCGGTGAACTTGGGCCTAAATCGTGAATAGTAACCGTAATCAACAGTTAGTCTGCAAACGACCAAATAAATACATTATTATTATTGAATATAAGTACGATTTGGACAGCCCTAACCGATCGAGCGGTTAGTCCTATCGACGAGTTTATATTCCTTGGGGTGTCGTTTAGGCGACTAAATTAGCTGATGTAGGAATACAACTTGGTAGGGTCTGTGAAGTTCTGTACTAATAATCTTTGCAAGGAAATTATGAATTATGGGTGTAGAGGCCCCCAGACTTTGGTTGGAAATGAATGGAATAGAATAGATCTTTATTTCTTGTACAAATGTACACCCAGATACAGGCACTTATGAAATGTCGAGGCTCTAGGTGACTCTAGGGTGGATTTGATAGTTGTCTTTTAAAGTGGATTAAATTAAGTCTAAATCATAATTCATGTTCTGGAATAATTTACGTATATCGCCGTAGCAGGTTTAATAGGCGTAACAGACAAAACACGACTTTTCAGTAGATGTAAGCTAGGTGCAATCTCTGGCGAGCCTTTTGTCAGAATGTCCTAAAATTTGGTCCTTCTATGCGAAAAAATATTATCTAGTTTTGTGAGAAGAAAATACTGTCGTTTGATTTTGACTTGTGGGGATAATTAGTAAAAACATCGACCGCTCCATACATGCAGGTATCCACTTTTATATGGAACAGTGGTTTATTTTTATCGAATTCAGAGAAAGTCCCATACTAAAAGTTGTACTGGAAGGAAGAGGAGAGTTCGTTTTTGACACCCCATATAACCCCATAACAAAAACATCCTGGGGACACACACATCTGTGGGGTCCTCACATCACAGCTCTGTCCAAAAGACTTAGTTCTGCGGCTTTTGCAGTTAGAAAAATTAGACAGTTAACCGATACAGCTACGGCCAGATTAGTGTACTTCGCATATTTTCATAGCATTATGTCCTATGGCATTCTGTTGTGGGGATCAGCGGCTGATGTAGATTCGGTCTTTATATTGCAGAAGAGGGCGATCCGTGCGATCTATAACATGGGCCCACGCGAGTCTTTACGAGACTTTTTCAAAGACACCGACATTCTAACACTGCCATCACAGTACATTTTGGAGAATATTATGTTCGTCCGAAGAAACCTGCATATGTTTAATAACAATAGCGATATTCATAAAATTAATACTAGAAATAAGTACAAAATAGTGGTCCCTAAATTTAGATTGACCAAAACAAACAAATCATTTCTAGGTAACGATGTACGCTTCTATAATAAACTCCCAAAAAGTATTACCGAGTTTACTGATAAAAAGTTTAAAACTCGTGTTAAACTTGTCCTCATAAGGAAGGCCTATTACAGGATCAAAGACTATGTTGACGATAGAGATGTATGGAAGTGATTATCTTCTGCACATGCGGCTTCCCTGGTGACCCACTGCTTCCTGTCTTCACACACTAATTTTAACGCTTCCCTTGTACCTTTTTAGTACCTATTCTTAATTGGGTGACTGACTTGAGTGTTAAGTACGCACCTACTAGTATTGTATAATTTTATTATTTTAGTGGTACTTATGATTTTTGCTGTTCTTTTTTTTTTATTGTAATATTGTGTAAATTGAGGTGGAATTTTAGCCGGGGCCGCTACCGCGGCCCCACATTTGTTGTGTAGTAAGCTTGATTTCTGAAAAGAGTATCCATGGAGTTTCTTGTCGGTATCTTCTCCAGGACCAACCCACTTGGAACCGTGCGCCTAGAATCACGACGTTTTGAAAGTGCCTGCAAAGGCCCAGTTGAAATAAAAATCTTTGACTTTGACTTTGACTTTGACTTTGACTTTGATCTCAGTTCACAATTCTCATGAGAATAAACAAACTTCGGTCCAAATATGACTTCTTATATTCACACAAATTATTTCCTATTGCCCATTGATTTGCTTATTTACATCAAAGTTATTAATAAAACTTGTAGAAGATATCGTTGGTACATCTGGTGGAAGAAAGTTGTTATTATCGTTTGATAATGTAAGTTTTCTTTTGCTAGAATGATAAGTTAGCTAGAACTTCTAATTAAATCTAGGTTTTGCCTGCGACTTCATCTACATGGTAAGTAGGTTCCCATTTCTAAATCCCTACACACACCTACATTATTTTATACCGTCCTCAATTATTAACCTGAACTACTACCATGAGTTTTCCGTGCCGTCTAACGTTCACGTTCACATGCAATATTTGTACGGAAAATTTTTCAGCGCCTCTAGCGGTATAAATAGTGAACTAAAGTCACTATACAAATATTGAATGTGAACGTGAACGTTAGACGGCACGGAAAACTCATGGTAGAGGTACTGTTGAGTTAATTGATAATTTAATAATCAGCTTTTAATTTTATGTATTCAGTGATGTTTATATTAAATTCATGTTCTTTCGTGTCGAAATCAGGTATGTGCCCGCAAAATTAGTTCCTTTTACGTACTGTAGTGGCGCTGTTTCAATCTTAGTACAAATTGGTTACATTAACGTTACGAACACTTTTTCATAAGGGGTTCGTTCTAGGCCTACAGGTAGATGATTTTTTGCAATGGCATTACTTTCTTTTTAGAACGCAATGAACGCATTGCTCTTGAGTGTATCACTAGTTCGCAGTTCAAAGATTACAAGAATACCATTTAGCACTCAAACTTGAGCTTCGATGCAGCGTCACTGCAACTTTATCGGCGCGTCATAAAATTACGTGAATTAGCCTACTGGTTAACTCTAGCCCTGTCTGAGACACATATAATTATTACATTTTGACGTGTCGTTGCAATAAATAATTGTTAACATAAGGGTAGTGAGATCGTGAATCGCAAATCACGTATGTCGATCAAGTGCCTCGTGAAAGAATTCAGCAAATCTTGAACCACGAATTTCACTAAACTGAAAAGTTGAAAACTAAAGGATATTTTCTTTAATTTCTCCAAGAATCCCATTTGAATTCAGACAGTGGGCTTACGAATTAATTTGTGAAAGGCGTCGCGTCGGGTCAAAAATTTTGAATTAAATCGCCGCCAACAATGGAACTTTTTTAATAAAAGCCCAACGACAGGTGGGACCTGGCCTGATTTATTGACTTTTCAAATTTACTATGAAAAACGTCCGATCTGTATACTAATGCGTGAAGAATTAATAGGAACTCGGTTCGAAAGATTTTTCAGGAAAAAAAATCAGGGTTTTTAAAACAATTTCGTAAACTTTGGAAACAAACCACTATTTTTCTTAGTTATGTAATAAATTTTATGTAGTTTATTAGACTGCGGTTATGTCATTCAGTTATTTGATTTAATTTTAATTTGTTAATTTATTGCTTCGTTATTCATTTTTAATTGATTCGAAATTGTTTTTGTTTCCGTGACGTCGTTAAATAAAATTGGCTTTGTTTCACAATTTAATTATTAATTAAAAGTCTTTTAAACTTTTTTGATTTTAAATACATATTCTATTTGTGAAAGAACAAAAGGAGTTTCACAATAATGATTAGTCTCAAATTGATTACGATACAAAAGTTTATAAACCCAGAGGCACACTAGGAATTTATTTGTTTTGATTTCGGTGTGGATTCACTGTGAGGTATTTGCTGTTCATGCTGAAAATTACGAAAATCATAATGTCGGAATTATCATTCAAGCAAAACGACGCAAAGTAAAGTTGTCGCATAAAATTGTACAAGTAATATAAATACAAAGTTAAATATGAAATCTGTGAGTTATAACTTTAAGTCTAACGTAACACTTGTTGAAGTTAACTTGCTGTTAATTAACTAAGTAGTTTTAATGTGTGCAGTTAATATTATGGTAATTACTTGGAGTAAAAGGGACAATTTAGTACCTATTTAGACACGACAGATACGGCCTTTTGCAACTTATTGTGATAGGCAAAGTTGCCGTTAACAGACATGTTGGTCGCAGGTAGAAGTCTAGGCTGAGAAACCTTCGGGAGTGGACTGGAGTCACGAATGCTGTAGGGTGACCTGTCCAACAGTTAACCACTTGTACACAATTAACCATGCCCATATTTCGCAAACGTGACTTTTTTTTTTTTTTTTTAAACTTTGCCCCTCACTAGGATTTCTCCTGTATCGAGGGTACAGTTTACAACATACATGTCACATGCACACACAACCAGACCCGAAACAACTATTTGTAGATCATACAAATATTTGTTCCGTGCGGGGATCGAACCCGCGGCACGTAGCGCAGAAAGCTAATTGCTTAGCCACTGCGCCAACCGTGTCGTCTTTATTTCGTGCAACCACGCAATTTAGACGTCAAAACGGACCCTCTCCCCCCTCCCCAATTTGCAGCGAGCTAGTGCGGGCGTCAGTTATGTGACATCAAATTTTGTGTTTTTAATGAAAAAAGTTAAAAAAATAGCGTGAGTACCTTTTCTCTTAACTTCATTTGGTTTGATTTTACAATAATCATTATTTGTCGGCTGGGTAGACTGACTAAACATGCTTTATTTGGTATAGATATTACGTGTGTAATGACGCTTATTTAAAAGTGAGGTAAGCTCAACGGCTTTGGGAGCCGGGTGGCCTACAATTAACCAAATGCAGTTGGTACACAGTTAACCATGGTTGACTGTATAGGTTATAATTAAACTTAATGGATCTCCCTGGTTGTATGTGCTGTTAGCATGAAAATGTTAATTTAATTACACAATTATAAAAAAATAATGCTTTTAAAGCCTTGCTTGGATTTAAAAGCATTATTTATTAAAATTATGTCTCAAATCAAGAAGTATGATTGATAATGTTATAAACATGTAATTTTTTTCGTAATTATTATAAGGAAAACATATATTTTGTGTTAATTTTGACAAAATAACCTTTAATAACAAATAAAAGGTCAATTTAATAACATGTAGTGTTATTATTTCAAAATAATTAATTTATCATATTTAGTGATTAATTGTGTACCCCATGGCTAACTGTTAAATACCCCCCCGGTTAATAGTGTACTATAGTGTGGACACAGTTAACCAATTCTCATTTTGTTTTAAAACATTTTTTTCTCTGAATTCCTTTGGAAAACGAACAGTCCTTCAATGCCAATTTGTAGCTAATGAACCTGCCTTTTGACCAGAGTAAAAGAAAACATGTTTTTAATGAACCATTATGAGATATGGTGGTTTGAATTTTATGTGGTTAACTGTTGAACAGGTCAGCCTACAGTTGTTTCGCGTCGCGAGGGACAGACAGAGATATCTATGTATTATGCGGAGCTGACTGCCAATCTTCGCTAGTCGGAGAGGCACTAAACGAAAAATCTGAAAAGAGACAGTTAGAGACTGTTACTATGGATATGAAATGAAAGAGTTTGAATAGTGGGAAACAAAGTGATAGTTTTTTATTTCAACTGGGCCTTTGCAGGCACTTAAAAAACGTCGTGATTCGTGTAAAAGTTTGTTTTTAAATGTGTTTTTATTTTAACACTTATTTGAATTTAAAAAAAACATCAATGTTTGACTGATTGTGCCCGATGTGCCTCAACCCTATGACGCGGCTAGAAAGTTGAATTTCTGTCCATTCACGATCTCCCGCGATGACTGGCTGTATCCAATGTTCGATAGATAGCATTGCTTATGTAGTCCTGGTAGCCTCATTAGGGCAGTGACCATCATTCTTATGTTGAGATGGTAAATTGTTCTGTGTGTATTTACCAATGTTTGTAGAAAATTAAACTCCTACATTTTTAAGTTTTCAGTCTAATTATATTGACGACATAGACTGAAAAATCTATAGACGATCATTAGTCATTGTACAAAGGCTTGATATTTTTTTGTATTTTTTTTCTTGATTGCTTTTATTAAGGTCCAACCTTTCTAGCCCCGAACGCTTTACGGGGTTATTGTTCTCATCATTATGAATAACTTTTACTATTTTTAACACGCTTTTATTAGCTTCACGTGTAACTAACTATGTAAGAAAATCTTGGAAGTTTTTGAACCACTTCCCGGTTTCTCATTGAGCTGAAATTTTGCATACACGTTCAGTTTAGATGACTAAAGCGTGTTCTATAGTTTTTTTTTAAACTAAATATTTTTTATTGATATTGCGATTTCATGTTTATTCCCATAGTAAAAGTTTTTCATAATGATTAGTAGAATAACGCGTTAAAGGGGTTGGATCTAGACAGATTGGACCTTACATACATTTATCTTTATGATAAGACAACATGGGGTCGGACGTTCATGGAGGAATTGAGGTAGGTATTCTTCAGGAAATAGATATATTATTCCGACTAACTAGAACTGCACGTTGCTACTTACGAGGTTGGGTGGGTCTCTTGAGATTTTAGTAGATTACAACAAGAATACAGTTCTAATTCAGATTTGGTATTGATAAAGTTCTAGATGACGAACTTCTATAACATCTGACATGAAATCGGCGATCAGTGTAAAGGCAGTGCCTTTCTATCTATCATAAACGGAGAAAAGCGAAAAGGTATTGTGTAATTTCTTTAAAAAAATCTTTGTTATGTCAAAGGCTAGAATTCAACAATTGATCCCGTAGCCATTACGCCCGACTGAATTACAGAAAACGTATAAAATTTCATTAAACACACTCGGATAAAAAAGCACATTAATATTAACAATGAATTATGAACAAAACACCAGAAATAGACACATTTAATTTCATCCTTAATTTCATGCATTAAAATTTAACGGTTATCCGGAATAGTCCGTTATAACGTGTTTTATGATATATAATTCAGTTGAAATGCTTGTCAGTAAAACCACAAAAAGTATTACGTACAAAAGGACCAATCTACAATAATCTGCTTGTTATCTACGTAGCCTTTTTCCAACTTTGTTGTGGTCGGGTCAAGTCCCAACCAGCAGAGTAATCATGATAATATAGTGCCACAAACTTATCTGACCCGGTGACCAAAATTGAAACTAACGTCGCTACGGAACACAAATGACATCAAAATGTCATTTTTGTAGGGAGATGACATTGGTAAAAGCGACGGCAGCGACGCCATGACCGGGTCAGATAAGTTTGTGGCACTATACATGATCGTAATCGAAATCGATTCAATTTTGACAGAGTCAAAATCAATATCAAAGTCAAAGATTTTTATTTCAACTAACCTTTGCAGGTATTATCAAAACGTCGTGGTTCTAGGTGCACGGTTCCAAGAGTGTTGGTCCTGAAGAAGATACAGTTCAAGAATGTTCATTGCGTTGTTCCAATTGTCAATTTTTAAAGAAAACTGTGCATTGTACATTGTTTAACTGACAAAATAGATATAACCAGTGCTATGACATTTTTCAAATATTGCAGCATTATGCTGAGATGGAGGCCATTTTTGGTCTCCGACAGGTTGCTTAATTTTTTATTATTTTTATTAATATGTTTTGTGTTATTTTCTGTTCGAGTCCGAAATAAAACTGTATTCTTTCTTTCCTATTTAAAATTGAATCGAATTCGTGTTTTTTTTTGTTTTGTTGCAACCGGCTGGTTGTCCGAATATTCTGTATTATATAGTGAGGTGGAGTGAACCTTTTGAACTCTATTTTAAGGTAAAACGTAGTATGACGTTATTGTCAATAAAATCCTTTAAAATATCCAGTTACAACCGGAATGTAGGAGTTAATTGAGCAATTTGATTTCGAACGGGTCGGGAAATTTTCAGTTACTTTATATTGTTTTGACTTTTTTTAAATCAATCTGTTTTAATAATTGTTAAATTATTTTTTATCAGATTCCAATTTAATAATTTGGATCATATTTTTCCGTATATTGACAGTAAATGTGTTTAATATCTTCCGTCCTAAATATTTATTATATTTCAGTACCCAGTATTATTTTGGTTAGACATAGGACCAATCGGTTATAACTACGATTTTTACACACTAATTTTGTTCTGTAATTAAGACTACAGTAAATAAGACACAGTATAAATATTTATATTAAAAGAAACCAGAGAGAAATCTTAATATCCATTTGACCGATTTTACTGACATACAAAATTATTTGCGCCCAACGTGGGGCTCGAACCCACGACCCTGAGATTAAGAGTCTCATGCTCTACCGACTGAGCTAGCCGGGCATATCCTCTCTTCGATGTAATAATAGATCAGTTTTTCTAAAATCTGGATCTGGATCATCAATAGGTATTAATTACATTTTAATGGCAAAAGCTCGTAAACGTTTAAAATATATTATTGTAGGTCTTTCGAGGCATGTGATTCTGATGACCTTCGTTGTGGCAGCACTTGAAACTCTGTAAGAACTGCAAAAATGAAAAGCTTGATGTTATTGTTAATAACCTTGTCGAGTTGGCAAAGTGACAAAAATAATTATCTGCTATGAATTCTTTAGTGTTTAGAGTCACATTTTATTCTTTGATGTAAATATAGATCGGTTTTTCTTAAACTATCTAGATTATTAAATTTCAATGACAATACAACAATAGTTTTTCTGTACATACATTTAAACAGCAACCAACGTAAAATTTTATTATTATTGGTCTTTCGAGGCAAAACTATCTCTACTGTTACAACAAAAAGTATTGCGCCCAACGTGGGGCTCGAACCCACGACCCTGAGATTAAGAGTCTCATGCTCTACCGACTGAGCTAGCCGGGCATGTCTTTTCCGGTTATAATACTCAAACTACACACACCGGCAAATTTAGCGGAACATAAAAAAAAGTCGAAAATCTTTTTTTGTAACATTCCTTGGTAATTCTTTTTTTATTTTTCTTTTATAACTAATTATTTCTAATTGAGAAAACAATTGAATGTCACCTTTTATGCGATTGTTTTAATTTTATTCGAACAAACATCGTTTCGAGTGATTTTTCCGTAATTATTATTTTATGGTTTCGGTGTGAAATTTTGTAAAATTTTCATTAAAATACATGATTATTTGATTTTTTTAATCTTTTTAAAAGTCAAGGACTTCATTACGCCCGTCTTGACCCCAACTGAGATTGCCAGGGCACTTGAGATGAGGAGAAATGATCAAAACTAGAGAGTGATCTCCAGAATTCTTATTCTGGAGATCACTCTGTAGGTCGATCTGTTTCCACAATTCATTGCAGTATCCAACGATTCAGGGAGACTAATGCTTTTGTGAGAAGATCGAGACAAGGCAGAAAAAGACATACTTAAAGCAGGGATGATCGTTTTATTCAACTTTGCGTACGTAAGATCCCACGTCTAACGGCCGTTTAAGCCAGGAATGAGCTTGAGGAAGTTCGAGGTGTAACAATAAGTGAGCGTACGGTACGAAGAAGATTCAAAGAAGCTGGTTTTGGTTCATTCGTACCCGCCAAGGCTCTAAAACTTGAGGCATATCATCGTAGAAACAGACTAACTTTTGCTCGGGAACATCGACTTTGGAACATGGACCAATGGGGTAAAGTTTTGTTTAGTGATGAGTGCAGAATTATTTTTAAATCAAACTGACGGAAGGCAAGGAATATATAGGCGCAAAGGAGAACGGTAGAATCAGTCAAATTTTGAAACCACAGTGGCATATGGTGGAGCATCAATAATGGTTTGGGGGGGGGATATGTTTGGGAGGTCGTACGGACTTAGTGGTAATCAATTGAGGGAGTCTGACTGCAGATCGCTATATAAGAGACATTTTAGAAGAAAATGTGGTACCGTTTGCCCCCGTTATTGGTGACGACTTCGTTTTTATGCAGGATAATGCTCGGTCGCATACTGCTCGTTCAACTCGGGCATATCTTAATAATGTGAATATCACAGTTATGGACTGGCCGGCGAGATCACTGGATATGAACCCGATCGAACACGCCTGGGACCTACTGAAACGCAAAGTAAAATCCATAATTCCAGCACCTGTCAATGTGGGTGAACTGCGAATCGCCGTAGTTGAGGAATGGCAGAGACTATCACAGGAGACACTAGATAATAATCATTCTCAGCATGTCTAGGCGGGTGGAAACTTTAATAAGAGCACGTGGAGGAACCACGTCATATTAATTTTTAGTTTTTTAATATTGTTTTTTAATAACTTTTTCAACTTTCCTTGCTTATCTTAAAAATTCAAGAATGTAAATTTTTCATAAAAAATAATTTTATTTACTAAATTTATACTAAGTGTAATCCCATTTTAATTTTAAAAGGTGTAATTTTAAATACGAAAAGAAGTATAAATACTAGAATTTAAAATTAAATCGCATCTTGAAATTCTTGGGCCTTTTTTTTATGTTCCGCTAAATTTGCCGGTGTGTATTTCTATATTAAAGTAAGTGTGACGCTTTTTTTGTAAAGTTTAGTTATGTAAGATATTATAGATCGTTTATTTTAAACATAATCAAAGAGAATCTTGGACCAAGAATGTATTTTGTAGATAAATAAGTTAAAAAAAGTACAAAGTCAAATAATTTGTTAGTACAGTAAGTATGACACAAAAAATAAGGCGGGTCGTGAATCTTCGTTCACGCAGACACGAACACACGATCAAGATTACCGATAACAACCGAAGTTAAACCGATTTATAATCAACCTTATGAAATGTCTTATCTTATCATAAGGGTATTTTTTTTTCATATACCTACATACCCTTTACGATAAGATAAGATTATGTAAGGATCCGTAGCACATGGCGTTCTGTAGTGTTTGCCTATACTCATAGCAAAAAGGCGTGATATTTTGTTTGTAATATTCTCTTTTTCACACCAACACAACTGTTTATTCTTATGCGGACATCTGCAGTGCCTCCCATTTTGCATCGTTAAATTAAACTGGGTAGCATTTTGCATTTCAACCGCGCTCATTTTGTTGCCGTTAATTTTGAACCGCAGCTTACAGGTGACTCTGTTTATATGATATTTTAGTGACTGCAGAGTTACTAAGCAAATGGTGAAAATTTAGAAGAGTGATATAAAAAAATAGATCTTAAATGTACAAAGTTTACAATAATAGTTGAAGTACACAAATAATAAAGGGTCGGTGAGCTTTCAGGAATAGAATAGAATATAAATATACCTGTTTTAGTACATTTTGTATTATAATGCATGCGATCTTACACACTGCTGCGATAGTGCGTCCTAATACAAAATGTACAAAAACAATATTTGCGATATTATCAACCTGGGAAGCCTTAAATCCATTATCTCCTCAGCCATCAAACCCTAAACATCAGAAAGTATGTCACCGACTCAAAGGACCAGTTAATTCCTCACGTAATAGGTATACGGCGTCCACGCAAATTACTTGACATAATATACGAAATAAACAGTTCTCAGGTAATAAACTCAATTCTATAGCTCACTAATGAAAAGGGGAAAACGTAAAATGTATATTTCGTAACATAAAAGTTTTGGGGTTTCGAATTCCGTAATGCTTCAAGTTTTACTAACCTTGTTTTCTGCCTCGTTCTAACGTATGATTTTGTCCTTGTCTTTAATAAATGAGAGAACATTACTTACGTCCAATTATCGGCGGAATATTTCGCTTTATCACTGGGTCTGACAGAACGCTTATATCCGCTAAATTTCGGTATTTCTCGGTGTAATATCTGAAAGCTGATTGGCTTATTTTATTTTATTAATTTCTAGCCGTTTTAGCGTTCCATAGTCGAAGTGCAAGAACGGAACCCTTAAGGCATAAAAAGATTGGGCTTATATACGTGACGCCACTTTATATATGATGTTTGAAAGTGTCAGCAACGTCACTTATGACAAGACATAGGTATTTTTCTAAATTGAGTTACAAAAATTTTAATTACCAAAAGTTTTTAGGGCATCCTCTGCTCATTATTTTACACAATTTTTATAACGGGGCCAACTCTGAAATCGTGAAAGAATATCGACTGCTCCGTACATTATGACCCAGTAAGTATCCACTTTTGTATCAAATTATTATTAATAATATAAGGCTACGGAGCATTTAGGTATTTTCACACGTACTTTCCCAGATTTCAACATTATTTATGTGATTGGAAATACGTTTTGCCAAAACGCCGACGTAGGCATAAATCAAACTAAAATTCCAAATAAATACATTTTGTTTTTTATAGGAACGTCTACGCCTTTTATTTCACCCGTATTTTTAGTACGACATACGATATGATTATTATAGTACTATTAATACCTAGTATTGTTAGAGTAAAAATATTTTTGGACAATTTTTAGAATACCGTAGTAACGGTGGAGTGCCAAAGTCCATACGAGGTAATTTGTATGGAAAACAGATTCATTTGTAACCCATAAATACTCTGTTGTACTGTTAGCTCTAGTACTCTGTAGCAATTGAGTTCAAATTCTACTGTCCGAGGAATTTGAGAAAACAGTTTTAAATGCAAGCGTGAAAAATAGGTACCTTTTAAGGTATTTATTTTTCACATATAACGCCTCTAACAAAAATGGTCTATTCTTATGTAAGTACAGCCAGCGACAACAGGTAGCTAGCTGATCATTTAGCAAAGTGTTATAAATATTTTATGAATGAAATCTTATAAATATCATTACATTTTGTAATATTATTGTTTATACAATAGCGTTGCTCTATTGACTAGTGTAATGGTTAGTTAAGAACAATATTTATCTTCCTTCATAAATTAATTTTAAAATTACGAAAAGTTCGTTTATTATGTCGCTGATGGTACCTACTTGTAAGAATTGTATTTGCTGCATTTTTTTTTGTTATTCATTACCAGAACGCGCGAGTTTTTCTGTACGCCGAGCCGTTGACAACAGTCCCTACCTACCTAATGTTATTTTTAAATCAGTTACTACAATGCAAGTGTCGAAGACTTCGGTAAAAAATATTTATTGTCAGGTATAATGATCCAGAGACCAGTAGTTTTAGTTTGAAGAGACATGCCCGGCTAGCTCAGTCGGTAGAGCATGAGACTCTTAATCTCAGGGTCGTGGGTTCGAGCCCCACGTTGGGCGCAATACTTTTTGTTGTAATAGTTAGCCATATCAATGTATACAGATAGCCTATTGCCTCGAAAGACCAATAATAATAGAATTAAACTTTTTGCGAGATTAACTTGCTTGATACGATTTAAAAACAAATGATATAAAGTATAATAAATTAAATCCTATTAATAAATATCTAAAGAAAACAAATAAATACTAAATAGTGCAACAATTTTACTTAAATTAAATAATTTACCAAAATAATAATAATAAAATATTGAACAAAAGGTATGTCAT
This sequence comes from Allophyes oxyacanthae, assembly GCA_932294325.1. Lineage (NCBI taxonomy): Eukaryota > Metazoa > Arthropoda > Insecta > Lepidoptera > Noctuidae > Allophyes > Allophyes oxyacanthae. The sequence continues at coordinate 7,011,408 of OW028633.1, read as the reverse complement.
AAAATATATCAGGCAACAGTGAAAAAATAAATAACAAATACATTAAAATAAATAAAGTATTAATAAAGCAGCTTTTCCTCTCTCCTACCAAACCATGCTGTGCCCGACAGGGTCCATAATTGATCCATAGATTAAGCCTACCATCTGTTTTAACTTTACATTATGGAATGCAATAAAGATTTGATTTGATTTGATTTAAATGCCAAAAACAAAATTTTCATCATGTTATCATTAAAATTTAATATTGATGAACCCGATAATGTAAGAAAATCACATCAATAATTAAATCAATTATAGGACATCCCGGCAAGATCAGTAAGTAGGACATAAGACTCTTAATCTCAGGGTCAATCGAGAATAATTTTTTATTTATTTATAGGGCTTTATCGCTGAGCGATAACGGAATATAAAATAAACGGCCAGAAATAAACAAGTTATTGCTATACAAAATCGAATAACTTGGTTTGTATGGAGCGTATGGAGTCTGTAAAGTCATATTTTCCGTGAAAACAAAGGATATAATAATATGTCCAGAACTTCTCCTCAAAGTTTGAACAAAACGGCATACATATCGAGATAAAAAGAGTATGTTCCTTTTATAACTCAGAGTCATAATATCAGCCTCTCGACTCAGCACTGTTGAACATGGGCCACTTACGTCAACAGCAAAGGAAAACATCAGAACCCGCACACCTGAGAAGGCTCTCGATGGTGTGTGTAGTCCACCAACCCGCACCAACTGATCTACCGCGTATCTAAAGTAGTAATAAACATAAACTCTGGTAATAACTTCATTATGATCGTGAGAGACTAAACTTCGAGATACCTTATAAAATGATTACCGATCATGAAGTTGGGACTCACATCTTCATGATCGGTGAATTAGGTTCTTAATCCATCACACAGGTCTGGTACGGGCTTCACATTCTGAGAAAAGGCCCGTGCCCAGAAATGGGAGATTAATGCAAGAAAGAAAGCAGACATTTATTTAAAAAACATGTTTTTTTTAATGTGCTGCATTATAATTTATTTACGGATGGAAAAAGGGTGGCCTTGCCTTTGCTATGATTTATTGATGGGTGAAAGAACGGTTCATTAAGAAACTTTTCTTTTCTTCCTTGTTTTTTTAGATCTTGAATTATTGCCGCTCGTGACCTTCAGTAGCGCTCTTTAATATACGATTATTTGGCATAATAATGTTACTACTGTTTCTTTGTTGGAAATTATGAGTTTGTTTTTCAGTGGTTTGATTTTATTTTAGGATATTAGGAATAACTTCCTGCCGTATAAGAGGACCAATCCTTGGGGTAATTTGGCATGTTATTACATCATCTTTTCTCAAGTTAGCGAGCGCCGTTAAACTTTGCTGAATAAAATCTGAAATTTACTACTGTATTGTGATTTAGATTTTCGATTTAAATTGTTTTTGTGGCTATATCTAATGTTGTTTTTGTTTCTTGTTTTCTCCATTTGAGGGCTATGTCAGTCACATGGAAAATACATTTTTTATTGCGTTTGGTGCGTGGCAGTCACTGTATACTACAGAACTCTACTTTATGCGTGGTACGCTAGGTTTTTGACATGCTTGGAAGTATCGTAAATCTTATTTTACAGTCGTCTAAACTGTAAACTTTGTGAATGCAGTTTCTTTAGTGCTACGCTCTTATTCTAGCACCTAACATAATAATATAGGTAGTATGTGGTATGTTGGGGGCTTTTTCCTGTAAGTATATAATAATATATTATTAATATAAATAACTTGGTCCTAACATCCGCGTACCAAAGGAACGGTACCTTTTGCGGCAAATTACGAACAAACTTCAAGAGTCGTTAGTGCACGCTAGTGCTTATCTAGTTTGCGCATCATTTTATATACGCTTTTTCGGCAATAATGGATGCAAGTTTCCCCAAGTTTGCGGAGGTACAGCTACCAATTAAAATATAAATTATAGTTGTCTGTTGTAGCGCCAATGCAAGTTATACCTACTCGTACGTATACGTACCTATAGAAAATAATTACCTAATAGTGAAATGGTTCTTAAAATTGTTTTTGGTGTATAATGAAGAGTATTTATATGTGAGAGTATTTTCGTATTTTCTGCGAGATCATCTCGGAATAGAGTTTTCACTATGTTTATGATGATTAGAATTCGAAATGTACGCCTCGAACGGTACCAACCGGTCGAAGCAACTCAATCGGGTTATTTCGAGAAATGTCGGGCTCGACATCGATATCAACTTAATTACCATTGGAGAAAAGTTAGAATTCGGACTTTTTCTCGAATTCGAGCCTACTTCCACTATACGAGCATTGCCCCCCTGCATGGAGGGCAAGCGCTCAATCGCTGGGCTACCAAAGTTTTCGACATTTATCGAATTTTGTTTAATCTACGAATTTCAATTATTTTGAAAAGATTTTTTTGTGCAAGTCGGAGAATCTATTTCTGAATACCTAGTAAGAAAATCTTTTTTACCAGACCACTTTTTTATAAGCATTTTTCTGTTACGACTGATTTGAACTTTCTAATATAAGTATGAATCTTTAGAAATGTAATAAACTATTTTATTTATACAAGAAACATTTTTATCAAGTAACTGTACTTAACTGAACGGACTTCGTTCCGGAACGAACAAACATGAAAAAGGAAAATAACGCAGATAAATAAATGCTCATTTCTGAACGCTTACAAGGGAAAGGACGGTAAGCAAATAAATATTTGTATGTATCTAGTATTTATGTATGAAAAGTGCTATATTGAATGTAGGACTATTTTTCACTAAATTTATACTCTTGTATTATTTCATAATCATGAATAAATAAATAATAAACATAAATATATAATTAGATAAATGAAATGCTTTAACTATGAGACCAACCCTGAAATCGCGAAAAGATCTTGGACCTTGTATATTATAACCGCATACACCACAGACTACCCCATTCCATTTTGTCCATGAATTTTTGTCCATCCAAAGGTTGCCTAGAAAATATCTTTCTATCTAAGCGATAAGACCACCCGCCCAATGTGCATTGATTTACACGATGTTTTCTTGTTTTTTATTTGTGTCAGTGTGCAATAAAGCATAGGTTCTCTTCAATTCTATCATTGCTTTGGAGTCTTTCAGAAACGGAAAAAGTATTTCTATAATCTACAGATAGTTGTTCCGGGTCAGGATGTGTACGCATGTAAGATGTATGTTTGCATACAGGGAAAATCTAAGTGTGGGGAAAAGTTACACGTATGATATAAAAAGAAAGTTTTCTGAACATGTTTCACCATAAGTCCTTCGTAAGGTATAGTCAGCTCGCCGGTCAGTACATCTCCTTTAATGTGTTTTAACAGAATTCTAAGCGGTATCTCAATGACTTATGTAGCTAGACGACAGACGCAGCTTTGGTGTAATGCATTCACGTCTTGACTGTAATTCATACCTAGTGACAGGGTCGAGGGTTACGATGATATGACTTAAGATATGGTCCATAAAGCTGGGAATCCACTAGAGGTAACCGCGCCATGAGCCTAATATCTGTCACCTCGGGTCGAGCTATATTTTGTTGGATTTTTTGTGGCACATAAAGGAGCCTCAGTTTGATTCTTGCATTGAGTGGAGAAGGACGTGTAGTCTCAGGTCGCGGCGCAATGGAGATCTACAACGAGATTTCACTGGTTCGGTTCCATTGACTCGCGTCGCTTTACTGTTGAGCCGCAACGTGCCTCAAGGGTGAGCAGCCTCAGTTTGCCTCAAGTCGAAATGAATACCCAGCGCGTAGAATCACGCCCGTATTTTCCTAAGGCTTAGGTAGAAGTATACTATTGTACATCCACATTTCCCAGATATGAATATTAAATACAACTATTTATTATTATTTTAGTAATTCATCAGAATATTCACATACCTTATCTAATTTACTACATATTTTTATTAATGATCTATATCAATATTTCAATTATATACTGTGAACCAATATTATATTTTATATCTACTTATTATCTATTCACTTACCTACGTCCGTGTGTCACTGCAGGGGGTGCCAACTGAAAATCAGCGCTGGTTGTCTCACATCCAGCATATGCTGAGTTGGTAACCTTTTCGGTACGGGCATGTTTTAAATTTTTTATTAGAATTAGTGTACCTATTTCTTTTTTGTTGTGTTTTGTCTATTGTGAATGTGGCGCCGTCATTATCCCGTACGGAATAAAATTATTTTTCTTTCTTTCAAATACCATGGAATAGGGGCGAGCCTATTGCCATCTACCGGGCACAATCCCAAACTCTGGGCTGATACTGAGAATTATATTTTACTCGGCCTGAGAATTGAACTCAGAACCTCACCAACGATATCTGAATAATAATTTATGTAGCTCAACAGGCGGAGCTTAGACGTACATAATACATGCACGTCTGGACTGTAACTCATACCTAGTGACAGGGTCGAGGGTTCTGGCCGGTCCTAAACCATAATATATGTATGTACATAATAGAATGTCCAGCATTGGGATTAATAAAAACTCATGCTAAAACTCTTATTGGCAGATGCCTATACTGGGTGGCAATAAGCTATAATGGTTATAAGCGTTGGTATTTAGCCATTCGACAATATACAATAATTATTTATTTGCATAAAAACATGGTACAATAAAAGGTCTTACAATCTAATTGATGGTAGACTACATGTTTTGCCATGGTCTGGCATACTTAAACACATCATAATTATAATTATGGTTCATTAGACACCAATATTAGCAATGCACTTAATCAATAACGATATCGTATTATTATGAAGGAACTATTTAAAATTATTAAGAAATATACAAAATTTATTATTTTATTGAAGAGACTTCCAGTATTTTAGTATTAGAGTTCGAAACGGGGTATTTACCATGTTTATATCTCGAATATCCGTGTTTGTTTATCCGTGACCATGGCGCTTGCAACAGTGCCGAAATATCGGGAGCTCAATACAAGATATAAACATGGTAAATACCCCGTTTCGAACTCTAATACTAATGTTAGTGACCATGACAGTTTAAAAACTTCCGGTATTTTATTCAATAATGGACACACTCCGATGTTCAATTCATACTAATGGGTAAAGATACCGTCTTACACAATGTATACCTGATGGGATAAGCCAGAGGTGTGGGTGTGTTGTCTCATATTACCATAGATCGTCAACGACGTCATTAAGTTTTAGTAGTTGGGGGACGCTTGACATTTATGGGACACGATTTTGGTCCTTGGAAAGTTCTGGTCCTTTTATACGAAATTTTACTCCCACAGTCATTTTCTGAGAAAAATGTTATTTATACATCCAGCCCTAGCCGGTACGTTGTGGTTGAAAATATAACAATTCGATAAAAATACATGTTTATCTAGCAAACAATAATGTCTCAAAAGATAAACGTCACGCTTATTATCTCCGAATAGTAAGGTAGAAATATGTCATTTTAAAAACCCACAATTCAATAAAGACAAAATTATGTACTCAGTTTTAACCTATGACTGTATTAAACTTTAAATTCCACTAAGTTCCTTGCAATAATGTTTCTATCAAAATGACGTCATGATACAAAAAATTATCAACATGTTTCATTATTAGCAGCGCAAAAATTGCTGGTTCATCGCAAACCCGACCTGGGGGGCTAAAACGGCCACATTTAGCAATTCATCTAAATCGAATTCATATTCCGAATTCCCAGCAGATCCTTAGCAATTCGTCTAATTTTGGTAAAATGGTCACACATTTTATGCAATTCAATTCATTAGCAGATTCGTATTAGGTGTCATTATTGCCACACTAAAAATATGAAAACCGTCACTTTACCGGTTATTGTTTCTTATCAGTATTTTTTGTAAAAGCTATTATTAAATATATTGTGATAATATAAATATATTTTTCAATAAAATAGAGGTAATAATAATCATTAAAACAATTAGGATTATGTATATAAGCATAAATAAATTATAGAAAATAATCATTTATAAAAATGTTTCTTCGACTGGCAACAAGAGAGAGGTATAAAAAAGTAAGGTTGCCATGACAACTGCAATGGCGGCCAACAATATAATTTTATTAAAATGTCTAACGGAATTAACTATTTGTTGTGTTACTTTCATACATTTATAATGTGCGTTTTTTGTAAAAGTGAATATGATAAAATAACTACTAATTCTACATTTTTGGAAGGAGCTGCAAAGGAACTATGTTGTCTATAAACATTTCAATGGACAATGTTTACACTTCATGTCGGAAGATATTCAGTGAGTAAAACAACAAATTTTCATTATTATGTTAATATTATGTAACACCGACAGCTTCATTCGTTGAGTGCAGCAGCTGAGCGTTAGGTCTTAGATTCAATTCCTAGGTCTGGCAATGTGTTTTGGCCAGTCTCTCTTTCTCATAATGAGTTTATAATACACAGTTATAATAGTACTTTCTCCCAGCCCTGAGTATGGAATTTTACTTCTGCTTCGGCAGACTGGCGACACCGCAGTAAACGGAACTACCTACTATCTTTACAGCTAATAATAATGAGGTTGAGATATTGATTATTATTGTTGACGATGGTACATACAACCACAGACGAAAGTTTTGTCTGTGCATACAACACTACCAATTCAATTACAATAGAATAATGATAAATTTATTGTTTCAGGTTGCCCGCTGGCTCCACTAGATGAGGCTCGCAGAATCCTGTCATTTTGCGAGCAGCGGCTAATGCTGCTATGGCTCATGCTGTCAATATGATTTGTCTCACCATGCCTAGCATCAAGTCTTATTCTGAGAAATCTATTATGTTTTCAATTTGGACCTGAATCGAGCGGAGAGGTTGAAATGTATTAAGCCAGATTCATACCTACTACATGATTAACTATAAATAACACCCATTTATTATTATAAAGTATTAAATGTGACTGTGACCTCAAAACTTTGTTTCATTTTAATAAACATTTCATAACCTACCTAATAGTAATATCCCAATCTACATTCAAATTAATTTACTCACTACCTTAGATTTATGATTGGACCAATCAACAATCTAAGCTCTCTACCTAAATAAAAATATAAAATATATCCAGCCCACTGCTGGGCACGGGCCTCCTTTCAGAATGAGAAGGATTAGGCCTTAATCCACCACGCTGGCCTAGTGCGGGCTGGCTTATTACACACACTATCGACATTTACGAGGTCCTCTCAGGTGTGCAAGTTTCCTCACCATGTTTTCCTTCTGTTAGCGCAAGTGATAGTCAAATTGCCAGAAAAGTCAAGTCAGTGCGGGCTGGGTTCGAACTCAGACCCTCCTGCACGGCAGGCAAGCGTTCGACCGCTAGGCTAAAGATAAAGATCAATTTATTGCTATCACTGCTTACTCACCACATTAGCTCAATACCTATTACAATAATATTAATTGTACTATGCTAAGTATGCTACCTATGCGATATTTTAATGAGTACGAGAAGTTCTAGTGATAAAGTTATGTACAACTTTTTCATATTCTCAGACTTAACAATAACAATGCCCTAAATCTGCCATTATTAATTAAGATTTCAAAGAAATCTGAAAGATGAATTGAAATATGATGTCTTCAAGTAACTTCTTATGAATCTGCTATTTGACACATTTGCAATTCCTATTAATTGAGCCATTTTACGAATCTCCATAGAAAACTGTCAAACAGATTCATTTCATATTAGGAATCATAATATGAATCATAATATGAATTGCTATAAGTGGCCATTTTGTGATTTGAAAATAGAATCGTAATAGGATCATATTATGATTCACCAAAAGCGGCCTTTTTAGCCCCCCTGTTATCATTACAATTGTTTGGCACACTTGGCCTTTGTCAAGGACATTACTTATACCAAATTGTGTACAGAACTGCTATTTCGTAACAATATCACCGGCCTCGGTGGCGCAGTAGGCAGCGCGTAAGTCTCATAATCTTAAGGTCGTGAGTTCGATCCTCACCCGGGGCATATCTTTTGTAAAAAAAAGATTGTTGTGTTAATTGAAATAGTTTATTTACGCTCATTAATTCTGCTTTTAATAATAAAAAAACGGTGAAATAGCATGTATTTTTTTTTCTTTGTTTATTTAACTGCCTTCAGAAAAAAATTGTATGTACTTCGTTTTTTTTTAGATTTGGCAAGGGATAGCATTTTGGAAAATCAAAATGATTAACAAAAGCTAAATAAGATAGTTAAACTTTAAGTACAACTGGTGCTGAGGACCGCAATCTTTGTTTAAATTCTACTATCTCTGTCCTTCATACAATATTTCTTTCTCTTTCCCTCCACACATTAGTACTAAAATAAATAGCACATTTAATTCCCACGACTGATCCGTTAATACGCAAAAAGATCTTTCACAAGCTCTTAACCCACTTAATAACTGCCGTTCCAAATGCAGTTCCTACAAAACCTTCTCAAAATTATATAGAATTAAACGTGAGATGTAAAATCTGTGTAATGGGATTATTCGTACCCGAATTAATGCTGCAAATTAGTCGACCACTTGCTAAGCATAAATATTCAGGTAGCGATAAACGGGTTAATGTTCCGAATTGAAATCTAGGGTTAAGAACTGTGGTTTGGCTTAGTGACTGTATCGGAACTAACAGGTATTGCTTATAGCTAACTAGCTGCGCCCGCGACTCTGTCCGCGTGGACTATGCCAGCAGAGATAATTGAAAAACAAAAAACAATTGCCTATGTCCTTCCTCATGAAGTACACAATTTCCTTGTCAAATTTCATCAAGATCGGTTCAGCTGTTTAGTCGTGAAAAGGTAACAAACAGACAGGGAGACAAAGTTACTTTCGTATTTATATTAGATGCTAAGAAAGCACAAATCCTTTGTGACCTTAGATTAACAAAACTAACTAGTTTTTTTATAGCCGGGTCCACACTGGACGATTCACCGCGCTCCGATCGCGCGCGGTATGAGCACAATCCCAAGGCGCGGTCATGGATGACCTCCAATGACAGAAAAATGTCCCGATGGATTACCTATAGCTCCTACGGGTCAGGCCGTGAATTTGCTCAACACCCTAATTGCTTAGGAACCACAAGTAGACATATTGTTTAGTAATTATAATTTTGTTCTCAATGTTTGTATTCGTTTCTTTAGTGTGTAGTTGCTTGGCTTGCTGTACTCGTTGGTGAACACTGTAAGTGCGGCAATCAATTGAAATAAATAAATAAATAGCAGCTGTGAGCACCTGCTTCTTCTTCTCAGGGTGCGCTAATCGTAGGTATTCGAGTAAATTTCGTATGTATACGGAATTAACCCTCTACCTCGATGTATAACTAGCCGGCCCCCACTCCAAGCTCATCTTAATAGCGGACAACCCGTCATAATTCCCATACAAACGCTCGTAGGTGGCGTTATAACAATTTTTCTTCTAAATATTTTGAATACACAGGTATCTTGTGATCTAGAAAGAAAGAAAGAAAGAAAGAAAAATCATTTATTGGCCACAAAAACAAGATCTATATCTAGTTTTCTATGTAACACAAATATAAATTTCTTCTGGTAACCCGGAGGCTTTTTATGGTGCATTCCATATCTTACAATCTTATCAAGGGCTATTCACATAGACTAATGTAACTGCCAGTCAGCTGTCAACAAGGTTTTATTTTTAAACTGAGCGTCAACGAAGTTCTACGTCTATGTTTTTAAAAGATTTTTAATAAAACATGACAGTTCACGACCACCAACTTACTCAAAATTAAGCCCTGGAGGTTGGTATCGGTACTCGGGCTTAACTCCTGAGAATATATTAATTAATTATAAGAGGCAAGATTCGGTTTTCCTTGACAATTAGTTCTTACCCAAATCTCTTTGTGCTCCCTTCTCTCGATCCTTCATTATTTTCTCTTTTGCGCCCCAAAACGGTGCTAAGCCAAAAATTTAAAGCAACGTGGGAGCTCTCTGATACTCTAAATAGAACGCATTTAAATTAATGAAAAGTATCTGAAATGGTTTTAACAAAAATTCAAGGCGAACGAACGAAATTGTCGATTTGTCAAGCTGAAATGTTGGGCATTTTATCGTTTTTAGGTTTTATTTTTTAAAGTTATCGTTATAGTGATCTAAAGAAGAAAGAAAGTGGATTTATTTTTGACAAAAAAGCCGCAACCTAAACAAATGAAACATGACAGAAAAATAAAATATGTTAAAAACAATAGAAAATCTTAAAACATAGGTAAGTAAAATAAAATAATGAAAAGAAAAAAGGATAGTTTCTGTGGAATATCAATCTGTAGATCATACAAATATTTTCTCTATGCGGGGAGGGAACCGCGTAGACGTGCGTACACGACATTTTTTATCACGATCAATTTTAGAACACCTTTGTTCCGATCCATTGTCGAATGAGGGCTGAAATCCATACTGAGATGCTGCGCTACGACGGTGTCCGTCGTCCTCTTGCGTTGCGACGTCGTGTGTCGTCGCAATGCAGGAGTGGAAATGCGTTGATCTGTTGCGACGACGCAACGCAACGCACTAATGAGGCTTTCCGTTTCCGTTACCGTTACTACACTAGATACCGTTGTACAAGTTTGAAGGTCTCAAGCTACATAAATATCAAATGTCCTCTACCTTGGAAGTCCAGTAAAATAGAGTCGACTAGAGAACTTTTTGTATTTTAAAAAGCATCCAGGAACACCTTTCGATGCGCTACAAGATATCAGACGAAGTTTAAGACAACTTTAACTTGTCGGGACCAAGTTTTGTAGTGTTGTTGGAGTTGATGTCGAAAAATTTTGCTATTGACGACATTAATACGTTGCCGCAGAGTGTTTTGGTAATTTGGATAAATATGGTTTACGTCAAAAGGTGTTTATCAAGAGATTTGATGGTCAACCGTGGATAACATCTATATATTAATACGTGAAGAGAAAACTTTGTACCCCTTTTTAAGCATATTGCGCGCACGGAGGAGTATGAGATTTGGCATAGTTAAAGTTTATATGGAAACTGCAGAAAGCTAAAATTACGGTAGAATTTCGCCCACAGGGCGACCACTAGCACCAATAAATATATAATCGTATTTTATTGGAACTGTTTAATATTATTCACTTATAGTTTTTCAAACCGTCTGTAGAAAAAACACTCGATTTTTTAAACTTCCCAATTTGGAATTACTATCAAGTTTAAAAATCGAGTGGATTTTTCGATCGGGCGATTGGGAGTATTGGGATTCCAAATCGCCCCATTGAAAAAAAAAAACACTTAGGTTTTGACACAGTGGTCCCAATCGCTCCATTACAAAAAAAATCGTGAGCGATTGACACTGTAGTCCCAAAATCCATTATTCACCTGTCGTTTACATCATCACAACTACTTATTTATAGTATAATTACTTTATAATTGCAGAATTTTAATAATAACCAAACATTAGTAACCTTGATATCGATAACCAACCATCGATAATTCTTGATAAAAATTATCGAATGTTACACGTCACTATTCGTGCAAATAGAAAAAGATAACAGAGAATAGTGGCAGAGACATTTTAATGGAATTCCTATTCTTCACAAACATGGCGCCTAGAACAATTTATCTTAAGACAACGTATGTTTGTAGTCTAGATTATATCATTTCAGTAAAAAAACTTACTTTTTCATTTTTATTTGCATCTCTTGTACGTTTATCCCATTTTCAGGGTTCAATATTTCATTTCCAGAACATTGAAATCGCTTTTTTTAATATCGGAAATCGCCATATCATGGTTGGTTGTAATTTTGTAAATAAGTGCTGTAATAAAACCCCCGACTCTAACTAGAAAAATATTATAGTTTAAAAAAAAAACTAAAGAAAACGCTTTTGTCATCCAAACTAAACGTGTATGCACAATCGGAAACCGGGAAGTGGGTCAAATTTAACATCCAAGATTTTTTTACATAGTTAGTTAGTTACAAGTGAAGCTAATAAAAGCTTTTTAAAAATATCTATGAGTTTTATAATAAGAGAAGAAGTGTTGAAATGTAAAAGCCACTTTTATAAGAGAAACTAGAGGTCGCGCGGTGCGCGGGCCGCAAGCGCTTATCGATCGCTACCCCGTTCACACGCGATACTATTAGCAACCGCGATCGGACGCAGTAAATCGCCAAATCGCGATGCAGCATCGAAGCAGTCGCTAAATCGCGCGATTTAGTAACCGCAATTGGACTCAGCGAGTCGCTAAAATGCGACGCAGCATCGAAGCTATCGCAAAATCGTTTGTCGCCGGTGCTAAAAGTAGCTCGTGTGAACGGGCCCGACACGCGGATACCAAACAGAAAAATATCTATGAGTTTTATAATAAGAGATGTTGAAATGAAAAAGCCACATTGATAAAAGAAAAAAAAATTGCTAATCTTAACCCAGCGCGATAACATTGCCTTTTCTTTATCTAATCTTAACTGCAAGAGTTTGTCAGCTGATTAAACTATAGTTTAACAACATGATTGATGACTCACATCGGTGTCTGTTACACTTGCGCGAGATAAACAGCTGTTCATTCGACAATTTAATTTATTCTCAGATGAATATGATAGGGGGGACAATTAAGCATAATTCTGTCCCTCTCTCACACCAGTTTGGATGGAGAAGGGGAGAAAGGGAAAAGAAGCAATTTTGCTAAGAATTTTTAGAAATAGAAATAGACATCTATTCGCAGAAACGTGGTGCACAAGTTGTTATAATAATATACAGTACAAAGTGTTCCGCCTTTGTAAAGGCATGTAATAATTCGTTTTTAACCCCTGACAAAAAGAGAGGTGTTATAAGTTTGTAGTGCGTAACTTTGTATCTGTGGATCTGCGAATCTGTCTGTGGCATCGTAGCTCCAAAACGAATGGACCATTGTAATACAAAATGTAATAAAAACAGATATCGCCATATCGCGTTGCGATAATAACGGCTTTATAACGCTCTGTTGTGTTCCAGCTTTAACACGAAGAAAAACGTTCACACTAAATCACAACGTAACTGGTTTAAAAACTCAATATCCGTTTTCGTATGGGTTACGTCTGAGTGAAAATAAATCTTGGTCCTTTCAACTTAAGAATTTTGTATGTAAAATACTGTTTCATTTTGTTGCTTCAGTTCGGTGGACACTTTACTTTTATACAAAAAAATTTATTCTTATTTAAAAATAGAACATCCAATTTCGAACTGTTTAAAAAAGATAACCCTATATTTTCACAAGGCCTACCGTGTTCAAATTCCGTGCGTTTTTATTTCGCAAAATCTTTGAATTATGAACCACAGAGGAAGCGCGCGGACTGCGAGAAAAAATTCGCGTACCTAAATAAAGCAGTATTTTATTGGTTGCAGCGAAAAAAAACGATTTATGCCAAATACGTCCCACAAAGTTTCGGCTCGCATAAAAAAATCCATAGATTTAACTATGGATTTTTTTATGCGAGCCGAAAAAATGTGGGGCATATGTGGCTTAAATAAAACAAACGCACCGCAACTCAAGTCATCGCACCGCAGTAGGTACGCGCCAGCTCTAAGTCAATTCTAAATTGGAAATTAATTTGAATAAGAAACAGTACATTTCTAGTTAAATTAATAAATTAAGTTTTGAAGATAGAAGAAACAGAACATAAGTATGGAACAAATGCTGAAAACGTATCTCCTTTCAGAGCGTTCTACAATTCAGACCAAACATGGAAGCAGCTTCCAAACACATTCGTACAGAGGTTATTTGTTTATTCACAGAATTTAATTGCGCTGAAACAGGCTAAGCAAAGAAGGTATAACAAAAATGTTTGCATATTCATGAAGACCCGAAGGATCGGTCTCATTTGCAAAATTAATCCGAAAGTCTATGAGGATCTTTACAGCTAAAACAGCCGATTTATTTTTATACTTTGCGCCATTTTTACCCGACTGCGCGACGCAAAGGAGGGTAATGTGTTTATCAGCCTATTTATGTATGTTTTTTCCTTTGTGGCGCTCGAATCTAAGGACCAAACGCGTGGGTTGATTTTCATGATTCTTACGTCAATCGATTTTTGTAAGTGTCACTAAAGACATGACAGTAATCATAATTCAATATGGTAACAACCAGACGCCATATTGTGAAAAAGAAAAAAAATAAGTCGACGAACTATGTTAATGTGACTAGGTATTTAAAATCATTTTTTGGTTTCTGTTTTAATTTTTCAGAAAACGTTTATGGAGAAGGAGTGCAGAAAGATAAAATTACGGTCGAATTTTGACCACCGGGCGACCACTACTAAGTACCCTTTAATAAAGCCATTTATGTCAGCAGTGCTTAGATCACTAGAACATATTCCGTAGCATAGTGCAGTCTCAATTTTGCTTTCTTGGTTCCACTCGCCAATTTGCGTGTAGAACTGAGTACAAACCATTGTCCTACAGTCGGCTGCATAGAAGTGTGTAGAGAGGTGACATTGTCGATAGTTTCTTTGTATGTTAATAAAAAATTATTATATTGTTTTCAGTGCTTAGTTTTTGACATCCAAATTGAATATTTGAATAATGAGGATTAGCATAAATATATATATATAAATACTATATATCTATGGCTGTGATTACGTTCACGACAATTTTTTTTTTATAAAAATTTGGACCCTGTTTCACCCCCGTAGAAGTCTAATTTTGTTTTGTTTGGAAAAAAAATCTTTAGTGTATGCTTATAAGGAATCTACTAGCCAAATTTCTAATATGTAAGGTTTATAGTTCCTAAGATATCGTGATTAGCCAATGAGTGGTAGTGGTTTTCGCTTTTATATAAAATTTATAGATTTGGATTCATAAACTCAAGAGAAAAACTTCCATAATATTGCATTGTTCTCTATCTTCTTCTCTTTGGATTCAATTAGCTTTGTAAAGATAAGTTTTCTGTCGCAGGACTACTAAAAGAAACTTCATTAGAAATACGTAGTTCCATTGTGCTCATATTTCTGTATCATTTTTATTAGTATGTTTCCTGGTTACATATATAAATAAATAGGTCCCATCCAATATTTTAGTGCTAGGCACTTGTCAGTGTAGCATTTTCCATCCAGTCCTATCCAATACCAAATCTTTTAAATCTTTATGTTTCTATATTCGCTTTTTCTTTTAGCTAATAAATATAATTTATTTATTTATTTAAAATGCTTCATGTACAATGTACAAAGGCGCATTCTCTACCAGACAACTTTAGGGTGATGCAGGGACAATGAAGGTAGATGCACCAAAAAACAAACTTAAATGAGAGTTATATTAAATTATACTTAAAAACAACTATTTAAACTTACTTAAACATGTAATGTGTGTAATGTCAATGTAGTTTCTTCTTGGTCTTGGGTGGTTGGTTGGTTTCTTTTGGCCTCTATTTTCCATTCTATAATGTTGGTAACGAGCTCTTCGTCCCTAATCAAGTGAAGCAGGTCATAAATTGTATTTCCTTTAAAACATTTTTCTTGGACCAAATTCGTCGACATCTTTCCCCACACTACTTAAGCTACATCTCGCGTGCCATAGGCGACACCTTAATGGTCCACCACTTCGCTCATTTTCTACACCACTCTGTTATTTTATCATCGTGTCAAGTGCTCCGACGTATTCTTACTATTTTATTGTTCAAATGTTGAATTTATTCGTCTGGAGTTTTGCTAACTGTGTTGTTAGTATAATTTTATGTGGTACTGACGAAATTCTGGAAAATGTAAATTGACGGTTATAGCTTTATCAGGTACAATATATACAGAATTTTTTTTTATGTAGTGCGCATAACTTGTAGAGTTATTCAGTCTCTGTTCCTAAATGCAACCGTAGTATTGGGATACACTTTAAAAAAAAAACGAAAATTCGACTTAGTACGGGGGGAGGCATAATTTATTAGCGCAAGCGATACAAAATCAAATTTTTATTTTGTTTTAGAGTGCATTTTGGTCATGCAGTTGCATTTGGGAATGGAAACTGAATCACAGCAAACTTTGCGCACTATAAAAAAAAAAGTCCTGTATAGCAGTATCTGTATGGCTGGCTATGTCACAAATCCTACTAAGCGTCTGATGAAGGTATCCTCATATCGTTTGTTGTACCGTTCACCTGGAGAATCGTCGAATACTATACCTACGGAATCATATTTTGTACTTGCTAAAAACAGCAACGGTATTCTGATGACCGTTTGCACTATGGTACTTTTAATGAGGACGATCCTATTGCTATGTATGGAACACAATTCCGAAATAAATGAACCGCACTGAATATAACGCATTGCAATCCAAAGAAAAATTTGGAATCGAAAGATAAAGATAAAAGTAATTTTATTTTGTAAATATGGGTACAGAAGGTACAAATAATAAATCAAGATCAGTCATATTTTACCTGTTCGCATGCAAAAAATTTAGATAAATGAGTCAGTATAACATGAACGTATGTGAGTAAAAAAATACAGAAAAGTAAATTTATTTAGAAAAAGCAGAACAAAATTACAAATATAATACTATAATATAGTATATTGGATATTTATTTATACTTAAAGTATATTTAATATTGTAAGTGCTATATAATGTAATTTCACTCTTGTCCATCCAACGGTTGCCTGGAAGAAATCGCCGTGTACGATAAGGCCGGTATTGTACAATTTATGTTCGTGCAAGACTTTTGTGTATATTTGTTTTACTGGTGTACAATAAAGAATATACAAATAAACTAATATAAGACGATCGCGAGCTACGTACGTATACTAATATAACTAGGAACAGCTGGTAAAACGATTTCCCAAACAAATACAATACTCTTAAAGATAACCACAGAACACAAAAACTACGAACAAACACGGTACTTCAATTTGTGACTATGACCTACATAAACGCAAACATTATGCCCGAGTACTTTGGTAAAGTTGGTGGCCCCATGGAAACAAGAACAAATTGCGACCAGGAACGTTTATACAAGAAGTTTGCTCGTATGCAGTTTTAGTACACACTTTGTTCGGAGAAATTACTTCATAATAACTGTTCCTTTAGTTATTGCTTATTTGAAACTTGGTTTTGGAAATCGTTCGAACACTATTGAGACTAGATTATAAATTGATGTGGTAATGGTATTATGAAAGATGAAGGATTTAATATAATTATATAAAGTCTTGCCATTCTAGTTCCGATCCCTTTATGTGGTTATTGTAGGTATTCATCATTATGAACAACTTGTACTATGGGACGAAACCTGAAATCGCGAAAACAAAAAACTGTTGTTGCATACAAATAATTCAATATTACTCTACTAGATGTATGGAACAACAATTTTTTTTTTGTGATTTCAGGTTTTGGATTGGGCCAAAAAAGTACCTAGGACCTTATATGGAAAAATGATATTTTTTTAAATGTTGTATTTTTGGCATCTAAAAGAAAAGTTGATGTAGCCTATCTAATCCCAACTGTCCACATGAGGCATTGAACAATACTAAAATCTGCGTTTCGTAAATATCTTCACTTTACAATAATACAGCTACTTTGACTTTTTCCTGGATTACAATTAGCAACGTTTTAGGTAAAGCTCACTTTAAAATAAAATATATGCATTCATTTTTAGATTATCAAAAAGATAGAAAGCTCGTTGAAGTTCTAGATAAAGCAACTAAAGAAAATAGCATGGCTCAGCTTACACAGGAAAAGGGAGGAATAATAGATTGTATCAACGACGGCATTCACCTCACAGTAAACATACAACCCGAGTGAGTGCTTAAACATTCAAATAGAATCCGACCATTTTAAAAATACATAATTCAGTCAAGAATTAATTCCAACTACGCGGGGAATTTGAATGAAGTTACAGGTGGATGTTGCAAGGGAATTAGAGAGGTACCTGAACGAGTCTCATCTAAATTTCATATTGAAGTTGCATCCGCCTTTATTCAAGCTAAAGTTTGCCTGAGTTTGCGTTAGGGCAAAGTGACTTTCTTTTTACGAATTCCTTTGCATAATAATTGGCTTAGTAATACTTTAAGACTTGGATTATTCACAGCGGTAAATGCGTTAACTGTGTTTTGTATAAAGCTTTTAAATTAGCTTTAATTACTTTATAGGGGTGTTTGAAAGAATTTTTTACTTGCAAATTTCTTTTGTTTGGATTATGGAAAATCTTAATTATTTTTTCTTTGCATTTTTCAATTCATGTTTTAGGATTTTAAGTATTTGAGATTCTTCGAATTTCAAAGGATTCCCTGGATTTTTAATAAATAACCGTAATGAAATTTCTTTGCAATTTTTTGCTAAGGTTTTCATGTAGCTGAATATCAGTTGAATTAAATATGTTCCGGAAATCAATTTCCAAAAGGTGTCCAGTTCTAAAACTAATAGAAACATTATCAAATAATTTACTTCAAAAAAAGCTAATCGTGTCCTCTCACTTCACTTCAATAACGTCGTCAATGTCTTCAACAATAGTTTATTTATTCACGCCTCACAAACCAAAACACTTGCTCCACAAAAAGAAATCTTTCCTCAGAACAACATGCACATCACAAAGCGCGCATTCGTCAAGTAAAACAAGACGTGTAATCCATTAAGCTCTGTATGTTTTGGCGAAGTTGGAGCAAGAAGCGAACTTCCGAGCAATTTGGCCGCACACCACCGCAGCCGTGCGCTTATGTGCGCGTTCTTATAATGTGTGGTTGAATGTGGGGAAGGGAGCGATGGTATATATAGGACGAATAATGAAAGTAATTAATTAGGTGCTTTTATTCTTGTTTCAGGTTAGAATTTTATTGTATTTGTACTTAATAGAATTGTAAGTGGTATCGAAACTGCAATCCACTCTACAATAGATGATGCATTTTAAGTTGAAATGATTGTTAAATCGGTAGATTTCATTGAACGTATAGAACCCGTTTTAATAAGTCTGAATAATGATCAACAATTAGACAAAGACTGTCGTTAGTGACATAATAATTTTCTATCATCAGCACATTTAGCAAGCGGGTTGATGACTTACATTATATTTGCTTTCCATGCAGGAGGGTCTGAGTTCAGGCCCGGCCCGCACCTTTGACTTTTCGATGGTATGTGCAGATCAGAATTTGATTATCACTTGCGTTATCGGTGAAAGGAAACATCGTGAGGAAACCTGCACATCTGAGAGGGCCTCATAAAGTTCTCGACGGTGTGTGTAGTCCATCACCCTGCACCAGGCCAGTGAGGTGGAGACCTAACCCTTCTCATTCTGAGAAGAGACCCAGCCCAGCAGTGGGACAGTAATGGAGATTTATTTTAATTATTATTTAATTTTCAGTGAGCGCCTATCAAGATTTTGGGTTTAATTGTTACAAAAGTGTTGATATTGCTCCGTAGCTTGCAGATTTCGTTTAAGAGACAACATTTCAACTTCATCTTTCTCTGAAATATTTCTCTTTGCAAGTTTATATTAACAATCAATAGCTATGACGTCATTATCCTTCAGCTATCCGCTAATATCTTCCCCATTATCCCACACGTGGAGCAACCAGTAGATAAGTTAATATTTGACCCAACTCTCAGATAGGGTCTGTTTACAAACGTCATAGGCAGGAATTTCAGCTGATGTGGTTGTGTTATACCGTTTCCTATTAATTAATAGCTAGTTATGAGTTGCCTAGACTTAATGATTGTTTGAAATTAGCTTGTATTGGGAAAGCTTTGAACGTTTCGAAATATTAGTGTGTGTCTGTGTTGATGTCAGCATTAATTTTGCTGTCATTATAAAGTGTTGAGTCGTATTGACTGAGTTGTGATTGGTTAGTGTTAGAAATTTTTGGTTAGTTACCATGTTTTGAACTTAATTCTCCTTCATATAATTCGGTGGTCTCGTGACCTATTGGCTTTCCTCAATGGAGTGAATTCAATATTATACACATTTCTTCCTCAGTCAAATGTTTTACAAACTCTACACCTTTCGAAAGCCTAAGATTTTGCAGCAAATTATTATTAGTTGCTAATACTTTAGTAGTAGTTTTACTAAAATACCTGAGACTTATGTGTATAGTAGCTATGTTTAAAATTTAATTGTCATTCCCAAACTACATACAGAGTGTTGCCAACTTAAACATTTATTCTGAACAACTAAATAAAACAAAGCAACGCCAAGACAGTTCACACTCGTTTAAGTTAATTAAAAGACAGTAAAACAATTGTATGGTTAGGGAGACAAATCGGTTCTGGTTGGAGTAATAATTGTAGAACATGATGGTGGATTGGGATAGACAGTGCCGTATGATATTAATAAAACAAGAAAAGATTAATAGTATTTTGGAATATGAAGTTATGATAACAAAATAAATGAACCAAGCATTTAGTCTCGTTACTTTAAAAATTGTAACGCCATGAAAATTAAATAAACAAGTTATTGCTATTAACAACCGAGGACTTGGTTCGGATGATGCCTGCAAAGTTAACATATCTACAGAGAAATAACGTAACGGCTAGAAATAAAGAACTTATGCCTATTTATAACCGAATTACTCGGTTCGGATGGAGTCTACAAAGTCGTTTTTCCGTGTAGTTATTGTACTTATATAAAGCGAACGCTGTCCACTGCGATATTTATCAGACTCTTCGTTCACCGATAAAACTGCAATACGAGAAATAGGTATTTTTTTTTAAATGCTTAGGTGGTCTTACAAAGCAAACTAGAAAACTTGAAGTTATAAAAAAAATTGTTCAAAAACTAAAACCCGACTACTGAAAAGGTATGAAACAAGAAAATATTAACATATATTCATAGTGATGTTCAGAGGATAGCCGTGGTCGTATGCCACTTTGCCCTAAACTGTATTGTTTTGTTAGGGTAGCTGTAGGTGGCATACGACCACGGCTATCCTCTGAACATCACTATGAATATATGTTAATATTTTCTTGTTTCATACCTTTTCAGTAGTCGGGTTTTAGTTTTTGAACTTATTTTTTTTTTCGGACCCGCCTGTAACTGCCGTCAATATATATATATATATATATATTTAAAATGTGCTAATTAAGCCCTTTCATTTGATACCCAACACGAAAAAATCAAACATAATTTTTTTTTTAGTTCGTTACTTTATGTCTTCTAGAGGGCGCCATATTAAATTTAATGTGACGTCACATAGCCTATAACCAGCGGACCATTAAAACGCTTCCAACGATACCTCATTTGTCGAATTACGATAAGTAGCTTAGAAGTTATGAGGGAACAGATGAACATACATACATACATACCGGTCAAACATATAACCCTCTCCGTAGTCGGGTAAAAAAATAACCAAGTGACAAATTAATAGTCAAACATCTGTTTTAACCAGAAACGTAATTTTGAAGCTGTCTTAGCCTGGGTTGCACCATCTTACTTTAACTATAACAAACATCGATTCTTCAGTTAAAGTACTACCGGTTTAAGCAAAAACTTTGTTGCACCATTTGACAATTGTTAGCTAACGTCATAATTTTAACTGTAACCGTTAACCGCTCACGCTTCGCTGGTAATTGTTATTCTATTTGTAATGTAACCTATATAAAACGTCTTGTCACTTGTCGTCTTTTAACTTTAACGGTGCAACAGTAGATAGATAAATTCTATGGTCATTGTTAATGTTACTGTTAAAGTTAACTTTGACAGTAATAATAACCTAGCCATTGGTGCAACCCTCACTTCGAAGCTAGAAAGATTAACGATCGTCAGTTGTTATCTCAAAGTCGTTACAGTACGTGACAATGGTATATAAATCAGTATGAAGTGCACTGGACAACCAACATACGGCTGCTAGAATAGACTGTTATTATAGTAGTTTATGAAACTGTTGCATAATAGGGTTAAACACGAGTGATTTAATACCTAGTTATGTGCAGTTTCATACACTACTTTACCTATACTCAAGCAATAGGTACCTAGATAAAACATTAATAATGTAAATAAATAAAAATGGCGCTGAAATTCAGCAGTGTTAACACGCATGCGCTCTAGCGTGCCACGCATGCGCCCTAGCCGCGTCACGATAGACAATGTGGCGGCTGCTATAAGAAAATAATTGAATATTCCTTGGTGGAACCGAAGTGTACTACATATAATAGAAAACAAGTTATTTTATAGTATTGTTTTGTCAACCTCTCCGCTCGATTAAGGTCCGATTAAATTGATAACATAATCGATTTCCAGGAACTGGTGGGCAAAGGATCGGTGCCACTGCCAAGCTAGATGCATTGAAGACCGCGACTTCAGAAGCTGTTAAGTTTTTTAAGAAAATTATTTTATCCTTTTTAGATTGTTGCAGTCGGTCGGATTGAGAACCTCCTCCTTTTTTTGAAGTTGATAAAAAATAAAACTTCAGCATTTGATGTATCAAATAAATGAAAATATAAACCCGTTTTCCAAGTTTGTAACATTCTACAAACATATCTGTATGCTACGAATGTTCTAGTCTTTTCCAGAACATTCTTTAGATCTAAAGTGAACTTTAACAAGAGCACACAATTAGGTGGCGCACGACCGGTGCCACGTGCTGCGCTAGTGTACTTTTATCTCGTTATATGTGAAGACGTTCTGATTTACAGCTTTGTTATTAGTGAAATTGTGTTGACTAACTGACAGAAGTGTTGGCAGATATTTTTGAAGTGAAACTTCTATATAGATGGGGAGTATTAGGATTTTTCTGTCACAAAAAAGCGTTATGGCCGCGTGGGTTAGACGATATTGAAGTTTCACTTCTACTATGTGTCCCAGCACACATTTTTTATTTTTTTTATTGGTCAGAGCTGATTTGTTAATATTTTTGGTATATTGGATATTCTTGTCTCAAGTAAGCCCAAAATATTTCACAGATCTCGAAGGCTATATCGAAGGAATAAATCTCGAAAACTTTGACGTTTAATACAACAATAAGAAGTTGGGAAGCAACTTTAGAACGGTGTATAACCAGAACTACTAACTATACCTATGTTAATGTTACCTAAGGGAGCCGTTACTGAGAACTCCTTTTGTTTTGAGAAATATCTTTGACTTATAACTTGCCCAAGGAGGCTTCAAGTAATAGGTTTGTTAAACTAGTACTACTTGAAGTTAGGGTAGATAACAGGAATTGTGGTATTTTGAGGGTAGTTTTAATAGCAAATAACGAGGTCAATAACATTGTTTCAAAGGTCGTATTTATTAATCCTTAATAAAATCCAGTAGTACGATGAAAGTTACGCGCTTCAGCAATTTTGTGTTTCCGAATAATAATAATTATTATAATATATTTATGAGGCAGGTGGTTGAGACAACTGGTAAGTGACTGTATCCTGCTGTTCCCCACTTGGTTTCATTCTTGCAGTTGAGAATATTTGTCAAGTCTATTCTTGAACTGATTTACTTTTTGGGCTGAGACTACGTCTTTTGGGAGCTTATTCCACGCTCTGACTATTCGATTGCTCAGAAAGTGTTTGTGAGGGTTATTATTTGAGAAGCTGGTACATAACTTAAGGTATTAGTACGACTATGCAACTAATGTTCGAAGGTCCGCGTCTCGTTGGTCACTCACGAGATGCCTATTCTTTATATTATTAATTTATCGCTATACAATTAAATATACACTTAATTACACACATATACACACTATCGGGAAGTTTAGAAGGCCCTCTCAGATGTGCAGGTTTACTCACGATGTTTTTCTCTGATCGGCACATAAATTCAACAAGTCAGAGGTGCAGGCCGGTTTCGGACTCAGACCCTCCTGCATGGAAGGCTAGCGCTGTTTGTGTTTATATAAATAAGAATAAATAAATGAGTACGTTTCACATATGCTCACGCTTCAATTCGATTGCCAAGCGTGGTCATGTGTAGATATACCTAGCTTATAATATAAGGTCTTATTATAATAATAGAAAATATTTTAAAGCTAGGCTCTATGAATGGTATAGAATTCATTTCAAATATCAAATTAAAGTTTCAGTAGATTCATAGGAGCGGCGACGCGATGCGTGTGTGTGTCAGAGCAGCCGAGCCAGCCAGGTCATGTTGTCGAGTTCATGACTTTAGTGCCATTATTAATCAAAGAGGAATAAAGATTTTATGCAAACGGAAACATCAATTATTTTAATAAATTTTGAAAACTTATAAAAAAAAATAGGTATCTATTATTTGAATATTTTTTTGCTAAATCGAGTCTTTGTATAGATTTACCTCCTAAACTATTTTGCATTATTAATATAAGACCCTATATTGTTAGATATGGCGGTCTTCGAATAACTTATCCGTACCATATTTAATCCTATATCGCATGCATAGTCCGCTGTGTACTAAAATCGAACTAAAGATTCATACTCATTAAATCCTCACGTACAAGTATTAAAACGAAGCTTTTAAACGTTCGAAACCACCGAAGACGCACTTCTGTTTATTTATAGCACTTTGATGAAGTTTTAAGTCTATAGCGCTGTAAAATTTATAACGTAACCAGTATAGACAGATCCTTCCGTTTATCGATAGAAGTTCTTCCTTGTTTTGGATTTTGAAAGCGCGAGGGAGGGGTTGGAGATCAACGTAGTGTGGTGGTGATTTTAGAGTGAGGACAGAGTCTACAGATTGTTTGCTTCTCAGCGGTTTATGGAAGTAGATAATGGGGGCGTAGGAACGGCAGATGGGTCTTGGTTGAGGCCATGGAATGTGCAAATTTTCTTGTACCTAAGTACTAGAGTTGGCCAAAAGAGTACGTATCTAGTTTGATCGACGCGCTAGGATACTCATTGGCGACGAGGAACTTGTTTTAAATAAGCTCCAAAGCTTAGAGCATCGCCGCTCTCAGCATCCGAAGTTCTCGATGGAATCCCGGGCACAGCTAGAAATATATTATAAAGGATATATTTTATATAGTGCGAATTTGCAGCGTTATACAGTATCCGTTCCCAAATGCAACTGCAGAACTAAAACTCACTCCAAAACAAAATAAAAAAATGATTTTGAATGGCTTTCGCTTATTAAATCCCTGACTCCAATCAGTAAAAGAGCTGTAACTTTTGAACGGCTGAATAGATTTTTATGAAACATAGCTAAGATGATACCCGATTAAAAGATACACAGATACACACTACAAACTTATAACACTCCTCTTTTTTGTCGTACGTTAAAAACAATCGTGTTTGGTCCTCAAAATGTACGTAGTGTATAAATTCGGTTGTTTAATGGCCCCAACCGCGGCGTCTCAGGAGATGATTCAGCCGCGCATTCTGTTTGGTCTTTGTTACCAACTTTCTTGTTACACTTGCCTGCGATTGCGTTTGTATTTGTGTAAAAATAGTGCGTTTGGTTGTTTGAAGATAGGGCGTTTTTAAATTAGGCAGTTCAGACAGAATAATCATATCGGTGGATATAATCTCATTTAATTTTACCTGACAAAGTTGCAGTAAAAAAAAGCGCGTCTCGCTATAACTTTGGCGAATATATATAGATATAAAAATAGTTTTGTAACTTGGAATGAATAAATAAAAAAGGATCGCTAATGAATTTAACAGCTATGTATGGATATTCGATCGTAGCTCAAAACGAATGATCCGATTTTGACAAATAAGGTATTGTTTGTTTTGTCTTTAGTGTGAGAGTGTCATAGACTGCTTTACTTACTTTTACTTTACTTTACTTTACTGCTACCGACATTCCGGTTATAGTGTCAGTGTTGGCACTGTTTAATATGACATAGTTCTTTATTGAATCTAAAGCTAACATACAGCTTTTTGTCCATGTGACTCCTCCTTGTATCTAGAACGACTCCTCTTCAGAGGTAGCAATCAAACATACTACTACTGATGTTAGCCTACATTATCCCACTGCTGGGCAAAGGCCTCCCCCCACGATTTCCAGGCTTTTCGGTCTAGAGCCAGTGTGAACCATTCGTTGTAAGTTTTATCAAGTTCGTCCCGCCATCTCTTTCGTGGTCTGCCGCGTCGCCTTCTCAAGAATCAAACATGGATAATATTTTATTTAATAATAATACACATTTAACATGTTTAGTCGGTAGGTAAGCCTTGATTTGATAAATCATAATTAATGTCTAACTAATCTAAAATAAAACAAATAATATTAGTCTTAACCTGGGATTAAAATGACACAGAAAACAAACATTTAACTTTGCGGTGTTTGATGTGTAGAATTATGAAAGAAAACAATTTCGTAGATAGAAAAATATATTAAAACTTTGTCAAAAGATGTTTTATATCTACACAACTTATTAAACCTATAAATTAGCACATTTTTTGGTTTTAGAATTAAATTTATTTACATTAAAACTACTATTAACGTAATTATTATTGTAAAAGGCCTCTTTTTCATTGCATTTTAATTGAAAATCTTAGTTTATCACTTGCCCGATAAACTGGCTGATTGCCTATCCACAACTTAACTGGTAGAACAAAATTCTGTCTCACAAGTATCTGATAAGTAAATCTAGTGGATAATATCTGATTAATTAACAGATAGATCTAGTAGCCGTATTTTTCTTTCTCCATTGAAAACGCAAGAACATCCAACTAGGTGAGGTGATTTTGCCGGGCGAGCCGAACCCTGATGGAAGTAGTCGGGCAGTTGAACACAGGATAATTTGCTATGTAGTGTGCAAAATTTGCAGAATTCACTCCAAAATAAAATAAAATTTTGATTTTGTATGGCTTGCGCTAGTAAATTATGCGTGTCCCCCATACTAAGTCAAATTTTCGTTTTGTTTTAAAGTGTATCTCAATACTGTGGTTGCATTTAGTAACAGAGACTGAATCACTGTACAAATTATGCGCACTACATAAAAAATATCCTGTATGTGTTAGACACACGAGTGTGTGATCTTTTTCCTTGCGTAATGCAAGCTTCGTAATCTGATTGGTCGAATTTGTATTGTGTACGATCATTGTAGTTAACTTGTCACGTTTGCTACGTAGTATATTTTTATGGCGCTAATGAATGATAATGAAACAGGCCCTTAATCTTATAAAATACATATGACTCTTGATAATGTCAAGAGTCAACGTGTTATTTGGAGAAACTGGAAGTCAGAACTGCTGTGGTCTGATCACCAAACCACAATTTCGAACTGTTTGGCATAAATGTAGTGTTTGTAATTGTAATATGCGGTGACAGGATGACCACGACCTAGATAATAGTTCAACGAAACATTTTCAATAATTCCGTTCATTTACTTTATTAAATATTGATCCAATATACATACGAGTATCATGTTAAACTTGCTTTCAGATAAGCATGGAAGCACTAGCTTTGAATGAACATTAAACAATAAATACTATCATATTATGACTTATTAAAATTATAACCATTCATCTTTGATCATGTCAGAAGCCTTTTCCGCAATCATGATAGTTGGAGCGTTTGTGTTACCTCTGACAATCAAAGGCATTATTGAAGCATCAATCACTCTTAATTTCTCTATGCCATACACTCTCAATCTTGAGTCTACAACCGCTTCTTTATCCCACTTTGGACCCATCTTACAAGTGCCTACAGGATGATATATAGTTGAAGTGTACTGAATTAGGATACAAGTGAAATATTCATCCGAACCCCAAATGTATCCAGCACAGGCTGGAACTGGGATCTTAACATAAGTAGCTCCACTCGCTCTAAATGCGTCAGTTTCTTCCATACTAACAGCGAATTTTAATCCTGCTATCAAAGCCTCCATATCTTCTCTCTCAGTAAAAAATCTTGAATAAATCAATGGTGGTCCAAATATTGGATCAGTAGTATTAAGTAATATAAATCCTCTACTTTTGGGAGTCAATAATAAAGGCCTAGCTGATAACCCGTCGTAGAATGCCAAAGGGAAAATGTTTGTTGATATATACGTTGTAGGGTCCGCGTAAAAGTCTTTAACGTTTCTCCCATCGAAATGGAACTGTATATTTGGAACATCACTATAATCCGAACTTATGAAAGCTGTGCCTACAAGTGTTCCCGTTGCTGCTAAAGGTCCCTTTTTGGGTAAATTTTGACCATGAAATTCGTG
This sequence comes from Allophyes oxyacanthae, assembly GCA_932294325.1. Taxonomy (NCBI): domain Eukaryota; kingdom Metazoa; phylum Arthropoda; class Insecta; order Lepidoptera; family Noctuidae; genus Allophyes; species Allophyes oxyacanthae. The sequence continues at coordinate 6,983,456 of OW028633.1, read as the reverse complement.
CACTTCTTCCAATAATTGTTGGCCATTTACAGCTGTTGATGTTTTATTTGACAAAGCCAATGTCAAAGCATCTGTAGTGACGTGATCTTGAAGATTACTACCTACACTTAATTCAGATAGAACTGGAATATTAAGACTTTTCAAATGGTATTTTGGTCCAATACCAGACAACATCAATAATTTTGGAGAGTTTATAGTACCACCGCTAACAATGACTTCTTTTTCAGCATGAGCTGCGAATATTTCTCCATTTTTAACATACTCAACTCCATAAGCCACCTTTGTAATAGGATCAATAAGTATTTTAGTAGCATAAGCAGTATTAACGATATGCAAATTTGGTCGCTTATGTCTTATAGGACTAATGTATGCTCTGTTAACAGAGTTTCTTTGACCATATTTTGATGTTGTTTGGGCAATGTCTGTTCCCATTTGGTTCTCGCCGTTGAAGTCAGTGATAGGAAGGCCTTTTTCTTTGAAAGCCTGGACCAGCATCATTGCGTTGATGTCGAGGTACTGGAATCGTTCGACGTTAACAGGGCCACCGACAGCATGGTAGTAGCTATCATGAACCTCCATATCTTGATTGTCTTCTGCTTTCTTGAAATACGGCAGCACCTGGAAAATGTATTGTTTATTTAATACTAATTAACTATGTTTATTATTTATTTTTTGAGTTCTCCTAGCAGACTATAATAGTTAGTATGAACAGTACCTCTACCATGAGTTTTCCGTGCCGTCTAACGTTCACGTTCACATGCAATATTTGCATAGTGACTTTAGTTCACTATTTATACCGCTAGAGGCGCTGAAAATATTCCCATACAAATATTGCATGTGAACGTGAACGTTAGACGACACGGAAAACTCATGGTAGAGGTACTGGACTTACTATAATCTCATAATGTAAATGTCAATTGTCAATTTCCTATGCATCCATTACTTAAACTTTGCATGTTGCTATATTATATAGGTACATAGAATGTGGTAGGAAAGATGAAATGGTCACAGATCAATAGTCTTGTATCATTTCTATCTATACTAATACTATAAAGACGTAAAATTTGTGTTTATGTAATCTCTGGAACTACTGAAACGATTCTAAGAATTCTTGCTTTATTAGAAAGCTACACTATCCTTAAGTGATGTAGGCTATATTTTATTTTGATATAACCTAACCGTCAAAAACCCCCGACTCCAACTAGAAAAAGAGCTATAACTATTGAATGGCGAAACAGATTTTCATGAACCATAGCTAAGATGATACCCGATTAAACTAGCTTTTATTTAAAATAAACTGCATTGAAATCGGTCCATCCGTTTTGGAACTACGATGCCACAGACATAGACAGATACAAACTACAAAGTTATAACACCCCCTTTTTTGTCGGGCCGCGGGAAACAAATAGTTAGTAATAAACTAATAACTATTGGTACTCGTAGAGTATGTGCGCCAAAAGACAAGGTACACACCGAGAGTGCAGTTGCTGGAGTCGCGCCGCAATGCGTTCGTGGTGCGAGTACCGAACTGTTTTCTGCCCCTCGTCATGGAAGAAAACTTTTGGCCGCAGGGCGTGGTGTTCCGTCGCTTTCGCGGACAAGTGCCACAGGACAGCACAAAGACATTATAGTGCTAAGTGAAGTGCTACTAACATAGTCCTAATCCTTATTTGCTGACACAATTTTTGTATTTAATTTTATGTATTGTCAACTACCTCCAAAGGTGCCCAAGATACAGGCCTAGCCTAGTTTGGGACCAATGGAAGGTATTTTATACTGTAAATTGATTGAATTGAATTGGTACTAACCTCTCTATAGCTCCATCCGTGGTTGCCCAGCTCTGCCCAGCTATCGTAGTCCCTTCTATTACCCCTCATGTAAAGCATGTAATTTATGGCACTGGATCCTCCCATGGTCTTCCCTCTGTAACATTATTATGTAAAAGTTAACGTTTTAATTTCGTTAGGCCGCTTGTTTTGCCAAATAATGAATTCATAGTATCCTTCATATTAAAGAATAAAGAAAAGAAAGAACAAAAAAGAAAAGAAGGAAAAGAGGGAGAGAAGGGGAAGAGGGGGAGGGGAGGAAAGAAGGTTTTTTTTTCTTTATCTTTTATTAAAGAATAATGTTATTTAATTTCAATATTTTGATTTTTTAAGTCGTAAAATCAGATTTGACAGAAATAATTAAACTGTTTATCAGTATGAATTTGAGATTTTTATGAGTGCTAATGTGACACTTAATTTTTAATGACGAATGTATTGTGCATCTATTTATTTGAAGCCAGAATTTCATAATTTGGTAAACAAGCTCGTAAAATTTAATAAAACATGTACTAATAAACCAAAAACGTTAAATACACTTGACTGAACACACAAAACAATAAAAACAAAACATTAAAAAAAAATTAAAACAAATACAAAACTACTACACAGAACCCATAATACCTATTAAGCTAAATCAACGAAAATTTAAACAAAAAATACACTCCTCATAAATGTGCAACTGGATACCTGTACATCTACCATGAGTTTTCCGTGCCGTCTAACGTTCACGTTCACATGCAATATTTGTATGGGAATTTTTTCAGCGCCTCTAGTGGTAGAAAAAGTTAACTAAAGTCACTATAAAATATTGCATGTGAACGTGAACGTTAGACGGCACGGAAAACTCATGGTAGATGTACTGGTGTATGAGAAATAAATTATTTTCTATTCTATTCTATTCTATGTGCCCCAACGACTAAAATGCCCATCGAACACGAGGATAGTTAGAGAGCCAATATCGTGAACCAAGTGATACAAACTATTTACTATTTTACAGAATTAAAATCAGGGGGTAGACCGCGTAACTAAAATGGCAATGAACATCGACACTGGTAATAAACTTCAATACGATCGTGAGAGACTAATTCACGATTCGAGCTACCTTGCAAAAAAAATACCAATCATGAGTTGGGACTCCTATCTTCATGATTGGTTTTTTTTTATAAGATTGCTCAAAGTTTAGTCTCTCACGATCGTATTGGAGTTTATTACCAGAGTCGATGTTCATTACCATTTTAATTACGCGGTAGACCCGCTGGTTTCTTTCTTCAAAGTACTCTGCGACTGGCCTCGTGTAGATGACGCCGAAGCCGGCATCGGCGTACAACAGTCACATTCTTGTGACTCAAACGAAATAAAAATATATACCACTAATATCACCATAAGTGATTTAAATATAGGGTATAATAAGGTATAAGAACACATAAATCTAAGAAAACTAATCTATTACACTGAAACTATGTACCTACACTGCCTAGTTATCTAAAACATAAAATAAAAATACAAATATAGAAATATACAAATTGAGCACAGAATAAGCATTGCCAATCAACGTGGTAATCACAGAACACAGAAAGTGGTAATGCTATCAGTCTTTTGGACACGCTGCCGATTGACAGCGATGTGCAGTACTTTGCCGCATAAGTGCTCATTTTGTATAGTTTTATATTTGTATTTTTTTTAATACGACCTCCTATGTAAGGTTACTGTTAGTAAAACTTTACGAGTTAATAATACGAGTAACTAAAATAATACATCGGATTAAGAAGAATACTTTTTTCACCAAATAAAAGTTTGTTCTTTCGTTTAAAAATGTGTCTTTTAAAGACGACTAAGTTTACTGTTGATTTTAACTTAAACAAGAGTCAACATCTTTCAATACAAATGTTGATAATTCAACAACTTAAACTGACAGATAGATATGTGTGTAATAATGAAATATGTATAAAGAATCGTTCTCAAAAAATATGCCGGCGCCATGTCGTGCATCGAAGTAGCTTTTTCCAATTTAAAAACTGTCAGCTCCAGAAGAATTTTGATGTAAAAACTTCGCAGTAGTACAGGTAAGAGCCAATAGGTTAGTTATAATGAAAATACAAAATCTTGCAGAAGAGCGTTTTATGAGACAGTTTTAAGATCCCCTTAACTAAAATCAAGAATGAACCCGAGGGCTGGCCTATTCTTTGGTCCAAGAATAAGCATTCCCATTCAACGTGGCAATGCTGCCAGTCTTCTGGGTACACTACCAATTGACAGCGATGAGGAGGAGTACTCTACTTTGACTTTGACGCCTGGGTGCTCAGTTTTATATTTGTATTTTTTATTTTATTTCATGTTTTATTTATTTAACAATAATTACATATTTAAGTTTATATATTATGGTTGTAAATAGTTTGATGTTTCAGAATGAACCTTGTCGCATTTCACATTTCTTCAAATGCAGATCGGATCAAAACTACTGGCTATTAACTGATATATTTACGGAGACATGTTTATACAACATTCTAAACAAATGAGATAAGTTTGTTAAATAAACATATAGGTACATAAAAATATACATCTAAATATTATATACTTTCATAAATTATCACCGATTACATTATTTAACAAAGATACTGTTTTAGTGACAAATTCTAGGTTACGTAAATTTGCGATTTTTTACTTACCAATATGAAGATAATCGCTTTCGAGGAATTGAGATTAGGATTGTGATTGATAGAAAATAAAAAGTCTAGTCGATCCTTGGTAGAGATTTTATTTACAATAGTTAAAATATTTAAAAAATACATTGACAGTGCTTACATTCCTAAACAGCTAAAGAGAAAAGAAAATTATTTACGACTAAATTAATTCTAAATCCCTAACTAATGAGAATAGGCCTCGCTGACACATTCTTCACACTTCGCATTTACCCGAATAATTAGCTATTAAATTATCAGCGTAATTACAAGCGAAAAAAAACCATCAATTGTTTATCAGCAATTATTTCAGATTATACGAGGACAATATTTGACCATCCTGGAATTACACTAATTTCAACTGATTCTCCCAATTTATTAGCGTATGCGTATACGCGTTCTTTATTATAAAACGAAGTGACACATTTGTACATAAATTATATTATTTAAGAAATGATGAAATCTGAGGCCTTTGCAATACTTATTTAGATGCGGGAATCGAACTTGAAGATAAATAAGATGTAGAATAATTATAATCTTGCCCCTGCGCCTTATGGTCGTCAATTATTGTACCATTGGTAATTTTAGAACCTACTAAGCCTACTCTAGTAAAAGTAATATTCTAGACTATATTAATGACGATACAATTAATAAACTACCTACCTAATAGCGAACACTTGAAATCACCTCTGTCATGGCCTTTACAAAATTAATGTCAATCATTTTCCAAACTGCATAACTAAACTAGAATCTTTACATCACTACTTGTTGGCTCCGTTAGAAAAATACGCCTTTAAGAGACATGTATTTGTTTAGAACATTATTTTTCCCAATAAACGGTATCCCAATCTGCTTTAATCATATCAGAAACTTTTTCTCCAATCATTATGCAAGCAGCATTAGTGTTACCTCGTACAATGTGAGGCATTATTGAAGCATCAGCTACTCTTAGATTGTCTATCCCGTAAACCCTCAGTCTAGAATCAACCACCGCATCCAAATCATAACGAGGTCCCATCTTACAAGTACCTGCGGGATGATATATAGTCCCAGTATAACTTTGAATAACACACGCAAAATATTTATAAGTACCCCATGCGTAATGAGAACAAGCCTCTACTGGTTGTCTTATAAACTTTACTCCGTGTTCCTTAAAAGCTTTTGTGTACTCCAATTTAGTCGCAAACTTTAGCGCAGCTACCAAAGTATCCAAATCCTTTTTCACTTTGAAGAATCCTGGATAAATCAGAGGTTGTCCGGATATAGGATGGGTTTTGTTTAGAGTTAAATGTCCTCTGCTCTCCGGGTGTAAAAGAATTGGTCTAACGTTTATACTATCGTAGAAAGAAAATGGGAAAATGCTTGTGGCCAAATATGTGGTGGGATCTGTGTAGAAATCTTGGCGGTTCCTACCGTCAAAGTGAAATTGTATATCTGGTACTGTTATATCTTCACCAGCGTATTTTGTTCGATAAAATGCTGTTACTTGCAATGGTCCAATTGCAGAAAGTGGATCATTTCCAATTCTAACTTTCCTTGATTCTTTAATTGCTTTCAACAATTGTTTTCCTGGTAAAAGTGTTGATGTTGCATTAGTAAGACCCATTAATACCGCTTCGGTAGTAGCATGATCTTGCAAATTATAACCAACTTTCAAATCCATTATTACTGGAATTTCCAAATGTTCCAAGTCCTGTTTTGGTCCTATGCCAGATAGCATTAATATTTTCGGACTATTTAATGCACCTGCACTTACTATTATTTCTTTATTAGCGTATATTTCGTATAATACACCATCTTTTATATATTGTATTCCATAAGCATTTTTACTTTCGTCAATAAGTATTTTAGTTACTTGAGCATTAGGCCTTACTACAAGGTTTTTTCTTGTATTTCGTATAGGTTTTATAAATGCTTCGTTGGATGACACTCTTTTGCCATCTTTTGTTGTAGTTTGGGTAGTCATAGTTCCAATCTGTCGTCTTCCATTGAAATCAACTAATGGGAATCCTTTTTCATAGAATGCATTTACGAGCATAATGACATTTTTATCAGTGTAAGCAAGTCGTTCTACATTTAGAGGGCCCCCAACTCCATGGAAGTCAGTATCTCTTCCTTCAACATTTTGATTGTACTCAGATTTCTTGAAGTATTGTAGGACCTGAAAATGGTAAATAGTGTATTTTTTTCTAGAATTACATTTTACTTGGACAATAGTTATTTCCCTTAGCCCTAGTTCTTCCTTAAACATGTCTTGTAAAGTTGAATAAATACTATGAATATACTTCAAACGCAAATTGGCTAAACAAATTCAGTAAAAAGTTTTAATTACGGACAGTAGCAAAATTTAAAACTGCTGGATCTTTTAAACTCTAAAAAAGTACCAAGTAAGTCATAAATGTAAAACATCTCATTAGACGAGATACTAAAGGAAAAAGAAGAAATCCCCTGACCATGGCTAGCAGCAACTTGAACAATACTTACATCCTCATAGCTCCATCCTTCATTACCGAGAGCAGCCCACTCATCATAATCCTTTTTATTACCTCTCATATAAACCACATAGTTTATAGAACTGGATCCTCCCATAACTCGGCCACTGCAATATCAAAATTGGAAATTAAAATTAGAGTTATATAGTAAATTGTATCAATAATTTTTTTCGTGCGACCCATGATTTTATTATTCTCAGGCGTAGTTAGAAGCCAAATTGTAGAAATGTTAGATACCGCCTATAACTCAAAAGCATTTTATTTTTAAGTAGCTCTTAACTCTCATGCTATCTCTGTCACTTTGAGGTGGACGGCGATAAAATATCAGTTAAGAGCAGAGCGCTATAAAGTAAAAGGACATTTATGTATTCAGCACTGTATCAGATGACACCTTAAGCGGTTGAGCATCCACTAATCTAGTGTGCCAAAGTTATCCATTAAACTTTGGCACACTAGATTAGTGGATGCTCACCCGCTCAACCAGATGGTTAATGCCACTAATGGCGGCACTTACTTGGCGTATTTGTACAAATATTCACGTAATATGGCCAATGAAAAATACCTTTTGTAAACTACACAAATGTGATTTTATTTTGGTCAAATAATGCTAATATTTGTGAACCACCAATAACATTTGCCAAGCGACCAGTTACAATGGCCATCTCGCAGATTGGTGCTATGAGAAGGCCCCACGTCTAGGTTTCTATGCATGCTGTGTTGTGTGATTTGAATTTTATAGTGACGGCATACAAGCAGCATTGAAGCCGAAAAACAAAAGTTTTGCGTAAGCATTGTCTAAGCCAGATTCAGCTTTCATTGCGATTGTTTGTGTCATCATTTTTAAGGTACGTTTCCTAATCTTTTGAGAATGTATAGAAGGGTCGTTGATTAATAGTGACCTTACAGTTTCTTGTATTTATCGATTCAATAAATAATTTACCTATTAAAATCAAAATGATTTTCTGCTACCTTTAAATATTATGTTCACTTCGTGTTTACACAATAGTGAAAACTTTATTGGCTCTGTGTGTGAAATGTAACGTGGTTCTCTGTAATATTAATGCTGTATGTTTGTCTATGAATAAATAAATAATGTGAAAGTATTTAGAAAATTGTCAGCATTTTCAAAAGCAAATAGGTATGTACATTTAAAAATCTATTATCCACAACACATTCTTAATAAAACACTTAAATTATCTTCCATCAAGAATTCATGATTCTTTTAATACTTAAAACAAACCACATCACAAATAATATATGCAACTTATAAAATATGCTAAAACCTTTCTGTTATAAGTTTGTCCGCATTTTGAAAAGTATGTTAAAAAGTTGTAAAATATGGAGACATAAACCGTTTAAAATCAAAGACAATCTTGTTTCAAACTTTCCAGAAATGTCATCGTAGTTTAAATTTGAAAGTGGTTTAATAAATTCAATTAATAAGGTACAAACTTCGAATTTAATTTATTTTGTTTTAAACGTTTTAGTAACGACTGAAGTAGATTTTTGATTAAAATTTAATTATTGAACTCAAAGTGAAATAATATTTTCGTTTGAGCTACCGGCAAACTAAATTGAACAGGCATATCAAAGGAGATTTCTCAAAAATATTTATATTAAATAAATTAAAATTATATTTATGATTTCCAACTACTATAACTAAGCAAGTAAAATGAGATATCGATTTATAAACCAAACTTTTGCCTGTCTCTCTGGGCAGGTAGCCTCGATAACGACATTATTGACCGGCTAATCTTTCCACTAAGGGCTCAATTATGAAGAGGCGGAAAGTCGCGCGGTGCGCAAAGCAGCGTGACGCTCTTTCGGTCGCTCTCCATGAACAGAGATACGCGCCTTTCTCCGTGTTACGCGCTGCTTTGCACTCCGCGCGACATTCCGGCTCTCTATAATTGAGCCCTAAGGCTTGAGCAATCCCCATGTGATAGCTCGTACGGACTCGACAAAAAGAGAAATGAATTGTCGAGAATGCTCAAAATATTCTTGTCATTAATTATCATAAATCGAACCACAACCGAAGTAGGTACCAAAGATTTGGTGTGTGAATAATTAAATCTGCCAAAAAATTCATAATGTTAATACAGCACCGAAACCATTTGGAGCTTATAAATAAGCAAGCATGCAATTGATTTCTGTTTTAATAAAACTAAAGACAGCCGTCTTAGTTTTTTGCGATTTTCCTTTTATGCGTAACAATGTTATGTCTTGAAAAAATAAGCAGGCCATATTTATTTATTACTTACTTGAATAACCTACAAATTCTAAAAATTGCTCCCGATCAATTACAATCCTAGCGCATCTAGTAATCGTCACCTAAGTGCTTTGATCAATCCACCAATGGTTACATTTTTAACAAAAAATAAGGCTGTTATAAGTAGTGTATCTGTGTATCTGTCTGTGGCATCATAGCTCCAAAACTGATGGACCGATTTCAATGCAGTTTTTTAAATTGAAATCTAGTTTAATCGGGTATCATCATGCTATGTTTCATGAAAATCTGTTCAGCTGTTCAAAAGTTACAGCTCTTTTTCTAGTTGAAGTCGGAGGTTTTTGACTGTTAGAATAAGTTAGTGTAAGATTTTCTTGACTCTTTTGAAAACAAAGATTTTTCATAATACATAGTGCTTTTAAAAATCTTTAAACTAGCCAAATAATACCATTGTCTATAGAAATGTAAAAATGGTGGATTGAACAAATAAGTACTGAGGCGACTCGTTTTGTCTAAAGGGTTATCTTTCGTTAACCTTTTAGACAAAACGAGTAACGATACTTAACAGAGTATTAGCTGAAGATTCTTAATACTCGATGGATCCCATTTTGCGCCAATAATTCACTTTGAAATCAGAGGTTATCTCTCTTTGCAGGACATTAAACCCGTTTAGAATTAAATATTAAAATGTCCATTTCGCTGCTGATATTTTCAACCTTTATTTGAAGCAACCAGTTATCGGGCAAGCTTTAATTGTGAAATTGAATAAATTAAATATTTAGGTGTTAAACTTATAATTAAAACAGCCCTTAAGATGTTCTTTGTTGTTCTTCTATTTCTAACGCAAATAGTTCAACGACTAAATTCATTACATTGATTAGGGCCAGGCTAAGTGTGAAATTACTGTTTAAAATAATGACTTTAACTATTTTTAAGTCATGATTTGTTGTTACTGCTTCTATTTTACCATAATTGCTTGAAATTTATTTATTTATGTAACTGGGTTGCAGCTGAAAACCAGTGTTGGGTGATCAGTATTACCTTACTAACACCCAACATTATGCTGAGCTGCTGGCCCCTTTGGCACTAATCTACTGATTTTATTTTCTGTGTTTTTAGCATGTGTGTGCTAATAAACTATATTTCCTTCCTTCTTTCTTTCTTTTCTTTCTTTCTTTATGTATTTGGAAGACCAAAAGCAATTAACATTTATATTAACGTTTATATTTGTTGCATCCAACCAATAACAGGTCTCCATGAATAAATATTAATTGAATACCAGTACCATGTATGGATATAAAGAATCAAATCAAATCGATTTTTAATAATTTTTTCTCGTAAACATTTCCAATTTTGTCAACTCAGCAATTATTTTTACTAATTGTTATAATATCATGTTCATCTTTAGTTATTTTATCTCTGGCAATAAATAAACCGTTTTTATTGTCAATTATATCGAAAAATCAATCTGCTGCTCCTATTATTCGAGAACATAAAATACAATTTATAATATTTTGACTCTCATCAAGAAGCCTTTTGCTCGAAACTTAATTAAAATCTTAAGACACTTATTAAGATTACAACCGTTTGTCCTTCAAATTAATAATTTTACTTGTCAAAATTTCATCTTTGTTGTCAGTTTACGAAAAAATAAATGATTTTTTTTTATTGCTAGTAAGTCATAAATATGAAATAAAAAAAACTATAACATGAAAAATAAAATAATTATGCAGCTCATTACTGTCCTACTGCTGGACAAGGGCCTCTTCTCAGAATGAGAAGGGTTAAGCCTTAGTTCACCACGCTGGAATATGAAAATAATTAAAAAACTGGGGCCTACTACGAACTCTTATAGCAGGACTGCAATTGAACTGCCCAGTTCCCAGAATAAGCTGACCTTTCACTGTCCGAAAAGCCTAAACAGTGCGAGGTCAGCTTATCCTGGAAATGTCTGGGCAGTTTAATTTCAGCCCTGCTATAAAAGTTCGTAGTAGGCCCACTGTACCTGACAAAACACTAGTATCGTTAATTAACTCATAATTATCTACCACAGTCACTTTTCTTTTAAGAGGCACTCTTAGCAACATATCTATCGTGCAGATCAGTCGATCAGCGAGGTTAATTAGTAGTCGCTGTTCGCGTTTTCGCATTCGTTATTCACTTTTTGTAAGCAAAAGGCAGCCAACAAACGCGAAAACGCGTGATTCAGCTGCTAAAACTATGGAGTGTGAACGAACGCTAATAGACTAGTTTTTGTAAGACTATTCTCACTACTGTCGACTTTGGAGAGCTCTAGGAATATTTGCCTTTTTTTTCTCTGTAATAAAATGTCAAACTTGAAGCAGAGTTTCCAAAAAATCCTTTCAAATTTTTTGGATTAGACTCTATGATAAAGTCATCTACATACCTCAGCCAAGCGCATGTTTGTCCTCTTTGTGCCCTGCACGTCAATTCCTCAGGCTGGGTCCTGTACATCCAGTCGATGCTGGACCTACCCAAGACTGGAGCGAAAGCCGGGATGCTAGTCACATCTGGTTCCTCGGGACCAGCTTCAAGCAGGAGAACCTGTGGAAAGAAAATAATTTTAAGATTCGCGTGAATTTTTTTAGTTCGTTATATTCTCAGTGGTCACAAGTCAGGATTAGGGTTGTAACGCTCCGCTTCCGCATCCGCAAGTGTGGAACATCTGCAAGTGGGGAACATCCGGAAGTGGGGAACATCCGCAAGTGCGGAACATCCGCAAGTGCGGAACATCCGCAAGTTCGGAACATCCGTATAAAATTGAACCTCCGCATCCGAATCCGCACCCGCCTCTGCCGCCGCAAGTTTTCAAGCGGATGTTTAACTGAAGTTTTGATTGTAATAGAACAAGTAACCGTTTGTCGTGGTATGGGCATGTAATGAGGAGGGATGAAAATCATGTAACAAGAAGAGTTTTAAGTATGTATGTGGATGGATGTAAGAGAAGAGGCAGACCCAAGAAAAGATGTATAGATTGTGTGAAATTTGACATGGACTATAAGAACGTAAACTCTGAAATGACGTTTAATAGAGATGAATGGAAGAAGAAGACATTGCGGTGACCCCAAATAAAATGGGATAAGGGCAGGAGAATGATGATAAGAACATGTAGATAAAGTAATACCGCATGGGTCATGTGCATTTATACAACTTAGGTAATTAAATTTCATTAAATTTATTTCAGGAAAATAAATTGTAGCTTAAAAAAATTTATCACTACTGCCTTTAAGGCAAAAATATTAGATATACATAACAGGCAATAGAAAGACCTAGTGGATTCGTATGAATTATCTCCGAGACAGGGTATAACGCAAAAAGCCTGGAATTTCGACGAGAAAATATTACCGTATGATTATGTACCATTCCGCATTGATATGTGTAAAAAATCGCTGAAATATTATTACTTCCTAAGATTTATGTTAGGTTCGAACTAAGCGCTTACGTTATTGCTTATTGGATGGATTCTTATTATTATGTATAGGTTTTGAGCCAAGTATTATTACTTCTTCGAAATGGAACCGAATGTTATGTAATTCGGAGGATAACTTTCAGATTTTCCATTTTGTATCTCTCCACAAATACCTTTTTTTTTATTAACTTGGTGAGAACCCATCTCATGGCTGTCCTCCGCCTGAGATGGCGGAGGGGTGTGCTGGACTCCTACCGGCTACGGTGGTCCACTTCGATGGGCTTCGGGTACTCTTAAAGACCACGCCGAAGCCCACCTCGGTGCCACCCCTGTTAGGGCACTTCTCGCGGAGGGAAACTATAAAGAGGTCCCCCTCCCAGGCCTCCACAAATACCTACATCATCTGCCGAATCTTTTCCCAACCACGTTGGGGTCGACTTCCAGTTTAAATATCAGTATTTTGCAAGGAGCGACTATCATCTGACCTCCGCCACCCAATTACTGGAAGACACTGATACCCTAAGGTTAGACCGGTTGTCAGACTTTTGGGGCTGCTGACTCTCGTAACGACTGTCATAGGTATTCGTATAACAACCGGGACTTTCTGAGGCACGGAGGGGTCTTGCTCGATGTGTGAAAAACGGTCACCCATCCAAGGACTGAGCGCGGCAAGTGCTAGTAGCTATGTAGCTACGAGTCCCTCCACAAATAGGTAGGTCAAAATATATCGGCTGAATTTCAGTCTGATCCGATACTTAGTTTTAAAATGATTGGCCCTAGCTTATTTAGATTGGTCTCGCTTTAGAAAGCTACACATTTCTGTAAATTATCGATTAGCTTTGGACTCATGAAATCGGGTCCAAAATCGAGTCAGGCATGACATGAGGTCAGGAGGTTCACGAAGACCAAAAATGTATTCAAAAGTCAAAGATTTTTATTTCAACACTTTTCAGGCAATTTCAAAACGGATTATATTATAAAACGGATATGAATATTTTAAAACGAAAATCTGTTTTACTGTACAGAGTTATAATAATTTTCTCTACTACAATTATTTAAATCAATTCAGTAATCGAACCCAAGCCCTAAAGGGAAAAAGCCTTTCCCTCCAATAATAATATACCTGCTATTAAAGCCGTGCAAAATTCAACAATAGAATTTTAAAAGCAAAAAAATCACAATACATTTCCTCCAGTAAACAAATTAATGTATCCGAACTGCATCTTCAAATTAAAAAGTAATACAAAACCCAAGAATAACGTCATAAAAACGAACCAAACGCAATTAAACAGTAAACGGAGTAAAAAAAATCGGCCAAGTGCGAGTCGGACTCATACACGAAGTATACCGTACCATTATCTATAAAAACGGCAAAAAAATCACGTTTGTTGTATAGGAGCCCCCTTAAATATTTATTTTAATCAGTTTTTTAGTATTTGTTGTTATAGCGGCAACAGAAATACATCATCTACTGTCTAACTATCACGGTTCATGAAACACAGCTTGGTGACAGACGGACAGACAGACGGACAGACAGACAGACGGGCGGACGAACAGTGGAGTCTTAGTAATAGGGTCCCGTTTTACCCTTTGGGTAGGGAACCCTAAAAAACCGGGCAGCGGAAACTCTTGAATAAAAACGTTACTCATCCCGTTCCCGTTGAAAAGTTTGATTGGGTCTAAACTATCAGAATTATATTAATTGGCTGCCGTGCCCGTCGTGCCTCCTATAAATGAAACTTGTTTATATTTTCATTTTACATTTCAGCGAGACCCCTACTACGAGTATGGTTGTTAAAAGTTTATTCGGATCAGTGTCGATGTTAAAAGTTTTCGGAAAAAAGAAAAGGCATGAGTTTAAAAAATACGAATTAGGCTGTAGGCACATCGAACCTTAGCTAACAAAAAGAGAATACTGAGAATTCAACGGCAAAGATAACAAAAAGAGAATACTGAGAATTCAACGGCAAAGATTGTCTTATTACATAACCTTACCGTCAAAAACGACTGTATCTCATAGTTGAGACGAACAAATGACCGAGACTCCCGACTCCAACTAGAAAAACATCTGTAACGGTTGAACAGATTTTCGCAAACATGATACCTACTCAATTAAACTAGCATTCAATTAAAAAAATTGAAATCGGTCCATCCTTTTTGGAGCTACGATGCCACAGACAGATACACAAATACACTGATACACCGATATACAGATACCTAGATACATAGATATACAGATACACACTACAAACTTATAATTTTTATCGTCAGTGGTTAAAAAGATAAGCATAAATCATATAAGCAAGTTTTCTAAAACTTCAGTTTTAAGATAGCCCCGTCTCTTCTTATATGACGTTAGAAAGTGACGGATATATTTAAGCCTGGGTATTACTAGACTTGTTTTTAACTTTTGTATTATGTGGGTTAAGGTCTGAGAACTGCCACCAGCCTTGGTGGCGCAGTAGGCAGCGCGTAAGTCTCTCAATTTTAAGGTCGTGAGTTTGATCCTCAATTCCTCACCCGGGGAATTTCTTTTGGAAATATGAATGACACAATGGTTTTTCAAGTCTTTTGCATCCATCGTCTTTTTAACTAGTGGAAAGTTGTACTGCGCTATATGATCCGGTTTGTGATCACCATTTGACTCCCTTTTTGCATTGCGTGTCAGCCTTGCTTTTCTAACTTATACACTGTCACTTTCGGGCACTGGTCTCCCCTGAATCTTTCCGCACCTCTCGCTCTCGCATAGCTCTGTGTTGTCCATCCAAAGGTTGTCTGTAAGAATTCGCCGATTGCGATAAGACTGCCCATTGTACAATCTTAAAATGATTAATTGTAATTATTATGTTTATTGCTTCATTTTCATCAGGTGTACATTAAAGAGTATTTTATTCTAAATTAAGCCAGTATTAGTTCGATTTTTTATTAGAATACAATCCCGACTTTCTTGCTCGTGGTAGGGGTTGCTAGTTTCAAATTACGGCGCTTGTTTTCAAAGTGAATTTATTCTAATTATGTTTCCAATGTTTTCTTTATTAGAAATCTCTGTATGTGCGAAATTAGTTGAGTTTTGTCAAATAAATATACATGAAATGATTTCGTTTCGTGCTGGTTTTCTCTTGTTCCTCTGTAATTGGATTGGGACTTAACATTTTCTACTTTCGAATGTTTGTCTGTACTGTCATCATTTTTCATCCTACTAATATTATGGAGTGCACATGGTATGGTTTGTAACATTGCCCTTCTCTTCTTAGGTGTCATATGCAGGTATTGGTGAGGCAAAAGTGATTTTATTTAATATGATTATTGTTTTTTTATTTGAAAGAAAGAAAGAAAGAAAGAAGAAAGAAAAATTATTTTTCATCCCACCATCTCGGAAAGAGTATTTTTAATCTTCAATATCTGAGTGGAAAAGCCGTTTTTATTCTCTAGAGGATAAAGTAAATTTTCATCCCACCATCTCGGAAAGAGTATTTTTAATCTTCAATATCTCACAGTCATCTTTTACTTCCATCGAGAACGAACGTGCCGATCGCGCTCGCGTGCTCTAGTTAGAGTAATTCGCAAACGCATCATAACACCGTCGCGGTGCGCGTCGGTCTTTCAGGGTCACCGCAATGACCCAGTTATTACTGTGCACGGAAATATGCAACCAAAACAATAGTTAAAGTGTAAATACTTCCTTGTTATTTATAATTATGGCTGAAAAACAAATTCAAATAAAAACGAAACTAGAGGGGCAGTTGTATGACTGCTATATTGAACAAAAATCGGCGAGAGAAAACCTGGAACGTCTTGTAAGGGACCTAAAAGGTGAAATTGAAAGCCTTCATGGCCAACTACAAAACCTCCAGGGAGAACTTCAAGCCCAAGGCGCCAGAATCCAGGAAAAGGACGAAACCCGGGAGCAAATTTCCGAGGGTAACTTAAATACTCAGCGTAGTGAAGCTGAACACACTGAGTATAACACAGACGAGGATGACCTCGCCAAAGAGACCGAGTGGATAAGAGCAAGGAGCAGGAAGAAAAGGAAGTTTAACACCTCGCTCTCTCCACCACAACAAGCCAATACAAGCTCGCAAAATGATGAAAACAGAGTGAAACCAGCTAAAAAAATTCTTCCACCACCGCCAATTGTAGTGGACGGGGTAAAGAACTACCAAACGTTCTACGACTTTTTAACCGCAACACAACCAGCGGAGTCATTTACTGTTAAAATGATGAACGGGGACTGCGTCAAGGTCAACGCCAAAGCTGAAGACTCTTACAGAGTAATTGCTAAACTCTTAGCAGATAATAATTACCATTGGCATTCCTATGAGGACAAGCAGGCTAGACCAATTAGAGTAATGGCAAAAAAGCTGCATCATACTTGCCAAACAGATAGAATCAAAGAGGATCTAACGTCACAAGGATTCCAGATTGAAAATGTTGCTAACAAGTTAAACTGGAAAAACAAAGACCCACTTAATATGTTTATACTATCATTTAAACATGATGAAGATGTCAATAAGATCTATGGCATAAAGCATATTCTAGGATGCAAAGTTGAAATACATCCTATAAAACAGTCCAAATTAATTCCTCAGTGCAAGAGATGCCAGGCATATGGCCATACTCACAAGTACTGCTCGAAAGAACCGAGATGCGTCAAATGTACAGGTAAACACCTTACTGTTAACTGCACCAAAGCTCCACAAGAAAAACCAAAGTGTGTTCACTGTGGTCTACCTCACCCGGCCAACTACAGAGGGTGTGTAGTAGCCAAGGAAATGCAAAATATTAAAAATAAAAATAATAATAAGAGACCTGTTGCGCCACCCACACAACAGACTGCTGAGAGAACAAATATTAATAAACAATCGTTGACACCTAGTGTACAGCCAACAGCAAAAAACTTTAAAACAACCAATAGTGTTTCCTATGCACAGGTGACAAAAAAGAGTACACAGCAAGCAAATTTTGATGACAAAATTAATCAGATTTTAAACTTCATGTCCTCATTTAATAAGAGGTTAGAGAAACTGGAATGTAACGCCAAAACTGCTATTTCGAAACCACAATGAATAACTCACTAAAAATAATGGCATGGAATTCGAACGGGCTTCTTCAACATCAACATGAGTTGCAAGTAGTCCTAGATACCGAAAATATAGATGTGTGTTTAATATCGGAAACACACTTCACAAAAGAATCTTTTATCAAATTCAGGGGATACAAAGTATATCACTCTCTCCATCCAGATAACAATGCACGAGGCGGTAGCGCGGTTATTATTAAAGAAAACATCTGCCACTATGAAAAAATTAAATACGCAGAACCTGACATCCAAGCTGTGGCAATATCGGTAAACACAAAGTTCGGTTATATCACGATAGCTGCTATATACTGTCCTCCAAGGTACGCGTTAAAAAAAGAGCGATACGAGCATCTCTTCGAACTACTCGGGAAGAGATTCATATTAGGCGGTGACTTTAATGCCAAGAATACCCATTGGGGCTCCAGATTAACAACAACAAAAGGAAGACAACTCTTTAGTGCAGTGAAAGACATGCGTTGCGAGGTCATAAGCACAGGGAAGCCAACATATTGGCCCACTGACTACAAAAAAGTCCCGGACCTTATAGACTTTTTCATATGCAAAAATATATCTACCAATTTTTTATGTATCGAACAGGGCTATCATATGAACTCGGATCACTCCCCGATTTTATTAAGACTAAGCCATAAAATATTACTTCGAGAAAGTCATTTAACTCTTGTTAATAAGTATACGGACTGGGAAAGTTTTAAGATAGTCTTGGAGAATATCATAGACTTGAAAGCCCCACTGCGAAATCAAAATCAGCTTGACTCAGAAGTAAATAAATTTATTGTAAACATTCAACAATCCGCTTGGGAAAATACACCCCTATTAAAAAGAAAATTTAAAGGAAATACCTACCCCGGAGAGATCATAGATTTACTTACTGAGAAAAGAAAACAACGAAAAAGGTGGCAGCAAACCAGATTTCCTCAAGATAAAACTTTATTGAATAACCTCACTAAAAAATTAAAGCGGAAAATTCAATACTTCTTAGATGAAAATTTGAACACCAATTTACGCCAGTTAACAAGTGACCATACGACAAATTACTCTCTTTGGAAAGCGACAAAGAAATTAAAGAAACCGATCACACAAATACCGTCTATCAGAGATAGTAACGGTAAATGGGCCATAAGTAATGACCAAAAAGCCCTACGGTTTGCACAACACCTGGAAGAAATTTTCCATCCAAACGAAGGCTCGTCAGAAACATTTGAATTTGAACATTTACTACCAGATAAAGGAATCAAACTTGTGACTCCGAAAGAAGTTATAAGGGAAATTCAAAATAAAATAAGTTCAAAGAAATCCCCTGGATATGACATAATAACGGGAGAAGTGCTAAAAAATCTCCCACGTAAAGCCATCATAAAACTCGCCAAACTCATAAACGCTGCATTTGTGTTAAAGCATGTACCCGAGTCATGGAAAGTCGCCGAAGTCATTATGATAGTGAAACCCGGGAAACCCCCCCATGAAGTAACATCATACAGACCCATTTCCCTGCTGCCCATACTGTCGAAACTATTTGAAAAATTACTGCTGAAACGGTTAAAACCAATTATTAATGAGAAAAATCTGATACCCAATCATCAATTTGGCTTCAGGGAAAAACACTCTACAATTGACCAGGTACATAGGATAACCAGCATTGTTGAGAAAACACTTGAAGAGAAGAAAGTCTGCTCCACCGTATTTCTAGATGTGGCTCAAGCATTTGACAAAGTCTGGCATGTTGGTTTAATATATAAGCTTAGATTAATGCTACCTAAACAATACGCCGACATTTTGGAATCGTATATCACGAATAGAATGTTTAGAATAAGGCAAGAGGATGCATATTCGAACCTAAAGCCAATACAAGCTGGTGTACCACAAGGTAGTGTGCTTGGCCCGATCCTGTACCTGCTATATACCTGTGATATACCAGAACTAAACAATAACACCATTGCGACCTTCGCAGACGACACTGCTATCATGTCTACAGGGACAAGTCATAAGGAAGCAGTAGATAAGGTACAATCTGCCGTCAACAAAGTTTATGACTGGACCCGAAAATGGAGGATCAAGCTGAATGAATCCAAATCAATCCACATAGACTTTACCAACAAAAAGTGTGACTACCACCCTATTTACATAAATGGCCTACAAGTGCCGTATGCAAACACAGCCAAATACCTTGGCATGACACTTGACACAAAGCTGCGCTGGAAAGCCCATGTGAAAAAGAAAAGACAAGAACTAGATATAAGATACAGAAATATGCATTGGTTACTTGGAAGGAAGTCCTGCCTATCAATGCAAAATAAAATATTAGTATATAAGCATATTTTTATGCCAATTTGGACGTATGGCATCCAGCTTTGGGGCTGTACTAAACAAAGTAATATAGATATAATCCAGCGATTCCAAAACAAAGTACTCAGGGATATCGTCCGCGCACCTTGGTACATAAGAAACGACGACCTCCATCGGGACCTAAAAATGGACCACGTCAACAAGATTATCCAAAAATTTGCTGAAGCACACGAACGTAGACTTCATCGCCATGTGAACGTGGAAGCAATCCAGTTGCTCGATAACACGGATATAGTGCGAAGACTAAAAAGAACTAAACCTTTTGAGTTAGTGTAGTGTAGTGTTTACTTAGTGAACAAATAAAACTAATAGTGCTGTGTACTCGTATAAAACACACGAGCAAAGTGTTGAAAACATATTATCAGACTCTAGGAATGCGCAATAGACGTTACTCTCAGACATAATTTTAATCACGTATAAGTTTAAGTTAAATTAAAATTACTTATTAGTCTTATTAGGCTAGATCGTAATTAATTATTAAGAACATGGTTCTTTCTAATAAAAGAAAAAAAAAAAAAAAAAAATCTTCAATATCTGAGTGGAAAAGCCGTTTTTATTCTCTAGAGGATAAAGTAAATTGAATTTAGAACATCGTGTGCACTAAGTTTGTGAATTAAACGTTTTTTTTTTGCATTTAGTCATTTCCTCGCTGAGGTGGAATGAAAAGTTACGTGTTGCACTCGAGTGCAAAGATTTTTCACCTCGTGCTCTTTTGATTCCCTCGCTAACGCTCAGGATTCTAATTTTGAATCACTCGCTGCGCTCGTGATTCAATTTTAGAATCCTTCGCTTGCTCGGTCATCAAAATTGAACACGCGGTTAAAAAGCAACTTTGCACTCTTGTATAACAAATAACTATTATTCCGTACGGGATAATGACGGCGCTACATTCACAATAGACAAAACACAACAAAAAAGAAATAGGTACACTAATTAATTAATTAATTATTTAATTGCTTTTTGTTGTTTTTTTGCTTCTATTCTTGTTTTTTTTTTGTTTAATTTGTGTATTGTGTCTCTTGCTGTCCGGATAAAAAGTTTATTATTATTTCCTTTATTTAATTATTTACACATACTTTTTTACATTTATAAATATTTTTACAAAAATAATAATGTATAGACATTTAAAAATACAAAATAATTGTGGTAGTAGCCCACCGGTATCGGGAACAGGGTCCAAGCCACCGGCGGCTAGGGCTGCAGAGAAAGGAACCTCACAATGCGTGCCGTGTCGAGGAGTACCGCTTTCTGCATCAAGCCCTTGATCCAGCCCCCCAACGAGAGCCTCATAAGATGTTGGTCGAGGCTCTTGGCAGTTAAGCCATTGGCCGTCACAACTATCGGCACTATGACTGCTGAGTCCACATCCCACATGTCGACATCCTCGTGTGCTTATTATTATTATTTGCACGAGTGACGTAATTTTAATTTTACTTTTGTTTATTATACTTTTATACCACTAACATAGTTCATAAGTGCATGTTAACTAATAAATTAGATCTCTGTTTTCTAAATAAATAAATTATTATTAATATTGCCGGAAGACCGATGTTTATTCGAATACAATGCAAATAATCTATCCCAATTGACGTCATTTTGAAATAATAGTAGAGATAATAATGATGCTTATGCAAATCGTTTTGTTAACACAGTATTATGAGTGATAGCCCAAATGGCTTGCATAGGATGAGTTGCGTTTGGTATTGATCTATTAATATTCATGCCTGGATAATTTTGTGATTAGGGTAATGGCATCATTCAAATATTTCGTTCATTTACGTCCTTTAGGAGATATCCACAGTCGAACTACTATAACTTGATTAATTCATACATTTGAATGATTACGATCAATGCTTCTGAAAGAGTGACTTTATACCCTTATTTCATAGTTGGATTTCTATATAGCTTATCTTACACCCGTCACGATTTTTGGATTCATAATTAAGTAATAAGTTGAGATGAAAAAATCACACTGACATACGCATCTTGTGTTTGACTAATAATAAATAGATAACTAACAAAATATTGAACAAAAAGTATGTCATAAAATATATCAGGCAACAGTGAAATAATAAATAACAACTATATTAAAATAAATAAAGTATTAATAAAGCAGCTTTTCCTCTCTCCTACCAAACCATGCTGTGCCCGACAGGGTCCATAATTGATCCATAGATTAAGCCTACCATCTGTTTTAACTTTACATTATGGAATGCAATAAAGATTTGATTTGATTTGACTGTTTGCTACAGAACTCTAAAAAAATACAATCATCATCTTGCATGTGGAAGGCCTTTAAATTGTGAGACGGTCTATGATTGGTCCGTTTTCAATGTGAACTGACAATGAGTTAGGTTAGGTTCGATTATAATGACCAATCATTGACCTCCTCACAATTTAACGGCCTTGCACATACAGTGAAATTGTCAAAATATTACTGCCTTGCAATATCACTGCGTTGGTCCAGTGGTATTGTAATATCACTGAAATGAGCCCGTGAAATTGTGAGAAATGGAGGTAGGTGGCAAAGTTTCGCGCAAACATAATTTCACTAGTGAAATTATAATATCACTGGTTTGACAATAACACGGCAAAATATTGTACATCTTTTTGTCCTTGACTGTATACTACAAATTGCAACCATCTTGGTCCAGATCTTACGGGAAGGTATACATATAATAATAATATTTCTCCCCTGCCGATCCCTTTGAGAATTATAGATGTGACAGTTATTAACAGTACAATTATTAGTTTAGATGTTATCGGGTTTATATCTCCGATTAAACAGTTTGAAGTGGGTGCGCCTATTGACAAAGATAAATAGCCTTGGGGTTACCTGATTTCACAGTATTTTGTTAAAGGCATTTCTGGTCAATTGGTTGCTTGGAGAATGTTACAATACAATGGTAATCATACCTTGCAATTATAGTCACGATATGCTAATGATTGTGAACGTAGGATTTATTGATAATGAACCCACGATTAGGCCTTTGACGTAAATTGTATACTAAACAAAAGTAAACAGTCTAAGCAAGAATCTAAATAATCCAGCAAATTACTATCTGATAGCTAGGCATGGGTCTCTTAGAATCGATGGCCTGGTGCGGGTTGGCAGACTATGAGACTACACACATTACCGAGATTTTTTTAAATTTTCATTGGACTAAATGATGTCGGTAAGTGGTTATTATAACCTATGGATGCTTGTAACACCATGGGCAACATTCGCATGCTCCCTACCCTTTAAAATCTAATTTCTCCCTTTTTGAAGAACCCCATGCTGAAGTCTCTATATGGAGTTTGTGCAGATTATGTTTTTCCTTTGCTGTTAAGACATAATTACAACTAATCGAAATCAAATTAAATTAGAATCGAAAGCATAAAATAAAAATAATGAAGAAGGAGTAATTAATTGAAATAATAGTTTCGAGAAAGTTTAATATACACCAAAAGATAGGGACGATATTGTTCATTGTTATACACAAACCAATATTCCCAATGAAATCAATTAATAACCAGAAGAATCTAAAACACTTGAACAATTTCCGACGAAACTTATGGTTGTACAATTTATTATCGAGCCAACAATTTTAGAACAAAACACTATTGGGTAAAGTGAGCTAACTACTCCAATTGTAAAAGTTTTTCGCTTAAATACTGTCTCATTGTTTTATATACCTTTGTATGGGAATAAGTTTCCCTCGATCTTTTGTATGTTTCCGATTATGTTGGGAGTCGTTTTTTGTGGTCTTGTGTGTAGTAAAAGAAAAATTGGAGACACTTTTGGTATTATTGTGTTCCGTATCATGTGTGTTATTAGGTCTTCTGTTATTATATTACTAAATACTAAAACCATTAGGTCAGCTTGTATTTCTCTTATACAAGGAACTTTGTACTTGTATTTTGTACAACTTGTATTTTCTTGTATCTTATTGCAGAGGCAAATCATTATTATCTTATCTTATTCTTATTTTATATTCAATAGTTATTTGTTATACAAGAGTGCAAAGTTGCTTTTTAACCGCGTGTTCAATTTTGATGACCGAGCAAGCGAAGGATTCTAAAATTGAATCACGAGCGCAGCGAGTGATTCAAAATTAGAATCCTGAGCGTTAGCGAGGGAATCAAAAGAGCACGAGGTGAAAAATCTTTGCACTCGAGTGCAACACGTAACTTTTCATTCCACCTCAGCGAGGAAATGACTAAATGCAAAAAAAAAAACGTTTAATTCACAAACTTAGTGCACACGATGTTCTAAATTCAATTTACTTTATCCTCTAGAGAATAAAAACGGCTTTTCCACTCAGATATTGAAGATTAAAAATACTCTTTCCGAGATGGTGGGATGAAAATTTACTTTATCCTCTAGAGAATAAAAACGGCTTTTCCACTCAGATATTGAAGATTAAAAATACTGTTTCCGAGATGGTAGGATGAAAATTAAATTACATTGTTCTCGCAGCTGTTAACAAAACATTGTATTAATCAAGATTGTAATCTATTATTTAAATAAAAAAGAATTTCTATGGAGTTTCTTGCCGGTTCTCCTCCATAGAACCTACTATTTGGAACCACGCACCTAGAGTCTCGATATTTTTTGAAGTGCCTGAATCTGGTTTACGTGAAATAAATATCGAAGTATTTTATTCTATTTTATTAACAATGCATCTAAGAAGTCATGATATTTTAAAGATGAGAAATGATTCAGTAATCTCACATGCCATAAAATCTTTAATGTCAAAACTCCATCAAAATCTTTAAAATCATATCAAAATATACCACATCTAGCTAACATTTATGTTTTTAATGCCCATTTAGATGAAAAAAAAAACCGTGGCAAACGGCAGCAACATACAACATTACTAATTCATGCATACATAATCACAATTGAATATATTTAGTTTTTAGTGCTTTCCGCCTCATAATCATAGTTGTTCCGCAAGCTATACTTCCAGCATCTTGGCACTATTTAGAATCTTCTTCGAACCGATGCCAAACTAAATCATTTTGTAAAGTAATTATTTGGTTTACAATATTGGGGAATGTTGTTACATAACCAACATCTAACAATATTGTTAATACGATCTAAGGCCACATACATTAGAAAGGCAAACGCCCACTCTTGGCCAGTAGGTAGGCAGGTTCGTTACACCAATGTGAAAAATACAAAAAAATATCTTATTTAGTAACTAAAATATTGTTATTATTTATTTGTTTGTAACACTCGGGAATTAAAAACTTATATTAAAAAGATATTCAATCAAATAAGCATGTGATGCAATCTTCATTTCCGCACGGTATGTCAATCTTATAAAAGTAGTGATGGCAAATGTCACAAAAATCGAAATCAAATAAATCGAGAACTGAATGACATTCTGAAAAACTTTTTTCTTTTGTTTCGCTTCCCATTTTAAAACGTTTAATTACTATAGAATAGGGAAAATAAATGTCTATTGATTGTCTTCTGAAATCTATGCAGTGCTGGTTCAAGTTTATTAAAAATATCGATTCATAGCTCTATAAAATCGGTTTTTGATAAATCGATGCCGAATCGCCATCACTACGTCAATGATAATTGAAATTGACAGTCTGTGTTGACAGTTACCATTTTGTTTGTTGCGGGTTGTTTGTTGTGCTTGTTGAGTTGTGATTTTTCCTCCACGGTTTTGCTATTTTCTATCCGATGACTTTGATTAGTATTATGGCGATGACAACCTTCGCTTTACATTGGATTCCGTACCCGCTTACCACGACGACACTGGCTTGCCAGTCAACTCCATGTTTGTTTTATATCAAACTTGAATTTTTTTCATACAATTTTAAAATTCTGTCCAAGTTCTATGTAAAAAATTGTGGTTGATTTTGTGTCTATGATTTCAACCCTAATGCCTATGATTTGCTGTATTTGTGGACGCCACTTGGCCAAAACCTCCTTAACGAATGGGCATATCCCTTTCCGGTCAATACTAGATAATGTTATTGTTTGCATTCAGAAATTGGAATCGGTTGTAACATTGTAGAATGTATACTTTGTCCTGTCATAAATATACTATCATTTACGATCAAGAATCTTGGAAGCTTCAAGTTAATCCATCAACGAACGTTTTTAGTCGAATTCAGGACATAAACTTCTTCTGAAAGCAAATATTTGCCCGCAGCTCCTACACTAGGTAAGGGTGTTGGGATTTAATGCAAATTTTAAACTTTTTTTGTTGGTGTTACATCATGTAAATATAAAAATAAATCCAGCCCAGTACTGTCCCACTGCTGGGCACGGGTCTCTTCTCAGGATGAGAAGGGTTAGGCCTTATTCGATCACGCTGGTCCAGTGCGGTTGGCGGATAACACACACCATCGAGAACTTGTATGAGGCCCTCTCGGACGTATAGGTTTCCTCACGATGTTTTCCTTCACCGTTATCACAAGTGATAATCAAATTCTGATCCGCATATAAATTCGAAAAGTCTGAGGTGCGGGCCGGGTTTGAACTCAGAACGTCCTGTATGGAAGGCAAGCATTCAACCACTAGGCTATCACTGCATAGTCTAACTTCAATTGAAATTGTAGATCTTGCATCGCTAAAACCTTACTACGGTATTCTAAAAACAATTATTGTCTCAATTGATTGTTTTCTCTCGGCTAAAGAATGAAATGGCTTAATTATTGTCATTATTGTGTCATTACTTGTGCTAGTTTACAATCTTTTTCTAATATTAATTACATTTTCAGTTTCTTATTGTTCTGTATAACATAGCGTCTGACGTAGTTTAAAATTTGGCATACTTTTTTATTTTTTTTAAACATTGGCCCTCACTAGGATTTCTCCTGTATCGAGGGTACAGTTTACAAACATAAATGTCACATGCACACACAACCAGACCCGAAACAACTACCTGTGGATCATACAAATATTTGTTCCGTGCGGGAATCGAACCCGCGGCACGTAGCGCAGAAGGCTAATCGCTTAGCCACTGCGCCAACCGTGTCGAACGACGTATTACGTGTTAGTATAGAATAATTATGTATTCATTAAATATAAATAAGTTTCTTTTCAATATTGATTCTTTAAGTGATTTCATTTGATAGTTTATGCCGACTCAGCGGAAGAGAGTTGCGTCAATATAATAAAAATGTTTTTTTCTGTTACGTTGGTCCAACTCCATCCAATAAATATTTTAGAAAATTCGTTTATCAATGAATAAAAATCTAATTATTTACCTATTTATATTACGGTTGTTATAGCAACGTGGAATACGGTTGATCAAGATCAAGGTCAATATTGTTCGCAAAGATGACTAATTGAGCAATTGTCATTGTCACTTTAATTACTATTTTGCACCACTATTCATTGTAGTTTTATTATTGTTAGTGCGAAAATTATGCATTGCAAATTGCAATGCATACTTTGGCGCAATATAGAGCGACTTTCTACTCGAAGCACATTGTGTAAGTTGCAAATTCTTAGTGACAAAAACCATGACCTTAATATTTGAATTTTTTTTAAACACTTAGTCGCACTTTTCCTGTGTTACAATTATTTTTTCTACTCAATTTTACACTGTTGCCATCCTAAAAAAATGTATTCTCTGTCTATGCACCTGTCCTCTTCGTATTACCTGTGCCTGTCATTCTAGTGTCTTGTTTTTTTGGCAAATAAATGATTTTTCTTTCTTTCTTTTAATTAAGCATCTACAGTCGAATGGGATGCTCTTGGTTCTTCAACAATTGGCGGAAATTATAAAGTGAGAGAAATGGGGTCCATCGTTAAAAAAATCGCCCATAATATAATTAATTTTTTACTCAAAAAAAAAACAAAAATGTTCATTATCAGTTTTTAAATTGTTATGATCACTAACATTATTATTAGAGTTAATCTATCTAATAAATACGTGAAGCGAAAACTTTGTACCCCGTTTTGAGAAATTATTGCGCACACGTAGTAGGTGTGTGAGATTTGGCATAGTTAAAGTTTGTATGGAGAAGTGTGCAGAAAGCTAAGATCACGGTCGAATTTCGACCACTGAGCTGACCACTGTAATAATAAATAAATAAATAAATAAATTTCAACTATACTCAGTGTTAGTTACAATTGCTTACCATCTATTACTACTATACTACTCGTAATACTAATATTACTACTTAATTTATTTACCATCTATCTAAGTACAACAGACGACGACGGACGGACCTATTTACTTAGGTTTCGAGATTCAAATCTTTCGGCACTGTTGCAAGCGCCATGGTCACGGATAAACTCAAAACGAACTATATAATTATAAACATGCTAAATACCCTGTTCTTAACTCTATTAATAAGTTCATTACCTACTCGTTTTGATTTTGAAACCTCTTTATTACGGTTGAGTGGAATTACGTATCTTTTGAAGGAGTATAGGATGATGCAACGGTTTCGAAAGTGTAAGTAACTGCAAGTGCCATGACACAATAAAATTTTTGTTTCTTTAGACTTTGAGTGACAAAAATATTACAGATTTTTTTAAACATTTCTTCATGAGATAATGATCGTTTAAAGACTTTTTTGTAAAATAATTTTTGTTTGAATCGAAAGAAAGAAATAAGGTTTATTGGTCAACACAATACAAGGTTAAATAACACCATATACAATACAGAAACTCAATAACCTAACCGTCAAAAACCCCCGACTCCAACCCGCAAAAGAGCTGTAACTCTTGAAAAGTTAAACAGATTTTCATAAAACATAGCATAGATGATACCCGATTAAACTAGATTTTAATTAAAAAAACTGCATTGAAATCGGTCGATCCGTTTTGGAGCTACGATGCCACAGACAGATACACAGATACAACCTACAACCTTATTTTTTGTCAGGGGTTAACACGTCATTTCTGATTAAATTTTTAAGCGATCCTATTTTCTGATCGCCGTCGAACGCTTGCAGTAATTATGTCATTACAGTTTATAGGTGACTTTGCAACACTTGCAACTCTTACGCAAGGCCATCACAATTGCGTGCATATGTGTTTTAATTGGTCATTTTTATGACAAACTTGGCTGTTTTTATTTTTTTATTAGTATTTCGTTGTCTATTGTGTTTCGGGTTACTTGGTTTTTATAACTTAATTGTAGTTTCGGGAAATGGTAATAAAATTTACGTGGTTGTACGAGGTATTTTAGGGTCGTTGACGGATTACTACAAGATTCTGCAAACAAAAATCATTTCTGCAAGTACGAATAGATTTGGTCCACACTATATTTAAAACTGTTTCAAATTCTAGGCAAAGGCATAAAATGATATTGTTTTTTTCTATTTTTATCCCTTGTTGGATGAAAATAGAAAAAAAAAATACCTTAAAAATTAATTGTTCTAACTTTTTATGAGTAAAACGTGTCTCAACTCAACGACGATTATAAATTGCCAGTAAAACATATTTCTTTAGTAAAAAAAATTGTTAATATAGGTACCTAACCATTAAACAATAAATTAACTCGAGAAATTTAAATCAGGTCTTAAATAAAGTAAGTTAAACACGTCGCACTAAGTACTTAACTTTATTATTTTGTATACCTAACTTAACATTTATAATTATATCGTGTAACTTTTGGATAAAAGTAATCCATATAAGTAATACTAATAGATTATTTTATGAATTTCAGTTGGGATGTCTTGGCTACAACTACAACTCACTGGAGGTCAGAAGCGCATATGATCAGCTCACAACTATCTGCAAAATCCTTCGTGGTGTTATATATGCACCTGATTTGCATAATGAGCAAGCTCGATTCTTTATCCCAGACAACTACCGCCGTAGCAGGAAACATAAACTGTTTGCAGTGCCCACATGTCGCACTGTTGCGCGCGCTAATTCCCCGGTACCACGAACCTTCGCAGCACTTAACGAACTCTTGGATTCTAATCCAAATTACGATCTGTGTGGGATGAATGGACGAAGATTTTGTCAGTATGTCTGCAGTGTAATGATTTAAATTTTTAAATTTATTTATTAACTACAATATAAGCTTACAGTATAAAAAACACCAAAACGCTTATTATGCTAAAAGAAAGAAAAGAAAACACACAAATCAATAGAAACATCATAAATACACATACATTACACATTAAAAGTACTATTGAGAAACAACAATATTTTCGTTTTCAGCACATTAATTTTATCTATGAATATGTCAACCTCTGGAAAGCTATCAACAAATTTATTTATCAGATCGATTGCTCTGGCAGTTGGACTATTGCTGGACTGAGGTGAGGGGGATTCATGAATGTATTTTTATCTATACCTTTATTAATACGAGAAGGGAAAGCTTTGTGGATACCCCTTTTTAAGCATATTGCGCGCACGGAGGAGTGTGAGATTTGGCATAGTTAAAGTTTATATGGAGAAGGAGTGCAGAAAGCTAAAATTACGGTCGAATTTTGACCACTTGGCGACCACTAGTTATTATAATTTATTGTCTTGTGTTGTCACTTTAATCGTTGTCAATAAAGTAAAAAACATATAACCCTCTCCTTACTCGGGTAAGAAATAAATGTTTAAGACCCTCTTATAGTACGGTGAATTGCATAAAATATAAATAGGTACAAATTAATATACTTTACTCGCAGCTCTTGAACTGCTGGATTTTATCAAAAAAAATTCTTAGAAAGAAAATCCTATCTGCTATATAAAAATCTGTTCTCAATATGACCTAAATAATAATAAAACCTATCTTTTGTTATAACTTTTTCGTGGTTTCATGATGGAATTTTATCAAGGTACACGTTTTAAATAGCAATTTACTGTCATCTTTATGATTTTTTTTAACGGTCCATTTATTTTTGATTCATGTTTCTGTCTTCACAAAGCACTTGAACGCATGGTTCAATTTTAATAAAATGTGATTTTGCGCAATATATATATTAGATTTACAGATGTTAAAAAAAATCTATACGTGCTATTAATTCACGGGAAATGTTATTTTGTACGCATTGCCACGCTTATTAGTATCGGAGAGGTGAACCGATTAAAAGTGGCAAAAAGTGAGACATGCAAAAAATGATCTACTATATTTAACACTGTTGAAGTGAAAGTGAGTACTGCTTTAAATCAATATTTTAGCACTTTGTTTCTGAATGTCAAATTTTCAAAGTTGTCAAAGGCCTTTCCTTCTCATTCTGAGACGGTTCGCGCTCAGCAGTGAGACAGTAATGGGCCGTTTAAATAAATTTAACCTTAAGGCCCGTCGGAAGGTGCTAAAAAACCAATATAGCCCAATCACATGATTTAAAAAAATGCAAATAATAGCAGGGGCTAAAAAAAACAAAAAGAAGAATTGAGATAAAAAAAAAATGAATGACGTCATTCATTTTTTTATCTTATCTTTGGGCCGCTCGGCCTATATGAGATTGTATTTTTTTATTAGGTTTCACTATTTTTTAGGTCGAGTAGGTATTGAAGTTTTGTATGGGACAGCTGATGATTTTTTCGCGATTACGATGTTGGTCCAATAAAGAAAGTTGTTCAGTTTGATGATCTGATCCACACCCTTAAAATATGACCACGCATTTCTGATACATGTTGTAGATTTCTCGCTACAGCCATACTGCAAAAACATTTGCCTTAATGCGGAACTGTAGGGAGTATTTCATTTATTGATAAAAATAAAATTTAATTGAATTGTACTGTACTGATGTTAATCTATAATTAAATGTAGGTCGACATCAAAATTGTACAAAGGGTGCCAATAAATTGGTAAGATTTTTTCTTTCGATATTGTCACTCAGCAGGATATTATAGCCAATTAACCAGACCTTCTAGTGTCCTTTAGATTTGATCGATAATGCTTAAGAAACACATTATTAAGATAGGTTAAAACCTTTTTCTTATTACTCCCGAAAAAAAAGAGGGATGTTATAAGTTTGTAGTGTGTATCTGTGTATCTGCTAACTAGCTAGCTGTTCTTTTTTTTTGTAATATTGTGTAAATTCTGGTCGAATTTTACTTGGGCTGCTCCCGCGGCTCCATATGTTATTGTTAACTTGATTTATGAAGAGAGTATCCATGGAGTTTCTAGCCGGTATCTTCTCCAGGACCAACTCACTTGGAACCGTGCACCTAGAATCACGACGTTTTGAAAGTGCCTGCAAAGGCCCAGTTGAAATAAAAACCTTTGACTTTGATCTGTTTGTGTCATCGTAGCTCCAAAAAGGATGGCCGATTTCAATGCAGTTTTTTTAATTGAAAGCTAGTTTAATCGGGTATCATCTTAGCTATGTTTAATGAAAATTTGTTCAGCTGTTCAAAAGTTACAGCTCTTTTTCTAGTTGGAGTCGGGCGTTTTTGACGGTTAGGTTATTATTCGCGATTTCAGGTCTGTTTCTATACTAAAAAATGTTCATAATGATGAGTACAATAACCCCCTTTTGGCTATATGTACCCGTTTTGATGAATTTTATTACTAGAAATGCAATCAAATATACACAGTTTGTTACCCTACTCAGAGTTTGTAATATTGCTTGTTATCTAGAGCTAACAATACAAAAAATTGCGATATTCAACAAGAAAAAGCAATGCGAAAAACATAGTAGAACAAGGTTAAAAGTGGTCAATTGAGAAATTGTGTTAGACTAATTGTCTGCAGATGAACCGACTGATCTCGTGAAGGGCTGAGTGAGTCATTACGGAGTCTAGGACTTTTTGTTTGGGTGTGTTCTTGATAATTAATTGGGTTTAGGTTTTGAGAAGATTGGTCGAGTGATTCAAAAAGAAATGAGGTTAGCAACCTATATGACCGTCTTGCTGACCTAGCTGGGGTTGCATTTGTTAAAAAAAAAGTTTTTTATTTTTATTTTGCCCCCCACTTCCTTTGCATTGCTAGGAAGAAGTACAGGACCTGATCTACGCCACTTTTAGAGAGAGTCGAAAGCCGCCCAATAATTCGACTTCTTCGAGTAACAGATTTTTTAAAATTAGTAAGTGTTTTACTCGTTCTCTGTGTCCTCATTAGTACAAGATTTTTTTTTCTAAATTCTGCTAAATTATTCTCGTTTGTTCGAATATAAATAGATCCCTGTTGCTATTTTCTCTACAGGGCATTCCAAAAAGGGAGAGAAGAATCGAAGACAAAGAATCCATTTTTTTTTCTCTCCTGGTTTTTTTGTTTTGTCTTCTATCAAGGAGACAAAGGGTAGAAAAAACGTTTTTTTTTGTTGCTCCTCACTAGTATGTCTCCTATATCGAGGGTACAGTTTACAAACATGTCACATGCACACCCACCCCGACCCGAAACAACTATCTGTAGATCATACAAATACTTGTTCCGTGCGGGGATAGAACCTGCGGCACGTAGCGCAGAAAGCTAATCGCTTAGCCACTGCACCGACCGTTACGTGTCGTGGTTTGTTCACCCGTGCCTAGCTCTGCTGTTGTTTTTACAAAAGAGAAAGGATATCATCAATCGATAAGCGTTTTGTTTGATTTATTACAATGAGGACAGGTCCTGGGAAAATGAAAGGGCATTTACTCATGCATTTTCAATAGCATTCCATTTGTCAAAGCTGTCAATTGTTATCCTGAGAAATAGACGTTGTAAGGAATAATAGGTATAATAATATTATTATTATCTTAATAATTATAATAGAGCTCTTTGTTGAGATTCCTATCTAAATGATTCATAACACATTGTTTGGTTTACAACAGCCTGTATAAGTCAATATCCTTGTATATAATTTAGGTTGGTCATATGGTATTTCCCGATTACGGCGATACCGAAAAGGAAGGTAATGTTTTTGGTTGGTATGTCTATGTATGTCTGTGTCTATGTTCCCTCCTAGAGGCTAAACGAGAACCGATTTACAAAAATGAGGTGTCCTTAGCTTATCCTATAAGCGCGAGTGACACAGGATAATTCTGCCCTCGGAAAGAAAAAAGGTACAAGTAACATTTTTTTCAAAATTGAGTTTAATTCATTTTCGATATCAGGAAAAAAAAGGAAAACCGTATACAAACTCAATTTAAAAAAAAAGTTGTGCCTTTTTTTATTCCGAGGACAGAATTATTTGATTTTTTTAAATGTGTGGATTTAGGTAATATAATAAGAAATGCCAAAAAAATACCTACTCACATGACCATGTTAGGTATGATACCATATACAGTAATAGGCCGTTTCCAAAATTATAATTAACCTAGTAAAAGTTCTAATTAACTAACCTGATTAATAAAGCAAAGCCAAGTGTGATAAGACTGCCTTTTGTACATTTCTTTCAAATGTAATAGAATCACGACGTTTTAAAAGTGACAGCAAAGGCCCAGTTAAAAAAAAAATATCTTTGACTGACATCTTTTTTGAATTATTGTATTTTTTTTTCTGTTTTTTTTTCTAGGAAATAATTAGTAGTAACAAATTTATAATTAGGAAAAACCCAAAAATATTAATGCTTGTCCCGGGAATTGATTCCAGAACTTGGGACCATGAGATTAATACGACGGCATGCTTGGCGCAGTTGCTAAGCGATTGGCTTTCTGCGCTACGTGCCGCGGGTTCGATCCCCGCACGGAACAAATATTTGTATGGCCTACATATATTTTAGTTTTTCAGGTCTGGGTGTGTGTGCATGTGACATGTATGTTTGTAAGCTGTACCCACGATACAGGAGAAATCCCAGTGAGAACAAAGATTAAAAAATAAATAAAAAAACGGAGTCTAATATTTATCTATGTTCAGATTTTATGTAAAAAATCATTAAAAAAAACATACTGCATCAATAGAAAGTTTAACATGATGTATGTAAAAATATCTCAATGAATTATCATATAACTAGATGATAATTCATTGAGATAGCAAAAAAAAGTCAACTGCAATAAAATGTAGTAGCTTGGTAGAAAAATTAAAAATAAACTGTTATTTTTACGACCATTCAGTTATAGAAATTATTGCTTAACAAGTGTAATAAATCGGTTGAATTATCTGGTCAAGTTCAATTCAGATTTTTAAACGAGTGAAATCGTTGTTTTTATTGTTGCAAGACAATAACATTCACGTTGTTATAGTTTAATTGGTTTTTTAATAGTCATTTATTATAGTTTATATTATTATATTTTCTAAATTCTCAACTGTGTTTTAAATTCTAATTAACAATTATTCTTTGTCTGAATAAACTAACCGTCAAAAACCCCCGACTCCAACTAGAAAAAATACTGTAACTTTTGAACAGCTGAACAGAATTTCATGAAACAGCTAAAATGATACCCGATACTAGCTTTCGATTGAAAGACATATAATTGAAATCGGTCCATCCGTTTTGAAGCTACGATGCCACAGACAGATACACAGATACATACTACAAACTTAACTCTTAATACCCCTCTTTTTTGCCGGCGGTTAAAAATTCATCTTCCGAATTATTCACACTTATACTTCCTGATTTGCTTTGATGAGAGTGTACACAAGAAAACCATAACATTATCCGTAAAGTATCGTATGCCACACAAAACAATAATTGTCTTAATGTGGGAATCAGACCAGTGATATTAATTATTACTGTTGATTGACAAACGAGATCGATCGCAAAACAAAAACATATACAGGTTGTCCCAAAAATCAACGTCAATCCGGATACGGGTGACAGTCCAGGTGGAGGTAGTTATTAACAATTTTATAAAAATAATCTTAGTCATATATTTTTAAAATTAAAGACATTTAAAAAAATATCCAGAACATTGATTTGTGGTTAACTTTCAAGTACTGTGACTACAAATCTTTACTGTTCTCCATCTCTTTTTTGACTATAACCCTGAATAACCCTTCTGTAAACTCACCATAGCCACATAACAGTTTTCTCGATATTTTTTAATATCTATAGTTTTAAAAGCATATGACTAAGATTTATTAAATATTTTTTCTGATAACTGTAACCACCTGGCCTATCACCCATTTCCAGCTTGACGTTGATTTTCAGGACACCCTATATATGTCGGAGGAAATTTGTATGATTCCTCTTGTTACGAAATGCTGGTCACTTTACAAAACAGCTGATAGTTCCCAACGATCTGCTCAAAGACAAAGTCAAAGTTTTTTATTTCAACTGGGCCTTTGCAGGCACTTTCAAAACGTCGTGATCCGTCGTGCACTATTCCAAGTGGTCGGTTGTGAGGTGCCCTAATCTAGAAAGTGCGATCAACTTCGATAATTTTTTCAACAGAAAAACGCTTGGTTCGTCCTAGAAAACCCAAGACCTCAAAGTTATCAACAGCAACGCTTGCAACCATTATCTACACCTATGAGGCCATCAAAAACACAACCCTGTTCTTGTAAGAGTATCTTTCTATCAGTCGGGTAAATAATCTATACTAATATTATAAAGAGAAAAGATTTTTATTTTTGTTTATAATGAATAAACTCAAAAAATATTGCACTGATTTTAAAAATTCTTTCACCAGTAGAATGTTATATTATCGTTGGTAGTAGGCTATATTGTATTTTCAAAAAAATGGGGATCTCTACAAAATCTCCAATAATGTCGGGTAAATTATTTTCAAACCTATGTTTCTCAGTGATAAATATACCATTCTACATGCTACATTATCACTGAGAAACATAAGCTATATTTCATCCCTTTGTGCATTATGTACAAATTTTTATATTAGCTGACATGTATTTATTAATAATTTTGACTTCGATATTACTATTTTATGATGTGACATTTATATTATGTCTTGTGTATGGGTGTAATTTGCCTGAATAAAGTTTTCTTTTTTTATATATTTTATTTTCATAAAAATAAGAATCTCTACGAAATCTCCAATAGTGTAAACTCCCGTGATGCGAAGCCGGGACGGGCCGCTATTATTTATAACTAGCTGTTGCCCGCGGTTTCACTCGCATCTTAGGAAAACTACTTCATGTACCCGGATATCAAGTATCCTATATCCTTCATAGCTTACCTGTGTGCGAAATTTCATCTAAATCCGTACAGCCATTATGGTGTGATTGATAAACAAACATGAAAATTCACAAACTCACAAAAATCCAAACTTTCATCTATAAATTAATACGTGAAGAGAAAACTTTGTACTCCTTTTTATGCATATTGCGCGCACGGAGAAGTGTGAGATTTGGCATAGTTAAAGTTTATATGGAGAAAGAGTGCAGAAAGATAAAATTACGGTAGAATTTCGACTATTGGGCGACCACTAGTATTTATAATATTAGTTGGATAGGATAGGATAATTAAAAGGACTTACCTTCCATTGCTTAACTTCAGATAGTCGATTAGCAACCACACAGCCAGCAGATCCAGCTCCAACCACGATGAAATCAAACCGCTCAATCGATTGTCTCTTTCTCCGTTTCTTAGCACCACTGCTCTGTACTTCTCGCAACATCGACTTTCCCGAATGAGCAGTATGCGTATCCGGAAATACCTTCTTCGAATAACCGTAAGTTAAATCCGGGTGGTATTTCGAGAACGGATTCCCGAAGTCCTTGAAGTGATCCTGATAGCTATGTTCAGGGCCGAAAGGATCATGATTCCCGATTTCTTTGTCGAAAGTTTTTCCAAATTTCTCGAAGTCGAATTGGGGGAAATATGTAGACATTTGAGATATCCCTCTACTGGCACCGGGGCCGTGACTGTAAACTTTGGTTTTAGTGTGAATTGATCTACCACCGATGGAGCTTACATCTTTTGGTTTATTGAACTTAGTTGCCAGAAAATCTTCGGGAAAATTCGCTCCCAACGGTGGGTGTGACGGTATTTCCTTAGCTTTAAACGGTATTGGTCCTAATGGAGTTTGTGGAGTCACGTAATTCTGAGCTAATTGTTCCGAAAATGCACTAGTACCTTGCGGAAACTGCCAACTGTATTGTAATAAATCGTTGCTTTTGTCGTCTCGGGACCCTCCATAGAGTTGATAAATTAAGGAGAGAAACATATAGCCCGTTGGGGAGCATTGCGTTATTGGTGTGTGCTGCTCCGTGCAGATATCGGCGATGTTCGGGGGATTCCAGATCTGGCCTGACATTTTGTTCAACACTTCACGATTTCACTCGCGGAACATAATTCGTGTGATCGATGCAAGCACTGCCGGTACAATGGCTCGGTGCGGTGCGATGCTGAGTAAGTGGGAAATCTTTGTCGATTGTCCTTTACTGTTGCATGCTCATAAGCAATACGCGTTTGTTGTTTTTAGAGAGTAAGGTTCTGTTGATTGACATTGATTTCAAATATGAATTGAGTGCCTAGTTTTTTTTTTTTTTTGTTTTAGGTTTGGATTCGTTTGTTTTATTGGTTGTTAAATTAGGTTATTGGTTTTTTAAATAATCTCACATATTGGCAACTAATAATGACCTTGATAGTAATCCAAATATTATATAATTATTTAAAAATATCAGAATTTTTATCAAAGTCAATGCTTTTTATTTCAACTGGGTCTTTGCAGGAACTTTCAAAACGTCGTGATTCTAGGTGCACGGTTTGAAGTGGGTTGGTCCTGGAGAACATACCGGCAAGAAACTTCATGGATACTCTTTTCACAAAACAAATTTACAATAATATATGGGGCCGCTCGCACCTAAAATTCGACCTGAATATACACAATACTAATATTATTAATTTTGTTTTTTAATAATATTGTGGGCAAACAAGCATGCGGTGGAAGGAAGGAAGAAATTAATGGAAATACTTACATCATTATACCAGATAATTATCTTATACGTTTCAGAATAGAAGTTATTATATGTTCTTGTATTTCTGGTGTACAATAAAGTTTATGGTATTATTATAATATTGTAGTGAATTTTTGGGTATAGACTTATTAATTTTGGTAGTGAGGTTTTTTCGCGTAGATGTCCCGCAGGCAACAATTCATTTCTGAGACCATCATAATTTTTTCAGAATTTTTTGTCTAATTTGAGAGAGACTTCAGTTCTAATTTCATGTTTAGTAGACGACTGACTTCTTCTGTTATAATTTTATACCTATCTTACTTTGGAATTGCTTATGCCATGGTGTGGATTAAAAGTAAAGAAAGTTTTGTTTTAGAATTTTCGTAAAATTTTTTTTTTTTTGTAAAATAGGGGTTCAAAGTTTGTTTGAAATTCTGTTGTTTTCACGCGAGCAAAGCCACGAGCAACAGCTAATTAGTAATAAAACTAGGCCAATTATTTTTAACGATGAAAGATCAATAACAAAACTGCTGGGCATGGGCCTATTCTCAGAATGAGAAGGTTAGGTAGCCACGCCACGCCACGCTGCGCTGGCTTGCCGGGTTGGCGGACTACACACACCATCGAGAACTTTATGAGGCCCGATGTGCAGGTTTCCTCACGATATTTTCCTTCACCGTTAACGCAAGTGATAATCAAATTCTGATTCACACATAAATTCGATAATCGGTTCGAACTCAAACCCTGCATGGAACGCAAGTGTTCAATCGTTAGGCTATTTGTGCAAACCACAGAATAATAACAGAGTTACATAGAATAATTATTTATGCATGCATTGTGAGCTAATACTTTGATCCGCATAATTAATTTACGTATTCATTACGTGTGGGAATAAATGAGTAACGTGTGGTTTTTTTTTTTTTACAATTCCGTAAAGTATGACCATCTCTAACAAACATAATTATTGGAAGTTTAGTTTATCACCTCTTTGTTCGGCGGATACTGGATTCGCATCCGATATCGGAATCCGTATATTCACAAGACGAAAAATAAAATAAAAAATCTGTGTGAAAATTTTGTTGCTTTTTGTGATAAGATTTTTTTTTTGGTCCATAATTAATGATTGCCCTCGTTCTCAATCACGCATATTTACTTATGTATACATACCCCTAATGTTTAATTACCCGAAAGATATTAAGGGCATCTTCTAGTCATTATTCATACACAACTTTTATTAAGAGACCAACTACGAAATCATGATAAAAAACATCGAATGTTCCATACATTTTATCCGGTTAAGTATTCACTTATGTATGAAACAGCTGTTTCTTTTTTCAACCTTTCAGTGTTGTTCCCGTTACAAAACATAAAATATGTAAAATGCTGAACAAAGAACGTCTTAATTAGAGTGCAATTAATTTTAATAATATTATCATATGTATTTTGTAGTAGGTATAGTATAACATAATATTGATAGTTTCGAGCGTATGGCACGCGTGGGTTGCAGCTGAAAATCACCGTCAGGTGGCCAGTATCACTGCCTCCTGACATTATGCTGAGCCGAAGCCTTTTGGCACAATAACTCATTTTATTTTATGTTTTCTTTGTTTTAGCTTTAACTTTTTTTTTGGTTTGCTAATAAATTATTTTTTATATCGGGGGTTAAAAATGGTAATGGTGGCTAAAGATGGTAGAATAATGAATAAACATACCTAATAAACAAAGACTAATTTATTACCATAATCGACTATTTAAACGTCGTTTAAAAGCCACATTACGTATTTAAGGGAGAAAATAAGTGAAAGAATTTTTGCTTCAAGATTTTTTAAACCTGCTACCCAGAACTTGAAAGATAAACACATAACCACTGCGATAATCCGGTCTTAACGCTAGTTAATTAACACAAGATCAATAATGATAATATAAATCAAACACAGACAAACATCTTTACTTTACTTCTATACTACGGAACCAATTCCGTTTATGTAATAATTATGATATCGGAAGTTAACTGCGGTTACCCTAATCAGCGTTTACCAAACCACACGTTATTTAACTGTCCGTTATGTTACCGGCAATTAGTAACATAATGGTAGTTGTTAATAATTTTATGAATATCTACTAGAAGTATTTTATTGTCTTTGTTTGATTCGTTAGCACATACGAAATAATATTATTTTGTTGTAACTTCTTAGAAAATATTGTAGTGTTAAAACTATAGTCATGCATCATACAGGAGAAATCTTAGTGTGATAATATTATGATTGTCAAGCCTTACGTAATCAGCATGTTTTCTCCTTGATTTAAAAAAAATATTATCATTGAAACTTATGTTACTTACATCATGCTCACATTATACAAGTTTTGTATGTATTCAGACTTTCCAATTAGACAGGACATAGTTTTATGTAGTGCGCATATTTTGCAGAGTGATTCAGTGTCTGTTCACATATGCAACCGGACTATTAAAATGCACTCCAAAACAAAATAAGAATTTGATTTTGTATGCGTGTCCTTCATTAAGTCGAATTTTCATTTTGTTGTAAAGTGTATCCCAATACTGCGGTTGCATTTAGGAACAGAGACTGAATCACTCTACAAAGTATACGCACTACATAAAAAAATCCCTAAAACAAAAGTAGGTGGTGTAGAGAAATAACCACAAAATAATAATAATTAAGGCAATTAAATGGCTGTAGAATATGTGAATTCACATATTTAAAAGAAAACCTTGCACATTGCTAAACTACTATTTAGGACCAAGTTCGCCGACAATATAGAAAGAAAGAAAATAATTTATTTTTTGCACACAGGACTCCAAAATTACAATAGCGTGCAGACACAAAACATAACAAATATAAAAAGCCAGAAAAATTAATAATAAAAACAATGAAGAAAAAGTAAATAAAAATTACAATGCATGGTAGTCTGTGTCCCACATGTGCAAAAAATTGGGCATCGATCAGCTTGTTGTCATATACTTTAAATATATTGTTGTATAACAGATAATTAAAATGAAAACGGTCTTTTTCTTATACATAAAGTGCGTGTTAAACGGATAATTTTGTCACGTCTTTAATATTGTTGGCAAACTTTGGCCTTAGGTTATTCTGTGGTAAAGATCACGGAAAATAAGCCGCAAGCGCATCAGCAATAACATTGCTAATTCGTATCATTCGTATCCAATTGCGATCTGCGTCAATAATAGGTTAAAGATCATTGCGTATAATTATCGTGTAATTGGTGAAGGTCGGTGCCATGGTGACTTAGTTTTGTTTCCCTTGACTTACTACTCGTGATGACAAAAAAATTAAGTTCAAAAACTAAAACCCGACTACTGAAAAGGTATGAAACAAGAAAATATTAATAGATACATATTCATTGTGATGTTAAGAGGATAGCCGTGGTCGTATGCCACTTTGCCCTAAATCCTATGATCGCTTACTACTGTTAGACTGTATTGTTTTATTAAGGTAGCTGTAGGTGGCATACGACCACGGCTATCCTCTGAACATCACTATGAATATGATTGTATCTATTAGTATTATCTCCTTTAATACCCAACACGGCATCATTAATCAAAAAAATATTTTTAGTCCATTTTTTATGTCCTATATAGGACGCCATATTAACGTCACATAGCCTATAACCAGCGGACAATTAAGACGCTTCCAACGATACCTCATTTGTCGAATTATGATAAGTAGTTCAGAAGTTATGAGGGAATAGATGAACATACATACATACCGGTCAAACATATAACCCTCTCCGTAAATAGCTGTTCCATATTTCATATACCTATTCAAAGCAATTTTAAGAAAAAGAGTATGCTTCCTGATGCCTCGGGTGCGGCTTTGACCAGCTACTTCCTAAACACTGTTTTGTACAGGGCTGATTGCTCGATAGTGCACCCCTCGAAAATTATGGATATGGGTTCCAAAGTTGCAATATTTGCGGTTAATTAAATAGTAATTGTTATAATTAGATAGGTATCTACTAACATAGTCGTAAGTCAATACTAATACTAACAATTAGTATGAATGAAAATCTGAAATAAATAAATAAATTATATTTCTGAAAAAAACTATAGAACACGCTTTAGTCATCCAAACGGAAGCTAGTTCCGCTTGCTAATTCGTACGCTTAGAGTGGTTTTGTTCCTTTGTCATATTTCCAGGGTGAATTGTCGAACTGTCTTTTTAACACGCTTTTATTAGCTTGACCTGTAACTAACTAACTAACA
The DNA here is from genome assembly GCA_932294325.1 of Allophyes oxyacanthae. NCBI lineage: Eukaryota > Metazoa > Arthropoda > Insecta > Lepidoptera > Noctuidae > Allophyes > Allophyes oxyacanthae. Next base: position 6,940,478 of record OW028633.1, on the reverse strand, counting down.
GCTATGTAAGAAAATCTTGGAAGTTAAATTTGACCCACTTCCCGGTTTCCGATTGAGCTGAAATTTTGCATACTTACACATTCAGTTTGGATGACTAAAGCGTGTTCTATAGTTTTTTTAAACTATTATATATTTTTATTCTAGAGGACGGCTAAAGAGCTTGCGGGTTGCTGATAATAAACAACCACTGTAACCCAAAAACATCCGCTACCTTCGCATTCCCTATCTAATGGTACAGTAATAACCTAACCGTCAAACACTCCCGACTGCAACTAGTAAAAGAGCTGTAACTTTTGAACGGCTGAACAGATTTTCATGAAACATAGCTAAGATGATACTGAAGCCCAATTCTCGTAATTAATTTATAATATGACTGAAAGTTGACTGAACTGAGATTATATTATGAATTGACAAAAAGTCATGTATTCTACTCCTCTTAAAGTTCAGTCCGATTCCAGTATGATTTGGATTCAATCTTCTTACAAACTCATTTCAATCTCATTTTTGACGTTTGTGTATAGACGAGAGTGTCAATTTTATTATCTGTGTCAGTTCAAAATGTTAGCAGAATACCGATTTGCCTTTTATTCAACTTTCGATCTCATTACAATATAATGTCACGTTTGACGTTGTTTATTAGGGTAGGAGAGGAGAATACCATTTGTGACATTTATGACATTGGTAGTAGATCGGAATGAGATCCGAACTATATTTTGAACATTTTTAATTACGAGAATTGGGCCTCTGATTAAACAAGCTTTCGATTAAAAAAATGCATTGAAATCAGTCCATCCTTTTTGGAGCTACGATGCCACAGACACACACAATATAAACTTATAAAATCCGTCTTTTTTATCGGGGCTTAATTCTTTTTGCAAAGTTGGAATGCCTCGTGTTCCATTAATATCATTGACGTTCCTACTCGAATTACAACTATGCTTACATGTAGATGTTATAATGTAGGTACAGTAATTTTAGATTGTGCATACAAAGGTATGTTTTCATAGAAAATGTATGGAAAATAGTTTATTGTATTTTTCTCGATTTCGGCGAGTATTTTGTCCGTTGTTTCAAGGAAATATTCCTGTTGGGAAATAGAGTCGATAGAGCTACTACTAAAGTTAGGTACTACTACTAAAGTTTTTTGAGAAGTGTAAATTTTCTCGATGACTGTTATGTAACTACCATAAAATAATATAAAAAAGTTGTATTTTTAATAGTTTCAAAATTGACCTATAGTTTCCTATAGCCAGAACTCTCTATCTGTAACAAAAAGGGTAGCTACCCATAATACCCCAAAATTTTGCGCCATCCTGTATATTGAGTAGATATTTATTTATTTTTTCTTTTTACGTAGTAGGTATACCTTTTTTCTAGAAAACAAAACAGCCCTTTCCTTCCCTTTGGTTTTCCCATAACCTTTCAAAACTTTACCAGCGGTGTCTCATACTATGACACCTACAAAGCTTGGAATTACCAGGGACCATATTTTTAAAAGAATATAATGTTACGTTCGTATGGTCAGCATTAAAAGTCAGTGATTTATCATTCGAATTACAAAATTACTGAACTATTTAGTAAAATAAAATGTAACGGTCAGTATCAAAACAAAGTGATTCTCATTCGAATTTCAAAATTGCCGAACTATTCAAGAAAGAAAATGTGACATAAGATTTTTCAGTTTTTACAAATAACATGCTATTGACGCGGCCAAGTTCTTGATCATAAATAATTTGAATTTGGGATTGAAATCGATTCTAAAAGGAACATCTGATTGTTCACCATTGACTTTTGATGTTGACTGTACCTCAGGTATAATATAATGTAGGTAACCTACCTATTTCCTTTCCTTCCTTAAAAACAAAGATTAAACATTAAATTATTACTCAGTATAATTATAATAACCTATTTGACACCGACTTCAAAAAAGGAGGTTCTCAATTCGATTTTTTTTTGTATCTTGATTCTTGAGTCATCGATATCGTCACCAACAGTGATCAGATTTTAATGATTCTTTTTAACACGCTTTTATTAGCTTCACCTGTAACTAACTAACTAACTACTCGTATGTAAGAAAATATTGGATGTTAAATATGACCCACTTCCCGGTTTCCGATTGAGCTGAAATTTTGCATACACGTTCAGTTTGAATGACTAAAGCGTGTTCTATAGTTTTTTTTAAACTATATTTTTTTTTATGGTTTGAATGAGTGCCTATTTTTCCCACACTAGGATTTCTCCTGTATCTTGGGAACAGGTTACAAACGTACGTCTCACATACACACACAACCAGACACGGAACAACTATTTGTAGGCCATACAAAATTCTCAATTCTCAATTCTTTATTGCAATCCATAATGTACACATGCATACAGGTGGTAAGTATAAAATAAAGAAACAATTATGGACCCTGTCGGGCACAGCAAAAGTTTAAATAAGTAGGAGAGAGGAGGAGCGCTTTAATAATTTTTCATAATATGAAAATGGTTTCTCTTTTGAAAATATAATTTATAATATTATCACTTATCATCTATATTATTTGTTTATTAAATTTTAAATATTTGTTCCTTGCGGGGTTCTCAATTCTCGAACACGCAACACGTGCCGAACAAGCCAATCGCTTAGCCACTGCGCCAACCGAGTCGTCAAACAACAATTAAGCAAATAAACGCCATTGCTAGTACCTAATCTAAAAGAAAATGTCATTTAATAGCAAATAACAATAAATAGTTATAGTTGTCATCTTGGTAAACCCGATATCAGACTATTATCCCCAATGACCTACTACTGCATGGACATTGGATCCGCGCTCCAAAGTGTCTGAGCTAAAAGAGTTCCAAAACGAAAAAAGAGTTCTAATAGCGCGCTAGTCTTTGTATTGCTAACCGACAGAATACACGTCAAAAATGCCGTACCGTATTGTGAAAAAGTTGAGCTTAAATTTAAGCTGTTTACTAATGACGATGCGGTTTGAATTAGGATGTTATAGTTTTTACCTATTACTAATTACTAAGACTCCGCTGTCCGTCCGTCCGTCCGTCTGTCTGTCCGTCTGTCACCAGGCTGTATCTCATGAACCGTGATAGTTAGACAGTTTAAATTTTCACAGATGACCTATTTCTGTTGCTGCTATAACAAAAAATACTAAAAAACAGAATAAAATAAATATTTAAGGGGGCTCCCATACAACAGACATGTTAAATGTACTTACGCATAAATGAGTTGACACGGGACACATTTTTCGTGACTTTTGTTCGAGACCCGCCGTCTATTCTAGTACTAGGTCAATGTTTATTCCTAACAAATTCACGTCTTAACGATCTGTGAATAGACGGGAACTGTGTTATCTTCCTAGTCGTAAAAATGGACTAGGATAATAGTTTGTATGGTCGTCTTAGGGATCGTATAGGGTCGTTATGGGTTAATGACCTGCCACTAGTTGGGCGTTATGGCCTATTAGTTTTACTCGTAGTTTTGGCTGTTTCTATATTAAGTAAAACGTTATCGGCTTAACTTAGACGAATTAAAGATTAAAATAGGTTTTTTCTAGCCTGCCTTCTTCTTCTTAGAGTGCCTCTCCGACTAGCGAAGGTTGGCAGTCAGCTCTGCATATTTCTTTCTGTCTCTTGCGAGGCGAAACAGTTGTGCAGCACTCGAGGCTCCAGTCCACTCCCGAAGGTTCCTCAGCCACGACTTCTTCCTGCGACCAACGTGTCTCTTGCCGGCTACTTTGCCCATCATAATAAGTTGCAGAACGCCGTATCTGTCATGTCTAAATATGTGTCCCAGATATGCAACTAGCCTGCCTGATTTGTTTTATAGAGTGCGATTCAAATAATAATATATGACATGAATTTTTGGTCCAATGGTCACAGGTATTGACCCGTGTGCGTCCTAGTACTGTGTATATGATGCATTCAATACACACAAGAGCATTCACATGTAACAGAAAATCGAGCCGCATGTCACCCTTTATCGAACCGAACATCGAGCACGACGTTCGAACGGCTGAACAGATTTTCATGAAACATAGCTAAAGTGATACCCGATTAAACTAGGTTTCGATTAAAAAAACTGCATTGAAATCGGTCTATGCGATTAGGAGCTACGTTGCCACATACAGAGACACAGGTACACATATACACCGATACACAGATACACACTACAAACTTATAACACCCCTCTTTTTTGTCGGGGATTTAAAACAGAAAGGAATGTTACAGATAAATGATCACTCACCGTGAGCATTACGTCGAACACAGCGTCGAGCATTCGCAGGAACGTTACATTACATCGAAATGCTCTAGTGTGTACTCACCCTAACCCATACTGGTATTAGTATTAGAGTTCGAAACGGGGTATTTACCATGTTTATATCTTGTATTGAGCTCCCGATATTTCGGCACTGTTGCAAGCGCCATGGTCACGGATAAACTAAAAGTATTTGCGGGTGGATGTTTATTGGCAGACAAAACGGTCTATCCTCCTTCTGTTACAAAAACAACACACAAACACACAAACACACACACAAAACTTAATACTACTAATGTTACTGACCATGACTAAACCTAATACTAACTACTACTACTTAACTAATGTGTGTACTAAATCTAATACTAACGTTAGTGACCATGACAGTTTAAAAACTTACATACTGGTATTTGTATGAAATTTCATGAAAGCGAGGTAAACAATCAAAGATTTGTGCCCCGTCTGTGTCTATTGTCTGCTTCTTGTCCTCTAAGCAAATTGCACCTAACATTTTATACAATGACCTTAAAAAACGCTTTCTTGTTAACTATTTCAAGAACTAGATGTTTCAAGTGAGACACAGATCGTAACATGCGGCCATGACAGATCTATTGTATCGCCACCGAATCAAAACGAACACTTTCTTGAGTATTACTCAAATTGTCACATAGTCACGTAAACGGCGGTAACTTTAATATTGCCTTACTAGGCAATAACAATACTTTGTTAGAATAGATCTTTATTGATTGTACTTTTGTAATTTTATTTGCTCCTGGCGAGTCCAGAATAAAACTGTTTTCTTTCTTTCTTTCTTTCTATTTCATGTAAACCAGATAAAGACACCTGTGAAATATCGAGACTCTAGGTTCGCGGTTCCATATATTGGTCCTAAGGAGAAGAACCGGCCAGAAACTCCATGGTAACTCTTTTCAAATAATAGATTATAATTTTTATCAGTAAAATGTTGTGGTAAGAGCTGCGAGAATAATATAATTTAATGTGAATAAAAATAAGACTACGATAATAATGATTTGCCTCTGAATAAGATTGCCATGGCAGTTACAAGCTGACCAGTTCCGACAGACAAAGAAATAAAATGCTGCTAAATAATGTCAGTCTTCATTATTTATGTTCAAGAAATTTTTCTTAAATTACGAAGGCATGAAAAATCGGATGTCCGTCAAAACAAAAGAATGACAATGAACATGAAAAATGGATAGATAGATTGACAGTTACACATTTATACAATTTTGCAAGCATTGTTTGTCAATATTCGTAATAATAAAAATATCCATAATAACCGTCTAACCTAACCGTCAAAAACCCCCGACTCCAACTAGAAAAAGAGCTGTAACTTTTGAACGGCTTAACAGATTTTCATGAAACATAGCTAGGTGGAAAACCGATTAAACTAGCTTTTAATTAAAAAAAACCGCATTGATATCTGTCAATCCATTTTGGAGCTACGATGTCACGGACAGATACACAGTCCCACAGATCCACAAATACACAGATACACACTACAAACACACCCATCACACCCATATAACACCTGTCTTTTTTGTCGGGGTTGTATGTGGAAACGTTGAATAAAGGATATAAAAAATCCAACCTTTATTTATTATATAATAGGCCTAAGTACGCCACGCTGGCTTAGTGCTACTTTTAACTTCCGACAAAAAAAAGGGGTTATTATAATGTTTGTAGTGTGTATCTTTGCGTCTGTCTGTGGCATCGTAGCTCCAAAACGGATGGACCAATTTCAACGCAATTTTTTATTGAAAGTTAGTTTAATCAGGAATCATCTTAGCTATATTTCATGAAAATCTGTTCAGGCGTTTAAAAGTTACAACTCTTTTTTTAGTTGTAGTCAGGGGTTTTTTGTTGAATATTTGTTGACCCGAAGTTCAGGGCCACAAAAAAGCAATTGCAATTTTACTATCGTAGTTATAATTATATCTGCGAATTTTTTTAGCATGTCTCGCAAAGCGTTGGCATTGCACGCAATTCAAATGCAATTACTTTATTTGGCAATCTTGGTAACACTTAAAAGTCTTATACGGGATGACTAGGTGCACCTAGAGTCTCGACATTTCATAAGTGCCTGTATCTGGTTTACATGAAATAAACATCTATTCTATTCTATTCTATTCTATACTGGTAAATCGAGGGAATCATTGAAGGAGGGTATGGTACTCATCATTATGAACAACTTTTACTATGGGACAAAAGCGGAAATCGCGAAAAAAACATCAGCTGTTCCATACATTTTGTCGATTAATATTGATTTATATATATGGAACAGCTGATTTTATTTTCGCGATTTCAGTTTCGGTCCCATAGTAAAAGTCGTTTATAATTATGAGTAGAACACCCTCCTTCAAGGATTCCCTCGATTTACCAGTCACCCTGTATATAGTTTAGCAATAGTCTTCGACCGTGAAATCTATATACTAAAGTCTATCACTATATAATAGCAACTTGGAGAAAATATTAGATTTCTACGACTTTATTATGTAGTACGTGACTTGTTGCCTGTTGTCAGAATTTCAGGTATTAAGCGTTTGTTCACACGAGGCGTTTGTGCTATCGTTAATTTTATATAAAAATCAACTCTATTTCTATATAGGCTTACAAACAATGGTTTCGAGCGATTTTATACTAAATTATTGTAACTCACGTGTGAATAGGCCTTTAGAACTATGGTTTTAACTAGAAAAAGATTATACGGAAATCGGAGCCATAAATAGTTTTTTTTTTTTAATAAAACAATGCCCCTCTCTAGGATTTCTCCTGTGTCGAGGGTACAGTTTACAAACATACATGTCACATGCACACACAACCAGACCCGAAACAACTATCTGTAGATCATAAAAATATTTGTTCTGTGCGGGGATCGAACCCGCGGCACGTAGCGCAGAAAGCTAATCGCTTAACCACTGCGCCAACCGTGTCGTTGTGTAGTTTGGTCCTTTATAACACGTTCACTGCCAGACAGTAGACACAATAGAAAATTGATTGTTTGCCGTACACTGTGACCGGCAGACTTATTAAGTGACAACTGAGAATCAAAGTCAAAGTTTTAATTTCAACTGGGCCTTTGCAAGAACTTTCAAATTGTCGTAATTTTTTGTTGCACGGTTCCATGTGGATAGGTCCTGGAGAAGATATCGGCAAGAAACTCCATGGATACTCTATAGTATACAAACAACAAATTTCCAATAATAGCCGGGGCCGGCCAAAATTTGACCTAATTTACACAAATATAAATAAATAAATACAGCTCATTACTGTCCCACTGCTGGGCACGGGCCTCTTCTTAGAATGAGAAGGGTTAGGCCTTAGTCCACCACGCTGGCCTAGTGTTGGCGGACTACATACACCATCGAGAACTTTATGAGGCCATCGCAGATGTGCAGGTTTTCCTCACGATGTTATCAAATCTGATTATCACTTGCGATAACGGTGAAGGAATTCACCGTTATGGCAAGTGATAATCAGATTTTAATCCGCACATGAATCTGAAAAGTTAGCGGTGCGGGCCGGGTTTGAACTCAGACCCTCTTGCATGGAAGGTAAGCGTTCAACCGCTAGGCTATCACTGCTATGTTGTCTGTTTGTTATCATTAAATATAAGATATATATTATTAATAAAAAAATCTGTGTTGACACGTATTATGTATTTGAATGTGAATAGAGCCTAAGACGTGTACAAATACAAATGCTGTTCAGTAAAAAATTATGCTTAAAAATAATAATTATTCGTAACAGCAGGCTGCATTTAAATAAAGACTTATTGTCATTAAAGAACCAGACTTTGTTGCTATTCGAGGTGTCGGATGACGTAAGATTCTGTAGTATTGAAATGGTTCTGTATATTGATTCGTCATTTTAATATTCCATCTCCGTTTGTACCCGTACTGTATAATGTGAGTTGTTACCAATTAAAGACAGTACTTTCAATCTACTACAGTACTACTCAGTACTACTCTTTAACATACAATAACCCGTCAAGATCTGCAACCTAGTGACACATAACCTAACCGCTAAAAACACATGACTCCAATTTAAAAAAAAAATATAGACATATATATTGTAAGCAGTTGCTCGCGGTTCTGAAAAAAAAATTAAGTTCAAAAACTAAAACCCGACTATTGAAAAGGTATGAAACAAGAAAATATTAAGAGATACATATTCATAGTGATGTTCAGAGGATAGCCGTGGTCACTGGTCGTATGCCACTTTGCCCTAAAGCTTATGATCGCTTACTACTGTTAGACTGTATTGTTTTGTTAGGGTAGCTGTAGGTGGCATACGACCACGACTATCCACATACATACATACATACCGGTCAAACATATAACCCTCTCCGTAGTCGGATAAAAAGAGCTTTAACTTTTGAACGGCTTAACAAATTTTCATGGGATTCAAGATGATTCCCGATTAAACTAGCTTTCTACTAAAGGATGTTAAAAATGTGTATATTGTTATATTCAGGTGTACAATAAAGTATACAATAATAATAAAATTAAATAAAGGTCATAATAATAATGTTATAAGTCCGCCGTAGTGTGTAAATGTGTATCTGTCTGTGGCATCGTAGCTCCAAAACGGATGGACAGATTTCAATACCGTTTTTTTTTAAATTGAAAGCTAGCTTATTCAGTAATCATCTTAGCTATGTTTCATGAAAATCTGTTTAGCCGTCCAAAAGTTACAGCTCTGTTTCTAGTTGGAGTCGGGGGTTTTTGACGGTTAGGTTTTTGCCAATGCGACTACTAAGCGTCATAATAATGACGGAGCAATTACCAAAATATGATGTCATTTGTGTCGTAATTCCAACGAATTTAATACAAAATGAATGATCACTAAAATAAACAGTAGAATGTCGAATTCAGTTGTTTCAGTGCACGTAATCAGGTATCCAGTGAATATGCATGACTTTTATTTGGAAATTTCATTATAATATTGTGGGAAATATAAAATTGGCATAATAATCCTGGTATAATTTATGTAATTACTGTCATGGTATTTTTTGTAAGCTATAAATATAAAGAGTATCTATATTTTAATACGTGAAGAGAAAACTTTGTACCCCTTTTGAAGCATATTGCGCACCTGGAGGAGTGTGAGATTTGGCATAGTTAAAGTTTGTATGCAGAAGGAGTGCAGAAAGAATTGAATAGAATTTATGTTTAATATGTGGTCAAAGGACAATGGGAAGAAACGTCCCCACCCTCCAACAGATTTGAAACATATCTCATTCGAAAGGTCTTAAATAGACGATCATTTTTTATAATGGCGACATTCTTCGAATATATGGGGATTCCCCGGAATTTGAATTCATAGATAATTTTTTATTTCGATTTGTTTTTGCATATGAAAACGGTTTCCGTACTTACAAATATTTATTAATTAAGATTACTAGATTATAAAAAGATTTGATCTGACTATCTGATCTATCAACGCACAGCCTAACCCGCTAGGACTAAAAACATGAAATTTGGACAGTAGGGAAGGGATTTTTGGAAATTCCACCCCTAAGGGGGCAAAATAGGGGATGAATTTTTTTATGAAAATTAAATAATGTTTTATGTTAATTCCATAATATCGACTTCCACACAAGCAAAGCCGCGGATAACAGCTAGTTTAATATAGAAATATTAGAATGAAAGACAAGGTCAATCCAGATTTTTGAAAGCATTTGGATTTACCTACTGTAATAATTATACAAATTATATTATTTAATAGGTTATAATATAATCAGGAAGACAGATTATTATCATATTAATTTGCAGTTTCAAATTACGCTGTTATCAACAATCGACAGGGTTAATAATTTTAGTTATCTGAAACTGCATCGATTGTAACAATAGTTAGTTAGGTACTGTTAATAGTATGTCTGGCAAAATGATTGCTTATTTTTTTCTTTATTTTCGGAGCTTGGTCAGACATGGTCAGACACAGACACGATAAGTTTCATTGGACCATTTCTTAAAATAAAAATAAGTACATCAAATAAAACATACAGTAGATAGACACTAAGAACATCGTCGCATATTAACTTATACTATTTTAAATAGCAATTAAGCTATTTCAGACAGCTTATTTTTCTTTTTCTTTTCTTTCTTTTTATATGCAAAACATTTAATTGCTTATTTGAGAGCAACAATCACAGATAGCTAAAAATCTGCCGGCGGCAAAACAAGATTTTTAAAAGAATCCTCCAAGTTGTCAAACGTGCACTTGGTTAATGAGAGACAAAAAATTCTAACTCGCAAACAATAGCCGTAAGATATATCGCAGTCCTATTCTGAACATAAAGGAATATAATGTACAACAAATTACTTGTACAAAACATTCCTGCAGACTTTTTAATTACAATTGTACAGTTATTGACTGTTGCCTTCATGGAATCGCACAATCTATTTCAACCGACGACCGGCGCCTATGTCCACTGATAAAACGATACCATGCTTTTAGAAATTGAACATTAATTGGACATTACATTTAGGTCGAACACAAGCGAACGATAATAAATCGGTGACCGATTTTTTGTTGGCAAATAAGCTTAATAAAATGTAGACACACCAATTAATAAACAACTGTGGTGTCGGAAAGCCGATCGAGAGATTGTTATTTTCGAATCTCAGCCATTGTACTGTTGAAATAAACCTACTGTACAAAGATGAATTCACAAGAATATACAAGTTATTTCCAACACACATTGCGAGTATTATTATTAGCACTAAAAACGGGATATATAACATGTATGGACTTTCGTTGGAGCATCCGATATTTCGGTTCAGTTTATCCATTGTGCTTGCAACAGTACCGAAATATCAGAACCTCAAAAGAAAGTCAGTAAATATCTCGTTTTTAGTACTATTAATAATGTTAGTGACGATGACAGTTTAAAAAATTAGTAAATTGCTAGGCAACCTTAAAAAAAAGTATATAATTATAGTTTCTTTACATTCACGCGCAATAAAATGGTGAAATTCTAAAGTCAAAGTCCTACAAAAAGTCGGTCGTTTATTAACTTCCTTTAGAAATTGAACATTAATTTGGACATTAAATTTAACGTTCAAATATTGCTCGCACTCCGGTTCAATACAGGTTCTCATAAAGTCGGTCTAAATGTTGGCCCAGTTCCTATTGCATACCTATTTATGAACGCAACAATGTTCAATTACATTGAAATTGACCGTTTTCACAGAGCGTATCCTCATTGGTTTAGATATTATCAATTTTGCTACCTTAAGCTGAAGGAGAGTAGGCTGCGATGGTGTGGACATGTAATAATAATAAATATTATAGTTTAAAAAAAAAGCGTTTTAAAAACTATAGAACACGCTTTAGTCATCCAAACTGAACGTGTATCTATGCAAAATTTCAGATGAATCGGAAACCGGGAAGTGGGTCAAATTTAACTTCCAAGATTTTCTTACATAGTTAGTTACAGGTGAAGGTAATAAAAGCGTGTTAAAAAGAAGACCATCTGAATACGTAGGCAACCTGGCACTGCATCTATCTGCGGATCTACCACGTTACTAAAATGGTAATGAACTTCGACACTGGTTATAAACTTCAATACGATCGTGAGAGACTAAACTTCGAGCTAACTTGTATAAAAATTACCAATCATAAAGTTGGGACTCCTATCTTCAAACTTCGTAAAAAAATTACAAGGTAGCTCAAAGTTAGGAGAATTGAGAACCTCTTCCTTTTTTGAAGTCGGTTAAAAAAGGGCTGCTAACGCGCGACTTTTTCAATACTTCAAATTAAAAAGACGAATCAAAAGTACAATTTTCTTCCGCTGAGAGATGAAAATCAGAAACATATTTCTAAGTCTTAACGGACTTATTTCAACAGCAAAGAATAATCTTTTAAAGGAAAAGATAAAGTGTGTTACAACTGTTTCCACTTCCGAACAAGTATGTACGGTTAGCAAGCGGCAAGTAAAAATGTTATGCGGTCGACTTTTATTGTGTTGTTGTCGTTGCTGATGGTGGATTAGATACTACTTGTGCTGTTAAGGGAGGAACTATAATTTGGAGTGTGATTTCTGACATAGACTGAGATGCTTTCTTTCTCCTCGTGAGTGTCGTAAAAGTTTTACGAAATAAGTGCGTGCATTTTTGGGTTTGCGAAGCGTAGTCCATTATTTGTGTCAGTCTATATGTAAAGGTATCTTATGACCGGTATCGAGTTACGCATATTTCTATAATATGCAATTCGAAGATATCTCAATAACCTAACCGTCAGGAAACCCCGACTCCAACTAGAAAAAGAGCTGTAACTTTTGAACGGCTGAACAGATTTTCATAAAACATAGCCAAGATGTTATCCGATTAAATTAGCTTTCAATTTAAAAACCTGCAATGAAATCGGTTCATCGGTTTTGGATTTACGATGGATCACACACGGATACACAGATACACACTACAAACTTAAAACACCCCTCTTTATTGTTTGGGTTTAAAAACATTACTAATCGAAATTATGCACTTTCATGAAACAGTTCTATTTGTGTTTAGTGAAAAAAAATATATCCAAAAACATTAATTTATATTTTTGCACGTTTTCACAAAACATTAAATATCTTCAAAACTATAAACAGCCATTTTTTCTCGTGCACTGACATTTTTAATGTCAATATTTTACTTACAGCCGTCGGTCATAGAGAAGGTTCATTTTCACCAGTGAGCTTAAAGGGCTAAAATCGATCAATTTTGTTAGCAGCTCGTAAAAGTATGATAAAACAAATAATTAATTTTAATAACGTAGCGGCAATAAATATTTCTCGTTATTTAAATCTTTTTAATGCAATACAGGAATTAATTACTTCCATTTGTATGGAAATCTTTCGTAATGCGGTATTACAATTGCAGTTACAAGAATAATATTAATTTTGTAATTAATACTCGGCGTTTAATTTATGTTTAAAAGGCTTTTTTCTATGTCACAATTCACACTACCTCATTTAGGGACATTGTCTTTAACAGTAAAAGAAAACATCGTAAAGAAACCGGCTGTCCTAGAACTTAAGGGGTCGTCGTGAGGTTATTAAGCGTAATTTTTTACCCCCCTACCCCTCGGTGACACGTCGTGAGGTCTTAGGCTACCACCTTTCCCCCTCCCAATATTACGTGATTAAAGGATGACCCCAAAACTTTATTTTAAAAATTTTGTTGTACACAAATCCAGTCACTCTTTTAGAAAGAAAACCTACGTCCCTGGTAGACGAGCGATATGATCTGTGACCACTCTCAAAGATATTTGACAACCAAAACCAATGGTAACATGAATTTCGAGGGGCCCGAAGATCCCCCAAGCTTACTTGGGTCACTTCAAGTCCGCTTGCATATTAGCATGCTCAAGATAACTTTCTTTTTTTTGTATAGTATCTTAATTCAACATTATTTTCGTGTACAATTTTGTGACCAATTGTGGAGGCTTGTAAATGGCTCTTTGATATTTATTAACTGTTATTTTTTGTATTGTTAGCTGTTCAGCCAAATATAAAAATACTGGTAGATGCGTCTTTTTTTTCTGATGCCGAATATGTAGCTAACTCAATTTTGAAAAAAATGTTAGTTACTTCTTTTTTCCTTATGACGGCAGTATAAGCCACCCAAATAAAATAAAATAAAATAAACCAATTTACGCGTTAGCCAAGGAAGGAATTCATTCCCAGTAACAACGTAGGTCTTAAAACTTAAGTATATTTTCCTCATGAATATTTCTGTAGAAGCTACTCAAACATTAACGCGAGCCCCGCTTACTTACAAAACGTATAAAATTTTTACAAGTTTATCTCGACGCCACTGAGCCGAGTTTATGATACGTTCACCAATATTTTCAATATCAGATGTTCACGATTTATGCACAACAACTTTCTATGCGACTTTGTATTTTACGATGCTCTGAAGTTCGTACGATGTTGGTATTCCGTTGAAGTTTTGTTGTTACATTATGTTTTTAGTTTTAGTATCGAATGTATTGGCAGCAATGTAAGTGCGAGTTACAAATTTGTTTAAAATTTTGTATTGGTGTGTTTATTATTTCCGACATATCAAATATCTCACTAAAATTCGATATAGGGTTCGATCCCCGCACGGAATAAATATTTGTATGATCTACAGATAGTTGTTTCGGGTCTGGGTGTGTGTGCAATGCACACTGTGCATGTGAGATGTATGTTTGTAAGCTGTACCCTCGATACAGGAGAAATACTAGTGACGGGCAACGGTATAAAAAAAATAAAAAAATGGCGTGTGTCTTGCAGAATAACCTAGCTGAAGTCGCAGTCGGAACGCCCGACAAAAACGAGAAGTGTTATAATTTTGTAGTTTGTATCTGTGTATCTGTCTGTGGCATCGTAGCTCGTATCGTAGCATTGAAATCAATCCATCCGTTTTGGATGGATTGATTTCAATGCAGTTTTTTTAATTGAAAGCTAGTTTAATCGGGTATCATTTTAGCTATGTTTCATGAAAATCTGTTTAGCCGTTCGAAAGTTACAGCTCTTTTTCTAGTTGGAGATTTTTTTGACGGTTAGGTTATTTATACAACTGATTTGGTTTGCGCAAAAACGCCGATTTTTTTTTTATTAATTTTTTTATTAAATGAATTCTCCGTCTTTATGGAATATTTTAAGCCATAGACGAGGCGAATCGGTCCAGTAGTCCTTATACTATCGAGAATATAAGCCGACGCGCCGGCCGCGGCATCCGACGACGGTGGCAGCCGGTGGGACATGGCACTCTCGCCAAAATCGGCAAATCCGCCGATTGGCACGTCTCAGGTTATAAAATCTTTTGACCGGTTATAAGTTTTGAATAGAATAGAATAGAATAGAAAATATTTATTCGATAAATGACACATCGTCAGTACAGAAATAAAATAAAATTGAAACACAGAGATCAGAAAGAAACAAAAATAATTTTTTTTTTTTTTTTTTTTTTTTTTTTTACTTTATGTTACTGTTTAGAATCGCTATCAGATAGATACCTACATACTACAAAGATCGTTGAACTGCCAGCCGTCCCCCACAGCACATGTTCCATTGTCCCGACACTCATTACGCGATCCCGGACACCCATTGTATCCCATATCTAAGGATTTATATTTTAAAGCTCGACTTTTTGTTGTACAAGTTGAAATTGTATGTAATGAGGATTTTGATTAAAGTTATGATATGTGGGGAATGTGGGGATATTTTATTCATGATGTGTTAAACAAGTCGTGAAATGTGAGCGAAATTAAAAAAAATCAATGATTTTTTACATGCTGTACTGTTCATCCGAAGGTCTGTAGAGTACGCGCAAATCTTTATGAGCCCTGAACTGAGCTCTGAACTCTCTCTCTCTCCCTAAGAAGATTTTTAGTAACGTTAGACGCCGATTTGTGTTACTAAATTACGGAAACATTTGTTCAACACTCGTCAGATTTTTATGTGTAAGACGGTTAAAGTTTAAAAACTGTTGAATTATGAAAACAATTCAATTAAAAACAAAAATTGTATCAATTTATAATAAGATATCGATCGGTACGATGATTTATTAAAAACAAAAAATGGTATCTTTGATAATAGATTTCCAATTACAACAAAAATGCCCATCTATCTATCTACTTTTGGTTCTAGATACTCAAAACCATCTACTTATGACGCCGACTGTACCACGGGTATAAAAGCTGCAGTTAAATTCATAATCCCCGATTCCACTTACAGCGTTCTTTATAGCCGTACCCTGGTGAGTATCGCATTAACCCACCGGACAATTGCATGCAAAAGTGGCATTCCAACGAAAACTGTGTTAGACCCACGAGAGACGTGTTTAGCTACTAAGGGATTCAAAACTCGAATGTCAAGTCGAGTTATGAGCAAGTTTTTTTTTCTTAATTATAACATGCAGGCGGATGCATCTAGGATGTAACGAACGCCGTAAAACATGCCTCCGACTGCATGTTATAATTTTTGGTAACTGGTACTCGGTTTTCTTTTCATCTTGTTTCCATTTTTTTAGTTCGTCTTTTTGTAGTCGGGTTTTTGTTAATTTTTTAATCAATTACTTTTTTGGTACGGATGCCCAAAAATTTCGTTTATCGCTGGTGACCCATGTAATCCTATTTCTGTACCTTTACTGTACCTACCATCAGTGTTGTGCACAGACATTTCTAACAGCATATTAAAAAACAACTTATAGTGCCACAAACTTATCTGCCCCGGTGACGTTTGGAACTGACGTCGCTACGGAACAAAAATGACTTCAAAATGTCAGTTTTTAGGGAGATGACATTGGTAAAAGCGACGGCAGTGATGCCACGACCGAGTCAGATAAGTTTGTGGCACTGTAGCATAGAGATAATATATAGTATGTAATATTTCTATGCACTATAGTGTTTCATTGTCAAGTTTAATGACATTTATGATTAGCCACATCACCGTAAGACTTAAATTAACTGATATTAAAGACATATTACTTGATACTTAATTTATTAGGGTAGGCATTGTATTTTAATCTGTATGGAGTGTATGCCACTGTGTACCATCGACATAGAAAGAACTCAAGACCTATAAACACATTCGATCCTAACTCACATTAGCACAAACTCCATTGATCGAGTTTGAGCAAATAGTAGGAGCTTCGCGGGAACCGTCTCAAAACCACTTTGTATTGTCTCTGTTCGTAAAATGCTCTTCAGGAACCTTGTTTCAATAACCGCACGGTTATGTCCAACCGTGGACGTTGGAGTATAGACCAAAACATTTGCAGCAACACTTTCCTTTTACGACTCGAGTTGAATTGAAAGTACTTTAGTGGGACTTTCTTAGACAATTAGGAAACAAAAGCTGTTTTTTCTTTGTGTTGACATCTCGGGAATACATTTTAATATTTACTAGCGACCGGTCCCCGCTTCGCACGGGTGCAATTTCTCTACTATCCATACATTAAAAATCAAAGTATTATACATACCTATAAGTCTTCCGTGAAAAATTAAAAAAAAACAAAAAGACATACATAAAAAAATTACATAAAAAAAACATAATTAAATTAATTAAGTGGCAGTACCGAGTAATACTGAAAGTCTATTACGACACACGAGGGACACGACGTAATAAAATGAGACGAACACACATTATTGGTGGCTTCTAAGGTACCAGTAATCCCTGCATAATAAACTCGACCACTGAGTCATGGGATCTTATACGAGTCTATCTAATTTGCAGCGGTCGAATATATTCATGACTTATTTTTTATACTTTGAAGGTGGTAAACATGCATACGGCCTGCCTGATGGTAAGCGGTTATTGTAAACTATGGCCGCTTGCTATTTGGAACTTGCAAAAAATAAAAACAACTTGTACCTCTTTGAATAGAATATAATACATCTTTATTTCATGTAAACCAGGTACAGGAACTTATGAGATTTTGATTTTGTTTTTTGTTTCGAGCGTATGGCACCCTGGGTTGCAGCTGAAAACCAGCGTTGGGTAATCAGTATTAACGTACTGGCACCCAACATTATGCTGAGCTGCTGGCCCGTTTGGCACAACTACTGATTTTATTTTATTTTTATTTTCGGTGTTTTTAGCATTTATGTGCCAATAAACTTTATTTCTTTCTTTCTTTCTTTCTTTAGATGTCGAGTCTTTAGATACGCGGTTCCAAATAGTCGGTCCTATGGAGAAGAACCGGCAAGAAACTCCATGGAAACTCTTTTAAAATAATAGATTACAATCTTGATTAACCTTTAATGGATTTTTATAATATTAAGTATAGATTATTATAGTTTTGTTAACGTTTGATTTGTACATTATTTACTTCTATAACGAGTTCTGCTTACCCGGATTTTATCCCCTAATCTTATTTCCCTAACGACTCGCGTCCATTAGCTTAGTCGTTAGCGTCATCCGATGCATTTTCTACATTATTCGCTACATTAACGCATATTTTTTTCTTTGTTTTGATTCTAAAGTCAAGGGGGAAGAAACAGAACGAATTCGTTGGTAAATAACTAAGGGAACGAGTCTCCATGAGTGACTAAACATGAGATCGTATGGCGCATCCTGGGCAGTCAGCCTCGGTACCATCACCTTTGCTGATTAATAATAACTAGTGCTCGCCCAGTGGTTGAAATTCGACCACTTAATATACAAAAAAAAATAGCTTTCTGTATACTAAATCTCACACTCCTGTTTGCGCGCAATTAAGTATATAATTATAAATAGTATATAAATATAACCTAACCATCAAAAACCCCCGACTCCAACTAGAAAAGGAGCTGTAACTTTTGATCGGTTAAATAGATTTTCATGAAATATAGCTAAGATGATACTCGATTAAATTACCTTTCAATTTAAAAAACTGCATTGAAATCAGTCTATCCGTCTTGGAGCTACGATGCCACAGACAGATACACAGATTCACAGATACATACTACAAACTTATAACACTCCTCTTTTTTGTCGGGGGTTAAAAACACTCGTGCTCAGCCCACAGGGCTTTGGTCCCATAGTAAAAATTGTTCACGATAAACAGTAGAATGCGTGGTTTATGGGCTTTACAGTTTTACATGATATTTGTAACAGCCTGTATCCAAACTACTGAGTCATTTATACCATCAACAGATGCATTTCTGCATAATTTCTCATCTCATACCGAAACTTAAATTACATGTCAACGTCGCGAGATGCACATTGTTCAACAGACATGAATATTTCGTGGTGTTGCCAGTATTTTTTGAATTTTCACGCTCGTATGAAAGTTTTGTTTTATGTAAAGTTTCCATGTTTTGTTTGAATATAAATGGGAAAATGTTTTCTGTATTAACTAACCTGTTTATCTAGTGTAGTGACTAAGGTATTATCTTACTGTGAAGAGGCTTTAGACTAGTTAGCTGTAGAGGGCTAAATTGATCTGACGTTGACACATAAAGAGCCTATTTCACAACTTTCCACTTGCTTATAAAGTGTTCGATAATAATGTAACAGTTAATATATCTAGATAATAGAGGTAGGAAATATCTGGACATTCCGTTCAAAATTGGAGTTGCTGAACTGGGGAAGTATCGGTACTTCCCCAGTTCAGAACCTTGCAGAATATCGTAACCAAATAACACTGCTATTTGAAGTGCTTAGATTTATGCAGGCAACTGTACGTAATAAGACGAACGACGAATTAGAATATTACGAATTCCAAAGTCAACTATTAAACCGGGCTTCCATTGCGAAAGGGTAATGAGCAAGTAATAGCTGGACGGAACGGACCCCAACTAGCTAAAATAGGCTTTACCTTCCATTAAGACAGAGTTTTGACAATTGTCTTCCACTGCAAAAGAGAAATGAAGAACGAGTTCGTTATTAACTAGTTTTACTCGTTCAGTCCTCTCCGCTAGACTCTTTGTTGGTGGACGCACTTCTATTAAGTTTACCGTTGCGAGTTAAACGCAGTCCGTACAGAGCCCACTCCGCTGCCAGTGGAAGCCCAGCTTTAAAGAAGATGACAAGTCCGGAACAAATCATAATAACGCGGCTGTAATTACTGATAGTATTTCGATGCACTCTAATTTGATGCTGTACCTATTCAATTATTTGAACACAGAAATGTTTACTGCAATTCATTTGTAATTACAAGCCATTAGTAGAGTTTTGATGATGCACTGTTTTGGAAGCAAATAATTAATGTATGTATGAAAGGATGCAATAATGTGGAAGATGCAAATGGGGTTTGTATTATCTTCGTACGTGGCTTTATGTAATTTCTGTGTACTTCAGAGAATTGTCACTTTATCTGTATCGTAAAATGTGACTAAGGGTTTCATACCACAACTCGCTGTCCGACCATGGACCATGCCCGGGTCGACGACGCGTTGTGTTCCACGCGCGCCTCAAAGAACGTCAGCAAGATGACGGGGCCCCCCCTGTAGAGGGCCGAAGCCTGCCGGGGTCGCGGGACTTATCTCATTACCGTGACCCCGGAACGTAAAGGGCTATTGAAGGAACACCGTAGATTTTAGTCAGTACAAGTCTGACAGTCCCTCCCGCCCTGCCCGGGGTAGGAGGACTCATTTGATGATTTTACACAGCTAAAAAAAAAAAAAAAAAAAAAAAAGGGTTTCATACCAGTATGTTATTTCAGGCCGAAATCAGTTAGTTAATAATTAAACAGAGCAGATGATACTATAGGCTTTCTAGGTACAGTCACGAGCTTTAATTTGGGACCCACCTAAGGTTGAATATCGTGTAGCAAACTTTCGCCATTTAGAGCTATTATGCTATTATGTTAACGCTGTCACTGCACAAACAATAAACGTCATAATGTTTACCATCGACAACTTTACGTTTCTAGGGGCTAACGTCAACTGGAGCGAGGGCAAACGATCATTACCGATTTCCGAGTAATAATTACTTTTTGGTCCTGTGGTCCCATAAGAAAAAAGAAACAAATAAAAAAGAACAAAATTATATTGTCAATATATGATAGCTAGTCAACTAACCCGCTTATTCTTCAAACCTATATTAGTTAAAAAGTTTTGTCTCTTTCTCAAACATAAATATCAAAGTGACGGACCAAAACAACATATTTAAAATAAAATAGGTTTAAAGGCCGTTTATGATTATGGGGGCTTAGAAGATTTCAGCTAAAATATTGATTAATAAAATCTTTAGAAAAACAAAGTTTTTTATTCTTTATAATTATTTATTAAGACATTTATGACGCAAACCTCAATCTTAACACAATTATATAGAAAGCATGGTTAGCGGTGCACAAAATAAACACTTATGACCGAAGGCTACGACTAAATTAATTTAAATCTCTCCAGTAATTTTTTTATCATAAATATTCAAAACCGCGTATATCCACCTTCATTGTCAATCACAGCCTGGAGCCGGTTACGCATGGATCCAATCAATTTGTCACATATGTCAGTACCCCTAAAACTTTCCCAGACTGTGAGGCAGTGATCCATAAGTGCTTCTCTAGTTCTTTCGTTTCTATTTGACCATTTTTGAACCATTAAGCCCCATATATTTTCTATAGGATTTAAATCGGCACACTTTGCAGGCCACGGAATACGATTTAAATTTGCTCTATTATTGTCGAACCAAGTTCTAACGATTCTTGCCGTATGAATTGTTGCGTTATCTTGAACAAAGTTCATTGGAGCAACATCTTCTTGTGGATAATATAGTTGCAATGTTGGAAGGACACTCTCGTCTAATAAATCGACATAATCTTGAGCAGTGGCCCTGGGTGGTAAATTTATTAGTTCTCCAATGCCGGCTGAACTAATCCAGCCAGACATGTTAACTGTAATGCGACCAGACGCGTTGTTAGCTATGACGTGGTCTTCCGTGTATCGCGTCCTGTCAATTCGCCACAAATGTAGTCTGCCCGTTTGGGAAGATTGAAAAGTCTTTTCATCGATGAAAGCCGTCGTCGTCCAATCAAAATTTAGATACTGACGTGCGAAAATAAGTCGAGCAGCTTTATGGGCATCCGTCAACGCAATTTTTTTTGCAGGCCGCCTGTGATGCAGTCCCATAGCTTTAAGATGCCTTCTAACTGTTGAAGGGTGGACTTCAAACGCTTCCGCAAAATGCCTCGTTGGCGTAAATCCATTCATCAGGTATTGCCTTTGCATCAAGCGGCTCTGCTCTTGTGTTATAACTTGCGGGTGATGGTTGTTTCGTCGTAAGTTAATAATATTTTCTTCGTTCCCGTGGCGTCGAACCCAGCGGCGAACTGTGTTTCTTGTCACATTTATTCGTCGCGATATCTCGTGAATGCCTACTCCTTGTTCGTGCAAATCAATAATTTGGAGCCTTATTTGGTCACGATTAGCCGCAAGCATTTTATTAATTGGCAAATTATATTTTGTGAAAACAATTTTCTTAAATGACACTGACACGACACATGTTCGTAATTAGAAAATCGTAATGATAGCTTTTTGCAACGAGGTTATCATTTCATAGGTCGATTAGATAAGACATTTTATGTCTTAACTTGACATTCAACATTATTACACTAAAGTTTCGACCTTATTGCATTATGATTGTTCTAACAACATTTAACGGAAATGGGTCCCAATTTAAAGCTCGTGACTGTACATTGAAGCGACTCCAGTTTGTTGTTAGAATTCACGCAGTACGTCGATGGCTCGAGCTCCGGAACTCCGTTTTTAGTGTAACTCCGGAGTTTAGAAAGATTACAGGATCGTTTGTAAAACCGAAGTTGTAATGAACTTGTAGCGCCACCTGTCGCCACACAGAATATCTACTTAGCAAGGCAGGAAGCTAACTACAGTGGCGCATAAATATGCATTCGACCAATCAGATTACGAAGCCTGCATCGCGCAAGGAAAAAGAATATCGTATCTAATGTCAATCAGTTTAAACCTACAGGGAACTCTATGTACACGATCCCAAAAAAGTTGGTACTATGAAGTCCTTTAATCTTCAAATACTTTTTTCCAAAATACATATCAAGAACCCACCAAACCGTCTACATAACATAAAAATTCCGTACAACTCATAACACTTAGGCACAGCTACCTTTTGAGTGTCATAAAACAGATGGAATCCCAGCGATCCGATATTGTTATTGTCCCACAAATGTCCCGAAAAACACGCAAAGTTCACGTTTGACACTAGTATAACACTTTAGATAATGGTACCGACTGTACATTGCTTCGGGCATTAGGTACTTGGGAATGTGTTACTTTGAGAATTCTTGTTGTTTGTCGAAGAATGGGTGAGAAGCATTTTATTGTCATGTTTTCAAGGGAAGTCGTTGACTGCCTACAGATTTTGGATTCTGAATATCGAAAATTTCTGCAGCAAAACAAACTGACGACGCAGCGGTTGAGTGATTTGTTTTCTGCACTACGTGTCGCAAATTTTATTGTGTGTCGAAAATTTGTATGATCTACGAGTACATATAGGTCTGGGTGTGTGTGCATGTCAGATGTATGCTTGTAAACTGTACCCGCGATACAGGAGAAATTTTCCTAAAATATTATTATTATTATAATTTTTATTATTCAGAGGCAATTCATTATTATCCTAGTTTTATTTGTATTCGCATTGAATTGCATTATTCTCGCAGATCTTACCACAACATTGTACTGATAAAGATGGTCAAGATCTATTATTTATATTGATTTATTTGAAAAGAGTTTCCATGGAGTTTCTTGCCGGTTCTTCTCCATAGAATCTACTATTTGGAACCGTGCACCTAGAGTCTCGACATTTCATAAGTGCTGTATCTGGTTT
The DNA here is from genome assembly GCA_932294325.1 of Allophyes oxyacanthae. NCBI lineage: Eukaryota > Metazoa > Arthropoda > Insecta > Lepidoptera > Noctuidae > Allophyes > Allophyes oxyacanthae. The sequence goes on along the minus strand of OW028633.1, from coordinate 6,916,941 downwards.
ACATGAAATAAAGATCTATTCTATTCTATTCTATTAAAATAAAAATAAAAGAATTATACAACCTTTTTTGTCCTCTTTCAGAAGACCTGAAGACTGGACGTAGAAGGATGAATATCCAGCTCCAAACTCCGTGCGTGAGGGTGAGTAGATTGATTCATTTTATATTACTAGTGGTCGCCCAATGGTCGAAATCCGACCGTAATTTTAACTTTCTGCACTCCTTCTATAAATAAACTTTAACTATGCCAAATCTCACATTCTCAAAGAGGTACAAAGTTTTCTCTTCACGTATTATTAAATAGATTATAGCTCCCGCCAGCAGCTTCGCCCTCGTGATATCTTTATAAATTATAGCCTATGTAACTCAACGGCTGATGAAAGAATTTTTAAAATCGATTTAGTAGTTATAGTGTTTATCCATTAAAAACAAACAAACAATCATACAAAAAATCTAATCTTTTTTCTTGATAATATTACTTTAGATAATCATTTAAACAATACAGTACTCGAAATTTGTTATATCTGAATTAATAAGAAATATAATACCTACGTTGTTTTAACAAAACCACACTTAACAATTATAATAATTAATGAAAATCAGCACTGTAATCGGTTTTCGATAGGAAAGCACAATAATTTTGCTAATTAAATTTTCTCATTTAACGTTTACCAGATTTCGGATCGAAAAATTTGTTGAGCTGATTATAATAATATAATTAATTAATTAGGGTGTTTATTTTGATTAATTATTGTAGTCATTTAGATATTATTATAATATTATTCTTTCATAATTTCCGGTATTTGATTTTCACAAGAAAATTACTTGCGTTAACGGTGAAGGAAAATATCATGAGAAAACTTGTACCCCTATACCGAGTAGTTCTCAAACTCTACCGTAATTACTGTAAAGTTTTCTAGAAGTTCACTCAAATGCGCGCGCACGTTGCTTTCATACATTTTTGGATTGACTTGACGGGAACTACGGTCGACGTCAAGAAAAACTCGGTATAAAGGTATTGAACACCTGTGTGTGCACCATAAAGTTCTTAAAGTCACCTTTATCATACCATACATGCAGGATGGTGAACTACAGTCATGTAGTTCACCATCCCGCACAAAGCTAGCGTAGTGAACTGAGGGCTTACCCTTCTTGTTCTGAGAAAAAGCCCGTGCCCAACAATGGGACAGTAATGGCCTGAATTATTTAACAAGATCTTTGATGCGATAGCGATCCAATAGCAAATGAAATGCCTCTACTTAACCTATATTCGAAGCGTCACAAATTCTATCAAACATGTCGGCACATGCCTCTGAATAGCGCCTCCTAATCTACAATCTGTCATGAATATTCAAATGATATTACTGTAAGTGATCTTCATGAATACGCATTGCAACTACGATTGTTGATCGAAGATGTAGTGTATAGTTACACTGCTGCGTGCGAACGCAATCGATTGGAGAGTTACGTGATTGAGGGGCAATGGAACGTGAGAACAGTGAATATTGTATTGCATGTTACATGCGAGATGTAATATTGAAATTCAGTGTAAGACCAGATATTAAGTTAATTAATTATGTCTATAAACTTCTTTATACCATACTCAATTGAAGAGAAGATATTCTTCAGATGTTGAATGTTTCATTGGTGTAGTGAAGTTCGACCACTGGACGACCACTAGTATTATACTATTATTATTATTTTAGAAGAGGTAGGGTTCTATGCCCCTTTGTCACTGCGACCTGCGAAGATCTATTGTGACAGTTTATACTATATTACTATACTACGTCATTGCTAGAGGTATAAGTATTCTCTTCGCCACACTTAATACCCGTCTAAGGTAAAATACTTCCATACAAACCTACCGTAAAACTTTTTATAATTTATTACCAAACCAAAGCTAAAAAAACTCAATTAGAACCTTACTAAGCTCTCGCGTCCATAAATAAAAGGTAAAACAGAGAAAAAATCCCTTCTAACCGCAATCCGAGGTGTTATTATGAACTAAACCAGTAAGGACGCAACGATGAGGTAGGAGAAGGGGGGTGGGAGGGGGTCGTAAAAATGATAAATGTTCGCGCATTACAGAGTGTACTGCACATGTGGCCAGTACTGTTTTTGTTAATATCTCGCACGAATTTGAACATAGGTTCTCGGTACATATTAAGTAGGAATATGAAAAATATTTACATGGACTGAAATTTGAAATATTTTTGGGATAATTTTTTTTAGAACTTCCTGTAAATATCTGATGGTCTACCGCGTGACCAATATGGTAATGAACAACGACTCTGGTATTAAACTTCAATAGATCGTGAGAGACTAAATTTCAAGCTACCTTGTAAAAATTAAGACGGGAGGGAATCCCAATTTCATAATCAGTATTTTTTTTTGCAAGTACTGAAGTCTTATTTTCTGTGATCAAAATGAAAATTATGAAACTACTTTTTATCAAATCATACTAACTTTGATCTAGATAGCACGTTAAGCTGTTGGTACCGGTTGTCATGAGAATACCTTTGACAGTCGTTACGGGAGTCAGCAACACAAAAAGTCTGACAACCGGTCTAACCTATCAGTGTCTCCCAGTAATTGGGTGGTGGAGGTCAGATGGCAGTCGCTCCGTATAAAATACTGATATTCAGCCGCATTTTGTTAGACTGGGAAGTGACCCCAACGTAGTTGGTATAAAGGCAAGGCAGATGATAATGACTAACACTGATATTATAATAAATCTGAAGTTTGGAAGATATTTGTAAGTTTTTTACTCAATCACGCATAAACGGCTGAACAGATTTGGATGGAATTTGACCCACAGATAGACCATATCCTGAATTAATACATAGGATACTTTGTATCTGGGTATATGGAATAGTTTGCCTAGTATGCAAGTGAAATCACGGGCAAAAGTAAAGAAAATGATATGAACTAACAAATTAATTTGGTCTTACAGCAACGTATTATAAATGCTGCACAATTGTGCATAAGCATTCCTATTACTCATCTCACTCCACGCTGGGAGAGAAATATCGCTCGTTCTGGTGAGAGAACTTCTTGAGAACAAATTAGACAGACATATTGCTTTCGCCTGCAAAAAGTCCCATAATGGTCGAGATCTTGGAGTATGAATAAACTATTGAGCGCGCTGATTGGCCGTCTGGTTGCCAGAAAAACATGAGCTGACTTAAGTATTGTCTCTCAAAAGATGCAACGCGATTACGTGTTTTTTTTTTTTCAAACTGAAGTATTCCTCTTTGAGAACCGTAGGTATTCCTCATTGAGCACATACGATGCGGTAGCTTCTAGTGATGGAGTCAATAGTAAAAACATATCGATAGTAAGAAGAAATTCAATAAAACTAAAACAAAGTAAATTTTTATCGTTATTAATTTCATTACTAGAAGCTACCGCACCGTAGGTGCTCAATGAGGCATTACTTAGGTGCTGTAAGAGGAATACTTCGTCAAGCTGATTGACAACATTTTCATTTCATTGGTTACTAATTTTACTGCATATTATAGCTATGCGTTGGGTAGATCCAAGTAAAGAAGTAGACATTTATGGACTGAAAATGATGGCAATGATGTCTTTAAAATTAAAACGAAACAGCAACTTCACTTGTTACTATGCAAGACATTATTCGATTCAAAATATCTGTGTCAGTTTTGTGTAAGGTACCAACATATGGTGTTCTATAGCCTTTATTAATACTCGTACGTAAGTTCAATCACTAAACAATAAGAGTACATGCTCCTCTATTCAATCCACGCCAGACAATAGTTCATATTGTGTTCAAAACAGAACAATAAAATAAGGGAAAATCGTTCTATTAGGAAACGGAGTTTTTATGCGTCAACTAACTTAATCTAACTTGGAGTAACGTCCGGCGTAACATGTGACGTGTAACGTGTTGACGGACTAAGCTTGGCAGAATGGGATTTTTGCCTTTGCCTTACGACAGCGAAAATTGATACGATTTGAATAGAGAAGACGTCTCATACAGGATAATTTTTTTCATATCTCATGCTCGGAAAGTAGTTTGATCTGAGTAGCGGCTGGAAAACGCTGCTTCCCACCGTTGGACGGAAAAGACTCCTAGTAATTACTTTCCACACTAGGGCCGGATTGAATTTTAAAAATAGAACTAAATTGGGTTAGGAAGCAGACTAAGAAAATTTTGATGTAATTAAAAAAAAAAAAACGATTAAAAACCAACATGCTGCGGTTATACAGCCAGTGTGAATAAAAAAAAAATACCTATGAAGCGGGAGGGACCGCGGTGGCGGCGGTGACTTGGTATATTCCATATTTAAAATTTAAAAAAGACAATTTGAGTATTATACCCCCCAACACAATACAATTAGAATGAGAAACTTTGACGGGATACTAACTCTGTAAGCTGTACCGAAATTCAAAATCTGGGTTTTATTTTATTTTAGAAAAGCTACAATTTTTTACTTTCCTTATATTCGAAATGAAAAGTAGAGTGTTTAACACGGGTGAAAGTCAATGATTCTTTGGTCAAAGAATAAGCAATAATAAGAATAAGGTTGAATCACGTGTAGCATCCACCATTATTTATTTGGTTCCAAAAATAATCTCTTATAATGAATAAACTGTTCGAAACTTTACTAGAATTTCTCCTTGAAAATTTTATGTAAACAAAGATTTCCTAAAGAAAATTTCGCGTTTGTTACTACACTAAACAATTTCCTTAGGATCGCTACTTTGTTCTTATTACAATAGAAATTGCTGCTTCCTTTTATATTAAACACTCTTCTCGGAAAAGCAGTAAATGTTTACAAAATTCACTAAGGGCCCGTTCACATGAGCTACTTTTAGCATCGGCGACTAGCGATTTTGCGATAGCATCAATGCTGCATCGCGTTTTAGCGACTCTCTGCATCCGATAGCGGTTGCTAAATCGCGCGATTTAACGACTGCATCGATGCTGTATCGCGATTTGGCGATTCACTGCGTCCGATCGCGGTTGCTAAAAGTATCGCGAGTAAACGGGGTAGCGACCAATCGCCGCATCTAGCTTCCAATAGCTAGTGGCCGATGCTAAAAGTAGCTCGTGTGAACGGGCCTCCAAGTCGCTAGTCGCCGATGCTAAAAGTAGATATCGGGTCTGCCACATAGCCTAAACTCAAAAATATAGTATAGCCATAAATTGTCAAATATTTTTAAGTGTATTAGTAATTTATTGAATTACTTACGTTTGTCTTAATTTAAGTTTATGCAAGGTGTATTCACATCTAGTAGATGTCAATTAAATAACGTGTAATTAGCTGGAATTAATTGTAACTGAGATAGAACATAAGTTTGTGGATTAAATAAAAAAAAAAAAAATGCAAAACTAGCTGACACAATTTCAAACTGCACACAGTTTGAAAACCAATGCATCACTGTTAAACACACATGTATCAATAATGTGTTTAGTTCTAGATTCTTAGAAATTTATAACAAAATCGGTTCACAAGATTGATAATACCAAACGTGGAAGAATTCGATATGTTTCAGGAAACAGGAATTACAATTGAGGAACCTAAATAAATTGTGGCGCTGCGAGAAAAATTGTGTATTTACTCAGAATCAGAATCAGAATCATTTTATTTGCCTTCAATGTAGGTACAGGTATAAGATGTTGCACATAAATAGGTAAGTTCCACTACATTCTACCTTACGGCATGCAAAATTATTACATTATAATATTGAAAAATTATTATTATTATATTACAAAATTATTATCATTATTTGTTATCAACACGAAACATGTCAACTAAAAATAAACAAAGAATTAAACTAATTAAGCCAGGTAACGATATTATATCATGTTACGTAATTATATTATATTATGTATATCAAATGTCAAAATACTACTGAATAGTAGTACTGAATAGTATATTTCATTTTCTAGTTCAGCCATTATTCCTGAATCCTGTTCCTGCAGTAGATGATTATAAAGGGTGCCGGTGATATTATCACATTAAATGAAACCACATACTTGGTATTACGTTCGGTGACCGTACACAAAAAATCTGCTATTTAAAACTGTTATTTAACAAAATAATAAGCAAGGTCCGGTGTGAATGAAATTTGTGTCTGTTATTTTTAAATTTAACAGCTTCTGAAGTCTAGGCCTATAATTCTATAATGCACCTAGCTTGGCAGTGGCCCCGACTTCAGAAGCTGTTAAATTTTTTAAGGAAATTATTTTATACTTTTTAGTATTTTCTTACCCACGTGTTCCTTTTCCTTGATACTGCGTCGCGAAAAATTGAAACCCTCATCTAATTCTGAACCAGCGCGCATTCACTATCTGTTAGTTTGACTGTGCCAGTTTAGACCTTAATTTACGACTAGTTTGAGTAATATAGGTCACCAAACAGTAACATTAGTTTCACGAATAAAGCGAAAGAAATAGAAAAACCCGAGCCATACTACCAGTTATCACATTTTCATAGCTCATTACACAGATTGCGTATGGGCCGTTTCCTCTCCACGTTCATAGTTTTTTCTCGTTGATTAATTGTCATTTTTTTTCCACATAGTGTAACAATGGGTTGCTTCAATGCAAACTTGTTATTTTCATGAACAATACTGTACATCGGCTAATGGATGCGAAGCTGGACTGTGGGTAGTGCGTCAAGTTGAAGGGGCGAGCGGATTGTTTGATTTTGAACTTTATATAACTTATTACAAAAAATTAAAAACCGACTTCAAAAACTAAAAAGTATAAAATAATTTTCTTGAAAAACTTACCAGCTTCTGAAGTCGATGCCACTACCAAGCTAGGTGCATTGAAGAATTATAGGCCCCGACTTCAGAAGCTGATAAGTTTTTTGAAAACAACTGTCTAACTATCACGGTTCATGAGATACAGCCTGCTGACTGACGGACGGACGGACGGACAGCGGAGTATTAGTAATAGGGTCGTTTTACCCTTTGGGTACGGAACCCTAAAAATGGTGTAATAGGTGATAGGTACCTGCATATGACAATTTGCTTTGTCGTGACAGTTTTAAAGTCCTTTAACTCTTCAATGCTTGCTTGCTTCTTCAAGCTTGGTAGTGGCTCCAACATCAGAGGCGTTTAAGTTTTTTAAGAAAATAATTTTATTCTATTTAGATTTTTGAAGTCGGTTTTTACTTTTTTAATTATAATTTTGAAGTCGATTTTTACTTTTTTGTAAGTTTATTGATTTTGGCCTAAATATTTCATATTGAATTCGGTTCATATCTTATAACATGGGCCACAGCTAACATACTATGGCACTGCACCGCTTTGAATGCTGCAAGTTGTTATTAACTAGCCTCTCTCATCTGCACTAACTCTAATATAACGAGACATGGATACTGGATCAAAGGTAATTGTACCACGGTAGAACTATTGTTTATTCTGTGAAAATGTATGCTATATAACATAATGTTTTGTATTATGCGAAAGTCGATAGGGGATTATTGTTCTCATAAACAACTTTTTCTACGGGACAATTACCGATATCCCCAAAAAATTAACTGTTCCATACAAATAATTCAATATTAGGTACTCGACTAAATGTATGGAACAGCAATTTATTACATGACAAAAAAAAATCTTTCTTTTTTCGATATAATTCTTATTTGCAGATATTAATCTGCCGCGACTTATGTCGATGTATGAGGACTACAGTTTTCTAACGGCAAATTTAAGTTTGTCCCGAACTCTTGGTGTGCGAGTCCGACTCGTAGGTACTGGGCCGGTAATTTTCATTATTAATCTATTTAATGTTTAAAAAAATTCTATCATGTTTTTCTGTTTGCGTCTGTCTGTGAAATATAAAACAATTTTCTTCTTTTCTTTATATTTATAAACCAAATCCAATCTTTTACTTGACAGGGTGTCAAAACCTGTGCTTACCGGATTAAATCCAGTTTCATTCACTGATTCCTTTGGAGTATATTGTCTTTATAGTTCACCATGCGAAGTTTGATCCACTATGTCATTGGTATCCCATGGCAACGTTCCCACAGATGCTGACTGGTCAGTTTTCGGACCAGTAAATTCTGATATTAATTCAAAGGCAGTCCTTTACGAAGACTTGAAATTGGATTCAAATTCCGAATTGTTTGGTCGTCGACAACGTGAATATAATATATAAAGCAGCTTGTACTACTATGTACAAACAACCAAGGGATGACTGAAATAGGCCTAGGTACTAGGTAGATATTCTAAGTTTATGAGGTAGGTAATATTTATTGTAAGCTTGATTTATGAAAAGAGTATCCGTGGAGTTTCTTGCCGGTATCTTCTCCAGGACCAACCCACTTGGAACCATGCCCCTAGAATCACGACGTTTTGAAAGTGCCTGCAAAGGCCCAGTTGAAATAGAAATCTTTGACTTTGACTTTGAGGTATTGCCACCACCTCATTGTACCAAATAAAGCCGCTTGCAGACTGCGTAAGTACTATTACGGTGCATCAAACTTCACAATCGAAGATCACAAACAGAAACTTCATTACCATGTAAACATCGAGGCAGTCCAGCTCCTCGACTACACAGACATAGAAGACTTAAAAGAACAAAACCGTTCGAGTTATTAGTGATAGTAAATAAATTTAGTGTAATGTAGTACAAGTGCTACCTAATAAAGAACACAAGAACAAAGTGTCCTCGCCTTAACAGAGACAATAAGAAAAGTGCTATTGGACACAATCTTAGTTTAATTTAATTTCATAGTTTAAGTTATAATTAAATTACTTATTAGCCTAATTATAAGGCTAGATTGTAAAAAGATTAGGGTGTATCCGAGGACAAAGAAAAAAAAATACTTCACTATGTAAACACATTTTGCTTAGTGTTACTGTTGTGACATTTTGTTAGTGATGCCTGATGAATTTTTAATTTAATTTTTAATTTATTTCTATAATTAATGAAATAATAATCATTATTCATTACTAACATAATTTTTAAGATAATTGTTATCAACAAAATATGGACAGTAGTCTGAATTAAAAGTTTTTTTTTTTTTTTTTGTGTGATTTCTTGTTGCTTTCTACTTACTTTAAACATTACGTGAGTGCGACTTATTTGCTTCTCGCTACGCATATGTATTCAAATTCTCGTCTAACGCACATCGTTCAAACAAAGCACACATACGATGTTAAATCGATAAATATAGCCTAGATCTTAAAACCCTGAACCGAGCGCCAAATCTAAACCCATAAATTATCTAGGTCGTCAGCTTAGACAAAATCGAAGACACTTCCACAAGAAACAATAGTCTTTTGAACATTTATCGTCAGAAGTTCCAGTGAATAGGTTAAATTCAACGTATACACTGCAATAATAGCCAACAATGTCCACAATTGCAAATCCAGAGCGCATTAAAATTTGGGACAGAAGTTTAAGTTTCTAAGACATTTCCACCAAATTATTTTTAACTCTCGACAAAAAAGTGGGGTGTTATAAGTTTATATGTGTGTCTTTAGCATCGTAGCTCCAAAACGGATGGACCGAATTTAATGCAGTTTTTTTAATTGAAAGCTTGTTTAATCGCAAACATCTTAGCTATGTTTCATGACAACATTCAAAATTCTTACTGGGTTGCCTCGGATACAACTCACTAGAGGTAAGGCGAGCTCGAGATCAGCTCCGTGGCGCTATTGACGCTCGTGATCTGCTTGAAGTGCTGGCGTGCTTCTTTGTCCCAGACAATTACTGCCGGGGCAGAAAGCACAGGCTGTTTGCCGTACCCCCATGTCGTACTGTGGCACGTGCTAAGGCGCCTATTCCTCGCACTCTGGCCGCGCTTAATGATCTCTTGGATTCTAATCCAACAGTCGATCTGTTCGCGTATGGATGGGTGAAGATTTTATTGGTATGCCAGAAGTACTGTGAGAGGAATTTATGAATGTGTTGTTAACCCTCCTTTATTTATTTATGTTTTTAACTTAAAATTTTACTATAATTTGTTTTTTTTTTCTTAATTTAATTTTGTTACATACTCAATGTGCGTTAATTTTAGTTACTGTAATTGACACAACCGTTGTAATAAAATAAATAAATGAAAATCTGTTTTGCCGTTCAAAAGTTACAGCTCATTTTCTAATTAGAGTCGGGGGATTTTGACGGTCAGGTTATTGAAACTTTTTTTTAAATTTCTTATTCTAAAGCACAAAGAAAAATAACTTACTTCCCGATAACAGATCTTGTTGACTGTCTACTCTTTATTCTTACGCACGAAGAAGAACTTACTTCTAGAAAGAATTGATATTTCTAAAGTGTTCCTTAAGATTTCTGTATCTTCCCTGTCCTACGCCCTAAGCCATACCAACAGACATGCAATCTCATTCCGTTTGCGATTACATAAACACGTAATATCGTACATTGTAAAGGAAAATGGAGTTGGTACGGGTTAGTCGATAAAACGAATGCGCGATGTGGGACATCCATGTCATCTATTACAATAAAGCTGTTCAAACTATGTTCTTTCGTTTTTAGTAGCTGATATCGGAAGATAAAAAAAAAAAAAACATACGCGTCGAATTGAGAACCTCCTCCTTTTTTTTGAAGTCGGTTAATAATCTTGTACCTGCTTACTCAGTCCCTCCTCCAATGTCGGTCCCTCAATGTTGAGGATCATGACCCCTTCCCATGATCTTCCTGATACTTGATCTCCATTTGCTGCGGTCTGTGGCTTGATGGAGTGCCACGTTCACCGGCACTTCCATTTGTTCCAACACCTGGCTTGATCACTTCTTCGGGCTGCGTCCTCTCGGTCTCTTGCCTTCTATTTTGCCTGTCACAATAGGTCTCTCGATATTATCGGTGTTTCTGCGGGCAATGTGGCCAAAGTATTTTAATATTCTGTGCAGGCAAACAGAAGACAAGCGATTTGAAGTTAAGCGTCACTCGATGTGGCTCCCGCTGAAAACCAGCGCTGTCAGGCTGCTCGCAGTGCGACAGCTTAAGCTGAGCGGAAGCCTATTTGACACAGCTGCGACGTACAATCCATTTTTTATTTTAGATAAATATTTTTGTTTTTTTTTGTTTTACATGTTTTATTCTTTTATTTTTGATATATTATCTTTAAAATTATTTTTGTGCTGTGTCAAATAAATACTTTTTTCTTTCTATTTTTTCTTTTCTTTTCTTTAATTTGCTGGTCTAACTTCAGCTCTTTCAATATAGACACATTCGTTCTGTGGGCGGTCCAGGGAATTCTCAGTACTACTCAGGACCTACGGAATCTTCTCAGTACCTACATCGATTTCTAGTGGACTAGATCTAGTAGTGGACTTCGATAGATTTAGCTCTGCTAAGGGGAAATCCCGATCTGACCCTGCGGCTGCACGACGATTAACTGCGGCCGGGAATTACCCGCATGATTTTGTGATTCAAAAAGCGATATAATCGAACTTATGTACTGGCGGTATATGCCGCGACCGGTTATGTGTGTACTTATTTATTTATTTATTTATTTAATATTAGGGAGACCAACAGCAAATAACAATAATATAAATGACAAGATTTGTTGCAACCAGCCAATAACAGGTCTCCACGAATAAAAAACTGAATACAGTAATGAACATGGATACAATGCTAGACCAAAATGTTGAACAACAGATGTTCTGTTATGGTGTTGATGGTGTGATGTTGGTGGTGGATGTTGTTGTTGTTGATGTTGTACTGTCAGTGGTTTTGCGGTTAGCAGCTATAACCGCCAGCGGCAGAAAACTGTAGTGCGGCTTTACACTAAGACAACTTACATATCGTCGTTAATAGTCCCATACCGTGTTATTAACATTGTTAAATACCGCGGATATACAAAAAAATCATAATTGAATTTTCGCGTCTGTAGGTAGCTGATCGTGGAAGGCAATGTAATACATAATTTTCGCGTTTGTTATTCACTTTTTATAAGCATAACCTAACTGTCCAAAACCCCGACTCCAACTAGAAAAAGAGCTGTAACTTTTGAACGGCTGAACAGATTTTCATGAAACATAGCTAAGATGATATCCGATTAAACTAGCTTTAAAAAAAATACTGCCACAGACAAATACACACTACAAACTTATAACACCTCTCTTTTTTGTCGGAGGTTAAAAAAGGCAGCCAACGGACGCAAAAACGTGATTCTCCCACAAAAATTGTATAGTGTGCTATAATCCTAACATAACTCCCAAACACATTTTTGTAAACACTAAAACTTCCTACACACACACACACTCATTTTTTGCAAATGAACTTACGTTTCAACCCGCTCGCTGCACCGTGCTAACGAAGTAAGTACATAAATAGTGCATTTTAAATTAAATGATGATTAACACTGTAATTCGGGACACAGTGTTGTGGAAACGGAATTAAAAAGTGTGTTTTATTCCACTGTTGATTCGGGAATGAAAAGCGAAATGTAGGCAAAGTTTGCATGTTGAATGAGACAACGGCATGCTTGTTGTTAGAAGGGTTAAGTAGAAATGTATGACTGTACTTCATTCATCTTGGCCTTTTTCCAACTACTTTGGGATCGGCTGCCAGTCCAACCAGATGCGGCTGAATATCAGTATTTTACACGGAGCGACTGCCATCGTACCTCCGCCACCCAATTACTGGGAGTCACTTATACTTCAAGACCAGTGGGCCGAGCACGAATGTTTTGACGTATAGTAACGTAACCAAATTTAGAACCATAATGCACGTTTAATCCATGATTTCTTTTTGGAAATACCTACATGCAATATTTTTAAATTTTTATGAAACAATTAAATGAAACAAGTGCTTTTGTTGCATAAAATTCAACAAAAATGCGATAGATTCGTCGTATTTTATTTATAATCAAAATTTGCTTACGTTTACGTTACGATACGTCAAAACATTCGTGCTCGGCCCACGGAGCTGTTGTCAGACTTTTTGCGTTACTGACTCATGTAACGACTGTCATAGGTATTTGTATGAAAACCGGGATCAAGTGCTTATCGAACTTTCAGAGATTACTGCGTGTTCTCAAAGTATTGTTCTCAAGTTTTCTTTGAATTGTAACATGCGTATTTGTTCTGCATTACTACAATGGCAAAACAAATTTCTAGTAGTGGTTTTTACTCCAACATTCACGTGAAGAGTGGGTTTGCCCTATTTTTAAAACGCTTTTATTAGCTTCACCTGTAACAAACTATGTAAAAAATCTTAGAAGTTAAATTTGATCCACTTCCCGGTTTCCGATTGAGCTGAAATTTTGCATACACGTTTAGTTTGGATGACAAAAGCGTATTCTTTAGTTTTTTTAAACTATAATGTTTTTTGTAATAACGTTTGTTGTCTCGTTTACCTAAAAGGCAGCCAAATTTAAAGTTACTGTGACAACGAAAACATAGCGATTTCGTTGTCGTAAAGTTACTTTCAAGGTTGTATTAATTACGTGTCACAAATGTAGGTACGTAAAATTCCATGCATTTGAAGCTGCGACTGGACAAAGCGAGTTACGAGCGAAAAAAATTCAGTTATTCCATATATTTAGTCGAGTAATATTCAATTATATATATGGAACAGCTGAATTTTCTTCCGCATTTCCCACGGTAAAAGTTGTTCAGAATGATGTACAATACCTTCATTCAACCAGTCACCCTGAATACTCGGTGGGTGTTTAATTCCTATCGGAAAACTATGGGCGTACTCAACATGTAACCGATACATTGTAACTTCTTATTCACATACAAAGCGCACTGGAAAATATTCAAACAATATACGTAATTTTCTAACCAGTAATTGCAGACAATAGACCTCACATAACCCCGTTAAAGTTGCACAACCATTCGGCGATATAACAATTTTCTTGGGAACTGTGATAAAAAATGATTAGGTTCGTGTGAATGGGTCTTAAGTAGTCATTATAAAGACTATAATAGTAAATTTTATACGGTATAAAACGCGTGGAAGTTCGACTGTTAGTTTCCGGAAAAGAATTTTTGTAGATATAGAAGTTTCTATATTGAGAAAAAAATTCAAAGGTGTGTGAACAACCGTTTTATGAAACGAATACGTATCAAGCGAATGGTTTAGCTTAAAGAAAAAAGAAAGAAAAAAATATTTATTTGCTACAAAACAAGACACATTAGAATGATAGACATAGGTTTGGCCAATAAAGATGTATTATTATTAGGTATTAAGAAGAGGACAGGTGCATAGACAGAGAAGACAATTTTCTTAGGATGGAAACAGTGTAAAATTTAGTAGAAAAAAAAAAATAGCTTCGCCATGTTAACACATGCGTCATGCTCGTGAACAGTAGGGTAATCACGATACCAACTCGTATTCGGGTTCGATTCACTTTTGACAGTTTAATAATGAACATTGCGTTGTTCGAATTGTCGTTCCGAATAATGTTTAAAGCATACTGCGCAATGTACATTGTTGAACTGTCAAAATTCAATCAATTCCGATTTCGACCGAGCACCGTGATTACCCTGCTGGTGCCGTCTATAGGAACAGGTCAGCTTGTAACTGCCATAGCATTCTTATTCAGAGGGAAATCCTTATTATCCTCTTCTTATTTCTTATTCATATTGTATTAATCAAGATTGTAATCTATTATTTTAAAAGAGTTTTACACTTTACTGAGACTACAGAACCAAAAAATAATTGCCTATATTGCCTTAGAACATCAGCATTTGCGTATGGGATAATCTATTATAGTTTACTTTACAGCAATTCCACTTCCACGATTTCCTCTGTACTTATCATAATAGCTCCGAGTTTTCAGCCATTCCATTTTACAAAACTACCGCTTCATCTCAATATTGCCTTCACTTCATTCCAAATCGTTCCACTTATCATTTCCATGTACACTGCGGTTTTTATTTACCCATATTTTTCAGCTCGGCCTAGAAATAATTACGTGTACCAGCTAATATATCGGTAGGAGTGAAAAGCAGTAGTCCATGGAATCGGAAGTGCTGCAATTAAGTCGATTCGCTCTTCATAGCGCGTTCAGTGCGGTAAAAGTGGGGGCAGAAGGCGGATTGAAGTGTAAAATATAAGCGGTCGCGGGAAATATTTTGTTTAGATTTACCTAAAAAAAGAAAAACTTTTTATTTAAAAAAAAAAACGACGCACTTCACAAAATAAATAAGAACCATCCCAATTAAATTAGCATTCAATTAAAAAATAAAAAACATTTGAATAGGCCCATCCGTTTTATAGCTACGATGCCACAGACAGATACACAGATAAACAAACCATTTTCATAGGTAATCATATTATACATAAGAAAATTATTTTACTCTAAAAAAAATTTACAAAATCTCCAAAAAAAATTCTACTACTTATAGAAAAAAATACAAGTGAACTTCTAACCAGCATTTTTGACGACACGGTTGGCGCAGTGGCTAACCTATTAGCTTTCTACGCTACGTGCCGCGGGTTCGGTCCCCGCACGGAACAAGTATTTGTATGATCTACAGATAGTTGTTCCGGGTCTGTGCGTGTGTGCATGTGACATGTATGTTTGTAAACTGTACCATCGATACAGGAGAAATCCTAGAGAGGGGCAATTTAAAAAAAAAAAAACAACAAATAGGTTTTTAATTCTATGCCATAAGTATTATCTGTATTTTTTGTAGATTTGAATAGGGTGTGTTGTTTGTGTAATAACATTATTTTATTACCCTATATTTTATACTATTATAGTGATACCTGTCGTTGTAACTTTCATGTAAATGAAAAGAGATAACAACAATTTTGTTAATGAGATTTTTAGCATGATTCTGAATAACGGTTAATGTTTTTTCCAAAAACTTCCGTTACTTTTTAATTCCGCCATCGCTTGATACTTGTGCCCTTTTCAAGTGCAGGCGACGTTGTCGTTGACTCGTATCGATCGTTAAGTTGCGTAATCGATGCATTCTCGAACGATCGTGTTTTGTCACGACGATTGTTCGTTATGCAACTCGAATGCACTTCATCGGTATATCGGTTTTTGTAATGAGATGCATTACCGTAAGGTTCATTGTATGAATAATTGTTGAAGTTTTACTATGGAATGGGAAATTAACTAGAACTCTCCATGTTTGCACCATATAACTGCAGTCACTGGACCGTCACCAAGTGTCTAACGACTAGAATACAATAAAATTGTGTGAGATGGAAATTAGAATAATGAGGTATATTAAAATAGGTGTGAATTTAAAATTTCGATAATTATGATCCAATTGGCGTTAAAATTCTTTGTTATCATTTGAGCCTATCGTTGCATGATCCGCAGGGTAAGCACGATGTACGCTCGAAATCGGAATCGATTAAATTTTGGCAGTTCTACAACATACATTGCGCAGTATGCTTTAAAATGTATTCTGAAATACAGTTCAAACAAAGCAATGTACATTTTTAAACTGTCAAAAGTGAATCGATCCCGATTACCCTACAGGCTGGACAAAATGTTCTTTCCTAAATAAAACTTACATTAAACGAATTACTACAAAACAAATATTATTATTAAAATAAAATCTAACATCTCACAGTGCACACTCACCTTTGGCATACGAGTACAGTCGTAAACAGAAGTGCTGTACTTACATCTGCCGCTAGCATTTCGTTTCTCATATTTATTGTTCTTGAAAATTGGAAGCACGAATGTTTCACACGTTATTTTCTGAATACAATAGATTTGTTAAATGGGCTGTTTCTGACTGTACTTTTCGGTTTGTTGAAATGCAACGTCTTGGTTTGCGGTAAAGACTATACTCAATACTCAATTCTTTATTGCGTTCCACAATGTAGGCTTAGGTGGTAAACATTTTTAGTAACAATCATGGACCCTGTCGGGCACAGCAAAAGTAAGAAATTTTGAGAGGACCTATCAAGGATCTTAAATAAATTGTTTCTTCGCAAACTACTATGACTAATTATAAACATCCACGCAAACCGAGCATCCGTTATACAGGATATTTTTTTATGTAGTGCACAAAATTTGTAGAGTGATACCAGTGTCTGTTACTAAATGCAACCGCAGTATTGGGGACCAATTTAAAAAAAAAAAACGAAAATTTGACTTTGTATGCACGCATAATTTATTAGCGCGAGCCATACAAAATCAAATGTTTATTTTGTTTTGGAGTGAATTTTAGTACCTACTGCCGTTGCATTTGGGAACGAACACTGAATCACTCTGCAAATTTTACGCACTACATAAAAATTATCCTGTAGGTAGATACTATCAAATAACAAGAGCCGTCTGCAGTTGGGATCTTTGGGTCCCGTACTGCCAACACGACGCTTCCTCAAGAAGCACTGGCGATCTTGAAAGAAAAGAAAGAAAAACTATTTATTTCACACAAATTACGACACAAAAAACACATTCCAAATAAGCAAAATCGCCTACCTATGTCTGTAAATTGTATTTTTTGTATATTCCATATTTTGTGTACAATAAAGATTAAGAAGACAACAAGAAAAAAAATGACAACGACTAAATGAATAGAATTCTTTATCATTATGCGTCGTATTTATGCAAAAATAGGTAATCTTTCTACATATTGCTGAGGTATTGGAACGCAATTGATCTTGCTCACCGTTAGGAATACAATACTGCAAAAGAGCAGAGTTATTTGGCTACGATATAGGTACTGCAAGCTGGAGGTACTTCCCCAGTCAGGCACCTCCAATTTTGATACGAAAGTCGCCCGCCCTACCTCTCTTAAAAGGTTCAAGGTACTAATTTATAAGTAGAACAATGAACAGCCAATGCTATTTAAGTTCCCAAGATCTACAGAAATGACAACTTTTATTAACTGAAAACCAGTCTCGGTTTACAGCACAATACTAAAGCGGTGACTCAAGTACTTATAGTTTTTAACTCAGGAAGTCCGGACGTCGAGTTTGTGAAGTCGAAAATCTCTCAGTTTGAAGTTATTGCTTTTCTTCTACTTTATGATAGCCGGTTAGTTCGATACTTTTGTATGGTAAGTAGCTTGAGTTTGAGAAGCTATTTCGAAGAGCTTTATGATTGCTACGATCTTAAACTCTTCAGCCGGGCTTCCACTGCGAAAGGGTAATGAGCAAGTAATAGCTGGACGGAACGGACCCCAAGGAGCTAAAATAGATTTTACCTTCCATTAAGAAAGAGTTTTTAAAATTGCCGTCCACTGCAAAAGAGAAATGAAGAACGAGTTAGTTATTAAATATTTTTACTCATTCAGTCTTATCCGCTAGACACTCTGTTGGTGGAAGCACTTCTATGAATTTTACCGGTCCGTACGGAGTCCGCTCCGCTGCCCTTGGAAGCTGCCGCGTTCCGTATTACTTGGAACCGGTTTATAAATTATAATTCGGTACATTTAAATTTCTTCTTGCTTACATTAGGGTTTTTCCTGTAGGTGACGTGAGTAAGAAAGAAAGAAAAGAAAGAAAGAAATAAAGTTTATTGGCACATAAATGCTAAAAACACAGAAAATAAAAATAAAATAAAATCAGTAGTTGTGCCAAACGGGCCAGCACAGACACAAACACACACACACAGACACAGAGAACAGCACACACACACACACAGAGTACAGTTTACAGACATAATATCTCACATGCACGCAATCGCACACCCAGAACCCGAACAACTGTCTGTAGGCCATAATAAATAAATAAATTCTTTATTGCCTGAAATATGGTGGCATACAAACAATTGTTCCGTACAGGGATCGAATTCGCGACCCGTAGAGCAGACAACCAATCCCTTAGCTACTGCATCAACCGTGACATTAAAAGTTCCCGTATGATTGCTTCTGTCTTAAAATCAAAGTTTATTACGTGAAACTGGTTCCTAAATTATAAAATACGTTTAGAAATGTGATCATCTATGGTAAAAACCATCACCTCTCAAGAGAAATATTCATACTAGTTGCCGAAACAATTTAAACAAATCTTGTGCAGTTCATGTTCCACTCATAAATTTCTTTGGTGGTAGAATTCAAACCATTCTGATAAAGTCAGAAATTTATATGCAGCATAGGTACAATAACTCAGTACAAAACTGGGTCGTAAGCTTATTTAAAACCCAAATTGTATCAGAAAATATTAAGACGCAAAGTTAGAAAGACGAGCGCGCGAACCAAATGCATTATACGCAACAGAAATTTAACATTATCGGCTTATAAACTTCGCTAGAAACCGTACGATCGGCAACGATAACGCATGATACTGTCCAAATATTTCAAGGAACTTTCGTCTTTATGCCAATAGTCCTAAAGTTTATAATGGCGGGGATATCAAAAGAATTATGTAAGGAACTGTGTTGAAAGTCGTGTGCGATAACTCACGGAGTGCACGATACGTGATACAGAGTTAAGAAAGTAGTAGATACGGAACTAGCTTAGTTTGAAAAGTTTTGCTCAGTGAAAAGGGATAATTTTGTGGAAGTTATAGTGAGAAAATATGGTTGGGATTAGTTAGTTTTAGTTAGATGTTATGTGTGTGGTCAGGCAAAAATACAGTAACTTAATTAAACTTGGCTGCTGGCTTGAGAAACGTTAAATTCTTGTTCAAACCCATCTGGTCTTGTGATTCCTGTAACTTTTGGCAACTTCATTGAAGTTTAAACGTTGATCCACCTGCACAGACAACCGGTTGGCTTCACATCCAACCGACCTCCTTCCAATTTGTAGATGGGAAACCAACGTGTCCTCAGTGTGCACGGACTCTCCAAGCAAGAATAGGATACATTAGCTTAAGAGAGCAAAACACTCATGCTCTCGCCGTAGCCGAAATCTGCTTAGAGGAGCACGGAGAAGAATTCAAATCCTGTTGCTGTGCCAAATCTTAACAAATAAAGAGATCTATTTGAGATAATACCAATTGATCCTTTCAAATACTTACCTATCTAGCAACAGTCTTCGTTTGCTATAAAACAAAGGAATCAAGCTATCAATCGCCTTTTCTCGTTAGTAGGCGTCGGCTTTCATAATCAAGTGGATATCTATTTCGCTGGTAGATATACCTAATCTTCATTACAACTAGCTTCGTCATATCATTTTGGATATGCGTCAAGGTGCTTTGACGTTTTCTTCTCTCTCTTCTTTGTAGCACTTTTTCACGACGTGGTTATCTGTGGCCGTATCATCTCACCCAGGATCCTAAGAGTTTTCTTTATTTATAGAGGTGACTTTAAAAGTACCTATTATTAATTCATTGCGCACTTTGTCATTCAGTGTTACTCCTCCCGCCCATCATAGCATACGCATTTCTGTTGTATGAAGTAACTTATACAACGAAAAATTCTAAAAATCTTCTATTTTTAATACTTTAATGAACCCGGTATATTTTTGGTCTCTACTGAAAAATGGTAATCAAAAGCTTTATGAAGATTTTTTAACTTTTTCCACACTTTTTCTTTGAAGGTAATAAAATTGTTCTCGTGGGAAATATAACTTTGAAAGATGGCGAGTTAAAGGAGCTCAGAGATTCTGATATTTAAACGATGAAACTGATAAACAAGACAGCAAATGATTTTTATATAATGATCAAAGTTTGGTTGTTGAGGATTTAGTTATTATTCTTCTGGGGCCAATATTGGAGTTGCATGTTTAGTAATAGAAGCAAAAGCACATTTCTTAGTTTAGATGCCTTATATAAAAAATTCTATCAAGTGGTCCGTGTTTGCGTATTCGTCTGTATCATCCATAACTCTATGGTCGATGACAAAGATTGTAGAGGTTATTTGGACGTTTTTGCTTTACCCAACTTTACTGGACTTTTAACTTTGCTTTTTTTTGCCGTTTTCTCACCTTGCTTGGGCTGATAAAACATCCTCGCCTCTACTATGTTTTCCAATTTTGATGAGCTTAAATAATGGCCCAATATAAAAAGAAACTACCTTCTTACACACCTTTCCTAATTCTATACGAAAACTAAAGTCGGGAGGCACTTACGCTAAATATATCGAAACTTGGACGATCCCGTTCGCGCCGATTTATCGTGCCCGGGTTCTCGAACCAAACTTTTGCAAACTCACTGTACTAAGGCGTAAATTCAATTTTAATATTGCCAGAATACCAATTGGGACCGCTTAAAGTAATTGCTTGCAAATAACTAAGTTATAGTTAGTTGCCAGTAAATTATTGAGAGTAACTTCGATTGTTTGGTGCCTTTAAATTTCGACAAAGATTTGGTTAAGACTTTTGTTTACTTGCTAGTGAGGATGTGAATGATTAGTCTAAGTATTTTGACCCTACACCTGTTTTAAAACCTACAGTCCGCGACAGGTTGACATGGTAATTATAGATTTTAATTTATTAAGTTTTTTTATTATCAGAATAATTGTTGTTTTTTATTTATTATAATTACCTATGTTGAATATCGTCTACCGCGTTTATCGATTTCGATCTCGCTCATGTTGTTGCTTGTAGTTGTGTATTGAAAATGACTAGAAAATTGCCATGTCGAACTGTCGCAGACTGTAGATAATACATGGATGTTTTTTTAATTGCTTGAAAATTATTGTAAAAATTAACATGAAATAGATTATTTATTTAGGAACATTAAGTATTTTTTATTAATAGGACATTCATTGTCACGAATATCTTGGCGTATATCTATGATTATTGCCAAAGTTTGATTAAAGAACTCCATAGAGTAAATATTCGTGACCACATAGAAGTAGAATTAGCATAAATAACGAGTTTTCAAACTTAGAACATTGTGTCTAAACATACACTTGGGTACTTTTAGAGCGAAACAAGGATCATCCAAAAAAGGATCTGATCCTGATCCATCTTCGGACATTTACAGACGAGAGGCACTTTGTTAATGACTAAGGTAACTACAGCCGAAGACTAATGGTGACGCTTGTAGTTGTAGTGATTCGCGCGTGCCGTGTTGTAATATTATAGAGAATAATTTTCTAAGTAGTGCGCATAATTTGTAGAGTGATTCAGTCTCTGTTCCTAAATGCAACCGCAGTATTGGGATCACAGATTGGGATACACTTTAAAACAAAATGAAAATTCGACTTAGTATGGGGGACATGCATAATTTACTAGCGCAAGCCATACAAAATCAAATTTTTATTTTGTTTTGAAGTAAATTTTAGTACTGCGGTTGCATTTGCAAACGGACACTGAATCGATCTGCAAATTTTGCGCACTACATAAAAAAATATCGTGTATTGTTTTGTTTATAATAGGGTTTCTTCTTCGAAATCCATTTTGCTGCTGGCTCTACTAAAGTATTACAACCGACAGCTACCGCGGATCCCAAACTAGCAAGTCGGATACAACTGACGCGCGTAATTATTAGCGGCCGACAGGCGCCAATGGCAACAGTTACCGGTCGGTGGCAAAGTGTTACTCGTCTGTAAAAGCCTGAAAAACGTCTCCCATCCTACATAGAAACCACACCGCATTGCGGAGAATGGAAAAAGAAATAAAACGTTTACGCCTTCGCCGCGTGATTGTTAAATATTTTATGATCCCAAGAGATTTAGGCTTGTCGTGTCAAACCAGGATATTAACCGGAGTTTTTACGGTGGCTGGATTGGTTCGAGAATTTAGATTCGTTTTTTACAATAGAGAAAGTAGGGTAAATGGGATAATTTCGTAAGTAACCCCGTTTGAGTAGAAGAGAAAAATAGACGTGATTCTTCTTTATACCACTATCTTGACAATCCCTCCTGATGGTAAGCGGTTACCGTAACCTATCATAAGTGATGACTCTGGTCCCCAAGGAACACCGGTTATCTTGCTCACCGAGGAAATGCAGTACACTGCCAAAATGCAGTATTATTTGGCTACGATATTCTGCAAGGTCTAGGTAGTTCCCAGTCGGGCAGCTCCAACTTTGAGCAGAAAGTCCTATAATGCCCTACCTAGAGGTAGGTTCCCTAAAAATGTAGTTAGTATAAATGTAGTAGTTTAAATGTAGTTGACATATAAACTCATGATTATGTCCGTTAGCCTCATAGGAGTAATTAAACTCGAATGCTCTGTTGAACACAAATAGTTTTATAAAATGTCTCTTATGATATCATGAAAACTTCTACGATGAAAACTTTTCAAACAAAAAAATATAATTAACCTTTTGCTCCACCTGAGACGCGTACTCAGAACTAATTGGACAGAGGTTGTTATACTGTCAATTAAAAACTTAATGATTTTTTGGAGCTTATTAAGTTTTTTGATTGAGCTCTATAAAGAAGATCTCTCTTGAGATCGTGTCTATAGCTAAACATGGGCTTTTCTAAGACTGCTTTTAGTTTATCGTATGGATATTGCTTTATTTTAATTATTAAACTTATTACTTTAGCATACAATTACATATCCTCGTATTTCGTTTAAACTTCATCCATTATAGAATATATCTTTATTTCATGTAAACCAAATACAGGCACTTATGAAATGTCGAGACTCTAGGTGCGCGGTTCCAAATAGTGGGTCCTATGGAGAAGAACCGGTAAGAAACTCCACGGAAACTATTTTATAATAATAGATTTACAATGTTGTGGTAAGAGCTGCGAGAATGTAATTTAATGTAAATAAAAATAAATTATAATAGGATAATAATAATGATTTGCCTGCTGACCAGGCTCAACAGACGGCACCCGTTCACGAGCATGGCTTATGCGTCAGCACCGCTAAGCTCAATGAAGGGAACTCAACTTATGTTTACAAAACCAAAAAACAAAAGCTATGTGTACCACATTACAGAAAATTACATCCGTTTATCGATATCAATAGAAAAATCTCACAAAAACCTCAAAGTACTTCCTCACTTAAATAAAATGATCCGCTTGCTCCCGCAGGATTAACTTCAAAAAGAAAGGTTCCCCGTACATTTTCGTTTTCACATCTAAATTTCCTGAGATTGCATCTAATGATTGCCTCATATTTACTTCCGTGCTTCAAAGCTCAAGAATATTTGTTGAAACGCCGCGTGTGAGCCGTTCCCTTCGATTTATGGGCCCTTAAATTTTTGCGCACTTAAAGAGTTTTTTAGTATTTATCTCGAGTCTTTTCTTTATGGTTTGGAGGAGTTGCAAATCCTTTTGAGTCATAACGTTTTCCTAATTAATTAGATTGTTTTACTGTCATAAACAAAATATGAAGTACTTCATGATTTTCACCCTGTTTGACTGTCTACATACACCCACGTGCTTATAAGCGAAATAATATGATTTTGATAGATAGGTATATGAAAACACAATAATAATTTATAAATGCGAAAGAAACTCTATCTCTCTGTCTATTTGTTACCTTTTCACGATTAAACGGCTGAACCGATCTTGAAATTTGACAAGAAAATACTGTGCATCATTAGGAAGGATACACTCGTAGGTATTTAAAAAAAAAACAAATATCGCTGGGTCATTGTTTACCCTGATGGAGTCGCGGGCACAGCTAGTAAATAATAAAAATATCTAAGTACATAGTTCATTATATTTATCTATAAGTAATATCGAATACGGCAAAATGATAAAGATTAACGAGAATTCTTAACAACTTTCATTTAAATCTTAGACAAAAAACATAGTCATAAAAATTATAGTGAAAACATCAAACTTAAACGACTCAATTTAACACGTACACACAAAACCCACATTTATTTCCATAAATGATTTTGCACCAATCAAACAAATGGAAACATACATTAATGATTCGAGAGCACGTGATTAACATATCGATAAAATTTATCGAAACGTCCCCTATACGGGTGACAATGATTCGAATTAACCAATTTACTGTTATGGTTGGACTGCTGACAAATTGCCTTGCACGCAATTTACAGGGTTGAATAGATTTTTGTGTTGCACTTAATTGAATTGTAGTGTTTTTTGCGTGTACCGAATTTATTTCAAATGAAGAGAAAACAGATAGACAAAATATTACGTTCGAATTTGAGCTTGGAATAAAAGTTAACACTATTTAATATTTGGCTAGTTGCCAAGAAGGGTTTTCACAGGTTCTCGTAGGTGCCGAAAATAATATAGAGAAAAAAGACAACGGTTTTCATGAATATTGTAAATCATATTTTAGAACTATTCAAGCATTCGGTCTGCGTATCTCGTGTTTACTGTAGATGGATGAAGCGATATCGGTTTTATAACTTGTTATGTAAGTAACATATTTTATGATTTTCGTTTTATCCTCAAATTATTTGCTGGTAATATTGCGCATGTCAAAGAAATTTCTTTAATTCAAACTTTTCACCCAATAATAGCACGCGGTTATAAGTGTATCTTTCATTAACCCACTCCATTGGTCATTGTTATAACTATCAAGGTTTGTAGACAGATTGGTGTAAGTAATAAAATTACACTAATGTTATGTAATGTTTCACTGATGTTGTAGAAAATCCTTTATTCTTTATTGTACACAAAATTAAAATACAATTGAGATGGTATGTATGTACACAGGCAAGTTTAACCCAAATTTGAGTTTTCTACCGGCAAACCTTTGCGTGATAGAGAAAGTATGATGGTAAATGAGGGTAATGAGTCAAGTGCCCAACTATACATATTGAAAATTAAAATATAATACCTACCTACTACAAATATTTCGAAGATCTTTCTAATTCTTATTATATTTCCTTAGTTAACTTTTATGACGCACAAGGGAATAAAACGTTCTGTCTAATGTACCGGAAACCACACTGTAACCAGAACTGTATTTTCAGGTATATTTTTCACCAACCAAACATTCGGAAAAAAGAATGAAAGCATTCACACTGGCGATTCCATTTCGATAACAGTGCAATTTAAATGTTGCAAAAAATGTACCGCGGAAGCCTATCGAACACGGAATGGTATCTGCGCTATAGTTTGAATTGATACTAAATCTTCTAAACAACATGGAATACATACATGGGTATGATATCACGCCGTGTCCCCAGATGGGAACCACGTACATTGAACATTACATACCCATTTTGCTTCATCTACATTCAGACATGTTTTATGTATGGGGTCGGTTGTGCCTGACTATTTTGAAAGGAATAAAATCGCATTTACACTAAAAGCTAACTCCAATATAATTGGGAAAATGCCAACGATGACTAATTAGGGCACTGCAAGTATATTTAATATGTTCGGACCGGACAATGTGAAATAACTAGAAGCTGTGAGTACTCAGACCATGAATAATGATTTTATTGATAATGATAACTCTTCTAGAGACACTAAAAACAACATTTTATCGATAACTTCTTAATCCAAAACAAAAATAAACTTTCCAAACGAATTACCAAAAATCATAATTTAAACACCAACAAAGGGAACTTAGCACCTTGAAATGTGGGTACAGGTGGAAAGGGCGTCAGAATTTGCATGTGTTAATCCTATAATCCCCTTTCAATTCAAGTTAACGACTCAGCTACAGTTTGATGGTTGGTATTAACGCTTCGGTAGGTGACATCGACGAGGATGCCATTAAGATTAAAATTGAATGTGTTAATAGAATTTCGCGTTGAATTTAAAGTTTTGCGGTTGAAGGGATTGATATTAATTCAGGCGGCGAAGGTTTTTGGTAATGACGTATCATTGTTTGATCAAATCGAATAATTTACAGGAAAAGAAATTGTGTCGTCGTTATTTTTTTTGTTTTATTCATGTTACACTTTTGTGTTTTGAAAGGTGCAATGCAAAAATTTATTGGAAATTATTTGACATAAGATCCATATCATCCATATAGGTAACGCTATTTTGTAAAACAAAACACTGATAGATATTATTGAAAATGGTCGAAAGTGATTTAGAAATTTTTGATTTAGACTACAACCCAATGTTTAAGACAAAAATAAATAAAACGACTGTCCATTTTTATTTGATTCAATTCATTCGGTAAATAGTAATGTTTTTAAAAATCACCATCATAATACACAATCCAATTCCTTCAGGTAAAACAGACTACCTTTAAATAATATAGTAATAGGCAGTGAGAATGTTATAATTAATATATACTAACTAAGCTTAAAATAACTTTGAATGGTTGAGTTTGAATCAACTTGTAATAGTTTCTCAACAGAATTAACAGGATAGTACTAAAATTCCAGTTCAACATTCGGAGTTAAAACTTGTTTAACCCCTTTACTAACTGAATCGCTTCGGATTCCTTTTTTAAACTCGAAAAAGGTTTTACGGGATATTTAACACGTGTGATCTTATTTTATTTCAACGTTTCTTTTTAGTGGTGTTACACTTCGATTTGTGTTATTGCTGGATTTAATTGAATTAGGCTTATAAAATAATGATTCAATTTACTATTGCAGTAATTTTGTTCCTAGTTATTAAAATACCTTTGTTAGCTTCAAATGCTCTTAAAAGAGCAGCAGTATCTACATATACATTAAAAATATCATTTTGAAAAAATATTCTTGCTGGATTGTTAAATCACTGTAAGGTATAACATAAATATAAACTTTGTAATAAGTGTTAGATTAAACCTTCAAGTAGAAACTGGTAATAGTCCAGAATCACGACTTCGGAGCGGAAACAAAATTAATCTGGACGTCGATAACGGAATCAAATCAAAGCAATTATCGATTTATCTTCAACTGTCATATCGAAAAGCCAATAAAGATAATTCAATAACGAATCCAAAACGTCAATCATGTTCCTTTTAAAGCCATTCATCCTTCAATAATCGATTGTAGTCATTGCTTATTCAGGCTGTCGGGACGACATTTGCATTCGATGTGAAGAGCGCGAACCCTGGGTAAGTGGTCGATTCGCACACAAAATTCGCAAAAAAATATTTTTTTGCAATGATAGGTACCTACCATTTTACTCGTAAGTAAAGTTGAGCCAAAATTCATTATTTATATTTGTTTAACTATCGTACAAAGTATATTCCTTATCTCTGTTAAAAATATGGATTTCATTTTTAAATTTAGAAGTTTCACTATTTTATTTTAGTTTAATATTATAACTTTACTGTTACTTTACTACACGATTGCTCTCTCCTGCTTTTCCTTTGTAATTTTGAGCTGTACGAACTCATTCAGTGCAAACAATATTGTTATAGATACTGCGAAAATCTGTTAAAAAAAAAATACGAATTTTGGGTGCGAATTGTACCTTAACCGCGAACTCTGTCCCCAACACTCGTACGGGTATTTTTATTTAATTTGTACATAAAATCTGGTAATTGATTAACGCTTGTTGCTGACGTATGTAGGTTGAATTCGTTTTGCTGTTTTAATTTGTGTACCTTGACGACTTTATTGTTTTTGGAAGAGATTACAGTTGGCTTTTTTTGGTGTGTTCTTCATAAAAGTATAATAGCTGAAATGCCAGTTTTATTATAGTGAGAAATCTCAAGGCTCAAAGAAATCTCATGGGAGTAGGAACAACAGCTTTGACTGGAAATGGCGTAATGGCGTACAACTGCCAATAATGAAAGAAAACAAACAAAGATACGAAATATAGGAACGACTTGTAAAAATACAGAAAATGAACTAAACGCCTGTTACTCGTATATCGGGAGTCATTACTTTTTTCTCATACATGTTTGTAGCAATGCAGCAACTTATTTCTCTGCGCAAATGGTAGGAGCTAAAAATATATTGCTTATTTTGCTCTCTTTCGCGATGTGTCGCATTTGACATTAGAAAATTGCTAGGAATTTTTCCACTGAAACACGTTTCTTGGTAGAAATTAATCCAATGTAATTACAATTACAGACCATAATAAGAGATGTTTATTTCCATTAATGGTTCATTAGGTAGGTAGATTCGTTAGGACCGCTAAAATTTAATTTAACTACACAGTAGTATTAAGTATAAGAAAGAAAATAAAATTATATAAAATTCGGATTAGACACAAGACAACACAATGCACAGAAAAAAAATAAAGATTGGCTAAAGAGAAGAATAAAAAACCATGTGCTGTCGGCATGCAAGTACAGAATGGGTTGCCAACTCAACATCTGCTGGGCACGCGCTGTTTATATTACAGTTAACTAAAGTACGACCTCTAAATCTAGAAATAAGAAAACCAGTATTGTAAAAATAGGTACTATTGAGATGGTATGTGCACAGGCGAGCTTAACCCAAATTTCAGTTTTGTACCAGCAAACCTTTACCTTTATCTACATTTCCTGGCCTCTTGAGAAAGTTTTTGTATTTATCACAGAAAGAAAATAACGAGGCCTAATATCGGCCGGAAAATACAGTAAAACTAAACGAGACAAATGAAGGACCTATACCTGCCTACGCCAATAAAAATCCGTAGTACCACTATTTCTAACAATGTATGGGAACTCGAACATTGTAATAAACAATAAAATTTGATGACGTCATAACTTATACAAGTCGAACCCCTAAATTGAGCTTATAAATCGCTTTTAGTAGGTACTCCCGACAGCCAGCCTGTTTGCATTTTGACTGGAATAGCAATTAACTGAATGGTGGTGGTTTATGATGATTTTGACGAAGTTACATTAAATGTTGGTGGAAGATTTTGGCTAGAAATTTTAGATTTTGGTCTAGATTTTGTTATGGAAACGGAAAAGAAACCAAGTGCGTAAAATGAAAGAAAACATTTCAAGTCTTAAAGACTAAAGTTAACGAAAGAATCTTTCAAAATAATGTTAAATTCATTGTTACGTATTTTCGAGTTCAGTTAAATCTTACATTTGGGTTCAAATACAAAACCGTGATCACTCACGTATTTTATCACAAAATTTGAAAATTAAAAATTATTAAAAAATAGTTCAATCTTAACTTTTCAAAATAATTGTGTCACACTTGTCAAAAAAGATATTATGACGTGTCAAACATAAAAACTTAGTTTATTTATTAGTTTTTGTATAAACATTATTCTTCCGAAACCAAAAAACCACCTTAAAACTTTCTGCAACCTGCAAACAGAATAGAAACACTCTTAAATCTACATAAAACGACACTTTAAAGAGACAAGTGACGAATGGACCCGCAAGGCTAGCAAGGGCTATTTTTCGTTCCCAATCCAAAATTCCCGATTTACGACCAACCGTAAGTAGTTGGGAACTCGATTATTCATTTTCATTGTGTCTTATCAAAGCTAAAGCAACAATAAAAGCAGTGCTGGAAGTAAACAGAACTTTAGTAGACAGCAAAGTCGCAACAACAAATTTAAAAATTCACAACTTGGCTATGCGGTCTCCTTTCGAATACAGAGGAAAACCTTTTATTTCCGTAGTTTCGGCCTCTAATTCACTTAATTCGATGTACGCCAATGCAGACTGCTCCGAATCGTATGTTGCTTCGTGACCAGAATTCTTATCGACTTTTTCACCTGGGTACGGCATTATTTTTTCTTCTTTAATCAGTGTAATGTCTCGGGTCTCCGGGTTTTCGCCGAATGAGAAATAACTGTCTACATACGTTAAGATTTTTAAGACTTTATTAAGATTAGGGATATATTTTATGTTCTTTCGTGACTTTCTGCTTAAGAAGTGGAGGAAGCTTTTAAGAGTTGTTTTTATTAACTTATGTCTTTACAGTTGTTTAGAATTTTGAAACGCATTTATAAATTGCATAAGTAATTTGTATGTTTGCACCAAGTTTAAGTTCATTTACACTATTTACACTAATATCGTAAAAAGCTTGGGGTTTTTTGATTTTAGGTGTGTTTTTTTGGGGGTTTTTCTTACAGTCTTCTCGACCGATTCTTATATTTTTTTTATAGCTATAATTTCCTTCCTTTAACGTAGGCTAGGTACAATTTATATCAGAAAAACTTCCGTTTTTGTAATTTCTTCGTGGACGAATTTACAGGTAAAAGCTACAAAAAAATCAAATAAAACATTAAAATTTCTAAAATATAATAATAATAGTTTTTTTCTTTATGAATGGAAAATCACCTTTAGTTTGTACCTACACTTATTATTCAAATCGATTTAACTTCTTTTTCTTTCTTTCTTTATTTTTATGAAAAACATTCATGTTCATTCTAAAAAGCGTTAACATTTTGCTTTTCATTTAGATAGGTATTTAGTTTCATAACAAAATCTGTTCCACTAGATACAACAACATCTTAATCTCAAACTGCGCTTTGATCTCTCCCCCATTCAACACCGTTCCCCAAGAGAACTATACGTTTAACATAATAAATCGATGGATTGCTTCAAGTTCTCTGATATGACCGAATAGTGGATCGGGAGCTGAATAGTTTCTAACTATGTCGCCGTGGGATTACGCAAGACTAAGTGAATGTATGGTAATATCTAAGTTTAATTTAATTTGATTGATTGGACTGAGTTTTGGTACTAAGTGTTAAGGAGCGTTTATAATCTTAAATACAAATAGGCTTCTTAACATAATTAGGTATAAATCTAAAGTTAAGCTCTAGCTTATCTTCGTTCAACGCGGTTAACACGAATGGATGAATCGGCGGATTAACAAAAGGATTCATACCATATTATAAACACCTAATTTCACCAAATAAGCAGATTTTTTTTAAAGTTGCAAATTTTTGTCCCAAAACCGCAAATAAATAAATCCAGCCACTGCTGGGCACGGGCCTGTTCTCAGAATGAGAAGGGTTAGGCCTTAGTCCACCACGCTGGCCTGGTGTGGGTTGGCGGACTCCTCAAACCATCGAGAACTTTATGAGCCCCTCTTAGATGCGCAGGTTTCATCACGATGTTTTCTTTCACCGTTAACGCAAATGATAATTGAATTCTGATCCGCACATAAATTCGAAAAGTCAGAGGTGTGGGCCGGGTTGTCCTCAAACCCTAAATAGGAGGCAAGCGTTCACCCATCCAAGGACTGATCGCGGCTAGCACTGTTTAACCTATGCTAGCTATGTAGCTAGGAGGCCCTACAATATTGGAATATTAATTGTCTCATAGGTCTAGCGGCCAGGACATTGATGTTATGAATCTGGATAAGGTAGATTACCAGAAACTTATACGCAGGTATAGTTCGGATCTAGATTTTCTTTCACCTGCTTCATTATTCTAAGCACCATTTATCGAAATTATCTATTTTAACATTATCTTTAGTAAAAAAAAGGTCATAAAATGAAACGATAATGCCCAAATCACTTTCCACTACACATAAAATTTAAACAAGCATTTTATTTCAGCGTTCTAAATAATAAAGTTTGTTATGATCAGGATCCTCTTAGGGTCATAAAACTTGGCTCCTCCATTAACTTGATCGGTAAAATGTTACTGATATAAAAACTTTGTTTATTTTCATTTTTAAAATTATCTTTAAGATGTAACCTGAACCAGGCCAGCTTGTTGGACTGAACCCTAACCCTTCTCATTCTGAGAAGAGGCCCGTGCCTAGCAGTGCCACAGTAATGGGCTAGATTTATTTTAAGATTTAATGTCATCAATCTTTACGAGGCTTTGTAGCTATAATAATTATAATCCAGCCCAATACTGTCCCGCTGCTGGGCAAGGGACTCTTTTCAAAATGAGATGGGTTAGGCCTTAGTCTACCACGCTGGCCTGGTGCAGGTTAGTGAACATCAGTGGCGAAGGGTGAAAATTTTCAAAGGGGAAGCCGTCCCAAAAACCCCACCAAAAAACAAATACGCTCACCAATAAATGATGATGATGATTTGTCATAACAATGACGACAAAGCATCAAGATTTCGGAGAGACTAACATCGAAAAATCCCAAAGACCGCTCCTCTACCCTACTAGGGGTTGGTCTATGCATTAACCAATTTCTAAAGAGAAGCCGATGGGAATCGGGTTGTATGAATTCTTCGCCACTGGTGAACATGTTTGTATTTATTTTTAAAGAAAGAATGTAAATATAAGTAGTAATAAAATATAAGCATACTTTATCTACACTAAAAATATGTGTGGTGTGTACCTATTTAATTTGAACATAGTATATTATAATAAATCAAGACACAATATTCTTTTTTCTGCAATCTGCATGTAAGAATTACTATTATAATTTAATGTTCAATGCAAACGTTGATGTCTTGAAATACACAAAAATGTACTCAATTCTATAATCACACATCTTGTCTCAAAATTTAATAAAAACGTCTTCAAAATTGTGTCTCGCATAAAAGTATTTTAGGATTGTAAACCCTTTATTCAGTAATAAGAAGACACGGTACATCTGGTATAAACATAATTTATCTTGGAGAGACATAATATAAAGTGTCTTGCTGCTAGATAGTCGTCTTATTTAAGCTCAATGCATTAGATCTTTTTCGTTATGTTACACCGTATTCGAATAATACCCTAATCTATAAATTCCAGAAAAAAAATGAAGGTCAAGCTCTGTTCATCATTCAATACAACTGTTACTTTGGGACAAAATATGAAATAGTAAAATAAAAAAAAATCGTGTGCTCTGTACATTTTTACCCAAAAACTAAAAAAAAAGTGCTATCCAACTCAGAATATTGCGGTATATGGATGGATAGGTTGTTCCGGGTTTGGGTATTTATGTTAATATATAAAAGTGTATATCTTACCGTATACCTCTATATCGAGTTGTTCTCGACCTTGACCTAACTTACCAACAGTTACCGTAAAAAATTTATGAAAACAAAGATCGCGCGCATTTGACTGAATTTCTATCGAAAACCCGCACATGGTATTTTCATAAATTTTTGGCTTTACGGTAATTACGGTCAAGGTCAAGAAAAACTCGATATACGTAACTGTTTTGTATGGAACCGTTCTTTTTTAGTAGTAATTTCAGTTGTCTTTCACCAAGGATTTTGATAAATTTTGAAAATTGATGAAAATCAACATATTTTGATATAAACTTGCAAATCGATAATTTTGTATAGGTAGAGAGATGTTTTCTTTTTTGTAAATTTTACTAAATCAGCACGGAGTATAGATGAACTAAAACATAACTAAATTGTTACACTACGGTGTGATACACATATGCATTGATTGAAAAAAAAGCGTTCTCTTTTCTAATACCTACATTACGATACTATAATAAAATTGTTGATACAATATGATCGTCTAGAGGACGAGTCGTTCTTGGTAGTACGTGTAATTGAGTTGTCTAATCACTGTCAACGCGTTCGTATACTTTACGTACATTGAGTACGTACTTAGTACGTTTTTATGTTAAGTAAAGGGTTTAAATTATGTATGATTATTGAGTTAAGTCTTGTTTGTTGATTTTTGAGAAGCTTTATATTAATATGTGAAGAGACTACTTTGTACGCCTTTTTTAATCCCCGTCAAAAAGAGGTGTTTAAATTTTGTAGTATGTATCTGTTTGTGGCATCGTAGCTCCAAAACGGATGGGCCGATTTCAATGCAGCTTATTTAATTATAAATTAAATTATTATTTTTTCTTTTTTTCCTTTTTTAATAAACATTGGTCTCGTTTTGCCTCTTTTAGCATTGGCCTTCTTTTATTGGGATTTCTTCTGTATCGAGGGTACAGTTTACAAACATACATGTCACATGCACAGACAACCAGACCCGAAACAACTATCTGTAGATCATACAAATATTTGTTCCGTGCGGGGATCGAACCCGCGGCACGTAGCGCAGAAGGCTAATCGCTTAGCCACTGCGCCAACCGTGTCGTCAAGATGTCATTGAAAGTTAGTTTTAATCGGGTATCATCTTAGGTATGTTTCATGTAAATCTGTTCAGCCGTTGAAAAGTTACAGCTCTTTTTCTAGTTGGATTATCGAGAAGGAGTGCAGAAAGCTAAAATTTAATGTTATAAGGCTTCAATATTATAATACCTTTAAAAAAATATCTAAAATCAGTAGTAAATAAACTCAGACATTGAACAATAACGATAATGGGGTCACTCATAAAAAACTGAGCTCATAAATCTATCATAAATATTTCACTAAAGTCTGTCTTAGAAAACCTCAATATTTTTTCAATAATAAAATACTTGATACTTTCTTTTTTAAATCTAAATTCACTTCTTATAATGCCATCAATATAAGCCGTCACCATCAGCCTTACAATTTGTCAGAATTATAAATCACCTATTTTATAGCCGTCAATAACATTAGAAGTCCTGATACCAATATTCAGAAACTGTATAATATTTAAGAGTTTGCGCTAACCATAGCCAAGGCAGAAGAATTTACACGAGTTGATTTCCGTCGCACGACTAGGCCGCACGGCGAAAATTTACCATTTAACAATTAATGCAAATAAAATACCTTGCCTTTGTTCTTAATTCTAAATAATTTCTCCTAATGTATTGGACATTATGAATCTAAGAATGAATTCTGAAAATTCTCCAAATATATTAATTATTTGCCATCAACACGCTAAGAAGAAATCGTTAAAAACATTCACTCATAATGTTTTGTGAATCTATTTGAAACTCTTCAAAATTCTTCATTCTTTATTTAATTTCTTCTTCTTAAGAGTCTCAGAAAATAGATGAATTCTATCATGCCCTCAAACTTAAAAATTTGGCGAGTATATATAGATATAAACAAATATATTGCAACAAGAAAAAAAAAAAAAAATGCGCTGTGAGTATCACAATTTAGAATTCCAACACTACGAAAATTCTCATGCAACATGCCTTGCCATACAGACAAACCAACGGTGCAATCATTCACTTCTCCGATCAAACGCAAGGAAATCGTCGGAGCGTTAGACTTGCGGTTTGGACTGGCAAGAACGCCATCAAATATTGGAATGTCCGCGACGTCGGTGTCGTAATTCCGAACGCAGTGTATCTGAATCATAATAGCCTGTTATTGGTAGCTGAAATTGGGGAATAACGTGGGAATAGGAATTTGCTATCCTTAATAATGATGTAGCACAGAATATTCGTAGCACAAATTTGTATCGTCAGCTTCTTAACAACTCCGAGAAATTTAAAATTAATTTTAGAAGCAAAACCGATTTATAAATTTTTAATTTTAAAATTGATACCGATGATGATGTATCACAGGCTGATTACGCTGCTAGAAGAGGTCAGTCCATAGTTTTAACAAATGATTGTTTTCAAAGCCTCATAAAAATCTAAATGAGAGATACAGAGAGAGAGGATTTATGTTATGATTACATTTTTTTTTAATTTCCTTTAATATATTTTACAACATACATTCATAAATTTTTACAAAAAAAATATTAAACAGTGGAGAATATAAATGAGTAGTAGCCCACTGGCATCGGAAATAGAGTACATTATTAATTACATGTGGAATCTAATTTGCAATCAAATACATTTTATTTTCTTTATTCATTTCCAAATACAGTAAAAACAGTTAACAAAAGGAAAACAAAATATTGGAATCCATCGCCCGAGAAGAAAACACTTTAGAATTCAAACAATTCCAACTCCCTAACTTCTTAATTTAAATTCTCTTAGAAGCATGCACAACATCAAGCGCCGAAATTCCTGTCATCGACATATGCAGGGCAGAATCGTTCAGCATAATTTTCGTGCGAATAATTTCCTTCGGCAACTCGTTAGGCAAGCGCCTGATGTGAATAAAATTACTGTTGATACAGGATGTCGATTGACGCTTAATTCGAAATGAGCCTACTTTACATAGGTACACATTGAAATGTAGGACAGCTAATTTCGTCGAAGGGTTTCTGTAGAACCTGCCACATTAAATTGTGCGTCACCTTTGAGATGAATTGGAGAGGAAATGTAAATTGTAACGTAGGTATAAGTTTTTTCTTTTAAACATGTGGGTTTTGAGAGAATTTCATTCATGAAGGACTATTCTTTGATAAGGTAATTTCAGAATTTATTTCAATGTGACCAAAAAAAAATTACGTTGTTCTTTGTGACAGAATTGGTTTTCTGTACCTCGAATATATTTTCGTTAGAATTGTATTCAATCATCATTTGAATAAGATTCACAATTTGGAGAAAATAATTATTTACTTACTGTAAATAAAATTATTTTGCTCCTCCCTGCCCTCAAGTACGCCAATGTGTCGTAACTTGTTTAAACACAAAACCTATGCCGTATTTGTCAAAAATTTGGTGGTTTTGAGGAGGTAAAATTTTAGCCTATATTTAGCCCCCCACTATCAAGCTTAATTTATCAAGTTTGATTTTTTTTTCAGGGCGTAATAATATTAATTTCTGTTACAAAAATATCAGTTTTAGCGGCATTTACGAACATTTGTGAACACAAATTAAAACAAGATCACCATTATACAAAAACTTCTACATACCTACCTACATAACATTCTATTTTTTGAAAACCTCACGCTGAAGATTTCGAAGCCCCGAAATATTCAGAAATGCCACCGTATTCCCGAAACTCAAGTATTTGATTACGAAAGGATTATAAAACAAGGAAACGATGGAGTTACAGACCGACAGAAAACAAGACAAAGTTTCAATTATATAAATTGAGGGTTAAAACTTCAAAGTGACGCCGGCGGGTGCTCTTTATAGGGTTAAGATGTTGACGGACAATTAGTGGGACCTATTAAGATATTATTCTTCCTATTATAATTCGAAGAAAAAATAAATACTTGACAATTTTTTTGTTTTTTTTTATAGAGTAAGAATTTATTAAAGCTTTTCTATCATTAAGAACATTTTATACCATTTTTTTCGGAGCTTTGTCAAACACGATTAGTTGCTGCATTGGACCATTACAAAAATATAATAGACTATAAACGCCTTCGCATGCCAACTTCATCTATTACAATTTATATTGGAAACGCATTACGCCTGTGTAAGGAATTTAATTGTGAGGACATAATTATAACTACCCTACTACTGTTGAAATGTTTTTATTATGTGAATATGAGCAGTATATTTTCCAAAACAAAAAATTTATATAAGAATAAAATAACAAGTACTATACAAACGCACAAACCACTGAAAATGAGCGTCTTGTTTACTTATTTCGACAGGCAGATTATAAATGAATTTAAACTCGGTCTCCAACTATCTTAACAAGATCTTAATTAAAATGTTTTTATTTCTGTGCTTAATGTTTATTTGATATAAGTCGCGAAAGGGCTAAAGTAATGAGGTTTTGAATAATTAGAAACGTACTTAAGTTTAGAACAACATCGGGAATCTTTTTAGTTTCATCTAATAAATTCAACAAAAAGCCCTGAAATTTGTATCGTGTAAATAAAATAATAATATCTACATACACGAATTATTATTATTACCTATTATCAAAAAAGAAAGAAAGAAAAATCATTTATTTGCCACAAAAGACAAGACACACTAGAATGATAGACATAGGTAATAAGAAGATGACAGTGCATAGACAGAGAAGACATTTCCTATAAAAATTCTTTATAATGTATCGTACTTATGCAACGGTATAAATTCAAGGAAACAAGTATGACAGAATCAAGAGCAAGACTTCCCACTCAAAATTGCAGCTGCTTGACTGGGAAAGTACATCCACCATGCAGAATATCGTAGCCAAATAACACTGTTCTTTTTCAAGGTCGCCAGTGCTCCTTGGGGAAGCGTCGTGTTGGCAATTGGGTCCCTACTGTTAATGTCAATGTTGATGGTCGGCAACGCGCGAGTGATTCCCCTGGTGTTGCAAGCGTCCATAGATTACGGTAACCGCTTACCACCAGACGGGCCATTTTATGATTGTATGCTACCTTAGAGGTATAAAAAAAATTATGCTGTTTCGACGAAAAATAAATTAACATCAATAAATTACGCTTTGAATTTGTCATCTTTTCACGTACCTACCCACTTGTCCCATACATCCAAAACAGTATAAAACTCTCCATATAGGTTTTGTCCCTATACAGCAGTATAAATTGAACAAAAACCGCATTGTCGAAACGTATCGGGCGTTAATATCAGCACGTGCGCCGCTTCCATCGTGTTAACGATTCAGCGATATACCGAACTAAGGGCGGCGGCATATGGGCGACTGAACTTTACTATTACATGGTATTTGGATTGTGGTTTCAGATACGTGGGATGGTGAATTGATGGAGACGTTGCAAGTGATAGTGCAGTCATGAAGTCAGTAGATTATCATATATGATATGATACAGGTTGTTATTAGTCAGAATGGAGTCAGTATTAGGGATGACGAAAATGATATTTTCTTTTAGTAGTTTATTTCCACAAATCAGTACTGAGTGAACTTCGAAGACAAACATAATTATCGTAGGCGTCGGTCCACTCATCTTCATCGCAGACACCATGGCTTGTCAGCGTGATAGGTGCCACTCGGTACCACTAGCAAATGTTGAGGCAGCAAGTGTAGATTGTGATGCAAAGGCAACAGCCGCAGCAACCACACATCTTGCTATTTTCAAGGGCCGACGATGGACTAAATTTTAGCACTGAAATAGAAGCCGAAACCGTTGAAATTGTATCTCATGTATCTGTAGTGTTGTCGTAGTTAAATTTAAATAGGACACTTCCTTTAAGGGGTTTATATACTCATCATCATGAACAACTTTTACGGCGGAACTAACATTGAAATAGCGACAAAAAAATGCTGTTCCATACATTTGTTTGAGTAATACAAATTATTTTTTCTGGTGATTTTATTTTTATTTCCATAGTAAAAGTTGCTCATAATGATGAGTTTATTAATCCCTTGAAAGAAGTATCCTGTTTAAAGATATATCATGCATATTGTTGGATATAGGCTTCCCTCAGCACCATCTTACAAAACAAATGAGTAGAGATAATGTGACGTTTTCGAACACAAGGACCATTACGATACTGCATTAAGCACTATGTCCAATCCTGCTCCATCCATACTTACAATCCCTGCATATAGCGTTTACTCATGAATATGATTTGATTATGTTGCCTTGGAAACCGAGATCACTCCCATTATAAGGTCGACTATCAATCAATTTCAGATAACGCGAGAATACGTTCGCGTGAGGTATTGTGTATTGTTCTAAGTGGGAATGTTGCAATGCAGGAGATATTATGGCGACAGGTGGAAACAAGGACCAGGATAATAATAGTATTTCATTGCTGATCTGGAAATCTGATAGGGGTTTGTAAATGAGACACAAAACATTTTGGTCCTCAGAGACGAAACAGTGGTTCTGTAGATATTCTTTTATAGGTTATATGGAACAAAACAGTTAGATAATTAGGTGAATTTACCTATATGTACCGTTTTAATACTATAAATATCGAAAGAGCTTGTTTATTATGGAATCCACGTAACAAATATAGTATTTTTTTTACTTACTTGTTATTATGGGCAAATAGCGCTTTGTAGTAAAGTTCCATAAGTACAGTACTACGATCAAAGTTATGCGCCTCGGCAACCTTCGTGTAACTTCGGACATAATTATGAACGTGCAGTGATGATATTTAATAGATAAATTACCTAATACTATAAATAATAGGTATGTCGTGAGTGACCAACGAGACACGGACCTTCGGATATTGGTTGCATATTTGTACTAATAATTCGGAAACACGAACTCGAAATTACCTCGCATATCTTTAATTGTTGTACTGTAAAGCGGTGTTTTTCAAGAGAAATGCTTTTAGACGAAGAAAACGTTAGCATAAACTCTTGTTTATGCTAACTACTAGCTAACATTGCGGAACAACTTTACTTTTTGGATCTTTCCAAAAAGTAAAGTTGTTCCGCAATCCAAGTATTTAATTGTTATTCTTATTATAATCTAACTTATCCTAATTGTCAAAAAACCCCGACTCCAACTAGAATTAAATCTCTTCATCAACTAAAAAACAGGTGATGATCTTCAAACGGCTCAGCAGATATATTTTAAACATAGCTAAGAACACTCTCGATTAATTTGAATTTGAGTTTTGATTGTTTTAGTTTGATTTGAGTTTTTATTTCTTTCTTTCTTTATTAAGACACCTTTCAGGAGCTTCAAGCTTTCTTTCAAGAGCTATAATGCTACAGACAGACACACAGATACACACTACAAACTTATAACACCCCTCTTTTTCGTCGGGGGTTAAATGAATAATGCTCCTAGACTTGTTTGTACCCATTATCTCACCTGATCTCAAGTGACGATGCGAACGATGAAGTTCGTCCACTCGGAAATAAATCGCTACGGTCGTGTCGATAGTGTGCCACCTTTCTAAAGGTTTTCTGTCACTGGCCACGACACGAGAACACTCCTGTGAGCTGTGACATTTTTGTTATCGCTCCACTAAGCTATGAACTGGAATTTTTGGACCGTTTTTAGGACTTCTATTCTATACAGGATTTTTCGGATGTGTTGCTATTTGAATGAAGTTTTTGAGTTACTAGTTTTTTGGGTAAAAGGTTTTTTGTTTATAGTTAAATATTACTTTATATAAAAATTCTTAACATTTCGATAAAACGTGGCCGCATTGGGCGTCATAGACAGTTTTATTGTAGATTTTTATAATAGCATCTTATCCTCACAAAAGAAGGATGGGACCAGAATACATATTAAAATGATTGTGTTAAGTCTCAGGTTGCAGGTAGGTTATTCTAGTATAAGTATTTTTTGTTTGTGTGTGGGAAATACGACAAGGTTCCACTCAGTACTTTTAGATAGACTCGATGGAAGAAGAATTACATTCAGACTTCATAAAGACAGAACTATTTACAACCGAGTACTTGGTTTAGATGGAGCTTGTAAAGTTAACATAGCTATACCGAAATAACGTAACGGCTAGAAATGAACAAGTTATTCATTGCTATTTGCAACCGAGTTACTTGGTTCGGGTGGAGGGGTGAAGCCTGCAATGTCGTTTTTTCCGTTTATTGTCGCTCATCTTGGTAGAGGTTTGTGTTCACCGGTGCACTGCTATGGGCACTATTGATTGATTGGGTAAAGTTCCTATTAAGAATGGGCGTATGGGAACTCAGAAGCGTCCAGTGTTTGATTGATTGGCATAACAGAACACTCTCCCCTACGAATTTGTTTGTAGTTACATGGCGTGATGTGACGTCATGTTATTCCATGCTCATTTCCGTGATATTTTAAATATTAAAGTATCCTTCCTGCACAATATCGAGGCAGAATCATCGGTCATATTATAAATTATTATCATTTAAAAAGTCTTTTATGGAATAGTAACATCTTTCAGATAGTAATACAGCTATCTCAGTTTTAAATATTCTTATTGGATTTTCTTTAAGTTTGTGAGATGATAGGTCCCAGTGACATAATATATTTCCTTAACCATTCCGTTTTGTAATTGCCTGTATGTAACAAGTTTTTGTATTGGAGTCTCATAGGCCCTTTTAACCCACTGAAACTGAACTGACTAACACATCATGTTTGTAGGTAATCGCGTTGGATAACCAAACAGCATGTACTTGTACCAACTTGGCCTAATGCAATGTGTCGTCTAAAAGCAATTTGCTACACTGCATGCGGTCTTTCTTTCATTAGACGCACCCATCTGGGGTCCTTAGGAAAGTTCCGGAAATCTTGCCAATAGATTTACATCTTTATTGTAGTGTTAAAAAGTTCAAAATCGTTTTGCTCTTTTCGGGAGTTACAACGTTTTCTTGTTGCTTGAGATGGTTAGTTTGAAAAGGGTCCGATGTTTTTAAAGTGAATAATTTTAAAGGGAGGTAGGTATACTTTATTGGGATGTTGGGTGAAGATATATATGATTTAGACGCCTCAGTTAATATTTTAGAAGTGCTTTGGGAATGTTTAGTAGGCTTTTCGTATATTTGGTTGAGGGGATCGTAAAAATCTGTATGTGGGATCATTTTATACGTTTTTTATTTCATGGGGTGAGCGGAGATTCAATAAAAACGGTTTGATTATGTTAAGTGTATTCGATGATAATTGGTTTTGTTTTTTAGTTCGCTGAATTTAAAAAAGGATGTTGCCTATGGGGAAGCATACGATATTGGGGTTCTGGTAAAGTTAAGCGCAGTAAATCACTTGCGGTAACGGTGAAGGTAAAACATCGTGAGGAAACCTACACATTTGAGAGGGTTTCATAAAGTTTTCGATGGTGTGTAAAGTCCGCCAACCCACACCATTGCAGAGGGTTCACGTAATAAAATGGTAATGAATATCGACTCTGATAATAAACTTCAATACGATCGTGAGAGATTAAATAAAACTTGAGGTACCTTGTAAGAAAATTACCCGCCATGAAGTTGGGACTCCCATTTTCATAATATAAATAAATAAATCCAGCCCATTACTGTCCCGCTGCTGGGCACGGGCCTTTTCTAGGAATTACAAGGGTTTTGCTAACTGCAACTATCCTGTGTACAGGATAGTTTAATATTTAGTGCGCATAATTTTTAGAGTGATTCAGTCTGTTCCTAAATGCAACCGCAGTATTGGGATACACTTTAAAACCAAACGAAATTTTAACTTGGTATGGGGGACACACATTAATTTACTAGCGCAAGCCATACAAAATCAAATTTTTATTTTGTTTTGGAATGAATTTGAGTACTTCTGTTGCATTTGGGAACGGATACTGAATTACTGCAAATGCGCACTACATAAAAAGTTATCTTGTATCATTTTAGCTTTCTGCACTCTTCCTCCATGTAAACTTTAACTATGCCAAATCTCACACTCCTCCGTGGTACAAAGTTTTTTCTTCACGTATTAATACTTAGATATTCTACTATTATAACACGTCATGTTTTCCTTTAATAACTGCACGTTGTTTAATAATAACCAAACACATGACACGTCGCTCGTCAACGTGTTTTAATTAACACTGCCTGATTGACAGTGATTGAATAAGATGCCTTCGGTGCTGTCATGACGCTAGGCGATTATTATACTGAACACACAAGAACATTCGATTTCGCTGCGGATTTGCTTACAAAACAATACATCTATTTATAGATCTATGCCAATAAATTAAATTTTAAGTGTCTGTTTGTAATGTGCTGATAATAATTCAATATTACTCGACTATACTCCATTTGAAATAAGATTAGACACTTTTAACAAACCCTTTTACAGTGTATTCAACTGATTTTGACTTCTATTCCGTACGCATAAGGATGGCATTAAAAGCAAAAACGTATTTACAATAACAAATGTTTACTGCAGCTGTAATTTGTCATGTCACCAACGTAGTAGAAGTCAAAATCGGTTGAATGAAGTGTAAATGGAGTTATTTAAATTTCTAATGTTATTTCGAACGGGGTATGCAACATCAGTTTTCGCGTTTTATGGTTGGTCCCACAGTGTGGTTGGTCCCATATTAACTACATGTTGTTCTTAGTGATGAGTTATTATAAGGGGATCGGGACTACTAAGGTAAATTCTTATAGTAGTAGTAGGTGCTGAGTTGGTGACCTTTTTGATACGGGCATGCTCGATGGCATGTTTTATTTTTATTTAATTTTTATTAGAAGTGTACATAATTCTCCTTTTGTGTTTCGTTTATTGTGAATGTTGCGCCGTCATTATAGGTAGTATATCTTTTAATTTTAATTTAATGAAATTTATTTTATTTTATTATTATTTTATTTGTCTCATTTAATGTTATTGTTATGGATTTTTATCTGCATTAAATAAATGAATGGAAGTAATTTTTTTTTGGTTCGCAAAACTTAATAGGTACAATCATAAAAAGGTAGATTTAAGAATTATCTTACAGCATGACGTGTTAGTATCCTTCTAGATGTTTTACAGCTTGCGTAATAACGGTATGTTATAATTAAACTAAACTAGGTACTTTAGTTTAATTACAAGTTTTAGTTTACAAACAAAAATAAAAATAGAAAAAATTACAAAAACAATCTGTCTGTATATAAATAAAACATATTATTGGTAGACGCTTATTTGACCTAAATATTGCCTTTCAATGCTTCAACGTAACCCTCAATAATAATTTCGATCGTTTCTTTATAGCTGATCAATACACGAACTCACCACCTTCAAACACTACGTCATAGGTGCCTTAATTACCGCTAAATCCTCTATTCATGACGTCACGCTTTCAGTACCACGATTTACAGCGAGCGACATTGATTGCTGAGCCCGTGCGGTGTTGCCAATTAGTCCTTTTCA
This sequence comes from Allophyes oxyacanthae, assembly GCA_932294325.1. Lineage (NCBI taxonomy): Eukaryota > Metazoa > Arthropoda > Insecta > Lepidoptera > Noctuidae > Allophyes > Allophyes oxyacanthae. The sequence continues at coordinate 6,872,102 of OW028633.1, read as the reverse complement.
ATCAGCGTTTGAAGTAAAAACATACACCGCCGTGTGAGCTTTATTTAGCGCTTTTTGAGGTTCATGTACCTACGTGTTAATTACTACGTGCTAAGGGACTGTTTGCAGTGACCTACGGATCAAATACAGCGTTGAAAGAAATTGGCAAAGCTACGAGCTCTTTTGCACACGTTCGTGTCAAAGAATGTGTATGAAAATGTTCACTGAAATTTTAAGAGCTTAATAAATTCAAAGATGGGAAAATATGTTTGTTAAAAAAAATACGACGAGAGACAACCACATAAACGATGGGTAGATGACATTTGGTGACACGCAGGTCCGGATTGGATGGCAAGGGCTCAAGACCGCCAGTAGTGGAGGAATTTGGAGGAGGCTTACACCCAACAACAACAACAACAACAAGACAACAACAACAACAAGGGCCGTAATGATGATGATGATGTTTTTTTTTTTATTAAGTAAAGATATAATTATGACAGCTGCTTTTACTTTTCATTCATATCGATAAAGACTAAAAATGACTTATATAACAACATTGCAAGTATTACCTACGTTCAATTGAAATTCCAGAATTCGTAAGGAAATTAAATCATAGATTATCTAGGTATCCATATTATTAATACGTGAAGAGAAAACTTTGTACCCCTTTTTAGACATATTGCGCGCACAGACGAGTGAGAGATTTGGCATAGTTGAAGTTTAAATGGAGGAGTGCAGAACGCGACGCTAAAATTTATGTACCTATGTGCTCAAATTCCGACCCCTCGACGACCTCTAGTTTAGATAATTGGGTGTATATGCGTATACAGATCTCTTGTATATTCTTACAAGAACTGAGAGAGGATTTGGCTTAACTTTTTGTAAGTCACGAATATCCGGTTTAAAGAAACTGACTAACTTAAATATCCTTACGAACCACACCAACAAAATATACACAAGAGTATGCTACCCAAAACAAAGTATCATTTACATACAAAAGAAAGCAAAAAGCCCAATGTTTTTAAAGCCCAACACATTTAAGGTTCCCATAATCATGCACATGCTAAGCCCAAAATATCGAATTTCAATTTTCACTGCGAAAACCCCGGAGTTTCGGTCCGAATTCCTAACAAAAACCCTTTTGGTTCACAATGGATCCGTGACATGGAATTATCGGGTGAAGCTTGACGACCGGAATGGTACACTACAATGGGATCGTTTCGGGATATTTCTGTAGTACTGCGAATTGGTTTTGGGGTATTTCCAAAGGTCTATTAGGTTTTCGGAGTGGGTCTAGTGAAACATACGCATTGAATCACTATTATACTAGACGTTTCTCGGGTATGAGTTTGGGTTTTAGTCAAACCCGCTGAATATTATTGCGTGAAATAATACTGGGTGTAAGTGACATGATAACGAAAACTGAGGTACCTTATTTTGAAGCTATCAGAGTGAAAATTATGACATGGTCTTTTCAAATTTTTTACGATTTTGTTTGAGGTTTTATTTATACCTAACTAAAAATACTGAGAACTTAATCGTAAATATCGTAACTTTTGAGGCTTTTTTTTTTTTTTCTGTGTCCCTCTTATCTTGTCAATATGTCTGTGCTGAATAAATGTATTTTTCTTTTTTTCTTTAAATTCTAATTTCTAACTCTGAGGGATCCAGAATCATGTACAGCAGGGTAATCACGATGCACACTTGTCATCCGAATCGACTCAAGTTTGATCTACAAGAATATTTATTCCGTTGTTCCAATTGTCGGGCGGAGTGATTTTAAAAACATACCGCGCAATGCAATTTTTTGGACTGTCAAAATTGAATCGATTCCGATTACCAGTGTGTATCGTGAATACCCTGCTGAATCCATGGTATCAGTTTTCGTTACGATGTCGCTTACACGCTGTATTACACTTAGGTACATTATCTTTGATGGTTCAACGCTTGCCTTAGAAGCAGTAAGCTCTAAGTTCGTTCCGCAACTGCGACTTTTCGAAACACAATTTGAATTATTCCTTCAAGGTTAACGTAAATGATTTCCAAATTTCAAAAACACCGTGATGAAACTTGCTCTGAAGGCTCTAAAATGTTCTTGATGGTGTGTGTAGTCCACTAACCTACACCAGGCTAGCATAGGGAAATAAAGTTCTTAACCCTTCTCATTCTGAGGAGAGGCCCGTGCCCAGCAGTGGGACAAAAATGGGCTGAATTTAGGTAACAGTTTAGTCATTGCGAGGGGTGATTAAAGAAATTGTCTGGCTTTTATTGATCTCCTAATCAAAACTAGGTCCTAATATCCGTGGTGTTTGTATCATAAGACATAATATAAATCCAATATAGTCCATATTTTTGTTTCATTTATTCACTAAAATTCAGACCATGTATTATGAAATGTAATAACAGTAGAGGGTTCTATTCATACGGCTTCTCGCTCTTCCAACAATGGATTCTCCGAAAGTTTATTAAAATATTCTCTGTATTACGTACTTATATTCTAAGAAACAATGGGTTTCCCACACACGAACATATTAGATTCATTATACAATAAATTTTACACACACAACTATAAAATAGATGAAAATGTACGTCCACGTAATCCTCTATACAGTGAAAAAAGTACACTTATAAACAAAAGAGCAGTGAACTAAAATAACAGGAAAAATGATCCCGCAGAACCAAGCCGAAACAAAATCAGAGTTCGTTTAGTTTTTCCATTACAAGTTTAGCACGCAACCGAAGGATTACATTGCAATATTCTATTTTTTCAACGCCTTTTTCATTTTATTTTGCTTTCCGAGAATAGTGGTTTTGTTCGTGATTGTATGAATGTTTTTCGTGATGTCTCAATTTGTACAATCGAAGAAAAAAGATGAAAATATGTTTATATGACAAATAGAAAATTAGAAAAAAAAATTGAGACAAAAAATAAAAAAGGAAAATTATGTATAATAGTTGAAAAGAGGGAAGATGACAATCGCTCCATGTAGGTATTTCTATAGCCAGGTAGGTACAGATTATTCGCAACAGAACATGCAATGCAACGCGAACCTCTAACAATGATCCGCGCGCAAACTGCGTGCTTCAACTACGAACGTCCATTCCCGGCGGTCTGCCGCGTGCATACCATAGAGTCACTTGACTTTGATAGGCAGGTATTTATTCGCGGTATACACTTCCGTCGTAAAAAAAACGTCCAAAGCGTACCGCATCCACACAAAGTGTTCGTTGAAAAAATTGACAATCGACGGATCACAACTTCAAAAGTCGCGCGCTGCGAATGCATGTAGAGTGCGCGCACTTGTTTTTAATGTAATCGCGAACACATTCAATGTATAGGAAATGTTGCATTACACGTTACATTGCATGTTGTGTTGCGAATAATCTGTACACGGCTTATAATTCTGTTAAAATAACTTAGCCGTCAAAATCCCTCGACTCCGACTAGAAAAAGAGCTGTAACTTTTGAACGGCTGAACAGATTTTCATGAAAAGCTAAGATGATACCCCATTAAACTAGCTTTCAATTAAAAAAACTGTATTGTAATCAGTCCATCCGTTTTGAAGCTACAATACCACAGACAGATACATAGATAGAGATATACACTACAAACTTATAACACCCCTTTTTTTTTTTGTCGGGTGTTAAAATAGGCTAGGCTGGTGTTTAAGAAATGAACATTTCTATACCGTTTATCCAGACATTCAAACTGAAACACATAGGAACTCTGTCTAAGCCATTCCACGCAAATAAACTCACATCGAGCCAAATCCGGGTCAAGTCTCGCCAATCAGATCCGGATAACATCGTAAAAACAACTGTCATGATAAACGGTAATCACGGATTCCTATGCGACCGGTAGTCGCCAGATTTTATATGGACATCAAACGCAGGTCTGGTCTGGCTAAGAATGGACGCGATTTAGGGTTAGTGTTAGGCATAACTGTTAATGTGGTTGATTTGTTAGGAATGCGTGATTTAGGCTTTATTAAGATTATTTGTCTACTGCCAATCATAGGGCCTGAGTTCGACGCCAATTTTACGAGGATTTTAGGTATTAAAATTTTATGACAAGACAAAAAATGCCTTTAAAACCTGTTTTCGCAGGAGAAAATTAAGTATTATTATTATGAGCTGGTGGACCTCATTATGTAGATTGAATAAATATAGGTACAGGTTTTTTTTTGTCGTACGCATAATTTGTTGTATGATTCAGTCTCTGTTCCTCAATGCAAACACAGTTTTGGTATAGGTATCTACACTTTAAAACAAAACGAAAATTGACTTAATTTGGCCGACACGCATAATTTACTAGCACAAGCCATACAAAATCAAATATTTATTTTGTTTTGGAATGAATTTTTGTACTGTGGTTGCGTTTGGAAACGGACATTGAATTACTGCAAATTTTGCGCACTACATAAAAAATATCCTGTACAAATAAATAAAAATAAACTAAACAAAATTTAATTTTGACTGTAATTAACATTATAGCCAGATAACATTATAAATCTCTATGAGTCTAATCTATTTAGTTGCTGACTGTTATTATATACCTCAATGCAGTCGAAACAAAGTGCAGATCGGATCAATTTTCAATTTTTCCAACATTCCTGAAATAATTCACCCAATTGTCATCACTCGAAATTGAATGGAGAGCGTTTTATGAACAGGACTGATAAAGTCGCTTTTATTCCATTTTTTTTTGGTTTAACTTCTAAAGCGTTCACGCAATCAGGTTGAATTTCCGACGCGGATATGAAATTCCTGGCTAGCAAACGATGCATTTTTGGTATGAGTTCTGCGTTTTAAGCGTGAGATAGTTTGGTTGATAACAATTGGATCGGTTTTAGGATGTAATGGAAGTCACCACCATTCTCCTGCCTTTATCCCATTTTATTTGCGGTCAGCGCAACAATATTATATGTCTTTTTCTTCCATTCATCTATAGCAGACTTAATTTCCGGATTCACATCTTTCACATTCATATCATGTTTAACACAGTCCATCTGTCATTATTTTCTTGGTCTGCCTCTTCTCTGATAGCTATCAACATTCATACTTACAACTCTTCTTATAACATAATTCTCATCTCTCCGTAATACATGGCCATACCACGACAACATCTTACTTTGCAGCTTTTCTGTAACCGGTGCCACTTCCATACTTCATCTAATATAGTAATTACTGATTCTGACGAATCTTGTTACACCACACATCCCTCTCAACATTCGCATCTCCGCCTTTCATCCGTCCCTTTTGTGGCCCAATATTTCAATCCATACAAGGCAGCACATGTGATGGCAGTGATACGTACATTATTTACCTCAAAATTAGCAAAATAGGGTACTAAAACCTTATATTCAGGCAAATTCATGCTCTTATTAGGAGTAACATAGTATGTATAGGAATTAATATTGTATTGTAACTAATAAATAAAAATAACTTTGTTTTGTGATGTTAGTTTAACTTAAAATTGATTTATTTTAAATTCTATTATTTTGTAGAAAATTTGTGTTCTATTTTGTTTATTGTTTTAATTTCTTGTGTGCGTGACTAAATAATTAATCCAAATTGTGGGGACCAGCTGAAAATCAGTGCCGTGCACACTGCACAGCGAATACTGAGCTGGATTCTTTCTTTTGGATTCATTTTTTTACTTTTTGTGGTTTGTATGTCTTATGTATGTGTGTAGCTGAATAAATGGTTTAATTAAGGACAGATGCTTCTATGCTAGTGAAATTACCTTTTTTTTTGTTACTAAAATAATTGATAATATTTGCTTAGATCGCTCATAAAGTCAATGTGCTTTTTATTAACGTAAAATCTAAATTCGTATATGCATACATTTTTATTATTCCAGCCTGTGATCACAATCATTGTTCCGAGATTCCTGTAGTAACTGGCTATTTAGTTTATGAAACTCCAATAAAACACTTGTAAAACTCCCACTCACTCACTCACTTGTAAATTTGACGACACGGTTGGCGCAGTGGCTAAGCGATTAGCCTTCTACGCTACGTGCCGCGGGTTCGATCCCCGCACGGAACAAGTATTTGTATGATCTACAGATAGTTGTTTCGGGTCTGGGTGGTGTGTGCATGTGACATGTATGTTTGTAAACTGTACCCTCGATACAGGAGAAATCCTAGCGAGGGGCAACGTTTTTAAAAAGAAACAAAAAACAAAAATCTGATTTTGAATTTCGAAACTATCTCTGTTCCGCTATTGAGTTTTTTTTTTGTAGACACAAACTCGTTTTATAAATATGATTTATTTATTTTTCGTTATGCTCTTTTTATGTTCGTAGTATTTTAGTTGAATGAATTAATATTTTAGATATAGGTATAGGGCATAGACTTATTAACTAAGAGCCCTAGGTACTTATTATTTCTATGATATAGGGTGTCTGTCTTGTTATTACTGAAATGGTATTATCTTGTGTATATTTAAGAAGAGAATGAGTAAGCACAATAAGTCTCCGATCTTATACATTTATACAAAGTTAAGCAATTTTTTGGAGTGTCTTAAAGTCTAGTCTTAAAGTTTCAAAATTGCCTTTTATTATAAATAAAAACATTTCTATTCTATTCTGATGTCGTTGCCACCACTGACCTTTTCGAGGAAATCTTTTATAGTGATAATATTCTGGAAAATGTTCGTCACATGAACAAGGCCTACCGCGTAACTATAATGGTAATGAACCTCGACTCTGGTAATAGACTTCAATTGGTAAATGATCGGGAGATCTACAAGCTACCTTGCAAAAAAAATACCGATTCTAAAGTTGGGATTCCTTCTTCATGATCGGTAATTTTTCTACAAGGTAGTTCGAAGTTTATTCTCTCACGATCGTATTGAATTTTATTACCAGAATCTGATGTTCATTTCCATTTTGTTACGCAGTAGACCCGCTAATTCCCCATACATTTTACAAAGTTTCTACTTGAAGTCTTTAAAAATATTGCCAGTCGTAAAACATCATCCATATAAATTTATCAACAGCAAACACTGTCACAGCATTAAGGTTTTATAGCTCCGTTACTAACTCATAAGACAAATTGGGTACAAGTTTCATCATTTCGTGTAGTTCTATTTCCTTGTTATTCTGGACAATATATCGCACCATAGATTATAGAAAGAAGTGAGATGTGATAAGTAAAAAAAACATCCTATTACACAGTGACAGCCTAGCAGTTGAACGCTCGCCTTCAGGGGCCTCCCTACTACCAACACAACGCTAGTAGTAGGGTTGGCAATGCGCGAGTGAAAGATAGAAAAGCAATTTAATTTACACAAATTACGACACAAAAAAAAAAAAAAATGATGATGCACTTAGTGTTGCAAACTTGCAAGCATCCTTAGGTTACGGAAACCGACTACCATTAGACGAAAAAAAAAAAAACGAATAAAACTGCGTAATTCATGATAACATATCTCCTTTGTTTCTTTAATCACAGAACAGCTCTAGACTTTATTACATTCAGTATCACGCCGAGTTTATTGAGAATAATGTTCTTGTTGGATATTTATTCCTCCCCGTATCTGATTGGAGGATAGTTAATGATATTACTTGGAGAGTTCCAAGCTCGAAATGAAAGGATATCAAGTACGTACTTAGATTATTTCCTGTTTTATTGTCAACTTCTTCTTTACTTTTGGAATGTCTTTTGGGAAAGTCTGAGTACCCCAAAATCTTCAATGAAATAATGTTACACTGGAAAGTTTGAATTTTATGAAAGACATGTAAAGTTGTATAATCCCTTTTAGGCATTATATAACCCTTTCCGATTACTATTAGCTTCGGTACACTTAAAGCATGTTTGAACAGAATAGATCTTTATTTCATGTAAACTAGATTCAGCCACTTATGAAATGTTGAGACTTACTATTTGGAAACGCATTCCTAGAGTAGGTACGCGGTTCCAAATAGTACCTAAGTACTATGGAGAAGAGCCGACAAGAAATGCTATGAAAACTTCTTTTTTAAGTCTGGAGATGATGCGGAATAAAATGCATGCCTTCGAAAAATGGTCCTTCGATACGCATCGAACAGAAAATTCGATTTACCCAAAGATGACGAAGGTCATAGGAAGAATATCTACTTCATCTAAACAAATAAATATTCAAAAAACTTCAACGTATAGGTAAAATAATTTTTTCTAAAAAAAAAACAATAAAGTAAAAGTAAGTAAGTAAAGTTAAGCTGGTGCCTCTATCAAGCTATAAGCTAAGCTATAACTTATCATTGAAGAATTAAAGGCCCCGACTTCGGAAGCTGTTAAGTTTTTAATGGAAAATATTTTATAAGTTTTTGTCAGATTATACTTTTTTTTAAAGTTTATTATTTATTTTTCTATTTTGAGTGGTATAAAAATACATAAACATGCGATTACCAGCTACCGCAAGTGAGTTGCTGAAGGGTTCCATTGTCTATCTCCGAAGGCCTTCATCAGATCTTCGCCAAATTAAAATGAGACCACCTAGAAAGAAAACTCATTCACACAAAAAAAGAATTATTAAAATCGGTTCACAATAATAATTATAATCGGCGTGGAAATCACCGAACAAACATACAAAAAAAAAATACAGATAAAATGAGAACCTCCTCTTTTTTTTGAACTCAGTTAAAAATAAGTTTCACATACGGTTTCAATGTAATGAGCGCAAAAACTGTTCTGTAATAAGTGGAATCCGGATCGTAAGTCTAAAAGCGCTAAGTTCGCGTTTTTACAGAAAGATTGATAATAATGCATTCATTAGGTACTTTACGAGCTAGCTGTTAAACTTATAGTATATTTTAATACTGCGTACTTTATCAGCAATATTAAAATGAAAATCCTTTTCAAAGCTCCTGTTAAGTCTGCTAAAGTTTCCAAGGGAACACAAAGAATAAATAATTATTCACATAAAAGTAGTTGTGGAAGTCTCGTATCGTATCTTCAACCAAAGTTCTTGAAACGACTCCGGTTAGACAACGGCAGTGGAAGCAAATAATAGAACGGTATTAGAGCGAGAAATATCACGTAAAATGTATTTTGTATCGCCCTATGGCCTTACAACTGCACTGAAGAAGCGTTTGGTGCAATTCATAAGCTCTATGTTTGGAGGGAAAATAGACAGCAGAGGATAAAGACCAGTGGCCAATTGCTCCACCGACAAGGGATGAGCTCTTAAAAATATATTTTATTTTACCTATTCCACAGGGGTCGTCGTCACGTGAGGTTTTTTAGGCCATTTTTAGGGTTCCGTACCCAAAGGGACCCTATTAGTAAGACTCCGTTGTCCGTCCGTCCGTCTGTCCGACTGTCACCAGGCTGTATCTCATGAACCGTGATAGTTAGACAGTTGAGATTTTCCAGGATGATGTATTTCTGTTGCCGATATAACAACAAATACTAAAAAACAGAATTAAATATAAGGGGCTCCCATACAACCATCATGATTTTTTTGTTCGTTTTTGTAGATAATGGTACGGAACCCTTCGTGCCCGAGTCCGACTCACACTTGGCTGGTTTTTTTACCCCTTCCTCCACTTCCTTCCCCTTGGTGACAGTTTAGACTACCCGCCTGAACATTACGTGTATTCTTTTATTTAAAAATATTTTATTTAAGAATCTGTTTTAATTAAAAGTTATCATAAAATCAGATTCTGAAAAACCATAATATTAATAAAATTGAGAATAAGTGGCCATTTAGACACAAATTCACTCGCACGGGATATCACGCACGAAAATATACAAGCGATTATCACAACATCTCCAGTACCTACTATAATCCATTTTTTATTTTAGATAAATATTTTTTTATTTTTTTTATTTTACATGTTTTATTCTTTTATTTTGTTATATTATCTTTAAAATTGTTTTTGTGCTGTCATCTGCCTGGCCTTTATCCCAAATACGTTGGGGTCAGCTCCCAGTCTAACCAGATACGGCTGAGTAACACTATTTTATACAGAGCGACTGCCATCTGACCTCCGCCACCCAATTACAGGGAGACACTGATACCCTAAGGTTAGACCGGTTGTCAGACTTTTTGGGTTGCTGACTCCCGTAACGACTGTCAAAGGTATTCGTATGACAACCAGGACCAACTGCTTAACGTGCTATCCGAGGCACGGAGGGGTCTCGATGTTCGAAGAAATGGTCACCCATCCAGGGACTGACCGCGGCTACCGCAGCTTAACCTAGCTGATCGACTGATCTGCGCGGTTACTATGTAGCTACGAGCCCCTCCTCAAAAAATGCCTCCTCAAAAATTGTTTTTGTGCTGTGTCAAATAAATACTTTTTTCTTTCTTTCTTTTCTTTCTTACCTATAGCCTATATCACTCAGGGATAGTGTAGGTTTCAGTAGTTCCAGATTACTCCTACATACAAACAAACAAACAAATTTTATCTTTCTATAATATTAGTCCAGCTCGTCTCTCCATCTCCTTCGTGGTCTACCGCGACGCCGTTTAGCTATGTCAGGGCCCCACACAGTGGCAATGAGAAAGGAATGGTCCACAGTGGCTCTGGACCGGAAGACCTTGGGCTCATGGGGGCAACTCCTTTGCTCAGTATAACAGTATAATATTAGTATAGAAATAAAACTGAAAAATTACTTGAAACTTAAATTACATTGATTAAGTAATTATTAAACACTCGACACTTATAACTTTAGCAATAAAAACTAGTCCTTAATCCGTCACGAGGCTTTAGATCTCCAATTAAATAGTTTTAATCCAACTGAAATGTTATAAAGAGTAATTTAAATTATAATTTTAATACTTAAAGCCTTAATTTTAAAGTTTAAATAATATGTACGATTTAAATTAATATTAACGCAATCAAAACTATTGAAATTGTGAAAGTTACAATGAGTTCATTTTTACAAGTTTTTAAAGTCTAATGAGAAATTAATATTGGGTGGTGAAGTTGGCAAATATTATTTTATTGAAAAAAAATTGTTTACAAAATGTCAAAGATTTTATGTTTTGAATATAGTAAGATGCAGTTCAGAATGTTTTAAATAAGTGATTATTCTTGGATTTTTATTTTCAAAGGTAATAATAATAATTTATTGTTCATTTCGTGTTTTAAATTCTCCTCTCGCAGGTCTGCTGGAAAAGATTTCTTTTCTGAAATACACATACACAGTACATTGTTCTCCTATACAATGTTTTCTGTCTTTTCATGTAGAATGTGTTTACATAAATGATTAAATACATAAATAAATAAAAAATATTCACAGACAACAATTTTTTGAGCATAATCGTAGGCACAGAAGCAGTTATAGCCTTGTGGTCGAACGCTTGCCTCCCATGCAGGAGGGTCTGAGGTCGAACTCGGCTCGCACCTCTTACTCTTTGAATTTATGTGCGGATCGCAATTTGATTATGGCTTGCGATAGCGGTGAAGAAAAATCGTGAGGAAAGCTGCACACCTGAGAGGGCCTGATAAAGTTCTCGATTGTGTGTGTAGTCAAACAATCCGCACCAGGCCAGCGCGGTGGACTAAAGCCTAACGCTTCTCATTCTGAGAAGAGGCCCGTGCCCAGTAGTGTGCTGGATTTATTTATTTTTTATTAACCGTAGGCACAGATTATTTTGATAGTGTAAACTAGTGTACTTTAATATAAAAGGCTGTCTATATTTTTGACAGGTTTGAGTTGCTTTCGTGAAAACAAAAGCTATTAAAATGGTAATGAAGTTGACAGATAAAACATTTTTTTAATTTTACTTTGCATATGGGAATGCTGCCTAGTGCACCCTATACTCGTCACACTAAGGTATAATAAATAAGGTTTAAAAAATATTATAGTTTAAAAAAACTATAAAAAACGCTTTAGTCATCCAAACTGAACGTGTATGCAAAATTTCAGCTCAATCGGAAACCGGGAAGTGGGTCTTTAGATTGCAAGATTTTCTTACATAGTTAGCTAATAAAAGTGTGTTAAAAATGAATCATCATAATCATGAATCAAACAAGCAATAAAGCAAGCCTTGTTTGATAGTGACACGATTTGACGAAGAAAGATATAGTAGAATAAGTTTTTTTTTGACAAGCATACAGTTCGCCTGATGGTAAGCGGTTACCATAACCTATAGACGCTTGCATCACCAGGGGTATAAAACGCGCGTTGCTGTCCCTGTAAAAATCTTTAAAAAAATAAATTGACTTCTTTGTTGGCAAACATGCATTCGGTCCGGCTGATGTAATCGTAAAAGGTTACCGTAAACCTCTGGACGTTAGCAATACCAAGGGCATTACTCGCGCGTTTGAATAGCGTCGTGTTGGCAGATCAAGGAGCACTGGCGACCTTGCTCACCGTTAGGAACACAACACTGCAAACGAGCAGTGTTATTTACGTACAATATTCTGCAAGGTGGAGGTATTTCCCTGGTTGGGCAGCTCAAATTTTGAGTGGAAAGTCCCGCTATTACATACCTTTCTTCGAAAACACACAAACACGTACAAATTTTTGTAAAACCAGTGCAAATGCAATCTGTCCTACTGAAACTCGATTAGATTTATCGTAACATCCGTCTTTCGCTCCTAACAGACGCATCGTAACATTACGAATTCGAGTCAGGCAAGAGTTCGATACAGAAAATTGAGTTTCACACTGAAACCTTGGGAATAAAATATTTTCGGACCAGCTACGCCTTTGGGGCGCGGAGCAAATTATTGATGATGTCGATTGAATAATGTTTTAGGTTCATGGAGTGATTGCGTTTTGTAACGTCATACTCTGTTTGATTAGATTTTAAGAACAATTGTTACGGTTTATTGATTTAGTTTTATTCTACTTACCCCGTGTCACGAGCCGCACGTATTATTATTTTTTTGTTACCCTGCTGAAATTTGTATTAGCAGCACAAAGATGCATTGAAAGTGGGATACAAATTTGATTTATTTTATTTTTGTTATTATTTGTTTTTTATGTTAATATTTTATGGTTTAGTTTGATATGCGCTTATAACATCGGCTTGAACTGTTATCTAATGTAATAAATAAATACTTTTTTTTTTACAAATTAATATTAAAAGTAAAAAGTAAATCCAGCCATTATTGTCCCACTACTGGGCTCGGGCCCCTTTTAAGAATAATAAGGGTTAGGCCTTAGGCCACCACGCTGGCCTAGTACAGTTTGGCGGACTACACACACCATGGAGAACTTAATGAGGCCCACTCAGATGTGCAGGTTTCTCACGATGTTTCCTTCACCGTTAACGCAAGTGATGATCAAATTCTGATCCGCGAGTCAGAGGTGCAGGCCGGGTTCGAACTCGGACCCTCCCCAAGATTCTAGAATCATGACAAGCACGGTTCCAAGTGGGTTGGTTCTGGAGTAGATACCGGTAAGAAATTCCATGGATACTGTTTTCATTATAACAGTAATAATTGATTTAACAACTGATTTTTTCCGCGATTTCTGTGTCGGTTTAGGAAAAGTTGTTCGTAATGTTGAGTAAAATATATATAACCTTCTTCCGACTTTATACCCTTTTCGAGTAAATGTGTATTATATTATAATTTCTATATTATATTCTATTGTATTATATTCTATGTATTATATTATATATTCATATGTATTATATTATATATTCATATGTATTATATTCTACTTCTTTATATTTTACTTTTACTCATAATATTTTACTACGACTTTTCTGTATTTTTTTTATGTACCTATCATTTTCCATTATTTCTATGTCATCGAAAATGTACATGATTTATATTTTAGATTTGTTAATAACGCCATCTTTCTCGGTCGTAAATCAGTCTCATCTATTGTCATCTTTCGATTTTCACGAAATATTCAGACTCGTAATATTATATACCTATTATATTCGTCAAGCAGACGAAAAAATTCAATTACAGTCTAATATATTGAGAATGTAATATATAATATTTATATACTCGGGTATTTCTTAATTAGGTACTTTTTAAGTTTACTTTTTCAAACTCATACACCCAGACAACTATTTTTAGGTTTTAAAAATAATTGTTCTCTGCGGTAATTGTTCCGTGCGGGAATTATTTTAAAGTAAGTAGTTTATGTCAAGGACTTCAATAATCTAATCTTTTGCCCTTCAAGTTCCCTACCTTTAGGTATTTCATATTAGTATACTTATATTAAAAACCGACTTCAAAAATCTAAAAAGTATAAAATAATTTTCTTAAAAATAATTACTGCTTCTGAAGTCGGGGCCCCTATCAAGCTAAGGCACATTGAAGAATTAAAGGCCCCGACTATAGAAGCTGTTAAATTTTTTGATGATATTTTTTTTAACCTTTTTAGATTTTTAAAGTGATATCATCATTCATCATTCTCCTGCCGTTATCCCATTTTATTTGGGGTCAGCGCAATATGTCTTATGCTTCCATTCATCTCTATCAGACGGCATTTCCAGATTTACTTCCTTCACATTAAAAAGTAAAATAAAATAATTATAATTAATAGGTAAATAGGCTTATTTTATACGTGTAACGGACAGCAGTGAACTATATATGGACAATCCACCCTGTCAGATATCATGTGCAATCATCTTCAAAAATACCCATTTAATAGTCCAAATACTAGTTAGAATTTTCATAGATACGTGAATTCCAACTGCATTACACATTCTGGACATGTTTGGTTCAATACCGTCGGTCCGGGCAACTGGGCGCTATTGATATAAAAATGTGATTGCATGTCTGTTGGTACCAGTAATATGATATACAACGTGGATCAGAAATACGTGGTTATATTTAAGGGTGTGGATTAGACCACTAAACTGAACAACTTTCTCTATGGGACCAACATCGTAATCGTGAAAAAATAATCATTTGCCCCATACAAAACTTCAGTACGTAGTACGTAGGTACTTGAACCAAACGTAATTAATAGGTTTTTTTTTCTGGTCATAGAATAATCGAGCCTTAGGGCCAACTGTCGTTCTACTAAACGCTGTTTTGTTGTCAAAAATGTTTATTTGTCGATGGATGGATTTGGTATGTCGTACAAAATAATGGACGATCACTTTATTGGATTAATAGATCTATACATATTGTATTGTAATCAATAAGTCCCTTTAAATCTCAGGTAGCAATTAATAATTCAAGCACCTACAGTCCTACACCTATAATATCTCTTGCAAGGCAAAGACAATATGAAAATTAAAAAAACCGGCCATGTGCGAGTCGGACTCGCGCACGAAGGGTTCAGTACCATTATCTATAAAAACGGCAAAAAAAAAAACACGTTTGTTGTATGGGAGCCTCCTTAAATATTTATTTTATTCTGTTTTTTAGTAAAAAAAATTATAGCGACAACAAATCATGTGTGAAAATTTCAACTGTCTAACTATCACGGTTCATGAGATACAGCCTGGTAACAGACGGACAGATAGACAGACAGACGGACAGCTGAGTCTTAGTAATAGGGTCCCGTTTTACCCTTTGGGTACGGAACCATAAAAAATATCTATCGGTTTACACGCAAACCAACAGCACCCACCTAGTCTAGTGTAACAGACAGTAAAAGGAGTTCATTGCACTTTCAAACATATTGCTAACTTTCCGATCTATTCAGACTTGAGGGGAGTTGATAAAAGTCTTTTGAAGGATATAAGGTTCCATTTTCTATGTAGAAATTCTATTTTCCTAACTAGATAATACAATAAGCTATTTTAGTAGCTATTAAATCTTTCTATTGTTAGCGTATCGGTAAACAAAATCATTTTTTTTAACAATACCGAGACAGTAAACAAAACTCCAAACTCCAAAAACGTCATAATTTTGAACTACATCAAACACCTGGGGCCTACCACGTTCAATAGCGAACGGTTTTTTTTCAAGGCATTTTATTATAAGTCCTTAATATGAATCGTATTAATTTCGTACTAGGACATCTATAAATCATGTCAATTTTAGTCTGCTGAATGACAGAACACTTGAACTACTTTGGGTTATAGTGACAATTTGACAGGATACACTTCAAATATAAGTGTATGATGACAGTGTACCATCAATTGTAACGTTATGGCTCAAAAACGAGTGAACGAAATTTTTGTTAGTAACGCTTTTGCAGTGTCTATTCCGTCAACTTGAAAAAATCCTTTAATTGAGACATCCTGGTACGAATAATCAAAACTATTAATTTCAAATCTTAAACATAACTGCAATAAGAGACGCTGGTAGGCCCCTTGAAATCACAGGTAAACCGCTAAGCAGTGTATAAACAGACGCACGCAAATTGAACGCCTACAGTCGTCTTAGCATGAAACCTAAGCATGATATACGGTCTCTGGGGAGCGTTATTCTGCAATGCAGTTTTCCCGCCTGTCAGACTTCATAAGCTCAATTTATATCTAGTAGTAACACTCTTGCTGTTTAAGTGTGTGTATCTTTGTTAGTTTGGTGCCAGTTTTTGGTATGGATCTATCAAAGGAGATGTTTCAGTAGTAAGTAGTAGAAAAAAAAAGTAGTAAAAGATAAGCTTTATTATTTTTTAGGTCGTATTGAGAACAGATTTTTATATAGGTAGTAGTTAGATTTTTTCTGTGAAAAATATATAATTCTGATATCGAACATCAAACAGTCTCGCCACACAGCGCACTATGATATTATTATTTTATAAGAACAAAATTATGACAGTAATTGTTATTGTGTGTTGTATTGTTGTGTCATTAAATCCATAGTTAAACGAACAAATTCTAAGAAAGTGAAGGCATTGTATAACTATTGAAAACGCCTTATTAAACCACAAGAACATTTAAAATTCATTAAAAAGAATATTATATCTACAAACTGAATTTGTAGACAACTAAAATACGTAAATGATCGTACATTTCCAAAGTTATCCCACATGACATGAATATTTAGTGATTTAGTTTCCGAATTCACTCCCCATAACTTGAATAGGGAAGTCAAAAGTTCAGACACCTCATGCACCCTGTTTTAATCCAAAATGAGGTCGGAAATTAAGTCAGATAATATTCTTATCATTTAAATTCAACTTTTTCAGCAAGATTTGTTGAAGAACAGTCCAAATCGTTAACTCGAAACGGATCTTTATTATAATGATTACAAAATAAAGTGAATGCGTACTTACACTTGCTTAAGGCGCCGCGCGCGTCGCATTATTCGAATTTGCAAATGGTCTCGTTCACCTGTCCGCAACGAACGCACCGTAGCGTACGCATCGTAAGCATCGAACGCGCCGAGCGATCAGTATTGTTGTCAATTCACTGTTTATTTATTATTTATGTACATACACATGACAAAGTAAATAAGTCAAGATATCAAAGTACAAACGTACTGGTTAATTCTAAAGAAATTTCTGTCAGCAGACCTGCGACAGGATAAGGTGACAAGAAAACAAGACACAGTATGTAACTACAAGAAATAAGGTAGGTAGATGATAAGGAGCTAACGATGAGGAATTATCTATATACTAATACGTGAAGAGAAAACTTTGTACCCCTTTATAAGCATAATGCGCGTACGGAGAAGTGTGAAATTTGGTATACTTAAAGTTTATAATTATGGAGGAGTGCAAAAAGCTAAAATTACGGTTGAATTTCGACCACTGGGCGACCACTAGTTTATTATCTACATACCTAAATAAAACTAAAACATAATATAAAATATGAATATACTAATAAATACTGGGTTCATACACAAAATAAATAGGTATCTATCTATCTATTTTGTGGTTCATAGCTGAGAATCCTTTGTTATCCTTTTAAAACCACTGCAGTTGTGGATCACCCTTACTTATTCAGTCATAAATTCTTTTAGTTTCATCTTAAGCCACAACCAAATGAAGACGAAACTCTTTTCTAAACTACGAAATACGAGTAGCTTAGCTTTGATACGTGTTGGGAGCCTACTACGAGCTCTATAGCAGGGCAAAAATTGAAGTGCCCAGAAATTTCCAGAATAAGCTGACCTTTCACTGTACGAAAAGCCTATACAGTGCGAGGTCAGTTCATACTGGATATGTCTGGGCCGTTCAATTTCCGCCCTGCTATAAAAGTTCGTGGTAAGCCCCCCCTGTACATTGAAAAGCCAAAATATCAATAACCTTAATTCATACTCCAATACAATTAAACCTAGTACAAACTACCCGCTTTCTCACAATGAAAACGAACCAAGATACCTCCCGAATAAAATCCACTGAAATCGGGAGATTCTCAAACAAATAGCTCCACTCGCGACGTGAGGTCCAATTATTGAGATAAATCACACCTTCGGGAGACGCGAGCGCTCTAGTGGAACTCTACTGTCTATTTACTTGATGTCTGCCTAATTTATTGTTCCTTATGAGAAGGTTTAGTATCATGTTGAGAAAATGGTGTTCACGAATTTAGAGTAAATGAAGAGTACGTGTGAAGTAAGGATTTGATTGTTAATGAAGCTGAAATGTATTTATTTTGAGTCTGCTGTTGTTTGTTAGGTATTTTAATTATTGAATGTACTCGTATGTAATAAATACTATTTAAATCTTTATAATGGTAGTTTTCGTTATAAAAGATGATGTGTTACTAAACTATAACATGATAAAATATGTATATTAAGATTGGTTAAGCAAATAATTTTAACCTTTACTGTAATTCAAGCTACAATTAAGGTGGGGTGATTATCAAGTTTAACTTAAACCCAACCGTCTTTGCGCGGAAAACTCGAAACGCGTAATACCTACCTTTGAAGTTTAATTAAAGAGCACGCATTTTCAAGATGGCGCTGAATTTTGGAACGATTGTTGGCAAGAGAGTAAGTAATAAACAAATAATGGTTGTACTTTTTGGTCCTTTGATCCGTAAGTGGGAGAAATTAAATCTTTTGGAGGCAATGCAGCAGTACCTAATCCCACTTATATAATTACCTCGTGAAATTTTATTAATTAAATAAATAAAAAATACTGTGGACAGGTTAGTAAAGAAAATAATAATGTTAACGTACTTGAACTGTATTGAGACATTTTAGATTAATTTCATCTACACTATCGGCTCACATTTTTTTTTCATTTTGAATTTACAAAAACGACCTTACACAAGTAGCTTGTCTTACCGGTTTATAAAGAGCACACATCAAAATATCATCAATTGGCTATTTCTTACCTAATACAAGACAAAAGGACCAAAATAAGAATAATCGCTAAAAAATTCATGAAATCATCAATTATTTTTTCTTTTTCAACTTGAAATAAGTACGAATCAAATGCAAAAAGTTTAGTCTACTTTCTTATTACATCTTTTTGTGCCAAAAATCAGCCGCATTACTTCCTCGAGTCGCTAATTTCGAATACAATTAAGGAATTTTATTCTTAAAAGTTAATTAATTATCATTTTCCAATTCGGTTACACCTACCAAGTTTTGTAAAGTTCTTAACGAATCAATAATTTTTGTGTTAAGTTTCGGTCGAATTTTGAAGAAAGTTTTGCAATGTATTAGTATTTTATTAAGTGGAAATGAAAAGTTAGGCATAACGGAAAAATGAAACGAAAAATCACCTAGTTTCTCAAAGTCTGATCTGACCAGCTGTTAAATCTTATGCTAAGTGATATGATTGGGTGTTGATGTTTTTCAACCAATCACAAGAGCTAACATGAAAAATTTAAGTTCAGAGAACTAAGATTCAAAGATTTGATCAGCCTTTCAAAAAACGGGGGATAAATTTAAAGATTGCAATACTGCGATATATAATTTCAGGCCCAAAGAAAGTGGCCATGTTTTTGGAATCAGATTTATTATTAAGGAAGATATTGGCATTTACTTTGAACTGCACCCACTCAAAACTAATGCTTTAAATTGACAACACGGTTGGCGCAGTGGCTAAGCGATTAGCCTTCTACGCTACGTGCCGCGGGTTCGATCCCCGCACGGAACAAATATTTGTATGATCTACAGATAGTTGTTTCGGGTCTGGGTGTGTGTGCATGTGACATGTATGTTTGTAAACTGTACCCTCGACACAGGGCAAAACCTAGGTGGCAATGTTTAAAAAAAAAAAGAGACTTAAATAAATGAGGTTTCAAAAACGGTACACATCTTCTGTTAGGTCATGAGCATTGAAAACCATATACAACTCTTTTAATAATTAATAGCGCAATTTCTACTGAAGTTCTTGACCACAACGCAGGAGATCGGAATCTCTACAAATAAAATTCGTCAAATCAAATATTCTGAGGGCGTTCATACCACTAAGGGTCCTACTCAACCGCTAAGGGATACAAGCTGGATACCAGAGATGAATTTCAAAAATTCTTTCCGCGTCTTTGTTGTATAATAGGAAATTCTTTGAAAGATTGCATTCTCAAAAATGCAATCACATTCGGCAAGGAATGGTACAGTTGCTGATAAAAATGTATATGCTATAGAAATATTGAGGCTAATAATTTTGACTGAAAAGAAATAAGGTTTTATCCCACTATCAATTAAAATTTGAAATTCTGTTATCTAATAAATTCGATTTTTGATAAACTGATATCACATATTTTGAGAGATATAAATTAAACTGTCTAGGCAACTTATAAAGGTAAAATTTCAATTAAAGGGCAAAAAAAAACACAAATTAAAAATATTTTACTGAGTACATACCTATTAATGAATATAAACAGCTGGGTAAATCCACAGATGGATCAAACAAATATAAAAAATTAAGTAAAATATTGGTTACACCAAATGAAAAAAAAAACCGCTGGAATTAAGCCAGTTTTTATCACTAGCAACAAAATCTATTTTTTATTAATAGAATGTTTAAAATTCACTCATATTTGCCTCGACTGTCCGATACTAACATTCCTTAGGTACGGCTGCAACATCGCCTATATATTCTATTTTTGAATGCCACCCGTGAAATTGCGTTCCATACAAAACGTGGACCATAATGTCAGGGGAATGATTTATAAGTGCGGCAGCGGTTTATGTGGGCGCTCTAATATTGCATTTTACAAAGATATGAGTTTTTAATCCGAATTTAAAAGCGATATTGGGAAATATATTTTCATAAATATGAAAATTTTATTACTTACTGATCTAGGACATATAGAAAAGAGTTTTCTTGTTATATTACATATAGGTATTCTAGGATCAAAACCAATATAAATAATTTCGACTCTGCACGATGTATTTTCTGAATCTTTAACAAAGAAATCAAGACATTCTTATAAAAAGGTATTATGAAGAAAAAACAATTCAACCAACCAACTTTACTATCTAATCTCATTAGCTATTCGTTACCTTCAATAAAACATTCATTTCTACAGATATTATTATTCTTTCTACAGTTGCCATAGTCCAGTTGTTTATAATAACTGCTAAAACTACAAGTATCATCCATTATACCTACAAACTCAAATCCCTCTTTAGAAAAATCTTCACTCGCAACAAAGCAAAGAATAATGATAACGATTTAAAACCACCGGGACCTAAGACACGGGCTACAATTCTAGACTCGCCATCGGGCATAGTGAAGATAATAGCTCTAGGTATTTATCTAGCTTCGTCTAATAGACCGGAACAGACTTATTTCTGTCGCCAAAGGATCCAAATGAAATAGTTTCTGGAGTTAAAGTTTGTGAAGCATGGAGCCGGATTTTTTCTAGTGTATCTAGCTTTATTGTAACTAATGGGTGTCTTAACTTTTGTTGTTTGCTCCATTCATTGTTCTTTGTTTTAAGTTAGTAAACCTAATTGTTGTTAATGGACGGGATCGCAATTTCGTAGAACTTTAGGAGTAATGTATTTTTCAACTATTAAATCTCCAAATATATTATTTTCAAATAAAGCATCAATATATAAACAAAATCAATAAACAAAAAAAAGATTAAAACCTTTTTGTAGCAGTACAAAAAGGTTTTAATCTTTTTTTTGTTTGACACCAATATTTGCTTATATTAAAAAGTTCAACAAACTTACCAAGAACGATCGAAGCAGAAAGGACACATTGAAAGAACATCAATCAAAATAGTACCTAATAAAGTAATACTACGTAAAAATAATGATATCATCCAAAAAACTAATCCAAAAAAGGTCGTGACACTTGAAATTTCTCACAGAATTCTGTCTAATAGCGCGGAACAACCAACTAAGTGGAGAAACCACATTTTATTTACGGTTCGTGCCTACAACACTGAACACATTTTTCTCAAGTCCAGCCTGAAAAGGTTGGGGCGTAAACATTCCTTTGGCCCCGTCGAATTTTCTATTGAGTAAAGTCGGAATCTCCTCACATCAATGTAGTGTGAAACGTTATGGATTATGGACGAGAGTTTTATGGGTATTTAGTTTCGAGTAGGTTTCCTGCTGCCATTGTGTGTCCTTTTTAAGCACGAATTTGGTAACGGCGATATTATTATTTCTGAAAGGAAATTAAAAGGCTTGATTTATTCTATTAAAATTGTTCTGCTTATAAACAATAAATGGGTATGAAATCCATTTTAGGTTACTATACTATTATTAGTCTTATTGAGTCTTCTGACTGAGACCTATCATAGACCACTACACCGAAAAGACTTTGCACAACATTATCTGTTCACTGTTTTGTCTCTAGTACTACTTCATGACATGACCAGTTCATCTAAGACATCGAGGCTAAGGCAAATTTTTAGATTTATGAATTTTATTTCTGAACAAATTGTAGAATGCCAAGCATACACTTTGCATTTACATTTCAGGACTATTGACCTTTTCAATATGTCAGTTTAAGGTCGACTAAACTCTCGCTAAAGGGTCCTATTTCTACAGTCTAAAGTGCTCCATTACTTATTTCAAATCAAATACAAGCCTGTCCTCTAAAAGTAAACCAATATCATGTTGCAAAGGCACTGTTTTTATTTCATTTATATTTTATTGTTTTTGTGTTTCCACAATAACCCAGTGGTTAATCTATCGGCAATCAACTGCAGACCACTAGTTTACCGCTTGAAATATTTCATTTTCTAGCATAAAAATGGTTGCGTGTAAACAATCTAACTTGTAAACAAGTTTGGCGATGATAGTTTTTAATATATTTACTCAGTTGTTTTTAATTTTGGAATATGGTTGATTTTTTAGTGTTTTTATTGAAATTGTTTGTTTAATGGGTATTTTATTTTCATTTATTTTTAATCAAACTTGTTTTAGTTTTTGTTGAAACAATTGATGAATGCTCTGCTTTTGATGTTTATATTTCAGTAATTAAATAACGTTTCAGTGCGCATTTTAAATTCTTTCGTAAGATAGAAAAACTCGCATGTAGGTAGGTATATAATTATGTTTTATTATACACAATAACGCATGTAGGTAGGTATATAATTATGTTTTATTATACACAATAACACTATCTCATAATAATTAACTTCCAAAGAAATTCTCCTCTGAATGACTGTCCAAATGTTCTCAGCTACGAATGTTCATTCTCATTTATGGCAGCTGTCATGTGACAAGTGTGATGTGTGTGTGTGCAATTATATTTGACTACATAACTTTTACTACGGGACAAACAATGAAATCGCGAAAAAAAATCTGCTGTTTCATACAAATAATTCAATATTACTCGACTAAATGTATGAAACAGCAGTTTTTTTTTGCGTAGTAGGTAAACTAATAATAGCCCCTTTGAAGGATCTCCGCTAGTAAATTAGGACCTTTAATGATTTATGTTATTTTTTGGTATTTCTTTTTTATATCGTCTTGTATGTGTTTCTTTTAATAAAATACAATTTAAGTAGGTAACTAATCTACAGGTAATCATTGTCCAATGTCATTTCAACTTTACTATTTCCGATTTTTAAACTAAAGAATGTAATCACAACACTTTATTTTTTGTTACCATCTAAAGAAATCTCCCCTTCATTGTGTGAACAGGTCATTATACACCACACGATAATCTCCTACCTATCGCGGTGAGGGTAAAGTGGGCACATTTTTCATCCCCCGCTAGGCCCATGGGACCGCTTTAGTTTCAATAAGAGCGCAAGATAAGCTGGTGTGTCGGGGTAAAAAGAACTATGATGTATTTTAACAAAAAAGCGTGGGATAATCTGATATATTAGGTGGTTTTAAGAATAGTGGCTGTGATAGTGATAGTTGATAGAAAAAAACTTGAGAGTATATTTTGGAAAGAATGAATAGAAATAGAGAAGGTTGATTTTTTCATACAACAAAACTATACACTCGTAAACAATTATTCGATATTCGCCGTTGATCCCATAGTAGAAGTTGTATCTAAATATTGATGAGGAGAGTAAAAAAGTTTAAAAAAATTGTGATGTAAATCATACCGAAAGAAAAACCAATACTAGTTAATAGTTATATCTTACTTTTACAATTCTTTTTTTACTGTACCGAAGGACCAACTTATGATACAGGCCAAATTTTAACTCTCGTTACGTAAAATCATTACTAATTAATTGAAGCCTTTTAACGTCAATCCTCTTATAACGATACCTTAGTGGCCTTTTACAATACACAAGAAATTTTCCAATATTAAGATGTCAAAATAAGGATACCTAAAATTGTAATACCAAAAGCTATAACAGTACATACATGACAATATATCACGATCCCGTCTTTAATATTAACACAAGATGGACATAAATCATAGGTTATAGCACCAACAATCCTTGTACCGCATATAAATTTATTAGCTACCGTCCCTAACTTATGTCGGGCGAGAATTTAATCCAAGTTATTGCATTTATGGAGCCCATACACTTGGTATATGGAGCCACGATTTACGTGTCCGATAAACTTCATTTATTGATTTCCAATTTCTGTACAATTTGCTTGATTGAATAAGTTTTATTCAGGTTAGAGGAACGTATGATGATTGGAAGAAGATAGGTAATGAAGATAGTGGATTGCGTAGTACGTGTATGTTGGTATTGTACGACGCAACTAAGAAGTCGCATCGGCAAACTTAGTAAAGTCGATCACTTCCGAACTGAGTGCGTCTTCAAGACCATGAATGTTAATACTGCAGTAGAACATGATCTTTACGCGCTGACGCAATAAGTTGTAAAATTAACTAAGCGAGCGACTGCCATTGGTTGTTCGATCAGTTACATCAATGTTACTTCTTAGTTGTGTTGTACTATATAATTTTCACACGTAAACATTATTTTTAGAGATATCAAAATAAATGATTCAGATGAAAAGAAAACCAGTTCTACTTCCCTTTTTTTCAGTATTCTTTTTTCAGGTCTAACACCATAACTCCTCATACAATATACACTTCTTAATTTTGACGTTTTCTCTTTGATTGAGCAATGAGCAATCCTTAGCTTTTTGTGAATTTCAAGTCCTTTGGCTAACGCTCTTTGCGTCTCCCAAGTATTTCACTATGGATCTTCACCTGTTACTGTTACTGACAGGACTGTTACTGATAGGCTGACCTATATAATCCCAATGTTAAGCAAAGGCCTCCCCCCATAACTTCCAGGTCTTCCGGTCCAGAGCTAGTGTGGACCATTCTTTATTTGTTTTATCTAGCTCGTCCCTCCATCTTCTTCGTGGTAAGCCGCGATGCCATCTTCACCTAAAAGAAATAAAAATACTCCTTGGTCTTTCTGTTACATATCAATACATTGCTGGACATAACCCTATCGTTATAAGAACTAAAATACCAGTCATCATCATCCTGAGCTAGCGTTTAATTATTGGTCCTTACATCCGAATGGCCAAATTAATACAGATATCACTCCTTCAAAGCTGAAAATTAAGTTTTCCAGACCATGACATCCAAAAAGATGCATTCATGATTGACATGAAACATTTCATTATACACATCGTCGTTCAAGTAATTAAGTGTTCCCAACGAGCTCTTTCGTTCAGATAATTACTGGTATGTTAAAAGGTCGCACGAGGATTCATTCGTGGCAATGTAATATTGCTTAATAAATTATACGCATTCAACTGAAATCGACTGGTGGGGAGGGAAAGGTTTGGGACATACGAACTTGGAATTGGGTATTCAAGTATAAGTGTGTTATCATTACCTATTGCTGTCTCGCTGGTCGCTGGTCTCTATTCCCTTATCACAAAGTTATCAACAAATTTGGTAAATTTTAACGGTTAGGTTATTATTTTATGGTGTACAAACAAATTGCAACCTTACCCGGGTGGACCGTGCAATACTATGACAAGTGATGAGTTGACATTTTTTGAATATAAGCAAAAGCTTAGCAATTTTTTTTAAATTAAAAATTATCCAAGTAATTGTAGACTTGATACCTTAAGTAAAATTTAATTCCTTCCACCGTGCTTCAATAAAATTTAAAAAAACCGATTTAAATACTGTCTACAGCGATAACAATGTCTTAAAAATTTTAATTTAAATAAAATGTTTTAAAATTCTTTCAGCATTTAAAATCAGCGCTTTTAAAATTTAAACCTGTAAAATACCCTTTTATCACGAAGTGTAGCTCCAGGTTTTTGGATCGAAACCCGATCTAAAAAGGTTTAATTCTTCAAACCGAAATAAATGAGGCAATCCTACTAATGATTTTAGTTTTTTTGGCAATTTTCTAAAAAAAAGTTCACCTTGCCAATAATTTGAGGTTCAATAGTTTCAATGACTTTCATAGAACGATCTAAGTTAATGATTCATTTATTTCAATTTTTTTTAGGTACTTACTAACTCAGACATTTTTTTTTTCCCAATGTTCTTTATGAATAATGGACAATGGTGTTATGCAAATACCTTAAAAAAAACAACGTCAATTGGTTTTTGACCTTGCTCATTCGCCTTGTACACAAGAATATGACATTTGCAGTTTCAAGATGCGATTTTTTTTTTTTTTTTTCTACTTATTATATTTTATAAACTTTACACAATTTTACTAGTTAATTATACTCTGTTAAATTAATATATAAATTAATTCATATTATTTATTTCTTATACAATTATTTTATATATTTTACAATTGAATTTAAAGTATGTTTTACCTTTAGGTACCATTATTTTTATGTTGTACAGTAATGTTTTATAAAAAAGTTATAAACTGACTATACAATATTCAGTTTGCATATATCGCGCATGGATCTAGCTGTAAGCGATATCTGGAATAATAATAAAATAAATAAATAAACACTTTCTGAAACCAACTATACCATAGAAACCACAGCGATTTAATACTATTAGTAGAGTTTTACTAGTAGCGTGGGATACCAAACAGCTGGCCTGGTTTTCTACACGGAATTCCAACGCAAATATAAGAAAGAAAGAAAATCTTCTATAGAACGGTTTTCTCGTATCAGTTATAGCTATCAAAAGGACGACTCTATTGAAGCAGTTGCTAAGCTTGTATTCTGCACTATGAGCCGCGAAGAAATCTTTGTATAAGAAAAGATACATGTTCAGAAG
This sequence comes from Allophyes oxyacanthae, assembly GCA_932294325.1. NCBI lineage: Eukaryota > Metazoa > Arthropoda > Insecta > Lepidoptera > Noctuidae > Allophyes > Allophyes oxyacanthae. Next base: position 6,844,796 of record OW028633.1, on the reverse strand, counting down.
CCGTGCTAAAAAATTAGCGAATTTTAAACAAGTTTTTTTGATATAAATTTCGCTCTACTATCATTCGTCTAGTTGAAGGGACATCGAAGTAGAAATTTATATCACCTCTATCTGTTTCTACACGTGTAAATAAAGGTTAGAATACGTTGGAGACTTTACAAACTTTGCCTTAAATACGTGGTTCCATTTAATGTGAAAAAACGTACCGTGTCCGTAACGTATGTGTGTGTGTGTGTGTGTTTGTGTGTTTAGTGTGTGTGTGTGTGTGTATCTGCGGCACCCTATATTTGTTCCAAATCTAGTTGTTTGTGCATATTAGGTTTGCTTGTGACTGCACTTTTACTGCCTACATTATCTACTATCTAGATTATATTGTGAAAGGGCCAAAAAAGAAAATTGAATAGAAAATACTGTGACGCCCACTTCCACTTAATTAAGTAGTGGGTTTCACAACTGAGCTGCAAACACAACAACAAACAATAATATCAACAGTTTCCTCAAATTACCTCTTTTTGATGTTAACAAAGTTAATATTATTGACATAAATCCTTTAGATGAACATTCAGTGACTCGAAAACATAGAATCAAATTGCAATGGAACCTATATTTTTGATGCGTGTTTATTAGACATTAAATATGCATAATTACTTATTTGTAAAAAAAACTGTAATAATACGAAACAAAAACGTAAAAAAGAACGTGTTTTTTTTTATTTTCGGTAAGTAAAAGTGATCATTCCACTCTAAAACTGCTCACGAACAATAGCCGACATAAAAACGCTTTGTGCATCTTCTGTTTTTATGTCAATGTGTAAGCTACTTAAAATAATGACGAACGCAAGAAACGGCTTATTTTAGACGAAGAGTTACATGTAATGTTTTGTAATACCCTTATGTTTGAATTGTTTATATGTAAATCCTTTCCAACAAATGCATTTGTCTAAGCACTTTCGAAATGAAATCATGTATAGCGGGTTCAGAAAAATATATTTTTTCTGAACCCGCTATTTTTTTTTTTCAGTTTTTGTTTCTTAGTTTCTATTCTCTTGAGCGTCTTTTTAATCCATCATAATAAGAAGAACTCTCACAAATTTTGTGAGAGTTCTTATACCGTAGTCTGCCATTTAGTGGGTGGGCTTCTCATTAATTCGTCTTTATTTCAAGCTACGTATAGTCTGTCAAGAAAGTCATGAAAAGGATTGAGGGTGCCACTTGTATATTCTCTTGTTTATTTTTAATATATTAATGCCGAAAACATTTTTTATCACAAAAAATCTACACAGAACAGTAAAATAAACACATCGTTGTACCCAAACTGACTCCTACGGTACTTATTTAGGGTTGCGAGCGAAGAAGAATTTTAGTTCCTTCAAAATCCTTTTCATGACTTTCTTGACAGACCAATAGTATTTTAAGTGCTTACCAGTTACTAACAATTTATGGATCTCTTAGTTTTCCGAAATAAAATGATTTATCACTATTATTTAGTATTATTATTATTCCCTTTATTAAAATATTTACATACTTTTAAATAATATATTTTACAAAAAAATATACAATAAAATAAACTTAAAAAAAAAAAAAAACCGACTTCAAAAGACTAAAAAGTATAAAATAATTTTCTTAAAAAACTTACCAGCTTCTGAAGTCGGGGCCTATAATTCTTCAATGTGCCTACTCGTAGCTTGGCAGTGGCAGTTGGCAGTGGCCCCGACTTCAGAAGCTGTTAAGTTTTTTAAGAAAATTATTTTATACTTTTTAGTTTTTTTGAAGTCGGTTTTTACTTTTTTTTTAAAGTTTATTTTTTGAAGTCAGTTAAAAACATTTAAAGATATAAAAGAGTAGTAGTAGTAGTCCGCCGGTATCGGGAACAGAGTCCATGCTACCGGCGGCTAGGGCTCCAGAGAAATGAACCTCCTCACAATGCGTGCCGAGTTGAGCAGTACCGCTTTCTGTATCAAGCCCTTGATCCAGCCCCCCAACGAGAGCCTCATAAGATGTTGGTCGAGGCTCTTGGCAATTAAACCATTAGCCGTCACAATTATCGGCACTATGACTGCTGAGTCCACATCCCACATGTCGACAACCTTATGTGCCAAGTAAAGATATTTGATTTGTTTATCTTTCTCGGCTTTCACAAGATTCTCGTCATGCGGGATAGTAACATCATTTTTTTTATTCTATTAATCACATACGTACTTTTTACGTTCAGTTTGATGATCACCACGCATTTCTGATACACGTTGTACCTATATTAAACGAGTAAATATTTATATTCATAATTGTTTCTAACATCATAAGTTCATGAATTTAATATACAATATCCGTATAACATCCTTTTCTTAAACACATACACACAGCTTTACTAATAATCCGCTTTACATCTCACATCAATTCTTGTCTATGAATAAATTTATTTTTCTCTTTCTCGAGGTGAACGAAGTACACTCAGGTTTCAAAGTAAACCGTTCGCTTTGATTACTCCAGTTCTGGACGCATTTTTATGAAAGTAAAATGAAACGATATGCTTGTATTTGATATTGTATATATTCGCTTATGCTTTGAAGAATTTAAACGGTATTCTTATAGCTTCGAATGAGGAGAAGGAGAAATGCAATAGAGAGGTTTCATTTCTCACAGCTGTGCAGTCAAATACTGTCGGTTTTTAATCGGTAATGTTAGACTGCTGCTAGGTATTTTACACTTTGACATTTCGAAATACAGTAATAATTTTCTTAAAATAAAGGTCAGGTGCTTAGTCACGTCCGACGTGCTGTGGAAGAATAAACTACAGAACGCAGAACCTTTTTAATTACCTACCTATGTGTAGGTAATTATTTAAAAAATAAAAGTTGTACCTAGTAGTTCAGTTCTTAGTTCTTTTACTTGTTTTGGAGTGATTTACATAACAAAAAGTCATAATTATACAGCTTAGTCTGTTTACGTTTACAAATGCTGCAGAACAAAAATCTCAAAAATAATGGCAATTTAACACGGGTCCCGTCTTTGTTAAATCGCATACACTCCATTCTTATCAACGTTTATAAACACCTTATTAATTCTCATACTACACTTGTTTCTAAAAAAATCTCTTAAATCCTCCCCTATATTTAGTGAAACGCCTTTCATCTCATTGACTGTTACCAGCATTTTAGTTACAACGGCTTAACCTTTTCCACGGCAATCCAGACAGAAAACTAGACATTGTGGTGCAAAAAACTTATATTTGTCCAAAACTTTACTAAAGTCACCTCTATGGTGTAAAAAATAAGAGTGTTCTGGACTGCACGAAAAGTTTTGCCAGTTGCCATTCACGAGATCTCAGTGCCTTTATGAGAGGAGTGTCCTTTCATCTCTCTCCTTTTTAGCCCGAGGCTGCAATTATAGTTAGCGTACCTCGAATGGTTATACTTTGGAGTTCCTTTGGCGTTTATTCGAGGGAAGAAAAATTGTCACGTTGTAAAACTTGGAAGAAAAGTTGAGTGTGTTTTTGATGGAGGAAATATTTTTACGTGTGGTCTCAGGACACCGCGAATTGTGAAATGAGAAATAGCAAGTTAGACCGTATTAATAAAACGTTATATTTTATTTCTGGGACGCGGTGATTCAAAATCTATTTTAATTATGAGGACGTATGGGAAATATTGATAAGAAAAAAAGAACTGGACCTGGTCTATTCGAAGAAACAGTTTGTGTGAGAACTGAGATCCTGTTAAAACCAACGTAAATCAAAGTCATTAAAAGTTTCCTTAAAATTTAATTATTTTTAAGACAAGCAAGTGCTGATGTACCATTAACATAATTTTTACCTCTGCTTTCACAAGTTAAAGTTCCAACTTTTTCTATATTCAACTAACTTTTGGTAATACTTTTGACACATGTATGCTTTCGGTAAGTGAATTTATTTGATAACTTACTACAGTAATATAACTTAATTTTATTTGTTCTAATCCTCTTACAAAATAAATAGGTCCATCAAGAACTTTTGATATTACTCGATGGGGATGAGCTAGATCCAAAATTGTTGTCAAATCAAATACCTTTCAAGAATTATTTTAAAAAATCAACTTGTATTTTACTGAAATCACAAAGATCTTTCTACGCTAATCCAACAAAATATTTAAGATAGCTGTTGTCTGCGATTCCGTTCGCGCATTTTATATTTAACAAAACAAAATAATTACCTATAACTTTATAATTCACTCAGGTATAGTGTAGCTTCTATTAGTGAAAGAATATTTAGAATCGGTTCAGTGGTTCCAGGCTCTCTACATTCAAACAAATATACAAACAAATTTTACCCCTTTATAATATTATCATGATTATCTATTACCAACAACGTTTCAGTGTGGCTTAAAAATAACAATAACGCTGATAAAAATCACCTCGAAGGAGCAACAAAGAAATCGAATACGACAGAACACCATATTATCTCGCTATATCATCAAATATTCATACATACGGATCCCACCTCCTGGCTTTGTCTGTAAAGAATTTCCACCTTTTGTTCACACCTTGCAAAGGCAGTTAATTTTTTTTGTTAACAAAATACGTGGAATTTTCTACGTTTTTGTGTTTAAAGTCAAATGGCTGTGGTAAGACCTAGTGACAGAGGCCGACGGGATAGGTACAAAAAAATTGAGTCCTAAAAAGTATCTTTTTACTTAAAAACCTTTTTTTGCCATCTTGCTCAGAACGGCTACCTAATTGATTTGCTTTCGAAATGATTTAAGAGATTTGGTGATCCTCCTTAAATCATGTCTAAACCTAATTTATTTTTGTCACCAAAAAATGACTTGAGTCTTCAAAATAATAATGATCTGTTTTGCCTTCAATTTGACTGGCTGGAGTTTTAGTAGATATTTCTTTTATTTTTATGTTATCTGTGTGCTTTGTATTCCTTTGTTCTTTTCTCTTTTTTTTTGTAGTATTTTTGTGTTTTTACTTTCTATCTTTTTCAATCATTAGATATAATAAATCATTTATGACACTATAATATCATTATCACTACAAAAAAAATCTGCAAAAATCGTTAGATTTCGAAATTTACAAAATTGCAGCGTAGAATAAAACCAATAATTACATGTTTGACAAACACTTGAAACTATCAAACGTATTTTGGTGAAACTTCCACTATTTGACTAACTAAATTGAACGGATGGAGTCGTGCGTAAAACCTAGCCATTAAAACGAAAATGGTGCAGTCTTATTGGCGAAGTTCTTCTGCTATAAATTTTCCTATATTTGATGTGGCAGGCGGAATGAATGTTTTGGTAAATTATGACTACCATATTTATGTTTCTCTTCTGTTGGTAAGTGAATAGGAATATAAGGCCCTATTATATGATAAATATTATTAGATGCATAATCAGTGACAAGTTTATCGTTTATGAGCACCATAGCGTCTTGTTTATTAAAGTTTATTCTTATAACTTGTGCAATGTTATCATTTGATGATACATTTTCTATGTCAGTAATGTTCTGTTGTATTATTTTGTTTACTCGTAGAAATTTTTCTTAGTATTCACAAGTTACGATACAAATATTTCATGTCAAAAAAAATCTATCACTTTAATTTTGTGATGTTTATTTTTGACACTAACAAAGTACCTACCTACCTTTTTTATTTACTTTTTACGTTAAAATATTTTCTATAATTTTTAAAATATTCTTATTAAACAAAATTTTCAAAGTTGACGTTCCTTTTAACCCGACACCACAGTAATTGTGATTCCAAATATTTTTAATTAAGTTGTCAGAAACATAATTTAGGTCATAAAATCGAACCAGATTAGGTCCATATCACACTAACCTGCGATATTTACAAACACTGTCCATACATAGGGCTGACAATTTTTCACAGCAATATTTCGTCTCTTGTGTTACTTATTTTCTGTGTTATTTTACCGTTTCACCATCATGCATGGGGCTATGAAAGGGACTTTGTGAGTAGTATGACCGACAGAACCTGGGCCGTCACCTCCACAGAACACAAAAAGCGGTTCTCTACCTTTTTCTGTGTTCTGTGGTCAGCCCCGTATCAAACCTTCCCCATGCCCCCGCTACCTAACTTTACTGTACAGTACTGGAAGGACTATGTCTTTTCTATGGTCTGTCTCTTTTCTGATAGCCATCAACATTCATGCTTACAACTCTCTTATAACATGATTCTCATCTCTCCGCTTTACATGTCCATACCACGACGACCGGTTACTTTGCAGATTTTCTGTAATTAGTGCCACTTTCATACTTCTTCTAAAGTGTGCAATAAAGTGTATTGTATTGTAAACCTTGCTAGGTCTCGTCATGAATTCTTCAACCACGACATGAGTAATATCCATGTGAGAGCTTATTCTAAATAAAAGAAATAGCTATTGTATAAATATTACCTTTTATACTTTCGTGTCCACCGATACTGTGTTAATTTTTCAATATTTGATTGACTTGTTCCAAAATTCATTGATTGATTTCCAAAATTCACTTTTAGAGCTCGGTAAGTGTATACATATTTTTTGAGGCTAACTGTAGAAGTTGCGTCAACTGGAGCTTCTCATTTCATGTTCGAGAAACACGTCCGCTGGTCTGGTAGGGCCTTTACGAACGCGTTGTAATTAGAACAGATCGTAAAACTATTTACTAGAAAGAATAAAAACCGGGTGAAAGGAATTTATGAACATTTTCGCGTAAAACGTACAAATAATTTAAGGTTGGTGTTTATGACTTGCGCTTAGAAAATAAAACTGAGAGGACTAAGCATAGATTGGGTACTACTCGTTAAATCCGCGTTTTTTTACATCCAGTAAAGAATTTAAATCAATCGCCAATCAACTCAATTTATGGCACCGCAAAGTTTACGATATACATAATTTAGACCATTATTTAATGATGTCCATCGCTTGTTTTGCAACAATTCTCTTTCATGATTTTTTTCGCGAGTACAATGTTGGTCCCATAAAGAAAACAAAGAAAAACATATTTATTTGACACAACACAAAACGATTTTAAAGATATACTTTACAGAAAGATAAAAGTAAAAACATGTAAAATAAAAATAAATCTTAAATAAAATGAATTATTGTACGTCGCAGCTGTGTCAAAAAGGCTTCCGCTCAGCATATGCTGCCGCGCTGCGACCAATATGACAGCGCGGGTTTTCAACGGGAGCCGCATCGAGTGACGGTATGTGTGCTTACGTGTACAGAAAATAAATAAATAAAATATGAATTACAAAATAAAAGAATTTGTAAGAAAGAGAAATATTGTTGTTGTTAAGTGAGAGTTGAAAGAGAGATGTTCAGTTTGATCCTCTGATCCATACCCTTAAATATATTTGTGTATATTTATTATTTATTATGTGTAATTAGTTTATTTAGCATATATTACATATTTATTTATATATAATTATGTTGGTAATGTTTGTGTAAGTTTATATACCTAGTTGTTTTTAAGTATAATAGTTATACCTCTCATTTAAGTTTGTTTTTTGGTGCATCTACCTTCATTGTCTCTGCATCACCCTAAGGTTGTCTGGTAGAGAATGCCTACGGCATTAAGACCGCCTTTGTACATTGTACATGAAGCATTTTAAATAAATAAATATGACCACTCATTTCAGATACACATGTAGAGTAGCATCGCTCTCTTCGGCTGATTTCGAAGTTACACGCGAGCGATACGTTTCCGATGACAGGGTATTAGTAGTAGTATTTATTTCTTAAAACTCAAATTAAACCTTATGGTATGGTGCCCGCTTCAATGACAGTAATACTACGTAAAAACTAGAGTACTTTATATAATGTTGAAAACAATGAGAAGTCATCATTTATAAGTATTAAATAATATTTTTAACCACCGATAAAATAGAGGTGTGTTATAAGTTTGTAGTGTGTATCTGTGTGTCTGTTTGTGGCTTCGTAGCTCTAAAACGGATAAACCGATTTCAATGCAGTTTTTTTTTAATTGAAAGCTAGTTTAATCGGAAATCATCTTAGCTATGTTTCATGAAAATATGTTCAGCTGTTCAAAAGTAACAGCTCTTTTTCTAGTTGGAGTCGGGGGTTTTTGGCGGATAGGTTATTTCTAAATAATTTATTTAAAAACAAAAAAGTTATTTTTTTATAGATGTTCCTCTTAAAATATTTCGTGTATGACTGAAACGACCATAATTACATCTTCTCACCCTATCGATCTATTTCCATCCCTACTGTATAAGGCTATGACCCTTCTAATTAACCAAGACTAGTTAACTTGTTCATTAATAACAGCAACGTAATAGCCCTGTGATGAAACAGTCCTTTGAAGTGTCAATCAAAATTAATTAACGGTACATAGATAATTATGGCAGTAAAGTTGACGACACGGTTGACAGTGGCTAAAGCGTTGGTCACACGAAGCGACTACTCGCTGCAAATGCAATTGCTGTAAGCAAACTCGCTTTGCGTGACCGAGGCTTATGTATGATTATTATGGTTGTAAAATTGACGTCACGGTTGACAGTGGATAAAGCGTTGGTCACATTGAGCGAATACTCGCTGCGAATGCAATTGCTGTAAGCAAACTCACTTGGTGAGACAATCTACTCGCTGCAACTAAAAGGATAATCCCCTGAAGATTCATTCGCCGCGAGTTGACCGCTGCGAGCAAACTCGCCTTGTGTGTCCGAGGCTTCAGCATGATTGCTTATTATAGTAGTAAAATTGACGACACGGTTGACGCAGTGGCTAAAGCTTCAGTCGCACTGAGCGAATACTCGCCTCGAATGCTACTGCCGCGAGAAAACTCGCTTGGTGTGTTAAGCTACTCGCTGTAACAAAAAGGGTAATCCCCAGAAGATTCTCGTCGTAAATATAGATAAAAACAGAATATATATTCTATTATTTCTGTGACTCTGTGTGTATCTAGTAGTCACAAGCGCGGCTGTTGAGCGTAAAGTCGTGGTTCGATTCCCAATTTGAGCAATGCGTTTTGTATTTTCTTGTTAAGAAATTCTCTGTAGCAACCTGGAGTTCGGAATTGATAATCATGATTTTAAAGTGGTTCTTAAAACCACGGTGAATATGATTCTGTATTTTTATCACTCAGTAATTTTATATAAATTTTATGATCATGACCTTATTCATGGGTACCTATGTGAATAAAAATTTATTTGGTTTGAATAATCTAAAGAGCTGATTTAACGAGTTTTCTATTTAACCAAAGAATATTTCGAATATTTTTGAAGCTACTGCTATGTTTAAGATTCTTCTTTAGATAGTAAGCTAAACTTCTATGTATCTCCAAAACGGGTGATTCAATGCTGTTTTTCTTTATCGAAAGCTATTTATTCGGGTATCATCTTAGCTATGTTTCATGAAAATCTGTTCAGCCGTTCAAAAGTTACAGCTCTTTTTCTAGTTAGAGTCAGGGGTTTTTGATGGTTAGGTTATATACCTATTTATTGTAACACCAGTTACAAATCCGACTCAAAGTTCTAAATTTCAATACCTAACACAAAGTAGCGTCTCTTATGAACCGGATTATATCTAACCCAATTATTAGAACAGATGCCGAAGCATTTGTCTAATGAATTGAAATAAAATGTTCTATAAGCCCGCCACCTGTGACTCCTTCGCAAATTTTTATTGTTCTCATTTTATTATTGAGTTTTAGAGTTAGATTTGGGGACCTTTTGCTCATTTTGTAAGGCCATGGCCTAGATGTAATAAAGTAACATTACTGGCGGTGATTTTCTTTCACATAAATAATAATATATGATTGCTAATTCAACCAATTCTTTGAAGGGTATAATTTGAGTGTTTTTGCAATCAATTTAACCTCATGGACCAGTACCTCTACCATGAGTTTTCCGTGCCGTCTAACGTCCATGTTCATTCAATATTTGTATAGTGACTTTAGTACACTATTCATACCGCTAGAGGCGCTGAAAAAATTCCCATGCAAATATTGCATGTGAACGTGAACGTTAGACGGCACGGAAAACTCATGGTAGAGGTACAGGGGTCGGATATAAATGGTTTTAGAAATATACTGGGTGACTTTTTACCGTCGGAAAAAAATTGGGTAAATGGAGAAGCTTATGGCATAGATAATTTGAAAAAAAAAAAACACGCAGTATCACATCGTTCTTATAATACTCACTACAAAGTAGCCCATTTACACAATAAAACATGGTGTGATTGCATTCATGCGTTATCTAAACCTATAGTAGGTACCTATTCATAATTTAACTATTACGCAAGCCCCGTAGTACCTATTGTTTATTTTTATGTATCTATTCGGATAAATTCAATGATATGAAAATACCTCGAAATAATTACTCTGGTAAATATAGCTTCTAATCCATGTAGGTACTCGACACACCATAATATATTATTTTCCAGTCGGTAAATAAAGTAATCCATTATATAGCAGTTTATAATTGTTCCACGTGCGACTGAAAACCGCTAATTGTGATAAATCTATTTTAACTTTGAGCACTAAATTTACACTTTTCATACACTGGCTCTAGTGTAACCCCCTTTGTGAATATGATCGAATAACCAGTCACCCTGTATACTTCCACTTCTTAGCAAGATTTGCTTCAAAGAAATTCTCAAGTTGCTTAATACCCTAATAATAATATTGATTAGGATTGAACTCACTAAAATACCTACTCATTTCAGCAGGCCTGTAAATACGTTCCAATTTATTAAGTTTAGCAGTAAATGATTTCTTTAAAAAATTTGGCTACTTCAATAAAGCCTAGCAACCATTAATTTATTTCCAGCTTAAAATTTGGTGACTCAATTTATTACTAAGTAACGAAAATAAATTACTTCGCTTTGCATTCAAATTGACGAACTGGCGCGACAACATAGCCTCTAACTCAAGGCCTGGAATAAGGCCACGCACAAAACCGCCCCCTAATTATCGATGTAGCAGACAGTGTGCGACAGGCGTAAATCGCGCGGTAGCTGCTGTCAAACATCACTTTGGTATTACGTATTTGCCGATAGCGACACGACAGCCACCGCTTACGGATTCGCCCTCTGGCAGACAATAAATGAACTAAAAAGTACATACTTGGCGCTGCAAACGCGACAAGTAGCCATAGGCGGACGAATGCCGTACATAATACGAATTTGTTTGACAGTTCGCGACCAATCGCGCTACGTCCGTTGTCGCGTGGCTGTCGGGTCACTGTCATGTGATTTTTACGTAATTAGGGTGCCGGGCTCCTTTTGAATCCAACATCTCTCAAAAACATAATCTTTATGCTCGCATTACGTTCTAATCATGTTAATTAGTTCATAATCACATCCCTTCGTAAGACGTAATTGATCATACTTACGCTGTAGTCTAATTAACTCGTTTAGAAGTGGGAAAACCGCTTCTGGAATACAAAAGCAAATTTATACCTTAATTCAAAATTGATAAAGTTTAATTTTGTTTGAAGCTTCTAACAACCTTTGTGACTCAAAAATGTTACTAAGTCTTTAGTGTTATCTTGAAATTTCGGTTCTAAGGACGTGAGACGTGGCTCTGATAAGAAAGGTTTGTAGTCATTACTAAACTTCTTAGGTTTAGTCAACGTTTTCAGGGTCTGATGTGACCTAATGGCTAATGACTTGTCGTGCTATGCCCTTAGGCGTAAAACTTAATACACCGGTTATATTTTATGTTATTGTAAATGAGGAACTTGGTCCCAACTGTACTGTTTATCTCGATTTTCCTAGGAGTTGATTTAAACATTTTATGACGTGAATGAGTAGCATTTTCTCAAAATCTAGTTATCCAAAGATTATTGAGATCAAAATAGTAATGACGCAAAATAGTACTTTTTAACCGACTTCAAAAAAAGGAGGAGTTACTCAATTGGACTGCATGTTTTTTTTTGTATGCTTGTTACGCGATTACTCCGCCAATTGCATACCGACTTTAAAAATAAAATAAAATTTAAAAAATGAGAAAACCGACTACATAAAACTAAAAAGTATAAAATAATTTTCATAAAAAACTTAACAGCTTCTAAAGTCGGGGCCTATAATTCTTCAATGCTCCTAGCTTGGCTATTGGCGTGATACTATTGGCCAATAGTAGGCGTGTGTCACAACTCTCCCAGCATCTCGCAACTACCTCAACATCAGACATCAACCCGCTGAGTTAAGCAGTTGGCCTATAGTAAAATATAACTTCTACATATACATTATACATACTGTTAAGTATGTGTGCATAGTTGTAATAGCCGCTTATGTGTGCGTACAGCTGTGGCCGACGGTCGCTCCTCTCCGACGAATAAACAGTGTAATTCTAACTAGCACGCGTTTCACTTGTGTTTCCTAGTAAAAATATTATATATAACACATACAAAGCAAAAAGCATAAAGATAAATTCATAATGTAACTATTGCAAGTAGGTATCACAACACAATTCTCCATTTCTATTCTTAGAGACTTTCCTAAATATTCACAAAGTATTTTAATCAATTATTGACAGCCAAACCTCTTAAGATAAAACTAGTTAAGACCGTATTGAATTATTTCAAATACCTTGCCTTCTAAGAAATTCAGAAATATTGGTCTTCATTCCTCACGATCTACTCCCCAATATTTCAGTAAAAGGATAGTCCGAGATAAACTGCGGCTTCTGAAATAATTGGTAAAACGATAGCTTTAATAAAATACTAGACGCTCTGGTCTTCGTTTTTAGGATATAAATAGGGAATCCAGAATTGGGTAAATTTGTTTATTGCTTGTCTTTGAGATATCAATTTGGATAATGATGACATTTATAAGAAGAGCTGACTCAACTTAATTTCACTATACAGGAATATGGTTTAAATTATTTTTTACCTTACTAAATATGCTTCTAAGATACATTGATTAGTAACCTTGGAAACTTGTAGTTTAATTTTAATTAAGAGTCAAAATATTGCACAAATTGATTACGATTGTCATCTGATAGCTATTAAAAATTCATTAATTTTGAGTAGCTTTCATAATGGCAGTTATAGAAGGTTATTAAGTATCCAACGTTATTAAAAATATGTCTATAATGGAACATCAGAAACTAATTATCTTCATGAAGCATCACTTATTGAATAAAATAAACAAAATAAACAGCAGTAAAGATAACAAATGTTCGTTGATTTACTGAATTTTTCAGCTTGGAATGTTCATAAACTGCACAAAAGGCAACAAAAATTTATGAGACCCAGAAAATCCCTTGCTATATTTCGAAACAAAATGCCCAAATAACTATACTAGATGCTATGGTGAAACGTTTAAATCCGTCGAGTTGCCCTCAAAGGCCTTTCTGCCTACGGGTACAATTATAAAGGAACCCTTTGCCGCCTGTTTGCTGACTGTGTCTCCGTGGATTCGCCTTTTTTGATTTTGTATTTAGCAGTCTCACGACTTGGCTGTAGTTTTTCGATGAGACAAGTTGGAAATTAGTTTCCTATTAAAATCTGGTTTAGGTAAAATCTATCAATAAAAAAATTGTGCTTATAAATGTTACTTGTATATTCTAAGTGTTATTGGAGAAAATAGAAAATGCTTTTGCTTACAATCTATTATCTAGAAAATTACGAAAGGTTCTAACTTAAGATCGACATCGATTTTAAAAGAGGTAGGGCGTAGAGGGACTTTCCGCTCAAAGTTGAAGCTGCCCGACTGGAGAAGTACCTCCACCTTGCAGAATATCGTAGCCAAATAACACTGCTCTTTTGCAGTGTTGTGTTCCTAATGGTGACCAAGGTCACCAGTGCTCTTTGGGGAAGCGTTGTGTTGGTAGTAGGGGTCCCCCTTACTGCCAACACGATGCTAGTAGTAGGGTAGGCAACGCGTGAGTGTCCATAGTTTACGGTAACCGCTTACCATCAATCAGGCCGTATAATTTGCCACCTTAGATATTAGACAAACTGCGGGTGTACAATTGGCATATCTTTGTCTATACTTATGGGTAGCGTAGACTTGGTGGTGTTATTTACACATACAAATTTTTTCACACTCTGTGATAATATCTTCAGATCTAGTAAACTTCAAGATCTAGTTTTACCATATAATGTGCTTAAATTTTTAGTACTCACACACATGATCAATGCTAGTTACGTTTTGTTTGTTAGGATTCACGCAATCAGAAAATCTTATCTTATTTATACGACCTTCGATATCTGACAGGTTATTATCCCCAGATTGACATGGGGTATAAATATCCACTGAAACAAAATCGCGAGGGTCAACAAAACTGAATAAATAAATTATAATAACGAAAATATCAACATTGCTCACGTTTTTTGTAGCGCTAAAGGGCTGATTTTGACAAGGGTCGATTATAACAAATTCAATATTTCATCTAGCAGTAAAGCGGTGCTCATATTATTATGTTTTGTAAAACATTTTTGCGATAAATTATTCATGTCTACTGCTGAGCAAAAAGAACTAAAATAAAAATACTGGGATGGTACAAGGGATCTAGGTTTTCAAATACAAAGCTGGACAAATATTAATATTTGTCCATAATATCCTTGAGTGAGGCATTGTTTTCTTTTTACGTTTGGATCCTAAGATCTGCAGCTGATGTAAGCAATATAATTAAATAAAGAGGTGGTTATAATAATTAAACAATTATAATTCCAAAATATATTTCACCTCGCTGAGCAATAAATTGCCACAAACTATATGGTCTTAAGATGTTTTACGTAGCGAAAGAGCCGAAAATCCTGAGCCATTTCTTAGAAACCATTTTATCATCCGAACGAAATGAGAACGCAATGGCAAAGCGGAATAGCGTCGCGTGCAACAGCAACATTCTCCCGTTTACACGTTGAAATTCTCTTGAAAACAATTCAGCGCATTCGCCTAACGGCCCGCAGCGGTTGCTCTTATAAGAAAATGAGGACTCAGACGTGCTGGAAATGTAAAGATCTGGAACGGATGGTGTTGAAGAATTAATAAATGTCGCAGAATGTAAGATTTGGATAGTGAAATATTTTTTTATGTGTGAACAAAAACAGATGATTAGTTGTAGATCTAATACATATAAAGTTACACAACAGGACAAATATAGATGATAACTGATAAAAAAAGTATTAGAATAGAATAGATCTTTATTTCATGTAAACCAGATACAGGCACTTATGAAATGTCGAGACTCTAGGTGCACGGTTCCAAATAGTAGACCATATGGAGAAGAACCGGCAAGAAACTCCATGGTAACTCTTTTCAAAAAATAGATTATAATCTTTATCAGTACAATGTTGCGGTAAGACCTGCGAGAATAATGTAATTGAATGTGAATAAAAATAAGACTAGGCTAATAATGATTTGCCTGTGAATAAGATTGCCATGGAGTTACAAGCTGACCAGTTCCGACAGACGGCACCCGTTCACGAGCATGACGCATGTGTCAGCGTCGCCAAGCTCGACCACAATGAAGGGAACTCAACGTGGTCGAGCTTGGCGACGCTGACGTATTGATATGAGAACAAAACATATTGACACAGACAAAAAATATTAAGAAAACGATGAAGTAGATGAAGAAGAGGAAATAATTACAAATCCATTTCTCTATCGAAATAACAGTAACAATGAATTAAAAGTCTCGACGTACACTGAAAACCTAGTAGCTACTAATACAATTGAAAGCAAAAAGATAACAGATAGACACTAAAATTCGGTTAACTTTAAAAAATATACTTGGTACATTTCTCATTAACAACTAACATCCAAAATTATATTATGCATAACGCTCCAATCAGGAACACGTGTGCCATTTCATCACCTATTCATGACCAGAAAATTACAGAATTTTTCATTTGCACGCACGTGTGGCTAAGGGTTTATATTTTAAAACTAAACGTTTCTCGGTGGCTCATATTGTGAAACAAAACGTTATGCGGAATTCACTGAGGATAGAAGGAAATGTTCTACTTGAGGGTGGCACAATTCGCGCTCCTACTTTTTTTAGTGTTGTTGTTAATTTCAAGTTGAATTTCTTTAATTTTTCTGTTTCTTTTTCTGTGAACGTAATCTAGGTTATTGTTGACTTTAATGTGGTTATTTTTACCGTCTACTCTTGCCAAGTGTGTTTCTTTTGGAGCTCTGTTGTAATTATAAGCTTTAGAATTCCAAAATTAAGAGAAGTCAGGATATAAAGGCATAATTATATTATTATTTATAGCTATGTTTTACTCGTACTTTCGATCGATTGATGTACGCGTTTTACCTAGTTGTATACGGATGCCATCTTTTGGGACTGTTCAACTCATAACTGCCACTAGAATTTTATCAATATTTTTATATTTTTTCTTATCAGTAGACCTTTGATAAGTTTTAACTCTTTTGTCCTCACATAACTTTTGTTGGAGATTAATGTATAATTTAATATTAGTATACAACATTTTGAGTTAAAAAAGAGTAGCCATGGAGTTTCATGCTCGTTCTTCTCCATTGGAAAACGAAACTTTAGAACGAGGCAACTAGAGTCTGACTATGCATAAGTGCCTGAATTGGTTTACATGAACAAAAATATATTTGAATTGATTAAAATGAGTAGTTTACAAAATTGAGCTTACACACTTAATACTGAATAACTAGATCTGGTTATCACTTCAAAATTAAATTTATTTACATTAAGAGAGCCTATTGAATGAATACCAACTTATTCTCAACAAAACTATATTTTATACGGTCAACCGTCACAAAAGATCGAATTATTCACACGATAGACCCGAAAAAGGTTTTTCAAGAGGATTTTTTTACACTTTTTTGCACAACCTTTGTATCCGGCGCGGTGAAAATTCAAATCGGACTATAGAATTTTGTGACATGCAATCCTACAATGAATTTAACGGTAAAATCGTTTTGTTAAACAACTTTGTTATTTGCAGAATAAATTGACTTAACTGTAGTATTTACAGTATCATTTAAATTTTGATTAACTTTGCTGCTATTGACAGGGTGGCGATTGAAATAATAGGATTTTGGACAGGTTTATCATATTCAAAGTTTCTTTCTAACTACAAATAGAATAGAATAGATATCGATAGTGGAAAAGTAAAATGACTAACGCGTCAATTCGTAAACTTTACAGGGTCACATTTTAAAGTTTTTTTTACAAAAAAAATCATGTAAATTTATGTAATGGAAAATTTTCTGTGAAATGCACATTTCTAATAAATCATAATTATGATTTAAGTACTATAGATTATTACGCTCCTAACCATCACCAAACCAAACCATATTTATATAGAATAAATGACAAAACTTAACATATTATAGGTACTACTTAATAATGACTACGACAAACTACTCGTACTATATTTAATTAAATGAAATAAAAAGACAAAGAAAATCTAATTAGAATTAATCTGTATTTAACTAATTAATTCTAATCAGATCGTCTTAAAAATATATGTTTCATAAATAATATACATTGAAATGGATTTTTGATCACAAGAACTACATATAGGTAGCATAAAACTGGTACCCTGCGATAGTAAGACGAGGTCGCGGCAGACCTCGAAAGAGATGGCGGGACGAAATGGATACATTCCTTGAAGACTGGAATGGAAAGACACGGGATCGAGTGAAATGGAGAAAATGGAGTGAGACCTTTGCCCAGGAGAGGGCCAGCATAGGCTGATAATAATAATAATCACAAGAAATAAATAATCAAAGGTAATTTTCTTTCCCTAAATTAATGTAAATACATCAAATATCGGCGGTGGGGTATCCGTATGTTTTATAAAGCAAATAAAAAGCGTTTCAAAAGGCAACCTTCGCCCTATTTCCGTGGTAATGAAGTATTCATCACTCGCCTCTGGCGTGTAAGCGGGTGGCCCATTTTATACGCGAATATCGAGAAATATTTTTAACCCCTGACAAAAAGATGAGTCAATAATCGTATTATTTATTATTCTTATGTCTATACTAAATATCACATACCTCCGTGCACGCTATATTCTTAAAAAGAGATACAAATTTTTTCTCTTCACATATTAATAATAATTATAATTAGGGGGAAGTAAAAGAAATACGATGAGATTTAAAACAAATACCCATGATCTATTCAAATGCATTTAACGCAGGAAAAGTACAAAATTAAATAATCAAAAAAGAGCCTGTACTAACCATTGTGCTTGGAAAGTTTCGTTCTAAAGATCGGTCTGAAGATGGTAGAGAGACCGACGGCCTGAAGGAGGTAAACGTGGTAGACGGGATGCAGAAAATGCAATAATGCCTTAGGCTAACATGGATATGTAGTGACATCTAGTACTACATGGAATAGCTAATAAAAACATTTTGTGTATTTTATTTTGTTTTTGTGTTGTGTTTTATATCTCTCCTGTTCCTCCACTTTGTTTAAGGTTGGCACAATATTTATTTTACTTCCATTCATCTCTATCAGACGTCATTTCCGAATTCACTTTCTTACACAGTCATGTCATGTTTCACACAGTCCATCCATCTTTTCTTTGGTCTGCCTCTTCTCTGATGGCCATTGTATACGGCAAAAAAATTACTATCCAATAAATTTCAACGTCCATCGTCGTTTCTAACTTGCACCATCTCCACCGAAAGCATTTTGAGCCGTTAATGAAACGCCATTCGTTGCTTTTGATAGAGCTAATTATACTGACGTCAGTTTATTGAGACACTTCTCGTCTGTTAGTGCATTGGCATCAAACGTTTATTGGATCAGAGCATTAGAACGTTAAGTATAGAGAAGTTAATGACGTTTTAGGAGCTCTTTGTAAGCATGGAATTAATTTTCTTTTTCAAAATAGAGTTGAGGGCGATCGGAAGAGGTAAGCTTAAATCTGAATGACTCGTTCCTTAAAAAGTCACTCCAGACATTACCCATAATTGTTTTAAAATACCACCATAATAATGTCTGCAATTTAAAAGAGATCTTGATTTAGTTTGTTTCAACTCCGGCGATTCTTTCATGGTTTTTCTCAAACAATTAGATAAGTAAACACCGGCTCAGCTAGTTATAATACTTTCACAAGTATTAGTCAATAACCCCCTTACTTAAATAAATACCATTTATTTATGCTATGCGTGGTCTGATATTGAGAGCAATACTTCAGCTCTTCCTGATTTTCATGGTGTTTTATGGATTTATCATGTGAATGATATATGGGTCTGGGAACTATTAACATCACATTGTAACGAACATTCTGATAGTTAGTCACTTTCTATGTTAACTACATTAAATTAATTAATTATATATCTTCTTTTTTATCTTTATCATCAGCTTCAACGTTATTATATTACACCCTTTTTCCATGGAGGTATAATAGTCATTACACCCATGCAAGACCTTAAAACTACAAACTGTCTACAAATACTTAGGTATTATCATCATCTTAATTATTATCAGCACATAAATTTTTCTCACGGAAATCTTAAAGTCAAATTCTAAGATTACTTTCCAAACAATCTTCACGCTTGTCTTCATTGACAAGTGTATCAGGAAAAATAATGGTTTACAGAAAAGACTACTCCATCTCAGCTTGTTCCCACCGATTAATAAATCAAATAGATTTACAGTCGAAGAGGCTGACAATTCCGGTCTCTCGCCATTATCAGTCCCTTCGTGTCGAAGCTAAACAATTTGCAATTTCGCAGAATAGATTGGGTGAATCAATTAAGGTATAATTGTACACATGTTTCGTTCTGCATGAGATATTCGTAATTTGTAGTATATCAATACAAAGGAATGCTTTTATTAGTAAGGCTTCTAGAGATATTTCACTTGGTAAAGTATTTAATTTTTTAAGAGACCTGTCTTCTCACTTTTTATTATTCCTGTATCATGGGTAAGTTTACAAATTAATACAAACCAGATATCCAGGCACAGGACAACTATCTGGTAGGCCATAGTTAATATTTGTTCCGTGCGGGAATCAAACTCGCGACAAACAAAACAAGTAGCACAGCAGTCCATCGTACAATCACTGCGTCAACCGTACCATCATTATTGTCAACAACTTAATGTGAAAATGGACAATGTTTTGTAATGAATTTTGTGGTAAATCCACCGGAAATGTGGTAAACATTTGTGAATTTTAAAAACGATGTGAATTAAGTTCTTGGCTGTCAATCTTCATTCTCTTTCTGTTAATCTCCTTTCTCAAAATCACCGTATTCTTTGGCATGATATGCTTTGTTTGATTCTCCTTCTTTGTTTAATAAGTTACATAAATCATTAACAGAATAAATAAAATCTGCATCGCTCGCATTAATTTTTCTATTAACTACTGTCACTTTGTCCTCTATTTCCGTGCTCTATTGCGTGTTCTATAGTTTTTTTTAAACTATAATATTTTATATTAGTGTAAATCATCAACGCGCGTTCGTATTTCCGAAGACAGACGAAGATTGCCGAGACATATAACTTTATTCGTAGTATTGTACCGTGAACTTCCATACATACAAAGTACGATTAATTTAGATCCTTACCTGTGGGTTCTACGATAATTAAACAATTCAACCCTGGACTTCCGAAGGTGTTAAATGTGGATTGAGAAACTTTTGGGTACTGATTGCTGCATCTTTGTTACAACAATTTGGGACCCTTAGGGATAAAGGCGTCTATGTAACGGAATAGTTTTGAAATACCCTGTAGTTAAGGATGTTTGGAGTAATTTAATAGACAGATCACTCAAACGAAGTTGAATGTCTATGAAAAATACAGGATAATTTTTATGTAGTGCGCATAATTTGTAGAGTGGTTCAGTCTCTGTTCCTAAATGTTACCGCAGTATTGGGATATACTTTAAAACAAAACGGAAATTCGACTTAGTATGGGAGGACACGCTTAATTGAGTATCGCAAGCCATACAAAATCAAATTTTTATTTTGTTTTGGAGTGATTTTTCGTACTGCGATTGCATTTGGGAACGGACTCTGAATTACTGCAAATTTTGCGCGCTACATAAAAAGTATCCTGAATACCTACCTAATTCATTTATTAGGAGTGAGTTTGTATTAAACGTCAAAATGATATCGGATCAATTTTATTTTTGAATGCATTGCATTTATTGTGATGTCAATAGTGTGGCCTAAGGCGAATAACACATGATACGGTGCGCGGTCGAGCGGTATAATTAAAAATCAGGCATGCAGTACAATATTTCAATACGTTACACCGCGTATCGCCGCGGCAGGCGGCGTCACACCGCTACGTGTGTTATCACCTTATGGATCATTTCTTTTTCAAAATATCCATTCTAATTAATCTGCCATCTGGTCATTCAAACTTAAGAAAATAATTTTTCCAGTATAAAGTCACGTATTGGCTGTAGTTGTAGATACGGCTTTTTATTTATGTTGATAATAATAAAAACTCTATGCCAAAATCATAATTAAAACTTTTTATTTCAACGGAGACTGCGGGCAATTTTATAATATCGTGATTCTAGGTACACTGTTCCAAGTGGGTTGGTCCTATGGGGAAGATACCGGCAAGAAACTAAATGGTCTTCCAAAGTTCGATCTGCATTTACACAAAAATTAATATGATGAAAAGAAAAAACCGGCCAAGTGCGAGTCGGACTCGCGCACGAAGGGTTCCGTACCATTATCTATAAAAACTGCAAAAAAAATATGTTTGTTGTATGGGAGCACCCTTAATTATTTATTTTATTCTGTTTTTAGTATTTGTTGTTATAGCGGCAACAGAAATATATCAGCTGTGAAAATTTCAACTGTCTAACTATCACGGTTCATGAGTTACAGCCTGGTGAGAGACGGACGGACAGCGGAGTCTTAGTAATAGGGTTCCGTTTTACCCTTTTGGGTACGGAACCCTAAAAAAAAAAAAACAAAAATCATATAAGATAACTACGGAATGAGACCGACAGACAATTTTCAGCTTACATTAGTACTAAATATAAAGGTAGAAGTTACGAAGATAGTACGTGAGAAATATAAAGTTGGTATTATTCCTTCATCCCTGGCTCATTGCTGGTCAGAAATTTCTAAATTACTCCACAAATAACGCCTACGAAGACTATTACCTTAGTTAGTTAATCTTTTCTATTTGGCAAGAACTTTTAGCTCCTTTGATCCTGTCTGTAAAGGCTGTTTCACATAATAGTCAAACACAGTTATCTATAATTTAATTTTAGTCCTTATTCTGAGCGCTATACGGTTTTGATTTAATTGTCGTTTTCCAATTGAGATGCTTACAATTCTGCACGAGTTGTCAGCGTAATGTTCTCCTCTACATATTTGAAACCAAAGCAGTTGCAAATAAGATTCAATATTGTATGAGTATTATTTGCTTTCCTCTATTCTCAATTTAGAACTCTATCCTTATACAAATTAAGTTTAAAATCGATTGTAATCAAAACATTCTTCAATGCGCTTCAACTAATACAACGTGCGGTTACGTGCGAAGCGAAACTTAAGTCCTGTATGCAATTAAAATCTTTACCTAATCACAAATAAGGTTAATTTTATAATTGCTAGCTTTACTTACCGTCAGAAGCCCAACTATCGTAATTAAAAATGTTCAAAATATAGTTTCGATCTCGTTCCGATGTCATAAATGTCACAAATTGCATTCTCTTACACTAATAAAACAACGCCAGACGTGAAATCATATTGTAATGAGGTCGTAAGTTGATTTAAGCCAAATCGGTATTCTGTTAACATTTTGAACCGACACAGATAAGAAAATTAGTATTTTCGTCGACACAAAAAAAAATACATTGAAAGGAGTCTGTAAGAAGATTGAATTCAAATCATACTGAAATCGGACTGAACTCTAAGAGAAGCAGAATACCGATTTTTTGTCAATTCTTAATACCTAATTATAATCTCAGCTCTGTCAACTTTCAGTCAGAGTTATTATTATTATATCATTTATTCACTCTTCACAATTGGTTGAAATAAAATTAAGTACATAATATTGGCTGAGACTAGATTCAACCTATGTGAGAGACTGGTGCCTGATGTAGATTTCTAAATGAAACCTGTGTTACAGGTCGCCAGGCCCACCCGTGGTTAGAATTAGTGGTATTTAACAGACCATGTGAAAAATATGAAATAAACAAAAGAAACAAAGTAATAAATAAAACAAAACAATAAATCATTGATAACTAGTAAGTAATACATCTAAAAAATATTGCAGAAATTATCGGCTAAGGTAAAATTAGTGAGATAAGTGGTGAGTGTGTGATTAGGTGTGTGATCAGGTGTGTGAGTTTGTGAGTCGCTTTGGACGATGTCAGACTTATAGTGATAGTGTAAATTAATTACGAGAATTGGGCTTCTGGTTGGTGTAAAGTAGGTCTTATCCCACCCACGCCAAAGCTTGGCGAAACATTAATCTTGTCACGGCTGGTGTCTGAACTAGTTGAATCTGTATTGATTGGGAGCTACCTCAATTGAGTTGTATTCAGCTATTATATTGAATGTAGGTGAGTTAGTTTAAGGCCAGACTTCTACGGGAGAATAACATCATTTTTAGACAATTTTTGCGTTGAAGGATGATCTGGCGGTGAGTCTTAATTTTAGTTGATAAGGCCATCATTACTTTCTTACGTGACTGTTGGATTAGTTTGGATAATTTTGTCACCTGGGTAATGTTTAATCCATAAGTAATAAAGAGATAAAATAATCTCATACATGCTCCCCACTAAAAACTGAGGCAACAAACGTAAATATGTATGCGTAAGCGGCATGAGATAAATGGCTGGCAACACACACATATAATTACGTTTTAATGATCAACTTAACCTTTTATGGCTAAGTTTGATTGGCCTCACTTTGCGTCCGCGTACTAGTCTTCTATGTGTTATTTATTCTAAGGTTTAGTTATAAGATTATCGATCTTAAAAATAAGAATTGGTCCTTCGATACGCAGCTTGGGGGCTTACCAACATCTTTTAATAAACTATCATGTTTCAGGAACGTATTGTTTCAAGAGTCACTCAAATTCAAGTTACTCAAATTCTTACCACAACCTTTCAACAATAAAATTGTTTTACTCCTGCATAGTCTTGTGTTGTGGATGACATTAGGCGACACGCAGGTCCGGATTGGATGGCAAGGGCTCAAGACCGCCAGGAGTGGAGGAATTTGGAGGAGGCCTACACCCAAAAATGGGTACAACATGGGCCGCAATGATGATGATGATGAGTCTTGTGTTACGATATTAAAGATAGCAACTAAATTGTATGGATTTTTGTTGCTATATACGATTTCGTCTTCGATCAAGAAAATCTTTAACGATATCAACATTTTATTTTTATTTTATTTTGGAAACGCATTACTCCTGCGTAGCGTATTTAACAAATAGCTTACACTATCATTTCGTCGTTTCAATCAGTCTGAAACGACGGATCGTGAAGACAAATCGTAACGTACATGGGGGCTTTAACACCGCGCCTATCAAACGAAAGTGCCTGGAGTTCTTATGGAAAGGAGAAAGGAGGTGACTAAGGGAGGAATTGGTCCTTCAGCGCTCCACACTTAATATTTATTAATATTATCTGTATTTGGTAACCATTGTCACATATCTTTTCGTTTGACTGTACACGAGTACACAATTTATCTCCGTATAGGTAGCTAATTAAATAAAAACGATTAATTCACTGAAACTATTAATTGAACAATAAACTTTAATTAGAATTTGCAATTCTTAATTGTTTTTTCTATCTGAATTTTGTATGAGCTATTAATGCACGCAATTGTACTGAAATATTGTAGTTATGTACGGTATAAATTGGCTCTGGTTAATTATTGGAACCGGTACGTAGATTTACATTTATATTTGTATTTATTTAGATTTTGGTAGTTTTTAACAGGGTTGCAACCTGTGCGTGTGACTAACATACATGCGCGCCGTGACAAAATTTTGTCGTGATGACAAGACGAGATAATCAGTTCGTTCGGTCATTATAATTATGATAACTAGTGGTCGCCCAGAGATCGAAATTGGACCGTAATTTTAGCATTCTGCATCTGCACTCCTTCTCCATATAAACTTTAACTATGCCAAATATCACACTCCTTCGTGCGCGCAATTTACTTTATTTAAAAGCTGGTTAGACAATGAATAATAGATCTTATATGACTTTTTTAAGAAAAATTCAATCTTTAATTGGCTCTCCTGTAAAGTTTAGTAAGTTTTGCCTTTCCACCGTTGATATATTTTTTATTAGTTTATTATAATAATTTAGACTTGCTTCATTGGTCTAGTGGTTGCAAGTGCGACGGCTAAACGTGAGGTTTTGAGTTCAATTCCTGCGCAGAGTAAAGGGTTGTGAGGTTTTTCTGTCGGGAATTTCTCAAGCAACACGAAGCTTGGAATTGTGCTCGGGACATGGCAAGAGGCTCACTCCCTATACCATGGGATTGATAGATGAAATATGTAATTCTGTACATTATTTTTCAGTATTCCTTGCTATGCTCATTCCATCACTGGAAACCAGAGCGTTAGAGCGACAAAATCTGGTAAAAAGACTGATGCTCCAACATGTTAACCGTAGAAACCATAGGCGCCTATTTTCGCCTCCAAGTTTTCAAGAGCGAAGACGTCATAATATGAGAAAAAATGGAATCTACGGACAGAAACAGTTCTTTTGATAATTTTGATTTGAAGGCTTTTTTTGCCTACAACTTGATTGATTATATAAAATATAAATATTGATATATTTTTCTTCCTCCCTTATCCTTGAGATTTGATATTTTTTAACCCCCGACAAAAAAGAGAGGTGTCGAGTTTGTAGTGTGTATCTGTGGATCTGTGTATCTGAGTATCTGTGCATCTCTGGATCTATGTATCTGTCTGTGGCATCGTAGCTCCAAAACGGATGAACCAATTTCAATGTAGTTTGTTTTAATTGAAAGTCAGTTTATTCGGGTATCATCATAGCTATGTTTCATGAAAATCTATTTAGCTGTTCAAAAGTTACAGCTCTTTTTTTAAGTGGAGTCGGGGTTATTAACGGTTCGGTTAGTGAACTTTGCCATACCTCTTTTGTTTAAAAAGATGAATAGTGTTTATCAATCGGTAGCAAATAAATTAATAAACACAGTATATTACATTTTAAATAATCGTTTTTTTTTAAATATGCTTGTCATAGTGCTGGAAAGATTCGGTTGTTTGTTTCAAAATTAAATAAAACTGCAAGAAAAAAAGAAAAAAAAAACTATTTTAGGTGTATGTTTAACATCGATACTCCAACGGCTTCATATAAAGCTATACATTTTCAGTATAAGTTGACTTTTTACGGTCCAAGAGATACTGCGAAGGAAACTAAACGCCCTGTGCACCGAAAAAAGAAAGAAAGAAAAACGATTTATTTCTTACACAAATTACGACACACAAAAAAAGTAAAAAGATTAAAATTAAAACAAATAAAAAAAGAAGTAACAAATGACGACAAAAAATAAAAAGCAAAAAATAAAAAAACGATCCGAAAAAAAAAAAAAAAGTAACAATTTTTAATAATAAAAGTCTGTGGCTTGTATTCATTCGTCCACGCTTTGAACTCATCATGCGACCGACAGTATAATTATAATAAATATATAAAATTAAACCAGCCGATTACCCGTACAAAAAATTACTGTACAAATAAAACAAATTAATACAAAAAATTACTGTACAAATAAAACAAATTAATACAAAAAAAACTGTATAAATAAAACAAATTAATACAAAAAATTACTGTACAAATAAAACAAATTAATAAAAAAAGATACAAAAAACCCGACTGCAAAAAAATTTAACAAGATGAAAAGAAAACCGAGTATCCTATAAATTAGGCATATTTTACGGCGTTCGTTACATCCTAGATGGCGTCTGGTTGTCGCGATATTGAATTTTGATTACTGTGAAGTATTTAATGACACTTGCAAGATTATGACAAATCGATTGACGTAAGAATCATCAAAATTAGCCCATGCGTTTGGGCTCTAGAGCGCCACAAAGGACCAAACATATATACATAGTTACATACATACTTAAATGCATAGGCTGATAAACACATACCTAACCCTCCTTTGCGTCGCCCAGTCGGGTAAAAAGTAACTCAATTGTAATATTAGATAAACTAAAATACGTAATATAACAGACATGGAAGTTTTGAACAATTCATGTAAACATAACTTAGGTACGTAACATAACAATCCACCCTAAATGACGTCATCAAGACCCAAGTAACAATCTTACAAGTTAATTGAAATTCGCTACCTACCGTAAATTACGTCCACTGTTTAAGTTACAGTTAGTTCTAAAGTTATTTTAAATTAACTGTCGGATGGATCGCCCCGGGCGGGTTATTTTAGTACTTCTGCTATAACAGCTAATATTTTCTTCTAAAAGTTGCTAGTTGGGAATTTCCTTTTAGGTAGACGATGGACTTGGTCCGGCGGACTGCCGCGAACCAGAATGATCGTGGTTGGAGTTGTTACCCATCCGTGACACTCGGCACGGACTCAACGGTAATTTTCCCCGACAAAAAAGAGGGGTGTTATAAGTTTGTAGCGTCAAAAACCCCCGACTTGCTACCAATGGTTATAAACTATTTATCTTTTTAAGCACAGGAGGTATGTGAAAGTTCACTAATAACCCCCGACTCCAAGTAGAAAAAGAGCTGTAACTTTTGAACGGCTGAACAGATTTTCATGAAACATAGCTAAAATGATAGGCGATTAAACTAGCATTCAATTAAAAAACTGCATTGAAAACGGTCCACCCGTTTTGGAGCTACGACGCCACAGACATACATAGATACACACTAAATTTTACAATACGCTGAATTCCTTTAAAACAAATAAAAGCCAGAATTTGTGAAAATTTTTATCCAATTGACTGTCATAAAATTATTTCTTGATATAATTTTTTACAATTTGAAACATTTGGATACAAGAAAGGACAATTATAAATTCCTACATTGCTAAAGAAAAAAATATTAGGTATAATAGTACCAGCGATACCCAATTTTTTAAGTAAGTATTTTTTTTTTCCTTTATTGAATTGTGCCAAGTTGGACACACTTCAAAGTCCATTGACGAAGCTTCACTGACGGACCACTTATTTATCAATGGGCCGATGGTTATTCAAGTGAACTCAAGGACCTATTGGGTATGAGTGCTAGTAAGTACATTTAAGCAGTAGGTACGTGAAGATTTAATAAAAATAAATGTTTCTCTTCCCGGGTCGATGTCCTTCGCATAGATGGCCAGTGCTTTTATAAGGCTTATGTGGGAAGGTGGGTCTAAATGTAAAGAAAATATAACCTAACCCTCAATAATAAATATTATAGTTTAAAAAAAATGGTTTTGTCATCCAAACTAAACGTGTATGCAAAATTTCAACTCAATCGGAAACCGGGAAGTGGTCAAATTTAACATCCAAGATTTTTTTACATAGTTAGTTAGTTACAGGTGAAGCTAATAAAAGCGTTTTAAAAACAAATACAGTCTCTAGTGCTACGATCAATATGAATTTATAAAGTTATTGAGACAAATTAATTTTTCGTCAAACTAATATTTTTTTGTAATGTCAATATCGTAATTTTGTTTAATTTAATGTCTCTCAATATGAATATCATGAAATTCATCATTTATTTAATAGTAATCTCAATATTTATTGCAGTTTTTACTTATTTTCAATAGGTATGTGTTTATAGATAAAGATCAAATGCGAATGCAAAAAAATACCTATTGTCATAAGAAAAAATCATTTTATATAAAATATTCTTAGATAAAATCCTTTCTCTCAATAAAACTTTAAAAAGAAAACAGTCAAGAGTGAGTCGGGCTCGTGATCAGGATTCCGTACCAAAACTACTAAATTCGTTGGAATGTCTTGTGTTTTAGTAATTTCTCTGGCTATTTCTACACTGTGCCTATTAAATAAACAACGCTTACATATAGTATATTATATATATTACATATAGCTTACATTATAACAGGTAAAGTAGGTAAGACGATAGTACCATTACAGTCGATCCCGTAAAACGGTATAGTCAGTGACATAAGTTAATAAAAATTTCGTAATTTTGAAATTAATCATCATCATTCTCCTGCCCTTATCCCGTTTTATGTGGGGTTGGTGCAATAGGTAATTGATTTATATCAGGAAGTTATTTATAGAAGATTATTATTGAAGCTTTTTATTGTTCATAATAAATTGCAAAAAACTTGACCTGACAACATGACCTTGTCTTGACTTGACTTTCCGTTTAAAATTGGAGCTGCCCGACTGGTGAAGTAGGTACCTCCACCTTTCAGAATATTGTAGCCAAATAACACGGCCTTTTTGCCATGTTGTGTTCCTAACGGAGGGCATGGTCGCACTAGCCAGTGCTCCTCTGGGAAGCTTCGTCTTAGTTGGCAACGCGCGAGTGATGTCCTTGGTGATACAGGTTTCCAAAGGTTACGGTAATCGATTATCATCAGGCAGGACTTATTTGTCAGCTTAGTAATATAAATAAAATATACTAAAAATGAAACTGTCAAGTTGACATTCATAAAAAACTTGTTATACTTTGCAAAATGATCATTTACTTTTGTTTCTTTCGGACAGCTTTTGTATATCGACTCTCACTACTATAACTTTGAATCGATTCTGTTTACAAAAGATTCATCCACTATCAAAAGGAACCCAGAAAAATTGACGCGTTCAAAAACCTCAGGGATCTTAGTTGCGTTACGCTGGCGTTTTCTTTGTTCCCAACATTTTGTTCCATTCTTGCTCTATTAATCCGAACCAAATTGGCTGTTAAACCAGGCTTGATATTTGCTGTTTGTGCTCGGTTTTATTTTTGTACCCTCCTTCTTATTAATATTTTAGTTTCTAGACTTTTGCTTTGACTGGCGGAGATTTTTTCTTTGGTCTTTTGAGGCGAAACAGATTCTTCTTGTAAAAAAATCTGATTTAATTTGAGTTTTCTATTTGTCCTACTAATATTTGAATGTTTCCTATACCTACCTACAAGCATTTACAAATCATCCTAGACAGTCCCATGCCGCGTGTTCCTGACGTCACAACGGGCCGTTCGACATACCGCTGTGGACCGGTTCAGAATATTGTTCCCACCGTGGGCTTGTGACCGGCAGCTTACCACTCCCTCGCCCATACACTGGACATAATATGGATCCGGCTCGAAGGACCACTGTTGGAATATAAAGCTCCAGATGTGTTGCTGCTGGTCTTGTCTGCTTAGTGAAACTACTAAACTTCATTAATAACTTTGTTTATATTTCATAGATTAAGCTGATAACAATAAAATAGATTGCGATACATCCGCACGGTGTATGGGCGAGAAAGTGATCAAGCGTTGGTTACTGATGGGTATGGTAAGCCCACGGTCGGGACAACGTTCTGAACCGGTCCAAAGCGGTTCGCCGCACGGCCCAATGTGAAGTTTTTTTTATCAAAATTGAGTTTAAAGAGGCTGTATCTGTCTATCCGTCTCTATTCTCGATCTCCGTAAAGTACTTTTACATATTCTATCTAATCGTATTTCCAATAGTTCCCAACCAAATAATCGACTATCAATTCACCAAACTCAATTTCCTCGCCTACCCTCTTCCGTAATCTACTCCCCATATGCAAATACGCATTAAACATTTCTACCATAAAATAATCACTAATACGACCTCATCTCGATTCAACACGCGTGCGAAAAAAGGTTCTAAGAGAAGCCAGGGAATCGAATCGAATCGCACAGCAAGCGTGGAATTCGTATAAACGCATACCGATTATTATTATGCATCGAATACCAATCGAATGACTCGAATAGAACTCGAATAGACGTGGACGTGCGAAGATTTTCTCGCATCGCGATTTTTCTATTGATGTGGGAATATTATTGGTACATGTAGGTACCTATATGTATTGAGGAACAGGGGATAAAACCAAGGTCATGATAGAATAACTTATATGTATATCTACATTAAAAATGAGGTTAAAAGTAGGTAAGTATAATAGTTTTGCGTATCTAAGCACGTTATAATATTCTATAAAGTTATTAAGGGGAAATTTAGGGGATAGTATAAATATTTGTTTACTTAAAAGAACTCAATGTACAGGATGTATCAGAAATGCTTGGTCATATTTACGGATATTTCCATGGACGGATGGACGGCTTTCCTGGGCGGCTTTCAGGTGATTATACACAAAAAGTAGCCTGCTTATTACAGCGATAGCGAGGAATTAGCAATGGTACCCTGAGGATGATTGTACCTCGAACGGATTGCCAAATTCTAAACAAATGAATGCGTGTTGTGATGGATGTTGAGTTGTTGTATTCGTTTGTAAGATCTTACTAACAATGTAATTTAATTATTAGATGATTAAATTTTGTAATTATTCATATATTGTAATTGTATGGATTTAAATCTGAAATAAAGTAATTAATAAAAATAATATTTAAGGGTGTGGATCAGACCATCAAACAGAACAACTTTTTCCATGTGACTTTGTGAATATCTTAATCGCGAAAAAATTATTACCTATACCATACATTTGGGTCGAGTAGTTTTGGGCAAAATCGGCTATAAATGATTAGTGTTCATATTGCGACATATTTTAGTTTTTTCAAAGTATCTTTTTCTTTGGCTTCTACTTCAATACCCTATCCCACCCAATTTTTTTTCCTAATCGTAAAATATCATCCTATATATAGCTAAAACGTTTGGTAGAGGGCCAAATTCTAACACACGTTCGAAAGGTCTCCCAATGACGTCAGAGTTCGTGATTATCATAATCTACCCCACAGTCAATCCTTTGTATAAGCGAGTTGTCCCGGATAGCAAAAACCTTAAACTTATTTAGCCAACTTGTATAAAAGTTAGTGATTTTGTTACTAAAAGTCGATTTTTCTGGGGATTTTGTCTGTGGATTTTGGTGTGTTTTGTCTTTTCAGGGTAGAGCAAACTACTTTTAGTTGATTCTTATATAATCAAAATACAAACTGGTAACATAATATAAAGCATACCTGTGTGTAGTATCAGTCAAATAATATTATAATGCTAAGGTGTTGGTCGA
Source organism: Allophyes oxyacanthae (assembly GCA_932294325.1). Classification (NCBI taxonomy): domain Eukaryota; kingdom Metazoa; phylum Arthropoda; class Insecta; order Lepidoptera; family Noctuidae; genus Allophyes; species Allophyes oxyacanthae. The sequence goes on along the minus strand of OW028633.1, from coordinate 6,812,796 downwards.
GGCTCTTGGCTATTAAACCATTGGCTGTAACGACTATCGGTGCAATGATTGCTGAGTCTACAGAATTATTTATATATTATACTTTATGCAATTTTTTACATACTTTTAGATATTTGAAAATAATTTTTCAATTTAAGAAAAATAAATAAAAAGAAGCATTTAAAAATATAAAAGAGTAGTAGGCCACCGGCATCGGGAATGGGGTCCAAGCTACCGGTGGTCAGGGCTCTAGAGAGAGAAACCTCCTAACAATGCGCGCAGTGTCAAGGAGTACTGCTTTCTGAATCAATAATAATAATTATTATTATTATTTTATGTTTCAGATAATTAGGCAATGTATATAGTTAAGTTTAGCAATAATAATAAAAACAATGTTCCATTTTGATTAAAATAAATAAAGTTTTTAATAAAATGAATTAAAATAATAATAATCGTTACAATACAGTCCAGTAAAGTAATTGACCTAAATCTTATAACCAACTCCACCATCCAATAGAACAAATACTGAACTAAAATCGGTTTTAAAATGAACAGTTGGCAAGTGCATACGGTTTTAATAACTTCACAGAGCAAATAAGTCTAGTGACTAATATACGCAACATTGTTTAAGTTCATAAGTTCAACAGGGTGTAATATTTAATCTAAGTTATGTGTGCATTGTTCACAATACGAACTATTCAAAATTAGAGAGCATATGAAATTTTGAAATAGAAATGAAGTAGATGTGTGCGAACGCTTACCAAACTGTTTGTGGTGTTTCATTTGGAATTCTGTGTATGAGGTACAAAGGAAACTCATAGGATATCTACTCTTTTGTGCTCGTCTTACAGCAGTTCACTGCTGGATATAGGACTCTGTGAAAGTGGGTGTATCTTCCGTAACCATGTTGTAATAACCTAACGGTCAAAAACCCCCGACTCCAACTAGAAAAAGAGCTGTAATTTTTGAACGGCTGACAGATTTTCATGAAACATAACTAAGATGATACCCGATTAAATTAGCTGTCGTTTAAAAAAAACTGCATTGAAATCGGTCCATCCGTTTTGGAGCTACGTTGTCACAGACAGATATGCAGACACATAGACACATAGATACACAGAAACACAGATACACACTACATCAAACTTACTAACGAATCAGTATTTTGACGTTTCTATATTAATTCAGACGTTTAAAAAACGTCAGATTTTTTTATTTGTTGCAGCAGGCAGAGGATAGGTTTGACCAAAACTAACACAAAAAAAAAGGACTGCTTAGAAAGTTAACGTCAAATAAAAATTATTGGAAAGATTTGAGCCGGTCTCGATTTTTTATGGGTGGCGACTGTTAAAGTCGCTATGTTCGGCATTAGAATTCTACTGGACTTGTTTTTTTCTTTTCAGTTTTTATTTAAAGTGATTTTTTATTTAAAGTTCACTTTTTAAGCAGTCGGGTTTTTTGATTTCTTAAATAAACTTTTTTATTTTTCACTTTTTAGTTAGCATTTCTCTTTCCAAATTACATTTTAGTATAATTTGTATATATTTTTGTAAGCCATTTATAGAACCCTTTATTTTGATACATCACTCGAAAGGTTTTCATTTTTTGAAGGCATAATATGGTGCCATTTTAAATTTTATAATTTTGATATAGCCAGTGTCACTCAAGCTAAAATCTATCAAGTCGTGTAGGCTACAGACCGTGCCAAAGAAATATATATACATACACACACTCGAAAAACATAACCCTTATTATTACCCCAGTCCATTTTATCCATGACTTTTTGTCCATCCAAAGGTTGTCTAGAAAAGATCGCTTCAAGCGATAAGACCGCCCATTGTGCATTGTTTTACACTGTGTCTATTGTATGTTTTTACGTTATATTCTATTCTATTCCCTCCTAGCGCAGTCGGGTAAAAATATCAGATGTACCTAAATAAAAGCCACTCGTTCTCACTATTTTTGCTTGCCAAACGTAAGGCCCAACATTTGATCGATGGACCAAACTCCAATGTTGTCTCAATAAACATTGGAGATTCCATTTGCTACTTGAGGTACTTGGACAGAAGTGGGGATATTCTCATGTTTATTTTGGATAGGATGCGGAACTGATGGACTTGAGGATGTATTTTTCTGGTATTAAAAGTTCTCTTTCAGAAACGCATCGAGTTTTAAAGCAAGCAAGTATAAGGGGGCCTAAAAAGGCCACATCGAGCAATTCATCTAATGATCTTCTTAGTAACTGTCAAACAGATGATTACTGAATATGAACCTTATGCGGATGACATTAAGAGTCGTCAATTAAGTAGATATTTTGACATTCGTAATATGAATCATATTATGATTCATCTAAAGCGGCCCTTTTAGCCCCCAAGGTTACATCAATGGATTTGAGCGAAGCTAGCAGTCTCGGGCAAATCCTAGTAAGCAATACAAACACTAATACCAAATACTATCTTCACCACAATAGTAAGACTATTAACAAACTATAAGCAATATAAGAGACTTCTAATCGCATGTGGCTGTCTACAAAAACGGTAATAGGAGCTATAGTGTTGATATTATTAAACCTAAAGCGCTGATGTTGTTAATTTTCAGTTAAAACTTTATTCACTTTACTTAGATTTGTTGGAGCAGGATAGTTATAAGTTTAAAAATTCTAAAAAAATTAATTTTATCTCCCTCTTTTCTCAGTATCACCATCTGTCTACAATTTTTTCAACTACGTTGAATAGAATAGATCTTTATTTCATGTAAACCAGATACAGGCACTTATGAAACGTCGAGACTCTAGACAGGTTCCAAATGGTAGGTTCTATGGAAAAGAACCGGCAAGAAACTCCATGGAAACATTTTTAAATAATAGATTACAATCTTGATCAGTACAATGTTGTGGTAAGAGCTGCGAGAATAATGTAATTTAATGTGAATAGGACAATAATGATTTGCCTCTGAATAAGATTGCCATGGCAGTTACAAGCTGACCAGTTCCACTCACGACACACACCAATATGACGCATCCGTCAGCATTTAGCGTTGACTACGGATTCGAGTCTAACCAGATGCAGCTGAATATCAGTATTTTATACGGACTGCCATCTGGCCTCCGCCATCCAATTACTGGAAGACACTGATACGTTATTGTTAGATTGGTTATCGGACGTTTTGGGCTGCTGACTCCCGTAACGATTATCATAGGTATTCGTATAATAACAGGGGTCTTACTCCCAAAAACGAACTACGAAGTTTCGGGTGACGGGTCGCACATTTTCCAACCACGAAAATGTTTCGGATCCGACGATCGATTTGATTTTTGCGTTTAGACATTTGGTCTTTCTTTCACCTATAGGCATTAGTAGTACCTATATTATGTCTATAGGTACGATCATAGGCTATAAGTTCAACGTTAGTCGTTCTTTCGTTTCGATCCGAAACCTTGTAGTTCGTTTTTGGGAGTGGGACCCCTGGAACAACTGTTTAACGTGTTTGGCCTGTCTAAGAACCATCATCATCATCTGCCTAGCTTTTTACACGCACACGAGTCGACCGTGCCCTCTTGGATTTGAACATATCTATCAACAATTCAACATATCTACGACTCATACGTCGAAGCCACGACCATTATTGCTACCGGGGACAAAATTCACGGAAACAGTTAATTGGGGCACTTTGTCCTCGTCTGGGGACATGAGTCGGGGGACATATCACTAATTCTGATACATGAGTACTCATTAGCAATATCATCAATGCGAAGTCGGTGTCTCTAATGGTAAATAAAATATAATAGTTTTAAAAAAAAACTAAAGAAAACTCTTTTGTCATCCAAACTAAACGTGTAACTATGCAAAATTTCAGCTCAATCGGAAACCGGGAAGTGGGTCAAATTTAACTTCCAAGATTTTTTTACATAGTTAGTTACAAGTGAAGCTAATAAAAGCGTTTTAAAATAGACAATCGTATAAGCAAAAAAAAAAGAAAGACAACATTCTTAAGCAATTCGGTAAAAAATAAAAAAACATTGTAAAATAACTATAATGAAACAAAACATTTAAGCAGTGTGTTAGGCTAAGCGAATTAGTTTTTGTAGAACATAAACAATCGCTTCGGAAAAAGAATATCGAGACTTGGCTGGGGCACTGCCGTGCCCCCAGATTTATCACTATTCTTAAACAATCATTATGAAAGAAAACTTAAGATTTTTGTTAGGTTACTAAGCAAAATAGTCGTTGTTGATCGTAAATATTTCATAGAAATACGTATATACATGCTTACTATAAATACTTAGTCAGCTATTAAAGAAAGTTAGCCAGACTGTGAAAAGATTTATGGCTTGCTTCTCGAATGCCCTACAAATACTTGATAAGTTATCTATGTGTGGGAATTGTAATATCTCGAAATACCAGAGACTAGAACTTGGGGGATTATTAATTCGAGATCGTAGAAATGTAAAAATTACCGAAATTTACCGTGAATTTATTTATTTTTTCACCAAAAATTGCGCCTCTTCGTGTACGTATATGGGTCACATTCAGGGTCAAATTAAAAATGATCTAATGTCAATATGACAAAAGTAAAGTAAAAGTAAAAATATTTTATTTAAAGTAAGAATTTTATTTTTATTTTCTTGAGCGGTACAAAGAAAATAAAGGCAATAATTTAAACATTATTAATAGATTAAGGTGTAATAGAAAAAACATGTCTCCATTGCAAAGGAAAACAAAACTAAAGATAGATAGCCATAATGGTTTTCCAAACCGCATGGTGGCCCTTCGATTTGTGAAGCAAGCATTTTCCCATGAAACCCAACATATGCGATTGTTACCCAACTTTTTGGACTAGATTCAAAACGGACATCAAACTTTATGACAGTCGACTGTACGAGTGACACAGCAAGTTTTCTTGGGGTTAAAAGAAAAACGTTGTATATTAGTTGTTTAGTGTTTATATTACTGAATTGAATTGAATTAAAATACACAAATGTTTTTAGTGTTCGTAATTTTTTGTTGAACGAAAATCTGTGACAAATCAAATAGCATTGATTTATAGCTTGTGAAAGAAAAAGAAAGATAGAAATACGTTTATTAGACAGCACAAAACCACAAATGTACAAAAAAATAAGTAAAAATAAAATACAAAACACGTAAAACCAAACAAGTAAACCTAATGTGCTTGTGACTTTTGTGACCTAGTGTGATTATGACTAATAACTTCTTCAGCTAATAACGTCTTTTGAGCACTATAACCATACAAAATTAAACGGAATACGAATAACCTTAACGTCAAAAATCCCCGACTCCAACTAAAAAAAGAGCTGTTACTTTTGAACGGCTAAACAGATTTTCATGAAACATAGTTATGATGATACCCAATTATACTCGCCTTCAATTTTAAAATACTGCATTGAAATTGATCCATCCGCTTTGGAGCTACGATACTACAGATAGATACACAGATACATGGATACATATATACATACTACAAACTTATAACACTCCTCTTTTTTATCGGGGGTTAAAAATATGGTATACGGGTGGATGCTACTAAATAATGCCTAGGAAAAAAACAGCTTCTAGACACAAAAACGAGAGATTACATCAAGCTGATCTACTTGATATAATCCCTTGGTTTTGTGTCTACGGGTTAGTCAGGGTTTTATAGCGAAGCGTTTTCTGTAGCATAGCAGTATTAATAAATGTGATAGATTGAATACAAAAAAAATACTTCCTATTTATTTATTTAATAATTTATGTACACACAGGAGATTGATGAAGACACATAATACATGATATACGAGAATCGTAAGAAAACAAAGGTACTGCTTATTTCACAAAAGAAATCTCTTTCAGCAGACCTGCGAAAGGAGTATTTAAAACACAAAATCTAGACAATGATTTATTTATGTACACACAAGGAAATAAAAATGATGATAATGACGGTAATGTTGTACAAGAATAGAACAAAACTTAAAACCAAAAATGTCCAATCCTGTTTCCTGTATTCCAAGCACCTCTCATTGAAAGTTTAAATTTGACATAACAAGTTTCCGGGTTGTAATTTTGAAGGGTTAAGTAGTTGTTCACATAATATCTGTTTAAACTGTAAAGGGGTGTAGTTCGTGTATTTAACAGGGTTATATTAGCGCCGACGACACTGTGCGCTGGTAATAATAATGTTAGTAACATTTTTTGAAGTGGCAAGACCAATTATTTCACTAATATCGATGTTAGAAGATTTTAAAAATATTGACAACTAACCATTACTCCTTCCGTTTATTAATATAATGTTTATTTCCCATTTCACTTGCTTAGGAGTAGAATTTAAAAAAATACTATTTTAGCGGATACCTCCACAATCGCTTTTATTTCTTTGCGATAAGCTAACAATTTTTTATTTTTTAACTTCGTAAAGTTTACTAAATGCTTTTTGTTGCGAAATATCAATAACATGATCTATTGTAACAGTACATATTATATTTCAGCAATAAGAGTTTATAACCACTTACCTGTAGACATAAAAAAAACTGGATGTAAAATTATATAAGAGAGTTTTAAAGAAATGGTTAAATAAACATGTATTTTATAATATACAAGAATTTTTTACCAAAAAAAGTGATTGTAATGTAAATTATTTTTAGGCTAAACCATACTTGTAATGTTAGCTTTTTCTCTAAATACTATTGCAACACCCGACTGGGTATGCTGTTGATACCTATATTTATAAAAACACCTTTTTACACAGTTTCTGCAATAAATTTCTTTGTCTTTGTCAAGAATTTTTGTATTTACAACGATATTTTTTCTCGGTGTGAATTCCACATAACACGATTTTGAGGCGCATCAACCAATCAGCGTTGTATCACAAGAGTAACACGTTGAGCGACTAAGGTGTGGTATGGAGTAGTGATGTAGAATTTAATCTGGTCCCGGCGATGTGAGATGAATTTTTAATGAAGACTTTTATGTGAAGCGTTGGAATAGTTGAAAGACGTTACGCGAAGGAGACAACATTCTTGCTACGTTATCTTAGGAAGGTAAGTGTTACGAGGAAACGAGGGTGGCGTTGTGTCTATACAAACGTATGCCCCGATTTTCTCTTTGGGTTTCATTACTAACGCATTGTTTTTTTTTAATATGATATAGATATCGATCACTAGCATGTTCTTACTTTTAGCTTTTTTCTGATTAGTTACTTCCTATAGGTGTGACCCCCCAAAAATCCATAAAATGGCCTAGTTTGAACGGTATCTACCATGGAGTACAATAACCGTGTATCTACAGACGTTCAATATACAGGGTTACTGGTAATATGACGGCAATCCGTTATGGGGATGTAGGAGAGATCATTTGCAACCAAATGACTCCTGATGACTCCTACGCAAATGTCAACCATTTTCGAGTAATATGTCATTTTATATTTTTTGACGATATTCACATTATACAACTTTGAACATTGATAAAAAAAAAGCCAATGCATACAATATTTTTATATTAGTATTATCTGTTTGCTAACATTTCAGTACATAATATTCAATCATAAAATGACAATTATCTGCAATAGTTTTGAAATCAGAGCTACAAATCGTTAGGCATTTCATAATTTTGAGCAGGTCTTGTGACTAAAATGGTCGATTTCTGCAAAATAACACAGAAGTACTTTATCGGCAGAACATTTCGAAAACATGTACAACTTTTCAGCTATCCAACGAGATACAATAATCTAACAGAAATCAGAAATTGAGTGAAAAGAATACAATTATTGTGATAAAGACAAAATCAACTTCAACCAAAATTGCATGCTGTCCTCCGCCTGAGGGGGGAGGAGGGGTGTGCCGGACTCCTACCGGCTAAACACACCACGGTAGTCCACTTCGGCACCTACAGGTTTGTTTTGGGTACTCTTAGAAAATCGCGCCGAACCTAACCTAACCTAACCTAACCAAAACCTAACCTAACCTAACCAAAACCTAACCTAACCTAACCAAAACCTAACCTAACTTAAGCTTTTTTTTTTACTTGGTATAACTGGAGACTTGAGAATCACTGTTCACCAATGGTTAGACGCCAACTTTGGATTGGCAGATGAGGCCCAATTCCTTGTCCAGCAAGATGCCCAGACTTAACCCCAATGTCCGGCACACGCCTGGGGCCCCAGATGGAGGACAGACCTATGATAGGTTCTCACCAAGTAAAAAAAGTAAAAAAAAAAGCTTAAGTTAGGTTAGGTTTTGGTTAGGTTAGGTTAGGTTAGGTTCGGCACGATTTTCTAAGAGTACCCGAAACAAACCTGTAGGTGCCGAAGTGGACTACCGTGGTGTGTTTAGCCGGTAGGAGTCCGGCACACCCCTCCGCCCCCCTCAGGCGGAGGACAGCATGCAATTTTGGTTGAAGTTAATTTTGTCTTTATCACAATAATTGTATTCTGTTCACTCAATTTCAGATTTCTGTTAGATTATTGTATCTCGTTGGATAGCTGAAAAGTTGTACATGTTTTCGAAATGTTCTGCCGATAAAGTACTTCTGTGTTATTTTGCAGAAATCGACCATTTTAGTCACAAGACCTGCTCAAAATTATGAAATGCGTAACGATTTGTAGCTCTGATTTCAAAACTATTGCAGATAATTGTCATTTTATGATTGAATATTATGTACTGAAATGTTAGCAAACAGATAATACTAATATAAAAATATTGTATGCATTGGCTTTTTTTTTATCAATGTTCAAAGTTGTATAATGTAAATATCGTCAAAAAATATAAAATGACATATTACTCGAAAATGGTTGACATTTGCGTAGGAGTCATCAGGAGTCATTTGGTTGCAAATGATCTCTCCTACATCCCCATAACGGATTGCCGTCATATTACCAGTAACCCTGATATATAGGTATATATTATATGTTCTTTCGTCTTTCTGCGAACTCTTTTCATCTTAATTTATATATCTTAGTATTTATTCTGTAGTAGGTATACCATTTATAATATAATATTGATAGTTTCGAGCGTATGGCACTCGTGGGTTGCAGCTGAAAACCAGCGTCAGGTGGCCAGTATCACTGCCTCCTGACATTATGTTGAGCTGCGACCTTTTGGCACAATAACTCTTTTATTTTATGTTTTCTTTGTTGGTTTTATTTATTTTTTGTTGTGCTAATAAAGTGTTTTTCTTTCTTTCTTTCTTAAGCGTCTATTGCGATTTCATTATTATTAACAGTAGTAGTTCTAGTAAAAATGTCTGTAAAATATTATAAACAGCAATTAAACGGAATCCTCCTTTTTATATTATGTTCTTTGCTTACGGTAAAAGGTATGTAATACAACCAAGTAATTAGGATTTTTTTTATAAAAATGGTCAGGACTTAGTAGGTAATTAATTATAAATGTTTATTTTTCGAAAAATAAATTTTCATTTCTGACCCAATGTTTTTGGATCGCAGAGAAGTCTCCGATTGGGTATTGTGACAAAACTTACGAGCTGCCTTTGTCGGATAAAGACATGCGATAGGCTGAGATAAGATCGTGATAAAATTGTGACAACAGAGATCCATATTTTGTTAATATTACAAAACAACTTATATTCTAGTGTTAGTAGTACAAATATAAAAAATAGAATAATGCACACTCCACCCAGAGGCCGCCCAGACACGAACACATGTGTCCTACCTGATCAACCTCCGCATGAAGTGTCTGGTATTTGGAGTATAGCACGTTCTTTTTTTGAAATCCCGTTTTTTTATAAAATCTAATCCCGAATAATTAAAACCGGAGTTGCCTAGATTAAATAAACAACACTAGTTGCTATCTAGGCTGATTCCCTGCGATAGTCTGAAGGCGGGATTCAGGTTAACCGTTAAATTCTAGAGATTAATTTCGTTACACGTAGGTCTTCAAGACCGATATAGAATATCGATACTACCGATTATGATAGCTTGAACTTAGGTCACAATATTGTGAAGATGTATCGAGTATTAGAAACTGGCGTTATGCTTACGTAAAATTTTGTTAAAATAAATTAAATGTTGTTGTTTGTTTTTTGCGGTTGTTTTCTCTTTTTACGGTGGAATACGGTGCAAAAAAAATTGAATTTCAAAGATTTAGAAATATAAAAAAAATTGTTAGTAAAAATCTGATTTTGCGGCATTTCGGTAAATCCTGACCTTAAAATCAATTGAATCTCTTAACAAATTCTAAATTGAATTTTCTTGTAGGTATACCACTTAGGTAGCAAACAAGCATGCAGCTGGATGGTAAGCGGTTACCGTAACCAATGGACGGTTGCAACACCAGGGGCATAAATTGCGCGTTGCCGACCCTGTAAAAATCTTTCTATTTTTTTTTAAGAACCCCATGCTATATTGCTAATGCGTTTTATGAAATGAAATGAATAATTATATTAATTAATTGTAATTAATGTACATACCTACTTGTTACTGAAAACTTTAAAAATATATTTTGTTTAAAATTCGCTACTCTCTCAGAGTTCATTATTCTCGTAATTGGAGTGACTCAAAATTTAGTTCAGTACTTCGATGCATATAATTTTTTTTAACAGTAATCTTATAGAATGATAGACAGCCTTGACAATTTTGTTTAATATTGTTGAAACTTAAATTAAAATGATGACAGACTTTATTACTTTATAAACTGAAAATACCAATAAAGCTAGGTAATAAAAATCTTATTGTGAATTATGATTTTGGTCCTATATCCAGCAGTAGTATCCATAGAGTGCTGATTATAAGAGAGTCTGAGTTTCTTGGTTCCACGCTTAATAATATGTATGGTACACCGCAAACTGCCCTTTTTCTATTTCTTCCAAGTCATGTCCATCCAAAGGTTGTCTGGAAGACATCGCTTTTAGCGATAAGACCGCCCATTGTACATGTTTATTTTTATAAATAATGTATTTGTATTTCAGGGTTACAATAAAGTTTATTGTATTGTAATAATCTCAGATAAAACCAACTCTAAAAATATTTCCTAGGCAGGTAAATATTATGCTTTTCTAGATAGATAAACTATTTTAATATAAAAAAAAGCAGTCAGTTCGTGATAACAGCCGATGCAAATCGAACTAACTATTTATGGTAGGTACCGTTTTAGTATCACAAGTCCTTTTATGGGGTTATAGTACTCTCCTCTCCTCATTATGAACAACTTTTAATATGGGACCAAACCTGAAATTACGATATTCAACTTTTATGCTAGGGTTGCAATGACATTTTACAAATAGACGCGATGCCCGCGCTCTATATTGGCAAGATAAATACAAGGTAAATGCCCTGCACCGACTGAGAGAATGAGCATGCAGCAGCATGCCACGTAACAAAACGTCTATATTCACATTTTTCTAACAACCGACATGGCGTATGGTGGCTTTAATTTTCTTTCCCTTTCTTCGCGTACTGTATAATTTATATGTACTGCTGTGTAGCTATAGTAAAGTTTACGCCATTTTGTAGTGCATTCATGTTGGTGTATGGCCCGTCTATTTGTAAAATGTCATTGTAGGGTTGACAACCCTCGCTCGCCGATCCGATAAAAATTATAATAATATTTAAAAAAATAGTTGTAGTTAAATTCCAATCCTTCCGGGAGGTGTAAATCATCCGTTTTACAACCGTTCACTAAATATCAAAGGCGTAAATCATTGTAATGTAAACAATATAATTTAACATTTAGTCAAACACTCGGATATAACCGGTCTATTTGATCCGCCTGACTATTTATACTATTAAAGGCTGGCGCATTGACAAATTTATCAATGCAGATACTTACAACGTTAATTCACTAACAACAAGTCTCATTTTACGATGGCTCAGCTTCAGCTATTAATTTTCGTCTAGCATTACCAACTTTATCATTGCAGTTGCGTTCAACCTTTTGTTCCTCTCCATAAAGATGATTTTACGTTGACCTAGCTAAGTTAAATCTGTTCCTGGTGTGGTATTCTGCAACAGTAGCACGTTTTCCATGTATCGTATACGATTTATGAGTTACGTACGTTTCGGAAATCTGTTCCGCTAATTAAAGGTGTCTGTATAAACATTTCGCTTTTGTTGTTAAATACCTTTAATAAGGTTTAATATGTGAAAACAGGCCTTAAGCTACTTACTTTTCGGATTATGAATATTTAATATAATTATTATTTCAACATTATTTTGCAGGGAAGTCAAAACCATGAGATTAAAATAATCGCTGACACTGAGAGGTTTGAATGTATAAGCATTACGGAAGGTTAAAAAGTCCATACGATAGTCTAGAGGAGAGGTTCTTAACCTTAGTTGGCGGACAACCAGCGGGTCTACCGCGTAACTAAAATTGTAATGAACATCGACATCGGTATTAAACTTCAATACGTTCGTGAGAGTCTAAACTATGAGCTAACTTGTAAAAAAATTACCTATCATATAGTTGGGACTCCTATCTTCATGATCGGTAAAAAAAATACAAGTTAGCTCAAAGTTTAGGCTCTCACGATCGTATTGAAGTTTAATACCGATGTCGATGTTCATTACAATTTTAGTTACGCGGTAGACCCGCGGAACCAAATTAAGGTCCGCAAAACAAGTTATAAGCCTATCTATAATAAATTAATTCTTACGACGGCGGCTCAAAAATCACATTGATTTTCAAGTAAAAAACAAGTACAATACGTAGGTAAACAGATGCATGAAGTGCGGCGATATAGCCGCAATTGAATGGGATAGCGTAGTGCGGTGTTTCTTCTAGTATATGGAACATAATAGTTCAATGATGCACCAGACGATTTTAGAATTTGTCACTTGTAGAGGCTCTTTCTGTGCACCCCAAGTTTTCATGTGGTAGTCTATCTAATTACGGTCTTGAATGGTCATCCCATTCCCACTTTTCACGTAAATGCATAAGAAGCAAGTAAGAGATAATATCAACCAGATCATCAATCAGTTTACCAAGCAAGGCGGTTTTGGTAAATGATCCCTTAATTCCGATAATTTAATTGTGAGGCGCAGGCGGTGCAATATACCCACATATTTTTTTATTATTTTTTCTACTCAATTTTACACTGTTGCCATCCTAAAAAAATGTATTCTTTGTCTATGCACCTGTCCTCTTCTTATTACCTATGAGTGTAATTCTAGTGTGTCTTGTTTTTGTGGCAAATAAATGATTTTTCTTTCTTTCTTCTTTTCTTTCTAATTCCGATCGACGACAAGACACAACAAAGACAACAAGATAAAAACACCAAGACACAACAAGATAACAACAACAAGACACAAGAACAACGACAAGTTTGGAACAAGTAGGCCCAAATTGAGCAATGGTGCTGGTGATGGAAGAATCGCGACAAGTCATAAGGCTTTTGATCCTGATGAAGGAAAACCTCAATCAATCTAAGTAAAACCATCAAAAGATAAAATACAATTTTATTCATTACTTAAGTAACACAGAGGATATTTTGATACCATGCAAACTTTCAAATTTCCATATTCATCGACGACATAATTACAGCTGCGCATCGATCGATGTTCCAACGCGCAATAGTTGTGAACTTGCTAAGTAATTTAAATTTTTATTCTGCTTTGAGTGCAATTAGGTGCTAGTGTTCCTTTGTGAAACTTCTTCTAGATTGGTGGAATTTGTTTTAGCTTTTCTTTCTTCAGACAAGGAAGTTAGTACTAATATTGATGCTCCAGCATCGATCGCTAGAGAATCGAAACGCCAGCAAAATGTATTGAATTTACTTTAGGTACAGATAAACAGATAAACATTTTATTGATAAGTATTTCAAATTTAATGTCATACATACAATCGTAGTCACAATATAACACATTTCATTTCATTTCATCTCATTTCAAATCAACATACATTATTGCATTACATTAATTAATAAAGAATAATTAAATTCTCTACACTAATCTACCCACAAATTTTACATTCATCAATATAAATGGAACACAATTTCATTTGGTTTCCATTAAGAACTGATCGACTGTATAAAGCGTCTTCTCAACGAGCCAATCTTTAAGTTTTGTTTTAATAACTGTGCAGTTACGTGTGCTTGTGATATGCTCCGGTAGGTAATTGTAGACCGTTGGCCCCTTAACGAATATTCACGTGATTTGTAAATATCAGTCCCATTTTTATTGACGTTTCTATGTATGATCATCGAAGACTGTCATTTTGTCAAAGGAGGCATTTTGGAGAGACATAAAATACCTATACATCGTGACTCGAAAACTATGTATATTTTCTGTTTTTATGAAGAAATGTGTCAAAGACCTTTACAATGATTGTCCATTAGAATATACACATATATACATAATTCCTATATAATTATAATGTATAAGTATTTGTTTTTATATATTTTAGATAGGTATTATTTGTACGGAATACCTATGTAGTTGTAATTGGTTTAGTTTAGTATACCATAAGTTTAAGTGGTCTAAATAAGTTACTTTTGTAATTTTTACACATTGTGTCAACGTGTCTGTCATCGATATTTCCTACTAGGACTACTGGACTACTGGAAGAAATTTCATTAGAAATAAGTAGTTCCATTGTGCTCATATGTCTGTAACATTTTTATTACCATGTTTCCTTGTGTGTACATAAATACATTCCATTATGTTAGTGTAATACTAACCGAGGGGAACCGAATTATTTTTGAAGGTTTTCACAAACTCCTAGATTATAATTTTTGTTAATACTTCAGTTGTCCGCAGATCCTTTAATGTTTTACCGTACAATGGCGAGGGTTGATGGCTCTTAGCTGAACTTAAAATATAATAAGCAACAACAGCTAAGAGCGTATAAGTGGTACTCAAGCCCCATTCAGGACATTTCTAGGATAAAAAGGAACTTGAAATATGTAGAAACTCAATATTTTTAAAGGGGTTTCGGGACACGAACAAATTCTTTTGAATGATTATGGTACATTAATAAAGATTAAACTAGTTTACAGTGTGGATCCTGGCTAAAAATTATTCTTTTCTTTTCCCATTGGTCAGATTATGGTATCATTGGCAATCTTATTTTGAGGCAAATCATTATTATCCTAGTCTTATTTTTTTAGTTTTATTTTTTATTTATTTTTATTTAGTCCTAGTTTTTTTTTTTTTTTTGGTAAGAGCTGCGAGAGTGTAATGTGAAATTACACTCTCGCAGCTCTTACCAAAACATTGTACTGATCAAGATTCTAATCTGCTATTTTAAAAGAGTTTCCATGGAGTTTCTTGTCGGTTCTTCTCTATAGGATCTACTATTTGGAAGCGCACACCTAGAGTCTCGACATTTCATAAGTACCTGTATCTGGTTTACATGAAATAAAGATCTATTCTATTCTATTATATTCTAATTGAAAATTGGCAGTATCATCTGCTTTAAAGTACTATGACAACATAATATTATTGTGACCACCAAGATTATTGCCAAGCGTGGCATTTCCTCACGACCGTTCATTCATCATTCACAGCTTTTGTCAACCCACTGCAAAGGTTAAGCCTCCTCCATTTTACGCCATCTTTCCTGTTTTCGGCCGACTTTCCGACAAGCTTATTTATGTCATCGACCCATCTTGCCATCGGTTTTCCTACGCTCCATATGGCCTTTATTTTCGGTCGCCATTCCATCATGGATTTACTCCAACCGCTGTCACCACATCTAGCCAAGTGTACTGCCCAACGCCACTTGAGTTTTGTTCCATACACTGTAGTTTATTAGTAGGTCCATATAGCAATGGATTTTTACAGGCTTTTTATGACTTAAACCATATAAAATTTGATCCCCAAAGTTCTTCTCCATAGGATCTACTATTTGGAACCGTGCACCTAGTCTCGACATTTCATAAGTGTCTGTATCTGGTTTAACATGAAATAAAGATCTAGTTATTCTATTCATGTGAACACACACCATACTTGACGTGTCCCGGATAGCTACAACAGTTTTGAGACCGAAAACAAGATTAAACACGTCAAAACGAAAATTGCAGAAGTGGGAAGGGAGGTTCACAAACACGTCAAAAACGAAAATTACAGAATTGGGAAGCGAGTTTCTATTCCCTTCGTCAAACGAAGTTCAAACATTAAGGGCCCATGCTTCATATTATAACCAAGGGGCTCATATTACCCTACTTCACCTAATTCGCGCACCCCTTAAAAATAACATCGTCATATTGTACTGCAAAACTTTCGTCCTTTATTTGACTTCGTCGTTGCCCCTAGCATTCGTACTTTAATATTCCATCAACGAATTCCGTCCTCGCCGTGCGTTTATTAAAAAAGTCTTATGTTTAATTTAAATCTTTCTCTTAAAAATGTCCCGTATAATAAGATCTCTTTCCGTGTCAGAAACAAAAAATTCTCGTAAACAAAATTGGGAGGAAATGCAGTGTGACAGAATGTTTTTCCTTGTTACAAAAATAATGGGTGGTGTAATCCTGAAGTAAGAGCTGTCTTTTCTTGTTCTTTTTCTTCTTGTGTAAGAGGCGGGTATTCTATTATATGCAGATGACTCGCAGTATCTAGGAACTTTGGCTTTCTATGTAGTACCAGGGTTTGATTCCTGGACGGAAGTTCAATTTTTAACACCCGACAAAAAAGAGGGGTGTTTTATGTGTGTTGTGTTTATCTGTGTATCTATGGATCTGTGTATCGTAGCTCCAAAACTCCATTTTTTTAAATAGAAAGCTAGTTTAATGGAGTATCATCTTAGCTATGTTTCATAAAAATCTGTTCAGCCGTTCAAAAGTTACAGCTCTTTTTCTAGTTGGAGTCGGGGGTTTTTGACGGTTACGTTATCATAATTGGTCTAGATCACTTCTAGCTCTAAATTCACAGCTTAACGATACAAGGAAGCTTATATTTGTCTGTAGTCTTAAAAACTAATTTATTTCCTCATTTTTGCAACTTGTTTCAGAATTTTATATTTCTAGACTCCATCATGTCTTTTTATGCCTAAAACATTATGAAACCAGAATACAAAAATATGGATATGTAGATTTTTTTCTAAAGACCTAAGAGCGCCTAAATAAGGCGTCAGGCTTGAATACATAATGGAGCCACTCGCTGCGTACGAACATAAGGGAGAAAATAAAAAAGTTTGTATAAAAGTAAAAGGTGCTTATCTGTAGGCGAGTCTGGAAGTAAAAACGAAGGTATGTACCTAGTATAAACTGAGGTATTTATTTATTTATTTTATAATTTATGTACACACTACAAAAAAGAAAATACATAGAATAAGGAACACTACACATAGTATTTGACCTGTTTGACGTCGAAACGCTCGGGTCATAGGGTCGAAATTCACGTCTCCTTATTAGAGACATTACAAAACGGTTGGTCGACGCTACGCGTGACCCGAGAGCTGGCCTATTCTTCGGTAAAAAAATAAGCATTACCATTCAACGTGGCAATGCTGCCAGTCTTCTGGGCACGCTACCAATTGACAGCGATGAGGAGGAGTACTTTGACGCCTAAGTGCTCATTTTGTATATTAATTTTATGTTTTGAATAATTAGTTTTCTTAGATTTATCAATATAAACTTATTTTATTCACTACTGTAGGATTCACGCACCACGAAGTTTTGGAATCAATAACCATTAACGGTTTTCCCGATCACATACGACATGGGGACCTTCAAGAAAAGAGCCTACACCATCCTAAAACGTCGCAAACGCATCGGTCCATCCTCTGGTGTTGCGGATGTTCATGGGCAGCGGTGATCACTTATCATCAAGTGGACCGCAAGCTGGTTTGCCCCCTATAATATAAAAAAAAAGTAACCTAACCTTAGATTATTGATCGGTTGTCGCTGCCGTTGGAGCAGCTGCGACAACCAATCAATAATCTAAGAACCTAACCGTCAAAATCCCCCGACTCCAACTAGAAAAAGAGCTGTAACTTTTGGACAACTGAACAGATTGTCATGTAACATAGCTAAGATGATACCCTATACTAGCTTTCAATTAAAAAACTGTATTGAAATCGGTTCATCCGTTTGGAGCTACGATACCACAGACAGATACACAGATACACCGTTACACAGACACACAGATACACACTACAAACTTATAACACCACTTTTTTTTGTCGGGGGTTAAAAAGGACCGTCTTACGACTGGAAAGACCTAAACGCCGCCATTGCTTCTCACAATTACCATTTTACCTGAGTTAAAAATTCCAATATGCACGGCAATTTAAATAATTGCAAAAGTGACTTTGTATTGGTTCAATTCTAAGTCTGAGCTTAAATTTAATCCCTGAACCTACAGGGCGACTGCTTTTATTTGAAATAAGTGGTATTCTAATGTAATTGTTAGATAAAATTCATGAACTTTGTTTCTTACAACAACAAGGTTACAAAGGGTTCATTAACCCAAAAATAAAGGGACAGAAGAGTTCTCTCCTTTTTAGAGACATTGCAAAACGGTGTGACCCGAGGGCTGGCCTATTCTTTGGTCAAAGAATAAGCATTGTCATATGCTGTCAGACTTCTGGGCGCGATGTCAATTAACAGCGATGAGGAGGAGTACTTTGACTCTCTAACTCTTCACAACTACAAAGGCATGATCCTGGAAAATATCCATAACGTGTAATACTAAACACAGGCGTATTGCGTTGAGGGTTAAAATTCTGAATTCATAATCCATTTAATAAGTATCAAGACGTCATTAACCTCGCTAATGGCAAGCTATTACAAAAATCCAGGCTAAAATCTCTTGCAAAACTAAAACACAAGAAAAAATTGTAGAAGGTCAAGTCCATACGAACGCAAAAAAATTACAGAAATAGGCGGGACTTATAACCCGAGCTATTGTACTGCAAATTGGGACGTGATTTGATTTTTAATGCAGTCACCTGGTTGTAATTTTTGATCATTTTCATTACCTATATTATTTGTAACTTCAAAAAGGAAATGAAATAATTTTTATAGGGTCGGCAACGCGCGATTGATGCCCCTGGTGTTGCAAGCGTCCATAGGTTACGGTAACCGCTTAGCATCAGGTGAGCTGCATTGTATGGTCATTTGTGACCTTAGAGGTAAAAAAAAAATATTTTCAAAACAAGGGCGATGAACTTGTGTATAAAATATAAACACTACAATACAATGGTGTGAAAGTGAACCTTCTTAATGTATCTATTTAGTGGAACTAATGAGAATCGCAAGATTTATAGCTAGGAAACCTCATTAGCCTATGTGATTTATAGTTCCTAAGTAGCTATGCTAGCGTTTCGTATGTAAATTCTCTTTTAGTATTCAAAGAAGGCTAATGTATACGAATTTTAGTGTGCCTATAAAAAGAAGCACTTGAAAATAAAGTAATTTATACAGGATGTATATTTATAAAAACCAACCGATTTCAAAAAAGAGGAGGTTCTATGCTCGACTGTATTTAACTGACTCCAAAAAAACGGAGGAGGTTATATGTCCAACTCTATGTATTTTTTTATGTATGTTCACCGATTTCTCTGTCAATTACGGACCGATTTTAATGACTCTTCTTTGATTTTCAAGTGTTTTTATTCGAGTTGGTGAATTTGGTTAATATCTGACGAAGATCTTCGAAAATAGACAATGAAACTCTTCAATGGATAACAGCAAATCACTCGCGATTACTGTAATCGTATGTTAATGTATTGCTTATGCCACAAAAATAGAAAAGTAAATTAAAATTATGAAAAACTAAAAAATAAAACGTATAAAATAATTTTCTTAAAAAACTCTGGGCCTTTAATTCTTCAATGGCACCGACTTCAGAAACTGTTAAGTTTTTTAAGAAAGTTATTTTATCCTGTCGGCGCATCACCTTATGTGCCTTCAGGCGACACCGGGGAAGGCGCGGGGTCGCGGTATCGATCCCGGCTGCGCGCGCGCTACGCGCCGCCTTCCACTCACTCAGCTGACAGACGCGCTTGACTACGGGCATTTCTTTGCTCCATTTGTAACTTTTAATTATGGTATTAAACCTATTTTTATACAGTCCACTATCTTATTCATAAACCCCGAACGAGCCTATTCATATCCTTTCTAGTTTTTTGAAGCCGGTTTCTACTTTTCACTTGTCACTGTAGTGTCGACCAAACGCTCTGCGATGTGAAAAAAATATTTCACGCAAATAATGACTGCCTGTCCAATTATTGTCATTCGCTCAATCCAAGAAACATAAAGCTTCATAATATTGCGATCACAAATCAATATCGATACAGTCACGATTGGAAGTGAAAAAACATTTATCGATTCTTGTTGAGATTGGCCCCGCTCATCGTGACATCGTGATTTTCATTTTACGGAACCAGTGAACTGGGGTCGCCATGATTCTGGTCTTAGTTTCAAAGTAATTTATTTGGCGAAGATGTTTTTTGCTGTGTAGAGTAAAATGGTGCGATTAATCAGGCATACTTTAAAATAAAATTTGGTTCACCGCATTTCTCTTAGACTGTTCAGGAGGTAATAATACGGCTTTTAGGGAAATTACACTACGTATTTAGTATACGTTTAGTACGCACAGTATGCGAAGTAAACGCATGCGTCATGCTCGTGAACGAGTGCCGTCTGTCGGAACTGGTCAGCTTGTAACTGCCATGGCAATCTTATTCACAGGCAAATCATTATTATCCTAGTCTTATTTTTATTCACATTAAATTACATTATTCTCGCAGCTCTTACCACAACATTGTACTGATAAAGATTATAATCTATTTTTTGAAAAGAGTTACCATGGAGTTTCTTGCCGGTTCTTCTCCATAGGGTCTACTATTTGGAACCGTGCACCTAGAGTCTCGACATTTCATAAGTGCCTGTATCTGGTTTACATGAAATAAAGATCTATTGTATTCTATTCTATTCTTAGTATCACGTTCTGTGAACGTACACAAAAAGTCAATCAAATCCAATCTGAAGTTGCCTTAGGAACTTCATGAAAATTTCATATTTTTACACTTGTCATGATCTTTAGGCAAAGCTTGTAAAGTCTCCAACCTATTCTAACAAAAAATAATTTTATTTACACGTGTAGAGTAGATAAATGCGACATAAATTTCTATATCGATGTTCCTTCATCTAGTCGAGTGAAATATGATTTAAAAAAAAAACTTGCGTAAAAGTCGCAGATTTTTTTATACAGCTTCACAACATGATACCAAATACGTGGTTTCATTTATTGTGATAACATCAGATATTCAAAGGCGGCACCCTGTATAAAAATCTTAGTATATAAAATAAAATGAACCTTGTTTTTAAGATCAAGAGAAAGTCATAAACCAATTGTTTCATTCAATCCAAATGTACCAATATTTAATATGAAGCTATATAAATCCTATAAGACGGTATTTTACTGACTGATTTCAGCGTTACGTACGAACGAGCTAACCAACCGTCGGAATTTCTCGTTTTATATCGTTTTTATGGGCGCCCTAATATAGTCTGGGATATGTGGGCAGCCTTTATTAGTTCCCGCTGTAGAGGTCAGTAATAAATCATCTTTTCCGATAAAAGCATAAGCGATATATAGCGAGTTATATATATATTAGTTATAGAAGTGTGTATATTTTTATATATTCCGTGCTTATGACGTTTCTATTAGTCGTTTCAGTTATTATTTCGTAGTTGTATTGTTGTGAGTTTGTTGTCTGTACCGCTACCATGAGTTTTCTGTGCCGTCTAACGTTCACGTTCACATGCAATATTTGTATGGGAATTTTTTCAGCGCCCCTAGCGGTATAAATAGTGAACTAAAGTCACTATACAAATATTGCATGTGAACGTGAACGTTAGACGGCACGGAAAACTCATGGTAGAGGTACTGAATGAGTCGTTATATTACTTAGTGATTTGGTGTTTATATTTACTTTCATAATTATAGCAGTTGTTCAAAGGCAACCAGTAGTTTTGATCGCGATATGTTATCAAATTATTGATCACAGATTGCAATTATATTTTTATTTACGGGTCTATCAGACCCACCAGGCACGCCTGCTGTGTGATTTTTATCCACCAGGCACCACCTTAAGGGTTAATTCTAAGGAAACAACATTTTAACAGAACTATATTTATTATCTACAGTAAAACTGCTGTAATGATCCCAAAATTTGTAATCCCGACATTAAAATACCCCTTGTTCTGTCACATTAAACCTTCCTCTCTTAGTTATCTTCTAACGACGGATGGTATCATTTAAATCATTAACCTGGGCATATTAAAACATCTAAATTAGACATCAAATAACCCGTTACACCTTAATATCTCAGCAATAAAACAGAATAGTTTAAATACACAGTACACACAACTATAACTTGTAACTATTGATATAAAAACTTGTAGACAGCGACTTAACAATGTCCAAGTAAAATACGCGCTCAAATCGAAATTGTGCAAGAAGCGCGTAAAGGTATCTCCAATTTAAAAAACATCTACAAACCCGACTTCTTAAAAAGTAAACTTTAAATAAAAACTGAAAAGAAAAAAACAACTCCAATAGAATTCTAAAGCGACTTTAATAGTCGGGACCCATTAAAAATCGAGACCGGCTCAAATCTTCCCAATATTTTTTAAGAAGTCAGGTTTTTTATTTTTTTTATTAACTTTTTACGACCACTAGTAAACTAATAATTATCATTAGCAATTGACAAAATCTTGAGACATTATTTTTAAAGAATTATGCATCTCGAGTTTTTATATCAACGTTTTTACCTTTACATTTCACCTAAAACACAGATCTCGCAAGAAATTCGAGCAATATCCCACCCATGTGTTGTCAAACATGCAATATAAGATGTATTGCAGCGTCTTATGGGATCTCGTAAACCTCAAAGGGTCACCTAAGGGACATATTTCAGTTGGAATGTGTCGCTGTTGTGCTAGGTCCGACTCGTAAAATAATCTGAGGGAATGTTTGACAAGATTCTCTTAATTTGTTCGGAGTTTGAATTATTTGAAGGTTGTCTGAATAGTTTTTTGAACTTCGAATATTGAACTCATTGATGCGTTTTTGTTAGTAATGGCACGTAATAACTAAATGGCATATTCTAAAAATTTATAAAAAGAATTAGAATATTTTTTTGGTAATTTTTTTTCTTGTGTTATAGACAGCTGAGTCGGAGCTGAATCTTTGCAAACTAATTATGTATACACGGCCAAGAACAGTGAAGTAAAACACCGTTAGGAAACGGCATGTTTCTAGGAAGAATAGAAAAATATCTAAGAGTATCCGCACTTATGCGTGCGTCATGCTCGTGAACGGGTGCCGTCTGTCAGCTTGATAGACTGGTCAGCTTATAATAACTGCCATACCAATTTTATTCAGAGGCAAATCATTATTTTTTTATTCTTATTTCTTATTCACAGCAGCTCTTACCACAACACTAATAATCAAGATTGTAATCTATTATTTTAAAAGAGTTTCCATGGGGTTTCTTGCCAGTTCTTCTCCATATGACCTACTATTTGGAACCGCGCACCTAGAGTCTCGACATTTCATAAGTGCCTGTATCTGGTTTACATGAAATAAAGATCTATTCTATTCAATTCTATTCAACGTAGTTGAAAAAATAGTAGACAGATGGTGATTGGTGATACTGATAAAAGTGGGAGAAAAATAAAAAATAAAATTTAAAACATAGCTATCCTGCTCTAACAAATCTAAGTATTTTAGAGTCTTGATATTTCTTATGTGCCTATATCTGGTTTACATGAAATAAAGATCTATTCTATTCTACTGTATTCGCGTTGTTAACCCTTTTTCATAGAGGAGAACTGAGTCCTGTACTGAGAAATTAAAAAGCCGATAATATTGATGATGACGAGCAAGAAATGTTTTAGTAACATAATTTAGTTCCGAATTATCCGAAAATATAGGCCGAGCGAATGAGGACATAACTTGTGGGCGAGTAAGGAAATATTTATCATTTTAAAACCATACGGATTAAGAAATTCGTGATGAAGATATTAATAAATTGGTCGTAATTTTCGTGCGTAATTTCTACATTCTCACAGCACTTTGGTTTCCAAGAATACCACATATAGCTGCTAAGGCCTAAAAACAGACTCAGCTTATCTAAAATAGAATATTAATGCTTCACAAATTCCGTGGAATCTAGGTCTGCAATTAATCCACAGACAAAACAATTTTCTAAGCGTATTGTTTACACAGCGCGTATGTGTGTGTGTACGTCGTAATACGAACGTATTGTATTTTCAAGGCTTGATTCGTACGAATATTTTTGTGTAAGGGTGACGACACACTAATGTACTGGCTATTGAGAATGTTTGAGACTAGCAGCGCTAGCACGACAAAAAAGGGAAGAGATTACAGATTTCTGACAGAACTTTTTTTCCGTTTTTTTTTTTCTTTTTTTTTTTTATTCGAAATAAATCACATCTCTTTACAGTTTTCTCTCTTTTTTTTTTTTTTTGTCTTCTGGCATGGAGACAAAGAGCGGGAAAACGGGATTGTCTACCCGCTGAGCTAAATTGTAAGTCGGACTCTGATACAAGCTGACATGGATCAACCTTGTCAAGAAGAAGCGTTTTTGAACAAAAAGAAAGTCACTCAGTGAATGAAGTTCTAATAAGAATAATAATAATAATTCACAAAATGGATAATCATAAGCCTCTCTTTTACTGTGTTTTGTCTTTTATAATTTCAGCAATAGTAAAAAATTTCAGCAATAGCAATAACTAAGTCTCGATTTGAGCTAATAACATCATGAATGGTAAACTCAGCCTTCTTCAACCTTTTATCAGCTACTTACCACTAAATGTAATGCTTTAAATGGAATATAGATCTATGCTTTCTATCAATGTTTTGCCTTTAATTTTGCATGGTCAGTAGCGCGATGAGCGCATCGCGCGTAATACAGCGAGAAGAAAGTAAAAAAAAAAATCGGCAACTCCTCACGTGAAGTGACGAGACGAGTCAGTTGTACCCAGAATTTTATTATTACCACTTTTTGTAAGGCACTGTTCAGCTATAGAAGTACCACTTAAATTAAAAGTGCTACGCTAATAGTGTGATACAACCCTAAGGATTGACCGATTCTTGAAAGTATTTGAATAAAAGATTATCAGAGCGTTGCCTTTGGCTAGACCTTGAATTTTTATTGTGATTAATCATGTCCCAAGATTGATAGTTAAGACGTATTTTGGCAATGATTGGGAACGAATTATTTCAATAACAATATCTACTTTGCTAAAATCCAGAACACTTATTATTGAAAGATGAATCTTTACCAGAATAGCCACATATTATGTTTCCATGTCACTATTTTGGTAGGTAAGTCATCCTAATTACATTTAGTAATTTTTTGACTCGTAAAGAAAGAAAGAAAGAAAGAAGTATTTATTTGACACAGCACAAAAACAATTTTAAAGATAATATATCAAAAATAAAAGAATAAAACATGTAAAACAAAAAAAAATGAAAAATATTTATCTAAAATAAAAAATGGATTGTACGTCGCAGCTGTGTCAAAAAGGCTTCCGCTCAGCTTAAGCTGTCGCGCTGCGAGAAGCCCGACAGCGCTGGTTTTCAGCGTGAGCCACATCGAGTGACGTTATGTGTGCCTACGTGTACAGAAAATATATTAATTAAATATGAATTAAATAAATAATAATTACAAAAGAACTTGTGTGTGTTGAAATGATTATTGTATGAAAATAAAGACGTGAAGGTAACATTAAATTAATAATTAATTCGTAATACTTAAATTAAATAAATCCAGCCCATTACTGCGCTCCCGCGGCTCCATAATTATGTTATTGTTAACTTGATTTATGAAAAGAGTATCCATGGAGTTTCTTGCCGGTATCTTCTCCAGGACCAACCCACTTGGAACCGTGCACCTAGAATCACGACGTTTTTAAAGTGCCTGCAAAGGCCCAGTTGAAATATAAACCTTTGACTTTGACTGTCCCCCTGCTGGGCACCGGCCTCGTCTCGGAATGAGAAGGGTTAGGCCTTAGTCCATCACGCTGGCCTAGTGCGGGTTGGCGAACTGCACACATCATCGAGTACTTTATGGGGCCCTTTCAGATGTGCAGGTTTCCTCACGATGTTTTTCCTTCACCGTTATGGCAAGTGATAATCAAATTCTAATCCGTACATGAATCCGAAAAGTCAAAGGTGCGGGCCGGGTTTGAACTCAGACCCTCCTGCATGGAAAGCAAGCATTCAACCGCTAGGCTATCACTGCGTCTCGTTATACTTAGTTAGGGAATTTTTCCAGTTTTACATAAATACCATGACTGGTATCTAGTTCTAGCCATATAAGAAAGAAAGAAAGAAAGAAAGAAAAGCAATTTATTTTTACACAAATTACGATATAACTGTTTTAACATCATATTATTAGCCGGATTGGTTATAGCACAATGTATCTTTTATAACACAGGATACATTTTGTTATAAAAGTTACAATGTGTTATCACTAAAACGTTGAATTATTTTTTGCCAAGAACTTCACGACGAAGATAATATTGCTGTCAATCCACCATGTATACCTACATGAATGATAAACTGAAGTTTATTTTTAACGTTGAATTGGAATAATTTTGATATGGATCATTATGAATATTTTGAAACTATCCACGCATACTATATTCTACACCCAAACTTTTATAATAACAAGAATCTCCTATTCCCATTTAACAAAACGATTTTACCGTTAAATATGCAATTTCTAAATTGGCATGCATCCTATCACTTTATTCAAATTATTTCTCAGAATAACCGTATTATGTGTAACCAGATTAAATTTTTATATTTGCCAAAGCCATTAGCAGTAAATTCCATTTATGAAAAAATTCAAATAAAAAAATGCTTTTACGTGCAAGGAATGAAGTTATAACTGATATCAATGAACTCATTTATATTTAAAAAATGGAATTATATTTTCTTTTGCTACTTCTTCTGTGTGACCAGACTTTGCATTTACAATCTCTAGAGAAATGTATCTGCTTTTGATGATTAAAAAGAAAAAAAAGATCCGAAAAAAGTTGCAGCAAAATAATGCCGTCTCTCAGAATATTATGGTTTTTCAAATAAAGAATGTGGAATGAGAACAAATTAGAAAGAGGCATTTCTTTGTTTCATTTTTTAAATAAAGATTTGTGTTTATACTTTTTAGATTTTTGAAGTCGGTTTTTACTTTTTCAACATTTTATACCAATCAATTATTAGGACAGTCAAAATTATGTGAATCAAGGGGATTCCTCACGAGATATACAAGTAGTTCTAGCATTGAATTTATCTATTATGTATTAATTTATATTTATGAAATAAAGATCTAAGTATTCTATTCTATTATATCTACAGAATTTTTTTTTATGTAGTGCGCAGAATTTTTAGAGTGATTTAGTCTCTATTCCTAAATGCAACCGCAGTTTTGGGATACACTTTAAAATAAAACGAAAATTCGACTTATTATTATTTTAAAATGCTTCATGTAAAATGTACAAACTTAGTATGGGGGACACGCATAATTTACTAGCGCAAGCCATACAAAATCAAATCAAATTTTTATTTTGTTTTGGAGTGAATTTTAGTACTGCAATTGCAATTGGGAACGGACACTGAATCACTGCGAATTTGGCGCACTACATAAATAATTATCTTGTATAATAACTAGGTAAGTGTTATAGGATTATTAGGTACTATTTTCATTGTTCTTGAATGTAACGGCAATGCTTTTATGTTGCCAGCTCACAAAACGGAATTCAAGCAATCATTTTCTTATAACAAGTGAATTCTTATTAAGAGAAATCGTAGAGTTTCTCTTAACAATAGCCAGAACCTAATCATTGTGTCATTTATGAACAATCCCTATTCAGAAGAGATTTCTGACACACTGGTGGAAAGTTCGTCAGATAAATTCGAAGCGCACGATTATGACAAAATTGCTACCACGCAGATCGCAATACCGTCGCGGTGAAATCTTAGATGGGTGACTGCTTTTACATTTTGTCACCAAGCAGTGAAAACCTCCTAAGACTTAAAACACAAAATTTCACTTGAGGAAGAAATAAATAGATTTATCAGTCTAAAAAATAAATACCTACAACGTTTTTGAAGAAGTTGGATTTACGAGAAGCAATAGACGATATTTTATTTTTATCTCAGTATAATTTACAGCATAAAATATATATTTTTTTAAATAAACTGGCACATTAAAAATACTGGCCTTTCATTTTTTTTTTACGTTTATTACGCTTGTATCTACGTAATATTACTGTCATTGAAGCAGGCGGAGGAATGGCGGTGCGAAAGATCTTCAGTGCCGCATGACAAAACCGTAAATGAAAAAGTTTGATTAAATACTTAGTCTATGATTATAATATTATTATTTTTTGTTATAAAGGCTATGCAACCTACAGATACCATAGAGATAATATATAGTAGTACTTGTACTATTTCTATGACAGATACCTACACGTTTCTAAATTTTATTTCGTATACGAATGGAAATACCTTAAATAATAATTCAAACTGGCTTTACCACACCCAAGAAAAGTCATATTTTTTTTATATTAGCCGTGATTTGACGATGAACTACATAACAATTTTGAAATGATTTATGAGTGAATAAATTAACTTGTGAATGTACAAAAGTGTGTTAAATTAATTCAAAGCGTGACAAAAGGCAGTATTACCGTGGTATTATTAGGCGTTAAGTAGCCTGCAATTTACAATTAAATACATCGCTGCGAAATTATATTTAACGCGCTTGAACAGTTTCTTACCGCCGTTAGTGTAATGTATGGTCCTTGACGAAATAATAGCCAACATACAAGCTGTCAAAATTAATAAAATTTATAAAAGAAAGAAAAACTAAAGAAAGAAATATTTATTTGACACAACACACTAAACAACAAAAAATAAAAGTCAAAGAGCAAAAAAGAAAAAATCTGTTAAATAAGATCTGTACCTATATACGTCGCTGTTCTTTTTAAAACGCTTTTATTAGCTTCACTTGTAACTAACTAACTAACTATGTAAAAAAATCTTGGAGGTTAAATTTGACCCACTTCCAGGTTTCCGATTGAGCTGAAGTTTTGCATACACGTTTAGTTTGGATGACAAAAGCGTTTTCTTTAGTTTTTTTTTTTTAAACTATAATATTTATTAATAATAGATATAAAATATTTTCCATATTACTCAGGGATAGTGTAACTTTAAATTAAAAAAACTGTATTGAAATCGGTTCATCCTTTTTGGAGCTACGATGCCACCCACAGACAGATACCCAATACACACTACAAAATCAAACACTCCTCTTTTTTGTCGGGGGTTAAAAAGCTGCACGAACATTGTGTAGGTATGTCACAATTGTAAGAAATCCCTAACCATTCGTAGGTATCTTTAATGATACCCGCCACTAATCTGGGTTGCCGAGCCACTCCGCCATATTGGTCACGCAAATGTCCCACATTCAATAGTTCTTTTATTTCTTTGGACATTTATAGAAGTTGTATTAGGTTGGTTTATTTCGTAACGACATTAGAGGTGTCGTTTATTTAGATAATTAACTAATTAAGGAAATACACTTTTCGTTTTTAACTCCTGACAAAAAAGAGGGGTGTCATAAGTTTGTAGTGTGTATCTGTGTGTCTGTCGTGGCATCGTAGCTCCAAAACCGATGGACCGACTTCAATGCAGTTTTTTAAAAATTGAGAGCTAGTTTATTTGGGAATCATCTTAGTTATTTTTGATTAAAATCTGTTCAGCCGTTCAAAAGTTGCAGCTCTTTTTCACGTTGGAGTCGGGGGTTTTGGACGGTTAGGTTATTTATCATAATTATAAAACGTTGCACCACGGTATGCACCTAGAGTCCCAAAATTTCAAAATCTCATTTCATTTTATCATCAATACTGTATCTAGGTGACATGAAATAAAAATCTATTCTATTCTATTCTATGTTTGGTCTGTATTGTACAAGAATTGCATCTCTTGTACCAACTGTATCACTTTTACTTAAAAATTTAGAACTTCCTGGAATTAAAAATTTGCATTGCTATTGTACTGCCTTTTTGAATTTATGTGCGGGTCAGAATTTGATTATCACTTGGGTTAATGGTGAAGGAAAACATCGTGAGGAAACCTGTGTATCTAAGAGGGCCTCATAAACTTGATGGTGTTGAGTCCCCTAACCCGTACTAGGCCAGCGTGATGGACTAAGGCCTAACTCGTTCTCATACTGAGAAGAGGCCCGTGCCCAGTGGGACAGTAATGCCATATACGGTGTTTTCTCAATTTTGAGATCTAATTTTATAACGATATTCATATTTCGTATAATTAATAAATCCTATGTCTAAAAAAATTTGAACTAAAAGAAGCCATGATTTATCTTTATTTATAATATTTTAATTACAACAAATTTAATAAAACTGAACAACTATGTACACTGCTTAAATATCTAAAATATAAAAGTATACAAAATGAGCACTTAGGCATAAAGGTACCTACCTACTCCTCCTCATCGCTGTCAATAGCATGCCCAGAATTCTGCCAGCATTGCCACGTTAAATGACAATGCTTATTCTGTGACCAAAGAATAGGCCAGCCCTCGGGGTCACGCGTAGCGTGTCGTTTAATCGTAATAAGATTGAAATTATTTAGGTATACACGAAAAATACCCCGTTATTATAGCCGTATATTACGCAACATATAATATAAACATAAAAATAAACTTTAAAAAATACTTAAAACCGAATTCAAAAAACTAAAAAGTATCAAATAATTTTCTTAAAAAACTTATCAGCTTCTGAAGTCGGTGCCATTGCCAAGCCTTGCAAGCATTGACGTTTTAAAGGCCCCGAATTAAGAATTGAGAACCTCCTGCTCTTTTGAAGTCGGTTAAAAGCTTTCAAAAAGCATAATATTCCACTAACCAATGAAGCAGACAACAGAAAAAAATATTATTATCACGCACCCGTTGAAACAGCAAAAAGCAGGTAATTTGGAGTCCATAAACAGCGCCATACAAAAAACGCCGAGTGATTCAGCCCCAGGACATCAATCCAACTTTTTAAATTAAAGCGAGCAAAGAAACTCAGGATAAATGCGAAATGAAAGAAACACATTCAAGTTTTACTGAACAATTTATGGAATCGCGAGTTTTTTGAACATTCTGTTTTTAATTTTTATTCGGTGGAACGGGGTACGGAAGTAATTTTGTGGTAATAGATGCTGAATTACTATTTAATTTCTGTTCAGTACCTCTACCATGAGTTTTCCGTGCCGTCTAACGTTCAAGTTCACATTCAATATTTGTATAGTGACTTTAGTTCACTATTTATACCGCTAGAGGCGCTGAAAAAATTCCCATACAAATATTGCATGTGAACGTGAACGTTAGATGGCACGGAAAACTCATGGTAGAGGTACTGGTTTCAAAATCAAGAATCCGTTTATCAACATTCGATAAAGTTATACGCACATCGGCTAATTATTAGGCAACTTATAATCGTTGCTGTGACCTCGACGCAAGAAGATAAGGGGCGTGAAATATAATAACCTAACACTCAAAAACCCCTGACTCCCACATGAATAAAAATATTATACCTAGTTTAAAAAAAAAAACTAAAGAAAACGCTTTTGTCATCCAAACTAAACGTGTATATGCAAAATTTCAGCTCAATCGGAAACCGAGAAGTGGGTCAAATTTAACTTCCAAGATTTTTTTAAATAGTTAGTTACAAGTGAAGCTAATAAAAGCGTTTTAAAAAGTACTGTATCTTTTGAACGGCTGAAAAGATTTTCATGAACCATACATAAACAGCTAAGATGATACCCGATTAAACTAGATTTCAATTTAAAAAAATCCATCTTTGAAATCAGTCCATCCGTTTTGGAGCTTCGATGCTCCAGACAGAAACACAGATACACACTACAAACTAAAAACACCACTCCTTTTTGTCGGGGGTTAAAAATTGCAAAGAACGAAGCTTTTATATCTCTTAAGCTCACTAAGGAAGCAATCAATAATGTTGCAAGGCAGCGATTTTTAAAGCCATTAAATTATTTCCATCCTGCAAAGGAGAAAAACTTAAAATGAATCGCCTGCTTATCATTTCACGGAAGTTGAAGGAAGCGAGTTTATATAACGATGTTCGGTACTGCAAACTTGTTGCAGTATTGAGCTCGGTTTAAGAGTTACACTGCTTTGTGATTTCGAGTCAGCGATTGAATCACGGACTGAATTTGCTGTGTCAAAAGATATTGTCAGGATTTGTACCGAATACTTCTCAGAAATAACTTAACTTATTAAGTGGATCTCATTGGGGCCATAATTTTTCACTATTAGCAAAAAAATAAGTTTACGTAGGTCTCGATTTTTATTGACTTCGTAATGTAACTGTACAAGTCTGGATGAAACAATCTGCCTAAAGCCGGATTTCCATTATTTTGTTGTGGTGTGCTGTGTCGCCTTCTGACGCAGTGTTAGCCAATCAAAACTCGTTGTGGTATGACGCACTCCTGAACAGATTCTTTTGATTGGTCAATCCTGCCTCATGACCCAATACGACATAATAATGTAATTCCGGCTTACCCTTTGAGGAACACGAGCGTTATGCTATGTTATGTATCAAAATGTAGGTTATTAGTTTTTTTTAAAGGAATAGTAATATGACCAATGCTTGGATGTTATTATCTCTCAAAGTGCTGGTAACAATTTTTATTTTTAAATTCATTAAGTAAGTACTAATTGCCGTACTTCTTCATTATTTTTAACCCCCGACAAAAGAGTGGGGTGAATATGAGTTTGTAGAGTGTATCTCTATATCTGTCTGTGGCATCTTAGCTGCAAAATGGATGACCCGATTTCAATGCAGTTTTTTAATTCAAAGCTATGGGAATCATTTTAGCTATATTTCATGAAAATCTGTTCAGCTGTTCAAAAGTTACAGCTCTTTTTCTAGTTGGAGTCAGAGGTTCTTGACGGTTAGGTTATGAACAGATATCCTTGGGCCGATTTTTTCGTGGTTTGGTTTCCCAACATCTGTGCTAGCGCCCTAACAGCCATGGTTTCATTTCTGGGCAATATTTGGACCAACTCTCAAAGATTGGCAATGTCCTTTGTGTCTTCTAGAAAAAAATATTCTGTCAAAAAGGAGGGAAACCACCATCGATGGAAACCACTCGTGAGTAAGGTTGTTCACGTTGCTTTGGCGAACGGTTTCCAGCAAAGAATAATATAAGCTACTTCCATCTTTTCTCATACAATACAATAGGCAGCTAAAGTAAGTTTATATACCGACGTTCGATACTGCAAACCTGTTGCAGTATTCAGCTCGGCTTAAGATTTATACGGCTTTGTGATAGAGAGTTACCGATTAAGACACAAACTGAATTTCTAGTGTCTGTATTGTGCCGTTGTTATCCTAAGGCAGGGATGGCGAACCAATGCACGCGTGCCACAGATGGCACGTGACAATAATGAGTGAGCATGGCATTAATTGGGACCCTAAATACTTTTAATTTTAGAAAAATGAATATCGTTTCACACACATAATTATACAAGTGTCCGACGGCAATCGTCGGGCTTCGGACCGCCAGGCAATATCACCTCGCTTGGTCGGAGGATCCTCCCTTTTCAATGGAGGAACACCATACCTCGTTCCTCCACGTATATATATTATTATGTTTTATGTCCAGACATCAGTTCAGGTTTAGATTGGCCTTCTTATTGGTAATGTTTTTTGATGACGAAATTCCACTACAAACTCTCAAATATAAAAACGCCGAGTTCTTTGTAGTATCCGACAGCTACTTAAGCATGTAAAAACTTTCTTGGTCCTCGGAAATGCAGTATTTTAAATGAACAACAAAGCTTGTAGCAACACAACATTTGCAGATGTCTGTAATGGTATTTGTGATAATAAAACGAAATCTAAAATGTTCTTTCTGCGTTCCGACTGTAACTTGCTTACAGTTTGTATAAATAATTGTAAAGTCTGCTTTGGTACTAGGTACCTACTACTTAAGGATACTGACAACTGTAATTTAAGCGATGAACAGATGAGTTGAAGATTTGTGCTCAGAGCACGAAGTCGTCAGACAACTGATTATATGGACGAACGTGCATCACGCTCGACGAACGCCAATCAGAAATACACAATGTGACGAGACCAATTTTTACCCGACAACGGAGAGGGATTATGTTTGACCGGTATATATGTATGTATATGTATGTATGTATGTATGTTCATCTGTTCCCTCATAACTTCTAAGCTACTTATCATAATTCAACAAATGTGGTATCGTTGGAAGCGTCTTGATGGTCCGCTGGTTATAGGCTATGTGACGTCACATTATATTTTATATGGCGCACTCTAGAAGACATAAAATAACGAACAAAAATATATTTTTGTTTGATTTTTGCATGTTGGGTATCAAAATAATGAAAAGGCTTAATTAGCACATTTCAAAAATATATATATTGATGGCAGTTGCTCGCGGCTCTGAAAAAAAAATTAAGTTCTAAAACTAAAACGCGACTACTGAAAAAGTATGAAACAAGAAAATATTAATACAGATTCATAGTGATATTCAGAGGATAGCCGTGGTAAAAATAAAAGTAAGAAAGTCTATGGTCTGTGGTCGTGCGAATAAAAAAATCTTTTAAAATAAAAATCTACAACTCCGTGAGAAACCTCACGTTTGAGGTATTTGCAGTGTGACTTGAATATATTTTAATGTTATTTCGATAATGCCTGTACAGAAATACATTTTTCACAGACTGACTATAGAAAAAAATAATAACAAGGCGATAAATACATATTGCAATATAAATCTAGAGCTAAAACGGTACAATTATATTGGACGCTACATTATTAATAGAAATGTGACACATTATAATTTTATGCAATATTTTTTAAATATTTTTAAGCTGTTTATTTTGTAAGTATAGCAGATTGTTATGAAGTTAATGAAATATATAATATATTATGTATTAGTTCTTTAAATAGTAAAATAAATAACCTATTAATTAATGGTATAAAATGTAGCGATTTATTTGTGAATGAAGCCATGATGACAGATTTTGGGAAGGGAAACAAAGACAACAAAATATGTACTTAATCCATCAATAAAATCTATCTAATTCACTTTTGATTTAAAGACCACATAACATGCACTAACGAAATCGAAGTAAAAGTATCTGAATACATTAACCGTCAAAAAGACTCCAACTAGAAATAGGGCTGTATCTTTTTAACGGCTACACACATTTTCATGAAACATAGCTAAGATGATTCCCGATTAAACTAGATTTCAATTAAAAAAACTGCATTGAAATCGGTCCATCCGTTTTGGAGCAACGGTGCCACAGACAGATACACAGATACACGCTACAAACTTACAACCCCTCATTTTTGTCGGGAGTTAAAAACAAACGGAGCCATGGACTTAAAGTAGAACAAGCAGGAGCCTCTAGAACCGTAAAATTTAAACCACATAAATCTGACACTGACAACTATTCATTCTTTATACCCATCAAAACTACAATGGGAGAAAAAAATCCTAATTAGTTCCGCACACTTCTAGGTTTTTGGGGCAAGAACATTTGAATGAGGCACGACGGAACGTCTAAAAATTTTTGCAAGAGCGCTACCCCTTCGAATAACAAAGCCTTCTGTAATTGTCTGGTTGTCGTTGGCTCGAAATCTTAGAATGTAACTTGGAATGCCCGCACTGAGAGCTACTTGCGGTGGTATAACGGAAAAAATGGTCTCTTCTGCAATTTTATGATTTTCAAAAGGGTCGTTATGCCTGTTATACGTAATTGGGTCTGTTGTTGTACTGTCTGCTTTGTTGATTGGAGGGCAGGAATTTTGAGTTTTAAAGAGTTTTCAGTTGTTTTCAGGTGCTTCGTTTTTGTTTGAGAAGTAAAGTGTTTATTGTACTGTAATAATAGTGTGTGCTACTTGATTTTATTGTCAGTGAAGTTGATAATATAATAAGGTACTGTTGTTCCGTCATTTTATTATTTTAAAAAATATTATAATAGTTTGTGTGTATTTATGTAGGTAGGTATATCTTTTATTAGGATGTAATATAATGTCATCAGTTTTATTTAGTTATCCTTTTATATTAATTCCACACTAAAGTCTACATTTCTTTTTCCAACTCTCCTCTCGCAGGTCTGCTGGTAGAGATTTCTTTAGAAATAAGCAGTACCTTTGTGTCATCTTTCCTATTTAATTGTAATTATTCTTCTTTCTGTGTGTACATAAATTATTGAACAACAAATTGTGGATTTGATTTTTCCCTTTTATACAAAATAAAATAGGTACGTCGTGTATACCTAAATTGAAAACTAATTAACAAAAAACTGTACCTTTTTTTGCCCTTCTACCCTACAAAATAAAAAAAAAACCTAACTGATTCCGTTTCAAAGGTAAATTACTGGCCGTTCACGTTATTCGAGTAAAAATATAAACGAGGTCACTTGGTTATTGCTTCAACGCGAGTGTGTATATTAGGTACTGACTTGATGTTAATTAAAAAGAAATTGCGCCTAGCACGCTCTTTGCTGAGGTGAGTTTTACCCTGATATTAATACTTTTTAACAGGAAACCGTGTGTATACGAGTATTATAATATAGAGTATGTTTGGGACCATAGCTAAATAGCATAAACGCTGAGTGAAAGTTAAGAGCGTTTTGGGAACTCGTTGTAGATCGCCATGATTAAAATTTTGTCATGTTTTCGTTTCTTGTAAGTATTTAGGAAAATACTTTGTTTTATTTTTTAATATTTTTGTCATACCGAATCCTGATACTTGGATTTCTTCGGTATCGTGAGTAGAGTGTAATAATATAGATCTAACATGCATACACCCGTAACCATAACAACTATCTATTGGTCATACAATTATATAGATGTTCAGTGCGGAAATCGAAAAAACAATAAAATAAAATATTATAGTATAAAAAAAAACTATAGAACACGCTTTAGTCATCCAAACTGAACGTGTATGCTAAATTTCAGCTCAATCGGAAACCGGGAAATGGGTCAAATTCAACTTCCAAGATTTTCTTACATAGTTAGTTACAGGCGAAGCTAATAAAAGCGTATTAAAAAGATAAAAAAACTTTGTCTCTCTAAATGTCTCTTGATATCTATCAAGAATTTATCGTATCCCATTTCATCAAATCTCTAAAGTATGATAGTTATTTCGATAAACCATTGAAAAAAATCCTGCAAACCAAAATTTAAAAAAAAAATCCTTTCTCTGAAACCACAATATGCAAAAAGTAAGGATACATTTTTTACACACACCTACAAGAGGTGGGTTAAGAATGTCTTTGAAGATCAAGTTAAGATTTCCTTTATATGAACCCTTAGTGGTTGTTACTGGAGTTGAGAGCCATCTACGGTCACCTGTGATCCTTTAAGAGTGAGGCAGAAAGGTAAGTACCTACTTACTATTTATTGTTCATCATTGCTACGTCAATGACGGTGATGCAGGATATTTTCTTATGTACTGCGCAAAAGTGTCCGTTCCCAAATGCAACCACAGTAGGTACTTAAATTTACTCCAAAACAAAATAAAAATTGGGTTTTTTATGGCTTCATGGCTTGCGCCAGTAAATTATTATATACTAAGTTGAATTTTCGTTTTGTTTTAAAGTGTATCCCAATACTGCGGTTGCATTTAGGAACAGAGACTGAATCAATCAACAAATTATGCGCACTACATAAAAAATATTCTATATTTTATTAATTTATTATAGCAAAATAGTGACCCGTCCCCGGCTTCGCAAGGGTGTAATTTCTCTACTATCCTTACATTAAATATCAAAGTATTATACCTTCTGTTAAAAATTATCTAACTGATGGTGAAAACCGCATCAAAATCCGCTGCGTGCTTTGGCCGGAGTTAGCGGATATACGGACAGACAGACGCGTAAAGCGACTTTATTTTATACTATGTTGAGAAAAGATTATACGACGAAGAGACGCGACGGCGACGCGACAGTATTAAATTCGTGTCCCACGTTGTCGCAAATCGTGGCGTACGTCACTATATTGAGTCATCATTGTTTAATTTTGTCACAACGCGTCGCGTCTTCTGTCGTTTATTCTACCTACTGAAGACAAAGGGTTATATTGTGATGGCGGTGAGTCTATCGTAACAATTAATGAACTAAAATCTCAGAAAATGTAACTGTGCTCTTATCAGATATCGGAAACTTTTGAATGTATGATACTTAAGCCTAAGTTCACCGCAAATATAACAGACGATTAGAGCAAAATCAGGCGTTTTAATGTCACTTTTTGTGCGGGTAATCGGCCGATTTCATTTTAAAACTCTGTTAAATTGTCGGTGAACATGGGCCTTGGTCGCACACTTCTAATACACTCAGTCTCGTTCTAACCTTCAGTAAGAACGGCTGTTGTCGGCCAAAATAAAAAAAAAGGAATAACAGACTTCAAAAAACTAAAATATAATTATAAAATAATTTTCATAAAAAACTGAAGACGGCTTCTAAAGTTGGGTTCTTTGATGCAACTTAGCTTGGCAGTGGCTTCACTTTGACTTCAGATGCTGTTAATTTTATTACGAAAATTATTGATATTGCTAAAAAAATTAAAAGTTGGTTTTTATTGAACTTTATGTTGGTATTGATTACCATCTTCTACCTAATAAAATAAATCCAACCCATTTCTCTCCCACTGCTGGACACGGCCTCATCTCAGAATGAGAAGGGTTAGGCCTTAGTCTACCACGCTAGCCTGGTGCGGGCGGACTACACACACCATCGAGAACTTTACGACGCCCACTCAGGTATGCAAGTTTCCTCACACTGTTTTCCTTCACCGTTAATCCAAGTGATAATCAAATTGCGATCCGCAAAGGTCAGAGGTGCGGGCCGGTTTATAACTCAGACCCTCCTGCATGGAAGGCAAGCGTTCCACCGCTAGACTATCTGCCGTATCTTCTACCTAAGACGATTGAAAATACGACTTGTCTTTTTTCGTATAATTAAAATCACGTACGAAGCTACAAGTATATTTTCTATGCATAAAAAGAAACCCGCAAATAAAGAGACGTGTACACGGTAAAATGGCTGTTGAAATATTCGCAATTTCTCTCGCAACTTGCAGAACTACTGTAGAGAATGGATGGTCGTGTGAAGTAAGTAATCTTTCATATCTTACTCCATTGTATGTAGACAGAACTCCGATATTACTATCTGAGCTATATCATTCAGAGTTAGTAAAGTTCTTGTTAAGAAATTCTACGTATATTGTATGCAAACTTGGGCATACAATGTACCTATATCAGACATGAACAAAGTATACAGTGCCACAAACTTATCTGACCCGGTCATGGCGTCGCTGCCGTCGTATTTACCAATGTCATCTCCCTTCAAAAATGCCATTTTGAAGTCATTTTTGTTCTGTAGCCACGTTAGTTCCAATTTTGGTCACGGGGTCAGATAAGTTTGTGGCACTATACATAATAACATTGGGAAGATGACACGTGGATTTCTTCTTCTGTTGTATCGTTATGAGCAGAAAGTTTGCTAGACTTGGCCGTTTACCAGACTGCGGGACGCAAAGAAGGGTTATGTTTTTATCAACATCAATCAAAATTATAACATGCAGTCGGAGGCATCTAGGATGTAACGAACGCCGTAAAACACGACTCCAACTGCATGTTATAATTTTTGATAAAGGATACTCGGCTTTCTTTTCATCTTGTTTCCATCTTTTTAGTTCGTTTTTTGCAGTCGGGTTTTTTGTTATTTTTATAGTAATTCATATTCTTTATTTGCATTCCACAGTGTACATAAGGTGGTAAAACAACAATCATGGACCCTGTTGGGCACAGCAAAATATAGGTATATATATAATTTGTATATATAATTTATATATAACTTTTTTATATATAATTTAATTTATTTATAATTTGTTTTATACTAAGCAACATACGTCGACTGGGTACATCAAACGTACGTACGTAGGTATCTTTATTTAGGGAGGCTGTTTTCGAGCACCCTAAAGAGAGGTGAAATGAAGAGGAAAATACATAAAAACTTTGTTATTTATCATCTGTCATAATTGCGTACCTTCGCCTTAGCATATAAAAAGTTACGTATAAAACGCGTTGTACTAATTGTATGAAATATAGGCAAGCAATTGAAAAATATCCAAGGCAATGCGACCATAAAATAATCCTATAGGTACCTTACTAAAAATAAAAATGTGAAAGTAACTTTTTCTCTCAGTGTATCTGTTTGTTACCTTTTCACGACTAAATGGATGAACCGATTGTGATAAAATTTGACAAGATAAAATAAACTTTCAAAAAAATAAAAGCTGACTTCAAAAAACTAAAAAGTATAAAATAATTGTCTTAAAAAACTTAACAGTTTCTGAAGTCGAAGCCACTACCAAGCTATATGAATTGAAGAGTTATAGGCCCCGTCTTCAGACGGTGTTAAGTTTTGGAAGTCGGTTTTTACTTTTTTTTAAGTTTATTTTATTTTTCTATTTTGAGTGGTATAGAAAATACATAAACATGCTATTACAGCAATCGCGAGTGATATGCTGTTATTCATTCA
Organism: Allophyes oxyacanthae; assembly: GCA_932294325.1. Classification (NCBI taxonomy): domain Eukaryota; kingdom Metazoa; phylum Arthropoda; class Insecta; order Lepidoptera; family Noctuidae; genus Allophyes; species Allophyes oxyacanthae. The sequence goes on along the minus strand of OW028633.1, from coordinate 6,772,277 downwards.
AGAGTTCCATTGTATATCTCCGAAGGTCTTCATCAGATATTCACCAAATTTAAATGAGACCACCTCGAAATTATACCCTATCAAACAAAAGAAATAAATTCTAAATCGGTCTAGAGTAATCGCGTAATAAAAATACAAAAAAAAAACATACAGTCGAATTGCGAACCTCCTCCTCTTTTGGAAGTCGGTTAAAAATAATGTGCATCATGAAAGACGACGTATTTCAATCGTGGCATCCTAAATGCTTACGGATGGAGTCACGGGCAAACCGTATACAGAAATGTGCAACAAATTGCCAACGCTCTACCCGTCACTACAATATGCACGAAGACAGGATAATGCCCTGTCAGCTCGAATGACACTACTGTTCAATTGTCCGACAATTACGTCATAGAGCGACAACACAGGAAGCAATCAACTGGCGGGACCCTTTCAGATTAGGGGTCAACGGACGGAGGATGCGGTTGGAGTGACAACTGAACTGGACTGTGGATTTGAAGACTTTTTCTTTGTAGTTTTGTAAGGGATTACCTATTTATGTATAAAGGAAATGTAGGTACAATCTTGTAAAGGCCGCGCGGCCCATGACGTCATTTACATTTATTTACATTATAATTTTTTTTTTATTTTTTTTTTTTATTATATTTCCTTTATTAAATTTTTAACATAGGTACTTTTATATATTTTTAAATAATTTTACAATTAAATAAAAAAAAGATTATAAAAACATTTAAAAATATAAAAGAGTAGTAGGCCACCGGCCGGCATCGGGAAAAGGGTCCAAGCTACCGGTGGTCAGGGCTCGAGAGAGAGAAACCTCCTGACAATGCGCGCAGTGTCAATTAATATGTTTATTATTAAGCCCCCCGCCATTATTTGCATTTTTTAAATAATCCGATTCGGCTATTATTTGTTTTTAGCGTGGGCTTACGGGCCTAAAGGCTCACTTTATTAGCGGAGGTACTTTTATTGGGTTATTGTATTCATCATTAAAAACACCTTTTACTATGGAACCGACCCTGAAATATCGATAAAAACAAATCAGCTGTTCCATACATTTAGTCGGGTAAAATTGAATCATTTAACCATCATCATCACCATTGCGTCATAATTTTATTTTAGGTAAAAAAAAAAAAATTGTGTGGAACAGAAGATTTTTTTGCACTTGTTTCTCGAAAGCGTCTCAGAGTGCCTCTCTGGTTAATCAGTAACGTGGCGAGACCAGGGGGCCTCGAACGGCAACAACACGACTTAAGGCGTCCCACTCGGACCTCGGTTTAGGACATTACTGGGGCGATAACAAGAGAGGACTCCCTGGATCTGTAGATGTCAAAAAGTATTTTTTTTAATGTTTCTCACAGGTGGCTCATTGAGCTTGGTAACGTGGCGAGACCAGGGGGCCTCGAAGCGCAACAACACGACTTAGGGCGTCCCACTCGGACCTCGGTTTAGGACATTACTGGGGCGATAACAAGAGAGGACTCCCTGGATCTGTAGATGTCAAAAAGTATTTTTTTTAATGTCTTTCACAGGTCACAAACATTGGTCCATCTCACATACCCTTATGCTGAAAAGCTATCTGTAGGTCTTATAAATATTTCAATCGATCCCACGATACGTAATACCGAAAACCAAACACTCAGTCACTAAGCCAATCGTGCTGTAATTTTTTTCTAAACCATTACCCGGCTTGAACGTGACTACTAAAGCTTCAGTAACGTTGATACACCTTGCTATATATCTTTAAATTACCTCATTTTGAGAGGTCAATGATCTTGAAGAAAAGCTAAAAGTAGCTCCGAAATTCCCTTCAAATTCGTTCCAACTACAGCTTAGATTAAATTCCGTCGACGAAGGAACCTTCCTTGATGACAGAGCATTTTGTAAAGCTTCGGGATAAAAGGTATCACGGCAAGTGTGGGTTTTTAGGCAAATATCTACTAGCCAAGCGTTATTGGAAAATTTGAGGACACTATCATGTGTTTATGTCAAATATTTTAGAAATATGCTGTTGATTTACTATTTATTCTGTAGTTACGATGAGGGTTCGGTTTTATGGCTACTTACTGAAAGCATGAATTGTTTTTATTTTATTTATGAGCTCTAAAGGGTATGATAATGAACAGTAGCCTAGCGCTTGCCTTCCATGCAGGAGGATCCAAGCTTGAAAACGGCCCGCACTTCTGACTTTCCATATTTATGTGCGGATCGCAATTTGATTATCACTTGCATTAACGGTTAAGGAAAACATCGTGAGGCAATTTGCACACCTGAAAACCAAAAGGCCTCGTAAAGTGCTCGATGGTGTGTGTAGTCCGCCAACCTGCACCAGGCCAGCGTGGTGGACTAAGGCCTAACACTTCTCATTTCGAGAAGAGGCCCGTGCACGGCAGTGGGACAGTAATGGGCTGGATTAATTATTATCTATGTATATGCACTATGCATATGTCTATGTATTGTGTATGTATGTATGTGTATGCACAAGCTTTATTTCGTAATCACAATATTTATGAAATACGAAAATTCAAGGAATTAAATTATCATACGCGTGACTACAGAGAATTCAATGTCATTGTACACTCAGCTTCGTTCTTTTATTATTTTTAATACTACCGGCCCGTCCCGGCTTCGCACGGGTGGACATTTATTTATAAATTAAACATTTTTTAAGTCATATTTTTCCACCTTGGGTTACATTATTGGAGATTTCGTAGGGATCCGTATTTTTTAAAATAAAATAAGGCCTATGTTTTTGTTATAATATAGCATTCCATTGGTAAAATAATTTTAAATTTTTGGTCCTTGAGAAGATACCGGCAGGAAAATCCATGAATAAACTTTTCATAAAACAAATTTTCAATCATATCTGAGGTCCCTGTAGCGGCCCCGGCTGAAATTCGACCTGAGTTTACACAATATTACAAAAAATAAATAAAAAGAACAGCAAAAATCATATAAGTACCACTATACTTTAAACAATACAAGTAGGTACATACTTAACATTCAAGCCAGCCAGTTTTGAAAACAAGGGAAACGCTATCAATTGGTGTATTAATATATTTCAAGAATGAATACAAAGAAAGAAAGAAAGACTAGACATCAGACAACACAGTGCACAAACATAAAAAAAGTAAAAAAAAAAACCAAAAAAGTAACAATAAAAACAATGTGCTGTCGGTATGCCAGTACCAAATGGGTTGCCAACTCAGCATTTGCATACGAACACCCAGTGCTGATTTTCAGTTGGCACCCCTGCAGTGATACACGGACGGAGGAAACAAATATTCATATACCTACATATTAATATGGAAAATACGATACTATTTAAAATACCTACTAGTGACTAAAAAACATTACAATAACGGCAGAAAAACACGTAAGTTTACTTAGAAATATATCATACTGCTGACTGTACTTTTAGACGTGATCAACATTTTTCTGAACCATAACAAAGAGACGGATTTACCTAATCCTTCAATTTCAATAATAATGAGAAACCAAAATTATGTTACGATATAACCAAATTGAAATATATTAGAAAACGGGTGATGCTCCCAAATTATATTATGTGAAAAATGAAAATACTATATTGAATTTAAATTATAAAATCGTATTTCGTAAGACAAAATACGAAAGATTTTTTTACACACGTAGATTTTGACGGATAGAACGCAGTGATGAACTGGTGATAACAATAATTATGATGACATTGAAATATCGATTGATGATTTTGTCGATAATTCTCTAGTTCAAATTCGGCTTGTCCACCTCTTCACTTTGTGTGACAAGGTGGCCTATTTGACACTAAAATATAATTTTAAAATGAACTCTTAAAACTTTTAGTGTGTTACCTGCACCTATACCTATCTACCTACATATACCTACCTAACCCCAGTTACAGTGAAGTGTTCAGTGATTGCGAAAAATCTTGTGAATCATTCTGAAAAGTGCTGACAGTGTTTAAATCCACCATGTGGGACAATCCAGTCCGATGGTACTAATCTCGCTCAATCGTGGGAGCTAAAGGTTGTGTCATTAGTTATAAGTACTTATACTTAGTTAATTTTAAGACACTTTGTATTCCTATGTCAATATAAAGTTATTAAAGGACAAAATTAACTTTTTAAAACTCCTACCTGACGGCCACCTACATAATTAGTGCCAGAACAATGCACACTACTATTTGCAAATGGAACACCGATCTAATAACAATAAAAATTCAGTACACGACACTATCAATATAAAAGTTCCACTAAAATCGAGCAATGCGCTCCACACTTATACAGCCCGAAGGCAAGCGAGATCCATTTACGAATCTTTTATTGCTACCAATTTGAAGGCATAAAGCCTTTGATATTTGATTTAGAAACGAAATTCGGTTTATTAACGTTGGCTTTAATAATGGAGAGGTGCAAATTGGTAATAAATTGAGGATTTTGTGATGTGAAATGTCGAAACTGGCGAATGCAGAATAGCATGTAATTAATGTTCGTAGGATGAAAGGAAACGATGGCGTCACATAGAATAATGATTACTTACAAGCTGGAAAGATGAGTGTACACTCACTTGAATTGTAATAAGTAAATGTTAATGTACTCGGTTAGCTACAAGAATAAGACGGTTTCAAGAATGTTTTAACTTACCCATCATAATATACATCGATTGAGGCACTGTGCCAGCAGTTTACTATGCTTACAGTATACTGCTGCAAATAGGCTATTTCTAAAAAGAAAGCTAGCTGGATAAGAAATGGCTGATTGACAAACGAATGATTCTGCTGGTAAATTGGTCTAATTAAAAATCTGATTGAAGTTAGTATCAGAAACGATCCTAGCTATCAAAATAATACAGACGATAAGTGAATTCAAAGCAATACGAAGAACCTAGATCCCAAACGTCTACGTGACAGTCCGTAAGGAGGATAGTTTGTTAGTGTAGAGCGCTAACGTATGTTATTCAACCGTGCGAGGGATTTGAATTTGAATTCTGAACGGAATATTTATGTTACGTTTACAAATCTGGAATACGTAGGAGTAATGTGATATTGTAGTTCCTAGAAATGATAATTCCTTATTCATTATTTTTTGTTCGAAATGTTTGTATTAAGGTTTCGAGGAAGCTTTTTAATTTGTGTCGCCTTTGAATTTGAGGATCAAATATAGCCAATTAGCGTTTAGAAAAAAATAAAAACACTGAATTTGTTAGTTTTTCAGACGATAATTTTCTTAACTTTATGTCAAATGATTTAATGCCTACTGTAGATTACCATCCCAAATCTATAACAAAACCAACAGTCACAAGGGATATTAGTCCTATAAATCCATTGTCTTACGTAATCTTAATGGTAAAATTATGATTTAATTACAAAACAATTTCTATTGCTCCAAGTTCATAAACAACACAAAACAATACGTAATACAGAAGCTGATTTCCGAGCTGAAATCGAATAAAACCGAGTAAATACACAAAACATAGAAACGAAAACATGTAGAACTATTGCAAGCGATTGAGGTTCCGGCACAGAATATCGCGGGAACGAAATTTGAAATTCGATAGCAATCGCGTCGCCGGACGTCACAGACGTGTCCCGGATGCATCCGGGCCGGACGAGTCGTACTAATCATTTGGTAAGTTTGTCGGTACTGATAATTGGGTTGTTGTTTTTGGTACACTGGATGTATTGTAATTGGGTAACGTCCTCATGAATGCAAATGCAGTTAGAGATGAAGGTAGAATCAGAATTAAATTGAAAGAGATGTTGGAGTTAAAAATGAAACAAAAATATTTATCTTTGTGAGGAATATTTGAAATGCTAGTTGTTTGTAAATGTAATTGTTATACCTCTCATTTAAGATTGTTTTTTGGTGCATCTACCTTCATTGTATCACCCTAAGGTTGTCTGGAAGAGAATGCCTCCGGCATTAAGACCGCCTTTGTACATTGTACATGAAGCATTTAAAATAAATAAATAAATGCTTTTAATGGTTAGATGCCTCTTTTTTAAAGTGCTACAATATCCGTGAGATCGAATTCGAAAGACAAAAAATCAACTTTAGCTATGTTCACATAATATTTGAAAATTTCATACAACACATTCATGGTGCAAATTAAGTATATCTACAGCTCAGTAAAGGAAAATAGTTATTTGTTATACAAGAGTGCAAAGTTGCTTTTTAACCGCGTGTTCAATTTTGATGACCGAGCAAGCGAAGGATTCTAAAATTGAATCACGAGCGCAGCGAGTGATTCAAAATTAGAATCCTGAGCGTTAGCGAGGGAATCAAAAGAGCACGAGGTGAAAAATCTTTGCACTCGAGTGCAACACGTAACTTTTCATTCCACCTCAGCGAGGAAATGACTAAATGCAAAAAAAAAAGTTTAATTCACAAACTTAGTGCACACGATGTTCTAAATTCAATTTACTTTATCCTCTAGAGAATAAAAACGGCTTTTCCACTCAGATATTGAAGATTAAAAATACTTTTTCCGAGATGGTGGGATGAAAATTTACTTTATCCTCTAGAGAATAAAAACGGCTTTTCCACTCAGATATTGAAGATTAAAAATACTCTTTCCGAGATGGTGGGATGAAAAATACATTAATTGTAAAAGAAAAATAAAATTCATAAAAACATCTAAATTATGTATAGTATATAGGGTTATTTAATACACGTAAATGTTTTTCAGAGAAATGTAACCAGCTCCTGCTACATTATTAGCAAATACTTGGAATATCAAACCTAATTATTCGACGTAATTCATGGAAAGTACTATAATACAGTCTTCTTGTGACAACATCTTTAGTATTATATGTACCTAATTAACTTTAGTATCTTAAAAACTCTCTCCTTGGAAGCTTTTATTTGAAATTGAGTAAGTAGAATAAATACGTTTATTTACTTTCAAAATGGAACATTAATTATTATGGTTGATGTACCTATGTTGAATTTAACACGTTCATTTACTATCATTGGTTCTAAATACCACATATTTTTAGAATCATAAGACTATTTTATAAAGTATGGAAACCATTCAAACAAAGTGTGTTTCAGTGAAGCGTTTCGGTGGTTTAACATGAAATTATCATCCAACACTTACAACAAATAAAATACATTGTAAAAGAGTAAGTTCAAAAACTAAAACCCGACTATTGAAAAAGTATGAAACAAGTAAATATTATTACATATACATAGTGATGTTCAGAGGATAGCCGTGGTCGTATGCCACTTTGCCCTAAAGCTTATAATCGCTTACTGCAGTGCTGTTGGGCTGTATTCTTTTGTTAGGGTAGGTAGCATACGACCATGGCTATCCTCTGAAAAGCACTATGAATATCATAGTCATAGTCATAGTAATATTATAAAGAGAGAAATCCTGATTGACTGACTGACTGACTGACTTATCATCAACGCACAGCCGAAACTACTGAAGCTAGAGTCACGAAATTTGGAGAGTAGGTCCCTTTTGTATTGTAGGCAAGCAATAAGAAGGGATTTTTGAAAATTCAGCCCCTAAAGGGAGGAAAAAGGGGGTGAAAGTTTGTATGGGAGTCCCTTAATTTTTGAAGTGAGAAATGTGAGAATTGGTGTTTCGGCTTTTGTTTAGAAATAAAGAAACACGTGTTACCGCCTTATTGGAAATTCATCCCCTAAAGGGGCGAAATAGGGGTGAAAATTGTTTTTGAAGTGAGAAACGTGAAAATTGAGATTAAGGCTTTTGGTTAGAAATAAAGAAATATGTTATACCGCGTTTTTGGAAATCCATCCCCTAAAGGGGCGAAATAGGGGTGAAAATTGTTTTTGAAGTGAGAAACATGAGAATTGGTGTTTCGGCTTTTGCTTAGAAATAAAAAAACAAGTGTTACTGCATTTTTTGGAAATTCATCCCCTAAAGGGGCGAAATAGGGGTGAAAATTGTTTTTGAAGTGAGAAACGTGAAAATTGAGATTTAGGCTTTGGTTAGAAATAAAGAAACTAGTGTCACCGCGTTTTTGGAAATTCATCCCCTAAAGGGGCGAAATAGGGGTGAACATTGTTTTTGAAGTGAGAGATGTGAAAATTGAGATTAAGGCTTTTGGTTAGAAATAAAGAAACACGTATTTCTGCGTTTTTGGTAATTCATCCCCCAAAGGGGCGGTAAAGGAGTGAAAAATGTTTTTGGCATGAATCTCGAAAATGTTGTAGCACTCCTGATACGCACATCCGCCTACTTCACTAACTGTCACTTCCACTTGACGGGCAGGAACGAGAACGACGTGAGAGGATTAGAATGTTTGATAACATGGCGTAAAAAGGCCACATTGAGCAATTCACCTTCGTATCTAACTTGGTAACTTTCAAACGACGACACGGTTGGCACAGTGGCTAAGCGTAGAAAGCGTAGAAAGCTAATCTTTCTACGCTACGTGCCGCGGGTTCAATCCCCGCACGGAACAAGTATTTGTATGATCTACAGATAGTTGTTCCGGTCTGGGTGTGTGAGAATGTGACATGTATGTTTGTAAACTGTACTCTCGATACAGGAGAAAGCCTAGTGAGGACAAAGAATTAAAAAAAAAAAAAAAAATTGCTGAATATGAACCTTATACGCTTCCCCGAATGATAATATTAAGAGTTGTTAATTAAGTGGATTATTTTTATTTAATTTTTATTTTTAGTTTACACTACACCGCGAGCTGCCCTCGTTATTTGTTACATACTGTACTGTCCATCTAAAGGTTGTCTGTAACAAATCGCCAATTGTGATAAGAGCGCCCATTGTACAATTTTAAAATGATTCATTGTGTTATTATGTATATTGCTCCTTTTTTATCAGGTGTATAAAGAGTATTTCTATTCTATTGTATATTTTGTCATTTTTTATGTGAATCAGAGTCATCCAAAGCGACACTTTTACTATAGAAATGATCCTATGAAGTAAGGTCTTAAAGCAACATTTTTAGATCCCTTGATTGCTCAGTATGCGCCATCATTTACGTCTATGGAATCCTGGGGCAGTCATGCCTATCCTGAACCTTGCATTCTGGTCAATCTTGCTACGATGGCATAGGCAATTATCATGCGAGAGCTCAAGCCAACACTGTACCGTAGCCGGTAAAAGAGAAAGAAAAGAAAGAAAAAACATTTCTTCAGCACAGACATATTGACAACTTATGAGAGAGAAAGAAGATTAAAGATAAAAAAAATAAAAATAAAAACACTTCAAAAGTTGCACCGCGCACGCACGGTACTGAAAAACATCAAGGTAGTTTTTATACTGGTAGACAAAATTTTCATGATAAACATATTATAAGTGGATCAAGTCTAAAAAAGGGAAAAAAAGTAGAAATAATACTCGCTGAGCAAAAAAAAATTCGTTTGGTAATTTATTTTTTTCTAAGAATCTCTCACAATTCTCACCGCAGGTGTGCCAACTGAAAATCAGCGCTGGGTGTCCCACATCCAGCATATGCTGAGTTGGTAACCTTTTCGGTACGGGCATGCTCGGCATGTTTATTTTTATTTTATTACATTAGAAGTGTACTTATTTCTCTTTTTGTGTTTTGTGAATGTTGCGCCGTCATTATTCCGTACTGAATAAAGTTATTACAAATCTTTCTTTCTTTCTTTCTACAAAAATTAAAAACATCCAGCATTCAAACTATCTTTTAAAACGACGAGATACTAAATTCCACACACATACGTAATCAGTTTGACGCACATCCACACATGCATCAACACTGTCCATTATGTGCGAGGAGGTGTGATGCACAACAAATGAGGAACTCAAAATAGGATTTCGCGCATTAAGCGCGGGTCAACAATACCCTGATTAAAGTGGCGAATGATCCTGAAACGACACAACACATAGAATTCAGAAGGTTAACTTCATTAGGTACAAAAATAACTCACGGAAAAAAATGTGGTTATGATATTGTTTCATTGATAGTCTATATACAGGATATTCTTTTTAAATACAGCCGCCAGTATTAGGGTATACTTTAATCATTAGGAAGTACTATCACATGCCATCGATTGATTATTATATATAGCATTAGTAGTCGGCATTGTAGCATATCGAAACGGTTCATTCGGACAAGTCGTTCATAATGATAGTAATACAAATACAATAAAAAAAACGAAAATTTGACTTAGTATGTAGTATGTGTCCCCACACGCATAAGTTACTAGCGCAAGCCATACAAAATCATTTCTTTAATTTGTTTTGGAGTGAATTTTAGTACTGCGGTTGCATTTGGGATCGGACACTAAATAACTGTGCAAATTTTGCACACTACTTAAAAAAATATCCTGTAATCTGTCTGTTTGTATAACCACTAAAGCTACATTATAATAATCTTTGAGTTTAAGCACCCTTGTCGCGGCAAACTTAGGCTTAGATCTATATTGCGTACTTTGACGTAGCTCTGACTTTACTTAAACTTTGCTAATCTTATTTATATTCCTAGCTTATACTTTGAATTTCGTCTATGAATAGAATAGAATAAATATTTATTTGTCACAATAAAATGAGACAACATACAGAATTAGCACAAGAAGGAAGAAAATGGCATAGAATTAAATAAAAAGAAAAAAAAACTTCATGGGCATGTGAACTTTGAGAAAGTTGGACCAAATAGGTGTCCAGATCACATAGAGAATAGAATTGAGATAGGTAGAATAATTTCGTTGTAAAGAGTAAATTTTCTGACGATACCTTTATTGGTGTACCAGCGTCCACTCTTTGCAAAGGGCTGACGACGCACGAAGCTTGTTAAGGGATTACGGTGGCCTTTCATTCCGCCAATAGTGCATGTCGTGGAGTTATGGTGATTCGGGGAAATAAGATGGGTGGGTGAGAGGAATGAGGTAAGGTGAACAAGCTAGGTAAATAGAATTTTCGTCTGATAGTGTTAAGCTAAATAAATTCAATATTGTTGAATGATTGGTGATTACTTACCATCAGGTGAACCGCAGGCTCCTTTGTCCGCTATAGTATACAGGATAATTTTATAAGTAGTGCGCATAATTTGTAGAGTGATTCAGTCTTTGTCCCTAAATGCAATCGCAGTATTGGGATACACTTTCAAAAAATTGGACTTAGTATGGACACGCATAATTCACTAGCGCAAGCCATACAAAATCAAAATTTTATTTTATTTTCCAGTGAATTTTAGTAATTCGGTTACATTTGAGAATGTACACTGAATCACTCTGCAAATTTTGCGCACCACATACAAAATTATGTTGTAAATTAAAAAAAAAAAAAAAAAATTATATGATTTTATGTAGGTAATGTACAGTCGCAAACAAAATGCTTTGAACGACTGCGGCCCGCTTAGAGTTAGTAACTCTGCGTTTGGACGCCGGGTGGAAACGATTTTAGCCTTAGGGATGGTCGACCGGAAATTTGCTGATTGTACATAGCTTATCTGTGACTGGTAGGGGAGAGTATAAAATTATAGCTGCACTTATATTTTGAGAGTGGATTTAAACTGTTCACTTTATATTTTTAAATAATGAAATGGTATGAGTTTGTATTATGATCTTCCAGTTTAGAAGCTACTTTAGTATAAAACTGAATATTTCATTAAGTCGTACGTTTATAGCCAAATACAGCTGCAGGATATTAAACAATTTAAGTATCTAGTACTAAAGGCAAGGATTCATAAAATCTAACGTAATCCTATGCCCCAAATAGCTCAATACCTTTTCCTAAACACAAAATAAACGTTAAATTCGAATCTATTTTCATTCCGCCGTTTCATCAAAATGCGAACGAAGAAAAATAATGAGAACGGAATTGAAACGAAATTAAACACATACGAAATTCGTTGAGGGTTTGAAATAGTGCTGTGAAAGCGAATTCTTTCAACCAATCCAGCCATTGCATTGTGGATATGAGCTGGAACTTTGATTACTCCGACTATTGCGACTACTTGTGTGTTCGCAAACGAAATCAGAAATCACGTTTGAAATTTTCGATTCAAACAAACTGTGTTTTTTGTCGGTTTGTTTTGTCGCTTGCAAGTGAGGGCTTCAACATAGAATTGCCCAACAACAACAACAACATAGAACTCAAGATAGAATTGTTTAAACTGCTTTTGATCTTACGGCCCTTTAGTTGTGTCGTAATAGTACGCCCTTGCCTAACCTTTTGGACAATACAGGCGTAGTGCTATGAAAATAACAATAGATCAGATTTCAATCTTCTAATTTTGATATAACGAACAACCGTCTCGACATTTCTCATTAAAAAAAGTCGTTGAAGTGGGTTCAATAGACGACAATCCTCAACTGCTAAATTATAAAAGGAATCTCATTTTCTGTTGAAGTATGGTGGAGATAGCTTTTACCGAGAATTTAGTCACTCTAATTATTTAATATTCTATTCTCTTGGAAGTACAGGGGGCCTAAAAAGGCCACATTGAGCATTTCATCTAATGATCTGCTTAGTAACTGTCAAACAGATGACTGCTGAATATGAACCTTATGCGGATGACATTAAGAGTCATCAATTAAGTAGATATTTTGACATTCGTAATATGAATCATATTATGATTCATCTAAAGCGGCCTTTTTAGCCCCCCAGTTCTTTCGAAGTCCATCCCTGGAAATACGAAACTTTTCCAAAAATATTATACGCACGGGTACATATGAAGCTACCAATTCCAGTATAAGCTGACCTCTCATTGTACGGAAAGCTTGTTAAATTCGAGGTCAGCTTATACTGGATATTATAGCTTGATATTAAGATTATGTGACCTTATATTTACAAACCATTTGTTACTTTTAGTGATGTGCGTGTTGCAGAATAATAGTCAAATTCTGTTCTTAAATTATTCTTGAACATAAAATAATATCATCGCCAAACAAAGAGTTGCTAAAATTTTAATAGAGTGTGGATAAATAAAACACAATGCATACGAACTAAAGCCATACTTCATATTTATCGATAAAATATTAGTTTCGGTAAATATACTCGCTGCATTAATATTTTCTGACGGTTAGATTTTGGACTCAGGACTCATAAAATGATCCACGTGATTTCTTCTAGACTTTTAGAAATACTTTTGTATTTGGGTAAAGAGAAACTTAATATACTTAATAGTTAAGCCACTCAGATGAGAAGCAAGGGTTTGATCTGTAAGTATTATTTTTATTTACCATAATAAAACATTTCTTTCTAGAAAAAAATCTAAAAAGAAAATAAATGCTTGGAGAAAAGAAAAATCTTTTATTGTTTTTGCCCTACCCTTTGCAATAGGATTTCTTTGTGAGAACAACATATTTTGAATATTCTACAGCAATTTATTTCACTAGTCATTTTCAGTGTACAAATAAATGCTACCATTGACTCTTTCCGGGGTCATTGTTTAAAGGATAGCAACATTTCCAAGAGTTATTGTACTTTTCATTATGAATATCTTTTACTATTAGACCAACTCTGAAATCGCGTCGAATCTGTTTCAAACAAAGAATTAAATATTACTCTACTAAATATATGGAACAGCTGTTTTTTTTTCGATTTCAGGATTGATCCCATAATAAAAATTGTTCATAATGATGAGTACTATAACCCCTTAAAAGAACCTCCGGTAATAAAGAAGGGCCTTGTATATACATATATATATATAGATACGAACGAATATAGTATTTTACACGCAGCGAATGGCATCTTACCTCCGCCACCCAATTACTGGGAGACTCTAATATCCTAAGGTTACTTCGATTGTGAATCTTTTTGGGCCGCTGGCAACCCGTAAAGATTATCATAGGTATGAAAATGGAAGCATGGAGAGGTCTTGATGTCACGGTGACCCATCCAATGCCAGACCGCGACAAGTGCAGCTCTGTTTAGCCACGAGTCTCTCCGACTTAATTTACTTGTGATTTATCACACAATTTTTTGGTTTTTTTTTTATTATTTTTTTTACTTTTCCCCTCACTAGGATTTCTCCTGTATCGAGGGTACAGTTTACAAACATACATGTCACATGCACACACACCCAGACCCGAAACATCTATCTGTAGATCATACAAATATTTGTTCCGTGCGGGGATCGAATCCGCGGCACGTAGCGCAGAAAGCTAAACGCTTAGCCACTGCGCCAACCGCGTCGTTACAAGCAGATTTTGAGGTGTTCAGTGAAATCTAAACATAAACAGAATGTACAGATTATTATGCAAGGATCGAAACGTTGTTAGCATGGCAATGTATTTCTATTAAATTATGCAGCTAGTAATCTCTCCGCTAACAGCTGAGACGTAATTTAGCGGACGTTGATCTTCGTCAGCTGATAAAGCACGTCACAGATGTAGCTATAATATACATACCTATTATAAATTGTAGCAAAACATATTGCAATTAGATCTTCTTTGTCTTTTTATTTAATTAAATATAGTAGTTTGTCGTAGCCATGATTAATTTTGAGTATAATGTTAAGTTTTGTCAGTTATTGTATAAGAGTGACCTTACGAGGCTGGCATAGTCACCACGGTGAACTGAAGACTCAATAAAAATTTGAATTAAAAAAAATCTTTTGTTGGACATACGCTTGCTAGAACGGACATCAGTGTTTTGAATGAAATCTATACTAATTATAATAACCGTCAAAAACCACCGACTCTAACTAAAAAAAGAGCTGTAACTTTTAAAAGGCCAAACAGATTTTCATGAAACATAGCTAAGATGATTTCCGATAACCGATTATACTAACTTTCATTTAAAACGAAACTGCATTGAAATAAGTCCATCTTTTTTGGAGCCACGATGCCACAAAGAGATATACAGATCCACAGATCCATAGATACACAGATACACACTACAAACTTATAACACCTCTCTTTTTTGTCGGGGGTAAAAAGTTAAGATTTGTTTACATGTACATTTATGTAAAAATTCTTTGACTAATAGATACTATCCCTGAGTTATAAAAAAAAAAATAAAAAAAAAAATCTTTATTTCGGATAAGTGACATCGGGTTAGTAACAATAAAGAAAACAAACTTTGTGACAACTAAAAGAGTGTAGGGTGAGTTGGGGGAAGTATAATGAAAGTATGCGAATTAAACTCCCCAACCTTGTCAACATAAAAATTTATTAAGTCGTAGGTACATGTTGTATGCCCGTCACTATAATTCCACTTCCTAAGGTGAATGCGCTGTACTCTCCTGGCTCAGCCTCGAAGTGGTGTAGGCCGCCGAGGAGGTGGCTTGCGGAGTTGGTGACCCGCAGATGGTGACCCGCAGAGATGGTGACACGCGGTGAGCCGTGTCACGCGGGAAGGTGGCACCGAGGTGGTGATGGTGCCGATGTCACACTGGTATATACCAGCGGATAAGATACCGGTATAGTGCACCTGGTATAGGGCAGCCGATAGGTGGCAGCCAGTAACAGGAGCCGGAAAGAAGAAGCCGGTAATCCGGTAGGTAGCACCCTGGAAAATCATTCCAGCGTGTGAATAAAAGTTTCACCGTCACCTCTGATTGTGACCACCCGAAGCGTAAGCAAAGCGAGAAGTACTATTGCGCTAGTAATGGTGGTGCGTGATCGTCACAATCAGAACGGAGTAAAAAATTAAGAATGTGAGAAGCACTAAAGTTAATACAATAAAAAGATTCTAAGTTGAGGGTAAGCGAAGCGAATTACACGTTTAAGAAATGTAGCTGAAGGCTCAAAGATTATTATAAATGACACGTAAAATATAACACATGACTTGCACAAATGATAAAGCGTTACAAGTCAAATATACCTGCAAGAACATAATGTTATACACGAATACAGTTTGTTCAACACTTACCCAATATGGGGTTTATAACACTGATTTTACATACTGATTTTAGTTTAAAAATATATTTCACCAACATGAGTTGTGGGATTGCCTAGGACAACGGGAGAGGTCACGGTCAGAGTCACGCCGCCTTAAAGTAGGGAAGGCGACGCGCCCGTGCCTCCCCCGGTGATGGCAAATCCCGACTGTCGGACCGAATGAATGTAAAATCATCAGCTGCGCCGCGACGATACAGCGGTGACAAAACGAGGTAGGGATGGCTAGACCGGTTTGGTTTACGAATATAAGCGCGCCTGAGTCGCACGCTCGACTAGAACATTCGCAAACCTATGAGTCTATAGCTACGTATGTAACGCTACAACGTTACAATACCCCCCGCGCGCAGTGAAGGATTTTATTATCTCTAAAAATAATAAAATCCGCTAAAATCTTGAAAATGAGTGAGTGTTGGTTTACCTTTTAAACATCATTCATTTAACCAACCTTACATACTTCACGCATACATAAAAGTAACGTCAGTGAGTAGACTAATGTTAACTAACACCACTGACGCATTAACCCTTACAAAACCCTTAGGTAACTAGTTGCATGAACTCGAGACCCTACCAACACCTAGTAGTTCCAAAATAAATGGCAAAGAAGAAGAACGCGCGAGAGAAAAAAAAAAAAACTTGAAAAAATAATAAAAGTAAAACCAGGTAAATGTTGAACCAAACGTAAAAACAAAAGAAGTTACTCCGTCTGTTACAATAAGAAATATTAAATTGAGCAACGTTATGGTTGTTTTCTCCCTTTATAAGACAAAACAAAAAAGAAGTAAAAACAATAAAATTGCAACAATATAAAAAAAAAATTGCAACAGAAAAAACTAAAATTTTAATTTAGTGCAACTAATGTGTACGAATACCTTAAAGAAATGAACATCCAACAAATATTTAATGGAGTTCAAAAAAAACAAGAAGAGAAAAAAAATTAATTAAATATTACACAATGATGTCGTTGACTGTACTTGTGAGTAGCACAACAGCAAACGATTACCGCTAAAATATTTAAAAAAAATTAAGAATTTTTTTTTTTATCGGTGACTAAAAAATTTTATTTCGGAATGTACTCGACAAACAACAAAAATAAATTAAACTTATCAGTCAACGTTTTAAGTTACGTACACCTTAGTTGCTGGCAACCAATAAAACATAAAAATAAACGTTTCACAAGACACACAGAACACCAGAGAAGAAGAAAAAAAAATATACCCACCTTAGGAAATAAAAAAAATAGTGACCATAAAAAAATATACCACGTTAAGGGCGCCAATGTGACAACTCGTCACTTGCCCGCCACTAATGTGACATGCCCGCCACTAGTAAAAAAAAATTAATAAAGTACGTAGGTAGCATATAAGGACGTCACTATATATTCCCTTCCTAAGGTGACTGCGCTGTACTCTCCTGGCTCAGCCTCGAAGTGGTGTAGGCCGCCGAGGAGGTGGCTTGCGGAGTTGGTGACCCGCAGATGGTGACCCGCAGAGATGGTGACACGCGGTGAGCCGTGTCACGCGGGAAGGTGGCACCGAGGTGGTGATGGTGCCGATGTCACACTGGTATATACCAGCGGATAAGATACCGGTATAGTGCACCTGGTATAGGGCAGCCGATAGGTGGCAGCCAGTAACAGGAGCCGGAAAGAAGAAGCCGGTAATCCGGTAGGTAGCACCCTGGAAAATCATTCCAGCGTGTGAATAAAAGTTTCACCGTCACCTCTGATTGTGACCACCCGAAGCGTAAGCAAAGCGAGAAGTACTATTGCGCTAGTAATGGTGGTGCGTGATCGTCACAATCAGAACGGAGTAAAAAATTAAGAATGTGAGAAGCACTAAAGTTAATACAATAAAAAGATTCTAAGTTGAGGGTAAGCGAAGCGAATTACACGTTTAAGAAATGTAGCTGAAGGCTCAAAGATTATTATAAATGACACGTAAAATATAACACATGACTTGCACAAATGATAAAGCGTTACAAGTCAAATATACCTGCAAGAACATAATGTTATACACGAATACAGTTTGTTCAACACTTACCCAATATGGGGTTTATAACACTGATTTTACATACTGATTTTAGTTTAAAAATATATTTCACCAACATGAGTTGTGGGATTGCCTAGGACAACGGGAGAGGTCACGGTCAGAGTCACGCCGCCTTAAAGTAGGGAAGGCGACGCGCCCGTGCCTCCCCCGGTGATGGCAAATCCCGACTGTCGGACCGAATGAATGTAAAATCATCAGCTGCGCCGCGACGATACAGTGGTGACAAAACGAGGTAGGGATGGCTAGACCGGTTTGGTTTACGAATAT
This sequence comes from Allophyes oxyacanthae, assembly GCA_932294325.1. Lineage (NCBI taxonomy): Eukaryota > Metazoa > Arthropoda > Insecta > Lepidoptera > Noctuidae > Allophyes > Allophyes oxyacanthae. The sequence goes on along the minus strand of OW028633.1, from coordinate 6,754,153 downwards.
AAGCGCGCCTGAGTCGCACGCTCGACTAGAACATTCGCAAACCTATGAGTCTATAGCTACGTATGTAACGCTACAACGTTACAACTTATGAAAACTATGTTAGTAAAACTTAATACCTATTTAGCCACAAGGTGTGTGTCTGTGATGCACCTACAGACAATTACTTTTAAAATAAGAGAGTCGTACCTCCGTGCTATGGTTTTCAGCACGTTTTCAGGATGAAGTTGGAGCTGCCCCGCACTCTACAGAGCAACGAGGCAGATTTTTTTTCTAAATACCGCATCAACTGCCCTGGGATCTGGAGGCGACTGCCCTCCAGCGCGTCTATGAATGGCGCGTGGAGGCGCAGCGCCGGGGCGTATCCCTGCTGCCGCAAGAAGTCGAAGCGCGGCGGGAAGAGCTCCGGCGCGATCTCGGGGCAGTATGGAGGGGACGATTGTCGCAACCGACGGCCGGGCACGCCGCAATCGCGGCGGTAAGACCCCTCTTTGAGGAGTGGCTGGATCGGCGGCACGGCGTCCTGACCTACCGCATGGCGCAGGTCCTCACCGGACACGGAAGTTTCGGGAGGTACCTGTGTCTGATGAGGAAGGCAGAAACGCCTGGGTGTCACCACTGCGAGGATCGCCCTGAGGACACAGTAGAGCATACGGTGCAAGACTGCCCCGCTTGGGCAGAGCACCGACGTGTCCTCAGGGCGGCGATAGGCGGAGACCTCTCGCGCCCGGCATTGGTCGAGGCCATGCTGCGGGGCGAGACGGAGTGGGAAGCGGTCGCCTCCTTCTGCGAAGCAGTCATGCTATCGAAGGAGGAGGCGGGCCGCTTGAGGGAGAGGATGGCGTCCTCCCTCCAGCCCAGCCGCAGTGGTGGTCGCCCACGGCGTCGGGCGCCGGCCGACGATCTCCGGCCACCGTAGGCGCGGGCATGCGGACAGCGAGTAAAGGGCAACTCGCTGTCCGACCATGGACCATGCCCGGGTCGACGGCGCGTTGTGTTCCACGCGCGCCTCAAAGAACGTCAGCAAGATGACGGGGCCCCCCCTGTAGAGGGCTGAAGCCTGCCGGGGTCACGGGACTTATCACATTACCGTGACCCCGGAACGTAAAGGGCTATTGAAGGAACACCGTGGATTTTAGTCAGTACAAGTCTGACAGTCCCTCCCGCCCTGCCCGGGGTGGGAGGACTCATTTGATGATTTTACCACGATAAAAAAAAAAAAAAAAAAAAAAAAACCGCATCAAAGCCATCGGTATCTGCCTGCGCGAACATACCAGATGCACTGCAGAAACGGGGCAGCCCCATCAACATCTTGAATCCATTGTTATACTGGACCCGTAAGTGGTTATAAAGGCTATATTTTATTTTGATAAAAATAAAACCGCGGGCAACAGTAGTCATATATTTTAATTTAATGTTACTTTGTTCATTTAAAGCTTAATATATCTTCGCCTATGCCAAGATATTATACCGTCATTCACCAGGCAGGTCGAGTTGATAGGTATATCATGTCACAAATATTAGAATTTCGATTTCAGTACCTATACCATGAGTTTTCCGTGCCGTCTAACGTTCACGTTCACATGCAATATTTGTATAGTGACTTTAGTTCACTATTTATACGGCTAGAGGCGCTGAAAAAAATCCCATACAAATATTGCATGTGAACGTGCACGTTAGACGGCACGGAAAACTCATAGTAGAGGTACAGGTCATGAATAGAGTGATGAATATCCCAAGCAAAATAAATACAAAATGAATACAGGGTAGAACAGCGACCATGACGATTTGTAAACAAACAACGAATAAGTTTCAACAAACAGCCAGATATTTCATAAAATATTTAACAAATTGAGGAAGTCACGTCAAACTTCGTCAATAAATCGAATCAGTTAATTGAGGTGTTAAATAGAATGGATTTTGTAACCCCCAGACGCTTTTCATTAATCCTAACTGAGTACTTTACATACATATGGACTGAATGTGTGGCAAGCGATAATTCCCTTATATCCCTTAGTCCCCTTTCTTCTCCTTCCCTTCTCCTTTTCTTCTCCTTTTCATCCCCTTTTCCTCTCCTTTTCTTCTCCTTTTCTTCTCCTTTCCCTCTCCTTTCCTGCTACTTTCCCTCCCTTTTTCCTAAATCCTAAAAGGTCGGCACCGCATCGGTGACTCCTCTGGTGTTGCGGATGTTCATGGGTGGCGGTGATCACTTACCATCAGGTGAAACACAAACTCATTTGCCCCCAATCAATAAATAATAAAAAATATCTAATGTCTGATAATTTTGTTTTCTTTTTATCAGTATTTTTGCGGTTTATTAACCCCCGACAAAAAAGATGGGTATTATAAGTTTGTAGTGTGTATCTGTGTGTCTGTCTGTAGCATCGTAGCTCCAAAACGGATTGACCGATTTCAATGCAGTTTTTTAAATTTAATTGAAAGCTAACTTAATCGGAAATCATCTTAGTTATGTTTTATGAAAATCTGTTCAGCCGTTCAAAAGTGACAACTCTTTTTCTAGTTGGTGTCGGGGATTTTTGACGATTAGGTTATATGGGTTCATCATTGTTACTGGATTAAAAGCATTTATTTTTAAAACGCTTTTATTAGCTTCACTTGTATCTAACTAACTAACTATGTAAAAAATCTTGGAAGTTAAATTTGACCCGCTTTCCGGTTTCCAATTGAGCTGAAATTTTGCATACACGTTTAGTTTGGATGACAAAAACGTTTTTTTTTAAACTATAATATTTATTATTATATTTTATTGGTTTCTTTAAATGTTTTACATTCTCCACAGCAGTGTGTACAACTGATTCGGCGCGCAGACTTTCGGATAATGACCAGTTTTCGCTTTCAAACTGAACAATAATCGAACTCGTATTAAATAAAGCTATTAAAAGTTTCCCGAACGAGACCCGCTCGGCTCCCATTTTGTTATTTTTGGGTGGATCTTATAATACATTAACGTATGGGTTTTAGGTACATATATGACGCATGAGCTGATATATCTTTGGTTTTAACGTGAGTTTGGACTTTTAAGTACTTTTTTTCCATTTAGACATAAAAATCTTCTGATTTATCGTACACTTTTTTATATCACTAAGGTAGCAAATAAGCATACGGCAATGGCACCGACTTCAGAAGCTGTTAAGTTTTTTAAGAAAATTATTTAATACTTTTTAGTTTTTTGTAGTCAGGTTTTACTTTTTTTAAGTTTATTTTATTTTTCTATTTTGAGTGGCATAAACAATACATAAACATGCGATTACAGCAATCATGAGTGATAATAATTATGCTGTTATTCCGTCAAGAGTTCCATTGTCTATCATCGAAGGTCTTCATCAGATCTTCACCAAATTTTAATGGGACCACCTCGAGAGTATACCCTTTTATACAAAAAAATAAATAATAAATATATAAAAAAAAAAAAAATATATAAATAATTTAAACAAATATATAAATAATTTTAAAAATCGGTTTGCAATTTGCGGAGTAATTGTGTAACAAAGATACAAAAAAAAATCTCCTCCGTTTTAAAGTCGGTTAAAAATGCAATGCTACGGTATGATGTCATTTTTTAATACAGCGCTCGAGGAAAAGGTATGGGAACAATGTTAGCCAATCAGCGCACGGGGAGGGCGATGACACGTCGTTCGACCGGTTTGAAGATGTAGGTAGTTCACAAACACAAAGGTTAACAGGAAAATAATATTACCTATTCAGAAACGCTGACTATAAGTAACCGAGCACAAGAATTTTACATCACTCTATATTGTGCATCACATTAAAAAGCTGGTCCGTCGAAATTGCTATATAACTGTGACGCTATACCACCAACAACGTGGCCATCTACCAAACTAAATAAGTGTTGAAGAATTAGTGATACTACAATGACGAAATCTAGTATCATTGTGTTGTTGTTGACCGTAACATTACTGGTCCACACCACGACCTCGGAGCCTGCAAAAAATACACTGGACACCTTATTGCTTCGTAGTAAACGTGGAGTCACATCCAATAACAGGTGTGACTTGTATGTCTTGAAAATAGGAAGTAATTGTGGTGCTGGTTGCTCGACGTTCTGCAAGGCGCAGGGTTGTGTTGGTTCCTGCAACAGCGGTAATTGGTGCAGCTGTGAGGATGAGTGATATTTCTCATGTGTTTTATGTGTGCATTAATTGTTAAATAAATAAATAAATGAGTATCGTTAATGTGCTGGGGTCTAATTGTGCTGAGTGCTGCTGGTTACAAAACGTACTGTTCGACGTTCAGTTGTTATTGTTCCAAATACAAAAAAAAATGAAGAAAATAACAAATGAAAAAAAGAATGTTGTCTTTTATTTTTCTATATTGTGTTGTGACTGTGTCCGTAATGAATATTTACTTTAATTATTTACTTTGTTTCAAATGACGTATTTTTTGACATGTATACCTAATAGTAATTTTCATTGACCGGTATATTATTATATTTTATTTAGAAGTTGATGGTATGTACCTTTAGACATGTAATCACCAATTACTAATAAGTGTATTTTCTTTTTCTTTATATGTTTCTTTTCTTCTTTGTTATGTATATGTATATAAATATTTTGATAGAATAATAAAGCAGTAGGAACATTCGATTTGTTTGTATTATTTGTACACAGCTTTGAGCATATTGGCTCGCATATAATATAATAAATTATAAGTTATATTTTGTACTCGCATCTTGTTCATCCAAGTAATGACAGTGTTCGCATTTAGCCAACATTCTTTTGTGTGTATACCTATACATGTTCGCGGCATCGGGGTGGCCCGAGGTCCAATCCAGTCAAACCTTATCCTTAACAGCGATTCGCTTCGGGCTTCGATAAACCCATTATGCTCATTAACCTAACAGTCAAAAAGCTCCGACTCCAACTAGAAAAAGAGCTGTAACTTTTGAACAGCTGAACAGATTTTCATGAAACATAGCCAATATGATACCCGATTAAACTAACTTTCGATTAAGAAAACTTGCATTAAAATCGATCTTCCGTTTTGGAGCTACGATGCCACAGAGATATACATAGATACTCAGATACACACTACAGACTTATGACACCCCTCTTTTTCGTCGGGGGTTAAAAACAATTATTAATTATTATTATTTATTATTATTATGAGCCTGTAATGTCCCACTGCAGGGCAAAGGCCTCCCTCCCCTCTTTCCATTTCTCGCGGTCAGTTGTGATCTGGGGCCAATCCTTTATGTAAATGTCCAGCTCATCCCGCCATCTCCTTTTGGGCCTGCCGCGCTGTCATTTCCTGCCGTTCGGGACCCACTCTGTGGTTACTTTAGCCCATGGCTCCTCCGACATGCGGCAGATGTGGCCAGCCCAATTCCACTTCAATTTGGCAGCTGTTTGGCCTACGTCAGCAATTTGTGTTTTTTAAAAACAATTAAGCAATAATAATCATAAAATGTTCGGTATAATAAAGAAATTATACCGAACATTTTATGACAATCAAAATTATGCGAATCAAGGGGATCCCTTTGACCGCATTATACATTCGATGACTCGTAACTTGTTGACATGTAGGTAGGTACCGTTTGGGCTTGTTTATTACTTTGTCAGCATCATGACAATTGGTGATGACTCGTTCTGGGTATTGTCACACTTGACACATGACTGGAAATTATCATGTTAGTGTTTGTATATCCGAATCACTACAAATTATGAGCAGTACATAAGAAAATATCCTGTATACTTAGATTATTGATTGGTTGTCGCAGCCGCTCCAACTAGATTCCGCCGGCGTACTAATAAAATGCGGCAAAACATACTACGCAAGAATAGGCGTACTCGAGTGAGTCGGTCTGATTAAAATGCCGGTTTGCGTAGTAAAACTGTGCAAAAACAATACAACCAAAATTTAAAAAACACTGGGATATGTACCATCAGTAAAGATTGTTTAATTTCCGAAATAATTTCAACAATAAATAAACAAACCATGAATGACAATCACCACCATGACAATCACATGTCAAATGAGTTGACGCATTCAAGGAGCCATTTTTCTAAGGTAGTGCGGTATCTAGTTGGAGCGGCCGCGACAACCAATCAATAATCTAAGCCTGTATACTTCATTTCGAATCGCCTAAAAAGCATATTGGAAACACATCTCGCGAACACCAAAACATTGAACTTTAAATGCCGCTATTTTACGGTCGTTAGGTGAAATATTTTTTCTGGTTCTCACTCCGTTCCGGTTGGCCTCGCTTAAAAACCTATCAGGCCTTTGAAATATAAGCAAAACGTAGCACTGTCAGTTTTTTAACCCCATGGCCATTTGCGACGTATTGTTTTTGGTCGCATCGACGTATTTTTTGTAACAAACAATAGACATAAAAGAGGTTTGGTTGAGAGATTGGAATTGATTTTTATTGGTTTTAGTTTAGTATTTGTTCTCATGGTTCAAATGTTTTGTCCAGAAAAGCTTTGAACTTTAGCAGATTACGGGTGAATAATACTCACTATCACAAAGACAAAATATCATGCCGTCTAAATACTACGAAAGAAACTTACATACCAAAAATTTCACTATTTCATATTTTTGTATATCTTGACGAAGTATATCAATATGTATGTTTTCTTTTATAGTTTATAATAATATATGTATGTATCTATGTATTTATTCCTTGATCTTATTTTTTTGTTTTCATTCAAAATCGTTTATTTTACGTTGCACCCACCATGTTTGTCTCTGCATCACCTTAAGGTAGACTGGCAGAAAATTCCTGTGTTTTTTTACCTGTGTAAAAAGCATTTTTTTATTTATTTTTTTATTGAAAATATTTGCCCCTCACTAGGATTTCTCCTGTGTCGAGGGTACAGTTTACAAACATACATGTCACATACACACAGCCAGACCCGATACAACTATCTGTAGATCATACAAATATTTGATCCATGCGGGGATCGAACCCGCGGCACGTAGCGCAGAAAGCTGATCCCTTAGCCACTGCGCCAACCGTGTCGTCAAATAGCTCCCTGCCTTTACACCCAACTAGTGATAATGATCTATCTGTATTTTGCTTCACTTGACCCGAATTGCAGAGCCCTTATTGGTCAGTGCACATTTTTGTGGATAAAATTACTGTAACCCATGCCTGGCACATGCTAACTCACCCCAATCAAACAAACCCATCGAACCGAAACGAATGGTGACCCAAAAAGAGAATATATGGTATTCGGGACTCCTTCGGCGGTCACGGAGTTAATAAAGTAAATCCCCATAAATCACCTTAGAATGAGCTGAATCAGCAATCTGGTCTTAACCGATAATTAGACAGGAAAATTGATAATATATTATATGTGTTTGATCTGCGAAGGTATATGTGATCTTGATCCACCGTAATACAGTCTAATATACTAATACAGAGGTCAGTGCGAATCAATCTCAGACAACCGCATACAATTACTTGATGAAATTCCATCGTATTCACTGTCAAATGACAGTATTGTTGGGATTTGTAATCAAGATATGCAATCAAGGTGGTTCTTGTATTTTGCCCACAAAAGTATTTTTTTATATGTATTTTAGGGTTGGTTATTAGAATTCATATAGATTTTTTTATGTAATAACAAACTCGTCGTCGATAACAAAGATGCTAAATCCGATATCAGCATCGCTATTTTTGGCATCGATACCTACTTTAACGTTTATTTTTTATTTTATTTTATTTTATTTTTTTATTTTATTTTATTTGGGTGGCTTACAGCTAACACTATAAAAAATAACAATTAACAAATATCAAAGAGCCATTTACAAGCCTCCACAATTTTATACCACAAAACGATATGGTTACCACCGATATCTACTACAAAACTAGATGGCATTCGTTTTCGAAATGACATGGCATCAGCTGATATCTTTAAGTGTCATCGATGCCTGGCATCATTATTCCAAAAATTCCATCTCTATTGTAACCTTACCAAGTGGGATAGAGAGTTTTAAAAAAAGAACAACGTAGTTTTTTTTTTCGTAGTAGATAAAAAAATCCTTAAAACTTCCAACGGCTTTATGGCTGCTATACTAAGAAAATATCCTCAAAATCTCTAGAAACATACACTTTTGGAAGTTTCTCACAAAATTATCGTTAACAAAAACTATACCTAACTTGGCTAAGAGCCACTTGTTATGGAGGGCGAACAATGTGTTTGCCACGCAAACTTGCGAAGTAAAGATGGCGGCCGGAAGTTGGGAGGGAGCAAACATGGCCGCTATCGTTTCCGGTTAAGTTTAATTATATATTGATATATTGATTGAATTAGCAGTAAGCCTAGCGATTGAACACTTGCCTTCCATGCAGGAAGGTCTGATTACGAACCAGGCCACACCTCTAACTTATCGAATTCATGTGCGGATTAAAATTTGATTATCTCTTGCGATAATGGTGAAGGAAACATCGTGAGGAAACCTGCACATCTGAGAGGGCCTCATAAAGTTCTCGATGGTGTGTGTAGTCCGCCAACCCGTACTAGGCCTGCGTGGTGTTCAACAATCTGACTTAAAACGAGTAGGTAACCAATTAACCATGGAGTTTCTTGCCTTTTCTTCTCCATTGGAAATCAACACTTTGAAACGAAGCAACTGATCTGAGTATACGTAAGTGCCTGAATTGGTTTCCACGAATAAAAATAATTATATTTAATTTGATTTTTTGTATGTTTGTTCACCGATATCTTTGCTAATTGTAAACATATATCAATGATTCATTTTGTTTGAAAGGGTATTCTCCCGAGGTGGTCCCATACAAAGGTGAAGATCTGATGAAGACCTTCATAAAAAGACAGTTAAAAAAACGAAAAAGTATAACATAATTTTCTTAAAAATCTTAACAATTTCTGAAGTCATAGCCTTGAATTCTTTAATGCATCTTAACTTGGCAGTGGTACCGACTTCAGAATTTTCGCTTCTTTGCCTCCCATTAGGCTGCGTCAGCAACCTGTCTATTGTTTCATTAAACTAAGAAGAAATTAGTCAACAGTCAAATTTTTGAGACAGTAATTAGAAGCCACCTAGTACATTAGTAGCATTTTAAACAACTTTGAGACCTACTAAGAAACTAAAAGACTTGTAAAGCGTAAGGACTTGTTAAATTCACAAAAACTTTATCAAAATTACAGAGAAATCTACAGAATGTTCCAAAAATTTCAACTAGAAATGAATTATCCGAGTCGTCCCTACTTACTTAGAAACTCAACTTATTAACCTCGTAATAATGATGTAGGATAGACCTTTAAATTAATTATTAAACCTTCAGAAATTGCGTAATAAGCATTATGACCGGAGTTTTATAATGGAGAAAAATTTTCTTCTCCCTAAGCAGACGAAAACTTTTTAAAAGAGCTGTTTTTGTCGTTAGTTAAGGTTCTTGATTTTTATAGGTAATTAACTTGATTTGTAATTATGTGATCTATGTGACCACACTGAGAAAAAAATTCGTTGTATTATAAAAAATCTGTAAACTTTACGTTGTTATTGTAATTAATAATATTTTTTTTGTAATCTTATCGCAACAGATTTTTTCTTTTTTTTATATTTCAATTTAGATTAAGTATACAAGGTTTCAACGGCATAGTCCTTACTCACACGAAACATCCGTGTGATTTCATGATTTGGGCACGATTCACAGGTTATAAAATAGCCTCCCTTCAAAGAGTGCTTTGAGTTTGGTATTCACTGCAGTTGTGTCAACTTTTAATTCAATTTTGCAATATTATGCAAGATACAAGAACAGATGCAAGATTAGAGTAGCGCAGCGAGGAATGGAGAGAACTACTAGAATTGGAACGTAAGACGAACGAATGGATACGGTCAAACATGAAAGTCGAAGAGATAGTATCTATTATTTATTTATTTATTTATTTAGACAAACTTAAATCTATTTATTATAACCAGACGTTAATGGGCGGGACACATTGCTCGAATGGAAAAGGAACGATGGACGCGGAGACTGCTGGAATGGCGACCACCACAGCACACCAGACCGCGGGGACGACTACCTAAACGATGGGTGGATGACATTCGGCGACATGCAGGTCTGGATTGGATGGCAAGGGCTCAAAACCGCCAGGAGTGGAGGAATTTGGAGTAATAACCTAACCATCAAAAAACCCCGACTCGAACTAGAAAAAGAACTGTAACTTTTGAACGGCTGAACAGATTTTCATGAAACATAGCTAAGATGATTCTCGATTAAACTAGCTTTCAATTAAAAAAAACTACTTAATTTTGGAGCTACGATGCCACAGACAGATGCACAGACACACAGATACATAGATACACAGATACACCGATACACAGGTACACGCTACAAACTTTTAACATCCCTTTTTTTTGTCGGGGGTTAAAAATGGGTATTACATGGGTAGCAATGATGATGATGATAATGATGATGAAGGGATACAATAGGATATTAATTTTTACGGGAATATTCGGGAATCTATTCGCCCAAAGTCACGGGTAAAAGCTAGTATATCAATGAATCTTTCGTAAATTATTAATGGCAGCCCGCTTTTACTTGTATTGACACAAATCTTCAATCAAATCCAAGATTTACATTTCATTAGTAAGCAAATACGATTAGCACTACTAGCAAGACCTTACCAGCTTATCAGGCTTAATAAATAGGTGTAATCAATTTATTAGAACCAAAGGTCTGAAATTTGCGATTAAGGGAACAAACTTCAGTATAAGCACAGAGAAACAACTTCATACACCGCACGGCGATAATATCATGATACGTTGCGGTGATACATTTAGTAAACAAAATGCTTTGAACGACTACGGCTCGCTTAGAGTTACTAGCTCTGCATTTGGACGTCGGGCACAAACAATTTTAGCCTTTACAGATGCTTGAAAATTATCCAATTGTACATCACTAACTACATGGTCATCTATGTGTGCGTGAGCGTTCTACAGGTTCACGTACGAAAGCCGAGCAGCAGCTTCGGGTGTCTTCGGCAAGCTAGTATATGATTTTTCTCTATCTTTCTCACATATATTAATAAATCAATATCCAGATTTTGATAATTTAATGTGAGTCGGCATCGGTGATAGTATATATACACGGCTATAGTTATCGCAAAACTTTATGAGCTCTCGGAAGTTGAACGCGAGTGGTTGCGCAGTACGGTTATTATAGGTGCTAGAGTGAGAGAGAGAGAGAGTTCAGAGCTCAGTTCAGGGCTCATATAAATTTGCGCATACTATACATATCCAGCTATACTTTTCCAGTATAAGCTAATCTCGCTATGTATCCGCTTTCAGTGCAATGAGAGGTCAGCTACTGGAAAAGAACATTGATAATGTAGCCGTGCGTACATTATAATATTATGATGCACCTCTACCTAACCCTTCGGGAAATACAGTCGTGGTTCTATGTTAAATAGGTATAATCAATTGGGAATTTATTCGACACCAAAGCTGCAAAGGTTTGAAGTTAGCGATTTTGGGAACAAACTTCAGGTGTTAAACGGATTACAGTTTATAGGGAATTCTGGTCCTTTCATTAATTGGACCGAAGAATCGGGAAACTGGATCATGAGGAGATAAGACTTTTTGTAGTTGGGGAGTTAATTGATTCTGTGTTGATTGGCGTCTGACCTTGACTTGAGTTTTAATTTTTGAAGAACAAAGGTTTTTTTTTGTTCTTTGATTCTATCTGTGTTTAGTATAGTTGATTGGATTGGGTAAAAATTATGTTGGGGTCATTTTGAAAAGGAAAATTGCTGGATACGGGACTCTTCTCGGAATCAGAAGGGTTAGGCTTTAATCCACCACGCTGGCCTGGTGCGGGTTGGTTAATTACACACACAATCGAGAACTATATGAGACCCTCTCAGCTGTGCAGGATTCCTCACGATGTATTCATTCATCGTTATCGCAAGTGATAATCAAATTCTAATCCACACATGAAGCCGAAAAGTCCGAGGTGCGGGCCGGGGTTGTACTCCGACCTTTCAGCATGGAAGGCAAGCATTCAACCACTGGGCCATCACTGCCACCTCGTACTCGTACCACTAGTATTTTCATAAAACATTAAATAACGGCTTTAAGGTACCTTTATTCGTGAATTGACACTTTGAAGGTTAAATCAATTACGAAGTAGGTTCTTGAAAACCTTTCAACCACTTTCAACCTTATCGATTACTTATCCATTTGTCCTTGACAAAAAAAGTGATAAGTACCTAAGTACCTACTTGTATTGCTGTTATTTTTTTTTGTAATATTGTGTAAATTCAGGTCGAACTTTAGCCGGGGCCGCTCCCGCAGCCCCTGATATTATTATAAATTTGTTTTATGAAAAGAGTATCCATGGAGTTTCTTGCCGGTATCTTCTCCAGGACCACCCCACTTGGAACCTTGCACCTAGAATCACGACGTTTTGAGTGCCTGCAAAGGCCCAGTTGAAATAAAAAGCTTTGTCATTCACTTTGACATTTTGACGTGACCTGCCAATCACCAATTTCATTTGCTAATCCGACAACCTGTATATACGTCGATGAACAAACACATCAAGAAAGTACTAACTTGCTAATAGCTAAGGTTAGGAGTGTCACAAAAGATCCCTAAGGGTCACAGTGAAATCAGAGTTCTGAGAAGTTAAGTTCAAAACATGGTAATATTTTTGCCTGCCACGACCTTTGGGTCTCTATACTATATTACAGAAAACTTTGTACCCCTTTTTAAGCATACTGCGCGCACGGAGGTGTGTGAGATTTGTTAAGTTTATATAGAGAAGGAGTTCAGAAAGCTCAAATTTATATATAAAATCAAATCCGGAAAACTGTTATACATTAAACACTTTTAAATTCAAATCCGGATCCTTTTATATTTATTTACCATGAATTTCAAAAAGTCACATTGTCGCCCTTGATACTAGTCGACTCCGTATTAAATACGTAAAATAAACAAATCCAGCCCATTACTGTCCCACTGCTGGGCACGGGCCTCTTCTCGGTATGAGAAGCACTATACCTTAGTTCACCACGCTGGCCTGGTGCGGGCGGACTACACACACTATCGAGAACTTTATGAGGCCCTCTCAGGTGTGCAGGTCTCCTCACGATGTTTTCCTTCACCGTTAATGTAAGTGATAATCAAATTGCAATCTGTTATTTAAATACGTATCTATTGAAAAATAAACTGCCCCATGTTTTGTGTCAACTGTTAGTTCTTGCAATTCACGAGCGCGCGTCGTGTGACTCTTATCATATTGATATAAAGCTCAATTTCGATTGATTCACGCGCACTCGTGAATTGATACAACTATACTAGAATAATAAAATTCTTCGATGGACTAGATAAAGGATCTCAACCACTCGACCGGTCCTCTATGTCGAAACCGATGGACTACTGCTTAAATTATTGAACAAGCTTCAAACTGTAGAACATTACCGACCAACGCGTTGCTAACAAATTCTGAACTAGTATCGAGGAACTGGAACTTTCACATGCACAAGATAGTGCAGTATTTGAAACTGCAAACAGTTTTAACGTATTGGGTTCAACGATCTTCAATCCAAGGATATAAGTTCGGAGAATTTCTCAGTTTATAGATATGTATGGTTTGTGATTTACCTCTACTCTCTCTACAACATGTATTAGAATTGCGTGGTTATACACTTCTCATCAAAAAAATCGAAACACTACCAACATTTTTCTTTCTGGCGACAAATAACCAAAAAAGAGGATTAATTCTTAAAAAAAAATACATCATTTTATAGCTGGCAGTTTGGCCTTTTCAGTGGTGTATGAGAGTTCCAAATTTGAAAGTAAATTTTTGAATTTTCATCCGGTATATGAAATGGAACATTATTTTGAGGCAACGCGTTTACCGTAGTACAGTTAAATGGTGTGTAATAAACACAAAATAACGATTTATTGTAAAACTTACTTTTGGTAATTTGATTATTAGGCTCTATGACATCTGTTAACAAGATTTTTTGTCACCACACAAGGATACTTCGCCCGCAGAAGCCGCTCAAATCGTGTCGTCGCTGAATTTGAGTCTTAGTCAACGTGTTGTGGCTGCAAGGCTACATCTAACCCTCTCGTCTGTTCTTAGAGTGTACAAACGCTACCAGGAGACTGGTTTATTCACGCGCCGCTCAGGATCTGGTAGGAATCGGGTCAGTTCTGTGCGAGATGACCGATTTATTGCAACAGTTTCTTTGCGAAATCGACGCCTTAACGCTTTTGAACTGCAGCAACAGCTCCGTGTTGTTCGAAGGGTGACTGTGAGTGACTCTACAATTTAACGAAGATTTAAGGAACGTGGATTGGTACCACACAAGCCAGCCAATGGGCCGAAATTAACAACAGACCATCGAAGAGCGCGCCTTCAGATTGCACGTGAGCACTTAAATTGGTCATACCTACAATGGAGCAAGGTTCTCTTTTTTAATGAGAGTAAAATTATGCTGTATGCTAATGATGGAAGGAAGAAGGTATACAGAAGAGAGGGAGAACGTTTTGTACACTGCTGCAATGAGGGAAAAGTAAGCTATGGTGGCGGTTCATGGACAGTTTTGAGGGGCATTAGTACCGACGGTAAAACAGAACTCCCTTTGGTATCTGGACCACGCCTGCCTGAAATAAACGGTTGTCGTTACATGATAGAATGTCTTGAGGCTCATGTGGTTCCCTATGCACATTTTATTGGCAAAGATTGCATATTCATTCATGATAATGACAGGGCCCATGCCGCAGGAATCGTACGAGATTATCTCAGTGAAGTCAGTATCTCCGTTATGGAGTGACCAGCAAAAAGCCCGAACATGAATTCCATAGAGCACCTTTAGGATGAACTAAAGAGACGAGTTCAAGCAAGAGATCTTACTCCAGAGACTGTTGGCCAGCTCAAAAACGCAATTCAAGAAGAATAGAATAACATTCCACAACATGAAGTCATGACTCTCAACCAATCCATGATGAAATGTATGGAAGCAGCCGTGAGGGTCCGGGGAGGGAATACAAATTATTGAATAAATTCTACTTAAACATTTTTTTTATTTTCGTGTTTAATTTATTGCATTTCATAAAATCTCCATACGGGGTAGAAGTGACTTGTTAAACAAAACAAGAAGCTTATGAAAATTTAATTTGAATTTGGAACATTACCATATGGAATTTGAAACCTTGTACTACCTACTATTAAATGACATTTTTATTATTTTCCGAATAAAACATTTTTTTAAAATAATCCATTAAAAACATAAATTTGAGAAGTGTTTCGATTTTTTTGATGAGAAGTGTATTTAAGGGTGTGGATCAGAGGGCCTAAAAAGGCCACATTGAGCAATTCATCTAATGATCTGCTTAGTAACTGTCAAACAGATGATTACTGAATATGAACCTAATGCGGATGATATTAAGAGTCGTCAATTAAATAGATATTTTGACATTCGTAATATGAATCATATTGTGATTCATCTAAAGCGGCCTTTTTAGCCCCCCAGATCATCAAACTGAACAACTTTCTCTATGGGACCAACATTGTAAGCGCGTTGTAAAAAATAATCAGCTGTCCCTTAAGTGTCGAGTATATTATATTGATATTAAGTATGGGACAGCTGATATTTTTTTCGCAATTACGATGTTGGTCATTTAGGCTGGCCATACATGGGCATCTTGAAGCAGTCAAGATCGACAACTTCAAGCTGCGACTGCATAGTGAACTACAGACTTCTACGTACGTACATACATGAACCGCTCAAGCAGTTGCGACTGCTTCGGGCGGTTGGCAGCACGGTGAAATTACATCATGCGGTCAAGCAGTCGCCAGGCATACACTGATTGCTCGAGCTGTCGACTGCTCTCGCGCAGTTACCTCCGCCCGCGCTCTTCATTCCACGTTGCGCACGCTTGCCGCCCACACGCTTCGTTTGTTTATTGAGGACAATGGATGAATGAAATTGCCAACTGCTCGAGCAGTAAAACTAACTGCTCGAGCAGTTATCAATGGCAGCCTCAAGCTGTTGACTCTTGACTGCAAGAGCGGTCCGTGTATGTTGATCACTAGGAAACTGCTCGAGCAGTCCGTGTGGCCTTAGAGAAGGTTGTTTTAGTTTGATGGTCTGATCCATATTCTTAAATATAACCATGCATTTCATAAACATGTTGTAGAGAGAGTAGGGGTAAACACTCACTCACTGAACAAATTAACTTTGGCTTAACTTTAATTTAAACTAATTTATACAACGATTTAATTTTAACCTGCTTTAAACGGTGGTTTTACTTGAAACTTTTCAGACTTTACTTAAGAAATAGGTTGATTTGTATTGATTATAATTGATAGACCTTCAATTAAAACCTACTTCAATACTTTACCTTTTTCTTTAGAAAATGGTTATGAAATCAATTCATAACAGTTTTACTTTTATACAATTTTTTACAAAATAATATTCTTATTTTTCACTCTTTCTCTTGATTTATTCATCAACCTAGGTAACAGTGTTTCTATCGAGTCTACTTTACGCTGCTTGGAAGGGCAGACTTCCCACATCAATTACGTAATCTCTACACAGTATAAAATACAGTCGCTCTCCGCGTCTGTGTGTCTATATATCCGCTAACTCCTAAGCCACGCAACGGATTTTGATGCAGTTTTCACCATCAGTTAGATAATTTTTCACGGTAGGTTTGTATGTATAATACTTTGATATTTAATGTAAGGATAGTAGATAAATAGTACGCGTGCGAAGCCGGGGACGGATAGCTAGTGCAAAATAAAACTACCAACGAAGGACTATCCACAAAATTATAGCCAAACATTATAGCAGACACCAGACGCAGACGCCAATTTGCAAACAATATAGTCAATTACTGTGGGCATGCAATTGAATAAATTTAGCAGAAGGGCTCCTGACATTATAGTTTACTATGCAGAATGGCTTGGGGATACCAAAATTGGGGGAAATTGTTACGGTTGAGAACTCAAAAATGGAAATGATGATTCTAAGCATTTATTTCCAAAAATGTTTAGCGGAATGTTCTTTCTGAACATGTGATTTGAAATAAAAATTTCCAGTAGGTACTAAGAAATCTGGGCTGATCACTTTATGACACTTAAAATATAGCCACAGAACATTAAAAAGAAAGGTTTTGAAAACCTTTAGTTTCTGTTCTGAGTGAAGTGTATGTAATCCTTAAGTTGAATTGTTGTGTACACTCCTGTACAGCAATACAACATATTGCTTACTTAGCTTTTACTTTAATAGTGCGCATTAGTTTATAATTATATTGGCAGACAATAAATGACGTTCAAGTAAGGTGGTTGTCTCTTTATTACAACCTGTAGGAACTCCCAACATCTCATGAGATTATAACAGCTGTTATTATCTCCAATTATTATTTCTGACTGAAGTTCACTCTTCCGCTAATGATTTCTTCTACCCTCATTCTCTGCTTCGAAGTGAGAGGGTCTGGCGTCAACCTCTGTATGCACCGTCGTGGCGGTATCGGGATGAGATATATGAAAGTCGTAGCACATTACGACTTTCATATTTCTCACCAAACCCACTTAATGATGCAAGTCTGAGATATTGTTTCAATTTAATAAAGTGTATGAATAGATTATTGTAATTTGTTATTGTTTTTGCTTATTCTGATTATATTTTATCTCAAACTTAACGCATAAAACTCAATGTTTGAGAAGTTGAAGTGTTATCAGAATTATATTAATGTTAAGTAGCTACTAAAAACATATTTTCAAAGTCTTTAACAAAAGATTTTGAATATGCTATAAAATTTAAGACCCATTACATTCGTAAAAGAAAAATAAAAGCTTTATTTTTATTCTACTTTACAAGCAGTTAATAGATTAAATCCCTCCTCCCCAAGAATATAGTCAATTTTATTATTGACTTACGGCTAGACGGAGTGCTGTAATAATACAAGAGGCGTCACAATGGATCTTCGTAGGTCGCAGTGACCAAGGTGCTTAGTACCCTCTACAAACAAATAATAATAATAAGCAGTTAATACCATAAAGTTATTATTAAGTAATAATAACTTTATGGTTAATACACTTGACTGTACCTTCATTTACCATTGTGCTTTCAATCACTCAAAGGTTTGCTGGTAGAAAACTCAAATTTGGGTTAAGCTCGCCTGTCTACATACCATCTCAATTGTATATTTTGTCTTTTATCTCATTTTCATGTACAATAAAGAATTAAGAATTAATAATAGATCTGCTAACGATTGGACATAAATGTTAGTATAACTTGAAACCCTAGATTTCAACTGTTCAATTATTTATGGTCCAGCTTTTCTAGTTCCGAACCCACACTCATCATTATGAACAACTTTCACATTCAATTATTGAACTCAACATGAAATCGCGTACCTAATACGTATAAATCATCTGTTCCATACAAATTACTGATGATGATGAATATATTACTCGACTGAGTATGGAATAGCAGTTTTTTTTTAAATTAGTTGTATTGTAATAAGGTCTAGCATGTGTGCAGTAGTAACTATTGTACGCTTGACTTTTTCACTCTATATGTTCATTTCTCTGTCACCCAAAAGGTTTGCTGAAAGAAAAAAAAAGAAAGAAAAAAGTTTTTTTTTTTTATTTTTTTTTTTTTTAATCTTTATTTTAAGAGTTTATTCGCCAATGCGAATATGACACTCTATAATTGACACAGCACAAAAACAATTTTAAAGATAAAGTAACAAAAAATAAAAGAATAAAACATGTAAAAGAAAAAAAGAAAAAATATTTATCTAAAATAACAAATGGGTTGTACGTCGCAGCTGTGTCAAAAAGGCTTCCGCTCAGCTTAAGCTGACGCGCTGCGAGCAGCCCGACAGCGCTGGTTTTCAGCGGACAGCGCTGGTTTTCAGCGGACAGCTGAAAACCAGCTGCTGGAAGAAAATTCATTTTCAGTTCAGCTCGCGTTTGTGAACTGATATTAAAACTGTGTTTTTGTATAATCCATGTTTTGTGTACAATAAAGGCTAAGAATAAGAATAAATTAATATCATCAGATGTTCACATTTAGTACTAGTATTCTTACTTAGAAGAATTTAAATATTCCTTCACTTCCTCAGCATAAAACGTCGATTCCACAGCAAATACGAACAAAATATATCAAGTTAAAGCCAAAATATGGACTTTAAAACCTCCTCTAGCCGTCCGACGTACGAACTTGAGTAACTTGGTTTATAACTTGTTGATAGATGAGTGTTAGCAGCTACTTTTGCTCCTGCGTCTTTCGCCCGGAGCTCTTCGACTTAAACTTGATATTTGTCATAAATTTTGCGGTATTTTTGATGTTTGGTATCTGTTGTTGTTGCCGGTAAATATTTGAGTAAAGTAATTGTTCTGTGTGGATTGTTTCAATTATTATTATAAGTCTAGTTAATAAATAAAATATGCAACACTTATAGGTACCCAGGTCCACAAAAAAGCAGAGAAATCCTAGTGGTTGAACGCTTGCCTTCCATGCAGGAAAGTCTGAGTTTGAACCTCTGTCTTTTCGGATTCATGTGCGGATTAGAATTTTATTATCACTTGCGTTAAACGGTGAAGGAAAACATCGTGCGGAAGCCTGTACACCTGAGAAGGCCTCATAAAGTCTTCAATGGTGTGTGTAGTCCGTCAATCCACACCAGGCCAGCGTGGTGGACTAAAGCCTAACCCTTCTCATTCTGAGAAGAGACTCGTGTCTAGCAGTGGGACTGTAACGGGCTGGATTTATTATATTAATTTATCTCATGTAAGTGAACTCTGTATATTCAAAAGAGATTGTTTTGATCTTTTAAATCCAAACTACAAATTATACCCAACTTCACAATGGCCAAATAACACATAATATTTTATGGACATAGGTATATCAGAGAAATAACTTACCCGAGATTTATCCAGCTGTTAAAATTAAGGTAATTCTAATTATAATCACTACATAGTATAAAACAAAGTCGCTTCCCGCTGTCCGTCTGTCCTTATGTATGCTTGGATCTTTAATACGCAACGGATTTTGATGCGGTTTATTTAAATAGATAGAGTGATTCAAGAGGAAGGTTTATTATAATATAGTAGATAAACACTGATAATTTTAGAAGTTTCTAATGTGATGTCGTAAATAAACACAATTTTTTGCGCTTACATTGCAAACACTGGTTGAACCCTACGAGATACTCGCAGATCAAAATAATAGAATAGAATAGAATATAAATACTCTTTATTGTACACCTGATAAAAAAGGAGCAATTACAACTAATCATTTTAAGATTGTACAATGGGCGGATTGTAAAATAATGTACTACAGTATTGTACACCTTAAAAAGGTCTTATATCGCGCGGGCAAAGCCGCTGGCGGAAGCTAGTAAATAATAATATAAACAGATAATACTTATTTAGGACGCCATGTTACGTTACTGCAAACTTTTGCAGTGTGAAAGATAAACCCTCTATCAAAATTTTGCTTCATCATTTTGTACGACAAAGCACCAATTCGCAGTTGGAAAAATCCAAATTCTTACACACATGACGCTAATCTCATCACAATAGAGGTTACATTCGAATGACAGGCACTTTAACGTTTGTATTATTATGTTTGTCTGAGTGACGCAGTTTTGGATGGCCGCCGAAATTGGGGTTCGATTTTCAACGTGCTAAATATCAGTAACTCGAATTATTTTTCAATCAAGGTTGCGTGTTATGCAAATTTGTTATTTGAGAATATTCATGAATGGTATGTGACTTTGACAGATTTTGACAGAAAACTCAGCGCTGCTACTGAGAAATTCTCAATAAATAAAAATAATAGCTCAAAGCAAATTCTCTCAAGATCGTCTTGAAGTTTAGAGTCGATGTTCCCCGCAGATCATTCTCAGTGAAAATATCTCAGAATGATCGATCGTCGATCAATACTCAATCGATGGCAGATCGGTTTTGTGTAATAGCACACAATGTCCGACGTTGAGCGATCTACGTCATAATCGATGTTGATCAATACCATCGATCTACGTCGATCGTGTGGGTGTAATAACACCTACCCGACCTGGGAATCCAACCCAAAACCTCTTGCTTAGCAGCCCTGGTGACCACTGGACCAATGGGGCAGTCAGAAATACCTATTATCATTAATTAACTAAAATATGTATTATGTTACGTATACCAAAGGCTGCTGGCAGTTCATATGATATTGCTCGTATGGACATGGAACAGTTATCGAATGGAATGATGAAGTGCGGGCGAACAGCATGGAAGAAATTTACACTCTGCATATATTGCTGCTACAGACTCCAATAGGAAATTTGCCATATGGCGCGAAGTTGTTATCGTCTAATAACAGACGATTCTTTTCTAACATAGACAGCTACTATGAGTTGTCGCCAGACAATATTGACATAGCCACCACGGTTAGTAAACAAATTGTTGAACACAGTATGTGATTAGTAGAACATTAAGCCGGTGCTGATGTGCATCCTCTAGACATTCTAGTCTTCATCCACAGGAGAGCGGAGGAGGGGTAGGGGGAGGTGATTTAATCTGCCAGGCAACACACGACTGTCCCTTCGCACACTTCCGAAGTTAAGTGAATAATATTATTCTAAATGGTAAAACATTCTCACTTCATTAGCTTTCTACTCCGTAACCGACTTATTTCAATATTTGAGATACGCACAACGAATGAGGAAAAAAGGTTTATTAAGGATAACGCAGTGCTGTGGGAAAGAGTATATTACACATACATAATGTATAAGAATAATAATTATTCACTAACACTGGGAGTGTTCTAATTATTATGATATCCTTGCGATATAACATCTTATCATTTCATAAACTATTTGGTTTCGCTGGAAAGACTTAACTTCCTTACTTTGTAATGTTATGTGGCGAGTAAGGTATATTCGCAATATTATTTATCAGATCATGTGCACGCTTTTACCTGTTAATTTTGTCTAAGAATATTTGTTTTCTTCACAAAACAACTATGCTATAAAATCTCCATTGTATCCCCTACCATAAACAGCTCCCAAATTCCTGCATACAAGATTAGACAAATGACACATCACAATAAAACTGATGAAGTGCAAAATAAGGAAATAAAAATTCATTCATAACACTAAGCTGCTATAACAAAGGCAGGTGCATCTGAAATCGGCGTTTTACGGTTGCGTATAATGTGAACCGTCAATTTCTCTTTATGACTCCGCTTCGCATCGCTGCCGAGGGTGGGTAGCGGAGCGGTTAGAGGGTGGAGCTATAGTGATAGCAAATATGTGGTTTTAACCCCCAACAAAAAAGAGGGGTGTTTTAAGTTTGTAGTGTGTATCTGGGGATCGTAGCTCCAAAATGGATATACCAATTTCATTGCGGTTTTTTTTAATTGAAAGGTAGTTTAATCGGGTATCATTATAGCTATGTTTCATGAAAATTTGTTGAGCTGTTCTAAAGTTACAGCTCTTTTTCTAGTTGGAGTCGGGGGTTTTTGACGGTTAGATTATTCCATTATTTCCTTTCATTTGTGGGTGAAACTCACATTCACAAACTACAGACTGACTAAAACCAGTTAACTGTACCACACCCTAATTTACAATATCATGAAAAACCACAGACTTGGTTTAATAAATCATTAATTGACCGCCTTTATTAATTTAATTGCTTTAATTAATTCGAGAAAGTAATTAATTAATCACAATCGATCAAACGGAATGTCAGTGTCGGGACCTCTCGAACAAATAATTGATTGGTTTGATTAAAAACGTCTACGAATGTAGAACGAGATTCCAAATCTAACAATATCATACAAGCTTATGCAATTTTTTTTTTTTTTTTTTTTTTTTAACATTGCCCCTCACTAGGATTTCTCCTGTATCGAGGGTACAGTTTACAAACATACATGTCACATGCACACACAACCAGACCCGAAACAACTATCTGTAGATCATACAAATATTTGTTCCGTGCGGGGATCGAACCCGCGGCACGTAGCGCAGAAAGCTAATTGCTTAGCCACTGCGCCAACCGTGTCGTCTGACCCGGTGACCAAAATTGGAACTAACGTCTGATGACATTGGTAAAAGCGACGGCAGCGACGCCACGACCGGGTCAGATAAGTTTGTGGCACTATAGGGTTATTGAAACCTTGTACGACACGACAAGGTTGGCGCAGTGGCTAAGCGGCTAGCTTTAGCGTGGTGGATTCTGAGAAGAAGCGTAATCAGGAGTGGGACAGTAATGGACTGGATTTATTATTATAAATATAAAATAAATTTCTTAAAAAACTTATCAGCATCTGAAGTCGGTGCCACTATCAAGCTAGGTGCATTGAAGAATTAAAGGCCCTGACTTCAGAAGCTGTGTAAGTTTTTTAAGAAAGTTATTTTATACCTACTTTTAGCTTTTTTAAAGTCGGTTTTTACTTTTTTTAAAGTTTATTAGTTTTTTGAAGTAAATTTTTGTAGTCATATTAAAACGCTGTCTGTAAGACCCGAAATTTTAAAACATCGTACATTATTATCCAACAACGTTATATTATAGGCGCACATTTCTGCGGCTTTTTAACGTTATTACAAGAACATAAAATGTCACTGAGTAGAAGCCGCTAAAGTTATGGGGATTGCGACATACCATAAAGCTATGACCTTCGAGGGTTTTCGTAACAATAGAATGTCAATGGTACATGAATTGTTTGAAAAGATGTAAAGGGCGGAAAGTTATTCATATAGTTCAAAGTAGGTTTGAACCGTTGGTAAAAAGAAAAAAGGCTAGACCTCTCTTGCTCCAATTTTGAGCAGAAATTCCCGCTGTTACTAGGTAGCAATAGGGAATTTCTGCTAAAAATTGGAGCTTTCCGACTGAGAAAGTACCTCCACCTTGCAGAATAGTGCTGCATAAGTGCAGCGCTGATTTTCAGCTGAAAATTTCTTTTTAATTTCAGTTGGAAACGAACGCTGAAAATCAGCGTGGCAAAGGGATGAGAGTTAAGAGTACCTTTTATGTATATCAATAGTCTTAAATACTAAATGATAATGTTGCAATGTCAATATAATTATGTAGGTACTTATCAATTGAGTCCTCAAAAGACGTCACCGAATAGAGGCCTTAATGCGTGGGAAGTAAATATTTGTAAAAGGGGTAGGGCACAGCGGGACCTTTCGCTCAAAATTGGAGTTGCCCGAATGGGGAAGTACCTCCATCTTGCAGAATATCGTAGCCAAATAACACTGCTCTTTTGCAGTGTAGTGTTCCTAACGGTGAGTAAGGTCACCAGTACTTGGGAAGCGTCATCGTGTAGATCCAACTGCCAACACGACGCTGGTAGTAGGGTCGACAACGCGCTATTGGCGTCACTGGTGTTGCAAGCGTCCATCGGTTATGATAACTGTTTACCATCAGGCAGGCCGCAGGATAGCTTGTGCCCTTAGTAGTTTAAAAAAAAATCAGATTTTCTTTTCCATATTTACCAAAGATTTCAATAGGATGAACAGGTTTTCCACAAATCAAGATATTTTTGATTTCTTTGTACAAATATGGTGCGTGGTTAAGAATAATGCATTTTTTTCTTTTTTTGTCTGTAGAGATTTATTTAAGTATCTTGCTCAATGAGTGCTTCTTTCGTGTCTTGATATCATTTGTTCCATTTGTTGTATTGTCTATGGTGTGTATTGTGATCAAAAAATATTTTATCTTTTGTCTTTTTTTTTTCTTTCGAATCAGATTATTTTTAGGTAAAATATTGGAAAATATTTCGTGGATTATATTTATTTCTTATCAAGACAGTACAGATAAATAAATCCAGCCCATAACTGTCCCACTGCTGGGCATAGACCGCTTCTCCGAATTAGAAAGAGTTAGGCTTTTGTCCAACACGCTGGCCTGGTGCGGTTTGCGCATCTTGGGTGTAAGAGATTTGGTAGGGTCCCTATTAAAAAAAAAAAATACCTATATTTCTCAATGATAATTATAGCATACGACTGGTGAAATAATTTTTAAAATCGGTCCAGTTGTTTTTGAGTTTATTCAATAATAACAAAAATACAAATCTCTTCTCTTTATAATATATTAATGTTTTTTATATTTTATGATTTTTGTTTTTATTATGGAAACTAAGAACTGAGGTATTTACATACATAGACTAAATATTTACAAATAAATTAAAAATTAAAGATAAATAAAAACAAAGAGAGAACACTTAGGCGGCGTCAAAGTACTCCTCCGCATCGCTGTCATCTGGGAACGTGCCCAGAAGACTGGCAGCATTAATGTAGATGTCCGAATTATTGTGAATAAGCTCAAATAGCTAGTATTACATAATAATATCTAGTTTATTCAAGATATTTAGTCGAGTTACTCCAACATTATATTCGCACACTCACGCAAAAATGAAGACATAGAAATTAGCCGAACAATAAAATCGTTCAATATGGATCTAACAATCTTTTGCAAGGCTTCAGACGTCATTATTATAATCAGATTCCATCGGATTTCAGATTTGTGCCGAATAAGCACATGGTACATTGACCTATAGCCATGCAAATTGACCTCTCAAATCAAGGCTATTTTCTTTTAGTGGAGAGAATTTTGAGAATTTGGAAGGTTAAATTAGATTGGATAACTTGGTTATAACTATTGTTACTGTCAATGCTTGAATAGCTGCACTGAAAAAAACGTAACAATAATAGCATTTTGTTTGTTCTGTGGTGGACAGAGGAATGGTGTTCCTCCGTTGAAAAGAGAGGATCCTTCGACCAGGGTGTCTACCGCGCCGCGTAACAAAGTGGTTATGAATATCGACTCCGTTAATAAACTTCAATACGATCGTGAAAGACAGAATTTCGAATTACCTTGTAACAAAATCACCGCTCTTGAAGATGGGAGTCCCAAGTGTAGCGAAATCCATAGATTACGGTAATCGCTAACCATCAGGCGGATCGTATGAATGTTTGCCATTTTAGTGGTTTAAAAAAATAACTGCAGTGTAAGTTAATCAAGCGTTTATCTAAGTAAGGCCCGAGTTCACCGGCAACATAACAGACGATTACAGTAAAATCAGCCGTTTAAACATGAATTTTTGTATGGTATGTATGGTAAACGGCCTATTTCATTATAAACATCTGTTATATTGTCAGTGAACATGACCCAAAGTCGTTCCAAAAAAAAATAACAATAATAAGAAAAAACAGAAAAAAAAAATATTTCTTTCTTTCTTTCGTTCCGCATTAAAATACTCAGTGTTTAAGTCATTCAAAAAGCTAGTTTAATCGGGTATCATCTAAGCTATATTTCATGAAAATCTGTTCAGCCGTTCAAAAGTTACAGCTCTTGTTCTAGTTGGAGTCGGGGGTGAGGAAAAAACCACCGTAATTTAAATATTCGATATCTAACTACAATTTATAGCTAATTTAAGCACACATGTTAGATAATCTAAGTAAGACTTTGTATTGTTTAATTTATTTTTATTGTTGAATAAATTATTTGATATTTAATTTGAATTCAAAAAATGTATAATACCTAGGTAATTAAAACAACAACTAATTATTAAAACAACGAATTATTTTTTGTTTGAATTACATTTGTATTTTCTCAATTATATACCAAAATATTGGGGTTAATGTTTTAGACAACAAAATCTAATTCCCAATCATTATTCCACTATAAACAGTAATTTTAAGTTATAACCTATAACTACCTACTTACTATTAAAACTAAAACATTATACATATTTTATTACAAACTTATTACCCCTGTATATACGGGCGAATAAAAGGGTGGTAAAGCTGTGGTCGGACTACCCGCAATAAGCGGTTTTTATGCGATTTAAAATATTATTTTTTGCACAAACACAATTGACACTTGCGGTCTCGGATCTGGAGGGCAATTCTCGTTTCTTGCGAGATCACCTCGAAATCGATTTCGAGCGCTTTTTAACCGACTTCAAAAAAAAGGAGGAGGTTCTCAATTCGACGCGTATGTTTTTTTTTATTTTTTATGTTTGTTACCTCATAACTCTGGACTGCGTGAACCGATTTTGATGATTCTTTTTTTATTCGAAAGTTGGTGCTTCCCGAATGGTTTCATTTTAATTTGGTCCAGTTCTGACCATGGGATCCATGAGAAAACCATATAAGTCTTAAATTTACATTAAGTATGTGCGCGACAAATGGTCGAATAACTCAATATCACGCCAACTGATTTCAATGATTCTTTTTTTGTTTAAAATAACCTTTAAAAAAAAAGTAAAAACCGACTTCAAAAAAACTAAAAGGTATAAAATAATTTTCTTAAAAAACTTTTCAGCTTCTGAAGTCGGGACCTTTAATTCTTCAATGCACCTAGCTTGATAGTGGCACCGACTTCAGAAGCTGAAAAGTTTTTTAAGAAAATTATTTTATACCTTTTAGTTTTTTTGAAGTCGGTTTTTACTTTTTTTTTAAAGTTTATTTTATTCGACTATTAAATCTCGCAAATCGCAATTGTTTACACTTACACTTACTTACTTGTTGTTACTTTGTTTGTTTGGTCCATCCGTTTTGGAGCTAGGATACCACAGACACACAGCCAGACAGATACACAGATACTCACATACACAGAGACACATTACAAAATTATAACACCCCACTTTTTTGTGGGAGTTAAAAATAACATGGGCGAAAATCCATAATTTTTTGGGGCCTTAGAACGTGATACCAAATACACGGTTTCATTAAATTTAATGTCGTAAAATTGTCATATTTGTTTGTGTTCTATACTTTTTCAGGGACCAGCTATATAATTGGTCACTTTTGACGGTAAATTAATTACGATCTATACCTAGCCTTATAAACAAACTAACATCGTAATAGTTTTAATGTGAGCCCAAAAGTACACCCGCTCAATCAGATCCGTTGAAGCGTGAAGGTGAATCTAACATAATTAATTTAGACTTGCGTGGAGGGTCCATTTACGGGCCATACTAATTTAGGAATGGGAAAATGTGGATTTTAGTACATGTCTCAATGGATTTAAGGGATTCACGAGAAGTAATGAGGTGTTTAATTAGCGACCGAAGCAGAAGTCTATTATTAGGATTGACGTATTGGTTGGCTTATTATTACCAAAGTCAAAATCAAAGGTTTTTATTTCAACTGGGCCTTTGCATGCACTTTCAAAACTTCGTGATTTATTTATTTATTTATTTAAAATGCTTCATGTGCAATGTACCTACAAAGGCGGTCTCGCGCGAGACCGACAGGGTGATTCTGGCGCACAATTCCGAGTGGGTTGGTCCTGGAGAAGATACCGGCAAGAAACTCCTATCATTAATAATTTTACAGTAACTACTACAATTTAAGGTTTGCGCTTCGGCAATTTTCGTATAACTACGATGATATTTAAATACAGGCCTAGTTTTCGAAGGGTAGCCAAATTTTCTAGAGTTGATGTTCTTATCATTATGAACAACTTTTACTATGACGTGACCAAACCTGAATACCTAAAAAGATAATCTGCTATTCCATACAGATAATTCAATATTACTCGACTAATTAATGTATGGCACAGCAGTAACATTTTTACGTTTTCAGCGTTGGTCTTAAAGGGATCGGGAATTGAAAGGTAGGACCTTGTATTGCATATATGCAAGCTCTTTATGTGATAATCTTCGTCTGGCACCCAATTTACGTAAACTACAGTTCATTGCACGCAAATTGTAACAGACAGGCAACGGATATGCTTTATTGTGGTGTTTAGGCGATAATCCGGCCAGTTTACACTGAATATGCACAATTTATAGCACGTCTATCAGGGTTGCCAAACGTACGAGGTTTCTCGTAGAAATACCTATTTTGTACGAGATTTTTGATATAAAGAAAGAAAGAAGAAAATAAAGAAAAAAGTATTTATTTGACACAGCACAAAAACAATTTTAAAGATAAAACAAAAATAAAACAATAAAACATGTAAAACAAAAAAAAAAAAAAAATATTTATCTAAAATAAAAAATGGATTGTACGTCGCAGCTGTGTCAAAAAAGGCTATAGGAAATTTAGAATATAGGAAATTTTATAATGGGTTTTCACAGTTTCGCCTCCATGTGCTGTACTATATGACTTGTTGATACACTGGGCCACAGGCCAGTCTGTCTGTATCATATTCTCATTATCTCCTTGAGAAAATAAACGCCCCGCCGAATGACCTTTTTTTATATGGTCACAATATGGACTGAATAAGATGTGAGTACCTATATCAGAGGAAGTATGAAAGTGGTACCGGTGACAGAAAAGTTGAGGAGTAACCGTTTGTCGTGGTATGGGCATGTGATGAGGAGGGATGAAAATCATGTAACGAGAAGAGTTTTAAGTATGTATGTGGATGGATGTAAGAGAAGAGGCAGACCCAAGAAAAGATGGATGGATTGTGTGACATTTGACATGGATTATAAGAACGTAAACTCTTGAGATGACGTCTAATAGAGATGAATGGAAGAAGAAGACATTGCGCTGACCCCAAATAAAATGGGATAAGGGCAGGAGAATGATGATGCTGAATGAAGACAGTAATTTCATATGTCTTATATGTCTTATTTTGTTTGTGCTTTTAAATTAAATTTTATGTGCTTGAGGAATGTGTGAGGTTGGAAAGCCAAAGTACGAGACTTTTTGGTGTGTATATGTACGAGGAAAATAGTTCTATGGTTGGCAACCCTGATGTCTACCCAACACTGCAACTTGCAGTCAGTGCGAGCATTCGCAGAACTATCGTGTGTGGGTTGCGGGAAGCAATGGTTAATGTAAAATATGAGTATCTTGTATATACTATGTAAGCAAGATAATAATGAAAACTGATATCATGGATTCAGAACATGATTCTGGCCCACACAGCGTGAGAATTTTGCGACTGCCTTTTAAAATAACTGGTGGTTGCCCATTGGTCGAAATTATACCGTAATTTTAGCTTCTCTTCTCTTCTTCTTTTTAAAACGTTGCCCCTCACTAGGATTTCTCCTGTATCGAGGGTACAGTTTACAAACATACATGTCACATGCACACACACCTAGACCCGGAACAACTATCTGTAGATCATACAAATAATTGTTCCGTGCGGGATCGAACCCGCGGCACTTAGCGCAGAAAGCTAATCGCTCAGCCACTGCGCCAAATCTCACACACCTCCGTGCGAACAATATGCCTAAAAAGGGGTACAAAGTTTTGTTTTCACATATTATTATATAGATTTACGTTTTTTTTAGCAGATTATTTAATTAATTTGTAAAAATTGCGAAAAAATTCGTAATGTTTTTGAAAAGACCTACACAAAATAAAATTCTTGAGTATATCGCGAAAACAATATCTAACGTTGGGTCAATTACGTATTGAAGTTTCGTATGGGACAGCTGATAATTTTTTCGCGATTACGATATTGGCCCCATAGAGAAAGTAGTTCAGTTTAATGGTCTGATCCACACCCTTAAATATGACCAGGCATTTCTGATACTCGTTGTATAACCAGTATTCGTTCTGGAATTATCATAAAAATTACATTGTTTCCAGTATCGGCCCAACGAATCTCCTAAACACACTTATGACGTTGAGCCTACGCAGCCGAAACTATGATTATATTTAATTAGGCGCGGCTGTATTGTTGTAATTGTAGGTTACAGGCAGTTATCACGCTACATGCTTGCGTTTGATATTGATACGCGCGAGTATGAAGCTTGGATGAGGTATTAAATAGAATAAAATAGAAGATTTTTATTTGTCTTTCAAATTACGTAGGTAGCAAGGAGATACAAGAAGGTAAAAGACAAAAAGGTCTTGGACTCAGCATAGTAGTTGGCATGCTCAACTGCTGATATTCTGTCCAAGCTAGTCATGCGTTGAATAGAACTCAATTTTTATAGTTTTTTTTTAAAGACGAAACGAAGGCATTTTATTTGGTTACTTATTAGGATAAACTCCTTAATACATTATATACTCTTCTATGTTTTAACAATAATAACATAACCGTCAAAAACACCCGACTTCAACTGGAAAAACAGCCGTAACTTTTGAACGGCTGAACAGATTTTCATGAAACATAGCTAAAAACAATCCAAAACAATCAATTTCGATCCCAAATTCAATTTTTTTTAAACAGAACTTTTCTACTGCTATTATATTGTCTTTGTCTATGACCATAAACACGCTTAAAATATCTTATCCTCTAGTATTGCAGGACTTTCTTTAGTTTTTCCAGAATTTATGGTATTTTGTAACGGTAACTTTAATAAACAATTTCTCTGAATTAAGTTTACAAACAATAGATTACTCTGCATCCAATCCGAATTTATTACAAAATTATGAACATTTTAAACGAAATCATAGAACACAAATCAAATCTTTATAAAATTAACAGATTCATTATAACTTCCGATACCAAAACCAATCCAATTAATGAACGCTTAATAAAATTATCAGCTGCACAACTCACTTATCTACAAAACCCGGGAATAGGTATTGATACTTCAAAACCGAAATCCGATGGAAAATTCCACCTTTCAAATAGTAAAATACTTCACCAAATTCTCGGACAAACACGGGCTGAGTTTGTTTCTTAGAAGGATGTCGTGTTCACTGTGTACCTAATTTGTCCCTTTTGTCCTAACTCCTTGGAGAGAATCGGTACATTGAATAGAAATGCGCAGATTAGGGCAGGAAGCATTTGTTCGTTGTAATTAAGGTATTCTGTTATTTAGTGGCCAATATCTTTAATGTTAAGCTAATTGAATTACTTAAAACGGCCAATGTTTAGATTTCTGAATTTCTGGTTGGCTTTTTTGTCGATACCGCAAAATCTTGACGAATAACTTAGCATTTCTGGAGACAGAATTGATTGAATTTTCTTGTAAATCTCTAATATACTATTATTTTGTACATCTTTTTGGTAGTTCATAATGGAACTTGTAACTTTATATATTTTGTAACACCTATGACAAATAAAGAAATCTTACCTATTTTACCTTAAGAAACTTGTGAAAATTTTAATTAATAATATTAATGCGGATGGACAGAGTATAAGAATGAGAACAAAATTCAACAGCCGAGAAAAGTCTCCCCAGATCACTATCTCCCCAAAATCCATCACTTGATTAATGGATTCTTAGAATACTCCCTCGAATTCCAAGAATTTCTCCCAATACAACAACAAATCTTGGCCAACATTTTGTTTGCCGTATTCACTCCCTTCGTACTTCCACTCCGTTCCCTGGGTTAGCCCTCCCTCCGAATAGAAATGTGTTGATTATTTACAAATAGCGCTATTCCATGATTCGTTGGCAGGTATTGTCCGCCTCACGATTGTTGGCTTTTACCTGTTTATCGTTATGATGAACCTTTCAACTTTCATTTCCTTGTCAATATTGGAAGCACCTGGATTTCTGAGTCATCTAATCAAATTAGATTTCGTTCTGTGATTTATTTTTGTGCTTGTTATTGATTGAAGGAAAGTAGGAACATTTGAGTCTTCGCCTTAACAGAGACAATAAGAAAAGTGCTATTGGACACATTCTTAGTTTATTTCAATTTCATAGTTTAAGTTATAATTAAATTACTTATTAGCCTATTTACAAGGCTAGATTGTAATAAAATTAGGGTGTATCCTACGATGGAACCTAGGATAAGGAAAAAAAAAAAAAAAAAAAATTTGAGTCCTTAGTCGTTTTAGAAGTTAATTTAGGGAGTGGTTGTTGTCAAGGGTTTAGAATTTGGGGGAATTGTGATGTTTTTTTAACATGCAAGCTTTTGTTATTAAAAATGTATCATGCCTGTTTCTCGTGTTAGAGTATTTAATTGTATTGAGCTTTCACCTTTCATTTTGGTGTTTGATTTTTGTTCAGTTCTGTGGTCCCTAAATTCTAGTCTAGTTCAGCATAAATATCAGGTACTGCTATAGGTTGATCGCCATAATACGTTGGTCGTCAAGCCGATGATTCCTCGAGGATTATGCTCGTGGCAGAATTGGGTTCCATGCGATGGAAGGCGCAATTGGTTATAGAAAATTTCAGCTACCAAAAAATAAAAATCTAACGAGGGATTCCCTAGATTATTATACCAATTGTAGTTACAATTGTATACATAAAATCATGCATGAATGATACCACAATATACAATTCCCAAAAAGCATCGTCAATTGTGAAAACAATCTCATTTACGAAATTGTCGACCATTTTCATGATATTTATTTGATTCGCGATATTTTTCACATTAAAGCTCTAGGGACGTAATGCAGGTAAACATTTTATAGTCCATTTCAAAGTTGACAGGTGTCGTAAAATGCATTTAAAATTAGGGATTGCAAGTTTGACTATAAAAAAGTTTCGGCTTAAGCGAATGCCGAATAATTTAATGGCAAAAGCATGAATTGTGAAGTGGGTATAAAAGTTGAGTGAAGAGATGATTATGGTGGTGGTTTATTACAAGAATTTGGAGTTACGATAAGTACCATTTGCATTATCATTACGCTATCGTCTTAAAATTTAAGAGCCTTGCTCTTGTCGGTATAGTTGATGCAACTATCTCCATTTTTCCCTCTCCAGTGCAATCTCCTTAACCTCCATAAACGACACGACTGCAACTTTTTTTTGTAGTGATACATTTACTACAACATAACAGAAATTGATGGCTCTCTATGATTACATTTTCAATTATAATTACTAAAATTTCAATAGAATTATGCGACTTGAATTAAAAATACCTCTTTTTAACCCCTGTCAAAAAACAGGGGTGTTTTAAGTTTGTAGTGTGTATCTATATATCTATGAATCTGTGTATCGGTGTATCTGTCTGTGGTATCGGTTTTTTAATTGAAAGCTTGTTTAATCGTTTATCATCTTAGCTATGTTTCATGAAAATCTTTTCAGCCGTTCAAAAGTTACAGCTCTTTTTCTAGTTGGAGTCGGGGGTTTCTAACGGTTAGGTTATTAAATTACCATCTAATTTATCAATGTCTTTTTTATGGAACAACATGGAAGTTTTTGATGAGAGTAGCAGAAATAATTATATACTAAGTCATGCGGGCCATGTAATTCCATCGTGAATATTATATGGGTTAATGTACACTTAGAAAGCATTAGGTGCTATTTTAAATCAGATACGGGTCATTAATGTTCTTTGGTGCCAGTAAAAATTATATGTTCAAGAAGAACTTTTATGCCTTTTTTTAATGTAATGAGGGTATTTAAAAGGTTATATTTACATTACTCGTTATTGATGTGGTGACTTGAATTGCTCCACTTGTAGTTAGTACGATGACTAATCATTATCTGTACTGGTTTCATTTATTTGGGGGAAGCCGTAGGGTACAAAGTCTCTTGGTCTCTGCGACCTGCGAAGATTTATGGTGATACTAAGGCTGAGATATATGTAGTGAGTACTGTGACTTAGCTCAGAATTTACTTAACCTTTGCTCATTTTATATATGCTTATCATAAACTTTGATTTGGAATTTATAGTCAAAACACGCTGAAATTGTGCTGAGCATACGGCCCGCCTGATGGTAAACAATTACCGTAACTTAAAGATGCTTGCAACATAAGGGGCATCACTCGCGCGTGGCTGACCCTACTAATAGCGTTGGGTTGGCAGTAGGGCGGAACCTTACTGTCAACACGACGCTTTCCTAAGGAGCATTGGCGATCTTGCTCACCGTTAGGAACACAGCACTGCAAAAGAGCAGTGTTATTCGGCTACGATATTCTGTAAGGTGGAGGTACTTCCCCAGTGGGGCAGCTCCAATTTTGAGCGGAGAGTTCCGCTACCCTATCTCTCCTCCTTTCCTCTTTAGTGGTTGTAACGGCAACTGCTGAGCGTAAAAATATTCGATTTCCAATTCGGGCGGTGTTATTGGCATGGAAATTCTCAGTAATATCACGCCATGTTTTATTGTGCAAAATGGGCTATAAATTTATTAGTAGTGTGTACATTTTAAGCTTCTTCTCCATTTACCTATAATAACCTATTTTTTTCTCGACACTAAAAAAAACTGGTTGTATACATAATATGAACCAACAAAATTAAACTAAAAATGTTTAAACAAAGCGTGTTATTCCATAGTGTAAACGCACCCTCGTGTTGAACAATAGCTATCGAAGATTGAAGCGGACCTCTCGTTAGGTTAGACATTCAGATTGGCATTGTTTGTGTGTACCTATTTAAATTAAGAGATAAAGCGGGAGAGAAACAATCCTTACTTTCTTCCAACTCCAATTTATGAAAATGGCTCCATCTTTATTCTACTTCCTTACTAATCCTTATCCTTCACTATCGCTGTCACTGTCACTGTCTCGGTCAATATCACTATCACTGTCACTATCACTACCACTGTCACTACCACTGTCACTATCACTACCACTGTCACTACCACTGTCACTACCACTGTCACTACCACTGTCACTACCACTGTCACTACCATTGTCACTGTCTATGTCACTATCACTGTCCTTATCATTGTTACTGTAACTATAACTACATACACATATTTGAAGACTATAGCCTATCTGTTTATTACCTCATCATCATCATTGCGGCCCATGTTGTACTCATTTTTGGGTGTAGGCCTCCTCCAAATTCCTCCACTCCTGGTGATCTTGAGCCCTTGCCATCTAATCCGGACCTGCGTGTCGCCGAATGTCATCCATCCAGCGTTTAGGTGGTCGTCCTCTTGGTCTGGTGTGCTGCCGTGGTCGCCATTCCAATAGTCTCCGCGTCCATCTTTCCATTCGTTTATTACCTAGTTACGATGCGACAGACACATACACAAATACACACTACAAACATAATATATAACACCCATTTTTTGTCAGGGATTAAATATTAGATAGGAAACTAGATTACTATCTGCAAGTTTAAAATAAATCTTCCGCTATCCGCTTACATGTTAAACCACAACTGATACTCTAAACTTTCAAGAGGTTTTTGTCTTCAGTGCCACTCAAGGTTTGGCAAACGCCGGATCAACCTGTTTAATATAAGCGTTCAAACTTCAATGGGCTTTTTATGGTTTTCCCAATCGTTTTGGTATGGGAACGCGAATCGAAGAAATTTCTTTAATGTACAGTGTTGTAGTTATGTGTGATAGTCTCGCATTAATTAACCACTATGTTTCCTCATGTCCAAACACAAAGAAACGCAAAGTCCTTCTTTATCATCTGATTATCATTTAAGCAGTGACAGCCTAGCGGTTGAACGCTTGCCTGGCATGCAGGAGGGTCTGAGTTTGAACCCAGCCCACACCTCTGACTTTTCGGATTCATGTGCGGATTAGAATTTAATTATCAGAAAAAAGAAAGAAAGAAAAATAATTTTATTCCATACTGTATAATAACGGTGCCACATTCACAATAGACGAAACAAAAAAGAGAAATAGGTACACATCTAATAAAAAATTGAATAACACTAAAAAGTAAAAACCACTAACCCACTCACTCACTGGTTATCACTTGAGATAACGGTGAAGGAAAACATCGTGAGGAAACCTGCACATCTGAGAGGGCCTCATAAAGTTCTCGATGGTTCGTGTAGTCCACCAACCCGCACTAGGCCAGCGTGGTGGATTAAGGCCTAACCCTTCTCATTCTGAGAAGAGGCCCGTGCCCAGCAGTGGGACAGTAATGGGCTGGATTTATTAACCTACTTATTTATTTATCATTTAATACTGGCAATCACCTTCTTGACTTTTATGCAATCATGCGAAAAAGGATTGCATCCCTGATGCATCGGGTGCGAGATAGTTCCAACAGTCTACTGGCTATTGTGGCCCAGGATCTCGAGAGTGTTATCATGAGACACTGGCTGACTATGCAAAAGCCAGCAGCCATGCTCGTCTCAGTTAAAGGAGTTTTCTTAATGTTTGTGTAAATGTAATTCTATGGACTGATGTTTGTTCGATTAATTATTATTATTATTTGGATCCCATCGGTCCTATCCGAAAACCAGCGCTGAGACATTTATTTTATCTGTCGCAGCAAATGCTGAGATAGGGGCCATTTTTGGCCTCGTGCAGGAATTTTTAATTAGATTTTTTGTTATTATTTTAATGTTTTCTTTCTGTATGTAATTTTCTGTGCGAGTCCGAAATAAATCATTTTTCTTTCTTTCTTTCTTTATTATTATTATTATAAACTGGATGTGCAAAGTAGAAGGTGTTGCGGTCCAAATTGGATTACGTGTACCAAAGTACGCTGTTTTACCTAAACCTAATCCTCACTCGATCTTAGACATTCCCAGCGGTCTAATGCGTTATCTGCCTTCAAGTTAGAAGGAGTTGTGTTTCTCTTTAACCCAGTTTAAGGTGACCCAGTGGTTAACAATTAATCTCAAACCGGCTGCATACAAAAACGTACGCTAGCTAGCTTATGCGTATTGCGTCAAAACATTATTTTGCTGTTTAAAATAAAAACTGTCGTTAATTTTATAAAATCCAAATATGTTTAGATTAATCTATACGGAAAATTTTGAGGCTTAAATCGGTCTCGTTTCCTTGTAGCCATACTGTGTGTCGTACTTTTAAGGAACAGTATGAAAGAATTTATAATGATATTCATACTGTTTACTATCCGTCTGCCAATTTTATTGCTAAGAATAAAATATTATAGTTTAAAAAAACTAAAGAACACGCTTTAGTCAGCCAAACTGAACGTGTATGCAAAATTTCAGCTCAATCGGAAACCGGGGAGTGGGTCAAATTTAACTTCCAAGATTTTCTTACATAGTTAGTTACAGGTGAAGCTAATAAAAGCGTTTTAAAAATAGAGATCCCTGCCCCAACACTTTCAATTTGTTGCCTTAAACCTTTTATTCTTCCTCATCCTGTACTAGTTCTACTTTATTGAGTCTACTTTTCATTATTTTACTACAGTTATAAGAAGTTTAATTTAACTTTAACCCAGTTTCTCAATTAAGTTTTTAGAGTATTCATAATTAAAAACACGTTTTTATTTCCACGTTGCAATGTTGGTAGACTTTTGGTTTACTATATTCAAATGAATTGTCTAAAAAAGTACAAGAGTTGGGGTTGCCTTGCTCAACAGTGTAATGTTTGATAATGTTGTTTCTGTTGGGGTTGTAATGCTCAACAGTGAAATGTTTGTTAACTCGGAGTTTTAACTCTTGCTGTTAATATACCTATATATTATATTTATCGTTTTTATCACGTGTCGCAGATAAGGACAAACGAATCATTTGCATCTCCTCCTTTGCATTACATAATAAACGTTCCTTGTTTGTTGTTTGTTGTTCCGTGACGTCAGTCACACTCCATCCATTAGCGTTAGCGGGTTTTTCATCTAGAGACGATTTTGCAATACCTAGATAAACCTCAGTTAAATTATACCTCTGATAATTGGGAATCATAATACTCCTTAGTATACTCAGTTATTTGTTGGTTGTACACTTTCCTTGTCTTTGATTGTACACGTTTCTTGTCTTGATTGTACATTTTCGTTGTCTTTGATTGTACACATTTTGTTTACAGAAACGAGGAATCTTACCCCACTGTAGTACTACAGTGGGGTAAAATTCCTCGAAAAACAAAAACATAAAAAAACAAAAAATAAATATAAAAAACTAGCTTCCGCCAGCGGCTTCGCCCGCGTGATATCTTTATAAATTATAGCCAATGTTACTCACTGATAATGAATAGCATTCTGCTGGTGAAATAATTTTTAAATCGGTCCATTACTTTTTGAGTTTATCCATTACAAACAAACAAACATACAAAAAATCAAATCTTTTCCCTTTATAACATTATTATTATTATAGATAGATAGATTATTATATCGTTTAGAAAAACATACACAAACTATTCCAATTTCAAATTCATAGCTAGATATTTATATTTTATTTAGCCATTGAGAAATCGGCTTGGACTGTTATAAAATAACTGCCAAAGGAACTACCTAACATTTTCGCGGTATTACATAATTACCTTTATATTTATTTTTATATTAACTACTATTATTTGTTGATTATATCAGTGGGAGGCAACTCGTGTACAATACTCTGCGGGATACATGATAAATCATGTTTTTATGTAAGTAAACATCATATTGTACGGAAATACATACCTTGTACAGGTAAAATATTATGTAGGAACACCCGAACAAAGAAATCACAAGATACAGATTTCGTTATATTTGTTCATGTGGTTAATATCCCGTTTTATATTCCTCTTTATTGCAAACTAACAAAAATCATAAAATAAGTTTTTTTATTTTTTTATTAATAAATCCGAATTCCTGGTTATCCCCAAATATTTTGAAAAATTTCGCCATAATAAAAAATAATTAATCTATTAAGACTATTTCAGTGAGATTTGTTTTAAATCCGTTGGATGGTAGGGACGTTTCCTCCCATTCCACTTTCTAAGGAAATTATGATGGATGTTTGTAAATAAGTTTCACATAAATAAAATTCAACTATGTCTAAATTTCAATTTATGTAATTCAATTCCAACAATTTATACTTATAATCATTAAATTAATTTAGAATATTTTTGTAATTTTGTTCTTTCCTGGATTTATACATTACATAAGATTTTTATGTACCTGTTTCGGAACTTTTCATCTTTCTCCGAAAGGTTGACTGTTAGAGAATGTCTCACGGCATTAATGCCGCCATAAGGTAGCTCATTCTTGGGTGAGCGCCTTACTCCTCACTCACCGTATGAAATGCACTAACACAGCAGGGCTAAAACGGCGCGGCCGATGGACAAACCCGTTTTCTCTACCCTATGTCTCCTTGACAGAAGACAAAATGAAAAAACGAGAGAGAAAACGGTAATGAGATAGTTTTGTCTCCGATTTCCTCTCTCCTCTTTTTTGTCGTACTATCCTTCCGGTATTGACTAGGTATCGAACATGAACATCGCGAACACGAACATCGATCACAAATGTTTGGATGGTATGTTATGGACACAAATTACCATACAGACTACGAACGCTGTACGAACAGGGTTCGTGAACATTCGCCTTGTCTCCTTTCAAACTTGAACATCGCGAACACGATCATCGATGATAAATGTTTGGATCGTATGTTATAGACACAAATTACCATACAGAATACGACCGTAGTCTGAACAGAGTTCGTGAACAATCGCATTTTCACTTTCGAACATGAACTTCGAAAACACGAACATCGATCACAAATGTTTGGATCGTATATTATGGACGCAAATTACCATACAGAATACGAACGTAGTCCGAACAGAGTTCGTGAACAATCACATTTTCACCTTTCGAACATGAACATTGCGAACACGAACATTGAACACAAATATTGGGATCGTTTGTATGGGCGTAAATTAGCGAACATAATTCGAACTGATTCGTGAAAAATCATCTTATCACATTTCGAATATGTATATCGTGAACACGGACATCAATCATGAATGTTTGATCGTATATACCTATAGAACCAAATTAGCAAACAGAACACGAACACAATTCAACCAGGGTTCGTAAACATTTTCCTTATCACTGTCAGTAGCCATGACTTTACGGCATATAACAGATTTCTTCGAAAATATGTTCAAAGTTCCCCGAACACCGTCATACAGAACGTAACAATTGGATCGCTGCAAACGTTTCCGCCGAACATATTGTTCAATGCTAGTGGTACGCAATAGATGTGTGCGCCGGTACCTTTCTTACCGGCGGCGGCGGCGTCATCGGCGTCATCGGCGTGGATGGTGAAAATTAAGAGCTATTATGCTCATATAAAAATGGATTTTAATTAAATTTGCGTAAACAAATACGTCAAAATAAACCAATAAGCGTATATTTAAAAATTTCTATTGTTTAGTTTACTAGTACATATCTGCATTGTACCTAAAACTAGAATATTACATGCTATGACGTTGGCGCCGATCACGCCGAAGAAAACATCGGTGGCGGCGGCGGCGGCGTTCGCCACGCCGATCGGCGCACTCGTCTAGTACGCACAATGCACATGCAAACATAGTTGTTCGAAACGTTCGAGAGTGCATAAACGGCTTAACTATGGTATTCTCTAAGAGCTATGTTACTTTCCCGTTCAAGCCAGCCCGTTTACGACTAGTCCTCAAAAATTTACTACTACTCGAATGTGGTGGGCTTAGTAAAAGCCAGTCGATATACAGGGTGTCGCAAAAGTTATCACATTAAATGGAACCACGTATGTAATATCACGTTCTGTGAACGTACACAAGGTTATATAAATCCAATCAGCAGTTTAGCCACAGGAAGTAATTTAAAATTTCATAATTTTAAACATATCACGATCTGTTGGCAAAGTTTAAAAAGTCTTCAACGTTTTCTAACCAAAATTATTTATATTTATATTTGTAGAATTGATAAAGGTGACATAAATTTCTACTTCGATGCCCCTTCACCTAGACGAATGATAGCAGAGTAAAATTGATTGCAAAAAAAACTTGCGTAAAAATCACAGATTTTTTGAGTACGGCTTCAGAATATGATATTGGAACGTGGTTTCATAACTGTGGCATCCTGTATAGCACTAGCTTCAACACGTAAGTTGATAATATTGTACCCAAAACATCGTTATTTACTATGAATAAACTGGCTTTTAATAAAATCTACGGATGTTTAGATAAGTATGTATACAGCTTATATTATATACAGAGCCAATAACAGCGTCGCTCGCAAGGATCTACATACAGTAATTTATTTCAAACGGGAGCGAAGCAGTGCGGAAAATTATCAAACACCTAATAAAATATATACATAAAGACATTCTGAGAACGACGTATTCGTGTGAAATTTAATGAAAACCCCATTCGGTTAAATTACCTCCTTTGTATGAGCACACTGGTTTTATAATCTATCTCTCGCATCAGTATTTAAATAGCGCGAAACACAATTTTATTTTTCAGACCTCCTCGAGCATGCGCACTGTGGCACAGTCCGTTTTTCCAGGCTGTACCGGGCACCCACACACACGCAACTGTAGGTGATCGGTGACGCACACAGCCACAAAATTGTACCGCGACTCAAATCACTGACGCGAGTCTAGGATCACTCACACATCAACATTACCTATGTGTACAGCGTTCACGGACAAAGCTCCACGCACACATTTAAACGCCAACCCTGGCGATGCTGTATTCGTTAGTTAGTTACCCGCAAGGTGTCGTGGAAGCCAGACGTGTTGTTGCGTTATTTGACGGATGACGAACATCGAGTGCAGCGAAATGTGAAGTCGTGGGTCGTAAAGCACGGAATATCCGCAAGTGATAAGATTTATGACACATTATCAAGGATCACCGTAAAGTTCGTGGACAACTTTGTGTACTTATAAACTTTGTTCGGCTAATAGTTTATTAGTGAAGTGTATAAGTGTGGTTTACTGTTTAAGTGGAAATTATTATAAACAGGAAAGTTGTAGCTGTTGTAGTGAAGTCAATTTATATTTCTGGATTTATCAGGTAAGGGTTGAATAATAAACGCTACTAAAATTACTATAAACATTTG
This sequence comes from Allophyes oxyacanthae, assembly GCA_932294325.1. Taxonomy (NCBI): domain Eukaryota; kingdom Metazoa; phylum Arthropoda; class Insecta; order Lepidoptera; family Noctuidae; genus Allophyes; species Allophyes oxyacanthae. Next base: position 6,711,674 of record OW028633.1, on the reverse strand, counting down.
AATACAAATTGATGAAGATTTTTATTTTATTTAGTTTTTATTTTTGAACTACTCAAAACATAATGATTTCAGCTAAACACAAAATAAGCAAAAAGGTAAAATATAAATTGCAAAAAGAAAAACAAAAATACCCACATTTTTCTTCCGTATCAAAATAAACAATCGAACGATGGATTCGAATGATTTTCAAAAATCGAACCATTGAAAAATCTGGCATAAAATTAAATTTAAAAGAAACTGGTATTTACATCATTATTAGAACAACAAAAAAATAAAAGAAATAACAGGAAAGTCACAGCTTTTCCTGGAAAAAGGTATAACATTGCTTGTTAAAACCATTTCTATCTAACACTTTCTAAGAACTGACGTAGTAAGTAATGGGTGCGGTTGTACCAGAATGTTAAGCGTTCACAGAACTTATTAGGTTTTCATCGATTTTTTACACTTGGCAATATTTCTCTTGAAGTGCCGATGCCGATTGCACAGAATTGGTTCATAGTAGTACATTAATTTTGTCGCAATCGGCGAAAACGGAACTGGATCGTTTATATGGTTTTTACGCATCAATGCTGCAGTTTTCAATAATAAATCTTGTCCGTAGGATCTTTAGGGATTACCAATACTATAAGCTGGTTTCACAATTTCCTGATTGCGGTTAATCTTTATAAATGAAATGTGCTAACTATTGATGAGCTTTAAGGTAGGTAACAACAAGAAAGTTTGTCTCTATGTAAAGAAAGAAAGAAAAAGAGTTTATTAGCACAATTAATAATAATTAAAACAAATAACAAAGAAAACATAAAATGAGTTATTGTGCCAAAAGGCCCAAAGCAAAGGCAAAGGGCAAAGGTTGGGGTATGTAGCTTATCTATACTTACTAGTGGTCGTCTAGTGGTCAAAATTCAACCATAATTTTAGCTTTCTGCACTCCTTCTCCATATAAACTTTAACTATGCCAAATCTCACATTCCTCCGTGCGCGCAATATGCTTAAAAAGGTGTACAAAGATTTCTCTTCACGTATTAATATAAAGATTCTACCTGTCTAATCCCGATCCCTATAAGTGGTTATTGTACTCATAATTATGAACAACTTTTAATAAGGGATCAACTCGGAAATAGCGAATAAGAAAACTGCTGTTCCCTACGAATAATTCAATATTACTCGACTAAGGCCCATGTTCACCCACAAATATTTCAAAAGAGCGTGCCAAAGAAATATGATATGCATACATACATTTGAAAAAAAATACCTTTCTTCTAAGGCAGTCGGGTAAAAAGAAAACAAAATAAATAAAGTTATTGTACCAAAGCGTCCGCAGCGCAGAATAATACTGGCCACCTGACGCTGATAAAATACAATACAATACAAGATGATTATATACAATGATTTTCAGCTGCAATCGACGAGTCACCTAGAGTCACGACGTTTTTGAAAGTGCCTGCAAAGGCCCAGTTTAAATAAAAAACTTTGACTTTGAATAATACTAAGGTCTGCATTTCACTGGTTTCGTCACATTAATATGATACTATACAAGAAAGTGCCATCCACGATTTTTCCTGTGTCGAGGGTATAGTATATAAACATATATCTCACATGCACACACACCCAGACTCGAAACAACTATCTGTAGATAATACAAATACTTGTTCCGTGCGGAGATCGAACCCGCGGCACGTAGCGCAGAAAGCTAATCGCTTAGCTACTGCGCCAACTGTGTCGTATTAAATAATACTAGTGGTCGGCCTGTGGTCGAAATTCGACCGTAATTTTAGGTTTCTGCACTCCTTCTTCATATAAACTTTAACTGTGCCAAATTTCATACTCCTTCGTTCGCGCAATATGCTTCAAAAGGGGTACAAAGTTATCTCTTCAGGTATTAATATATACTAGTGGTCGCCCGTGGACGAAATTTGACCATTATTATAGCTTTCTACACTCCTTCTCCATATAAACTTTAACTACTTATCCCAAATTTCATACTCCTTCGTTCACGCAAGTATTCTCTTGACGTATTAATATATAGATAAACGTTATATGTCTGTAATATCGGTTAATTCAAGCCTTAGAATAAGGTAGCCATCACAGATATATTATTATTTATCTTGACAATAGAATACTAAGTAATTTTTACCTACCCTGTAAGAAATATCTGCACGACACTGCTGTAGGACAAATAAGGTCAACCATTGACAGCCGACTAGGCAGTATTGCCAAAGCAGACTTGATTATGCTCTTTAGATGTTAATACAGCGCAATTATACTTTCAGATTATAAAATATACGTGTAATTTGGCAAAGAAGACGATTTTATTAACCGACTTAAAAAAAATCTCTCGACTGTATGATTTTTTTGTATATTTGTTACCCGATTACTCTGCCAATTGCAGACCGATTTAGATGATTATTTTGCGAGGTGGTTCCATTTAAATTTGGTGAAGATCTGATAAAGACCTTCGGAGATAGACAATGAAACTCTTGAATGAATAACAGCATATCACTCGCGATTGCTGTAATTGCATGATTATTTATGTAATGTTTAAGCCACTGAAAATAGAAAAATAAAATAAACTTAGAAAAAAGCCTACTTAAAAAAAATTAACGTATAAAATATTTTTTTTAAAAAACTTAACAGCTTCTGAACTCGGCCCTTGAATAAAATTCTTTAATGCACATAGCTTGGTAGTAGCACCGACTTCAGAAGTTGTTATTCAAGTCTTTTAATAGTAGGTATTTCTACAAGTTATAATTTTCTGTTTGACCTATCACGTTCTGCTATCTAATCATTGTATTTATCAAGGGTACAGACATAATAGACGAGACTTGTAAAAGGGACTTACACGTTCGTATTTTATTTACTTTAATAACATTTCATCTTTAAGCCTCTGGTCATGTAACCTTTATTTTCAGCTAATTGGACTGATCTTGACATGTACAAAGGATTTTTATTTTATTTTTTCATTTCAAGTTATGTTTTTAGAACAAAGAATTTTTGTTGTAGATCTTACTGTGCCTTCACAAAATTCATAATTATCTTTTACGGTTTACAGCTTAAAACATTTATTTCCCATTAAGAATAAAAGTCAATTAGCTTCAGAAATACATGGTAGGTACACTTATAATATCCATTATGTACGTAGTGTATGATAGAAATCGGAGGGTACCTAGTTACCTACTAACAGAATTATTCTAAAACTAAAGGTAGTAGAATATAATAATTTTAAGTGTACTTCTGACTTTTCGAACTCATGTGCTGATCAGAATTTGATTATCACTTACGAAGGTGAAGGAAAAAATCGTGAAACATGCACACCTGAGAGGACCTCGTAAAGTTCTCGATGGTGTGTGTAGTCCCCAACCTGCACTAGGCCAGCGTGGTGTACTTAAGACCTAACCCCTCTCATTCTGAGAAGAAGCCCGTGCCCAGTAGTGGGATAGTAATGGGCTGAATTTATTATATTATATAGATTTAACAGTTACCTTAATTGAATAATACGTTGAATCATTGATTTTAAGTAAGAGGGAAATAGTGTATGATACTTACTTCGATTTAATGACAAAATATACACACAATAACAATTTATACTGCTTTGCTCGGCATCCGTGTGTCGTAACCGCGATCTATTGTAATATCAGCATCAGAGGCCCAATTCTCGTAATTAAGAATGTTCAAAATATAGTTCGAATCTCATTCCGATCTACTACCAATGTCTTAAATGTCACAAATGATATTCTCCTACCCTAACAAACAACGTCAAACGTGACATTATATTGTAATGAGATAGAAAGTTGATTATAAGGCAAATCGGTATTCTGCTAACATTTTGAACTGACACAGATAATAAAATTGACACTCTCGTCTATACACAAACGTCAAAAATGAGATTGAAATGAGTTTGTAAGAAGATTGAATCCAAATCATACTGGAATCGGACTGAACTTTAAGAGGAGTAGAATACATGACTTTTTGTCAATTCATAATATAATCTCAGTTCGGTCAACTTTCAGTCATATTATAAATTAATTACGAGAATTGGGCTTCAGGTGTCATAGCCTAGCACATGCTGAGCTGGACTCTCATTTGCTACAGCTCGGGACATACACCGAATAGTCAAATTGTAATGGTCCTTATACCCACTTATTTTTTCTCCTCTTCATATTAATGTCTGGTCGAAATTCGACCGTAATTTTAGCTTTCTGCACTCCTTCTCCATATAAACTTTAACTATGCCAAATCTCACACTCCTTCGTGTGCACAATATGCTTAAAAAGGGGTACAAAGTTTTCACATTCCTTCTACTTCATTTTTTTATAAACTTTGACCCACCCTACGTATAATTTCTGTATTTGCTTATCGTGGACGCGTTCACAAACATAAATCGCATATACCCAAACATACAAACCCGGAACAACTATCTGTAGACCATACAGAAATTTGTTCCGTACGAGAATCGAACCCTCGAGACGCTCAACCACTACAACAACCATGTCGTCAAATTTTATTCTGGTGTCTCTTGTTTTGTGGAAAATAAATATCTTTCTTTCTTCCTTTTCTATATTATAACGTACGGCCATAGGTACTTTAGTACGACATGAAATATTTTAAGCCTCGCTCGCTGAAATATTTTCGGTAATGTGTCGAGCTGAAAGATCGTCGCTATACATACATAGTGACAGAGTTTGTCCAACGCTTATGGTCCCATTGACCTCATTTTTCGATGTTGACGTTAGCATGTTGAGATATTAAGTAGCTGACACTTACTATGTCCTCTTTCCAAATGTATTCATTTGGATTTTCTGAGTGGAATTTCTTTGTTTCATTATAAATCGTTGTTGCGTGAATTCAGTGAGGCTGGTTCAGTGGTTTAGTTCATGAGTTTCATGAATATGAAATTTTCGATGCAGGTGATTCTTTAGTTAATGTTACAAAGATCTGTTAATATTTTTAAGCTTATCAAAAAATCTGCTAAGTTCTATAGCAAAGAATTACTACAGGCAATTAGACCGCTTTAAAAAAAATGATTTTATGTAAACAACTCTTTGTCGATTGCCATTACAATATAATAATAATTTATAAGAAGAAATTTGATTCTGCGGACAAGAGTCGCGGTAGTACGGTTGGCAAGAGCAGCTGTTATAGTAAACCAGAAGGTCGCTGTCAAATTGTTAATAATTTAGATTTTAATCATAGAATTGATGAATTTATTTCAAGTAAAATATTCATTGAAGCTTACAACAATTTGGAGGCTAATAGCATAACATCTACCTACGTACATTATTCCATGTTTCAAATTAGATTATAAATTTCTAGCGAGACATATCTTTAAGCCTCGAACGATATCCAAAGAACCTTTGGAGGATGGAATGTGTTGTGTCAAAGGCTTCGAGAACTAGATATAGATCTCTATGTGGCTCTTTAATCTAGAAAGGTCGATAAAGTTAAGTAGTAAATTTAGCAAAATAGGATTTTCTGATCAAAACTTTTTGGTAATCTGGATTAAATCTGGAATATTATGGTTAACAAAAAGTAATTTAGTATCGAACCCATTATCGATTTTAATTAAATGAAGGTCTTGTAGCGTCGTCAATTCGTCTGCCTTTTTATATTTTGCGTCAATCTGTGATTCATCTTCGATATCTGATACTAAGGGTTTCATATTACTAAGTGCTTGTTTTAGGTACTTCTGGCCTCGTCTGAGATTTATGGATAACTTCTTTTAATGATAAAGATATTTATTTTGTAAAACATGAGTGAATAATACTAGAATAGAATAGTAGATGGTATTAAATTTGAAAAAGGAGCTACAAGTTATGCCATTTGGGGCGTACAATAATTAGTATTTAGTCTTTAATTTATTGTGGTTTGTACAGTGATGAGCACAAGATGGTAGCGTTATTCAAAATAATTTTTTGTATAAGTATTGACTAAATTCTTTGAACAAAAACTAAGTATTTATATAAACCTACATATTATGTGCTTGCGGGTATTAAGTGAACTATATTTTTGAAGATTATTATTTTTAGAATTTACTTTTGAATTTCGCTACATGTATACATTTGAGTGCTCGTAACTAAAACTAATTCTATGATATTTATTTCTGCTTCATCAGTGTTATTAGCACCTTAAAACAAAGCCTTCTATCGTAATATTTTCTGAGAAACTTATATCAAGTTTAGGAAATTTAAGATCATGATTTCTAAATTATTATGAAATATTACATCATATCATAAAGTCCTTTAAAATTGAACGAGAGCACGTAAACTATTTGTCATAACTCTTCGAGAACTATTCGTCATACTGAACTAGTTCCATGACTCATCGGTACTGCAGTTCGTGGGCGTTGCACTAACAATTTGTCACTACTTATGCACTATTGGGATTTAAACTCAACATGTTACAAGGGGGCGAGGTGCCAACTGAATATTGGCAAAGCCTGAAAGTCCTGCCCACGCTTTATGAGGACATAGGCGTGGCGATACACATAAATATGTACGTAATTGGAGCAAAATTTGAAAATACTTAACTCTTGTTCCTTACGCTTGATATTTCATTGCTTATGCAGCCTTGGTTTGTTTAAGAAAAGCATCCAACTGAGCTTTAATATGGGATTGGATGATGAGGTCCCAGTTTCTTTCCCCGGGTCATTTTATCAGCCTGTAAACATCTACTGCTGAATATAGGCATCTTCATAAATCACTCCAACCCTGATCTCTCCAGGTGACATCAGTTCCAGTGGATTTTTTTAAGAAAATTTCATTATTGCCCGCAGTAATTATAATAAATTTGATTATGTCCGTTGTTAGAAATCTCAGTAACGAGACCTTTATATATAGCTACACACTTTGTGATTTGAAAATACAGTGAATCTCTGCTAGAGTTATAGTAGAGATTCACTGTATTTTCAAATCACAGTGAGCGCATTGGATGGAGAATTTCCGTTATTTTGGTCTCGTGAGCGATGAAAGTGCATAGAGATATGGATGTTCCATTTTCACACCCAATTTGAAGAATCGATTCAGTAGGTCTTCAGCAAATTGGATGGATTTCTCTAGCTAAGTAGAAATCATCGAACTGTACCAACGTATGTAGGTATGGTATTCATATAAAGGGTGATTTGTTACTGAATTTAGCTAATCCTCTTACAGTTTGTAATAAATATTGAGATTAACAATGTGGTCTGTAATTAGAATATTGGGATTAATTATTGTTTGAGGATTTCGGGACTTAACTTTGAAAACATCCAGGTTTTGATATGATTTGATAGCTACGCATTACACTAGGATTACATACACCTTTGAAAATATGAAAAACAGACAAATAAATCCTCGGATTATTACATACGAAAGTAAGATCGCTCATATGATTTATACGAACCTCTGATATAAAGGTTCGAAGGTTCTCTTCAGAGATCTACAGTGAGTCAGGTTTACAAGTTTAACGTTAAATAATGTCACTGTAGTGATATAATCATGTTGTATCTTGTTTATTTTAGTTGTATTTGTAAGATAAAATCAAATTAAATCATTTTATTTGTCTCAAACATGGGTGATAATACATTGCTACAAAGTATTTTTCATGTATAAGAAATTATAGTCCAACATGTTTTACCTATGAAGGTGTACAGATGAGTGATCTCCATTGAAAATTCAATTCAATTCATTGGATTTTAGTCAGTACAAGTCTGACAGTCCCTCCCGCCCTGCCCGGGGTAGGAGGACTCATTTGATGATTTTAACACGCTAAAAAAAAAAAAAAAAGTATTATATTTTGTATAGGTAGTATTTATGTAACATAATTTGCACCTAGCTTGATATTGTTACACCGTGAACTACTATCTTTTAACCTACAAATCTGTCCATCCCAAGGTTGTCTGGCAGAAATCTTCAAGTGCGAAACGTCTGCTCTTTGTACATCTCTTTTTCTATTTAATGTATCTTTTCTTCTCTTTCTGGTGTGCAATAAAGTGTACTGTATTGTTATAATTGTCCTTACGACATACAATGGTAATAATATTTCATATCCGTATAGTTGCGTAGATATTTGTTCCTATTCTTGAAATTTAGCTCGTTCTCTCACAAGACTGCTCAAGAGAAACTAATCACTAATCTGGATTTACTGATAAATTATTTTTGAGTCTCACTACAAGCATTTCAATGGAAGCATGCAGACAGTAATAATGATTTAATGGGTTCATAACGCGATGGTACTTTTTTCAATGGTGATTTTAGTTAGTATGTAATTTGTTCTCTTTTAAAGAACAATAGTGTGAGAATGAGCTAATAGAACTTAGCAATTTCTTGATCAGTTTGGGCAACATTTAAAAGAGGGGCTTACCACCGTTTTCTTCTACCGTAAGTATTATGCTTGTACCTACCATGAAAGTGAACATAGAATTTGCCACAAGTAAAGCCAAGGCTAAACCCGTATTAAATAAACTCCGGGTTATCTCTAAACCCCGTGCAATAACCATTTTTATTCCATTCCTTGCCCCAGTTTCAGCTGCAAGAGAAGCCGCGGGCGAACTAGAGCGCTGAGTAGAGTAATATATCCTATATTCCTTTACGTCAAATCATATTTGACGAGTAAACGAAGCGCGTTTAAATTGTCCTCGTGTGATTCGGATTTGTCATACGTAGTTTCCTCTATTTCTTTTGCATTCGAGTATTTTATTCATGTTGTGATAGGTGAATCGAAAGCTTACAAAAAATCCTTCATCCTATAGTATGTAAGTATTGCTTTTGAATTCGTTTCAAGATGGATTGAATTACACTGGAAGCGACTAGTACCTGGGATCGATGCGACTAATGTTACACATGATATTTAATGAGACATCTCTTTTTCTGCTTCGTCTTATAGAATAGATCTTTATTTCATGTAAACCAAATACAGGCACTTATGAAATGTCGAGACTCTAGGTGCGTGGTTCCAAATAGTAGGTCATATGGAGAAGAACCGGCAAGAAACTCCACGGAAACTCTTTTAAAATAGTAGATTACAATCTTGATTAGTACAATGTTGTGGTAAGAGCTGCGAGATGTAATTTAATGTGAATAAAAATAAATAAGAATAGGGTAATAATAATGATTTGCCTTTAAATAAGAATGCCATGGCATTTACAAGCTGACCAGGCCCGACAGACGGCACCCGTTCACGAGCATGACGCATGCGTCAGCGTCGCTAAGTTCAACCATAATGAAGGGAACTCAACGACCCATCACACAACGCCACCATCAGTGAAACATTTAACTGAGCATGACAATCTCATAGTACCAGACAACAGGCAGGTATTTAGTATACCTACATAGATTAAAGTTATATAGAAAATTAATAGTAGTAATTGAAAATGTTTGATAGCACCTACTGCATCGCACTGATCTCTTACTATACATTTTTACTTACCGTTCACACTGGAGAAAATATGACGCTACAACAAAGAATTACAGAATCATTATTATTACTAAATAAAACTACCTTTTTTTATACCAGTGGCAAACAAATATACCCCCCGCCTGATGGTAAGCGGTTACCGTTTACCTATGGACGCTTGCAAAACCAAAGGTATTACTTGCGCGTTACCGACCCTACTACTAGCGTCTCCAAACACCACTGGCGACCTTGCACACCGTTAGGAATACAACACTGCAAAAGAGCAGTGTTCTTTAGCTATGATATTCTGTAAGGTGGAGGTACTTCTCCAGTCGGGCAGCTCCAATTCTGAGCGGAAATTCCCATTAAAGAAAAGAAAGAAAAGAACATTTAATCGGCACAGACAAATTGACAACATAAGAGAGAGAAGATAAAAAAAAAAAAAAAAAAAATTATGAAAATAACACAAATCGAAAGTTGACAAATATGAAAAAAAAAATAAAAAAATAGGTATATGCTGTCAAGCATGTCATGCCGAAAGGGTAGCCAGCTCAGCATTTGCTGGGCGCAGAGAGCCCAACGCTGATTTTCAGTTGGCACCCCTGCAGTGACGCACGGACGAAGGCAAAGAAATAGAAACAAAAAAGGGGAAACAGAAAAACAAAATATATATACATCATACAATAAAATATGTGCCCAAATATGTGCATTAAGCCCTACCTCAACTAGCTATTTCAGCATGTTTATAATGATGATAACTTCAGATCACAGAAACAAGAATGATAACCAATAAAACCAATATAATATTGTCAATAAAAAATTTAGTCCAATATAAATCCTTTGATCGTATATTACGACACTCGTTGGAAGGAAATAACCTGTTCTTGGAGTGATTGATGGTTTTTAGACTATAATTTCCCAGGACGTATTACAGGTAAAATTGTTGCGGGATTTTTTTCTTTGAATACGTCGCGGCAGACCACGAAGGAGATGGAGAGACGAGCTAGATAGAACTAATAAAGAATGGCCCACACTGGCTCTGGACCGGAAGACCTGGAAGTCATGGGGGGAGGCCTTTGCTTGCTTTGCTTTGCTTGTGGGAGCAGTGGGATGATATAGGCTAACAACAACAACATTTATGTCTAATTTTTAATGACTTCCTTTTACTGCGTAAGCTTTTGAAAGCTTTGCTAGATAGAAACGACTGAAGGTGGATCTAAAGGCAAAGGATTTCCTAGGTTTAAAATAAATGTGTATTTTCTTTAAGAATTTCTCAGCTATCTATCTACCTGGTCAACAGCGATAGGCACGCTTTCTATCACTGTGAGCTTACTAGGACTAAGCCGAGATCAAGGCTACGTGGTTGCTATACGCCTCTGCCAAATCTTTTCGAAATTACAAGGATATTGCTTGTATTCATTCTGTACCTATCTAAAAATGGAACCAAATTATTAAGTATCTGTATGAATACTGATTCTTAGTACCTTTTTGCTTAGGAACTTATGATAACTCCACGCGAAATGTTATTTAGCTTAGATTAGGTAGTACATCCTCGTATAAATAACAAAACTTACCTAGTTATGTTTTTTTTTTTGTACCCTTATCTATGAATGTTACGATTTTCTTGGTTCGAATATATTCTGGCTCTTATTTATACTTCTTATATTTTCTTGTGCCTTTTTTGTAAGAAAATATTATTTTAACATCAATGTTTATTTGTATATTTACGTAGAAACTTAGGAATTGTTTACTAAGACATTTTCAGAATTTTATCTTATTCAATTTCAAGAAGACCTTTGTGATAACACTCATGCCAATAATCTAGAACCTAAATTCAGAAATGTAAAACAACAATTCTGAACGTCAAGATTCGCTGTAAAGATATGTAAATTAGGCACTAAAACTCTCCTCGCTTTTGGCACAACTGTGCCAAATTTTGCCACAAAACTTTCAAGGTATTCACTTATTCCATGGAATCCACATCCAACATACTAAAAGCTCAATAAAAACAGGCATCAAAGCACACCGCTAATACTGCTGCATAATGAGATTAATTAATTATTATTGCTCCACCCTTCTAGTTCACAACTCTAGTATTATCAGAGTCTTTTACCTTATTAATATTAATTACTAGATTATTTTCCTCAACAAAATCGATAACAGTGACCCAGTTAAATTATCCGGTCATTAAGGCAGCACATTCTGAAGATAGCCTTGTATCCCAGATTCGCGAGACCCGAGCTATTTTTGGCTGCATATTAAGCTGAGAGTCGCCAGATTAAAGTTTTGTTAGATAAAACAGCAGCTATTTAAAGTTTCGTGAACTGACGATCAAAGTTTTTAGTATAAAATAGATTTTAAGTGTAATTAAGTTGTTCTTACACTAATGCGGTTTCTTACGCTAAGTTAGAGAAAATTTGAATTCGGAAATGAGTTTTGGGGATATTTATAGATTGGTAGTAATCTGTCACGTCTGTCTGGATTTAAGTTTTATGTTATAGGTAAATTAGTTTTGTTTTATAGTTTCTTATCTTGCTTTAATTTCAGGCTATTTTCTGTTACGCTGGTTTAAAATTTCTGTTCTTCTTCTTCCGTCGAGATGGTATAAGATATTACTTGGAAATCGCTCATGCTCTAGTGAAAAGATTATCCAGTCAGCAGTGGTATTATTGAGGCTGACTGCCCAGAGTGCGCCAGATGATCTCATGTTGCGTTACTCCTGGAGGCTCTTCCCTTCCACCTAACCTTCTTTTTCCTCCGTATTCCTTTTCTGTTCTAATTTTAACATTTGGAATATCAGGAACAATGCGTAATGCTCAAATTTTTTGAGAGCATGGTTGATTTGATAGCACAAAACAGAATTTCCGCTTGGTCCTTCGGTACAAAACTCAAAATTGTAACAGGGTTAAAAATACTACCACGCTGAAGGTAAAAATTTGAAGTTTTCGTTTGGTCCTTCGGTACAAAACTCAAAATTGTAACGACCTAAAAAGACCACCACGCTAAAGATAAAAAGTATTAAACTCTAAAAATATACAGCTCATTATGTAATCTGGCAAACGACTTAGAAGAGTTTGTCACTCGATATCATTCTTTAGTGGGCCTGTTACAACTCTGACCTTTTCCTAGTAACGGTGAAAATTTGAATAAAACGACGATGGAATGCTTAAGTTTGAAGACGAGTATTAATTCAGCAATGCACATAATTTTGGACAGTTTAAAGTCTGATGGCTAAAAAACATAACAAATATTGGTGCTCTCCGTGGCTTATATTATTAATAATAATTTTCATTTATTTCAGACTATTAAAATCCATACATTTAGGTTCATCATATTCACAGTAAATAATAAAAAGACAAAAACATAACATAACTCCACAAATAAAATAATCATTACAATAAATAGGTACATTAAAATTAATTTCACAATGTCAATCATTATTCATAAATGAAGCAATTACATAACATTAATAAAATAAACATTAATTTAAATGAAATAAAAGAACAAATAAATTATTTTGATTTGATTTGAAATAAAATTTTAATTGAAATTAATTTTAAATTAAATAAATACAACAAATTATCTGCTCCATGCCCTAAACACGATGACTCGACTTATGTCGATAGAACTGCTTCTAGAATTTTGCTGACTGCATGATGATAATGCTTAAGAGCCTAATCTTTATTATCATTATTATGTAGAAGGTATCTTTATCGTGCCTCATGCTTGTGAACGGGTGCCGTCTGTAGGAACTGATCAGCTTGTAACTGCCATGGTAATCTTATTCAGAGGCAAATCATTATTAACCTATTCTTATTTTTTATTCGCATTAAATTATATTATTATTCTCTTAGCTCTTACTTTACCAACATTGTATCAATCAAGATTGTAATTTATTATTTAAAAAGAATTTCTATGGAGTTTGTTGCTGGTTCTTTTCCATAGGACCTACTATTTTGAACCGTACACCTAGAATCTCGATATTTCATAAGTGCCTGTATCTGGTTTACATTAAATAAAGATCTATTCTATTAATTTGGTTATGGTTGATCGATTGCTGCATCCCTAATGGGCCAATAGAGTGACGACTGTGTTTACGATACCTACTTAAAATTGAATCTTGTTTTATAATTGATTTCCTACTGATCTTAAGAAACTCCAATATATTTATTACGGCACTCAGAATTAATAGCGATTTTTTTATTAAATTAATACTTAAGAGACAAACGATTTTAATACCTCATTGAACACAAAGAATCGTCCATAAAAGAATTAACTCCGCAAAAATTTCTAAAGCGCTTTAAATTGCATCTGCCACGATGATTTAGATCTCTGTAAAGATTTGAGAAATTCCAAGCATTTGATCTGAATTCTTCGGACCCTGGAATATTTGTTTCACTCCTACATTGTACTGACCCTAATCGAATCCCGCCCTTTCTTTCGTCTGTTTATTGCTCTTGATTTTGGGAATTCTTTTAAGATTTTGATTTGGGGTGGAGTGTTGTTACAGAGCCCCTTTTTCTGAATTAGCTTCTTCATTTAAAGAGGTTTCGAGGTTGTTGATGGGGAGAAGGGAAAGTAATGGAATACATGTTATATTTATTCAATGGTTTACTTTTAAACTTATTTTGGTTACGCTTAAATAAAGGCATTACATTTCAAAGACTATTCGAGTTTGTAGCTACATTTTATTTACGTAAAAATGTGGTTTTATTTGAATTTTCTAGTAACATTAATCTACAATTCTACTAAAATCGTGTCTCTAATTTATATTTAGCTGCTCTTTTTCTAAATCACAGTACGATTTAATTTAACATCATATGATTTATGCCAAAACCAAACGTGTTTATGCAATAATTTTAATAAAGATTAAAGATAAATTTATTTAAACTGCTGTAAAGTATCTAAATACAACATTTTGATTTAATTTAAAACAATTTTTCTTACACTTTAGGTCTCCATCTACAAAATAATATTTGTAATTTACACATTTTACGTAAGACTTTTGTTTACAATCTTCGAGAAAGTTTTGCCATGTCTACCAGCGAATCACTCTCGTTTTAATAACAGCCTCAGTACGATACTCGTTTTAATTAATTGTAGCTATATTATATTCTTTTTTTCTAAACAGTTTTCTTTTAGGGTTTTGGTCACCAAACTTTAACTATGGCCAAATCTCTCCAAGCCACTCCTCCGTGCGCGCAATATGCTTAAAAAGGGGTACAAACTTTTCTCTTCACGTATATTATAATGACGTGTTAAAAAATTAAGTCATTTTGTGAAATTGTTGTACTCCTCATATTTGATGCTTTGATTGATACATATTGATGATTCACGAAATTCTTAGAGTTAATTTTGTAACATCTCGTATAGATGAATAAATAAATATTCAATTAGTAGAGGAAACTACTAGGACTTAAGAGGACAACAAGAGGTGACGGAGACATCATTAAACAAAAGTAAGAGGACACTCTTACACTTTAATTAATAATTATTGTTTTTTTTATTTTTGGTTAATATTTTACTTTACTTTTTGAACCGACTTCAAAAAAAGGAAGAGATTTTCAATTCGAATGTATGTTTTATTTGTATGGTATTACGGGATTTCTCCGCCAATTGCAGACCGATTTTGAAAATTCTTCGGAGATACAGAATGGAACTCTGGAGAGAATAACAGCATATCAATCGCGATTGCTGTAATCTCATGTTTACGTACTGCTAATGCTACTCAAAACAGAAAAAAACTAAAATTAAAAAAAAAGTAAAAACCGACTTTGAAAAACTAAGTATAGTTTTTAAAGTTTATTTTATTATTGCTTATTTTTTTTTAGATACTGCGGATCGTCCTTTGATCATCTTTGTCCTGTGAGCATTGGACCATTGTTAGGTTAGCCGGTTAATACTTTAAAGTTTTCCATTGAACACAGAACTCTACACTCAGAATTGCGCTTATGACAACTAGACCAATGACGCAGTTATCTCTATCTTCTTCTCTACTTAGTATAAAATAAAGTCACTTTCTGCGTCTGTCTGTCTGTCTGTATGAGATTTGGCATAGTTAACGTTTATATGGAGAAAGAGTGCAGAAAGCTAAAATTACGTTCGAATTTTGACCACTGGAAGACCCCTATATATTACTTTCATATTTAATGTAAGGATAGTACAGAAATTGCACCCGTGCAAATCTGGGGACGGATCACGAGAGCTTTAGCAATATATTACAAGTCATGAGGTGTTACTGCATCAGAAGCGCAGATCTAATTCGGTAAGCGTCGATGTCAATCTTTCACAGGATGTTACGGTGACTGACTCAATTAGTTACCTGGCCTAACTCGGAAGCGATAAGCTCTAGTATAATGCATTACGTGAACCATACAATATAACCGGAATCAGTAAATCCGGCGAATTATTTGTTGAATTTCAACAAAATGGTAGTGAAGAGAACATTTATTATGATCAAACCATGGGTAAACCTTCTTAACCGGGATGCCAATTTTTTTTTTTTTAAAGAAAATGGGGTGTTTTTTTTAAAAAAAATAGTACGAAATTTAAATTTAAAAATCGCAGAAATAAATACTAAAAAAATGCCGAAATAACATAATTTTTTATGTATTTTTATATATATTTATATTATTTCTGTGTAATATCTACAGTTTTAATTTATTAAGGGGTCTTTTAAAGGCTTATAGTACTCATCATTATGAGCAACTTTTACTATGGGACCAATACTGAAATTGTGAAAAGAAAATTGCTATTCCATACATTTAGTTGAATAATATTGAATTTGTATGGAACAGCAAATTTTATACAAACATTAAACACATTCTACTAATAAACGATGGATAAAGTTATGCCAAGCTTATGCGTCAAAGAAATATATTTATGGTAAAACTTATAGATAGAGAGTAAAAATAACAATTATATTTCTAGGTAGTTTTTCATTACCATCATAAAACATAATATTCTATGCTATTCTATTCATCTAGATGTACAAGTACACTGATATAATCTTACACTGCAAAAACCTGATTTCTCTGAGTACTACCAAAGGCCAAAGGTCAGACTGTAAGCTGAAACTGACATTTGGTCCAATGTTTAATGGTACTTCGACACGACGGCCTCTCGTGTAAATGGAATACTGGACGGTGAATTGTGACCAACTTTAACGTACATTGCTCTATTTATATCAAGAGGAGGCATTGAAGTAGTCTTTAAACCAACAATGGATATTAAAGTTAAGTCAACATTGAAAGTAGTAAGTTTTTAAAGTGCCCGCAAAAGGTCAGTTGAAATACAAATACTTTGACTTTGACTAAGTAATCTGTCAATCAATGATGAAGTTTACCAGACATTGCTTGTAAAACTAACCTTTATAAATACTTAAACAAGAAAAGAACTATAAAACAAAGCGTTGATAACTTCAATTTAAATGAATTTCAAATGGAACCATAAATCTTTAAAAACTTGTAGAACAAAGTTTTAACTATCATTTAAAGAGTACGATTTCAAATCAAATCAAATCAAAATCAAAAATATTTATTTGCTAGAATATGGTAGGTACATAAGGTGTTACAGTAAATTTGTTTCAGCATATCCTGTCATAACATGACGTGCAAATGTATTCACAATTAGCTCAATTAATCTAACTTACAAATTATAGATTCTACTGATTTGTCTTCTAAATAGTCCTTAAGTCCTTAGTCCTCAAAGAAATAGATATCGTTGAGTTAGGTTTTTCATTTGAAATTGGGAGATTTATAAAAGGCCTTTCATCGTTTATAGACGTTCCTAGCCATGGATCATTAGAAGTGCCTCGAGAATTAAAATAGGAGCATGAGCATCTTTATACAATAATTGGGTGGCGGAGGTCAGATGGCAGTCGCTCCGTATAAAATACTGTTATTCAGCCGCATCTAGTTAGACTGGGAGCCGACCCCAACGTAGTTGGCACAATGGCCAGGCAGATGATGAGCATCTTTATACACACTTATAATTATCTAGATACATCATGACTTTTTAACCATCATCCAGCGTTGGAAAAAGAATGTTACAAGAAGAGTTGTAAGTATGAATGTGGATGGCTATCAGAGTAGGGGCAGACCAAAGAAAAGATGGATGGACTGTGTGAAACATGACATGAATGAGAAGGAAGTAAATCTGGAAATGACGTCTGATAGAGATGAATGGAAGAAAAAGACATATTGCGCCGACCCCAAATAAAATGGGATAAGGGCAGGAGAATGATGATCCAGCGTTGGAAAAAGTAAAGAGCAATCTGCACGCAATGCATCTTTTTATTGTTTTCTATTTGTTGTTTTGAAATACCCTATACAAACTCTGCATATTGAACGTCTGTTGATGGCGTGCAAATTTATGAAAATTTTGGGGATCGATAACTATATCATTATAAAGAAACAATGCGCTAGTAAAGAAATCCAGATAGAAAATCGGGAAATACGTTTGTTTGGACGAAACACCGCCTGCGTTTCCTCTTAAAAGGTTTCTATCTAGGAGACTCTTTGTGGATAAATTCTTATCAATGGCGTGAGAAATATCTTAATCGCCTATATAATTTTATTTATTAATAATTTGTTTAGACTCACTGATCCTACAGTCAAACCGTTTACACGGTTTTGTGGGATTATGCCAATTCATTGATAATATTTAGTATTAAGTGATCTAGGTTGTAAGTTTATTTAAGTTTCGTGCGTCATACTGGGCGTAAAAATAAAAACTTTTTCTTTCTTTCTTTTCTTTTTCTTTCAATGTACAAATTGTGTATTTTCAATAAATAAATGAATAATAATAACTGGCTTCTATTGTAAGGAACAGGACAGATCTTTTATTGAGGTTGAGGGGTTGAAAATCGTATAGCAGTTTATTATTACCTACCTATACCCAAATTAAAGTTCATGACCACATTGAAAAGTTAACCCGTTGGAAAATTAAAATCGTACAATTACCACCACCTTTTATTAATTTCTCGGATCAAAACCGATTTGTATAATAATTTCTTTTCATTCCCAGCTTTGGGCGAAAAATTAAGCAGACAAATCCATTGGCAAGGTGCAAACAAGCGAGGGAGATAAACATTGTACAAAAAATAATATTTTGAGTGGAGAACAAAGGTTGCTGAAATTATGTAGGCCGGACCTCGTGAATTTTTTAATACGGAATTTTAAGCGGAACATCGTGCTAACATTCTTCTGGAGGTTGAACAGAGTTTGGAGGTACATAGGCACACAGAAATACCTGGGCCCCAAGTCCGCTATTTTTATTATCAGAATGATCTCATAATTGTTGGATTTACAATGTCATTCAACCGATTTTGACTTCTATTGCGTAGGTAATAAGACGGGCCATTGACCTGTTGCCACTTTAGAGGTATAAAAAACCTTAATAGATTTGTAAACCTCGAAATAATTACTAGATTCTAAATAGCAAATTCGTTTGAAATCCACTGGCCAATTACCCACCCACAGCTACCAATAATTTGAACCACAGCTGTCATCGTATATTAGGCTAACTATAACGATAGTAACAGACCTGTTAGAACAATAATATGCTTGAAATTACACGATTTAATAAATAAATAAATAAACTATTTCGGGATATTTGGTTTATTTGAAACAAAAATATATATTCTATTATACATAACATATTCTATTCTAGTGTATTCTATTCCAATTTCAAACTATTTGGCCTGACAAGAATTAAATGATTTTTCACAAGTGAATTTATTAATTTGACCATTTGAATATTCAAGACGAAATTGCGTCCTATTTAAGTGAGCGAATAAGAGATAGTTACAAAATTGTTAGATACATTAAAATTTATTTCGTGAAACTTGTATTGGATGGATTTTTTTACAAATGTGCCTCATTATTTACATATACATATAAATACAATTTACAGATATATATCTGTAAATTGTATTTTTTGTATATTCCATATTTTGTGTACAATAAAGAATAAGAATAAGAAATACTATTTGCTATTTGTATTGTATGTGTGTCGTATTTGCTGCAGAAATAAAATATTTTTCATTCTTTCACAAATGAATTTTCTTCCAGCAAACCTTTGGGTGAAAGAGAAATGAACATACAGAGTGAGAAAGCCAATTACGTTATTTGGTCTGTTCGTAAAAAAATGTTACTGACGTTTGAATTTCAAAACATTAAAAATTGTGATATCGTCGTTTACGTAACTAACATTGATAAAAAACGCGTACATACAAAAAATATATCAAAATTGAGTTTTCGCGTCTATTAGTAATTGCCATTCACAATTCCCTACCAACAGTCGAGAAAGCATTTTTTTTTTAAATATACTTCACAATAACTGCACTAACTATAATAACTTATCACTATCACTTAGCACTGTACAAGAAGACACACACAATTTGATTATATTATAAGGAAAACATCGTGAGGAAACCTGCACACATGACAGGGCTTCATAAAGTCCTCGATGGTGTGTGTAGTCCGCCAACACGCACTACACCGTGGTGTACTAAGGCCTAATCCTTCTCATTCTGAGAAGAGACACCTAGCACTGGGACAGTAATGGGCTGGATTTATTTATTTTTATACAAAAAGAAATAATCGATACCCTAGCAACATGCCTGCTAACTTCAGACATGAGATAACAAATATTATATAACCACGTATTCCAGATTTAATTCTTGGCTAAAACACCTAAGTAAATACAAGTACTTAATATTAGCTAAGCCGATACAAACTGGTACAGTAAGCCTCAAACGATTACTTCAAGCCTTAGGCTTAAGGCTCTGTTTGCAGATGAATGAGATAACATACACAACACACACAACACACACACTACATTTCAGTTCACAACTCAAAGTCAAATGTAGCTATTGAATATTAGTTCTAGCGTAATAGACTAGCTTTGGCCCGCGGCTCCACTCATGTGGAATTTGGGGTCTTCATAGGTTCATAAGTTATAGAGCTAGAAACAGGTAGATTATTGACCCTTTACCTTACTTATCACGTTATCCAAACTGTAATAGAATTTGAATTTATTCGTGTGGAAATTGTGGGTACGGAAATTCTTGAGTTCTGTGTGTATGTAAGGATGTTTAAAGGTGGATGTTGTGTTTGGTTTAAACTAGAATGATACCAAAAAATATATATGTTTATTAGTATATTCATGTTATGTATTAGTTTATTTTGGTATGTATCTTTATTATACGTAAGTATATATTTTATTTTTATGTATTTTATTATTTTAGTCATCGTTAGCTTCTTATCATCTGCCTACCTTGTTTCCTTTAGTTACACACTGTGTCTTCTTTTCTTTTCACTCTTTCCTTTCGCAGGACTGCTGGCAGAAATTTCTTTTGAAATAAGCAGTACCTTTGTACTTGATATCTTTACTTATTTTCTTTGTCTTCTGTATGTGTGTACATAATAATAAATAAATACCAAAGAAAAAAGAAAGATTTTTTTTACAATCATCCCATCCAAAATTTAAGTGCTAGACACTTGTCGGTGTAGCAATTTCCATCCAGTCCTATCCAATGCCAAATCTTTTAAATCTTTATACGTTTCTATATATCCGCTTTTTATTTCAGCTGATCAACGTAGTTTCTTCTTGTTCTTCCTCTTTTTCTTTTGCCTCTATTTTCCCTTCTATAATGTTGGTAATGAACGTATTATGCTTCCTCTTCTTTTTTCTATGTGTTTCAAAATTTGTCTTTTCTCATTTACTCTTCTTAGTATCTCTTTGTTGGTCACTTTTTCTATCCAGGGCACTTTCTCCATTTTACAATTACATTTTACAATCATATTATACTATAATTCAAGATTTATATTTTTTATCTCATGTGCTTGTGGCCTATAGCGGTACAGTGCTCGTGGTCTATATTATACATGTTGTATAGCACATTTAAGACCTTTTATAGACAATTGTCCAGAAATAATCCTTTGATCACCCAAACGACATCTTTGATGATATGAAACGCAAGAAGATAATGGTTCTACACTTTGCCAGGAACACATCTAAAGACGTATAAGATATCCACTTTGAATACTGAAGAGGCATTGTGTGTCCCGTTCCTTTATCTGTTAAGAGCACTCGGGTATGTGTTTGTTTATCTTTAATTTCCACCAGTGAAAATAGTCGTTTGGTGTCGTTTTTAGTAGCAATGTTGTATTTATATTTTATGGGTTTTATTTAATGTTGTTTACTTTTACTGCGTTTAAACAGTGATAGCCCAGCGGTTGAACGCTCGCCTTCCAGGCAGGAGGGTCTGTGTTCAAACCCGGCCCGCACCTCTGACTTTTCGGATTCATGTGTGGATTATAATTTGATTATCACTTGCGATAACGGTGAAGGAAAATACCGTAAGGAAACCTCACACATCTGAGAGGGCCTCATAAAGTTCTCAATGGTGTGTGTAGTCCGCTAACCCGCACTAGGCCAGCGTGGTGTACTAAGGCCTAACCCTTCTCATCCTGAGAAGAGGCCCGTGCCCAACAGTGGGACAGTAATGGCCTGAATTTATTATTACTTTTACTGATAACTCTGCGCTCCATGGCTCATAAAACTGTAAAATAAAAGTGGTATTGGGCTGGCCACATCTGCCGGATGCCTGATGAGCTATGGGTCAATGTCATTAGGTACTAAGCGGAGCCCTGATATCGCGAGAAGGCATCGCGGCAGACCACGAAAAAGATGGCGGGATGAATTTGATAAAACAAATAATGAATGGAACATAGGCTATAATTTATAAAGATATCACGCGGGCAAAGCCACTGGCGGAGGCTAGGTTTTTTATATATTTTATGTTTGAGCAGGTGGCACCCGTGGGTTGTAGCTGAAAATCAGCGTCAGGTGGTAACTTAGTGTTACCATCTCACATTATGCTGAGCTGATAAACATTTGGGTTTCAGGTTTGAGATAACTTTATTTCTCATAAGAATACACATATTCACTTACATGAGAAAATTAAGTAATATAATATAAAAATAATTTCTTGGCGTACAAATAATTCTTAAAATGTTAGTAAGTGCAGGGTAATTAAAAATAACTTAATTCAACTTGGCAGTTTTAAAAGTAAACATTAGAATGTGAATACAAATTAAAAAGATCAAGCGCGGCTGGAAATGACATGTACTAGGTTCTAAGGTTTGACTTCTTTTTTCTATTAAATGCAATGGGTTTTAATTTTTATTGTGACAATAAACGCAACTTTCTTTCTTTCTTTCCAAAACGCTTGTGAATACACCTGCGTTTATCCTTAGCAACCCACAAGCATAAAGTGACGTCACAGAAAAAGGTGCCCAAACAAATCTACCTTTCTTAACGTGTTACAGCTTTGTTTGTTTATCCCTATGCAAATGTGAGGCGGGAAAAATATAATCCGGGAACATGTTTGTTGAAACTTCTTCATCCTTCTCAAGATTACCGTGAGTATCAACTTGTATTCACTTTGAGCTTGAAACTTTGTGTAACAATATTATGGTGTAACGCGGACCATTTGGAAGTTTTGGGAAGGATTTTGAATTTCAAAACTACCTTTAAACCTAACCGTCAAAAATCCCGGCTCCAATTTGAAAAAGAGCTGTAACTTTTAAACAGATTTTCATGAAATATAGGTAAGAAGATACCCGATTGAAATAGCTTTCAATTAAAAAAACTGCATTGAAATCGGTCTATCCGATTTGGAGCTACGATGACACAGTCAGACACACAGATACACCGATACACAGATACACACTACAAACTAATTACACTCCGCTTTTTTGTCGGGGGTAAAAATAACGCTTGCGTGAAATAAAACGCTAGCCGTGAGCAAATGCACATAGTGCAATAAACCCTATCAATCGATAAATTAACAATGATAATACCATTGAATCAAATTTTAATGAAAGTCAAACAATTTTCACTTCGATACTAATTAAATTGAATACATACAGAATCATTTGTCAAATTAATAACACTCTCAAGAGACTTAACAACGAGTTTTATGTTACTTATTGGCAAGATATTACGAAAATTAATTTCAGTAAGAGCGCCTATAGAGGACAGTATAAAACTGAGCATTAATAGAATAATATAACAATAACCTAACCATCAAAAACCCCCGACTCCAACTAGAAAAAGAGCTGTAACTTTTGAATGGCTGAACAGATTTTCATGAAACATAGCTAAGATGATATCCGATTAAGCTAGCTTTCAATTATAACTGCGTTGAAATCAGTGCATCCGTTTTGGAGCTACGATGCCACATACAAATACAAAGATACACAGTACATACTTATAACAAACTTTGTTTTAAATTTTGTTTTTACTCGACTAAACGTATGGAGCAGCTGATATTTTTATAACAATTTCAGTGTTGGTCCCTTAATGCCTCAGGCCTCTTCTCTATAGGTCTTAGTATAAGCCTAAGTCTGCTTGCCTGGTGCGGGTTAACTGACCATACACACCATTGAGAAATATTTGGAGCCCTATCAGGTGTACAGGATTTCTTCCGATGTTTTCCTTCACCGACTTCGAAAAGTTAGTAATGCGGGTAGTAATCTAACTCAAACCCTACTGTATGATTCTGCAAATATTCGACCGCTAGCCTATCACATACAAAACAAAAGAATATTGTTTTAAAAAAAGAAAAACGATTATGTATAACAATATCCTTGTTTTGTTCAAGAAAACGTTGCGACGATAAAAACTGAATCGCTTTTACATCCAAAATGAATTATTTCTTCCTTTACATTTTCTCTTGTTTCAACAAAAACATTACAAAATATTTGTGTTAATTACGAAGTAAAGGAGAAAGGGAAATTAAAAACAATTTTGTTAATAGAATTCCCAGTGAGAAAAAATAATTTTCCATGGTTTTGTTGAAAATATCTGCCTGGAAACGTCTAAGTGCTGAATTCACGGTTTCAAAAGAATAGAATAGAATAAAGATTTATTTGGACACAATAAAATAAGACATAACATACAGAATTAATACATAAAGAAAACTCATGAACGATACAAAAGCGCGTTTGTGAGAAATGCAACTGTATCGCGACACTATCGATTTTATAGATACTAATAGGCGTTTGTATCGATGCATACGCGCGTTTGTATTGATGCAAAACCCGTTTTCACCCGAAGTCGTCCCGATGTGGCTCTGGATAAATGCCTGATTAAAAATTAAATACCCATCTTCTGCGTCGCAGCTGTATCGCGTTTGCATCGCGATTGTGTACTTGCAGTTGCCATGAGTGTGTGCGAGGGTATAGACAGTCAACAACTATATATTATCATTACAGCATCGCGACTAAATCGCTGGAAAAGCGATGCAAAAAGTCGCTGTGTCACCGCCCTTATGATTGTTATGTTGAAATCATCATAGGTACATAGTGTTAGTAGTTATAGTCAATAGTTCTTATAGCTTTGAAATCCGCAAATAACAATTAACAACATGTTCTGAAGCCGACTATACATACCTAATTATATAGGATGTGTGCTATTTTAGTCGCTATAAAGTCAATCGAGTGAAATGGGTTATAACAGCGGTTATAGCGGATAGAATTTATGACACAATCTACCCTTAGGTACATACAGGCCTATTTACACATATTGTTAAGCTAATAGACGGCACATTTAGGTACTGGTAAAGTCTTATGAAAATAATTACAACTACAGACGTTAATCGATAAACGCCACGGTTGGCGCAGTGGCTAAGTGATTGGCTTTGTACCTTACGTGCCATGGGTTCGATCCCCGCACGGAACAAATATTTATATGGCTTGTTTCGGATCTGGGTGAGTGTCCATGTGCCAAGTTTGTGAACTGTACCCACGATACAGGAGAAATCAAAGAGGGACAATGCGTTAAAAAAGCATCATCCAGAAAATGGCAAATTACTGACGTCACTTTTGACAATAATTTGTTTCTTGTTTCCTTCGTTTTCTCTACAATATCCATGGGTAGAGCAGAGCAGCCGATTACATCTTAAATCAGAGGCCACGACAACACTGTAGTGGTTTTTAACACCCGACAAAAGAGATGGGTGTTATAAAGTAGTGTGTA
Source organism: Allophyes oxyacanthae (assembly GCA_932294325.1). Taxonomy (NCBI): domain Eukaryota; kingdom Metazoa; phylum Arthropoda; class Insecta; order Lepidoptera; family Noctuidae; genus Allophyes; species Allophyes oxyacanthae. Next base: position 6,686,258 of record OW028633.1, on the reverse strand, counting down.
TCTGTTTGTGGCGTCGTAGCTCCAAAACCGATGAACCGATTTCAATGCATTTCTTTTATTGAAAGCTTGTTTAATAGGGTGTCATCTCAGCTATCATTCATAAAAATCTGTTCAGCCATTCAAAAGTTACAGCTCTTTTTCTAGTTGGAATCGGGGGTTTTTGACGGTTAGGTTTATGACCAACGTTCTTGTGTGCATGCGATACACGTATACGTATAAGCTATACCCACGATACAGGAGAAATAAAAGTATGGGGCATTTTCTACTTGAAGATTTCAAAGCCTAAAAATCGCATTGAATTTTGCTGTGTATTTTGGCACCTTTTATACCTAAATGCATTGATCACCAACTTACCTTACTAATCTATGCTAAAGTTTTAATGAGCACACATTACGATAACCGATGCTTAGTCTTTGAAACAACTTGCTTTTACTCTGATACCAACAAAAGTTACTTGAAAGTCATTCTCTTGAGATACAAACAAATACATTAAACTTTAGATTAGAATACTAGACTCTGCTGAGAATCAAAACTTTGCTCTCCCGTAAGAGACAAGAATCACCTAGTCCTTGCAATGGATCGAACCAGTCCATCACTTATCTTGTTTGTCGTGAAATTGTGACTGAGTTATGTATGTAGCTACGGATTTTGCGACCACGTTCAGTGTGTGAGAGCGCTACTGCAGTTTGAGTTGTGAACCTACTCCATTCCATTACTGGGACTACAATTGATCTTTGTTTAGACTTAAGCCAAGAGTTGTAAAGTGAAGGATTAAAATGGCTTGTAATCATGATTCTAATGGTTACGATTTCTTTGTGCAAGTTTAGGCTTGCACAAGTATGCAGTTATGTGTGTGGGAAGAATTTGAAAGAATACCTACATTTATTCAGCATAGACAGTGATCAATACTTACGAGAGAAAAAATAAAATAAAATATAACATAAAATTTGCACAAAAATTTATGGAATTAATTGATTTTAATTTGCTCAAGTATCTTGGCTTGTACAAGCCGTCTGTGAGCAATACGATATCTCGTTGAATTGTGCAAGACCCAACTTGCGCAAGGAATTATAATGTTTGTTTTTATTTTTAATAAAAAAATTGTATGTGGTGCCTTACTTTTGCTATCAATTTTTTTTCTTTCTTTCTTTCTTTTTATCAAAATCAAGGTTCGATTGTGTCCTAAACTAGGCTCACAAAATGTAAGCTCATTCAGTCTTTGGCAAACTGTTGAAATAGGTACAGCAAACAACTCACACACCACCACTCACACCACTGTTCACAGAGAAATCCAGATCCAGTGAAATCTTCGCTTCAATTATGATTGAAATAGTGCCCAAAATTGCGATAGGCTTATTCTCAACATATGGAACACAATACTACCATCGGTGCACGCCAAAGATCTTAGCTTGATAGTTCTGACAAATTTTGAGAGTCTGCAAGACATTATTTATTCTCTATTGTCAGTCCGCTCTGCACTTACGTAAGACAACTATCTCGCTTCTCCAAAATTTCAAGTAGAGTAAGAGGAAATAATATATATGATAATGCATGAAGACCTACACTTCTGCTTCCACGTACATTTGATTTAGGAGCAGGAAATTTAGTCCTGCAGTCGGAGCTTTGAAAATTATGTAACCCATTGCTTTTTAACCTAAATTTAATGTAGCGAGCGCTGTGGGCTCGGAAATGAATAGGCGCTCTTTTGGTATGTGTGATTTAAGAGATTTTATCAGGTGATTAGTGGCATCAATGTGTAGATTGTTGAAAAAAGAAAGAAATAGATATTTTATTGTATTTGGATCTGTGTACAAAATGTAAAACCGGGTATTCACTGGTAGCCGAGCGGGTTCTGTGCGAACTCCGTTTGACTCGAAATGGTAAACTTCATAGAAGTACTTCTACCAACAAAGAGTCAAGCGGAGAGGACTGAACGAGTAAAAATAATTAATAACAAACTCTTTCTTCATTTCTCTTTAGCAGTGGATGGCAATTGTCAAAACTCTTTCTTACTGGAAGTTAAAACCTATTTTAGCTATTTGGGGTCCGTTCCGTTCAGGTATTACTTGCTCAAATGCTCATTACTCTTTTCCAGTGGAAGCCCGGCTTAACAGAAGTATACAAGTAAACCACACGGTCTATTGCTCATTATGCACAATGAGGATGATGATGATGATATTTTCTCAATTAGTAAAATAATCATTTTAAAAACAAATCATTTATTACCATCGCTTAACCATTAACGGCATTATAGCGCTCTACGTGGGTCATCGAACTTAGCTTTGCTGCTCGTCACCGGAGCGCCTTCGTAAGTTCGATGACGCTCGCGGAGAGCTAAAATGCCATTAATGGTCAAGCGACGGCAACAGATCGTTCGTTTTGGTATTTTTTTTGAGGAATCCTAAAATAACTGTATGGGTCTATATATTATAAGTAGTAGAGCGTATCTGTATATTATTTTATCATCTATGGATCGTCTGCAAATGCAGTGACGCATTTTTCATACACTCTTATATAAATCCGGTTGGTAGTTTAGGATGAGTTAGCGGATATACAGACAAGCAGACAAACAGACGGACAGACAGACGCGGAAAGCGACTTTATTTTATACTATGTAAAGAAGAAGATTATCGACACAATAGGAACAATACACTGGAAAAGCTTCCTTCCAATTTTTGTTTAACTCCCAACATCGGTGTAAACGCAGCACAAGGTAGAAATATTGAACATAAAGAAGTTCATCCACGAAATGGAAGCCGTATTTCTCAAAGGATCGGGATGAAATTTGGTTTATAGCTTTGGACCAAATCTTGGCTAAGCTCGGCGGTGGACCGAGCCGGACTTGATAATAAATTGGAGTTGGTTTAAATTTTACGAAAAGTTTACTAAAACGCTGTTGACGTAAGTGATCCAAATTGCAGAAAAGTGTTTCACACAATTGAGTGTTTTTTCTTGTGTTTTAAGCTATAAACAGTTATATGTGATATAATAAATAATATATTGTTATTATAATATAATTATTATAAAATTTATATTATTATTACTATCTAGGTATCGACATATTAAAGCCCATTCACACTGTAATATACCATCCAATCTTTCACTGACGTAACTCGAAAAGCCGCTAAGCTAAAGTAAGATTGTGCTAGTCACGTCTGCAGCATGCCGTCTAAACTGAAGGCCAAAGGAACCACGCAGTGGACCCCTGACACAGTAAAACGGTGTTACGGCAGATCGCGAGAGAGATGGCGGGCGAACTCGACACATTGATCAAAGACTGGTCAAATATAAACCCGCATTTCACTGAAGGCGTGACTTATATAAATTAGGCTTTAAAAATATACCCCCAAAATTATGAGCATATCTATAAATCTAATAGTCGGGGTTAAGAGCTCTTCTGAGTGTTTTGACCTTCACTTTTATTCGTATACGAGTTACTTTTTCATTTATTTGTCCCCTCAATCACTTAGGACAAGTTGACAGTTTGAATTGAGTGGACGAGATTGTCTCGCCTAATTAAATTAAGTGTAGTTTGTTATAATAATGAATTATGACGAGGGGTCGTGATTTTTGAGGCCAATATTTTAGGATAGATTGATATTTTCTATCTTAAGATTATTATTATTAGGCAGATTTAATGTCCACATAAAGCTTTATCTATCTATATATTAATACGTGAAGAGAAAACTTTGTAACCATTTGTAAGCATATTGCGCGCACGGAGGAGTGTGAGATTTGGCATGGTTAAAGTTCATACGGAGGAGGAGTGCAGAAAGCTAAAATTACCACGAATTTAAACCACTAGAAGACCACTAATTCTGTATTAATAGCTAAAGATACGTCTACTATTGATTCAATTTATCTATACATGACTTATAAAACCTAAACATTTTGCGAAAATTCAGTTTCTTTTCTTATAGAATTGCAATGGCTAGACAATAGTCAGCACGAGATACTTACCAAAATATACATACGTACCTACAATAAAGTAGGGCTTGGTCTATTAAACCAGTGAGAAAAAAAAAAGAATAGGCCCGTGCCCAGCAGTGGGACTGTAATGAATGAATCAGTGACGACACGGTTGGCACAGTGGCTAAGCAATTAGCTTTCCACGTTCCGTGCTGCGGGTTCGATCCCCGACCGGAGCAATTATTTATATGATCTACAGATAGTTGTTTCGGGTCTGTATGTGTATGTGCATGTGAAATGTATGCTTGTAAACTGTGCTCTCGATACAGGAGACATAATAGAGAGGGGCAAGTTCAAAAAAATAAAAAATTGGCTAGTAAAACTTCTTGTATTATATACCTAATTATATGCCAGCTGAACGGTATTGGCTGTGGCACCGTCGCGCCTCATACGTCGCCCGAACATCCACCTTGTCGCGTACTACACGTTATGCAGTCTAATTCAATCACGGAAATAAATAAACGAGAAGTAGGTTTAACCAATAACGATCAGTAAGATATAAGAAATCGTCATAAGAAAACCATCATTCCTTCATCTTATACTTTTTTTTTTTTTTAGCGTGTTAAAATCATCGAATGAGTCCTCCCACCCCGGGCAGGGCGGGAGGGACTGTCAGACTTGTACTGACTAAAATCCACGGTGTTCCTTCAATAGCCCTTTACGTTCCGGGGTCACGGTAATGAGATAAGTCCCGCGACCATTCATCTTATACTTAACAAAAAAAACTTCGCCCATCTAAAGTTCTACTAAATTACATTAGACGCCTATGATTAAAAACATATCCAGATATACCAAAGTCGTAAAAAATATAAATTACTTTCTCTCCCTAGGGAATGTTCGCATTTCGGCCGAGGATCATGCTATCTCAGTTTTTTCGATTGAAAGCCATTTCCAATCATAAGTCGGACTCTAACTGTGTTAACGATTTATTCGGATTTGAAGGATGGATATGTATTAAGGAAAAGATTTTGTCTGTTGGACTGTGAATCTTCTTTTTAACCCCCGGCAAAAATGGGTGTTATAAGTTTGTAATGTGTATCTGAGTATCAGTCTGTGGCATCGTAGCGCCAAAACGTATGAACCGATTTCAGTGCAGTTTTTTTAATTGAAAGCTAGTTTAATCGGGTATCATCTTACTTATGTTACTTGAAAATCTGCTCAGCCATTCAAAAGTTACAGCTCTTTTTCTAGTTGGAGTCGGGGGTTTTTGACGGTTAGGCTATTCACAAGATGTTGAACAGTCACATGATTTGTAAATATCATTCTCATTCATTAGTGGTCCTTGACAGATTTTTTATAATTGGTTAATCTTGCGTTAAAGTGTCATAACGTTACTGTTTCGTGTTATGTCTCATGACCAGGGACAGGATTACCGATAAATTTTAATTATCGTTATATGTATAAAGAAAATTTTACCATTTTTAGTATCGTTAAAAATTACGTTAACTGTGAAGTTATTTAATAGGAAGTAGCACTTTCTCTTTCTGCAGCCTACCCTAACAAATCTAGTATTGAGTAATACAAACGTTAATGTGTCTGTAATATCAGTTCATTTAAGTCTTAGGATGAGGTGGTCAATCACAAACATAATTTTATTTAACAGTACAACACTAAGTTGTTTCTGCTTACCCTGTAAGAATTCTCTGTCCTCGCTACTGATGCCACTAGATCAACGAGATTAACGAGAACCATAAAACTTCCAAAACGAGTATTAAAGAAATACCATGAAACAAAATCATTGACCGTTTCTTAAAGCTGCTATATAAAAATGAAACAAGATAAACCATAAAAAACTTGAAGTCTGTTTCTTATCTCGTTGGTTTACGACTGTACGAAATGAGATTACGGGGCGTATTATAATACACTTATTTATTTATGTAAAGGTGTAGAGAAGATTTTTCCTTTTTTTTTTTAAGGCGGGCTTAAGATAGCTGAGTTATGGCTTTCATTATGTTTTTTTATTATTTGGTTTTTAAGCTGTTTTTGCGTAATATTGGTCCAATGAGGTATTTTCTGACAGCTTATTATTTTTTGTTATTGTACTAGGAATAGGTATAATATATTATAAAAAAATAACTTTCTTTTCAAACGAAAAAAATAATCTAAAATAGTGAAAATAATTGATAGGTACTGATAATAATAAAATATTATAGTTTAAAAAAAACTATAGAATACGCTTTAGTCTTCCAAACTGAACGTGTATGCAAAATTTCAGCTCAATCGGAAACCGGGAAGTGGGTTAAATTTAACTTGCAAAGGTTTTCTTACATAGCAAAATACTGTTAAAATAAATATGATAGTTTAAAAAAAAACTAAATAAAACGCTTTTGTCATCTAAACTAAACGGGTACCTATGCAAAATTTCACCTCAATCGGAAACCGGGAAGTGGGTCAAATTTAACTTCCAAGATTTTTTTACATAGTTAGTTCGCTAGTTATTTAGTTAGTTAGTTACAAGTGAAGCTAAAAAGAACGTTTTAAAAACAATATTGATAATCAGAATTAAGAACATTAACTGCTTTAAGTAATTTAATATTATTTTTTTAAATGTATGGAACGGCGCATGAATTTTTTGTCACGACTTTACGTTTGGTCCTACTGTAAAAGATGTAAGCAAAAGAAAAAAAAATTCACTACGAAATTTTGCGACCTCACATACAATCTTAACCAGCCGATCGTACCAATATGGGAAGCCAATTTCTTTTTTTTATTTTAGAATTGATAAGGTTTTCCTTTTACAAAGTTCTTCATTACCATGAGTAAAATCATTCACTATATTATTATTTTATTATTATTATTATCAGCCTGTAATGTCCCACTGCAGGGCAAAGGCCTCCCTCCCCTCTTTCCAAATCTCACGGTCAGTTGCGATCTGGGGCCAATCCTTTATGTAAATGTCCAGCTCATCCCGCCATCTCCTTTTGGGCCTGCCGCGCTGTCGTTTCCTGCCGTTTGGGACCCACTCTGTGGTTACTTTAGCCCATGGCTCCTCCGACATGCAGCAGATGTGGCCAGCCCAATTCCACTTCAATTTGGCATCTGTTTGGCCTACGTCAGCATCAAAATCATTCACTAACGTTTCCGAAATGCCTAAAAATTCACCGCGTATACGCATGGAAACCAACAAAAATAATGCCAAACAAAAATCTCTCAAGAATAAAAATTAAATCTTACATAAAAGAAACACAATAATACTCTCAAAGATACCTTATAAAACGTCACATATTTATTTTCTTTATAATATTATACCGATTCTTTTTTCTTTCACGTTCACAATGATATTTGCCAACACATATGAAATATGATCAAATCTTCTTTGTGATTCGCTGGATATTGAACTTCGTGGAGCTGTTGACCTGTTTGGGTGGAAATCGATTTCGTCTATTGACAATAAAGTAATAATATTGGCTACGTCTATACAAGGAATTACGTCTTTAGTTCCCCTATAAGAGGTTATATTACTCATCATTATGAATAAGTTTTACTATGGAAGCAAGTCTAAAATCGCGAAAAAAAAACAGCTTGGCAATATAAATAATTCAATATTACACGACTAAATGTATGGAATAGTAGGTATTTTTTCATGATTTCCGATTTTCAAAATAAAATGTTATAAATAAAATGAGTAGTTAGTTTCTACTACGCCACGATATTATGTATGTGAGTTTTGCTACGCTTCAACCTACTACGGGGCCTATCTTTGTTGCATTGAGTCGCGATTAAAATGGTGCCAAAATCATCAGGACCAAATAAAGATGGATGCGCTTGCTGCTAAACATAGCAAAGGGGATTTCCGCGGCTTTTGGAAGAGCACCAGTAAAGTGAACGTACGACCTGGCCTCCCTGTTAGTGTCGATGGTGTGAACGGTCCCAAGGAGATTGCGAATCTTTTCAAGAACCATTTCGCTGTGAAGTCTCTGCTGGAGCCAGGGGTGGGGGTACTCAGCGCTGACATGAACAGCCAAATAGTGGGGACTAGTTTCCTGGCAAAAGACATAACTAAAACTATAAGAGATATGTCAAGAGGCAAGTCCCCGGGTCATGATGGACTCAGCGTTGAGCACTTGCAACATGCCGGGCCCCACATCGCTGGGATCCTGGCTATGTTCTACTCGCTGTGTGTGAGCCATTCCTACCTGCCCGCGGATTTCATGAAAACAATGGTGATACCTGTAGTGAAAAATAAAACTGGTGACCTTACCGATAAGAGTAACTATAGGCCAATTTCACTCGCCACTGTTATTGCTAAGGTTTTTGATGGTTTGCTCAACACACGGTTGAATAAATATGTAAGACTGCATGATAACCAGTTCGGATTTCGTCCTCGGCTATCCACTGAAAGTGCCATACTGTGTCTAAAGCAGACCGTCAAATACTACACAGATCGCAAGACGCCAGTGTATGCGTGCTTCCTCGACTTGTCCAAGGCCTTTGACCTTGTGGGGTATAACCTGTTGTGGGACAAGCTGAGAAGCATAGACTTGCCACAGGAACTCGTCACCATGTTCCAGTATTGGTATGCACACCAGTCCAATAGTGTCAGATGGGCGGGGGCAATGTCGGATCCGTATCAGCTAGAGTGTGGAGTCAGGCAGGGTGGCTTAACATCTCCAACCCTATTTAATTTATATATTAACGGGCTAATCGTAGCGCTTAGTGGTAGTCATGTCGGCTGCCACATTGACGGCGTTTGCGTCAATAATCTGAGTTATGCAGACGACATGGTGCTACTGAGTGCGTCGGTCTGCGGCCTGAGGAAGCTGATACGGACATGCGAGGAATATACATGTGGCTACGGATTATCATATAACGTAAAGAAGAGTCAATACATGGTCTTTGAGACCGTTGGTGCGAAGTGTCCTGCTAATATACCTCAAGTTAGATTAAACGGTGTTTCGCTGGTAAGGGTTGAACAATTCAAATACCTGGGGCATTTACTTACTGTCGACCTCAAGGATCATGCAGACATGGAACGGGAGCGGAGGGCGCTGTCTGTTAGAGCAAATATGATCGCCCGTAGGTTCGCGCGGTGCTCCAGTGAGGTAAAGGTAACGCTCTTTAGAGCGTACTGTACATCGCTGTATTCGTGTAGTCTATGGGCTGATTATAGTAGAACAAAATACAGCGTCCTCCGCGTCCAATACAATAATGCGTTTAGGGCGGTGATGGGGCTGTCTCGATTTTGTAGCGCCTCAGGTATGTTCGCGGAGGCGCGCACCGACTGCTTCCACGTGACAATGCGAAAGCGTGCCATGTCTTTGGTGCGCAGGGTGCGGGCCAGCTCCAACACCGTCCTGGCGATGATCGCAGAAAGGCTGGACTGCCATATTATTAGGCACTGCTGCGACAGACATATCGCAGTACAAGTGTCGCAGAGAAAATATTAATATTGACTTTTGACTATTGAAATTTCCGAACTGTAATATGATTGATTTTTATTTTTATTTTATTTTATTGTGTAATTACATAAATTAGTCTGACATTTCATCCCTTTGTGTATTATGTACTTATCTCATTTTTATATTAGCTGACATTTGTATTTATTAATAATTATTACTTCAATATTACTATATTTTTCTGGTGTGACATTTATATTATTTCTTGTGTATGGGTGTAATTTGCCTGAATAAAGTTTTTTTTTTTTTTTTTTTTTTTTTTTTTTTTTTTTTTATTGACTCTGCTACGCTACGGTTAGTGGATCTTGCTACGCCATGGTCTTTAGACACTGCTACGCTACGCCTCGTAGACCATGCTACGCTACGATTCGTAGAACAAGCTACGCTACGCTCCGTAGACTGCTACGCTACGTTCCGTAGACTCTGCTACGCAACGTAAACTATGTATGCTGCATCATTTTGTACTATATCCAATTGAAGGAAGGAAATAACTAAATTAAATATAAAAACCATTTGAGAAGTCTTTTTTTTTATATAATATTTCAAAACTTTTCTTACAATAAGAAATTGTATGGAATATACTTGAAACCAAATTTCGATTTTTACATACGTACCTACCTAATTTATTTCTTTCTAAAATCCTTATTACTTTTTTTCAAGTCCAGTTGACTAAGGTAAAGTATAGATTAAACTTCTCAAGTGTAATAGATACACATGAGTCACAGTTACTGGTAACGGTTGGAGAGATATAGTATTCTGGTTAGATATAACGGACTTTGGTTATGTTTGTACAAAGTAGAGAAGGGATGACTTGCCAGCCTGTCATAACAAAGTGTTATTTTCGTAATCTGTGACGTGCTACCTTCCACATTAAGATTTGTGAGTCTGAGTTCTCTATTATGATTTTCATTTGAATACTCTAATTTGAATGTATTTTTTTATATTGTTTTTTATTCACATTAATTATTATTATTTACACTATATATTATTATTTATTTAAAACATAAAAAACTGAACACCTATTATAGGCGTCAAAGTACTCCTCATCGTTGTCAATTGGTAGCGTGCCCAGAATAATGGCAGTATTGCCGCGTTGAATGGCAATGCTTATTCTTTGACCCAAGAGATAGGCCAGCCCCGTCGACGAACCGTTTTGCAATATCTCTGAATGGGGTCCCGCTCTTCAATGACAAATTATGAAATGGTAAAAGTGGTGTACAAAAAGAAAATAAAGAATGAAAGAAGGAAAGAAAATATATTTATTCAGCACGGACAGTGACAACACACGAGAGAGAAATAAAATAAAAATTAACTTAACCTTTAAACAGTAAAAAATAAAAAATAAAACAGACATAGAGAACAAAAAAAAAAATTAAGTATAATAGTCATCCTATAAATAAATCCTGTACATAGAATTTGAAACAAAAAAATACAAGTAAAATCTCAAACTATACAAGACAAGACTTGAACTACAACAAAATAAAACAAAAAATTATTAACTCAAAGTTGTCACATTACTAAATAGCCCAACATAATGTGACATTGGAACTCCTTCACGTCATCTGTCAAAATGATAACGCTCCCCGGGGTAGCGCGTCAAAGCGTTAGTCTCTGAGTAAGAAGACAAATTAGCCCCAGGCGGCCGGAAGGCGTTCTAAAAAGGTCACATAATTATTTTGATAGAGCGTCCAATGTCCCTGACTACTGATAGATAATGAAATATTATGTGTTTCGTGTTCATCTGTACAAGTTGATATCTGCTATATTTTTACTCGACACAGATACAAAGATACACAGACACACCACAAACTTATAATACTCCCCTTTTCTGTCGGGGATTAATAACGAGAACAATGGGTCACATTTATTATCCCATTCTTAAATTAATTGTGTTTTAAATAACCCAATATAGGGGGAATATAGAGGGGCTCGTAGCTACATAGCTACCGCGCAGATCAGTCGATCAGCGAGGTTAAGCTGCGGTTGCCGCGGTCAGTCCCTGGATGGGTGACCATTTCTTCGAACATCGAGACCCCTCCGTGCCTCGGATAGCACGTTAAGCAGTTGGTCCCGGTTGTCATACGAATACCTTTGACAGTCGTTACGGGAGTCAGCAAACCAAAAAGTCTGACAACCGGTCTAACCTTAGGGTATCAGTGTCTCCCAGTAATTGGGTGGCGGAGGTCAGATGGCAGTCGCTCCGTATAAAATACTGTTATTCAACCGCATCTGGTTAGACTGGGAGCCGACCCCAACGTGGTTGGGATAAAGGCCAGGCAGATGATGATGTAAATAACCCAATATATTGGTATTCAAAACTCAACATTCGAATATTAGACCCTAATACTCCACAAATTACCACCAATTGGAAAATGGAAAACTAATTCGGGTTTTAATTAAAAGGATTTAGGATTATAGTTAGCGTAGTTAATCATTGGGATTCGGGTTAAAATCTGTTCATAGCTTTTTGCAGTAATTTTCTGCGTGAGTGCAATTACTGACAATGCAGTAAGCACATCCGTTTTAGCAGAAACTAGATAATGGAGTAAGCTTTGTGTTTGTTCAACCAGCTAATTTCCGGTTCCTGCACAGGATTTTTTTTTATGTAATGCGAATGTTTTGCATGGTGATTCAGTCTCCGTTCCCAAATGCAACTGCAGTAATAAAATTAATATAAAAAAAACTATGGCTTGAGCTAGTAAATTATGCGTGTCCTCTATACTAAGTAAAATTTTCGTTTTGTTCATACAAATAATCGAGCGGGGATCGAACCCGCGGCACGCAGCGCAGGAAGCTAATCACTGAGCTACTAACTAACCCCCGACAAAAAAAAAGGTGTTATAAGCTTTTAGTGTGTATCTGTCTGTGGCATCGTAGCTCAAAAACCGATGGACTGATCTCAATGCAGTGTTCTCTATTGATAGCTAGTTTAATACGAAATGATCTTAGCTATATTTCATGAAAATATGTTGAACCATTCAAAAGTTACAGCTCTTTTTCTATTTGGAGTCGGGGGTTTTTAACACGCTTTTATTAGCTTCACCTGTAACTAACTAACTATGTAAGAAAATCTTGGAAGTTAAATTTAACCCATTCCTGGTTTCCGATTGAGCTGAAATTTTGCATACACGTTCAGTTTGGATGACTAAAGCGTGTTCCATAGTTTTTTTTTAAACTATAATATTTTTATTGACGGTTAGGTTATAAATCAAGTATATCTTGAGCTAAATATCTCAATTCTTTGATATTCTTTATTGTACAGCCAATGATAGATATTGATAGCCAGCTTTGGCTGTGAACCCCTTATATATACTCCTCTATCATATTCTAGAACAAATCAATGAACAGAGTACGCATTGCGCAGAATGATAAGTAGGTAGTTTGATAAACATCGTTTTTCTTTCACTTCCAAATCAACACTGCAAACGTTAGCCCTATCTTCGCTTGATCAACAAAAAGAATTTTCGTAAAAGTTTTTGTATGCATATCTAAGTAAATATCTCGACATTTCTCGAAGAAAAAGTAGCCGTTCGGATAAACAGGAAGATGGTTTTGATAAATATCATTGTTGTTGTGTTCCCAGATAAGTTCGAATTATTAGAAGTGAATAGACTCTTTGAAGATATACGAAATCAGTAAAAATATTCCATTTGGTTTTATGCTTATAGATCCATCATTTAATATTGCGTTGATATCGCTTGGGGATTTTTTATTAAAGATTTCTCGTCTTTATCCGACTTCACTGTTGAATTTAAGCTTCTCCCAAGTTACACTACACTCGGTCTTTCGTCTTCCGCATCCAGTCCACCAGGATTTTGAATGATAGACAGAAATCGATTCCCATTCAATCGTGTTTCACAAATTTTCTTTGTTATATCAGCCGGGACAGCTATTCGCGTACTTATTGCTCTATATCTGCGTCTTGTTCGCAAACGCTCTTCAACAAAAGGTTACGAAAACTATAGTATTCGAGGTTTCGTTTCAAATTAAATGAGATAATAATATGACAAGAACAAGATTACGTTTCCTCCAAAATACCTCCACTTCAACTAGAGTTGCGTCCGATATTATATTACATGTATAAATTTTCGATATTTTAACATCATTTCGTCGTACAATCGTCGTCATTTCTATTAGTGGTGTGCAATAAAGTGTATTGTATTGTACAATGACAACTACAAAATCCTCAACACCCAAAATCATCACTCTAATACTGAATTAATGAACTTCATCTTCAGCGGGGCGCCCCCGTGATAACATGCAATGTGTGAATACGGTGACAGTTAGAGGGAGATTCGATGAAATGAATGGCGTATGGCGCATGTTCTGACGCACGTGCCTCACTCATAATATCAACATTTTGTATGTGAGGGAGTGAAACAAAATACAATAATCTAGCTAGATTCGACAGGGAAAGATGATTACTGCAAATGCTTTTCATCTAGCATTTAGTATTTCATAAGTCATTTAAATGACGCGTACTTAAATGACATGGCTTGATATTCATACTTAAGTAAAAATCATTCACGATTTTGTCATAACCTGTCATCGATATTTTTTTGTCATTCTCATGTAGTCATCGATCACTCAGCCCACCTCTAAGTTCGACAATCACATCACAACACTATTACTAGGCCAGACCCCTATAAAACTAACCTGCGAATCTGAAGTCTCAAGTCACATAAAATCAACCTAGACAATTACAATCTCTCACATTTTTTATTGGTCCATTTCCGAACCTGACAGGAACGAGGGGCGAACTAAGAAACTTTGACAAACTTTGACAAAGGTGACGTGTGTACGCAAACCTATGGTTCTATTATTGAAAGAAGACATATTGAGGAAAACATACTTGGGCTATTTTTGGGCATTGATGAATAAAAGGTATTTTTGTTTATGATATATTTTTGTTGAGAAATGTTTTATGTTTTACATGAATTTATTGGCATAGATACGTTTGCTTATTTTTTGTTTGATGGTCTTGTTGATAAACAATCTCTGATCAAAGTGACGAATTTGATGTGCAACTTTTACGCCGCCAAGTGTAAGATGGGTGAGTGTTCTTTACCCACCGAGACTGTTCTGTCTTGGAGAGCGTAGCCATCAGTCTTGGTGGTCATACAAATACCTATCCCAGGCATAACGGATAGCCAGAAACCAGTCTAGCTAATATTAACTTAGGATATTGGTATCCTCAAGTTGGAGATGTCAGAAGGCAGTGGTTTCATGTAAAGCGCTGGCTGAAAACGAACTCCATGTTTTTAACTGACAAACGCTTTACTTTTGCGCGTTGATACTGATGATACGTATAAATGTATTTACGTTGAAGATACCACATGCTTATTAATTAAGAAATTACTTACGAATAACATTCACTCACAAATCACATTTAATGAGTTTAAATGTGATTTGTGACAAACACAATCTATATGTACTAGGTACAAATATAATATTAGAAATTATTATGATTATAACCATATAGAAAGAAGAATATACCGTTTGGAGCTGCAGCTCAGCTATATAATAAATTACCAAAAAATATAAAAGACTGCATCTGTTAATGTTTTTAAAAAGAGATTAATGGTGTACCTAATTAATAACTGATATTTTTTAACTATTTTGTAACTATGGTAGATCGAGCTACAACTTAATTTAATTTAACAATTTATTTATTTATTTATATTATAATAATATACAAAGTTTCTAACTAAAGGAGAATAGAATATTATAGTACAATAGGCGACCTTATCGCATAAAGCAAGTTGTATAGTTAAGTTTTACATTTAAAGTGAACTACGTAATATTCTTCTGGGAAATAAATTCCTTAAACCGAAATTAAGTTCTAACATTTAAAGTCTCTCTAAGTTTTGTAATTGTTACAGCTTAATCTTCAGCTCACTCGTGTTCTAGTTTCAGTAAATTTGACCAGTCAATTGGCACATTGGATCCAACGTTTGTTTAGCCAACAAACGGTAGTACCAAGTTTGTTTGTTCGAACATGTGCTTTGTTTGTTCATTGGCATGTACCAAAGCCAATATGGAGTTTACCTATTCTTCTCCATAGCAAGTCTATCCAGATTCAAACTATTCTTAAGTACCCTACAGATACGATTCGATGATTCGTGTCTGGGTGTATGTGCTTGTGGGGTTTGTGTATGTAACCCACAACACAGTGTATAATCCTAGTGTGACGAATCTTTTAAAAGAAAGAAAGAAAAACTGTCCACGTGAGAGTCGGACTCGCGCACGAATGGTTTCGTACCATTATCTATAAAAACGGCAAAAAAATCACGTTTGTTGTATCGGAGCCCCCTTAAATGTTTATTTTATTCTGTTTTTTAGTAATTGTTGTCATAGCAGCAACAGAAATATATCATCTGTGAAAATTTCAACTATCTAACTATCACGGTTCATTAGATACAGCCTGGTGACAGACGGGCAGACAGACGGACGGACGGACGGACAGAATGATGGACGTTTTACTCTTTGGGTACAGAACCCTAAAAAAGAAATAATGTTGATCAGTCTAAGTGGAAAATACTCAGTGGTCTAAAATACAATGATAAATTAAATAAATATAAACACAATCATAAAAAAATATCAAACAACGAGAATATTACGTTGTAATTTTATTGCTTCAAAATATAATTTTGTACCTTTGACAAAAACGTCGTATTCAAGCCCTTTGATAAAGATTATTAGCTTTTCGAGACAAACAGTAATAAATGAGCATCCAGATACCACAGTTTGTAGCTTATTCAAAGCAATTATACCGCGAAGCAGTTATTATTTCTTGCGACAATAATTATTGTAAGATAAATTAGTAACAACTTGATTATAATTATACCTTGGTACGTTTGGTGCAATGACACTTGACTTTCTCACATTTTTTTTAATGCTTTTCTCGTTTTCACCGACTTTAACAAAGGAGGAGGTTTTCTTTTGGGCAGTTTTTTTTGTATATTTTTTAGAGATATTGTGGCCAATAATAATTGTAAACTAATTTTATTTATTTTTTTTGTTGAAAGGATATTCTCTCGAAATGGTTCCATTTTTGCAAATCCCTCGCGACTGCCATAAATAAGCACATGTTTATGTCATTCAAAATAAAATAAAAATTGAAAAAGAAGGTTAATACTGACATGAACATTATTTTATACAACAGCTTTTGCAGTCTTTTTAACCCCTGACAAAAAAGAGTGGGTGTTATAAGTTTGTAGTGTCATCTGTGTATCTAATAAATAGTTTAATAATTAATAGTTCAGCAATTTTGAAATTCAACTTATCATTTCCGCTTCTTCTTTCGATGTTGATTGTACTTACTTCATCTTCATCCTTTACTAAGAATATCATAGTCCATTGCTACAACATTTCTTTATTAGAAAAACCTTTGTTGATGTTCAGAAGTTCTTCGAATTTCAGTAAAATGAAAATTAATTTTATATTCTCTCCGCAGACTTAAAGAAAAACAAAAGCAAAGTACGTTCGAAACTCAAACGATTAAAAGGAAAATTCTACCACGAAATAACTACGAAAATTATTCGAATCGTGACTAATAGGTATATCTCATACGCTTTGATCTCCAAATTATTTTGCTTCAATAACTTGTCATAATCAGGCCGCAATACAGGTTCTAAAAACTCGAAAAGCGAGATAATTTCAAAGCAATTTATGTTTACAACCAACTAGGTAAGTAATCTTCATTTAATATTTGCTCTCTTAATAAAATATCTTCTGGTACTGAACAAATTTATGGCCCAATAAACCTGTTAGTCATCACATAACCAATTTAATCTGCCTGGCCTTTGATAGCTTTACGAACACTGATATAAAAAGTCAAGATGCACGGCTCCTTCCTATAAAAGTGTCGTCAATATTGCTAATTAGTATCTTGTTAATACATATACGAGGCTGGTCATAAAGTAAGAAATTTTGTTCTTGTATAACGTGATATTTTACCAGATCGAAGTTTACCCACGAACAGGAAAAATATATAATATAATAAATATACTTGCATGTTTAGGTACTGACCACACAGCGAACCAAAAGCAAGGGCCAACTGTTCAGTTGGAATAACCTCAGTTAAGTTGTTTTTCAGATGAGAACATACAAAAAGTTTCTATTTCAAAGTTATATAGGTACACCGTGTAATTAAATAAACGCAAAACTTGAATATAGTTTATTCATAATTGACTACTGAATCGATTTCGATAAATTTTAAGGTACTTTAAATAAAATAATGAAATTCTCCAAACTGACGCTCGATAGAGCCAAAATTTTTTAATCTTATTTCGAGAATATAAGACTCAATTTTAAATTTAATAAATAATTCTAAACTTGAAACTATTTTCTTAAAAATAATAGTAAACTATATTATAAACTTTAGTTTTGGTTATTGATTTATGCTTTTAACTACATATTCTAAATGGGTGTTCGAGGTTTTTCATTAATTAAATTGCACGTTGTATAGCCAAAAATTTGTTATCTGATTATTGGAAAATCGGACCGAAATGAATTAGGTGCACAATTTCGATTTCTGCGCGTATAGCTTTCGAACATTCTTGAGTTGCTTAATCTACATCTGGAAGTTTTATATCAACAGCCTGCCCTTTGATAGCTCTACGAATTGTAATAAAAACAGATTAATGTTTGGTGAAAAACTCTAACATTTCAGAAGGTATCGTTCACAGTTATCTCCTGGGAACGATTTTGGTGCGAAACGCAATAGAAATTTACATAAAAGATTTAGTTAAGAAGAAGTAATTTTGGATTCTTTTTCCTTATGGCGTGAATGGAATCCCGATGGGAGAGCGTTAAGTTTGTCGTCGTTTGAAGCGACACCGGTTACATGTTCAGTTTACGAATTACATTATTTTGAAAGTTCTTTTACTGGAGTCTTAGAAATTATTTGAGTTATAGATAAAGATATATTTTTGGCTATAACATGGTGTAGATTACAATGACGTCATACAATGTAGTTAAATATTAATAGACATAGAGTCCTACATGATATACCATTAAAGGCGTACAAATATTTAAATTGTGTTAAATTATAAATTGAATAAGTGGAATCAGAATTTATCATTAAAAGATGTCAGTGATATTATAATAACATTTGTCGATTAACATCCTTTTTAGTTTTATCTAAACTAATATTATAAACAGAAAAGATTTGATCTTTTGTATGTTTGTTTGTTAGTTTGTTTGTAATGGATAAACTCAAAAACTACTGTACTGCTTTTAAAAATTCTTTCACCAGCAGAATGCTACATTATCAGTGAATTGATGTTGATTGGAGGGGGTACAGTGTTGACAACGTAACACACTGCTGCCAATAGATTAAATATGGACTGTACTATATTTTTTGATATTTAAGGCAAATGTGCCCAATCCTTCCTTAACCTTGCTAACTCAAATCTGTTTTTTGGACGTTAGTGTAGTGTTTTTAACATGGTGGGAGTAACACTTCAAATGCTTATTATCTTTTAAAAATATTTTAATACCACACATGATTATTTTCCTCCTGCCCTTATTCGATTTTGCTTGAGGTTGGTGCAATACACATATATTTTGGATTCGTTCGTCTCTATTAGACGTCATCTCAAAGTTTCTGTACTTAATAAGTTTATGGATTTGTGGAGGAACGAGGTATGGTGTTCCTCCATTGAAAAGGGAGGATCCTCCGACCAGGCGAGGTGATATTGCCTGGCGGGCCGAAGCCCGACGGTTGATGTCGGACAGTTGTATATGTGCTAGATACGAATATCTTTTTCCTTGCGCGATGCAGGCTTCGTAATCTGATAGTAGTTATTCTATGTTGCGATAGATGTCGCTACAGTTTCTTCTCAGTCATGTCAAGTTATACATAATCCATTCATCATTTCTTTTAACTGTCTCTTCTCTTACATTCCTCAACATTCAAACTTATAACCCTTGTACCTATATGCTTCTCATCTTTCTGCTTAACATGTCATATGCATGCATCAAAGCCATCTTAAACTACGTTTGAGTCAGAAAATAGTCTAGTTTTTTAAATGTAATCTACAGGAATTTGCTCACAACCCAGGATTATGTTCAAAGTTCGCCGCACGCGCTTTTTTCTACAGTTATTTTTACTCCACGTTGAATTTTGAAACTTCTACAGGGATATTATGCAGCTGTTCCATTTTATGTTTTTATTTCTTTGAAGTGGAATTAGGATGTGCGGTACTAGGATGATGCACTCTTTACTCAGGAGTATCATAAAAAGGAAGTTTAATATGCAGTTTGATACTTGAGTGTTAAGTACGTACCTACTAGTATTGTTTAAATTATAGTGGTAGGTACTTATGATCTTTGCTCTTCCTTTTTTTTCCATAAAAAATGTAATATTGTGTAAATTCAGGTCGAATTTTAGTCCCTGCCGTGGACATTCGACATTTCGCGAACATTCGTTGCAAGCTTGTTTTATGAAAAGAGTATCCATGGAGTTTCTTGCCGGTATCTTCTCCAGGACCAACCCACTTGGAACCGTGCGCCTAGAATCACGAAGTTTTGAAAGTGCATGCAAAGGCCCAGTTGAAATAAAAATCTATGACTTTGACTTTGACTATACATAGCATCAGGGCTATATTCCTCGAAGGATTAGGCAGAGAAACGGGGTTTGGTATGTCTCCAATGAAAAGGGAGAATCCTCCTATTAGGTGAAGTGATATTGCCTGGCGGGCCGTCGATGATGGCTGTTAGATAGTTGTATATAATGTTAGATACGATAATCTTTTTCCTTGCGTGATGCAAGCTTCTTAATCTGATTGGTCGAATTCGTATTGTAAACACCATTTCCTAGTTAGCTTGCTACTAGTTATTTCATGTGGCACTATGATGGCGCTATTCACACATATTTCGCTGTTACCGTTATGTTCCATGTAACCGGGCACAATCCTAAATTCTGGGCTACCAACTGGAAATTTTCGTAGCAAAAAACCGTAAATCATAATATTATGTAGGTATATGAATATTTGTTTCCTGGGTGCCAACTGAAAATCAGTGCTGAGTGTTTTTATGCCCAGCAAATGCTGAGTTGGCAACCCATTCAGTACCGGAATGCCGACGCCTATTTTTTTGTCGTGTTTTCCTAATCTTTGTTTTTTTCCTCTGTTTGTGCCTAGTACGAATAAATTTTATTTATTTATTTATTAGTTCCAAAAAAAAAAAAAAAACTGGTATCCCAAAACAGATACAGAAATCAGACGATCAATACCTAACTCGTTACGTAACATGACGTGTAACAGCTGGATAAATCTAGTAAACGCAAGTAATAATGTTCTAGAATCCTCGTTACGAATTTGATTGGATACTTTTTTCTCCAAATAATTGCCTTACATAAATCCAATCCTTCTAATACCCTTGGCATTCAGTATTCTGACAGACATTCAATGAAATACGTCTATAAAAGCTTTTCCAATAACCTTATTTGCTAAATATGTGCCAGTATTACTAACAATATCAATACTTTTATTAATAATATCCAATTGATTACTTTGATTATAAGTATTATTTGTAATAATCTTTCTTAAATATCGTATCGTATTATTTTTCATTGTTAATTATTTCTTCTTTCTATAGAATAGTATAGAATAGATCTTTATTTCATGTAAACCGAATACAGGCACTTATGAAATGTCGAGACTCTAGGTGCACGGTTCCAAATAGTAGATCCTATGGAGAAGAACCGGCATAGAATATATATAGGTTGAACAAATCGTCTTACGGCGAGCTAAGTATGAGAATAATTGATTAGGTAATTGATAGTAAGCAAGCATTTACCGAGTCCTCTTTTCATGAGGCGATCGCTAAAGTTGGTTGAAGGGTTATCGATACGTCGACAAGCTGCAGTATTTTCATTTAAAACATTATTAACTTTCCTGCGTTTCCCGACGAAAAACCTGCTTAGGTATTTTCTTTTCTGAAGATGGTGGATCTGGTTTCTTTAAGCTCATCACAGTGTACGGTTGAAAGAGAGCATTATCATAATGATCACCGTTCAGTCTTGACTATACTATGGTCTGCGCAAGCACTTAATCAATATTATTCAAATTTCGAAATCCATCATCCTCATCTAATAAACGCGACAAACTAAAACCTAAAGTTACAAATACCGAGCCGCCGCGTGTCGAGCTTCTAAATTTGAATTTCAATAGCCTACCTAACAAAGGCCGCCGAAAGGCAATCGATGGACCAAAACAACCGATCTATAGGTTATTATTCTTATATTGACGTCTATTGTTCTTGCGGTATTAATAAGGCCATCGTTTCTGCGTTGTCATTATTGATCGCCTGAATTCTTCTAGTCATAGCTCTAATGTTTGGTATAATTTCGGCCGTTTTATCTTTTGGGTATGAGATGATGAGAGTGATTAGATTTTCATCGTGAATAGGATAAGGCTTTCTTTTTCTTCTTAAATTGGCTTAATTGACCTGTCGTATGCTTTATCATGGACAACATTATTGTGAACGTCTGTCACCAATTATGTACCTTCATCTCGATAATATTACGCTTCTATGTTTATTAACATTAGCACAGCTATTTTATTAATCCATCCTAAAAGCAGGCAAGGGGTTTTCATCTTGTACGATTCGTTATAATTGAGAGAGTCAGTTTCTATTATTATCACTATCAAGGTAGTCAGTTTCTGCTATATTCCGCTGACATTCTTCTGAGTCACCTTTTTTGGCACTTTCACGAAGAAGATCATCTAGTCGTAGTTTTGCCATCAACCACAAGGCTATTTTTGCTATAAATAAATTTTTCGTGACCCTAATTACTTCTCCATTTTATAATCTTATTATTATAAGAAGTTCCATAAACCACAAGTGAAATGTTTATCAAGTTAATTAAAGTTTCTGATATTAAAGTCTTCTCATTTTATTTCTACTTTCACCCAGTTTCTTAGATTGCGTGGTTTAAATTATAAGATCTTATTCTTCGAACTTGATGATATTTTGTTTCATTGGTTTGTATAAAAATTCTGGGCCGGTATCGGTTCTGGACAAAAAGTGATAAGTGATGGAAGCTTAGTCTTCACTTCGGCGAATAGTAACAGTAATTCTAAATTGCCAATATTCATCATCACCATACTTCTTGTTTTCTTCCCTTTATATAGACGTCATCTCAGAGTTTGTTTCATCAACCATTTCACACAATCTCCTTTGAACTGCTTTGTCTCTTATATCACCTTATTGCCTTGAACTATAAAAGAGACGAGGCAGTTTAAAAAAAATATATTTTTGGGAAACGAATTTATTAAGCAGTGGATGAATAAGTTTGTTTTATAACAATGATGAACAATCAGTCTAAACAGAAATTGCAACGACAGCTGCTTGTAGAGGGTGACTCTCGTGGGAACGAAGATTGGCTTAGGGCGTTGCGGGAGACAGGGGTCGAACATGGGCTTAAACAGGACGATTGATTTGAGACGGCACGTGCCTGTATCGATGGTGGGGACAAATAAAATGGTGCTCTAAGTAAGGACCGTAATCAATAATAATGTGAATAGCTTCATGCCTATTGTATGGGATCGAAAATGGACTGTATGAAAACGTGATTGAAAGTGTTTTTAAAATGGTTTAATAATATAATAATGAAATGGGAACAAAAATAGGATCGAACCGAACCAAAGCACCTGCTGTCAGACAATAATTATTTTACAATGACATATGTTAAAAAAATATAAAAGGAATTTAAAAAATAGACTATAAAAATATTAATTCGCAAGGAGTTTGCAACATTCCAACCCCTTGTGCATGAATGCACAAATTAGCCAAGTTGGAAGCATCGCCTTAAATGTCCAACTTGACCAATTTCTTCGAGGGTCGACGAAGCAAACCTCCTGTAGTGGCTACGTCTACCACCCTCACTACCCCGTCCTTCCCAGGGAAGATGGCTGCAATGCGACCACGGGGCCAAGTGTCTCTTGGTAAGTTCTCATCGACTATTATAACCAAATCCCCAATATTGAGACTTCGTGGAGAATTATTGTTCACCTGACGGGGTTGCATGGTTGGCAGAATTTCCTTCACCCATCGATTCCAAAAATGGTCCGCCAATCTCAATGCCTTCTTCCAATCTGCTCTTCGAAGAAGGTCTTGATCATCTAAAGTTGATCCAGGTAGAGCTTGGTTGGATGATGAACCAATCAGAAAATGAAATGGCGTCAGGGTCTCTTGGTCATCACTTTCAACAGAGACGTGGCTGAGGGGTCGAGAGTTAACGATCGCTTCGGCTTCAAGCAAGAGCGTTGTGAGAATCTCCTCTTTAGGTGCCTTTTCTTTTAAAGTGGCATGTAGGGCAACTTTGACACTGCGAACCAGTCTCTCCCAACAGCCTCCAAAAAATGGTGCAGCGGCAGGGATGAAACTCCAACGTATTCCTTTGTTTGCAGCAAAATCCTGAACTTCAGGTTGGTAGAACTCTTTGAGTAATCTGTTTGCACCAACAAAGCACGTGCCATTATCGGAGTATACTGTTTCAGGGGTACCTCTCCTGGCTATAAAGCGGCGTATACCCATTATCGCAGAATCAGCAGAGAGAGAATGAACGAGCTCCAAGTGAACTGCTCTCGATGTCATGCACGTAAACAGAGCTACATATCGCTTTTCTTTTCTTCGACCGACAGTGGTGTTTATCGGACCGAAATAATCCAAACCAGTGAATGTGAATGGGCGACGATGGTGAGCGAGTCGTTGTGGTGGAAGATCTCCGGTTGTGGGGTTCATTGGCTTAGCTTTACGTATGCGACAAAATAGGCACCGACTAGCTACGCTTCGTACTGCATGGCGCAAGCAAAGTAACCAATACTTCTGTCTCATTTCGTTAATAATCATCTCATTATTAGCGTGACCAGCCTTGCGGTGATAGTATTGTACCAACAAGCGGACAATGGAGTGGCGACCATCTAGTAGTATGGGTGATCTGACATCGGTGTCAACATTCAGCACAGCTTTAATTCTGCCAGCTAAGCGCAACAGATTATCTTCTCCTATCACAGGGGACAACTTCACAAGGCGACTAGTCTTCGGGATTGGTTTCGAGTCCATTATGCACTGAAATTCTTCGGAAAAGCTATCAAGCTGTATTTTTTGTAGGATGTGCCTTTCAGCGGTTCTGATCAGATCAGCATTTAAGGGTAAGAGAGTAGTGGACGTAGATGGACGGGGGCTGTGAACAACACCGTCAGTTGATTTAGAATTTCGAATGGAATGCAAAATATTACCAAATACTGCTGCAGCTTGGTGTACCCGAGCTGTAGCACGCAACAAACGTAGCCAGTCACCAAAGCGGCTAAAGTTAGCAGTGACTGGAATCGGCAAATTCGAACCAACAGAGGTAAGTCCCACCAATTCGGTAAGTTGACATTTGCGCTCTTCGCGAACTGGTGCGAAATTTACAGGCTCCGTAGGCCAGTCCTCCGGGGACTTAAAAAGAAACGATGGTCCGAGAAACCATCTGTGAGAGAGATCTAAAATAATTGGATGCATTCTAGTTGCATCATCGGCTACATTTAAGTCTGTTGGTACCCAATGCCAGTCTTTAATACATGAAATTTCCGAAATTTCACCTAATCGATGGGCAACAAAAGGCTTAAAAGTACGTGCATCACTTCGTAACCATTGGAGAACAGTCATCGAATCTGTCCAAAAGAATGTGCGTATTGGTTTTTTGCGATGACTGTCCTTAATTGTGACTGCTAGACGGGCAGCTATTAAGGCGGCCTGCAGTTCCAAACGCGGGATCGACATTGGCTTTAAAGGAGAAACTCTCGCCTTGCTAGAGATGAGAGAGAGGTTGATGTTGCCGTCTGGGTAAACTAAGCGCCAATAGGAAACGCAAGCATAAGCAAGCTCACTCGCATCTGCAAAGACATGTAGTTCTCTGTACGAAGGCTCTAAGTCTTGAGCCCTTGCGTACCAGCGTGGAATTCTTAGCGTCGACAATGTTGACAGTTCACGAAACCAGTCTGACCACCTTAATGCTTCCGTTTCTGGAAGTTCAGAATCCCACCCAATGTTTAATCTCCACGCCTGTTGGAATAAAATACGACCTTTAATTACAATGAGTCCTAATAGACCTAAAGGGTCATACACTCGCATCAGGTGTGATAAAACTTTACGTTTTGTGAGTGGACTGGGAATTGTGCCAGGTAAACCGGTACGGAAACCTAAACTGTCGGTGGTGGGGCTCCATGAAATTCCTAGGGCTTGGATATTATTAGTCGAGGGGCCAAGGTCGATTTCCGACGACTGCGAGGCTCGTAAGTCAATTGGGATGAGGCTTAATGCGGCCGGCTCGTTAGAAATCCAACCTCGCATTTCGAAGCAAGCAGCACTGTGAACATTAATAATATCCGCCGCTAACTGGGCGGCCTCGTCAACGCCATCTAGTGAGTCTATGTAATCATCCATATAATGGCTGAATAGTATGGCGTCCACGGCTTTGGGAAACGAAAGCGCATGTTCTTTGGCGTTTTTGTTTTTTATATATTGTGCGACAAACGGACTACAGCACGCACCAAATATGACGGCCGTCATCCTAAACTCCCTTATGGGATGCTCTTTTGTAGGCCTCCATAAGTATCGGTGTGCATCTCGGTCTTGCTCTCTGATTCGGATCTGTGGAAACATTTCTTTAATATCCGCAATCAAGGCTATACGACCTTCACGAAAACGAAATAAAACTTTTAATAAAGGTTGAAGCAGATCGGGGCCAGAGAGCAATAAAGAATTTAGGCTAACTCCCTCATTCGTGGCCGCAGCATCATGTACAACGCGAATTTTGCGTTTCTGAGGATGATACACGCCAAAGTGTGGAAGGTAAAGACGTAAACTTTCATTACTTTTGTCACGGTTATGATTGGCGTAGTACGTATCAGAAGCGCATTCTTCAGCGTAACCTTTAGTGATCATGTTTGTCATAAAGACTGCGTAAGCCTTAGCAAATTCAGTATCCTTGACCATTCGTCTTTCCAGACTTAAAAAACGTGACATAGCCTGAGGATAACTGTCAGGAATTCGCTGTATTTCATCGCGCCATGGCATACCTACCTCAAATCTACCTGTAGGTAAGCGTCGTGAAGTGGCTTCTATAATGTCTACAGCGCGCTGATCCTGCTTACTGTTTAGTGTTTGTGTTTTAGAGATCCCTATCGAATCAATTTTGTAATGTTCTTTAATGAGAAGCTCTAAATTTTCTTCGGATGTCTCGTTAAAAGTGCCGACATTCACGAATTCAATCAACTTTGTTTTGCTGGAAGCAACACCGTATAAAGTCCAGCCTAATGCTGTTAAACAAGCTACAGGATCGTTCCTACTACCTACGCGTACTTCACGATTAATTGATAAATGCCAATGTTCGGCTCCTATCAAAATAGTAGGAGTGGCATCTTCTAACGTTAAAACTTCAACCAAGTCAACTAAATGCGTAAAGGACTTTATAGACTCTTGTTGAATCGTTTGTGGGCGTAAGGACAAACATTCCATAGCTCTAGCGTTTTTCACTAAAAATGTTTCCTGTGTGTACCTGCCTTTAATGTGAAAATCAACATATGATACCGTGGTTTTCCGCTCAAGACCTCCAATACCATTTACCGTTATGGTTTGTCGTGGCCCTGACGCTCCTATGCTTGCAGCGATACTATTGTCGATCAACGTCGCAGTGCTTCCGTCGTCAAGCAGTGCATATACGTTGCATGTCCCTGCAGGGCCGGACACGGTGACTGGAATGATTTTCAAATAGGTATTACGTGATTTATGAATGCCTGTAGAAGTAGTGGATACGACCTCTTTTTGTTCCACTGATTTAGAAATATTTGTGTTCATATCATGTGTCTCGAAAGTATTAACAAGAGGAGAAACAGTTGGTTTCTGATGAAGTAATGGATGGTGACGTAAAGGGCATCCGTCAATACCGCATGGATTGACTTTGCACGTCTTCCATTGATGTGAACTACCCCTAAGACACCGGTAGCACACTTTTGCTCCACGTAACCACTGCCACCTATCGTCAATAGTCAAAGATTGAAATTCTGAACACGCCTTAATGTGGTGCTTATTTTTACAAAATGTACATTCTTGTTTGTTTATAGAACTGCCTTTTGACTGCATCGTCATGTTAATATTTTCGCGTTTTATTGGTTTTTCGAAAGAAAGATGATGTGCTTTTTGTGCCAAACTAGACTCAGGTGATAAACCAAATCGGATATGTTGGTCTAGCTCGCGCCTTAAAAAATCTGACAATATTTCGAGTTTAGGGCGACCTGTGGTGTCTTGCATGGCAAAATCAGTCCATCTTATCTTAATGTTAGGGTTTAATTTACCTAGTACTGCGTGGAATAATTCTGGCGAATATAAATACTCTGTTTGCTTTAGTAATTTGATCGTTGAGATGGAATTGCGTACCCGGTTGGAAAGGATTCCGAGTTCCTTCAGATCGTAACCTAAACGTGGAAGAGTTTTAAGTGACGTCACTTCCTTGTGTACGATGAGCTCGGGGCGTGCGAAGTTATCTTCTAGTGCACGCATGACTTCTTCCGGGTCCTGCGTTGACATCAGCAGTGCCGCGACGGCCTCACGAGCGGGCCCCCGTAGCGTATTTTGAAGACGATGAATGTTATCTAATTGAGAAAAATTGTTTTTTGTAACATCAAAATTACGCTTAAATTGTAACCAATGTAATGCGTCCCCAGAAAAAGGAAATAGCTGTAATCTCGTCGTATTTGTGGCGAGAGCTTTCGCTGCTGCAGCGGTATCTGCTACAGCTTGCAGAAGAGAGAGATTGTGTTTTTCTACCTCCATAGAAATGAGCGGGGGATGGCCGCCGGCCGCTTCGGAGGCTTTTATGATGTTGACTGACTGTGTCTGTCGTGCGAAAGGGTTAGGGGATGCAGTTGCCCGTGTGACCGTCGGTAGTGGTACCGGGTGGTCCGGAGATGGAACACAAGATTGATGTTCGCATCCTACTGCAGGAGTGCCTCTATCACCTTCATTGACAAAGTGCTGGCTTTGATGTTCTACCCATTTGTTTGTTCTGTCTATGCTCACCTTAGTAGAGCTGTGATGACTGCTACGAGTTCTTGTTCGGCTGCCACCTGCGTTAACGTCTAGAGCAGCTAACTCGGCTTGTAGCTCACTGTCCTCAACCTGCTCCTGAAGTGCTGCCAGCTCCCGCTCACGTGTGCGTTCCCGCATGGCCAGCTCTTGCTCGCGCGTGCGTTCCCGCATGGCGAGCTCTTGCTCGCGCTCAAACCGTCTGCGTAAAGCGGCAGCTTCTAAAGCTGCTTTTTCCGCTCTTACCGTTGAAGATTTTGAACCAGACTGTGCGGTCCGCTGACTTGGAGTCCTACTTCCCTGTCGACCGGAGCACTCGGGTTGTGGATTGACCGTGGTAGTCGGTTGGGTTGCCATGGCTCTACTTACGCTACGGGTGATCATGGAAATATAGTACGAAAATGCAAATGACGATGAACTATGGAAAAATTACAAGAAATGATCGATGTCAAAAAACAAAAGAAAAAAAACAAATATGCACTGGAAATAATGGGAGAAGGACCAAAAATGTATGGGATCGAAAATGGACTGTATGAAAACGTGATTGAAAGTGTTTTTAAAATGGTTTAATAATATAATAATGAAATGGGAACAAAAATAGGATCGAACCGAACCAAAGCACCTGCTGTCAGACAATAATTATTTTACAATGACATATGTTAAAAAAATATAAAAGGAATTTAAAAAATAGACTATAAAAATATTAATTCGCAAGGAGTTTGCAACACCTATATTCATGGCAATTTAATTAGTAATTTGAATATCTAAATGGTTTTATTCAGTTTTCTGGGCAACAAAAAGATAGAGCCAATACCATAGCCATGAACAGATCATGTGAATCAAAGGATAGAATGGAGATAAACAAATAAGTAACACAAGAAAGATAAACGCTGGAATTAACATTCCTATAGAATTAAATCTGCCTTAAAATAATCTACTACCAACTAATATAATGATATAAAATACAAAGCAAAGATCTGAATCCTTTTTCATACAATATAGGTCACAATTCTCTGCTAATTCGTTCAAAATGATACCTTGTTTCATACAGATATTGCCACAAAAAACTCTTAACTTAAACCACACCCTGTTACGCAGAGAAAATGTAGCGAAATGATTTGGCAAGCCTCCAAACCTCTGCTACCTACAGCCTTTGGATTTGTTGTCTTTATTATAGACTTCACTTCTTGCACTGCTTAAAGCCTTTTGATGTAAATGTTAAGTAGAGAGACGGAAAAAATATTAGTTACATGGTAGAGATTAGATAAGTAGATTCATTGTTTTATGTGAAGAACAGTACCTCTACCATGAGTTTTCCGTGCCGTCTAAAGTTCACGTTCACATGCAATATTTGTATGGGAATTTTTTCAGCGCCTCTAGCGGTATAAATAGTGAACTAAAGTCACTATACAAATATTGCATGTGAACGTGAACGTTAGACGGCACGGAAAACTCATGGTAGAGGTACTGAAAACTAATTTTGATCGTAGTTACTGCTGAGGGCAATGTTAGGGATAGTCACAAACAAAATAATATGGATCTCCATTAATGTAACACAATGCATAATGGTTTGCGTAAGAAAAGGCGGGTCACTTTCTCAGCGCCCTTGACTGCATGCCACGCTCGATCCGACACAACAAAAACTTAATTTATGACTTCCTCGACTTCACTTTGAATGTTTTGACTATTCTGACTAGTTATTGAAACTAGAAACCGAGTTATATGTTTATTATTGCTCGGGGCCAAGTAGACGTAATGTTTAGACTGAGTCTATACATTTAACCACCTTTTAATGTTGGTATATTGTTTAATGTTAGAGAAATTGAATATTCACTATTAGATCGCAAACACGATATCCTAACGATAGATTGAAAACCGTAGACGGGCTTGAAACCTTTTTTAATTACTATTCCCCTAAATAGCGTTCGTAATTTACGTTTCAATTTCGTTCTCTTTTCTGATTTATTAAATTGCGGAGTAGTTTTTGTTGATTAATGGCTCGGCTTTGCTGGTTTGCTAAAACCTTTATTTTAATGCGATTGTTAACCAGACTTTGATTGCTGTTTGTCTGTGCGTAACTACCCTCTTTTCAGTAATTATTGCGATGAATATTTTAAAAGTTTTATGTTAATATTCTTCTTCATTTGAATCTTTTTCCGGCCATGAGACACCATCTGCTTTGCGAAGAAACTGGTCTTGTGCTCATTAGCAATTTGCAAGAACCGTTGTTTCAGCTAAGACGATTATGAGTTTGGCGTTGGGCGTATACTTATGGCTGATGTTATAAGGTAACGTTAATAAAATCAAAGAAAAAATCAAAAGACATAGGGCATAGCGGGACTTTCTGCTCAAATTGGAGCTGTCCTACTAGAGAAGTACCTCCACCTTGCAGAATATCGTAGCCAAATAACAATGCTCTTTTGCAGTGTTGTGTACCTAACAGTAGCAAGGTCGCCAGTGCTCCTTAGGGTAGCATCGTGTTGTCAGTAGTCCCGTACTACCAATACGACACTAGTAGTAGGGTCAGCAACGTGCAACGTGCAACTGATACCTCTAGTGTTGCAAGCGTCCATAGGTTACGGTAAACGCTTACCATCAGGCGGAAGTATGCTTGTATGCCACATTAGTAGTGTGGAGGAACGAGGTATGGTATTCCTCCATTGAAAAGGGAGGATCCTCCGACCAGGCGAGGTGATATTGCCTGGCGGACCGAATCCCGACAGTTGATGTCGGATAGTAACTATCCGACATCAACTGTCTTGCTTCGGTCCGCTAGGCAATATCACCTCGCCTTGTATATGTGTTAGATACGATATTCTTTTTCCTTGCGCGATGCAGGCCTCGTAATCTGATTGGTCAATTCATATTTTCGCGTCACTACTGCTGTCAGCTTTGTTACCTTGTAAGTAGTTCTTCTATGTGGCGATAGCTGTCGTAACAAAAGCATTAAAAAAAATCATTGTTTACAATCATCAGTAAATTATTGACAATAGTGCGACTAACGACACATGAGATCTTCTAGTGCACTCTGGGCAGAGTCTAGTTACCACCATAGCTGGCTGGCTAAACTTTCCACTATGGTACGAGTAGGTTGGCGGATAACACACACCATCGAGAACTTTATGAGGCCCTCTCAGGTGTGCAAGTTTCCTCACGATGTTTTAATTCGCCGTTAACGCAAGTGATAATCAAATTGCGATCCGCACATAAATTCGAAAAGTCTGAGGTGTGTGCTGGGTTCGAAATCAAACCCTCCAACATGGAAGGTAAGCGTTCAACCGCTATTTGGTCTCGCAACTAAGAACTTGGAAATTTAAACCCAAAACAAGGTGAAAACTGTTTAAACGCAGCAATAACGTTGGGTTGAACCCCAATGTTGTACACATATAAATTACATCAATTAATATAAGGGTGTTTACGAACCCTATCTGTACCCACGTCAAAATCATTGTGAACGTGCAATAAATTCGTTTTTGTCTCTCTAACTACAAAAGGCTGTTGTATGTGGTATTATCGAGGTAGCGGAAGGAATTTTCGTGTATAGATTTCTGCGTACAGTTTTCCTATTGAAAGTGGAGATAGTGCGAGGAATTCCTTTGTATATTTTTTTATCCGGGAAGGTAGTTGAAGAATTTGTTTTATTGCATCCAGAGAGAACACACACCGCAGTACTTTGATACCCAACTTAACATAATATCTTATAATATTAGGCTGACACATTCCTTATTCGAAAAAAGCAATTCCGCAGTCATGAAATAATAATTACCTACGTTGTCAAACTAACAATTATTTTTAAGGCAAAACGTCAAAAACCGACACTTGCAAGATTTAAGGTATACGTCCATTAGCCCATCAAACGGATTTCGGGGTATTGATTCACATAGAACCCCTTAGGCGTCGGACATTGAACATGCTTGCAACACCAAGGGCATCACTCGCGCGTTGCCCAATCTACTATCAATCTAGTGGCGAAACGTCGTGTTGGCAGTAGAGGAGACCACTAACTGCTAACAAGATGCTTCCCCAAGGAGCACTGGCGACCTTGCTCACTATTAGTAACACAACACTGCAAAAGAGCAGTGTTATTTGGTTACGATATTCTACAAGGTGAAGGTATCCAGTCGGGCAGCTCCAATTTTGAAAGGAATGTCCCGCTATGGCCTCTCTTGATAATAGTCCGAAAATATTTGGATCACTAGGGTCATACATAGAATCTAAATATTAATACGTGAACGCACGGAAGAGTGTGAGATTTGGCATAGTTAATGTTTATATGGAGAAGGAGTGCACAAAGCTAAAATTAAGGTCGAATTTCGACCACTGGGCAACCACTAGTTAAATTAAATAAGACGCCTGCAGGCAATAACTTTAGAACAATCAGCATTTAGAAGCACTAAGTTCTTCATCCATCTCCAATAAATTGCCTCATAAAGATAGCAATCAAGTCCAGCTAAATTTATATTTGTCTCGCAACAAGAAAGGATTACAACAAAAAATATGTACTAAACTAATATCAGCTGTTCACGAAACTTGGCTAGGAGCTTGCCCCACTTGGCAAGCGCCGGTGGTTCATGTTTCCCTTTTATATTTACTGCCATCTAAAAGCTATCGCCTTCGTTTTAAGCGGTCAGGCCATTTGCGACAATTGGTTGTGTTTTTAATATACAACGTATTTTAAAAATGCTAGGTCATAAAGGTGTCTATCAGACCATCAAACTGAACAACTTTCTCTATGGGACCAACATCTTAAACGTGAAAAAATTATCAGCTGTCTCATACGTTTGGGTCGAGTAGGTATTGAACTTATATTTGGGACAGCTGATTATTTATTTACCCTTAAATACATAACACACATTTCTGATACATGTTTAAGAAAATCGTGTAATATGTTACATGGGCAATCTAAAAGTTAAAGAAAAATAATAATTATTTATTTAGTTGCAGTGCATAGTTAAAAAAGTAAAAAAAATGCCTACATAATGTGTGGACCTCACGGCTGCACCAATAAGGTTCAGGTCAGCGTCATGCCAGACATCAATGATTTTCAACTGAACCAGTTCTTGTCTTCTCAGGATCCAAAGGGTTATGCCTTAGTCCAACACGCGGGCCTGGTGCGTGTTGGCACACAATCGAGAACAGCAGGTTTCCTCACAATGTTTTCCTTCACCGTTAACGCAAGTGATAATCAAATTTTGATCCGTACATTTAGATCATTATTAGAGAAACGTTTGAGATTTTAAAATTAAAATTCAAAGAGACAAAATGAAGATGTAATTTCCAGTGCATGTGACCCCGGCTCACGAGAAATAAGTCTGGCTCAGATTTATTTATGACTTATGTGCGCATTATTCATTACCACTGCTGTAACAGTGAAGGGAAACATCGTTAAGAGACCAGCATGTCCTAGATCCAACAAATTCGAGACTTATGCGTTTTACTAGAAAGCGCCCGCGATTTTGTCCGCTTTAAAAAAAAGAAAAACTATTAATGTTCTTTCTCATGATGCTATGTTCTTATCAGTGGCGTGTTCAGATATTTCTTATAAGGTAGGCAAAAACACCTGTGTTGTGTTATCAAGTTAAATGATGTTTGAGATTAGACACCTCAAACTAAGATTTAAATTAACTGATTACGTAAAGTACGTACGTACGTTAAGTATGCATATTTAGTTCGTTTATTGTCCGCCAGAGCGCGAACCCGTAAGCGGTGGCTGTCGCATCGCTATCGACAAATACGTAATACCAAAGTAATCTTGATTTACGTCTGTCGCAAACTGTCTGTTACATCGGTAATTAGAGGGCCGGATCAAGGTGTTTGTAGTGTCAAAATTTGTGTTTGTGACCGCATTATATATACAGGAATAATTCCTAGAGTGGTACTTAAGCTTATAATTATTAATTTTTGACACCGACGGGTCAGGTGATGGTATCAGAGGACAGATCAAACTATGTACTAAGTACTGGATATCTAGGCACTGTCATGTAAAGATTTTCCTTTCCAGATTCAACTTGATACCAAGCTGTGTTGACGGTCTAATACACATTAATGTTGTACACAGATTCTACGGAGGAGAATCTTGATCGGTAAACCTATCGGGTTTGCGAAATTCGGAATAACGCCAGCCCGAGATCTAGATAACTAGCACACCCAGGTGTCTATGTTGCTTGAAATAGTTTATCAATGACATTTGCTGTTGAATAGGTAATGGTCCCTACTACACAGTTTAGAAAAGCGATAGTTCGCATCGTAACAATTTTTGGACAAGAGTGCTGTAACCTGCCTGTTAATAATTAATACAAAAAGACTTAAAGACAAGGACAAAAAAATTGCATAATGGAGTACAAAGGTTTTTGAAAATTTGGGTATCAACAGCCTGCACAATCGGGTGTTGAAATAGTATTTGGAAAGAGCTAACTACTTCATTATTAACCATAAAAATTGTATTATAATCAAGTCTTTACTTTTTAACTTCACTGGCTTCACTGGCTGACATGTATTGTTGCACACCCACAATTTGCTAATGACGATGTTAGGCCTCATGTATCTAATAGGAGCAAGCGGGTTTCTAATGTAAGGAATTTTTTCCGACCTGACAATCGAATCCAAGTCTTCTCGAAGCTTGATTCAAGTTAAACTAATCTTTTAATTAAAGGAAGAAAGAAAAAGAGTTTATTAGCACAACACCAATAAATACAACGAAGGAACAACAAACAAAACAAAACTTATAAAATAAGTTAAGTTATTGTGCCAAAGGGGCCGCAGCACAGCATAATGTCAAGACTAGTCAGGAGGCAGTGATACTGGCTACCTGACGCTGGTTTTCTGCATTTCATGCTCTAAACTATTAATTAATATAACGAATAATTATTAATTAGTTTGTCTTATGTTTTAACTGACCATCTCAGAGAGGAGTCTTACATCCTAACACTGGGATTAATAAGCAGTTACTAATAGGAAACTATAGGTACCTATTGTAATGTAAAAAGTTCGTAGGGTCAAGTGAATGTCCTCGTTATTACAGAATAGTACACGCTAATGACTTAGATAATTATAAACAAGAGAAATAGGCACTAGAAGCAACTAACTAGGTCGTTGACTGGCGATCAAATTGTCGTTAGTGCGAACCGAACCCTACTCGATGTACAATAGGCAATTTTTCCGGTCGAACATCTTTTAGGCTAAAAGAATTAAGTTCAAAAACTAAAACCCGACTACTGAAAAGGTATGAAACAAGAAAATATGAATTATTATATATAAATTCGGGAATGACCCAAGAAACCCAGTGAGGACGATGTATAACACTTTTATTATTATTAATTAATTCATTAATTGACGAGATGCAATCAAAATCATTACTAGTCCGTGGAATATCTTGCTGCAAGCAGGATCATAAAACGTGGGAGCGAGACGGTGCATATAGAGCACTAACTGTTCACAGTTGCAGTGTGCTCAGTATCACTCCACGATTTATGACCGCAAAAAAAAAAACCGCTGTTCCATACAAATGTTTGAATATTACTCGACTAAATGTACGGAACAGCTGATTTATTTTCGCGATTTCATGACTGATCTCTTAGTAAAAGTTGTTTATAATGATGAATACAATAACCTCTTCAAGGTATGACTTTGTAGTAATTGCTCTTGGCTACAGCGTCTGTTTGTCAGCTTATGAGTTTCAGTTTAGATCCTTCTCCGTCAAGGAAACAAAGAAAACCCCTTACAATAATCCATTATTCTCAAGCTCAAGCAAAAAAATTATCTCTACTTCGGGAAATCCGAAAATACGAACGCACTCGGACAACAGTAATGTGGTTAACCATACCTACATTAAGCGATGACCGGCGACCGGCGTCGTCACCCGTAACCTACACACTGAGAACCCGAGCGATAAATTCGACAATTTATACACTTCCAAGACGGGGTAATTTAATAAAGTTGGGTTACGGACACGAGTTTCAAGTTAAGCGATAAGCATCAGCGATCCCAAAGTTTGGTAAAGATAGCCCAGAGAAAGAATAACTTTTTGGTAATCTGAAATTTTGTAAGCCTAATTTGAAAGTTGATGAACTGAAATAACTTGGCAATCTAGATTATTTTGGACGACCTAATTTTACCGATGAAATAAGATTTCAAAGTAGCTGAGAAGTTAATAAGAATCTTTACAGGGAAGAACCGAACAAATAGGTAATATAATTTATGATTTGATATGAACACGATTCTGTTTTAAGCTCTCACGGTTTGCAACTACACTATTATTGTCACTTACTACATCATCCAATGATTACGGCGCTTACAACAGCGTTGAAATATCGGGAGCTCATTTCAACAACATATTACGGACGATCTTCCCGTAAGTGGCAAAAAAAGTGTAAACATTGAAATGTTTGATTGCAAAAGTCACACTTGAATTAGGGGTTATTATTATCAGCCTATGCTGTCCCACTCCTGGATAAAGGCCTCCCTCCATTTTCTCCATTTCTTTCGATCCCGCGCCATTTCGTTCCAGTTTTCAAGCAATGTGTCCATTTCGTCCCGCCATCTCTTTCATGGTCTGCCACGACCTCGTCTTCTATTTCAGGGCACCAGTTTTATGCTATGTGAACCTACAGTTCTTTCGGTATGCGGCAGATATGTCCTGCCTAGTCCCATTTTAGCTGGGTGACCTTTTGAGCAACGTCAGTTATCTGCGTTCTATTTTGTTTTGTTTTTTAAGCGTTAAAATATTTTAAGATTTGATGAAGACTTTAAAGTTGTTCTAGAATATTTTTTCTTGATTACTGATTATAAGTTAAATCTTACAGATATTTTATTTTTGATTACAGGTACTTATCAACTGCTATATCCATTTAAGAAGAATGAAGTAGTTTCCATAACCGCAGACTTAAGGGTAGTAACCTAAAGTTTATAAACATCAAACAGGTTAGTACCTACAGCGTTATATAGCAGATTATATATATCTTCTATCACATTAAAATGTAGCGCTCCTATAGCTTCAAACAAATTCTCTGTTAATTCAATAAGTACATCCATTTTAAGACCTACTTTGATTTTCTCCCCAAGCTAAATAGCGTAAAGAACAGCCGTCAAAAACAGGAATCACGTACTCAAAAGATCCTTAAAGTTAACGAAGAAAATATCCGGTAATAATTCATACATGTAATTAACAAAGATAGACTCAAATTTGTTTAGGGGAAGACGCTTTACCCAAACGAGTTTCGTACATGCTTTCCCATATATGCCGGAAGACATTAAAGTTAATTCGATGATATATAAACGTGCGCGTAAAGTTCGGTGTAAACTCAAGCAGTCGAGACAATGCGACAAATGGGCGATACTAGTAAAGCTTTTGACATTCATATGTAGTAATTACATCAGGATGTTTGCTTTTTGAAGCAATTTTACGATACATGCAAAATAATAACAGTGATATTATGGGAGTTCATTATAATTTATTTGTCTTTGAGTTATGTGATGAAAACACATGGAAATTATAGTCAATTAAGTAAGTAGATATAGAACATATCAATCAAGTAATTAACTCTGAATATATAGTACCTTGTAGTGCAATTAAAGTTAATTAAGCATTTATAAGAGACTATAATTATACAGAATGACTGTTAAAAGAAAGAGCAAGGGAACGAACTGTTGCAGACAATAGTATTTAATGTAGTAGGTATGACATTCTACAGAGAATTGTCGAAATAAGATGTATTATGATAATCATCAGCACTATCAACCCTTAAACGCACGAGTCTTCTCATGGACATAAGCTTCTAATTAGTTAATATAACAGACGACCTTACATCTATGACCTGATGAGTCACTAGTTAGCCAAAGATATTGCCAGATATGTGTGTTGCGCAGTAGATTAGCAACAATCAGATGAATGTTGACCTTGAATGGCTCTTTAAATTGTTGTCTGTTTATTAAATGTCCCATCACCATCGATTCGAACATTTTAGGTCTTCAGAAAATGATAAAGAAAATTCAGCATTTGGTGACTTTCCACTCGCTTCCTCTCACAGTGTAGACCATACTCCATTAGTAAGTTTGTTTAGGCCGTCCCCTCCTAACCGGGCACTGAACTAAATTTAATTTTGTATAATTTTACTTAAGGCCCTTATATTATTATTTGGTAACTCGTATGAAAAGGACTCGCAAGCAGTCCCAAGGTAATAATGTTTAATAGCTTAATTTCGTTTTTATGTAAGTAAACTGAATTTTTCGTGGTATGTATTTCTTTTGTCCACAAGTGTTGAAGTTTTCTTTGGAAATATTTAATGTTGTCCTTTAATAAATAAGGTTTTCTTTATTTTCCTTTTCCTTTTTTGTATTGATGTTATTGAGAGAGTTACAAAGGCATAATTTAAGCGAGTCGATCTCGATTATATTTATGGAACAGGTGGATTATTTGCGACCGTGACAGCATTTAAATAATCTAGATGATCTGGTTGACCTAGAATCAATTAGTTATTAATATTTGTAGGTTCTAGAGCTGCAGATTCATAAGGTTTAGTTTTTACAGTAGATCTTTCTCTAATCCAGTGATTAAAATTCAAGTCACAATGCTGACTCAAAGATTTAGTGCCACATGAAATCGAAACGTTGATATCAGTGATGAAAAAAGGAGTCATGCGTTTGTCTGAAAACTAAATTCATCGAGCAGACACTGTACCAAGTCTGCGCTAAACTATTATAGTAAAGCTTATCCCGGCAAAAGGTTATGTGAATAAATCCTCTTCGTCATCCTAGAAGTCTTTTGGCTTATTGCCAGAGTAGACTTTAGGGATAATCAATACTAATAAACAATTCACATTACATCAATACCATACTCATATACCAGATAAAGCCGCATATCGCAATCCACCAGAAATTAATACCAACAACCTATTGTTTCAGGAACATCGTCATTCTCAAAACCATATTCCATTACACATTATCTACAATCAAATTCAAACCGAAAACGTTTAAAATTAATTCTACGTTATCTGTATGTTACTTTGAGGCGCGGGCTGACGT
The DNA here is from genome assembly GCA_932294325.1 of Allophyes oxyacanthae. NCBI lineage: Eukaryota > Metazoa > Arthropoda > Insecta > Lepidoptera > Noctuidae > Allophyes > Allophyes oxyacanthae. The sequence goes on along the minus strand of OW028633.1, from coordinate 6,646,794 downwards.
CATTAAAATGACAATAGCAGACCCAAACTTACATACAGGCCGCTTGTTATATTTCTCGTTTACCCGTCATGTTATCTCCCCTACTAGAGTAATCCTTTACAAGTTAAATTGTGCTCTCATATCTCAACCGCTCAGTTTAGAGTTGTCTTGAATAATTGTGGAAGTTTCAATATCACTGTTTTGTTTAAGTGAAATAAGTTGAAAACTATTGCAATCTCGATGTGAATGTTCTGTTATATGGATAGGTATAGTTCTGGTAGATACGGTTAGGTTTCTATGTTATTCTAAGTTGCTAGGTATAAAATTACTAGCTGAAGTTACAGTGAATCAACATCATCAATATTGACGACACGGTTGGCGCAGTGGCTAAGCAATTAGCTTTCTGCGCTACGTGCCGCGGGTTCGATCCCCGCACGGAACAAATATTTGTATGATCTACAGATAATTGTTTCGGGTCTGGTTGTGTGTGCATGTGACATGTATGTTTGTAAATTGTACCCTCGATACCGGAGAAATCCTAGTGAGGGGCAATGTATAAAAAAAAAGAAGAAGAAGATTGAAAAAAATAAATCCCCGCTCTTGAATTTCTTCCGTATCTTGGGTACAGTTTACATACATACATGTCACATGCAAACTTATCCAGATAAGGAACAACTATCTGTAAGCCATACAAATATTTGTTCCGTGTGGGGATCGAACAAGCGGTACGTAGCATAGCAAGCCAATCACTCGTATCCAATGCACTAAATGTGCCGTGATATAATTTTATTTAACCAGAACAAGCAATAAATTAAAAAATTACTGTCAATATTGTTAGAAAAATTATATCCCACCAAAAACATTTTCATGTAAAATGGTGCCAAGACGAGACCACATGACTCGCACTATCAGAAAGTTATCAGATCTCATGTAGAGCTAAGCTTCTAACTCTATACGCCCTAACTCTCCAAGGCCTAACTCACAAACTCTACACCTTAGTCAAAATATGTGGCTTGGCCGTTTCGTTCGTGACCCAAGATAAAAGACTTCAAAAAAACGACGAAGCGCTTCGAGAAAAGGTAGGTAGTGACCTTGCGTTTCACTTGGCTCGCCTTGGCTAGATTTAAATATCATTGGTAGAATACTATGAGAAAATTGTTTAATTATATGAACCATTTACAATGAATTATAGTTGAGACAGTTAAACACATTATAAGGGTTCTGGGAATAATAATGAAATTCATAATATTAATTATGAATTATTGATTCTAGAGCCAATAACAAGCATCAAGGGCCAATAGCAAACTAGCTACTTTTTTCAGCAGAATCGCGCGTCTTCGCTTTCATTATTTACTTATTATAAACAAAAGGCAGCCGATGATCGCAAAATCGCGCGATTCTGCTTTATTTATTTTCACTATCATGAACCGCTCACAATAATAATCCCACTACCACCAACAAATTCACTACTACGTGATACCTTAGGGTAATAAGTTATTTTTTATCACCACAATGATCCTCATTATCTATATCAAAACAGAATAAAAACACACATAAACTTTTTACTGCAGTAAGAAAAGAAGGCCTTATACTTCTTTTATTAGCTCAGCTCTAGTCCTAAAGTGTTCGTAATTCATCACTACTGTGGACATTACTACATGTTACTGCGACGTTCTCTAGATAAATTACAGCAGACAGCAAAACAAACACATATAACAATTCAACTTCGTGGAAAACAAGAAAATTTTCGACGCAAATAACATTCTTGTTTTGACAAGAGTGCGTCGATTCGCCGTAGATTTTCACTGGACGTTGTTTTGACGTATTGAGCATAATAGTGATGTTATCACATAATCTTTTAATTAAAGTTGAGTTCTTATCTAGTTCTAGAATACTTTTTGTGTTTCTGTCAAATAAATCTAAAGAATAGTTGTGTTTGTTCTGAGCTATCTTGGAACGAATGTTCTTAGTATTCTGCTGAGTAAAATACTGACCCATTTATCTTTCTTAGCGATATTACTTTAACCTTACACAAAATTAGATATAGAAATAGTTTTATCCATATAAAGTCATGCGAAGACTTCGCATTCGCAGAAAAAAGTAGCACGGCAGCTTTACTTTTCCATACAAAAATGTTCACTTGCAGCCTGTAGTGTTGTTTACTTAGTGGACAAATAAAACTAATAGTGCTGTGTTACTGTACTTTGTGTGTGTGCTATAAAATACACAAACAAAGTGTTTTCATATTATCACACTCTAGAAATGCGTAATAGACGTTACTCTTAGACATAATTATAGTCACGTATAAGTTTAAGTTAAATTAAAATTACGTTAGTCTTGTAGGCTAGATTGTAATTAATAAAAAAATAAAAATAAAACTTGCGTCCCGTTACAAAGTTTGCCTACAAAAAAACTTCGAATTATTACACTTCAAGTCAATCACAAGTCAATGAAGAGTGTAAGGTCGTAAAGGTTTACGAGCACATAATAAACGATTTCCTTAAGCTGAATTAAGTTTCACGATTCAAGCAACGAGACGAGCAGTCATTGCCACATTAATATTAAACCACGTCAAAATCGATGCTCATGAATTACTAAAGAACTTCAACAGCCTTGTTTGATGAAATCCCGGACTCAACGACCTACTTAACAAAAAATAATTTGACACTCAACGCCCTCAAGAAAAATGCCCATTCCTTTATCATGGTTATAAAACTTTCGCCGGCGAATCCCCCAAACAAACAAGATTCCCTTTTGTCCCAAACGTTACTTTTACTTGTTGAAATATTAATATGATTGCCATGAAATTCGTCCCCACTTTCTTAGCCGATAACATAGTGGACAAAGTTTCCTTAAATTGCTTTCATTTTAGGTAAGTTTCAGGATATATTGTTAAAAGTTTTACATTAAACGTTGAGCAAGTTATCCTGATGTAATTTGTTCTAGTCTCAAAAAGGCCCGGCATAATTTTCTGAGAGATAATCATCGGACACGAAAGTTAACAGGCGATCTCCGGCGGTTCATTTAGGATGATTTATCAAGACCTAACTGAGATGTAAACAGGATTTTGGTGAAAGCTGAGGAAGCAGATTATGAAAAAAATGAACAAAGTGAAGGCACAAAGGCAAAGAAATTAAGCTGGCACAATAAATAAAAAGTATTTATATTTCAATAAGGGCCCTCTGCTAGCAGGGTACATATTTATGTAGGACAGAGACTTATTTTGTTATAACAGATGTAAAAAGGGAATTATTTGCCATTAGCTGGTAGTAGATAGGTATGTTGTAAAGACAGGGAAAAGACAATAAGAATATTTTGTTTATTGCTCTTTTCATAATGTTCAAAAGTTCCGCTACTAAAACGTGTAAATAGGTCATCTATGAGTCTGTTTAGACTTATAATTGAGTGTTTTCCTGTTTTGTCCAATTCTTCCCAGATAAATGCAAATAATATACAGTTCTATTCTGCAATTATATTTAGGTTGTCTGTTCATTTGGCTGCACTTTAACTATTCCTATCCTCGGCAAATATTTCAGTCAAGTTCTTCTAGGGGGGGACACACACACACATAGATACTTAAATTGGAATGCGTATTACAGACAATTGTTGAAATAATTATTATGTATATAGCATACAAAATTTTAAGTCATTTCGGATACGTAAACAAATGATCATGCTCATGGTAGAGAACAATTACTCTGCACAAGAAAAAAAAAATTCGCAACAAAAAAATTTTTCGCCCTCACATACAATCTCAATCAGCGTATGGGGAGCCGAAAAATGTTTTCGCTTTGGCAGGTCTTCCTTTTGCATAGTTGTTCATTATCATAAGTACAATTATTCGATGAACTTAAAATTCACCGTGTATTATTTATATGGCTTTATTTTGCTCCCGTTGTTTTTTTGCACAAAAATTTTGCCCATTAAATTAACCCCTAACCACTTATAAATTTTCCTCCTTTTTCCGGTCAATTAGCTTAATTGAAAGAAGGATAGATTGCAAAAACAAACCCTGTGCTACGTCAGTAATGTATTTGTTTGGTAATTGGTGCGCTTTTCCTGTTCTTGCGTTATGGCAAAAGATTGATTTAATGTTTTGATTAAAAACCAATATTTTGCGACGATAAATAAAAATCTTACGACTTGCAAAAAATAATTTTGAAAATACTGGAAGGCGAGATAGAGGGCAAAGGGGCAGGAGAAGAAGGAAATTAGCCTGGATCGATAACATCAGAAGTAGGATCAACATCAACGACGCTGTCAGTCTGGCACAAGATAGAGACCAGATCCATGTGGTGGTCGCCAACATCCGCTAAAGATAACGTAAGGCACGTAAGATTAAGAAGAAAAAAGTCAAGATTTTTATTATAGGACAGCAAAAGATTGTTTGACTACCAGATGGTAAGCGATCACAGCTGGCCATAAGCATTCGGTAAGCTGGTGACTGATCACCAGCTCGATTGATCTCGATGCGTTGACAATCTAACGTTTATGTTGGTATGCCTTGTGTTGAAATTTCACTGGCTTTTCCTACCCTTCACTTGGAACACAACTACGCTTTCAGAACGTTGTTAGGATGGGTGAAATAGTTAGGACTGTAGTACTGCTGCAGTCGAGCTGGTCATAATGTAACTCCACCACTTGACAGAATCCACTATCCAGATCTTAATCCTACAGAATAGAATAGAATAGATCTTTATTTCATGTCAACAAGATACAGGCACTTATGAAATGTCGAGACTCTAGGTGCACGGTTCCAAATAGTAGATCCTATGGAGAAGAACTGGCAAGAAACTCCATGGGATCTCTTTTAAAATAATAGATTACAATCTTGATCAGTACAATGTTGTGGTAAGAGCTGCGAGAATGATGTAATTTAATGTGAATACAAATGAGACTAGAATAATAATGATTTTCCTCTGAATAAGATTGCCGTGGCATTTACAAGTTGACCAGTTCCGACAGACGGCACCCATTCACGAGCATGACGCATGTCTCAGCATCGCCAAGCTCGACTACAATGACGGGAAGTCAACGATGCCACATTCTCTTCATTTCTAAACCTGTCTGTATAATTATTAAGCACTAACTTCCCGTTTACATAATTAGTTTGTCGAAGATACATTATATCGAGATATTATGCCATAACTTAATTAATCCGCAGATCAGGTACACAAATGGGTATATTAATTTGATACTCCCAAAGCAACATGGCAACTAGCACGGGACCGGAACGAAAAACTCAATTATTACGCTGTTATTTCTGTAAACAATTAAACAACGATCCCTTAGGTACGATGTCGAGGAATTCTCCAGTGTTCTGTAATACGCTTGTCAATATTAATTTAGGAAGAGTTGATTACACACCGTTATGGGATGTTGTTGTAGAATACACATTGTTTGCTTGTTTGTCGAATAAATTTCACTTGGGCTCTAAATTTATAATACCTACGGGCTTATAGGAACGATTAATTGGTATATTAGTTACGTCTATTAAATCTGTTACTATGTGTATAATTATATCAAGTCGATTGACGTCATGCCCATGATTTATAGTTTGACAAAACAGTTTGATGTTGGAATAATTATTAAAAGTATTTCATAAAAGATCTCTCTATTCCAGTCACTCTGGCAACCAACTCAAGAGATATACATAGATAAATGTATATTAGAACAGATTGACAGTAATTTTCTTAAGAGGATTTACGGAAAAAATCCGGATATAATTTGGAATGAACGGCAGAATATTTTTCCTTTTTACTTCGAGGATGTTTTTCTCGACAAGGAGACGTTATTATTTAATCACTTATTCTGAATTTTATGATAATCTATTACTATATTTCTTAGCTGGAATAATAAGAAAGACAATATTCACTTAAATTGTAATGAAAATCTACATTCACCAGAAGATTTCTTATAAATAAATCCTGTAACAATTCCCAATGAAACTGTTTTCCTTAAAAATAGACTTCAATTTCTTAGCCTGGAAATTCTTGAAATAGATAAGAAGTCTAGGCGGTTCGAAATAAACATTTACTCTGTTGATAAAAAGGGAAACTACAAGAACTTAATTTAAACGCACGGGTAGCTAAGTAAATAGTAGTGTGGGTTGAATAAAGTGTGAGAACTGGTAAACTAGTTCTAAATGTATAAGGGTGGGTAGCACCGGCTACCAAATTAGAAGGGTCAGCCCAAGGCTGCCTAATAAAGCGTGAAATATTGAACACTCTGGAAATTTTGTGCGAAAAGAAGGTAAATTCAGAAGGAATTTTATTTTTGGACATTTTTATGCATAATATAATAAAGAAATGAACTAGTACTAAAACATTACCTTAGAGTTATAACAGTTAAAACAAGAACAGTAAGTTTATCGATGTGGACCTAAATAAATATTCATGTTCCTAATATAATATTGTGTATGTAATTGGTATCCAAATAAATAAAATATTAATCATGAACAATTTACATATCTATTGCTCGCATCAGTATGATCAGCTTAACCTTTTCCCAACTGTGTTGGGGTCGGCTTCGTCTTTCTAAATATTACTGGATATTAATATTTTGAATTCCAACAACACTTCCAAGAATCTCTACTACCATTAGGATTTATTATACCAACCCTGCCTCATTCACATTTCATATTAAAATTTTGTTCCATGTTTCGCCAACTCTTAGTACATACATAATAAGGTATTTCTGTGACAGTAATATCACCAGCCCGAGTAAGATTTATAGCATAATTATTATTATATTCTCTCTGTGCAAATAGAGTTATAAAAGATCTTTATTTTCCCGTCCTATCATGTTAGCATGTTTGTACCTATAATAACTAATTTAAAAGATGAAAAAATCAAACTTTTTACTTTCGTTTTTTGCTGTATATTTATTATATTTTCTAGTTAGAAGCCTTAGTGTAAGTTATTTTAATCAATTTTTCCACCAATTAGAGCGAATAAATTAGTTAAATCGAAACTTACACTAGGAGCTCTGAGTACGTTATGTCCATTTGCTAAAACTATTATCAATTAATTCCGTTATTAATAAACTTGTTGCCTATGCCTTGTTGTTTCATAATAGTCGAATAATATTGAATTGTTGGTAAGGAATAGCAGATATTTTTTTAGGAAATTTCGTCTTTGGTACCTTATTAAAAGTAGTTCATAATTTATGAGTACAATAACCCCTTAAAGGGAGGATGAGAAAGATTGAACCCTAAATATGCTAATTTGGGTATTTTGTTGTTATAATTATTGTTTAGGAATTACGGGACTGAGATGGACATAAAGGATAAACGCCCAAAAAAAAAAGAACCTTTCCTCTCAAAGATACGTGATATTGGAAATGTAAAAAAACTAAATGAATGGCTTTATACTCCTAGGAAGCGCTTAAAAAGTTACTTTTAACAATCCGATATAACATTCCAAACATAAACCAACTATTAACGACAATATTGTACTTGTTTTTACAATATTCACAACAAAACATCTGATATAAATTGCTAAAGGCCCGATATGATACTGTTTCGAACACCACAAACGTACAAAATTAACGAAAAAACGCGGCGCATTCGTGTTCGGAATTTGATATCAGACTTGATAGACAATACTGAACTTTATTTCCAATGCATAGAGTAGAATCTGGATTGAGCTTTGAGGTGTCGAAGCTGAAAATGTGTCAAGGGTTTTATTGCATTCCAAAATATCCAATCGCCACAGTTCTGCGATACCTCCACTATTAGGGATTACTGGTACTTAACTCCAGCACAGTTGTACCAATTATAATTGGGAAGCCAAAATTAACAACAGCTGTGATCCTCTGCTAATTGCAACGACTTACTAGTAATCTGAAGATACTAAAAGGGCAGGTGTACTTCAACGATTGAATCAGGCATTGGCAGTAGATGATCCAAGACCAAAATGTTTTACGGATTTGGACAAACGAGTAGAAGATAGATATCAGTTAGTAACTTTGCACAATAGGTATATAGCTAGTACAGTCGTACGGACTAGAATACAATACAATACAATACAATAAACTTTATTGTACACCAGAAATACAAAAAAAAAACATTATCATAAATATGTACATGTACAATGGGCGGTCTTAGAATGTATAGGACTAGAATGTATAGGACATTCTATGTATACATTTAAAAGAAAAAGCAAAAATAAATAAATATAAATTCTATAACGTAATACAAAGTAAACAAAGAAAACCAAACCCCTTTGGAAACGATCTCTTTCCCCTTACCGTCTCCATTTATTAAGCTGTCTTTATGTTTGTATGAAATGACACGTTCAATTTGATACCGTCGAATTGAATGAAGTAGGCGTTATGGAATCTATTGAATATTTTTTGTGTTCAGATCTGAACATGCATTGTGGTACATATTTTAGTCTTTTTCGGTTTGTAAAGTGTAAATTAGATTCATAAATAGCTGAAAAAGTTATATTATATAATTATTAATAAATATTATACTAAAAATTTACCGAATCGAATACCATTATTATAATCATATTAATAAACGGCTAAACGGGCTTTTAAAACTTACTACTAGATCCTCTTTGGGTCGCTGAGCCAGCACAGGGCTCCTAATAGACTGCTTTAAATGATCAGTTCGGTGATAACAGTTGGTTGTTATTCAAATCCATTAGCACACTTATAACCATCTTTTAATTCTATAATATATTACTATTAGTAACCAAAAGAAAAATCCTTTACACTTGTTACTAGTCCATGTATTCTACAATTTTCTGTTCTAAATAATCTTAGTAGAATCATGCTTTAGCAAAGGCTTTTCATCAAATACTATTGCTGGAAGTGGCTTCATTATTGAACATGACGTCAAGCTTTGCGATTGCGGGAGACATGTAAAACAGTTTAAATAAAGGACACGATACAGAGAAAATGATAGTGAATGTCTTTAGATTCGTTATTTAAAAATTTATGTATTCTTAATTTATATTGACGATTCCATTATCAATTCATGTGAGTAGGTTATCATGTGTAAAAAATAGTATTAAATTAAAATCTAATTTTATTTCTTTAACCTATTGCCATTCACTGCCAATTTTAGTTTTCTTATCCTGTACATTTAAAGGTCACCAACCTGCTTATACATTTGATTAACATGGAAGCTACGGGCAACAACTAATTATTGATAATTGAACTAGGACATCTATAACTAAATATTCGTGCTTTTTACAGAACCAGAATCAGAATAATTTATTTGTCAGAATGTAGTATTACGTACCTTGCATGGTGTTAAATTAATATAAGTAGATCTATATATTCACACAGTACAGTACAGTATTTTTACATTTTATTTCTTAGATTTACCACATAGCAAAAATCTACTTGTTTTATATCTTATGGAAATTACTTTAACTGCCTGTAACTCGGGAGGTAAACATTTTCCTCTAGTGATTTTTATGACTTGCGGAAAATGACAAGCTTGTGATTCAGACGAACGTTTTCGACAAAAATCTATATAAGTACTAATGTCATCGTCAAAAATTTGGCACGTAGCCATCCTGTCGAAAATTAATCCCACTATATTAGCGCCAAGATAAACGCCATTGCTAGATGTTTGCATTAACTTAAAACCTACGTAATACGTATAGACTAAATTTCTTCCCTTCACCTGTCTAATGTCAGGGTTGTCAAAACCATTCTCGTATAATATTTCACACGTTCACCTACATCAAATATCTGTTTCTATCGGCATGACATTCCATTAGCGTATCACGTGGCGATGCGTGATATTTTTTGCGTTTTGAAGAGCTTGTTCTGTGTTTCTTTGTTTGAGTGGGTTTCATGTTGTCGTTTTGACGATGTAATTTTAATGTTGTTTTGTGGCCTTTTACTCATTTTATGCGGTGACATTACGAAAACTAGGCATAATTTTCATCTACTCCCAAGCAGGTAAGTAGCGGTAGGAACTAACATTGATTTAAAATTACGTGAGTAACAATGGTCACAAATTAATTTATAATCTAATTTTGTTTTTTTTAACTTTAAGATAGCGTTACTCGATACTACAAGGTAATCCAAATAAAAACAAAAATCATTTAAATTTTAGCGAATCACTTTTTACTATAATGCGTTCCTTATCGTTATTCATGGAAAGTTCCGTTTTCTTTGTTTAGCTCGTTACCCTTTTGTGGTATATTTTTTTCAACATCAGCATCAATTTAATCTATATCTTGGAATAAGGACAAGAACTACGTAATAAATCAAATCGCTTTCTGCGAAAAGTAATTTGGTAATCGGAACATTTCTCCTTGGTCTACATACAAAACAACATTTTGTTTTGGTCTATAATCTATCAATAGATTACTAGCTATATTCTACGATAATCACTTATAAGCACAATTCTTTGTTGTTTTTCTACTGAACGTTCAAGTAGCTCTTATTCTTCCATTATAGCACTATACGGCTGCAAACTATCTCAGTATACTAGATCCCTTTTGTGTTTACGTCAAGCATTAAACAATACATTGACGTCCTCGAACTTAATATCAGCATGTGAACCTCTTTGTTCATCTTCAGTTTCAGTATCGACGACGTGAGAGAGTTTATAATGGGTATCAGGTGTGATCGAAAGCACATCCTTTAGATTTAAATGGAACTTTCCCTAAGATAGGATAATATTATCCAAACTAAATTCATTCATAAAATGTTTATTTACAACTCAATTCTTCTTGCGTATACTGCTATGGCGGTTTCTTGTAAGTTACATATTTGCTAGTTTATGAGATTCAGAAAATAAAACAAGGGTATTTGGCTCAGTTTTTTTTTTCTTTTATTATATAGAACCAGGATCTTAATAATTGATTAAAATCTAGCCTTTAAGACTGAGAAATAATTTTATTTTAACTTAAACTTGAACGTGCCAATAACTATGTGTAAGACTATGTTTAACGACTATGTGTAACGTCTATTGCGCATTCCTAGAGTTTGATAATATTTAAACAGTTTGTTCGTATATTTTATACTAATTTTGCTCAGTTGACTACAAAATAAATAAATTCAGACTTTGCATTTAGATGATTGACATTGAAAAATTAACATCTCCATTTAACACAATATTATTGAGTTTGTTAGATGCAACCATGATATCGTAAGGAAGCCACTTAACTACATTTTCTTTCACAACACACCTTTTCTTCAAGCACACAAAATCCTCCGCTTAGTTAAATAATACAGTGATGAGTTCTTTGAACTCAATATCTAGGTGTTTACCGCCGTCGATTCATTAATCTGACGTAATCTCGAACATTTTCCTTAAGCAGATCAACTTGAGTACTTTGACTTAAGACCCATTTATCTGACTATGAAAGGTGTTGATTTTAAAGGTTTGAGAGTTGATTTAGAAATAATGTGACTTAGTTGACTCTCGGACTCTAAAACCTCATTTACACGTTTCAAGTATTTAGTAGAGGGCTCTTAGAAGTTCTTTAGGTCTCCAGATTTTATAGTACCTTCCAGAACCTTACGCAGAGCTGATAAGATAGAACATTTTCTATAGTTATTAAGATAGAATTCGACGTCGCCTTTTACAATTGTTCGAATAAGAGCGCGTTTCTATGCTTTCGGAAATAATAACATTTGTATGGCTTGACAAATAATGGTACTAATTCTGTTGTTTACAAAATAAACTAATTTAGTCTCCCTGGCTTACTAAATTAAATATTTTAAATATATTGAATTATAATAAGTAAAATGCTCCTAAAACTATAATTGGCAAGTGTTCTGGAAATCACATAATATTCAATATTTGTACGCCATATGGAAAATAGTGTATCTACCTACCCATTGTAACATCTCATACATTATTGTAACACACCTATGTTTACAAATAAAACATTCTGATTCTAATTCTAGTCTCTTTCTTATAAAAAATATGAGAAAAGAATGGAAGATTATTAATTTAGTCCTATCATATTAGTCCACTTGCTTGTTATCAATGTGAATTTAGTCGCCATCGCAATAGGTCGCGTCTAATTTCCCATAAATTACAAGGCACAGACTAATTAAATAGTTCTAAATATTTTTTGTCCTTTTTCAATTATTTTTGTAAGAAAGAGATATAGTGTGATTATACCTAATTTGGTGCGATGTGAAACATAATCGGCATCATTATGTCTTAAAAGGATGACAATTTTCTTAATTAAACTCTTTTGAGAAATAAAGTTCTTTAACCACATTTCTAAAATATCTGGTGTATCAAAGGCCTTTTCTACAAAGGATCTATTACTGGTAGCCACCACGCTATTCTAAAAAACTAAACTAAACACCCCAAGCTGCTAATCGCCGGCAGCGTTTCTTATCTACGCAAGCTTCCTTCCTTAGATAAGAAAGAAATCCCTGATCGCCAAAAAGGAAACGTCAATTAAAATAATGTACTTGGATTGGGGATAAGAATCTTGTCTAAGTAAGCAAGGTATTGCCATTTTCAGTCAACAGACCTTCGTCAGTCATCAACATTTGGTGAAGTTCAGTGATTTCCCCCTTTAAATTCCAATTCCCAAATCGATAACCCTAACCATAATACCGCTTACCTTCCTGCTTCCGAACAATAAATCAGCAAACATTTCAACAAAACCACGAACGTTCCTAAATCAAAACGAGCTAAACATAACATTGATAAAAACGATACTCATTCGGAATTCAGTGTACGCATCGACAAACATAGGTATTGATTTCGTTGAATCGCCTGAGCATAAATCATGATCATTATTCTGTACAGCCAAAGAGATAACGTGGTATGGTTGTGGAAGGCATGGAGTGTTTTGATCATTGTTGAAATGAAACAAGGTTTCTTACTTATAGTAAAGCAGAAGAAGGAAGAATTATCACTTTTTGATACCTTTATAATATAGTAAGAATCTTCAATGGTCAAATTTGGCTTTGACATACTATCCGTGCGGATGAAGAATGGGATTGGAAAAATCAGTATTTTGTATTTTTTTTTTATTTATAGGGCTCGCTTTCTGTCCTATTGACGTGCGGCACGCATTTCAGCGACCGTAACTGTGTAAATTTCAGTAATATATTTAATTTTACATACAAAATTTACCAAAATAGCGGTTTTTCTGATCCTATTCTTCATCCGCGCGGATAGTACATCCAGTTATAAGCTAACGGCTTTGTTTCTAGTTGTCTCTGTAATTTTTTGAGACCAAAATTGATATATTGTACAGCTAATGAGATTTTAAAGTTAATTAGTCCATGCTACACTGCGAGCTACCCTTGTTATTTTTTACATGCTGTACTGTCCATCCAAAGGTTGTCTGTAAGAAATCGCTGATTGCGATAAGACCGCCCATTGTGCAATCTTGAATTGTTAATTGTTATTATTATGTTTATTGCTCCTTTTATCAAGTATACAATAAAGAGTATTTCTATTCTACTTACTACTTCTACTACTTCTACTTTCACATCAAGCTGTCAAATTATACCGAAAATCAAAACATTATTATTGAAGATATTGAGTATGATGTAGAACCTTCTACATCGGTTCTGTAGATAAGGCGAGTATATTGAGACTGTTTACCGATATTTACACTCAATGTAACTTACAATACTCGAATGATTTATTTGTAACGTATATAATATTTTCCCAAGATATTTTCTCAGCAAAAAAATTCTGCTTCGATACGTGTGACAGCTCCTTTATTTAGATATACATCCATTTTATCAACATTTCTATGCAGATTTGGGTTACAAGGAAAAACATGGGCTACTTTTTATCTCACATACTTGTAAATAAATTGTAAATGTGGAAATTGGGTTATTTTGATGGCTGGGCTCTTGAGCATTGTAATTTATTCTAGGCAAGCTGTTGCCCGCGGTTTTTCTCATATTCTAAGAAACTACTTCAACGACCAGGATAAGTTACTCCAGAATTTATGCTCTATCTATGTGCTAAAGTTCATACAAATCAGTTCAGCTGTTTAGACGTGATTTGATTATTAAACATCCAAACATCTTCACAAAATTTCACATTAATAATATTATTAGTGTGATTCATAAAATTAAATATGCATACAACAATATGGTAATAATTAGCATAATTCTTCATGATCTCTGCTGGTCTTTTTATTTTTGTAATATTTTGTAAATTCAGGTTGAATTTTAGCCGGGGCCGCGTCTGCGACCCCAGATATTATTTTTAAAATTATTCATTTTTTCGAATATTATGGACTTAAAAAAAAAAAAAAAAAGTAATAAAAAAATAATGTAATAGATTAATAGTGCAATTGAATGTGAATAAAAAAAAGGAATAGGATATTATTGATGAGAGTCATGTAGCCACAGCCTTATATGGGGATTATACACTATTAAAGCGCGTAATGTCAAATTATACGCGGCTAATGCCATGTTAGTAGTGTTAAGTGGAGTATATGAGCGTGATAAATGTCTCTTGCCAATACGCTGGCGTTTTAGGTGCTTGGGGCCTACCACCATCTCATAAAGCAGTATTGTTTTAAACTCTCATCGAAATTTCGTATTAAACGCCCATAAGATTACTTTAATATTGTATTTCTAAGAAGTTTTGTGACGTCATCGCAAATAATTCGTCTAGTTTTCTCTTAGAGCAAGGAATAGACTAAACATTCGTATCCTTGAAATGTCATTGTAAGAATTTGATTGACATTAGTTTATGCTTGAAACAAAACGTTCCTGAAATATGATTGTTTTGTAAATCATAGTGGTAAGCCCCCTGGTTTGTGAAATAGTAAGGGATTTTTATGTGCATTCCACCGACAGATTTGACAAGACCTATAATTTACGTATATCAGCTTGCGGGATATTTTTCTGAACTAGTCCAAAGCGGTTCGCCGCACGGTTTGATGTGTCATGAGAAACAACTATTTCTTATTTTGACACCTCTCATGCCTATAGTCCGCGCGGATCTAGTTGGCCGCGCCTTAGGTATGTGAGCGGTGGGACGGAGGGCGTTTTGTCACTACTCAGTACGGCGCGCCTTTAACATTATGCAACCCGCCGCCCTCACCCCCGTCCAACTAGTTCCCCGCGGACTATATATAGTAATAATGATTACCAAGGCACAAAATCATGAACAGCAAATCACTCAGCATGCACATATTTGCCTGATTCCTATGACGTCACGTCTCCGTACATTGCTCGCTCGTTGTCACGTTACTTAACGCCCGAACGCCTTTATGCATTATTCACCCCGTATAAAATGTACCACAACAGTAAAGAGCCATTACCGTGACAAACACAACGTAAACAGTATTCAGAAAATCTACTCAATACAATGCGTAAAAACAAGCTCATACAATCATTGACATAGCTGGCGAGTTCTCTAGAAGGCGCAAGCCGGCCAGCTGATCAGCCGCTGCAAAATTTGTAAGAACCTAATATTAGCGTTCTCGGAAACGGAAGCGGCTGTAACAATATTGATAATATTTGGTAAACGGGAGTTCTCGATATTTCTAAAAATAAAAAGAATGAAAACAGTATATTTCTTCAATACTGTAGCTTTTCTAGGGTGAGCGTTAAGGCTGGCGATGCTCACTCTTGCCCCCCCACACGTCTGCACACAAGCATACAAAACGTTCAATAAAAAAAAGCATGTTCAAAACTAATCTATTTGTAACATAAAGCTATAAAAACGAAAAAGCGAATGAACCAGGTTATTTAGTAAACGAACAGATTGCAACGAGCGGTTTGTTCTAAAGATCGGCAGCTGGCAGGATAGCCTGCAAGGAAAAAGCCTCCATGAGTGACGAATTCTGAGTTCGTCCTGCGTACTCTGGGCAGTCAGCTTCGATACCACCAATACTAACTGGCTATTTAAGCTTTTCACTACGATATGAGCCGTCATATCATCATGGTGTTTGTTGGTGCCTACATGACAGAAACAGAAGAAGGATAGCTTACTTTCCACCTTCAAATCTTAAGGCCAAAGCAGGAGTATCACAGGTGTTAAAGCACCATAACCTACATACTCAACACGGTGACTAGAACGTTAGAAAATATTTCACTGCTTTTACAAAGAGGCCAGTGATGGATTGTAAAGGGCTGTAAGTTGCTGATTGATGATGATGTGGTAAATATGAACGCATTCCATAACGTACCGTGAGTTTAAGTAGGTTTTCTGAATTTTCTTGTTTCGTGGCATCAGGGTGGTGCTCCTGACCTTGATTATGTAATGTCACGGCGTTCAGAACTTTCGACGTGACAGGCGTACGTTAAATTAGGAACAGCCCTTAAGAGCATTTTACAAAACGTAGGCTAATGCTGTTTCCCTGTTTTTAGATGACAAAGTTACCATTGTGTTGAATTTAGCATACCCTTTATTGAACATTGTAATGGGAAATACCTACACAAAATTAAGCTTCACCATACACCATGCATGCTGTGTAGTATGTATAATATATTACTGCTGACTGATGATGCTACAATAAACAATAGATGGCGGAATAACAATCAAACTTATCACCATCATATTTAATACCATTGACAAACTGCTGCTTTGTCATTAATTCGGTTCCTTGGTTATCAACTGTCTTATTCAGCATGTAAACTAGTGGTATCAACTTCTTTTAGGGATCTATCTATTTTGCTAGGCTAGCGTGTTATATAATTATCATCTACAAGTCTCTTATAATCGCTGGTCTTTTGCACGTTGCTAATTTGTAGTGTCAAGGCTATGGTCGTGACCTTCACTACATAATGTCACGGCGTTGAGAACATTCGACGTGACAAGCGTACCATAAATTAGGAGCAGCCCTTAAGAGCGTTTTACAAAACGTAAGCTAATGTTGTTGCCCTGTTTTTGGAGGAAGCGACTCTTAAGTGCAATGCCAAGAATTTAGGCAAGTAAATTAGTGGAATGAGGCCATGAAATGTAATGGTAATGAGGGACTTGGCTGTAATTATACTTTATTGCGTGTGTGTATGTGTTATCTTGTTACTTGGTATTAAGAACGTTATCATTCGTTGAGGATGCAATTTCAGAAGTCCGTTGTTTTGTTAGTTACTACCTAGTTATAATTTTGAGGTTCTGTGCGTTTGCTGAAGAGTAAATGGGTTTATGAGGTCTGAAATATCGAGGCTGACTGCCCAGGATGCGCCACACGATTTGATTATTCGTGGAGGCTAATTCTTTGTACCTACCCGAATAATTGTTGATAAATAATTTGTGTTGGCAATCAGGGGAAGTCATAAATTATGAACGGTATCCCAAATCCAGTCGTAATAAACGTATATTTAAATATGATAAAAAAATTGTTTTCATATATGTGAGTTGCGATCTCACCGCGCATATGGTGAGATCGCAACTCACATATATGAACTTAGACCGTGGCAATCGGTGAATGAGTAAATCGCAGCGCGCTGCCCGGTCCTCGGTCTCTGTTCCCGGCCTCTCGTATCCCTTCGTTGAAAGCGGATTAAGAATATGTTTAAAAAATAATGTTGTCTATAGTTTTTCACTGTTTACGTACCTTACTATTTTGTGTGCTATTTCAATTTTGTTGAGAGACGGTAATATTATAGGTACGAGACAAAGCATGAACACGTTTTCATGTTATTCTTCAATTCCCGCACGAGTGAAGGAATATTATTCTTGAGAACTCGTTTGTGTGTAGTTTAGACAACTCGTTTTACCACCCGAGTACCGAGTAACTCTTAGGTTCCAATATCGTGAGCATATCAGCATGAAGGACTCTTGAATTTCAAATAATAAATATTGAGTGCCATGATAGACAAAAAACATACATACATTAGAATAATAAGTAACTATTTACTTTATTTGTAATACTATGAGAAATATAAATTGTGCGTAATTTGAGTTTTGCAAACAAGTAGGTAGGTAACTTACAGAATTATTACATTATCTACAAATATTTTTTTGTACCTATAACAGAATTTTTGTACAGTTAATTTACTTGTTTTGGGACGATGTAATGAATCAAATCAACATAATCATTGTGTATCATAATGAAGAATATTGTAAGTTGATATTATTATGATTCTTAAGAAAATTACGCGTCTAGGTACATAAGGCGCGGCGCAGACGTCGGACTTTTTGTCCGGCAAACTACCGCGGACAAGAAATTTTACGATAAAAAATTGCCACAGACATGAATATTCGGGATGGACTCAACGTAGGCGACAGTTATTTTGTTTGTAGTTGTCGTTAAAACTCTAGTGTCCTCACTGGCAACAACTACCAACCACAATCATTCTAGTCCGCGGTAGTTTGCCGGACAAAAAGTCCGTCGTCTGCGCCGCGCTTTAGAGGCCGCTTTTACCAGGGGGTAGACATTTATAATATGTTGCCTTATTATGTCTATATGCCCTTGTAACATTAAGTACTTTATTTCGGGCTAGCCCATTAGAGTTTCGGGCCTAAAATTACATAGTTTAGCTAGCACAAACATCGTTAACCAACATATTTTACCTTTGTATTGTCAGGCTGACTAGGGGCTTAAAAATACATAGTAATTTTATCAAAATGGACATGGGGGGTAGTGATTAACTGATATATGGGTAAGTGATTATCGTGTGTTTTTACGTGAATATGACGTAAAATTAACATATAAATAATAAATTAAAAATTATAAGTAGGTAATAAATCTATATAAATAAAAAAATATGCTGTTCGTTGGTAGGTACTCGCTTGGTGAACGGCTGGACCGATTTGCTTTTTTAAAAGTTCGTAATGGTAAAGAAAAATTGAAAATCTGCCCGGAAAATTGGAAATGTTGCCCGGAAATCTTGAAAAGTTGCCCGAAATATTGCAAAATTCAAGGAAATCTGAAAGCCCTTTTTTCTGTGGGATTTTTGCTATTAGGTGCGCAAATGTCGATCGACACTATGATTTCTCGTGTATCGTGGGTGCAGTTTACAAACATACATGTCACATGCACACGCACCCAGACACGGAACAATCGTCTGTAGGCATTACAATTAATATTTCTTCCGTGTGGGGATCGAACACGCAACACGTAGCGCGCAAAGCCAATCGCTTAGCCACTGCGCCAACCGTGCCGTCAGCTTTTGATTTCCGGCTTCAATAAAAAAGTCGTTTTAGCCGATATTTTTGTCAAAAGCACTTTTGACTATTTTTTGCAGTTAAAAGTATTTTTGTCTGGATAAGACTTTTGATTGTGACGTAGCGTACTTTGCTATCCTCGTCTCGTCCTCTCTGTATAAATAACAGAGTGAATAAATAAATAAATCCAGTCTATTACTGTCCCACTGCTGGGCACGGGCCTGTTCTCAGAATGAAAAGAGTTAGGCCTTAGTCCACCACGCTGGCTCAGTGCGGGTGGACTACACACACCATCGAGAACTTTATGAGACCCTCTCAGATGTGCAGGTTTCCTCACAATGTTTTCCATTATCGTTATCACAAGTGATATTTAAATTCTAATGCATATGAATTCGAAAAGTCAGAGGTGCGGGCCGGGATCGAATTCAGATCCTCCTGCATGGAACGCAAACGTTCATCCGCTCGGCTCTCACTGCTTATCAGAGGGAGTAAGGTAAGTATAAATTCTCTATAACCTGTAGGTAGCTCTATATTCCTTCTTTCTTTCTTTCTTTTTTTAAAAAACGTTGCACCTCACTAGGATTTCTCCTGTATCGAGGGTACAGTTTACAAAGTTACATACATGTCACATGCACACACAACCAGACCCGAAATATTTGTTCCATGCGGGGATCGAACCCGCGGCATGGATATTGCATATCCATTCTCAATTACCATCAAATTACGCCTCCATATTGTTTTACGCTTACACATCTGCGTTAACTAACCCATATCGGTTGCCATGGCAACCGTAAATTGTTATATTGGGTTACTGGATTATCGGAGGATTAATGATTTTGGGATAATAATGCCTATCCGTCTACACGTGTACTTGTATTCAAGGGGTTTGAATTGGGGTACGTTTTGTACCAATTAAATAAAGTATTTCCTGATAACATATTTTAAATTTTATTATTTTTTCTCTGGATATTCAATACCAAATTAATTCATATTTTATCACCAAAATAACTTTAAGGACGTGCTTTGTTCATCATTTTACATATCTTTTGTTATGGGACCAACTCTAAAATCGAGAAAAAAAAAATAGCTATTCCATACACATAATTCCATATCTATTACTCGACTAAATGTATGGAATACCTGATATAATTATGTTTCGCGATTTCAACTTTGGTCCCATAGCAAAAGTTGTGTGAAATGATGAGCAACCTTATATCATTTCTGGTAATTAAAAATTATGGGTGTACTGTATAACTTCTTTGACAACATTGTTATTCACAATTATTTTTCTAACAACTATTTTTGTTTATTGTTATAATAATTATTGTTATAACCTTGAATACTTGTTCAAACAAAAGTCTTCACGTTTTCTCTAAAAACGAACACATCGGCGGAAACTCTGCTTACCTAAAAGCGGACAGGAGCATTCATTGTGAAAACATTGTAAGCCGATTAGAATTTCCAGTCCAATGGCACAGCTACATTGAAATCGGAACAAAAGTAGGACGAAGTAGCGGAAACCAACTCGGTAATAAAGTTTACCTTTTCATACAGTAATGTTTTCCAAGGGATTATTATTTTTAAATTGTGTGAAGTTTGTTTGTTCATATTGGTATTTTTAATGTGACTTTTAACTTTGCTGAACTAGATGCGGACTAAATGAGAACTGTAGTAACTTGGGAGAGGTCAAAGGACACATTTTTAACCCCCGACAAAAAAGAGGGGAGTTATAAGTTTGTAATGTGTACCTGTGTATCCGTGTATCTGTGTATTGTGTGTCAGTCTGTCGCCTCGTAGCTCCAAAACGGATCGACTGATTTCAATGCAGTGTTTTTTAATTGAAAGCTAATTTAATCGAGAATCATCATCATGAAAATCTGTTAGGCGCTCAAAAGTTGCAGCTCTTTTTCTAGTTGGAGTCGGGAGTTAATCGTCTGTTCTGTTGTCAGTGAACTTGGACCTTACTATACTATGGAAAACTCCACGATATTCTTGTTGGAACACACACTTGGAACCGTGCACCTAGAATCACGACGTTTTGAAAGTGCCTGCAAAGGCGCAGTTGAAATAAAAACCTTTGACTTTGTTATACAGTACCTCTACCATGAGTTTTCCGTGCCGTCTAACGTTCACGTTCACATGCAATATTTGTATAGTGACTTCAGTTCAATATTTATACCGCTAGAGGCGCTGAAAAAATTCCCATACAAATATTGCATGTGAACGTGAACGTTAGACGGCACGGAAAACTCATGGTAGAGGTACTGATTCTCGAAAATACGAATATGAAGCCTATCAGATGCCTTCCATCTCTTTGAAAGAGGCAGAAATAAGTTAACACGTTAAGTTAAGTTAACACGTTATTCGTAGCTGGCTAGCCGTCCTATTACAAAAGCCATCTTTAAACCTGACACGCCATTGTCTGAAGCTCCAAGCTATCTTGCATGTTTGTTCTGGTTAGAATTCTTGTATGTTCGGATGCTGACAGTCAGTTCTTAGTTCTAAATTGATAGTTGGATTGTGTATTTCTTACGTAACTACTTCGAACGAATGGCTGCCGAATGTAAGGTCTTACGTTTGATTCCTTTAGTTTTTAATTTATTTATTGGTGTAAATAAATATCTGATGACAAATATGCATGTGTATGACAACAATCTTATTTGTTAAATCAAGTGTATTTTACTAGAAGAAGAAATCTTGTTGTATTACAATTTTAAATGTATTTTATAGCTTACTTAACAATAAGGGTTGTGTAACCCACATTTTGAAATCGCTTTATTTTTATATGTAACCTAACCGTCAAAAACCCCCGACTCCAACTAGAAAAAGAGCTGTAACAAAAGAAGAGCTGAATAGATTTTCATGAAACGTAGCTAAGATGATACCCGATTAAACTAACAAAACTGCACTGAAATTGGCCCATCCGTTTTGGAGCTACGATGCCACAGACAGATACACAGATCCACAGATACACAAATACACACTACAAACAATAACACCCCTCATTTTCGTCGGGGGTTAAAAATTACTAGAATTTCTATAGAAATAATATGTACAGAACCAAGTCTACTAAACAACGTTACTTTAGCAACCGCGTTCGTGTTAATAAATATGAAGCTATGTAGCAAAAGAAGAAGACAGACACAATTACCGGAAAACATGAAAAGACATTTAACAAAACATAATATTTCATAAAATAACGAGCAGCACTGTCTTTATCTTCCAAAGAACAAATATATTTACTCCTTACAAAAATTCACTCGTTCAAAAATAATGGAGTAGGTAAAATATTTCCTCAAACTGAGTGAAAATGAAACGAATATGCTCTCATTCAATTGGAAACGTTTATGAACGAATGAAATGAGTGAACTGAGTATCTGTCGAGTTTATACAGCTGTAACAATGGTTTTATCGGTACTTACTGTCTTACGGTTTAAACCTTCAAATGTTGGCTTTTATAACGTCATAAAATTGTGAAAAGCCATAAGTTTGGGGTGATAAATTTATGTAGTAGGAAGTTTGAAAGAAAGAAAGAAAGAAAAATAATTTATTTGGTTGCAAGTTTGAGGCCCCACATGTAGTAATAAAAAATAAAAAAAACATCATACATAACATAAAATTATATATTTATATCTTGGAATTCTGTAAGCTAGTTCGCAAGTACCCAGATTCTTACAACACACCGGAAGACACAAACAAAATATTCTTTACGCCATAAAACCAGACTTTTTTTACCTCCGATTTCTCAAAGGATATTTTAGTTTCTATATAAGAATGACAGCATGAAACATGACCACTTCGTGTGAATCGCGTATGATAATTTCAAGTAGTTGACTGATCGGTAATTTGTTACAGCCACATAGCAAATGTAGCAAGCGTGGCCGTGACTATCAACTACGCTGTTGCCAATTAGCCGATTGGCAATCAGATACAGCTGCGTAGCAAACGTAGCAGGCATGGCCGTGGCTGTCAACTACGCCGTAGCTAGTTGGCCGATTGGCGATCTGCTACGGCCGCGTAGCAAACAAAGCAAACGTTGTAAGTTGTGGCTTTCAACTACGCCGTAGCCAGTTGGCCGATTGGCGATCCGCTACAGTCGCGTAGCAAGCGTAGACGTGCCATCAACTACGGAGGCAAGACTCAGATATATCATAATATCAGATAATCAATTTATAATGCAAGACTCAGATAACATAAACTCTGGTAATAAACAGACAAAATAAGATAAAAATATCATCTAAACGATGCTAAAAATAAACAGAAAAGTCAGACACACAAAGCATTGTCGTTTGGCATCCATCAGTGATCTAAAATTAAATCCGACAAAAGGTTGGAGGGAACATTGAATTACCTATAGCTTTTAAACCCCTGGATATGACAGCCATTGTTTCACCTCTGTATGGTTCAATATGGAATGTCGTTGATGGATGGGACGTCAGCGTTTTGATTCTAGTGTACAGTATGACCACTTAACTCAGACGGTTGGTGACTGAATTTGAGGTAGTTTCGCGGTGCGGGGGGGGGGGGTGACACACGCCTACTATTGGCTAACCTAAGCTTTATGGTGCGTATCATGGGCTAACTACTATCTCAATTAAGCGATCGTACTATAAGAAGTAACATCGATGTACCTGCTCAAACAGCCAATGGCGGTCGCTCGCTTAGATAATTTTGCAACTTATTGCGTCACCGTAAAGCAGTGGCGAAGAGTCCATACAACTCGATTCCCATCAGCTTCGCGACGAGATTAAGTCAGAAATTAATAAAAACCTATTTTGTGTTAGGAAACAAATTGTTATATTACGTTATTTAACCGACAGTGGGGGAGAAGAGCGGTTTTTCAACCGCAAGACGAAATCTTGATATCTTTGAAATCTTTATTATTATTATTATTTATTTATCAGGCAGGCAGTTGAGACAACTGGTAAGGACCTGTATCCTGCTTTTCACCACTTGGTTTTATTCTTGCAGTTGAGAATACTTGTCAAGTCGATTCTTGAAGTGATTTATATTTTGGGCTGAGACTACGTCTTCTGGGAGCTTATTCCACGCCCTGACTATTCGATTGCTCAGAAAGTGTTTGTGAGGGTTATTATTTGAGAAGCTGGTACATAACTTAAGGTGGTGGCCTCTTAGATCTTTGTCGGCAATGTTACGACAAGTTATGCATTTGTCGGTGAATATGTTTTTTTCTGTGGGGAATTTTTTGAAACGGCTTCCCCTTTGTAAATTTGCACCCTTCGCCACTGCTGTAAAGATGATTTTTTACTGCAGTACTAATAAACATTCATCGTTTGGAAGTCGCACTCAGTTCTGAAGTGATTGGTTTTACAAAGTTTGTCGACTCGACTTCTTAGTTGTGTCGTGCTATACTCTATTTACACGAAAATGAATTTCAATATCTTTAGAGGTATTTGAATAATGTATGTTCCTATCATTGTTTGAATGGAGACGAATATGAAGAATCAAACAGTATTTAATTGGTCCTTTAAATTGGGCAGCCATTGTTTGAAATAGAAAGCATAGCATAGCGTGACTTTCCGCTCAAATTGGAGATGCCCGACTGGGGAAGTACCTCCATCTTGCAGAATATCGTAGCCAAATAACACTGGTCTTTTGCAGTGTTGTGTTCCTAACGGTGAGTAAGGTCACCAGTGCTCCTTGGGAAAGCGTCGTGTTGGTAGTAAGAGTCCCCTTTACTAGCAACAAGACGCTAGTAGTAGGGTCGGCAACGCGCAAGTGATGCCCCTGGTATTGCAAGCGTCCAAAGGTTATGGTAACCACTTACCATCAAGCGGGCCGTATGCTTATTTGCCACCTTAGTAGCATAAAAATAAATAAAAAATCTCAATTTTAATGTCTAACATGAATTCATTTAGCATCCGAATTCAATAAACACGAAATTAAAATTCGGCCGAAATAAATATCATTTTACCCACGTCATTTTAAACCCATTTTCAAAGGGATGTTGCGTATCTATTTTGCACGTATAATTCAACACCCTTTCATCCCTTTGGTGTGAAACAAACGGTATGTGATAAAAATTGACAGCAAATGTTTACGGCGGAGATCAAATAAAAGGAAATATGGGTGTTATTAAAAATAACGTTTAGGTTATTTCTCATTCCATAGGGATTATAAACTCAAAAGGTTGAAATTAGGATGTGTCGTTTTAAGGATTGATTTATGTATATTTCGAGAACCCACGTAAGCGTATTGGAGCTGGCCCGCACCAGAGAGCCGCACCTTCTACGCATATATATATCGACGACTAAAAAGCTATTTGTACTAAAGGTCATTTTATTTTTTGTACTTTTTAAAATTGTTTTTCGATAAACAATTAAAGAAAAAATAAAAATTATTTAAAAAAGGTCGCTTCGTACATAATATAGCCTTTAAAACGTAGATGTATACAGAATGATTGGTAGAAAGAGGGAATCATTGAAGGAGGGTATAAATCGGCGTATAGAACAAACTCCTGGGCCTCAAGTCTGCTATTTCAACTGTCAGAGAGTCTCATAACTGTTGGTTTTTGCAGTGTCCGTCAACCTATTTTGACTTCTATTGCGTAGGTAATAGAAGTTAAAGTCGATTATTTGCCAGATTTGTCGTTCTATAGATTTTGACCTTATTACCTACGCAATAAAAGTCAAAATCGGTTGAACGACATTATAAAAACCAACAATTACTTGACCATTTTGACACAATTGAAATAGCAGACTTGGGGACCAGGGGGTCCAAAGAGGCTGCTATAAATGAATCATAATTCATGATATTATTATTACAAACGTCAAAATATCTACTTAATTGATGACTCATAATATCATAGGCATAAGGTTCATATTCAGCAATCATCTGTTTGACAGTTACCATGGAGGATCGATAGGTGAAATGCTAAATGTGGTGTTTAGGCTTCCAGGAGTTTGTTCTATTTGCAGATTTTGTATAACACTTTGGTATGAAGGAAGAATTTCTAATTCAAAGTAAGCAAGATCGCAATATGAAATATTGCTTTGATTATTTGATATTACGCTCACAAGGGAGGCGAAATTTCTACGTTATTACGATTTAATAAGGAAAATTTGCACTTTATCCTTCTTTTGTGCGAAAGTGGTATTTATTGGTATTTTGCTTAGACACGCTGAATATTTTGAAGCGTACGTATTTTTTTCCTGAACTTGAATGATAAGATTATTGGAAAAATATTTATACAGGCATCGGCTGCGAGCAGGACCATCTTAAGTATAGTTGGTGTCACATTCAAAGATTACACAACCGGTATAACTATAGGTCAACCGCTGTAAGCACAACCCACCCGATTGTTTGCGGGACGCGGGGCGGGGGGTGTGCACGGATATACACAGTATACTGTGTTAGATAGATATCTAGTGATAAATAAAATACCTACTATAATATGTATATAAATATAATTTATATAATTTATATTTTTGTCTTTATTAAGATGGAAAACCACCGGGACAGTCGCGCTATAGATTTATTCTCATGTGATGATAGCAGCTTATGGCAACATGATAATAGAAGAAGAATGTATAGAGCTTTTAATGGCCGAGAATTAGTGTGTAGGTACACTAATAAAGTTGTAGTGCAATCACAAGTCTTGCAGAAACTTGCTTTTTAATTTCCGACACAAAAGAAGGGTGTTATAAGTTTGTAGTGTATATCTGTGGATCTGTGTATCTGTCTGTAGTATCGTAGCTCCAAAACGGATGGATCGATTTCATTGCTGTTTTTTTTATTTGAAAGCTAATTTAATCGGGTATCATCTTAGCTATGTTTCATTCAAAATCTGTTCAGCCGTTCAAAAGTTACAGATCTTTTTTTAGTTGGAGTCGGTTTTTGACGGTTAGGTTAGATTTTAGTAAATTGTCAGCATCCAAGTTCCACGTAGACGGTTTTGTGGGTTTTAATCAAAGTACCATCAACTACGTATATTATTAATTATTATTTGATCTTTTTTTTTGCTTAAACAAATTGCATCGTTTTCCACAAATCAAAATAATTTCATTTCGTACAAATTGCTTGTTTTCACGGAAGAAAATTGAATCAAATACGTATAACAAAGTAAATTACGCAGGATTTTCCTCGTACATGGATAATACAATCTGAATATTTTTGAAACACTTCCTATCCGTAGATTTCAATATACTGACTTTGGTCGTATTTAAAAGGGAAATCGCTTTTGTACGCGAGCAAAGTCAGTCAGTTGTAAATACATCTGAAATTTGTTTTTATTCTACCTAATTATTATCACAAGCTTATCGTGGCAAACAGACTAGGTTTAGTAATATATTTGAAAGAAAGAAAGAAATACGTTTATTAGACAGCACAACAACACAATAAAAAAAAAAAAAAAAAATACAAAACACGTAAAACCAAACAAGTAAACATAATTTATAAAAACGAAAAAGAAAAACTTACTAACTCCTAAATTAAAAGTCAAGTTCATTTTATTGTATTTGGAGTATAGCTCTTTACGGAAATTAAACATGGACAACACATAAATATAGAGAGCTTTTGGAAGCAATTGAGATGTGGTGTTGGAGAAGAATGGAGAGAAAGAGCTAGACAACAGTGATGAAGAGTCCATACAACCCGATTCCCATCGACTTCCCTTTAGGAATTGGTTAATGCATAACCAACGTAATATTATATTATTTGCTTATCCAACTGACAAAAAAAGGCATGTTATTCAGTTAGGTCGAGCTCTTTCAGACATGACTACATAAGCTTTTGGGTTGTACATTTGTACAATGTACAGTGATTTTTTTATACGTATTCAGTATTGTCATAAAATTTAAAAAGTTCTGTTCTAATGTCTAAACAATGAGTTACTTAACTCCATCAGCATTGTTTATGGTCGCGACAGAAACTAAACCATCACGTCCCCCAAGTGTTCTATGAAGCGACTAATTGATTATACCACAGAGATGGCCAACAGCATCTACCCGTGAATTAATAACAACAGACTATCTACTAAGTCACCTGCCAAGAATGGTACTTATAGCAATTTCTCACATTTATGAAGGCTTTGGTCTTAAGAGAAAGTCCTTTTAGTGATATGAAGCATTTAGATATCGTAACTTGTCACAATGCCATAGGTATATTGGATGATTTGTTATGCACTGTATTCTATAATATTATATTGTTTATTGTTTCCTTTTGTCTTTATGAAGTGCATGCCACTGCCCACTGGACTTCTCTTTTGGTATGAATGTGTTGTTTTTGTTTTTAACCGACTTCAAAAAAAAGGAGGAGGTTCTCAATTCGACGCGTATGTATTTTTTTTTTTTTTGACGCTTTTTTTTTATGTTTGCTACCTCATAACTCTCGATTGCTTGAACCGATTTCGATGATTCTTTTTTTGTTTGAAAGAGTATACTTTCGAGGTGTTCCCATTTCAATTTAGTGAGGATCTGATGAAGATCTTCGGAGATAGACAATGGAACTCTTGAATGAATAACAGCACATCACTCGCGATTGCTGTAATCTCATGTTTATGTATTGTTTATGCCACTCAAAATTGAAAAATAAAATAAACTTTAAAAAAAAAAGTAAAAACCGACTTCAAAAAACTAAAAAGTATAAAATAATTTTCTTAAAAAACTTAACAGCTTCTGAAGTCGGGCCTATAATTCTTCAATGTACCTACTCGTAGCTTGGCAGTGGCCCCGACTTCAGAAGCTGTTAAGTTTTTTAAGAAAATTATTTTATACTTTTTAGTTTTTTGAAGTCGGTTTTTACTTTTTTTTTTATTAATTGCTTTGCTTGTGTTAGACCTTAGTTGTATTCTTAATTGGTGACTGGAGTGTTAACCCTCTGCGACTGACGTGGCCTGATTTTTACAATTCTACTGACGTGGTAGTATACTAGACACCATTTTGACAGCTCATAAGTTTATAATTACTTTTATAATACCTGTTATGATGATGTTTTTTAAATTTTTAGAGTATCCTTTATTATTTAAAATTAATAGAAATATTGAAATTAAAGCATTTCTACAGTTTATTAATATTTATTGAATTTGCATAAATCAGACTTCAAAAACTTACATCTACACAAAAAGAAAAAAATAATATTTACGTTATAAGTTTTTCTAGGAATTTTATTATATTTTATAAAGATAACACATCTACTAATCAGACTAAAAAAATTAAGCAACATTCATTGGTTCAATCAAAAGTTACAGGGCCTCAAACTTTTACAATTTTTTTGACTATCTTCGTACAGTTGCTTGGAGTAATGGAGGCCAATCGGCGTCAAACAACCAAAGTAAATTCCGCTAAACTTATCAACATTGAATGGTGAAAAAGCTTCGACCGAAGCTCAGAACAGCCATCAAAATTAGACATATTTGGACGCCTTGGTAATTTATGTTTTGGGCTGCAGTTCGTGATGTCCTGGGGCACTTTTGACTATGCCAAATTAATACATATTTACCTTTGAAATGTTCAGAAAGCTATGTGAACATTTTAAAGGTAAGCCTGCTGAAGAAGTGTATGAAGAAATTGATGCACTTCTTCAGCAGGTTCTTGATGCACTTGTTCAGATACCTATTACTTGATGCACTTCTTCAGTAGGTTGTTGATGCTCTGGATCTTGATACTTTAATTCATCTAAAAGTTCGTTGCTTTCTAAGTACCTATTCGGTTTTAGGAGAAGACTCGGGTCGTAACCATCATCATCAAGGTCGCTAAACTTATGCTCACTATCTTCTTTCAATCACCGTTTTAGTAGCTGGTCATGGGATTTACAAGTTCCAGGCGATGTTATTTTAGATCAGCTAGGGCAATGGTTGGACCTTGAGTGACCCATCTGAAAAAACTCATCAAACTGAAAGTTACAAAACAATTTTACTGAAGTGTTGTCTAGGAAACACTATGAAAATATAACAATTTTACTGAGGTAGTTGTTTATCAGACACATACCTTAACACTGACGTGGTTGACTGATAGACACCCACCCCTGTAAAATGACGCCTGCGTCTGCCACAACCGCTCGTGGCACACCGATGGACGCCCGGGCGCGTCATACGAAGGTACTGAGAAAGCGGGAGACATAATTTGAAAAATAACGACGCAGCACACATTTTTTGATTTTGCGGTGTCTGCCATACTACCACGTCAGTCGCAGAGGGTTAAGTATGTACCTACTAGTATTGTTTAAATTGTAGTGGTAGGTGATGACCTACTTAAGATCTTTGCTGTTCTTTTTTTTTGTAATAGTTTGTAAATTCATGTCGAATGTTAGCCGGGCCCACATATTACTGTAAACATGGTTTATGAAAAGAGTATCCATGGAGTTTCTTGCCGGTATCTTCTCCAGGAGTGGAGTGGCCACTTGGAACCGTGCACCTAGAATCACAACATTTTGAAAGTGCCTGCAAAGGGCAGTTGAAATAAAAATCTTTGACTTTGCCTACTGATGCTGTTACCGCTAACATGTTTTTTAACTAAGAATATTCAATTTCTCATACAAGTAAATGTAAATTCTTTTGAAAAATAAAGTTATCTTAAACCTGATGTATTCATATTATATGTATTATATGTATTTTAAGGCATGATAGGTAGTGATTATAGTGATGGTCCCTTATAGTATATAGTTTAAAATGGTAGGCCATATGGAGAAGAACCCTTCTCCATATGGCCTACCATTTTAAACTATGCACCAAGATGCATGATGTGATATTTGTAATGAACCTAGCTACGCATATGAAGTACAAAAAGGTGATTGTTTTTGTAATAAAAAAAATAAAAAATACTGATATTCAATTACGTGACATTCAATGAGATTAGCATTGTAATAACGTGACATAGACGTGACTGGACCTTCAGCATGAGAATGAAAACGTAAATCTAATATTCAATTCACAAAATAAACATTACCGCCTTAACATTTACCCATCTAATGCTCCTACATGCAGATCTTGGGATACAGAGCCCATTTTTTAAACAGACAGTGAAAAATTACAAAGGCTGGAATGATGGATGGGTCGGCTCGCACGTTTAAAAAGCGATTCGGATGCTTAATTTTGCTGTCGTCAGATGTCGGTTGTGTCGGCTCGTGATGGATTGAGTTTGAAGTATAGACCGAAGTCCACTTCGAAGTCGAGAAGTAATCGTTTATTTCACGTTATTATTATTTTTGGTCGGACAGACCGTGTCAAAAACACCAACCGTCGCTCCATAATTAAAATAACTGATGTAGGAGTAAAAACAGCTAAGCTAAAATATGATTGGGTCGGCCATGTCGCTCGTATGCATTCGGATAGGTGGGCAAAGATCGTCAGTCACTGGACGCTTGCTGGAGAAATCTGAGGTGATGACCTTGACGTATATGCAGGGCAGATATCGCAAGAGGTTGATTGAAATAGAGAGTTTTGGAAGGAAAAAGAGAGTAGGAGGCCTTTTTCTAGATGATGAACAAAGAACCGTAAAGAAAGAAAGAAAGAAAGAAAAACCGTTTATTTGCCATAAAAACAAAACACACTAGATTGATAGACATAGATAATAAGAATAGGACGGGTACAAATAAAAACAAAAAAAATTATAACACCACGTCATAATTGAACTCAAACGAACCGCTTGGAACTTATAGGGGCCCTTTTCCAGCATTGGGATCGATTGGCTTAAAGCTACAGTATAATTTTTGCTAAACACTTAAATTCAGTCGCATCTGGTTAGACCCGAGGTTTCCAACCGGTGGTACGCGAGAACTAAATTAAAGTCCGCAAAACAAAGTTATAAACCTAAGCCGCTCAAGTAAATATTAATTTATTATGTAAGTTAATATTTATGCGGGCAGCTTAAAAATCACATTGATTTTCAATTAAAAGTTCTTATTCGCGGTCCCATCAGGTATTCTGATAGGTCCGTGAATAATACCTACATTTAATTGTAGAAGTCTACATCTAGAAATCCCTAGAACGATATTAGGGCCTTAGTTATTACTAACGCCGGTAGCGGTTAACTCGATCTTATTAGATCGAGTTAACCGCTACCGAGAACAGTTCCAGCCCACGTAACTTAAAAATTCCTGATAGAAAAACTCACACACACACACACACACATACTATATCCCATAGTCCTGTGACCATAAGACCAATGAGGCCAATTGACCATAAGACCAATGAGGCCAATGCAGTCATGACGTAATGAGTTCATAGATCATAGTTATGTTGGCATGATTTGATGTTATCGGTTCTGATAGTTCATAAATTTACAAGGCTTGGCAATTGCTGTATCATTTGGGTGGCTCGCAAAGGACCGGCAATCGATGGCAGATATTTTGTTCCAGGAAACTGATCATTATGATGACATCTTTATAATAACTAGTAGTTGCCCAGTGATTGAAATTTGACCATAATATTATGTATATGTAAATAATTATTAGCTTTCTGCACTCCGTCTACTTATACCTAAACTTCAACTACCTATGCCAAATCTCACACTCCTCCGTGCCCGCAATATGCTTAGAAAGGGGTCCAAAGTTTTGTCTTCGGGGATAAAAGTTACAAGATTTATAATTTTTTTGTTCTTTGTGTACTAATAAATAGCTTACATACCAAATTTCAGCTTTCTAGGACATTAGGAAATACCCTAAGAATTTTGATGATCGTCAGTGAGTCAGTGACGCAATCAGGGTTTTTTAGATATTTATAAAATCTAAAATATAAGAGCTATGCAATTAAAACTTTATATTTTTAATAAGTCCATTATTGACAACATATCCCGTGAATTTTGTTTGTTTGGTTTAATACAAACCCAAGTTATAAGGGTTCAAAAAAACGACGAAGCGCTTCGAGAAAAGGTAGGTAGTGCCCTTGCGTTTCACTTGGCTCGTCTTGGTGATATAGATAGATAGATAAGAATGGATACAAAACTCCAATACCTACTCAACTCAAACATATGGGACAGCTGATAATTTTGTCGTGATTACGATGTTAGTCCCATAGAGAAAGTTGTTCACTTTGATGGTCTGAATCACACCCATAAGTATGACCACGCATCTTTCATATACATTGTATGCCAGACTTTACATTTCTATGCGCTTATCATAAAAAAAACTATAATTATTTGGGCAACAAAATACCACAACAGCATTTTAATATTTTTCATCGTACCCTTTAAAATTCAGGAGTAAGTATCTAATATATGCCGTGCCGTAAATAAAACGGTCACGGCACCCCGAAACCTATTTGGAGAGTGTCCAAATATGAATAAATATTGTACGATGTATGCTAAATAGCCTAGTTATGGGCGTAGTATGTCTTATGGCGTGTTGGAACAAATGTTTGCACCAATGTTTGTGAGTATAAAGTACATACTGTAAATTCTAAAGTTGGCTGTTAATGTGTTCTAATTTTAAATTTTGTGTACGTAATATACTAGAACTCGTATCGAAATTGCTACCGTGAAGATAGATACTGGCATCCCTTTCTTGAATGAAAGTCAAATTCAAAGTATTTTTATTTCGACTGGGCCTTTGCAGGCTTACAAAACGTCGTGATTCTAGGTGCACGGCTCCAAGTGGTTTAGTCCTATGGAGAAGATACCGAGAAGAACGTCTATGGATACTCTTTTTTAATACATATTCAACAATATCTGGGAATGCGGGAGCGGCCCCAGCCAAAGTTGGATCTGAATTTACACAAAGTGATAAAATAAAAATAGAACAAGAAAGAACACAATAAGCACATAACACACAAAGCTTACAGTTTTGTAAATAAGGGAAACGTCATCAAAACTAGCTTTTGAGAATGGAAACAGTAAGTCACCAGGGAAGCCGCATATGCAGAAGATAATTAGCTTCATATATCTCTATCGACGTAAAACATCATTCAATCGTTTTATAACATCTTAATCAGACCGTAATAAAGCCAGGCCTGGCTTCAAAAATACGCTTTTTAATGTCAAAAACAGCCTTAATGCGCAGATAATATAATTCTTTCATACGAAATTTATTTTTTACAAAAATAATACATATATTCAACATGTTGTCATTCCAAAATACGTTATCTCCCAAAAGGCTTTTTCGAATAAAATTTTACACTAAAGTTATTCGGTCACCACGTTGACCTAGTGAGGACAAACCAACTTACATAATTGATGAAATATCGAATTTATTGTTTTAAAGCGAAATGAATATCACAAATGTATAATTAATTTAATTTGTATTTGCACAGACATGCGCTATATTATTGATTTCTTCTTTTGTTGTGATGGTATAAGCTAGAACATTGAAATTGTATATAAATTGTATATACATATATGCACGGCGTCGTGCGAACAGCAGTGGAGTAGCGCGTCGCCGTTGTTTAGCTCGAAGAACGGACTCGAGTGGAAACCGAAGAGAAGGAAGTATATGACAGCATTAACTACCTAATAAGCAAGATCATTTTGTCATCATTTTATTGTTATTAATTAATCGGAGCACACACGGCGACTTTTTGCAGCGATACAAACGCACGTTGGTAGAATGCGCGACTTCATCGCAACACTAGCGATTTTATAGATGCTAATAGGCGTTTGTATTGATGCATACGCACTTTTGTGTCGATGCATACACAGCTTAAATCGAACTCACCGGGCTCTGGCTGTCAAAGAATTAGTGACCAAAAATTAAATATCTCCTGCGTTGCGACTGTATTGCGTTTGCATCTCGATTGTATCATTGCAGCTGCCGTGTGTGTAGGTATATACCTAAAGCGATTGCATCGTGCAAAGGTTAGCAACTGTATCGCTGCTGAAGAACTGCAAAATGTCGCCGTGTATAATCGTTCTAATGGTCTTACTGTGTGGTGACGTCAACGCGTATCAAACAGACTAGAAAACTTTAATATCAGCCTTTACCAGTCCACTTCCGGATTTAAGCCTCTCTAATCGCATCACCTATCTCGATCCTTGGCTACTCGCACCCGGTTGCTACCAGGCATTCTACGCAGATGTACAAAGCACGAATATTACAGTACGACTCAACTATGAAGTTCCATCGATGTACCTATTTACAACAACAAATAGCAGCGCTTAGATAATTTTACAACTTATTGCGTCAGCGTAAAGATATTTTTTTACTGTAGTACCTACTAATAAACATTCACTCACTCAAATGCACTCAGTTCGGAAGTGATCGGTTTTACGAAGTTTGCCGATGTGACTTCTTAGTTGTGTCGTACTGGGCTAGCTATTATAGCAGGGCTGAAATTAAACTGCCCAAACAGGTCCAGTATGAGCTGATCTCGCACTGTACAGGCTTTTTGTACAATGAAAGGTCAGCTTATATTGGAAATGTCTGGGCAGTTCAATTTCAGCCCTGAAGAGTTCGTAGGACGCCCCCTGTACTAAGTTGGACTTTTTTCAGATCAAAAAGACCAATTCAAACGTAAGTTAAGTATAAATTAATTTCGAATAAAACATATTTTAAAGCTCAAACAAAATTAATTACATACGATACGAATAATAACGCTGAATATAATAACAATTTTCGAAGGATTAATATCCATGAACGTGAATTAAAACTTTGAGTTATACCTAAATGTCTGCTAAAGGTTATAGATAGGTCTCATAAAATATTATTAGTAAGTTAAATTACTAAGTTTATTTAATATTTCTCTTTAGTATGTCTATTAAAGCGATATTGTAGTACTTATAAATTTTTTGAACCTCTGTAAATCGAACTAATACAAATATTGCGGAAAAAGAAAATCATAATCATCTGCCTGGCCTTTATCCCAACTACGTTGGGGTCGGCTCCTAGTCTAACCAGATGCGGCTGAATATCAGTATTTTATTCGGAGCGACTGCCATCTGACTTCCGCCACCCAATTACTGGGAGACACTGATACCCTAAGGTTAGACCGGT
The DNA here is from genome assembly GCA_932294325.1 of Allophyes oxyacanthae. Taxonomy (NCBI): domain Eukaryota; kingdom Metazoa; phylum Arthropoda; class Insecta; order Lepidoptera; family Noctuidae; genus Allophyes; species Allophyes oxyacanthae. Next base: position 6,610,901 of record OW028633.1, on the reverse strand, counting down.
TGTCAGACTTTTTGGGTTGCTTACTCCCGAAACGACTGTCAAAGGTATTTTATGTATATTAGGAAAAAGAAAATCATTTTATTAAAATTTTACATTCGGTTAAGTGCTGTGTGAAATCAGAAATATGAATCATAATAATTGAATCGATAAAAAAAATCATAAAGTTGACACCTTAGATTCTTGATTGGTTGTCGCAGCCGCTCACCTTAGATTATTGATTGGTTGTCGCGGCCGCTCCAACTAGATACCGCACCACCTAAGAAAAATGGCTCCTTGAATGCGTCAACTCATTTATTGACATGTGATTGTCATTAATTATGGTTTGTATTATTTATTGTTGAAATTATGAAATTATTACGGAAATTATACAATCCTTATTGATGGTACATATCCCAGTGACTTTTTAATTTTGGTAGTATTGTGTTTGCACAGTTTTACTACGCAAACCGGCATTTTAATCTGTCTGAGTCACTCGAGTACGCCTACTTTTGCGTAGTATTTTTTGCCGCATTTTATTAGTACGCCGGCGGAATCTAGTTGTAGCGGCTGCGACTACCAATCAATAATCTAAGGTTGACACTAAATCGCTAACGTGTATCTTGCTGAAAGATTCTATGATCTATAGTCGGATGTCAATCATACCGAAGAATCGGGAACATACCGTTATCGGGGATAAGGAAGAGACCGTGTCCTTGCATTAATGAGCTCCCATCCGATGCCTTTCAGTAAAGCGAATATTGTTAGGATGGAAGCGATCTCTTTCAACCATCAGACTTCTTTCTATCTTACGGTATTATGTCCCTTGAGTACACAGCTAGCACCCTGATTCATTGTTTTATACTCCTAAATACCCGGGTTCGCAGTGATAATTATCATTTCCATTTATCGAGATAATTATCAAGATAAAAATCGATTGATAGATCTTTGACAAGTACAATAAAAAATATTTGCCACTGGTTAATTTGTCGCATTCAGCTAATTCAGTTAATATTTAAAAATAAACAGGTGGGTGATTCTCCAAAAAATCAATTAAGTACGTCATTACCGTAATCTCAAAGTTAACAATGCTGAAGTTTAAGTCACAATGTTTTTATGAACTACCAACTACGTTACTGCCATGACATAAGAATAATAACAATTCAAACATAAATGTGATAATTACAACCAAAGGAACGAAGGATGGCATGATTTAAGACGGTGAATGATAGAAGTTTTTGGAGAATCAACCAGGTACTTCTTAACCAACATGATTTAGAATGGTAGAAAATCTATTTCAATACCTAGTTCATTTTTGTAAATCACGCACCTTCAGACACAGCTGATCCACACAATATTTTCTTTCATTCCCTCCCTAGATACCTCTCTCCTACTTACCCCACTCGTACATATTACACCCAAAGAAATATGAATTCCCATACACGCAAACACACAATACGAAAAATAGATGGTTTCCTTTCTAAACAATCAATAATGCACGACATAAGAATCCAAATATCTCTTACTATTTTCGTTCGTTGTCCGTCATCTGAAGAGAAAATATTTTTTCACCCTTTGTTGGGCACATCATGAATAAATTCTCGAGATTCCTTAAGAGCGGCTTACTCGATCCTTTCCAATAACGTTTTGTGTGTAGCCAAGCTAAGATGTGGATACAAAATTTATGGCTACGTTCGTAAATAGATTTTTCTTGGAATTAATTTTGGGAATGGAAGGAATTGAGATGTGACGGTGACATTTGCTTTTCTCAGCTCACGTTTCGAAGGAGGTTTGTTAATGCTTTTGGTTGATCAAGGTCATCGCTATGTCCTAACTGGCTGAGGGGTCCTGCAGCCATGAAGCTCATAGCTTTATAATAATACAGGCAACTGAGAATATCTTAAAACAATGCATCACTAACTGACTATCAGATTTTGTAATATACCTATTTGACGCTACAAATGCTACACGAATGTTGTTTTTTTTAATTTCTATGACAATAGTGTTAATATGTTATTCATTAAACTGCGAACGGTTGCAGCACCCGGGCCGCAAGCAATAGGTTTTGTTTTGTGTCTAAATTTCGTCACTTGTCGGGTTCAACAATTTTTTTTTTAAAGTTTGGCGTCTTCTCATTTCCAGCATTACATGATATCGACTGGACAGATAACGATTTTTTATTAGATTTCATCATCTAAGACAAAATTCATCTCGAAGGGTGAAGATAAATCGAAAAATCAGCTTGATCTCCTTAGATAATAAGTAAGCTGTTCAACGCAGACAAAATCGAACATACTTTACCAGATAAAATGGAACGTTGATGAATCACACTTTTATGCTGGGGCTACATTAGCGCGCGAATATTCGTGTTGCATTGGCGCGATAAAAACATCTTGTACGGGTATACGCTATGTTCTTGTCTGTCAACGGTTTCGCCTTTTGTGCGGCCGACGTAGGCGATAATTCTTGCGAAGTGAAATGGAGGAAATAGTGGCGTTGTATTGTATGTCGGTAAATTATTATTTGTATCAGTCAATCAGAGTATCATTAATTTGCAAAATATGAAATCCGTTCCGCTCAAAATCTGAGGCCCAATTCTCGTAATTAAAAATGTTCAAAATATAGTTCGGATCTCATTCCGATCTACTACCAATGTCATAAATATCACAAATGGTATTCTCCTACCCTAACAAACAACGTCAAACGTGACATTATATTGTAATGAGATCGAAAGTTGAATAAAAGGCAAATCGGTATTCTGCTAACATTTCGAACTGACACAGATAATAAAATTGACACTATCGTCTATACACAAACGTCAAAAATGAGATTGAAATGAGTTTGTAAGAAGATTGAATCCAAATCAAACTGGAATCGGACTGAACTTTAAGAGGAGTAGAATACATGACTTTTTGTCAATTCATAATATAATCTCAGTTCGGTCAACTTTCAGTCATATTATAAGTTAATTACGAGAATTGGGCTTCTGGACTATAACTGAAGTGGCGAAGTGTAGCCACTCAAGCGAATATTGTCGCGACAAAACTCTTTAATGCGCGCCAATATACCGACAGTGCCGCGATAAGCATTCGTCATCGCCCGAATACCACGCGATGCGACGAACTGCTCGGCCACACTTGTCGCGATAGCGCGAATATTCGCCGTATACCGCTAATGTTGCCCTAACATTAAGGGTAATTGTACAAATATTTTGAAGCCAATTATCTAAAATACTGCCTTACATGTCATTTCAATACTCATGGTGTCACGAAGAAATAAGCGCACTTCATACTTGGCTCAGAATTTAAAGTACGACGGCGCAACAGCTTGTCCAAGCAAGTTGTAAAACTGAACAATGGCAACTTTTGCTTGTAGGTAGTTGTAGCAATCAACCAAACAAGTTTGTTAGTGCACTTTATTTTTCTTCGTGTGCCAGTGTGTTTGGTCTTTTAACGAAGGTCGGCGTTAAAAAGTTTTGACAGTACAGTTTAAAAAAGGAACGAGTATTTCTGGGGATTTACGGCCTTAACATTTTTTTTTATTTAAGTACTAGCGGCCTGTCTCCGGTTTCGCACGGGTGCAAATTCTCTATTATTCTTACGAAAGTACTAAACATGTAAACCTTCCGTGAAAAATTATCTAACTGATGGTGAAAACCGAGTAAGTGGAAAAGGAGTTAACGAATATACAGACAGATAAACGCGGAAAGCGTAACTTTATTTTATACTCTGCAGATAGATAGATGTAGAGATAGATAAGTTTCAGCCATAGCATAATTAAAAATACTATATCAATATCAATTATACACTTTAGAATATTGTTCCTAACACAACATTGACTAATATGACGACAAAAAATACTACAAGTTACAACACAACTAAATATTTCAGTAAGTATATATTTAAGTACACTCAACAACATTATTCACTTAGTATCACAACATGATAATCAAAGATAAAACATCTAGAAACGCCAATACGTTTGCCAAACGTGGTGATTATAACAATATTCCTCACGCTTCAAACACCGGCCAATGGTCTAACATTTCATTTTTTTTTTAATACTGACCACAGTGTCTTTCAAGTTGGCAGAATCATCGAATAACGATGGAGCCATTAACATAAATTGGAATTGGAACAATATTCGTCACGACGGTTAATTGGAAGATAATTTTGTCTTCTCCTTCTTAGCAAGTCGATGGCAATGCAGATCAGTCTTAGCCCAGATATTAGCTAAATGGACATAGGTTCCATTCGTTCTTCTCACGTGAATGTGTCAGGGCACGCCAGATTCGATGTGTTCATCATCACAATGATAAATTTATTATCTTTATTTACTTAGTAATTATGTTCTTTGCCGACCAGCCGGGCTTCCACTGCGAAAGGGTAATGAGCAAGTAATAGCTGGACGGAACGAACCCCAAATAGCTAAAATAGGTTTTACCTTCCATTAAGAAAGAGTTTTGACAATTGCCTTCCACTGCAAAGGAGAAATGAAGAAAGCGTTCGTTATTAACTATTTTTTACTCGTTCAGTCTTCTCCGCTAGACTCTTTGTTGGTGGACGCACTTCTATGAAGTTTACCGTTGCGAGTCAAACGGAGTCCGTACGGAACCCGCTCCGCTGCCAGTGGAACAGTGAGAAATAGCTCTTTATTCAAATACATAATATTTACTCTCTCCAATCCATAAATCTGATCCCATTTAACGCGTGATTTAAAAATCCAGCGTTTAAAAGCGTTGTTTTTTGACAACACGCGGTTAGCGCCACATCGATCTCATAAAGTTTTATTGACATTGTTCGTGTATTGTTTTACATGGATCAAAACCGCTACTTTTTAGCACCCTGTTGCGGCATAATAATGGTAGTTTTATGTCAATGGAAAAAAGCTGACCGAATGATGAAGAATATTTTACGCTTGTACAGTACACATTGTGGAACTACAACACATTAGGATTTCTCTTGATGGAAACAAAGAATCGAAGGACCAATTTATGCTTAAAAGAACCGACTATTGCATGACTGTAACTTCAGTACATTTTTAAGAAGTCATAGAAATTTTGGGGGTGTTATTAGTTTGTAGTGTGTATCTGTCTGTGGAATAGCTCTAAAACCGATAGACCAATTTCAATGCTTACATTGCGGTACACCGCTCCGGATCCGCGTCGTCTCCGCAACGCATCGTGTGCACAGAGCCTAACGGAAGAATGCCAAAACCTTTATAAACTTTAGTTTATTAGTGTGACAGTGCCACATTTTTAGTTGACGCGACACAAAGTTTACTGGCAAGTAAAATAGTTAGTAAGCTACGTGAATCGTGATATACCTAGGAGACCTTAGAATTATTTATGGAAAACGCCCAAGTTCAGCATTGAGTAGCTCACGCGACATAACCAACATTTTAAATTTTTATTATGTATATTATGTGTTTATATGTAGGAGGTAATCTCTGGAACGAAATAACCGATTCGAAAAAAAATTACACTATCCATAGGTGATAATATAGTCTACATTTTATTTCATAAAGATTCAATTTGTGGGTAAAACTAATGTAAAATTAAATTCGATTTATTCTTTGCTTCCAATGACCGTTACATTGAACGGTCATAGAAGACACTGTTATAATTGACATTGCCAACGCTTGGTAGACGAATTAGCAATAGAATTCGTTATACCTACATAACATTATTACAGTGCAATCAATTCTGTCCTTTGAAGTCCACTATTCTAGTAACTTTCAAACTAGTTGAGATGTAACTAGTTTCTTAAGTGCTCTGTGGTAAACACTTTAACTACCTTACAAACCGAGCACAGATAAATACATTTTCCAAAGAATAGAACATAAAACAGAATTCCCGATGGGAATTACCATTGTTTCCACAGGAAGTCCGCACCATCTAACGATGTTAGAGTTCCGTGGGCGTCAGATTGGAACAATGATTTTATTATACTTGAAGCAACAAAACAATAACACATTCTAGGAAAAAATGAAGAATTGTAAGGAATAAAATATGTTATCAAATTTTTTATACTAACTAAAACAAAAGATAATTTTATGAAGACTATGTTTTCCCAAGACATCGATAAGAATAGAAATAGTAGATTAGTTGAGAAGACAAGGTTATTACATTTCGAAACCAAAAATCAAATTATAATTGGATCTAGCAAGAGAAACAACAAACTAAGATGGTTAGCTAAATAAATAATACCAACGATACTGCAGTTAAAACAAAAGAAGACGTTGCTTGGATGCAGGAGCCTTTAAAACTTACAGAGTCTACACTTGACCAATTTTTTGTTTGCCCAACCGAGCAACACAAAGAGAATCCGTGAAAGACATTAAAACTTGTACGGTGGCGATTGTAAAAGACTCGTTTAATGGCCCGAAGCAAGTTGAGGCTACTTTTCTTATAAGCAGAGAGCTTACTAATTGAAAAGTTTTAGGGGCTTAGAGATTAGTGGGTGAAGCTGTAATGGCTTAAGGTTGTGTTTTAGATCTTAGTTTGTAAAGGGCAGCAAATGATGAGGTCATATTTGTCAATATTTCAACAGGCCTGAATGAAGGTAAGGTGCTGTCTTAAATATTTGACGTTATAATTATCTGATGACAAGCTAGGTGTAGTGCTTGAGTGATCGTTGCTGTGCTAAGAGTCACGGATTCGATCCCCGTATGAAATAGACATTTGTTTGACCTACATGTTTTCTGTACCTCAGCCTTTGGTCGAGTTAGTACGACTTATCACATAGAAATCGCTCATGCTGTAGTGGATAGATTAGCCAGTCAGCAGTGATGGTATCGAGGCTGACTGCCCAGGGTGAACCAGACGATCTCATGTTTCGTCACTCGTGGAGGCTTTTTCCTTGCACCTCTGAACCTTAGTGTTCTCTCAATTTAATTTGTATTGGGTTTAAACTAAGGGCTCGATTATGGAGAGGCGGAAAGTCACGCGGCGCGCAAAGCGGCGTGTCGCTCTCTCGCTCGCTCTCCATGAACGGAGATACGCGCCTTTCTCCACGTTGCGCGCGGCTTTGCGCTCCGCGCGACTTTCCTCCTCTCCATAATTGAGCCATTTTCTCGTCTAAAATGTTTAAGCGTATCCGATCGTTGGCTATCGCTTGCATCAAATTACTTGCAGAAACTTTGTCCATGTTTAATGCCTTAAGTTCATTAGTTCTGGACTTGCATGATATTAAATGTGTGGAGTGTGTAGCAGTTTCAACTCTGGTATCTTTAATGGATGTTTTAACTGTTCCTTTGCTAAGCGATCGGCTACTGCGCCAATCGTGTCGTCAAAGTATTAGAGCCATTTTTTATTTCTACAGGGTGACTGTTTGAACGAGGGAATCATTGAAGGATGGTATTGTAGGTACTTATTATTATGAACAAGTTTTAGTATGCGAGCAATAATGAAATCGCAAAGAATTAATCAGCTTTTCCATAATTATAAATAATTCAATATTAACCGACCAAAATTAAATGTACGGATCAGCTGATTTTTTTCGTGATTACTGTATTGGATTCATAATGGTAAGTAGGTACAATACCCTCCTTCAATAGAATAGATTAATAGATCTTTATTTTATGTAAACCAGATACAGGCACTTACGAAATGTCAAGACTCTAGAGTCTGGGTGCACGGATCCAAATAGACCCTATGGAGAAGAACCGGCAAGAAACTCCATGGTAAATGCATGGCAATATTTCCCTCTTTCAACTCGTCAGCCTGTATATGACGTACAAGACAAAGTTATCAATTCTATCGATAGTTAAGCAAAAGATATTATGTCAAACTGCCTCATTCGACCGGTACAAGCGCAGCACATGAACGCGAGATCCTGATTTTTGCGATTCCTAAGAAAGGCAGTGTTAGGCATCGATGTCTATAGATATGCTTAGTGAACTCAAAAAGTGAGACGTGTCAGGTACTCCATTTTCAGAAAAATGGAGTAGTTGATCACCAGTCAAATGCCGTTTACAAACATAATTATTAATTTGTGTATTAAATAAAAAATATATAATAACAGTAGCTATTCCATTAGTGCATGTATCGCTGTTCTATTTAAATATAATTCGAAAATTGTCGAATTTAGAATTTGACGTCTTCAAAAAATACGTCTCATTTTTTTAGCTTCCCTTTGTATGACAGCGTATCTATAGACATCGATGGTGTTAGGTATTGCGTTTTTTGTTTACGATAACTTAATTATTTATCTGAATGAGCCTGGTATTTGGAATTTTTTATGCCTTTCAGAGAATGTTTTGAAATTTTACATATGAGATAATCCTTTCCATCCCGATCAGGTTTGGTTTTGCAGTATAGTTACTTCTAGGTAGATAGAATATTTCTAGACCTTGAATTATGCGAGTAAAGCGGAACTGAGCGAAGCGGCGCCAGTTCAGCCTCCTCTCATTAAACTAGTGACAGTAAAGAGAAAAAAATCGCGCTGACAAATTAAAAGGAAAAAGTTTAAAGTTGCTAAAGTTGCAGCAAAAGTTTTCAAATAGGAAAGGAGTTTCCAAGAAAATATACTGTCCTGTAAAAAGGCTATAAAATCGGGAAATAATGTGCTTAAACTGCTACAGTCCTTTCTTAGGATAAGGTCTGATAATAATAAGTTAATATGGTGTGTATGTACTTTTTTGTATGAAACAGCAAGTTTTTTGTATTATTAGGTACTAGCTGTGTTCCGATGCCTTTATAATGCATCTTTTTTAACCCCTGACGGAAAAGAGGGGAAGTGTTATAAGTTTATAATGTTTATCTACGTGTCTGTCTGTGGCATAATAGATAAGGAGCTAAAAATAATTTAATTTGGTTTTTTTTTTCGTTTAGAATAGAATAGAATAGAATAGAAAATATTTATTCGATAAATGACACATCGTCAGTACAGAAATAAAATAAAATTTAAACACAGAAAGGTTGAGGTTGGTTTGAAAGGTGTCCTAATAAATCAAGAGTGTTCTTAACTATGTTTCAAGAAAATCTGCCCAGCCGTTTGAAGATCTCTTTTCTAGTTGATGAAGAGATATTATAATTCTAGTTGGTGTCGGGGGCTTTTCACGGTTGGTGTATTATCAAATAGGTATATTCGAGGGTTTGCGCACAACATTTCATCAAAGTTTCATCGTACTCAGATGAATGGTTTAGGAACGCATAGAAGACAAACAAACATCCATTTTTATTATTAGATTATTGTTATTATCAGCCTAAGCTATCTCACCCCTGCAGGGCTAGCACGGTAGTAGAAAAAACGTTTTCCCTCCCTTCGTCTCCTTGACAGAAGACAAAACTTAAAATCAAGAGAGAAATCAGTAAAACTACTGGAAGAAATTTCATTAGAAATAAGTAGTTCCATTGTGCTCATATAAATCTGTAACATTTTTATTAGCTTGTTTCCTTGTGTATACATAAATAAATAAAGAGATGGTTTTGTCCCCGATTTTCTCTCTCCTTTTTTTCTCCTCTCTTAACAAAACAATACATTCTAACAGTAGTAAGCGATCATAAGCTTTAGGCCAAAGTGGCATAGACGACAATGGCTATCCTCTGAACTTCACTATGAATATGGTATTAATATTTTCATGTTTCATACTTTTTGAGTAGTCGGGTTTTAGTTTTTGAACTTACTTTTTTTCTCTAAATAGTTAGCGCTGCCCTACCACTCTTGATTAATTTATCAACTATGTACAGAAACGCCAAAAACAAATTTGAAGGTCAAGGTCTCTTTATAAAAGCCAGACAAAAAAAATACATTGTCGGATAAAGTCTAGACAGGGCCTTTGTAAAAAGTGTTATAGTTAAACGAAAACACAAGCCTTTTAAGTAAAACCTAAATAATATCAAACACTAAAACCACGCCTTCAATCTAGATGATATTTGATTTAAACTGAACTTTAACTTTAATTAGTAACTGAGTAACGCAATCATTTGAGTGCCCAAAAACTTTAGTTGATATATAATTATAACATAGTATTGTTAACTATTTCAACATTAATTTTGTGATTAGAAAGTGCTTCAAATGGTTGTATTTGAAGAAATAAATGAAATACATTTTCGTTCAGAACAGCTTGGAATGATAAATGTAGTGGGTGAAGAAATTAACGTCAACCAATTTTGACAGCAACATAATTTAACTAATTTATTTGAAACTTTTAAAGAACATTTAGCGGTGTCAAACCATCAACTAGTCAATTTGTAAAGGTTGAGTTTAATATGCGTAATGACTAGATGACTAGCTGGATGCTCAGACCTATTTTTAACCGACTTCAAAAAAAAGGAGGAGGTTCTCAATTCGACGCGTATTTTTATTTTATTTTTTTATGTTTGTTACCTCATATCTTTCGACTGCGTGAACCGATTTTGATGGTTCTTTTTTTATTTGAAAGCTGGTGCTTTCCGATTGATCCCATTTTAATTTAGTCCAGTTTTGACAATGGGATCCATGAGAAAACCATATAAGTCTTAAATTTACATTAAGTATGTGCGCGACTTTTTATGTTTATTACCTCATAACTTTCGACTGCGTGAACCGATTTCGATGATTCTTTTTTTGTTTGAAAGGTTATACTTCCGAAGTCTTCCCTTTTAAATTTGGTGAGGATCTGATGTAGATCTTCTGAGATAGACAATGGAACTCTTGAATGAATAACAGCACATCACTCGCGATTGCTGTAATCTCATGTTTATGTATTGTTTATGCCACTCAAAATTGAAAAATAAAATAAACTTAAAAAGAAAAGTAAAAACCGACTTCAAAAAAAAAAGGTGAAAGGTTCAAAGCTAGGTGACCTTGGCAGTGGCCCCGACTTCAGAAGCTGTAAAAATTTTTAAGAAAATTATTTTATACCTTTTAGTTATCCACTAAGCGGCTAGAGGCCATGGTACATGCGACTGATACCCGCGTGCGACTTATCATCTACGAATTACTGCGCAATGTTCAAAAACACGGGTGACTGTATGCAACTGAACGGCTGAATGAAATAGATTTTCATGAAACATAGCTGAGATGACACCCGATTAAACTAACTTTCACTATAGGCTATTTTATAATGACAATTAATTAAATTGATTGAATTATTTATTATTATTTTTATAAAATCAATGAAAAGAAAAATCCATTTCTACGAAAAACAAACAATGCGAAACGTTTTCTTATTTTTATTACCTTCTTTTTCACTAAGTCTTCGCATTTTAGTTGCAAAGAATTCTGTCGAAAAATTGCAATAGAGTTCCCGTATCACAAAATTCGTAAAACCATCATTGGTACATTGAAAATGTAAACAAAACACCTACTTTAAATCCTTCGAGAATCGCAAAACAACCTAACCGTCAAAAACCCCCGACTCCAACTAGAAAAACCGCTGTAAGTTTTGAACGGCTGAACAAATTTTAATGAAACATAGCTAAGATGATTTTCGATTAAACTAGCTTTCAACTAAAAGAAGCTACGATGCCACAGACAGACACACAGATACAAACTACAAACTTATAACACCCCTCTTTTTTGTCGGGGGTTAACAACCGTGTACAATTGTACATACAGCACCACTGCCTGTGTTAATTAGCATTCTCATTATATCTATCTTTCCGTTTGTTCCAGATGATGCATTCGAGTAACAAAGAGGAGGAACACAGTGGAGGCACGAAACTTTACAACGAATGGATGAGGCGACGTTGAGTCATGCCGGGGCTGAATTGGAGGGCCGACATGCATGCGATGGGTTTCAGCTACCGACTCAAGATCGGCATCATCGTTATCGTTATCATGGTGCTGGGTTTCTTTAACGAAAGTCAAGGTAAGATTATTTTTTTTGTAAAAAAAATCTTCATTTTTTGAATTCTAATAGAAGGCAAAAGGTGCTTAAATTAAAGCAAAAATACATGATATTCTTTTTTAGTTTATTTGGTTAACATCTGCCTCCGCATTGGGATCAAAAGTTTATCGACTTTTTACTAAAGTTCAATGACCTTCACTACTATGATCCAGTTCAAATAATATTTTCATGGATTTATTTGAGTCTACAAAACACCAAATTATCACTATTAGGTTAAACTAAAAGGGAAACAGACTTTTCGCTCCACCGACACACATTACAAAAATAGAAAAATACAAACCATAAGCAACTTTTAAGTAGATAGGTACCTGCGAGCTGTACTGCGACAGTAGAATTTATTAAGTAATTTAGTAGAGTTTATTAAGCAAATGATAAGTTTTCACTAAAACATCATGTTTTGTATATAAGAGTAAGTTCCTAAAACTATACGAATGTTCAAAATTACTTTAATTTTATATTGGTATATTTTTATCGTGTGTCAGTACCCAAAAAATCACAATGTATAAAAAACACGCTAATCTTGTATAATCCTAGATGACAATTATTATTGTGATAATTATATAATAGTACTAAGCCAACTGTCAGCCTTATTAATTAATTATCAATCAGAATATCCAGCTTATCAACAACAATTAAGCCTAAATACATAAGCTCCGTGGTAACAATAGCTTAGCTTACATTCCAATACCCACTTAACTATTATGTAAACACGTCAAATCCATTAAATTTGTACTGCATCATTGGGAACAACGTTATTAATGTTCTCTAATTTGTCATTAATTAGATCATAAGTTAGGTTTAGTGGACTAACGTTCTTGGCTATTAAGGTACGATAAACAGTAGTTTATAGGTATTGACCTACTACAACGGTCTCTTTGTTCAAGAAACGTTTTAAAAAGCACTACCTTTCCTTTGCGACATAGTTTGTATTTTATTTATATATTTAGGTTTATATTTAATTAGATAGTATTTAGATGGTATTTATTGTATGTATTTGTATTCTTCCGTGTTAGGTATGTATTTTATGTAAATTATTTATACGTATCCTTTACACACTGTGTCTACATTTCTTCTTTTTAATCTCTCCTCTCGCAGGTCTGCTGGAAGAGATTTCTTTAGAAATAAGCAGTACCTTTGTACTTTATGCTCCTACTTCATATTTCTCATGTATTTTATGTGTGCATTAATAGTTAAATAAATAAATACAATGGACATAAGGACCGCGCTCAAAAGTGTCCGAACCAAAAAAGATCCAAAACGAAAAAGAGTTCCAATCGCGCGCCAGTCTCTGTTTTGTCAACCGACATAATACACGTCAAAAATGCTGTACTGTATTGTGAAAAAGTTGAATAGGCTGATAAATTGTCCAAAGTATCTGTTTACTAATGATGATACGGTTTGAATTAGGACGTTATAGTTTTTATATTTCTTTACATATTATATGTACGCATATATAGGTTGACTCGGGACACATTTTTGTGAATTTTGTTCTAGTCCCGTCGTCCATTGTCAGGTCAATGCGTATAGGTCATTCATCATTCATTCATTCATCATTATGGTCTTACCAAAAATGTTGTTAAAAATATATTTTTTCCGGCTAACGAAATCTTAGTTGAGTAGTGGTTGCAAGTCCAATTGCCAGAACCAAGGTCTTAAATCAAGGCAGTCCCAGGCACCTTAGGGGATTTTGTTATGAAATGGCCATACATTATCTTCTTATATCACAACCAGAATCAGACACAGCAAGTCTCGTCTTGTTGCTCCACCAGCAACGCCCTAACCCGAGGCCCGTGTCCCACAGTGAAGAGCCCTCAGCTGCGCTATTCCAATTTTAATATAACGTTATCTGTCATGGTCACTAACATTATTATTAGAGAGCGCGGACCTAGTGTCTGCGGATATATATTATATGTAATGGCAGGAGGTTCAAATTTTAGTCAGTAGGAGTCTGGCACTACCCAGACTGGCTCACAAGTGAGGCAGCCTGGGAATCCATGATGGAACATCCAATCCTGCCAAAAAAAAAAAAAAAAAATTCGAGTTAAGAACGGGGTATTTACCATGTTTAAACTTTCTTGCAATCTTTATATATTTCGGAACTGTTGCAAGAGCCATGGTCACGGATAAATACTAGCAAGAAAGTTTAACATGGTAAATATCCCGATCTTGGATCTAATAATAACGCTGGAAGCCGATCAGGCTTCGCCATAGATCAGTTAAGCAGAAGGCTCCCTGAGCAAACTGCGTGAGCGTCATAAAAAAAACTATCACAAAGAATATGCTGTTATCGATAATAGTGTCATTGCAGCATTGTAGCTGTTTGTAAGCACAAAAGGAAAACAATCCTTAACTGTAATATTTAGGTCATCAATTTATTTATTTATTTATCATTGTCTTTTATTTTATCAGATAAAAAATCCTGAAGGGTATAATAACATTTCCGCACCAGAAAAGAGTGCAGTTCTCTTTTAAATAAATTCATGGTTTCCATGGCTTTTATGGACGTAGGTATTTTGTTATATAATTTGACACACATTACAAAGGGGCCTGAGTGAACAATTGATAAATTCGATTTTGGAAGAGCTAGTCTATTTTGATGTCGTAAATTTAAATTGTGTGAGTAATTATCCTTTACTAACGGGAACAGTGTTTTGTGTTTTTTAACAAATTTACAAACTTCCAAGATATAAAGACTGGGTAAAGTTAGAATTTTATGTTTTTGGAAGTACGGAGCACAACTATCTCTTGGGTGTATATTTGCTATGATACTCAATTAGCGTACAATGCTTTGTCTCTATGCACGAGTGCCTTAAGCTGTTTAACATAAACTTAGATATCACCAAACTTTGGTACAATAGTTCAGATTGGAAGCTTGTCCTAGGTAAACTTGGTATTGTCCAGGTTTAGTTTGTGGGAGCAGCCAACTAATTTGGCACCTCACGATTAAGTTACGTTAGGAAGTTGCCTTCAATCAGTAACAGTTGCTTATCTTAGTTTAATGATCTTCGTAAGTGATACAAGGTGTATCAAAAATGTGTGCTCATATTTAAGGGTGTGGATCAGACCATTAAATTGAACAACTTTCTCTATAGGACCAACATAGTAATCACGAAATAATTATTATGCCAGCTATTATGCTGAGTCCAAGACCTTTTTGTCTTTTACCTTCTTGTATGATGTACCTCCTTGCTACCTATGTAATTTGAAAGACAAATAAAAATCTTCTATTCTATTAAATACCTATTTATTTTCATATACGGTTCGACTCCGTTATCCTAGAATTGTCCCGGAAATGATAAGCCTGTATCTGGCAACCCTAACGCCAGCACCCGTAGCATAACCATTTCTATTTCTATTCTTCTAAGAATAGACGAAGCTCTTTATTAAATACCTATCTCGATATCTAAACTCGCGTTTCTACTTACAAAAAGACAAAATATTATTTCCATAGCAACGGGGAAGTAGTTATTCTATTAAATTCTATCTAAGATTATAAATATTTCTACAATCTGTCATTTTGTCTATACTTCTGTAAAAAAAAAAGTTTCTATGGTCGTAATGCTACACCTGCAGGGATAAAAAGTTAAATCAATATGGATATAACCCATTTTACCAGCAAAAAATTAAAACATAACAAATATCAAATCGTATCCATCATCAAACAACACGAGTAGAGTGCTACAATATTTGTGTACCACGACATATGTTTGTCCAACTAATGTGATTATTTTGTTCAAATAGTTTCACTCGCAAACTACAGAGTAGAAAACATTGATATAAAAACACAAGATGCAGACCCCTACAAAAACATGTTGTCAACTGCTCATAAGTTTTATAAGGAGAGAGAGAGAGTCTGGAGTCTGGGAGGGGTCTGGGTGTGTGTGCTTGTAACATGTTTGTCATGTTTGTAAACCGTACCCTTGATACAGGAGAAATCCTAGTCAGGGGCAACGTTTTTTAGAAAAAATTAAAGAAAAGAAAGCAATGATACAATAGTTTCTTTTTCATACCTAAAGTAAGTATTCCCGTCCTTATTTAAACGTTCTTGCCATGATATTTTTATGGTTTTTGTACGGTCACTTATACCCAATGCATTACTTAGACATCTCTTAAGATGAAACACCCTCGTTAAAGTTCTTAAGTTGACCACTTTAAGAGTACCTATCAAATTGCAGTTAAATTTAAGGCCATCTAATGATTATAAAAAAAAAAACTACTTTGAAATAATACATTTCACCGTTGTTTGATACCCCAGAAGGTATCTCTGGAGTTGCCTAAGATGTTTATTTAAGTCGGGAATTATGCATGTTAAATGACTGCGCATCGAAACAAGACTAAACGAAATAGGTGCATAATTTAGATTTATGTGCGAATTGCTCTCGTTAGTTTGAGTGGTTGAATGTCCATCTGGAGTTTATATATCAGTGGTAGAGAGCCTTGTTCGGAATATTTTACGGTAGGATATTGTTTGTCACGTTTGTTTGTACGTTTCAACTTGGATTCCTATTGTTTGGATGGTCTGCCACAAACAAGTTTAGGGAATTGTTTTTCAGTTAAAATTTTTATTTATGTGTTTATCTCATTCGACGGCAGAAAAATTGTTTAAAAATTTATATTGACGGGTCTCGTTTACTGATATAAATAGTCCCTGGTATTGAGTAGGTGGAATTTATCAAAATAAAATTAGCAGTTCAGTTTGATTGGCAGTAACTTTCAAATTATAGCAAAATGGTATTCCCAAGGATGTACGGTAGGATAACATCATTATTATATATTACAAAGACCAAAAACTTAGTACTTCATGGATGAAGGAACTAGTATTGGCGCCGCACGGAACAAATATTTGTATGATCTACAGATAGTTCTTTTGGGTCTGGATGTGTATGCATGTGATGATGTGACATATATGTTTGTAAACTGTACCCTCGATACAGGAAACATCCTAGTGAGGGGCAATGTTTTTAAAAAAACAAAAACAAAAGAAAAAAAGAAGACGTAAAAGTAAAACTTGAAAATAAACAAGATAATATCCAAAAAATGGAAATAAACAAAGACAAGATACAGCCGAAATGATTATAAGAAGATGAAACAGAAACGGATAATTAGAACAATAATATAATCAAAAAAGCCAGATACGGTCGGGATATCAATTTTTCTTCTTATAATTGGGATCGTTCTGAATGAATCTTAATTGGAGACCTTTTGGAATTAAATAATACCTTCTAATGGGATGTATCTATTTTTTGTCGTAATAACGAGAATATTATTTTAATAACCTCTTCATAATATTTAGTTACAAAATTTTCATTTAAATTGTACAGATTTTCTGGAGTTGTTATTTTGTTAGCTTTTTGATGTTTTGTAATTCGCTGTTTAAAACAAATGAGATGGTTAGTAAAGTAATAATAAAATATCGAATTCAATAAATCAATTATAAGCGGACTGGACATTATTGATGTCAAAAATATCGTGCTAGGTAAGGAACCATAGGACGTGACGAAAGCGAGGATAAGCAGCAATTCAAGTCTCTGGTAATTAATGGTACCAGAACAATATGCTAAATGACTTCAGTCTTAGTTATAATTATAATAATAAGTGATTGGAATTGGACTGCATGATTGGCGCATTGGCTATACGATTAGCTTTCTACAATATGTATCTCGGCTTCGTTTCCCATACGGAACAAATATTTTTATGACCTTATAGATAATGGTTTCGGATCAGGGAGTGTTTGCGTATAAGGAGAATAAACTAGCTATAAGTTATTTTCCATCATAAGTAAGTTCAATTCATTACAATTTTCCACTCTGTTTGCCCTACCAAAACACATCCGACCAAAATAGAAGGTGACACATATTTAGCAATGTCACCTACATTTGTACACAAAACGTTTCATATTTGCGACCGTGGCCTTTTCTATGCCGTTTGTACAATATTCTGCTAACACAGCGAGTTATTAACTGAATGTACCAAAACAAAAGAGGGGTACAATTTCCGAAATCGCACAAGAAACAAAAGACATTTTAGTGAGCACAGATGTTATTAATGTGTTTCATTAGTGAAAGGTCACAGATAGTGGTGGATGGAAGTGGTAGAAAGTACACTGGGTGAATTTTGAGCGTAGTTTGGAGTCAGGATTTTCAGTTAGATTGGACAATATTTATTTATATTGAATATTTAATCTGGAGTACCTCAAGGGAGAGTGTTAGGACCGGTCATGTATTTCAATAGATACTTATTACAAATGTGAAAGCTGGTAAAGATATTTGGATATTTGTTACTCAATCACGCATAAACGGCTTAATTGATTTATAATATTATGATATTTGGCACATAGTTACAAAATCATAGATTAGCTAGCTAGATATTTTAACTTTGAGTAAAGATATATATATCGGAGTGGTCAAAAATGGTCAACGCAATGGTCATCACATAAGTGGATGCTACAAAACGCAAGTGTCACCTGCGGCTAGTTTCGTGACGCTTCGGCAGAGTCTCGGTGCGGCGCCGGCGGTGCTAGAGAGCCCTAGGAGAGAGGAACGAACAGTCGTGGACGACAGTCGTGGAAGACGGTCGTGGAACGAGAGTCGTGGAGACTAGTTGTTCTAGAGTCGTGAGATGATCGCTGAGAGCGATATGTGATAGGCGGGCGTACCGAGGAACTGTCTTACGTTTTGATAGTGTCCATTTAGTGTTAGCAGTTAATGAAAACTGTTCAGTGCATAAATAAGAAAAAGACAGTTAAGACTTTAAGCGTGACTATAGTGTTGTAAGAACTATTGTGAAATAGCAATAAAAATTGTAAAGTGAACATTATCGTTGTTTGCATTGAATATCCTGATATTTAGAGACAAAGATGTCAGATAAAGATCATTCTTCTCCGCCCACCCTCCTGTCTGTCTGTTGTGTTGTGTGTGTTTTCCGACATCAGAAGTGGGATAGTGAACAAGTATTACGATAATAATTGCAATGATGAGATAGTGAACAAGATCTTATGATAATAATTGCAATGATGGGATAAATGAACTGGTTATGCGCTGGATATGAACGGGATCTGCACAAGGTAATAAGTCTTATGATAATAATCGCAATGACAACCCGTGGCATACTAGATTCAAGATGAAGAATGAGCAGATACGTGCGTTAATACAAACGCTGAAAACGCCGCATATTAATTATCACATCACATTACCTGAATTCGGCCCGGATAAGCGAGATGCGGATGCTAAATCTTTCTGTGCGACACCCGACTACAGCGCGTCGCATTTACTACAGAAATTGTTACGCACTAACGCCTGCAGCAAGAACTTCAGACATTTTCATATAAACGAAAATCTGATATGACTCACGAAACCAGCAAGATTAGCCCAGAAGTGAAACAGATATGATTTACAGAGCCTAGTATGGTAAAATGTTATTACTAGATACAAATTGGCTGAATGCCGATTGAAGACCATGGACATGACGACAAGCGTCAACATCTGCGACTTCAATGCTAGCTCAGCGAGAAGGACCGCAGCAGACAGTGACCAGCGTCATATGATGCTTCAAGTGCGGCGCAGCGGGTCACATCGCTCGCGGTTCCAGGCTGACAGCGGCAACGGCGTCAACGCAACGCGCATCGGCGCTGGGCAGGCCGAGCGACCTGTGGACGTGTCTACAAGTGAGACTGACTTGACTTGACTGGATGAGTCAATTACAAAGGTGTGTTCAACTATTTTCATTATAATTCGGGTGCTGAATGCTTAGACTGTGTGGCCTTACAACTTTTAGATAGTGTAACCTAAACACTATTTAGTTAATGGGTAGTGGCCAAAAGATAGCATTCAGAACAGAGCAGATTTTATCAGCTAAACTATAGAGACTTTAAATTGCGTCTTGCCTGATGTTTATAACATGAGTAGCGATATAACAGTATTTACAAAAAAAAGGCCCTTTTTCAATGTAACTTTATCTTGGTGTGAATAAAGAACCGGTACTTATCACATTTGTCCCAAAATATCCCGTTGAGTTACCTACACAAAGATAAGAGTGCAGACGGTTATGGTGCCATATTATTACAAGTGGTCGACTATTGTATCAAAAAAAAGGTGACGTAGTAAAATAATTATGAACTTGAAAATTCTCACCGTCGTCAATCCTGTCAAACACTTTAGACATTTTTTTACATGGTTGTAAATTTATAGACCTAACGGATTGTAAATCCTTAAAGTATTTTCGTAAATACAACTTATCGCAGTGTGTAAATTTTTGAGGGACATTTCTTTAATTGTTTTAATTTTGATGTTGTTCGCATCACTGGTAAAGATATGGCTCATGTAGAGTTCTTTACGTAATTTCTGAACAAAGATTTGATAAAAATAAGGCAAGACCAAATAAATTCTCTGTAGGTGTCTTTGTTAGAATGAAATAGAACGAAGTTGGATCCCAAAAAGTGTGGACCATTCAGAATAACAGATGCTTTAGACGGTGATCAAAGAAACATTGACAACTCTAATGTAGAGCAGAGTTAAGAAAGAGAGGGACAGTTAGTATCCCTTATGTTCGAATAGCTTGCAATTTTTTAATAGACGTACACTAGTGGTATTCCGTAGCCGTAGCTTAAGAGAAATCGGTGTCTACTCTAGCAGTAGTCCGTGAGTACGCGGTACGCGGTTGCCCTGGTGGGGTTTGGTTTCGAGGAAACCATTGACTGTGGCGATCCCGAGGGGATGCGCGAGATTGGGAATTGTGAATTCCTGGGCTTAATGCCGTAAAGTTAAAAAATGCAGTGCTATTGAGCTTGTTTATGTGAAGTCCTTGAGTTAAGTGGTGTGGAATCAATATGAAGTTGAATTCCCATGGTTCGTCAATGCTCCTTTGAGAATATTTCTTTTTCTTTGTACTATTGAGATTTGTTGAAGTATTTTGAGTAACTTTAGCTTATTGAGATAAGAAGTTGAGTTTTATGAAGTTTAGTTCAACAATATTGTGTGGTCAGAGTTGGCCGAGCGGATGATACTTTGTAGAATTTCTCTTTCAGAGTAAAACACACGAGGACGTGTGTCTCGCAGGATGGCCGTATCGGAGTGGTCAAAAATGGTCAACGCAATGGTCATCACATAAGTGGATGCTACAAAACGCAAGTGTCACCTGCGGCTAGTTTCGTGACGCTTCGGCAGAGTCTCGGTGCGGCGCCGGCGGTGCTAGAGAGCCCTAGGAGAGAGGAACGAACAGTCGTGGACGACAGTCGTGGAAGACGGTCGTGGAACGAGAGTCGTGGAGACTAGTTGTTCTAGAGTCGTGAGATGATCGCTGAGAGCGATATGTGATAGGCGGGCGTACCGAGGAACTGTCTTACGTTTTGATAGTGTCCATTTAGTGTTAGCAGTTAATGAAAACTGTTCAGTGCATAAATAAGAAAAAGACAGTTAAGACTTTAAGCGTGACTATAGTGTTGTAAGAACTATTGTGAAATAGCAATAAAAATTGTAAAGTGAACATTATCGTTGTTTGCATTGAATATCCTGATATTTAGAGACAAAGATGTCAGATAAAGATCATTCTTCTCCGCCCACCCTCCTGTCTGTCTGTTGTGTTGTGTGTGTTTTCCGACATATATATTAAATTTTTACTTGGTAGTATTTGGTCCTAAATTATTTAAAAAGAAGTAGTTAAATAATTAAAAAATATTAAGAACTATGCACGTAACGCAAACAAATGAGAAACACGCCTGGCGGTGAATAGAAAAAAGTAACATAGTAGTCTGTAGTAGTACGTACGTAGTAGTAGTATTCATTGATTATTTTGATTATTAATATTGTTATTTTTTTTTCTTACTATTCTATTATTTAATACAAACCAAATATGTTGCATGCCGTAAGGTAAAATGTATCGGGGTAATTTGACAGAAGAAGATTTATTTTTACTTATTCGTCTCCAAATTGACACCATTTTAAAAACATACTTACAAAGCAATCATAAAATGAATTACAATAGAACATCTAAATGAATACCAAAGTTCAATGAAAACCAAACGAATTGAACAGAAAGCAACCACAAGAAATATATAAAGAATGACAAGAATTCAGTTGTAGAACATTGTGGTACATTTGTCATTTCCACACACATGAAATCCTTGTACTAGTAATATTTGTGAAATGTAAAGACAAGTTATAAAGTCAAATAAACTCAACTAATTACTGGATTTCTTGAACAAGCACCGATTTGTTCAAGAATTTTACGTTGATTTGCTAAATGTTAATAAATAGCTCGGATTTTAGGCTCGCTTTGAAACAAATTGCGATATTTTATTACGAATGGTATATTTATTTTAACGAAGGGCGGGGAAATTATTATAGAAGTAGAAGTATTTAATTTTGATAATAATTATAATTTAGAATTTGTAATAGCTATAAACCCTAAAATTGGTACAACTTTACGCACCTTTGTAAATGGACCGCTCGACTCAAAACTTTCAGCAACTACTCTGGTCCCGATGTTATAAGCGTGTCCGTGCCCTTTCTCAATTTATTGGATTCAAAGGTCCAATCTCGGGATGTTGCTGAAAATATTGTTAACCAATAAATCATATCGCATTTCA
The DNA here is from genome assembly GCA_932294325.1 of Allophyes oxyacanthae. Lineage (NCBI taxonomy): Eukaryota > Metazoa > Arthropoda > Insecta > Lepidoptera > Noctuidae > Allophyes > Allophyes oxyacanthae. The sequence goes on along the minus strand of OW028633.1, from coordinate 6,588,508 downwards.
CCGAACCTACAGACCAAAACTAGAAAATCAGAAACAGTAGCAATCCGAGGTAGTGCTCGATATTGCAAGCCCTTGAGATTTGGGGTCAGAATATGGACGCATATTTGGAGGAAATAAAATTTGTTTAGGATCGTGTCTGTATTTCCCGAATTATGAAGAAAATATATTTCTTGGTTTAAATAAAAAAGCTAAAAAATGTTTCCCAGAAACAGCTACGTTTTATTATAAATTTGGAATAGGACTTAAAGACAATTACAATAGGGTATTGTAATTGTTTTAGAAGCTATAAATTCCAAATCTTAGACTGTTTCTGAGAATAATAATACAAATCAGAACTGGGCAGCCGCGTTCGCGATCACTAAAATGACGAATGGCGAGGCGTTAAATTTGATTATTATTCATAAACTATAGCATGAACTTAATAGATTATTTAAACAGTAACGATTAACGATTAATATTGTTGTAACGAATGATTTCATAGAAACATCGATTGTAGTATCGATTATAATTATTTATAGGTTTTTAAATATTTAACTCGTACCAACAATATTAATCGTTAATCGTTACTGTGTATATAATCTATTAAACTCCTAAAAGCTTGCCATCCCGTGTAAGCAAAAAAGTGTTATTGTGTCAGTCACGGACAAGTACCTACTTATACGCTAGTGTTAACTTAGAACCTCACGTCATTCTGCACTTGCCTTTAATTGAAAGCGAAGCTCCTAAAAGCGGCACGTGATTCTCGAAGGATTACACAAAGGCGTACTACGCTATGCAGTTTGCAAATGTTGAAATTATTTTCTTCGTTGATAAGTCTTTATTTCTCGTATCAAAAGTTGATAGACAGTTGAAAAGGATATCGTAGGGTAGTAGTTTGTACCTTTACAAAATAATAGTGTGCTTTGTTACAAATGTCTCTTGCTCGTTTTGGCTTTACTTGCTTCAATCGCTAAGGTTGCATTACACTTTCGATCGATAATAGTTTTTATTCATTCTATTAAAAGTCCCAGTATTTGGAACTTTTATATCGAACTAGCTGTGCCCGCGCTATTACTTAGTATTTACTTAGCATTATTTCTAACTATTTTTATTTTTTCTCGACTGCATCTATGGTATGGTATAGTATCTATGCATAGCGGGATGTTAAATAGCCTATAACCTTCCTCAAGAATGGGGCTACCACAAACATTTTTTTTTTTTTCAATTTTTTTTTTAAAATCCTACTTGTATTTCCAGTCATTAGCGCGTTCAAACAAAAAGAAAAAAAACAAACTCTTCAGTTTTATTACATTCTAGATAAACAATCATTACTATTATTTTATCTTTAAATGATCTTGATGATTTTATTATTTGATCATGAATGTAATTGTTTATTTGATATTAAACTTCCACTTAGTAACTTTATTTTGACATAGTGGATCAAACCTTTAGTTTTAAAGTGACTTGTCATTAATCAAGTGACATTGTGGCTCAAATTTTTCATAACCCTTCTTATAAGTTAAAATTACTTTAAAGGACAATGCAACTAACTGGCCCAATTTTTTTAAAGTAGTTGCCCAAATGTGAAACCAATGGCAATTGACAGATCTTATTGCCACTAGTAACTTTTACTATGGCAACAAAAAAATCTACCCGAGTAAAAAAAAGATACGACCATCAGAAGGAAAAAATATGATTTATTATAAAATTCGTTAAACTTGTTTTTGATTATGAGAAATAGTATGGTAGGTTAGGAGGGAGGCATTTATAAAGAAAATACGAAGGAGTAAGTATTTTTGGTATAATAAAATAAAAATCATTTTATTTATTTTCATTAATATTTTTACAATCATTATGTAATGAATTTATACTTATTAATTAATCATTACCGATAATATAAAGATCCAAAAAAAAAAAAAAACATACGCGTCGAATTGAGAACCTCCTCCATTTTTTTGAAGTCGGTTAAAAAAAGTGCGGAGCGATGGATCACATTTTGATGTCCGGGCCATGCAAAGGACCATTAGATATTATTTAGATGTGGTAGGGTCCTAAGCCCCTTTGTCACTGCGACCTGTGAAGATCTATTGTGGCACAAAGTACCATACGACAGTACGAGTAATAACATGGGCTCAAACACCAATTGCTCATCTACCAGATATACAACTGCAAGAGCAATTATTTAAACATCTATACCTGTAAGGTACCGTTAACCAATACATGGCAAAAATATTTTTTCGCACTGCTGTGGCGACTTTTAGTTCGTGCTCTTATAAATAAAACATCGGAATCAGGCAAATAAAAATCATTTAAATCTGTTAGTTCCGCTTCGGCATAATTATAATATTTCAATTAAGTAGGTACGCCAATTGTCGCCACCGCGTATGTGCTCACTATAAAGTTTTGATTATGAATTCAAATATAGTACCATAATGACAGACTTTATGCAAGTGCATGCGTGGTTGACTGCTGGGTTTCGGCGCCATTATTGTGTTTGTTTTTATATCTATTGCAGTGAGTATAGATAAAGTAGTGTATGAAACTGCAAGCGTAGCATAACCACCATAGATGCGGGTTTCTTCTACGGAAGAATAGAAAAATAGACCGGTTATGGAAATATTTCTACTCGTCGGTAGGATTTGGTAGCCAGCTACTTCACTAACTACTTACCCGTTGCTGTGGAATAGTTGTTTGTTATGCAAGGCTGCAAAGTTGTTATTTGGTGCGAGTGCTTGTATTGAATACCGAGCAAGCGAAGGATTCTAAGAGTGAACCACTCGCTTCGCTCGTGGTTCAAAAATATTATCCTGAGCGTAGAGCGAGGGATTCAAAGGCACGAGACGCAAATAATTTTGCAGCCATGCGAAACACTCAACTTTTCAAAATTACCTCCTACTTTTTTCTTTTTAAATAACTACTCACTATACCTTATACAAAAAGTAAATAAAAGCAATAAAAAACCCGACTACTTAAAAAGTGAACTATAAATGAATAAAAAATCACTTTAAATAAAAACTGAAAAGAAAAAAACTAGTATTAGTAGTAGAATTCTAATGCGGAACATAGCGACTTTAACAGTCGGGAGTCGGGACCCATTAAAAATTGCGACCGACTCAAATCTTCCCAATAATGAGTCCCGAACTCCCGACTGTTATAGTCGCTAGTCGCGTTTATTCAGTTTTTATTTAAAGTTGACATTTTAAGCAGTCGGGTGTATTGTTTATTTTTTTTACACTTTTTGTTTAGTTTTAAGTGAGAATAGTTGCTAACCAACTTTAAATCGTTATAGATCCTAAATGGTCATACGAAATGAAAAATGATAACAGAAACCTAAAGATGATTTTCAAATACCTATTCAATGACACCCCACTTAACATAGTTTGTTGACTTTCATTTCTATCTTTTCCACAATATGTCGTCTACTTGTCGCCATATTGAATTTTAATTACTGTCAGGTCTTTAGTGACACTCGCAAGAATAAGACAAATCTATTGACGTAAGAATCATTAAAATCGGCCCTCGCGTTTGGTGTCTAGAGCGCCACAAAGGAATAAACATACATACATAAGCTGATAAACACATTACCCTCCTTTGCATCGCGCAGTCGGGTAATAAGCAGTCACTAATTATACGTTTACTTTGAATCAATATCGCATAATCAAATCAAGTTTAACGGATGTTATAATAAATATTTTATTTTGTCTCTTAGGGTCGTATCTTTTTTTTACTCGGGTAGATTTTTTTGTCGCCATAGTAAAAGTTACTAGTGGCAATAAGTTCTATCAATTACCATTGGTTTCAACTCTGGGCAACATGTTTCAAAATATTGGACCAAGTTTCTATGGAAGAGTTGCATTGTCCTTTTCATCGATCGCCAGTATTTACCTTTTGGAGGCATTACAGAAAATGGCTTTCCATCCCTTCAACCTAGCCTATTAAGATTAGTTAACATGAGATTTTAGCACTGAGTGTCTGCAGATCACTTAAGTTTTAAGAAGAACGTACAAACTCTTACAGAGATAATGAATTCTTAAATCAGTTTTCCCAGTATTCCAAAAATTTAAATTAATATAAAAGATGGATTTTTTTTTTCTAGAAAATCATTTGATATATAAACAAATTGAATTACAGAAAAACTAATATTCTAGAACAACATTATTTTCGATAAATATTTCATTGGGCAACACTAAAAGAATAAAGTCAACTACCTAAAAAGCAAAGATGAGTTACCTTCCCCACAGTCAGGGTTGCCAGATGTTAGGCTTCAATAGGACATGATTAATGCTTGCTTTTTACGCTTAAGAAAAATTCACCTTAACCTCGGATTTCTTTAGGTTTTCATCCCGTCATCCATGCCATTTTCTTGAGTTCTCGTTAATTATTTGCGGCTTACTTTAATCTATACGATTCAAGTTTTAATTATCACTATCTATCATCCTAAGCTTTTCCTAAGGATCTTTAGGTCCAGTCCTTCCAGCTTTTATTTTAGAGTGAATATTATTATTAACTTTATTACTAGCCTGTATTAATTGTCCAACTCCAGGACCAAGGCCCCAAACTTAAATGGTGTTATAGATTCTATCTCGCTTCCAAGGCAACCTCTTCGGTTTGCAATATGTTACCTTGTTCAACTTCTTTGATTTCTATCAGGCAGCCCTACGGCTATCGAGTCAGAATGAATAAATGACGATACTTTTTCATCTTGGTAAGGGATCAGAGAACTATAAATTATTAAAGACGTTTCCCGAGCGGAGAATAAAAATACTGAACACTTGAAAGTAGATTACGGGGACGATAGCGAAATAAAAATTGTCTAACATTATCCAAACTTCAATTATATTGATGAAAAGATTGAAATTGAAAGTGAAGTGCGTAATAGTGTTAAGACTGAGTGAAGAGAGAATAATGATAAGCATCTAACTGAATCAATCAAATCAGCCCATTTAATAAATCAGCTGGAAATAAACTTTATCTAAAAAGACGATATTATATCACTTCAGAATCACTACTCACCTTGTTACTAAAATCGTAATAAGGATGCATGAGATAAAACCAAAACTCGGATCCAAAACCAAGGCATGTCTAGTCAACGTCCAACAGAGTTACACTCCTTTGGATAACTTAACTTTTGAAGCTATTTCAACGATTCGTGGCATTTCGAGAATTGTTCTAATCTTCTCTGCAAACTTCCGTTATAACGTCACCCTTTATCTCTCAATTCTAGATCAGCTTGAAATTAGAAATAGAATGGAATTGAGTCTAACAATGGAAACTGATACTATTGCATTTGCAGTAAAGGTTAAATACAATAGCAATTTTAAATTAAACATTGAGAATTCCAATGTAATTGAAAAGTCAATCAATACATTCATAGAATTAATTCAGTTCAATGTTCCTCAGTATTTGTTATTTTTTGGACAATAAAACATTTTATTCCATGAATTAATTATTGTAGCTACAAACTTTGCAACAATAAAGCCACCATGTATTTCAATAGCTTTCATAAGTACTAAAGTAATGTAAATCTGTTTCTCATTAGCTATAAAAAGTTGAACGTGTACAATCAATAGAAAAGTCGAATTTCAAAATTGCTGATTATTTAATTAAAGTTAATGTAACACATGATTTACCAGATTTGAAATCCGACTTTTCATCACTTATTTTTGATGTTGATTGTATTAAAACAAAATCCAATCAAAAGAAAACTCTCAACCTTCATAATCCAAATCCGATGTCAAAGAACAAAACTAAACGGTGCCTCAAACTTCTCCCAGAACTTCCTTGGAGCACGCGGAGCTGTAAAAATAGACATAATCATAGAAATTCGCCCATTTATACGTCAGAGCGCGCTCAGTGTTACGAGCGTTGGTCCCCAAGGTGTGCTGAGAATCCATATAAAGGTTATCTCTGTGTGAGATATTCAGAGGTCTTATGTGGCTGTATATTTTGAGTGCGGTGAGATGTGTATGTATCACTTCTACTTATAGCGCGGTAGGTACCCCAATACCTGTGGGCTGTACGAATATACATTTTATGGTGAATACAGTATAGAATAGAATATTCTTTTCCGTATATTCTCATCCGCGATTTATTTTGCGAATTGAGCACAAATCAAATAGAAGTCGGTAGCTAGTATCCGAATTTGGTTGACTTCATTTGGCACAAAATCCATGTGTGTTTGAAATACAAAAATAGTACTATCACATCTTATTGTATGCTTGTGAGCCATGTCATGACTTTAAGCAAATAAAAAAGACTTTAAGAAAAAGTGAAAACCGACTTCAAAAAGCTAAAAATTATAAAACAATTTTCTTAAAAATCATTACTTACTTACCTACTATAATTTTTCTTAAAGTTTATTTTATTTTTCTATTTTAAGTGGCATAAATAATACAGAAACATGCGATTACAGCGATTGCGAATGATATGCTGTTATTCATTCAAGAGTTCCATTGTCTATCTTCGAAGGTCTTCATCAGATCTTCACCAAATTTAAATGGGACCACCTCGGGAGATACCCTTTCAAACAAAAATAATTTTCAAAATCGGTCTACAATTGGCGGAGTAATCGGGTAACAAATATACAAAAAAAAAAAACATACAATCGAATTGAGAACCTCTTCCTTTTTGGAAGTCGATTAAAAAGTATACACAGTGTTCAAAACAGTACAGTACTCATATTACTAGGTCTACTGACAGAATTACATTCTGTAACGACATTTCACTCAAACATAGCGATAATTACATATTGTCACGTCACTAGTCCATTATTTAGCACCAAGTAATTATCACGTCTCGTCCACTTCGTCTTGGAAGCCGGAAAACGTCGGATGCAGAACGCAAGGCTTCTCTATAATTGGAGAGTAATTGCCATAATCGGTACGCTCAACAGGCTGCTCGGTAGTGCCAGTGTCATTAGTTCACTCGGAAAGTGCAGTAGTAGTACCTACTGTTGTTATAAGTTAATTGTTACCTTTATTTTGTACAATAAAAATGTTACAACAATTTTTATAAAGATCTTTTGAACACAATTTGATGACATACAGATTTTTGTTATTGAATACTGGCAAAAATTATCCGATTATGCTTTTTTATTTCGCTTAGCAACCATTCAGCTAATTGTTTTAAAACGACTTGTCTTCCGTCTAATAGTGCTTGAACGAAATAAGTAAGAAGTTATTCTAGTCTAAAAATATAATTATTAATTTTTTTAAAAGCTAAAACATTATCAGTATCATTCAATATTTTTATTTCATGTAAAGTGTTTTATCTCTACTTAAATTTTAATAGAATCACTATAAACTGAATTGTGCCTTTTCAAGTGAGAATATTTATTTATTTAATAAACTTCACATTACTGTAAGTACCAATATTGTGTAGGTAAAAACAAAAACAAAAAATATAAGATGTCATTGAACTTGCTTTTCTTGTCCTTATTAAACTAGATCCAGCTCCACTCTTCACTTATCATTTAGGTACCTCTCCATACGGATGTTTACGCATGTTAATATTCCTCAGTACTTTGTGTACCATCAGGTGCTTCCATTATCATACCATCGTATAAAGTACCCAAGTACAGTTGAAGTTCTCTTCTGGGAGCCTCGCCACTTACCCCGCTATAGGCCGTCCTCCACTTTACCGTCTTTATTATAAAACTTTTGCTCGTTCAACAAACACTGTGCATTACACATTGGTGTAATATACTACCTTTATGAGCTAGCTAAGGACAAGGCTATGTTGTTAGCGGGTGTTATAATGGAAATTATATTTACGGGCAAACATAATAAGGATGGTCGTAATGATATAACATACCAGTCTAAGCTGGAACTATGTTTAGAGTTTGACCTCAATTGCAATGTTGGAGAGGGCACTAACTTTAGCACTACTAACATTGTTGAAGACGAAGGAATAATATATGCTTTTAATTTGGTTCTCTCGAGACACGAACATTTGAGAATAGAAAATGTAGGTAATGAAGTGCGTCATTATGGTTGAGATTTTAGAAAGATTTGCTTAAATATGAAATAACGAACCAGGAATTGAGATTAATGATTTTACTTATTTTTAGGACATATTCTGCTACTATCTAAATTAGAAATAAAGTTCCATTCCATACTATCTTGTCGTAAGTTGTCTGTTTAGTTCACACGCTACTTTTTGCTTCGTACGAATTGAGGAATAGGTAAGTTTCGACACGGGTGCCTTTAAGAAAAGAGTGCCCCAAAGAGGTCGGTAATGCATCAGTGGCTCCTTTGATGGTAGCGGTAATAATAATTTATTATAAAGTAAAAAGTATGCTTGTTGTTTTATGATAAATAACGATAAGGAAGTGAAGTTAAATAAAAATTCTCATAAACATTGTTTGAACAGCATACATTAAAACCCGCCTTCCGATTTTATCTTTAAAGTAGACAAATCACTTGCTCTTTCTGCGGCGGATTTTTGCAAGGAAAAGAAGGAATTCTAAACCTTTCCATAAATGTGTCGCGAACGTCGGTTGGACAGGTCTGTAATTGAATAAGTGTCCCTTTACGTGAAGCACTCTACCCGTGCGATGTCGCGGCTTATATAGTAGGTACTTTAAACTCTCAATAGGTGATAATTATGGTGACTTTTTAAAGCAATTGAAAAAAAAAATTGTTTGAAATTGGATCTGTCGATTGTTTTCTTTTTTAATTACTTACGTTTTTAGCACGGCCATCTATATCTAGTAGGCATTTTACGTTTACTTTTTGTTTTCGTAACTAATTTATTTATGTCTTTAATAAAAGTCTATGATCAACAGTAGATCAGAAGATAATTTAGAATAAAATTTATTTTTATTATTCCATAAGTGGGTGGAAATCTTTTAAGTCGTCTTCAAAGGGTATAAGAATTCTGACATTTCCATAATCATTTTAGATTCGTCCCTGACCCAAAATTTGGTATAATAAATCATTGTTTTGTCTAACTTTTTGGAACACGACTGCATAATTCCTTCATCAGAAACGTCTGTTTGACAAGCAATATTATACATTCAAATGAATAAGCACGCAAATACCAGAATTGCTTTGGTTTCTAATACAGAATTTGTTACATCGAATATTCGCTCTGGATCATCGAAGAAAATAGTAGCCTTTACATAAAATAAAAGCAGTGGCTCATTTTATTAATTGAATAATTATTGTGTTTTCAAAAAATTATTAACCTTGCAATTTCAAAGGCAAAAGTGAAGAAAAATCTTCGACATAATCGTGCTCCATCTTTGACTTAGCTAGAATATTAAGTCCTGGCGATTCATCATTAGCCTGTAGCAGTCCACTGCTAGACATAGGCCTCTCCAATCGCACGCCATCTGGCTCTATCCTCGGCTACTCTCATCCAGTTGTTACCAGCCACACTGCGAAGATCGTTGCTCCACCTAGCCTGAGGGCGTCCTACCCTATGTTTCCCGATTTGCGGTCGATTACTTTGCCAAAAACTTTGTTATTGGACTGGCTTTTCACTATTCACTATGGTATAAGCGATTCCCATGTAATAACTCGTGCTGACGTTGAGTCGATTATCTCTTCAAGATTATTTATTGTAACACTTTCATACTTCCATGATGAATATCTCATATAAATCTTCTATTACTTTATTCTTCAGATTTAAGAGCCTTGCTCTTATCGGTTTAGTTGATGCAGCTCTTTCCATTGTCCTCTTTCTCATATATTACATTGTCTTATAATATGTGATATCTTATGAATTCGACATTTTATGCATTTAGTTTAATCATGTACCTATCATCAATCAATCGTCCCGTTGTTATTTTAAATTAATTTTGCGATGTCACCTGCAATACAATGAGCTTTTAAGCCTCAAAATTAATACCATTTGTTCTAACCAAGTCTGGTTCACCAGGTATCAGATCAACATATTTTATTATTATCTTTCCATCGAACGTTGAGTTTTTGACGTAAAAACGTTTTGTTAACCTTTTTCATTGTTTGGCACTGGACGTTCTGTTGTTCGAAAAGCAAGAATCGACCGTGAAAAGCCCTCAACAGTCTGTTTTTACAAGAGAATTCTCTTTGTGAACATTATTGCCTAGCGGTTTAAGTTTGCTTTGCGGTATAAAAGTAAATATGCTTTTACTATATTTTCAGGATTTTTTAGATGTTGGGGTGACGCTATTTTGTATAACTTATAATTTAGTTAATAAGAAATTTTGTTATTCAATCAAAAGATTAAATTGAAATATTTTTATCTACGTATTCTGTAAGGTTTTTTCCTCTGGAAGCTAAAAATATTTCCATTCGCGCAAAGCTAGAACTAATATGAAATGAACAATGAAGTACGCATTAGTACGAACTAAGTAGAGTAGTTAACAATTAAAACGAGACTATAAATCATCTAGGGAGTAAGTGGCGTATTATACGGGTTTGAGACGAGACCAATATAATTAGATCTTTTATTTGTAAAGTGATGTTTGTGGCTAGGGTTCAATTAAGGCTAAGTGTATTTTACGGGTTTTCTGATGATAGCGTTTAGTACCTATCTAGATAATTCTTATATTAAACCGAAGAAAATGATCTGAGGCCGCAGACTTTGAGGTCTTAGGGCGCGTTCCCACTGTGAAGTGACGACAAATATAGTAGAATAGAATAGAATTCATGTAAACCTGATATGCACTTATGAAATGTCAAGACTCTAGGTGCGCGGTTCCAAATAATAGGTCTTATAGAGAAGAACAGGCAAGAAAATCCATTTAAACTCTTTTAAAATAATAGATTAAAATCTTGATTAGTACAATGTTGTAGTAAGAACGGCGAGAATGAAAACTAAGAATACCATAATAAAGATTTGCCTCTGAGTAAGATTGCCATGGCAACAAGCTGACCCGTACCGACAGACGGCCCCCGTTCACGAGTATTTTGTTATAGCTTTTATATTTAAATGGTGTTGTTCACAGCACGGCAGAATTTGATAACTGTCTAACCTAGAATACATCAATGATAAATAATCGTGACGGCATAGCGAGAATAAGCCCTAAAGCCAGACAAAAGCCAGACAAAATAGACATTCTAAAGCCAGACAAAATAGCACACTCAAAACCCACGCTTTCAAAGAATAAATAAGCGATAACGAACGATGTTTATGGAGAGGTATAGAAATACACTTTCATTAGTCTATAACAATTCACTGCTGGACTTAGGCCTCTCTAATCCCATGCCATCTGGCTGGATCCTCGATCAATCGTTGTTTGTCCATCAAAAGGTTGTCTAGAAAAGATCGCTTCAAGCGATAAGACCGCCCATTGTGCATTGTTTTAGCCTGTATATATTGTATATATATTGTATGTTTTATTTATGTTGGTGTGTAATAAGGCATATTTCTACACTCTTCTATTCTATCCTCGGCTTCTCTCATTTGTTACCAGTCACACTGCAAAGATCGTCGCTCCACCTAACTTGAGGACATTCTATCCTACGTTTGCCGATTAACGGTCTCAGAACACGTCTACACCAACAGTCATCGGTTCTACGGCTAATATGGCCGTCCCATTGCCTTTCCAGTTTGCTAATTCTGTGGGCTATGTCGATTACTCTGCTTCTCCGTCTCCTTTATCTAGAATGACACTTTAGTAAACAATAATCCTTTCCTTACCTATTGATTAAACGTCTATTTCTTTGACCTTGACACTGTTTCATTGCCCAGAAAACTTTGAAAAGCCTCTCAAGAAAAAAGCTGTTCTGTATTCAAACCGTGTTTAGCGGTTACTTCGACCTTTTAGTTGCCGCGTAGAACCGTTACCACTTCACTTGATGGCAGTTGCTTCGGAGTTTAAATGTCCTTGGAACAGTATCAGACAAGTATTAGGACAAGTGACGTTGTTTTTCTTTGGGTGAACAGGAAAATGTGTATCGCTAGGCTCTCCGCTCCCAGCAAATGCTGAGCTAGCTATATCGGCATGAGCATGCTTGACAGCATATTTATAATATTTTATAATTTTTATTTGATTTTTTGTAGTGTTTATTTATTTAAATAAAAATTAATGCACACATAAAATACATGAGAAATATGAAGTAGGAGCATAAAGAGGTGAAAGGTGAGGTGAGGTGGTGAGAGGTGAGGAGGTGGGTGGAGGTTAAGAGGAGTTGTTATTTTATCTTTAATTTTCCTCTTCTATTGCCACTGTGTCTGTGCTGAATAAGTGTATTTTCTTTCTTTTTTCTTTCTGTAGCTAATGATCTATACTGTATATAGAGGCGACACGAAAAATAAACGTCAGGCGCCACACGCGAGAAGGAGGAGCGTGGCGGGGTGAAAGAGAATAGTAAAACAGATGCATGAAGTGCGGCGATATAGTCGCATTTGAATGGGAAGGCGTAATAAAGTGCGGCGTCTCCTCTAGTACTTACATAGTTCATAATAGCTCAATGTCTATTAGCAAACATTTTAGTGAATGTGAATTCCGATCTTCTTAAATCTAAAGTTCAAAGCAATCATTCGTGAAAAAGTATCTGGAAAACATTTCATCAAAATAGATTTGTTTTTATTAAAATTATTGGACTATCACTCAAGAGGGAAAAGTTTGTTTCAATAGATTCCAATGTTTGTAAAATACTTGTGACAAAGCTATTGTGAGAGCAAATTTTCTTAACAATAGAATAAGATTCAATCACATGTAAATATTTACAAAGCTATTTACATACATTAAGAATAAAATAAAATGTTATACTAAAACATACTTTTATTTTTAATCATTTAAACTTGTTTTAGAATAAAAATAAAAATGTAATCAAAGCAGCTTTTGAGTTAAAAGGTTCGGCAAATATTTTTTAATTGAAAACTTGTGATACTAAATCTACTTGTTATTTCATAAATGTTCAAACCTAAAGCTTCATAAAATTAGTAAAATATAAAAAAGCTCTGTATTTCTATTATTAACCCCCGACAAAAAAGAGGGATGTTATAAGTTTGTAGTGTATATCTGCGTATCTGTGTACCTGTCTATGGTATCGTAGCTCCAAAATGGATCGACTGACTTCAATGCAGTTTCATTTTATCGAAAGCTAGTTTAATCGGGTATCATCTTAGCTATGTTTCATGAAAATTCTTACTCTTTTCTTTGATATTACCTGAAACCTGTTGAAATTCTGAGTGACTGTTTTTTTCATGTTTTTTTAATCTTCTTATCTGTCTACTGTCAATTTTTTCTAGTCTATTACCTACCTGTGAAAACTTGTAATTGGCCTTCCTTCACTAATACTGTTGTTACTATAATATATTCTAGCTGTAAGTTTTCTGAAGAAATAAATAAATACAATAAAATAAAATAAAATAAAATCTGTTCAGCCATTCAAAGTTACAGCTCTTTTCTAGTTGGAGTCGGGGGTTTTTGACGGTTAGGTTATATTTTGTTTTGTTGCTGTTGTTTTTATATTGTGGTGAAGATACCTTCTAAAATTATAGTTATGTTTAATCAATTCAGTTAATGTATTCTTAGATATATTTGCACGCCATGCAAATTGACGACACGGTTGGCGCAGTGGCTAAGCGATTGGCTTTCTGCGCTACGTGCCGCGGGTTCGATCCCCGCACGGAACAAATATTTGTATGATCTACAGATAGTTGTTTCGGGTCTGGTTGTGGGTGCATGTGACATGTATGTTTGTAAACTGTACCCTCGATACAGGAGAAATCTTAGGGAGGGGCAATGTTAAAAAAAAAAAGAAAAAAAAAAATGGTTAATGTGCTGAACTAACACAAATTGCTCCCACATTTATGCAAATAAATTAATTTATTTCATTTTTTTTAACACACGCATCACTACGCTTATAATAAAGAATGTCGTGAAATCATGTTCTTGCATTACTTCCAACATTGCAGAATCAGATATATTATTATAATTATAAGGTTTTTCTTTACTAGGGATAATTCAACTCGACTAAATGAACTAGAACTATTGAACAGCAGATTTCTGTTTTGCGATTTCAGTGTTCGTCCCATAGTAAAAGTTGTTCTTTATTATGAGTACTATTACCCCTTATAAGGACTTCCGCTAAGTAAAGTAGGACCTATAATTATCTTGATCAGGGCTACGAGCTATTATAGCAGGTCTAAAATTGAACTGCCTAGAATTTTTCAGAAAAGATTAGAATAAATCTTTATTTCATGTAAACCGGATACAGGCACTTACTCGTATGAAATGTCGAGACTCTAGGTACACGGTTCCAAATAGTAGATCCTATGGAGAAGAACCAGCAAGAAACTCCATGGTAACTCTTTTCAAATACATAATAAATTACCATATGTATCAGTACAATGTTGTGGTAAGAGCTGCGAGAATAATGCAATTCAATGCGAATACAAATAAGACTGGGATATCTAATAATGAATTGCCTCTGAATAAGATTGCCATGGCAGTTACGAGCTGACCAGTTCCGACAGACGGCACCCGTTCACGAGCATGACACAGAATAAGCTGACCTTTCATTGTACGAAAAGCCTATACAGTGTGAGGTCAGCTTATACTGGAAATATCTGGGCAGTTTAATTTCACCATACTATAAGAGTTCGTAGAAAGAAAAAGAAAGAAAGAAAGAAAAATCATTTATTTGCTACAAAAAACAAGACACACTAGAATGATAGACATAGGTTATAAGAAGAGGACAGGTGCATAGACAGAGAAGACATTATTTTAGGATGGCAACAATGTAAAATTGAGTAGAAAAAATAATAATTTAAAAGAATAAAAAATATGTGGGTATCTGCGACTGCGCATCACCTAATCAGTGTAAGCCGTCTAGTGTAAGCGTAGTAAGCCACCAGGACAATTAATACTCATCCAGTCGAACTCAGTTTTAAATCTTCCATATTCAGAATTGTCTTTACCTGCCTTTATCAAACCATGCATCTTAATAGTAGTTTATGAAACTGTTTCATAATACGGTATTAAAACACGAGTGTGTGTTTAAAAATCGAGCCGCAGGCGAGATTTTTAATAGTGTCACACGAGTGTTGTAATTTAAACTTTTTAATTTTATTATAGTTGCATGTGCATAAAGTCTGTCATTATAGTCCTATTTTTAAATTAATAATTAGAACTTTACAATATGAGAGTAGGTAGATAAAAGACTTTAAATAACATCACCCAACCTTATCCCGTAACACGTCGCCACCAAATCTCTGCATTAAAGTCTGCAGGTGGTTTTCAGCCAGGATTCTTATTAATGTAACAGGCTTAGCAAGAAACCACACATGCGACGGCCACTTGACCTAATAGCTTTACACTAAGCCTAGGCTTTAAAGGAAGTACTATTATCTAGCTACCTAAACGCATTACTTGAAGATGCAGATGTGAAAAACGTTTTTAATTTTGCATTTCTGAAGTAAAGTTTTTCTCTTTGGTGTGACTTTCGTGGGAAGTTGAAGGATATCTTACTTATGTCCTGTATAATTTTATTTTTATCCTAAAGGACAAAACGTAAATATGTTTATGTTTCTTCAGAAAAGAAACAAATAAAGGAAAATAAAATTAGATTTATTTGACATAGCACAGAAAGGTTTTAAAAATTAAAACATGTAAAATAAAACATGTAATAAAAAATAAAAATAAATCTTAAACCTTCTCCTCCTTCTTCTTCTTTTTCTTCTTCTTCTTTACCGAGAACTAATGTCGAACGACTCTTATCGACATTTTTTCGTACGAAGGTATCTCACTAGTGTATCATTATCTATATATTAATACTAGAAGAGAAAACGTTGTACCCCTTTTGTAAGCATATTGCGCGCACGGAGGAGTGTGAGATTTGGCATAGTTGAAGTTCATATGGAGAAGGAGTGCAGAAAGCTAAAATTACGGTCGAATTTCGAGCACAGGGCGACCACTAGTCTCAATAAATGCATCTATATGAAAACTGCTCACGTTTCGCACAAGGTAATATAGTTAACGTTATAACTCTATGCTTTTTATACTCTAAGCAACCAGCACACAAAATATAAGTTCACCCAATATTACAATTATTATAATACAGTAGTAAATCCCTTTGTGAACATCCGATCGTAACAGGACCTCCATTAATAGGCTTATCGTGATTACGTTTGTATAATCACATTAAAGCCATTGTAATGCTATCTACTTTGTATGATAGCAACAGAGTAGCAAAATCTAAATAAAATTGTATTGGCGCACTGAATAATTTTATTGTAATATTTATGTTGGTTTACTTTCTCGCAGCGTCAATTTTTTAACACGGTTTTATTAGAGCGCGTTTTTTTTAGTTTATCCGTGACCATGGCGCTTGCAACAGTGCCGAAATATCGGGAACTCAAAACAAGATATGAACATGGTAAATACCCCGTTTTTAACTCTAATACTAACGCTTTTATTAGCTTCACCTGTAACTAACTAATTAACTATGTAAAAAAATCTTGGAAGTTAAATTTGACCCACTTCCCGGTTTCCGATTGAGCAGAAATTTTGCATACACGTTTAGTTTTGATGACAAAAGCGTTTTCTTTAGTTTTTTTTTAAACTATAATATTTTTATTTTTAATATTGTACACAGGTAAACTCAAAACGTGGATTATCTAGTTCCACTTTATATACAGGCAGTCGTCCATCTATTCAACAAATTGATATTTGATTAAGTCTGTCTTTCCCTTTCTTTAATTCTGGGTTCGCCCTCTATTTTTGCGCCACTATTTACGAATTAATATACACAAAATTATTAAAATTATTATTATATGAATGATTATTATGATGAGTGATTATTATTTTATGTCTCTTGCCCCTTCTGCAAAATTCTGGCAAAATGTGCGGTTATGATAGATAAAGTAAAAATTGGCAACAGGAAAAAAAAAGACTTTCTTGATTGTATTGCTTAACTTGCTGGGATATTAATACGACACTGAAACAGATAAATACATATATACCTAAAGAATTAAATAAATGTTAAAATTAATTACACTAATTATCAACTGATCGAAGCTAATTGACGCTGAGAAATGACAGCATGTATTACCTTTCAAGTTTGGAAGCCTTTGAACCATAAAATTCTCCTTGCTTTCTAACAAAATATTACAATAACACCATTTCATTAATCATTCGACCTTTCATACCTCCAGATGACCACTAAAAGCCGAAAATTATACCCAAAAACTATATTATTTTAATTAAATAGCAGACCGCATTGTGAGCCACAATAACTAAGCATTACCTCCTATTGTTGGCCACCAGATTAGATTGCCAGACAAAAAGAAACCCAAAGTGTATTCAGATAGGATAGCATTTCTATTAAAAATAATGTTTAAAAACAACCCACAAAATCGTAAAAGCAGGGTAAATGAGATGTGAACCGCGCGATTTCAGTCAGGCAATTTGGCAAAATGACGGTAGCTGTGCTGTTAAAGGGTTGATTTTCATGTTCGATATAATTGGTGACGGGTGCGGTATACAATAAATCAAAATAATGTAGTTCGGTTTCGGTTATATTGTTTAGTTGGCTTATAGCCACACATACAATATCTACACTTTATTGCACACTAGAAAGAGAAGAAAAGATACAATAAATAGATAACCTAACCGGTAAAAAATATTATAGTTTAAAAAAAAAACTACACTCGTGTTTTAATACCTATTATGCAACAGTTTCATAAACTAGATACTATTATTCGCCAAAGATATGGTACAAAAATTATTAAACTTAATAGTTTTTCCGACATATCCGCCGTTGTATTTTTGTTAAGTGGAAGTTACTATAAATGTACTAGCGAACCGTCCCTGGCTTCGCACGGATGCAGTTTCTCTACTATCCTTACATTAAATATGAAAGTATTATACATAATTATAAACCTTTCTCTTGAATCACTCTATCTATTAACAATAACCGCATCAAAATCCATTGCGTAGTTTTAAAGATCTAAGTATACATAGGGATAGACAGCGGGAAGCGACTTTGTTTTATACTATGTGGTGAAGATAAAGATATTCATCGTTATTGTGTAGTAAGCTCTGATGTTAACCTATGAGTGCTTGCTATGCTATAAATCCGTTTTAGTATGGTATAAAAAAATAAAAAATAACCTTAGGAATATCAGACAGGACCTCGAAAAAACGTACAAAACTGTTTGGTAAAAGTCTGAATAAAAAAACTAGTCCGCTTTCATCCGACTGTAGTTGGTGGAGAGTTTGTGTAAACGAGTTTAATTTCTTCAACACAGCGGTATGTAATGCCAGCTGTTGCACAAGTATGATATGCTACTGCACGAGACGTTTGTAGTTCTAATTATACTCTGGACGTTTTTCTGTTTTCTTAGTATTGTTTGGTCGACTTTTACTAGAGGTGAGTACGATATTATCATGTCTGTATAAATCATCGATATTTGAAAATAATTTCGTCATGCAATGTCAATGACATAATCATCACAGCCTAATATCATCGCTCGATAATGACTAAATGTACGCGAACTTCGGCTTCGATAAGAGTAAGCCTATGGTCAATAACGGAGAATTTACTGTTAACGGTTTAACGATTGCTTCTGAAAATTATCTTACAGAAAACCCTAGTTATACTTTGTCGTACCTGGGAATCAAACCTAGGACCTCAGGAGCTTTTGACTACAAGACTTATGAGGCAATCTGTATAAAATTGGGATTAGTTTTAAAGCTCTTAACAAAAATCCCCGACTCCAACTAGAAAAAGAGCTGTATCTTTTGAACGGCTGAACAGATCTTCATGAAACATAGATAAGATGATACCCGATTAAACCAGCTTTTAATTTAAAAAAACTATACTGAAATCGGTCCATCGATTTTGGAGCTACGATGCCACATACAGATACACCGATATACAGATACATACTACAAACTTATAACACCCCATTTTTTTGTCGGGGGTTAAAAATCCCGCGTAGCTTAAAAATATGGTGCGCTAAAAGCGAATAAAAAATATTCATACTAGCGCATTCATATTTAACTTGTTTTGCATAGCAAACTAAGCGGAGTTTATGAAGCAAAGCACTGCTTAATAGCTTGTTTACTTACAACTCTTTCCCGTGGACATTAAGGACTACTACAGATGACAGTTTTTTTGTGAGGTTATACTTCGTGCCGCATAAAATGTCTAACAAATCCATGAGAACTTTTTTCCGATACCAATAACCTTCTTTCGGGACCAGATAATACTAATAATATTATATATTGGTATCTAATTGTCTTATCTAATATCTTCTAGTATTAAATACTTAAAGTATTTAATACTAGAAGTTGACGTTGTTGCTCATATTTATTATTTATTTATTTATACTTTATGCACTAAGTACAGAGGTGGACTTAATGCCGTAGGCATTTTCTACCAGTCAACCTAAGGGTGATGCAGAGAAAAAAGTATGGTAGGTGCACGGACAAGATAATTATACTAAAAGAAGTAAATTATGCATAGTTACTTATAACTATTTATACTTATATTACAAAATTATTAAACAAAAAATAATAATTAAATTAATTATTATATTTGACAGTCAACCGGGTCTATCTGTATCAAACGATGTGCGCTGTGAACTAGATCGCACAAAAAATCCCTCGTCTACGGTAGGCCTTATGAATAAGAGCCTGCACAGACTATAATCAAAGATGTAGTTGAACAGACGCTTAAAGGAAGTAATGAAGGACGCTTGAAACTCTTGTCTATACAATTTGGCGCCTCACGCTTCTACATTTAATTTATACAATATCTTTATTAGCTGAGTAAAGAGGTCTTTGTGAAAGCCTTTTGCAGCACCACAATTAAAGTTATGCGCTTCGGCAATTTTCGTCTGTCTTCGGAAATACGAATAATAATAAGTAGGTACTAGGGGTCGTCCAGTGGTCGAAATGAAGGTTTTAAGATTGAACGTTATTGAGGTTATTTTATCAAACTGCGGCATCCCGTCATGTGGCGTTTAAGTTCTAAGTCCATTCCATAAGGTTTATTTCGAGTTGTTAGAAATAAATCCCTTGTCGTGCCGTGCCGCCAGTGGGCGCAGGCCCTTAGGTTTCGGCGCCATTACTGTGTTTGTTTACTTTATAATTTGTTAACATGAGTATAGATAAAGTAGTGTATGAAACTGCACATAACTAGGTATTAAAACACTCGTGTGATACTATTAAAAATCTCGCCTGCTGATCGATTTTTAAACACACACTCGTGTTTTAATACCCCCCTATTATGAAACAGTTTCATAAACTACTTTTTTTTTACTGTTACATGACACTGTGTAAATACATCAATAAATACCTATTCGTATAGATGTCAGCACGAAAATAACCATTAACCCCAAACTGCCACGTCCAACCCATTATGTGCCTCGCGCGTAAAAACAAGCTAAAAAAATTATTCTCTGTATTCTGTACCATTAAATAACCGCCGAAATTAGGGCTGTTAATCTGAATAAGAACATTATATCTCAGATGTTGTTCCCTTTTGAATAATTTCTTAATCTACACCTCCTTTGTTTAAGGTAATTGTGTCGTTTTGTATTCTTTCTGCTTCAAACAGAATTGCTAGGTATGGTTTAATGAGCTGCGTTAGTTGTACACGCATTTGTTACAATATACTTATGTTCTATGACCATATGTGTGTGCATATTTCTCCAAATGAAATCCTGAAAGTTAGGGATGTTATTTCTATTTTAGATTATTTTAAAATTATAACTATAATTATACTAGTGGCGAAGCGTGAAAATTTTCATAGGGTAAGCCGTCCTAAAAAAAACCCCATAAAAAAGCATACTCACCAATTAATGCAAGACATGCAAAATCTATACCTACCGTCTCTTGTAATCTATATAGTCATGTGTGGAAGAGCTCGACCTAACTGAATAATATACCTTTTTTATCAGTTGGATGAGTAAGTAATATTATATTACGTTGGTCTATGCATTCAGCAATTCCTAAAGGGAAGCCGATGGGAATCGGGTTGTATGGACTCTTCGCCACTGCTAGATACTTTGGTTCAGTGGCCGCAAGAATACCGTGAGTGTCACGATGGCGAGTAGACACCAGAATTCGTTATCGCAGATAAGCCTAAATTTGGTACCAAATTGGTACTATTTGATACCTACCTCCATTAGAAAATTGGTACTTCTTCGTGTTTCAAAATATATATAACGCCCACCAACCTGACGTCATGGATTGCGAACAGACTAATAGATTAGGCAGTTTCTCGTTGAATACCTGCTATCTCTAAATGTGGGGATTCAGTACCTAGTTGGTAACTAAACATATCTCAGTTTCAACAGTCTGAACCAAGTCGTTAGAGAATTATGAAAAAAAAATGAAAAAACATCAGGATTTTATATAAAAAAGCCTGAATGCAAAATGCAATTTTAAAGTTTCTTTACGTATTAAAAGAAATTTTGTATCATGAAACTTACAAAGTAAACTGTAAATCTTTAGAAAAACAAATTTGCTACAAACTTAGATCCCCATGTAAATCAAATATCAAAGTGACCCTTTGCGCATAATTTATTATTCCAACTCGTTGGAAGATTAGGAGCATTTCTTTTCCTATTTTGACTGACAAAGAAGATAAATTGGTGTAATTTATCTAGGGAAATGTTTGATTAGTATGCAAATTTGAAGGCAAGAGTCGAAAGAATATTATTTTTAACCCCCGACAAAAGAGGGGTGTTATAAGTTTGTAGTGTGACTGTGTATCTGTATATCTGTGGATATGTGTATCTCTGTATCTGTCTATGGCATCGTAGCTCCAAAAAAGATGCAACGATTTCAATGCTAAATAGTAATTTATTTAAAATAATTTACTTTAAAGCTAGTTTAATCGGGTATCATTTAAGTCCGGGGTTTTTTTAATATAGTGCAGTGCGAGTTATTTCATAGATAAGTTATTAAGTTACGTTTGTGTTACCATAAAGTGTTTTCTCAAATGCTTTAGCTTAATAAAAGCCGTCGTCAATCAATAGAAAAGTCTATGAAATGTATCGAGATGACAATTTCGGGGCATGTTATTGTTTGACAGCTTATATCAATATAGTGCCACTAACTTATCTGACCCGATTATGGCGTCGCTGCCGTCGCTTTTACCAATGTCATCCCGTACAAAAAATACATTTTGAAGTCAGTTTTGTTCTGTGGCGACGTTAATTCCAATTTTGATCACCCAGTGAAAACATGGAGTGCCCTTTTTAAAACAATATGGTTTCCTTATCAAGAAAATAATTAAATGCTTATTTTTGGCTGCAAAGCAAGACAACAGAACAAAAAAAAAGGCTAACCCTAACCATTAATTTTCTTTTTGTGGTAATTTATTTGATTAATTTGTATGGTTTATAAAGAAATAATAATAAAAATAAAACACTTCTCTGTGTGCCCAGTTCAGCATTGTGTCTAGCGAGACATTATATTTTTATCTTACTTAATCTTAAAATTCGTTGTCCTACAGGTACAGCACATTACGGTGAGGACAGTGTGGGATCATTCCCATACTTCGAATACAATGTGCCACGGAATGTCACCACCGTGGTCGGCCAGACCGCCTTCCTGCATTGTAGGGTTGAACAACTTGGGGACAAAGCTGTGAGTACTTTTATTTAATTTACAATTTAATCAACCTGTAAATACTATAGATACTGCTCATGTATCCAAATGACCGCTACACAGAATGAAAATGCGAAAAAAAAAAACAAGTTACGAAGATTTTCTCTGAGTAACTTTCTGTATTTTCTTTTTTTCTAAGGGCCCGTTCACACTCGTTATCTTTTGCAAGCAGAATTGTGGATTTTAGCGTTCGTCGGCTGCCTTTTGCTTACAAAAAGTGGATAACGAACGCGAAAACACGCGATTCTGCTGCTAAAAGTATCGAGTGTGGATAAGAAAAGAAAGAAAGAAAGAAAAATCATTTATTTGCCACAAAAACAAGACACACTAGAATGACAGACACAGGTAATAAGAAGAGGACAGGTGCATAGACAGAGAAGACATTATTTTAGGATGGCAACAGTGTAAAATTGAATAGAAAAAATAATAATTTAAAAGAATAAAAAATATGTGGGTATATTGCACCGACTGCGCATCACCTATTCAGTGTGTGTCCCGAGCTGTAGCAAATGGGTGTCCAGCTCAGCATGTGCCAGGCTATGAAACCTGACGCTGATATTCTGCTGGATCCCGATGGATGGATGGATGGCTGGATGGGTCTTTAATGCTGATTTTGCTACTTTTTACACAGATTTTTGTCTTGATATCAAGTCTTCATTAATAATATCACTTTTTATACATATTTTACTACAAAAACTAACAGTAGGTTTAAAGACGTTAGATTCGATATACCTATTCTCGCTACTATACGTAGATTTACTTCAGACTAAATGTACCTACCCTGTTAATTCGTAACCACAGTATTGTTGACACAAGCTGTCGCTCTCCTGGGTATTACACGCTAGATTATCTTACCACATATAGGTACATACCAGTGTTGTAACGGATGTCGTATAACGGATGAGGATGCGGATGAGGATACGGATATTGGAAACTTAATTAATTATTATTAATCCGCCTACAAAAAACTTCACTCCTAACGAGGAAACCAAAGATAAACAATAACACGCCAACCATTAACACAAATTGTCACCTGACACCAAA
Organism: Allophyes oxyacanthae; assembly: GCA_932294325.1. Taxonomy (NCBI): domain Eukaryota; kingdom Metazoa; phylum Arthropoda; class Insecta; order Lepidoptera; family Noctuidae; genus Allophyes; species Allophyes oxyacanthae. The sequence continues at coordinate 6,564,921 of OW028633.1, read as the reverse complement.
ATCATGCCACTATCACGTGCGGCCGATCATCTGTCATAGGATTAGGACATTGCGTAATTCAACCAATAGGAACGCGTAACTCACACACCGGCCCAGAAATTAAGATCAGCGCGAGTTTAAAAACGAATCACAATTTGAGCGAACAACGCAGGTTCCCATCCGCATGGAAATTATGAGGGCGCGGATGAGGATGCGGAGCTTTAAAATCCGAATGTTTTGCGGATCTCAAAATCTATGCTGATACACCGCAGTTGCGGATGCGGAGACGGATATTCGTTACATCCCTGGTATATACGTACGTGCAAGACCTGTCTATGCCACATACAGACATATAACAAGACAGATGGTACCTAACGTTTCCAAAACATGGACATTGAACAGCCACAATCAAAGCTCATGAGACACTTGACGACAAGTAGACCAAAGCATGAATTTAGTATCTAGAATAGATCTTTATTTCATGTAAACTAGATACAGGCACTTGTGAAATGTCGAGGTGCGTAGGTATAATGGTTAAACATTGAAGAAATTAATATTGTCTTTTTTTGGTCTTGATCCATCGATGCGACTGAAGAACAGCTTCAACATACATGAGACAAGACAAGAAGTATAGATATAATTGTAATAATTTAAACCCTTGATACACAATATCTATTTGTAGAGTATAATTCTCTATGAGTATAATATAGCATTCACTGATCAGCTTGTCAGCCATGGCAATCTTAAACAGAGGCAAATCATTACCTTTTCTTATTTTTTATTCACATCAAATTACTTTATTCTTGCAACTTTTGCCACAATTGTATTAATCAAGATTGTAATCTACTATTTTAAAAGAGTTTCAATGGAGTTTCTTTCCGCTTCTTCTCCATAGGACCTACTATTTGGAACCGCGCGCCTAGTCTCGACATTTCCTAAGTGCCTGTATCTGGTTTACATGAAATAAAGATATATTATATTCTATTCTATACTTGATCGAAGTTGAAGGAGGTTGAGGTTACAGAAACTAATATTCCAAAAGATCAAGAAAACATCACTACATTCACTACACATACGTATAAAAAAAAACCTGTATTATGTTGATGATATTTTTTTAAATGACCGCAACGCGACGAAAGTTCGTCTTCATGACAAGACGAGATAATGCCTCTAAAAACCTGTTTCCGCACGAGATAATGCGACGAGAAAATTATGTCGCGGCGCTTGTTAGCCTGGATGGTGAAGATGGCATCCAGTGATGATGATAATATAACTAAACTACATTCATCTAAACTCCGGTCGCACAAACTCGGTCTGACACACTTTCTAGTTTAAATATAAATAGCCTATAGAGCCATTCTGGATGTAGACTATTCCAGTTTGCATACAATGGACTGGACTAACAAAGAGTATTGATTATTAGCTATTTTAACACTACAATCTAGACTTAAAGCCAGTAGCTACATAGCTACCGCGCAAACCAGTCAATCTGTGAGAAGTGAGAAGCAGTGCTTGCCGCAGTCTTTGTGTGAGTAACTGTTCTTCACACATCAAGACCCCTCGGTGCTTCGGAAAGCACGTTAAGCAGTTGATTCCAGTTTACATTCGAATACCTATGACAGTCATTACGGGAGAATCAGAAGCGCCGAAATTCTAAAAACCGGTTTAATCTTAATAATATATTACGTAGGTACTTGTAATATTTCTATGGCTTTATTTCAAAATATAGTAGATAATTGAAATGACATCTATTAATATGACATAGATTAATAGATGAAGCCTCTTTACACTCTTATTTTGGGACACGGTATTGCCATACAAATAAAAATTGTTTTCAAAATCCTATGATTGGGCCATGGGAATTGTTCAAGGTCTTTGAGTATCTAGAACTCAAAGTTCAAGGTACTTACAGTCTCCTTAAAACAACAAATTAAATATAAATACTCATTCATATCCAGCAAAAAAATGACAATTTATAAAACAAATTGAGAAACATTATTTCAGCACGTCCCGAGTAATTTAGATACGATGAACGCATCTCCGAGTGTTGAATTATTAAGTGACTTGACGAAAGGTCCGTTAGATATGACTCAAAACTGGGTCAAGGGAATGGAAAATGGCAAAAGTTGGTACTGAACTTTTCCTTCATTCCAGGTATCTTGGATTCGGAAGAGAGATCTCCATATATTAACGGCTGGCATCCTGACTTATACTTCGGATCAGAGGTTTCAGGTATGTAGTATTTAATTAAATATTTTTGAGTAGTGGTTTTAGCAAAGGTCCTAGAGTAAGTTTATTTTTTAGCACCCGACACAAGAATAGATTACGAGTATGTTATAAGTTTGAAACATAATGTGTGTTTGTGGCTTCCAAACGGATCAATTGATTTCAATGCTGTTTTTGTATGTGGTATTTAGCTATGTTACACGAAAATTTGTTCAGCTAGTTGAAGTCGGGAGTTTTTGACAGTTATTTAACCATTTCGATTTTATGCATCGACTACGTTCGGCGTGCCGTTTGGCCCGATCCGGGCACTTCAGGAGCTCCGAACGTCGTCGATACGTAAGATCGAGATGATTAAGTTAAGGATGATTAGTTAAAGAAACTTATACTAGGTTTTAGAGACAAAATGTATGATACAATAACGTCGAATTTGACCGATTATAGGAGAACGATTTTTTGGTCATGCAAAAATGTAGGTAATTTTTGAATGGATAAACACAATGTGAAAGATTCAAACAAGTTAATTTTGCTGCACCTATTTTGTCGATCACTGAATATCAAACTCACTGAAATTATACGCATAAAAAATATTTTTTTAAAGCAAATATTCCATTGGCAATTCAAAAGAATAGAAGACATTTTGTATGCAAAATGTTGCATAAAATTTGGTTTGCTAAAACCTACCTTCACTGTCAAAATCGGCTTCCCGAAAATTTTGCAGATAGAAGATTCAATTCTTTGAGAAAAGTTCTTCCGAAAGTGCTCAACTTTCAAATAAAACTTGAGCTTCTATATAAAACGAGAATTTCGCTGGAAACTCGTTTCAAATACATGACATTGACTGACTTAGCAAGAGTTCTGGAAAATAATCCGATTTAATATTATTTAAACACTGCTTTCTACTTCCTTATTGTTCTAGGAAAAAATTCAATACCTACGTTGGTATTTTTAATTTCGTCTTGAAAAGCTTTTAAAACCCAGCCAAGTGAAACGAGTTGCAATATAATTGCCTGATAATAAGGTTACTTATTTCACTTGAGTACGGAGAAAACAAACTATAATACAGTAAGCAGCTATTAAAGTTAAGCGCTAAGAAAATTACAAGATGTATTAACCGCTTCAAACAAGCAATTTCCAAATTTAATTTACCAGAAACTTAGTACAGCGATCACGGATAACGCCTTGCCTTCAATACAAAGTGATACAATCTACAAATTGAATCTGCAGAGGAAACCGTACATAGATCAAACTAGTAACTCCAGATCTTATGCTACTATCTCGGAGTTTCGCCCCCGAACTTTAGATCAAATAGGTATTTACTAAATCTGTTTCCACCAGGTGATCAGGCCGGAGAAGTCAGAAAATTGGACGTTGCAAATAAAATTCCCGCAGGAGAGAGACGCTGGTATCTACGAATGCCAAGTCAATACGGAACCCAAGATGTCTTTGGCCTTTCAACTCAACGTCGTTGGTAAGTTCCAACATAGCAATTACTTTAATTTCTAATCTATCGAAGGTTGGTACGTGCCCGAAAGTTTGTAAAGAAATGATTTTGGTAACTGTAGTTTAGTTCCAATTAAGATTGGGAAAACTTTTTGTAGCGTAGGCAATAAATGGGACGAAAAAATGTAATTTGATTTCAGATTATATAAAAATGTTTAGAAATACATAGGTAAATAGAAGATTTTCAATTTAATTAAACTCTATAGTAAAGTAGTATAAAATTTAAAGTCAAAATAGAAGCAAATTTTTGTAAAGACCTAAAATAAGGTGTCAACGTTCCCGTTAAAAGTCTAATTTTAACAGCCGCATTGCAGACTCGTTGAGAAGAGTTTTTATATCAAAACACAAAAGCTACCGTAGCAATTCTTTAGCAAAATGATTTGCTCTTACTCCAGAAATGCTTGCTTCAACATTTGGCTTTCCAAGCTTCATTTTGTGTTGCTTTTTCCGTTAATTGTTGAAAAGGGCATTTAAGTTGTTTTATTTTACACAGCCACTTTCAACTTTCTTACTTCAAAAGTACAGGATTGTTTATTTATTTTCGCTATTTACATGTATATTTAATTTAGAAAAAAAGCAGTGGTAGCCTAACAGTTGAACGCATGCCTTTCATGCAGGAGGGTCTGAGTTCGAAACTGTCCCGTAGCTCTGACTTTTCGAATTTATGTCCGGATCGCAATTTGATTAACACTTGCATTAACGGTGATGGAAAACATCGTAAGAAAATCTGCACAACAGTTCATATGTAGTCCGCCAGCCCGCACCAGCTCTCCTCATTTTGAGAAGAGGCCCGTACCCAGCAGTGGGACAGGAATGGGCTGGACTTATTATTTACATGTATATTTAATATCTCAAATCAAATAACCAGTGGTCTCAAATATACAGATAGTTACACTTTTCACGCCTTATTGTAGTATTACTCTCTAAGTCCTTTTAAGTTGACTCGCCATTTTTGAAGAGCTTAACAAAATTGGTAAAATTGAAAATTCTTCCCAAACTGTAAACTGGGACAATATTTATCAAAGAATATCTCAAAACCAGAGCCTAGGCGTCAAATAATTTTAATAAAGCATAAACTTAGTGAAATAGGAGCATTCATTAACGACGTAGTCTAAGTTTCGCCGCAAACTTTCCAACTACATACAATACAAAGGCTAAAACTGGCGTCACTTGACATTGCAATTTTCCAAGCTTCCTGAGCACTTAATGCTTCGCTGTCTTGCCACTTGCCTCCCTTGAGCCGCTCTAATGACACAGCAAAACATGCTACCAAACTTGAATATTTACGAAGTAAATGGGTCAAACGGTAAGAAGTTTTGGGGGTTGCGCGGCTTATCGACGGCAGAGTGAGTTTTGATTTTCAGTGAAATTATTTTACTCAATACCAAACTGGTTTCAATCTTTAAATTAGTTGAAAGAAATGAAACGACGCGGACGGCATTACATAATCTTACAAGATCACACCATATGTTATTTGCACACAAAGAAAGTTGAGAAATGTGACTTCGGCAAGTAAAATACCCAACTAAAGATATTTTTTTGTGAATATCATAAGCAACGTAAAAGAAAATATTGGATTCAAAGGCTTGGTCTTAATCTAGTCCAATAAGCATTTCATATAAAACCTAATAAAAAAAAATTCAAATAAGGTCGGAAAAAATTAAATCTTTCTTTCATGTTTGTAGTAAAGGCTTACAACGTAAATATTAATAAGTAGATATATTATTTTGTTTTAGTACCAACGATAACGTTAAACAAATCTTATTTACATTTCATCATTCATATAAGCTCATCGCTAAGAAAGAAAATGTAAATGTTACTTCTCTTAGAACCTCCATTATTTTTATAACTGAATTGGGATCTCAAGAAAGTTTAACTTTCTTGGAAACTGCTTTGCTTAATAGTTATTGTTAGTTGTCACTGCAGTTACCAACTACAATGCAAATTTGAACTTGTTTACTAAAATGATCATTCTCTTTATTTCTGTACACGCCCGCAAGAATTTTAAGATCGTGTTACAAATTAATATTTAGGGAAACCAGCAATTTGTTTTCATTTACAATGTTGGTATTTTCATGACCAAATTTTTTGTACATCCACATAATTTTCGAATAACAACCCCTAATTTTCTTTATCCTTGCTTATTAGCCGTGACTTTACAGAAACTCTTGCATGAACCCTCTTGAACTTTTCAAATCCCCGGATAACAATGTGAAATGAAGGCTTCAAGGCAACCTTTGCCAGATTTAATCTTAGCCTAATTTTTTCTTCATCGTTTTAAGAGGCGTTTACTCTCTACTGTAGACGTGCTGTATCACGGTTTGAAGGTACTTGATAGGCTCTTGTGTCTTTAATATCTTAACAGACAACATCTCTTGCGAAATTAGGCCGGTTAAGAAAGAAAATGAGTTTTTTTTCGCCATTATACCATACACTTATATATTCATAGAATTATTATTGTTATGGAGAACACTTGCGTTGTTAAGAATTTCGTTTGTATGAGCCGAGTGGATTTCGCGAATATATTTCTCATAATAAGTAGTATCATTTGAATTTTAAATGCCGTCACGGTCTGGATAATGTTGAGCTAGGAGATTTGGTTTTTCGGTAATTTCAGGACTCCAAAATATTAAGGTTGGGATATCTTTAAACTTGGAATGAGTTGTTACAAATGTATGAAGTGTTTTGCGAATGTCTAGATCAGTTAATTTATTTTCTTCTTCAGTTAGAATTACTTAAATTAATTCGGCGACTTTGGTTTGTTTATTTTACGACATAGATTCCTGCAGATAAGAATATAACATAGCTTCTCAATCCAATTCAGTTTCAAAATATGTTTTAGATACAATATTGTAATAATTTTAAAATAAAACTTTTCTCTATAAACAGCAACGTTATTAACAGATAAAAAACGTGTGATTTCGATGTAACATATACATGTATAAAGAGAACTAAAACTACATAATATGTCGGTAACCCCTATGTATATACATATTTTAATGTTTATGTGTAATAAATTACTTAGGTTCTACTTATCTATATTAACCTCACCTAATAATAATAATGACTAGTGCATCTACCATGTCTTTTTTCTACATCACCCTAAGGTTGTCTGGCAGAAAATGCCTTAGGAATTAAGACCACCTTTGTACATGTTTATATAAAAAGCATTAATAAATAAATGTTATGTTTATATACGAGTAAATAAACGCATGTTCTATTCAATGTAAATTAATGATTTTCTAAACAGTTCACTTGGACATCTGTCTATTCTATCTATGTACTGTATCGTCATAATGATTATTGGCATTGTCTTTGTCAACAGAAGCGAAAGCACACATTCTGGGTCCTGTCGACTTGTATGTTAAAACTGGCAGCTCCCTGTCGTTGACGTGTATATTGAGTCAGGGTCCACACGACTTGGGCACCATATTTTGGTATAAGGGTAAGCATATTCAAATATTTTTGTTATTAGACATTTGATGTCTCAAACTCTCAACACAACTCAAAACATAGTTAAACTAGAAACAAATTTGCTTAAGCAAAAATATATTAAACTGTATCTGAAGTAATAAAAACAAAAACAATCACTTCTCAGGAAACAATCTTATGTATTAAATAAATAAAAAACTTCTGAACTTCCACATTTATGTAAAAGAAAAGCAACAATAAACTCACCAATTGAAACTATCACTTAAAGAAGACCATTTTTTTAACTTAGACTATTGTTTCCAGGATCAAACATAATAGAGTATAAGGAAGTAGAAGAGAACGAGTTGGTGGAAGAACCTCGTGTGAGACTAAAGACGGAATGGACGGAGCAGCTGACGTCAAGACTGACGATTGAGAAGCTGCTGCCGGGCGATAGCGGGAACTATAGCTGCGTCCCAACTATGGCTGAGGCAGCATCAGTTAACGTGCATGTTATTAATGGTGAGAATTTTTATGGATTTTGAGTTATTTACCTTTCATGACGTTTTTGGATTCATGTGCGGCTTAGAATTTGATTATCACTTGCGATAACGGTGAAGGAAAAACATCGTGAGGAAACCTGCACACTTGAGAGGGCTTCATAAAGTTCTCGATGGTGTGTGTAGTCCCCAACTCGCACTAGGCCAGAGTGGTGGACTAAGGCCTAACCCTTCTCATTCTGAGAATAAGCCAATACCCCAGTAGTGGGCTAGATTTATTCATTTATTTTTTAACCTTTCATGAAGCCTGCAGGAAATGTTACTTTTCCATTGAAGTATTTATTTATTACCACGACAAATGCTTCATAATTCTATTATTGGATCATAAAATGCTCGCCCAATTCTTCCATCTTTATTTAAGTGAAGAACTCGTATTTATAAATAGGTAGGGCACAGCGAGATTTTCCGCTCAAAATTGGAGCTGCCTGACTAGGGAAGTACTTCCACCTTGCAGAATATGGTAGCCAAATAACACTGGTCTTTTGCAGTGTTGTGTTCTTAACGGTGAGCAAGGTCGCCAGTGCTTCTTGGGAAGCGTCGTGTTGGCCAACATGAATGACACTAGTAGTAGGATCGGCAACATGCGAGTGATGCCTCTGATTTTGCAACCGTCCATAGGTTACATGAAGCGCTTACCATCAGGCGGGCCGTATACTTGTTTGACACCTTAGTAATATAAAATAGGTACTTTGTCCTATATTTGTGGAAACCAGAATTTTGCGTTATATTACGAGCGTATTATGTCATACAATGTGGATTCTGCACTCGGCCATCCTGATATAAACTCTTAGTCGCCACTTACAACACCCTTAGCAAGATCCGCTGACCTATATACCGTGAGCCGGGACCTCATGGCTCAAATTGATACTGTACGTAATGTTTTGAATACAACTCGAAAAAAGGAAGATTTATACACAGAAAACTTTATTGAGAAATCAGAATTAAAAGAAACAGTCATCAGTTTTTGTAGCTTTTACAAAGAAATCTAAAATATCTTCTTCTTCAACAGGTGAACATCCAGCAGCGATGCAACATGGAAACGCAAACACAGCATCTCCGTGTGCGCTGTCTGTCAATCTACTCATTTCATTATACTGCACACTCGCTACTCTATACACGAGCACAGTAGATGGATTCAGATGAAAATTATTCAAAGCACTATGAAGCAACATGGATGATATTATTGTTGTTTGTAAAAACGAGTCTTAAGTAGAACTTGGTAAGGATAATTGTTGCGGATGTGAATTTTCGAGTCAAAATTTTTATAACATGAAGTACAGTTTTCAATTTCTATTTCAAATCCATTAATAAATAAAGGGTATTAGGGTTCAATTAAGGTGAGGCAATGACCGCACTTCATTTAATTAATGGCAACATTAGATTGATGACTCACAACACTTTTGAATTCAATCTATTTCAATCGATCTTGAGCATTGGTATTTAGAATCTTGAACATTAATTTGTAATGATTGAACCAATTAATATCGTTACTCAAAGTAATATTATTACTGTTCATATAACTGAATTTTGGTTTTGCAATATTTACTTTACTTGATGTTAAGTGAGGTTGGTTAAAATATTTTTTGAAAATAATATAGCTTGTTCTTAAGTATCAGTAATGTTCAAATTCATACTAAAGTCATACTTATAATTTTTTATGTAAATATAAGTAAAAATTTAACAATCCTCTCGGACATTTCCCATCTAACAAATAATTAAATTCGTTCAAACTCATATTATTATGTGTACTACATGCGTATATAGGTCAGCAACGGTCCAATAGGTTTTAAATGAAAGGATTTTAACGGATGAAATGTAATGGGTGATAAAATATTCAAGTGACAAGATACCCACGCTCTTTAATTTCAAACTGTTAATTTGAATTTTGTTAATGGAATTTTTGGTTCAATGAGCCTGTTTGATGGTTTGATAGATTCGCAAATTTTGATTTATTTTTGCGAGTCGTATTACTTTTTATTATTCTTTTCGTATGTTTCTTTTTTATGAGATAAGTATTTCATTAATTATTTTTCATTCGTTTGTTGAGTTCATTGTCATGCTGCATACCTTGAGATATAATGAGAGAATCTATTGTCTACATTTTTCCATTGAACGAATTAATCAAAGGCTATTGATAATTCTAAGAATAAAATTAATAAAGATCTGCTCATTCAATAATAATGACTTTTAGATTCACGTCCGTAATTCTTAAGCCGAATTTATATTACAAAACTAGTGTCGCAAATACCGTAACTTGACTAATGTAAACTTGATCTTCATTATGATCGTATTTGGAGCTTAAAATACAACTATAATGTTTTTTCTTTTGGGAGAAAACCCAGCTTTACTTTAAGCTCCAAATAAGATCATTATGAAGGTCAAGACTTCGCCCAGTTTCACGACACTAGTTTCGTGATGTAAAGACTTTATCCATAAAAACCTTTTTCATTGAACAGTGTATAGGATAGATTTTATGTTAATAAGTTTAGGATAAGTTATGAATATCGTAATTATTATATTGATCGTTAATTTCACTGTCTTGCCGAGATTCAAAAAAAATCGATATAGGTATAGTTTCTTTATAAGAAACTGTAACTTAGGTATGGAGAATTTTTGTTTCTCTATTATTGGATAAACGTCGTTCTTATATGTTTCGTTGCTTATTCTGAAATTTATAACCCTAGTTTCCTTTTATCAAAGTAAAGTTGAAATGGTGTCATATTTATCAGAAAACTCATCAACTACAATATTTAAATATTTGTCGATTACTTCTTAAGAAAAATATATTGAACTTAAAACCTCGTATTCAATAAGAGACAAATGTCTCGCAACACGTGTCGCTAGAGATGTTGGGCGAAGTCGAGCGACGTCGGGCGACGTCACACGACAAGTCAGGCAGCATCGCTCGATTTATCCAGGGATTAACCTCATATTCACTAGAAGACAAATTAGTGTCCTGCGACACGTGTCGCTAGGAATGTAGGGTAACGTCGCCTGACGTCGCCTGACGTCGCTCGACTTCGCCCTACATCTCTAGCGACACGTAAAGCAGGATATTTGTCTTCTAGTAAATACGACGCTTAATACAGCGTTAACTTTATCAAATATTATACTTTTATTAGGTACCTACTCAATTTTAAAAATTAAGTTCTTAATTTGAAAGAAGCAAATATTTACCAGTAGTTTCCACCGTTTTGAAATTTCTCAGATCCAGCTTTTTTATTTAATTTAAGAAATAAAAATTGTAGAAACTGTACCTATGTTAAAATGGCCTTCTAGTTTCGGCAAAACGAAAATGTAAATACCCTTAATTAAATTTTAGATAGGATACTATTGACAGAGAGTGGTACAATTTAAAAGTGATAGAGATTGCAAAAATAAGATAATTTAATTTTTATTTATCTTCCTTTCTCTTTCTTAAATTGAGACTACCAAACTAAACAATTAAACTGATAAAGTAAAAGAGAAATAATAAAATCTTCTATTAAGATGAGATTTTTGATGTGACAAAAAGGAAAAAGAAAATAAAATAGCTATGATTAATTAGCAACATTTTTTAGATCTCTCACTCAAAATTTTACGGTTGGTCACATAATAAAAGTTGTTCATAATGCTGACCCCGTAAAGCAGTGTCCTCTTCAAATATAGGTACATCCTGTATAATTACTATTTTGGTTCGTCTCACAGCTTGAACAAGTAATGTCACTTTCCCTTTTATTCTCTGCAAAATCTTTTTGGCAATTTAATTTGAGTTTAAGAGATTATATAGCAATTTCAATTCTAACCCACATAATTGCACGGGTTTTAATAAAAAAGTAAATTAAGACACTCTCGAGCTTTCAACAACCTTTTACTTTGAATTTGGTTAAGAAATAAAATTATTTTACGTGTTCTTACATTTTGTTAACAAAGACTTTGTAAACGATAGGGCTTTTTCAATAAATTTACTTTTTTATTGTTTTGTATACGTAATTTTAATTTAAAATTTAATATTTGTATCCTGAAAGACTTGTAAATTTTATATTAAGAAATCTTATATTTTGTGTTTTAAATAAATCTACATAATTATATTGTTAGAATTATTAAACAAGTATTGTTTTCACATGATAAATATTATAATTAGTTGATAGAATAATTTATTGTAAATAGGTATTTAAACAAAATTTTAAGTACACGATCGAAAAATAATAAAATAGCACGGAATTTTTAATTGTTATTTTGTAGTTGTTTTTCTAGTCGAATGTTTAAATAGTATAATAAATAATTTGTGTAAAATAAAATGTAAATAGTTATTTGTATATAATTAAATAAATAATTATTAATTGAATTAATAATTCAATTATTGTTTATTTATATTTTTATGCAATAATGCGCATTAGAAATTATTTGTAAAAATCGAAATACATATTTGATAAAAGTTGGATTACTTTACAAAGTGAAAATCATTATGAGACGTAGTAACTGATTATTAACATGATTATGTAACTAATGGTAAGGCAAACTTTGACAAATAAAGATAGTAACATTGAAACAGAGTTTTATTACCCGACTACGGAGAGGGTTATATGTTTGACCGGTATATATGTATGTATGTTCATCTGTTCCCTCATAAATTCTAAACTACTTGATATCATAATTCGAGAAATGACATATCGTTGGAAGCGTCTTGATTTTCCGCTGGTTATAAGCCATATTACATCACATGAAATTGAATATAGCGCCCTATAAAGGACATAAAGTGATGAACTAAAAAAAAGGTTTGTTTAAATGATGCCGTGTTGGTTATCAAATGAAAGAGCCGGTTTTTTAATTTTTGTTTTTCTTGTTGCTTTTGTTTTTTTTTTTTTTTTTATCATGTGGACTGTGTGGATGTTCAACAAAATAAATTATTTTTCTTTATTTCTTTCTTTAGAATTGCCAGAAAAAAAAACATCGAGAACAACTTCCAAAATTTTTTTCAACAATATTATAGTGTCGGGATAAAAAATCTCGAATACGAATAAAAACATCATAAGAATAACATGGAACTTTGATAGACTGATACATAAATATGGCCGCGGTATTCAGAAGAGATGAGGCTATAAAAACGAACATAAAGTCACATTTATTACATTTTCCTACTATTTTTTACTATGCTAGGTATTGTTGTTACGTACCCATGAGAATCGTGATGGCAGACATCTTGGTGACTTTAAATGCGTAAGTTCTTTGGTGTGTTATGAAATTGTATAATCGGCAATGTTTTCGGTTAACCCTAAGCAAGCATTTTGTTTGCAAAATGTATCACTACAACGTATCGTGACTACACAACGTACGTACGTGACGTAGATACTATAAAACATTGCTTTTTTTAAACGATGACCCCTCTAAGAATGCTTCTATATCGTGGGTACTGTACCCAACAAAAAATATTAATTTTGCATTATTCTCGTGCGATTATTTAAATATTTTTAATCAGTGCATCATCAACATTCCGAAATAGATGTACTTTGCGTAATTTTGAATTTAATTTATCAATAAAGATAATAATTACTGTTCTTCTAACCATTACATTAGTTGATAAAGTAACTCTATTCTATAATTACAAAAAGCAATAAAATATTTAAAAAAAACTTTTAAATCTTCGTACAGTGATCAGCAACGTTGATACTGACTGTACAACAACAATAACGTTACTATGACATTTACCTAAATATTTACGCATTTCCGGTAATAGTTTCTACCCACAATTTCTTCATATTTGTATTTATCAACCCATGTCTTCTCCGCTGCACGAACCAGTATGCGTTTGGCTGTCACCATGGGAAGATTCGCCGCTCATGATTGTCAACCGTCTAATTTCCGCACGATGGATTCCATACCTGCATGATCCTATTTTGTACCGCTGTCTATAACGTGCGCGATGAACTCGTCGTCTGTCTTGTGGTGGTCACCTTTGCCCTCTGAGTCATATTCGCTAAGTGGTTTTACCGGACCGCTTACAGAATTTGTAGTGTTATTAAAGTGATAGTGATTAGTGATTATTTTTTTTACAAAAGTATAATGAAACATAAAATGTTCAAATAAAAGTTTATTCTATTCTTCTGTGTATTTGTGTAATCAAGAGAAAGCAGAGAAGAAACGTTGCTGAGACTACCTGAACGAGCGCGAAGAAATGCTTCTTATGTCAGTGGTAGCATAGTTTAGTACAGCCTTTTTCCAGCATTCTGTCTATATTTTTGTATTTATCTGCCTATCGCTTCTCTCGGTGTCACTGTAGATCCAGCGCAGCACAAAGCTTTTGGCACGCAAAGCGTGAAAGTCCATTCAAAATCTGTGAATTTGACACACACTTACACTGCTCAGCCCCTATGAGCTATAGCATAAACATACATATTTACTATAAGTCCTCGACCCCTCAGTTGCACTACAGTAAAAGTCCCTTACAAATCGGGCTAATACAACATTATTTTAAGGAATCAATTAATCGTGACTGCTTTGTACGGGACTGCTTACAATAGAGGGGAAACCTGTATCTCAAGATCAACTCAACTGATTGAGATAAAACATACCTCAGTAGCTAAGTTAGACTAATACCTATAAAATTATAAAGTTTAATTCAAATCTGACAGACAAAAATTTAAAAAAAATGATTGATTCGTGTTCTATGGCTTATTTCTAGTCTCGCTAGCATAATTTCACGAAAACAATTTCAATCATAAACTTAGAATATTTTCGCTTCGTACATCCTAAATCTATGATTTCAATTTACAGACATTTCGACCTCACCGATTTTATTATAGTATAGATAAAAAATCCACAACGAAACTCCCGGCGCATATTATGCAACAGTGAGTTATGAAGCAAATTAAATAAACAAAATATTATCCACGGCGTATGACGTAGTACGTTGGATGGCTTCACCAATTTTGGTTATTGCATCTGTCTCATGCATGTTGTATAAGGCCCGCGAAATGCAATTATTTTGACGTTGGTTATGTTTTGAATGACGATGTTAGAATTTTGTTCTGATGAATTTTCAAGTTTCAATGTGATTTTGATGGCATTCATTTCGGCAGTAACTCGGTTTTATGTGTGTTAAGTTTAATTTTGATATATTATTTTCCTCACTATTTAACAATCTACGCATAAATGTTTTTCGCGCTAGATTAACAGTCAATAAAAAGCTTAAATTGTATATTTCTCAATTAGTTTAATATCCCAAAGTTATAAAAATATTCTGAATAACGATGCAAGTTGATGTAGTGTCGATGCTTGCGTGGTTCAGTTATAGCATAAACTCGTCACTTTGACATAAACAGAGCCCAGGGGATAGCTTTCCTGAGCACTGCAATAATCCAAGCAGAAACAGAGACGCTAGAATGGAGTAAATAGAATAGAATAGATGTTTATTTGTCTTTTAAATCAATACAAAAAATGTTTATGATCCCGGCTACTTATCCATTTGACTATACTGTCAATATCGCGTCGAACTGCCTCTAATGCGGTAACAGGTTCTCAAGCAATTAATGCTAGCGTAAATCTAGGAACAACACTGTATAATATAGGCAACACTGTATAGACTAAGTGGAAGTGGCGAACGCTCAAACCATTAGAGTCGGAATAAGGGTCTGACTAGTTCAAGAATGTTAAGGATGATTTGGGTATGTAGTCCTAATGACAATTGTTTCAAGTTGCTGTAATTGTTGAACGGAATATGGAGATATTTACGCAAGTAAAGGATTAAGAGGCCTATCACAAAATTGCGTTTTAACAGGTTAGGTATCTATAGTGCCACAAACTTATCTGACCCGGTGACTAAAATTGGAACTAACGTCGCTACGGAACAAACATGACTTCAAAATGTCATTTTTGTACGGAGATGACATTGGTAAAAACGACGGCAGCGACGCCACGACTGGGTCATGACAGTTGCAATTTATGTTCTTTTTAAGGCTTACCTATTTTTTTATTTTTTTTTATGTATGAAATTGTTTCAGAACAACAACGTTTATTCTGGTATAAATTGTACGTAATAATATTAATATAGTAAGAAGGAATTCACAGTTAATTCTGAGCATTTTTAATAGTTTTATGGTTTTAAATGGGATTTTTTTATAGATATTCCATACATATTTCATAACTAAACGACAATTTAAAACATATTGATATATACTTTTAATTTCATTTGTACAATAGTTCAATCCCCGAGCTCGAAAAGTGCCGTCGCGCATTTAATGAAAAGCCTGCTTCGGAATATTAACTTTATATAAATAGATAAGAAAAAATTGCGAAAAGCGAGGCCGCTATAGACTATACTAATAACTATTCTCCACCACTCAATAAGTCAAAGTTGTCGAAGTCTTTTAGTTTCTCAGAATAAGAACGCCAAAGTTGGCCTTTAAACTAAAAATCACGGTCGAAATGTAATGGGCATCTTAAGAAATCTGTTGGATTTTCCCTGATTTCAGGTTATATTCCAAAGTAAAAGTTGTTCATAATGATGAGTATATTCCTCCCAGATTTATATACTTACCCTTTTCGACTTATTTTATATAGCTTATTAGTAATACAAGTGCAATGGAGCGTAGTATTCTGGGTGTTAAATTAACGGATAAGGTTCGAAACACCACACTGCTCTCCAAAACGTAGCTCAAACAGCCGCTAAACTAAAGTGGGATTGGGCAATGGGCAGGCCACGTCTGCCGTATGCCGTCTGAACTGTGGGCCAAAATAACCACGCAGTGGAGCCCTGACACAGCAAAACGGCGACCGCGAGAGAGATGGCGGGACGAACTAGACAGATTCAGCAAGGACTGGTCATCACTGGCACAGGATAGAACAGCATGGAACTCAAGGGGGGAGGCCTTTACCCAGCAGTGGGATGATACAGGCTAACAGTAACAGTATTAGTAATAAGTTATTACTATGATATTAGCTTCCAATATTACAATCAAAATGCAAACATGCAATTACGAACAAGATACCACCGCTTAAAACGTAGACATTATGAATTATATATACACGTGTACACGTACAAACAGACTAATATATTTATGAGTATGCTAAATACGGTATTATTGAGAACTACGATTGTAATTTAACGTATGTATGTAGAGCCACTAATCTTAGAACGATGTTGCTAATGAATATATACTCGTCAAAACAAAATAAGGGCCACCATAAATTTTTGATCTTCTGGGCAAATTATGAGGTTCCTAGGTTTCTAAGTTGTAAAATTCATTGCAATGATTTGTTTTTAATGAAATGGGCTTAAATTTTACACAATCCACAGGAAAGAAAAACAATTTTACAACATTTTCGAGAAAAAGTGCAATTTCAGCAAAAAGTACACTTGGACTAAAAATGCAATTATAAATTAAATTCCAGGGCGTTTATTCTTCTTCCTTTTTGAATCAATATCTGGTGTAACCTCCTCTTTTCTGAACATATTCTTGAAGCCTAGAGGGCATTTTCTATCAGATGGCGCATTGTTTCTTGAGAGATTTGTTCCTAGCTCGATTTTAGGACGTTTAAGGGCTGTCTTTCATTGTCCACTGATCAATTTGTGTCTCATACTCTTCTTTTCAACAGATCCCACATGTGTTCAATTGTGTTCAAGCCCGAACTGTTCGCTGGCCTCGGCAACACTTGTATACAAGACTCTTCTAGTGTCTCTCTGGTGGCTCTAACAGTATAAGCGCGAGCATTGCCGCGCAACAGCTTGAAACCTGCACTCACTTGCTATGCAAATGGGACCACATAGAGTCTTATGATCTCCTGGATGTATAGTTAAGTTGTTACTGTACCCGGGTTCTGAATTATACGCTCAGTTCTTCCAGTTTGGCTTATGCCTCCCCACACCATAACATTGGGCCCCCCAATCGATCATTGTTGCAGATGCAGATATCTGCAAATTGCTCACCTTTTCATCTCCACACCCTTATGCAACGGTCAACACTATAAACTTTTACTTTGCTCTCATCTGTAAAAAGAAATGTGTTTCAGTCACTTACGCTACAGTCCAATTGTTGCCTTGCGGATGTTTATTGATTTGCATGATGAATACTGGTCAATGGAATTCACACCACTTGACTCCTGGACAATTGCTGGTCTTCATAAAACTGGTTTCTAATTGTGTGGTCACTAAGTCACGTGCCTGTGGCCAGGCACAAGCGGGTTTGCAAAGAGCGGGAAGTGACTGTGCTCTCTCTGCGTGCATGTAAGTCTATGTAGCGGTCTTCCTGAGCGGTAATTCCTCTGGCTCTGCCTAATTCCTGACTTCTGACAAATTTTTGGATCTCATAAAAGCAATTCCAGGCATTCTGAATCGCTCGCTGCGAAAATCTCGGCTGTAAAACTACAGATCGCTACGAATAGCCTTCTTGGATGAGTGTTATGGTCCTGGTCGTTGTAGTCAAGTCTATTTGAAGACGAACCTGTGGAATTACGTTCTTAAAATGCTGATGTAGGCACTAATTCCACACACTTACTGTTCTCAGTACAATACAAATGTTAAATGAGCCTAAAGTTCACGTTAAAAACAGGGTAAAATTAATTGGTTTCAATTTTTTTTATAAAATCTACCCATTTTAACGGTTTTTCAAGCGGAATGCTGTTAAAGTGTTCGCAAACACTTAAGATAATACAACGCTGTACAATTTACCACATGGATATAGTTAATGGTCATTAAATCACCCATAATGTCGAAATTTGCAAGTGGCCCTTATTTTGTTTTGACGAGTATATATTGCTTTCCAACAGAGAAAGCCATCAGAACCAATCCATTTATCTATCTACAGTAATTTAAAGAGGTTCCATCTATTCTTTAAAATTTATAATACTTAATATAAGTCCCGATCCCTTGAAGGGATTATTGTACTTATCATTATGAACAACTTTTACTATGGCACCAACAGTGAAATCGTGGAAAAAAAATCAAGTGCTCCATACAAATTATTCAATACCTATTACTTTCCTAAATATAAGTTCGCGGTTTTATTAAAATTGATCTCTCAGTAAAAGTTATACTTACTTAGGTATATATTAATAATATTTTTTATATATATAAATATTAATTTATTATTATAATAAATAATTATTATAATCCGTCACTTTCTAACGTCATAATTATAGCAAAAAGAGACGGGGTTATCTTTAAAACCTGGGTTTTACTAGACATGATTTAAATCTTCTACTGTAATAGATAGACTTTGTCAATACATCTTTCTCCATAATCTCCATTTCAATAATCGCCCCACAATATTAACCACCGGATCCCAAAAAGCTAAATCTTCAATTGTACAATCACTGAATTCCTTCTTCCGAAATTCCGAATAACACCTCTAATATTAAAATACATAAATAAAAAGGCATTTGGCTTTTTAATTCGGCCAGAATCTTCGAGAATGCGAGGGTCGAGGACTGACAATTTTTTTTTAATATTGACAAAAAGTCTTTTATATCGCACCAATTTGGAAAAGTAATTTTTCCCTTTTGAAAAATACCTTTATTTGAGCTATTGTGAGATTCGCCTTCCTTGCTTTAATATTGAATAAGTGTAGGTATTATGACGCGAATTTTTTTTTGTGTTTTCCTGACAATTCGTATTCCTTTTGTTGGTGTGTTTATTGGTTTGTTTTTTCGGGTAAAAGAAATATCTTTATTACCATTTAGTGTACACACAAAATAATTCATATTGGAATAATGGAAATGCTCTTGGAGGATTTAAACTAAACTTGAAGTTGATGTCCTAAGGTCAAGTGCAAAGTAGTCGTAGTAGACGACACGGTTGGCACAGTGGCTAAGCGTGGGTCGTGAGTTCGATCCCCGCACGGAACAAATATTTGTACGATGCAGCGATATACAGATAGTTGTTGACATGGATGTGTCTGATCTTGGTCTGATCGAATAACCGATGGCAGTCGCTCGCTTATAAAATTAACCCCCGACAAAAAAGAGGGGTGTTTTAAGTTTATAGTGTGTATCTGTGTGTTTGTGTATCTGTGGATCTGTGTATAGGTCTGTGGCATCGTAGCCCCAAAACAGATGGACCGATTTCAATGCAGTATTTTTTTTATCGAAAGTTAGTGTATGTAAGGTAAGTTTATCATCTAAGTTATGTTTTACGAAAATCTTTTCAGCCGTTCAAAAGTTACAGCTCTTTTTCTAGTTGGAGTCGGGGATTTTTGACGGTTAGGTTATTACTTATTGCATCAGCTTAAAGATATTTTTTTACTGCAGCACTAATAAACATTCACTCAGCTCGGAAGTGATCGATTTTGCGAAGTTTGCCGAAGCGACTTCTTAGTTGTGTCGTAGGTTTTATAACATTATTTTTTGAATGAAATTCAATAATTTGCAACTATTGTGGAAGAACCCGCAGCAATTGTACAGGCGATCTTCAAATATATATCTCATACCATTACAACGAATAGCCACCACGCGTAGCGAGCGAAGTAATCGCTGTTATTAGGACACAGGTGGTCGCTCTGCCCATCCACGAAGACTAATCCCATTTTATGAGTCCCGATAGAGTTATCTGTATGCTGTTGGTATACCTAATGGTTTGGCAATCAGCTAAGATTTTATAATTGGTTATATCCAGGGAAGAGTTTTTATGGTATGCTTTATTGGGATGAACCACTATTCGGAACAGGGTCCAAGCTAAGGCGGCTAGGGCTCCAGAGAGAGGAACCTCCTCACAATGTGTGCTGTGTCGAGGAGTACCACCTTCTGTATCAAGCTCTTCTTATTATTATTATTTTGGTATACATTTTTATATCTCTGTAGCAATTGCCGGTCGTATGGGACACCGTGGGCTGAAGCCAAGTTCTACCCCAGAGAATTGGTGATTCTCTGGGATAGCTGTGTGGCGTAGCTCTGGGGTGAGGTTGGTTCTGATCGTGTGATGTTTGTGCGAAGACTATACAATAAGACACAATACAATACAATAAACTTTATTATACACCAGAAATACAAAAGATACATTATTATAAATACATACATTTACATTTAGGTATTTTTTAAATTACTCTGTATACGTAAATACCATACAATATATTACATCATTATCATGCACAGCCCAACTACACCCACTGCTGTCTTTGATTGTGCCAGCCTTCATGTTCCCGCATTTATAACATGCATAGGTACTATAAATCTATATAATATTAATATGTGAATATTAATAAGTACATGAAGAGAAGGATGGACTAAGGCCTAACTCTTCTCATTCTAAGAAGAGGCCCGTGCCCAGCAGTGGGACAGTAATGGGCTGCATTTATTTCTTACATGAAGAGAAATCTTTTTACCACTTTTCAACATAATATTGCGCGCACGGAAGAGAGTGAGATTTGGCATAGGTTGTTAAAGTTTATATGGAGAAGGAGTGCAGAAAGCTAAAATTATGCGTGAAATTCGACCACTAGTCAACACACACACTCAATACTCAAGTACTCAGTACTCAATTTTACATTGTTGCCATCCTAAAATAATGTCTTCTCTGTCTATGTACCTGTCCTCTTCTTATTACCTGTATCTGTCATTCCAGTGTGTCTTGTTTTTGTGGCAAATAAATGAATTTTCTTTCTTTCTTTCTTTCTTAGTATTCATAAGTACGTGAAGAGAAAACTTTGTACCCCTTTTTAAGCATATTGCGCGTACGGAGGAGTGTGAGATTTGAAGGAGTCCAGAATGCTAAAATTTATATAAAATATGTGGTTGAATTTCGACCACTGGGCGACCACTAGTACTACTTACTTATACTGGTCATTGACTTTCAGTCCCACAAACAAATTAATATTTTCCCTTTAAAATAATAAATGCGTTTAACCAAAAAATAATTGGCATTCATAATCTTTTAATTATAATAATGACTCAGTACAAAGGGCTCTTATCTCTCGTATTAAAAATGAATGGCTTTGCAAAACATGTAATTTAGCTACGGGCCGTGGTCTGGGTGCAGCGGTAGCGGGCGGTTAAATTGGCCTCATTTTTTATGCAATGCCATTTGTAATTCGGACTGTTCAGGCCATGGATTCTAATGTTGTCGTCATAATGAGTTTGCTCATTGACTTTTATATTTGTTTTATTTTTGTCGTTTCCGCTTTTTTTTTGTGGGGTAACATCCGTATCTAATGTCTATTTTACAATATTTTGGTAAATACTCTTATATTTTATTTTGTTGATTAGATTAGATAACATTATTCGGTAGTATAAGATTTTCGATTATAAATGTAAGAATTTATTTTCAAGACTTTTGTTAAAAAATATTAAGTAAGACCCTGCACCAACCATGCACCCTGCATTCTTTTTATTTCAAGACAAGGTTTATGTTTTTTTTTTCTTTTGTAAAACGATGTCTCTTAGTAGAAATGCTCCTATATCGTGGGTATAATTAACATACATACATCTCACATGCACAATACACATACATACGACTGGAATAACTCATGACACAAAATTTTTTTTCAGCCGCCAAGGTCTGTCTAGTAAAGTTTGATAATTACAATCTAAAAAAATATTGGAAAAACATTAATTTTACAGCAATTTATTCTCACTTTTGTACTCTTCTCGTTGCAGTTTGGTACACGTCGATATTAAAATTAATTGATTAAATAATAATATATAATCGACTCATAATCTTAATTAATTAAGGCCCATCAAATGACATCGTTTGAAATCGCTCCCGCTTTTGTCCAGTCCATGGCCTCTACCAAAATTCTACGTAATTTATTCACAACAAAGAGTTTTTGATATCTCAACGTAATTAAGACTTGGGAGGTATCTACCCGTGACTCTTGGAGGTATACAAGAATCTCCCCCTTGTTTTCATGGAATTTTGCTAAAGATCGCTTTCGTGTTTTCATTGACTTTGGCTTTGTGATTGTTAATTGAAATATAAAATAAATACTGAATTAGCTTATGGCATCTTCAATTTTGCATTATTTATCAGTTCCGATGGTAAGTTTATCAATCGATTTTATAACTGTATCTATGTCATAATTTTACAAATCTGTAGGTACTCGCTAGCGACAAGATAAAGATAATATATTTGTTGGATATAACATGTGTAGATTACAATGCCGTGTATGCAATGGAGTTAAATATTAATAGACCTACATGTTATACCAATGAAGGCGTACAAATATTGAAATATTATTATAAATTGAATAAAATGGAATCTGAGTTTATCAAAGTCATTATATTATATTCACATTTCAAAATTATTAATTAAATAAATGGACCTTCCAATGTCACTAAAGCGGAAAATCATGAACATGTGCATTCTTCCTATTCTTACCTATGGAGCTCAAACTTGGTCTTTGACAAACCTCCAAAAGTCCAAACTTAAGGTTTGCCAACGTGCGATGCAGCACAGTATTTTAGGTGTAAAATTAACTGGGGTGCCAACTGAAAATCAGCGCTGGGCTCTCTGCGCCCAGCAAATGCTGAGCTGGCTACCCTTTCGGCATGGGCAATCTTGACGACACTAATCAATAGGATGACTATTTTACATTTTTTTTTTTTTTTTTTTTTTTTACTTTGTTCTTTGTCTGTCTTATTTTTTATTTGTATTTTTTACTGTTTAAAGGTTTAAGTAATTTTTTTTTTTTCTCTCTCTCTCGTGTGTTGTCAATGTCCGTGCTGAATAAATGTATTTTCTTTCTTCTTCTTTCTTCTTAACAGACCATGTTCGAAATACCACACTGCGTTCCAAAACACGAATCATTGCCATAGCTCAGGAAGCCGCGAAACTCAAGTGGGATTGGGCTGGCCACATCTACCGTATGCCTGATGAGCTGTGAGCCAAAATTGCCACTATGTGGAGCCCTGACATAGCTAGACGGCGTCGGGGCAGACCACGAAGAAGATGGAGAGACAAGCTGGATAAAATTAATATGGAATGGTCCACACTCGCTTTGGACCGGAAGAGCTGGAAGTCATAAGGCTTTTGCTCAGCAGTGTGATGATATAGGCGAACAGTAACGGTATACGAAACCCTTATTTTAAAGTTATAAGCCCAGATATTAAATATTTTTAATTTCAAAACTCCCTAATTGCTATGTCAGTTGTCTGGCGGGTTCTACGTAAACATCGTTAATGTCTCTCTAGAGATGACGCGGGCCGTTTTATTTAATTAAGTGGGTACCGCGACGGTAATATTTCATTGGCTAACCAGAGGCCCAATTCTCGTAATTAAAAATGTTCAAAATATAGTTCTGATCTCGTTCAGATCTACTACAAATATCATAAATGTCACAAATGGTATTCTCCTATAACAAACAACGTCAAACGTGAAATTATATCGTAATGAGGTCGAAAGTTGATTAAAGACAAATCGGTTTTCTGCTAACATTTTGAACCGATACAGATAATAAAATTGATATTCTCGTCCATACATAAACGTCAAAAATGAGATTGAAATGAGTCTGTAAGAAGATTGAATTCAAATCATACTGACATCGGACTGAATTTTAAGAGTAGTACAATATCGATTATTTGTCAATTTATAATATAATCAGTTTGGTCAACTTTCATTCATAAAGATAAAGATAAAGATTATTTTATTTTGCAAACATGAGTAATACACAAAGCATGGTGGAATAGAAGAATTTGGGCTCAGCCATGTTTTACCAGTAGGCGTGCAAAAAATCAAAAAGAAACAGTGCAAGTGTAGTATATATATATACTGATCACTTGTTGTATCATAAAATAATTACATTAAATATAGTATAAATTAATTACGAGAATTAGGCTACAGTTTTTTCTGGAGTATACTCCAGTCAAATATTTGTTCTGTCTCTAAGTATGAAAATCAGAGTACCGTGCGAGCTCCGCGTAATTAGTTAATGTAACTGTGTGCTTCTAAGCAATTTTCTCGAAGTTTGTTAAGTGAACTAAGTTTGTTTTAGCTCTGGTACGGAAGAAAAATATGATAAGTAATATGCGGTGATATGCACCTAAAGTGGTATATATAATTAACCACCGACCAAAAAGAGGGGTGTTTAGTTTCAAAACGGAAGGAAACAAATTTTACGTAATTAATTTATACCTTAACTGAAAGTTGAGATTATATTACTTACGAATTGACAAAAAATCGGTATTCTACTCCTCCTAAAGTTGTCTTTGAGAATTAGAAGAATTTTGGACTTCTTATAGAGACTCATGTAGAGTAAGCGTCGAAGTCACGAACCAACATGCATGTGAGTAAAACGGTTCAACACTCATAAAAAGAAATATCTCTCTGTGGCTAAAAAAGTCTGCCAAGTTTGAGCCGAACGATTCACAGGGTTCTGTTGTCAAATAACATTCAAGAAAGTAATTTTTGCGGGGCGAACTGAAAGATAAGCTGTAGTATGCTATATTTTCTTTTACGTTTAATAGCAATGTGTTTTGAAAGAATGAAAAGGAAATGATTTATTTCGGACTCAAACGAATTACAAAAAACAGCAAGAAATAAAAATAAATTTTAATAATAAAACTAACAGTAACCAATCGTTTGCCAATACCCATTTTTAACCCCCGACAAAAAAGAGGAGTGTTATAAGTTAGTAGTGTGTATCTGTCTGTGGCATTGTAGCTCCAAAACGGATAAACCGATTTCAATGCAGGTTTTTTAATCGAAAGCTTGTTTAATGGGGTGTCATCTTAGCTATGTTTAATGAAAATCTGCTTAACCGTTCAAAAGTTACAGCTCTTTTTCTAGTTGGAGTCGGGGGTTCTTGACGGTTAGGTTATTGTCTAAGTGTTATTAAATACACGTAATACAGGGATTAAAAAAAAAGGAAAATAAGGGGTTCAAATTATAACTAACGTAGGTACATGATGAAATTATTTTTTTCTACTTAATTTTTCACTGTTGCCATCCTAAGTAAAATGTCTTAATTTTTCACTGTTGCCATCAAGAAAAATGTCTTCTCTGTCTATGCACTTGTCCTCTTCTTATTACCTATGTCTATCATTCTAGTGTGTCTTGTATTTGTGGCAAATATTTTTTTTTTCTTTCAAATTATTTTACTACAGAACCCTAACAAAACTAGTACGAAGATTTGTCATACGTACATCGATTTGGGGGTCGCGATCGAGTCTAATATTCACGTACCAAAATAATAAAAGCCCCACTTTCTTAAGATGACTGACACGCGATCGCAATATCGTACGGATAAAAATGATCCTGAACTAACAACTAGGTTACGTAATCTCGGGTTAGCACACATTTCTGGTAATACTAACCCTCGGTTGTTAGACAAACTTACCAAGGACTGCTCATAAATCTCAGATGTAAGGCTTTGATTTGATCTTGGGTAGAGAAATTGTGTGCAATAATTTACGTGTCACATAGGGATGTTTTATTTTTTCTTCAAGTGTTTGAAAGAACATTTTTGGCTGTACATTTTTTTTATTTTTTATGTTGTGTGTGGTTCACTGGTATGCCAGCGAGTCTGCTTCCCTTAGTCCCATTCCGTCTCCTTTCTCTCTCTTTTTCCTAACACCATACTAAAAGGTCGGCAACGCATCGGTGACTCCTCTGGTGTTGCGGATGTTCATGGGCGGCGGTGATCGGTGGTGGCGGCGACGTTTGCCCCTAGAATATTAAAAATTAAAATTAAAAAAGAATATTTTTTATAATCAGACATTTTCATAATGTTAATGAATAAAAGGTTGCCTCACTGGTGTAGTGGTTACAAGTGTGACTGCTAAATTTGAAGTTTTGGATTCAATTTCCGGATCAGGCAGCTTTATTCTATCGAAGTTCTCAGTAGCAGGTCTTAATTTGGTTTTGTGTCCGATTGATGGTAATGGGCGCGCCGTATTACATGGGATATCTGGTAATTTTTTCGTGATTACGATGTTGGTCCCCTAGAGAAAGTTGTTCCGTTTGATGGTCTGATCCACACCCTTAAATATAACCAAATATTTCAGATACACGTTGTATATTTTTTATTATGTAGACGATACTGTAATTACTTCCGCTACTTTTCTTGAAATAAAAAGAAATCCTACGAAGATAAAATACGTAGGTATGTACTAATATTCTTTATTTATAAGACGCCATGTTTAATAGGATCTTCTTTCAAATAAAAATTACTGATATTCGGGAAAAATTTGGGCGTATTACCTTCATCTACATTTTATTAAGACGAAACTCATTTTAGAAAAAGTTTTGGGCGTAGCGATCGAACATTTCATATAAAACTCGCAAGGACAACGTTGATTTACATGATATTGTTCTGTAAAATCTTTTAAAGTGTCCTTTATTAGATCGACATAAGTTCAGTAAGCTTTTTATGAATTTTGACTTTACTAATAAACTGTATTTCAATTACTGTGATATTGCAAGGCAGTAATATTTTGACAATTTCACTGTATGTGCAAGGCCGTTAAATTATGAGTAACTAATTAAGTAGTTAATTTAGGTACTCGTTTTTTTCGTTAGAATAAAATAAGTTTAGATTTTCATGGTTTTTGTTTAATTTAATTTACCATGTTTCCTAGAGAGATTTGATCCTTATGATTGACCCTATTGATTGGTGCCATAAAAGTAAAGGATGCTATTTTTTCGGATTTTTGTCGGTTTGATTCCCGGGTGTGGCAAGCGTATTTTCAAAAATATTTAAATGCAGTTTTGTTTCTTTTTAAAAATAAAGGAATGTTTCCTTTGAGTAAAATTTGCTGTCTTCAGTATTTAGGGTACTTTTCCTCCAGGTACGCTTCGAAAATTCCACCCTGTATATGACCAATCATTGACCGTCTCACAATTTAACGGCCTTGCACATGCGTCGCGTTGGCAACGCGACGCTTCCCCAAGGAGCACTGGCGAGCTTGCTAACAGAGAGAGGTTGCTCACTGTTAGGATCACAACACTGTAAAAGAGCCACTGCTCTTTAACTCTTGAATAACACTTTATTTCGCTAAGATATTTTGCAAGGTGGTGGTAGGTACTTGTGCAGTCGGCAAGCTTCGACTTTAAGCGGAAACACTGAAAAAAATGTTTGGCAAAACTTTGTCTACTAGTTACACAAATTAAATGACAATCAAACTACATGCGAACACATAACAAAAGGTGGTTATTAAGTTTGGTGCCTATTAAGTAAGCCAGTTTGCTATTTCAAATAAACTTTGTTAATGACTAAACAAAATTCGGCTATTTCCTGAAATAACCGAAACAGTTCGGTTATTTCTTTTTTTCAGTGAAGTCCCACTATTACCTTGAAAACTAATCAACCATTAAATCTACTATTGAAACAAGCAATTTTAATTACATTTTCTCTACTTATAAATATTAGATGAAGCCGCATAATTCAGTTTAAGTATGTAATCCTGCCTCCCTTTATGAATATGTAAATAGTATAATTAAGAAGGAAATTCACTTCCTATTTAGGTAAGTGCCTTATAAGAAAAATATTTTGGGTAGATTTATTTGGTAGAAATTGGTGATTTTTTATCGGAAAAAAAGAAATAATATTTATTTCGTACTCGCACAGGTAATAACAAAAACATAGAGTAAAAAAAAAGTAAATAACCTAACCGTCAAAAACCCCCGACTCCAACTAGAAAAGGAGCTGTAAGTTTTGAATGACTTAACAAATTTTCATGAAACATAGGTAGCTAAGATGATACCTGATTAAAAAAACTGCAATGAGATTTCATTACCTCCCCTATTCTATTATCTATTATCTATTATCTATCTATTATTCTATTAACTCCCCTCTTTTTTAGAGGGGAGTTATAAGTGTGTAGTGTATCTGTCGGGGGTTAAAAATAAAACCTGCTATAGGCCAAAAATTGCCCCCATCTCTGCATAATGCTGCGACATTTAAAATTGTCACAGCAGTGGTCCAGTGACCAGTGGCTCAGTAGCTAGGGAAGAACAAAAGTCAAAGTTTTTTATTTCAACTGGGCCTTTGCAGGCATTTTCAAAACGTCGGAACTATATTTTGAACATTTTTAATTACGTGAATTGGGCCTCTGGTTTGGAGAAAAATCTTTTGTGTATCTTTTTAACTTTAAAATATAGTCTGTAGTCACAGTTCTATACTCTCCTTTTCTTAACAAATGCTTATATTATCGTTACACTTCCTTGATGCAACAAACTCCCCACATGCAGTTCTTGCTACATAAAAATCTTCCTTTCACTTTGTTCTCAACAACAGTGTGTTCGCAACAACAGTGTTTGTACAGACATAATATGAAACTTCATAACATTGTAAGAGAAACATTAGGACCGTCGAAATACTTTGTATAAAGTCTTAAAAAACCTAATAAGGCTTACGTTTTGCTGCACAAAATGTACAAAGATTTTCTCTACAAAATAAAGTTTGTACTGGAAACACTTACTTACCTTTAAATTAAAATATTCGGTCTGTCACCGGTTTTTGTTGCTCAAATGTTCATTTTGAACTCTTTAGTGTTGCATTGTTTTACCTCTAAATCGGGGTTACTACACAATTAGTGGAAGAAATGTCTGTCTGCATTTTAAATGGGTAGTGACTCCATATTGGCTCGCAATTTAATTATAAGTCAAATTTTGTAATCGCATAACTGTATTTGTCACACTCGTCATTTCGCATAACGTCTATGCACATAACCTGATTACGCATAATGACGGTTCGCGTTTCGCCAAAAGTCTTTTGTATATGTATACCTACCATGTTCACGGTATTACACCCTAATCGCACTTAACCTACTGTAACTGTGTTTCCCTTCGATGACTAGTAAGTATACTTACAAACTTCGCAGGTCGCATTGACAAAGGGGCTTAGTACCCTACCTCTTCAAACAAATAAATAATAATACTTACAAAAAATTATGGCCAAAATAATATGACAATCAAATTTATGCAAATCAAGCATACCGCCATGGCCACAGTGGTACTAAGCAAAGAATATGGTACCCTCTCTCCACTCGTAAGTGTCGTAAAACGTGACTAAAGGATTATCTCAAGAGTCAAGAGTAGGTATAAGAAATAGCATACCAATTTTTTTCTTAAAACGTAGCATAGTTTATATACTTACCAAGGTAAAATAAAGTAGGTAATTATTTTAAAAAAAGTACCGGCACAGCAAAATAATTTACATTAAACGTATAAAACCCCAGTAATTCGAGATATATTTAAAGAAAAATCACAAAAATACTTTGATTAAAAATATTACAAAAGTCATTTTCTTATAAGTAATAATTTATCATCAAATTAGATAGATAATTATCAAATAAAAATCTACACAGCAAAATATGGCGCCTGACAAATTACTTATAGCACAATTAATATAAAGAGAAAGCATTTACTGCTGCAAAAAAATCACAGGCGCCAACTAGTTTATTAGTAAAGCGCTGTAATGAGAGAGTTCATTGACATTCGCAATATACGGTGCCAGGATGATAACCCGTACTTTACGGGCACTATAATGTTAATATTTAATTAAATTTTTATCAGTGAAGAGCACATAAAACAAGAGCATGTAGCATGAAATTAAAATGTGAAACGGTATTACTAATTAGTATGGATAAGAGATTTGTATCAAACGAAATTATTTAACAAAGGTAATCTGCTGTCTTGGACATGTTGTGTTTGAACTAAAGGATTAACATGAATACATTGACCTACCTACCTTCAAGCAATGTGCTTGTCCGATCGTTAGCATCCCTATATAGTTTGTGGTCCGATCATATTATGTCAGTTTCAGTTGCCTCAATACAGAGCTACAAAACAGTTGTGTCATTTCAATTAAAAAATAACAATATACCTACAACTCAAAATCAACCTTAACGTCGTCACCATATGGTCGCAAATCGAACCGGATAGTTTCCACCCGGCTCAGAAAAAATCGGTGCGCCGAGCGAGCCGAGAACAAAGAAAAACTTTACGCAAAGATTTAGACAAAAAGTTTACGCAAAATAGTGCAGTTGTTATGTAATTCGATTATTTAAGTGTGTGGCTAGCAATTCATAGCCTCAAAAGTTCGTAACGCAAGTCTTTAGCAAATACTCTTTGACGCAAGTAATTATAACCTACAAAAACGTAACAATGCCCACGTTTTCTGCGGAACAACAAAGTTATCTGAATACATTAGAAGATGTGGCGAGTTTAATTCAAAAGACACAAGCAAACTTGAAAAAATGTCCCAAAGCTAGGCTTACAGACGGTTACATAAAAGCAAGAGTGAAGTGTATTGAAGAGTATTGGTGTTCTTTCAAGCAAGCTCATGACATGTTGACAAAGTGCACTCCGAGAGATATGCGTGGTGAAATCTCGTACTTCCTCAATGAAGACTATTTCGCAGTTGAAGACCTGTACCTTTGTTTACAGGCAGACTTGACTGATATGTTGAGCAAAATGCAACACACATTGCCAATAGACACCTCAAACTCGTCATTTAGTGGTCAAGGACAGTGTTCACTCGTAAAACTACCTCGTATTCAATTACCTAGCTTCTCAGGAAAATACGAAGAGTGGCCTACATACCAGGACATGTTTACATCACTTGTGCACAATAATAACTCAATCAGTAATGTTCAAAAACTACATTACCTGAAGTCAAGTATTACTAATGAAGCAGAAATGATATTACGGCATATTCAAGTTACGGACAGCAATTACAACCAAGCATGGCAATTGCTAAAAGACAGATACGGCAACAAACGTGTTATTGTGTTCTCTGTTTTGAAAAGACTTTTTAATCAAAAGAAAATCACTACCCAAACATCTAACAGTGTGAAGAATTTATTAGATATTACCACAGAGTGCATAAACAACCTCAAAAATTTGCAAATCAACACCGATTCCTGGGATCCAGTTATTATATTTCTGGTGATTCAAAAATTGGACCAAGAATCACATAAAGAGTGGGAAACTCATGCTTATAAGGAAAAGTCAGAAGAGCTGCCGTCTTGGGAAGATTTGAAGAGATTTTTAGAATCAAAATTCAGAACATTGGAAATGATACAACCCGTAACAAATAAAGATCATACAATCAAGGAGCGATCCTGTCATGCTGTGAGTGTTGTTAAAGATAAAAACTGTGTACTTTGTAGTGAAAAGCATACTTTATGTCATTGCAAAGAGTTTATTAAAATGGACCTTACTCAACGTAACAACTATGTAAAAGAAAAGCAGCTTTGTTTTAACTGTCTGCTTCCAGGACATTCAGTTTACAAATGCAAAGTACCAGTTACCTGCCGTGTATGTAGAAGACGTCACCATTCCTTACTCCATAAAACGGCAACATCGATGAGTCCCTCAGAACCAACACAATCATCGCCATCTCAACAAGAAGACAACAAAGAGGCAATAACAAGTCTTCATGTTGGAGTCGGAGTATCTGGAAGATCATTATTAGCAACTGCACTAGTAAAAGCAAGAGGAGAAGATGGACATATCACACTGTTAAGGGTTCTTGTAGATCAAGGCTCACAAGCGAGCTTTATAAGTGAAAAGGCAACTCAATTATTAAAGCTTCAAAGGAAATCAATTGAAGGCAATGTGACAGGTGTGGGTTCCATGAAGGTACCAATTAAACACGTGGTTCAGCTAAACATATTATCAAGATGGAAACCAGAATTCAACATGCACGTTGAAGCGTACGTCATGTCCAAGCAACTGACCACGAGAATACCACATCATACAATGACCGTGCACAAATGGCAGCACCTAGAGGGTCTCATTCTTGCTGATCCTGAGTACAATATCCCAGGCCCGATAGATCTGCTACTCGGTGTTAAGGAATATGCACGAATAGTTGAACAACAACTAATAAAGGGTCCACCAGGGTCTCCATGTGCACAGAAAACAACCCTAGGATGGATATTATTTGGAGAAATACATACTACACAAAAAGAACATTCATTTCTTGTCATGCATCACCAAGTGGACGTTGATAACATGTTAAAAGCACTCTGGGAAATAGACACAACCACAAGGCGAAAGAATACTAAGGAAGAACAACTATGTGAAGACATTTATGACAAAACATACACAAGAAATGAACAAGGGAAATTTATAGTAAAGTTACCGTTTAAAACAAATTGTATACAATCAACTGAAGGAAATACTAGAGACATAGCTATGACAAGATTGATACAATTAGAAAGAAGGTTTAAAAAACAGCCTAAGTTAAAAGAGGAATATGTAAAGGTTATAGAAGACTACAAAAACTTAGGTCATATAGAAGAAGTACCTGAAAAAGAAATATATGCAAAATCTGTATACTTACCCCATCATCCAGTCGTGCGTGAAGACAAAGAAACCACGAAGACCCGTATAGTTTTCGATGCATCCTGTAAGGGAACAAACGGCATATCCTTAAATAATGAACTCTTACCTGGTCCAGTGCTCCAAGAAGACCTACGTAGCATAATCATGCGCTGGAGAATGCACGCTGTGTGTTTCACTGCAGACATACAAAAAATGTACAGAATGGTCATGTTAAACAAGGAAGATATAGATTTTCAGAGAATACTGTGGAGAAATAATTGCAATGAAGAAATAAAAGATTATAGATTACTTACCGTGACCTTCGGGACGACTTCAGCTCCATATCTAGCAGTTAAAACCTTGATCCAACTCGCACATGAAGAAAGAGATAAATATCCCGTAGCTGCTGACATTACATTATCAGATTTCTATGTTGATGACGTCATGTCGGGTAATGACACTGTAAAAGAAGCCATAGAAGCTAGCAATCAACTCAAGGCTATGTTAAGCAAAGGAGGTTTTGAGTTAAAGAAGTGGTCATCAAACAATGTCGAGTTGATGAGGTCAATGGATCCTAATAATATTTCTTCAAGAATCCAACTTGATATAAACCTAGATGGTACTGTGAAGGCGTTGGGTATCGCATGGAACCTTGGCACTGATCAATTTCTCTACAAAATCAGTCTATCTCCTCCCCCATCTACCATTACAAAGAGAAATATTTTGTCTGATGTACAAAAGCTCTATGATCCATTAGGATGGATATCTCCAAGCATTGTGCTCGCTAAGATGCTCATTCAAAAGGTATGGTTAGCTGGGACACAATGGGATCAACCATTATCAGATAATTTAACCGCAGAGTGGTTGAAGATAAGAGAAGACTTTCATAATGTCAATCAGATCTCTCTAAATCGATGGTTACACACATATAACAGTAACACAGAAGCAATCAAACTACATGGATTTAGTGATGCTTCAATTCGAGCCTATGCAGCCGTTGTATACTGCAGAGTAGAACAACAGGATGGTACTGTATACACAAGTCTTATAGCATCAAGAACCAAAGTTGCTCCATTGAAAACAGTATCACTTCCTCGTCTTGAGCTGTGTGGAGCTCTGTTGTTGTCAAGGCTGCTAAAACAAGTCACATTAGCTATGAAAATTCCATCTAAACAAACCCACTGCTGGACAGACTCCACGATTGTACTGGCATGGCTTCAAGGTGAACCTCAAAGATGGAAGACTTTTGTGGCAAATCGTGTAGTGGAAATCAAAGACAATACAAACAACATACAGTGGCATCATGTTCAGTCACAAGAAAATCCAGCTGACATAGCATCGAGAGGAATGTTCCTAACAGATCTGAAGAAAGAGAAGATGTGGTGGAAGGGGCCAGAATGGCTCTCAGATAAAGAAGTTAATTTAAGAAGATCAGAAAATATAGAAACAGACTTAGAGTTAAAATTATCATGCCATACAACTACAACTAAAAAAGATAAAGAAAAGGAAGTAAAACCAATTTGGGAAAGATTTTCTAATCTGACTAGAATGAAAAGAGTACTTGGTTATTGTCGAAGATTATTAAAAAATGAAAACAAAGAGAAGTATTTAACTACAGGGGAAATGAACATAGTGTTGGAAAATTGCATTAAATTCTATCAGCAATCAATTTATGAAAGAGACATAGAAGACATAAAGAAAAATGGAAAAGTGAGAAAATCAAGTTCACTAATTAGCTTGACACCATTTTTAGACAAAAACAACTTAATGAGAGTAGGAGGGCGATTACAAAACGCTAATTTACCAATCACAACCAAACATCCAATAATAATACCGAGTAATCAACATATCACAACATTGTTAATTAACGAAGCACACAAAAAGACTTTACATGGTGGTATACAAGTTATGATGACTTACATAAGAAGTAATTATTGGATAATTGGCTTAAAATCAGCAGTACGAAAATGCATAAGAAGTTGCAAAATTTGTATTATCAATAAAGGCAAGATAAAATACCAGTTAATGGGCGAGTTGCCAGCTGTAAGGGTGAGTCCACACCGAGCCTTTCTGAACAGTGGAGTCGACTATGCAGGTCCAGTATTGCTTAGACCATCAAAGGGGCGAGGACATCATACTACTAAGGGGTACATTTGTCTGTTTGTGTGTATGGCTACCCGTGCCATACACCTGGAAGCTGTAACAGACTTAACTTCTCAAGCATTCCTGGCTGCATTTCGGAGATTTGTCGCACGTCGAGGTCGATGTCTTCATCTGTTCAGCGACAACGGCACCAATTTCGTTGGTGCTGCAAAAGAGCTCAAAGACCTTTTCAGAACAAGTAGAAACAGCATTTCTAAAGAAATATCCGAAAACTTAGCAACTGATGGAACTACGTGGCATTTTATCCCGCCGAGAATGCCAAACTGTGGGGGCCTCTGGGAAGCTGGAGTGCAATCTGCAAAAAGACATCTAGCAAGGGTTAGCAAAGACACAAAACTTACCTATGAGGAGATGGCGACATTGCTGACACAAATAGAAGCATGTCTCAACTCCCGCCCATTGTGCCAGTTAGACAATACTATTGAGACAATGTCACCACTCACACCTGGACACTTTTTGATTGGGGAGCCTATACTCAGTGTTCCTGATGAAGACTATGAAAAATCAAATATCAACCTATTAACTAGGTGGCAGTTGGTACAGCGAATGACACAAGACTTTTGGCGAAGATGGCACTCAGAATACCTGAATACTCTGCAACAACGGACCAAGTGGCAATCAGCTATCCAGTCACCTAACGTGGGAGACATTGTGATCATTAAGGAGGAAAGTCTGCCACCGACGAGATGGCTCCTGGGAAAAATCAAAGCGCTTCATCCTGGAAAAGATAATTTAGTTAGAGTGGTTACAGTGCAGTGTAAAGGACAAAGTGAATTAAAAAGACCTTTATCTAAGTTAATATTCCTACCTAAAGATGCTTAACTATTTTTTTTTTTTTTAAAACCTATGTTTGTATACCTACTTACCTGTTTTTTATGTGTAGTGAATATGATTGTGTCTGTGAATTACATACTATAGTTTATTAAACTTATTAAATTATGTTTACAAAGCTAACTACAATTAAGTAACTACATAAAATTTAACCTAATTGTACTGAGATATAATATACATAGTATACTTCAGAATTTGTTAAAGTTACTAAATGCTTATAAGTTTAAATAATAGTTAAAATGATAAAAAAAATAAAAAATGTTTATATGTACCTTCCCACCTACTTGCTATTGTTTATTATGTACACAACTAATCACTTAAATTTTGTCAATCAAATAGGTAATAATGTGTCTTGTAACAGTTGTATCTTAACTGTTACCATTTGAATAAGAAATAAACATGTACTTACTTACCTATATAATATTTGTAAACCTGTAACTTACCTTTTTTACATACAGTCCACTGAAGATGTTTGTTATACTTATTTGCTTGTGTAAGTTGTAATATTGAATGAACCATAAGTTCGGTAGTGATTTAGCCCAATTAAATTGTATTTGTAAAAGGACACAGGGTCCTTTTGGTGGGCGGTATGTCCGATCGTTAGCATCCCTATATAGTTTGTGGTCCGATCATATTATGTCAGTTTCAGTTGCCTCAATACAGAGCTACAAAACAGTTGTGTCATTTCATTTAAAAAATAACAATATACCTACAACTCAAAATCAACCTTAACGTCGTCACCAGTGCTATTTGCTGATTGTGTTGCTCATCACACTAAAGTGATTTTAATGACATTATGTATAATATATCTTTCAACTAATTAACTACTATATTAAATTTAATTGTTTAGTAGTATTTTTTTTGTTTTTGATTTTTTCCTTTTCTTTTCTATTTAATACCTTCGTTCGTGCGTCACTGCAGGAATGCCAACTGCAAATCAGCGTTGGGCTCTCCGCGCCCAGCAAATTTTAATGCTGAGCTGGCTACCCTTTCAGCATGAACCTTGTCAGCATACATATATAATATTTTGAAGAATTTTATTTTTTATTTTGTATTTGTCTCTTTTTGTAGTGTTATTTTTTATCTTTAATCTTCTCTCTCTTCTATTGTCAATGTGTCCGTGCTGAATAAATATTTTTTTATGTAGTGCGCATAACTTGTATAGTGACTTAGTCTCTGTTCCTAAATGCAACCGCAGTATTGGGATAAACTTTAAAACAAAACGAAAATTCGACTTAGTATGGGGGACACGCATAATTTACCGGCGCAAGCCATACAAAATCATTTTTTTATTTTGTTTTGGAGAGAATTTTACTACTGCGGTTGCATTTGAAAACGGACACTGAATAATGCTGCACATAAAAAATATCCTGTTTAACAATTTAATTTATAACAAAACTTCTCAAAATTGTATACTCATCTACTTATGAACCTAATTTTTTACCCAAAAATTTCTAACAATTTTCCTATACAAAGGAAGCTTTAGTGCAAAATCATGGAGCAGTTAATTACTCATCAGCGAACTAACCGGCCATAATCAAACCTCAGGAGACAGCTGTCCATTTGGTGTGCTGATATGTCAATTAATCATAGTATAAGTAGATTGTAATACCTTGTATCTAACTGAGTAACGCTGGCGTAATAGTATTCCAGTATCAGGATACTACTGAGTTAGATTATATGGAAGCGATTCTAATTGAGCGTATTTATCTGTAAAAGGTCGGCAACTCATCAGCGATTCTTCAGCCGGGCTTCCACTGGTAACGGATCGGACTCCGTATGGACTCGCAACGGTAAACTTCATACAAGCACTTCTATGAAGTTTGTTGGTGGTGCACTTCCACCAACAAAGAAACTAGCGGAGAGGACTATACGAGTAAAAATAGTTAATAACGAACTCTTTCTTCATTTCTCTTTTGCAGTGGAAGGCGATTGTCAAAACTCTTTCTTAATGGAAGGTAAAACCTATTTTAGCTAGTTGGGGTCCGTTTCGTACATATATACTTTCCTCATTACCCTTTCGTAATGGAAGCCCGTGGTTTGCGTGTGGCAGTGATCACTTCCATCCTAATAATATATGACCCCGTACGCTAGTTTGGCTTTATTAAAGGTATAGTTATCGCAAAACTTTATGAGCTCTCGGAACGCGAGTGGCTGCGCAGTACGCTTATTATAGGTGCTAGAGGGAGAGAGAGAGAGTTCAGAGCTCAGTTCAGGGCTCATAAAGATTTGCGCATACTATACCTAAAATCAATACAATCTGTAAGAGAATATAGATATAATCCATCTGTCCAGTACCTCTACCATGAGTTTTCCGTGCCGTCTAACGTTCACGTTCACATGCAATATTTGCATGGGAATTTTTTCAGCGCCTCTAGCGGTATAAATAGTGAACTAAAGTCACTATACAAATATTGCATGTGAACGTGAACGTTAGACGGCACGGAAAACTCATGGTAGATGTACTGGGCAGGTTGCAGGCTTATTGGTAACCGACGAGCCATTCTCGTCTGAAAAATGGACGAAAAACAAACAAATTTTCCAGGTATAGTTCAAATACAGACCCCCGTGGCGAGGGAAAGCAGAGTCGTACGTGCGAAAGGTTCCCTTTGCATATTTTCTTCTTTATCTAACAGATCTAGAACGTAATCTTGTTTAATATAAAAATTTCTTCCTGTTGCTAAAATATGAGACGATAAAAGCATCCAAGTACTCAATCAAAGGAACCGTTTGTATGAATAACCGAACCGTCAAAAACCCCCGACTTCGACTAGAAAAAGAGCTGTAACTTTTGAACGACTGAACAGATTTTCATTAAATATAGCTAAGATGATACCCGATTAAATTAGCTTTCAAATAAAAACTGAAATGAAAGCAGAGACACAGATACACAGATACACACTAGAAAATCAGACAAATCCTCTTTTTTGTCGGGGGTTAAAAAAAGAGCTACTAATCGCCAAATACTCAAACGTGTTTTAACTTCAAGCAGCTGTTAAATGCTGTCTGTCCCTTTGACTGGTGGACAGGTAGCGACAGAATGATAATTTTAAATTTTTTACTTGCTATATTTTAATAGATTATAATTAAGGCAATAAATGACAATTAAGAGTACTTACAGTGCCACAAACTTATCTGATCAAGTGACCAAAATTGGAAATAACGTCGCTACAGAACAAAAATGACTTCAAAATGTCATTTTTGTAGGAAGATGAGATTGGTAAAAGCGACGGCAGCGACGCCATGACCGGGTCAGATAGGTTTGTGGCACTATATTCAACGGTAATTCTTCTCGGTGTAAACACAGACACAGGCCACTTCTAGCAACAAACCATCATGGTCATACGCATAATTCCAAATCTAACGTGCACTAATGAGACGGTTAACCGACCATTAATTGGTGTAGCCCTGGTCGTTGGGATTGTCATGATAAATGACGACAACTAATGAATTTGTGGAACAACTGAAATTGGTTGCTTTACGTGAGATTTTTATTTCAACTCGGCCTTTGCAGGCACTTTCAAAACGTCGTGATTCTAGGCGCACGGTTCCTAGTGGGTTGGTCCTGGAGAAGATACCGGCAAGAAACTCCATGGATACTCTTTTCATAAATCAAGCTTACAAGAAACGTGGGGCCCCGGCTAAAATTCGACCTGAATTTACACAATATTACATAAATGGCCAAATTGCCTGAAATAAAGAAAATACTAAATACTTTTGAATTTGTTTTGAATTATGTTATTATTATAACATATTGTATGTAGTCGGAGGCATACGAATACCTTTGACAGTCGTTGCGGGAGTCAGCAACCCAAAAAAAGTCTGACAACCGGTCTAACCTTAGGGTATCAGTGTCTCCCAGTAATTGGATGGTGGAGGTCAGATGGCAGTCGCTCTGTATAAAATACTGTTACTCAGCCGCATCTGGTTACACTAGGAGCCGACCTCAACGTAGTTGGTAGAGGCAGATGATAATTATGTAGTCGGAGGGTTTTTTTTTTTTTTTGGTTTGTTCGTTACCTCTTAGATGCCTTCGACTGCATGTTGTAATTTTACACTCATAAATACGACCACGTATTTTTGATACGCGTTGTATAGGTACATCTACAATTATTTCTTACTTCAAAAACTTTAGAATTTTTCCGTGCCTCAACTAAGGAGAAAAATTTACCTTTGAATGAATAAGACTCGATGTAGAAATTAATTCGTACTTTTTACGGGTATCGTTTTTCTGTAGACGCCTTGTTTCCTGCAGGAAACTCGGTACTTACTCGGTACCGGGAAAAAGTTACAAGTCTTAAATTAGCTTCCTTTTTTGTGTTTGCTTTGCTTTCTAGCTGGAGAACAAAATAGCTACAAATAAAGATCTTAAAGAAATCTATTATACTATTTATATTTATAGAAATATTTTATAACGGAAAAAAAAATATGTAGTGCGCAAAATTTACTGAGTGATTCAGTGTCCATTCCCAAATGCAACCGCAGTACTAAAATTCACTCCAAAACAAAATAAAAACTTGATTTTGTATGGCTTGCGCTAGTAAATTATGCGTGTCTCCATAATAAGTCCAATTTTCGTTTTGTTTTAAAGTGTATCCCAATACTGCGGTTGCATTTAGGAACAGAGATTGAATCACTCTACAAATTATGCAAATTACATAAAAAATATCCCGTATATAAAACAAACAAATAAAATTGTACCCATTTATAATATTAGTATATATAATTATATTCTTATCTATATACGAGTAATTGCGGCCCGCCTACAACTATCAATGTTGCCAAATATAATTAATACATTCGAATGATTAATGCCACTAATTAACACACAAAATCTATTAATACCAAATAGGTAGGATATAATTTATCGTCGCGGGCATAACGGGTCTTAACGTCAATAAATAATAATTATATGACGTACACTTAGGTATACAAAGATATAGGTATTATTATATAAATACAGGGTCAAATTATCTAGGGTCAACTTTATTAAGAAACATCAAACTATTTAGAACCTTATTATATAAACTTAAAAATATGTACACTAATCATTAATAATTATTATTAATATGACCATTATTCAATTTTTATCATACTTTTTGATATTTTAAAATAATTTAACTTTTTTTTTTAATAAAAACATTTAATAATTTAAAAGAGTAGTAGTCCACCGGCATCGGGAACAGGGTCCAAGCTACCGATGGTCAGGGCTCTAGAGAGAGAAACCTCCTAACAATGCGCGCAGTGTCAAGGAGTACTGCTTTCTGAATCAGGCCCTTGATCCAGCCACCTAGCGAGAGCCTCTCGAGGTGTTATTAATTAATATTAACTTATACTCGTATAGGTCAAATTATATAGGGTCAACCTGGGTAAATGTAAACAGGTGTAATTGGAAACATCTTTGGATAATCTTTTATATTTATGTTATATACGTTCTTTCTGATGACTGTGAAACCTACACCTTACATTTACAAAGTAGAAATCATCTTCATCTTGAAACAAACTACTGAAGGCCTCTACCTCTACCAAGAGTTTTCCGTGCCGTCTAACGTTCACGTTCACATGCAATATTTGTATGGGAATTTTTTCAGCGCCTCTAGCGGTATAAATAGTGAACTAAAGTCACTATACAAATATTGCATGTGAACGTGAACGTTAGACGGCACGGAAAACTCATGGTGGTGGTACTGGGGGCTATTTCACGTAACTGAAGAAGTGCAGTTGCCGCGCAGTTGCAGTAAAATTTTGATCAAAACAACACATTTGGTATTCTCTTGGCTTCAGTGAGATACGCTCTCGTCAAGTAAGTGCGTCACTGCAATATGATCGGTGCGACATAACATTACGTGAATTAGTCTTCTGACCTGTCGGCGTATGAACAGAATACAAATAAAATAATAATTTTCACGACAAATATAATTTACCTTTCAATATACTGTGGTCCACACTTGACATTAAATAGGTGCCAATTTGTGCATATTCACTAAAATCTACAAAATGTAGCAATATTCTCTTTAACTGGCGGCAAACAAACCAATAATTAATTTTAACACGAATACACATTAACTTAACAGATCTCATTGTAAATGTCACAAATTAATACAATATTACAAAATGTTTAATTGATTTGTCAATATTGTGCCGTACAAATGTTTACCCTTATCATTTTAATAATAAATTGTTATTAGTTCAATTAGCTTGGGCTGTATTACTGTTAGGGACATAACGCTGCACAAGAGCAGTGTTATTTGGCTACGATATTCTGGAAGGTGTAGGTACTTCCCCAGTCGGACAGCTCAAGCTTTTAGCTGAAAGTCCCCCCCCCCTACCTCACTTAAATCACGTAAATCTAACTCAGAACCTGACGATATGTTGACGGCCTGTTGCCTAGTAAGCCAATTCTCGTAATTAAAAATCTCCCAACTCAAACAAGAAACACAGCTGTAACTTTTAAACGACTCAACAGATTTTCATGAAACATAGCTAAGGTAATACCCGATTAAACTAGCTTTCGATTAAAAAACTGCATTGAAAAAGGTCCTTCCGTTTTGTGACCTACGATGCCACAGATAGATACATAGATACCCATTACAAGCTTATAACACCCCTCTTTTTTGTCGGGGGTTATAAACAGCCAAAATATTATTTGGAAAAATCCTGATTTCTACCAAATGTCCGGGGTTTTTTGGTGTGGAAAATGTAGGTGATGGTAACTAAACCAAACTTTTGAAATATTCGTTTTAAAAGCAACTCCGAATTATTATTTTCAGAAGAAAGTAGAGACAACAAAACATTTCCTTTTGGTGCACCGTCTAAACAAATTAATTGTTTTAATTTCCCCGAAAGATTTCTTTGTCCCCCCCGTATTGTTCGTTCCCCTAACTTTAAGATTTTTAATTAAAATAGTTAGCAAGTCTCTAAAGCAAGGTGCTTAAGATTTAAAACTTTTATGTCACTGTAAACAGTGTGAGGATTAATTTGCGTCTTTTGTTTCTGCGAGCTCATTTTGAGTTGGGGCTAATGGATTATTAATTTGCTGATCTTAAAGTGGATGGAAATTTGTGCCAAGGTTTACGTAAAAACGCCTGTTAGTTATGAAACTTATGCGTGATGATTAACCTCAATAACTTATTTTATTTATTTAACTAGCTATGCCCGCGACTTCGTCCGCATGGAATTTAACTTTGTTTTTTTGCGCAGAACACAAATTCTTTTTTCTTTTACTAAATTAAAAGTAGCCTATGTTACTTCTTATATCATCAGCTATCTGCCAGTGAAAGTCCCGTCAAAATCAATCCAGCCGTTCCGAAGATTAGCCGGAACAAACAGACAGACAAACGGGTTTGATCCCCGCACAGAACAAATATTTGTATGATCTACAGATAGTTGTTTCAGGCTTGATTGTGTGTGCATGTGACATGTTTGTAAACTGTACCCTCGATACAGGAGAAATCCTTGTGAGAGGCAACGATTTAAAAAAAAGAAACAACTTGATCTTGTTCGTACTTATTAGTAAAAATTGTTCAATCATGACAATAAGAGTCTCTAACATGATACCTCAAACCAACTACCTCTACGGTAATTCAGAGTTAAATTAAAACTGTGGTTGATTAAAAAGTGTTTCCTGAACCATAAAATTATAGGGAAATTTAATCTTAATTCACTGACATTACATAGAATATTTTTATTTTGCTCCTTCACCTACCTCTTGAAATTTGATTTTGATTTGTATATTGTATTTTCATAATGGTATTAAGTTTATAATTTTGACTCATAAATTATTCTGATTTTTACTGCATTTGATTTGAATTTAATTGTTTCTGTTGTGGACTCACTTGCCCACGTTTACCATAATTATTGTGGAAACTAATATTTGCATGCCTTTGAAAAGGCGGAATATATTGTACTGCATACTATTATAAGAACTTTTGTAACACATGTTCCTGCGAATAAATTTCTATTTCTATTTCTTAGCAATGACTGAATTTAGGGCAAACGGTCT
The DNA here is from genome assembly GCA_932294325.1 of Allophyes oxyacanthae. Lineage (NCBI taxonomy): Eukaryota > Metazoa > Arthropoda > Insecta > Lepidoptera > Noctuidae > Allophyes > Allophyes oxyacanthae. The sequence continues at coordinate 6,521,075 of OW028633.1, read as the reverse complement.
TTCAAATGAAATTCTCCTATATTTGTTTCCGAACTTAAAGTATTGATTAAATTGCTCGAAGCTGTTTTTAAGAAAGAAAATAGTTCGTGAACCTCATTTAGGAAGGTCAATACGTATGACTTTTTAGTGAGTTGGGTATTGTAGAAAATATTGTAGACCTGTAATAAAGTTCTGGTTAGGGATTTCAACGCTGGATCCAACACATTTTGGTGCTTACTAGATCCAGCATCTGGCGCTAGATCCAGTGGTGCTGATCCGCAATCAGCTAAAGACAAGTAACTAACTTTTTTTTGGCGTGAAAACACCAAAACCTTTACGTTGCCGCTTTGTTGCGCGGGCTTTAGCTAGTACCTACCTAATTAGTAATACGTATAGGTAAATGAATAGCTATTTCTATATTTATATATCTAGGATTATGTGATATAATATCGACGCCTCCGTACAATAAGTCGGTAATGTGCTATTATGGACTTTTTATTGTTATGTCAAATTCGGAACCTGTAGATTCGAATACAATATATTATTATTTATTATTTGTTTGAAGAGGTAGGGTACTAAGCCCCTTTGTCACTGCGACCTGCGAAGATCTATTGTGACGCCTCTTGTATTATTACAGCACTCCCTCTAGCCGTAAGTCAATAATAAAATTGACTATATTCTTGGGGTGGAGGGATTTAATCTCATCTGGTGAGATTAGGTGGCCCCCCAGGTGCTGGCTTCTAGTGTGGTGTACTACGTCACACTCGCATAGGATATGTATGGGCGTCTCATCCTTCTCGCGACAGAATCTGCAAATTGTGGTGTCACTAAGGCCCATTTTTTGTAGATGCTTGTTTAGTTTGCAGTGCCCAGGAGGGTTCTTGTCAAGATCCTAATTCGGCTCCTGTTCATGGAAAGCGCTTGTTCCGCAAACTTTCTGTTGAAGCCTGTGAGAAGCGCTTTGGAGTGTGCTTGGCCTGAGGACTTTTCCCAGAGCTTGATACTCTGTTTATAGTCCCAGGACCTGAGGTAGGTGGAGGTTGTGCACTTAGGAATTCCACAAATGGGTTCAGGGCCCATTGTGGTGCTTTCCGCTCCAGCTCTTGCTAGCTCATCGGCAGTTTCATTACCACCGATGCCACTGTGTCCAGGTACCCATCCTATCGCTACCGAGTTCGATGTTCCTAGTAAGTTCAGCAGCTGGACACACTCCTTGATGAGTTTAGAGTTGATCTCCTCTGAGTTAAGGGCTTTAATTACAGCTTGACTATCAGAGAAGATAAAGATGTGCCTGTTTAGATAGGCTTTTTGCAGACTCTCACGAACACAGCCTATGATGGCGAGTAGTTCTGCTTGAAATACAGTGGCGTATTGCTCAAGGTTAGCAAATTTCTGCACCCTTGGTTGTCCTCCGTGGTATCCAGCTCCTGCTAGACCCTCTTTCTTTGATCCATCGGTGAACCAAACAATATCACAGGTCCGGGGTTCGCAAGGCATATTGTCCTTCCATTCGGACCTCTGAGGTATACAATATATTGGTAATTTTTTTCCTGTAAAATTTAGTTTTTGCAAGTACCGACTTATTGCACGTAGGCGTCGATATGATTGTATTGTGATAATTAATAATGATCGGGCCTAGAATGGGTGGGACCTTATTGCTTACCAAAACGAATTATAAGGCCACCAAATATTTTTAGACTAAAAATATATAAAAGTTAAAGTTAAAAATACTAAAATAATTTCAGCCAAACACGAACTCTGTCACAGTAATTTGACGAAATTGAACTATTTATAAATACATCACATAATTGAACGTAGGAAGACGGTGGAAATGTAATTAATATACCTCTCGAACTTATAATTACCGTTACTTAATGGAACCAAAATATACTATCCCACCAAAAACATTTTCATGTAAAATGTTGCCAAGACGAGACGATATAACTCGCACTGTCAAAAACTTATCAGATCTCATATAGAGCCAAGCTTCTAACTCTACACGCCCTAACTCTACAAGGCCAAACTTCACAAACTCTTACACCTTTTTTTTTTTTTTTTTTAGCGTGGTAAAATCATCAAATGAATCCTCCCACCCCGGGCAGGGCGGGAGGGACTGTCAGACTTGTACTGACTAAAATCCACGGTGTAGTCAAAATATGTGGCTTGGCCATTTCGCTTCATGAAAAATTTATCCACTCCTCATTACTTTTCTGATATATTTCTGTTATACAATAGTTCTTGTAGTAACGAATTACTAAAACGCTATAATTGTGTGGGCATAACTTCTACAGGATATTTTTTTATGTAGTGCGCATAATTTGCGGAGTAATTCAGTGTCCGTTCCCAAATGCAACTGCAGTATTCAAATTGGATCCAAGACCAAATAAAACTTGATTTTGTATGGCTTGCGCTAATGCAAAATCAAATTTATTTAATGCATTATGTGTATCCTCCATACTAAGTCGAATTTTGGTTTTGTTTTAAAGTGCATCCGTGTGCATCACAATACTGCCCCCGGATTTTTAAAATCTGTCCCTTAGTTTTTCAGTTTATCCATTACAAACAAACAAACATACAAAAAATCTAATCTTTTCTCTTTATATTAGTTTAGATTAGATTAGAAAAAAAGAAAAAAAAATCTCGAAACATTTAAATGACTTCTCCTCAGTCTATCTGCCTGGAAAATACAAATTACCCAACACGAGTGTCCAAACTTCTTTAGTAAATGGAAAACCAAAAAGTCTCAACACGAAGTACCAAAGAGATCATAGAAGTCATCGCTCCCGAACCACAAGGGGCGGAGTGCAAATTTAATCAACTATTTAGACTCCCAAACCGCGCTAACCAAGCCGCAAGCAAGTCACAATAACCATATACCCGCGCTAGCGCATACCACGACTTCGTCCGCGTGAAATTAGAATTTTAAACATAGAAACAAACTTATCAATATCGTTGCACCCCTTATCTACAGGATATTTTTTGGTATACTGCGCAAAATGGGCACATTGATTCAATGTCCATTCCCAAATGCAACCGCAGTACTAAAATTCACTCCAAAACAAAAACAAAAAAAAAATTGTTATGGGTTGCACTAGTATAAATTTTGCGTGTCCTCTATTATACGAGTATACTAAGTCGATTTTATTTGTGTTTTAAAACGTATCCCAATACTGCGGTGCCATTTAGGAACAGAGACTGAATCACTCTATAAATTAAGCGCACTACATAAAAAAATATCCTGTATATCATATTATTTCAGTCAGTTAGTCAATCATTCTCTTCTATTGTATATTTTTAAACAGGTTCTCATAGGACCTACGCTGAAATCCATACAAATAATTTAATGTTACCCAACTAAATGTGTGGAACATCTGATTTCTATTTTGATTTCAGGGTTGGTCTCGAAGTAAAAGTTGTTCATAATGATGAAAGAAAGAAAAGAAAGAAAGAAAAATAATTTTATTCCGTACGGGATAATGACGGCGCCACATTCACAATAGGCAAAACACAATAAAAAAGAAATAGGTACACTAATTTTAATAAAAAATTGAAAACATGCCGTCGAGCATGCCCTTACCAAAAAGGTTACCAACTCAGCATATTATGCTGGATGTGAGACACCCAGCGCTGATTTTCAGTTGGCACCCCCTGCAGTGACACACGGACGTAGGCATAAACTTAGAATATTTTCGCTTCCCGACGTAGGTAAGTGAACAGATAATAAGTAGATGTAAAATATAATATTGGTTCACAGTATATAATTGAAATATAGATATAGATCATTAATAAAAATATGTAGTAAACAAACAAACACAACACACGATGATGAGTACAATAAACCCCTTAAAGTAGGTGTTCTGTTTAAATATACAACATAATTATTATACATATACGTCATCCCACGTCACTGAATATTCTAAGAACTTTTAAGCTCAAAGACAAAGACTTGTTTGGGCAACTTCAGCTTCTAAGAAATTGCTGTCTGCACGAGAAAAAACGCTAAAACACGTTTCGCATGATGTAACTAAGTGAAAATAACTAAGTAAGTTGTTTTTAGTAGTACATTGTGTGCACTTAACTTAGGGTTGGTATGAACAAGAGAGTTCTTTTCGTTTGTGGTCTTTTATCCTTTACTTTTTTTGGTCCTTTCGAATATTACCTACATGTAGAAATTGGTACGATTAGTTTGAGCACTGGGCATTCAATTGCCAGCACTTATGTAAGTTTGCGTGTGCAATAGCCCTTACTACGTAAAATAATATTTCTAAATATTATGTCGCCTATTCGTGTAACTAGGTTTGTGGTCTTTTATCCTTAACTTTTTCTGGTCCTTTCGTATATTACATGAAGAAATTGGAACTATTAATTTTGAGCACTGCGCATACCAGTACTAATATTCTAAGTTTTGCGTGTATAAATAGCTCTTACTACGTATAATAATTTCTAAATATTCTATCACCTGGGATATTTTAGGGCCAAAGCACACTTGATGCTTTTAGCATCGGCGACTAGCGATTTTGCGATTGCATTGATTCTGCATCGTGTTTTGGCGACTCGCTGCATCTGGCGGAGACGCAAAGCGAGGTCCCGAGCGGGTGAGGTGGTAGTACGCCAAAGCCTCAATAAATCGCTGCAACTAGGATAGGTATAAATGTGGTGCGGAGTGTAGCGTCCAGTTGCTGTATCGAGCTTCCGAAAAGCGAGTAAATTGCTAGGCATCGATGCTAAAAGTATCGAGTGTGTATGGCCTTTATTCGTGTAACTAGGTTTCAAGTTTCTGAAATATAAATCAGTACTGCCAGTTTATTTGGATACCTAGTTTTTATTTTTACTACATCGTACGTAATACGATTTAGAAAAAATATTTCATTATTATTATACCTACATGAATATTTTTCGGGTTGAAAATAGAAACACTTTTTTATTAAACTCAATTTCTTTATTTCATGTTAGAATGTTGAAACTAGTTTAATTAACACTGAATCCAATTTTTAAATATTTTGTATTTTTAGCGTGGCTGGAATAAAATAAAGATACGTAGGTACCTTTTTACAAGCCTTTTTGTTTGTAGCAATCCTTAAAGAACATTTTTCAAGAGCTATCTAAGAGTATAAATATGGAGAGTAAAATAATTCTCGAGAATAATAAAGAGTGATGAAATCGGCCCTAAATAAAAGTTTGTTGGTTAATTCTTTTTTTTATAGTATAGGCGGCAATCGAGCTTGCTGTTCACCTGATGGTAAGCGATCACCGCCACCCATGAACATCTGCAACACCAGAGGAGTTGCCGATTCGATGCCGACCTTTTAGGATGGTGTTAGGAAAAAGGGAGGGAAAGGAGAAGGAAGGAGACTAAGGGAGGAATTGGGCCTCCGGTACTCCACACTCATCGAACGAAACGCAACAATATACATACTGCTACTTAACGTCGATGTTCTGTGGATGGGTTGAATTTTTAGAGAGTGAAGGTGCAGTTCAATGCATATTGTAAATATCTGTTTTTAAAGTTCTTTTAAAGTATTGGTAGATATTAAATTTTTTACTGTTAATCAACTTTTGTAGCTATACAATCGGTCATTTTTCCGGTCGACCATCCCTAAGGCTAAAATCGTTTGCTTGCGGCGTCCAAACGCAGAGTTACTAACTCTAAGCGGGCCGCAGTCGTTCAAAGCATTTTGTTAGCGAAATGAATCACCGCAATGTATCGTCACTGTACCTATTCAAAACATTTTACTTCAAACCGTCTAACAAAAATAAAATCCATCTAAAATCCAATACTCACTTCTACTCCATTACTTCCAATACACCAATATTTGTTCCACACCTTCTAACATTCTTTTGCGACCTGATTAGCTCTATAAACAATGTGAATCCGACCCTACCGATGCGAACAGGGGAAACGTTCCCGTTTGACCGTCGGGCAATTTTTCGCACTATTTCACCTGTCTAGAGCAACACTCGCCCGTTTTTACCCTGCGCAGTTTAAGGTTACACTGGATGTGACAGGTTACAATGTACAAGTTTTATTTTTGGAAATTCCCTGAGCTAAAATTGAAGGTATAATTTTGATAATGTATGTGTGTGACTGAAGCTCGTCGTTTACAGTTGAGAGGTTTTAAATATAAGCTCAGACAAAAATACAAAGGAATTTTGGAAGACATGTTCCATTTATACATGGCTAACTTTCACCAGCGGCTTCGCCCGCGTGATATATATGATAATATATATATATTTATAAAGTATAGCCTCAGTTACTCGGTGCTAATATAGAACACAGCTGGTGAAAGAATTTTTAAAATCGGTTCATTAATTTTTGAGTTTATCCATTACAAACAAACATAAGAAAAAATCAAATCTTACCCGCCATTGGCTAATAAAAATGACATGCGTACCTATGTCCATGTACCATTTTTTTTATTTTAGATAAATATTTTTGTTTTTTTTTTGTTTTACATGTTTTATTCTTTTATTTTTGCTATTTTATCTTTAATTTTTTTTTGTGCTGTGTCAAATAAATACTTTTTTTTATTTTTTTTTATGTGAATTTATTTTTATATTCATGTCTGTGAAATTGTGAACTTATGTGCAGAGTTTTATATTACTTTATACCATATAAGTACCAAAGTAACAAGCCGCCATACATAAACCAGATATAGGCACATAAGAAATGTCGAGACTCTAGGTGCGCGGTTCCAAATAGCAGGTCCTATGGAGAAGAACTGGCAAGAAACTCCATAAAAACTCGTATAAAATAAAGATTACAATCTTGAATAATATAATTACTATACCTACTACCTACCTATTACGGTTTCTATTAATTATTTTTACTTCTTATGTCTTTACAATTCCAGATTGAAAAGAAACTTAAGAAAAGAAAATCTTCACTACCCAATGACCTTTCCAGTTGAAACTGTATCCGTTGCAAGACGGAATATATTTAGGATGTGGCCTGGCCTGATGTGGGTCACATTTTTTTTCTCGAATGCTGATTGCGTAACCGGATCTAGTTTATTTTGGGACTTTGATCGTGTTCAAATAAATCTTTCTTATAATTTTTTTATGTTCAGAGGGCCTATGTGAACACGGTGGAGGCCAGTACGTAGCAAGAGCGGGTGACACCCGATGTCAACAGACAGAATGTCACCCGTTTTATTAAGGTATAATTATTTATTGGTTTTTACCCCACGAAAAAAAGTAGGGGTGTTATAAGTTTGTAGTGTGTATTTATCTGTGGTATCGTAGCTCCAACACAGACGGACCGATTTCAATACAATTTATTTAATTGAAAGCTAGTTAAATTGTGTATCATCTTAGCTATGTTTCCTGAAAATCTGTTCAACTGCTCAAAAGTTATAGCTCTTTTTCTAGTTGGAGTCGGGGGTTATCGACATTAGCTTATTGCAACAGTTTTCATTGCATACTTCTTCCTATAAACCAAGTATTAACCTTTGCGCGGGTGACACCCATGAGATAGTGACACCCGGGGCGGACCTTCCCTACTGCGCCCCCCTAGTGAACTAATAGAGATTGCACTTAATAGAAAGAGTATTACATCGATAAAAATACTTAAAATTGCTACTCTTTGCTTTCCTTTACCTGCGAATAAAAACTAGGACAGAAACAGATTTAAAAGCACTAAAACACGGATAAACGTTTGAACTAAACTTGAATATCTTGTAGTATTCTCGGAAGGAATCGGATTGAATTTATAGGACCATTAATTCTTGGAAAAAAGACTTCTTAGCGTACTATTGAAGATAAGTACTAGATGATTATGATAATATTAAGTCCTTACTGAATTTTATATCAGAATAATATATTTTATGTTTATTTCAACATAAAGTTTTTTCATAATAATAATAACTAGTTGTTGCCCAGAGATTGAAACTCAACCATAATTTTAGCTTTCTGCACTCCTTCTCCATATACGCTTTAACTATGCCAAATCTCACACTCCTCCGTGCGCGCAATATTCTTATAAAGGGGTACAAAGTTTTCCCTCCACGTATTAATAATATAGACATAAATCCAGCCCATTAATGCCCCACTGCTGGGCACGGGCCTCTTCTCAGAATGAGAAGGTAGTCCACCACGCTGTCGTGGTACGGGTTGGTGGACTACACACATCATCGATACATTTATGAGGCCCTCGCAGATGTACAGGTTTCCTCATGATGTTTTCCTTCACCGTTATCGCAAGTAATAATCAAATTCTAATACGCATATGAATCCAAAAAGTCAGAGGTGCAGGCCGGGTTTGATCACAGAACCACCTGCATGGAAGGCCTGCGTTCAACCACTAGGCTATAAATTATCATTAAATTATTATTTTTGCTGCAGAAATAAAATATTTTTCTTTCTTATATTATAAGTTTTTTTTTATGTTGGTGTGCAATAAAGCATATTTGTATTCTATTCTATTTCTTAATTTAAAAACTCTTCGTTATTTCGTTTTTATCGTTAAATCGTCCGAGGCTTACGTCGCGTCGCGTTTCCGACGTCTGCACGGATAAATTATTTCTTCTTTTCATGAATAAAAGTGTTTTTGAATGGTAAATTATTATCTCGTGCGATAAGACGGCCTACCTTTTGTTCGTGTGTGGGACATGATAGCGGACCTTATTTTTTATATCTTTGAGAACGTTTTACGTGGTGAAAATCTTCATGGACTATTCTGGAATATTCTCCACTAGTGGCCTAGCATGGCGGGTGGACGAATACGTTTTCTCAACCATTTTCACTCGTTTATAGAAGACAATACGAATAAACTAACCGTCAAAAACGCTCGACTCCAACTAGAAAAAGAGCTATAACTTATGAACGGCTGAATAGATTTTCATGAAACATAGCTAAGATGATTCCTGATTAAATTAGCTTTCAATAAAAAAAAATGCATTGAAATCGGTCTATCCGTTTTGGAGCCACGATGCCACAGACAGATATACCGATACACAGATACACACTAAAAACTTGTAACACCCCTCTTTTTTATAAAAGGCTTATTACGGGACGTTTCTCCAGAAGATCTTTTCAAAACTGGGATTAGGGATGAACGACTTTTAAAAAAAATTTTGCTTCTGAATTTTCTTGTGATTAATGTGTTTTTTAGGGTTCCGTACCCAAAGGGTCAAACGGGACCCTATTACTAAGACTCCGTTGTCCGCCCGTCCGTCTATCTGTCTGTCTGTCACCAGGCTGTATCTCATGAACTGTGATAGACAGTTGAAATTTTTACAGATAATGTATTTGCTCGTTTTTATAGATAATGGTACGGAACCTATCTTCATGATCGGTAATTGTTCTACAAGGCAGCTCAAAGTTTAGTTTCTCACGATCGTATTAAAGTTTATTACCAATATCGATGTTCATTACCATTTTAGTTACGCAGTAGACCCGCTGATCTGGGAATCGAAACCAGGTGTTCAGTACCTAATGCTCAACAGTCGCGCTTGCGATCTTTAGACCAAAGAGCCATGTTGTTTTAGAACCCAACTTGATTTCCAACGCCAGTTTCAGCCTTTCCAATTTGGCCATTGACATTAGCATCAACTGATTGTACGCTCATTAGCGAGCCTGACCAGTTCATCAGTGACGGCGAATTTAAGTAAACGAAGTCATTTTCGAATGGAAACGATATTTATATACAAGGTTAGTCGGAAAAGGGGTATAAAACCGACACTGAAAATAAATAACAACAAATAAAATTAATAATAATAGTAAAACTAATAAAAAATATAAGTACGTAAATAGGACAGAAACAAAAAACTTGTACGTAAAGAAACAACAAACAAATAACAAAAAAGAAAAAGCTTCTGCTATTCTTTATGAACTGAACTTACAATCAATCAATAAATAAATGAAACCAGCCCATTACTGTGCCACTGTTGGGCACGGGCCTCTTCTCGGAATGAGAAGCCTTAGTCCACCAAGCTGGCCTAGTGCGGGTAGGCAAACTACACATACCATCATTCATATCACAGAACTTTGAGGCTCTCTCAGGTGTGCAGGTTTCCTCACGATGTTTTCCTTCACCGTTAATGCAAGTGATAATCAAATTGCGATCCGCACTTATATTCGAAAAGTCAGAGGTGCGGGCCGGGTTCGAACTCAGACCCTCCTATATGGAAGGCAAGCGTTCAACCGTTAAGTCATCACTGCTACTAATCAATTATTCGATTTAATTATGTATAGCTATTATACAGTCTAGACATAAAATAATATTGTTCACACAAGACTTCCAAAATATGTGGCTACCGTGCGAGTCTAAAGCCACACGTACAGAAGACCCCGTCTCCCACAGATATGGGCGGTTTCAGTAAATTATTTCATCTACTGAGGAATATGTTAGGAATGCTTAGATGGAATAACTTCTTCGCGTATAAATTTAGGTTAGCGGAGTAAGAATACAACCTGAATAGGTATCTATTTGAAATATGTTTATCCTTGAAAGGTTAAGTAAAGCTTCAATAACCAGCGTCATTGGTGTTGCCAATGACAACAAGCTGATCGATGCCCATTTTTTTGCACATGAGGGACACACACTTCCATGCTTTATTTTTCATTGTTTTATTATGTAATTTTCTGGTTTTTTTATTTTTTATGTTTGTTATGTGTGCATGCTTGGTGTCCTGTGTGCAAAAAATAAATTGATTTTCTTTCTTTCTTTCTTTCTTCTTTCTTTCAATAGCCCCCTGGATGCCAGATTTTTCTTTTATATGTAATAAGTAAAAGTAGTGTAATTTTTAATGTTTAATAATAAAATCATTTATTTCAGAATTAATTCCATAAATAATTAGTAATACTTATGGGTTGTATTTATATTACATAACAATAAATCAATTGAGCTGTGGTAGCCTAGCGGTTGATCACTTGATTCCATACTGGGTCTGATTTCGATCCCAACCCTCTAACTTTTAGAATTCATTTGCGAATTTAATTATCACTTCCTTTAACGATGAAGGAGAACATCGTGAGGAAACCTGCGCATCTGAGAGGGTTCCAATAAAAAAAATCTCGATGGTCTGAATAGCTGTACGTACCTATAATCCAAAGTATAATAGCCAGGCCAGCTAGGCCAGCGTGATAGAAGACATAAGCTGCGTTCACTTGTTCTGCATTGGAGCTTACGGAGCGGAAGGATTTCTTCCTTTGTATTAGTTCCTATAGAATTGCGTTCACTAGATCAGCAAATCCACGCCGGGCAAAGAAACAACCAATAATAACAACATCCTCATCACTATCTTCTATATTGCGAGTGCACGTCAATCAAGGACTGGTTCGAGTGTTCTAAAAATATTGATGCGAAAACAATAACGTGGACGCACCCTATCCTCCGTACGCTCCGATGCTGATCAAGTGGACGCGCAATTTAAACCTATACCTTTTTCATTCGTTGAAGAGAATCCTGCCCAACAATGGGACAGTAAAGAGCTGAATTTATTCACATAATTGTTTATTAAAACAATACACATCTATCCCTACAAACAACAACCCAATTCGATATTTCTACATATATGTAATATTAAAACATACGCAGTGTTTATTTTGCTTCCTTATATAGGTAATTAACAAAGTTATGTGTGACATAAATATAAATTAAACGTTCGTAGAATTAGTTTATCAGATATTAGATTGGTCTTTTGATCCGCAAATGAAAGTAATTACAAAATTTAATAACATTACACTGTATAACTGGTTAAGCGAAGGACATATTCAAGGACATGATGATTTATACTCACATGACGTAACGAATAATAATATACAAATAATAAAACAAATCTAAGCATAATATGTACGACCTAAGTAAAATTATTGTAATAAAATTCTCAAAGTGGGACTTCACCCTTGCGCACGCGACTGCACACGGCGTATGACCTTTATTATGGCAGGGAGGTATCATGAGGTGTGATTCCTTTTTTCTTCGTGGTTCAAACATGGCTTAGGGCAGGCAAAAGCCTATCTGTATCTACCTATACTAATGTAGCGACATCTATCGCCACATAGAATAACTACTTACAAGGCAACAAACTGACAACAGTAGTGGCGCGAAAATATGAATTGACCGATCAGATTACGAGGCCTGCATCGCACAAGGAAAAATAATATCGTATCTAACACATATACAACTGTCCGACATCAACCGTCGGGCTTCGGCCCGCCAGGCAATATCACCTCGCCTGGTCGGAGGATCCTCCCTTTTCAATGGAGGAAGACCATACCTAGTTCCTCCATACTATAATATTATAAAAAGGTAAATTGTATTTGTTTGTATGTAGACCACGTAGGGGGTACCTAAACGGTGATCGGGTGTCTACTGAAAACCGGCGCTGGGTGTTCTTATGCCCAGCAAATGCTGACTTGGCAACCCATTCGGTACTGACATGCCAACAGCACATGTTTTTTTGATTATTTATTCTTCTATTATTTCTCTGTGCATTGTCTAGAGTCTAGTCCGAATAAATGTATTTTCTTTCTGTCTTACTTCCTTCCATCGTGTAAAATGATTATTTTAAACGCTAGCCATTTAGGTACGAGTCTCTCTACGTTGATACCCAAATAATAATAATTAATAATCTGAAATTTATTTTGGTTCCAAATCTCAAAAGAATTTTAACTGAAAAATCTAATTAATACCACACTAGGTACTGCACTTGATACAACTACAGCCACATTCGCCACCAGACCAATGATTTGGTTGATCAAGTAATTGATCCGTATAATTTCAGTTGGACCCATGGACATAAAATTTCAAGACGCACATTCAGCGACTCAAAATCATTCGAGAACTATACGCGCACAAAATCGATATTATTTATTTATTATACTTTATTGTACACCAAATAATAAAACATGGGATTTGAGATTCACATAAGCTAAAGTACGATAGGCAGTCTTATGCACAGCAATCTATTCCTATAATATCTTTAAAATACCTATAAGCAATTGCTGATACTGGTGCATAAATAATCATTATGTCTGTGTATCCGGAATTTTTATATCAATGTTTCCGGTAGAATTGACTTCAGCGAAATGGCAATACATTTTGTATACAATGTTGTTGTGTGTCATACAATTACTGTATGCTAATTAAGGTGTATGTTTTCATCTCACGTTGATGATTACTGATATTGATTTCTGAAATAATTTGCAACAACGTGATTTAAAATTTAATAATGATGCTCATTACGCGCAGTAGGTAACGCATTTTACGGCCTTTAGTAAAACCGAGGTCATGATTCACCTTCAAAAATATAGGTATCTAGCTGTTCATTTGAAATTGGTTTTTTTTTTATTAATATCAAACCGTCAAATAGGTACCTACCCCAGACTCCAACTAAAAAAAGAACTGTAACTTTTTAACGGCTGAACAGATTATCAAGAAACATAGCTAAGATGATTTACGATTAACTTTTAATCCAAAAAAAACTGGATTGAAATCGGTCCATCCGTTTTGTGACTGCCACAGACTGATACACAGATTTTTAATAAATAGATAGGTATATGCTAGGATAGAAATATTTCATGCCATCTGCATAATTACATTTGTACAATAATAATACCTATCTAGATTCTGAATTGGAACAATGAAGTACCTATTTCATGCCAGGAATTCATAATTCCCAGTGTTAATTCCAGAACTTGGCTGTGCACACAGCCGTGCGTTAACAGCGTGTAATTGAAATACTTCGAAACAATTTATTTCGGTACTTATTGATAAATGGAAAAATCTATCACGCTGGTCTCGAAGTGTAAAATTGAGCATCAATTCTACTTAGTATCTATCCCTATATGAGATTTCTGGCATGAAGACAAGCTGCTCTTGCTCCGGCATTATTTCCAGAAAAACCCAATATTAAAAAGCGATATGATGATATATATTATATACATTGATTTACCACTCTTTGACGACATGGTTGGCGCAGTGGCTAAGCGATTAGCTTTCTGCGCTACGCGTCGCGGGTTCGATCTCCGCACGGAACAAATATTTGTATGATCTACAGATAGTTGTTTCGGGTCTGGGTGTGTGTGCATGTGACATGTATATTTGTAAACTGTACCATTGATACAGGAGAAATCTTAGTGAGGGGCAACGTTTTCAATAAAAGAATAAAAGAAAAAGAATAACTCTTTTTTCTTTTGTTGTTTTGTTCTCTTGTTGTGCAATAAAGCTTATTTATATTTTCTATTCTATTCTATTACTTCGCGTAGTCTGGGTATCCAACCCAACCAATTGATCAATAAAGCAGTTACATTAATCATAATTCATGTAATTAAAAAGTAAAATTATTATATAAATATTATATTAGTAAAAGTATTATTATTATTAAAAAGTAAAAAGTAAAGTAAAATTAATTATGATTAATGTAATTCTGGTCCTATAAATAGGACCAGAATTCAAGCAGGCATTCAATTAATCGGTCCGTTGAAAAATATACTCATGGGAATTAATCTTGCAACTTCAGAGTGCTTTGCACTGAAATAAGTAAACTGCTATAAAAACTTAACTCTTTCGTCGGTAAATAGGGATGGGACACAGTGTTTCATTAGTCGACTAGTAATTGCACATAATGTAGTTTTTCATGAGGATGATTTTATTAAATTATGGTGATTATAGAATGTTGAGTGATAAATAAGTGGGGTTAGATCAAGGATCTTGGCTAGGTTATGGGTTTTTTGCCAGAATTGTGATAAGTATTTAATACGAGTAGCCTTAACAAAGGTAAGCCCAGTGCAAAAAAGAGGTATAAAAAAATTGGACCAAAATAAAATGTTTGGATGGTTTTATTAAAAACTTCTGCCCTCTAGTCGAGTGTTAATGTTTTATTTTAATGGATAGGTATTATTCGAAAGGTCAGTGTAATGTTTTTTTTTCCAAATAGGTATATTTATAGGTTTATATTTGACATAATAATGGAGTAGAATAAAATAATATTGTTGCGTAGCTGTACAGGGTAAAAATCTGACTATGGTACAGAGTAGAATTAATAGGGAGTCCGTTTTCAGCGGCTGAAAAAATCCTATTAATATTCGTCCCGTAATTTTTGATTGAAGTTGATAAAGCAAACCGCCAAAAATAAAAAATAAATTTAAGCCCCACTCATTTAGAATGCATTTTTCCAGGAATTTTCGGTACAATGAGATAAAAGAAAAACCGATTAATGTGACCTATGTTGTCATTGGAGAACTTATTTTATTTACACTATAGTCTATGACCACTATCACTCACCCGGTGAGTGGTCGAAGAAAATAAAAAGACTACTTACCTACATAAAAAATAGACTGATAAAAATAGTCTGATTCAGTTACCACTGTTCAAAGTGTTGATTTTGTATGGAGATTGGAGAAGAAATGGCAAAAAACTTCATGGTTACTCTTTTAAACTCTGAATAACTTACAATATTGAGGATACAGGTAGCCGTATCGATTAACAATTCGATAATTCAATATTTTTGAATATCGAATAAATTTTAATCGACTAAGTTCGGACGGACGTTCACATCATTACATCACTACCTCATCGTGTATTCAGTTCAGGGTTGTCTCGTAAAAATTGGCATTAGTTCACACTTAGCCTTCGCTTAAAATTCAAGTGGGGATGTCGTTTTTGCATTGAAAGTGGCAATTACCTTAGTCCGTCGGCATGTGTGGAACTGATGTATGAAGTCTTTGAAAATTCATCCAGTTGGGGACGGTTTTGTAGTATAACACAGTTTTTACATATCAGAGGGTACCTGGATTTTTCGTGGATTTATAAAGGAGGTAGGTATTTCCGGTTTTGGAATATTTTTGAATACTTTTAGCCTTTTAGGGAAAGTCTATGGTTCAAAGTCGAAAGTCAAAGTCAAATATTTTTATTTCAACTGAGCCTTTGCAGGCACTTTCAAAACGTTTTAATAACATAACGTTGCATCATGCCTGAACAACCATATTTCACTGAACAAACGTAACGGCTAAAAATAAACAAGTCATTGCTATTTACAACCCAGAACTTGGTCCGGATGGAGCATTTTATCAATTTTGTGACATTGCTATAGACCAATAAGGCAGTCGTTATTTAAAAGCCAATATTTTAGTACCGACACCTAGTGCCACAAAAAGAAACTAAATAGCAATATAGCATGCTAACTTCAATAGTCGTCAGTGAGCGTATGTTTACAGTACGAATTCGATCAATCAGATTATGAAGCCTGAATCACGCAAGTAAAATGATCATCGTATCCAACACATACCTATAAACAACTATCCAACTTCAACCGTTCGGCTTCGGTACGCCAGGCAATATCACTTCGCCTGATCGGAGGGTCCTTCCTTTTCAATGGAGGAACACTATAGTACCACTTCCCTCGAAAAACCGATGAACGTTTGGCGCAGTGGTTAAACGATCAGCTTTCTGCGCTACGTGCCGCGGCTTCGATCCCCGCACGGAGCAATAATTTTCATGATGTTCAGATAGTTTTTCCGGGTCTGGGTGTGTGTGTGTAAGTGAGATGTATGTTTGTAAACTGTACCCTCGATACAGGAGAAATAATAGTGAGCGGAAGCATTTTTTTTAAAACCTTTGCTTATACATTTTTCAATGCAGGACTGGCATGATGCTAACACAAAATTTTCTATCGACCCAAGGATTATTACACTAAATAGTCACCACAACAAAAACTTTCATCTTTTACTCCTCGCCATATACTGATTAAGAGCAATACACAGCGCGACACGTAGGACCAATTTCCTTAACAAAGAGGAAGGAAAAATAAATCCACCATAATGTTTAGGGAAAATTCTTTAAGAAAACGTTGACCACGTTGACTTGCTTTAATCAGGACTTGGGTAAATAGAAATGGTGATACGTGAACAAATATTTGATGGACTTGATGGAACAAGTGATGTGTCCCCTTTAGTTTTAGGATTCGATCCTTGTAGTGAAACCAAAACCTTTATGTCAGAATTTGTGCATATTGCGGAAAGAGCCTTCGTGAGTGATATCATATCTAGGTTCTCTGGGATAATCAATTAACCAGGGCATGTGCAATCCTTAAGAGGAAATGCGGCCGGAGAGACTTTTGCAATAAGGTATTTGAAGAAACTATCTCTGTCGCTCTGCGAGCCGTCCGCCCTCAAATTCGTGCGATAAGGACAACTGCAGATCCGACAGAACTTTCACATTTATAATAAGAGTAAGAAATAAGATAAAAGCAAAAGGTGGAATGTTCAAAACAAGATTTATACCGCAACATCAGATATCCGGCCACTCCTACATCCGCCTAACGAGATGACATTAAGGCCTTATGATAATTTGCTAGATCACAAAATTAGGGTACATTCCATGCAAATTATTATTAACTAAATGAAGTACCTACTCTAGATGTACAAAAGTTCGTTTTTGAAAACATAATTTCTCCCCACAATTTCTTGAAAAATAATTGACTTAAAATAATCTTAAAAACAACATAGGCACGTTCTTTAAACTTAGCCACAAAACTGCTTTTTTATTTATTTTAAATCCATATACTTAGGAATAATGTTAAGTACCAATTTTAATCGTTTTTACCCTGCTTTGGTAATATTCCGTACACTTCCGTAAAAAATAAATGTTGCTATCTCTTTCTTACTATTAGCGTTACTTAGCGCCTTAAGAAAAGGGAAGGCTGTGTAAAAAACAGGCAGTTGCGAAAACTCAGTAAACAAGGGCATAAAGCTTAATGACACCGATGATGTCGTAACCTTCAACAAACAACACAGTTTTACTATTTTGTATGGAAATTTGGGTTCCGTGTTAAATTAAGTCATGGGAATAGCACATCCCATAGTGGAAAGATTAGATAAAGGTCTTGATGGAGCTGTCTGTCCAGGATGTGCCGGACGTCATCAAAATCTGCATGGATATAAAAGAAAGAAAGAAAGAAAAAAACATTTATTTGCCACAAATACAAGACGCACTAGAATGATAGACATAGATACTAAGAAGAAGACAGGTGCATAGACAGAGAATACAATTTTAGGATGGCAACAGTGTAAAACTAAGCAGAAAAATTTATAATTTGAAAAAAAAAAAAAAAAAATGTGGGTATACTGCACCGACTGAACATCACCTTGCCTTTTAACTACCTATTCGGTGTGAGTATCGAGCTGTAGCAAATGGGTGTCCAGCTCAGCATGTGCCAGGCTATGACACCTGACGCTGATATTCTGCTGGATCCCGGTTATGACATACGGATACATGGAACAAACAACGTGCTATCCATCCCACTCAAAATCTAAGTGCTAGGAACTTGTAGGTGTAGCATTGTCCATGTTATTATTAGAGTTAAGAACGGGGTATTACCATGTTTATAGTACATATCGAGCTTCCGATATTTCGGCCCTGTTATCATAATGGTAAATATCCCGTTCTTAACTTTAATAATAATGTTAGTGACGATGACAGTTTAAAATTTCCATGTTCTATCCAATGCTAAATCTATTAATTCTTTATGATTATGTTTGTACATTCGCTTTATCTTTCAGTTGATCAATGTACTTTCTTCTTGGTCTTTCTCTTTTTTCTTTTTGCCTCTATTTTCCCTTCTATAATAGTGGTAACAAACTTATAATGTGTAATCAAGTGACCAATCATGCATCTTCTTCTTTAATCAGATTTAGTTGTTTCAAAATTTGTCTTCTCTTTTATCCTTCCTAGTATATCTTCATTGGTCACTTTTTCTGTCCAAGAACTTTTCTTCATTCGACGCCAACACCACATTTCAAATGCTTATAGCTTTCTCGATCTCTTTTATTGGGGGTCCATATTAATTTATTTATTTAATGGATCTTCAACAAAGGCTACCCAGATACAGGGCATAGTTATTTAAAAAATATAATTATTATGTTTCACAAACGTAATCATAGCCCATGCTCCACATATATTATGTCATAATTATCTTTTTCCTGAGCTTTTTGTTAATTTTGGCTGTGAAACAGGATCTTATTTTGTGAATGATTGATTTGCTATGGCTATCCTTGTTTTAATGTCAGTTGTTGGTCTTGCTTTACAATACATTTTAAGAATAGCACAGGTTTTAGTACATAAACAAGATTTTTCGTTCCAGTAAATAAAAAAATATTTTTCCTTTTCGTCAACAAGACCAAAAATTATTTAACGACGCCATTATATAAATTCAAGGTAAAACTGCACTGAGTCCAAAATTATACATTTTATATTATGCGAAAATAGATTATTTGCATAATAGGGGTGCGACACCCTTAGCTTTAATGTTATACGCACTTGGCAGAATTTTTATGAAAATGTCCTCATCTTTTCAATGTTTTTCTGAGGGATGGGAGAAGAATGAATGAAAATGTCTAAAGCCATGAACGAGCCAGTAAGAAAGCTTTTGACCAGCGTCAAGTAGTTGAAGCTTGGCGAAGAATATCTTTGCTATCCTTTTTAAGAAAACTAGCGCAATTCTTAGTCCTAGTAGTTAGATAATATATTGCTATAAATTCAAATTCAGTTATTCAAACTGAACTATAAATCTAGTACTTTTTGAACGTCAATAATATTTTTCCAAAATAAGCAGCCATTATATTACGAATTAATCAGGATCATGAAACTGAACAACTTTGCCAGAGGTATACAGATTAATTTATTTATATAGTGCGCAAAATTTTCATTGTTTTTCAGTCTCCGTTTCCAAATGCAACCGCAGTACTAAAATTCACTTGAAAAGAAAATAAAAATTTGATGTTGTATGGCTTGCGCTAGTAAATTACACGTGTCCCCGTACTAAGTCGAATTTTCGTTTTGTTTTAAAGTGGATCCCACTACTGCGGTTGCATTTAGGAACAGAGACTGAATTACTCAAAAAATTATGCGTTCTGATTTCCGTACAGAAAAATCTATTAACACTGGCAGACATGGGAATCGAACACAAGTCCTCATGTTCAGCAGCCGCGCTTTCGACCCCAACAACCAATGAGCTATAACCATATTCTTTACTAAGAACCACATGACCAGAAGCAGAACAAACTTGACCAATATTTTATTTTATTACAACATAGTTATACCTACAGTCAGCACTTGCAATAATAATAATAGGTAATAATCGTAGTAACTTCATTACACAAATACTCTGTCTGGCTGATGTATTGGCATATTGAATGTTTGACGTCATAATTTACGATAATGAAGTAATTTATTGGTTCAGTGAACATGATAATAAAACTGCATTCATTAATCGTGGCGTATTTAAATTGAAGTTAATGAAAGAAAAAGAAAATGAAGAAACATATAAACAATTAAAAGATTTAGCATTGGATAGGATTAGGGAAATTGCTACACCGACAAGTGCCTAGCACTTAAATTTTGGATTTCTGGAACTTGTAAGTACGTGCAAAAACCGATGACCATTGGAGCAGACGAATCTTTGAGCGGAGACCACGATTCAGCAAACGCAGCGTGGTACGCCTCTCAGCGTGGTCCAAAGACTTGAAGAAGTTACCTAGGGCAGACTGGAAAGAAAGAAAGAAAAAATGTTTATTGCCTTCATACAATATTCATTATAGCATAGAAATTAACAAAAAAGTGTAGTATGGCAAAAGGGGTGAATTCAGCGGATGTTGATCCGTGTGCAGCATGGTTATAGCACGGGTCAACGCTGGTTTTTAGCCCGCTACTCAGTCTAACTACTAATTCTTATAATCTATGCATACGGGTACGTACGTTAACATTAGGGTAAATTACTAATGTTCAGACAAAAAAAAAACTCAAAAAAAAACAGAAAGTAATATACCAAGACCAAGAAGAAAGTAAATTGACAACTGAAACAAAAGGCAAATGTAGAGACATAATAAAGATTAAAAAATATTATAGTTTAAAAAAACCATATAACACGCTTTAGTCATCCAAGCTGAACGTGTATGCAACATTTCAGCTCAATCGGAAACCGGGAAGTGGGTCAAATTTTACTTCCAAGATTTTCTTAGGTACATAGTTAGTTACTTAGTTAGTTACAGGCTTTGAGTATCTAGATACTCAAAGGTTACAGGTGAAGCTAATAAAAGCGTGTTAAAAAGAGTTATCATTGGATATAACAAGATGGAAATTGCTAGATCGACAAGTGCACTTTTTTGGATTGAATGGATAGTTCATTGTTTTACTTTACAACCTTTTCTGTGGACCGCAAAAATCTCAGCACAGTATAACTGATAGGTGATATTTAAAAGCTAGACTTTGTTATTGAACGGAAAATACCTGGGAAATCCTGGAGACATCACGCTCGCTTGAGCTTAAATAAGATGTTCTCACGAGAACACGACGACGTTTCTGCTGTGTGTTCCAAAAATAAGCGGAAAACGAAAACATCAGAAATAATAACGCTACACACAATTTTTTTTTACAAGCTAATTTTAATAACGTTTCCCTTGTTTTGAAAACTGGGTGGCTTGAGTGTTGAGTATGCTTATACTTGTACTGTTTAAATTGTAGTAGTACTTAATAAGATCTTTGCTATTCCTTTTTAATTTTTTTTTGTAATATTGTGTAAATTCTGGTCGAATTTTATCTAGGGCCGCTCCCGCGGCTCCATATGTTATTGTTAGACAATTATTTTGATTTATGAAAAGAGTATCCATGGAGTTTCTTGCCGGTATCTTCTCCAGGACCAACCCACTTGGAACCGTGCACCTAGAATCACGACATTTTGAAAGTGCCTGCAAAGGCCCAGTTGAAATAAAAACTTTTGACTTTGACTTTGATAAGTAGTACCTTGGTACTTTATGCTCCTAATTCATATGTCTCATGGAAAGAAAGAAATAAAGAAAAATAGTTTATTAGCACAACAAAAAAATAAAAGTAAAAACAAAGAAAATATTTAAAAAAAATTGTTATTGTGCCAAAATATCATAAGTGCCTGTATCTGGTTTACATGAAATAAAGATCTATTCTATTCTATTCTTTGCTATGGTGAGAGACTCTTTCCTTGCACCCCCTATTTGCGAGCTGAACAAGTTCGCTGGGATATCACAGGATTAATTTGGAATTCAATTTCACTTGACTGCTGCTATACAAACTTTACTAAAAGTATTAAATAAGTGATAATTGCTTAAAAAGCAGTGACCTGCAGTTGAGCATTTTGAGCTGCTTTTTAAAGATTTTCTCACTCGGTATATTTATTCAAAAAGGTTTACAAGAAAGTAGTTTGCTAAGTTAACAGACAGAACAGTGAATTTAGAGGTATGTTACTATAGTTGTTTAAGCTGTAGATTCAAATAATTTCTAAAACTTCATGTTCATGTTCACTTAACCGAGTAATGCGTAGCTTTAAAAATCCTTTAGATTCAAAGTCAAACTATTGTAACTTTGTGACCGCCAACCGCTTACTTCTTCGAACTTAAACCACATCTCTCGCCGCGTGAGAGAACCTGTCTGCTCTAAGCAAATGTGACGCGCACACGCTTTGAGAGTAAATTCTAAATTTTACTTTTAAACCAACTAGTTATTGGTGCTGAATTATTGAGCATTGTGATGGAACGTCGTACTTTGTACTTTATTATTAGACCATTGAAAACCTTTGGCAGCACTTGGTCCTTTTTTGAGGAAGTCTTATAGAATTTGGCGATTTCTGCCAGACAACCTTGGGATGGACAGATTTGTAGGTGGTACCTAGTACCTACGTATGGCATGATTTTTAGAAAGGTTATAGCCTAAATTTAACTGATTTTTAGAAAGCTCGCATGGCTTCAATTATTGCTGGCACTGTCAATAAACTCGTAACTAGAATATTTCTTTTAATTCACATCAAAAATTCAACTCCGTATAACAAAAGAATATTCAAATATAATAATTATTCTCAAATATCAATTTAAAAAGATTTAAACGGTCACAGATAAACAAGACAAATGATCCATTGATATCAAGATTTGAATAAGAATTTAAAATCGGAATTCAAATTTTGCAAAAATATTCCACCTATTTTCATCCATTCTCGTTCATTCGTTCATGACGACGTAACGGAGATAGCGTCAGTTCACTGAACGAGTGAGGTGGGTGAACGACTGAACGATTTCGAGTAACTCAGGTGAAAGTATCAGGAAAATTTTAGAGATATGAGCTTTTGTATGGAGAATATTTTGTAGTACGTTATTTTTATGCACTAGTAAATAACTTTAGTGCAGTAAATAAATTCTTTGTGGAACGGGTTCTTCGGAATCATAATACGGAATTCTAGGAACACAACACACAACTTCGAGAAGGAGGCTAGCAGAAGAATACAGCTGGGCTGGACCGTATTTTTCCGAACGCGGCCCAGCCCAACTGTTCTGCTAGCTTCCCTCTCGAAGCTAAGTCGCGTCTTCTCGTCGCCTATAGATATTCACCAGAGCCTAAAAACTAAGGTCTTCAATCAGAGCGTCCTGCCTGTCATGACTTACGGAGCCGAGACGTGGACACTCACGGTGAGCGGGTCCAGAAATTTAAAATCGGTCAGCGGGCTATTAAACAAGGTTATGCTCGAAAGAGACTCGATCTCTTTCGAGGGATCGAATTCGAAATGAAGTGATCAGACAGAGAACCAGAGTAATCGACATAGCCCACAGAAATAGAAAAATAAAATAAACTAAAAAAAAGTAAAAACCGACTTCAAAAAACAAAAATAGTATAAAATAATTTTCTTAATTAAAAAACTTAACAGCTTCTGAAGTCGGTGGCACTGCCAAGCTATGTGCATTGAAGAATTAAAGGCCCTGAATTCAGAAGCTGTTAAGTTTTGGAAGAAAATTATTTTATACTTTTTACTATTTTGAAGTCGGTTTTTACTTTTTTTCAAAGTTTATTTTATTAAACAAGTAATGAAGATTAATTATTAGGTATTGAGTGTAACTAAAAGTCATTAATTTTGCTGAAAACTAAATTTATTGACACAATAATTATTATTCTTTTAAAATTAGTAAGTACCTAAATAGTTAACCAGTCCATTTCTCAGAGCTGTCAAATATAATTAAACTATTAAACGTAGCTTCGTTTAATTAATTATTTTGCACTTTTAAACACAAGTTGTACACAAGTGTGTTGTGTTGTTGTTGTTGTGTCAAGTTGTGTGTGTTGTGTTGTTGTGATTATACCTCCTAACTAGCGCGGCTGGAGGTGCTTCCGGTCTCGCCTTTGGTCTTTTAAGCATCTAAAGCTCCCTGAGATTATTGTAAGAGACATTACAAAAAAAACATCTCACAATGGAGTAATAAAGTTAATAATTTCTGACGAAGTTAACCCGAAAAAAATTAATTTACAACAAGGGCTTCACCGAAGAATTATGTGAGAACATATTACTTAAGACCTGCGTTCATTTGTTAACGAAACACTTCTATATTTGCAACCTTAACGCAGTGATGTAAGGTCGAAAATAGGTTGATAGAAATGGGCCCTCGAACACAAGTAACATATAAGAGGTAATATCGTGTTATATTTTATGAGTGGGACGGTTTGGGTTAGTCCCCGGTCTCATATTCGGGAAATTACTTATCTCACCTGGTTGTTATGTCAGGATTCTTGGAAAGCCTTTAAATCATAATGATTTTCAGGATTAATAATTCCCATTGATGTTTTAGGAACTCATTCCTTTGTCACGCTTACATTGCAAGGAAAGAACTTTCTCTAGAGATATTTTTTTATGTAGTGCGCATAATTTGTAGAGTGATTCAGTTTCTGTTCCTAAATGCAACCGCAGTATGAAGTTGTTCGACACATAATTTACTAGCGCAAGCCATACAAAATCAAAGTTTTATTTTGTTTTGGAGTGAATTTTAGTACTGCGGTTGCATTTGGGAACGGACACTGGATCACTCTGCTTTGCGCACTACATTAAAAATTATCCTGTATAGGGTTATTGGTAAGTAACGAAAATACTGCTTTGCATCTAGAATCACGACGTTTTGAAAGTGCCTGCAAAGGCCCAGTTGAAATAAAAACCTTTAATTTTGACTTTAAGGGATTATTGTTCTCATCAGACAACTTTTACTATGGGACCAACCCTGAAATCGCGAAAGAATATCAGCTGTTCCATAATAATATTTATTTCAATATTACTCGGAGTAAATGTGTGGATTTGTGGAACGGCAGATCTTTTTTCGCCATTTCACGTTTTGGTCCTATAGAAAAAGTTGTTCTTAATGATGAGTACAATAACCCGTTACAGGTATCGGGATTAACAAGGACCTTAAATATTATTTCATCAAATATTTTTAGAGCTTACTGCTTAATTTCAAGCAAAAGCAAGCCGGGGTTATTAAGGAAACATTCATTAGACCAAGTGTAATAAAAATATAAGTGATCGGTCTCGCGGGTACATATTTCACAGTCCTACCAACTGAGTCAGTTCCTGAGGTAGGTAGCAGCGCGGTGCGGGAGGGGAGTAGTGACGCAACGCGAGGATCAGTGAAGCGCCCGCTTTACAGCCTGGCCACGACTTTGGGCTTAGCGGGATGCGGCGCGGCAAGCGGCGTGGTGTCGGCAGGCGGGGCGTTGTGCATGCCACGTACTGCTCAGTAGAGTTAGCGGCAGAAACCGAAGTGGACGTATTTAGACATTTATTTTTTATTGACATGGCGTTATCCAAAGTAGCTCTTCTTTGCCTTGAAAGCAGTTCATATTTTAAGCAGGAATCGTCTAAAATTGAAAAAAAAAAAGATTGTCGCAACAATCGTCTAAAATATTTTATTCGTCCATTCGCCGCTGAGTCCGCCGCTGCAATGCCGCTCTCCGTACCGCTCGGAGTCGTGGCATCTCAATCACTAGTCCGTACATTTGTTCAAGCCGCGCGCCGCGCCGCTCGCCGCTGCCGCGAACCGCTCGGCAAAAACCGCTAGCGTTGCCGCTGTGACCGGTGCTTCGTGGCATGATTAATACATTTTTATACATTTTGTTTTTGCCGCTCGCCGCCCCGCTCTAAGCTACCGCTGATAGCGTCAAGGTCGTGGCCGGGCCGTTAGTGGCGTTAACACGTGTTTTCTTTTTCAACCGCTTTGAGTGAAACGCACACGCATAGAAATATAATATATACTTATTCTTCTGCTATTCTTCTACTATTTTATTCTTCTATTATTATTCTTGTGTAGCCAATCTCGTGATTGGCTACACAAGACGAGTTCTCTGATAAAGAGTTAAACGAAATAAGTCATATTATACAGGATTATTGTAATTAAATAATAGTGCTATAATCGGTTATTCTACTTATCATTATAAATACCTTTTATTATGGGCACTACTATCTCTAAACGAAGCTTTTATTCATGCAAACGTAATTATTATTGACATGGAACAAGCGGAGGTCGATACGCAAATAAATTGTTGGCTAAGGTGAAATGTTAGGTGGTGGGATTGCCTTTGAGCAATTTCTGTTTCCTGCAACTAGTCATACGGAATACGAAACAGTACGTGTAGCCTTTAAATTAAGTACAGTACAGGATAATTTTTTATGTAGTTCGTATAATTTGTAGTGATTCAGTGTCTGTTCCCAAATGCAACCGCAGTACTAAAATTCACTCCAAAACAAAATAAAAATTTGATTTTGTATGGCCTATGCTAATATATTATGCTTGTAATTACTAAGTCGAATAAATACTAAGTCGAGTAAATACTAAGTCGAATTTTCGTTTTGTTTTAAAGTGTATCCCAATACTGCGGTTGCATTTAGGAAAAGTCACTGGCTCGGACTGAACAAATTATCACTACAAATTATGCGCACTAAAAAATATCCTGTATAATATCTTTGTTGGAATGTACATTGTACAAAATATTTCAGTATCTCATAAAAACTAAAATTTCCAAGCCCTAATAAAGACAAACTCTTAACAACATATCTACTACAAAGTTCAAAGCTCTTCCAAAAGTCTAATCTCACGAAATTGTATAACAAAATACCACATTGCTACGCACCAAGTACTTTCCATCAAGAAGTCGTGCCTAAATGTAATCCAAGTTTATTTATCTTCCTGATCTTAAGTTGAAGTCCTAAATTACGAGGATGATGCTATAATGCATATTGGGGATCTGCCAGTGTTTTTAACCGACAAAAAAGAGGGCTGTTATAAGTTTGTAGTGTGTATCTGTGTATCGGTGTATCTGTGGATCTGTGTATCTGTCTGTGGCATCGTTCAAAAGTTACAGCCCTTTTCTTAATCGGGGTCTATAAGTAGTATATTTTTCTACTACTCCACAATGTAATTAACTATTGGGGTACAAGGACATAATATCCACTTGTGACGAAACCTGAGATCTTCTGGCACACCATGGGCAGTCAGCTTCGATACCACCATTGCTGACTGGTCAATCTTTTCACTAGGTACATCATGAGCCTTAATATGTAATAGATTGTGCTGACATTACAGAAGAAGAACCAGATATTGCGTCTTCCAAAGCTTGCTATTATTCTCGTGGCACGATCATAAGTAGACTCGAATTAGTACATGGTACATTCTGATCTTATCTAAATAATAAAGCATTAATAAAAGACAATAGTAATAACTTATTATTTAGATTTCTATGGTTAGGAGTTTAGGACGTAGGTGTAGGTATGAGCAATAAAATAATTGGGCAAAATGTATGAGTTGATATTTTTGTGACAAGTCAAGACAAGTAGGCTATGTTTACCAAAACATTTTAAAAATACAACTTTTCTATAATGATTTATTTTGCTAAAAGACAGTTTCTCAAAGACTGTTCAAATCTATGATAAGTAAAAAGCGACTTCTTAGAATAATAACAATAAAATAATACGCAGATATGGACTTACCAGTACCTACCTACCTAAACTAAGAAAATGGCTTCTTTGTACAAGCACCTTGAGGAATTGGACGCCTCCAAAACTGAATTATACCTCCCACCAAATGCGATTTGGGTCAGAATAAAAACCTTTAAAGTACCCAGCTAATCCAACTTTTATCTTAAAGGTCACAAAATTATAAAAGAAAGCGTCCAAAGTGTCCGTGGCAATGTCATTGAGCCTCGTAAAAGAGACAAATGTGACAATCACGGTGACATATTGGTATTTGTGGTGCAATCCGTTTTGTCCCGAACTGGGAATATTTTATTGGCTGTTTGGAGTAAGGTCAGGGTGCTAAAGAAAATATATTTGAGTCCTGATTGAAGACTGTTGATTTTTGTTTAAGAACCTTTTTTGTCCGAAGATTTGTGAAATTGGTACACTATAGATCACTGCGCGTAAGGCTTAACTCCCACTGGCGCAGAGTCGAAGCGGAGCGTCGCGAGTTCGCGACTACTACATAGACTATAATAGTATACTTACACTATAATAGTTTTTAAACTATCATGGTCACTAACATTAGTATTAGAGTTCATAACGGGGTATTTACCATGTTCGTATGTTGTTCTGAGTTCCCGATATTTCGGTCACGGATAAACTGTTTTTCCGTGTGATGTATGTGAGTTTATCCGTGACCATGGCGCTTGCAACAGTGCCGAAATATCGGAAACTCATAACAACATACGAACATGGTAAATACCCCGTTTTGAACTCTAATACTAATACTATAATAGTGTATTGATTCGTGTATCTACGTCCATTTGTAGGTGTATACGTATTTTATTTGGTGAAATTAGACCCAACGAGTATTTTTTGGATCTAATTTTACCAAATAAAATCTCAGCTTCACAGAAAATGTCCGAAGCAGAAAATATTAGAAGCACATTATTAAATCCGGGGGCATTAACCTACAATACACCGAAGTCAAAGAACATCGTTCAAACTTAGTTTCCTTAAAACAGACAAGCTAAAGTTATGAACGGAGAAACTTTGGGACATGTTCAATATTTTATATTTAATAAGATGTCCAACATGAAAACGTTAAATGTTTTTAAAGTTTACTATAATGTTATTTATCTGTTAAATGTGACTTTATTTGCTTAACTATATATTATTACGTGAAGAGAAAACTTTGTACCCCTTTTAAGCATATTGCGCGCACGGAGGAGTGTGAGATTTGGCATAGTTCAAGATTATATGGAGAAGGAGTCCAGAAAGCAAAAATTGTGGTCGAATATCGACCAGTAAGCGACCACTAGTCAAAGTAAATTGGTAATAAAAGGACAATTTTTATTTTTTAATATTGCCCCTCCATTTTATTAATATATATATTTAATAAACATAGAATAGAATAGATCTTTATTTCATGTAAACCAAAGCGGTAAATCATTATTATCCTATTCTATTTTTTTTTCACATTAAATTAAATTATTCTCGCAACTCTTACCACAACATTGTACTGATCAAGATTGTAATCTATTATTTTAAAAGAGTTTCCATGGAGTTTATTGCCGGTTCTTCTCCATAGGACCTACTATTTTGAACTGCGCACCTAGAGTCCCGACATTTCATAAGTGCCTGTATCTGGTTTACATGAAATAAAGATCTATTTATTCCGTGCGGAGATCAAACCTGTGGCACGTATCGCAGAAAGCTAAACGCTTAGCCACTGCGCCAACCACAGAACACAGAAAAATTATAATGCTCTCTCTCCGACTAATTATAATGCTCTGTATGATGTTGCATGTGTTTGTCTAATCTTGTGCGTATAACTGCACGTGGGGTGGTAGTAAAAGGTGGGGTCGCGTCTGGCGACATCGGTTCCCATACAAACGCCGTATGATCGCCTTTCTAACCTCTTTTCTGTGTTCTGTGGCGCCAACCATGTCGTGGTATTCTATACCGCCAACCGCTAAGCAACTAATAAATCCAACATTTCCCCTTCCTCTTGAAAGTAAACTTAGCCAAAGTTTCTATCAGTGTATAATGCAGTAGCTTAAGTGAGAAATCAAAGTATAAAGTGTGCAGGAAAGCTCAGTTGAGCAAGAATAAAATACAGCACAAGTTTCGCAGTGTGAGTCCACCAAGGGACAAGTTTAGCTTTTGTTGTTATTTGGTTCGGTTCTGATTTGGATGAAGTTGATTTGGTGCGTTAGATTTTTTTTAAATAACCTAACCGTCAATCTCCAGACTCCGACCAGAAAAAAAGCTGTAATTTTTGAACAGCTGAGCAGATTTTATTATATTAAAACTAGCTTTCAATTAACAACTACATTGAAATCGATCCATCCGTTTTGGAGGTACGATACCACAGATAGATACTCGGATCCACAGATACACATTACAAACTTATAACACCGCGCTTTTTTATTATGTGTATTGTATTGCAAGGACTGGTCATCACTGGCACAGGATATAACAGCATGGAAATCAAGGGGGGAGGCCTTTGCCCAGCAGTGGGATGATACAGGCTAACAGTAACAGTATTTTTATTATAATTGTAACCTTATTGATTTTCATTATTACCTATAGAAAATATTCATTTTCCTCCTTATGAGAATTATTAGGCTCTGGTCTCGCTGCTTGACCGATCAAGCAGAGGAGGCTCCTTGAGTGGCATGCGAGAGAAATGGGCGTTAATTAAACAAAAAAATTGAATTATTACGGGATAGCCGTGTGGCCTGGGAGTTTGTTGCACCAGATACGAGCTAAATTATTAGGGTGCTTCCTAGTGTAATAAGATGACAATAAGCACTAAAACGTGTCTATATTTAATTAACTCTTTTTGAATTTGAAAATTACAATTAGTTACATGTTATAACCGTTATAACCCCTTTAGTCGCCTTTTAGGTTACCCAGGGGTGGAGTTGGCCTATTTCTTGGTGGAGGCAGTCTGTCCAATTAAGTTTTTTTTTTTTGAAAAACGTACAAACTGTGTATACCGTTCTCAAAAGAAAGTCTAGTTGGCAAGGTCAGTTGTCACAAAAATGGTTTAAAGTTTTTTTTTCTTAGAAATGTTTTTATTTTTCTGAGTTTTGAAATCTTTTGAATTCATCTAGGCGTTCGAGACTATAATCATTACAGATGTAAAATAAAGATTTCTTTAATTAAACTGCTGTATATTCTGTCTTAAAACTTAAATCGTTCTTTTGTCTTTTTATTCCAATTTGATTACGTAAATGAAAAGTATTGTATTTAAAAAAAAGGGATCCATACGATATCGTTAAATATTAGGCCAAAAAAAAAACTACTACCTATCTGAACTTTAAATTCTCACGTCATGTAGTCTTTAATAAAAATGGCATGTCAATTAGAATATATCTACTAACCTAACATTTGAAAATCTGTGTCTTATAACAACATTATTGCGCCATAAAAAAAAATATAACCATAATAAATAATTGTTTAGGTGTACAAGAAAGAATGTTGAAAATGATAGACAAAATGGCGTCATTTATTATGTACCTGTCACTAGTCGCTTACAGTGCCACAAACTTATAAGAAAGAAAGAAAAAGAGTTTATTAGCACAATAAAAAATAAATAAAACAAATAAAACATATCAAAGAAAATATAAAACGAGTTATTGAGAAAATGAAAATGAAAAAAATGAATGAATGAATGAAACAAAAAAAAAAGATGAATGATGATGATGATTGATGTGAATGTTTTTGTTGATGAAATGATTGAATGGGTTATTGGTGAGAGGATAGAACCCCCCCCCCCCCCCTTATCTGTCCCGGTGACCAAAATTGGAACTAACGTCGCTACAGAACAAAAATTACTTCAAAATGTCATTTCTGTAGGAAGATGACATTGGTAAAAGCGACGGCAGCGACGCCATGACCTGGTCAGATAAGTTTGTGGCACTGTACCACGATATCTACTAGGTTTGAAGTAAAAAAGAAAAACTAATTTAAAAATGTACTTATACTTAATTTTGCAGTCTCACAATTTTCAGCTCATAACATACTTCCAATTCGTTTTAAACTCCCAACTTCACCCAAATTAATATCAATAAATGCGGTCGACTGAACTTATATTTAATTTGTTACCTCAATCATGCAATTTATTTAATAATTAATGAAGGTTGAAAATAGTGGCAATACAGATAATTATAAATTTTAATCATAATACATAACTGTTGCTGTGATTTTAATTAAGAATTTATGTTTGTGTAGTGTTTGGTGAGGTTTTGTCAAATGTGGTTTTTATAGTTTTAATAAGTTTAAGTTAATGATTATTTTTTTCTACTCCTGTAGCGACACCTAGTGCTTTAAAAAGGATCTACGTAGCAACGTAGGAAGCTAACAACAATGGTCGTACACAATACGAATTCGACTAATTAGATTACGAAGCCTGCATCACGCAAGGAAAAATATGATCGTATCTAACACTATAATTGTCCAACATCAACCGTTGGACTTCTGTCCGCCAGGCAATATCACCTCGTCTGGTTGTCACCATATTGAATTTTGATTACTGTCATGTCTTTAGTGACACTTGTAAGATTAAGACAAATCGATTGACGTAAGAATCAGCAAAATCGGCCCACGCGTTTGGTCTCTAGAGCGCCACAAAGGAACTAACACACATACATAGACTGATAAACACATTACCCTCTTTTGCGTCGCGCAGTCGGGTAAAAATACGTAACTAAAAATCTCCCGAACTAAAACCCGTCCGCCACTAACGCTGGAACAAACGGAACTTTTTAAGTATCCAGCAGTTCGCGACGTTTTGACGTAAATAGAAGCAGAAGGACAGATGTAACTGACGCTTTCGCTAAAGAAAGAAAGAAAGAAAAGCAATTTATTTTTACACAAATTACGACACAAATAAAAAAGTAAACAATTAAAACAAAAAAAAGTAAAAAAATAAAAACACGTTCCAAAAAAAGATATGATAATATAAAATAACTAATAATAAACGCCTATGGACTCAATGAAAAGGATTAAAAAAAAAAAAAACGATTTTGTTAGCAGATTTTTTAGGTAGTTATAAAAACTGCGAACAAAACCGTAATCTTTTTTAAAAGAACTATTCCTTTTTCTCTTGCTGAGATGTTTAGAATCATGTACTGAATCCATGGTATCAGTTTTCGTTACGATGTCACTTACGCCCTGTATAGATGTAAGTACCCTGTTCTACTCCGCTTGTGTGTAAACACTAGCGTTCAATTATTTCAAAGCTAGACTCTCATATCCAGGGGCTCAGATTACAGAACTCAGGGGACTTAATTATTGAGAATTTAGGATGACGTGTTGATTGTAGCGATGGGTTATAACAGCCAATCGTGTTACCTGTTATCTCTGTTATTGTTACACAAAAATAACAGAATGAAATATCTGTTACTAAATAACAGCCTGTTATCACACTATACTATATACTATTACTACCATACTATAACCCACCAACTAAATTAAGTACCTGTTTATGTACGAAATACTAGGTGTCTCTCTTTCTAGCAAGTGTCAATCCAGTTAGTAAGAATGAGAGCAAAACTGTTAGATAACAAAATAACAAGCAAGGTTTGCTGTGAATGAAAGTGTCTGCTATTTTTTTATAACAGATAAAGGCATTGTCCTTTGTTGCTGGTTGGGCACGGCATAGATTATAAATTATTTTTCTTATTACGTTTCTTTTTGTGTTGCGGCCGGTCGGTTTGCTTACCTATTCATTGTTTTGTTGCTGGTATGGCAAATGTTTGGTAGGTATGGATGCTGCTATTTGTATTGTATGTGTGTCGTTTTTGCTGCAGAAATAAAATATTTTTCTTTTCTATCTTTCTTTCTTTGGCAGGAAAAATTGTTATCTGTTATATTTAGATATCTGTTATTTTTATCTGTGACGATAAATACGCCTCACCCCTAGTTGATTGTTTGCTCTCCAACATTATCCGGCATAATTTAACTAATGTTTTGTTGTTGTTAATATCCGGCCGGAAGTTCATCTTGTTGTTTGTATATTTGAGCCACATAGTTGTTTTACCATGTTATTTAGAACACAACTATAACTGCTTTAATTAATTTAATTTAGAGCAACCAAAATCTTAGATTGTTTTTTAAATCGACGTCTCCTTTTTCTCTTTGTCTAAGCGATTAGCTTTCTACGCTATGTATCGCGGATTCGATTCCCGCATGATACAAATATTTGTATTATCTACAGATAGTTGTTTCGGGTCTGGGTATGTATTTGTAAACTGTACAGGGGAACAAAAGTGTGGCTGCGCGGCAATGTTTGAAAATTGAAATGTGTCTCCTTTAATTTTGTTTGCTAATTCGTAGGATTCGGAATTATCAAATCCAATTCTTTCAGTTAATAATTCATTGAATGTAATAATATTCTTCTTCAAAATAAGTATCGAAATTTTAAGGATCAATATAATCTGACTCAATTATTATAGTTGGTTTATCATTTAATCTGAGCTCAATATAAAAATATTAACTTGATTAACAAACTCTTCTAACCACCTTTTTAAAAGCGTCAAAATCAATTAATTATAATTCAATGGTTTAGAACCCTGAGATAAGATACTTTTTTTTTTTTGCGTGTTAAAATCATCAAATGAGTCTTCCCACCCTGGGCAGGGCGGGAGGGACTATCAGACTTGTACTGACTAAAATCCACGGTGTTCCTTCGATAGCCCTTTACGTTCCGGGGTCATGGTAATGAGATAAGTCCTGCGACCCCGGCAGGCTTCGGCCCTCTACAGGGGGGGCCCCGTCAGAGATAAGATACTTAGGGTGACTTAGTTAAGGTAAAACTAAGATAGTGGACCTAGAAAATCTTTTTATTTCAAGCTTATCCATCGTGGATTTTGTTTTTTAAAGATTTTTTTTCTTATTGAGAACATCTTGAATTTGTCAAAAATATTCAAATAGAGATGGTGTCCTACCTTTCAAGAGCTTGGATATTTTTGAGCATTTTATTGTGGTATGGCTTCATTTGATTTGGCTTCATACAAACTACTCAGAAAGACAAAAGGCAAGCGCCTATCGATGTTCATTCATAGAACATAAATTCACGGAAGTTCCCGAAAAGAGATGACAAGTGTGGTTGACAGATAGGTTATTCATATCTGTCACCCACACAATAAATTCAACTTTATCAAACACTAGTGATCCGTCCCCAGCTTCGGACGGGTGCAATTTCTCTACTATCCTTACATTAAATATGAAAGTATTATATATATAAACCATTCGTGAAGAATTATCTAACTAATACTGAAAACCACATCAAAATCCATTGCATGGTTTTGAAAGAGTTAGCGGATATACAGATAGACAGACAGACGTGGAATGCGACTTTATTTTATACTCTATAGAGATTTCTCATAAGAAATTACTGCTTACAATTAAACCACAAATATCACAAAATATGTCTTAATCTCCCACAAACGGAATCAACTTCACGACACAAAGAAACTTTACACAACACGAGTCAAGTCCTAAATTCTAATATACCCGCTATCTCAGACTTGCAAAGAGAGAAATTATCTCCAACATACATAAGGGAAACACAGTGGTTTCAGCACAAAGTTGAAAGGATTGGTTTCTAAATAATTTAATGTGGGGTGGCGTTTCAAAGTTTGTTTACCCATGGGATTAATATACCGAAACTAGCAAACTATAGTGATGTTACTTAACTGTTGTGTTATACTGTAGTTTAAAATTAGTGAGGAAATTAGGTAGGTTATCCGCACGAAAATATCCGACGTGCAGATATTTTCATTATTGAATTCGATGGGCAGCAAATTATGCTAATATTATAAATACACTCTTGGCATATCATCTTGTTCTTGTTGCTTAAAATAAGTTAAGTGAATAAATTTTGAATCCGTAATTGGCTGTAAGATGGGTTTGTATCACCACTTATTAAAATTAAGAAGTGTGGATTTTGTGAATATAATAAAATATAACCTAACCGTCAAAAACCCCCGACTCCAACTAGAAAAAGAGCTGTAACTTTTAAACGGCTGAACAGATTTTAATGTAACATAGCAAAGATGATACCCAATTAAACTAGCTTTCAATTAAAAAACTGCATTGAGATTGGTCCATCCACTTTGGAGCTACAATGCCACAGACACACACAGATCCACAGATACATAGATACCCAAATACACACTACAAATTTATAACAGTCTTTTTCGTTGGGGGTTAAAAAAAGCTTATGATGTTGGTGGTAATAGTTTAATAAGTGCTATCTCAGGTTGAAAATAAGTCAGCCTATCTCTAGCATCAGGGGATTTTATAATGCAGCTACATGATATCATAGGTATTAAATTAGTTAATTACTGATCAGCCTACAAATAAATAAACATTATGCTAACTTGAAAAGCAATCAAAGAAACAACCGTTATCAATAAAACTTTTGAAAGCTGTTCCAGATTACAAAAGTGGGTATATTTCTTAGAAACAAATTAGATCAAAATGAGTAAATCTAGTATTCATGACAAAATTCTTGTAACGTAATGTCTTTGAAGGTTCAAATTGATTCCTGGTAGTGAAAATGAGTTTAGAAATTTAATGTCGACTAGAATATACCTAACTTAAGAAGGATAAGATGAGACGAAATATTTTTTAATTATGTAGAAGATTTGTGAGACAACTACTTTTATCTATGTTTTTATGTAAAGGAAAGTACCTATTACTTAAACAATTTTCAAGACAAAAAAGCTTACTATGTTATTGTCTAAATAACTGGTTATATTATGCTGTTTGATGAGATCTCTCCTTTGAAGACAAACCTACTGTAATATTACAGCACTGGCAAATCGCTAGAATTAAAAATAACAGTAATTTGTACCGATATGATGTGTAACAGTACGAGATCTCATAAAAATATTTTTCTGAAATAATATTAGTAAAAAGTAAAATAATAATAAGAATGAAAATCACGTATGAACTAAAGTTGACAGCACTGCAGCGGATAAAATTTAGTCAAACAAAATAATATCCGCAACAAAGCACAACACTACGCTGAAAGTTACGCGAAATAAAATTAAATAGGACCGCCAAGGGACCTGTTTTGTCACCCGCCCCGCCACGTCCGCTATCCGCGCTGAATCCCCATATTTATGCCTTCAAATCCCTTGCAACTTGCAACTGTGTTAGACATAAATTAGGTTCATACTAAGCTTCTCGTGACGATCTAAAATTGTGTCCGTATACAATTAATATTATTTCTGAAGTAGCAAAATATAAATGTATAAACTCTTAATAGAAACAGTGATCCGTACCTCTACCATGAGTTTCCCGTGCCGTCTAACGTTCACGTTCACATGCAATATTTGTATGGGAATTTTTTCAGCGCCTCTAGCGGTATAAATAGTGAACTAAAGTCACTATACAAATATTGCATGTGAACGTGAACGTTAGACGGCACGGAACACTCATGGTGGAGGTACTGGAGTCCTTTGGAGTTTCAGGTGCTCATTGATCGAACCCAGAGAAAATAAAAACACGATATGGTCACGTACCGCTGTGATCTTTGCAAGGTTTATTTATTTATTTAACAGTTCATGTACACACAGAAAAAATAAATAACAATTAAATAGGAAAGACGACACGTAGATAATGCACGTTTCTCTAGAAATCTCTCCTTCTTTTTTGGAAAAAAGCAATGTAGACTTTAGTGTGAAATTAATATAAACAGGATAGGTACTTAAGTTAAACGAATGACTAGGTTGTCGAAGGAGGCGAATTGGTTCACCAGGGTCGTATTCTATTGGAAATCCGAAACTCTTTTACGTATGCTGCACATGGCAATCATTTTTAGTTGATAGAAATAAACACTCCCCGCCAGCTCGGAAGTATTCGAAAAGTTTGCACCTCACAAAAAAGGGTTGGTTAACCATAGGTAACGTTCCCCCAAGGCACACGGGGAAAAGGGACCCACTGAAGGAAGCAGCGAGTCAAGGCCTATCTGGGGAACGGTGAATGCTCATGGGGATTTCGCATCCGCGGTTATAGGTAGAGGTGGAATACTGCGGTGGTTTTAGCCAGTACGAGTCCCGCATGCTCCTCTGTTAACGATGGCAGAAGATATTCACCGAGTAACAAAAAAAGGGCGAGCTTATTGCCTTCCAGCGGACTCAATTCCACTAATGATGGAACAATTGGTAATGAGAATTTCCCATAACTTTTTGCCCAATCCGGAAATCGTCGAAATCTCTCCAACGACACAGCTTTCAAACCTAAGTATTGTTAAGCGCAAAATAAACAAGCAATGTCGCGTCAAGAAACTAGTGCTTTTTAAAAGAGCTCTCGTATATTTTTGTCTTCGACTGTCGGCTTGGCAGTTTTATCTAGAAGCCGTACTTTCAGTTTACCGATCAAATGGCTTTAAATTTCATGAAATAAGGTCGTATGGTTCAAAATTTTAGAAGACAGAAGAAGACTGCATGAGAAATATGGAGGATTGCATGTGGTTGTGAAAGTAGGAAGACGGCTTTTGCTGGTGGGGATATATTTAATCGAACGTCACCATGAGACGGTTAGAATAGAATAGAATAGATCTTTATTTCATGTAAACCAGATACAGGCACTTATGAAATGTCGAGACTCAGGAGCGCGGTTCCAAATAGTAGGTCCTATGGAGAAGAACTGGCAAAAAACTCCATGGAAACTCTTTTAAAATATTAGATTACAATCTTGATCAGTACAATGTTATGGTAAGATCTGAGATAATAATGTAGTTTAATGTGAATAAAAAATAAGAATTGGATAATAATGATTTGCGTCTGAATAAGATTGCCATGGCAGTTACAAGCTGACCAGCCCAGACAGATGGCACCCGTTCACGACCATGACGCATGCGTCAAATGTGAAGGAGAAATTTGAATTTGCGAGCCGGAGTCGTGGTGGCTCGGTTGGCAAGAGCGACTGGTGTAGTGAACCAGAAGGTCACAGGTTCGAGTTTTGATTACGGTAAACAATTTTTTTCCACCAAAAATTGAGGTATTTAATGCCTGTAATGACCAAGCGAATGGAGATCATTCAAATTTCCATTATCTGCAGGCCATACAAATACGGGTATATTTTTAAAAAAATTGTGAAGTAAACCATATACAACGGTAAGTACAATCAAACAAAAATATAAGTAGCTGGTGAACCTGTTCACTTACTTATTTGTTCAACTGTACGTAAGCTTACACAAAACGTAAGTAAAGTTTCAATGTTTTCACATGCTCCAACTAATCCAAACAATTTGTTATGATACAATTCAAATACACTCCGCTACAAACCGCCAGTTATCTATAACTTTAAACAGAGCTATGTTTGCCTGTAACACAAAACTACTTATTTTAACTGCTGCAACTTCAATACGATGTTCGGAACAGAATATCAATAGACACTTTTCTATTAGCCGACACGATATCGACACGATACCAATATACCGATAGTAACGAAAACAACTCACTCACTCACTGATCCCACAGTCAAACCGATTACACGGTTTTGTGGGACTATGCAAATTCAATGTAAAAATTGTGTATTTTTCAATAAATAAATAATAATAATAACTGAAAATATTAGTGTCGGCGACAATTTTTTTTCAATTCAAATAATGTTTTTTTTCCTAATTTATGATACAATCGGTCTTAAAATATTTGTTATTAGTATTTTTCATGAGAAAAAGCAAATTGACACGTGTCAAACATACTCGTATATCCCAGGTGTTGTATCCACCGATATCGTTATCATGTCAGTATTGTCGGTACCGTTTAGGTGTGTGTTAAAGTGTAATTTCCAAGAACTGAAAATAGAAAGAGAAAGAAAGAAAGAAATAAGGTTTATTGGTCAACACAATACATGTTTAAATCACACCATATACAGTAAGAAACAGAATAGCCGGGAGTGACACAGCAATAATTGCACATTGCAGCAGGCTCACTTGCGCACACAAATGTAAGCTATGACATTAAATTAGGCTCGGTATGGTATTGCGTGACCAAAAGGCCTCAGCTCAGCATATGCTGCAGTAACACTACAGCGCTGATTTTCAGCTGAAACCTAAGGTGGCTGACAGAACAAGTTTCCATGGAAATATTGTTTTTGGGGACGACGTAGTGTGAAAATAGTTAGTAATAGGTACTAATGTATGAGATTCTATATCTATATCCACCGACATCATTATCGGTGTCGTGTCGGTTACGGTACTGTCTAGTGTGAAAACGCCCAATGGATACAATTTCGTAACATACAACTTTTGCATTGAATCTAGATAATAAATTATGTAAACCAGATACAAGTTACCAATGAAATGTCGAGACTTTAGATGTGCGATTCTAAATAATAGGTCCTATGGAGAAGAACCAGCCAGAAACTCCATGGGAACTCTTTTAAATTAATTTTATATTATATCAGTCAAAAGTCCGTACTCGGGGTCTGCCAAAGAGCAATGGAACGTAGTATCCTAGGGGTCAAACTTACAGACCGCATAAGGAACTCGATACTACGTTCCAAAACACAAATTGCTGATGCAGGCCACACAGC
Source organism: Allophyes oxyacanthae (assembly GCA_932294325.1). Lineage (NCBI taxonomy): Eukaryota > Metazoa > Arthropoda > Insecta > Lepidoptera > Noctuidae > Allophyes > Allophyes oxyacanthae. The sequence continues at coordinate 6,480,807 of OW028633.1, read as the reverse complement.
TGCCAAATTGAAATGGAACTGGGCAGGTCACATCTGCCGCATGCCGGAGGAGCTTTGGGCAAAAACAACCACACAGTGGGTCCCTAATAGCAGGAAACGGCAACGCGGCAGGCCCAGAAGAAGATGGCGTGATGAGCTAGACGTCCATCTAAAGGATTGGCCCCAAATTGCTATAGACCGGGAAAAGTGGAAGGAGGGAAGGGAGGCCTTTGCCCTGCAGTGGGATACTACGGGCTATTAATAATAAACCTACAAAAAGCTGCTGTACTAAATACATGCAGAATTGTCAGGAAATTCCTGCAGAATGACACAAACATGAACACACCCCACACACAAATATCAGGCAGTGGACAAACACCGCACAGTCAGAGCCACTCATCTCATCATCCCGTTATCACCAATTCTCTGGGTTAGCACTTGGCTTCGGCCCGTGCTATCCCATACGTCCGGCAATTTTCTGCCGAGATATAAGAATATATACCAAAAATAATAATAATATTATATGTATACAATATGTAAATAAAAAAAAAGAAAAAAAAAAAAGTAAAAAAAAAAAGTAAAGTAAATTGTGTAAAGTGTCTTAGAAATAAATATAAATAATAAATATTATAGATTGATAATTGTACAATAACTAGTTATTTTTGGAAAATGACTTAACATATAAATTAGTAGATATATAAATGAAAAAACAGCGCTTGGCATTTATTCTAACCACATTAATATTTATCTAAGCTTATTAATAAATACCTAGATACTTAATGTTTATACCTGGATCAAAAGTCTGACATAATATTTTAATACTAAAACTGAAACAGATTGACAGACGTACGTTTGTGAATATTTAATATGGGGCTTCCAATAAGGGATTTATAATTATTATGAGTGGTTATTTAGCTCTTAGTAACGATATGAATGAGAAGTAATTAAGCTCTCTAGCAATTACTCAATTTTCTGGAAGCCTGGATAAATCTCTGATCTTGTTAAATTTGATGTTAGCTGTCTAATTGGTTGACCAACATCAACGATCAATCATATCAATTGACAGCTGGTTCAATTTGAACAGCCTTTGAGACAGTGACTAATCAAAAAGACCACTAAAAATCATAAACAAAACCATATAGATATTAGTACGTGAAGAGAAAACTTTGTACCCCTTTTTAAGCATATTGCGCGCACGGAGAATTGTATGATTGGACATAGTCAAAGTTTACATGGAGAAGGAGTGCAGAAAGCTAAAATTTATATATAATATATGTGGTTGAATTTCGACCACTGGACGCAATAGTTTTTGTAAATCTGTATGAGACTATAATGGGTATAAAGATGAGATAGATACTATTAAGCTGCTAATGAATTTCAAGGAAGCGAATCACCTACCTAGTACATTTTTTACCAATTAAAAATATTATTATCTACTTATTTTTACATACAAATTATATTTTTAATTATATTCACAACATGATCATATAAAAATATTATTATTACATAATCATTGGATATCACTAAGCGGATTATACTAGGTATCAGCGAAAACAGTGCCTTTGACAAAACAGACTCGAATTAAATGAGATGGATCAAAACAAAGCTAAATTAATTTTAATGACAAAAAAAATTAAGAATACAGAAACAAAACAGCTAATAGAAAACAAATACTTCCAGAATCCAGACACAATTAAAACAATCATGGAGTTTACAAAGAAATAAAAAGAAACATGGTATAACTGAAGACTTCTTGTCACCACAATTTCACAAAGCATAGTAAATGAGTTCGGAACGGCCGACCGTTTTTAATTAACATTTTGTTTAAAAGATCTTTGGAGTCACGAATTGAAGGTTCTATAAACAGCGGGACTTGTTTGCATAACGATGAAGCACATATAATATAGGACAAGGCTATTGTGTTCTACTTAGACACAATTTCGAACCGAGATATTCCCAACAGGCAGATATTAATAATATACAGTGTATATTATTATATTTTAAGTAGGATGCATGGGGTTATTGTTATCATTATTATGTAGGTACAGCTTTTACTATGGGAACAACCCTGAAATCAATATTACAGAATTTGAAACTAACTTTTATCCCTTACTTCACCCCTTAAGGGGTAGAATTTATGAAAATCCTAGAACACTTGTTTCTTCATATCTAACCAAAACGCCAAATACTCAATTTTATGGATTTAACTTCAAAAATAACGATTTTTCATCCAAACTTTCATCCCCTATTTGACCCCCTTGGGGGTGAAATTTCCAAAAATTGCTTCTTACTGAAAGCCTACATCAGAAGAGTTTTTTTAAATTTCAAGTTTTTAAGTTTATACTCTGTGCGCTGATAGATCAGTCAGTCAGGATAAGCCTTTTTATATATTATATAGATAGATACCTAGATACCTACTTTAGTGACTTATCACGAAACTATACTTAAGTACAAGAACTGGGTTAGATAAAAATACATTTCTTACACAAAAAACACAAAGAAGACTCGCCAATACAGCTTGTTCTAAATAAGAACGCAAGCTCTCTTGAGGATTGAAACTAGAATAAAAGTAAAAACAGTCTATTTCTTCGGTCCTCAGTGGGACCTCATCTTAAACGAAAAGTAGGATATATAAAATCCATTGCAAATGATACACAAATCAATATGTCTGACCAATATAAAGAAATTGGATTTCAATATGACAAAAAAATTTAACCCCGTTAGAGTTTTTCCTGTATCGTGTGTATTTACAGACTTATTAATCCCACCAAAAACATTTTCATGTAAAATGTTGCCAAGACGAGACCATATGACTAGCACTGTCAGAAAGTTATCAGATCTCATGTAGAGCCAAGCTTCTGACTTTACACGCCCTAACTCTACAGGGCCTAACTTCAAAAACTCTACACCTTAAAACTCCCGACTCCAACTAGAAAAAGAGCTATACTCTTTTTCTAGTTGGAGTCGGGGGTTTTTGACGGTTAGGTTATGTCACGAGAGAATTTGTTATGAATCGTAGAATACATGGTACAAAAGAATAAATGGACAGTAAAACATCAGAAATTGGAGGACAGGCTCTCACATTCACATCACATTGGTCGTTTTCTGGATACCAACATTACACCAATAACGATATCGATACCGTGACTATAAATTTTTATCAAAGTCAAAGTTTTTTATTTCATATGGGCCTTTTTTAACACGCTTTTATTAGCTTCACCTGTAACTAAGTATGTAAGAAAATATTGGAAGTTAAAGACTCACTTCCCGGTTTCCGATTGAGCTGAAATTTTGCATACACGTTCAGTTTGGATGACTAAAGCGAGTTCTATAGTTTTTTTTAAACTATAATATTTTATTCTTACTATGTCGCTTACATAGATATTTTTATTTGTTTTCTTTACTTCCGGCAAACGGTGTTAGTGAAAAAGCATCCATTTATATGACAAAAAATGTTCACTCCTTGAAACATAATTACCATGATGTTAGGATATTACAAGTACCTATAAGAACTCTCTATATTTCAACAGTTGTAATGGATTGAAACCACAGGAAGTTGCTATCTCCAAAGATTAAGATGCCTCTGATAAGATCGACGTGATTCTCGACCGACACGTTTGGCAAACACCATCAAATATTCAAGAGGAATTCTCCTGATATCTGATATACCGAAATAGCTTTTACAAGCTTCGTCTTCGCGTATTTTGGATATAAACTTTGGTAAGTAATTTTCCCATACAGAATTCAATACCATTTAATGGGTTGATTTTTGAATAATTCTTTATTAATGCGCCTTTACACGCTTTAAGAAACATAACCTTCCAAATACCTGTCCCCTCGGCCATTCTTAGGTAAATCTAACCGGACACGCTAACCATACTTGACGGTACATGGTTGGCGCAGTGGGTAAGCGATTGGTTTCATGCGCTACGTGTTGCGGGTTCGATCGCCCCACGGAACGAATATTTGTATAACCGACAGATAGTTGTTCCGGCTACCTAATCACGATGCACGCTCGTAATCGGAATCAACTCAATTTTGACACTACAATAGTGTTCATTGTGTTGCTCAAATTTTAGGGCGTAGTGGTTTTAAAAGCATACCGCGCAATGTAATTTGTTGGACTGTCAAAATTGAATCGATTCCGATTGCGAGTGTGTATCGTGATTACCCTGCGGGTCTGGGTGTGTGTGCATGTGATTTCTATGTTTGTAATTACGGTACCCACTATACAGGAGAAATCTTACGAGTGGGGCAAAGATACAGTAACACAATATAATAAAAGTACATGGAAACATTGCTACATTCTAGCCCATAAGTCATTCAAGATCCTCCATTATGAATTTGTAAGTCTATACTCGCTAGCGACTATGAACACACTATCGAACCATACTACACCACACCACAACATAACACCAGACCACACCACACCACACTACAACACACACCACACTTAATCTCTCTCTCCGCTCGTTTAAGGTCCGATTAATTTGATAACATAATAGATTTCCAGGAACTGGTGGTCAAAGAGTTAAAATTTTCATATTTATATTATTAGAGAGAACGAATAGACTTATATAGACTCCAAAATGAGGAGATCAGACAGAGAACCACAGTAATCGATATAGGTAACCCATAGAATTAATTGGCTGAAATGGTAACAGGTTGGCCGTATTATCCGTAGAAACGATGACCGTTGCAGTAGACGTGTTCTTGAGTGGAGACCGGGAATCGGCAAACGTAGGGTAGGACGCCTTCAGGCTAGGTGGAGGAGTGACGATCTTCGCAGTGTGGCTGGTAACAGCTTGATGAGAGTAGCCGAGGATCGAGCTAGATGGCCTGCGATTGGAGAAGCCTATGTCCAGCAGTAGACTGCTACAGGCTGATGATGTGATGTGATGTGGAGTATAGACTTCTTAAATCATAATAGAGGTGTGAAATTCAATATCAATCCTCTGTTAACTTGAACCATTTGCGCAACACTATAAAATCCCGTCTTTGTTCAATCCTGCTTTTAACAGCATAAATTGCAAATAAGTTTTCATAACAAACCATTTCCATTTCTGAAGCATAATTATGTTTCCGCTCGTATTAACTCGTGTCCGTATGTCAGCTCCAGCGAAAGAAAATTTATTCCGCTACAAACACTCCAGGCTAAGACACTGCGAATCCTGTTAACTGTACTTAATGACTGGCCATTCGGATCATTAATCTGGCCCTTTATGGGCCTTTTTGTTGGACATTCGTTATGCCTCTTTCGGTTGTTCAAGTTGGTTTTGAATAAGAAAATTGTGAGCGAAGTAAGTTGTGTTTTGTTTTTGGTTGGGTTATAAAATTAAATATGGAATGGAACGTTTTGAATTTTAAATAAAGAATAAAGATATTATTATTAGGTATAATATTTAACATTCGGACGCATCCAACTTGTTTTTACGACCTTGGTAAACAAAATGACATGAAAAAAAATTAAGCAACTGAATTGACAGTTTGAGGTCTACTTTTACGTGTGACGACAGTCTGTAATGAATAATGGGAACAGCTAGACGACAGTCGTCCAAAGACAAATAACAGCTAGACGCTAGATTAGTCAGTCGTTCAACAATAAAAATAACAGTGACGACAGATTGTCGTGATAATGGGACCAGTTAGAGGCGACAGTTGTCCAACGACGAAAAAACTTCACTACACAGGTAGGAACACGCCCGTTTTGAACACTTTTTTACTGTCTCATAATTTCTTATTATTTTTTAATAATTCTTATCATTGAGATAGTAGACTTCCACATTAAGCCTTGTTAACTAACATTCATCAAAACGTGAGTTATGGGTGGATAATTATTATTATGATCTTGGCCGAATTAACTCCAAGGCAAAAAGTAGTCTTGAAGACTCATTCATTATAATTTGTACCACCAACCAATTATCGGTGCTTTCAAAAACATTGTTTCTATAACAATATTTTTCTGTAATACCAATAAATTAAAACAAAAACTTTCATAAACGAGGATATAAACGCGAAGTTTCACAAACAGGAAAAAAATTAAATAAAAAGTGGGTCACTCGAGAAATTAAGATTCATGCAATAATTATCAAAACACTCGTATATTCACGGCGTTATGCGTTTGGACGTGACAAAAACAGTAATTATGCATCCGAGATTAATTAACATTTCGCTTTAAAATACACGACTGGAATTCTAATGTTTTTCTTGGTGGGTCACACTGAAAATAAGCAATGCGGAAGATGTTGGGGGAACATCACGTAGGCTTTAAAAAAAAATTGTGGTGCAGTGTGATTACGACAGTATACTTTTGAGGATATATTCATAGCTGTATCGATGAAGCTATGACATGACACTGAAGATGCGCTCATTTGTTAGTAGTATAGGTACAGTCTAATGGTTTATCGTATGGACAAAGTGTTAAGTGTCCCATTGAGTGGGGTTTTTTTTATACCACTTAGGGCTCAATTATCTCCATTAATGGAGATCGAGCGAGAGAGCGACACGCCGCTTTTTTTGCGCCGCGCGATTTTCCGCCTCTCCATAAATGAGGTCCTAGTTGGTAAATGAGCATACGGCTCGCCTGATGATAAGCGGTTCCCGTAACCTATGGACGCTTGCTGCACCAGAGGCATCACGCACGCGTGGCCGACCCTATTAAGGCCTATTCAGACCTAAGCGGTATTCGCTACCGTCTGCGGCAGAGAAAACCCAGTGGGTATGCGGTAATATTACTGTTCAGACCTAAGCGGTAATCGCTACCGTCTGCGGCAGAGAAAACCCAGTGGGTACCTATGCGGTAATATTACTGTTCACACCAAAATGGATTTCGCTATCCCGCGCGGTATGTACCTCTACCCACAGTGGCAGCGAATATCGCTCAGGTCGCTCTAGCCGCGGTACTTGATACTAAATACCTGAGCGAAACCCGCGCGGTATGTACGAGTACCTCTACCCACAGCGGCAGCGAATATCGCTCAGGTTTGAATAGGCCTTTACTAGTATCGTGGGCGACGACAACACGATGCTTCCCCAAGAATCACTGGTGATCTTTCTCACCGTTAGAAACACAACACTGCAATGGAGCAGTGATAATTGGCTATGATATTCTGCAAGGTGGCGCTACTTCCCTAGTCAGGCAGCTCCAATTTTTAGCGGAAAGTCCTGCTATGACCTACCTCTCCTACACCCATGAGAGGGTGACACCCGAGGTGGACCACTCCCACCGCACCCCCATAGTGACGCCACTACATAGGTAACACTGCTGCCTTAGTCTTCTTTTACGCAACCTACGGTTAGAGGGAAGGTAGCTTTTTTTAAGTCCGGTCAAAGACATGGACTTATGTTTTTTTTATTGAATAGGCTTGCACACCAATGATGGTTACATTATTATTATAGCTGAAAATTGTTTATTGCTCTATTTTGAAAATTTTATTTTATAGATTTTTGAGCTTTTCTTGAAATTATTATTATTTTTTGTAAAGTTTTTCTAAAAAGATCCAAATATACCTACCATTTACTATAAAATGTAACCATTGGTGGATTGAACAAAAAACCATGAGGTGACGTGATATTAAGCGATGACGCAGTCGAAGATGATGCATTGCTTAGAAGTTGTATTCTAATATTCACTGCATTATGGATTACGAAAGAACTTGGCGTATTTTCATACGTTATTTTTGTAGCAACATTAATTTCTTGTCTAGTGACAAAGAATAATGTACTAAGAGATAGCATTTGGTCTGTATTTTGTTGGCAGATAAATTTCAAAGGCTTGGACCATATTTTGTTTCAAACGTTCCAAAGAAGTGTAAATAAGTTCTGTTACTTGCCAAAAGTTTCTAGCTACAAATTTTCTTTATCTAGCAAATTTATCTAGAAAATGTCGCTTTGAGGTCTTAGCCAGAAATAGACCGCTACCACTTCATGTGGGTAGTAAGAAATAAATCGTATGTTTTCTATTTTCGTACCATCTTGGCTGATAGCCTTATATTCAATGTGTATCTTAGACTGTTCAGTATGAAGCTATGCCTTAATAGGTACTACGTTGATGATCCGATTATGATTCTATTATTCTTAGTCTTAGGTATTTTTATTTACATTATATTACATTATTCTCCCAGCTCTTACCACAACATTGTACAATGGGTCGAGCACGAATGTTTTAACGTATAGTAACGTAAACGTAAGCAAATTTTGATTATAAAATATGATGAATCTATCGCATTTTTATTCAATTTTATGCAACAACAACACTTGTTTCACTTGTTTCACTGAAAATGAATGAAATGTGTTGCGGTCGGTATGGTTCATTATTGCTGGTGTGGCAAAATTATTTTTCTTTCTTTCTTTCAAAATGTAAAAATATTGCATGTATTTCTAAAAAATATCATGGATTAAACGTGTAATTTTGGTTCTTAATTTGGTTACGTTTACGTTACGTCAAAACATTCGTGCGCGGCCCACTGATCAAGATTGTAATCTATTATTTTAAAAGAGTTTCCATGAAGTTTCTTGCCGGTTCTTCTCTATAGGATCTACTGTTTGGAACCGTGCACCTAGAGTTTCGACATTTCATAAGTGCCTGTATCTGGTTTATACGAAATAAAGATCTATTCTATTAGAACCTGGATAAATGTCATTGCTTTTCTCATGATACTTTCATTCGTCGTTTTGGTAGTCTGATTGACTCCTTTTTAACCCCCGAGAAAAAAGAGGGGTGTTATAAGTTTGAAATGTGTATCTGTCTGTGGCATTGTAGCTCCAAAGCGGATGGACCGATTTTAATCCAGTTTTTTCAATTGAAAACTAGTTGAATCGGGTATCATCTTAGCTATGTTTCATGGAAATCTGTTCAGCCGTTAAAAAGTTACAGCTCTTTTCCTAGTTGGAGTCGGGGGTTTTTGACGGTTAGGTTATATTTATTATTATTTTTTATCCACCACATCTTCAGATTTTTTTTTCTCTTCAGCTTATACATTTATATATACCAGAGCAAAAATATTTGGTACGAAATACCAGCCTGCAAAACTATCTCAACTAGATTTTTATCTCCAAAAGCTAAAGTCGAAAAACGGGTAAAACAACATTTTAAGCCGTAAGTACTAAGCTTATAATTACGATAATGCCAACAGCTATGTTGTTAGAGTGCGTGTAGACTATCCAAACAGTAAATATATATAACATAAACCAATTAAAATTACATGATACTTAAAATTAAAATAAAATAAAATACATATTATACTTGCAATTTAATATAATTTAAATACCACTAGTTATTTAAATTTATCGTTTGATCCTACTTATACATAATTATTATAGCTAAGTACATAGTTATAAGTTGCTGTACCCTTACAGGGTTTCATGTTGAAACCTACAAAAATATGGCACCTGTAATTAGATACACATGAAAGCAATAAAGAGTTTGAGTTTGAGTATTTAAGTCCAAAAACAGTTTTAGTATAAATCCTCTGTTACAACACCATTTAGTTCGACGGTGGAGTAATTCTTAGCAACCACATGGCCAAAGTAGGTGATACTCTTTTTTCTTTTTTCTTGTTTTTATCTTTATCTTTCATGTCATTATGAGTAGGTACTTACAAGAATATTATGCTGTGGTAAAAAGATTATTATCTAGATATTGTAGCTCTAGAGACTTTTTCCATGTGATGTGTATAGTCAGCATAAAAAATAAGTAATGATAAATATAGTTTCAAAATTGCTGAACTACTCAATATAAGTAATTTCTTTTTAACCCCGGACAAAAAAGAGGTGTTGAAGTGTGTATCTGTGTGTGGCATCGTAGCTCTAAAACGGATGGATCGATTTCAATGCAGTTTTTTTTTAATTGAAAGCTAGTTTAATCGGGTCTTATTTGTGTTTTATGAAAATCTGTTCAGCTGTTCAAAAGTTACAGCTATTTTTCTAGTTGGAGTCTTGGGTTTTTGACGGTTAGGTTATCTATGAATTTTTTGAATCTGAGGAGTAATGCGAGTCCTATCTTTATTATCGTGTTCTTGCTTTTCATTTCATCTAAACGCACCTTTAGAACGTTCGACGAAAACCAAAAGATAGTTAGTTTTAAGCGAGCGTTTAGCGCCAAATGATTATTACTCCCCATTAGTCTCAGTCAGTGAAGTCTTAGTGGAATTAAAGAAAGTGCGGTTACCTCGGTAAACTGTTTAGTAGAGCCACAAAGTGGAGAACTTTTGGTTTACTTATACATATTTTTGACCATCATTATTTAACCCACATAGATAACAAAATTTAAAAAAAATACGATTTTGTTTGCAGTTTATATAACTAAAAAAATCTGCGAAAAAAATAATCGTAAAATTTTGATGCTTACTGAATCTATGGTATAGTTTTATGATGTCACTTATACCCTGTGTATTGCTCAGAATTCGTTTCGTTTGTTCAATTTCTTCAGAGGGCCAAGCATGCTCGTCCCACGAGTGCCTTAAGATACTACCAAATTGACTCCATCGAACCGCTTTGACTCCAACTTCATAGCCACAACTCGATGTAATAAAAAAAAAACTTTGTTATCTTCGCGCACAAAAGAATTTGAAAACAGTCAATCTTTTAGATGGTTATAGAACATTAATCTCGAATAATGTTTATGGGAAAAGTCGTGAACAAACAACAGAATACTCAACTGCAAGATTATGAGCATTAAAATTCTTATTGATATTACCTACTTATATAAATTTTTCATTTCATTCTAAATAAAACTACTAAAGCCGGGGAAAGAAGATTCAGCAACCACGTTTATGATCAACTTTGAAATATTTAATCCAGTTTAATTTAGGTTAATTAGGTCTAATATTATAAAATAATTTATTTTTGTATTAACTTTTAAAATAACTAATGTTAAATATTGTTTAAAAACTCTGTCCCTTTTAAGTATCATACTGTAAGCACTCCTCCCGCCTGTGGCACAGGTTTATCCTAGTACAGGCACCTAGGCAGTGAAATACCTATATTTTTACTAAGATTTATATTGTACTGTGTTTTTACCATTGTAATTTAGAATTATTCTTTTTTCTTTTTATTGTAAGAAAAACCTACACAAAATTTTATCCAAGACTATTGGAGCTGCCCGACTGAGGAATTACCTCCACCTTGCAGAATATCGTAGCCAAATAACACTGCTCTTTTGCAGTGTGTCCCTAACCGTGAGCAAGGTCGCCAGTGCTCTTTGGGGAAGATGCTAGTATGGTTGGCATAGTGCGATTGATAGTCCCGGTGTTACAAGCATCCATAGGTCATGGTAACTGCTTAACATCAGTCGGGTCGTAGGCCCATTTGCCACTTAAGTGAAAAAAAAAAAAAAAACATCGTATCAAGCTGCCTAAAAATAGAAAGAAAATGTCTAAACATCGCAATAGGGCAAAAGTCATTCGGATGAATGTCCACGAAGACCCAGTGACACATGCAATTTGTCTGCACAATCGATAGTGGCAGTCGTGTCGAAACGTGAGCCTATTTATTGCTCTCCGCTGAATTCAATCTACGGCAAAGCAAGACTGTATCGATATGTGGCAGTTCGTGTATTAAACTGTGTGGTTGAGAGTCTGTTTCTAGAGCGTACGGATTATTTTTAACACGCTTTTATTAGCTTCACGTGTAACTAACTAACTATGTAAGAAAATCTTGGAAGTTAAATTTGATCCACTTTCCGGTTTCCGATTGAGCTGAAATTTTGCATACACGTTCAGTTTGGCTGACTAAAGCGTATTCTATAGTTTTTTTAAAACTATAATATTTTTTTCTAATAAGAACACAATGACTTGAAACCCTGATTTTTACCCGAGTGCGGTGAAATCAAAAAGGAATGTATTGTTTTTGGTGTAGGTACTGTTTTGTTCCTGTGTCTGTGTTCGCTCCTAGAGGCCAAACGTGTGAACCTATTTCAGCAAATGAGGTATCCTTAGATTAATCTTAAAGGCGCCAGTGGCAACAGTGAATTGTTTTTTTTTTGTATCAAATTGTAAAATGCCTGTTTATCCTTGAATTAAAATCACGGATGTTAAATGAAGATTTGTCGTATGTTTTGGCATTCTTCGCTAGAATATCTAACTTATTGACTTTCAGTCACAACGTAAAAGTCAATCATATCGATTGGATTGACTTTCTTGACGCCATGTCGAAAGATTGGATCTAGATTTATGGCTCTCCGATGAATTCAATCTACGATATTGCGTAGCTAGACTACTGCTTTACAGTAGTGTGTATAAGTTTACAGGCTGTGCTTAGGTATTGTTGGCAAATGACACTTTTACGTACGCGTTTAATATAAATTCATATCACGAAATCTGTGCTAAGAAAAGTTTAAGCTATGTATTTTTTTTTTGAAGAATTTCGGATTATCTACCGATTATCGGATTAAAGTCAGTTATTTCATAAAGAACAAATTACAGTTCACTTAACTAGATTAGCAAGAGGTTGCAGTTTACATCACGACGTTCAAGACATCCAAGAAACTGAACACCGTGGTTTAAAAGAATGTAAATAAAATTTAAAAAAAACTATAGAACACGCTTTAGTCATCCAAACTGAACGTGTATGCAAAATTTCAGCTCAATCGGAATCCGGGAAGTGGGTCACAAACTTCCAAGATTTTCATACATAGTTAGTTAGTTAGTTACAGGTGAAGCTAATAAAAGCGTGTTAAAATAAATAGAAAGAAATTCAAGTCACCTGTCACCACTTTAAAAAACAGGGGAGCTATTCTGTAAGAACATTTCGTATCTCGATTCGAATTCGAAATTTAATAACAGGAGCTGAGAACATGACTAGAGCATTTTCATAGCTCCAATATTAATTATCGTATGTCAATCCTTACCATCTTCTCATAAAGCAGTATTATGTTAACTGGACATCAAAATTTCGTAATTATTTCCTTCGAATAATATTACCTTAATATAATTTGAATTCTGAATCTTTGACCATAAAAAAAGTATTCAAGATTTTCAGTTTATGAAATCTTAAACATATATTTCTAAAATAAGTTATAAGCCTGGAAATCTACACTAGGTACATACAAAACCGCTATATTCTACTCAGGCTTACCAAAGTCGGGAAGCTTAAGTTGTTCCTCGAAGCGAGTGTAAAGTCTACGTCTTAGGCTGCGTTCAGACGACACGCGCCCGCTAAGCGCACGCCACGCGCGTCAGCACCCGCGTCTAACTAGCATTGAATTTTTTCGTATATAATTTGAGTCTTATGACATCAATAGATCTCAAATTGCATTTATCGAAATCCAACCGCACACGCCTCGCGCCCGCCTCATGCCTACCCCGCGCCCACCCCGCACACGCGATGCACCCACCCGCCCTGTACGCCTTGCGCTATTTGGCCATATATACGCTGATTTTTCGCGTGCCGAGCGCGGGTGTAAGGAGGGCACAACGCCTGTGCGTGGTCGGCGCGTGTCGTCTAAACGCGCCCTTATACGCAAACATACTTCAGGCGAACTAGGAACGCAACCGCACAAAACTTTCAAGTAACGACAAACCTTAGTATTGTACAAATATTGTTGTTTTGACTTAGTTTGTATCGCTAGAATGTACGAATTTATCTCTTATTTTTATGTGCACTTAGATACTTTGACCTATTTTCAGCAATAAAGTCTTTTAAGAAAGAAAAATCATTTATTTGCCACAAAAACAAGACAAACTAGAATGATAGACATAGGTAATAAGAAGAGGACAGTAGTATAGACAAAGAAGACATTTTTGTTAGGATGGCAACAGTGTAAAAATAAGTAGAAAAATAAAAAAATATGGGTTTACTGTGCCGACTGAGCATCACCCTGCCTTTTGACTATTCGGTGTGTGTCCCGAGCTGTAGCAAATGGGTGTCCAGCTCAGCATGTACCAGGCTATGACACCTGATAATGATATTCTGCTGGAACCGCTTGCTGGGTTTTAGGAACCTAAATCCATGAACTATTTCAATTATGTACTACATTTTATCAAAAATTCTAAATTAATTCATCTGCTTTTTGAAAGTAAATAACATTTTTTCAAGACAGAACTCATTCGCTTGACCTTGACCGTCCTTGACCGAGAATGTTTCCTTGAAAGAACTTGAGAAAACTGAAGGAAATACACATACATATTTTAGATGCAATGTGTGACCTTTTGTTAAAATCTCGCATCCAACTTCATTATTACGATAATATTGTACAGCTGCAAAAAATATTCCTTTTTTCTTTTGTTTTTTATTTAATTTTTGATACCATGCGCGCTTCTTTATTTTTTTATCAGTGATCGGTTCCCTAATTCCAGCCTCAAAAATTACCAAAATTTTCCACGTTGACATCACCACACCATTCAAATTCAATTCTTTTAAAATCTTTACTCGCATTAACTAAATGAAATCTCCCTTAAAACCAAGAAAATTTATATAGCCATTTGCAATTTGATTCTTTTTCCATCCAAACAGTTACCGACAAAGCAAATGGATAATGTATTCGGCCAGCCGTGATCTGCAAAATCCGTCCGACAAGCGAAATGACGAATGGGTATAGGAATCACACAATAAGGAAATGGGCTAAGGTTTTGGGTTCCCTTTTTATCTCCATATCTCTTTGTTGGAGGTTGTCCCGTATAAATTAATTTCGTTTTTGTTCAGCGTTTAGGCCGAGGTAATGCTAATGGTGGCTCAGAATTTGCTGGTGATTTTCGGATTTGTATTGTGAATTTGTGAGGAAGGGTTTGAGATTAAATTATGGTGTTTTGGCTTTTAGGGGACTCGCTAATAGCGTGATTACTAACACTTCAAGGTTCAGGAATCCAAGAATAATATATAATATTATTATATAGTCACTTTTCAAACTTTTACATTTTACATGGCGGTGCAACAGTAGATAGTTAAATTCTATGGTCATTGTTAATGTTACTATTAAAGTTAACTTTGATAGTAACAATAACGTAGCCCTTGGTGCAACCGACCCAAAAAGTTTAAACTGAAGTACGTAAGATTTACTTCTACAAACTACATCAACCGTTTGCATAGAGGACTTATCTCAACGTACCTTTAAAATCTCAGCTGCACAGTCGGAAATGTAACGTTGACTCACCATTATACTTACCTGGGTTCTTCGCAAAAAACCCGCGTAATTTTTCCTCTGGGCCGTGTCAAAGGACAGTGCTCAATCACCTGCCGACTGCGGTTGGGCCACGAGCATAGCGTACCACTGTATGATTTACGATAGCATCAATCTGCCTTGCCGTTTCCCAACTATTATGGGTTGACTCCCAGTCTAACCAGATGCGGCTGAATATCAGTATTTAATCCCCGACAAAAAACAGGTACGTTATTATAAGTTTGTAGTGTGTATCTGTCTATGGCATCGTAGCTGCAAAGAGGTTGTACCGATTTCAATGCAGTTTTTTTTTAATTGGAAGCTAGTATAATCGGGTATCATCTTAGCTATGTTTCATCAAAATCTGTTGAGCTGTTCAAAAGTTACAGCTTTTTTCTAGTTGGAGTCGGGGGTTCTTGACGGTTCGGTTATGAGCATACTATTTACATGGAGCAACCATCTGCCCTCACCACCCAATTAAGTCTCTATGAGATTATGCCAAGTAAAAAGATATGAACTCAAAAGTTCCCAAGTTCGTAGTTCGAAAGTCAACAGAAGCATAGTCTTGAAACTTGGTTTCTTTGCATTTCACTGTAGATACTTCACAAATTGGCATTTACCTAAAATTTTGGAGCTATTGTAGCCGATGCTAAGCAAAAGATGGCACCAGATAGGCAGAAGAACCCTCCTCTTTGCTAATAACACTTAACGACCACTAATCCTTGGATAAAAGAGGTAATTACGTCAATATTCTCTAAGAAAGATTCAGCATAGCGGTTTATTATGAAGCACAAATGTTCCAATATGTCCGATTATGGACAGTCTGTCTACTTCAAAAACTTGTAGAGTTAAAGTAATCTTTTTATTTACAAGCTTTTATTTAACGTGCAATGTTTGTATGTATGTATACAGTATGTTTGTTTGAAATCTTGCAACTGAATTTTGAACCATTTCCACCCAAACGATTTTGCCGAAATTTTGCATGACACCTTTAGTTTTGGTGGCAATGCAATATGCAATACTTAATAATATTATAATCATTTCAAAATGGCCGCCGCCACAAGATATCGGATGGTGTATATTTTGTCAACCCTTTCAATATGGATATCAAATGAAAGAGCTTGACGAGTAGAAAATATAGTCAAAGTCAAAGTTTTTTATTTCAACTGGGCCTTTGCAGGCACTTTCAAAACGTCGTGATTCGTGCACGGTTCCAAGTGGGTTTGTAACGATAAAGTGAGTGACGTCATTAAAGATTGTTTTTTTTATGATTTTTTCTATTAATTTATTAAGCTCTCGTCGTTTTTATGACCCCACCCTTGATTCGACTGCATCTGCCGGTGACAAATGAACGCGGTTTTTTAAGCACGTTGAACATATCCGCATTTCGTGTACAGCATTACGGCGGGTACACCTTATGTCAGTAATTTTAAGGTTCATTTTCGTTTGCTTGAATGTTGGATATATTTTTGTAGAGAAACGCGAGATAGAATGAAGAGGCATAATGTAGGGTGTTTAAGTTATGTAGCGCTAAGTAAAGGTCTTTTATTATATTTTTTGGCGTTTACCGCGATTTTTGCGCGTGAGAATTAAATATCGTGGAGGAAAACTTTGGCTTTGTTTTTTGTCTCCAAGCTAACGGCGGTAAGTGAATCCGTAGACCTTTTTGCGACTAACAGTTCTATATTTAGGTGTTTAGACCGTTCAAGAGTACCCAAAATTTCGCCTTCTCGAAGATCAATGTCTTCTAGGAGCTTATTCTTCGGTTTACTGAAATCATTTGCATTGCTATTGATAAATTCATTAAACTGAAATTCAAATTCAAATTCTTTATTTGCTATAAATAGGTTACATAGAATGGGTGTTAGATGGTAGAATAGTTCAAGCCCATTTAGCCATCATAAAGAGCATGCAAATTTGACTGAGGACAATCAGTCCTGCTTCTTCATCTGCAATATGGTTTATATTATTCAGTAAAAACAGAATCCGTAAAGATTACTTTACCGATCAACTGGCAGATTCCGGTGAAATTATTTAACATTTTGAATGGAGAATCTGTGCTTTTATAAACGTCTGATTTCGCCTGTCATAATAAACGGTGATTTCATAAAAAACACAGATGTTTCTGTGAGTTATTTCTGCCGTGACGTAAGATCAATAGTAGAGAGGTTCTCAAAATATGTTTTGCAAAAAAATCGAGACAAAATAAAATCAACATGTATACCCCATTTGTTTTCTTGCGCACACGACGACAAAACTGTCGAACGCTAAAATCCTCACGCAAGTATTGTCATATCATATTTCTTGTATGACTATAAAAGTAAACGGCCTATGTCGTGGTTGGAATGTTAAATCGACGAGTTTATAAAAGCCTTGTTTTGCTGTGTGAACTCGTGTGTGGTAGATGGTGGTAGTCGCTCTACGACAAATCCTGATGCACAACTAAGTCTGAACACATTTGAAGCAGATTCTAAAAACAATATTACTTTTGTGCTGTTAATTTCTTGTGAGTGTTGTGTTGTCCTATGTAGAATAAATTATTGTTGTTTCTTTTCTTTCTTCTTCTTATGTAGATTTTTTTTTGACTAATAATTATAAACACTAAGCACTTTCACTGATAGCCTAGCGGTTAAACGCTTGCCTTCCATGCAGGAGGGTCAGAGTTCAAAACCGACACACTTGATTATCACTTGCGATAGCGGTGAAGAAAAACATCGTGAGGAAACCTACATGTCTGAGAGCGCCGCATAAATTTCTCGATGGTGTGGGTAGTCCTCCAACTCGCACCAGGCCAGCGTGATAGACTAAGGCCTAATCCCTCTCATTCTGAGAAGAGGCCCGTGCCTGGCAGTGTGACAGTAATGGGCTGCATTTAATAATTATAAAGGAAATTCAAACCAAACAAATCCATACTATAAAGAAGGCGAAACCACTTAATTACCAAATTAAAAACTTTTGCAAAAGTTTCTTAAACGTCTACATTTACAATCTGCCTACAACATCTCCAAGTTATCTGCGACAGACAAATGTCTCGAACAAGACTCGGAATTAATTCTCTGTATATTAAATGAGCGCGATTTTTCTCGAGACACCTAAATCAGACAGCGGTCGATAGGGATTAACCGTTGAGTTACGGAACCCGACGCCGCCGTCCCCAATATATCTGACCCGATTTCGGATATTTTGGCGAAATATATACTTAACCACATAACATAACAACAGTACTGATTTTTTAAATGGATTGCGTTCCTTTATTCTTCAAAGAAAAAGCTATTTTTTTTATAAACAAGGCCTGTTGATACTTTTTTTTATACTTTGTCCCTCTCCACGATTTCTCCTGTATTAGAAAGAAAGAAAGAATGACGCACAAAACTTACACCAAGATCACTTATTACTAAAAATTGACATTGTTCTGCTTTGAGTATCTATCAAGGTATCTATACTCAAAGTTGTTCTGCTAAACAAACATAAATTAAATTAATTAAGTGGCAGCACCGAGTAATACTGACAGTCTGATAAGGTAACCTACGTCCAATGACCAAAGAAGCCTCTCTTAGACCTACGTCTGTGGCGTGCTATTGCGTATTGAGGGTACAGTACATAAATATTACATGCACACACGCCCAGACCCGAAACAATTATCTGTACATCATACAAATACTTGTTCCGTGCACCCCATCTTACCTGCGGCACGTAGCGTAGAAAGCTAATCGCTTAGCCTAAAATTGGAGTGAGTTGGAAGGACATAATAAAAAAGTCTAGGTTATTTTCTCCATTTTTAACCCCCTACAAAAGCAAGGTGTTACAAGTTTGTAGTGTGTATCTTTATATCTCTGTGTCTGTCTGTGGCATCGTAGCTCCAAAACGGATGGACCGATTTCAATGCAAAGATAAATTAATTCTTAATTCTTTATTGTACACGAAAAGAGATAAAAAACAAATTCAATTGAGATGGTATGTACACAGGCGAGCTTAACCCGAGTTTTCTACCAGCAAACCTTTGAGTGATAGAGAAAAAAAAGAGAATTAATCAGAAATTATCTTAGCTATGTTTCATCAAAATCTGTTCAGCCTTTCAAAAGTTACAGCTCTTTTTCTAGTTGGAGTCGGGGGTTTTTGACAGTAAGGTTATTTACATCCTGTATACGACTGTATGTGACTGTATGTGACTCTAGTTACTCATCTCTTTCTTCAACTGTATCTACCTAGTAATTTATATTATATTTGAATACCATTAAAATGTTCCCTCTAGAGGTTTTAGAAAGTAAATTCACAGCTCCTTTCATAACGTACACCGCAAAGAGACTGTTTAAAATATAAAGTGGAAATTTTCGTAATTTTAGGCACATAAAGTGGCAGCTGCCATTCTGTTTTTTGCAACATCTAGCATATTTTCCCAGTCATAGCCAGTGTGAAGCAGGAGTTCCCAACCTTTTTGATTAAGAACCACCAAGACATGTTTGACCTGTGAAGTGAACCCAAATTTTAAAATAAAATTCCAAGAATTTTAAAATAAACTTTAATCATAACATAACTTTTAGTGAAAACATTAAACTTAGAATAATATTTGAATATATTTTTTATAATAGAAAAACTTTTGATTGAAAAACAATGTATTGACGACACGGTTGGCACAGTGGCTAAGCGATTGGCTTTCTGCGCTACGTGCCGCGAGTTCGATACCCGCACGGAACAAGTATTTGTATGGCCTAGAGATAGTTTTTTTTTTAATTCAAATTTTTATTGAGGCTTCAGTTCACCGTGGTGTTCCGGCCCTCTAATTATCGATGTAGCAGACAGTTTGCGACAGGCGTAAATCGCGCGGTAGTTGCTGTCAGATATCACTTTGGTATTACGTATTTGCCGATAGCGACGCGACAGCCACCGCTTACGGGTTCGCCGTGGCTCTCACGTAATTAGGGGTCCGGGTGCATGCGTGCATTGATGTTTGTAAACTGTGCCCAGAGGAAACACTAATATGGCTATAGAGGCTTCTTAGTTGTATCGTACTATACTAAGCTAAAACCTCTTTAATCATTGCTAAATAATTTCATCAATAATTTTGCAAGAAATATTCCATACAAAAACTTACACACCACAAAAAAATCCTCCTTCGCGCGTCGTTTGGGCTCTAAATCAGTCGCAAGCCCGATATATAACAGAAAACATATTTCTTCCTTCTCATGTTGTTTCAATACAATACATAGATATTACCGTTTGTTGACGTAATAGCCTATACATCAGAAGAGATGGCCCATAGAACACAATTCTTTATGCCTGTGAAGAAACTAATGTGTCTTTTCATATGAAGGAATTTTGATGTCTTGTTAAATAAATAGATATAAAACAAAGGATGATGCCAATTTTGGTCCCACCCTCCAATAGCGACGTGTCATACATCGTTGGATAGGTAATTTTGAGCTTAACAAAAGTTACTATGGCGCCAAGTTTCAAATCTTAGTCCGTTCAGAGTTATGCATTATTAAACATGTCAGTTTAACAACAGTTAAACATGATGCTTTTCCCTAATACAATACAGTTTTTGAATGAATACTAGTATTACCTATATACCTATCTACCATTATCATCAGAGTCGTAAGAAGAGTTGGTCGGACGTACCTAACGCAAAGTGCCCGTTTCCTCAGGTGCTGATTTCTCAGAGCTCGCGCGCGGACTATACCTTACCATCGTGTTTTATCTCTAAAAAACCTTACGACTCTGATGATAACGGTAGATAGGTATATAATACTAGTATTAATTCAAAAACTGTATTGTATTAGGGAAAAGCATAATGTTTAACTATTGTTAAACTGACATGTTTAATAATGAATAACTCTGAACGGACTAAGATTTGAAACTTGGCGCCATAGTAACTTTTGTTCAGCTCAAAAATACCTATCCAACGATGTATGACACGTAGCTATTGGAGGGTGGGACCAGAGTTCATACAAATCCTGGCATCATCCTTTTGGATTTTTAGGTATAGGACAATAATAAAACAAAGAATTTTCTTTTTTACTCTGTAGTAAAGAAACATTTTAGTTATAACTTATCCCCTTTTTCCTGGGCACCACAGATATATCATTATACTGCATCATGTATTATATCATTATGTATCAGACTAGTCTGTTTATATTTAGCTCGCTACCTAAACCAGCCCTTTTAGACCTTTTCTCGTCAGAATGACAAGCGAAACTAGAAAATCGTAAACGAAACAAATTCGCGTATCTATACCAACCAAAATTCTAAGATAAATTATTACATAAATATAAAATGGACCTGGGAGGTAATTCTCGAACATGCGAATTTATTACGTAGACGTAAAATATTCGGTCGCGGGACTTATCTCATTACCGTGACCCCGGAACGTAAAGGGCTATCGAAGGAACACCGTGGATTTTAGTCAGTACAAGCCTGATAGTCCCTCCCGCCCTGCCCGGGGTGGGAGGAATCATTTGATGATTTTAGAAAGCTAAAAAAAAAAAAAAAAAAGGCGTAAAATATTCGTACAACTCGACATAATTATTTTGTCTCATAACGATTTTATTTAATAATTTTCTTAGAATATGTTAGATTCGTGGTCAAAAAGTAACTAGGTAGTAGTTACATTAGCTAAGTCTATACAAACGATAACCATTAGTTCAATTTGTAGATATAGCTTTAGCATAGACTTTTGTTTACCAAAGTACCAGTAAATTTTTAACCACAAATCAAACCATCAACCCAAAGACATTCAATTTTTGTTCAAATTAATCATTACAATATGACGTCCAAAATTTGAGTTTTACCGTTCTTTAGACATCTTGTAGTAGAATTATGAGAAATACGACATAATTATACTCGTCATCATTCTGCTGCTCTTATCCCATTTTATTTGGGGTTGGTGCAATGTCTTTTTGTTCCATTCATGTCTATCAGATGTCATTTCCAGATTTACTTCCTTCACATTCATGTCATGTATCACACAGTCCATCCATCTTTTCTTTGGTCTGCCCCTACTCTGATAGCCATCCACATTCATACTTACAACTCTTCTTAGAACATGATTTTCATCTCTCCGCATTACATGTCCTTATCATAATAAAATAATTATACTCGTATGCGGCAAAATTTATATTGATGCGAGAATCGGACCTTTTGCACGACAAAGGTTTTCTTGTACAATTCCGACAGGGCTCGTTTATCAACAACATGGTATGAACTAAAATAATAGGCTTTTCTTAGGATTATGTCCGAGGACTGTGAAGAGAATAGATAAAAGTATTATATTTATCTGCCTTTCTTCCACATTTTGTCCAGCGGTATGCGTACCTACTCAAAGCGATAGGAATAAAAGGAATAAAAAGAAACCACCGGTTTATTTTCGAACAAAGAGGAGGAGATAAGATAAGTATAAAAGGAGGGAGGTATGGAGGGAGAGGAGATAATTATGAAGGGAGGTAAGGCATAGTGTAGCTTAGATAGCATAGACATCATCTATACCTATATTAATACGTGAAAAGAAAACTTTGTACCCCTTTTTTAGAATATTGCGCGTACGGAAGAGTGTGAGATTTGGCATAGTTAAAGTTTTTTTTTTTTTTTTTTTTTTTTTTTTATTGAAAAATTCACGAAATTACACATAATTGGCATAGTCCCACAAAACCGTGTATTCGGTTTGACTGTGGGATCTGTGAGTCTAAACATATTAGATAAGGCATCCAGACGTACGTACACACGTACGTTACGTATTATCACATATTACATAAATAGTATCTAAATAATTTTCTTTTAAAAACACCTTTTTTGGGCTCGAGTCTTATTTCCGCCGGCAAACCATAGACCGCGTATTATGTTCATTAGTTACATAAGTCAGGTGCTGCTCTCGACTGCCATGGTTGTTTACAGCCAAGAGAAATTTGTGTTTTAAGCTAATCGGTAATATTTTACATATTTGAAATAATTTTCTGTACTCGCCTTTGCAACTATTTTTAATCTTTTTGTTAACAAGCAGTTTTAGAAATCTAATTTGTAACGTTTCTAATTTATTCATATCAGTTTTAAATGTTAGTCCATAGCAGTAAATAAATGTTTTAAATGGAGATGGAGTGCAAAAAGCTATTTAAATATAAAATGTGGTCGACTTTCGACCACTTGTCGACAACTACTAATGTTGGATATTATACCTTCTAGAAATGACTCTCTGTACAAATTAAAACACTTACCTATTAATTCCATGTGTTTGCTGAGTGTCTGCAAGTAATGTGTCGTCGGGCCTGGTCGGCTTGTAACTGCCATGGCAATCTTATTAATAATAATTGTCCTATTCTTATTTTTTATTTACATTAAATTACATTATTCTCACATCTCTTACCACACCATTGTATTAATCAAAATTGTAATTTATAATTTTAAAAGAGTTTCCATAGAGTTTCTTGCCGGTTCTTCTCCGTAGGATCTACTAATTGGAACCGCGCACCTTGTGTTTCGACATCTGGTTTGGGTACATGAAATAAAGATAAATTCTATTAAGGTACTGCCGCGTGTATCTTTTTTTTTATATCCCTTGTTACTGCAATCTGTGTATTTGAACATATTCTTATGCAGCCTATTTCGAGAGATACAACGGAGGCATCTAAGAGAAAAAAAAACTTTATTAATCTTAAAAACAAAATCTGAAATATATTCAAACATTAATCACGATCTAACCTTTCTAAAAAATAAAGAAACACATATATTCCATTTCGCGAAGTCAACCCACAAAAACAATGATTTGTATTCCAAGAAAAATATGCTTCATTTTATAAGACAAAATATATTGTAATGATAATGTTCTGTAAACAGAATATCACGCATTATTTACATCCAGATATGGTAACGGGAGAGTGATCAATCATATATAATTTATGTACCATTATACGTCGAAAGGGAGCAGAGGCGAAATGACAAAAAACTAGAGAAAATACGTGTTTTTTGGAGCAAACAATGTTGTGTCTTTGTAAAGGTTTTGAAAAGGAGTGAGATGGTTTAAGTGATGTCACGTTTCTCCCCATAGGCTATAGTATAATATACATTTAGTCGAGTAATATAGAATTATTTATATGGAACAGCAGAGTTATTTTTTTGGTGATTTCAGTCCTGGTCATAATGTTGATAATTTTCTTAGCTGTTCATAATGATGATTACAATAAACCCTTCAAGGGATCGGGTATAGAAAGGTAGGACATTATATTTAGAATGCGTATCTGTGGATCTGTGTATCTGTGCATATATGTATCTATGTATCTGTCTGTTGCATCGTAGCTCCAAAACAGATAAACCGATTTCAATGCAGTTTTTATTAATTGAAAACTAGTTTAATCGGGTATCATCTTAGCTATGTTTCATGAAAATCTGTTCAGCCGTTCAAAAGTTACAGCTCTTTTTCTAGTTGGAGTCGGGGGTTTTTGACGGTTAGGTTATGTTATAAGGCGTACAAACAAATTGCAACCTTAGGGTGATCGACCAATTGTTTGGCCAACTGGAGATACGTATTATATTGCCAACCTCACTTATTCCATAAAATGAAAACGTCATTCCCTAAAAAATCTAATTTAACTTTAATATTCCAACCAGAATATTGGGTCCTTATGTAAACATCCATAGGCACCGGAGGACACCCTAAGGACCTCAGTTATGCCAAAGTTTAATTACCTAAGTTTATGGTAAGCTCAAACGTCGGTTTGTTGTTTACGTGAGGATTAAAACTCATTACGGAATATTATAGGTAATATGAATTTTATTATGACGAAGGTGACTGAGAGGCAAGTTAAAACCAACACGTTGTATTTATAATAACCTAACTGTCAAAAACCCTCGACTCCAACTAGAAAAACGAGCTGTAACTTTTGAACGGTTGAACGGATTTTTATAGCTATAAGATGATATCCGATTAAACTAGTTTTCAATTGAAAAAGAAACTGCATTGAAATACGATACCATAGACAGATACACAGATACTCATGTGGAGGAACGAGGTATGGTGTTCCTCCATTGAAAAGGGAGGATCCTCCGACCAGGCAAGGTGATATTGCCTGGCGGGCCGAAGCCCGACGGTTGATGTCGGACAGTTGTATATGTGTTAGATACGATTATCTTTTTCCTTGCGCGATGCAGGCTTTGTTATCTGATTGGTCAATTCGTATTTTTGCGCCACTACTGTTGTCAGTTTGCTTAATTGTAAGTAGTTATTCTATGTGGCGATAGATGTCGCTACACACAGATACACAGATCCACAGATACGTACTACATACTTAAACACCCCTCTTTTTTGTCGCGGGTAAAAAATAGAATAAATAAATCCAGCTCATTAATGTCTGGGCTGGCTGGGCACAGGCTTCTTTATGGAGTGAGAAGGATTAGGCCTTAGACCACCACTCTGGCCTAGTGCAGGTTGGGAGACTTTACACACCATCGAGGATTTTTGAGGCCCTCTAAGCCGACTGCGCGTCAGTATAATAAAATATCCAAAAATCGTGTCATTATGGTAACAATAGATTTATAATAATTTAGGACTTTTAAATAAAAGATAATTAAACAATTTTACAAGAGTTACTGACAACGAAATTATATTTAGCCAGACTCTTTGATCACGCCGCCCAGATCCATCTTTCCCAGCCGCTCCTAAACGTCAACTTTAATTTTATAGAATTTCTTTTGCAAAATTTCATCAATGGAAGAGGACGGTTCAATCTCCGAAGCCGAGCTTTCATATTGTTTTTTTTTTCTCCCTTTCTTGAGGAACTTACTCCGTCCTCATTCGGAGATTAATAAAATGTAAATTTTCTGACACGGCTCGCGTTTCCGAACAATTTTGCCAAAGTGTTTCTTAAAAATTCTTCGAGAGAGTCTCAAGGTTGTGCTTGATATAGCTAATCTTTTCAACAAACTGTATATTTTAAAGTTGATTTTGCGACCGCTTTTGTGGTTAAGACAGTCAAGTGATACTTCAGTTTTCATGAAGTAGAACGGTTTATGTAATCAAATCTTAAGCTGCGAAAGTTTCTGAAGGTGAAATTTAATATTTAGATTTATTCACTGTTGGAATATTTTAAGCTATGAATTTTATATCGAAGGTAACAAAATGAACATATAAAATAAAAAGTATTTCTTAAATACCGTGTTTATTCTGTTTTAAATTACATATATATCTTTAGTTTGTGACCCAGTTTCATACCAGTATTTATTTTGTGATGCAGTTTCATTTTATTTATTTATTTATTTTATTTTATTTTATTCATACCAGTATTATAATCTGCTTTTCGTAAATAATGTCAACAAGGTTAAATAAAATAAATCCAGCCTATTATTGTCCCACTGCTGGACACGGGCCTCTTCTCAGAATGAGAAGGATCGCTAGCTTAGTGCGGGATGGCGGAATATCCACACCGTCGAGATCTTTGTGTCACCCTCTCAGATGTACAGATTTGCTCGGCATGTTTTCCTTCACCGGATATAATCAATTTATGATCCGCATTGATTTCAAAAAGTCAGAGGTGCATGGAAGTCGAACGTTCAATCGCTAGACTGCTGTAAATAAGGTTACGAAATTAATAACATTGATATATTCGGATTTTTATTCACATCTAACCATGCTACACATAAATCAATATTGACATCACACACACGAAATGAAAGAAAAACTTCGTAATAAAAGATGATTAGGATTTAAAAGATCAATTTCCCATACAAACACTACATCAAATGAGAAAACAGAAATGTATAACGTATATATGTATAGAAACATTACCAACTGAACCGTTTGAAAGGAAAGTGACCCGCGAACGGGTAAATGAGGAAATTAAAGATATGAACGTATAGAATTGCTCAGGAAACGACCAGGAGAGGCGAGACGAAATATTGGCAACTCATTCGTTTGGACGACTGGAAGCATAGGTATTTTGTAATATGCTGGTAACTTTATTAGATGGCTGATATTTTGGTGTTTAGCTATATGATACTTTAGGTTTAGGTACCAAATTTATATAATAATAATTATATAATTAAAAATATTGTGTAAATTCAGGTCGAATTTTAGCCGGGGCCGTTCCCGCGGCCCCAGATCTTGTTGTTCTCTTGATTTATGAAAACAGTATCCATGGAATTTCTTGCCGGTATCTTCTCCAGGACCAACCCACTTGGAACCGTGCACGAATCACGACGTTTTGAAAGTGCCTGCTAATGGTGTGTTTTCATTCATTCCCAGATTGAACTAAATTAAATGAAATATTTACATGGATTAAATCATAAAATCCTTTGGAAAATTCCCGTTCAGAGTTATTTTGGACCTCAGTTCCTATATATACTTTGTATTTATTAAAAGGCGAGTTCATAATTTGTGTAATAATACAGATATTCGAATATCTTTACTTAACTATAAGGTGTAGTTCAGACAAGCGATGTCTACATAATTTGCATTTGTTGAATAACGAGCAAGACTTGCAGTGTTTAAATCATAAAGTTATTATTACTAGTGGTAATAGAGGAACACTGTCTTCATTATCGCGAGACCAAAAAAGAAATACGTATGTTAGCGCATTTGACATGTGTGTGAAGTTTAGGGATGTGACTTTGACGTCTCCGCATTATCGATATGGCCGTGTTATTGTGAAATTATAATATCACCGAATTGACAATATCCCTGCAATATCGATATCAAAATCGGCTATACTAATAAGGAGTGGAATATCATTTAGAATTTGCTAGGCTAAATTATGTACCTAACTTATAATCTTTTAAAATTACCAATTAAATCTTTCAAATGTTCTTTATACTAAAATACCATATTTGACATATTTAATCTGTCATTTTAAAATATTAAAAGTTACGTAATAGAGGTTTATATTAGGATGGCAAAATTATTAACGTCACGAAAGTGACGAATAGGTAAGTAAAAAGAAAATTTATTGTAAACATTATGTAATCATTCATTATCATATTCATTATTTCTTGACGTCAGACGTTTCGGTTTTGATGTTGAAGGTTTTGGTGATAGGTCCCTGTATTTGTACACTGACACAGGCCGAGAAATGTGGTCCGGAAACCTGGAAGTTATGAAGTTAGCCAGTCAATATAATGAAGTTATTTTTTTCACCAGGCTACTCTTTGTCTGGAAATAGCGCTATTT
The DNA here is from genome assembly GCA_932294325.1 of Allophyes oxyacanthae. Taxonomy (NCBI): domain Eukaryota; kingdom Metazoa; phylum Arthropoda; class Insecta; order Lepidoptera; family Noctuidae; genus Allophyes; species Allophyes oxyacanthae. The sequence goes on along the minus strand of OW028633.1, from coordinate 6,452,590 downwards.
TATGCATTTTAATGTGCGACAGAATGACAGAATCAGAATCTTCGGAATCGTAAGTTTGCTTCTTGTAGAAGCGGACGTACGTTTCGGAAAATTCTGTCATCTGTGGGGCTAGTACAAAATGCGGGTATGGGCTATGTACGTACTATTAAAATGTTGTAATAGTACAAACATGGTGTGAATAGTGTCGAGTGCCCTCCGGTGCGTCAGAAATATTCCGACTATGATTTTCTGACAATGTGCGGGGCCGGACTAAATCAACCTTTCAATATACAAATAAGCAAGGATTAACAATAACTCTCAAGTTATGCAATGGACGAAGCTAGGTAGTACGAAAAATTAATTTGGAAATATCGACATATCGATAGATTTTGTACCCACAACCTATGCCAAACGGTTTAATTTTCACATTTTCACGAACACAATATTTTTTTATCTTACACATAATTATTTAAAATAATATATTATTTAGAAAATAGAGGGCTTACTGCATGTTATAAACGTATTACTAAATAATTTTAGGAATATTTTCTATGGAAATATGCACTCTGAAAGTAATATTGCACTGTACGGTATTTACCTGTAAAAGGTCTCTTTATTTGCATTATTGCTGTAAGTTACACTGCAGTCTAACACAGGACACGAAACCTTTTCGATTATTGATATTTATCCAATAAAATACAGAACGATTGTGAAGAAAATCATAAAATAATACGAGATCTTATTTTGACAGGTACCTAATAGTTCATGAATTGTTTCAAATCGGTCCTACGAACATTTAATTGTGTCTCTTTCTCGCACGTAGGATTTTCGTAAAGATCGGTTTCTCACTCGCACACTGTGTTCCTCTATTACCACTAATAATAACTTTATGGTTTAAATATAGGTTAAAAACGATAAATTCTTGTACCTAAGTATTGTAGCGACACCTATCGCCACATAGAATAACTACTAGCAAAGCAGCAAGCTAACTACAGTGGCGCGTAAATATGAATTTGACCAATCTGATTACGAGGCCTGCATCGCGCAACGAAAAAGAATATCGTAGGTATCTAACATATATATATATACAACTGTCCGACATTATCCGTCAGGCTTCAGCCCGCCAGGCAATATCACCTCGCCTGGTCGGAGGATCTTCCTTTTTCAATGGAGGAACACCATACCTCGTTACTCCACTGTATCATAAATTATAGAAGTACTGAAGAGCTCATGATTAAGAGGTCCTTACAAGTACGTCTACTACTCGTCTACTCGCCTCGTACTAGCCTGGCATTCCCGAAATATTCAGAATAGTTTTAATTCGAAAAATATCAGAATTATCTTTAGGAATATCTATACAAAGATTTTGTATTATTTAGTAAGTAAAACTACAGCAACGTGTACTCAGATACTCACTCAGTAAACGCTCAGATTAACTCGACTCAAAAACTCAACGCGCGTTTAACGCTCATCAATCTGAACCTACCCTAAGTGTTACCTACGGAATTTGATGAAAGTTTACTCCAATTAACTAGTAATATTTCAACCTTTAGTTAGCTTTCAAAGCAATATAATCTGAGCTTAAAATTACGGAATAACTGAGAGAATTTTGAGGAATAAATTTATAGTACCTAAGAGTTCCTTTGACCTTTAAGGTTAATGAAAGTTTGTTCTTAATTTGCTTTTATATGTGTCATTTACACTCAGCCACTGCCGCTTCTGCTCGAGCTGCCGTAAATACTTCTGTGGCAGCATCGAAGGCAGTGAGTGTTTACATTCTTCTACATATAACCACTATAAGAAGCCATGAAATGAGAATGCATTTTTTCGAGATAACACTTTTATTTCACATCTGTTTTTCACTACAAAGATGTTTACTCGGTGAGATGCCAAACTAGAATGCCTGTGTTTGCGTGTGCTATCCTTTTAAGTGAACCAATGAGCGAACGTCAGAGTGAAGTGATATACTGAATCACAGGTGAGTCAATACACCATCTAAGACACGCGAACATAGAAATTAAATTACCATATTGGCAATATCTAAAAATACAAGAGTCCTTCAATTACTGCTAACACTACATTTCTTGAAAGTCTAGTTTAAATTAGTTTATTTATAGTGTATGTATGTAGTTATATTGGTTTTTTTTAATTGTATTTTCTTTTTTTCTGTCTCAGAATTACAGATATAATACTGAATAAATGATAGATAGTTGCTAGAGTGTTTGTCCCGCGCGTCTTCGTCCCAGCTAAAACACTAGGCGGTGAACGATGGACGTTTTGGGGAGTGCCGTTTCATGTAGACGTCAAGAAGTTCTGAAACTAGTCTATTTTGAATAAACTTTATTTGAATGTGTATATTGTTATTATTATAACTTATTCTTGTTTCGACTTTAGCGTCTTCTACTTTGTGTTCTTTGTCTTTATAATCAGAAGTCAAGTGTTCAGTGATGCTCACATTAAAACAGATAGGTTTTAGCTAAGAAATATATACAAAAATAAGAATCGGCCGACGGTGATCGTTTGAAATATAAACTGACAAAATATTAACGTTTCCTAAAACGCCTGATACTAGGTACTTAAATTCAATGGATTTACAATTTGTAGTAACTCTAAATTTGACTTATAATAGGATGAAAGAGAGAAACATTGAAAACATCGACGACACAGTTGGCGCAGTGGCTAAGCGATTAGCTTTCTACGCTACGTGCCGCGGGTTCGCTCCCCGTACGATGCAATTATTTATATGATTTACAGATAGTGCTATAGAGCTGCGGCCTTTTGGCACAATAACTCATTTTATTTTATATGATTTTTTGTTGTGCTGATAATCTTTTTTTCTTTCATTATTTCTTTCTTTCTTTAACACTAGCCCCTTTTTCAGCATACGCACGTATTCGCATTCGTTATAAATTGCCTGAAATTCTATTCATCCCTCGAAGATTTCATGGAAAAATATGAAAGAGAAACAACATTCAAGCCAAAAACTCAATCAGAATCTAATCCAATTTCCCAGAATGACATGAGCCAGATTTATCAGATATCGACGCTTTATATTTCAAAGTAATATTAAGATTTTGATACTGACATCACATGACGCCTTATCGGCTTATAATATCCTGTGTAAAGATGAGGATGGCATACTTTTTGTGCGTGTATGTAGGAGTGGGGGGGCTAAGTTGTTTAACTTGATTGGTCTTGTCAAACGAAAGTTTATTAAAGAAGATCGCAGATATGAAAGCGAGGATCGTAGCTAACGGTCTGATTCTTCATCGTAAAAGCTAAAGTATAATTTATTTACTGTTTTTCTGGTAAATTATCGGTCGAAACCACACGAGCTCTTCGGAATCTGAGGGTCTATGCACACGGCGTATTTTTAACGCACCGACGATGCACGTTTCACGAACGCGCGCTAATAGCGCCGCTGTGGATGACCAAATTTTAGAACTCGTGTTTCTTTTAAACGCGTTAACATGCGTAATATGCGCGTCGTCGGCGCGTTAGAAATACGCCGTGTGTATAGGCTCTGATTTGACGGACTTTAATTTCGACATCGCGTTCTTAAGTTCAAATACCAACCTTACTAGACCCGATGCGGGATCATTGTACTCATCATTATGAACAAGTTTTATTATGGGACTAACCCTGAAATAGTTACCCTGGTATAGTTGAAAAGTTGTAGTCGTAATAGTTAAGTATTAATAGTCCTAGCGATAGTAGTATCTGCTGTTCCATACAAATAATTCAAAATTACATGATTATTTTTTTTATTCAATTGGGGCAGTGTTTTTTTTTATGAAGTTTACTATAAGCATTTTGAAGTAGGTTTTTACTTTTTTTTAAAGTTTATTCTATTTTGAGAGGCATAAACAATACATAAACATGCGATTACACAGATGCAACTGATTTGTTAATATCCATTTAAGAGTTCCATTTTCTATCCCCGAAGGTCTTCATCAGATCTTCAACAAATTGAAATGAGCCACCTCGGGAGAATACTCTTTCAAACTAAAAAGAACAATTAAAATCAGAAGCCCAATTCTCGTAATTAATTTATAATATGACTGAAAGTTGACCGAACTGAGATTATATTATGAATTGACAAAAAGTCATGTATTCTACTCCTCTTAAAGTTCAGTCCATTTCCAGTATGATTTGGATTCAATCTTCTTACAAACTCATTTCAATCTCATTTTTGACGAGAGTGTATAGACGAGAGTGTCAATTTTATTATCTGTGTCAGTTCAAAATGTTAGCAGAATACCGATTTGCCTTTTATTCAACTTCCGATATCATTACAATATAATGTCACGTTTGACGTTGTTTGTTAGGGTAGGAGAATACCATTTTTGACATTTATGACATTGGTAGTAGATCGGAATGAGATCCGAACTATATTTTGAACATTCCTAATTACGAGAATTGGGCCTCAGTTTACAATCCGCGAAGATATCATAACAATGAAAAAATCCTTTTCCTCTTTTGTAAGTTGGTTTAAAAGGCTTTGCCTATAATATGAGATGACAGAACTGCCTAAATGTTTCATAAACTCTCTGAGTATTCACGTTCAATAAACAACCATACAGGGTCACCCCTCTATACCAAGATTTTCTCGAACTCGACCATAGTTCCAAAAATGCAACATTACGTAAATTTTTAGCCTACCTAGTACCTACTTACAATATTTTTCGTTATTCTCTACCTAAAAACCGCCTTCAAATTGACAAAAACGTTATATAAAACAGGATAGTTCCCTAAAAGTGTTGCGTAAGCCTGTCACCGGCATAATAAGCGCCCCATGAAGAGCCATCAAGCGAAAGATGTCTTAATAAATTAACATTCAAAAGCGATGTTCCCTAAATGGCGTGCTCGACCTTCAAGTAAATTATTAACAACATTACAGGGTTAACGCGAGTTCTCGAAACTTGGACTGTCGATGGAGAATTACTGTGTAAGGAGGTGAGTCCTAAAATTAGTATTTATGATTATGTTTATACTTAAGAATGTCATGAGTGATTTAAGGGCCCTGATAAAACTGATCATCACTGGACACATTCCATCGAACAAATTTGGATAGCTTATGAAAAAATCATTATCACCCAATTGTGCTGAGTGTGGAATCGTGGAGGATGTCACACGTTTTGATGGAGTGTGTGCGAAACGAGGATCTAAGAAGTTTTCATTTTGGTTCAACAAAACTAAAAGATATTGGTGTATGTAACAGCATCTTGGCTTGTCCTTTATCTGAGCAGGCCAAGATGCTATACAAATTAGCGCAACTAGTTTTAAGGAAACAACCAATTACCTACTAATTAGTTGTATTTATTCATTATGTGTTCATAATAGGGCGACATAATCGCTAAGCGATAAAGCCCAAAAAAAAAAAACAAAAACAAAAAAAAAACTTGTAATGAGCATTCTAGCGAATGTTACATTATGATTTTATTCCATTCTAGCGTATATTACAATACTTAGTGTGGTTTGCACCAAAGGCTACGATATTGTTTCTGTCAAAGTTAACTTTAACAGGAACATTAACAATGACCATAGAATTTAACTATCTACTGTCGCACCGTCATGTAAAAAGTTAAAGTTAAAAGTATGACAAGTGACAAGACGTTTTATGTAGGTTCGACGCGTCTAACAGTAGTTTCTTAAAATTATGGCGTTAGCTAACAATTGTCAAATAGTGCAACAATAGGCAGTACCCTGACCAAAACGCCGTTTTACATCGCCATCTCCTCCGCAATTATACCATATACAAATAAAATAAAAATACAGTCTTAAAGTTCAAGATCTCTACTTCAAATCCAACGTTTCAAATATATTTTTTAAGTAGATTATACTATAGTAATTGGCGATTATAAAACACCTAAATCAGAATTTAAACCTTCATCTTCTTCAGAACTTGAAGCTTAATTTATTTCTGATTTGCAGCAATAGATAAATAATTCTTTTATTTATAAGTCCAACGTTTAACATTTAAAAAAATGTCATTTTTCAATTTTTCCTTGAATTTAAACGTAAATCTGTGCCAATTTTCAGCTGAAGGGTCGTGTTCGGGCGACGGGCGGCAGTCTGCCGCTGGCTCTCGGACGTGATACCCGTGTCGATCGAGGCTATCGCGTTCTATTTATAAATTCAGAATTTATTTTGCTCTCTAGACACAATATTGTGTAGAGGGGGCAACCTATATAACTTGCCTCAGTAGTATGGCATGTACTTCTATAAACATATTTAGATTTATTTTGAGTACATATTTGAAATATTATTATTTTAGTAAAATCAGATATAGAGTCTACTGATCTGTCACTTTATCTGTCAAGTCAATACAAATCGTGTTTCATCTTCTAAAATAGACTTTGTCTAAAAATATAGAGACCATCTTTTTGATGTTTTCTATAAACATAAATTCAAATTCAGTATGTGACCACGTGAACGTGACCGAATGTTTGAAAGCTCTAAACTATGGGACGGAGTCCCATCATGTTGGTATTCAAACTTCATGTTTTGGTGAGATCTATGTGACCACGTGACTAAAACTTTGAAAGTTTATATCTCCCAAACTATGGGACGCAGTCCCATCATGTTGGTATTCAAACTTCATGTTTTGGTGAGGTCTATTCATATAAACCGTGACCACGTGACTACGTGACCAAAATTCAGAGCTACCTTCTATTAATGAATTGATAATTTGTCATAATCAACGTTTAAAATAGTAAGTAATAATATGTTGATGACGATGTTGATCTTTTTTTTTTTTTTTTTTTTTAATGTAACATTGTCCCTCACTAGGATTTCTCCTGTATCGTGGGTAGAGTTTACAGACATTATCTTACATGCACACACACCCAAACTAATATTTGTTCCGTGCGCGTATCGAACCCGCGGCACGTAGCGTAGAAAACCACTACACTACTTGTAACAACCCTAGCCTCCATGCACTATCGCCACACTGTCTTGACGTTGTCGGCGAGATCAAAGGCGCCGTCCTACTGTTGTTTTTCTTTATACTATTCCTTTACTATATATAATAATAAATACTCCAACCTAGTTTTGTTTTAATTCTTATCGACTATACTTTATATATTACTATTCACCAACACTGCTATTCCCATTTTTAATCGACTTCCAAAAAACAAAATTCTCAATTCGACTGTATGTTTTTTTTTGTATGTTTGTTACGCTATTACTCCGCCAATTGCATACCGATTTTGAAAATTCTTTTTTTATTTCAAAGGGTACTCTCAAGATGGCATTTAAATTTGTTGAAGATTTGATGAAGAACTTCGGAGATATACAATGGAACTCTTGAATGAATAACAGCATGTCACTTGCGATTTCTGTACTCGCATGATTATGAATTGTTTAAGCCACTCAAAATAGAAATATAAAATAAACGTTAAAACATAGTATAAACCGACTTCAAAAAACTAAAAAGTATAATACATATAATTTTCTTAAAAAACTTATCAGCTTCTGAAGTCGTTGCCACTGCCAAGCTAGGTGCATTGAAGAATTTAAGAAAATTATTTACACTGTTTAGTTTTTGAAGTCGGTTTTTACTTTTTTTAATGCTAGGTATTAATATCTAATAATCGTGATATATTTATATGAGTGAATATTAAATGAATCAAGCAATTCTTCAAATAAAAGAGCAAGTTATAATTAGTTAATACCAAATCATCTAACAACTCGGCAAGTGTAATGGGCATTTTTTGCTCGGAAGCTCGTTGACGAAGCATAATTTTTTTATTTCCCTTTTTTATAAAATCATTCATCATTGTAGTGATTGTACCACTGTTATTGGTATTAATTTTCTAGTAGTAACTCTGTTACTATATAGACCTATAAGTGAAACAATCTACAAATATATATTTTACATTGCCACCTCTATTTATTATATAGTTTTTTAGTGTCTGGCGCGATGCTCGCGTTGACATGCTCCGAGCGGTTTCCGTAATATTACAGGGGGTCGCGCGGGTTGCGCGGGTGGAGGAAGCGAAATCGACAAATTCGTTACCTCACTGACGCGCCTTAAACCGGTACTTTAACTGAAGATTCGATGTTTGTTATAGTTAAAGTAAGATGGTGCAACCCAGGCTTAGTTTCGATGATCTGTTACAACAGAATTCTTAGACTTATATAATAAGATTACCTTAAGATTTTACGTTCAATGTTACACCTCACTTAGATTGCTCCTGTATCGTGGATACAGTTCGATACATCTCACAAGCACACACACCCGGAACAACTATCTGTACGCCATACAAATTTTTTTTCCGTGCGGATTTTGAACCCGTGACACGTAGCACAGAAGGCAGTCGCGTAGCCACTGCCACAGTATATATATACCTTACTATATATTTAAACTGTGCCACTGCGCCAACTATCCTGTCAAATATATAGTGCGGTATCAAGGTACTTCCTCCCTTTTCGATGGGAAATACCATATATCTCGTTCCTCCATACTATTTCCGTGTAGATTAGTGTGATAATGTGTGGCCTAGTTATAAGTGAAGCTAATATTAATAGCGTTTCAAAAAAAATGTCGTCAACTCCTGCTACTTCGGGCAGTAATTTGTCCACTCTACTGAAAATGGACTAAATTATTCCCGCAAACGACACATCCATTGATCATATACACTAGATAGACCTTTATGTAAATTTCGTGTCAAATTCAGTGTTCAACTTTACAAAAATCTGATAAATTACCTTTTTTAAAAAATGTTGTGACCTACAATATTTTTGTTATAAAGAAAACGCTAATGGAGTTTGCTTTGGTGAACATTTTCAGCTTCCAGAATATAATATTGAAATCATTATTTATAAGGAACACATTAAGGCACTTTACCGATGATATGCGATCAAAAGTCCAGAAGTTAAACTTCGATCTAAATGTAATTAAAAAATGTTATTATTATCTCCTTTATTTATTTTATATATATATTTATAAATACATACTTATTATAAAATAATAAATAAAATACACATTAAAAACCCATAAAAAATTGTAGTCCACCGGTATCGGGACAGGGTCCAAGCTACCGGTGGTCAGGGCCGCAGAGAGAGGAACCTCCTAACAATACCCGCCGTGTCCAGGAGTACCGCCCTCAGTAACAAGCGGACCCAATTGCCCAACGCGGCGCTCTTAAGGTGATGGTCGAGGCTTTTAGCTATTAAACCATTGCCATTGGCTGTAACGACTATATATCGGTACAATGATTGCCGAGTCCACACCCCACATGTGTGCTAAGTTAAGACCTCGTGTGCTAAGTTAAGATACTTGATGTCTTTATCTTTCTAGGTTTTCACGATGATCGTCTATTATTTATTTATTTATACTTTATGCACTATGTACAGAGGCGGACTTAATGCCTTAGGGATTTTGTACCAGTCAACCTAAGGGTGATGCAGAGAAAAAAGTATGGTAGGTGCACGGACAAGATCATTATAGGTACTAAAAAAGTAAATTATGCATAGTTACTTATAACTATTTATACATACAATTTTTATATAATATACACTACATATTATATATACGCTATTAGTACTTATATAAATACCTATATGATTATATATACATAAAATATACTATAAGTAGTTATTCCTTTCAAAGTCAAAAAGTCAAAGTTTTTTATACCAACTGAGCCTTTGCAGGCACTTTCAAAACGTCGTGATTCTTGTTTCTTTTTTCATTTATAAACCATACTTACATTTTTAACTAGCAAAATCACTCTGACTTTCCACTTCAATATGAAAATCAGGTTTTTGCTGCACTTTTAAGGAAAACACCGTCATTGGGGGATGCTACTTGCGAATACACCTAATTTATACCTCTGCTTATGTTATAATTACTGAATTACAAATTTTCAGATAAGGACACACACATTATTAAATTTTCTTCTTTTCAATTTTTTTTTTCAACTGGCCTGTTTTTTTTTTCTGCCAAAATTAATTTGTTTTACTGCCCATTCACCTGCGTAACGTCAACACATATTTACCTAAAAATCAATTCACCAACAAAGTTGAAGAGGTAGGTATTAAAATTTATTATGTCTTCCGAACAATAGCGTTCGGAATTCTTAATTTTGTTGCCTGGTTCCGAAATAATAGGTGTTTCTTGGTATCTGTAAACAAAATTCTGAATTTACATTTCGTGATTGGGATTTTTTCCTTTGATAAACATGAGGAACGAATAAGTAGGAAGCGAGGAATTAACGTAATGAAACCTGAGCTGTGCTCTCATTTTTGTCATTAGACGTTACCTATTTTTGGGTAATATCATGTCTCCATAACGTACATCACTTTTCTTTATAAATCTAAAAACTGGCAAGGTAACGCACATATTATATGTATTTTTAAACCCTGACAAAAAAGACGGGTTTTATATAAGTTTGTAGTGTGTATCTGTATAATCTGTGCGTCTGTGTCTATGTGTATCTGTGTATCTGTCTGTAGCATCGTAGCTCCAAAATGGATAGACCGAATTCCAATCCAGTTTTTTAAATTGAAAGCTAGTTTAATCCGGTATCATCTTAGTTATGTTTCATGAAAATCTGTTTAGCCTTTCAAAAGTTACAGCTCTTTTTCTAGTTGGAGTCGGGGGTTTTTGACGGTTAGGTTATATCCACACACAGTATATTTGACACCACTGTACCCTCGCAGAAACTAAGCTTAATTTATTCATAACCTAAACAGAACGACCTTGACAACAGCATTACCAAGAAAAGCAATTGCGAAAGCTCTTCTGTAATTCCATGAAAAGTTAACTTTAACTAAGAAAATTACTTGCGAGGTGTGATGGCGTAACTTTTAATTTATTCACACGGCAATTTGACTGCTAAAGTAGAGGTGCGCGATTAAAGGTGTTGTATGGAAGTGGAGTAAGTATAGACTTGGATGGGAGCATCTCTAGAGAGATGTTACTTCAAATTCATATACGTATTTTCCAAGTACTTATGAAAAAAAAGGTAAAAAGAAAATACCTTTATTCGGACTAGACACTAGACAACACAATGCACGGAGAAAAAAAAGATTATTCGCCAAAAAGAAATATGTGAAAGAAAGAAAGAAAGAAAAATAATTTATTCCTGCAAAAACACGACACACATAGGTAGTAGGTACATTAAAAATAGCAGTATCCATACCAAACACTGCCCACACCAGCAGCAATTGACGACCGAACGATTTGACTATATCGACCGCAACACAAACTAAAAACAAAAAGGGGCCTAAAAGGCCACATTGAGCAATTCATCTACTGATCTGCATAGTAACACTGTCAAACAGATGATTACTGAATATGAACCTTATGCGGATGATATTAAGAGTCGTCCATTGAGTGGATATTTTGACATTCGTAATATGAATCATATTGTGATTCATCTAAAGCGGCCTTTTTAGCCCCCCAGTAGGCTAATCCACGTAACTAAAGAAGTGCAGTTGCCGCGCAGTTGTAGTAACATTTTGATCAAAACAACACATTTGGTATTCTATTAGCTTTAGTAAGATACGCTCGCTTCAAGTTCGAGCGTCACCGCAATATGATCGGCGCGTCATAAAATTACGTGAATTACTCTGGTCTGTGGGTGAATTTATAATATATGCCGTGCCCAATCAATCAAGGCTGAAGGCACAGATTACAAACAATGACTAAACAATACGCTAAACAAGTTAATAGACTTAGGATTTCACTTAGTTGCTATCGGCCATGCCAGTACCGAATGGGTTGCCAACTCAGCATTGCACAGCACAGGCAACTGTGAAAGTCAGATAGTAAAAGTAGATATAAAATGAAATTTGGGAACCATCGTTACCGTATTTTACAGTGTTAACCGTATTTTACCGTAACGATGGTTCGCAAATTTTAGAATCCAGATTAAAATAACGGAACTACCCCTCTCTTTTAACCTGAAAATCTGTCCATCCTAAGGTTGTCTGGTAGAAATCGCCATCGTGCGATAAGACCGCCCTTTGTACATTTCTTTTTCTAATTATTGTATCTTTTCTTCTATTACTGGTGTGCAATAAAGTGTATTGTATTGTGTGTATTATGTAAAATTTAATTGAAATTAAAATCATTTAAAAAATAATTAAATTCAATATATGAAAATCTTACTTACATCGAGTAAATGACACATGGGTTATTCAAAAACTCCGTAGTACTATATTAAATAACATTTTTCTATCTAATAAGGCCTTTGTAGAACCATTGTAGATCTATTCATTTAAATAAGAAACTGTGCATCTTGTGTTTATAATAGCAACGACTTGCTCATTTTAGTATAAGTCTAGACTTTGTTGATGACAGCAAGAAAACAAAGTTATAAAACTGAAGACTGTAAAAATACTTTTGCAGGAAACGATCACATAACATTAAGTACAAGTTCCGTAGTTGTTTGTGAAATGGACGCGAATGTTTTAAGATAAGTGCATGCTAAAATAGACTTTATGTAGCAAGGAATTTGTTTGACATTTGTTTGACTTAACATGTGTAATACAGGCCTCTGCATACTTGACAGGTACGCTTGCCGCATGTGACGTGGCAAAAATACTTGAATAATTTAATTTCAAATAGTATAGAATAGAATAGAATAGATCTTTATTTCAAGTAAACCAGATACAGGCACTTATGAAATGTCGAGACTCTAGGTGCACGGTTCCAAATAGTAGATCCTATGGAGAAGAACCGGCAAGCAAATAGCATTTTAACAATTTTACAATTCTTCTGTAAAGTCAGCGTAGCAAGCTAACTACTATGTAGCAGCGAGCGTAGCAAGCTATCTACTACGTAGCAGCGTAGCAAGCTATCTACTACGTAGCAGTGTAGCAAGCTAACTACTACATAGTAGCGTAGCAAGCTATCTACTACGTAGCTGCGTAGCAAGATAACTACTACGTTACAACGTAGCAAGATAATTACAACGTAGTAGCGTAGCAAGTTAACTACAACGTCGCAGTGTAGCAAGCTATCTACTACGTAGCAGCGTAGCAAGCTATCTACTACGTCGCAGCGTAGCAAGCTAACTGCAATGGTTGTATACAATACGAATTCAGGTTACGAAGCTTACATCACGCAAGGAAAAAGATTATCATATTTAACATAATATACAATAACTGACCGACATCAATCGTTGGGTTTCGACCCAACAAGCAATATCACCTCACCTGTTCGGAGGATCCTCTCTTTTTAATGGAGGAAAACCATATCTCGTTTTTCCACAGTGAAGGTAATTTCACAGAATAGCACAGTTTCCCTAAAGTTTTCTTAAGTCTGACAGCAATTGATCCGAAACCAAAAACACAACATCAAGGAAACCGAGGAGGGCAATTCCTACTCGGTTCGCCTTTAATTTAATCATTAAAAGCTACTTAAAATATCTTATTATCCTGTTTTTTGGGCCTTTTTCCTGTCACGCGGATTTGCGCTCTTGTCCATGTCTGGTCTGTATAATCTATGGGGTCTAGTCCGTATACGTGAGTTAACGCGCTGTGAGCCACACACAACAAGCAAATCATGTTTAAAAAAAACGATAGGATGCTGGCGGCACGCATGCGGGCGCAAATCCTCATGACAGGGAAAGGGCCCTTAATTTTAACTAAGTACGGCGAAAACGGCATAATTATAAACATTATCATATCTACAACAACACAAGTATCTATTCAATAGTTGACCACAATTTGCGGTTTTGGGTAAGTGTCTTGTTACCTAATAAGTTTTGCCCAACTATGGCTCTTAGATTTTACGTTATTACCAGATACATAGATAATGATTTTCAATGGCCCACACAGCCATTATTTCGGCCGTAAATAGGCCATCACGTCTCATGGGTATCGTTATGGGAAACAAAGGCGTTATACCGCAGTATACAAATTATGATACTTGAAACACCATACTGCGACCGCCAAACCACCATTTAGTAGAACGTATAAGAGAGATATAATTATGTAAATAGACTATAAACAGATAATTTATTAATAAATTAGAAAATAATTTCGAAAGGGGTTGTTGCAGAAATGTATGAAGCCTTAAATTGACCAGGTGTGTGTGCAGAACACCTTGAATATTTTAAATGGGTGGTGTTGAAATAGTTACTATTTATAGATTATTTGTTATGAAATAGTTCTATTTACGATATGGGAAATTAATTTTACTTTAGCCTTTTTGACAATGGTATGACATAAAGACACTGAAACGTCTCGATACGGGAATACGACTCGATAGAGCGTCTTGTCGTGCAGGGCAAGGTGGAAGGCAACAAATTGCGCGGAAGGTCATCTATGCGATGGACCGACCAAATCAAATCCTGTGTCGGCGGGACCTTGCATGAGTGCACCAGAATGTGTGGCAACAGAAACCTATGGCGAGATATCGTAAGGCGAGTCACATCTGCCCCTGATAATGGTACTTTATGACGTCCACAACCATCCTGTCAAGAGCGAAACGACAATAAAGAAGAAGAGATTACAATTTTGTCCATCTATCTCAAAATACCAGAGCTCTTCAAAATCCCTATCTAATTCCAAATTGGTAACATTTTAAAGCATTTTATTACCAAGCTCGTTTGTTTTGTGGTCCTTAGATACGGAATCGCGTGTTTGTAAAGCCAATATACGTCCAAATCCCATATTCATACCGCTTAGCTGTATCATAAGATCAAATACACGTAACCACTTCTCTTATATGGACGACAAAGCGATGTGACGCGATAATATCACACAGCCAGCGTTTCCTACTTTTTTTTTTTTTTTTTTTAGCGTTGTAAAATCATCAAATGAGTCCTCCCACCCCGGGCAGGGCGGGAGGGACTGTCAGACTTGTACTGACTAAAATCCACGGTGTTCCTTCAATAGCCCTTTACGTTCCGGGGTCACGGTAATGAGATAAGTCCCGCGACCAGCTTTTCCTACTTGGTAGATGTTGTCGCTACAAAAATTTCTGTACGAATTTCAGTTTAAAGAAGCGTTTGACGGCACGGTTGGCTCAGCAGCTAAGCTATTGACTTTGTGCGCCACGTGTAGCGGGTGCGACTTCCAGTATGACCTACAAGTTGTTTCGGGTCTGGGTGTGTGAGATTTATATCTGTAACTAAACTGTAAACACAACACAGCAGAAATCATACAAAGCATAAATTAAAAAAAAATAGAATAGTAAATCTTGTCTCTACCAGTGAGTACCTATAGTAATATGCATCGTATATATTCAATCAATTCATACAAAACGTTTTGGTTCTACATTTATTGTGCGTACGGCTAAGGAACTGAATGCGTTGTCATCTTTTTTTTATTTCCTGATAAATACAACCTGGGTATCTTCAAGACAAGAATCTCTTCTAGGTCTCTATGCTACATCTTAGGCCAGATCGTCGTTTACCACCAGATGAGACAGTGGCAAAACGCAGAACCTATAAAAAAATAGCCAAGAGTTATTGTCCAAATGTTGGACAACATACTTCGATGTGTCTGTATATTATGCAGTCAATCTCGTTACGATCCTTGCTGAATGGCTTACCTTTCTATTACACCATGACCAATTCCCATGACGACATGACAAAAGAAAATGCTATGAGTCCTTAGTCCCCCTTGTTACGCATGAAAAACCTGACAGTTACTGTCGCTAAACATGCTATTCCATATCTCCTTATTAAAAATAATATGAGCGAGAAAGGGATGCATTGATTTTTGGTACTGTCAGATTTTTATAAATCAATGCGACGTGTGTTTACGTGAGGAATATCTGACGTATTAAGAGGGATCCGTCATGTTAGCCTGTGAACTTCAAATTTCACAGAAATCTTATTGCTTACAATTTTAAGTCCATGCACATTAAGAGATTACATTAATTCAATTTAAAAATAAATACTTTATTAATTAATGAGTTAACAATTCACGATTTAATAAAATTAGGCCGTGTGTTGATCAAAATGTGATACACAACAATAATTGTAGTATATTTACAGATATTAAAATAATACATAGAAATGATCAACATATTTCTCTAAGTTATATTTTAGGGAAATATAATAAACCTTACGTCATTGTGCGTCATCTCGCCTCGCATCGCGTTTGTTGCTCACATAGGTCACTGGTTAAACAGTAACATCAGATCAAAGACACGTAACCCTTCATTTTACGAGACTCAAGTCTCTCATAAAATGCCTTTTTATAGCCTAACACACTCCAGAGTTATATGTTTAAAGGTTAACTGTTTTCGGTCATTTACCTACTTCATAAAATTTCATATACTTGTTGATAAGGGTGTTGTAGAAAATTGTCGGTTTATGGAAAGAACAATGGAGAGATTGAGTTTGGATTTGTCTAGATTTGGTTTTGATTTTAGAATAATAAGTAAGTACTAGTGGTCGCCCAGTAGTCGGAATTTGAACCCATATTATAGCTTTCTGCATTCCTTCTCCATATAAACCATAAACATAATATTATTATACTAGTTACCACTTGTATAATAAGTTTACGATATAAACGTCTTTAACTGTACCAAATCTCACACTCTTCCGTGCACGCAATATGCTTAAAAAGGGCTTTAAAGTTTTGTCTTCACGTATTAATATATATAGACTAGTGGTCGCACAGTGGTCGAAATTAGACCGTAATTCATGACATTTAGCTTTCTGCACTCCTACTCCATATAAACTTTAACTATGCCAACGTGCGCAATGGGTAAAAGGTTTTCTCTTCACGTATTAATTTATAGATAATTTTATATTTGCTCGTAACGTCCAGTTTCAGTTTCCTTGCATACCGAGAATTTTTTTTGTCAGAATTACAAAAATTCTCGTACTTTAAGTGACAACAAGAAACATTAACAACTTTACCTTGTTGTTGTATCTAATAATCATTTTATTCGTAAAGTTAACACAACAGATTTATTTATAATAGAATAGAACATTCACTGTGAAGTACTGGCGTTTACTTGAAGCAACTTATTAAGCGTTCTGGTAGTCTTGTTATCTCAATATTTTTCTCCGTGCACGTACGCTCAGGTTGTGGAATCACCTCCCCACCGAGGTTTTTCCAAAAGACTATATATAGCATGAGGTTCTTCAAATAGGGAGTATTTTTTTTTTATAGGGTCGGCAACACGCTATTTATGCCTCTGGTGCTGCAAGCATCCATAAGTTACGGGAACCGCTTACCATCAGGCGGTCTGTATGATAGTTTACGACCTTAGTGCAATAAAAAAAAAATCGTGAATCCAGTCCATTACTGTCCCACTGCTGGGCACGGGCCTTTTCTCGGAATGAGAAGGGTTAGGCCTTTGTTCACCACGCTGGCCTAGTGTGGGTTGGCAGACTAAACAGACCATCGAGGAATTTATGAGGCCGTCTCAGTCGTGCAGGTTTTCTCACGATGTTTTTCCATTGCAATCTGGACATAAATTCGAAAAGTCAGTGGTGCGGGCCGGGTTCGAGCTCAGATCTTCCTGCTTGGAAGGCAAGCGTTCAACCGCTAAGCTATCACTGCTATCTTGAAGAACTGTTAATTGATGTGATTTTCTTTTTGTTATTGAAGTAAAAATAAACGTTGTATTGCGCAACCCAAGAAACAATAAACTAAAGAAATTCGAAACAATTTTTATCTCTTTTCAAAAGTGCTACAGAAATGTAAATACATTTTTGCAGACAAATTATATAGCAGAGCGTTCTTACATCCGACAGAGTCTTGTCACATCATGTTCCGGTGCGCGAACAAAATTCTTCAGAAACAATACGAAAATCCGCAATCCTCATACATTTTTGTTCTTCGAAACTGGTGATAAATAATTCTTTTGGATGTAAAATGTTGCAGATAGAATATAAACGATATAGTATGGAAAGCTTATTTAACATAATATAGCTTCAATCTTGTATTCCCCAAAGGGTCAGACAGAGTAGAGTTGAGTCCGATATTTTGTCACATACCTATATAAATCATCGATATTTTAAAATCATTTCATCATGCAGTGACAATGACAAAATCATCAACGCTTAAAACCATCACTCGGTAATGACAATGACTGAATGAACGTGAACTTCGGCTTCAGCTGTGACATGACAGCGACAAAATGACAACATGCAATGCATGAGTCGGTGACAGTTTGAGAAAAATCATTGACGATTTTGTCATTGTTCCCGTCACCGATATTTTTATGTCACTGTCATCTCATCTCTAAGGCAAAGATATAAATTTTGCATTTCACCGATGCTGTTATTAAGTCCCATATGTAATAGGGCGAGTCTATTGCCATTTACCACAATTCCTAACACCGGGCTGCGACTGAGAATATTTCTTACAGAAATTCCTAAAAAACTTACCTAACCTGAGAATCGAATCCAGTACCTTACGCGCAGCAATCGCGCTTGATACGACTAGACCAATAGGACAAAACATATTTATAGCTAGTTTTTTTTTGTAAAAAAAAAACAGGTTTCATGTATCTATACTAATAAATTATAAAGAGAAAAGATTTGATTTTTTGTACATAAGTTTGTTTGTTTGTAATGGATAAACTCAAAAGGTATTGGACAGATTTTAAAAATTATTTCACCAGCAGAATGCTACATTATCAGTGAGTAACATAGGCTATAATTTATAAGGATATCACGCGGGCGAAGCCGCTAGCGGAAGCTAGTAAACTATACGAAGACTAAAAGGCAATTAATTCTACCTCATTATCGGTATTTTTCCGAACAGGCTGCTGTAACCGGCATACCAGCATAAAAGATATCACGTAAATAACACGCAGCTGCGTGTTTTGATACGTAGTTTTCTTATCGTAAGCGCGTTACTTGCGTGATATTTTTTTCACGTAACATGGCTAATGAGGGCCTTGGATGGTATATGGCGTATGTATGGGCCACCATTATAATCATGATGAGCAGGTGAGCTATAGTCATTATTAAAAGAATATTTTGACAGAATAACCTAACCGTCAAAAACCCCCGACTCCAACTAGAAAAATTGTCGTAACTTTTAATCAGCTGAACAGATCGATTGAACTAACTTTCAATTAAAAAAACTGCATTGAAATCGGTCTATCCGTTTTGGAGCTACGATGCCACAAACAGATACACAGTTCCACAGATAAGATACACACTAAAAATATACAACACCCCTCTTTTTTGTCGGGAATAAAAACCTATCCTGTATTGAAAAGTTTATCCATATTATCTACCATAACTATTTGAGCAATAAAAATTCCACGCGGAAATGTTGCTAAATTAGTGCGATACTGATGCGCATGGGGGCTGGCGACGTTAGACAGAGATGGCAATAATACTCTCATATTAATACCTAAAATGACCACGCGGTCTGTGGGGAAACTCCTCTTAATACTACTACACTAACGAGGAAAGAAAACACAATGTTAACACAATACGTTATAACAAAAGTAGTTCTAAACAAAATCGATTAATAATATCTGAAGTTTTTCTAGTACACGCATACTATTGACCTCCTTTATAAGAACAAGTATGGCAATACTCGTGAACATTATTATAATAAGTCACGCATTACGCCAGTTCAGGGTTGCCAACTTAAAAATGGTTATGATGAAACCAATGAAGGCACCAGGCACACATATTTGAATGAATACGTTTAGACTAAATTGTATTATGTCAATGCGAAACTGTCTCAAGCCTAGCATTTAGAGAAGACGTCTCATCAAATGACGAAAGGCAGATATAGGTAGGTAAGTATTGTTCAAGGCCTCAGGAGTGGGGGGCATTCGATTGGGATGATTCGCATTCGAGGCCGCTTGCAATTTGAAAGGTACATAGATGTCGAGTAAGACTAACTAACTACAGTCCCGATTACGGTGTGTGCACGGTGTAAGGCCCAATTCACACCGATAAAGCAACGATCAGCAGTGCCTACACTGCGCGAGCCTTTCGTGCCCCTCAAGAGAAACTATGTATTTTAGTAATGAAGATTTTAAAATGCTGCTTAACTTTTGCCACTGAAACTACTCACCGCTTCTCTGTCGGCCGCTGCCATCTCGCTGTGAATTAAATCTAATTTGATGATTTTACCACGCTAAAAAAAAAAAAAAAAAAAAAAAAAAACGGGTCACACACTGTGGTCTGTGACGCGCCCCGCGACTTTGCACGGCACGGGTTTTACATATAAACACACTAAGACGCGCCTTTCGCCGGGACACAGTTTCTATGTAAAACACTACGCGCGTGAGTGCGCATCCCGTACACTCTCACGGGCACGTTGCAGTGAGTGATCCGCCTAATAGGTAACCGCCGAGTTCTACAATGCAAATCAATTTTAAAACGCCGTTAATTTTTATGCTGTTTCTGTAACTTTAAGGCAAACTGTAGCATCTATAATTAACATGAGTTTTAGTTTAAAATAATAATGATCATCTATCAAAATGCTGATAATTATCTGAGATTTCATAAATGATTCATTGATCAGATTTAAAAGGTATTTTGTGCCTTTTAATGGATGTTAAGATTGCGTTATGTAAAATTAATTCATTCTGCAAAATATTATTTCTTGTTCGGAGTTTAAAGCCACTTCGGAGTTTGACCAAACCAATATCAAGCAAAATATGCGTACTCCATACTGTTTTTCTTCCCCAATGTTACAGATTTAATTAATACGACCGAGTAACGAAACATTTCATGTTATTGTTCAATTCCTCGAACTAAATGTACTCCAAGCCAATCGTAATTCATCACAATTTAAAATTTTTGAGAAATTTAATTTAGCTTCCTCCTAATTTCGTGACCCAAAAGCCTTTTATCAGCTCTTTAAAACTGTATAAAACAACTGCTAACACTATATATTTTACTTTTAATCACTCTAAAATTAAAAGCGACCCAATACCCATATTAAAACAAACAAAACAGATTTCAGGGCTAACCCTTCAAACGTCACGTCATTCAACGAAACGAAATTGCTGAGCCCGTAAAATAAACGCGAGTCAACCCTGCAAATGAAGTTCAAATGAATGAATGTCAGTCCTCATTTGACTGAAAGTTCGTTGTAATTGCTCGACGGCTTCGAACCCCTGTTGCGTACTTTTTATAATGTATTTTGGAGTTAAGTGTGTATTAGTTCCATGTATTTTCTTGTTTTGGCATATTTTGTTTGGGAAAGCTATTATTTGCCGTGTGCTTGGTTTTTTTTTTTTTATTTGGTGGTGAAATATAGATGTTATTGGCCTAAAAAACATCGCATTGAACTCGATATTGAAACGTGTTCTCGTTGATTATGTAATAATCTTCTTCTAAAAATGGGTTATGACGTTTTTAAACGTCAAAAAACTGTGATTGTAAGTATTGACAGTGTGTAGGGGTGCTAAATAAAATAAACCCAGCCCATTATTGTCCCATTGCTGGGCACGGGCCTCCTCTCTGAATGAGAAGGCATAGGCCTTAATCCACCACGCTGGCCTAGTGCGGATTCGCGGACTACACACACCATCGGGAACTTTATGAGGCCCTCTCAGTGGGCTGAGCACGAATGTATTGACGTATCATAACGTTAATGTAAGAAAATTTTGAATAAAAAATTCTCGTTTAATCGATGATATTTTTTAAAAATACATGCAGTTGTGTTTGTTGCATAAAATTTAACAAATATAAATTTAACGATAGATTCATTGTATTTGATAATCAAAATTTGCTTACGTTTACGTTACCATACGTCAAACTATTCCTGCAGAAGTGCAGGTTTCCTCACGATGTTTTCCTTCACCGTTATCGCGAGTGATAGGTAATCAAATTCTAATCCGCACATGAATCCGAAAAGTCAGAGGTGCGGGCCGGGTTTGAACTCAGACCCTCCTGCATGGAAAGTAAGCGTTCAAACGCTAGGCTATCACTGCTATTAGGGGTACCTACTATTAAAGTTTATTTGGGTTTCATTAATATCAGCAAAATCTAAGAAAATGGGAAACCTGTAGAAACTTTTGAACATAAGTTGAACGACTTGATTGCAAAGGCAATTAACAGTAGTGCCAACCAAGAGATGTTCAAGTGTTGATGAACCGATATCATTAAAGTTGTAAAGCAATTATCTTCCTTTACATGCTGCTAACTAATTTCATTAGGAACGAGTTTGGAAGTAATTAGTTTAAATTGTATTTAGCCGTGTATCTAATATTATCTCACACAAAGATCCATACCTACCTATTTCGAACATTTTAAACTCAATAAGTTTCTATGTTTTTGATCACTGTATACCCATTTAAACCATTTGACCCAAAAGGAGAAATTGAGGAACACGAATTCCCAGAAAAAAATATATCACTCGAAATTCGTAAATTTACTCGTTAAGAATCCGGCGCCGGATGATTTGCCCATACAAACGCAATACCAAAATCCTGTATAATTCGAGCATATTTCCATCATACTATGATATTATTCAGATTCGGATAGCATTTATCTAGGTTACAACCTCTTCTTTTTTTCGAAATTCTAACCTAAAACGAAATTAAAGCGAATTGCATTTTGCATGTTTTTACGGCGTAAACGACATGTTTTCTTCTTATTTGTTTTGTATTAAAAAGATCAATGTTTATAAAATGGTTTCTGTTTAAACACAGCCTATATTGTCAAATTACGGATTAGCAAATATAATTTTAAAAAACATTAAATTTTCATTCATAATTTTTAGTATTACGGATCACAACAAAAATTTGAACATATTCTGAACGAACTTAGCGCTATCGCGTTCTAAGTCTAACGCTACTCACACATGCGTCATGTAGTTTGTACTTGCGTTGGTGTGTGAGTGAGGCTCGCTGTATGCAGTGCAGGCGCCGCGCGCCGCCCGCCGCCCGCCGGGGTTCTCAACTTAGGGGTTTTCTCCCCAAATTTGGGGGGTAAATAAGTGTGATGGGATTTTTTTAGGGGTATTTTTAGGGATTTTTTTACTGTTAACTTTTACTGTGAAGTTAATAATGATAGTGACGCAGCTGGCTGTAAACGTTTTGAAAATGTTTCAATTATTTTATATTATTACAATTTATTTATTATTTTTACAGAGTATTTTTTTTTTGGGGGATTTTAGGGGTTTTTAACTTTAGTTTTGGAAATAAATATTTTTAGCTTTGTTTACGGATTTTTATATTTATACCTATAAATACGATTTGGTTTAGTTGCTGAAATGGACTCCGAACGTTGGGATGTATCTCACAGTAAGTACCTACTTCTACCTAGATATTATTTAATTGTTTTCCTATACAGTTTGGTAATTAGCTACTTAGGTACTTACTATAATCATGATAATATTCATTTATTGTTTGTGTGAATCGATATAGGTAAGTAGGTACCATTTTAAATAGGCGCTACATTTAGCTAAAATTTAAGTGTGTATGACATAGAGTAGGTGTAATGTTGATCCTATGATGTAAGTCATATCTGTTATTTCGAAAGCACGATTTCAAAACATTATTTTTCCTTTCGAGTAATTATGTTCCTACCTTAGTAGGTAGGTAACTACTGACCTAGGTACCTAATTTCTCGGCTAGTGTAAAGACGAAGAGTCTAAAGAGTAAAGAGTTACTCTTTACTGATTCGAAATGATAGGCTTTATAGAAGTTAGGTAATACAATAAGTAGGTAGGTACCTGCTTATGTAAGTAAGTAAGTACCTATACTTATATCTACCTAAGTAAATGTTTTGTTTACCTATTATTTACTGGTACCTACCTACCTACATAAGTACCTACCTACCTAAATGGACTTTCTTATAATCTGCGTACCTACCTACCTAGTACCTACCTAATTGTTTACAGAGAAGCGACGATCAAATAAAAAACGTTTATGGCAATCAGTTCTTAGGAAAAGGAATTTCCAAAAAAATAAGGAAAATATTTATCCAGTAAGGTGAGTACCTACGTATAATAGGCGCATAGGTATTTATGGTACTTATCTATACTCCATTTGAAATGATTTGGTATGATTGTCGAATTGTAGATTTCCGACCTTGAACTTAGAATCTAGGTACCTATTACTATTTACAACTATGTATAATAAATAAACTTAAATATTACCCATGTACTATTACTACGTATACCTATGTATTATATATTGTATGTATGAAAAAAAAAAAACTTTGTATGTACTTATAATATGTCCTATTACTTATTTGATGTTTTTATTTTTCGATAAGTGGGTACTTAGTACCTACCTACCTATTATTAATTCACGGGTAGGTACTGCAATAAATTGTGATTGTTGTTTCCATTCAATGAGCCCGATAACCTAATGCTAGCACTTCACGTCGTGTATTTGTGCGAATATTCGCGTTATATGGCCAATGCAAAATCACATTTGTGTAGTTTACAGAGGGTTTCTTTTGCATTGGCCATATAACGCGAATATGAATACACGATGCGAAGCGCCAGCATAAGGTTAGGTATGGTGTGAAAAACAATAGGTACGTATTTATATTCATAAATATAGGTAATTCTTTCCCTGTGTTGTGTAGGGTAACCGAATCATTACCTAATGGTCGGATATACCTACTTGGAAAAATTTAAATAGAATTGTTTTTGTTTTCTAATGATTTTTTTTCTGTTTTTGATACAGTTTAGGTTATATTAAATTATAGACGAAAAGTTTTTTTTTGTTTCAAATGCATAAATGTTTTTTAGCTCAGCACAATGCCATGTTGGAATTTCGCATGATACACCAGTGCCACCTCAACAGCATAAAGTAATGTTCGCCGAATCAAACGCAATTCGAAAGCTAGTTTAATCGGGTATCAACTTAGCTATGTTTTATGAAAATTTGTTCAGCCGTTCAAAAGTTGCAGTTCTTTTTCTAGTTGGAGTTGGGGGTTTTTGACGGTTAGGTTATTGAAGAGAAGAAACGTGTCAATACAGGTAACTAATCAATGATTATAATATGTAGGTACCTAACATATTAAATGTTTATTAGAAATCCTTTTGTTTTATTTTATCATCACAACTCTGTGAGTACTTACTATTCTTGTAATAAAGATAGGTAGGAGGTACTTATATCATAACTTGACTTTTTTGGCCTACTTAGATAAGTAGGCCTTGTACATATACCAAAAAAGTTAAAAAAATTATAACGCAATCAATGAACATCTTTTCTGATAATGTTATTAGGTAATGTTATTATTAATGTTATTAGGTAGGTACCTATCTGCGAGTCGATAAGAATGATACATATGCGACCATCGCATCATCAATCGAATCCGATTTCAATAAAATTTAGCATATAGCTTTACTCCTTGGTAGGTACTTTTTTATCACAAAATTTAATATACCTACATAAATAAATGTCCACCCGTGCGAAGCAGGGACGGGCCGCTATGATGAAGAAATATATCATGGAACAGTTTTCTTTTTTCGCCATTTGAGGGTTGGTCCCATAGTAAAAGCTGTCCATAATGATGAGTACAATAACCGCCTTTCGGCTTTATGTACCCCTTCCGACTAAACGTGTAGATTTTCCCATTATCGTTAATTAATTGATTAATTAATAGATAGCTTTTTACGAAATGCGTAATAATATTATAGAATATATTACCTACAGTACTAATAACAAAAAATAATTTAAAATATATATTGTCTGTCTGTCTGTTTGTTCCGGTTAGGTAATCTCCGAAACGGCGGGCGGCCGACCCCGCCAGCCACGCGCCCTTTGCTTCGAGACTTGAAAATACTTGCATAGGAAATCGATCCGTGTTGTCATATGAATAAGGAGCACAATCGTATTTGCAAAAAAATACTCGAGAGATCAAAGTAGGTATTTTTTTTTTCGCAAGTACGATTATGCTCCTTATTTATATTATGACATGGATCGATTTCCCATGGAAGTATTTTCAATTCTCGTGTTTTCCAGTTCTGCTTCTGGCAGTGCCCGACATGCAAATACTTTTTTTTAGACATTTGATTTTAATTATTATTATTTAATTATACATATTATTTTAATTTAATTATTATTATACTATGTATTATGGAAATATATAAATAAAACACATACAATACACATTGCATAAAACATGAAAAATATAGATTACTATTACTACATTAGGTAGGTACCTATATTATTTGATCTACCTATTTGAAATTAGAAGTCGCGCGCAACCGACCAATACCTACTTGAGAGCGCTTGCATTTCCCGCCATACCAGGACGCCCTACTTGGAAGCGAAGCCCTGGTTTTAAAATCAAATCGCTAAAAATGAAATCGCGAAAAAAATATCAGCTGTTCCATACATTTAGTCGAGTAATATTGAATAATTTGTATTGAACAGCTGATATTTTTTTCACGATTTCACGTTTCGTCCCATAGTAAAAGTTGTAGGTACATAATAATGAGTACAACAACTCCACGAAATTTATAAAGTTATAAGTATACAGTAAAAATAAAACAATTAAAAAAAATTGTCTGTCTGTCTGTCTGTTTGTTCCGGCTAATCTCCAAAACGGCGCTTCGGTATCGATTTTGACGGGACTTTCACTAGCAGATAGCTGATGTTGTAAGGAGTAACTTAGGCTACTTTTACTCTTAATTTAAAGAAAGAATAATTTAGGTCCACGCGAACGAAGACGCGGGTACAGCTATTCACCAATAAAGTAAATAAAAAAATAACATAATCAATGAACATCTTTTTTGTAAAGTTTATTACGCACCCAGTCGCGCGATCCGATAAGAATGAATGAAAACATATTCGACCAGCGTGCCGCACACATACGTAGTATCTCGAGTAGTCTGTGCCGCACACTACCACGCGCGCGCGCGTCTCTTTGTCAAACAGAGATAGCAATATTTAGGTTAATTTTTGCGATCGCCTCGAATCGTAGTTGCCCGTATCGTCCGCCGGAACCTTAAATAAACAAAACGGGACCGAGCCGAAACGGTTACAACCCTTCGTGACAACTTTGACAAATAATTGAAAAGGTACAATTATATTATAGGTGTCCCGGCAAAAGATAAACTCGGTGAGATGCTGATTGTATTTGTTTTTCCTTGAATCATTTATGGACTGGATTGTACGGAGTCAGATATAAAGATATATAAGGTTCAGATATAAAATCATTATACCTGTATTCCCTTAATTATAATTTTTAACGGACTTCCAAAAAAGTAGGAGGTTCTCGATTCAACTGTGTTTTTTTTTTTTGTTTAGCGATATCCTCCCCAATTTAACCCCCGACAAAAAGAGGGGTTTTATAAGTTTGTAGCGTGTATCCGTGTATCTGTGTATAAATTGCGGCATCGTAGCTACAGAACGGATGGGCTGATTTCAATGCGGTATTTTTTTATTGAAAGGTAGTTTCTAAACTCATAACAGCAAAGTTATCACGGGAAAAAGGGTAGAGAAAAAAAATTGGGAAAACAATGTCTTTATTATTTATTGTTTTCTCTCATAATTTTCATTTTGACCTCTGTCTAGGAGACAAAGCGTGGAGAAAAACGGGTTCATCCACGGAAAAGTCGGAGACAAAACCATTTCTTTACCGATTTTTTGTTTCGATATTTTGTATTTATGTACTATTCGAATGTTGTAGTAGATAATTTCTTTTTTTTATGTTTTAAATATATACACAGAATTTTTTGCATGTTTTGATTGACATCCGTGAGTCAGAAATGGGTTCAGTTGAAAATCAGCGCCGGGCTATGTCTGGCATACGCTGAACTGAACCTTTTTGGTGCAGCCGGGAGGCCTACATGATTGTAGTATATCCTACATATCTATATACTTTATAATATATCTATGTGATTATCTTAATATTTGTGTATTTTTTTAAATTATTGTTCTTCTTGTGGTTTTTTGTTTTCTTTTTTCTTTTTACATGTGGCCTTGATTTTGCATCCAAATAAATTATTTTTCCTTTCTTTCTTTCTTTTGTCTTCTGTGGAGGAGAAAACGGGATTGTCCACCCGCCTAGCTAGCCCTTCAAAGGTACTGAATACTCTGCAACAATGACTTCGTTATTACAAGCCTGACCTTTTAATCCATTGATCAACCATTGTTCAACGAACAATCGGACGTCTGCTTCAAAAATTATAACTTCATTGATTCCCAAACTTCGTCGTTACTTTCTAATAACTTGATTATACCAACTCCTTTGTTTCAGCCTTCAAAAACTCTAGGGTAAAGAACTCCCGACCTTCCCCAAAGACCTTCAAAGAACAGTAATTCACATCAAAACTAAAATCTTTTGTATATTTAGAAAAACAAGAATATTTAGATAATAATTCCCTTATATGTCTCTGTCATTGATATAAAAAATTTAGATAAGACACATTTCCGATAAGTCAAAGTCAAAGATTTTTATTTCAACTGGGCCTTTGCAGACACTTGTTTCACTAGGCGCACGGTTTCAAGTTGGTTAGTCCTGGAGAAGATACCGGAAAGAAACTACATGGATACTCTTTTCATAAATCAAGCTTACAATAAATGTGGTTAAAGTAAACCCTCTTATACCTACAAACTTTTAATAGCTAATATTTCGTGTATTTTTTTACACTCGCTTATTTGAAACATTAAACTAACACTCTAAAATGAGAAAACCACATAAATCTATTTTAGAATAGATTAAAGTTTTTTTTTTTTTTTTTAATGTTTATTTGTATCAATTACAGTTAAAAACAATTTTGACAAATACGATGACAGCTACAAAAGTAAAAACTAGTGCAGTTTTCAGCGCCCGACTCCTGAATGAATACATGTCAATATATGTTCCGGACTAAATCTAATAAGACATAAATAAAAATAAATAATAAATAAACTCAGCCCTTTACTGTCCCACTGCTGGGCACGGGTCTCTTCTCAGAATGAGTAGGGTTAGGCTGTAGTCCACCACGCTCAATCAGACATAAAACACATAAGAAGTAAAACAGTAAAATAAAATTTAAAGGGTGTGTAGTAAAAATATTTTTTAAGGGTGTGTATAATCCACCTAACGTCAGTTCTAATGAAATAGGGACACAACTACAATTTGGTCTAGTATTTTTTCGGTCGTGCATCTTGAGAGATTTTATATCGATGGCTTCTGCCTATTGTGAAGAAAAAAACATCGATTTGATAGATGTGTTCCTTGTTCTTTCCCTCGACCCAGTTGGGCCCCATAAATTTTACATATTGATATATTTACGAGTAAAAAAGTCGTATAACTTTTGCTTAGGCAGATGTTGAATATTTAATTATATACCTACATTTTAGTTGAAACGAGTTTGGACTTATTTTTCTAGTTGAGTTAACCCTACATACGTACCAATTATGGATGAAAGAAAAATACTTTCGAATAGATTCTCAACTTTATCGTATGATGTTTATGTAATGTTGATGTGAAGAAAAACTTATATAATTATTGCGTTGTACATTGGAAGAGGAAAATGACTAGTATGGGTAGTAAAGTAGAGTACTAACTGTTCTATAAGAAGCAAAATATAAACGCAAATCAAAGTACGAATGGTAAATGGTAGAATAAAGTGGATTGACTAAAAAGTATGCTAGTAAACTACTCCATCAATGTAAACGCGCCTTCAGTCGTTCATCAGTTCACGCAAGTAGTAGAAGTCGAGTACAGGAGAGAGTTGTCGTTGTAATAAAATGGTTAAGATTTGGTTCTAAGATTACAAGCAAAAATGTATGGTTCCCGTTTAGGAATAAGGCATCTCATCTCTTCTAGTGAAACGAACAAGGAACTTATCTATCAATTGGTTATTTTTTCTTCTTCATAATAGGCAAAAGTCATTGATATAAAAGCTCTCAAGATGTATGATCGAGAAAACACGTGATCAAATTAAAATTGTGCGCCTATTTCATTTCATTCGTGATCATTCCTCTGTTTAACTACTTAGGAACAAGTGACGACACATTCATTGATGTTAACCTATTTTAAAACAGATTAATGTGGTTAGCTAATTTTGGCGTGTGATAACTATTAATGATTCAAATAAGCGAGTATTTAAGTTTTGTCATTTATTGTAGAAGAGTGACCTTACGAGGCTGGCATAGTCACCATGGTGAACTGAAGCCTCAACAAAAATGTGAATAAAAAAAAAATAAAAAAATAAAAAACAAAACACGAATCTATTAGAAGCTTCCAGGTATATGAGGATTAACATGTCGGAAACGTGCATCTGAAATTTTTATATCAATGATAAAGGCACTTATGGGAATAAGTAAGTTTATTTTTCTTTTTTTTCTAGTCATTTGCTTAAGAGAACATACTGTGACCACCAATCTCAGATAGATTCATTATAGCAGCCATTTGCGAAGAATGATCAGCTATAAATTGTTTAAGCTGAAATAACAATGCAGCCAAAACATTTCCCATTTTCATCTCATATTTAGGACATACTTTACATAAACACTAAACTCTTGTTAGGTATGTCCATTTACAACTAGTACATTAGCAAGTCTCAAGGACTTGTCTCCTCGGCGTCCCATTTGCTTGGCATAGTCGTGACACACAACCTCCGCATTACCATAATGTAAGCAGATTATGTGACAATAGAGATAATTTCCAGAAGTTAAATTTAGGGATATTCGCGTTTTAACATAATGTTCAAGTATTATTAGCGTTTCAAAAGATTATTAGAAGGGTTTTTTTGTGAACATTATTAACTTCACTATGGTCAAGTTTATGAAAGCATCTTGAAACATAACCTTCTTGAATCAGCCTTTTGCAGATATTATAAAATAAACTTTAAAAAAAAGTAAAAACCGACTTCATAAAAGTAAAAAGTGTAAAATAATTGTCTTAAAAAACTTAACACCTTCTGAAGTCGGGGCCTATAAGTCTTCAATCCACCCAGCTTGGCAGTGGCACCGACTTCAGAAGCTGTTAAGTTTTTTAAGACAATTATCTTACACTTTTTAATTTTTTGACGTCGGTTTTAACTTTTTTTTTAATTTATTTTATTTTTCTATTTTGAGTAGCTTAAACAATACATAAACATGCGATTA
This sequence comes from Allophyes oxyacanthae, assembly GCA_932294325.1. Classification (NCBI taxonomy): domain Eukaryota; kingdom Metazoa; phylum Arthropoda; class Insecta; order Lepidoptera; family Noctuidae; genus Allophyes; species Allophyes oxyacanthae. The sequence continues at coordinate 6,421,698 of OW028633.1, read as the reverse complement.
CAGCAATCGCGAGTGATATGCTGTTATTCACTCCAGAGTTCCGTTGTCTGTCTCCAAAACTCATCATCAGATCTATAATGGAATTTAAATGGGATCATTTCGAAATAAACCCCTTTCGAACAAAAAACAGAATTTTGCAAATCCGTCTATATAATATGATGGAGTTAAGCCCGAAAATACATTAAAAAGAAAAAAAACATCCGAATTGAGAACCTTCTCCTTTTTGAAGTCGGTTAATAAAATTAAATATCTCAAAACTAGCTTTGCTAGGTGAGTTGAATACTTTAAGTTTAACTATGTAGCGACATCTATCGCCACATAGAAGAACTACTTCAATCAGATTACGAAGCCTGCATCGCGCAAGGAAAAAGATATTCGTATCTAACACATATACAACTGTCCGACATCAACCGTCGGGCTTCGGCCCGCCAGGCAATATCACTTCGCCTGGTCGGAGGATCCTCCCTTTTCAATGGAGGAACACCATACCTCGTTCCTCCACAACTACGTCCAATTTTAAACTTAATATTGTTTTAAGCGAACGAACATACTGAAAACATAAATTCTGTCGCGGAATTTAAAGAAAAACAATTTATTTGTAGCTGGCTCATTTGATTTACAGCTTTGATTTATAATTGGGCTATATTTTACGAGAAAAAATGCGATTATTATTTCTTTATCCTGAAATGCACGAGCATTTTTTTAAATATATTATCCTCTTCTTCTGTATGAAGTTTTAAGAATTTTTAATACCATGATGGAAAAATACAATCAGAAATTTTTATACTACAAATGCGTGTTACATTTTGTTTCAAACTTTGCCCCCTACACTAGGATTTCTCCTGTATCGTGGATACCATTTACAACCATACATCTCCTATGCACATACACCCAGACCCGGAACTGCTATTTGTAGGAATCTGTGAAGGTGACGCGCTCGCTCCTCCTGAGCCAGGCTCCGAAGTGCGGCAATATGGATTCAACAACACCTTGTGCGCGAGCTGATGCTGTGACAGCCGCTCGCGCCACAACTCGAGCGCGTGTCTACGTGCCCGCTGCTTGAGCCTTTCGAACGCCACAGCCGGCGCAATCTCGCCACCCTGGCGGATGGCGCGGATCCGGTGATACACTCTCGCGTCCGTGTCCGCCAGGATGTCAAACGGCGGAAATCACGCCAGGAGAGTCGCCGCCTCGAGGTCGTAAGCCACCTACCCTACCAAAACAATACATTCTAGCAGTAGTAAGCGATGATAAGCTTTAGGGCAAAGTGGCATACGATCACGGCTAACCTCTGAACATCATCTATTAATATTTTCTTGTTTAATACTTTTTCAGTAGTCGGGTCTTTTGAACTTATTTTTTTATTTTATCATAAATGGTCATCCAAAGCCTACAATTTGAGGCTTATCAAATTTGTTCACGTATAGCCAGATGACATGAAAAACCGATTTTTAGCGCGATGCTCTCGATGTTCGGATGGAAACGCTGGAAAAAAAGTTTTTGTTTTTATGTTGAGTGTATCACAGGTTTATCTTTTGAACACGAATTTACAAGTTGACAAGGTATTTATAGGCGCAATATTTTTGTTTTATTCTGAATGAGTTTTAAGTAAAAAAAGATACATATTTTCTGCATTGTATTGTAATAATCAGTATGGTTTATGGTCTGCGGTTGTGTCAGTTATTTTTTTAATGAGTTCTTGTTTTTATGCCACTATGTCACTTGATGTTAAGGTATGATGCAGGCGAAGATAGTACGCAGCTGCACGCTCTTTATTTTAATTAGGTATATCATCTATACTTCTATACTATTATTAAGAAGAGAAAAGTTCAGATTTTTTATTATATTTGTTTGTTTGTAATGGATAAACTACTGGACCGGTTTTAAAAATTGTTTCACCAGCAGAATGCTATATTATCACTGAGTAATACAGGCTATATATTTATAAAGATATCACGCGGGCGAAGCCGCTGGTGGAGGCTAGTGGTGTATCTGATAGATTGACAACTATATGCATCTGTCTGATAAAATACTGCCTGGATAGAGAGACACTGCTAAAACTGAAACAAAGATAAAAAAACAGTCATTTAAATCAGACACTAGCTAAATTGTGGATAGAGGAACTGGCTACGGAAACTGGCTGACTGAGTTAGTCAATTATAGACGGCATGTTTGGCGTAGTAGCTAAGCGATTAGCTTTCTGCGCAACGTGTCGCGGGTTCGATCCCCGCACGGAACAAATATTTGTACGGGCTACAGATAGTTGTTCCTGGTCTGGGTGTGTGTAGATGTGACATGTTCGTTTGTAAACTGTACCCACGATACAGGAGAAAACCAAACGGGGGGTAAAAAAAAACTGACTGAACTTAAAACGAATGGACATTGGGAAAGATCGTTAAAAATAATAAATAAAATACCTAGTATTACGTAATCAAAGAAAAAAAGAAAGAAAATCATTTATTTGCCATAAATACAAGACATAAATCTAGAATGATAGACATGGGTAATAAGAAGAGGACAGGTGCATAGACAGAGAAGACAGAATACTCTCTGGCTCAAAAAGTCATGAAGTTTCTTTTTAAAGTAAAATACCTCGCATAACGTCAAGAAAATTAGCAGTAGGTAACTCTCACAACTGAAAATCCTTAACATAGTAGGTAAATATCTAAGTTTTTGGCACTAATATCAGACTTCAACAAGTGACAAGTTGACAACTCAATCAACACCAACTTTTATAAAATTTTAATTACAAACCAAAAGATTCAGACAACCTCTTTTATTTGAGCGTAAATTTCCAAGCCTTAGCAACTAACCTTGAAATTACGGGCGTGCGAACATTTTCATTCTGTCCCGTAACTTACGCAAATTTACGTGATGTTTTAATCTAAAAAGCTGAGTGTGTTCGCGTGGAAAATCCCAAATTAAAGGGACCTTCGTGTAGGTAACTTAGGGCTAGGGATGTAGTGCTTCAATACGACTTTAAAAAGTCGGATCGCAACTTCAAACTTTAGAACACAATTTACCAATTTTCAAAACAGATTTTTTTGAAGTTGCTCTCAACACATCTCTTTGCCAAGGCGTGCATCTTTCATCGTGGGATGTACTGAAACTTCCGTCACCATAAAGTCGGATCGAAACTTAATATTGACACGGCGATCTCCGTCCCTAGCTTCGATTTCAATATTTTGAATACAAAATATGTGCTGAAGCGAGAGTAATGGAGGATCGATTTCGACTCCGGCCTCCCAAAGGTCTGATCCAATGATCCAATTTAGATTGGACCTCAAACTTTAACTCCGATTCTCATAACGATGATGACTGGAATTTTTGTTAAATTTTAATAATATAAATAAGTTATTTTTGTACACTAAGCTAGCACAAGAGCGCTTCTTTTCTATCTCGACATAGTATAAAATGAAGTCGCTTTTCGCGTCTATCTGTCTGTCTGTTATAATTATATCCGCTAACTCCTCCTAAACCACGCAACGGATTTTGATGCGGTTTTCACCATTAGTTAGATATTTTTTCACGGAAGGTATATATATAATACTTTCATATTTAATGTAAGGATAGTAGAGAAAGTGTACTACCCGTGCGAAGCCGGGAGTGAGTTTCATATAAATGTATATCAGGTACAATATTTGTGTCAGAAACTTACGATACAGAAGAAATGTTAGCTTTGCCTTTTTAAAGAACACCGAACAACCACGCAGTCTCCGACTACAACATCGATTCCAATAAAGCTACAACCGGTACATCCCTACTTAGACCATGGCTCTCAGTGGAACGCCGAGAAATATGAAGCCTTAGTACGTCCCATAACGCAGCCTAATGTCTTTACATAGGGATAGTCATTAGGGTATTTAAATGAATTGAGGTACTTCCTTATATAATTCCTTGCCTTTTTAGACGGGTACGAAGGTCAAAGAGAAGGTTTTGTTAACTTTGTTCTAAGTGTACATTCTTCGGATTTTGGGATCGTCATAGTTGAGCGAACCTGGATTGTTTGGGAAGGAAATTTATATGAAGAATCTGTTTATCAGTGACCATCTATAAGAATAATTTGATCAAGTAATGGATATGAGTGTTATGGTTCGATTTGATCGTTTTATTGTATATTACCAATCAGACCAATAAAACAAATCCAGCCCATTACTGTCTCAGTAGGTACCGGGCGCGGGCCTCTTCTCAGACTGAGAAGGATTAGGCCTTGAGTCCAGCACGCTGGCCTAGTGCGGGTTTGCGGACTACACATACCATCGAGAACTTTAAGTGGCCGTCTCAGATGTGCAGGTTTCCTCACAATGTTTTCCTTCACCGTTATCACAAGTGATAATCAAGTTCTAATCCGCAATGAATCTGAAAAGTCAGAGGTGCGGGCCGTGTGTGAACTCGGACCCGCCTGCATGGAAGGCGAGCATTCAACCACTAGGCTATCATACCATCTGCGATTAATAATATCTGGCGAAATATTTCTTAATTTATAAGCGAGCGCATTGACGGTTTTCATGCCGTAATGGGTAAGACAATGGCGCCACTGTTCCAAAGAGTTGCGGGTAGCACGAACAGCATTTTGTAAATGATCGCATCCCCTTACGATTGTTCCATACAGCCACACTGGGTGGAATTTACGGGGAAATTATAAAAATTATATGTTTTTATTAATAACGCCATCACTAGAAGCTACCGCACCAAAGGTGTTCAATGAGGAATACCTTAGGTGCTCAAACCACGGGTGGTAAAAAATTTGGTGCTCAATCCGCTGAATACTCAAACAGAACTCAATTTTAAGGTGCTCTTAAATGTCATTTTGTCACGATAGTAATTAAAGTGACAGTAACAGCCAATGACATTTTACAAATAGACGGGCCATACATTTTACAAATACACCAACATTAATGCACTACAAAATGGCGTAAATTTTACTATAGCTACATAGCAGTACATATAATTATACAGTGCGCGAAGAAAATGAAAGCCACCATACGCCATGTCGGTTGTTACATAAAGATGAATATAGACGTTTAGTTACGTGGTATTAGCTGCTGCATGCTCATTCTCTCAGTCAGTGCAGGGCATTTACCTACCTTGCATTTATCTTGCCAATTTAGAGCGCGGGCTACACGTCTATTTATAAAATGGCATTGGTAACAGCATGGGTTTTTTAAGTGCAACTTAAAATTGAGATCAGTTTGAGTATTCGGACGAAAGAGGAATAGCCAAATAATGTTAGACGCCAGATAAATTATAAGGCTTTAGTCTCAAGTATGAACCATACATCTAGAGGCGGGACTACAAGATACATCGTCTGTATTTAAACCCATTCTCATGAAGTAATGAGACTAACATAATAATAAGGTAAAGTATACTAAAGACGTACACACGGATACATAACAAGCTTTATGCCAGTATAAGCTGATCTCGCATTGTATAGACTTCGCGTACAATGAGAGGTTTATACTGAAAATGTATAGCTTAAGATATTTATGTACCCGTGCGATGTATACTCGTAGCTTAAGATAATTATGTGGACGTGCGTACTTATTCTTTTCCATGTTGATGTAGTAATAAGGTTCGTTAGAGTTAGACTGATTTTATGTTTACAAAATAATTATTTAGATTTGTGAATTTTTTATTTTATTTTTTCTTACACAATAATAATTATTATTAAACAGCCTTTTACTGTCCTACTATTAGTTACGGGCCTCTTCTTAGATAAGATGAAATTTATTCAAAAATTACTTATGGTAAAAACACAATATTAATCTTAGTAATAACATAGGTATCATACTGATAGGTGCCTGTACTAGGATAAACCTGTGCCACATGCGGCAGGAGTGCTTACAATAATGTACTTAAAAGGAACAAAGTTAATAATACAAATATTAATTTATTTATTTTAATAGACCTAATTAACCTAATTTACTTATTTGACAATGGTTATCAAATCTTCCGTTTGATCATAGGTCAAAGTTTGTATTGTCTTATACAGAGTTAACTTAGAACTAGAATAATTAAGGTTATACTTATATGGATAGTTTTTTGTTAGATTGAGAAGGATAAGGCTATATGTCCACCACGCTGGCCTGGTGCGGGTTGTGGCGCCAGTACTCCTTGGGAAAGCGGCGTGTTGGCAGTACGGCTACTCACTGCCAACACATCTCAAGTATAGTTATCGCAAAACTTTATGAGCTCTCGGAAGTTGCACGCGAGTGGCTGCGCAGTACGCTTATTATAGGTGCTAGAGGGAGAGAGAGAGAGAGAGTTTAGAGCTCAATTCAGGGCTCATAAAGATTTGCGCGTACTATAGTAGGGTCAATAGTAGGGTCGGGCGGAAAACGCACCAAATATTAAGAATAGGAACGTGGAATGTAAGAAGTCTTAAGAGCCCCGAAAAAGTCCATATTTGTGCACGGAAATGACGCGACTGAATATAGACATACTGGGTCTAAGTGATGTAAGATGGAAGAACTGTGGAACACAGAGGATAGATGAGACTCATGTTTTGTATTACTCTGGATCTAGCGAGTCGTCTAACAAGTATGGCGTAGGAGTGGTCGTTAACACCAGAATCGTGAATACATCCATCAGCTTTGTGCCTTTATCTAATCGTGCCATGATGCTTCAGATACAGTCCGAACCGAGGAATATCAACATCATCCAACTTTATGCTCCTACAACGGATGGTTCAGATCAAGATATGGAGACTTTTTACAAGGAAACCGAACAACTGCTTGATGTTACAAAGAAGCACGATATCAATGTGGTAATGGGAGACATGAATGCAAAGGTTGGCGAGGGAGAAGTTCAGGGAGTTGTGGGCAAGTACGGGTTAGGAGTAAGGAATGAGAGAGGCGATATGCTTACGCAATTTTGCCAAGAAAAAGATCTCGTAATAATGAACACCATGTTCCAGCTACCAGCTCGAAGGCTCTATACTTGGACGTCGCCACGGCATACCACTGAACACATCATGCGGAATCAGATAGATTATCTGATGATTAACAGCCGCTTCAAAAATTGCATCAAGAGTGTCAAAACGTACCCAGGTACCGATATACGATCTGACCACAATCCTGTAGTTGCTTGTCTCTCGTGTACCCTTAAGAAAGTTGGGAAGAAGTCCAACCGCAACCGACTCGACATCAGAAAACTTAATTGTCCATCCATTCGACCTAAGGTGTTCAATGGAATTAATGAATGGGCGGCGGAGGCAAAAGAGAGACCGGCACACTCGGTAGAAGAACAGTGGCATAGATTGAGATCAAAAATACATTCCCTTAATAGCGATCACCTAAGAAGTGACAATTGGGTACCTAAACAGGTTTGGATGACCAAGAAAATATATGACCTGATAGAAGAAAGAAGGCTCTACAAACAGACAGACAGCACTAAATATAACGAAATAGACATGGAAATACGGAGGGAAATTAGATACGCTCGTACCTCCTGGTACAACAAAAAGTGCGAATATGTAGAGGAATTACAGGCAAAACATGATGCATTCCACCTGCACAAAGAAATAAAAATTATGATTGGTCGTAAAGCAACTCTCCAACACCATCTCGTGGATGAGAATAATCTCCCGATTCTCGACATTGACAACAAAATTTACCTATGGGAACAATATATTTCTTCTATGTTCGCAGATGACTCGAGAACTGTTTTAGTTCCTTCAGAAGAAGTAGTACAGGGTTTACCCATACTTAAATCCGAAGTACGGAAGGCACTAGATAAAGCCAAAACAGGGAAAGCTGCTGGGCCGGATAATGTTCACATAGAGGTACTCAAATTGATCGAGGAGGAACACCTTAACGCACTGGTCAACCTCATGAACCTTGTTTATGACACGGGCCAATTACCACAGGAATGGCTCGGATCTACTTTTGTCACTCTCCCTAAGAAAAAGAACGCCAAGAAATGCGAAGATTTTCGGACGATAAGTCTTATGAGCCAAGTCCTTAAGTTATTTCTTGCCGTTATTCATGAACGTATCAGGAAAAAGTGTGACGAACAACTCGCGGAAAACCAATTTGGATTCCGATCTGGAATGGGCACCAGAGAGGCTCTTTTTGCTGTACAGGTTCTGGTCCAAAAGTGCAGAGACATGCAGCAAGATGTTTATATGTGTTTTATCGACTATGAAAAAGCGTTCGATAGAGTTATGCACGACCGTCTTATTACTCTTTTAAAAGACATTGGTCTTGATGATAAAGACATACGCATAATCCAGAACCTTTACTGGAATCAACGGGCCACAATTCGTGTTGAAGGAGAGGAGTCCAAAGAAGTTGAAATAAAAAAGGGAGTTCGACAGGGCTGCATCTTGTCCCCTACTTTGTTTAACCTGTACTCTGAAGCTATTATGACAGAAGCACTAGAAGACCTTGACTGTGGCGTCAGAATAAATGGGCGTATTATTAACAATCTGCGATATGCCGATGACACAGTTCTAATAGCGGCTTCAGAGTCAGAATTACAGCGAATAGTTGATAGGGTGAATGAGTGCAGTGAGAACGCCGGTCTCAGGATGAACATCACCAAAACCAAGCTCATGGTCGTCTCTAAAAACCCTAATTTGGACCCAGTAATCAAGGTATCGCGTCAACGACTGGAGAAAGTTACCAAGTACAAATATTTGGGCACCTGGCTGACTGAAAACTGGGATTGTGACACAGAAATAAAAACCCGCATAGAGGTCGCCAGAAGTGTTTTTAATAGCATGAAAAATGTACTCACTAGTCGTAGTCTTAAAATCTCGTTGCGTTCTCGTCTGCTGCAATGCTACATCTGGCCGGTTCTTTTATACGGATGCGAGTCTTGGACTATTAAAGAAGATCTCAGGAAACGTATAGAAGCTTTCGAAATGTGGGCCTACAGACGAATGCTACGAATTAGTTGGACTCAGAAGGTTACCAACGAGGAGGTCCTGCGACGAATCGGTAAGAAGCGCGAGCTTTGGGATACCATCAAACGAAGGAAAGTTGCATATCTGGGTCACGTATTTAGACACGATAGATACAGCCTTCTGCAACTTATTATGATGGGCAAAGTAGCCGGCAAGAGACACGTTGGTCGCAGGAAGAAGTCGTGGCTGAGGAACCTTCGGGAGTGGACTGGAGTCTCGAGTGCTGCACAACTGTTTCGCCTCGCAAGAGACAGAAAGAAATATGCAGAGCTGACTGCCAACCTTCGCTAGTCGGAGAGGCACTCTAAGAAGAAGAAGATAGTAGGGTCGGCAACGCGCGAGATGCCACTGGTGTTTGTAGCGTCCATAGTTTACGGTAACCGCTAACCACTAGGCGGGACGAATACTATTTTTATTTTTTTTAAACTCGACTGTCTCGATTATCCTCTTTATTACCCCTAACAAAAAAGAGGGGTGTTATAAGTTTGTAGTATGTATCCGTGTATCGGTGTATCTGTGTATATGTGTACCTGTGTATCTATCTGTCTGTGGCATTGTAGCTCCAAAACGGATAAACCGATTTCAATGCAGTTTTTTTTGATCGAAAGCTAGTTTAATCGGGTATCATTTTAGCTATGTTTCAAGAAAATCTGTTCAACTTTTCAAAAGTTACAGCTCTTTTTCTAGTTGGAGTCGGGGGTTTTTAACGGTAAAGTTATTCAATTCTGTTTCATGCGTCATGGATCATCTGACGAGTGAATTGTTACGTGGTCAAGAATCAAACCCGTAACAAAGCATGTCAGAGCTGCTAGTTGCAACTCCAAGGACTGAAGACACCAGACATTATTTTGCTCACAGCTCTTTGAGAACGTAAACTAATAACAATGTTACCACACAGCGACGACGCACGCAAGCGGTGGGACGGTGTTATGAAATTATAACTGAAACTGTCATGCTTGTAGGTCTTGAAGGGTTTTGCTGCAGTATTGTATCGTGTAACCAACCGCAGTTCTGCGATGGGACGAGTTTCTCAAGAAATTTGGTGACGAAGCCGAAAGCCACGTATTTTTCACATCAATAGAAATATTTTTTGTACTTTTCCATACCTGGGAATCGTCTGGTTATGGATATGAAAGACAAAGTTTTTTTTTTACGTTATTATGAATACAGTTTTTTTATGTTTTGGTCTGTTATATACAGATAATTGGCATTGGCAGTAATAACTGTTATTTGTTATCTTTAATTATCTGTTATTTTTAGCTGTGACGATAAATATGCCTCATCGCTATTATTGATTGCCTTTCACAATCAGCTACCTACAGACGTGTAAATCTCAATTTTTGTAGTACATACGCGGTATTTAACAATGTTAGTTACGCGGTGTGGAACGATCAATGACGTTGACGTTGTCAAACAAGATGCACCGAAGCCTTGTATAGTGAACCAATAACAAAGTTACCGCTGCACGGGAACGCTGTGTTATGACATTATGGTAACAAAGTCTTGAAAACATAGTTTGTAATATTGAGGCTTATGAACACACGGATGGAGTTTGGGAAAATGCCACCAATTGCCACCTTATATAAATAAATTCAGCCCATTATTATCCCACTGCTGGGCACGGGACCCTTCTCGAAATGAGAAAGGTTAGACCTTAGTCCACCACGCTGGCCTAGTGTGGGTTGGCGGACTACACACACCATCGAGTACATTATGAGGCCCTCTCAGATGTGCAGGTTTCCTCACGATTTTATCCTTCACCGTTATCGCAAGTGATAATCAAATTCTAATCCGCACATGAATTTGAAAAGTCAGAGGTGCGGGCCGGGTTCGAACTCAGACCGTCTTGTATGGAAGGCAAGCATTCAACATTCACATTGGAACGAAAAAAAAAAAACAAAGCTAATACCATATCCATGGATCGTTATTAAAGATAGGTCAAGTTCAAATACGTCCCAAAAGACGCCTTCGAACAGAAAAACATGTGCTCCTTTACCAAAGGCATTATAACTTTTTATTCTTTGTGTTTCAATCCGAGAATAAGTCGGTATCTCCCTTGTGTGTAGTCACTATTTTTGTGAGACTGAATAGTTTTTGAGATCGAAGGATTTGATAGGCAAGAGAGCTTTTAAAGTTTGTAGTTCTTTATCGATATTGAAGGGACTCGTAATTTGTTGCGATTTGTTTTAAATTGTGAGGATAAATTGATTGGTAGACGCCGACGTAGAGCAAGCTTCAAGGAGAACTGAAAGTCGTGCATTAATAATAATAATACAGGGTGACTGGATGAACGTAGGCTACATTGAAGGTGGGTATTTTACTCATAATTATGAGCAATTTTTACAATGAGTCAAACCCTGAAATCACGGGAAAAATTGCTGTGCCGTACATTATTTAGTCTAGTAATATTGAATTAATTATTTATATGGAACAGCAGATTTTTTTCGTGATTTCAGGGTTTTTCCCAGTTTTGCCCATTGTAAAAATTATTCATAATGATGAGTACAAAATACCCTCCTTCAATATTGCCCTCGTTCAACCAGTCACCCTGTATTATTATTATTATTAATGCACGCTTTTCAAATCTCCTTGAAGCTTGCGCCCACCAATAAGTTTAAACTCACACATTTAATTTAAAATTAACTTAAATATCTTTTAACTAGCTATTGAAAAATAGGATCTCCTAAGAATGTCCTTATTTTAGTAAGAAAATTAACCACCCTATCCCATAAGCGATTCCTTCTCAAAACGGATCATGTCATGATATTCACACAGTGCGTATGCTGCGATCATCAAATCATATGGCGGATTTCGTGTTTATAAGCATCATTCTTCCAAATTAGTATGTGATGTTTTTTTGTCGCGATGTATCTGACCTTTGAACTCAGCCCAATGGAACGCGTAACAAAATTATTTGAACTCTTGCCGAGTTCAGATAATTATGTTCAGTGAAATAAATATTAAACCTACATTTTGTAAACAGAATTTCGTACGCATAGCAGTACAATTTTAATAAATACAATACAATTTACCCCTTTTCAAACTACAACTAAGCCTTTAAAAGAACAAGACACGAACTCTGTTTAACATTTTCTTTTCTACAAAACCTGAAACACGAAGTTACTTTTAGACCTAAAGAAAAACGAACAATAAATACATCTTAAGTTTTAGGAATATCTTTTAGGGTTATGTTAACAGAATGAATGATAGATAGATAGATCTTTATTTCATGTAAACCAGATACAGGCACTTATGAAATGTCGAGACTCTAGGTGCGCGGTTCCAAATAGTAGACCCTATGGAGAAGAACCGGCAAGAAACTCCATGGTAACTCTTTTCAAAAAATAGATTATAATCTTTATCAGTACAATGTTGTGGTAAGAGCTGCGAGAATAATGTAATTCAATGTGAATAAAAATAAGACTAGGATAATAATGATTTGCCTGTGAATAAGATTGCCATGGCAGTTACAAGCTGACCAGTTCCGACAGAATGGAGTTTGTTATTGCGTTGTTACCTTTCAAAAACGTCAATCGCTCCCAATATTCGCTATAAGAGATGCAAAAGGGTGGTCCAAATAAATCGTCGTAATTTTTAACGACGGGACTTGGACATAATAACGATAACAGTGTACCAATACTGTGAAATAAAAGACTATAAAATTTTACGCAAAACGTAACTCGTACCGAAATTAAATTGAACAAAAATGTGTAACCATGCGGAATGTCGCCGACACAAGTGTATTGGAATTTTTTTTTTTGCTTAGATTCTTAATGTACGTTAATCCATGTACTTTAAAAAGGCAGTGAAAAGATTTTTAATAGATCGGCAACGTGCGATTTATAATCTGTGTAGGAAGTATTCATAGGTTAAAGAAAGAAAGAAAAATAATTTTATTCTGTGCGGGATAATAACGGCAGTACGTACGTACGTGTAGGTTATGGTAACCGCTTACCTACCATCAGGCGGGTCGTATGCTTGTTTACCAAATTAAAGGTATAAAAAAAAATATGTGTGCTGGGATACATAGTAGAAGTGAAACTTCAACGGATATATCGTCTACCCCCTCCACGCGTTCGTCACGCTTTTTCGTGACAGAAAAATCTTAATACCCCCCGTCTATATAGAAATTTCACTTCAAAAATACCTACAGTATTGATAGCTTGGCCCCACACCGCTCCGTGTGTTAATTGCCTTAGTGAAGAGTAGAGGTTTGAATTAATTATTATCAATCTGGATTTAAAGCTTATCAGAAAATCGCACACTAAAAACATCTTAAATATCTTACAAAGTCTGACCTTATCTGTTTGTAGAGATCACAATAATCGAGGCTTTTCTGAGTCTATAAAAATATTAAGTACGTCATTTTTATTGCCTTTATACAAATCTGAAGCGATAGCAAATCTGCAAATACTAGATTCAAAGTATTATTCCAGATAAGACAGCTTGCAAAAGAAAGAAAATACCTATCTTCAGAAATATTTTTGTAATATGTTTTATTTAGGGCTGTGTTACAGCGTTTATAAAATATTGGCAGGCTCTCAAACTACCAAAAAATTCATCTTATTTTATTTCACGTCATAAATTCCGATATTTCTCTCGTTATTTATGTTTTTTTAATTTCAATACAATGTGCTGATGGAAAATGTTTTAAATTTTTATTGCACGTGCATTCTGTTTAATGACACTTCGACATTCATTCAGCACTACTGATTTACGGTTGACTACAAATATTTACGGTTTTATAGTGGGTACTTTTATAAAAATAAAACATTTTTACGAAAAATATCAGTAATTTATTAGTTTTGATCCAACTAGTTTTTTTGAGTTGGCACTATCTAATTATTTAGTTTCCTGTCGGACGATTATTTCAAAGAAATTGCGTAAAATTAAAAACAAATGGTAACTGAAAAAGTAGCTTATGGGAACTTAATTATGTCCTTAAAGCAAGACCCAGAACAAAAACTTTAGGGTAGAGCAGGGAGTGAAAAAATTCCACAATTTTTTACATACATAGGTATTTTTTTTAGGTTTTGTGTCTGAGTGTACAGTTACGAGCACAAATATTATACATGTAACGACATTCAGAAGAATAATTTTAAAAAGCACCTATGGATTGTGCAATTTCTTAACACAAACCTAACAAAACAAGACAACATAGGTAATATGTTATAAAACATTGTACATCACTAGTTCTTCTAAAATTCCTTTTTTTAATGTCGCTACTTTTACATTGTGCCCGTAACTGTACACCTATTGAATGTTTGAATATTATTTGTAGTCTAACAGATTAATGTTTAGCAATTTATTTTATATAACAAAGTTTTACACGCAATTAGAAGATTTATTACATTCATTTAAAAAAATGTGTATTTTTTCTACGGGGTTGTGTCTTTTGCCCCACTGTGTGTGACATAAAATATGTTAGTTAAAATTAGGACTTTTTACAAACATTTTTTACATGTGACTTTGCTTCGGCCTTATAAATTTTACACAATGAGACGTCAACACTGTGTTGCAAATAGAGTTTTCTAATTTATCTCAAGCCAGTTTTTTACGTTAACATTTATTTTCTTCTTTCTTTCTTTCTTTTTTTAAAAACATTGCCCCTCACTAGGATTTCTCCTGTATCGAGGGTACAGTATACATGTCACATGCACACACAACCAGACCCGAAACAACTATCTGTAGATCGTATAAATATTTGTTCCGTGCGAGGATCGAACCCGCGGCACGTAGCGCAGAAAGCTAATCGCTTAGCCACTGCGCCAACCGTGTCGTCGATTTTGTTTTACTGTTTCTTACAAAAAATTGAATTTCGTGAGTTACAAAGTAAATGAATTAACAGCAAGGGTAGAGAATCAATAACAGCCTATAAAATTAAATGGTTATTGCTAAACATGGACCACTGCTATCGATCGATACAATGGACGAATTTAGACGTTGACAGGTAGAGAATACACTAGAATCTACATATTAATACGTGAAGAGAAAACTTTGTACCCCTTTTTAAGCATATTGCGCGCACGGAGGAGTGGGAGATTTGGCATAGTTAAAGTTTATATGGAGAAGGAGTGCAGAAAGCTAAAATTACGGTCGAATTTCGACCCCAGAACGACCACTAGTTCTGATAATTTAGTGAATAATCATCGGTTCACCGAGAACATACATACATTTAAGACAGACGAAAAACGTCCTTTTCTTATTGTTTTTTATTACGGCTTCACTTGAATTAACTAGGTTTTAACATAACATTTTATATGGGTTTAAAATAACTTTGCGCTTGTAGTTTTTTTTTTTCTTTTTTTTTTTTTTTTAGAAACGTTGCCCGTCTCTTGGATAGATTAACAACTACACTACTACCACACTACGACTACGACTACGGACTAGAATAACTTTTATTTTAATCTTTTATATTAGAACACCACGCTTCTTTTAGGTACTACGGCATCAAAAGCACAAGTTATTGTACTTAGCAAAGCTAAACTGATAACTAGTTTACTTACGTTATAATTATGTATGACAACTTGCTAACTTATTAGTTACCAGTTAAAACTTCCTAATGAGATGTTATCACTGTTCTGTGGTTATCACATTACAGTTATATCAAGAGGTTAGGTTATAATTAGATCTTAGTACATTATTTGTGGAGTGAAAAATAATGTTGATAAGTAACTAAAATAGTGAATTATAGTAACGAATTTACTTTTATTGTTTTATTTCTTTCTTTTTTATTCTTTTTGTGGCTGAGCCTAGCTGTAGTCAATAACTGACTATGGCTCGTAAATGGGGTGGCTCGACCGGCGAAGTACCACACTTTTACCGTAAAGTATCATCCAGCTGCGTTTCCCCGGGTGAGTGAGGATCGTAAGCCCAACGAATCCTCCCCCCCCCCCCCAATCCTAAAATCCTACACAAATCCTAAAAGGTCGGCAACGCATCGGTGACTGAAGGTCCTCTGGTGTTGAGGATGTTCATGGGCGGCGGTGATCACTTACCATCAGGTGAACCGCAAGCTCGTTTGACCGCTACAGTAAAAAAATAAATATACCTATTATATTATTTTTATTATTAAATAAGCAGCTGTTCCATACGTTTGGGTCAAGTAGGTACCTATTAAGTTTTGTATGGGACAGCTGATTTTAGAAACAGAGGATATTAGAAAGGTTGTGGGGGCACAATGGACGAGACTCACCAGAGACAGGAAACAGTGGAAGACATTGGAGGAGGCCTTTGTCACAGGACAAGTTGAAGACGTGAAACCGGCTAATGTTAGAAATTAGGATAAGAAAACATGTTCCTTCAGCAATAAAGGCTTATATAAATAAATAAATAAATAAATGGGACAGCTGATAATTTTTTCGCGATTACGATATTGGTCCGATAGAGAAAGTTGTTCAGTTTGATGGTCTGATCCACACCCTTAAATATGACCACGTATATCTGACACACGCTGTATTATTTCACTATAAGATATCTCAACAAATCGATCAAACCTAGGCAACGAAGGAAATTGTTCAAGTGGTAAATTATAGGCTCCCTATTATTTCGCGAAAGCTATTTTCCCTTCGAGTGTTTGCTCATAACTTGAGCTTTTTTATTCGCTTAACAATGTTTGTGTTTTGTCATTCAAACATCTGTTTTGAATGAGACTTGTTTGTATTTGAGATTATTTTTTGTTTACGTACGCACTTCTTTTTTTTCTGATGGGTATAATAACATTGAACTGAATAAGCTCATCTCCTTAAGATCTGTGTACTCTTTAAGAATTTTTGGAATAAAAATGTATATTTGAAAAGAAAAATTGGACTACGAGCTAGAATCGAACCTGCGACCATTTGGCTCAGTACACCAGTCGCTCTAGCCTCTGAGCCACCGCGACCTCTACTCGCAACGTCGAATCTTCCTTCCATATTTTAGAGTAATTTCAAATTGTCAACTTAAAGACTTCATTTCGCATGCGTTACTGCATCATCCAATATAATTTTTCTAACCCTCGACAAAAGAGAGGTGTGTTATAAGTTTGTAGTGTGTATGTGTGTATCTCTCTGTGGCATCGTAGCTCCAAAACGGATGCACTGATTTCAATGCAATTAGTTTAATCGGGTATCATCTATGTATCATGAAAATCTGTTCAGCCGTTCAAAAGTTACAGCTCTTTTTCTTGTTGGAATCGGGGATTTTTGACGGTTAGGTTATTTGAAATAGTTTCTTCATCAATACTGGGAGTTCCTGGTTTGATAAAGTAACTGTTGTTAATTCTAGAACCATTTTTTGGCAGTAAGACTGATGAAGGCTGCTGCATCAATTTCATACCATCTTCTTAAATAGTAGTTTGTCGTAGTCATGATTAATTTAAGTATATGTTAAGTTTTGTCATTTATTGTATAAGAGTGACCTTACGAGGCTGGCATAGTCACCACGGTGAACTGAAGCCTCAATAAAAATTTTAATAAAAAAAAAAAAATAAAAAAAAAAACAGGCAAACATCTAATCGTTGTCAAACCCTCTCGTACATGTTAATAATTCACCTACCCACCTACCCCTACCTACCTTGCGCCTAGAATCACGACGTTTTGAAAGTGCCTGCAAAGGCCCAGTTGAAATAAAAATCTTTGACTTTGAATTCAATTACTTTGCGCACCAAAAAATCTAAAGGATGTATCAATTCTATACATCCCGCTAAAACACATCTACAAATGAAATATTCTATTTTGTCCATAATCAAACAAAAACTATATTAACCCATTACTAAGTGCAAAATATGACAATTTCCTTCACCCTATTACCTGTCATGTTGGATATTTTCATACAGAAGTTCGATTCTTGAATCGCTCTAAAAATATGACGTTTCGAATTCGTATTTTGAAATTCCATGTTTGGCAATTACCATTTAACATTATAGGCTGTTATTGATTCGCTTCCCTTGCTGTTAATTAATTTATTTTATAACTCACGAAATTCAATTTTTTGTAAGAAACAGTAAAACAAAATCGACGACACGGTTGGCGCAGTGGCTAAGCGATTAGCTTTCTGCGCTACGTGCCGCGGGTTCGATCCCCGCACGGAACAAATATTTGTATGATCTACAGATAGTTGTTCCGGGTCTGGTTGTATGTGCATGTGACATGTATGTTTGTAAACTGTACCCTCGATACAGGAGAAATCCTAGTATATTATCCATAGTAATAAAAAAAATAATAATAATAATAATACGTGATTTTTCCAAGTGAGTTTTCTGGCCAGCAGGTAACTGCTACTGTCTTAACTAATATTATATAGAGGAAAGATTTGATTATTTATATGTTTGTTTGTTTATTTGTAATGGATAAACTCAAAAACTACTGGACCCATTTTAAAAATACTTTCACCAGCAGAATACCATAATAACCCTGAGTAACATATAGGCTATAATTTATAAAGATATAACACGGGAAAAGCCGCCGGCGGAAGCTAGTTTATTGATAATTGTAAAAAAACTTTCAAGTTTTATTTTTTTATTATACTTCTATGTATTAACATTTGTAATAAAACATTAATTCATAACATAAAGATAAAAGGCGAAATTCGGTCTGTATGTTACAGCATAACATAAAAACCAGTGAACGGATTTTATTTCAACCTTTAGTGGAATAATTTTTTGGGCTCAAATAAAATAATAGAATAATTTTAAATGCGATCGAAAGAACCAAGTGGTTTTAGCTGCAGACAACGGCTATTCGATATTATATCGATATGAAAAAGATTAGGTATTGTTTCGTATTCTAACGACCGCTTCGATAATCCACCCCTTCGGGTACACATTTAGTACGACTTGTTTGCTTGCTATGTTGTACTAGGTTGAGCGGTGTTGCATTACATAGACATTTTTAAATTGTAAGTAAAGGGTACTGTGACATTACGTAAATATTAGGTGTCTATTCGGTGTCATGAGATAAAAGGTGGGAGAAGCCTTGCGATATGTTACCATGTCATGCTTATGTTTTCAAATATCCAAGTTGCGTGTTTACGCTTGAAGCTTAAAAAAAATTAAGTTCAAAAACTCAAACCAGACTACTGAAAAAGTATGAAACAAGAAAATTTAATATTAATACGTACACTTACGTGTCATTAGCGCGTATTTAGTTTTGTCATTATACCTCCTAGACATATATAGTTATAAAAATGAAATTACGTCAATAATTTCATATTGCTAATGTATAATTATGTTTAATTTGTTTAAGTACGCATCCATATGTTCTAATTAGCACCCAAACTGATCAACTTGTAAACTTAAAAAGGCGCATATAGCCTGTAAAAGTATTTTCTAAGTTTTGTGTTTACTGTTACCTCACAATTATGTAAGTACTACAGTCATTTGTGATTTTATTTATTAAATAAAGAATTTTTAAAAACAAACAAACAATATTAATACGTATGTATCCTCTGAACATCACTATGTAAATAGTGATGTTCAGAGGATAGCCGCGGTCGTATGCCACCTACCCTCTCCGTAGTCGGGTAAAAACCTAACTGTTCTTTACACAGTATGTCTCTGATACACGGAAAAAAATATTGTGATATCAAGACTTAGAACGCTGTTAGTGGCGTCAACTAGGACTAGCCGTTAGTACTCCATAATGAATATTCTATTTATAAATAGTTATAATTATGTTATATGTTTGTAGTGTGTATCTATGTATATGAGTATCTGTGTAATAAAAAAAAATAGTTCAAAAACTTCAATTTTTTTTGCTTCTTCCTACAAGTTAAAGTTTACTAAATGCTTCTTGTTGTCATGAAACATAGCTAAGATGATACCCGATTATACTAGCTTTCAATAAAAAAAACTGAATTGAAATCTGTACATCCGTTTTGGAGCTACGATGCCAGAGTCAGATACACAGATACACAGCACTACGAACTTATAACACCCCTCTTTCTTGCCGGAGGTTAAAAATGATAGAGGTTATAGCTTCGATAGCTCTTGTTTAGACCCAAACATTTTTGTATACGGACGAAATTGGTGCCAAGTTTCCTAGTTTATCTGCAACGTTCGACATGGTAGCACCGCCCGGTATTCTGGTTAACGTGTAAAAGCTATGTTGTAGTCCATAGGTACATAGGTATGAACGCCTAAACTGAACTGACTTTATAGGTCGTGAAAATATTGGTCAGTGAAACTTTTACGCTGCTCGGCGTAAAATAAAAATAATGGTAAAGTTATCTTATCATTCTAAGCTAGCGAAAGTCGACATCATCATCATTCTCCTGCCCTTATCCCATTTTATTTGGGGTCGGCGCAATATGTCTTATTCTTCCATTCATCTCTATCAGACGTCATTTCCGGATTCACTTCCTACACATTCATGTCATGTTTCACACAGTCTATCTATATTTTCTTTGGTCTGCCTTTTCTATAACTATCAACATTTATACTTGAAACTCATCTTATAACATGATTCTCATCTCTCCGCATTACATGCCACTACAGTCAGGTTACCTTGCAGCTTTTCTGTTACTATGGCAATGCCACTTTCATACTTCCGCTAATACCTATACTCATTCCTACCATTACTTACATTTTCAGTTACTATTAAATAATTAATATAATATAATTGTCAAGCATTCGAAAATCTGTAATGATAATTAATAATGTCTATTTACTCATGAGAGTAAATAGACATTATTAATTAAATTATTAATAGCGCAATGGGCATACTGTGTGTACCATAGGATAATAGGATAAATCGATTTAGATTAAAGATAAGATTTAATGCAAACAGAAACATCAATTATTTTTATTAATTTTGAAAACGTAAGTATAAAAAATTGATGATTTATTATTTAATATTTTTCTAAACATCTTCATTCACCCTGAAGATTTAAATCTTTTTTTTTGGATTAGAGAATTCTCACTAATATACTACACAGAGCATTTTTATCCGTGACGTGTCATGTGCCATTCTTCAAGTCATCAGGAGTAAAAAGCACGAAAGAGAACTTCTCGCTATTCCGACCATTGGCGTCACCTGCAACCCCATCGCTGATGGATTACTAACGAGCGACTGATTGCTTAGCTATGTTCTGCAGTAGACTGCGGCTCAGTTGATTGGTCAATGAAGATTGATTGGTAGTTCGATCTGATTCTAATCAAACCAGACAGTCTGATCTGAAATTGATTCAAATAATGTTATTTAAATACAGTCCTTGCTATTTTTAATCCCCGACAAAATAGAGAAGTGTTCTAAGTTTGTAGTGTGGTATCTGTATCTTTGTATCTATCTGTGGCATCGTAGTTCCAAAACGGATGGACCGTTTTTAATGTAGTTTATTTCAATTGAAAGCTAGTTTAAGCGGGTATTATCTTAGCTATGTTTCATGAAAATCTGTTCAGCCGTTCAAAAGTTACAGCTCTATTTTTAGTTGAAGTCGGGAGTTTTTTGTTCTTCTTCTTAGAGTGCCTCTCCGACTAGCGAAGGTTGGCAGTCAGCTCTGCATATTTATTTCTGTCTCTTGCGAGGCGAAACAGTTGTGCAGCACTTGAGACTCCAGTCCACTCCCGAAGGTTCCTCAGCCACGACTTCTTCCTGCGACCAACGTGTCTCTTGCCGGCTACTTTGCCCATCATAATAAGTTGCAGAAGGCCGTATCTATCGTGTCTAAATACGTGTCCCAGATATGCAACTTTCCTTCGTTTGATGGTATCCCAAAGCTCGCGCTTCTTACCGATTCGTCACAGGACCTCCTCGTTGGTAACCTTCTGAGTCCAACTAATTCGTAGCATTCGTCTGTAGGCCCACATTTCGAAAGCTTCTATACGTTTGTTTAAGTGTAAGTTTTTGTAAGAATGTAACAATCGACATAACAATATCTGCGTCTGAGTAAATATTTGAGAATCAAACAAGATTAAGTTTAGGTTTCGTTTATAGCATAACATAACTCAACGAATACTGAACGTGGAAAGAATAACAATTTTATTATGACTTTCAAGATTAAAGATGAACGTGCACCTATCCGCATCGACCGCGTTTTACGCACTGAAAGCACCGAACGATCAGTTACCAACATCATCCGCACTCTGTGCAACAGAATAGAATAGATTTATTTGCTTAAAATTTGCATAGAATGCGGATGACGTCATCAGAATCAAGCCGCCCGTGCCGTGCGCACCGAACCTGATAACGTCACTCGCAATTGCAGGTGTAATTAGAATACTTTCAGCATTTTACTGAAATACTGATACGGCGCAGTTAAGTGCGCGAGGTAGGATATAATTTCACACAAAGAATACTAAAATATCCGTCTAGAGGCGCATACGGCGCGTTAGGCGCGTAAAGGTGCGCGTTCACCTTAAATAGTCACATTGAAGAAGCATTATCAAAAAACATTCGAATTTTCAGTTCAGACTCCATGCCCAATAAAATTCTTCTGTTTTATTATTGTCTGTGATTTTGAGGGGATAAAAATATAGTATACCTACCTTAAGTCTTAGCGTAACATTACTCTAAGCCTTGAGCCAGCTTACAGTGCCACAAACATAGACATAGAACAACGCCACAAACTTATCTGACCCGGTGACCAAAATTGGAACTATCGTCGCTACAGAACAAAACTGACTTCAAAATGTCATTTTTGTAGGGAGATGCCCGGAGATGCCATTGGTAAAAGCGACGGGGCGACGCCATGACCGGGTCAGATAAGTTTGTGGCACTATAATTTGTTTTTACTCGCAACATCTTTCTATTATATTTTTATTACATTTTGCAATCAAATTCAGGCCATAAAGTCATTCCTGAGCTACAAAGCACTGAGTCAATCAACAAATGCGTACAAATATTCCGGAAAATCCAGCTCTTTTAAAAACAAACCTTTGTAGTCAATCCGTTGTTCCTCGTGTGTCCGATATTCGAATCTATTTGATATGAATATTTCAATATGACAAGGGAAAGCGGATAAAAAAGCCTCCGTTGACACTAGGGTTGCCAAATTTAAAACAAATTTATTAAGAACTTTCTAAACGTAATCTTTTTAAGATTAAAAATGTGTAACTGAATATAAAGCACTATTTATCAAACGATAAGGATTAGGTTATGGTTTAGAATAAATTTGCAATTTTAATAGATATTTGGCTGCTAGAGATAAATCATAACGGTTTCCATTATGTAGCAGTTTTAGTTTATAAAACACACAATCTGTGATAAAAAAGTACCTAATTATAAAATAAAAATGTTATTAAAAAACACCTTCAAGATCAGCCAAAAATTCATAATTAGAAAAAATACGTTAATGATTTTTTCTTTATTCATGTGCGTTGCTTACAATGTAAGTAATAAGTTTTAAAAATATTAGTTTTAGTTTTTTTGTTTTTTTTTAAACGTTGCACCTGACTAGGATTTCGCCTGTATCGAGGGGACTGTTTACAAACATACATGTCACATGCACGCACACCCAGACCCGGAACAACTATCTGTAGATCAAACAAATAATTGCTCCGTGCGGGATCGAACCTGCGGCACGTAGCGCAGAAAGCCAATCGCTTAGCCACTGCGCCAGCCATGCCGTCAACATATAATATTACTCGCTCGAGCAAGAGCGAGCTTTATCCGCATGGATTGCGGATTTTTCCCATAACAATATCCAGTCGCACCCCTTCGGTCTTTTCTTTATAGGACCAACCCATATTGGCACCTAGTCTCGACGTTTTGAATGAATCTGTAAATGTAATAAAAAAAAATTGACATTGTTGGGGTTGATTTTCGAAACAAAACGTGACTTATAATGTAGTGAAAGAATTTACGAAATTCAGTTTTGTTATTCAGAAAATTATCTAGAACTATGTAAAAACATTACTGCTATATATTACTAGCAGTGCCCGCGACTACGTCAGACTACTCTATTAATATTTATTTTTTATTAAAAATTTGCATAAATTAAATAAATTTCATCAAGATTGGTTCAGCAAAAGTCGAGAAAACGTAAGAGACAGAGTCATATTCGCATTTAATTATTAGTAAGGAGTATAGATATTCCTGAACACAGAGCAAAAAATCCAGTAAAAAACCCAAAAATCCCGGAGATCTGACATCCTTAGATGTCACACGGTTCTTGCGTACAAACTTCGGTATGGGATATGTGACGTCATCATTATTAAAATAGATGAGGTTGTTGAACCAGAAAAGGATACACACTTGGGTTGAGAGACTAATTTATTCGTTACAGAATGGCTAATGAATTATCACTTTGGGCCTTGTGTCCGCAAAAACGGCTGCGAACCACGGGTTTTTAGTATAGGGGGGACTGACTATAGCTTAGTACTGGCAATCTTCTTCATCACTGGCCACCTCATGCTTCCAATTTACAATTTAAATTGAGAACATTGCGCTGGATCATCATTTTTCATGTCTTTTTTTGCTTTATCTGAAACTATACAAAAAAGTCTTGCAAGTTAAATTTGATCCTTTTCCCGTTTTCCGATTGAGCTGAAATTTTGCATACACGTTTAGTTTGAATGATGGATTTTCATAACTACCATCACAATATAAAATGACGTCACTCTAAAGTCAATATGGCGGACTCTTAAACATGGAAGCTTGTTTTTTAGTTTTTTTAAACTATAATTATTATTATTCGTAATACTTTCTCCAACACTCATCAGACTTACACACAGCTGTGATAACAGCTGTGTTTAAATCTTTTTCGCTATTTCATGTTTAGTTCCGTAGTAAAAGTTGTTCATAATGATGAGTACAATACCCTCCTTCAATGTTGCCCACGTTCAACCAGTCACCCTGTATTATTATTATAAAGGCACGTCTTTCAGATCTCCTTGAAGCTTGCTCTACGTCAGTGTCCACCAATCAGTTTAAACTCACAATTTAAAACAACTCGCAACTAATTACTAGTCACTTCGATATCGATGAAAACTACAAATAAAGCTCTCTTGCTTACGAAATCTTTCGATCTCAAATCAGAATCAGAGAGCAAAAATTACGTGTCTCTTAAAAAAAATTATTAATTTTTCCGCGCAACCACACAGCGAGGCATTCATCATAATATTACTTATCATTACCACGCATTTTGAAACAAAAGGATCGCATCAATCACTGTCTACCAAAACGTGTGTTTGGAACAAACGAAATGTACATTTAAAAGGTTTTCTTTGCTTTCGAATGTTGAATTCTGTTTTTGTGTTAAAATATTTAAATTTCGCGTGTAATGTGCTTTTCGTTCTGAAATGGAGTGTTCTCTAGTGGTCTATTATGGTGTGTTCAATCATCTTTACATACGACACCAGGATGTATCA
Source organism: Allophyes oxyacanthae (assembly GCA_932294325.1). Classification (NCBI taxonomy): domain Eukaryota; kingdom Metazoa; phylum Arthropoda; class Insecta; order Lepidoptera; family Noctuidae; genus Allophyes; species Allophyes oxyacanthae. The sequence continues at coordinate 6,396,505 of OW028633.1, read as the reverse complement.
CGACTGTCTTTAATCTTTGTACGAAAATATTCTGCTTAGTGACAACGGGTTGAGTAGTTAAAATAGGGTTAAGCTCGATGACTGATGCATGTGTGACGTCTTCTGGGATATTCCAGCTCAAAACCGAAGCTCTTTCTTCAAGACTTCCAAGTTTCTATTTTCTTCTACCAGTACGGCACAAAAGTTGAGACATCTAAATTCGCCAGAAAGCTTGTCGAGACATCAGAATTTGCGGGACAGTCCTTTGAGACATCAGAATTCGCGGGAAAGTCCGTTGAAACATCGGAATTCGGGGGACAGTCTGCTGAGACATCAGAATTCGCAGGACGGTCCGTTGAGACATCAGAATTTGCGGGACAGTCCGGTTGCGACATCAGAATTTGCGTGACAGTCCGTTGAGACACCAGAATTCGCAGGAAAGTCCGTTGGACATCTGAATTCGCGGGAAAGTTCGTTGAGACATCTGAATTTGCGGGACAGTCCGGTTGCGACATCAGAATTCGCGGGACAGTTCGTTGAGACATCAGAATTCGCGGGACAATCCATTGAGACATCAGAATTCGCGAGACAATCCGTTGAGTCCGTTTCCTAACACATGTATCATCTTAATAAAAATTCGACTCTGTAAAAATGATCCTCATACCCAAGCTTTATGAAAAACGATCACGAACCAAATCCGTAAAGGCGTCACTATTATTCTGCACTAAAAACTCCTCTGATCACTCGTATCCGTAGCTTCGGCAAAACCGCTTAGCGCTCAGGTGGGACCGAATCCCCTTGACAAATAGCTTGTGAGGGAAAATTTACGGGGCTGACTATAGCAACTGAAATAATAGTGCAGCTTTGTTATTACTTCTCATACAGAGGGAATTGAAGAAGAGAGTAACTAAAAAACTTAAGTTCAGAAACTATAACCCGACTACTGAAAAAGTATGAAACAAGAAAATATGAATAAATATTCATAGGGATGTTCAGAGGATAGCCGTGGTCACAATTATGAACTTTGCTTTGTGTTATAAGTTTGTAGTGTGTATCTGTGTCTGGCTTCGTAGCTCCAAAACGAATGGACCGATTTCAATGCAGTTTTTTTTTATTGAAAGCTAGTTAAATCGGGTATCATCTTAGTTATGTTTCATGAAAATCTGTTCGGCCGTTCAAAAGTTACAGCTCTTTTTCTAGTTGTAGTCGGGGGATTTTGACGGTTAGGTTATCCACTGAAAAATCCCACAAAGGAAAATTTTCTTTTTGTAGTGAAACTTCTATATAGACGGGGGGATTTTTCTGTCACGAAAAAGCGTTACGGCCGCGTGGAGGGGGTACACGATATATTGTCCGTTGAAGTTTCACTTCTACTATGTGTACCAGCACACATTTCGTTTTTTTTCTCTTACATTTCCTCATGACAAAGGAAAAGAACAGTTCAATAAAGGGACTGATACAAATAGCAAATCCATAACTCTATTTTCCAACGCTATCATGTAAATAACAGTTCAATTCACACACGGAACCGTTAATGCCTCTACGTGAAATATTTCAATTGGAAGGATCAAAGGATCGCAATCGATTTAGTTTTTGTTTGGTACTTTTAACGGATTAACATTTTTTTTTATTCCGATGTACAAGGTTTACAGGTATTTTGGATATAGAGGATTTTGTTTGATGGTGGACGTATTTACACCTTCTTTTGTAGGGACAAAAACGACGATTTTTTTATTTATACTTTGTCGGAGCGCCTGATGAATTGCTGTTAGCAGCAAGCGGTGATGCGTCCTTAATTACATACACGTTACATTTTACTTTTTTATTGTCTAGTTATTACCGCTATGTCATTACCAGTTAATACACATTTTTGTCAAGATATCCATATTCTCCTGTTTTATTTTATCGAAGTCCTGGTCAGTCCCGTACATGGTCCTTCGAGCCGGATTCAAGTATATTTGAAGATTATTGAAATACAGTATTGAGATTCACATAAGCTAATGTACAATGGGCGGTCTTATCGCGCACAGCGATCTGTTCCAGATAACCTTTGGATGCACATAACAGAAAAGAAATAGGTAACGCGCAGTCTGCACACATGTTGGTACATTATTGTACTCACTTACATCAACTACTTCAATATAATAATAAAATACACACTATTACGATTCAATCATTTATATTGTAATATTTACACAAAATAATTTTTAGTATTATGCTAAAGCCTAAAGAGGGTACTCATCACTATTAACAACTTTTATTATAGGACCAACGCGGAAATCTCGAAATAAAAATTAGCTTATCCATACAAATAATTCAATATTACTCGACTAAATAAATAATATGGAACAACAATTTTCTTTTTTCGCGATTTCTCTTTTTTCCCGTAGTAGATCACACGACCGCAAACAAAAAATAATCATATGTAATTTGTAGTTTACCTAAATATTCTTAATTTTACTCATAATAAGTTTAACACTTTTACGGACACTGAATGAAACACGATAGAAGTTTCGTTGTTATCACGCCTATACCTATGCGTTCAGTGTCCCGGAACATGTTAATGTGTCCCATCAGCGCCATCTTGTAAAAGAAACTTCAGTCGCGCATCGATATAATGAAATCTATTAAAAATAGGCACCTTAGTACTTTGAGTTACGATTCTGAGAAATGTATTATGTTCGAGCTCCGCACGGATCTCTGACGGGCGCAAGTATTAAAATACAACACACTTTATTGTACACCAGAAAGAGAAGAAAATAATCAATCGGTATTAACGTTCTTGACGATTTCTGCCAGACAACCTTGCGATGGACAGATTTGGAGGTTAAAAGAGAGGGGTAGTCCGCAATGTAACAATAAACATAGGTTACATTATTATGTTACATAAATACTGCAAACAGCCCACATAATATATAACAAGATCTAATCACATCGAAAACTTTAAATAACAAGGGGATTATTCAAACTCACCGTTAACTAAACGTTAGCCATTTAGGGCACCTAATCCGCCATGTTTTAATTAATCATCTTGTGTTTACGCCGTCTTAGTGTTTGCTAGTTACGTGTCTCAGGTAACATGGCACGCCTGATAGGGGTTTTGATATTTTGATCTTTAGATTATAATAATTATAAGAGCTTTTGATTTTAGGTTTAAGGACTATCCTACTAATATTATATATGTGAAAGTTTGGATGTTTGTGAATTTGGATGTTTGTTTATCTCGATGTTTGTATAATTGGCTCATGTAACTTATGCGTGGCCTTCTTCTACCTGCCCTTCTTTCTATCTTTTCTTCTGGTTTTTAATTAAAATATCATTTCGTTTAAGAAGACCTATACTCTTTCCTCTCCTATTTTGAATAGTTTTCATTGGTATCCTCTTCTCATTTACTCTTTTCAATACATCTTCATTAGCAACTTTCTCTATCCAGCTTATTCTTTCCACCCTTTTCCAATAACACATCTCAAATGTTTAAATGTTTCAAAAAGTCGTTGTCCACGTCTCACTTTCGTAAAGGGCGATGCTTCAAATTGTCCAATGGTCTAGTTTAGTACTATCAAAATGCGCATAGAATTGACACCAGTTACTGTAGAGATTCGTTGATTAATTGCTCAATGCGGCCTTTTATGTCACAAAACAAAGTTGGAACACACGTTCGCAAACATATCAGTTACCAATGAAATTACGTTGCTATCTGAAGTTAGCCATTAATCTCGTTACACCTACGCTGAGCACTGTGCATTTGTAATGATGTAGACTAGTTTTGACTTGGTCCTTCGAGACGAACTTCACAATTTGATATACGTTCCGACTGTGAGACGCTTGCAAATGTACAAAGTTTACTAAAAGATAATGTTAAATTTGTCTAGGGTGTATTTTAATTTTTTATTGTATTTTATATCATCTAGTTCTAGTAGTATCTAGGTATAATGGTATTAAGCTAGAATTACATTACGCCCACGTGGGCCACGTACACCGATCTGGGCGCGTTGGAGCTCTTATATTTTATATGGCGACTAGGTGTCACATTTTTTAAATATCGAATATGAAAGAAGAAAGAAAGAAAAAGTATTTATTTGACACAGCGCAAAAACGATTTTAAAGATAATATAACAAAAATAAAAGAATAAAACATGTAAAACAAAAAAAAAACAAAAAAAAATATCTTAAATAAATAAATACTATACAATATCGGTAATATCTCCTGTCTATTAAATTGCGCAACCAAATATCGATACCATCTCCTATCCCTATGAAATTGCGCAACCAAATATAGATAACGATGTATCAACACTAACTTTATGTACGAAACTAACTTGCATGCATTGCATAGACAAATCGGTGCTCAACAATATTAATTCTACTCTAAAGTGTATCAAAGAGCTAGTGACGTAACGATCGTGGCAATCTCTTGAGCTATCGATTTCGGCGAGTCACGGATAAGTTGGTATCCATTGAGATACGTCAATGCATCGTGTAGCTGTCGGCTCTTAGAATGACAGCTATGGATAGAGAGCAATTTTTTTATCACTGTATCTTAGTCCGCTTTGGCAATGTTCATCGACATTTTAAGGTTAGTCCCATCGTAAAAGTTGTTTATATTGATCAGTACAATAACCCTCTAAAGTTGGTGGCCTGTTTAAAAATACAGGGTTATAAATTTAGAAATTTTATTACAATTAGGAATATTTAATAGATATCTACTACCTAACCACCTCTTTTAATTCCAAGATTTATATAGTATGGTGTCACAGCTGATTATTTTCGCGATTTCAGGTTTGGTCCAATAGTAAAAGTTGTTCATAATTATGAGTATAATACCCTCTATATGTTCAGCGCTCAACCAGTCACCTTGTATAAGCAGCTTCAGTCTCATTTCTGTCAAATTTGGACGGAAATGATAAAATTTGGAATATCCTGAAAATAATAATTTGTTGGGTATAGTGGCCCGTCCCGGTTTCGCACGGGTGGACATTTATTTATATTAAATTTTTGTGATAAAAAAGTAGCCAGGAGTAAAGCTATCTCTGTGTTAAATTTCATTGTAATGGGATTCAATATTTTCTGCGTACTCTCGTAGAATTCTTTCCATCATTTGTGTACTTTTTAATAATACAGGTGAGAATAAGTGTAAGATTAAGGTGAGAATAAGTTCTGCTGCGTAGGGAACCGTTCGAGTCACATGCAGCGCTATGGTACCTACTAGACGTGTGCACCGATGCCGGCTTCGGCGTCATCGGCGTCATAGGCGTGGATGGTCGGACGGATACGGTTGTTTTAGATACAATACAGACATTATACTAGTAAACTAAACATTAGAAATGTCTAATTAAATGCTTATTGGTTTATTTTGACGTATTGTTTACGCAAAATCAATAAATGTCTATTTTTATATGACCATAATTTAAATAGCGCGTTTTGCCGATAACTTCGTCCTTCACAGTCATTTGGCGAATAAGTCTGAAATATTTTGTTTTTAATAAAATTTTCAACATCCACGCCGATGACGCCGACGCGGGCATCGGCGCACATATCTAGTACCTACTTGTTTTTTTTTTTAAATTACTTATATGTTTTAGCCTATATTTCTCAGTAATAGTATAGCATTCTAATGGTGAAAGAATTATTAAAATCGGTCTATTAGTTTTTGAGTTTATTTATTACAAACAAAAATACGAAATTCCAAATCTTTTCTCTTTGTAATATTATCGTAAATTTTCTCGAATTTCATATTGTACCGCTATCCACATTCAAAACCTCTTCGACAAGTAGGTACGTTTTTCAACCCTCCATCACCCAAAGTATCCGAGTTTCATATTCGTTTGCCCTCTAAGATATAACACAAATATGTTTGCCTACACTAATGGCCCCAAGTTGCTTACACTCGGCGGGAAGGGGTTAATCGATCTTTGTTTGTTCTGAGATAACGTTTGACCTGGGTTAGATCGTAATCTGTTATATAAGAGTCCTTATGTTGATGATTTTGTTATATATTTACATAACCTCGTTGATCATCCCCTACCATGTAACTAACATAATTACGAGTATATACCACGTATGTACAAAAAAAATCTAAATTTATTTTTCGCCTCTATTCCATTCACAATCACTTATCTACAGACGCGAAAACTACTAAACTAAAACCAAGCTCAAGTATCCCATAATACCTCCAATTGATAATAATAATATTAAGCACTCGAAGAAATACTATTGATGTTGCAATGAAGCCGTTTTTAGTACCTATAGGTATGTTAAAGAACAAAAAATTGCATCCTTTCGAATACAATAGTGAGGTGTTTTAGTGCTGTTTTCAAGAAAACACCGATTTCTGTTTTTTTTATACTTTTGTATAAAGCAACTTCTATAGGATCAAATGTGAGATTACCCGACCCAGAATACCACAAATAGAAATTTTCTTTCTTTTATTTTTTAAAACGTTCTACTAGTTTTTGTCATGTATCGTGGGTACAGTTTACAGAAATAAATCTAACATAGACACCCACTGTATTTAGTACTTAAAAAAGAAAAATAATAATGATTATAGTAGAAAGTATCTACATATATTTTATTATCATACTACTATAGAGATTTGTTTTTCTTTTAGCATACAGAGGCCAGATAACAGCTCAGTAAAAAATTAATATGTTGTCATAAACACAAACACAATAAAAACAGAAATTAGTTTGCTTTTGCATAAAATATAGCTTCAAAAGCAAGTATGATAAAAACTAGGGGCAATTCTATTTTTTTATACCACTAAGACAGCAAACAAGTATATAGATAATAAAATATATATATATATAATAAAAGATAAACTTGTTTGCCTTCTTAGGTAACCACCTATGGACCGTAATCCCTAATGCGTGACTACTTGTGTATTGGTGGATGCCACAAGTATTCAAATTTTGAAGTAATAAGACACACTTATGCCTTGAATAAATTCGTCACAATGGTGGACTACTGGGCCATAATAGCTGAATATATTTTTTTACTCTCTTAATATGGCTTACAAGCATACGGCCCGCCTGATGGTAAGAGGTTACCGTAACCTATGGACGCTTGCAACAACGGGGAATCACTTAAACGTTGCTGATTCTGAAAAAACCTTTTTGCTCCCTTTTTCAAGAACCCCTTTGCTATTTACCGGGCACCAGTTGCCAATAAAAAAATCCTTACAGTAAAATCCGATATCACCTTGCCCGAGCAAACCAGAAGCTCGAATCCAAGACACCTTAGATCTAATACTTTCTTAGCAGACTAAAGGGATGTATCGTTGTTGGAGGAGGATTTTCTAGCTAAAATGGGCCTTGTTTGAAATAGCGTATAAGTGATACGCTATTTCAAACAAGGCCCATTTTAGCTAGAAAATCCTCCTCCATGAATTGTTTTCCTCATTGATGAGGATCGTGACCTCTATTTATGTAGCACCTTCTTCTGGACTATACTCCACCATATTGCCGTGTTCCCTACAGCGTAGATGGCGTTGCTCACACTGGTGTCAAGTGTCGAGCGGATATGTTCAGTCCAACGCATTAGGCTCCATCCCCTAGGTCTTTTCTCTTCCACCTTACCTGTCCTGAGCATTTTCTCCAGACTATCATCATGTTTCCTTGCAAATCGCCCGAAGAATTCGAGTACCCTGCGGAGACATGTTGTGGTGAGCCTGGCTCCTGAACTAGAAAATGAATAAAAATAAAAAGCAAAATGCTATTATGAACTTTAAAGGTGAGTTGAAATACTACTTGAAGAAATTATTCAAAAAGTATCCCTGTCTTGGTAAGCCACTGTTGTCTATTATTATAAAAAATGGAGTACAAAAAGTGCCTTAAAAAAATCTGTTCTTTTTTAAACAAAACCTTTCGTTATGACCAGTGGGCCGAGCACGAATGTTTTGACGTATAGTAACGTAAACGTAACCAAATTTAGAACCAAAAATACACGTTTAATCCATGATATTTTTTTGGAAATACATGCAATATTCGTACATTTTCATGAAACAAGTGTGTATGTTGCATAAAATTGAACAAAAATGCGATAGATTCATCGTATTTTTTAATCAAAATATGCTTACGTTTACTTTACCATACGTCAAAACATTCGTGCTCGGCCCTCTGAATGCACTGCTGATTTTATATAATGTAATGTTCAAAAAATATAAGAATCGTTATGCACTGGCTGCTCGTAAAGTTACACAAAAATTGCAGTTTGAACGTAAAAACTTAAGAACGTCTTCTATGAAAAATAGTTCAATTTGCATTTAAGTTTGAATGTCGTCCAATGTTTTAGCTAGAAATTGACTAAAGATTTTTCATTATGTTACGTTGGCAAGAAATTGAACAAGCGTTTTTGATCGTGCTTCATTATTTCTGACCTCTACGCTTCATTTCTTTAATTTGATACTTTATAGTTTTATTTTTATAAAAAAATATTACAGCGTCTGCAACGCGCGAGTCATGCCCCTGGTGTTACAAGCGTTCATATTTATAGGTTATGGTAACCGCTTACCATCAGGCAGGCCGTATGCTTATATCGCTATTAGTGAAATAAAAAAACTACGCAGCTATAATAGCCCAATAGTCCACCATTGTGACAGATTAATTCAAGATGTGTGCCTTATTACTCAAAAAATCGAATACTTGTGGCAGCCACCAATCCACAGGGAGTCACGCGTTCTGGATTACGACTCACCGTCTGTCAGAAAGAAAGCCTAAATATTATCAGCAGTAGGCCGTGACGTGGCTAAAGTGGGTGACACCCGGTGTGATTAGACAGGGTGTCACCCGCTTAAGATACATAAACATGAATTTGTTATTTTTTAAGTAAAAAAATATTTCTTCTTTCTTATTTTTATGTTACGTTGCCCCTCACTAGGATTTCTCCTGTATCGAGGGTACAGTTTACAAACATACATGTCACATGCACACACACCCCGACCCGAAACAACCATCTGTAGATCATGCAAATAAATGCTCCGTGCGGGGATCGAACCCGCAGCACGTACCGTAGAAAGCTTATCACTTAGCCACTGCGCCAACCGTGCGAATTCTAAGTAAAGTGATGATTGCATACTTCTTCGTATGGACAAAGTGTTAAGTTTATCTTTGCGCGGGTGACACTCTTGAGAGGATGACACCCGGGGCCGACTGCCCTAACCTCCCATAGCAACGACACTGACAGTGGGAATATTAATTGGCAGCCAATAATGAACTATTTAATAAACTTGTTCCAGTTTTGTAGAAGAGATAAAACCCAAAATCTAAACTTATTTGCCACAACAAAGGCAGAAAATCCAGTGGCTAAAACGCGACCCAAACAATCGAGCCTTTAATTCTCAATGTCAAAGGTGTCCCTTTTGTCTTGTGAAGGGCGAAATCACAAGAAAGATATAACTAAGCACAAGCTAAGTATCTTAAATTACATAGAGATGATTGTTTATTTGGTTTCTTAAATGTAGGTAGGTGCCTACTTAGTGTTTTGTTTGATCTTACTAACTTTATATAAATAAATTTCGAGACTGAGGAGAATAAATTCTAAGTCAACGAACATGTTTTTGCTAATACAGATTTTGGTTTACAAATAATATTCAGTATTATAAATTGTTTTTTGTATTCTGTGGCTATGTTAGGCCTTTTAACTTTGTAGAAATACTACAAAGAGAACTCGGAAAATGATTGACACGAGCGGGATTTAAACCTGCGACCTCGAATCGTGCCATTGCTCTTCCAACTAAGCTATCATGCTTCCAACCGCAATACAACAGCAACCGCAACCGCAACCGCAACAACCACCATTGCAACCGTAATATTCAGCAATTAAAAAGCAAATTAATAATTTTTAACCCCCAACGCAAAAAAAAAGGTGTTATAACTTTAACGTGTCTGGCTGTGTATCTGTCTGTGGTATCGTAGCTCTCAAACGGATGAACCGATTTTCATTTAGTTTTTTTTGTGTCATAGATAATTTTATCCCGAGTGTTCTTAGACATGTATCATGAAAATCTATTCAGCCGTTCGAAAGTTACAGCTCATTTTATAGTTGAAGTCGGGGATTTTTGACGGTTAGGTTATTTAATTTTAGTATTATCGTATTTTTGTTTCTACTGCTCTTTAACGTGGTTTAAAATTCCGTAATTCATTGCTATCCCAGTTTTGTATTCAAATATATTAGTACATCCACTCATATCAATTTAAATATATCCCAAAGAATGTAATGTGCGCTCACGTAATGTGTTCTTTACCCTACAAAAGTTCTACCCCGAGTTAAACTTTAGTTTTAAATTTAAACAATGAATCAAGGTTTAAGTATTGAATAACATTAGTATTCTCGATAGGTCTAAGATGGGAATAAAATGGAAACTAATGAAAGTATTAACTATTTTTAATGTAAGTATTAAAGTGCGACCGCCGAGAGAATGCGTTCCTGACACCTGTCAGTTGAACATGTTTCTTTTTTATTAAAGATTATATTTAGCGCTAAACTATTTTAGTTTATTATAGGTTAATTTTAATAGAATATTGTATCAGTAGTGCATGTAAACGATAGATATCTACTATTATGTAATAATGTTTCGATAACAAAAAAATCTCGTTTGTTCGTAACTGACAGGTGTCAAAAACGCATTCTCTCGGCGGCCGCACTATAGAATTGAGTTCGATATCATGTCACGTGACGTATAAATCATCTATATTTTAAAATGATACAATACAATACAATAAACTTTATTGTACAACAGAAATACAAAAGATACATTATTATAAATATATACATATACAATACCTATGAGCATGACTGAATGAACATAAACTTTGGCTTCGGCTATGACATCACAATAAAAACATGACATGACATGACAACCAGTCCCTCTGACACGCATCCAAGTCATGTCGTCACCTTTTTCTGGGCCAGCCTCAATGTCATCTGCCATCTCTAGATGTATATTTTCACAATTCTTTTAAAAGTAAAATAAAAACACATTTATCCTTACTTAAAGTACAGTAGAGGAAAAGAATAGCGCACCTCAAATTGAATTTAAAATGGACCTCATATTTTATCAGCACCAGCTAAAGATTTACAAACTCAATAAAGGTTGTATCTACGCAAACGGCCAGGTCCAATCGACCACTAAAACACTGGGATAGACGCATACATCTTCCTTTGGCCGGCCTTTGAGAACATTAGATACAGAGTATCCAATGATATAAAATGTAAGATGCACTGTCAGTGAATATTACACTTCCGCGAATAGGTGCACTGATCTACAGATAGTTGTTTCGGGTCTGGTTGTGTGTGCATGTGCCATGTATGTTTGTAAACTGTATCCTCGATACAGGAGAAATCATAGTGAGGGGCAATGTAAAAAAAAAAAAAAAAAAAAAAATTAAACGAACTTACCTGTAGGTAAATGAAGAAGGCTTCGTCCGAAGAGAGAGTACGTGTTTTATTTTCATACAAGCGGTTTCGATAAGTAACTAAAAGTGTAAATGACGGGGGAAACTTTTCGCCATTTTATAAAAAAAATATTTGTCTTTTCTCATTTACTCTTCTTAGTATCTCTTCGTTGGTCACTTTTTCTGTCCAGGACACTTTCTCCATTCGACGCCAACACCACATTTCAAAAGAAACACATAGAAAAAAGACGAGGAAACATGATTGGTCACTTGATTAGGCACGATAAGTTCATTACCAACATTATAGAAGGAAAAATAGAGGCAAAAAGAAAAAGAGGAAGACCAAGAAGAAACTACATTGATCAGCTGAAAGAAAAAGCGAATATACAAACATATAAAGATTTAAAAGATTTGGCATTAGATAGGACCGAATGGAAATTGCTACACCGACAAGTGCTTAGCACTTAAATTTTGGATGGATGGATAAAAAAAATACTCTCTTACTCTAACCTATATTACAGTATTTATCTCACTTACGCGCATTGAAATTAATATTGTCACTCGCTTACTCTTTATCTCATACTAAGCTTTTATAACTATCTCTTACACACTCCTACCTTTCCTTACAATAATAACCAGTGTTACATTATAATTATTACTATGAGCAACTGGCAACACTCTGACTTCAAATTTGTAGGGAATGGTTCATCTTGAATTTTTATATCATTGAGAGTAGATATTGAATTATTCCAGAGATTGCATAGATGACTAGAATATTAGTTACCTGTTTCTGATAGGTAGGTTTGATACGGATGTAAATTGTAATAGTCAACTACTCGGATACAATTATGAAGCATACGTGATTTTTGGCGAAGAATAGGTAGACTGGAAATTGCCAGAATGCTAAGACATTTTTGTTGCGTAAGATTCTTACCTTGGAGTAGAATTTTTTATACGATAGAAAGGAAAAGGTAAATGTGTTTCGGATTCGATGCTGGAATTTGATCCCTTTTTGTCCAAATGACGGGGTCTCAATGGCGTGGGATTTTGCCTACGATTCGTGGCATTTTAGAAAAACCTTTGCCATATTTTATGCACGAAATAGCGGGAAAACACGTGAGTTAAAAACATTTATTTGGAAAGGAATGGTTCCAAATTCATGTTCACTCTCAGTCGTACGATATTTGATTTTTCGGGAGTTACGATTTCTAATTTTGATGCGCTTTCAAAACGAGAGGTTCCGTTTGTTCGTTTTGCTTCAGCTACGACTACGATCGGTTAATTGTAAAATGGAATGTTTTCTTTCTAAGTATGATGAATCTACGTGTGTCTGATAAATGCATGGTCATATTAATTAAGGGTGTGGAACAGACCATCAAACTAAACAACTTTCTCTATGAGACCAACATCGTAATCGCGTAGGTACATTGAGTCGAGTAGGTATTGAAGTTTTGTAGGGGTTACCTGATTATTTTTTCGTAATTACGATGTTGATTCCATAGAAAAAGTTGTTCAGTTTGATGGTCTGATCCACACCCTTAAATATAACTACTCATTTCTGATACACGTTGTATAGACTGTACTTCTATTATAATTTTATAAATCTAGATATTCGCTAGCGACAATCGAATAATATTAGAATCGATACAATTGATCAGTCGACTGGGATTTTATTTTCTTCGGGTTATGTTCCCCTACAAAAGATCGGTTGCCGATTATCGGTCGTCTGCGTTCTACTTTATACAGATTCGGAACTGTATCAATACATTGAAACATATCAGCTTATTTACGGTTTCTACTTTTATAAATTCCGAATACGAACAATATTATGCCGTTTTGTTGCACCCATGCAAGTTGTAAATAAAACTTTATTGCAATACTACAGTGATACCTATACAAAATTGCATGTTTGTGGTTTTAAAGTACTTTAGCGAAGTCATGTCTATGAAAATACGTTTGCAACATATTACATTATTTTTTCGAAAACATTCTATATTTAAATCTATTATTAAACAAATACGAGTATAATTATATATTACGTAGGTATATCTACAAATAAAAAATCTCTTCCAGCGCACCACTGCGGGGTATAGTGCCTAGGAGGCTGGCAGCGGCAGATTTAAGTTTTTATAGTTTTAATATTTAGTTTATTTATTTTAAAAGTGTTTATAATTCTAATAATATTCTATATTTTATAATGGAGAGTAGAAGAATAATTTTAACTGACGCGAAGAACCCATTTCATTCGATTTTATTTTCTTTTTCCATAATTATCTGCAATGAGACTTGTGCAACTACAGTAAAATGAGTTGTCTAGTCGTGCTTCCTCCAGGGAGGCAGCTACTCCTCTATGCCGCACAGCTACCAGATGGTAGCTGTGTGCTACCATGAAGCTACCGAGGAGATCCTCGGTAGCTCGATAGTCTCATAAAGCAAATCCTGTGCGATAGTGAGGCGATATATTATTTTTATTATTGACTCCACCACTATAAGGTACTACACCGTAGGTGCTCAAACCACGGGTGCTCAAAAATTTGGTGCTCAAAAAGGAATACTTCGCAGAGCATACTGACTTCGGAGCGTTTTGAACTTCAATGGAATTTTATTTCGTTATACCAATTTCAGTCATATGCAGAAGTTACTAAAGTTGAATTTCAATTATTACTAATTATAGTCGCTTCGCCACCACTCCGTCCGTCTGCACTGTCGCTAGTGTGCTCATTTACTTCGTAAACAAAACGTATTCATTTACCTACTTAAAAGGTAATTAAAATCAAGTTAGAATATTGCGAACATTTCTTGTAAATGCATAGAATACAGTTTACGCTCACATGTTGTGAACATATTGCATAAAGCGTCTGTGAACCATTCCCTTTGATGCTTGTACTTAATTACAATTTACCTTCGAATACAACAATATTACCTGCATCTAATAAACTGCACGTTGGTTTTCATTTATGCAACGGCCAATATTAAATCAGGTAGTTCGTTCACATGATGTGACATCATGTTCATTAGATGAATTCGACGACACGGTTGGCGCAGTGGCTAAGCAATTAGCTTTCTGCGCTACGTGCCGCGGGTTCGATCCCCGCACGGAACAAATATTTGTATGATCTACAGATAGTTGTTTCGGGTCTGGTTGTGTGTGCATGTGACATGTGTGTTTGTAAACTGTACCCTCGATACAGGAGAAATCCTAGTGAGGGGCAATGATTTTTTAAAACAAAAAAAAACAAAAAACAAAAAAAACATTTACCATCTATATTCTACCTTTACAGTTTTGCGAAAAATATGCAGGTAAAAATAAACTAACATAGTAGTACCGTAGTAGTAACGTATTAGTTACTTTGTAATTTTTACACACTGTGTCTACGTGTCTATCATCCTTATTTCCAATCGCGGGACTACTGGAAGAAATTTCTTTAGAAATAAGTAGTTCCATTGTGCTCATTTGTCTGTAACATTTTTATTACCATGTTTCCTTGTGTGTACATAAATAAATAAAATAAATAAATAATAAATAACATAGTCAAATACGTATATTTTATTTGCCAAATAAAAACTATCAACACAGCTTAATTATTTGAAACTAAAATAAAAATATAAAACTAAGCACTTAGGCGTCAAAGTACTCCTCATCGCTGTCAAATGCCCAGAAGACTGGCAGCATTGGCACGTTGAATGGCAATGCTTATTCTTCCAAAGAATAGTCCAGCCCTCGGGTCATGCGTAGCGTCGACCAACAGTTTTGCAATATCTCTGAAAGGGAGACGTGCATTCAGACCCCATGAGCGTTTCGATATACCTGCCAGCTTCCATGGCAGTTCCAGTCTAACCAGATGCGGCTGAATAATAGTATTTCATACGGAGCGACTGCCATCTGACCTCCACCACCCAATTACTGGGAGCCACTAATACCCTAAGGTTAGACCGGTTGTCAGTCTTTTTGGGTTGCTGACTCCCGTAACGACTGTCAAAGGTATTCGTATGACAATAATAATAACCTAATACCTACTTCAATATAATTATAAAGTTCACGAATTAAATTATACTAATTAAATTATGACGCATTTCCTTGCATTGTTTGTTCTACAAACGTCACGACTATTCCGAACATAACCTAAAAACACTAGATATTTATAAGAGGCTAACCTAAACAATATTCCTAATTCAAAATCTAATAACCATAGATTAACCTAATTTTGTAGAACTTTCGTTTCCTCGTTCATGTCTAACTAAATATTAGTGAGAGAGAAAACTAATCGGGCTTATTATCCTATTTCACTGAATATTTTAGTACCTTATAATGTATTGCGAGGTAATTGGAATACTGCAAAGAGCAACAGAAAATATTATTGGGTCTTCACTCGGGTTTGTTCGGGCAAAAAGAATATACAATAAAGCTACCTTTCCAATGTCACACATTACACACCGCACAAATACCTACTCAGGAGAAACGTATATTTTTTTCCTAATTAATTATTAACAATAATTATAACTTACCTTAGTTGTCATAAAATAAATCATTATTGTCACATGTAATAGAAGGACACTGGCTCCTGTCACACAGTTTTTACTAGCGCAGGAGTCAGAGAAATTATTTATTATTTTAAATTTTGTTTTATTGGCATATTAAGCCAATAATGAATTTACTTAACTTTAGTGAGATTCCTAAAATGATAGGCATTAATACACTGTAAGTTATAAATGACGGTATTTCGGAATGTCCAAATTTAAAATACCGATATGTACTATATGGCTACATTACAGGAGTCCGATGTACGGTAGTTCATCAGTATGTTATAGCAATGTACTAAACTTCGAATGTTTACCATTGCAACGCATGCACGTTTGATCGAAAGTTTTTTATTGCGTTAAACTATCGAATGTTATAGATTGCAATGTTCGTTTGTTCACATGTCTCTTATGAAGATGTACTTCATTTGGAATGTTTTATCTAGTTTCAATGAGAAAGGAGGCCAGTCTAAATAACAAATTGCTAATCCCTTCATCAAATAAAGGAATGTCTTCTTCTTCATCGTCTTTCTATTCTGTCACCTTGATCTCAGAGAAAGTGACGATGTTACCTATTTCATCTTATCCCGTTAGTGTGATTACATAAAGGACTACAGAGTTTTGTCTCTTTGTAAATAGTAGACCAGTATCAAATTCCTATATTATTAATACTTATAGATCCAACATAAAAACAATTAAACGTCTCGGCACTTGTACAAAGTGCGACATAAACTGTCGACAAACAGAACTGCGACAATCGCTGCGACGCGACGTAACCGCTTGAGTAATATTTATCGTGACACTTTTGCCGCAAAAATACTTGTGTTACATTTTATGGCACTAGTTTATTACAATTTGGGGATGCAGTTGGTAATTTAGGAAATATTTTTCGGAACAAGAAAACAAAGGTATTCTTGGTGAAAAGTAGCTACGAATTCTAAATTTGAGCACAATGTACAGGGCCCTCTTCGCGTTCGGCGAACAGAAGCGAATAGAGGTGAACACGAACGTGTAGAGGGCGCATTTGCGTGCATTCACGTCGGATAGCAGAGGAATGACGACGAACATTCGTGAATGACAACGAATGCAGCCAAATTCGCTCTCCATGCGTTCGTGTTCACGGCAGAGGGCTAATAACCATTACGAGTGGTCACTCAGTGGTCGAAATTCGACAGTAATTTTAGCTTCCTGCACTCCTTCTCCATATAAACTTTATCTATACCAAAACTCTGCCGTTGCCGGTCCCAAGCCCGGATGTGAAAAGAGGAGGGTTTCGCTGGATATCAACAAACCAGTCATAAAACCTTAACATCAAGCATCAGGCGGCGGTTAAATAACCTGTTTGAATAAGGGCTACAGTGACCCTGAGGGACTAAATCCCCTGTAAAAGACTGCTGTGGAAGGACGCGGGAACCCACCACGAGTATTTTCCTAAGAAAATCTCTAGGTAATGGACACTATGGATATGAGGACATTGGACGATCCGATTATAGTCCAGAAGAAGGTGATCATACATAGAGGTCACGACCCTCATCAGTGAGGAAAACGACTCATGGAGGAGGATACCAAATCTCACACTCGTCCGTGCGCGCAATATGCTTAAAAAGGGGTACAAAGTTTTCTCTTCACATATTAATATAGGTATAAATTAAAAGGTTTGGTTCCTTTAAAACTATATCTTTTACAAGTAGGTGTACATAAGTACACCTTGTATTTCACTCTTTAATTCTTCTTCTTGTTCTTTTCCTTGCCATTTCCTATTATCTGAGATCGGCTCTCCTTGTCTACCTTTTCTATTTATCTCTATCCAAAGCGGTTGTAACGTCTATTTTACTCACGAATCAAACAATAATTGAATTTAAAAAATAAAACTATTCTATTCTAAAATTGAATTATAAAGATTATATTCTTCTATGGAAAAACAAAATGTTGCTTATGCTTCTTTCTGAGTTTTCGCTTTGTTGCTTCGAAATATGATATTAGGAGAAATCCAGCCGGACTAACATGACTGAATATAAATCCGTATCATAATGGATTTGGCCTCTAGGCAACTAGACCGGAGCGACTGAAATGGTACAAATTGGACTCTTCATAGAATAAAATAGAATAGAATAGATCTTTATTTCATGTAAACCAGATACAGGCACTCAACATGTCGAGACTCTAGGTGCGCAGTTCCAAATAGTAGGTCCTAGGGATAAAAACTGGCAAGAAACTTCATGGAAACTTTGAAAATAATCGTTTTAAATCTTGATTAGTACAATGTTGTGGTAAGCTGCGAGAATAATGTAATTTAATCTGAATAAAAAAAAAGGATAATAATGATTTTCCTCTGAATAAGATTGCCTTGGCAGTTACAAGCTGACCAGTACCGACAGACAGCACACGTTCATGAGCATGACGCATGCGTCAGCATCGCTAAGCTCAACCCTAATGAAGGGAACTCAACGACCCGACACACGATGCGACATAAAACCATTGACATAAGTCATATCATAACACCGCTGCTTCATGCTTTGGATATGTGTAATTAATTCTCGACGTCAATGTTATTAGCAGAAGGAGTAAAGATGGGCACAACATTCTAAGGACTCGGTCCAGGCAGTTGAAATTGAGATATGTTTAGGTACAAACCAGGTACTATATGGCGCATTCATTCAAAAAATTGGTACCTCTCAGTGTTCCAAAATAGAACACATAATATGTCGACTAGTGGATAATTATACTTTTGCGCATAACTTCCTAAGGACTCGGTCCAGGCAGTTGAAATCGAGATATGTTTAGGTACCAACCAGGCACTATATGGTGCATTCATTCAAAAAATTGGTACCTCTCAGTGTTCCAAAATAGAACACATAATAAGTAAACTAGTGGATAATTATACTTTTGCGCATAACTTCCTAAGGACTCGGTCCAGGCAGTTGAAATTGAGATACGTTTAGGTACCAACCAGGTACTATATGGTGCATTCATTCAAAAAACTGGTACCTCTCAGTGTTCCAAAATAGAACACTTTTTAATCGACTGGTGGATTATTATATTTTAGCGCATAACTTTCTAACGACATGGTACACACAGTTCAAACTGAGAGTTCAGCTTTATCATCATGTAAATATTTGAATGAAATAGGTGCAATCATTAAAAAAAAAACCGTTAATCAACTTTTGTTGCTGACTGTACTGATTTGTTAGACCACTTGAAAGTCAATGTGGATAAGGGCCATACTTGAATGGGCAAAAATATTTCATGGGACGTTTCTGTAGTCGCGATACAACACCTTAAACGTTGTAATTTTAATCATGTATGTTCTACGGATGATCCTCTTAAAATATTCGATACATTATGTACCAAACTTAGTATCAAAGGTAATTTGATAGAAACCTTCTTAGAGCCTTAGACTATCTCGATGATATTATAATTACATTCATTACTGCTCGAAAATATTTTTGCGCATAACTTTGTAACGACTTGGTCCAGACAGTTGAAACTGAGATATGTTTAGGTACCAATTGGGTACTAAATCCTCACATACAGAGATCGCAGAAATTCAGCGTGGAGCTGCCTAATCTACTAGTCTACCCGCCATCCTGACGTCAGGATGGCGGGCAACTTTTTTTTCCTTATATTTTGGAACACGAGGAGGTACCAATTTTTTTACCGAAGGTACCAAATAGTACCAATTAGGTACTAAATTATAGGCTTATCTGCGATAGCGAATTCTGCTGTCTACCCGCCATCCTGACACTCACAAAATTTCAGCTCAATCGGAAACCGGGAAGTGGGTCAATTTTAACTTCCAAGATTTTTTTACATAGTTACAAGTGAAGCTAATAAAAGCGTTTTAAAAAAGGTAGTAAATACAGTGCCTTATAGAAATATGTTCTTTTTTTTAAACAAAAACTTCTATTTTGACCAGAATGCACTGCAAATTGTATTTATTGCAATGTTCAAAAATAAATCTGTCGAATTTAGAATCTCCTCCTTTTTTCGAAGGTTAAAAAATATAAGAATCGTTATGCACTGGCTGCTCGTATAAGTTACACAAAAATTGCAGTCAGTTAGTTAGTTAGTTACAAGTGAAGCTAATAAAAGCATTTTAAAAAAAAAACCTCATATTTTTGCTTTTAGAAACAACAGACAAACGGACAAATAAGCTGTTTATATGAATGAAGAAAAGCAAGACTCACAACAGCACTACATCTGATATATTTCTAATTTACCCTAATGCAACGTTTCTGGGCGGTTCGCTTTCATTAATTACTTGAAGTTATGATTTTGATGGTAATTGCTGCATCTGCACGAAACGTAGAAAATTATCTCTAGATATGTATTTCATTTTTAATTAATGTTTTTTAAAAGGATTTTCATTAAATTTTATAAAAAAGTAGAGCTACTTACACATTCATAGCCTTTTACCACCTCTAGGGCAAGAGCAGGACACTCCCATTATAAAAACAAATAAATCCAGCCCTTTAATGTCCCACTGCTGGGCACGGGCCTCTTCTCAGAATCAGAAGGGTTAGGCCTTAGTCCACCACGCTGGCCAACTACGGGTTGGTGGATTACACACACCATCGAGAACTTTATGAGGCCCTCGCAAATATGCAGGTTTCCTCACGATGTTTTCTTTCGCCGTTAATTAATTACCGTTAGTTAATATACTGAGAATTTACTTCTCGATGACAGCAGACTTTTTTATTTATTTATTTTTTATTAAAACATTGCCCCTCACTAGGATTTCTCCTGTATCGAGGGTACAGTTTACAAACATACATGTCACATGCACACACAACCAGACCCGAAACAACTATCTGTAGATCATACAAATATTTGTTCCGTGCGGGGATCGAACCCGCGGCACGTAGCGCAGAAAGCTAATCGCTTAGCTACTGCGCCAACCGTGCCGTCACCTAAGTTTATTTCACCTCAACCTGACAACGTCTCCTCGTCATCAAGAAGCTAATTCTTCAGTTTTGATTTTAACATAACTTTACTTAATTTAAGGTTCTGTCTTAATCGTCATCATTATTTTATAAGCCTATATTATTAAACATTTTAGGTACTACAAATTTTGACATTCTTTCTCCATAAAATCTCTTTGTCCAACTGTACATGACCCACAGTAATCTAGTGGTCAGTTCCGAAATCACACAAAAACCACTAGTTCGCTAGTTTTTGCGGAACTCTCAACTTTCAACTCAGTAAACACGAGTCACAGATTAGTGAGCAAACAAAGTGTTTTTGTACACAAACAGCGTAAAAATCTTCAGCATAGACATTCTATTTATTAGGGCACTCGCATCTAAATTATAATTAAAAGTTATGGTAAAAAATCAGAAATAAAAGTGATTTAATACATGATCTAACTAGTGGTCGCCCAGTGGTCGAAATTCGACCGTCATTTTAGCTTTCTGCACTTCTTCTGCATAATATATAAACTTTATCTGTGCCAAATTTCATACTCCTCCGTCCGCGCAATATGCTTAAAATGGGTACAAAGTTTTCTCTTCTCGTATTAATATATAGATTACGAAAAATGCAATGATAATTCAAACACAATCATCCAGTTTATGACGTCACTCCTTCGTTTTTCCTTGGTAACCATATTTACACGCAATAAACGATCGATACAATGACATGATGTTTTCACGTGACTGTGGTTTGGACTAATAATTTGAGGATGTATTTTATTACAAGCTTTTATTTAACATGCAATGTTTGTTTGTATGTATCTATGTTTGTTTGTTTAAGCCAAACCTTGCAACTGTATTTTGAACCATTTCCACCCAACTGAGTTTGTTGAAATTTTGCATACACCTTTAGTTTTGGTGACAATGCAATTTTATTATTATTATTAGCCTTTTATTCCTAAACATAGGGTTACAAGAGGTCCCTAAGTTCGGTGTGCCTTTTGGCATAGGCCTCCTCCAATTCCTTCCAATGGGTCCTGTCCCTTGCTACTCTCAACCAGAATGGTCCCGCTGCCTGTTTCAAGTCATCTTCCCATCTCCTGACTTGACGACCCCTACTTCTTTTGCCGTCTCTTGGTTGCCAGAGGGTGACTTGCTTGCTCCATTTGTTAATGGGGTGACGTAGCATATGTCCAGCCCATCTCCATTTTTGGGCGTCTATGCGGGTGAGAATGTCCGTGAGTTGTGTTCTTGTTCTTATGTCTGCGTTCCTGACTCTGTCTTTTATTTTTATGCAATATGCAATACTTAATATTGTATTCATCGTCGCCGCGACAAGGTGGCGGATGGTATATATTTTGTCAACCCTGTTAATATGGGTATCAAATGAAAGAGCTTGAAGAGTAGGAAACCAAGTCGAAATAAAATATTTTAATAAAAGCTTGTTTGTTATAAAAGATATTTAACTATTTTTTTTTTTATTGCTCCACACTAGGAGTTCTCTTGTATCGTGAGTATAGTTTACAAACAATACCTTAGACCCGAAGCAACTATCTGTAGATCATACAAATATTTATCAACCACTGACACATAACGCAGAAAGCCAGTTAGCCATTGCACTATTCGTGACGTCATTCGATTGTGAACTATCTATCTGTATGAGCACTCCATTTCCTATTCCATGACAGGAGCAGATCCTCAAACTATTGTAGTAATTAATATAAATGATGTAGAGGGACAAATGTTCTATAAGGGCCCGTTCACACGAGCTACTTTTAGCATCGGCGACTAGCGATTTTGCGATAGCATCGATTCTGCAACACGTTTTAGCGACTCGCTTCGTCCGACCGCGGTTGCTAAATCGCGCGATTTAGTGACTGCATTGATGCTGCATCGCGATTTGGCGACTCATTGCGTCCGATCGCGGTTGCTAAAAGTATGGCGAGTGAACGGGGTAGCGATCGATCACTGCATCTAGCTTCCGATCGCTAGTCGCCGATGCTAAAAGTAGCTCGTGTGAACGGGCCTCCGAGTCGCTGGTCGACGATGCTAAAAGTATCGCGTGTCAACGAGGTAGCGATCAATCGCTGCATCTATGTAGCTTCCGAAAAGCGACTGAATCGCTAGTCGCCGATGCTAAAAGTAGCTCGTGTGATCGAACCCTAAGTACGAACTTAGTCCCTATCTTCATGTCTATCCCTCAAAGTTATCTGAACGTTACACCGGCTGACAAGGGTCTATCAAGTTGGACTTAAGTTTCCCTTTGAAACAACTCGAGCAATCATTTTTAATAGGGTTATGTCATTGTTACTGAATAATTATGATTTAAGATTCGGAAATGATGGTTAGTTTCATTGTGAATGAGTTGGGAGACCTTGAATATTATTTTGAGGAATTTGAAGTAGGTAATCTGATAAACTGGTGTCTTAGGCAGGCCGCACATGTAAGGATTTCGCGTCAGGTTCCCTGATACGGTAATCGGATCAGGGCACCCGAAGGCGTCAATTCCATACGATAGAACGGTGCGCCGCACACGATCGATTCTGACCGTACGGTTAAGAAACTTAACGTCCAATCCGAATGCATGGGCAGTGCGTCGGGTCGACCCGACTGGTCATAAAACCCAATCGGGTACCTGAAGGCGCACTTATGTGATTAGAAGTTTACTCTCCGGAAGCATTAACATTTTCTTCAGGAAAACTCAAATGAACGTATTGATCATGCGATCCTCAATAAATAAATCCAGCCCTTTAATGTCCCACTGCTGGGCACGGGCCTCTTCTCGGAATGAAAAGAGTTGGATCTTGGCCTTAGTCCACCACGCTGGCCTATTTGGCCAAGTGCGGGTTTGCGGACTACACACACCATCGAGAACTTTATGATGCCTTCTCAGCTGTGCAGGTTTCCTCACGATGTTTTCCTACACCGATAATGAATAGAATAGAATAGATCTTTATTTCATGTAAACCAAATACAGGCACTTAAGAAATGTCGAGACTCTAGGTGCGTGGTTCCAAATAGTAGGTCCTATGGAGAAGAACCGGCAGGAAACTCCACAGTGCAAGTTACTACTACTAATTAAATTGCGATCCCCACATTAATTCGAAAAGTCGACGATGCGGGCCAGGATTGAACTCATTTTACTGCTTTTATTGATGCTTGAATTAATAATCCAACTTTAAATTTTACAATCTTGTCATGTACCTATATTATATATGCAACTATTTCTCGTTTAAATCATACCAAGCTACGAGTAAAAAATTTTGACTGCATAGGTACTAAAAGAGGGTTACTTAGCCCGATAGGGCTGTCACTCAAATTTAAACGCCGCTTTCATGATTGAAAAAACGATTGTTGGATGTTAAAGCCAATAGTTTTCTTGTTACCCAAGGGTTAGAGGAAGGTTGGGGAAAATTTTGGGGAGTGCATTTGAATGATTTGACAGATTTTTGATTGGTTAAGGGGGAGTTGTGATATTTTTTACAGAGAAGCATTCTTGTCACGCCTATTATCATAAATACCTATCTATCAATAAATTGTCAAGGGTTCGAGGTTCTCAATTCGACTGGTTTTTTTTAGGTATGTTCACTCAGTTTCATCGTCGCTAATTATGATCCGAACTTTTTTTTTTTCCTTTGAAAAGCTGGCGGAAGCTGCTGCTCTATAGGTACAGGGTGTTTTTTTATGTAGTGCATAAAATTTGCACAGTTATTCAGTGTCCGTTCACAAATGTATTCGCAGAACTAAAATTCACTCCAAAACAAACCCAAAATTTTATTTTGTATTGCTTGCGCTAGTAAATTATGCGTCCCCCCCATACCTACTAAGTCGAATTGTCGTTTTGTTTAAAGTGTATCCCAATACTGCAGTTGCATTTAGGAACAGAGACTGAATCACTCTACAAATTATGCGCACTACATAAAAAAATACCCTGTACCTATTGGTATTTTATGTTTTAAATAATTAGGCTGTGTAATATTTAAGTTTAGTTAAAAAGGTGTATATAAATACATGATATTAAATATCTTATGTTTTATTATAGTCTATTAGTCTATTATGCCATCCGCTCAGCCGTTTTCGCGTAATTATAATTAACAACACGATAATTAATCGACGACACGGTTGGCGAAGTGGCTAAACAATTAGCTTTCTGCGCTACGTGCTGCGGGTTCGATCCCCGCACGGAACAAATATTTGTATGATCTACAGTTAGTTGTTTCGGGTCTGGTTGTGTGTGCATGTGAGATGTAGGTATGTTTGTAAACTGGACCCTCGATACAGGAGAAATCCTAGTGAGGGGCAATGTTTAAAAAAAAGAAAGTACAAACATCTAAATATCATCACAAACTTTTAAATTTATATTATAATGTGATAGATTTATGTGATAGTGATTATTGCTGCTCGTCACCGTGAAATTTCTCCGGAAATTCCGAGAATTTCAATTTTCAATTCTTGTTTAACATTGCTTTTATCCAATTCCCTGTAATTTCAGGTTCAAATCCCTTTTATTACGCTCCAAATATTCCATTACCCCAATCAACCAATTTACGTAACTTGGTTTGCATATCTAATAGTTATTCGGTTCAAATTATAGCAACCTTCACAGTCTTAATAATCTAGGTCCTCTTTGCATAGAGCCATGGAAGTAGGACGATGGTTCTTCTAAATTCGCATTTTAAATAAGGGTCGTCCAAAATTTGTATACAGGGTGTAAGTGACATCGTACCGAAAACTCATACCATGGATTCAGTACATGATATCTACTGGAGCACTCAGCGTTAGAATTTTGCGTCGGTCTCATCAATTTTTTTACAATTTTGTTCGCAGATTTTTTAGTTAGGTATAAAAACTGTGAACAAAATCGTAAAAATTTTGAAGAGACCGACTCAAATTTCTTTTGGTTATAGGTCCAGTATCATGTACTGAATCCATAGTATCAATTTTCCTTACGATGTCACTTACACCCTGTATATATACATATATTATAAATATATATATATAAATTTGTATATAGAAGGTGAAGATTGAGAGTGAGACACTCAGTCGGTTTTTTCTTTTTTATATTGAATCTGAAATATCTATCATTTCATCATTATCATTCTCCATTTTATTTGGGGTTGGCGTTATAATATATATATGACGGGGAATGGGATATGTTGGCAGCACAGCCGTCATCAGTATGGTTTTCTGGTAGAGGGTTCATGGCGTAGGTTTTCAAAATAGAGTCTACACTTCTCACAATCAATTTTATTTCACCGTAGGTATAATTAGTACAATTAAAACAATAAAGAACAGAGTTCACCAGCGATCTCGTTAGGAGGGTCCGAAGTACTCGGCGGCTACCAGAGAAAGTGAGCCTCCTTCCAAGCTCCAACCGCAAACGTCAGTCCGCCCCTCCTAACGATTCCGCTCACGTGACTTGTGACGTCACGGCGTAACTCTGTTCCGTACAAGATAATCAATTGAGTGTCTTTTTATTGCGGAATTATCATAATCGCCGACACGGCCATACTGACAAGTCACACGTCCTCGTGTGCTGTACCTGGCGACAAAACAAAATGCATTTGTAGACAATATAAGATAGCTCGGCCTACCTGACCTCAAACAATGAACTTGCATTTGAAGAAATACGACAAGATTTTGAAAGGTCAAATGAAAATAACTAGCACACAATATCAATGCACCAAGTAATAACAATAGTCAAACAATAGTTCACCAGCCCTTCTCGCTGGTGAAACAAATGGGTCAGTAACAGCCCTTCTCGCTGTCTGCCCAACATAGATGGGACAGTACCAGTCCTTAGACCTGGCAAGCCCAGTAACAAAAGGTCACTATCAGTCCTTCACACTGATAAGCCTGAAAGAGGACGCACGTTACCGGGCCTTCTCTCCGGTAAGTCGTCCGCTTTACATACTTTGTGCATTTACATTAATCGGAACGAGTTGATGGGCCTTCACCCGCATCATCTAGATCCAACTCTTCACTACTAATTACGTCTAATTCGCTGGGGACATGACCTTGTGGCATCCTTCTTATGCGATCATGAGCGTACTTGTATGTTCTGTTGCCAGTTAAAGATTTTAAAACATAGCGATCACCTTCGAGCAATTCGATAACTTTAAAAGGACCTTTGTACTTTGGATCAAGTTTAACTTGATTTCGTTCCTCATTTTTAATGAGAACTAAATCGCCAACATCAAACTTTACTAGTTTGGCTTTATTTTTATCAAAACGGGACTTCTCATAGCTAGCATTTTTTTCGATATTCCGCGCCGCTTGTTCTCTCGCGTTTTCTATGTCAATAACGTGTTCACTATCATCGGCACACAAAAGACTAAGTGGTCTTGCTACTTTTCCAATAAAAAGTTCTAAAGGACTCGACTTAGTTACACGATTAATAGTGCAATTTAATGCTAACTGCACATCCTCTAAACCATCCTGCCAAGACCTATCAGAAGCTTCAACAGATGTTAACATGCCCTTTAACGTTCCCATCACTCTCTCAACCTGCCCGTTAGCTCGACAAGAACCCGTTGCGATTAAATGTAGAGCAATACCGTGTGATTCACAAAAAACCTTAAAATCCTTGCTAGCAAAGCAACGGCCTTGATCAGCTATTACGCGGCTGGGAGCACCGAAGAGAGATATGCTAGATTTTAATGCCTTAATTACACTAGGTGCATCGATTCGCAACGTATGGTATAACAAAACGAACTTTGTGAATGCGTCTATAAAAACGATTACGTATTCTTTGGTATCGTTTTTACCACTAAGTTTACCGGTTATGTCCGCGTGTATAGTATGCCATGGAACACGCACCTTTGGTATAGGATGTAGTTCAGCTTGCACCCTACCCGAACCTGACTTAGACAATTTACACGTAATGCAGTTGTCTACGAACTTTCGTACGTATTTGGACATATTTTCGAACCAGTAATGTTCATAAAGTTTTTCAACCGTTTTCTCCCAACCAAGATGCATTACTGCTTCGTGAACATGATTTACTATGGACCACCGAAACGCGCGTGGCACGATAGGTAAACAACGCGTGCGATTGTTTCTTTGGATTTTACGAAACAATACTCCAGAGCGTATCTCATAAGTTTTAGCATCATCGAGTGGTAACTGATTCTCTTTAAGCTTAGAAACAAGACTTACAATTTCTGGGTCACGAAGTTGTTCTGCTAAAAGCCAATTTTCGGGTAAATTAGCGATATCGACACGTTTTTGCTCTATTTTTTGGACACTAACTTTTGATGAGGCTTGAAGAGGATTACGAGACAGAAAATCTACGTGGCTCATTAATTTTCCAGGTCTATAAACTATCTCAAAATCAAAGGCTTGGAGAAAAGCCCACCAACGGTGTACTCTAGGTGTCAGGTCAAGTTTATTATGAGAAGACTTCAAAGAATTGCAATCGGTTACAACGGTAAAATGACGACCTTGCAAATAATGTCTAAAATGCTTTACAGCGTTCACCACGGCCAAGGTTTCCAGCTCGTAAGAGTGGTACTTTGCCTCCATATACGTGGTGCGCTTGCTAAAGTATTCGACTACGTGCAATTTACCGTTAGCCTTCTGAAAAAGGATTGCACCATAGCCTTCAGCACTAGCATCAGTATGCAATTCCGTGGGGAAGTCAGGGTTGAAAATCATAAGGACAGGTTTACTAGTTATGAGTGAAATTATTCGCTGTCTAATTTCCTCATGTTGCGGTTTCCAAACGAACACTTTCGATGAAATAAGCAGAAACAATGGAGTCATAATTTGTGAAAACCCGGAAATAAATTTTCTGAAATAAGACGCTAGTCCAATAAACTGCCTCAGTGTGTGAATATTTTCAGGAGGTGGTAACTTGGTAAGAGCTTCAGTTTTTCGCGGGTTAGGCCTAACTTCACCAGCAGAAATTTCATACCCAAGAAACTCTACTCGACGTTTTAAAAAGGAACATTTAGAGGTATTAAGTGAAAATCCAGCTTTAGTCAAAGCCTCCAACACTTCACGCAATCTTTCTAAACCCTCGCTTTCATCTCGTGATGGAATTAAAATATCATCCATGAACAGAACAGCGTAGGAGTATACCAGATTGCCTAAAGCATTTGAAGCAGCACGTTGAAAAACGCTAGGGGCGTTGCGTAACCCGAAAGGCATAGTAAGGAATTCGTATTGCCCATCCGGAGTCACGAATCCAGTACGTTCAATACTCTCTGCATTAACTGGTATTAAATTAAAACCACTAGCACAGTCTAAACAACTAAAGAAATTAGCCCCAGATAACCTCGTAATCAAATCAGAAATTAAAGGCAAAGGGAAACGATCGGGTACAGTATTCCTATTAAGTTCGCGATAATCTACGCACATACGATCACTACCATCGCGCTTTTTGACTAGTAGAATGGGACTTGCAAAAGGCGAACAACTAGGACGGATAATTTTAGCCTCTAATAGTT
Organism: Allophyes oxyacanthae; assembly: GCA_932294325.1. NCBI lineage: Eukaryota > Metazoa > Arthropoda > Insecta > Lepidoptera > Noctuidae > Allophyes > Allophyes oxyacanthae. Next base: position 6,367,258 of record OW028633.1, on the reverse strand, counting down.
CATTAATTTTTGTACGAACGATTTGCCGCTCATCTGGACTTAATCGATAAGGACGACGTTGAACGATACGATTTGGATCGATTAACCGAATATTTAATTCACCGGTTGTAACACGTGTTTTTGGTAAACCATTTACAAAATAATCCGAATAGCTATTCAATAACATCATTAAATCTTTATTATTGTCTGAAGAGATATCCGTATCAACATCATAAAAATAATTTTTCGAGGGTACTTCACAAACATTAATTTCCTTTAATTTTGTTATTGTCAAACTAGAATCGGTCATCGTAATCGTAAAGCCTAAATTTAAAATATCACGACCTATCATTACGTCATACTTTATAGTATAGTCGGGCAGAATGTGAAACAAAATAGAAAGGTTATTCTTATCAATAATAACGCTACTCAGAATTTGTTCGATACAACAAATAGTGGAGTTACCAATGCCAGTTATGTGAACAGAATTATGAAATCGTGTGCCGTGTAATTTGTTAGCAATACTGAACTTCACGAGAGAACATTCGGCTCCGGAATCAAAATAAAATGAATACGACTCACCGTGATGTTCCAGTTGGCCCGTTACACCTCGCATCTCACAGTACTCGACTCGACGCTGTTGTGATGAGCCTCCAGCACCTGCATCACCACCGCCTGTCCCGTTCGCAGCGTTCTTGTTGTGTGGTCCAAACTTGGGGCAGTGGACAGCAATGTGCCCCTTCTCGCCACAAGTGAAGCATATGACGTTCTTCTTCATGCTGGAATTATTTGCTGACGAAGAACTTGCTGGATGATGACGTGACGGCTTCGAAGGGTCGTGTGCAGTGGACGTTAGACTGGACTTTCGTTTGCGACAATCGATCAGTTTGTGACCAGTTTTGCCACAATAGTGGCATGTCACATGTTCGGATGTAGGTTTGGAACGTTTGTTTCCTGGTGCACTGGTGTCATAGTCATTGTGTTTGCGCTTCAAATACGAAAACGACTTCAACTCTTGCAATAATCGACTTCTGTTAGGGACTTCGGTCGTATACGCTAGACGATGAAGCCTATTGTCGAACTGTGAAGTGTGAGCAAGTACATACGATATGGCGATTTCTTCAGCGGTAAGATTTTTCCATTTTGCCATCACTGACGTCATTAATCGACTAGCATATGCAGCCAAACATTCTCCTTCCCTTCCGTTGTTAATGTTGATTAGAGTAGCCGCTGTAGTTTCAGCACAATCATAGCGAGCAAGAAATAGCTCCTTGAAATAATTCCAGGTCATACCTGAGTGCGACACCTGCGACAACCACGGAGAAGCACTGCCTTTCAAAGACTTGCTGAGCACAATTATTAAGGCACCTCCTTCCAGCGGCTGTTCTTCCATGCAAATATCGACGGTTGAGCACCAAGAACGTGCATCGGCGTCACTGGAGTCAGGATTGAACTCGGGGAGTGTTGGTGTGCGCTGACGTGGTTTAATGGCTTCAATCAGCTCCATCATGTTCCGTTGCTGGAGTTCAAGCATTTTTTGCCACTGATTTTCGTGCGTCGACTGTTGTGGAGCCCGGGTTAATCCCACTTCTGATGACGGGGAATGGGATATGTTGGCAGCACAGCCGTCATCAGTATGGTTTTCTGGTAGAGGGTTCATGGCGTAGGTTTTCAAAATAGAGTCTACACTTCTCACAATCAATTTTATTTCACCGTAGGTATAATTAGTACAATTAAAACAATAAAGAACAGAGTTCACCAGCGATCTCGTTAGGAGGGTCCGAAGTACTCGGCGGCTACCAGAGAAAGTGAGCCTCCTTCCAAGCTCCAACCGCAAACGTCAGTCCGCCCCTCCTAACGATTCCGCTCACGTGACTTGTGACGTCACGGCGTAACTCTGTTCCGTACAAGATAATCAATTGAGTGTCTTTTTATTGCGGAATTATCATAATCGCCGACATATAATATATACATTTATAATATATATCTTTTTGTTCCATTCATCTATCAGACGTCATTTCCAGATTCACTTTCTTAACATTCATGTCATGTTTCACACATAGCATTCTGCTCATAAACTTAGAATATTTCCGCTTCCCTCATAAATCTATGATTCTGCTGGTGAAAGAATTTTTTATTCGGTGCAGTAAGTTTTTAAGTTTATCCATTACAAACAAACAAACAAACAATCATACAAAATATCAAATCTTTTCTCTCTTTATTATTAGTTTAGATGCCACTGGCATAAAAGTCACACCACTTCACTTCGTGAGTTAAATGATCTCTAATTCAAATCGTAATTTAGGTCACAATCTAGATAGTGATTCATTAAGCTAGAATCAGATCACATTAGATCCAACCCATTAATGAGTTTAATGCGATCGTTTCAAATGACCCCATCACATTAGTTCTGGATAAGTATAAAATTGAGATTCCTAAAGGTACTTACGACAGTTTTATTGCCTTAAATGGCCTATGACCTTTCTCAGTTGATATAATGTGCAATATATTTGATTTTGTTAACATATGGACAGAATCAGACGTATGCGCCGACCCCAAATTGGTCTTATCGCTTATAGCGATATTTTCTAGACAACCTTTGGATGGGCAAAAAGTTATATATGTAGCGACATTTAGTGATAAATGAAATAGCTACTTCCAATATATCAAATGGCAATAAACTACGCCAGCGTTGCATATCAGAATTATAGCGGCAACGAAGATACTACATGGCACTATGAATAACCTAACCATCAAAAACCCCCGACTCCAACTAGAAAAAAAATATTATAGTTTTAAAAAAACTATAGAACACGCTTTAGTCGTCCAAACTGAACGTGTGTGCAAAATTTCAGCTCAATCGGAAACCGGGAAGGGGGGCAATTTTAACTTCCAAGATTTTCTTAGATAGTTAGTTACAGGCGAAGCTAATAAAAGCGTGTTAAAAACAGCTGTAACTTTTGAACGGCTGAACAGATTTTCATGAAACATAGCTAAAATGATTTCCAATTAAACTAGCTTGTAATTTAAAAAAAATGCATTGAAATCAGTCCATCCGTTTTGGAGCTACGATGCCACAGGCAGACACAGATACACACTACAAACTTATAACACCCCTTTTTTTTGTCAGGGGTTAGAAGTGTTTACAGCATAGCGTATATACAAATATCCAACGTCCGATCAACCATCGGGCTTCGGCCTACCAGGCACATTTCACCTCGACTGGTCGGAGGATCCTCCCTTTTCAATGGAGGAACACATACCTCGTTCCTTCATATTTATATACAGTGTAAATAAACGCAGTCTGAATATAATTTGTTCACAATTAACTACTGAATTGATTTCAGAAACTTTTAACATAGGTATTTTTTCAAAAATATATGAAATTCGCCAAGCAGAACGGCGGTCGATTGAGCCGAAGAAAATTAAATCTTATTTCAAGATAGTAAGACTCAATTTTAAATGCACTAAACAATGCTAGGCTCAAATCAGATTTAGCAAAAATAATAGTTTAAAAAAAAACTTAAGTTTTGGTTATCGATTTATGCTTTAACTAGATAGTCTAATTGAGGGGTTTAAATTACACGTTGTATATTTGTTACATTGGTCCATCCGCTAAGATATCTTCATTGAACCCACGACCAAGGACTCGGTAAGTCGACGACTGGGCGACCATTACTAGGTACACTAAAAATTGTACACTAAGAAATTTTATTATTGTACTGTTTCAGTTTGCTAAATAGACCCTAGTGCTTACTTTACGTATTTGCATAACTATGTGGATTCCAACAACAAAATTTCAGCTATAAACAACGAAGGCCCAAGAACTTACAGTAAAAGCAAAATAAAAGTATACATTATGAATTCTTTCCCGCATTTTTGCGAACACGACACCGTGCGGCAATATGGAGATTTTAAAATTGAAATTTATATTCCTTTAGGAGCAGTTAAAATTGTGACCGTGGGTGTGTACCCGTAATTTTGGCACGTAGTGTAACTGTCGTGGTACAATATTAAAATTGGACATACAGTAAAACTGGGAGTATGTGCCCTTCCCCCAGAGATAACCGGTGTGTTAGTTTGTTCTCTTCTCATACATTCCAGATAGGTAGGCAGATATACAAAAATAAAGTTACTTGTGTTCCAAAATTGAATGCTTACTTTTTTTTATATATATTTTTCTCGTATGGACACATGTTTGAAAATGTCAGCCAGCCAGCAAGGTTGGAAATGGAGCCGACTACCCTATCTGCGCAAGATGTAATACACTTCATTGCACACCAGAAAGAGAAGGAAAGATACAATGAATAGAAAAAGAGATGTACAAAGGGCGATCTTATCGCAGTTGGCGACAGTACTCCACATTCTATAGTAAAATGTCAAAATGTCATATTTTACTATAACTCCCTAACATACATATATACCTACAGTTGCTGTGTTTCCATTTGTGTTTTATTTGTTCTGCTGCTTATTATGGCGACCGTGTGGCTTAATTATTGGATTTTATTATTCAATTTCATCCGTATAATGTAGAAACACCTAGGTATTTTTATGTAAATTCTCGCCACAAAGAGTGTTGCGTTTCACTACACTAAAATTTGCATATAAGTTGAGTTCTTGAATGAGTCTATTATGAAATACTTTGGATTTTTTTTATAAGTAGGGAGTATTTAGTTTTGTATGGTAATAATTTCTTCTGTATCGATGGTATAGTCTCGCAATAACTATTGGTAGATCACACAAATATTTGTTCCGTGCGGGGATCGAATCCGCGGCACGTAGCGTAGAAAGTTAGTAACTATTAAGTATAGTATAGTATAATATATAAATATAGTATAGTATAGTATATAATATATATAATATAGTATAGTAGTATATATAGTATTAATTAAGTAATGTTTAGAAAATTAATTTTGGATTTTGAATTTTATTTTATATCTAGTATATCAACGAAGTCTATTCTTTTTACGCTGTACTGAAATAAATTTTATGATGACTTATACCCATTTTTCGTGTGCACCACAGAATTATACATGTGAGATCCGCAGCCTCTGAAACTTTTACTAATACTTCGCATCGCCATTTAGAAAAAAATATAGAAATAATCGAAACAGATTACCAGTTGTTTGGTGTCGGGCGTTAAAAGAACAACGTTGTGTACAAATTCGATAGATGTGCGCGGCTGTAATGAGCGCGTTTCTCATTCGATCCGCGCGCTTGCTACGTTGTTTTAGCGTTTGGCTAGGAAGTTAGAGAGTTTTCTGTATAGCAGCGTTTTTTTAGAAACTGGTAGTGCTAAGCTTAGAAAAGGATACTGAATATCATTGACTGGTAAGTTTTTAATTGCTCATTTAGCGGTGGAACTGAATATAGACGTACGGCTAGATTTTACATCCATTTAGCGAGTTCAAACATTTTTGCAGAGTAGCAGCCATCTTGCAGTGATAGCCTAGTGGTCGAACGCTCGCCTTCCATGCAGGAGGGCCTGAATTCAAACCCAGCCCGCAGCTCTGACTTTACGGATTCATGTTTCGCATTAATGACACTCGCAAGCTTTACAACTGCTACGTACGTAGCCGCGCGCCTACGTGCGTAGCAGTTGTGCTGCTTGCTGTACTACGCTACACGTAGCGTCTTGTTGCACAACGCACATAGTTACAACGACTACGGGCTGATATAGAACGCGCGTTGACGCGCCGCAATGTTCGTCACGCCGGATGTGAAAGAACTCTTAGGTCTCTTAGGCAACTCACTAAATAAAAAAACATATTTCTCGCTATGTTGCCACTCCACGCTAACTCTAAGCCCCAACTATTAGGGATGCAAGAGCAAAAAAACCAGCAATATACAAGCAACGACGCACGTGACTTGGAGCAGCGATTGTGTCTAATGACGCCGTAATGTTGGTATAAAAGTGGCACAAACAGATTTAACGAGTGTTTGACTAATGCTTTTTTGACGTTTGTATGAATAGTTTGGGATTTGGTGAAGGAAACATTGCGGTATATGCATAAACTTTAATGACTTACACGATTGTTGCTTATTTATACTCATAGATGATAAATAAACTAACTCAAGGACCCGTGTCGCGTTCAGTCAGTGGAACGCTAAACTATAGTTTACAATCGATACTGATTTGTGCCTAGAAAAGCACGTTATACTTTCGATCACGGTAGTCATATGAATTCCCTAGACAATCGTTAATTCATTACGAGTCATCAGTTGCCTGAAAAGTCTGATAACGGTCGGTATCTTCCAATAATCGAGTTGCGGTGGTCACATGACAGTCGTTCCGTGTAAAATACTGGTATTTAGCCGCATCTGGTTAGACTAGAAATTAGGGATGGGCCCAATATTCGCTATTTGTTCGGTATTCGACATAATACTTGGCAGGTTTACTGAATATCAGTATTCGGCTGAATATTCGGCTAAAATGCCAAACATTCTGCCGAATATACTTACTTATTAACGTCACGGTAACATGTCCAAGTTCCATCTTTTTCGCCCACTCATCGGTTTTGGCTGTGTATTGAAATTTAATGATTTTCCATGCAGAATAAATGCAATTAGTTGATGTAATATTAGGCCCAGAGCGAGATGGTTACTGGATGGAAAGGCCGTGCACTTCAACAAGCTCGACATATAATGACTTGTAATTTTGTAACGCTTGGTAAATCCTGCCGAATATTCGGTTAGGTAAACTTTTTACCGAACATTTGGCTGAATATTCGTATTACGTGAAAGCCATATTCGGCCCGTCACTACTAGAAATCGCCCCCAAAGTTGGGGAAAGGCTAGACAGATGAGCTGATGTGCACTAACCGCCATTCAGTGTTGCATATTTTACGCGCGTGGCTACACGTAGGATAGCCATCTAAACTGAGGATTAGCCGAGGTCCTATTGTCAAAAAATATAAAAAGAAAACCCCCCAGATATCATTTAGTTTTGGTGCTCACGGAACGGGAAACGGGAAACTATAAAACTACAAAAAATCAAGTCATTTAATATTGGACTATTAACTTCTACTACAACATCATCTACATAAAACCACATACCATTACGAACTTAGGAAGCCAAATGAAAGCAATAACTATTAAGTAAAATTATTGATATTTTCCTCCGGGGATAATGTCTAAAATCCTATCTAATAGCATAGACGTTTCCGTACCCAACCCATGGCGAAAACAAGGGATTTACATTCCATTATTATGGCGTCCCGTAAAGGAGAACTACTGGCGATATTGGAGTTCTAATTTGAAATAAAATGTTCTGTTGGTAGTCAATGCTTTTTTGGTATGGTTGTGTTTATTGCCTTTTTAAATAGACTGTTAGATACTTGTATTTGAGAAGAAAATCAGACAAAAACTATTTAATTTGTTAGAAGTTGCAGTACGTTTGATAGTTTTTGACAAATATTTTGGAAATATCGTAAGCCACATGACTCATTCCTTGATAGGTCAATAGGCTAAGCAAATGCTGCTACTGAGAGTTTTCAAATAGAAAACCCCAAGAAAATTTTGCCCGAACTGAGAATAAAACCAGTTAGCCATAAATAAAAATAAATCTGCTAAACCTATTGCTGTCCACTGCTCGTCAAAGCTCTCAATGTCTGTAATCACAAATGCTGCATGAGCAGCCAGGTAATCGCGAAGACCTAGTTCTCTTGCATCGATAGTAATGACTAGATTTTTGTATGCCACTACGGTAGCAAACAAGCCTGCGGCCCGCCTGATGGTAAGCGGTTACCGCAACCTATGGACGCTTGCAACACCAAAGCGCATTGCCGATCGTTAAAAATCTTTCCACTCCCTTTTTGAAGAACCTCATGACGATGATGATGTCTCTTCGGAAATCTTTGGTGGGGAGCTGATTCTACAACCTGAGCGTGTATGGGAGAATAATCCTGCGAAACCGCACAATACAAGACCAAGATCGATCTCCATCAATTTCTTCAGCAACTTGTCAGTTAGCGGCAATATGCTACACGTATAGAAGAACTTAACGTTTATGGAAGCTGAAGCCGGGCTTGCAATGCGAAAGGATAATGAGCAAGTAATAGCCGAGCGGAACGGAGTCCAACTAGCTAAAATAGGTTTTATCTTCCACTATGAAAGAGTTTCGACCACTTTTATATTTTGCCTTCCACTGCAAAAGAGAAATGAAAGCGAGGAATTAGCGTATTAGCATCACTATGTAATTTTTGATTTCTAGTCGAACGGAGGAGTTTCTAGACAACACTTCGTTTGCTTAAGCGGAACTAGTTCGTTATTATTACTTTTTACTATTTTTACTCGTTCAGTCCACTCCGCTAGACTCTTTCTTGGTAGAAGCACTTCTATGAAGTTTACTCCGTACGGAACCCGCTCCGCTGCCAGTGGAAGCCCGGCTTCACTATACACTTTTCCTACACCCAATTTAATCTTAATGTGAACCCTCCAGTTTCTTCAGTAATCGTGGCTTCCGACCATTTAACTGGGACTTTAGATACAAATCGCCTGTTTAAACCAAACGCTATTTCACAAATTCCAAAACAAAATTGTTTTGCCACCAAAACGTGAACACTAAGAATAAATAACATTAAACTTTGTAATTATCTGTCCCTTTCTAGCTTGTTACTAATTCAAATGACAGAAAGAGACGCCAAATATTTTGTCGTTACGAGATACTTATCTACAAAAGAAAATAATGATAGCAATTACTTCAAAACCTTCATTTATAAAGAGAAGGGGTATTTAAAATTGTGAGTTGCCTTAAAATATTAATAAGACAGTTTGGACATGTCATAGGCCATCTATAAAACAACGAATTAAAAAAAACATCGTAAGGAAACCTGCACACCTAAGAGGACTCCATATAGTTCACGATGGTATGTATAGTCCGCCAACCCGCACCAGACCAGTGCAGAGTAGTTGACTAAGGCCTAACCCTTCTCATTCTGAGAAGAGGCCCGTGCCCAGCCAGTAGGATAGTAATGGATTGAATTATCACGCTAATATTATAAATGCGAAAGTAACTATATCTCTGTCTGTTTGTTACCTTTTCACGACTAAAAGGCTGTACTGATCTTGACGATATTTAAGAAAGAAATAGCGTGCATTGTGAGCAAGGAATTAGGTAATTTTAATTTTGTTTTATAATTTTTTAAATCGCCATTTCTGTCGTCCACATGGACAGAGCTAAGTACAGATAAGCTTTTCTTCTGTCGATTTGACATGACCTTTCTCAGAAGAATTGCTCAAGCTGAGCTGTTTCGAAATATAAGCCAATCAGCAAGGCTCAATAAACAGTCCGGTTCAGTTGAAAATCAGCGCCGGGCATTGAAGTCTGGCAAACGCTGAACCGAACCTTTTTGGTGCAGCCGGGAGGCCCACATGATTGTGGTATATCCTACATATATATGTACTTTATATAATATCTATCGGTCTTATTCCAAAACACGAACTAAATAAAGTACGGTAGTTGTTACCAGGTTTAAACCAGGTACTAAGTAAAACGTTATTATAAAATCAAGTTTATCACCTAACGATGGACTATCTATGGTACTAAAGATAATCCGCCGAGACCCCTAGTTTATCTCCAGACTAACTTTAGTACTCGTGTCAAATTTGACAGTTGACTATATATTTGAGGTTAGAGATGATTTTATTTTGTGTGTTTATTAATAAAAAATCGGTAAAAATCGTACAAATGGATATAAACATGATTGACTTGATGGATTTGGACATGCTGGAGATGTCTCAGCGACCTGATAGACGTGATAGTGTGAATCCATTTGAATTGAGTGACGAAGATTTTAGATATAACTATAGGCTCACAAAACGTTTCGGTGAAAAAATTGTGGACATTTTACGTGAGGATTTAGCCCACGACCCTCGCGGATGCCCATTGCATCCTGAAATTCAAGTGGTGTGCGCATTACGCAACTGGGCTCGCCTTGAAGTAAGTACTAGATAGGTATTTACTCCACGGTCGTTGCTAAGATATCTAGACTAAAAGCTAAAATATACAAATTATTGTTTTATTCGTAGATTCAAGATGACGCAGCTGATTTACATGGTGTTGCAGCCAGTTGTCAGCAAATCAAGTAAAAAGGTAGCGGAAATTTTGTCACAAATGTCCAGAAGATTTATAAAAATGCCTGCTACTTTAAATGAACAGGAGGAAACCATTAGGATATTCCGAAGCATTGCTAGTTTTCCTACAGTAATTGGCGCAATTGATTGTACTCGCATAAGAATGTACAGAGTAAAGAAAATCAATGCTATTATGATCAAGATCAATTCTTTATAATAATGAAAAATTATATAAACTGACTTTGTTGAAGTGAGTATGTTTAACGCTACGCTAGTCCAGTATTGATGAAAATAATAATAAATAATATTATTAAGTGAATAAGAAATTTTATTTAATTCCCTTTTTCTTCTTCTGTTGTTCCATTTTATTTGTATCGCTCATGATATAAACCATCCGCAAAAAACACATAATCCACTTATTGCCACAAAGTAGTGAAATACTTGAGCAATTTAGTTAGGTATCCATAATTGAAATTATCGCGGGACGCTCGCATACGTACCACTACGCTTCGTTTCACGCTAGTGGTTAAAAACATAACAACTCGATTATAAAAAGAGCTTCAAACGTATTAGTTGTGCTTGTTCAATAGATCGAAATTAAACAAAGAACAATTTATGATATATTTTTGTAGTGATAAATAATTATTTATGCATTTAAAGTGAGACGATAATATCAACATTTAAAGAAACGGAACGTTGCATCGAATGGAGCCTGTATGAACGAATGAATGATTGTCATTTTCTGTTGTTATCTGTGGATATTATTTAAACCTAGGAACAAGCATACCAATGGAAGTATTATTTTTAAAACGAAGAAATAACTGCCATACTTTTCGTTTTATCTTATGACAATTTTCTCTGTAAAAGAAAGTGACAGCAACATAACTTCAACGTCATCTTGAAAGACAAAGTGTCAGTTGTTGAGTCGGCTTGGTATCCGCGCGGCTACCACTTCAGGTTCACGATAATTGCAATTTGCTAAGTTTCAGTGCTTTATTGTGCGGAATATAATATAAATTCGATTTCCTAATTTAACATGGCTTGTGTAGCCCTTGGTTGCAAAGGCCGAATGGGCGTATTAAGTGAAAGCAACAATAGGACATTTTTCCATCGGTAAGTATTGATTTGATTATTTAAGTTTTTACTTGTAGTTTGTTGTCAATTTTGCTGTAGGGATAAAGTAAATACAATATTATAACGGTTCGATAAAGTCATTTAGAGATTATTACCATAATATTTTTATAATTCGCCTAAATCGTAGTAACCTATGAGAAAATGACATTTGATATACTATTTTGATGGCACCTAGTTACGTACACTGTTGTCGATAGTTCGATTTTATCGATGTATTGTCGGGTTATAAATTTGTTGTTAAAACATGGATTTACCCTTGTTTTAATCAAATAAATACAAATTGTTAATTTGTAAGAAGAAGCTCATGTTCAGCATTGGATGATATATTTGATTAGCAACAAAAATTCTTAATATTTATATTATATTTTTGAACGCATCAATGGTATATTTCGACTAAATTATTATACTTTTTCAAACAACTTACAGAAATAACTCATTTATGTAATCGCAGGTCCCTCCAAATAATTTTAAAAAGATTCTGTTTAAGAGACTTTAATAGAATTTTCCTGTATCTTACAGTCAAACAATTAAATTATTAACCAAAATAAAAATTATTAACACACATATTGTTCATTTCTAGGTTTCCAAAAGATCCAGAGTTAAAGGAGAAATGGTTAAGAAACCTGAAAAGACATGAATGGGCACTACTCAAAGTCCTCGTAATGATAATTGGACATATGATAAAGCATAGATCTAACCAACTTCTCTGTGCTAGCTGCCACTAAAATGCATGTTTTTTGCATAACATGTACACCATCATCATCATCTGTGTAACATGTTACCCTTCACCCTAATTATTGCTTTGAACTTTATCATAATTTGATATAAACATGTGGCTTGTCAACATATTTTCCTTTCATATTTCCCGTGTTTTAGTTTTTAGTGTTTTCTCTAATAAATTTCCTATGCAAAAGCTATATTCTTGTTTTATTTATAGATATTTCAATAAAGTAACAACAACCCTGTAAAATTATATAAATTGCCAGCATAAATCCAACTGAAATTCAACATTGTTGGACCACTTCATAGTAGAGCATTTTGGTAGCGTTTGTTATAACGAACACCATTTTCCGACTTTCCCATAAGAGTAAGATTTTTTAAAATATTTTTCCTATTTACAATAGATCAAATATAAATTACATAAAGATCGGAGCAATTCAGAGGTTTCAGCAATATCTGGGTTAAGATGTTGAACAAATTGCTCACTATTTTAAAATTATAATATCGTTAAGTAAATTCCCATCTCTAGTTTGGATATATACAATAACTATTGGAAATATATCACACTGGCCACATTTGTATTAAAATGTAACCGGAGGAAATATATTCATCTCTTTTTTTCTTATGTCATAATCTCTTAGAGCGAGAAGTCAAACCGGTGTTAAAATTTCGTCTTAAATATGCTACTTCCATTGGTATGCTTGTTCCTAGATTTAAACCATGGACGTAACCAAGGACTATCTTTAGACTAACAAATCCTTGAATGGTCAGAGTTTTGTAATAAGGAGACATTTTAATCCAGGTACTAACGTTGTTACCGTAACAAACCTAGACTATTAAGTCCTGGTTTAAACCTGGTACTAAAATGTTTTTTGGAATAAGACGGTTAGTGATTATCTTAATTTTTGTTTTTTTGTTAATATTTATTTTTATTTTTGCATGTGTTTCCTTTATTTTACATCCAAATAAATTATTTTTCTTTCTTCTTTCTTTACAGGATGCGCCAGACATTGCTTATTGCTTAGGTATCGTTAGTCCATACTTAGAGAGCCATGTACCCCATTACCCATACCTCTGAAACTAAAAATCCATTTCACAACATTTCATACAAATTAATATTAATAAAGGTACCTACTTCAAACACGTTCAACATTTTGTTCAAAGATCGCAACCATGTCAAACATTTTAACCCTCACAAGTCATGAATTAAACTATAAATTAAGAGCAACAATGTATTGTTAATAATTTAATACCCGTCTCGCTCCATATTAACCTGAGTTTAATCCACGTTAAAACTTGACATGTTCGTTTAATAAAATTATATTTCAAATGTCTGAGCTTTATTCGTGAATTCATTGTTTCTTTGGAATCGTTTGTGAATTAATTTAAATATCTACCTTTGTTCAACCGACTTCAAAAAAAGGAGAGCGTTCTCAATTCGACATTTTTTTTATATGTTTGTTCACCGATATCATCGCCTATTGTCAACGAATCATTAAGAAAAACACTATTAAAAATAAACAAAATTGTTTATGTTCTCTCGTTGCACCATATTTACAGTCTATTCTATTCTATGCACGTAATCGTATACAGTGTAGTCCGCCAACCCGCACCAGGCCAGCGTGGTGGACTAAGGCCTAACCCTTCTCATTCTGAGAAGAGGCCAGTGCCCAGCATTGAGGAAAGTAGGTAGTGGGCTGAATTTATTTATTTTTATGTTAGTAACTGTAGTACTTTTTTACACAATACGAAGAAATTTGAAAAAAAGTTGAGCATCTCCGCACAAAACCAATTCTGTACAGTCTACGAACACATACAGTCTTTAAGCTCCAAATACCGGTATCATAAACTTTCTGAATACCGCAACTATTTTCCCATATTCTTCACGTTTGCAAAAGAATCTTAGATACACTTATTTTGCCTGTCGACTTGGTAGTGACGTAATAGACGCCGAAAAGTCTGCAGTCGCGGGGTCAACAGTCAGATAAACGTACAAACTGAGTTGTTTGTCGACAACTGTCCATGAGCTTGTAGTTATGGGGTTACGCCTCATAATATTATGCTGAGAATTTAGTGTGAAAAATACTAACACTGAATAAGGATTTTTTTATTTATTTTTTATTTCTCTACAATTATTATTCTCTAAAATAAGAAAAATAATAGTTATCGAAGGCCAATATTAAAAGTTTTCACAAGCACTTACAAGAGTAGAATAGATAGACAAAAGATAAATGTAGGTACACTACAGATTATTATTGATGAGAATACAATAAATTTTTTAATTTTATGAAGTCTTTTCAGGAATAAAAAAGTAATTACACACTTTTTTAGCTAGGAACACTGCTGAGAAATAGATTAACATCGACACTGACAAATTAAGATGTTTTTTCTGATCGCCATTAAATTTTAAAAAACTGCATATTCAACTCAAAAAAGAGGAGTGTTATAAGTTTGCAGTGTGTATCTACACTGCAAACTTATAACACTCCTCTTTTTTGTCAGCGGTGTATTAGGCTAATCATTATTTCACTTTTGTTTCTAAAAATGTTAAATTCACACTATCACAAATCCAACATCAATATTCACACATCTTTAGTCTTTATATATCAGCCGCTGTATATCACGGCCATTTCTAGATAATATCAAACACAATACGTTACGAGAATTATGGAGCTTGAAATGCAAAATCATAAAGCTTATACAACTTATTGTACCTACTCTTATTATGAATAGCTTTTACTTATAGGATCAGCCCTGAAATTGCGAAATAGAAATCAGCTGTTCTTTTTTTATAGTACCGAGGTGGCAAACCAGCTTGCGGTTTACTTGATGATAAGTGATCACCGCCACCCATGAACATCCGGAACACCAGAGGAGTCACTGATGCATTACCGACGTTTTAGGATGGTGTTAGGACAAAGGAAGGGATGGTGAATAAGGGAGGAATTGGGCCTACAGCGCTCCACGCTTGCCGAACGAAACGCAACAGTATGCATAATGCTACTTAACGTCGATATTCTTTGGGAGGGTAATACTTTCCCGGTCGTACCGACGCATTCATGCTTGCATGCCAGCGAGACACTACTACCACCAAAATGTTTCATACATTTAGTTCAAATAAAGTGTTACAAAAAAACTATCGTATCAAGTAGAGACCCAGCGATGTGTAGTGGTAATGCTGAACATAGTTGTGAGACCGCCGACGATTGGGACATACAGACGTACGGATCAGAGAACAACCTAAAAACAAATTTTTCATTCACGTTTTTTTGGGATTTTAAAACAAATGTAGATGCAATCACGATACGTTCCGGTGATACATTTCGCAAACAAAATGCTTTGAACGACTGCGGCCCGCTTAGAGCTGGTAACTCTGCGTTTGGACACTGGGCGCAAACGATTTTAGCCTTAAAGATGGTCGACCGGAAAAATTGCGATTGTAAATACTAATCGTGTTGATATTTTATGGTTGCTGTGTAAGCCATCGATGCATTTCGGTTCTTTGAAACAGGTATGGGTCAGCTTGGTAAGGTATTAAAGAAAGAAAGAAAAAATGTTTATTGCCACAAAAACAAAAACAAAGAAAACTTTAAACTCTAATACACGTCTTAAAATTAAAGTTATGTAGTATGGCAATAGGAGTGGGCTCAGCGGATGTTGATCCGTGTGCAGCATGGCTCTTACTTACTTGGCCTTATTACTAGCCCTTATTAGATTTAAGATAACATGATACGTAAGGTAGGAAACAATTAATGATTGATGTACAGAGAACCTTTCACCAAACCCATTCCACAAGTACCTACTTCTTATGAACTTCTTAGATAGACTACATTGTCAGAATTTCATTATTTCTTGTTCTTAAATTAAAATTTATCTTATCTTGGACCCATAAATTAGATGCGTAGATGCTGATAGGAACTTAGTGCTCACCAAACCAATCAAAACATGAAACGTAATACAAAAGTTAAATACCACTTAATCACGAAATTTCAGGAAACTATAAAGCTTACAAACTAGAAATTTTGCAAGTCGGTTCCTTATAGGGAGTAGATAACCGATTAAAATCGATTTTCCAAAGTTCTTCCCCAAAAAGGGTGAAATCGTGGTTCAAATGTTGAATGCATAACGGACGGAGTCTAAGCACAACTGGTTAATGTACTAATCACGATATATCAGGAAACTATGAAGCTTACAAAGTAGAAATTATCTGGTTTAAGACATTTATTTCTCATAAGAATACAATATTCATTTGTCTGAGAAACACAAGATTGCATTTAAAAAAAGTATATGAGCACAAGTTCCGGTTCTAATTATGCAGGTAGATTCCTTATAGGATGTACACATTTTCTTAGAAAGGATTTTCCGAAGGTCATCTCCTAAAAGGGTGAAATCGTGGTTCAAAGATTGTATGAAAAATCTATTAACGGATGGAGTCTAAGCACAGCTAGTTAATGTACTATATTTGCAAAACGTTTCTCCCGTATGTCACATAACTGAGTCCTCTTTTACCCTCGCCCGCAGGAATTTGTCGGTGACAGTTGTCGCAGCTGCAGCTTGTTGAAGCCCTCAACTGGAGGATAAAAATTGAATTAATTTATGCGGTAAAACTTGGATAAGGAGATGCAAATTGTCCGTGTATTGTAAGATCCAACAATCCAGCTTTAGACGAAGGAAATGGAACTGTTGTTTGTTTTATAAGTGTTATCGTCAAGTTCTAATCGGATTTTGACGCGTCGAGCAACCAATTAGTGCAAAAATATATTCAAATTAGCAATTTTAGTGCTTGTTTATCCAATGTTATCGTAATAGATTTAGGTCCTGAAGAGACTTTGATGTTATATCTAGCAAATATTACTTTAATAGATCTATCGGGAAAAACCAAAATCGATGATCCCACGCTACTTTTTAATTGGCAACAGGCAACTGATTCACTTTTTCAAACAAACGCTAAAACGGGCGTGTGACCTGTGCTTCTGGGAAATGCAAAAAAAGTTAAGTTTTAATTTTCAAACGCTCAAATAGAATCTAAAGACGTGCAAAATGTCAGCAATACAGCTAGAACAAAAAGAACTAGCAAACCTTGCTAAAGCCCGGAAAAACACCAAAGAAAAATCGCAGCAATATCCGAAGCATAAAGTGTATGTAGTATATGTGGTTTTTGGGATTCGAGTGAGCTAAATAGTTCCATCCCTTTTGCCCAGCTGTGCAACTTAAGCCGACCTCATATTATCTCGTCCGCTGATTTTGGAAGAAACACCTGTGACCAGCGTTCCTCCTTTTATAGATTATCTTCAAGATGCAGTATAAATGGAAGTTTAACCTGTATTCATGTTTAAGTGCATTTCTCCTGCTCATTATGTACTTAAATTTTGATATTTAATATGGTTGATAATATTAATATAGTGGTAGAAAACATGACTTACCTGTGCTATATTTAATTGATAGTTGTGAAATATTATGGTATTTCTAAGGTTGCCATGATATGCTAAATATTTGTGAAAGACCTTCGTTACAGATAACTATATAAAATTTAACGACAAAAAGATCCTTGATTTTTTTTGCTAGGTATTTTGTTATCTTACAACCTGTTAATACCTTCTTTATCTTGATCTCTATGGTAAGGTGCTTTTATCATATATTATGGGAAACTGTTGTTCATTCACTTAATAATAATGTAACCTAATAATTACTTAGTGTTTCAAGAACCCATTATATTTTCTCTATAAAAACCGTTTGACCAGTTTAAGAACACAGTTAGTGTCCAAGTCCATTAACACTTTTCAAGTCGGAGGTCCGGTTTAAAACTTGATTTAAGTTAACCACGGCGCAGCGAATCCAGTTATAAATAACTTTTAAGCACCTATTGGTTAAAGAGATTGGGCCAATCTGTGTAAACTATTGCCTCAAATAGGTTCCGATGTCCACATTCTCTTCGATGACCTACATTTCGATGGAAACTTCTAGTTTTAAATCTGGGTTAAAATTACATGAAAATGAGCAAAAAATTTCAGGACGTCTGGATATTCTATACATTAATACGTGAAGAGAAAACTTTGTACCCTTTTTTAAGCATATTGCGCGCACGGAGCATGGAGAAGTGTGAGATTTGCCATAGTTAAAGCACTTTTGAGCAAAAGTCTTCAGCAAATAAAGAGAAAATTATCAAACACCATCATATAAAAGTATAAAATATTGGATTACTACGATTTTATGAGATAAATATAGCTTTTGGTGGTTTGGTTTTAAAATATAAAACGCAATGAGATCAAAGATGTTTGGGAGAACTTTGTAATGTTTATTTCCAGACCAAGTCTTATCATTTCTGATTCGCTAAAGTCTTGTTTACCGCGAAAGGTGAGTTACGCATTCACTTTATCACGAGCGACAAACGGTGAAGAAAAACATCGCAACGACAAACATGTTCACGATAAAATCTAAATGTATGCAATGTGGTTACTTGAGTTAATGGGTAAAAATATATCACCTTCTCATTTCTTCACGTGGGTGATATAATGGGATTTAAAAGACTTGGTCAGGTGTATGTACCTATATTTATTTATTTATTTACACACATAATACATAACATAACAGTGTAACACCAAGGCGTTGTGTAGTTCAGATATGAACACTAATTAACACAAAATAAGATTAATTTAAAGAAATTAAAAAATAGTAAAGTTTAAAAATTAAAAAATAGTGATACAAACTAATGATAAATAATAATACAATAAGTACGAAAACACCAAAATTATCAAACTATAGATATTAAAACAAGACGTAAATGAAAAAACAAATAGAAATGAAATATATACGATATGATTACACACCATCCATCCGTTCACAAAAAATATATATATATTATTAATATATATGAGACACATTAATCGACACCAGCAATTAACACTACGCTAACTTGAATTGTAGGCAATTTCTGTTTTCAATACCAAATTATTTATCATATGGACTATGAATTAATACAAAATAAATCATATGGAAATTCCAAAAAATAAAGAAGTTTCGAACTAAACACAACACTAAATGAATGTAATTTTTGTAATTGCCCGACATGTATTACGCTTCAAGTGACTCTGGTGTAAAATCGACGTTTTCAAGTTAGCGTAGTATTCATTGCTGGTGTCGATTTGTGCACATCATTCTGTAGACTAACTTAACTAATACTTCAATACTGTGCAATGGTAGAGTATAAATTTCGGTGGACTAAGGGTCGGTACATATCTGACAAAAATGAGCCTCGTATTATCGGTCGCGTAACGTCAAAACAAACAATTATTTATGATAAAACATTCAACCTTTCACACTCAACCGATGATGCATTAGTGCGTCTTTCAACCGATGATGATACGCTCGACGCATTTTCCGTCAGAGATATACCGACCCTAAACTTGACAATAGCTTAGTGTAATTAAGAGTCACCATAGTGCGCAATGCGCATAGCTGCGTTTTACACGTGCAGCCTGTGGGCTAGATATACGCAAAAATCGTACAGCGCTCTTCGCGTTCAATATAACAATGCGTTTAGAATACTGGTGGGGCTGCCCCGTTTCTGTAGTGCATCAGGGATGTTCGCAGATGCGCATGTAGATTGCTTTTACGCAACAATGCGTAAAAGGTGCGTTTCCCTGGTATGCAGGGTGTGGGGCATGGTTGCGAGTCGCCTGTACTGTGTTTACGTGGGTCACTGTTGTGTCGTCTCTCACGGGATGTCACAACAGTGATCAACCATGATTTCTGTGTTTACTTTTCCTTGTTTTTGTTCAGTGTCTGTGCTTACTAACATAGTTTTATAAGTTTCACTAATAATCTGGTTGAGTCTTGGTTACTCCAGTAAAGAAAAATTCTATTCTATTATATTCTATAGTCACCTGTCATGGATAAAGATACTACTGATGGCCTTGTTACAGCACTACTTAGGTATACAATACGAACTCAACCAATCATATTACGAAGCCTGAATCACGCAAGGATCTTGAGTGTTAAGTACGCACCTACTAGTATTGTATAATTTTATTATTATAGTGGTACTTATGATCTTTGCTGTTCTTTTTTTTATTGTAATATTGTGTAAATTGAGGTGGAATTTTAGCCGGGGCCGCTCCCGCGGCCCCACATTTGTTGTGTAGTAAGCTTGATTTCTGAAAAGAGTATCCATGGAGTTTCTTGCCGGTATCTTCTCCAGGACCAACCCACTTGGAACCGTGCGCCTAGAATCACGACGTTTTGAAAGTGCCTGCAAAGGCCCAGTTGAAATAAAAATCTTTGACTTTGACTTTGGAAAAAGATTATCGTATCTAGCATATAGAACTGTCCGACATCAACCGTTGGGCTTCGGCCCGCCAGGCAATATCACATTTCCTGGTTCCCTAGTTCTGGAGAATCCTCTCTTTTCAATAGAGCAACACCATAACTCGTTCCTCCACATTACTTCTAAAAAAACTTTCCTCAGCATCATCTTAAGCAAGTTCCAGCGAAAATTAATCTAAACTTAGTCAACTAAACCCTATTTAACATTAAACGCAATACACGAGTAACCAAAACCTGTTCTATTTTGCCTGCAGCACTATAACTAATCGGATCAAAGTGAAATTTCCTTGGGTACACAACAATATTAAAAGGGGCGTATCGTGTTGGTACGGGTAACAAACTAAGGTTGTTTATTAATTCATTAGACTACGCCGGGGACATTATTAAGCAAATTAGTGATAAAGCATTTACACGTTTCGAAGTATTATGCTTAGATTCCCAGTATAAACTCAAGTAAGAGTATAATGATACCTCAATTCACTTTAAAAATGACAAGATTTTCTTTTACTTTCAAATCAAGAGAAGGGATTTTTTTTTTCTTTTTTTAATACATTGCCCCTCACTAGCGTTTCTCCTGTATCGATGGTACACTTAACAAACATACATCTCACATTGGGGTCGGGGTGTGTGCGCACACACCCGAAACAACTATCTGTAGATCATACAAATATTTGTTCGGTGCGGGGATCGAACCCTCGGCACGTAGCGTAGAAAACTAATCGATTAGCCAGTTTAGCCACTGCGCCAACCGTATCGTATGTGTGGGTTTATCAAAGTATATATATATGCTATATATAAGCTAAGCTAATATAAGCAGTGCTTGTATATAATATGTTAAAGCAAATTATTTACGTCCAATATACAGTCTGTCAAGAAAGTCATGAAAAGGATTGAGGGCGCCACTTGTATATTCTCTTGTTTTTTTTAAATATATTATTGCCGAAAACATTTTTTTATCACATAAAATCTACACAGAATAGTAAAATAAACACATCGTTGTACCCAAACTGACATCTACGGTACTTATTTAAGGTTGCGAGCGAAGAAGAATTTTAGTTCCTTCAAAATCCTTTTCATGACTTTCTTGACAGACTGTACAGTGCGTCCATGGTTAGATCTTTTTCTTATATACATTGTGAATGATTGCACTTATGATAATGAACAACTTTGCTAAAGAAAAACCTATTCCATCGGAAATTTATTTTCGGTTCCCCATACTTATTGGTACGATCAGCTGGTTGAATTTGTATGTGTACTCGAAAAAAACGTGGCGATTTTTTTTTCTTTTATTGTGGTGTTTATTACCGTACAATCATTCGTTAATGTATCTAAAATTTCATAAAATTCACCGTGTATAGACGATGCGCTCATCATATCATAAACCTAACCGTCAAAAACCCCCGACTTCAACTAGAAAAAAGAGCTGTAACTTTTGAACGACTGATCATATTTTTATGAAACATAGCTAAGATAATACCCGATTAAATTAGCTTTTAATAAAAATCTGCATTGAAATCGGTCCATCCGTTTTGTAGCTAAGATGCCACAGACAGATACACATTACAAACTTATAATACCCCTCTTGTTTGTTGGGGGTTAAAAATCCGTGCTGAAACAAAAAGGTGTATCTATGTATTTTAGGCAATTTCATTTGTAGAGAATATTGTAACACAAACCGAATTCTTATTGTGAGTCGTTTTGCCTCTTACTTTCTTCAAAGAATTTGTTTTCTCACCATTTATCATTGCAGAACCCCTTTTTTCCCGGCACATTAGGACGTCGCGCCTTGTGACGTATTATGAATGGCATCGTTTTCTTAAAGGGCCCGTTCACACGAGCTTCTTTTAGCGACTAGCGATTTTGCGATAGCATCGATGCTGCATTGCGATTTGGCGACTCACTGCGTCCGAACGCGGTTGCTAACAGTATCGCTTGTGGACGAGGTAGCAATCGAACGCTGCATCTAGCTTCCGATCACTAGTCGCCGATGCTAAAAGTAGCTCGTGTGAACGGACCTCCGAGTCGCTAGTCGCCGATGCTAAAAGTATCGCGTGTGGACTCGGTAGCGATCGATCGCTGCATCTAACTTCCAAAAAGAAAGAAAATCAATTTATTCTTTGCATACAGGACACCGAAATCACAATAGCATGCACACATAACAAACATTAAAAAAAACAAAAAATTACTTATAATAAAACAATGATGATAGAAAAGAAAAATATAAAAAAGAATGCATGGAAGATTGGAAGTGTGTGTCCCTCATGTGCAAATGAATGGGCATCGATCAGCTTGTTGTCATTGGCAACACCAATGACGCTGGTTTTCATCTACGACCTAATCGCTAGTCGCCGATGCTAAAAGTAGCTCGTGTGAACGGGCCCAAATAAATAAGCATCGGGGAGACTCGGGTGTTTTCGGCACATTTTGGCTTGTGACGGACACCTTAAGAAAACTTGATATTTTAATTAATTCTCCTTGTGAATTTTGGCTCGAACAATTTAGGAAGTATATACCTTTCTCGTATTTTTAGAATTACGTGTTTATTTTCGTATTAGACGGTAGATTGGTATTTTTAATATTGCGTAGCTATCAAATTATAAAGTTAAGTGTCTCTGGAGATTTGTATTTGTAACACGATTTACTAAAAATATGAAAAGAAATCTCATCTTTCGGAAGTTCAGAAAAAGATCTCAATAAAAAAATACAAAAGGAACTTGGCTAAGCACAAAACGAATTTCAAAGTAATTAATAAGTGTTAACAATCATCATTCTCCTGCCCTTATCCCATTTTATTTGGGGTGATTTCAGCGTTTACGTTCTTATAAGCCATGTCAAATTTCACACAATCTATCCATCTTTTCTTGGGTCTGCCTCTTCTCTTACATCCATCCACATACATTGCACGTTACATGATTTTCATCACTCCTCATCACATGCCCATACCACGACAAATAGTTACTTCTCAACTTTTCTGTCACCGTAATAAGTGTATAACACCAATACCGTACCGAAAGTAAAAATTTCTTTATTATCTGAATCTATTTCAACAACAGGCCTGCCGGCAATATAAGTGACTCTTCAGAACGCTGGGAAAAAATTCCTTGTCCCTTTTCACTTTTGACAGACAAATAATTATAGTTCTGACAAATGTTTGACAAAACTATCTTAGACTTAGGGACTTGTTGGTGATAACGGAGCGGACCAAGTTAATTAAATAATCTTACTTTGAAATATTTCATATTTCTTACCACTTTCAACGTAAGTATAACATCGTGAACTAGTTGATTAAACCAAAGGGTAAACTAGTTCACATCTTTCACACTTAAATAGTGGTTTACTAGAATAAACTTTGCATTACCTTTAGTGGGATAGTTGCTATAAAGTAGCCAGAAAAGTAACAATTAATCACTGTACTGCAGTGAAGTGAGTGCTTATGAGAACACATTCAGTTTCTTACGCTGAAGTTTCTTCTTTACTTAAGAGGAAAGGCGTTCGCCGAAACACTTGAGGATCAGGCTGATCAAACCTAAATAAAATCATTAAAAATCAAGGTTTTGTATTTGTATTTGTGTGTTTTCTCCTCCAAAAGTGGACGGTTTTTTTATATTTAGAAAGAAGAAGAAAGAAATATCATTTATTTGGATTAGACATCAGACAACATAGTGCACAAACATAAAAAAGTAAAAAAAAAAAACAAAAAAGTAACAAAAAAAAACGTGCTGACGGTACCTATGCCACAGTACCAAATGGGTATATTTCACCGACTGTTTTTCTACGTCTGTAACTCTGTACGTTTTTTTTTTTTTAAATACACTGTCATACTTTGCATATTGAACGTCTGTTGATGGCGTTCAATTTAGGAAATTTTATGGAATTTTGGGAGGTCACACCTCCTACAGGAAACTATTCAAAAAAAGCTAAACATTAGGACATACTTGTGGTCTATATCTATACCATACAAAAAAAAAATGCGTTATTATCAAAATCCAGAGAGAAAATCGGGGAATATGTTTGTATGGACAAAACGCCACCCACATTTCCTCTTATGGTGGACTTCTAAGCATCCTGGAACTACCATCAAAAGATAACATCATTTAAGATAATCTACATAACATTACCATTTCCATTCTTAAAAAAGTCATACGAAGCCTAACAGTTCAACAACTCCTCCGAGTATAGATAGGTGCCCTCGAATTTCCAAGACGAAAATTGAAACTAAGATAAAACGAATAGAATGGCTCTTTTGAATTCAGTCAAACAAATTCCGATGGTAATTTTAAAGGGTAATGTCTATAGATTGCTGAATTCTGAACGTGCCTGACTTGGAGAAAGAAAAGGGGAAAAATCTCGAAGATCTTGGATGATACTTGAACTACGTGAGGAATTGCTATTAGAGAGCAATGTTCTTATAACGTGAGGGAGGCAAATATTTCCGCCGGTGTAAGGGATCAATTAAGGATTATTAACGTTGATTATTTCCTTGTTCGTACGGGAAAGGAGTAAATATGGAAGGTATTAGTCCTTAGGTGGATGGTTTTAAACATTTTAGTAATGTTAATGATCCAAATTACTAAAGAAAGAAAAAAGAAAAATTGGCTAAAACAAGACACACTAGAATGATAGATATAGGTTATAAGAAAAGGACAGATTTACAGACAGAGAAGACATTTTCATAAGTTAGCAACAATGCAAAAATAATTAGTTATCAGTTAATAATAATAATAGTTAGTAGTAATGTTAATAGTTAGTTATTAGTTATTGGTTAAATAGTTAGTTGTTTAGATATCTTTGTTTAATCTTAGATAACCTAAGTGTTGACAAATTGTTTACGTTTAAGAAGGGTGTGTAAATTCAAATACCTACTAATCAAGAATATAATCTCAATTATTTATGTTTTAAACAAAGTTCTCTCATACGAAACCAAAGGTCGATGAGCAGAAAATAAATTTACTATCTGCGACATTTACACATTTCAAACCTACAACGGATTTTCAACTTTAACTTTTAATGTTGAAAGTATACAATTGTGTGTGATTATTATTTTCAATAGTATCTGGCTTCCTGATTGGAAACATCTACCTTAGAGACCAGACTCAATGCAAACTGTGTTAACTATGAATTATTTCTTCATTTCATATTTTTACACAAATAGTTTTTGTTCTATCAGAGCTTTTGCAATTACCTATTTCATCTTGTTTGGGTTCAGATAAACCTACATTGTAAAATATTAAATAATTTTGGTTATATTGTCTCCCGGGGAATGAAAATCCCTTTACTTATATCAATATGTCTCTCTTTTGCAATAAGAAACGTATTTAATAACATAAGCGTTATGCCAACAATTCTCACAAATAATACGGTCACAGTTTACCGATAAAAAAAGCAGTTATTAGTATTCTACGGAGAAAACTACTAAAAACTAACACACTTCAAGATCTCGGAAAAAATATATAGATAGTGTTTTTGACTTCTATGCAACGAGCATATATACCCGAGGGCCACTACAGCCGCACCTTCACCTACTGTAACAGT
Organism: Allophyes oxyacanthae; assembly: GCA_932294325.1. Classification (NCBI taxonomy): domain Eukaryota; kingdom Metazoa; phylum Arthropoda; class Insecta; order Lepidoptera; family Noctuidae; genus Allophyes; species Allophyes oxyacanthae. The sequence continues at coordinate 6,341,497 of OW028633.1, read as the reverse complement.
ATTTCGCTTCAATGAAACCATTATGCTCACAAACAATTATACCAATAATAATTATTATTATGCGAAAATTCTTTATGCCAAATATTTTATGCCGATCAATATTATGACTATCAAAATTATGCGAATCAAGAGAGATATCCTCGGAATATTAGAACAGACATAAAATTCGAAGTACCTAGTTCACATTTTTACCAAAATTTAAACTGAAAACTCACCTCTCAATACCGCTTAGCGTAGCTCCTGCTATCACCACGCCTCCAGCGGAATAAATCCGAACTAAGTGAAACGTATACGTTTAGTGTGGATCTGTCCCCAATTGAATCGTAACTTTTAGACTTATCGATCGACAACCGTATTTATTCTAGACAACGACCTATATATGGGGATTGTTTTGCATAGAATACCTGTTTCCGAAGTTTATTTTCGTTGGAAGTATCGCGAAGTTTTGTATGGAATGTTGTTTGTTTGGTGCATTATGGTTTAGTTTATCAATAAATCTTTCCCGTGCTTATAATAAAATTTACTACGTGAATTGTGGCTGCTGTTATCTGTACATTGACATCATTCGATGGATCTTTATTTCATGTAAACTAGATACAGGCACTTATGAAATATAGAGATTCTAGTTACGCGTTTTCAAATAGTAGGTTCTATGCAAAAGTACCGGCAAGAATCTGCATAGAAACTGTTTTAAAATAATTTAAAATTACTATCTTGAGTAGTACACGCAGCTCTTACCGCAACATTGTACTCATAAAGATTGTAATCTATTATTTGAAAAGAGTTACCATGGAGTTTCTTGCCGGTTCTTCTCCATAAGATCTACTATTTAGAACCGTGCACCTAGAGTCTCGGCATTTCATAAGTGCCTATATCTGGTTTACATGAAATACTATTATATTCTATTCAATTCTCTCGTGTCACCTCTCCGCCAGCCGATGCATCGCAAAAATAAGATTTTGATACCGCGATCGAACGCAGTGAGTCGCTAAAACGCGATGCAGCATCAATGCTATCGCCAAATCGCTAATCGCTAAAGCTAAAAGTATCAAGTGACCCTAAATTCTTTATTCATATACCAAATAACTTCAACTTTGAAACGAATCTCCTCAAAACATGTTTCCGTTCTCTCGCACTTATGTATTAAGGTCGATAACAGACAAATTCAACGATCAAGGCGAGCACAATCTTCAACACACTTAAGATAAGTTCAAGCTTCAAAACTCTTTAGTCCTGCACTTAGTACTTAGTTATCAGATAATTTCCAGAAATATCAAGCTAAATTCTAGCTTTATTCAAATATTTTTTACCTACCTTTTATTATCTACTAACCATTTTTTACTATTTTTGTAATCCTTAAGACAGAAACTCGAATAAAACTTCTTTAACTCTCCATAATTATTGTGCCTTAATTTTGCATCCAAATAAATTATTTTTCTTAGATAATGCCTCTAAAAACCTGTTCCCTCACGAAATAATCCGACGACAAAATTATATCGCGGCGCTCATGTTAGCCCGACAGAACAATATTATTTTAGCTGACAACAAAAAAAATACGTCGCAAAGTCTAGAAAGTCTAGTTCTTATGACGTCTTTGTTTGCAGTGTGATTCTAGTGTACCCTCAGGGTGTAATCTGTCTGCTAACAAGCGAACGTAGAGATATCGTTTTCGTTACAATTTCTAGAACATATTGTTCTAGAATAAAAGCATGAGAAGTTTCACCTGTGTGTTATACAAGGTCTTACCTTTCTAGTCCCGATCCCTGGGGATCCCTGGGGGTTATAAGTGTAGGTACTCATTAGCACATATTATGTACAATTTTGGGACCAAAAATGAAATCGCGAAAAAACAATCAGCTGTTCCATACATTTAGTCTAGTAATATTTAATTATTTGTTTGTATGCAACAGCAATTATATTTTCGCGATTTTGGGGTTGGTCCCATAGTAAAAGTTGTTCTTAATGACGAGTACAATAACCTCATATAGGAATCGGCCGCCTCATTACGTATTACGTATGATAGATATGACAGTTACAGTCGCAAATAAACGTCCTATTCCGTATCCTCTTATGAAAACGTCTATAAGTGAGAAAGGGATGCATTGTTTGTTGGTCGCTGTGGCTGTCAGATTTTTCTAACGTAATCAAGGCACGCGACTAGAAATGTAGAACCTTGTATGTATAACTAGCTGTTGCCCGCGGTTACTGTACGGTTTCGAGGTTTACTGGTAATCTAACGAAACTGCTTCAGGTACTCGGATAAAATGTACGCTATGGCCTAATCCAGATCATGGTCTACCTGTGTCCTAAATTTCATCCAAATCCCAAACATACATACATACACAAACTCACAAAAATCCAAACATTCACATTTATATTATTAGTAGGATGATTCTACATTATTTGAATCTAGAAATGATAGAAAGAAACAATCAGAAAAACAGATTAAAAATAAATCTAAATATTATAGTTTAAAACTAAAGAAAACGCTTTTGTCATCCAAACTAAACGTGTAGGTATGTAAAATTTCAGCTCAATCGGAATCCGGGAAGTGGGTCAAATTTAACTTCCAAGATTTTCCTACATAGTTAGTTAGTTACAGGTGAAGCTAATAAAAGCGTGTTTAAAAGGGTAACTCATTATGGGTTGGTCTAGAAAATATTTCTTTTTTGTCTCAAATAAATGAGGTTGAAGTTTCTCTATAGACTACAAGAATTCGTACGAAACTTTCAATTACATGAGTACATAATAGGGGGAAACTGCTACGTCTTGGAAGAAACGCTCCACATTATGTCACTGTCCTCGAAAAAGGACGTCACAAATAATTGGTCATCGTAGTGCTATATAGAGAACAGACAGGTAAACAAGACCTCGGCGAAAACCTCGTCGCTCTTATTAAAAAACAGCCTTCTAATATTATTTAATATCATTTTTATTCGTTTCATTTCATTGACATTGTTTAACTTCAAAAAAAAACTCGACTTTCCTTATTTAAATTCTTTTGCTTACTTTCAAAAGGTTGTTCCATTTCATGGCTTGAATGCATTCAATTTCATTACTTTAAAAGTTCGATTATTCGGCAATTTCGCAACAAGTATACGGCACAATAAAAATATCTTGGTGCCGTTTTCCTTATAGGCATCCCAAGTCCCTTTAAGGGCCTAATGTAAGGAACGTTTACGTTTAACATAAATAGTAAGTGCTGAGGGACTAAAAAATAAAAACAGATGTGACAGCCCTGGATAGTGTAATGGAAAATCAGTAATTCAACAAAATATCCAGTCAGGGATTATCATAGTAATCTACATCTGAGTTCAGCATGGATTTGACTTACTTATAGGCATCTAGTGAATCAAATCTGCTTTTTTTTAAGCTAATAACCTAACCTTCTAAAACTCCCGACTCCAACTAGAAAAAGAGCTGTAAGTTTTGAACGGCTGAACAGATTTTCTTGAAACATAGCTAAGACGATAGCCGGATTAAACAAGCTTTCAATTTAAAAAATTGTATTGAAATCGGTCCATCCGTTTTGGAGCTACCATACATTACAAACTTCCAACACCCCTCTTTTTATCGGGTGTTAAAAATACGTTAGTTTAGGACTGACCCTACAAGCATGCTTAAATCAACTCTAAAACAATCTGTACACATACATCCAACACTACTTTCTATTTTCACGTGTTTGACAGAACGCACTTACGAAGTCGATCTGTAAAGTTTCCTGCGATCGCTTCACCAATTTGCTTGAACTTACTCGTATATAGTCACAGTTTGTTCGACAATTTCTTTTATTCAAACACATAAGTCTTGAGTTTTATTTCGTTTAATATTGTTGTTCTTTATGGTACTTATACTTAAGGTATAATTACGGTTAAGCGTTTAGTTTAAATCCATCAAAAACAAATTGAACTACTGCACTTTCTTTTATTGTAAACATCAACACATCTCCGTCCTCCAAATGTCCGTTTCCACTAACGATGTTATGATTACCAAGCCTTCACGTTTCAGCAATTCCATCGTTTGGAAGAAGTATGTATGTAAATATTTTGTTTGGATACTTAGAACGAAACGAATTTCTCAACATTCCAGTATCTCGAGTAAAACTTCGCTAGCACTTACACAACGGTTATAAATTTTCGTGAAACAATTGAAAATTACAACTCGGTGCGCGTATTCAGTAAAATATTTAAAGGGATAGGTACTAAAAAATTATAGTCATGTCGGCATGAGGTAAAGAAGAATTCTCACATGAGCATTACTCATGCCATGGAATAATTATTTATTCAGCAAAGTTTGTAAAGCGCAGGGTTTTCCTGTGCACCCTAATCACTACATAGTATAAAACAAAGTCTCAGCTTCCAGCTGTCTGTCTGTCCCTATGTATGCTTAGATCTTTAAAACTACGCAACGGATTTTGATGCGGTTTTTTTTAATAGATAGAGTGATTCAAGAGGAAGGTTTATATGTATAATACTTTTATATTTAATGTAAGGATAATAGAGAAATTGCACCCGCGCGTAGCCGGGGACGGGTCGCTAGTAACTATATAAAATATACTAAAGTAACTCACACTCATGAGAGCACTATATGATGTGTTGCTCTCGCGTCGAGCTTTCACCAAATTTATATAGCAAAATAAAATACAGGTGCAGTACATACTCACACCCCAACAACGCTCAACTTCAGTGTCAATAAAATTTTAGAGCTCAAAATAAACATATAAATATAGTGGGATATTGTGCGAACTTCCTTAGTCAGGTGAATAATAAAAACATTCTCCTGTATTGACTTGGAAATGAAGTAAGTTTTATTTCATTTATTTTGACGACAAATTGTAATAAGCATGACTAAAGATGAGGTGATCAAGACTTTAGTGATACTTATTGTTAAAGTTCATGTGACTTTTTTATAAAAGTAGGTAGGTACTCCGAATATACGCATATTACGAGTAGTTAGTTTAAATAGTAACGAACATTGCTGTAACAAAATATTATAGTTTAAAAAAAAACTAAAGAAAACGGTTTTGTCATCCAAACTAAACGTGTATGCAAAATTTCAGCTCAATCGGAAACCGGGAAGTGGGTCAAATTTAACTTCCAAGATTTTTTTACATAGTTACAATGTTTTAAAAAAAACATTATGAAACTCAAATTTCAAGCGCATCATTCATCAACATTGCTCTGACGGTAATGGATAATATTCTATCCTTGACTTGATATCTGATTACAACCAGTTCATCTTTCAGAGAGGCCAGAGTTCCTGAGGCTGACGACGAAGCTCCACTAAAGGAACCTAATGAGTCATTTTTAACCCCCGACAAAAAAGAGGGGTTATAAGTTTAACGTGTCTGTCTGTGTATCTGTCTGTGGTATCGTAGCTCCCAAATTTTCATTTAGATTTTCATTTCGTTTTTATTGTGTCATAGATAATTTTATCCCGAGTGTTCTTAGGCATGTTTTATGAAAATCTATTCAGCCATTCAAAAGTTACAGCTCTTTTTCTAGTTGGAGTCGGGGGCTTTTTCGCTAATGACGCTATTGAAAAGATATAGTAGGTACATAGTATTTATTCAATGTATTTTCATATATGTCGTTTTCCTTACCTTATGCAACCCAATAATAGTCACGGAATAGGGGAGCAAGACTGACAATGGGTCTTTCATTCCTGTGTCGATATTGCAGGCAATATAAAATTTTATGATATCGACTTTTTCCTCAGAGGAACACGGAAATCACCAAGAAAATATATTAATCGGTACAGTACCTACTATTTTTTGGTATATCAAAGAGCTGGCCGAATAAAGTTACAGACAGATAGGTTGCAATTTCCAATTAGCTAGTCAATGTACGCTGAACATTAAAATCAACAAGCTGAGTAGCCGCAGGATTGTCACAATCCGGTTCCGCGAGCGCATAGACTGTTGCACTCTCACCGCAGCGACCCCCGAGAAGACGGCGCGCACATTGGTTGGACACGTGTGCCGTGCATCGCACAGCGAGGGTACCGGAGGAACCGTTTTACGGTCTCTTCCCCTCGAGAAGTATCGTGCAGTGCACTGGCGTGGCACCATGGTGGGCGTCGGCGCGGTCTTCTAAGAGTACCCGAAGCCCACCTGTAGGTGCCGAAGCGGGCCACCGTGGTGAATTTAGCCGGTAGAAATCCAGCACACACCTTCCCCCCCAGGTGGAAGACAGCCCATGACGGTTCTCACTAAGATAATCAAACAAACAAAAATTATTTCCACAATGACAACGGTTGGTAAGCAAATTGGAAATCTCTCAGATTTTGTAAAATATACAGGGTGCCGCAGATGTCACATTAAATGAAACCACGTATTCAGTATCACGTTCTGTGACCGTACACAAAAAAACAATCAAATCCAATCAGTAGTTTAGTAACCAAAAATTAATTTAAAATTTCATAATTTAACACATAACATCACGATCTCTGGGCAAAGTTTATAAATAAAGTCTCCAATGTATTCTAACCAAAATTATTTTTATTAACATGTTTAGAACAGATATCGGAGACATAAATTTCTACTTCGATGTCCCTTCACCCAGACCAATGATAGCAGAGAAAAATTTATTGCAAAAAAAACTCGAGTAAATATCGCAGATTTTTTTAGTACAGCTTCTGAACATGATACCAAATGTACGTGGTTTCATTAAATGTGATAACATTTGCAGCATCCTGTATAAATTGAGACTACCGCTCCTACTCTTGAAATAACTCTCGTCACTAATTACGACACCTCAAGAAAGAAAGAAATAAGGTTTATTGGTCAACACAATACATGCTTAAGTCACACCATATACAATATAGAAACAGAATAGCGGGGAGTGACACAGCAATAATTGCACATTGCAGCAGGCTCACTTGCGCACATAAATGTAAGCTATGACATTAAAACTAGGCTCGGTGTGGTATTGCGTGACCAAAAGGCCTCAGCTCAGCATATGCTGCAGTAACACTACAGGGCTGATTTTCAGCTGAAACCTAAGGTGTCTGACAGAACAAGTTTCCATGGAATTGTGTAGTAGGATAAAATATATATAATAATAAATATTTAAATAATCAATCTGTGAGTAGTCATAGTAATACATAAAATCATCGATGTCTATAGATACGCTCTGTCATACAAAGGGAAGCTAAAAAAATGAGATGTATTTTTTGAAGACGTCAAATTCTAAATTCGACAATTTTCGAATTATATTTAAATAGAACAGCGATACATGCACTAATGGAATAGCTACTGTTATTATATATTTTTTATTCAATACACAAATTAATAATTATGTTTGTAAACGGCATTTGACTGGTGATCAACTACTCCATTTTTCTGAAAATGGAGTACCTGACACATCTCACTTTTTGAGTTCACTAAGCATATCTATAGACATCGATGCATAAAATATGAATACAAGATAACATTCCATTTTTAATCATAAAAGCAATGAAAGGTTCACTCGTAACAGTCGTAACCCAAACTACAAAGAAGATGGTCCGCTAATTAGTTCAAATCAAAAGCTAGTTGCACTATTCCTAAAGATCTAGCAAAAGCACTTTGAAATCCAAGAACGGAACTATTCCGTAACAGTCCACGAAAGATCAATACATCAATGTTCCAAATGGCCAAGATCTTGATGTATGTTGGAATATTAGTCCAAGTTAACACTCGTTTAGTAGATTAGTAGCAACGTTGGCTCAAGGCCGGCTCGAGGACGACGTGATTAATCGCCTTTAATGAACTGAGACGGGCCAATGATGTACGAGCAATAGGAAACCTTTGGAGGAAGATTTTGAAGGAGCGAAACAATTTTGAAAATGAATTAGTTGGTAATAGGTACCAATTTTTTTTTATGTAACCTAACCGTCAAAAACCCCTGACTTCAATTAGAAAAAGAGCTGTAACTTTTGAACGACTCAATAGATTTTCATGAAACATAGCTAAGATGATTTCCAATTAAACTAGCTTTTAATTTAAAACTACATTAAAATCGGTTCATCCCTTTTGGAGCTACGATGCCACAGATTGACACACAGATACAGATCTACACACTACAAATTTATAACACCCCTCTTTTTTGTCGGGGGTTGAAATCATATTAACATAAATAACACATCTTCTTCAGCTTCAGAGATTACAGATAATACTCTCTTTGTATTATACCAACTAATTCATAATTATGTGAATTTTAGGAGAAGTATACCTAGTGATAGGTATAGTTTTTTACACATTTTACATAGTAGGTAATGTAGGTATCTGTAAAACTATACTACTACTACAAAATAATATAATTTTATTTGTGATATTTGTAATTTCCTGCTTTTGAATTTGAACTGTATTACGTATTCTTGAAGCTAACGAAAGTAATGTCGAAGCGCCATTGAACTGGTTGGCTAGACCGACAATTGAAAGTACCAAAACGTAAATACCAAACCAAATCGATTCAAAGGGTTATTCCAAACGACTCGTACGATGCGTCAGTCAATCTATTGATTTGTATTTACCCTGAACAATGTGTTTTACTTGGGAGTTCATTGCCACGAATTAGAATTTACGCTAACTTTACACTTCTCAGTTAGCTTTGACAGCAAAATTTGGTTTATTATTATTATATTCTTTATTTCAAGTAACTATGACTCTTAAGGGTAATTAACAAAATTTTACTTAAACTATGTATGTTATTAGACAATGTACAATTTCTTAATAACTAAGTTTACCAAAAGAATCAATGCTTCAGAACCCCAGCAGAAATTCTGGAGCAGTGATTCATAAGCGAGTCTAGCCTACCAGCAATCATACCCAGGATACTGTTGGAGCTGACTCGCACCCTGCGCACCAAAGAAGCACATCTTCTTCGCATTATTGCAAAAAAGCAATCAACTCGCATTTCTGCGAACATCCCAGATGCACTACCTGATGATGATGATTCTGAACTCTAAATAGCAATCGATGCTTACTTTGTTAAAACCTTACTACATCCAAAGAGTTGACTAAAACATCATCAACATACATCAAATATTTGTTCTACTAGAAGCAACTTTATATGGTACCTCCAAAATAATTCGCAGCTGAACGACGTCCCAGCCATCTGCACGGGTCGTCTAGTCGAGATACGTTCCGTATTTAGCCCAGTTCCCGACTTGAAAGCGCCACATTAGTTGGTTTTACTCTAAAATCTAAGTTCCTACATTTGTTGTTTTATGGTCTTGGAAGCTGAAGTTCTGGATCATTGATATAAAAGGTAAAGATAGACAACAGTTGCCTACAAAAACATTCAACGTCGAAAAATGCTCACCTGTAGTTATTTATGTAGGTATGCAATGGTCACTTTTACTTACCGAAAATAAGAAATCCCGTTCTTTTTTAAAAGCTTTTATTAAAGTGCTTGACGTCATATTTCAGTTTGTTCAAAATTATTAAAAGTTCAACTGTATTAGTTAAACCAATGACAGAATGAAAGAAGACATTTTTGTATGAATACTTAGGCAATAGACATGATTATTTCTGGCCGCGCATCGAATCAAAGTTAAACGAAATAGGCGCACGATACCGATGTGAGCTCGCATTTTTAACCTAACGAAAAAAACGGAGGGGCGTTATAGGTTTGTAATGTGTATTTGTGTACCTGTGGCATCGAAGCTCTAAAACGGATGGACCGATTTCAATACAGTTTTTTTTTCATCTTAGCTATGTCTCATGAAAATCTTTTCAGCTTTTCAAAGTTACAGCTCTTTTTCTAGTTGGAGTCGGGGCTTTTTGACGGTTAGGTTAGTTTAGTTGCTGAATGTGCATCTTAATTTTTTATATCAATGTTGCGGATAGAATTATTTTAAAACAGGTGGAGTGGATGTAACGGCTGTAATTTCGAAAGTACCGACTGGAGCGTGTTTAGTATCAATGTTTAAGTGCTACAAACGTTCGAACAAATACTTACAGTAATACATAGTAATATTCAACATTGTTGAATTTACAACACTCCTTCTATCAACTGCCTCATTGATCTAGTATTCGCAAGCACAGCTACTGAACTTGAGGTCCTGGATTCAATTCCCCGGTCGGGCAAAGTGTTATTAGGATTTTCTGTGAGGAAATTTTCAGTGACAGCCTGCAGTTTGGTTTTGTGCCCAGTAGACTGCAATACGGTCGTCACCCACATGGGACTTAATAACGGCTTTGGCGTAATGTGGATGCAGAATTACACCTCTGCCTTACCCTTCTGGGAATATAGGCGCAATGATATGTTATGTTATTGGAGAAGAAGGAAAGAAAGAAAGAAAAATCGTTTATTAGACATCACATTGCAACCGACACCGAGACGATGTTATTACGATGTTGGTCCCATAGAGAAAGTTGTTCAGTTTGATGGTCTGATCCACACCCTTACATATGATCACGCATTTCTTTTACACGGTGTATACGGCGAATACAAAGAACGTAATGCCTGGGTATCAGTGGCGAAGGGTCCATACAAACCCGATTCCCATCGGCTTCCCTTTAGGAATTGGTTAGTGCATAAACAACGTAATATTATATTATTTACTCATCCAACTGACAAAAAAAGGCTTGTTAATCAGTTAGGTCGAGCTCTTCCAGACATGACTATATATAGATTACAAGACACGGTATGGATTATTGTCTTGCAGCAATTTTTAGACGGCATTTTTGGGACGGCTTCCCCTTTTAAAAGTGTTACCCTTCGCCTCTGCTGGGTATATATATGCATAATGTGATGACTCGTCTCAAACAAAGCGTTTCAAAACTTTTGCATTCACTGGTTGCCCTGAAGACAGCAAAGTTTTCATCTAAAACTTCAAACAATAAAATGGATGGAAAAGTTTCATTATCCAAAATATAGAATACAAATTCCAAAAAAAGTTATATGAATGTAAAAGAAGATTAATAGTAATATGAAAATGAGAATGACCATGCATGATTGAAGCAAGGCTGCGCTGTTTGCGCAGAATCGAACAGACGGGTTTCATGCGATCTTCCGAAAAAAAGCAGCATCATTGGTTGGTAGAATGAGGGTCAGTGACAATAGCATCCTGAAAACAGTGGCGGAGAATACTTTTTCTCCTTTTTTGAGGCATTTTGTGGGGTTGATGGTCGGGTAGGAAATGCATTTTTTGCTTGGCCGTCTGCTGCGCGGAGTACTTCTAACTTTTATTTTATTTTATTTTTGTACATGGCGTGTATTACTAACACTAATTATAAGTTATTTTTCTTACTAACACAATGGTTCTTTTTGTTGTCCGAAATAAAGAAATTTTGATTTGATTTTTTGATAAGCAAGCTGTACTGTCAGCTACAAAAAGATTTAGGTATGCACATAGTGACATAAGAAATTAGGCTCCCGAGCCAACCGTAAGAGTCAATTACTATAACCTAACCGTCAGAAAACCTAACCCAACCAGAAAAAGATCTGTAACTTTTGAACAGCACAGATTTTCATGAAACATAGCTAAGATGAGACCCGATTAAACTAGCTTTTAATTTACAAAAAACTGCATTGAAATCGGTCCATCTGTTTTAGAGCTACATTGCCACAGACACATACATTACACACTACAAACTCATAACACCCCTCTTTTTTGTCGGGGTTAACAAAAGCCATTTATAAGCATAAAAAACAATGTATATTTTTGCTTTGTCATGGTAAATTATGTTAAAGAAAAGTCTTGTGCTAGTTTTTAAATGCGATTCTTAAAAAAAAATCGTTTCCTATGTACAATTTTATGTAGTTACCCCAAAAAATTTCCCTCTCATATTTTAATTTTTTTACTGATCCCCAGTTAAAAGGCATGGCAACTAAACAAACCGTTGTAATAGTCTCCGCTAGTAGTAAGCCATGCAAAATCTTCACAGAATCCTAAAGCCTGTGGTTTTTATTGCTCCCACAATCCTCTGAAGCGAGGAGGATTAGTATTCTTCCCTTCCCCTCACGGCTAAAACGATTGTCTCGTTTCTGTTTGCGTTATTCCATTTTCTGCAATAATCTTCATGTTACCTTATTTTTTCTACACCCTTTATTTCGTAATCCCTTTCGGTTCGTTCTGGTAGCAATTTTAAGAGTTGTAGTGGAACGGTATTGGTTTCTAACTGAGTTCCAGATGCAAAGTGTTTTTAACCCCCGACAAAAAAGAGGGGTGTTACAAGTTTGTAGTGTGTATCTGCGTATCTGTGTATCTATGTTTCTGTGAATTTGTGTATCTGTGTTTCTGTCTGTGGCATCGTAGCCCCAAAACGGATCGACCGATTTCAATGCAGTTTTTTTTATTTGAAAGCTAGTTTAATCGGGTATCATCTTAGCTATGTTTCATGAAACCCTGTTCAGCCGTTCAAAAGTTACAGCTAGTTGGAGTCGGGGCTTTTGATGTTGACGGTTCAAGGTTTTCTTGAAGTTATGTATACTATATCGGATCGTCACACAAAGATTCGTGATCAGACATAATGTGGGTAGGTAATGGGATACTTGCTAAATTAATGTAGATAACACGCAAGTGAACTAATTTGGCAGTATTAAATTTTTTCCATCCTTTTCTCATGTTTTTTGTTAGAGAGAGTGTTGTTTGTTATTTTAGTTTGTAAACAATAGAAACATCAAAAACATCAGCAATCAATAAAATGAAAACAACAACATGAAAATAGAACCAATTCCTATAAACTTGCCGAACAAATTACAAATGCGAATATGTTGAAGAAGAATGTGAATTGTTTCGAAAATTCCAGAAATCATTACCATGCAGCATTTTCGGCGGCCCCGCACAAACTCCCGCGCGCATATTTGTCAGTAAAGTTCATTCCGGCTTTTGTACACTGTCGGACGCGGAAAAGTATACGCACGAAAGGTTTTATATTAGGATATTACCATTTGTGAGTAGTAATTGTATTTTATGTAAAACGAAATAGGACATGAAATAAAAAAAAGATTTTAATACAAGCATTTTTTAAAGCAAATAATTTAGGTATATTATTGATGCAATAAAAGCAAATTAATTTTGATAAATATGGAAATAATTTTATCAATATTTCGAAAGTTCTTTCTTTTGTTTTTTATTTTATTTAATATACGAGTAGGTACTATAGCTTAATTATTTCCTTTCCCACCGGTAATATACACAGAATACAAGAAGATAAACTAATAACAATAAAAAAATATAATCCAATATTAGAAAGTGAATTGCCCTCATCATGACATTGTACCCTTGAGCGCGGCTTGAACTGTAAAACACAATATAAATAATGCGTACACTTGACTTGAAATTGTGAACATCTTAAGCACTGTTTTGGGTTGGATCCTCTGTTCTTGTTATTTACATCTGTGTCATAAATCTTGTAGTTCACGAGGTATCAACGATGTAGACATCGTTATGCTAAAGTGAACCATTTTTAAAAGCTTCAATTTAAAAGGAGTGGTTCACTTTAGCATGTTTAGATTTATTTTTTATTGCTGTGCTCTGTCTTTTCATATCATTAGGCTTGGAGAAGGAAGGTGTGAGGAATATTTATAATTTTTTCCCTATGGGATGAAAAAAGGATACTTACGAGTATATTAATTATGCTTTGGGCTTTTCTGCATCATTATAGCCACCTATTTGGCCATGCAGTCCAAAAACGTGATAAGGGTTTGTGTCAAGAAGTCAAAGTCAAGAACGACTACGACGAAGAAAGACTTTGACTTTGACTTTTGACTAAAAGATGATAAGGGATTGATAAGGGAAACAAAAATACTCTACACGTTTAAATGCAAAAACAGATCGAAGGGCAACCGTACACCTGACTATCTTGAGATAGGATCTCCGAATGTCGCACTTTATTTTTATCAGAAAACATTAAGGACATTACTTCGATCCTTTCCCTTTGAAAGGTCTAACAAAGATGTTATTGCCTCAAGTTTGTTAGGGGCTCCCATTATTCTAGAACTTTAATGTCTAAAGGAACAAGGAAGATATTATTCAAGGCCACAGAAGATTGGCTAGAATAGATTCGAAATAAGCACTTGATCTAAAGACAGTTAAACTAGCAAACGAACTTATAATTTTTAAATATTTAGTCTTCTTCTCACAAGTAAAAAATTAATAAGACAGGAAAATTTTATGAAGTCAAACTTAGAATCTATCTTCCGTGTTCGTGAAAATATAGACAGAAAATTAAATGATAAAAGGTTGGTGAAGGGTTGAAAAGTATACAATACAATACGCTTTATTGCACATAGAATAAGAGATACAATAAATAGAAAAAGAGATGTACAAATGGCGTCCTTATCGCACTTGGCGATCTCTGCCAGACAATCTTAGGATGGACAGATTTGCAGGTTAAAATAGATAGTTCGCGATGTAACAATAATTATAGGTACATTGTTACATAAATACTAAACAAAATAAAATACATACACCGAAGGAAAAACGGGCCTACCGATTTCAACGACAATAACAGTCGTTTAAGAAGAAAATCACCCGTTTAACAATGCACTTTCGTATGGGTAAACGGCCGTTTTCATTTTAAACATCTATATATCGATATAGGTATACCATTAACGTCATCATTGTTTTATGGCTAATAAATTCATTATCCTTCAAAACATCTTAATTACTAATCAAAGTTTTTCCTACCAACCAGAGAAAGCCATCAAAATAATTAAAAGTGTCATCAAAGATCCAACGTTTGAGATTAGAACCTTCTCTCCACCATGCCACTTAACAACCTTCGTTACCGAAAATATGGAGGAGATCAAATAAGTATTAGCTCCTTAATTACAACTTCTTTTGTCTTCTAATCTAGCATCCCTTGTCAAAAAGTTTGGTTATCACGAAGTTCCCCCTTTTCGTAATAAATACTTTTTAATATTCGCCTCTTCGGAGTTCAGAGTACTTGTTCAAGGCTGCGGCTCTTAGTTATTGGCTGACTGAGAACATACTGATTCTAATTTGTCTGGTTTATTTGTACAGTACATGTTATTAAATAGTGCTCTTAGAAAAAGAGACAACACTATTGCCTTTACAATTAGCATGAAAACGTCAATGAAATCTTTAGATATTAAAAGAGAGATATCGTGACTTTCCCCTCAAAATTGGAGCTGCCTGACTGAGAAAGTACCTCCACCTTACAGAATATCGAAGCCAATTATCACTGCTCTTTTGCAGTGTTGTGTTCCTCATGGTGAGCAAGGTCACCAGTGCTTCTTGAGGAAGCGTCGTGTTGGCAGACGAGACGCTAGTAGTACGGTCAGTATCTAGCGAGTAATGCCTCTGGTGTTGCAAGCGTCCATAGGTCGACGCTTACCATCAGGCAGGCTGTATGCTTGGCCACCTCAGTAGTATAAAAAAAATATTTCCTAAAGATGGGCATTCGTCCATATAACTTACATCAAGTAATAGGTTTATAGGCATCCAATAAATGACATACATCCAGTCATCCATGGGCGCTTCTAATCCAGAAATCTAAAATTGTGATTTTGTATAAGGTTTCCGGATTTGATGTGTTTTAGGCACTGAGTCACTCAGGCGGTACCGATTTGCGCACAGATGTCGTAAATTTGACCAATGATCGCTAAAAATTTACCGCTATTTGGTCTATAGCACAACCTTCTTAGGTTTCACAAGGAAAATTCTCTGAACACACTGTGCTTAACACTTCAAAATCCCGAGCCGGTACCAGATAACGTACAACTTACATCCTGACGTCATTCAACGTTGAAGTGTCAAACACGTGTACCATAAAACCAAGAACATTGTACATACAATGTTCTTGCATAAAACGTTTTAGACCTCCATAGTCCAAAATAACTTGAACTCCCTCGACACCCCTTAAACTATTCCAATAAGGCGATACAAGGGATCTTGGGACCGAACTATGGATCAAGTTTAAGTGGTCAATGCAACCGTCTCTTGCGCTTGGCAAAGTTATTTACTATTTTGATCAAAGTAAACTAGGTCTTATTGTGTGGAAATAGGGGTGTATTTGACGGCATGCTTATTTTGGTTGCCGATACATGTCGACCGCATTCCGTTGGAAAGGAACTCAATTTTACGGTAGACATGCACTTATAGTGTAAACCGAGATGTGTAAACTTTCAGGAAGTGTCAAGTGCAGTCTGTAAGGCAGAATCTTTCGTAGCTTCTATATTACGTAGCACACGATATGACATTATTCGTTGGATAGAATGAAAAACAAGTCCAGTAGAATTCTAAGAAAGAAAGTTTACACGCTCCCCCATATATAATTTTGGTCCATTCGAGTCGGATTGATCAGAAAAACATCTTAATATTCCCAGCGTAATTACTAATTGCAGTTTACGTGTTCTTGCATCCGCCATTTTGTAATACATTCTTAAAATTTAATTGGTAGTAACTACCTACCTACTTAGGTTACGTTCCCTATTCAAAAATGGAAACCTATAAATTAAAACTGTTGAAAACTAAGTCTGAAGTCATTTACCAAAGGCTTACCAAATTATACGATCAATCCAAAAAAGTAGTTAGTTCCGCAGATACGCGGTCAACCGAAAACTTCATGGCAGACTCGGAAATTATTGACGAAATGCGCCAAGAGTTCATGTCAATTATCGACAATATCAACGAAATAAACTATACAATTAATCCCGAACATGTTCCGGATTTCAATAATTTCGTTTCCTTCGATGATGTTTATAGCCGTGTAAAACGTGTCCGTAATAATATTAATTCAACTAAACAACAACCTTTACCTACCACATCATCACAACCAGTTAAAAATATTGTTAAATTACCGCCTATAGTAATTCCTTCATTCGATGGAAAACATGAAAATTGGCCCATGTTTTATGAATCATTTAAGACAAATATTCACAATAATTCACAGCTGTCTGACTCGCAGCGGGTTCAATACCTAATAGGTAAATTGACGCATAATGCATTACAGATAGTCGCCGGTATTGTACCAACGGGCGAAACTTATTCTATTATTTGGAATAGCCTAGTAAAAAAATACCAGGATAAACGTTCCTTAGGTACTTTCTATTTAAATAATATATTCGAGTTAAAAAATTGCTCGCAATCTGTTAGTTCATTGAACTCTTTTATTGAAAAATACTCTGCATCAATTGCTGCTATAAAACAATTGGATATTCCCGATCTTACAGATTTCATATTATTACATTTTGCACTAAAAAGGTTAGACACTCAAACCGTACAATCTTTCGAGTTATCCGTGCGTAATACCGAAATACCTACTAGTAAATTACTTATTTCGTTCGTTCAAGATCAAGTCAAAATATTAGAACGCGCAGGTAACAATAACAACTTTTCTCAAAATCGTAATTCTGTGTCAAATAATAATAAGAATAAGTTCGATTCAAATACTCGAAATTCACGTACATTGATTAGTCAAAATAATCAAACAATAAAAACCGCTCCTTGCGTAATGTGTAATAGCACGGAACATTTACTTTTCAATTGCATTAAATTTAAAAATTTATCCTCTCCTCAAGAGCGATATGATTTTATTAAATCAAAAAATGGTTGTGTTAATTGTTTAAGCTCTTCTCATTCAGTTTCGAATTGCAATTCACGACATGTTTGTAATCATTGCCAGAAGAAACATCATACCCTTTTGCACTTTAGTAAAACTAATTTATCAAATAATAATTCGACGGTACAACTTCATACATGTACCCACCAAAATAATGAACATAATAATATGCAAGTTCGCGGTGCATCTGTGACTGTCACGACTCATAATGACGGGATTGCGAACTCGAGTTCGAACGCTCAACCTTATTCCTATGAGCCTACGGTCGCTATTCCAATGAATACATCTTCCGTTCACTCTACTGACGCGGCCGGAGTTCCGCACATTATTGATAGTGTATCACCCGCTACTATGATGTCTCGCAATAACGACACGAAACAACCTCGTACAACGATACTATTATCGACCGCGCAAGTTTATGCCTACAGTGAACGTAATGATAAAAAGATTATTCGTTTATTATTGGACAATGGTTCACAAAATAATTTAATTACACTAGGATGTTGCAAATTACTTAACTTACGTGTAATACCGCTTTATAATTCATCTCTTAAGGGTGTAGGTTTGTCGTCTCGACCTATTCACGGTTACGTTTATTTAACAATTGAGTCTCGCGTTTCATCGCATAAATATTATATCCACGCTTTAGTTGTCGACCGTATAACAGATAAATTGCCCGCTTTCGAGATTAACACTCGCGAATTTGATTGTCTTAACAAGTTGCCTCTAGCTGACCTTACTTGGAATATTCCGGGAAATATTGATATGGTGATTGGTGCACAATTATTCCCTTATGTTTACTTAGGTGATCGGTGTAATTCGAGCACTTCCGCTCCGCCCGCTTTTTTGACCACTTTCGGTTATATTTTAATGGGAGACTTTCCCTCGTCGTTTGTTTACGCTGATCAACCTGCATCTTTTGCCGCAGTCACATTAAGTGATATGGAGTCCTGTCTCCATAAATTTTGGGAAATAGAGGAAATTCCGAAAAAACGTTTTCTTTCACCCGATGAAACGGAATGTGAAAACTTGTTCACAGATTCCGTGGTTCGCGATATAGATGGCCGATATACAGTGTCTCTTCCGTTCTGTAGGAATCCCGCGGATTTAGGGAATTCTCGCGCAGTTGCTCACCGTCGTTTTCTGGCATTAGAACGCAAATTTAAACATACGCCCACACTTCGTGAAGATTATAATAAGGTTATCACCGAGTACTTACATAATGGTTACTTGTCAGAAGTATCTTCTGTAGATAATGAAAATGATGGTTATTATATACCACACCACGCTGTTATTAGACAAGACAAATCCACAACTAAATTGAGAATTGTTCTTGACGCAAGTGCCAAAACTCATACAGGGTTGTCACTTAATGATATTTTACATTCAGGGCCTAACCTACAGGCTGATCTTTTTCTGCTTTTACTTGATTTCCGTTTATATCCTATAGCATTGACCGCCGATATTAAACAGATGTATTTACAAGTTGGCGTACCAGATTCGCAACGAAAATACGTAAAAATATTATTTCGTTTTAATGAATGTGAGAAATTACGCACCTTTCAATTTAACCGCGTTCCGTTTGGTCTTAAGTCCAGTCCCTTTGTCGCCATGCGTACTGTTCACCAGCTGGCGTCAGATGAAGGTAACCGCTTTCCTGAAGCAGCTTCTATTGCTAAATCCAAACTGTATATGGATGATCTAGTAACCTCTGTTTCCGATGAGGATAGCGCTATACGCCTCTCTAAAGAGCTTATAACTTTATTTAAAAATGGTTGTTTTGATCTAGTTAAATGGGCTAGCAACTCTCCCGCGCTTCTTGATAGCCTGCCGCATTCCCATCTCGCGCCAGTCACCTTCTCTGATGATTCCAGCAACAATTTAAAGGTTTTGGGTCTCTCTTGGATTCACGATGAAGACGTTTTCCTGTTGACTACTTCTTATGTTGATAATAAATGTACAAAACGCACTATACTGTCTTTTGTCGCGCGTCTATTTGATGTTCTGGGTCTTGTGTCACCAGTTGTAGTATACGCGAAGTTGCTTATTAAAGATCTTTGGATTAGCAAAGTGGACTGGGACGATACGCCTCCAGAAGATATAATTAAATGTTTTTTAATGCTTGTTAGAGAGCTGCCTTTGTTATCTAAAATAAAAATACCTCGTCACATCGGAGTGTATAATAATTACACCGTAAATTTAGTTGCCTTCTGTGACGCAAGCCTTAAAGCTTATGGTTGCGTGATTTACTTACACATAACTGATGAGTCAGGAAATATCGTTGTGCGACTTTTGTGTTCTAAATCTAAAGTTTCTCCAGTCAAGATTTCTACACTAGCTCGTTTGGAGTTATGTGCCGCAGTTATGATGTCCCGTCTAGTAAAGACTGTAATTGAGACATACAGTGCTCGCTTTACCATTTCAGGTATTTATACCTTTTCTGATTCGACTATAGCTCTTTCGTGGGTTCACTCTTCACCACATAAGTGGTCAATCTTTGTCAGCAACCGCGTAGCCCAGTTTCAAGAAAACTTGAGTCCTCAGAACATTTATCACGTTGCAGGAGTTGAAAATCCCAGCGACTGTCTTTCTAGAGGATTATTACCTTCCCAGTTGATCAACCATGATCTCTGGTGGAATGGTCCAACTTGGATGTGCTCTCCGCCTGATAAGTGGCCAATTCAATCATTCTCGTCCGCAAAATGTGAACAACTTCCAGAATTTAAATCTAATACATTGACAGTTACCGTTCAAACTACAATTCCAATTCTTTATGAACGATTTAAATGCGTTTCGTCTTGGAACAAATTACTCCGCGTTGTAGTATATGTCTTACGTTTTGTTAAAAAATTACCGCGTTCCAGAGCTATTACAGCTTCTGATTTAAATATTGCTGAAAAAACTATCCTTCGTTCAGTTCAGATGGTGCATTTTCAAATTGAAATTGATCGATTAAAGAAGAATGATTTACCGTCTAAACAGTTTAGACATCTTTGTCCTTTTATTGATAAGGAAGGAATTCTTAGAATTGAAGGTCGCCTGTCAAAGTCCGACTTGCCCTTCGACTGTAAACACCCGGTATTGCTACCAAAACATGACCATGTCGTCAATCTTTTAATTGATCACTACCATAAAGCAAACTTGCATACTGGTGCAAGCTTACTTATGTCCATTATACGACAACGTTACTGGATACTCTCAGCCAGAAATATTATCCGCAAACGTGTTCGCATGTGTAATAATTGTTTCCGTTTGTCACCTTCTCACCCATCACCTAAAATGGCTGATCTTCCGTCATACCGTGTGTGTGAAACTAAAGCGTTCGTACATACAGGAGTGGACTACGCGGGTCCAATTAAGATTACTTTAGCTCGTAGACGTGGCCAACATGCACAAAAGGCATATATATGTTTGTTTATTTGTTTAAACACCAAAGCCATTAACATTCAGCTGGTTAGTGATTTAACAACTGACTCTTTCTTAGCCGCCTTTAAAAGGTTTATTTCATGCCGTGGACCAGTTTCTTGTATTTATTCAGATAATGGTACAAATTTTGTCGGGGCTAAGGCAAAACTAGACGAAATGTATAATCTCTTCATTTCTCAAACTTATCAAACGGCCTTAAGCCAAGAATTAACCACTCGACGAATCGAATGGAAAATGATTCCACCCCGTGCACCACACTTTGGTGGAATGTGGGAGTCCAATATTAAAAGTATTAAAACTCACTTGTTTCGAGTCATAGGAAATCAACTCCTCACTTACGAGGAACTTTTAACTTTATTAATGCAGATTGAATGTTTGCTAAACTCGCGACCACTTTGCTTGTTATCTTCCGATCCTCAACCGGAAATCTTAACACCCGCACATTTTCTAATGTCTACACCTATTCAATATCTCCCGTTTTCTGATATTTCAAATGAACGTGTAAATCTTACCGACCGCAAAAAATTGCTTGACCATTTAGTTCAATCCTACTGGAGGAAATGGAGAATTGAGTATTTGCACACGCTGCAAGTTAGACAGAAATGGTGTACGCCTGATAATCCGGTTCGTGTTGGAACTGTGGTTCTTATTCATCAGGACGATACTCCACCTTTACGCTGGCCTATTGGTATCATTCAGGAAGTTTATCCTGGGAGTGATAATGTGGTTAGGGTCGCATTAGTAAAATCTACAAATGGCACGTTTAAACGACCTGTAGTCAAACTTTACCCAATCCCAACACAATAATTCAAATATTTTATAAATAATTCTGCGTTAGTTTTAGTATAGATTCTTTACTTTATAAATAAGATTCAGTTAATTATTATATCTTTGAACCATAATTAAAATTCGCTAATAATGCAATTTCCTTCTAATTTTATATTTTTTCTCCTTTGAAAGATTCTTCGAACTTTCAAGGCCCGGGAGCATGGTTGCGCCAATGATTAGATTAAGTTTTATAATAACGTCATCTGCCGGACACGGCGCACACTGCTTCTCATCTTTCAATATATTGGTGACCTATCAATGTCACCAAATGCCAACAGATGGCTCTATATTAACTGTACGACTGTTTTGCTTGCCGAGCGCCTTAAAGTTTGAAGGTGTCGGCGCAACAGGCACTCAGAAAAAACGTTTTTACTTCCACAAGTTACGCCAGCATGTTCGCTCTCTGAAAAAATTATTAAGTTCTGCTACTACTGAGTGAAAGTGTCCTGCAGTCATCTACTAGTTGGAGTGCAGTTTTTCGGAGACGGGTGAGTTGACTTTATTATAATACATTATCTAACCATTGCCGCTCCGCACCGTCGCCACCACGTTCTCCAAATTCATCCCTGTTCGTTGGCGGGAGCTATTTTTCATCCCTGTTCGTTGGCGGGAGCTATTTACACGCTCCCCCAGAAAGAAAGAAAGAAAAAGAGTTTATTAGCACAATAAAAAATAAATAAAACAAATCAAAGAAAACATAAAATGAGTTATTGTGCCAAAAGGCCGCAGCTCAGCATAATGTCAGGAGGCAGAGATACTGGCCACCTGACGCTGGTTTTCAGCTGCAACCCACGAGTGCCATACGCTCGAAACTATCAATATATAGGTATACTTACTACAAAATAAATACTAGATATAGGTACATAAAATATACACAAGCTACAATAAATGCCAATAATGTGGAACATAGTGACTTTAACCGTCGGGACCCATTATTGGGAAGATTTGAGCTGGTTTCGATTTTTAATAGTTCCTGACTGATAAAGTCGCTATATCCCAGATTAGAATTCAACTGGACTTGTTGTTATACATACACTCGAAAAACATAACCCTCCTTCTCGCCCAGTCGGGTTAAAAGTTATAGTTCGTGCCGAATCTATTTGCTCTATATCACGGAAGTCAAAATTCCCAACAATATCTTACAGAATAGAATTCTAAGAACATATAATATATATTATAGTAAATGTTTATTGTTCCACGCATTTATGAATGCTTCGGTATTTTGAGTGGAATTAATAAGGCACTTGCCGCAAACTATTTGATGTGAACCTTGTTTTCCAGTGATTATCTTCTGCACATGCGGCTTCCCTGGTGACCCACTGCTTCCTGTCTTCACACACTAATTTTAACGCTTCCCTTGTACCTTTTTGGTACCTATTCTTAATTGGGTGACTGACTTGAGTGTTAAGTACGCACCTACTAGTATTGTATAATTATAATATTATAGTAGTACTTATGATCTTTGCTGTTCTTTTTTTAATTTTTTTATTCTAATATTGTGTAAATTGAGGTCGAATTTTAGCCGGGGCCGCTCCCGCGGCCCCACATTTATTGTGTAAGTAAGCTTGATTTATGAAAAGAGTATCCATGGAGTTTCTTGCCGGTATCTTCTCCAGGACCAAGCCACTTGGAACCGTGCGCCTAGAATCACGACGTTTTGAAAGTGCCTGCATAGGCCCAGTTGAAATAAAAATCTTTGACTTTGACTTCATTCAATTACATCGAAGCTCATAATTCTTGACTTAGATCCATTCAATTTCAAGGTATATCAAATTACAAAATAAAACATAAATGAGTGATTCAGTCTCTGTTCCTAAATGCAACCGCAGTATTGGGATACACTTTAAAACAAACCGAAAATTCGTCTTAGTATGGGGGACACGCATAATTTAACTTCTAGCGCAAGCCATACAAAATCAAATTTTTATTTTGTTTTAGAGTGAATTTTAGTAAGTACTGCGGTTGCATTTGGGAACGGACATACTACGGTCTACATAAAAAAATATCCTGTATACATTACTATATTAATACGTGAAAAGATAACTTTTTACCCCTTTTTAAAATACATTGCGCTTATGGTGGGGTTTGAGATTTGGCATAGTTAAAATTTATATTGAGGAGGAGTGTAGAAAGCGAAAAATACTGAATTACGGTCGAAATTCGACCACTAGGCGACCACTAGTTAATAGACTCTAGAATTCGACATTTCATAAGTGCCTGTGTAAAAGAAAGAAAGAAAGAAATACGTTTATTAGACAGCACAAAACCACAAATATACAAAAAAATAAGTAAAAACCAACAAAGTAAGTAAGTGTAAGTAAGTAAGTGTCTGGTTTACATGAAATAAAAACATTCTTTATCAGCATTTAATTTTAACCGTTCATTGACAAAGAGGAGACAATATCTGCAGTGCTTATTCCCGTCAAGATTAACGTGCGTGCTTTTTTCCAGGATTCGCTTAAATGGAGGCTCTCTATTGATCATAAGCATTCTTATTTGCATCTGTGTCCAATCCAGTTTAGTTTTTTGCGGAAAAGGGTGGCTAATTCCAACCAGAAAACATTACAATAACTTCTCACTTGTTCACCTGAAGGAAAAAGAGGTGCTATACCAAACAAACAAACAATATACCACTCATTGCCTAAACAATCTCGCTGGAGTGCGTAATGACGGAAGCCTGCGCGCATTATTCCACATCATTCTGTGTAACGCCCCTCCTACGAGAACTCGCTTTGATTTCGAACTCAGTATGTTAGTCAAGTGAACTGGAATAATTTGGCTTAGCTGATACAATAGTGATCACAATTTGATTGCCAAGAAAGGTGAGGAAGGGCTGGTTTACACAAAAATATCCTCTCTGAGTGTTCAGTCAATCTTTGGAGCAATGGAAATGAGGCTTATGTTAGTCTACTGCGGTGTAAACCTCTATTAGTTAGATTATCACACCATCTGCTTGTAGTCAGAGCTTCATTATTCGGTACTAGTGGGTACTTTTTTTTTTTTTTTTTTTTTTTTTATCGTGGTAAAATCATCAAATGATTCCTCCCACCCCGGGCAGGGCGGGAGGGACTGTCAGACTTGTACTGACTAAAATCCACGGTGTTCCTTCAATAGCCCTTTACGTTCCGGGGTCACGGTAATGAGATAAGTCCCGCGACCCCGGCAGGCTTCGGCCCTCTACAGGGGGGGCCCCGTCATACTAGTGGGTACTAGGGTGCAAAATGGGATTACTTACAACTTAATAAGGAGCTTGGACATCCCAGATTCCCCTTTTAATAAGGTACTTGAAATATTTATAAAAATAAACAAATATCAGGATATAACAGAACTAACATTCAGTTTCTAAATCCCTTATCTATTCCTACCTTTATCCTTTTTTATATTTTCACATAAACTGACCATCCTCAACATTCTCCTGCTTTACTCTACCTTGACATTGGCAGAATCATCGTAATGTCACGATGGAGCCATTAAATTAAAATAGTGAAGTGAAGGAGCTTGAATGACTAATACACGACATCGACAACCCTAACTTATGAGTCCCTCAATAAATTGATAGTTTGCACTCACACAAACATACGCATTGCGTTGCGAATGCTGCTGAAAGGCATGAGCGAGCGGGTGGAAGGCGATGGCGACGGCACGTTGGTCGTCAAGTGAAAAATGGATTTTCCAACAAATAAAAATCCAAATCAGACGTATTGAAATGTTTAAGCATTTCATAAACTTCAGTTTTAATTTCGACCAGTCCATTGAAAAGAAGCTCTTTATTGTGATCTAATTAATTTCAAGTCGACTGAGTTCTTAATGGAGGATTACAATTGTTTTGTGTTGTGAATGGAGTTCTACCTTTATGAAAATTAAACGATGAGGTAATTTTATTGTCAACTCTCAATTTCACAAAGAAACCATTAATTGGTTGAAAATGTATAAAGCTTTTGAGATAATAATCACAATAAAGGACAATTAAACTGCGACACTTAATGTAATCATAGAAGTTAAATCGACGCTTGAACTTGGTCTGTTGAAGGTCCAATGATGGTTAAAGCAGCCGAGCCCTTGAGTGGGGATCGTGAATTGGCAGACGAAGCATGAGTTGTCCCTCAGCTAGATGGACTGACTACCTGTAAAGAAACTAAAACATAAACAATAATTTTCATAAAAAACTTAACAGCTACTGAAGTTGGAGCCACTGCCAAGCTAAGGTGCATTGAAGAATTAAAGGTTCATTCAGCAGAGTTTTCAACTCTGCTGAATGAACCTTGTTCTCCAGAAGCTAGTTTAATATTTATTTTTCTATTTTGAGTGCTGAGATAAACAATACATGCGATTACAACAATCGAGTGATTTGCTGCTATCCATTGAGAAGTTCCATTTTCTACCTACAAAGATCTTCATCGGATTTTCACCAAATTTAAATGGGACCACTTCAAGAGAATATTCTTTCAAACAAAGGAAGAATGATTGGTTCTCAATTGGCGACGATACCGATGAACAAAATATATACAAAAAAATGATAGTCGAAATAAAAACCGCCTCATTTTTTTGAAGTCGGATAAAAAAGATAGGATGGACTAGATGGTTGATGATGTTGATTCTGGTTAGAAATAAAAATCTCAATCTCTCTCATTTGAAATAAACCAACAATTGTAGGGGAATGATTCTGGTATCAATTCGCTTAGCGGGCCGAATGCTGATCGGAGTCAAAGTAATCAGGATATGGGATGATGCTGCATCATTTGATCGTCTTTTGGGCGGAAAGGATATAAATATAAAAGCTTTTATTAATCGACAAAGAAAAGCTCCCAAATGAAACAAAACCACTGCTTTTGGATAAATAAAATGATCAGGGGGCCTAAAAAGGCCACATTGAGCAATTCATTTACTGACCGACACAGTAACTGTCAAACAGATGATCACTGAATATGACCCTTATGTGGATGATATTAAGAGTTGTTAATTATGTAGATATTTTAACATTTGTAATTTATGAATCATATTGTGATTCATCTAAAGCGGCCTTTTTAGCCCCCCAGATCTATTTAGGAATATGATTGTAATATCCACATAGCAACAAAGCGACAAAAGACTATAATTAAGTATTTGCAAATAAAAACAAATATTGAATTAACAGCGCAGCGTTTATTCGTGTGTGAACAGGTATTCAGTAATATTTTATCAAAAACTGTGCTGCATTTGAAAACCAAGTTAAAGTTTAGAACTAATACGAGCTGAATTAATTATAAATCTGTTCAAATGTTTACTATCACTTCGTTTAAGCTAACCATTCTATTCCATTTCACCTAATTTATTCTGTTTAAAACCAGTAAATTGTGCCTCAGAACAACATTCTAGAAATTACATATATTCAAATTCAGCTTAAAATTTATTTCTTTGTAAGACATAGGTGTTAAGTACAGACATGGTGTATATTTATAGCTAAGGTATCACTATGTTTTTGCCTTGATAGGCGTACAAAATTAGGATAAAATATTTAAAATAATAAAGGGTCTTATGGAAGAAATCGGACTCTGTGCAATTTTATATCCATATTACCCATCCATTTTCACTGTCAAAAATTTAAATTGTTCACCTGAAAACCCTTCAACATCTTTCCAAACAAACATAAACTATTTGTCACAATAATATCTATATATTTTAAATCTCCTTTATTCATTTTATATACATATTTCTTTACATTTTTAAATGCATATTATTATAAAATTTAAAAAAATACACATTTAGAAAGAATAAATTATTATTATTATCTCTACAGTTTGTTATCATACAATAATTACAATTAATAATTTATGTATACACATGAAAAGACACAGAAAACAAAGTATCGTAGTATATTTTTTTATGAATAAAAGCGTAAATTTAAAACTCGCACTATTCTGTCCATAGTAGGGCCCTAGTTCGGACGTTAGTGCCTCAGTAACTACTTGTAATTTGTTCACTTCGTAGCAAATGAGAAACGAGTGGGCCCGTGGGCGAAGCGTGCGAATCTCAAGCATAACTCAAAACGTATTACCAGCTGTAACTCACCGGGAATAAATCAATGATCGTACGAGGAGACTCAGATTGGAGATATTATTTGAATGTAGATTTGGATCTGGTGTCGTTATGAAAGAAAAAGAAAGAAAGAAAGAAAAAGTATTTATTTGACACAGCACAAAAACAATTTTAAAGATAATATAACAAAAATAAAAGAATAAAACATGTAAAACAAAAAAAAAACAATCTTAAATAAAAAATGGATTGTACATCGCAGCTATGTCAAAAAGGCTTCCGCTCAGCTTAAGCTGACGCGCTGCGGGCAGCCCGACAGCGCTGGTTTTCAGCGGGAGCCACATCGAGTGACGTTATGTGTGCCTACGTGTACAGAAAATATATTAATTAAATATGAATTAAAAAAATAAAATTATAAAAGAACTACTACTTACTATTATTTATTTATTTATTTTATTTAACAATTAATGCACACATAAAATACATGAGAAATATGAAGTAGGAGCATAAAGTACAAAGGTACTGCTTATTTCTAAAGAAATCTCTTCCAGCAGACCTGCGAGAGGAGAGATTAAAAAGAAGAAATGTAGACACAGTGTGTAAAGGATACGTATAAATAATCTGCATAAAATACATACCTAACACGGAAGAATACAAATACATACAAGAAATACCATCTAAATACTATCTAATTAAATATAAACCTAAATGTATAAATAAAATACAAACTATGTCGCAGAGGAAAGGTAGTGCTTTTTTAAACGTTTCTTGAACAAAGAGACAGTTTTACAGCCTCTTATATCATGCGGGAGCATATTCCACAACCTAACCGCATGCACAGAAAAGGAGTAGGAGTAGAAATCAGTTTTGTGGGATGGGAATTTGAGGAGGGACCTTAGATGCGAGGAGCGTCTGTAGGATATGCATACTACTTTATGGATGAAATTTGTACTAGAGTAGATCATAATGTAGCACTCACGGCCGTGATCCCTGAAGAGAGGCAGATAAACCATTTCTTGGACAATACATAGCATACTTTTTATCTGGGTACATAAAGACAAATAAAACACTTATATTCTATTATCTTCTAAAGCTCCAAAAGATGATTTCTGAGAGGCCAGAGTCCACAGTGCTAGGAAGACTCATCCGAGTTCATGTGACGAGATGACGTGGTTTTTGTTGACATGATATTCTATAAGTCAAGACTTGTCATTGGCTTTCTGTTGATAAAAAATGCGTTATTTTAAGTTTATGTAGCTTTAAGTCTTCCATGTTTTTATAAATAAATAAATTTAGTAACTGAATTATTTATTATCTAAATGTGAATTTTAAGAATGATGCAATAACAATCTATGAGCAAATACTTAGTCTAAATTAAATATATTTTATTTGTTCTATTCCATTCTATAACGTGATAAGATAAGATAAGATAAGATTTTTATTTGTTAGAACATGAGTATACAGTACAAATTTAAAACTTGTAATGTAAGGTGTTACATTTTGTAGGATCTACATGTTCTGCTACATAGTATGGCGTACAAAATAAGGGAGAATGTTCGTTAGACAAAATCAAAGCAAATATTGCACTAAATAACATGACTTACAATGCAAAAATAATCTAATCAAATAAAATATAACACACAAAATTAAACAAAATGTTATAGAAAACATTACGGTTATGTAGGTACATCTAATCTAACATCTTAATAATAACATTTACAACAGCCAGAAATTACAGCACAGAAAACAAAATATCACAATATTAGTGTTATTCATTTAAAAAATCCGTTAGTGTAGTAACATTTGGCAATTAAGTATTTTTTTAGATTTTGTTTAAAAGATTTTAGGTTTAATTGTTTAATAGATTTCGGTATTTTATTAAATATTATCGGTGCTAAACATAAAATGCTTTTGTGCATTAGTGCTGTGTTGGTTCCTGTGGAATACGAGATAAACCACGGGAAATAGCTAATAATGAATTAAACATCTTGGAAAGACAACATAGTTATGTGCCATAATATTATTCCTAAAGTGACCATTACCCTGCAAACATTTAACGTGGCTCAATAAATTGGTTTAGTAAGGAATTTTATTTTACGACTCAATTGGCATAATTGATAAACGATTGGCTTTCTGGGCTACGGATTGCGAGTTTGATTCCCGCATGGAGCTATTATTTTTATGGCCTATAGGTGTAGGTATGTATGTTTGTCTGGGAGGTAGGAAAAATGATTTTTCTTTTCGGTAGAATTATATAAATTCATCATATTATTGAATACTTAAGAAATGAATGACAATTAATTTTAAGAAAACACATTATGATATACAGATAATGTCTTAAAAAATGAATGGATCATCTTGATCTTGGAAAATACATTCACAGTTACCTAAGAATTTCTTGAAGAGCCTATATTTGTATAAAAACAAGTAATAAGAAAAACATGTAGTTCATTAGTATGACGAAATATTATGATTGATTTGGATTTCGCGTGACTACATTCGCTAATCAAAGCCTTAAAAACCGTAGAAAATGTATTGAATGAGAAAAAGAAACAAAAAATATTGAGTACTTTCCTGTTTTGTTTTCATCTGAAATGGAAAGCAATATTGTTTTTAAACGACTTCAAATAAAAGAGGAGGTTCTCAATTCGACTGTATGTTTTTTTTTTGTGTTTGTTACGCTATTACTCCGCCAATTGCAAGACGATATTGAAATTATTATTTTTGTTTGAAAGGGTGGTCCTCGAGGTGGTCCCATTTCATTTTGATGAAGATCTGATGAAGACTTTCGGAGATAGACAATGGAACTTTTGAATGAATAACAGCATTGCTGTTATCGCGAGTTTTATTTTTCTATTTTGAGTGGCATACACTATTGTTTATGCCACTCAAAATGGAAAAATAAAATAGATCTTAAAAAAAAGGAAAAACCGAGATAAAAAAAAAAAAAAAAAACTAAAAAGACATTAACAGCTTTACAGCCCTTAGTGAAATTACGTCAACTAATCGTTAGTACATCATGATGAATATTCATTTATAAATTCACAAATTGGGTTAAATTTACAAAAAAAAAAAAAAAAAAATTAAACCAACATCGTAAAGTTTACTAATTACTCCTTGTTATCACATATAGCACGACAATTTTTGTAATTACGAGATTAATTTCTAGGTGTGGCAAAAGTGAAATCTAACTAATTGATCGGATTCATGAAAAAACCAGCGGTAGTAGCACGACTTTTACCCACTCTGATTTTTATTACAACACCTCAAAACTTAAGGCATCTACTAGAGCAGGGTTACTCAAAGTGTGGTACGCGAACCCCTAGGGGTCCGCGGCAAGATTTATATCATGGCGAATGGGTGGCTAGCAACGAAATACAGAAATTGAGTTGTTGCTGAATCAGAAGTAAGATTGAAATTGACCAAAATTGTTCCTAAACTCGACTCAATTCGTGACAAGAAATAAGCCCACCAATCATTATAATTAAGTAACAACACATTATATTTTTCCACTGTGTTACTTTTTTATTAAAAATCCAAATACACTAGAATCTACAGAAAGAAAGAAAAAATTATTTATTTCACACAAATTACGACTCAAAAATGTAAAATTAAAGACACAAACTAAAAATAAAAACAAAAAAAAAATACGTCAATTTTTTATTTTTTTTCTTTTATTAAAAAGTACCATGTTCTTAATAATTAATTACAATCTAGCCTATAAGACTAATAAGTAATTTTAATTGAACTTAAACTTATAACAATGACTAAATGAAAAGGATTATTTACTCAATGAGTATTAATATCTTGTAATAATATCAGTTAATATATTTTGTTTTTTAATTTATTTAATATATTTTGATTTGTCAAGGGGTTCGCAGTTGGCTAGGAAATTCAACAGGGATACATGGGGCTACAAGTTTGAGAAACACTATACTAAAGAAATGGTAATGCGGTTAATAGCGGCTCACAGCAGCAACTTGTCACTTTTAATCGCCACTTCTCAGATTTCTTTTGGCGAAGTTTAACGTAAATCCTCCTTAAGATACACTATTTATCAGTGACAAGAATTAGTGAGGCTGAATAATTTGACTGAAAAAATGTCCGTACTTTGTTTTATGAGCCTGTTTTCTTTATTACAATCTCCACGTTTCCACAATGCCTGAAATATCAACTTTTCATGTTTAATAGATTAGCTTTCAAGTCTTCGTACGAATGGTACGTGTGTTCATTAATTCCTTTTACAACCTCTTCGAAGGTGAATTTTCAAAAATATCATTTTTAGAGGCACAGTTCAAAAAGAGACAGGTAAGTACCAAATATACTCGTAGATATTAAGGGAAAGACAAATGTGTGCTCACCTTTAATATTCTATTTGACATTGATGTGACAGAAAGAAAGAAGGAAAAATAATTTATTTGTTTGCTCGATTGAGGCACCAAATGCATTAAGAATAAATTTAAAAAAATTAGAAAAATAAAATAAATTTTAAATAATCTTATCATAGATAAATTATACTTAGCTCAGGGTTTTCTTATGGATATAGGTTATTCGCTTATCATCAAGCAAACCCATTACCTTTAAAAGAAGTAGGTACAGAAATTATTTCAAACAAACTTACGTCTAGATAATCACTAATATAATTTTGCTTACGCATTTTAACCCTTAAAAGTAGGCCACTAGTTTCGACAACCCGAATACTTTTACCTTAAAATTGCACGTCATGCGGTAAAACGGGAACATTTACATACAATTTGGACAAACCTACCTAAATTAATGCTAGGTCAATGTTGAAAATGGTAATTTTAGCCATTTCTTTGCTGTGCCAAGTTCATTTTGGCTCCGTAGCTCGCTGCCCTACACAGTGAGCAAATTGGGGAATTATGTTGTAAAAAAGCGTGTCTGCCTCCTATCTGTTGGTTTTTTTTATGCGTCATTGATGTGGATAGTTGGCTATTTTCATTGACCTGTGTAAAATAGAGATGTATAAGCGGTCCATGCATCAAAGTATGTTGTTATTAATACAGGAAGACGAAAGATAAAAAATGCCTCTAATGTGACAAACAAAAATGAAAGAAAGAAAGAAAGTAAATATATATTATTATTCAGCATAGACAGTGACAACACACGAGAGAAAAATAAAATAAAAGATAACGTAAACCTATATACAATAAAAATAAAAAACACACATGAGAGAAGAAAATAAAAATAAAAAATAAAAGTAAAATATTCATCATAAAATATTGCATTATGTTGTCAAGTATGCGCATGCTGAAAGGGTAGCCAGCTCAGCATTTGTTGGGCGCGGAGAGCCCAGCGCTAATGCAGTCCGCTTGATGGTACATAAGCGGTTACTATAACCTATGGAAGCTTACAAAACCAGGGGCATCATTCGCGCGTTGCCGATCCTACTACTAGCTTCATCCAAAAAAAATCAGCAATCAATTCAAGTAATTCAACAACTAAACATATCATTGGACATGAGATTTGACGGCTAGTTAAATTTGATCTGTGACAAAAATAAGTATAGTGCGTGTACGGAGTAGTGCCACAAACTTATCAGACCCGGTCATGCCGTCGCTGTCATCGCTTTTACCAATGTCATCTCCCTAGAAAAATTACATTTTGGAGTTATTTTTCTTCCGTAGCGGCATAAGTTCCAAATTTAGTCACCGGGTCAGATAAGTTTGTGGCACTGTAAAAAGCGCCTCATCCAAACTTAACACATCGGAGTCATAATGAGCACAATTGGTTTTTATACCACCTTCCACGACTTAGCGAAAGAAGTTTTGTCGTCAACATTAAAGTTTATTAGTTACATAGTAACAACAGTTTCGCGGTAATCTAATACAGTTGAAATTAAACACTAAACAGTCTCTACGTAAAAGTGGTACGGACATCCCGACGAGGGAGAGGAATGGAGACTTCACAGATAGATAACTTTTAAATTTCTAAATTTGATTTCTTACGCTTTATAACCGTTCTGCAAGCAATGGTTTATTTTTAAGTAATAATTTTACCTTTACATGGAAGTGATTATCTTCCCCCCATCACATCATATCATCATCTTATCATCATTCATATGATCATTGTATCATGCGAGTTCCCTGGTGACCCGCTGCTTCCTGTCTTCACAAGCTAATTTTATTTACGGTTCTCTCGTGTTTATGGTGGCTTGAGTGTAAAGTATGTGCCTACTTGTATTGTTTAAATTATAGTGGTACTTATTATGAACTTTGCTGTCCTTTTTTATGTAATAATGTGTAAATTCAAGTCGAATTTTAGCCAGGGCCACTCCTGCTGCCCCAGATATTATTGTAAATTTGTGTTATGAAAAGAATATCCATGGAGTTTCTTGCCGGTATCTTCTCCAGGGCCAACCCACTTGGAATCGTGTCACCGTGAATCACGACGTTTTGGAAGTGACTGCAAAGGCTCAGTTGAAATAAAAATCTTTAACTTACCGCAATCCTTTAATTTATGATTATTTAAGCAACCGTTCTGTTACTAATTCCTCCGAGGTTCTGGCATTCGGTCAGTCTAGTGGTGTAATTGGCGATCTTGCGCAATTTGCGCATGTAATAGTAACCTATGGATGCACATGGTGCCGGCAGAATTGCAGGAAAAATTATGAGATAATTTAAACAATATTACGGCAGAGACTTTGGTGTAGTCGGTAGAGAACGTCCACAAAATTTATTTCCGAAAGAATAATTAACAAGGTAAACCGACTCCACGCATGCAGCTGTTCAAAAACCCTGTTTAAAACATCAACCCCGCCCCGGGGCCATACAGTAGTTTTAAACTGTTCGTGAACTCACAAATTGAGGTCTCTATAGCGCTAATGTACTCTAAATAATTGTGCACCAGTTTGATAGTTTTAACAGGTGATGTGGAGCTGCGGGCGTTGACATTTCTATTAAAATTTATTATTACAGTACTACCAACTTATCTGTGAAGTGGCAGAAAATGGAACTACAACAAATTCATACGATTTGACAGTTGAAGTCTTGTCAAAAATGCTTTTGCTTAGCCAACAGCGCCATCACTCTGTTCACGGATAACGTGGTCGAACTGTACATATCGTCACTGATAGGCCCATACCGCGTAACTAGGGTTGCCAGCCATATAACTGTTAAAAACAGTATCATACTGTTTTTCGGTCATTAATACTGCTTACTGTTCATCAAAAATAAAGTATGCAAAATAATGTTTGTTTCATCACCAGTATTAAAATATGTTCCTTTGTGACACTCTAGAGACCAAACGCGTGGGCCGATTTTAATGATTCAATGATTGAATTGATTTTAATGATGTCAATCGATTTGTCATAATCTTGCGAGTGTCACTAAAGACATGATATGTATAGAATCAGGATTGTTTTTTTGTATTTCCATGTTTTTAACTTATTATGATCATTTAAGTTGGAGGAGGAAGTTGCTGCCAAAGAATGCTCAAGAAGTATATACTTACACACATTACAAATTACGGAGTCGCAACATGAACAATTTTGTAAGCAAAATGGACTACGAAAAGAGTTCAGAAAAACAAACAGGCAACTAAAAATAATATTGACGCCAGCTTTCATCAAATTCCGAAAATATCCTAACATATTGAGTTCGGACAAAAACCTAATTTATAGCTATGGACTGCTAGGGAAAAGTTAGAACAGAATAATATAATGCCTATCCCAGACATACCAAAAACCTAACACATAGCAAAACGACCTTCACAGTTCATTTGTTCCATATTTGAAATCACTCGTGCAAAAACCGGGAATAATTAAAGGGGTGCGCACACAGGCGAGGCTTATCCGGGACCCTTGTCAGCTGTATGACGGACGAGACAAAAACGGTGTCAGTGTGAACATAGCCTTTTTGTCTGTCCACCCTTTGGGCAAGGGAAACGTTTTCTTAGAATTTTTGTTGTTTGCAATTTAGTACTCGCCTTTATAGCACTGTTTCTGTGGGGAGATTGTTGAATTTATGTAAGAAATTAAAGATTTATATATTT
Source organism: Allophyes oxyacanthae (assembly GCA_932294325.1). NCBI lineage: Eukaryota > Metazoa > Arthropoda > Insecta > Lepidoptera > Noctuidae > Allophyes > Allophyes oxyacanthae. Next base: position 6,305,700 of record OW028633.1, on the reverse strand, counting down.
TTTTGTGGATAATCTCAACATTTTAAAACGCTTTTATTAGCTTCACTTGTAACTAACTATGTAAAAAAATCTTGGAAGTTAAATTTGACCCACTTCCCGGTTTCCGATTGAGCTAAAATTTTGCATACACGTTTAGTTTGGATGACAAAAGCGTTTACATTAGTTTTTTTTTTTAAACTATAATATTTATTTATACTCTGAACGAATTTTGCTATGTTCAGTTGTTATAGATTTAGAATGTTCAAATCTTTGCAAGGTTTTGCCCTGAATAAATGTCTTTTTAGACAACCGCTAACTACACATAGTTCTAGAGAGCTATTACTATTTATATAAACTAGTGGTCGAAATGCGAACAGTATATTAAATATAAATTTTAGCTTTCTGCACTCCTTTTCCAATAAACTTTAACTAAGCCAAACCTCACACTCATCCGTGCGCATGTATAAAATGGTGTACAAAGTTTTATGATCGATAGTAGGTACTGTCGTGTCAACGTTATTAGCTTTACCTGTTAGTTGTTACAGATATTGATGCTCCTACAATCGTCTGACCACCTTCCACCCTCCCTTCTCCACCAGCCTCCTTCCTCCCCTTTTCCGTCCCTTTTTTTCTTTTACCAACCACCTTTTTCTTAATTATCATCTTCTGTTCCATCATATTAGTTTAGAATTCTATTGGACTTCCTAATCCACATGGATTCTTTTTTTCCTTGTACACACGGCCTACATAATCAAGATATACATTTCCAGTATAAGCTGACATCCCATTGTATAAGTTTTCCGTACTTTAAAAGGTCAAGTTATACTGAAAATCTATAACTTGATATGTAACCGTGTGCACCATACCTATAACTTATTTATAAAAAGCAAATCATTCAGAGGCAAATCATTATTAACTTAATCTTATTTTGTATTCAAATTAAATTACATTATTCCTGCAGCTCATAAAACAACGGCGTAGTAATCATGATTGTAATCTATTATTTTATAAGAGTTTCCATGGAGCTTCATGCCGGTTCTTCTCCATAGAATAGAATAGAATAGATCTTTATTTCATGTAAACCAGATACAGGCACTTATGAAATGTCGAGACTCTAAGTGCACGGTTCCAAATAGTAGATCCTATGGAGAAGAACCGGCAAGAAACTCCATGGAAACTCTTTTCAAATAAATAATAGATCTTGACAATCTTTATCAGTACAATGTTGTGGTAAGACCATAAGACCTCTCATTGAAACCGCGCACCTAGAGTGTCGACAATTTATAAATGCCTGTATCTGTTGTGCATGAAATAAAGATCTATTCTATTTTATCATAGATGAAAGATTACTTCCGAAATAACTTTTAATTCATGATGTGGTATATTAATGCTTCTAACTCCAACCGACTCTACTGTCACAGCTATCTTATCTATTCTATCTGAAAAGAAGTATCATCTTTATTTTAAACATCGTTTAGAATCCTCCTTTCTCTCTAAAATGCAATACTCGCAGGAAGACGAACAACAACCACAAATAGGTACTGATACCTAAATACCTTCAAACATTATATTATCTTCCATTGTTCTGTATCCCATAATAAACTTGCCAGCTATGGCGGTAGCCAAACTTTGCGGTGCTCCCACGGGACATCTAAAAGTGGCATTGATCAGAAGCTTTTGTACGCAGACAATTCACAATTGACGACATATAGACTTTATTTTACCTTCAGGCTCTTAGAGTCATTTGAATAAAGAAGGATAGGGTTGACAAAAAAGAGATAGCTAAAAAATTTACATACAGTTGACGTTTCATAACTTCCTCATTAACAGGCAATTTTAAAACCACGGTAGCTTAAAAATTTAGAAATGAAGTTATAAGCAATATTCCCTCAAATTATTAGAGACTATTGAGGTAAGAAGTAGGTAATATATACCTAAATATTATTTTAAAGTATATGCGCAAAATGATGAATGATTAGACCCGTCTTTTCACCTCTTATGGAAAATTGAAGTAATTTCTCATAGTGTAAATAAGCAACGTGTTAGACCCTACATTTTACCTTACTTCCATATAAAAATCCAACTGTATGACTCCCGCATAAGATAATGCAAATGTCACGCAAAAAAAATACTACAAAATATTTCCGGGATTTTTATTCCTTGCCAACGATAACCCCTCTTATATTTTTATGGCGCTGTCTAAACACATAATCGAGGTCGCAAAGATCACTCGCGAAAAAACTAGAATCCCGCTAAGGCATCCCTAGTTTCGTATCAAAACCGCGGAATCCCGGAAATCCCTATAGAGCCGGGGACTTTTGGCCGCTGTAACGACGTCCCAGGTGTAAACCCTTATGCCCACTATCCTAAATTCCTTTCGAGCCAAATAAACCGGGAAAATAATTGATGTCCTATTTTTGGGACAAGGCATGTTGTAGTGAAATTATTTGATGATAATAAGGCCTTCGGGGATCGTAATTTAGTGGTGGCTGTAAATTAGTTCATGACATCGTTTGTTTGTTATGAATGATAAGAGGATTTATTGGTATTTGGACGTGGAAAGTTAATTGATAGGGTAAAAGTTGCTGTACTGCTTGCAGGCATTACAACTAATGTAGATAGTGAAGATATTATAGAAGTAGAAATGAAGTCAATGCAATAACTAATCTGGCTCGTTGGTCCAGTGGTCGTAAGTGTGACTAATGAGCGTGAAGTTCTGGGTTCATTTCCCGGTCCGAGCAGTTTTATAGGGTTTTCCCGAACTTGGCTGATGAGTTGAGCTATAACCGCGAGTCACTTGTCTTGAATATTATGCTGTAATCACGGATGGCTGTAATAGTTATTTTTATACGACTTCAAAAAAGAAGGAGGTTCTATATACGACGCGTATGTGTTTTATTTTTTACGTATCTTCATTATTATGTTCACCGACTATTTGTTTTAGTTTTATGAAGGTGGCCATTACTTTTATTAAATTTTATATCAATGTATTTTTTACGCATTTTTATCTATTTATAATTATGTATTCTACATAATTTTTCCGTGACACGCCATCGCCTATTTTGAAGAAGAACTACTAACACACAATTCACCCTACGTGCCAACCCTGTTACAAACCAAAGTAGTGTCAGCATATCATCGATAGATGGCAGGCAAATACTCACGCCATCTATGAGAGGAGGTTCTCATTAAACCTTTTAGTACATTTCTTGGTAGTATGCTGTGGGTGCCAAAAGAGGGACTCCATTTTTAAGAGAAAATGACAAAGCTATTAAGACAACTAAGAATTCTCCGCAATACCGCTTTTCAAAGCGGAAATACCTTATTATTGTACAATACAATAAACTTTATTGTACACAAGAAATACAAAAAATACATTATCATAAATAAATACATGTACAACGGGCGGTCTTATCGCTAAAAGCGATGTCTTCCAGACTACCTTTGGATGGACATGACTCGGAAGAAATAGAAAAAGGGCAGTTTGCGGTTTAGGTACCATTATTATTATAAACAGTTAATATAATAATTATGCATAAATTTTTATTACACTTACACACACGCATACCAAATAAATAAATAAACAGTGTTAACATAAATAAGTGGTATTGGACCTAAACTATAATATTTTACAACTTAATAATAACATTTCTACTAAACAGATAGGTAGTGATGTTTCAGCAATGCTTTTCTTACCGACACCGGCAATGCATAATAATGCATAATGCAGGCTATTGTAATACTTTCACTAAATAAAATATTTACAAAAATAAAGTAGACTATTGAGTTACTTAAGGTTGTATTTTACGACGATTTCTTACTTTTGAGGGGGTGAAGTATCAGCCTAAGCCCCACCCACTAGGGGAGCTCCGTTCTCGCAATTACGCAATTGACGTATCAGACTGTGTGACACACGTGTCACAGAATAGCAATATTAATTAGCAACATGCAGTATGACACCAGCAAATACTTGAAAAATATAAATCCATAATATCGTATACCCAGTGTCCTATATTACGCTAGAAAATCTGTTCCTCCGTTTTGTATTTGTAGATTTTATACCTAGTTAACTATCTACTTATAAACTATCAGTCATACCTATTGTGTATGAGTTTATGCAAGTGCACATAATTGTCTCGACCAACATTGGGCATTTTCACACTAAGCCAATAATGCCGTAACGAAACCGATATATCGGCATGACAAACCTGATGACACTGCCAATGTGTGTGTAATGTTAGAAGAATAAGCCAACTCAAATCCATGCCTTGAGATAATAACCTACTCTCACCCACACCTGTAGGAGTCGTCCGTTTCCGTAGTCATACCTACTTAAGTATGTTCACAGGGTTGCTTTTTTACCAAAAAAGAAATTGCATATTCATAGATCAAAACCATATTCCTAGTTCAGATTCCTCGCTATGTATGCAGATGAAGAGCTTCAAAATTGAAAGAAAGAAAGAAAAAACATTTAAATCGGACTCGCACACGAAATTACATAAACACACAAAAATTCAAATACTGATAACAATAACCTAACCGTCTAAAACCCTCGACTCTAACTAGAAAAAGAGGTGTAACTTTTGAACAGCTGAACAGATTTTAAGAACCATCCCGATTAAACTAGCTTTCAATTAAAAAAAACTGCATTGAAATCGGTCCATCCGCTTTGAAGCTTCGATGCCACAGACAGACACACAGATTCACAGACACATAGATACACAGATACACATTATAAACTTATATCACCCCTCTATTTTGTCGGGGGTTAAAAAAGTCCTGCAAGAGGCCAAAGAAAGTCCCTATCTCAGCATATCCTGACAGTTAATCCTGACAGATAAAATAAATACCGCAGCGCTGGTTTTCGGATAGGACCGTGGTGATGCCACGGACAACCACGATAACTAAAAATAAATATAATTTTTAAAAACGTTTTCTTTCCTTCTTTACATACTATCTATCTATCTCTCTCTAACTTCTAAATTTTATTAACTACGGACATGTATCATTCAAATTCGAAGAATTTACAACAAAAAACCACATAGTAAAAGTTATGAAATTTGGTTCTTATTCAGAAATAGTACGCATTTCTTTTTTTTGTGGCTAGTTTTCCTAGATTATTATACCATTTTGGAATATTGGATAGTTGCGTCAATTTTTAAAAAAACTTGCCATGGTAGTGTCTGTACTTTTTTTTTACACCACGATGAGTGAAAGTGGACCAAAAGTAAAAATCTTTCAAAATTTTAGGGTGAAAAAAATAATTTTGATTGATTTTTGTGTCAAATCTACAGGCATTCTGGGATTTTTAACGATTGTGGTGGATAGCAGTGCTACTTAGGTTGCCGGTACAAAAAGAAATTCAGAAATATCTGAAACATTGTGGTCATGGTAATTAAAAATATCTTAAGGGGTGTAAATTTTTGAAGGATTTCAAATTTTTTATGTAACTTCTTAAAAATTGAAAAATTGAAAAAAAAAAATTGTTCTCGAGTAGTCATGAGCTGGTCAACCCTCTGGTGCCCGCTTATCGTTGAATTTTGGGACATGGTGTATATAAAACTTCATACTCTTTGTTCTCAACACTACAAATTGTCGTACTGATTTTTCTATACTACATCCTATAAAATGAATTCTTGACGGAGATGTCAAGAAATTATTTTAGCATATTGATTTTTATAAACGAAATACTTAGATTTTCTGAATAAAAGGCAAGTTACCTATACTTCCTGTTGCTTTTTAATATTTTTTTTAATGATTTTACTGTCATTCTTTCTTTTGGTTTTGAATAAAGTGTAAGCGCAGGAAAGTCAAAAAAAATTGCACAGGTCCGACCTCGATGCGCGCCGAAACGCGACTGATTGATGGCAGAGATGACAGAAATCACGAATTTTGTGGTTTTTATCAAATTGTGACCAATATACGTAATATTATAAAAAAATAACAACCGATTTTGGTTGGTATATTTACGACCAATATTGTGATGTAAAAATTATTTGAAATAATATCATGTTTTAGAAATAATCTTGTAAACACTTTTTTAAAAGGGGTAACTTTGCGATTTTTTTTTATCGAGCCAACTTCATCCAATCATGTATCGGACAACCGTGCAGAGATTGTCACATCTTCAAGTTTGATATATATTTTTTTCAGGACGAAGAAATAAGAATTTCTATTCAAAAAATTGTAAATACAAATCGGTTTTTGCGGAATTCCTGTAAAATACCCCCTTAAAGGTACCTAAAATTGGATTTGTAGGTACCCGCCGAATCGGCCGAACTGATATCGTTGCATTTAGATAAAGAACTTTATCTATGCATCAGTATGATCAGTATTGTGTATTTAATTATCACCGATAATATAATCAGAAGCTTTTTAAAGAAAAGATACCGACTTCGATATGCGTTGGCCTTGATACTAAAATTCCATGTAGTAGTATGCCATCCTTTTTGCCACTAATCTTACAGATTATCTTGTCAATAAGGGGTGCTAAGGGGCCGGAAAGTGTAGGTGTTTTGATTAGGGCCATAGCTAATGTTACCAATTTTTATTCACGGATATGCGAGAACCCAGAGGTATACAATGCGGGACTAGACCAGAAAAAACGGGATCTGCCTACTAACGTACGGAAACGAGATTATAAGAATCGTATCTAATAATTTTCATCGATTTTTTTTTAAAATGTCATTGCTTGGCTTGCAATCAAAAGACAATTAGTTTTTCTTTTTGAAGGAGTACTTGTTTTATGATTTGGCACAATTTGAGCAATTTTTTTATTCTTCAAAACTTAATCAAAAGTATTTGCAATTGTAATGAAAGTTAAAACCCTGTTCTAAGCTGGGCCAGATTTACCATAAAGCGGGACTATTAGCGTCCCGGTACACGCATCACGGGGCGCATTATTTGAGCAGTTGAAATGGGACGTCCCGCCTCACGCGGGACGGTTGGGAACAATCAATCAGCAACCCTAGTACACTACCTACTTTCTGCAGAATCGCGTTTTAGCGTTCTTAGTCACTACACGCTACTCAGAAATCGCGGCAGTTTTATCAAAACACTGCTTTTAATTATTACGTCACTGAGCGTTTGTTTTGTTTTTCAGATAACATCAGATATAGCTCTGATATTTTGTCGGCACAGAAGGAAAAAACAACAGCGTCGAATGATTGTAACGATAATAGGAAAACTCTTATCTTGATAATATAGGTAAAAAATCACACACTTAATCAGATTTTGAAAGGAAATGTACTTATTTTGGGAAGTCCAAATTACCTATTATTTTGATTCCACGAATTACTGATAAGAAAATAATCGATTTACTAACGATTTCGCCTTTCTTTTATTTTATTTATTTCAGAAACATTTTAATAAATTAGTTTAACTGGAATACGTGAAGCCTCCCAAGATGTGCACCCGCGTACAGTCCAACAAACAGAAAGATATACCTACAACGTGTATCAGAAATGCGTGGTCATATTTAAGGGTATGGATCAGACCATCAAACTGAACAACTTTCTCTATGAGACCAACATCATAATCGCGAAATAATAATAAATAAATCGAGACTCCTGCGTGGTTCCAAATAGTAGGTCCTATGGGAAAGAACCGGCAAGAAATTCCATGGAAACCGAATAACTTGGTTCGGATTGAACCGACAAAGTCATTATTTCCGTGTAAAAATAAAATGACTCGTACCTACATTAATTAATCTCAGATAGCAAGCCTGTCAATACCCGCAAGGTACTTAATCACGTTACAAACTCGTAATCGGAATCGATTTAATTTTGACACTACATTACATTACATTACATTGCGTAGTATGCATTGACTTACTACTACAATGGACGGTGGGTCTAGAACAAAATTCACGAAACGTGTGTCCCAACTTCCCAAGCCAACCAAAGCGTGGGAACAGTAAAAAAAATAAAAAAACTATAACATGCTAATTCAAACCGTATCGTCATAGCCTATTCAACTTCGACTTGAGGCTGCGGCCTCGAGTCAGTATTTTCTCGTTAGGGCGGTAAAGCCCAAAAATAAAGAAAAAAAAAACCTTCTCGTTCTGTCCATTACGCGCGTATCTAATGTGTCAAAAGGACCGATAGATACTTTTTTGTTTATGTTGATCGGTTGTTTGATTTGTTTTCACACTGAATAAAAATTTCAATGAAATACTGTTTCTAAGCAAAACATCATAGTAATATTATAAAGAGAGAAATCCTGATTGACTGACTGACTGACTGACTGACTGACTGACTGACTGACTGACTTATCATCAACGCACAGCCGAAACTACTGAAGCTAGAGTCACGAAATTTGGAGAGTAGGTCCCTTTTGTATTGTAGGCAAGCAATAAGAAGGGATTTTTGAAAATTCAGCCCCTAAAGGGGGGAAAAAGGGGGTGAAAGTTTGTATGGGAGTCCCTTAATTTTTGAAGTGAGAAAGATGAAAATTGGGATTTAGGCTTTTGGTTACAAATAAAGAAATACGTGATTCTGCGTTTTTGGAAATTCATCCCCTAAAGGGGCGAAATAGGGGTGAAAATTGTTTTTGAAGTGTAAAACGTGAATATTGGGATTGTTTTTGAAGTGAGAAACGTGAAAATTGGTATTTCGGCTTTTGATTAGAAATAAAGAAACATGTGTTACCGCGTTATTGGAAATTCATCCCCTAAAGGGGCAAAATAGGGGTGAAAATTGTTTTTGAAGTGAGAAACGTGAAAATTGAGATTTAGGCTTTTGGTTAGAAATAAAGAAACATGTGTCACCGCGTTTTTCAAAATTCATCCCCTAAAGGGGCGAAATAGGGGTAAAAATTGTTTCTGAAGTTAGAAACGTGAAAATTGAGATTTAGGCTTTTGGTTAGAAATAAAGAAATAGGTGATACCGCGTTTTTGGAAATTCATCCCCTAAAGGGGCGTAATAGGGGTAAAAATTGTTTTTGAAGTGAGAAACGTGAGAATTGGTGTTTCGGCTTTTGGTTAGAAATAAAAAAAACACGTGTTACCGCGTTTTTGGAAATTCATCCCCTAACGGGGCGAAATAGGGGTGAAAATTGTTTTTGAAGTGAGAAACGTGAAAATTGAGATTTAGGCTTTTGGTTAGAAGTAAAGAAACACGTGTCACCGCGTTTTTGAAAATTATCCCCTAAAGGGGCGAAATAGGGTTAAAAATTGTTTTTGAAGTGAGAAACGTGAGAATTAGTGTTTCGGTTTTTGGTTAGAAATAAAAAACAAGTGTTACCGCGTTTTTGGAAATTCATCCCCTAAAGGGGCGAAATAGTGGTTAAATTGTTTTTGAAGTGAGAAACGTGAAAATTAAGATTTAGGCTTTTGGTATGAAATAAAGAAACACATGTCACCGCGTTTTTGTAAATTCATCCCCTAGAGGGGCGAAATAGGGGTGAAAATTGTTTTTGAGAAGCGAAACCTGAATATTTGCAATTTAGGCTTTTGGTTACAAATAAAGAAACACGTGTTACCGCGTTTTTGGAAATTCATCCCCTAAAGGGGCGAAATAGGGGTGAAAATTGTTTTTGAAGTGAGAGACGTGAAAATTGAGATTTAGGCTTTTGGTTAGAAATAAAGAAACACGTATTTCTGCGTTTTTGGTAATTCATCCTCCAAAGGGGCGATAGAGTGAAAAATGTTTTTGAAATTAGAAACGTGTGTATTTAAGCTTTTGGTTAAAATTAAAAACAAAAACGGTTTCGTGTTTTTCGAAATTCAACCTCTAAGCGGATGAAATAGTTATATGAGAGTCCGTATTTTTTGAAGCCGAACGATTTGTAAGAGGTCAGGAATTGATGAAAATTAAAAAGTATCTACCGGCTAATTTGTACCCGAACGAAGTCGGGACGGGCCGCTAGTTACTTATAAATGATTAAATATTTAATAGTACTTACCGAAAATATGAAACACCATCCTCTTTTCTCACTTTACTAAAGTAGTTTTTATACGTTTTCACTATACATGCATTTTTGAGGTGTATTATGTCAGTTGATAAAACAAAGAATGGCGCGCGATTGTACGTCTTTTTGATTTTGGAACTCAATTGACTCGGACACTTTTGAGCGCGGACCCAATGTCCATTGTAGTAGTAAGTCAATGTAAATAGTGTAGAGTTTTGCATTGTTTACTGCATTTAAAATTGAGTCTTATTATTTTTGAAATAAGATTTAATTTTCTTTGCTTCTAAGCCAATGGTAGTATGCTTCTAAAATTGGAACAACGCAATGAACATCTTTGAACTGTTAATATTGAATCGATTCCGATTCCGAGCGTACATCGTGATTACCCTGCCGTTCACAATGGAATCTACACTACTCACTATCTGATTAAATTGATAAGTGACCAATCATTGATTGCCCTATTTAAGGTACACGGAAGAGTGCGAGCCAAGTTCAGACTTGAACAAAAACAATCCTCCTATCATAATAATATTTCTTCACAAAATATCTACTCTTATTTTTAGATAATATAATATACAAAAGATGCTATAGGAATAATAAATTGTGATGTTATATTATTAATTTATTACTCAAAGGGAGTGTTGAATAGGCTGCAATTGGGAATTTACAAACAGGAAAATCGAATACAAGGGTGACGATTTTTTTAAATTTCCACGTTCTCCATTCTCGATTGAAAATGCAAACCCGTGCGAAGCGGGGGGCGGGTCGCTATAAGTATAATTATAATCTGTAATAACAGTACGGAACTTGGCTCTCTTTTTTATTTGTATTTTTGGGCGGGACTACCCGATATTGAGATAAAATCGTTCGTTATTTAATGACGATCTACAATTACTATCGATCACATTCTGAAGGATCGTGGAGTTACAATGAAGTGGGTTGGTGTTATAGCGCTGCTGCTCGTTGCCGCGGCAATCGCTGAAGATGAAGAATCGACTGAATTGCCTTTGGCGGAAATCTGTGATGAAGAAGCTTGTAAACTGCCGGAGTGTAGGTGTTCCAGTACTGACATCCCTGGTGGCTTAGCTCCTAGAGATGTGCCGCAGGTATGTTTAAACATTTGATTAAATTATTTACAATTACTGTCATTAACTGTCTCATTAGTCCAGTGGTCGGAAGAACGACTTCTTATCGTGAAGTGCTAGACTTAATTTCCTGGTTGATTTTGTGAAATACTTATTGTTTTTTCGTGAGAAAATTCTCAGTGTTTAGAATATTGTGTCTGGTACAACATGGCAATGGCTTCGGTTCCAATACTATCTCCGAAAGCTCCGAATGGCCTAAATGGTCTCGTAATGGTTGGTTTTGACAATGTCATTCAACCGATTTTGACTTCTATTGCATAGGTAATTGTAGTCAAAATTTATAGAAGGACCCACATATCTGGCCAATAACCGACTTTTACTTCTATTAACTACGCAATAGAAGCCAAAATCAGTTGAATGACATTGTAATAAATATTATAGTTTAAAAAAAACTATAGAACACGCTTTAGTCATCCAAATTGAACGTGTCATGCAAAATTTCAGCTCAATCGGAAACCGGGAGGTTGGTCAAATTTAACTTCCAAGATTTTCTTACGTAGTTAGTTAGTTACAGGTGAAAAGCGTGTTAAAAACCAACAATTACGACCCATTCGGACACAATTGAGACACTGTTGAACTAGCAGAATTAGGGCCCTAATGGGCCAATCTTTTTAATACGGTATGAGTGATTCCCATGTGATGGCTCTTACTGACTCTACAAAAGAACTGTCATGCAACATAATAAATTCTTCCAATTCTTTTTCCAGTTCGTCACAGTCACCTTCGACGACGGTGTCAACGTCAACAACATATTGACATACCGCGAGGTCCTCTACAACCGCTTGAACTTCAACAACTGTCCTGCTGGCGCCACTTTCTTCGTCAGCCATGAATACACCAATTACCAGCTCGTTAACGAACTGTACAACCGTGGCTTTGAAATCGCTTTGCATTCGATCAGTCATCAGATTTCTCAGAGCTATTGGTCTGGGGCCACCTATGAAGTTATGAAAAATGAATTCGCTGATCAGAAGGTTCAAATTTCCCACTTCGCTAATATTCCTTCTGACACTGTTAAAGGTAAGAATTTATCCTTTTTAATTATTTTTTTCTATAAATTATTGACGCTTTCGAGTCCAATGTCGAATCATTACCAACTACGGAGAGGGTTGTATGTTTGACCGGTATGTATGTATGTTCATCTGTTCCCTCATAACTTCTTAACTATTTATCATTATTTGACAAATGAGGTATCGTTGGTAGCGTCTGGATTGTCCGCTGGTTATAGGCTATGTGACGTCACATGAAATATAATATGGCACCCAATAGAGGAAATAAAGTAACGAACTTAAAACAATTTTTGTTGGTTGGGTGTCAAATGAAAGGGCTTAATTAGCACATTTCAAAAATACATCAGGTTTGTTAAGTTTACACTTTGTCGTACATAACTTTTCAAGAACAATTTACTTTTGTAAAATATTGGAAGAAATTCTGATATAAACAAATTAACCATGGAGTTTGTTTCCCTTTGGTCTCCATAGGAAGTCTACACTTTTAAAACTCACATATAATAATATAGTCTACATGAATAAAACATTATCTTAGTATAATCAAAGTCAAAGTATGTACTATAGATCTCAACCTTATAGTACATACTTTGACTTAGCTCAGACTTTACATAAACTTTGCTAAGCTTATTCATATACTTAGCATACTTAGATTTGTAATTTATAGTCATAGGTAGCACGCTGAAATTGCACTGAGCATTCGCTAAAACTGATGAAGTCAATGAACAAAGTCTAAAAGTCAATAAAGGAAGTACCTAATTCTAAAGTAAAGTCAGTCAAAAGTACGCTCTATACACAATATTTTTTATGTAGTGCGCAAAATTTGCAGAGTGATTTAGTATCCGTTTCCAAATGCAACTCCAAAACAAAATATAAAATTAATTTTGTATGGCTTGCGCTAGTAAATTATGCGTGTCCCCCATACTATATCGAATTTTAGTTTTGTTTTAAAGTGTATCCCAATACTGCGGTTGCATTTAGGAACAGAGACTGAATCTCTCTGAAAATTACTGCGCACTACAAAAAAAAAAACCTGTTTGACTCGGACTAAAATACTTTAACTTTTCAGGTGTCCGCCTACCCTTCCTGCAAATGGCTGGCAACACAAGCTTCCAAGTCATGGCTGACTACGACTTACAATACGACTGTTCCATGCCCACTATCTCATTTACTGACCCCGCATTGTGGCCTTATACCCTGGACTACGCGTCGACTCAAGACTGCATTATTCCTCCCTGCCCAACTGCCTCCATTCCTGGTACATGGGTCACGCCTATGGTGACATGGACTGATTTGGAAGGTGTTCCCTGCTCTATGGTGGATGCTTGCTTTTATATGTAAGTATACAGGATTTTTGTTTTTTAATACGTTGCCCTTCAATAGGATTTCTCCTGTATCGAGGGTACAGTTTACAAACATACATGTCACATGCACACACAACCAGACCCGAAACAACTATCTGTAGATCATACAAATATTTGTTCCGTGCGGGGATCGAACCCGCGGCCCGTAGCGCAGTAAGCTAATCGCTTAACCACTGCGCCAACCGTGTCGTCAGATGTAGTGCGCAAAATTTTCAGAGTGATAGTGTCCGGTCCAAAATGCAACCGCAGTACTAAAATTCACTCCAAAACCAAAAAAAAAAAGATTTTGTATGGCTTGCGCTAGTAAATTATGCGTGTTGCCCATACTAAGTCGAATTTTCGTTTTGTTTTAAAGTGTTAGGTATTCCAATACTGCGTTTGCATTTAGGAACAGACACTAAATCACTCTACATAATTATATGCACTACATAAAGAAATATCGTGTAGGTATGTTGTTAGTGTAATTTTCTCAAGTACATCATATTAAAAAAAAAAAAAAAATGGCAATTAAAAATGTAGGTACCTAAAATTATGGATGTTTGTGAGTATGTGAATGAAACCACGGGCAACAGCTAGTTACCCATACATTAGAGCTAGATTTAAAACTTCAAGAATAAAGATAATTATTAATAGTGTTGTTAAACTTTTCTGTTAGAAAATTATTAGCAGCCCGGAGTTTGGAATTATTAATAGATATAGTTTAGATAACTTTATTTATAACCTATTTAAGAAAACCTATCATCAGATCTTGTATACATATTTCTTTGTCCGAATATATATCAGTCTCTGCCGAACCCTTCAGAAAATACAGGTGCAATATTTTGTATGTTTTTGTACTAATCTTTCCTTATTCTCCCGTTAATACAGACCTGACCGTGCAGATGAAGAAGAATGGTTCAAGTTTATTCTTACGAACTTTGAGAGACACTACTTCGGCAACCGCGCTCCTTTCCCGTTCTACGTCCACGAAGCGTTCCTGAACGCCTACCCTGCTGTGAAAAATGCGTTCGTCAGGTTCTTGGATCTGATCAACAATTTGAATGACGTTTTCATGGTGAGTACATGAAATAATAATTTAAAAAGCTAGGAAATTCGGAATAAGAATGTCCCGGAGTCCTTTCCTTTACGTGCCTCGGCTAATGCTTAGTCTCTGGGAGGGAAATCTCACGGTACAACGTTGAGAAGTAGAAGGAACAGAAAATAATCAGGAAACGCAGGAGAACGGTATTTATTTCTGGTAATCTTGTTGTTATAAATTAGATAAATAATCAAATAATATTTATCAAATAAAAACTGTTTAACATGATTCAATAAATATGGAATCATAACGTAAAATAAAAATGATTCGACAACAGCTGTGTCTCAAGTTTTATAGCAGTGTCTGAAAAATATGATGAGGCGCAATGTTCTAATTTTGAATTTCAATTTGGAAGGTTAAGGTGGCCAGTAATAAATGATAAATGTGGTGATAAAAGAGGACTTTGTCACAAGAATAACCCAAACAATCCTTTTACAGGTTAACTCGAAAGAGGTCATCGAATGGGTCAAGAACCCCGTCCCTATTGATGAGTATAGACAGAAGAGCTGCTCAACATTCATTCCTACAAACTGCAACCCGATGACTTGTGTTCTTTCGTCTGCCCATAATGGGGTATGTATTGTTTTTCTATATTGTATAAGCAAGTGACAGTTCAATGTTTTAATTCACCGTTCACGCAATTGGCACAATTTGAAAAGTCAGGAGTGCGGGTCGGTTTCGGACATAATAAGTAACATCTGGACTTTCCTTTAGAGGAAAATATCAGTGCCGATAGAATAGAATAGAATTTTCTTTATTTCCCAGAAATAGTTCTTCATATTTCACCTACTTAGTTCAGCAAGCAAAAACATTATTATTTAGTGAATTACAAGTAATAACAAAATTTTAAGAAATTATTCATTTAATTAATGTAATGATTATTAGTTCATATTTAGTAGGTATGTCAATTAATATGTATTAAGTATACAGTGTCTAAAATACAAGAATACAATGTCAAGTCTTATCCTCTTCTCCTTTCTCTTCTTCTTTTTTGTCTTGTGTTATGTACCCGTATGAATACTCATGACAGTACCAACATTTTTCTTTTTAATGTTATTGATTTATTTTAATATGGTGTATAAACATTTGAGTTGACCTGCCCTTAAATAATTCGTCTTTCTTTTACAGATGCAGTACTACATGACGATCTGTAACGTGTGCCCACGAGTGTACCCTTGGGTCGGCAATCCTCTCGGACAATAATAAAATTAGTTATAATAATACATTTTCTTAATAAATACACTAATTTTAATTAACATGGTTGTATATTTTTTTTTTCATTTACAATAAACATTATTTGTAGGGCCTTTATCAGTTGATGTTGATCTAGGTCTAGGTGTATTTGTATTTGCAGAGAGAGAGAGAGATGTTACTGTACCCACTATTATAGGGCCTCTGGGTAGGTAATACAGTTCCTGTTTTTTTTTACCGTCGAAGTTCAGCCAACGCAACATAGTATTTACACCAAATATATGTTTTATTAATAAAAATAAACTTTAAAAAAAAAGTCAAAACCGACTTAAAAATCTAAAAGGTATAAAATAATTTTCTTACAAACATAAATAAAAAAACATGCGCGTCGAATTGAGAACCTCCTCCTTTTTTTTGAAGTCGGTTAAAAAATATGTCCCTCTGTCTTATTACTAAAGGATTAGCAAGTGACGTTGATAGACTAAAGTTCACCAGCCTTGTACTAAAGAGTAAAACAAAAGTTAAGACAGTACAAAGCAATTTTTTTTAATCCGTCCATTATTTTTACTTAAGCGGGGCAAGACCTCATACGGATGACTTCGTTTCGTCACACACATTTTAGCAGCAGAACAGCAAATAAAATTAGGTTTTTATTATTTTTAGATCATTATCTGCACAAATTCAGATTTCTGATAATGATAACCACTTATCCGTAATCGACGATAAATTCGTCGAAACGATCAAAGTTGTTTTTGTTCTGATTCATAAAAAGGAAAAAGTAGATAAATATTTAATAATTTTCCCCAAAAATATTATTTTGCTTCTTAGCAAATCAGTTTGTTTTTGTATTACATTGACTTCAATAATTTTCTCAGTAGCCAACATTATTAAACCCTATTATTATTATTATATATTATTATTAATTATATAAGGGAAGAAGAAATACAATGTTAATAACATTTGACTCCACTTAGTATAAAGATTTTCTGTAAAATATTTCAAAACATTAATTTCTAACAACAATAAATAATGTGATATTAATCTACTTGCAACACTTATTTATTTAAAATGCTTCAAATACAATGTACAAAAGCGGTCTTAATGCCGTAGGCATTCTCTACCAGACAACCTTAGGTTGATGCAGAGATAAAAGGAAAGGAAAAAGGTTGATGCAAAGGCCCAGTTGAAATAAAAATCTTTGACTTTGACTTTGACTTTGATAATGAAGGTAGATGCACCAAAAAACAAACACTTCTGAAGTATGTAGTTTCTTATTTCACCACAAAAGGAAATAGTAAGGGAGATTGAGGCATAGATGATACCTATATAGATAACAAAGAATTGATAGTAGGTAAACAATTAGATAAGACAAAAGTAGATATTATTGGGTACGTTGATACAAATCTATCATCCAAATAAATCAAATCCAAAATTTCCATAACTACTCAAAAGATCTTACCCAAAAAAATCACCGCCAACTCATCGATAAGATAATTAATAATTATTAGATATTATTGAAATAAAAGAAGTATTGATTATACATACTCGTACAAATTATAATGATAAAATTGATCATTATAAATAAATGAACGATAATTATTTTTCGTCACATATAGGAAAATCTTCCACGGTGAAAAGTGACGATTTTTTCGCATTACTACTGGTTACCGCAGCAATAGCTGAAGATGATGAAATGACTGAATTGCCTTTGGTAGAACCCTGTGATGAAGAAGCTTGTGTGCTGCCTGCAAGTGTTCCAATACTAACATAGCAGGTGGATTAGCTCCTAGAGGATGAAATGTAGATACCTTATCGGATGCAGAAAGCAATAAGGAAAGAAAATATAGCCACCCTTTCTGTTATAAGTAATGTTTAGGTCAATTTTGAAGATATTAAAAACGCCACTATTACATAGTATTTGAAAAATGATACAGTCAGCGATAAATCTAATAATCGGGTTTTTAATATCTTCAAAATTGACCTAAGGTTTTCTGAGACCAAAACTCTCTAACTATAAAAGAAAGAAACCACGTTTTTAATGGCTATAAAGTGATGTTTCCATCAAACAGATTGATGGTCGCAATATTTTGTGATCATTACATAGAATAATGTTACGCCGTATCTTATTGAAAGCATAGAGCCAATATTATACATTTTCCGGCAACAAACCCATTTTTTTTATAAGGAGATTCTGTTACATATCAAAATCTTCACATACGAACTATAGCGACATCTATCGCTACATAGAAGAACTACTTAGAGAAAGAAAGCTAACTAAAGTGGCGCGAAAACATGAATTCCAGCAATCTGTTTACGAGGCCTGCATCGCGCAATGAAAACGGTAATCGATCTAACACATATTACAGCTGTCCGACATCAACCGCTGGGCTTCGGCCCGCCATGCAATATCACCTCGCCTGGTCAGAGGATCCTCCCTTTTCAATGTAGGAACACCAAACCTCGTTCCTCCACACGAACAAACAAACAAACTTTGACCTCTTTATAACAGATATTAATAAGGAAATTTCAAATCTACCTACAAGTACTCTTGACTACAAACTACACCAATGCCATCTATCGGATTCAAGACAACAAATCCTGGATCGCGCGAGTTTGTAGCGCGTACCATAGTTAGATACAATCACCCGACATCAACCGTCGGACTTCAGCCCGCTAGGCATATCAACCTCGCCTGGTGATCTTCCATTTCGATAGAGGAACGCAATACCTCATTTCTTCATACTCCCATGTTGAAGTCGACTTCCAGTCTAATCTCTTCACAGACCTCGACAACCTGAATATCCTCAAGTAAGACTTGTTATGACTGTCGAATTTCTGAAGCAGACTGGCTAAATGGCTATTTTTATTAGCTGAAACGCGCGTTTCCACGATTGATAGCTGAAGCTCCTTGCTCGTATACCGAAATCTAAAATAATAAGAAACATTTTTGTACACATCCCTTACTAAAAAAGTTGTTGGACTAGAAAGGTTGGACCTCGTTCTCAACATCGAACGTCCGGTTGTGATTAGATAGGATAATGCAATAAAACCACAAGCAAAAATAAAATTGAGGTAGCTTTTCTAACAAATTTACCAATTTAATACCATTCACATACGGAACCATGCATGACAACAATTAAACCTATATACAGTTGTTAATTATAAAACATTATCACTTCCCTATCGACACACTGCACATGAAAACGCACAGATCAGTAAGATAGTGACAAATGTAATGACATAAATAATCATAATTAAAGATAAAGCTACTCCATATATATCAGCGAAGGATCAGAATTCACTAATTTGGAATATAGGTTACCAAAATGAGGTTGGCTTTGCTGTTCTGTTTTCTGTTCGTGGCGTTGGTAGCAGCTGAAGATAACCCGCCATTGGCTACGGAGTGTGATGAAGAGTTGTGCAAATTGCCAGACTGCAGATGTACGTCAACAGATATTCCTGGAGGGCTACTGCCCCGAGATACTCCTCAGGTTAGTTGGTTTTTTTATGAAGGAGGTGATGAGGGAGTCAGATGAACTTGCTGGTTACATGATGGTAACTGCAACCTAGTGATTACGAATGCGTTGCAGGCCTTAGGATAAAATTGGAGTGCCTTGTGTGGACTGGAGTATCCTCCAGCTTGTAACATGGGACTCTACTGCCATACCATACCACCATACTACCATATTTGTCATACAGAAAATGCCAGAACTTTTTGTGGAATAAATAATAACTACTTTGTTTAGAAGCAAAACTCGCTCAATAAAAGTTAAGTTAAACACGTCATGTGTAATATTAAAATCTCCGCAACGATTACCTAATTTTTTTAATAATATTTTGTTTTTAAAACTTTTGACCTCCTCTTTTTCTTCCGCATCAGTCCCTCAGTCGTATTTTAATTTTAACCGGACTTAGTTATCAGCAAAATATTTATATTCCAAAATAACGGTCTTCGTTTGATGATTAAAGTTTTCTTCTTTCAGTTTGTCATGTTCACATTCGATGACGGTGTCAATAACAGGAATATACAGACCTACCGCAATATCCTCTACAACCGTAATAATTCCAACGGCTGTCCAGCTGGAACTACCTTTTACGTCAACCATGAGTATACCAACTACCACTATGTCAACGAACTGTACAACCAGGGCTTTGAGATTGCACTTCACTCGATAAGCCACCAGACTCCAAACGCCTATTGGGCTACTGCCAGTTACGATGTTATGAAGGAGGAAATTGGAGATCAGAGAGCTCAAATGGCTCATTTTGCTAACATTCCTTATGACAGTATTATAGGTAAGTCTTCTTGAATACTGTTTTAATTTTTCACGGTTTGCAACTATACCTTGCAATCATAGCGTTGAAATATCGGGTGCCCAATTCAACAATAAATCAATAGTAGTGAAGTCTTCTTGGATTTTATATAATTTCTTTTCAATAAGAATTGCTATGACTTTGATTATTTTATTAAATTAAACCAAATAAGATTCTTGTTCTACTACACATCTCAAAAATTTTAGGTGTCCGTCTGCCATTCCTGCAAATGACTGGCAACACAAGCTTCCAAGTAATGGCTGACTATGGTCTGGTCTACGATTGCTCATGGCCTACCATCGAATTTATGAACCCTGGTCTTTGGCCCTACACCCTCGACTACAAATCAGATCAGGACTGCATTATTCCTCCCTGCCCAACTGCGTCCGTTCCGAAAACTTGGGTTATGCCTATGGTTTCGTGGCCTGACTTGAACCGAGTTCCTTGCGCAATGGTTGATACTTGCTATTTCGTGTAAGTACAAACATATATATATACATTACAGCAAAAATACGCTTTTGAATGATTTCTAATGCTTAGAAAGTAAAAAAACAAGCTTATTTTTAACCCCCGATAAAAAAGAGGGGTGTTAAGAGTTTGTAGTGTGTATCTGTGTATCTGTCTGTGGCATCGTAGCTCCAAAATGGATAAACCGTATTTTAATTGAACGCTCGTTTAATCGGGTATCCTCTTAGCTATGTTTCATGAAACTCTGTTCAGCTGTTCGAAAGTTACAGCTCTTTTTCTAGTTGGAGCGGGGGTTTTGACGGTTAGGTTATTAATATTAAGTAACAAACAGCGAATTGGTTAAACGGTGAACCCAAAAATATTGAGGAAAACTACAAGTATGTTCTAAACTTGTCACTTCCATAATATACAATGAGTCTGAATACCAAGAGTGGAAACTATAGTGGACTGATGATTGTTAATGTGAACGGCGCTGATACCTATCATAAAAATATCTGAAAGAATAACTGAATACTAACTTTGCCTAACCTACGGACCCATCTAGTTTCCAAAAACGCTATCATATATAATATTAATACTCGTTGCAGCTCCGTTTTCTGACGAATCAATTTTTGTAGATCATACTATCTTTTCACTGAAACTAACAAGCCACTTACGTTTTTCAACTATAGCCCCGAATTAGATGACGAGGAAGGCTGGTACAAATTCATCGTGGACAGTTTCGAAGCACACTACTTCGGCAACCGAGCTCCTTTCGGCTTCTTCGTCCATGAGTGGTACCTCTCCTCCAACCTTGCTGTGCAATCTGCTGTGTTCAGATTCATGAATTTGATCAACAACTTGGGTGATGTTTTTATGGTGAGTTTTTAATTTTAATTTTCTCATCCTTTCAGCAGATCATCACGAACGAACAATAGCATTGTCGTCACTTCACTCAAAGCTATAATGATTTCAAATTGTTTACAAATTAGGTAAGAGCATGCACTCACCATAATCAAGAATATCCCTTTTTCTATTTCTTCCGAGTCATGTCCATCCAAAGGTTGTCTGGAAAATATCGCTTTTAGCGATAAGACCGCCCATTGTACATGTTTATATTTAAAAGTATTGTATCTTTTTGTATTTCTGGTGTACAATAAAGTTCATTGTATTGTATTGTAATGTAAACAGACTAATTTTATGAAAACAAGTGTAACTATGAGTCGTCTAGTAGACATCTTCCTTACCAAATGCTGCAGACTTGAGACAGTTTTCCATTGATGTAAAACAATTTACGTCTTGATGTCTTGTTCCTATTTTGCGTACATTTAATGCTTTCTTCAAGCGATAGTCTATCTACCCTCAAAGGATATTGATATTTTTCTAATTCCTGCAGGTGAATTCCGGCGAAGTCATCGATTGGGTGAAAAATCCGATCCCCTTGGATGAATACAGCCGTAAGCCCTGCAGGACGTGGCAGTCAACCACCTGCCCCCGAAACAACTGCGGCCCTCTTACCGCGGAACACAACCAGGTTAGTATTCAATGCAATATCTTAAGAGGAAACGCGGGCGGCGTTTTGTCGATACAAATGTATTCCTCGATTTTCCCTCTGGATTTTGATTCTAGCGCATTGCTTTTTTTAAATAAATAAATAAAGTTTGACATTGTATTTAAAATAAGCAAAACGTACAGACATAGAACAAAGTCTTCCAATACAATAAGTGAAAAAGAAACGGTTTACTTTTGGAGGAGAAATACAAAACTCCAATTTTAAATATTTTATTTAAGTAAGTGAATAATAGTAAATAATAAATTTATTCACAAACTTTTTATAAAAAAATCCTATGAAAACCCTGACTTCTGAGCTAGGTAAAACCTGTATTACAGAAGTCAGTGCCCTCTCCCACTTTCTACTATACAAATTAGGTTAGGTTAGGTTTTAATTTAGGTTTGATCAGCCTGAGATGCAGTTGTTTCGCACATCGATAGTGTGGTCGTTGAATTTTCAAACAACATTATTAAAGTTAATTTCTTTTTCAGATGCAATACTGGCTAGAAATCTGCAATGTCTGTCCTAGAGTCTACCCCTGGCTAGGTAATCCTCTCGGGCAGTAATTAATATACTATGTATAATATTTCTATTTATGAACTTAAATTAATAAGTAAACGTGTGCTGTTTTGACTGTGAGACCAAAATTGTATTATTTAATAAAATATTATTAATTTTATAATTATGTTGCCATTTTTTTAAGTTCCTATTTCAACACTAATTTTCTATTACAATTTATTAAATTTTACTAAAATATATCAGGAGTAGGTAATGGACGAACTATTGTTTTTCCAAAATTATTAAAATCTGACGGAAAGAAAGAAGGACATTTTGAGATTATGTCCTATAGCGAACTATTCATATCTGCTATTTAGTCTTAGCGAGAGGTAGTCATAACGCTTCTAACCCAGGAATACTATTTTATTTCTACTAAGATAACGGCGCACACACAAAAAATACAAAAGATAAAAAAGAAAGATTTAAGAAAAAGATAAAAAGAAAGATTTAATAAAAAGAAAGAAAGAAAGATTTTTTCCCAGGATGATTAACAAAGCCGTTTAATTACCAAGAATAAATACTAAATAATATGTCAATACAACCCCAGATTGTTAGTAAGCGATTGTAAGCGCAGTTGCTGAGCGTGAGGTCTTGGTTTCGATTCGGGGTCGAGCAAAATTTTATTAAGGTTCTTTCTGTTAGAAAATTCTCGGTAGATGATAATAGGCCCCTATTACATGGGACATAATTACGGCATTCTTTACGACGTTATGCGTGTTGTGTTCGCATCGTGAGTTGAATTATCTGGTCTATGTTCCCCAATTCGTACAATTTTAAAATATTAAAAGCGTGAGTGAGTAGAGAGAGTGTAATATATCCATCCTCAGCGGCATCATCACTTACCATCAGATGAGCTGTTGCCAAACGCACCAAAACATAAAAAATAAAAAGTCGGCGAAATGTAGATACACTATACCTACCTACCTACCTACCTATGTAGATACACTACACCTCTGCCTATTCCTTGAGTGAATACAGGCGTGATGAGATGATTTCATGTAGCAACAATAAAAAATACCAACCCACTTGGAACCGTGCGCCTAGAATCACGACGTTTTGAAAGTGCCTGCAAAGGCCCAGTTGAAATAAAAATCTTTGACTTTGACTTTGAATAAAAAAAATAAAAGAACGAAAACGATTTATTTAACAATACTTACTCATAAATCTACTCACTATCACAAACTGTACACCTTAGTCAGAATATGTGGCTTGGCCGTTTCGTTATTACAAGAACTATTGTTTAACAAAAAAGTAATGAACAGTGGATAAATTTTTCATGTAGCGAAATGGCCAAATTGGCCAAGCCACATAATTTGACTAAGGTGTAGAGTTTGAGAAGTTAGGCCTTGTAAAGTTAGGGCATGTAAAGTTAGAAGCTTGGCTCTACATGAGATCTGATAACTTTTTGACAGTGCGAGTCATATGGT
Source organism: Allophyes oxyacanthae (assembly GCA_932294325.1). Classification (NCBI taxonomy): domain Eukaryota; kingdom Metazoa; phylum Arthropoda; class Insecta; order Lepidoptera; family Noctuidae; genus Allophyes; species Allophyes oxyacanthae. The sequence continues at coordinate 6,281,729 of OW028633.1, read as the reverse complement.
CTCGTCTTGGCAACATTTTCCATGAAAATGTTTTTGGTGGGATATTATGTTACCTATTTATTTTTCCCTTTATTCAATGTTTTACATACGTTTAGATATATTAAAATAATTTTAAATTAAAAAAACATATTATTATTATATCATATTGACTGAGGAAATTTAATATTTATTTTATTGAACTATTTCATTTGGTTTACATAATTATAATAAAGATCTCTTCTGTTCTATTATAAATTAGCTTAGCAGTATGGGCACATTTTTATGTATTTTGGTATTTAAGTAAGTGACGGTACTTATCTAATTATTGATGACGAGTTTCAAGGCTCAGATTAATTAATCTGATATGTGATGAAACAAATAAATGGTAATGTTTTACCAAAAAAAAAACATAATCCATAATTATTAAACATCACTGACTTTTTGATAAAAAGTGCACTGATAACCCATGTCGATAACAATCGACATAATTACAGATGTATACAAGATAGGGATTTATTTTTTAACCGACTTCAAAAAAGGAGGAATTTCTCAATATGACTGCATGTTTTTTTGGTATGTTCTTTACGCGATTTGTCCGCCAATTGGAGACCGATTTTGAAAATTCTTTTTTGTTTGAAGTTTGGTGAAGATCTGATGAAGACCTTCGGAGATAGACAATAGAACTCTTGAATGAATAACAGCCGATTGCTGTAGTCGCATGTTTAAAATAATTAACTTATCAGCTTCTGGAGCCTTTAATTTTTCAATACATATACGAGTAGCTTGGCAGTAGCAACTTATTCCTTATACCTTCGCTTATTTATTTACACCTACACCGATGGGATGGGCAACGGTAGATACCCATCAAAAAGTTATCCTAACGATAAGTATTTTATCGATAGGTTAATAAATAAATAAATGTCCCAAATAATTTTCCAAAAATTGTACTGATGGTCGTAGTATGCATAAGCTAAGTTTTAAATCCAGTCTGATACCTATACAGGAAAAAGTCGACTCTTAGAGGAATAATAGATAAACTAAAAAAAATAGGCTGTTTTCAAAGGGTAACATTCAAAGTAAGGGTTAGTTTTCAAACCAGTCTCATACATATAAAGGAAAAAGTCGGCTTCTAAAGAAATAATACTAATAAAAAATAGGATATTTTCAAAGTAAGAGTTACTTTCAAAGTAAAGGTTACTTTCAAAATAAGAATTACTTTCAAAGTAACCAGTGTGATACTCATACAGGAAGAAGTCGGCTCCTAGAGAAATAATAATAGGCTATTTTCAAAGTAACCCTGATTGCGTATCAATATCTTGTATATAAAATCTTGAGTAGATTAATATCGATAAAAATCAAAGTGCCTCAAATAAGTAGGTAATCGAGATTCGGTAGAATCGGTATTTATCGCCAAATTATCAATCACTGTAATTTATCTGCAAATCAAACTAGAATTGTATCAGGAACTGATTAATTCTTGCTACTGTTTTTACCGATTTGTTGTAAATAAAAAACATATACCTAAATTGTAGGTAGATAAAGTTACTGATAACTTTCTTGAAAATAATACTACCTAAAATTATTGGAATATTCAGGAGGGTCTGAGTTCGAAACAGGCCTGCACTTCTGACTTTTAAAATTTATATGTGGATCGAAATTTGATATCATTTGCGTTAACGGTAAAGGAAACTATCGTGTGGAAACCTGCACATCTGAGAGAGCCTCTTAGAGTTCTGGATGGTGTGTGTAGTCCGTCAACCTGGTCTTAATCGACTAAGCCTTAGCTAACCCTTCTCATCATGAGAAATGGCCCGTGTCCAGCAGTGGAACAGTAATAGGCTGGATTAATATTAGTAAGAAGGCAGATAAATGAAACCAGTAGAAATCGTTATAAAAAAATGATTGCTGACGATGCTTATTTAAGAAAAAAAATGATTGTAAACGATTGTGAACAGATAATTTTGTTTAATACTATCATTAGACTTACCAGGCAGATGCTTCCATGACACAAACAGGATTGCAGATCAGACTAGAGAAACAAAAAATAATTGTAAAGCAAATGGGAATGATCATTAACAGTGTGTTACGTTTCTGCCCGGCTATAACAGTGCCAAACAGGGTGTTGACTGGTAAGGACTATAATAACACCGAATTCAATATGATAGATGGTTAGTTGTTGGACTACCATCCATCCAAAATTTAAGGGCTAGGTACTTTTCAAATAAAAGAAAAGGTTGCTATCGTGTCATATAGGAAGGTTAAGAAGACTGCACTGGAGAGGTAAAAATGGAAAGAGCTGCATCTGCTACAACGACAAGAGCAAGGCTCTTAAATTTGAAGAGAGATAGGCCCTTGTCAGTTTAGCAATATCTGTTAGAATAGATAACAAAATAAATGTAAGTCTATGACTACTAGCACCTATCTAGTAAATTTATAATCTGTATGTCTTACAGTGCCCAAATAAATATTTAGTCTGTTGCAAGCCATATTGTAGTTTTATTAAGTGTTTTTATTAATCTAGTCCTATCCAATCTTAAAAAAAATATGTTTCTATATTAGCTTTTTTTTCAGTTGATTAATGTAGTTTCTTCTTGGTCTTCCTCTTTTGCCTCTATGTTCTCTTTTATAATATTGTTTATGAACTTATCGTGTCTAATCAAATGACCAATCATGCTTCCTCTTCTTTTTTGTGTTTCAATATTTGGACTACCAATTTGAGGTTAAATTATGAAATCATAACAATCAAAAAGTTTTTCTAATACGTTTACTTTATTTCCATTTACATCAAATAGTAACTAATCCATATCCAAAATGGTAAATACTAAGTCTTACCTCAAAACTTTTTATTTAAAGTTAGACTATGTTTTACTAAAAACATAATCTAAACTTTAAATACATAGTCTGAAGCTTCATTGTAGAAAATTATATTAGATTGCATTTCCTTTCTACATTGAAACTTAGACAAATTGACGTCAATTACCCGCTAAATGTTACAATTAGAGCCAAAAGTCACAAATCAAATGATTGACGCGGCATTCTACAGAGCAAAGTTAACTGACGTCAAGTTAACATGTTGACTTTCAATCTCTACAAACAGATTAAGTACTTAAATATCATTGGTGATACGTTTGAGTCAATGAGAAAAATCACTTAATACTAAGTTATAATAGACGATTTCGAATTCTTATATTTGACACGTTACATTATGTTGGCAAGTGTAAAATTTTGATTTGTAACTGTCTTTTCGAGGTTCTAAGAAAGCATAAGAGATAATGTTCTGAAACATGTACTTTGAGGTTAAAATGGTTTGGAAGTAACCTAAAAAATTATTTTAAATCACAACAAACGCTCTTTGAATATGCATTATGTTTGTAAATAAGAATAGTGATGATATCGCTCATCTAGAAGTAAAAAATTTAAACAAAGCAAAGACAGTTATTAGTTCGCATACAGAGACACTAAGAATAGGACCCGAAGAAGTAGATAATTTTCATAATGGCCAAAGCAACCCTAGAACCTTGAAAGCAACAGATTTCTTACATAAAACACATACATTACATCTATTTATGTTACAGAATATCACTATAGAGTATTTACACATAACATCGACGGGTACATAGCAAAGGTTTCGTAGACAAAAGTTATGACTAAAAGGAATAAAGCTATCACATTCCTAATACAATAAGTTACTAAAACTAACTTACTAATTAAAATATTTACAACTGGCGTTTTTTTAGTAAGCAGCTCTGGAAAATGCGATTCAGAAAATATTATTATTAAATGATATTCATGTTTTAGAGCCATAACAATGACAGAACATGGTGATAGACCACGCAGAAGATGGCATGATGAACTTGGTACATTTAAGAAAGAATGGAGACAATTGGTTAGCAAAATAAAGGTGGAAAGAGACACAGGAAGAGGCCCTTGCCTAACACTAGGATAGCACAGGCTAAATAATATAATAATAATAAGTAACAATGCGTTTGAAAAAAAAACTAATTCCCGTACGATTAGCTAAGTACATAGGTAGGTATTTGAAATGTGCATTCAAGTTCTTATAAATTATTACATTATATTTTATGTAATTTTAGTACTTGTCTTTACAGTTTAAATCAGAAAGCGAATCCAAGGTATAAAAATGGCTTACATTTCGCAGAACCACCTACTAATATTAAATTAACCGATATTTTATCATGGCATGAACGAAATCATCTTCTTCATGAGGTAGAAAATCAATAAGTGTATATTATGATTACACAATAAAAATATTAATTATATTTACATTCGGCACATAAATAAGAAGAAAATGCCTTAAATCTACATCTAACATTATTTGAATATTAACAAAAGCATTATATACAACTTTGTACATTTAAAAAATAAAATAAGTTAGTAATACTGTAAATAATTTTAAAGCTTAATCTTCAGAAAATTAAATGTTATCTAAAATACTAATTTAAATTAATAATCAGTCAGCGATTTATAATAAAGACGTTAAAATTGTTAAAGACGATTCAAAAATTACAGCAAAACAACTTTAAAAATGTTGCTATTAAAGACAATAACGAAGCTTAATCAGATCGAAAAGTGAAAAAATGTCGTAAACCTATAACTGTGTAAGATTTTTAATATCTTGAGTCATATAATTTGGAAATAACATAACAACAGCAATGACAGTTATCTTCATAATTATAATTTCAGCAACCAAAAATATGAATATAGGTGTGTTAATTTCTAAAATAAATTATCGTGTTTGCATAATCACGTGTTTAGTTATCTTATAAATAGTCATAGCTTCTAACAGCTTCATTAACTTTAAATACTTTTATTTATTAATGATGGTGGTTACATGTTAGTTCTAAATAGAAGATTGCCATATGCATAACGTCAAATTGGAATACATCTGTTGTATACAAAGAGGAAATAAATAAGAACAGATTTGATATATAGACGGATAAAATAAGAGATATTGCTACTTACTCCATTGCATTTCTTTCTCATTTTCTGTGATACCCTACAATAGTAACCAGTTCTATTCTTACATCAATCACTTCAAATCTGACGTCACCAAAATCGTTACGACAAGTCCATTAACCAGTCGTTCTTAAAACATTGATCGAATCATCGATCTTCTTACTTAAACATTGACTTCACTTCAAAACAAAATTACATCAGCAGACATTTACGTAACTGAAATAATACAGCTTCCTTCATTAGTTACAAACATGATGATCTCGTTTAAACCGGCATATCTCACAATGTACTCTGCAGCACCAGACGAAGCGGCAGCGGCATTTCTCCTCATGGTCTCTTACTCGGGTTTGGTAGCCTCGGCCACAGCAAAGCAAGCGACAGCCATCGAGACCAGCTGATGTCCTGTTGCAAGTACGGCCACGAGTGCCGAGGATTCCTAACCTGGAGAGAAAGAATCGTTGTCTTATAATTTTGTAAAATGATTGCAGATATGTGAGGGCCCGAATATAATTCCTAGTGGCACCCCATATAATATGTTTTAACAAGTGGACAGTTTACAATTTTAAATCTCATAAATTTAAACACTTGCATTTTATCATCGCAACGTATCGAAAGAGACAGATGAAGTAGGGTTTTATTGCACAAATGCCGTATCATAGACAATTTTTTATATCATTAATGTTATTTGAAGGCTACCGAAATATTGGTGTAATTTTCATGATTGAAAACAAAAAATTACCCAAGTATGACAATTCAACCTAGCAATTGTAATTTTAAGAGAGTCTTAACCAAAGTAATTACTTACTCATCATTAGGTTCACAGTAATCTGGCGAGTCTTCCAAATAGACAAGGTCAGTCTTGTTCGGTTTCTTCATGTCCATATGTAATGGTCGCAGTTTCCTTATGTTTTTGCCTCTCTTGCGTTCCACCACCTGAAAGGCGATAAAATTTATATATCCTATTATTATTTTCATGCATAAGAATATCGCAGTTTAAAAGATTCTGAATTTTCGATTTCTATAAATGGCCCAAATATGTGATTTTATTTAAGTTATAGCTTACGATTGAAACCCCGTTCGGCTTGTTTTTAATCGCACTTGGCTCTGCAACTGTCCTGTTTCTGGCTAATTGTACCTTCAAGGGAAATTAAGAAACATTTTCCAACAATACATCTTATTCTGATTTTTATTCATTACAAGTGCCATGCCATTTAGATCTATCAGGGGTCCAACATTTAGAGTGAGCAAATAATAGTAAGACTTGTATAATATTGATTCTTGTATAGGTCCTTATGTGTATATGACACCAAAATAAAGGTAATGGTGTATTGTGACGTCAGAAAAAGGCAACTTACCTTAACATGCGAAGCTCCCTCATATCTAGTAGACAACGCATCTCCAACCATCCGCAGTTGGGGCAGGCGACGCCAGCAGACCCGGACTGAGCAGGAACCAGACATGCCGTGGCACTTGCATACACGTTGCATGCGACCGCGGACAGCCTGTAAACAGTTGAAAAAAGGGTTTAAACACAATTCCAGATGGTGATGTTTAACCTAAAATTTAAAAAATTACCCAGGTCCTATAATAATTAATTGATTAACTATAAATCTTGAATCTATAATAAAAATAATAATGTAAACACTTCCAAAAGTATTGATAAATATCTAAATAGGTAGATATCAATATTACTATGGTTCCTGTATACGAATTGTTATTCAAATAAGCCTAGCTTTAATATACCTAATAGCTATGATGAAAGAATTAGCAATTTCTAAGAACACGACAATGTTTCACTGTTTGCGAATTAATCAAATAATTATTACAATCATTTATTTATTTTATTTATTTATTTATTTATTTCAACCAAAACTTACATCTATCATTACAGGTAGAAAACCTAATGCGATAGAGAAGCTAAACACCAAATTTACATTAAATAAAAATAAAAATAAAATACACATTCGAAATAAAATAATACAAATTACAACTGCACTACTCCGTAGCATGACAACCAATAAGTAGCCTTTGTGAATTCGGTCAATGCACACGAAAATAAATCAATATGTTGAGCTACTACGTTAAGTGTGCGCAAGGCTCGCGTCAGAGGTCGCATCATAGTTTCTGGTTCTACAATTCAATTCTTAACACTAAACTCACCCTTCTTCCAGCTTCGTTGTTGTGAAGATTCACTAATCCCTCATCAGTAATTTTATCTTCTTTGGAATCTGAGAAGTCTTTACTGAACATCTCACCATATCTTATGTCCTGAAAAATGCAACAATTGTAGTTTAGCAATAGTTTCCTCTTCAATTATAAGTAACGTTTAATCAATGCTTATCATACTTAGGAAATTGTCGTATCATACAATTTTACTCTTCTTTAATTTTCAAGGCAGAGTTACAAAAGCTCTTGAAAAGCAATGAGGCAATTCCAAAAATTTGTGCATTTCTAAAATGATCCTTAGTATGTACCTACATGAACACGAAGGTGCAGTTTGGGATTCTACAATGCATTATTGGACGTCAAGGTAAGCTCAATAAGACTTAAATTACGAAGAAGATAACAATGAACAATATGACAAATTGCCAACTTGTACAATTACAATAACCCATTCTGACTTGTGCGGTATATTATCCACTAATGATGAATTGTATGAGAATAACCCAATTCCTATCGCAAGGAATGTTAAACAGCTGACTGACATTAATTTATTTCAAAACAATGGAATGCCAGCGCCGCCGCGCCGTATGAAAAATCAAACCGAGTAACATTTAGTTGAATGATAATGTTGCTAGCCGGTCTCTTTTTATAGGACACAGTTTAAATCCCATATAACCTATTCTGCCTCGCTGGAGGAAGCACACCACATAACGACGACCAGGCAACTCATATGATTATAGTCGTGGAAGAATGATTCCAGAAAAATAAAAATGGCAAAAAAAAACAATACTTATACAAAAAAAACAATCCCAATCCCAATCTTCAGAAGTGTCTGCAATCCAAAGCGAAACTGTTGTGTTTCCAACTTCAACAAGCATCGGGCATGGTGCCAATCAAACTCTCAAAGAATCTTAATCCTCACCTCAGAACATCCTCCCCATTGCCAGTGCCTTGGTGTACGCTTTCTTACGCGAGAGTCGCAGGAACACTCGTTAAGCTCGCCGCGGCTGCAGGCGCGCGCCACCGCATGTGCAAGCGCCGCCGCTGAGAGGGCGTGCACGAAGGCGGACTCACGGGATTCTGGAAAATTTAAGAAAAAGTGTTACGTAAGTAATCAATTTTAATCTATCTCATCATATTATTCCAGCCCATTCAATAATTGTCTGAAAGAGATCGCCGTGTCGCGATAAGACCGGTAGTTGTACGCGTACCTGGGTATAATGAACTTGTACTTTTATATTATGTTGTGCAATAAAGACAATTATTATTATTATTACCATGACTTTTTCCATGGAGTTGATAGAGATTATGGATACAGATAAATGATAAGTATGCTACTAGATTGTCTTAGTCATGTTACATAGTTTTTATTACTAAACTCACCCAATCGCAAAATATTATGGATAATTGTATTAAACTACACAAAACTACCAAGAAAGACTTTCATGAGATCCTATCATAAACGTTTTTTCAACAACGCTTGAGACCAATACAAAAACTGCTTGTGATACACATAGAAATAATGATGCTAAGAAAGATTTGAATGCAAAAGTAGATAATCGATCAAATAAATAATAATATCTACAGGACTTTCGTGTAGACTCCACCAGTGACGAAACATGAAACTTCTGCCGCACCCTGGACATTCAGCCTCGATACCTAGTGATATCGGTGGTAGATTAGCCTATGATTCTAAGATTAGCTATGGTTTGCTAACTGGCTCATTTTCCACTATAGCATTAGGGATTCCCATGCGATAGTTCGTACCGACTCCACATAAGAAAAAGCAGAAATATATTAAATGTAATCTTTAACCTAACTCCATTTATCGTATGTATGGGTATCAATAAGACTCAGCTAGTGAGAATGTTTAGCTACACGAGAAGAAATATTATACTTTTCATTGTCATTAATAACCAGATGTCTATCAAATTCTTTAAACACTCCTTTGTAGCATTCATTGTCACGTTGTAATACTCGTGACATTGCTTCCAATCAATTAAAATGTATATTAAACCTGATCACAAAGATGGATGTTATTATTTCTTTGATAATATTTTAACCGATAAACTGCCAAATCTATTCTAAAACTAAACTGAAAATCCGTACATAAGTTCGTTGACCAGCAACGTTTTAGATAACCAATAACTTAGATCCCTTAAAAGGCCTGCAACCAAAACTTAATCCCCAGAATCTTAAGCAGACAAGGAAGGATGGAAGCTCAAAACGACTGGTTACGTTGTTAGTAGTTTACAGTAAACAAACTGACCTACTCCATCAACAGTACACGCACGTGATCCCAGTAATCGACATATGAAAATAAACATTTCTCGTCTAAGAAGATGAAGTTCTATGAAATGAGTCTTGATGTAGACTCGTACACAAACTTTGATTTAGATCAGCAACGGAAGAACGCGTCAAATGCGTATATTCGTGATGATTTTAGTTTGCAAGAAAGAATAACAGATAACAGAGTGCATTTCAATGTGCACCTTCTCTTTTCATCACTGGACATGGAAAGAAAATATAATGGTTCAGTTTGGTATTATCCCGCAATTCTAAAAAAGAACTGGTTTATTGTTTGTAGCTGTCATTACAAATTATTTGCTTTTACATCTTTCAAGATTAGTGATATGAAAAGTGTTCATTTTCTGTGAAAGCTAGTTTACCTTAGCTTAGACCATGTAGCTTTTGAATAAGATCAATGAATCAAACTTCTAAATTAACTCATAAAATATCATGATCAGATATAGCTTTTTCGGTATATCTCAGCTTTAAAGTTAGTCTTCCCTTATCGCAAGCTTCTACAACCGGTAGCTTGTGATCAGATCTCAACGATACTTATTTCGAATGCTTTACATAATCTTTCAAACCCATATTTAATACTTTATTTAAGACCTCACCAAAAACATCTTGCATATCTTAATGAACATGCAAAGAAGGATCTTAAAAAAAACAATTGAACAAAATGTCTAACAGACTTAGTTGTCGGAACATAAACAGTGTTGACGAGTGACGAACGCTCGAGCCGAAGTAAACGGACTTCAAAGAACATATGGAATTCTTGATGCAATCCTTTTGAACTTGAACGATGAGTGGTATTTAATATTCCTGTGAGTGGATTGCGGAATAATTTATCATCAGCTATGTTTATTTGAGGATTTGTGATCTTAAGATACAAGATTCTGTTAGTTTGTTTACTATCTTGTGATAATATTGCAAGTGTCCAATGCAATAAAGTCATTTCGACAAAATATTATTTATAATAAATTAAATAATTTTAGACCTTTCTCTGATTACGACATTTTTTATTCTAATACAAAAATCTAGTTTATCTCTGCAATTCCTAAAGCTTTTTTGACCCCCGACAAAAATCCCTCATTTTTGTCGGGGGTCAAAAAAGCTTTTATAAGTTTGTAGTGTATATCTGTGTATCTGTCTGTGGTATCGTAGCTCCAAAACGAATGGATTAATTGAAAGCTAGTTTAATCGGGTATCATCTTAGCCATGTTTCATGAAAATCGGTTCAGCCGTTCAAAAGTTACAGCTCTTTTTCTAGTTGGAATCGGGGGGTTTTGACGGTTAGGTTATTATATTTTTTTTTACATAACAACATAAAAGAGATTCCTAAATTAAAAAGTATTCAAAATATATTATATATTTCATAAATTCTGAGTACTTACTGAACTTGAGGACACCTCCAAATATATCCGTGGAATTCTCGACAGTACTGCAATTCCATCTGCTGTGCCGAAACTGGTACTGACACTCCTCCACCGCTTGCAGCGCACCAGTTTGAAGGACCTGGAATTGTTAGCGATGACACTGATTAATACAATGATCTCATATATTGGTTTTTTATAATCATGTATGGCTAGATAATTTTTTAAGATCATTATAGAAGCCCAGAAGGAGGTGGCAGAACGAGTTAGACTCATTAATAAAGGATTAGCCCCTAACAGCAGCAACCAGGGAAAAGTTGAATGAGAGGAGGGAGGCCTTTGCCCCACAGTGGGACACTGTAGGCTGATAATAAGAATAATTATTATTATAAGAAGAACCCACTGCCTTTGGAGACATTTTAACTTAGTTGGAAGAGGCATGGCACGATTCGTAACACGTCTTGAATTCGAGGCCCGACCATGTCAAATATTTTTCAAATTTTCTTTCTAGTTTTTCTACAATGATCTTAAAATATAATATCGTGAAGCTAGAATGAAGATCATCTTGGAGCAAGAGTATCGTATTGACAGAAAAGAATAACTTATACTTGATCTCAAAGAGCACTTAAGCTGAGGAGCAGTTACTATCGATTCCAAAAGATCAGAAGGTAATAAAGCAAATATTAAAATTATACATTAAACATGGGCATAATGCTGATTAACTTAGTTTATTGGTGACCTACAATGTTGTACAAACTATTGATTATTGCAACTTGCTTCATGAGTTCAATGCCAAATAATTTTGCCACATACTCCGATCTTTTTTGTAAAAATATTTTGTATGATCCAAGAAATCTCAAACATTAACCTACTTCTCTCGGAATTCTCACCACATTAAACTTTAAATTATCGTCCTCATACTCCTGAACTTGTACATTTTAACAAAAATCTTCTGAATATCATAACGCTATAAAAATTCAAATCACAATGTCACGATACTTTGTGAGAGCAGTAAAAATTTTAGATTATACCCCAAATCGATGTTTGGTGTTATACTCGATACATCGTTTTTTTTTTAATCTGATATAAAAAGGTATAAAGGATGTTGTGCAAATTAAGTCAACGAGGCCGGGTTGGGTGGTCAGAATGACCCAAATATGGAGAAATATGAAGTTCTTTTCATAGTTTTTTGCCGGATTTATTTTTATGAAAGCTCGTTGCTTTACACCAACTCTAATTTGAAGTACGCTAGAAGAGAAAACCAAAGGTAACAAGAAACCTTTGGATTTCTCTTCTAGCGTTAATAATAATTAATTTTATCACATGCTTTTAGGGTGAAGGAAAACATCATGAGGAAACCTGCACACCTGAGAGGGCGTCATAAAGTTCTCGATGGTGTGTGTAGTCCGGCAACCCGCACTAGGCCAACGTGGTGGACTAAGGCCTTAATCCTTCTCATTCTAAGAGACCCGTGCTCAACAGTAGGACAGTAAAGGGCTGAATTCTTATCTCTTCTAGCATTATTAAAGCTTTTAGGAACTACTTCGTTTAAATATACCTACTATTCTCTGCTTAACTATAACTTAAGATTTGAGTTTCTGTTGTAAAACTGGTCAACTATACTCTGTTTTTTGCTACTTGTCTTATTTAGTAAACAATCAGTTCACAACTAATTAATCAAATAATCATTTATAGAATACAAGAAATCGTTTACCACGTGTAGATTTGGTAAAAAAATATTAATATTATCAAAGACAGTTAAATTTAATATGATCATTATATTTTTAAATAACGTTTCTTTTGTTAATTTTGTCGTTATTATTATTATTTATTTATTTTCAGCCTGTGTTGTCCCACTGCAGGGCAAAGGCCTCCCTCTCCTTTTTCCACTCACTTTTGTCATTATACCAACAAAATAATTTGTAGTCCTCAGAATTAAAATCGAACAATCATAATTAATAACCGTGAAACCCATGTAACCGCTTATTTACCGTCGAGGTACCAATAAAGCAATAAATCAGATCGATTAATTCAATAATTCTTACATTATCTACATTGCGATCTCAATTAACTTCGACATCGTTAAGATTAAATTTTACGACGTTATCAAAGTGAATTGTGAACGGTAATTGCATGTTTTTATTATCTAAAATAAAACTGACATTAATGCTAAGGTTAGGGTGAGCGTCCTCTTACGTGATCGTAATTTACTTAGTCTTATGATGTAATTAAATTCTCCTAAGCTTCTTATAAACTACAGTTTCCTAAAAATCCGGTAAAGAGGACGTTATTTTTACAGAAAAATATTTTAGACGATTTGCTTTTAGACGGAATCTTATCACTCTAATTAAATAGTGAATCTTAGCGTTCATTCACATTCGATATTTTTAGCAGCAGTATCACGCGATATCGCGTTTGACGGCTGCCTTTCGCTTACAAAAATTGGATAACGAACGCGAAAATGCGTGATTCTGCTGCTAAAAGTATCGAGTGTGGATGGGTCCTTACGTCTATGGAAATATGCGCGGCCAATGTGACATAATATTGATAACATTGTGACATTATATCAATTAAATACATACCAATTAAAATTTTGACCGTGTTCAATGATTTGAAGTACCTAAGCATGTTACCGATATTAGATTATACATTATAGATTAATTAAACTCATGTTTGTCATGCATTTCAAAAAGGTTTAAGGAACAGTACCTCTACCATGAGTTTTCCGTGCCGTCAAACGTTCACGATCACATGCAATATTTGTATGGGAATTTTTTCAGCGCCTCTAGCGGTATAAATAGTGAACTAAAGTCAATATACAAATATTGCCTGTGAAAGTGAACGTTAGACGGCACGGAAAACTCATGTTAGAGGTACAGCTCTCTGCTGTGTTCGTGCAAATGAAACGTCACCCTTATTTCTTAGTGACATGATTTTACGATCGCCTTATAAAGTCGTTTGTTCCATTTCTGTCTTTTAGCGCTCCTTTAATTCGATTTTAATGATTTTAATTTAGTTTTGTTCCCCTTTAGTAAGTATGGCGTATTAGCTTTTACTGATTTTATTTATAGCTGGTTTACTAAACAGGTAATTATTGTAACGGGTTACGTTTTATTTATTAGTTTATTGAAAGGTTTTAGAGCGTCTGTTCTTACACGAGGTGATTTTATTTTAGTAAACGAATATATAGTGTTTTTTTTTGTTTCACCTACTTATTGTACCAGTTATTAAACGACAACATTTCGTGAACGGGTGCCGTCTGTCGGAACTAGTCAGCTTGTAACTGCCATGGCAATCTTATTCACAGGCAAATCATTATTATCCTAGTCTTATTTTTATTCACATTAAATTACATTATTCTCGCAGCTCTTACCACAACATTGTACTGATAAAGATTATTATAATTATTTTTGAAAAGAGTTACCATGGAGTTTCTTGCCGGTTCTTCTCCATAGGGTCTACTATTTGGAACCGTGCACCTAGAGTCTCGACATTTCATAAGTGCCTGTATCTGGTTTACATGAAATAGAGATCTATTCTATTCAACAACAATTAAGTTATTTTTAGTGTTTTGCTAGTTTTTGCATCTGAGAAGTTTTACCCTCCATAATATTTAAGATGCACGGGTAAAATTACTCCAGGTAATCGAATTATTTATGCAGCTTGGATCGAACTGACTTTCTCAACACAAAGTGACAAGCGTAGGCGATAACACGACACCACACACGATTTGAACCTAAGCGTTGTTTATGCACGAACTTGCAGATGCAATTTACTTTTGATCCTGGTTTATTTATGAGAACATTTTCTGGTTATTTAAATGTATGAGCATTGTTTCAAAATCAAACTAAAAACTTTTTTATTCATAGAGGCCATAAAACGGTTGGCGCAGTGGCTAAGCGATTAGCTTCTACGCTACGTGTCGCGGGTTCGATCCCCGCACGGAGCAATTATTTGTATGATCTATAGATAGTTGTTCCGGGTCTGGGTGAGTGTGCATGTGACATGTATGTTTGTAAACTGTGCCCTCGATACAAGAGAAATCCCAGTGAGGGAAACGTTTTTAATAAAACTTACAAATCGCTAAGCTGGCTCTGTAAGTGAGAAGAACCAGCAAAAAAACGCTTCTTTAAAGAAAATGAAAAATCTCGCTTCCATCTTCGGGAGTCTACCATATTTAATTTAGAGTGACGTTAGTTTACTTTTCGTATTCTTCACAGCAAACCCTTTCATTTGATACCCATACCATGATGGTAGATAAGAAAAAATTGTCCGCCATATTGGATTAGGATAACGTCGCTTAGCTAACCATGCATTGTCATCCAAACTAAACGTGTATGCAAAATTCAGCTCAATCGAAAACCGGGAATTGGGTCAAAAGCTTCCAAGATATTTTTACATTATTTGAATAGGAACCTTTATTTGTGAACTATGACGTCATAATGTAAGTTGTCTGTGGCAACACTCTTCCTCTTCCTGTGCTGCGCCAAGAACTGCTTGTTGTGTTTGTAATGACTGTCTTATAATTAAATTATTATCCCATTAAACTCTGCTAGTTTCATTATACATAGTTACAGGTGAAGCTAATAAAAGCGTGTTAAAAATATCATGTTTAAATCATCCATTTCATCAAGCCGCGACCGATCGCCGTCGCCCACAAACAATAGATTTTAAATTATGTCTACATTTCATCACTTAAGGGGATCCGTTTACCTTTATCATGGTATCCGACAGCATACACAGCTGCTTCTGCCGCTCCACCAAGTACTCTAGCCTGTGACAGTTCTCTTTGTGTAACGACGTGAAGGTTTCCAGCGATGTGTTGCCGATCGGCGTCTGAGGAGGTGCTGCTAGGTTCCTGAAAAGAGCAAAAAAATTGGTAAGCTACTGGTGATTGTTCTTTATTTTTTAAAAAACATTGAAAAACACAAAAAACAACAAAACCCGCGATACAGGAAAAATCCAAGTGAGGGGTCACTTGGATTTTTCCTGTATCGCGGGTACAGTTTACAAACATACATCTCTCATGCACACAAACCTAGACCCGAAACAACTATCTGTATATCATACAAATATTTGTTCCGTGTGGGGATCGAACCCGCAGCACGTAGCGCTAAAAGCTAATCGCTTAGCCACTACGCCTACCGTGTAGTCGTGTCGTATTCACCATTGCTACAATTGCAGTCAAAAAATCTTCCCGTAAAGAGACATCAGAAACGTGCGTCGCAGCCAGTTCTAATAATCAAAGTGACTTTATTATGTTAGCATTATTCAACTGCTTGCTTTATAATAATAAATTGGGAGGTGAAAGGTTAGATGGAAAGCTAAACAATATCGTGTATAATAACTGGGATGTCGTATGAAATATTTCTCATTGACAAACTGTGAATTAAGTTTAGTACAACCTTTGCTGACCTACATGTATTACATGTTTGATAGTACAGAATTAGAACTCATCATAGCAACTCGCATTCAAACAAGTATTACGAAAATCCTTCTACATAATAATATAAGTAGATATTTTACATGTGTGTGAATAGTGACATGAAATGTATCCCTTAACTTGACTACAAACACTTGAATGAAGACAGTTCCTGACAAACACAGGATAGTGGTTAGGAAGAAATAAACACAGCTAATTTGCTTGTTTTGTAATAAGCCCCCACACTGGAGTACTAAACGAGTTCCGTGTAATAAAATAACAATGTTGAACATCATAAAATGAAAAGCCAGCTTAACGTACGAGTGTCCTTAAAGAAACAATAGCAAAATATAAGGTAATTAAAAGTCGAGACGTCCGCTCCATGCGGCCTCCTCCACTCAAATGCGAAATGCCACTCAAATAAAACAAAACTCGCTATTACCTACCCTCGGCTTTTGTTCCATTTTTCGAAAAAATATTCTCTATTCAAACGGACCAATGCGAGGCGGGCGCGGCACGACCGTTGATTGGCCGACGACCTCTCAAGTGCAAGTGGAAATAAAAGTGCTTGGGTAAATGAGGCGTGTTGTCTCTTTCTGGCTTGTTGGGTAAGTATAGCGTTATTTCGCTCTGTTTTTCGTTTTAATTGCAAGCTTGAGAGGATGTGTAAAGGGTTGAGACCTTGAGTGTTGCACGTGCACCAGAATCCTGTCGGGGAAGCGCATTCAACGTTTAAATAGGGGTGGGATCGTTGTTTACGTCATCCATTTTATTAGGTTGGATTTGTGTCGCAATTCCTGAATTGCGAGGTCAATGAGGCTTGGAATTTATTTTTCTTCGTTTTATTAAGAGGTTTCCACTTTAATTTGATGCTTGTAGAGTTGTGATCCCTATTTTAATTGCTACAGTTAATTCAGGTATAGCATGTTAATTACTCTCATAAGAGGAACACAGTGGTTGTAAACATTTTTTTAAAATATTATTACAAAGAACTTCCATTTTAATATTGTGATTGAGTTTGATCAAAATACAGATAAATGAGACAAGAGCAACGATATTGATAATTAAGTTACGTGCAGTGAGAAATGCAGAGAAGACACCGCTTGTATTATGTTTTATAAGTTTATAACACAAAGCATATGGTACACATTTCTTCCATGTGTGTCAAAGTTTACAATAAGATTCCAAATAAATATAAAGGCCTTTTGTTTGTAGTGTGTATCTGTGTATCTGTGTATATGTCTGTGGCATTGTAGCTCCAAAACGGATGGACCGATTTCAATACAGTTTTTTTAAATTGAAAGCTAGTTTAATCGGGTATCTTCTTAGCTGTTTTATGAAAATCTGTTCAGCCGTTCAAAAATTACAGCTCGTTTTCTAATTGGAGTCCGGGGTTTTAGACGGTTAGGATAAAATTATAATAAAATCCTGTACAGATTGTGATTTTGTGCAAATAAACACTTTAACTTTGACTTTTATTTCCTGTAGGACCGCGCAGATTGTGTCAAGTTGATACACGGTAATATTGATTATTTTGTGTGAAATCAGGTTTTACTAATCAATTTTAATTTTTTTGACGACACGTTTGGGGCAGTAGCTAAACGATTAGCTTTCTACGCTACGTGCCGCGGGTTCGATCCCCGTACGGAACAAGTATTTGTATGATCTACAGATAGTTGTTTCGGGTCTGGTTGTGTGTGCATGTGACAATGTATGTTTGTAAACTGTACCCTCGATACAGGAGAAATCCTAGTGAGGGGTAACGTTTTATAAAGAGAAGAGAAAGAGACTAATCATCTTCGTTATCACATGGGAATCCCTCATACCATAGTGAGAGGCTGACTACCTAGAGTGCGCCAAACGATCTTAGATTTCTTCACTCATGTAGGCGTAGTTTCTATGACTTCAGAGGACGAACATATGTAGGATCAAGTTAAATTAAAAACTAGCCAAAATATGGATGACAGAGCTATTTGCGAGATTCCTCACAAGCGCTTATTTGTTTCAAAACGGCCATTAACTAGCTTACAACATTAAAAGGAAATGAAAAAGATACAATATGATTTTTTTTTAACATAAATATCTCAGCATGGAAATCTGTCAATAAATAAAATAACGTAAACAATTCAAATGTAAATGAGACTAAAACATATTTATTACAGTGTATAGTTTACTTTTAAACCGAAAAATATATTAAACAACACATCGCGTGTTAACTGCCCATCAGATTGGCAACACTGACTAATAGTGTTACCAACTTACAAGCAACCGATCCATTTCCGCTTCTACCATTCCGAAGTGCCTTCCGGTCGTTTTTAATACAAATAGTTAGTGGGAAAGCACTTTAAAAGTGCCTCCATTTAACATTAGGAAAACAAAAATTACTAAAGGTTTACTTGTGCTGGTATTCAACGCCCACTAGTCGAAATTCGATCCACTCCTTCTCTATCCAGAGGAGGAGTGCAGAAAGCTAAAATTATGGTCGAAATTCGATCACTGGGCGACTAAAAGAACCTATAGGTACCTAAGACCTTACGAACGACGCTGACTGGCTTATCGTTCCACCGCCGCATCAGCTTAATATGCTGGGGGCCAACCACCATCTCTTATAACAGTATTATAATAATCTTACTTTGTCATTTCGGACCATGACGTCCTTAAAGTAAGCTTATTACATTCTTGAAACAAGATTATTTTTTTAGCAGTTTTGGTGACGTCACCTCTAATTGTTCATTCAACTCGTACCATGGCGTGACTTTTGACATAAAGCAATATTGTTTTTATGTCAAATTTAGCAATCTTAAAAAAGTTACTCGGACGCGACGGATTTATTATTGTTTTGCTAATTTATATTAAAAAAAAACATTATCGTATCATATAAAGTGAGTAAAACGTATTTAATTAAGTAAAATAAACGAATGAATTGTGTATCTATTGATTTTAGTACATGGGTAATAATTAATTTCTTATTGGATTCTAGATGGCTAATGAATAGCTATAAAACATTAGAGTTTTTGGAACTGATAACGCAGAAACCAATAGTACACGAAAGCGGCGTCGTATGCACCTACTTGAGGAATGACTTTTATACCACATTTACACCCTTCAATTTAGACGAAGTGGAATTTGTTAAAAGGTTCAGACTCACAAAGGAGCTAGCACATAACTTGTGTGATGAGTTGAGACCACTGATGAAGAACCCTAAAAGATCTACAGACATGTCTGTAGAGACGAAGGTAAATAGCATTATTTTATACCGCGAATAACACACGAAAGCAGTGTATATGTGCCGTTAATCACTTTTATGTTCTTAAATTACTTTAACCTAGGTGTTGATTGCATTAATTATTATTTTATGCAACTGGTTCGTACCAACGTCCTATAGGCAGTAATGAGGGTCATTCTGTGGCTCAGCAGACTGTATCTTTAGTTATTGCACAGGGTTACTGCGAGTACTCACTGCAGATGCGGCAGAAATATATTAAATTTCGAGCCAATGATCAAGAACGCAACTAAATTAATATGGTGTATGTACCTATTATTATTACAATATTATGTTTAGTTGCAAAATGCCTACTTTGCACTATGACAATGATATAGAATTATCCAAATAACAATTAGTAAAAAATAATTTAATATAAATTGTACACTTGGTATATTAAACTCTGGCATAATTTGGGAGAGGCCTATGTCTAGCAGTAGACTATGATAGGCTGATGTAATAAAGAGTTAATGCCATCATCATCAATGATGATTTATAATTCTTTATTTTGTTTATTAGATAGTAAGGTAAGTATAAATATATGTATAAAATTTTATTCATTTATTCCAGATTTTACAATAAATTTCGGCGTCCTGGGGTTGTACACTAGGTTCACAGGACAATGCGAGTGAACAGCCACGCAGCAACAACATCGCTCTGCAGCAGGGTTTAGTTACTAGAAATTCCCTTGTTCAGCGACTGTGGGAATGGCGGCTTTTATGATCCTGAAACACAAAACATGTATCTATATATAAAACAAAAACTAACTGACTGACTGATTATCATCGCACAACCTAAATCACTGGGTGTGAAAATTTGTATGGGATATCTGTTATTTTAAAAGTAAAATCCATAAAAAAATGGTATTCACCATCTCAGTTAAAAATGAGTAAAGACGTATTACGTAAAGACGGTAAAGGTAGGTATAGTTGTAATGTTTTTTATTTAAACTAATTTTATTTATAAACATGTTTTTTAAATAAAAATGTTTTTAATTTATAAATATTGTTTTTGTACCTTTCAATCCTTATTGCAGTATTTTTAAACTGTTATTATTGCTGCCATCTCCGTTGCTTGGCCAATCCTCACAGCAGCCTCAGCGAGCATTTGTGTGGAACGGACAAGGGCACGTCTTGCAGCCACCTGCGACATCGGCGGCTCGCGCGTACCGCAGCAACCCTCTTTTTGAGATTTGCTTTCTAATCTACCAGTACAAAAAAAAAGTTCTTTATTATACCTAGTGTTTATTTGTACACAATTAGAAACAAAAATGAAACAGATAAGTAACACAATTAGATTTGGTAAAAAGGGCGGCCTTATCGCTCAAAGCAATCTCTTCTAGGCAACCAAAAATGGAATATACAGTATGTGCACAAACACATAAAACAATAATTATATAAATATACACTTTGATATATCGTTATGGCAGCTGCAGGCCGCCGGTCGATAAACAAGTTAAGTAATAATGCTCCTTACAATTTTCTGTTTCAACAGCAAAGGATTTATCAAGAAGCTTTGTGGAATATTGTTTAATTTAATATTGATATAAAGATTAATTAACTTGACAAAATAAAAACTTACTTTTCACCAGCCTGTCCCATCTTTATGAGCTCCATCGCCTTGCGGGTTCAATATTTCCGTTATCTCTCTCCACTTTCTTTGTGAGTACTCTTGGCTTGTAGAGAGCGATTGTAGGCGGCTGCAATAGCTCTGTTTGAATTAAAAAATTCCCAGAGCATCTCTAGCTGCCGCCAGGAAACCCGGTGAACTCTTCGGCTGCAAAATAATACCAAAACACTATGTAACCACACTGTTGCGACATAACTTCGTCAAAACATTAACACGAAATAATTTCTTTGTTGTAAAATATATTCACTAAATAACTGTGTATAACCTTACCCTTGATTCCTTATCATAATTCACTTGAAAGCCCAGATACATAAAAATATCGCCTCTTAAAGTTTCCGAAGTATCGAATTTCGTTCGCACTACACAGCTGACAAGTAAATATTTTGTTCCGATTCATATTATATCTCAATCTAGCTGCAACTAATTATATTGTTTTTTCAATCGTTTTTCTTACGTTTGAAAGTAAAATCTTTAAATATTTGTATGCTTTTTATGTAAGTTCCTAATACAAATAAGATTTTTTTGCAAACTAATATTTTTATAATTATTTAATGTAATATTTAGTTTCAAGACCATACTTCGTATGAGCGATTCGGACCAACGTGTGAAAGAGATAGCGCTATATAGTTCATATAGCGTTGTTTCTTTTCTATTATAGCAGGCAATAGACAAATCTTACAAATTGTTCGTTCTTTCCCAGCACTAAGCAGGAATAAAACAATAATGTAAGGCGAAGGTCATGGTACGAATATGAGTAATCTTATTATAAGCTTGAAACAAAACTCTCTTGATATAAGATTGTTTCGTAAAAGGTGGTGGTAGGCCCCCTGAACGATGAACCATTTTTGGCCGGATGCGAAGCAATCGTATTTTTTTTTGTTAATTTTTTTTTATTTTTCAAATTATTTGTTTTTATTTTATTTTTGTTTTATGAGTTTTGATATTGTTTTTAAAAAAAAAAAAAATGGTTTTTTTGGATTGATGTGCGTCGTTGTTTGTGTAAAAATAAAATGGTTTTCTTTCTTTCTTTCTTCTCATTACTGACTTATTAATCACTCATGCTAACACAATACAAAAAAAAGACCAATTTTACCAACTTTAAACGCACCAAATTACCAACAAATGAATGAAATTCCCACACAAACCTTTTCTTCCCAAACCACGCCTATCGAGTTTCCTCAAACATTTTAAATATTGAACGTCATAAAACCGTATTAGACTTTGCGGTGTCTTTAAAATAAGTTAAGGTAGATAAAATAACGAGTTTCCAAACATTCCGTTAGACCTTAATAATGGTGTAAAGCTCACACATGCCGCTCACCTTAGGGTATGAATAAGACAAGCAATCGCGAACGCTTCTAACGCCGCTGTCACTTGTCGCAATACAGCGGGCCAAACACGAATTTTTAAACCAATCGTAACGTTAACTTAAGTAAATTTTGAATTAAAAATAAACGATTGATCCATGGTATTTTTTAAAAACACATACAATTTTTTTACATTTTTATAAAACATAAATGTTGCATAAAATTGAACAAAATGCCATAAATTAATTGTATTTTTAACGTAGGTGTTATAAGTTTGTAGTGTGTATCTGTGGATTTATATATCTGTGTATCTTGTTATCTGTGGATCTGTGTATCTGTCTGTGGCATCGTAGCTCCAAAACGGATAAACCGATTTCAATGCATTTTTTAAATTGAAAGCTAGTTTAATAGGGTATCATCTTAACTATGTTTCATTAAAATCTGTGCAGCCGTTCAAAAGTTACAGCTCTTTTTCTAGTTGAGGTCGGGGTTTTTGACAGTTAGGTTGTATAATAAAAATTTGCTTTACGTCAACCCATTCGTACTCGGCTCTCTGAGAACTTTAGTTAGAGAGTGCCAACGTTTCAATGAGACTACGGCACGGAATTCCCGCGCAAGTCATGAGGGGATTTTGGAATCTCGCCTACATTTACTTGGTTAGTTTTTCTGTACAAAGTTTATCGAGTAAGCGATTTAATAAGCTGCCACACCAACATTATTAAGTTACCTAAATTTGAAGAGAGTTATTACTTACAGTCGCGGTTCGCAGCAGCTTACAATACCCAAATATATTTTTTGTGTTCCTTAAAACTGGTAATTTAATTTTTGAAACAATTTTCACCATCGTAATAATAAAAGTGTAAAAAAATTACCAACGAGAAAAAATACTATGCAGCGGATCTTTACGAGTAGCTCTAAAAATAGCCGTACAAGTTTAGTGCTCTACAGCTTATCTTATTCATACTGTAAGCTGCTAACGATTTAAGGTAAGGCAATTACTCAAAAATCTTTCAAGTCAATATTGATATGGCCGTGTGAAGGGCCAGCTTATCAGTGCCCTAAGAAGGTGTGTTCGCTATCACATGTGGAGCGATATTCGAGAAGAGAAATTTGAAATGAGTACTCATGTTTTGTATGCTGGTGGTATCTGGCATTCTCGAGTTGCTTTTTTTTTGACGGGGCATTACTTTTTCGTTTCTGAAAATTTTCACTAGTGTCTTCACCAAAGATGATCATGAATTATGATTTTGTACGATCGAATTTAATCATTTATGTATGAAAAGCAAATTAAAAGGATATCGTCAATACCTTTAAATATTCCAGCTTTTTATTATAACCAAATCTGAAATCATCAGAATTTCTATCGACTGCATTAAAGACAAATCGATGAAAGCGACGCGAAAATTGAAACGATAGTCGAAACTCTACGAGCACCTTGTCCGGTACCCACAAATAGGCAGGTTTCGTCCAACTTTAGAGAGGTAACCGACACTTCTTGACGTAAATAGGCACTTGAAGTAATCGACAACACAGAAATTATCATAAATCGCTGCGCTGGCGCTTTATCCGTGTTTATTCGATAGCACTTTTAAAAAGCCAATGTTAACAATATTTTAAACAGTGAAGCTTAGTGTTGTTCGGATTTTATTGCAACATTTATTTTATAGTAGAAAATACAGTTTTTTTTTTTAAAACAGTTAAAGGCCAATTACGTCAATCATTCTGTCCACAATATACCTGAAAGAAAATACATTTATTCAGCACGGCCAGTGATAACACACGAGAGAAAAGATAACATAAACCTTTAAACAAAAAAATTAGACACGAGAGAACAAAAAAAAAAAAAAAATTGGTAGTCATTATCTAATATTGCACTATGTTGTCAAGCATGCCCATGTCGTAAGGATAGCCAGCTCAGCATTTGCTGGGCGTGGAGAGCCCAGCGCTGATTTTCAACCCTGATCCTGATAATATTAATACTTATAGTATCTACTTAACCCTTAATTTGACAATGTCTAATATACTATACGTTTTCTAAAAAAAAATCTGCTGCCTTTACATTTAAAAACTACCCAATTTAATTTCAACCATTCTTTATGGCAACATTTTACCTGTAAAATAAAAGTATTTTACTATCTGTACATTCAATGTGACATGACATCCAGCGCTCAAAAGTTTTCGACACTGATTCATCACCGGGCGCCTTTGGTAAGTTATGATATTCTTTTATTTTTATTAGTGAATCGTATCGATTTGGCATGAAATTTTACTAAATAATGATTAAATATTGTGATAACAATCAAATAATACATTTTTGTGCACTGACATGAGTGATAGACACGATCAAAGTTCTTTGTATAGCGGGTTATACAAATTGCTATGCACAACAAAGTTGAATTATAAACTTTAGTATAACGGGCTATACATTTCGCTATGTTTAACAAAGTAACGCTTTTATTGTTTGTATAATGGGCTCTACATTTCTTGTTAAAACTAAACTATATGGCACTATATGGCTTGCATATTCTGGATGTTTTCATGTCTTATTTATTTATTTTATAGACATTTATTTTCTTGTCTTTGTTTCTTGCTTGGATTGCGGATTATAGCATGTGTTTTTCTTAATAGCGTAAACCTGCAACAAGGAGCCTTCGCATACTCGCTTTAATTCCACCAGAAAATGGGAAATCTGATGCTAGTGGTGGCTCCTCAGGAGAAGAAAATGAGGAATCTCGCTTTTTTCAAAATTATATATTTTTGGACACATCTTCTGAATATTTCATCTCTTCCTTCTGAGCCATTTCCTACGCCATCAACATCAGCTGTGAATATTTCAGATAAAATTAAGAGTAAAAGAAAGACCCCTTCTTCAATCAGATGCTCAATTAAAAAAAAAGTAAAAACCGACTTCAAAAAACTAAAAAGTATAAAATAATTTTCTTAAAAAACTTAAAAGCTTCTGAATTCGGGGCCACTGCCAAGCTAGATGCATTGAAGAATTATAGGCCCCGACTTCAGAAGCTGTTAAGTTTTTTAAGAAAATTATTTTATACTTTTTAGTTTTTTAGAAGTCGGTTTTTACTTTTTTTTTTAAGTTTATTTTATTTTTCAATTTTGAGTGGCATAAACAATACATAAACATGAGATTACAGCAATCGCGAGTGATGTGCTGTTATTCATTCAAGAGTTCCATTGTCTATCTCCGAAGATCTTCATCAGATCCTCACTAAATTTAAATGGGAATATTTCGGAAGTATACCCTTTCAAACAAAAAAAGAATCATCGAAATCGGTTGGCGTGATATTGAGTTATTCGACCATTTGTCGCGCACATACTTAATGTAAATTTAAGACTTATATGGTTTTCTCGTGGATCCCATTGTCAGAACTGGACCAAATTAACATGGGACCATTCGGGAAGCACCAGCTTTCAAATAAAAAAAGAATCATCAAAATCGGTTCACGCAGTCCAGAGTTATGAGGAAACAAAGGCATTGTCGGTATAGCAAGAAAGGGCAAACAAATGTATTTTGCACCAAATGTCAACTCAGACTTTGTTTTATACCTAATAAGCGCAATTGTTTTTATAATTTCCATAATTATTAATTTTTAATAAAATGTTCATTCGAATTGTTTATTTTATTTTCCACCCAAAACGATCTGTGAGTTAGATATGTATGGTATACTATACTAATATTTAATGAGTATCTTTTTTGAACATCGTGATATGTATAGTATATTATACTAAACATTTCTAAGAACTGGATGACCAGGTATTTTATTTTATATTTTTCCACTTATATTTACACACAATAAAGTAAAATAAAAAAATAAAAAAACTAATTGGTTAAAAAAAAAAACCTGCCAAATTAAGGGTTAAAGTGTTTTTCTGCTCTCTCAATCACATTTGGCAATGTGCACTATAGTTTAGGTATTATAGTGATCGGATAATCGGGTGCTTAATTACATGCATAAGTATTGTTACTCGGGATGGCTCGTTCCATCCACCGTTATGCAAAAAATAATTAAAAATTTCAAAAAAATATCTACCCATGCTTTCCCAATCAACCAAGAAATCAACCCAATAAAAACACTCCACTTTCTTTTTAACCCCCGACAAAAAAGAGGGGTGTTATAAGTTTGTAGTGTTATTTGTATCTGTCTGTGGCATCGTAGCTCCAAAACGGATAGACCGATTTCAATATAGTTTTCTTAATTGTAAGCTAGTTTAATCGGGAATCATCTTAGCTATGTTTCATGAAAATCTGTTTATATGTTCAAAAGTTACAGCTCTTTTTCTAGATGGAGTCGGGAGTATTTGACGGTTAGGTTATCACAAAAACCTGTTGACTTTAATAATACGCTTAATCCAACATAAATAACGCAATATAATTTACTAAAATCATACCAAAATTAAACCTTCATAAACTGCCATAAAAAAATGCCTTTCACATAATTTTCACTAACAGGGTGGTAATATGCACTTTGCAGCAACAATCAGCATTCGGCAGGTAGAGCTGATTTCACGCCTCGCCTCGTCCTAATAGAGTTTCTGGCCGCGATCGTAATAGGCATTAGTTACACGAAGACACACTGGTGAGAAATGAAACGAAGATTTTTAAAGATTAAACTTAAGGGAGGAAGTTGTAGCGATCTATGTGGGATTGTAGCGGGCATTCACAGGTTAAATTATCTTTCGAAACTAATATCATAAAGAGAAAAGATTAGATTTTTTGTATGTTTGTTTGTAATGGATAAACACAAAAACGAATGGACCGATTTTAAAATTTCTTTCACCAGCTGAATTATATATTATCACTGAGTAACAGAGTGTATAATTTATAAAGATACCACGCGGGCGAAGCTGCTAGCGGAAGCTATATAAAAAATCAAAATAAAATCCAAATTCTTTATTTAATACAATTAAATAATAATAATATATAATAAATATTCTATTATTATATATAATATGTATATAATTTTATTATAGTAAGGAGAGGGATAAAGAGAGTCAAGTGCATGTTATTTACTATTTATTTATTTATAACAATCTTAAGTTATGTCTTTATGTTAAGTTTAAATTGTTTCAGAATAACGTCCTCTTGTCTTAAAGGGTATATTTTTGTAAAAAATAATTCTGAGTTTATTTTGTTTAACTTTTACCTATTTATTTATTTTATTTTTCTATGATAGAAACTATAATATAATAAATAATTTATTTCAAGTATCAAGACTCATAGTGTAAATTACTATTTACCTACTAAAAATTTACATACACAACACTACAACAACAACAATTTTCATTTTTTTTATTATGACTTCCCTTTTTTGAGTTTTTATTTTATGCAATTTAAATAACAAACCGTGTCATAATTTTATATTTTGCCCAGATCATTGAAAATGCGTCAATTCATATATATATATATAGCAAGTACGTCATGTTACACTTAAGTAATCGTACCGTAAAATCAAAATTACTACGCATCGAACATTATTTCAATAGTACGTCGATTCTAAGAAAGCAGTACGGAAACATGCCTACGTACCATTTTGATACAAAATGCCTTAGCGAATCCCTTTGAATGTAACCAAAAGATCATAAGAATATATTCCTAGAACTTTTGCTAACTGGATAGTTTCCTGTAAACCTTTTGTGTATTCACAATAGTAGACTGAAGCTAAAATATGTGCGGAATGCTTTGATGATTATTAACGTTGTTTTAGTATGTAGTTTGGTTTTATTGATATTAAAGTGCACGTTCAAAATCTCTTCAAATTATTGGTTGTTAGAAATAAATTAAGTAGGTACAAGAATTTAAAAAAATGGTAAAAGTATACAGGTTGACGAAAAATATTGGGGCATTTACTACCCTACCAGTTAGAGAGTGCTGGTCATTAGAATTTTGCGCCATCCTGTATACTATACTATACAACTTGAACATATTCCGTCTAAAAGATGGTTTCACGCAAGTCTTGTAAAACTCAAGTTTTAATATAGCCCCGTCTCTTTTTGTCATATGACGTTAGAAAGTGACGGATATATTTAAAACCTTGGTTTTACTAGACTTGATTTAAACTATCTTTTGTAATTACGGAATATGTTTTTAAAATTATTGGTAAAAAACCGTTTCTGATTATAAATAAACGTTTGACCCGAGTTGTGGGTAGACAGTTTAATAAAAGACACAGATCATCAATTTTTGCGACCAAACACTACAAAGAATTATATAGAAGTAGCCCATTTTATTTTAAGACAAAATGAAAAAATGCATCATAATTTACAATAACCGGCTAAGTGCGAGTTGGACTCGCGCACAAAGGGTTCCGAGGCTCAATTAACTATAAAAACGCCAAAAAAATCATGTTTGTTGTATGGGGGCTCCCATACAACAAACATGATTTTTTTGCCCTTAAATATTTATTTTATTCTGTTTTTTCATCTGTGAAAATTTCAACTGTCTAACTATCACGGTTCATGAGATACAGCCTGGTGACAGACGGACGGACACCGGAGTCTTAGGCCCGTATTAATGAACCAATCTCAGTTCTGAGTAGGCTCTTAAGTAACCACATAAGATGCTGGACTCTATAGTTCCAGCATCTTATGTGGTTACTTAAGAGCCTACTCAAAACTGAGATTGGTTTATTAATACGGCCCTTAGTAATAGGGTCCTGTTTTACCCTTTGGGTACGGAACCCTAAAAATGGATATAATTTCAGAAAGATTTAACATAAACATCATCACACCTCTGCTAAAATGCCTATTTTAGATAAATCTGAGCTATAGCTCAGATTTATCAACATGTTTTCTACGAAAACCGATATTTATTTTAAATTATAATATTCATAACACAAGACTTAATATCGGTTGCGTACCTATAACATAAAATTCTAAAAATCTCATAAATTCAATTCTCAAGTTTACGCCCTTTTATATTACGACCGCGCATTAAATGTGTTGGACATTTACACCTAGTATATTTGCCTATTAATCTCTCAATAGATACCAGTTTAAGCTCAAAACTGTAATTAATCAATCAATTTTGAACTCTACCTCAAATACATTAAAGTTGATAATTTATATGGCTTTGCGAAGAATTTTTGTCACTCAGTTGCGAAATGTCTTGCAAACAAGCGGTTGTATGATGACTTAGCATTCAGTACTAATGTGGCCACATTTATTGAGCTTTTACGTATACTATGCATAAACTACGTATAAAGGTATTGTAAGCCTTCTTTAGAATTTATAAGCCTGAAGAAATGGGTGTTGTAAAATATTTCATATTGCCAGATTGAATTTTCTCTATTGATAATTCAGTTGCTAAAGGATCATCTTGATTCATACATTTGTACTGAATGTCACTAAGGCCTGGCGAACTGCCGCGTAACTAAAATGGTAATGAAGATCGACTCTGGTAATAAAATTAAGATAATACCCGATGAAATTAGCTTTTGATTAAAAAAAAACTGCATTGAAATCGGTCCATCCGTTTTGGGCTACGATGCCACAGACAGATACACAGATACATAAATACACATATACACAGATACACAGATACACACTATAAACTTATAACGAACCTTTTTTTTTGTCGGGTGTTAAAAATTGTTTAAAAATGCTGTCTCAATGATTTTGAACTAAAAGTAAGTTATAAAAGAAAATAATTTCTATTGTCTTTTCCTCATTGATTTATATTTTATGAAAGCCTTAATATTTACTGTGCGTTAGCTATGCATTAATAGCAGGGTTTACCATAAAATGCGGTTATAATGAATTTTTAATGTAAATATATTTGTAATAAAACGCATAAACAGTCATAAATAAAATAAAAACATTAACACGCAAGTCTAAAAAATATGTATCCAAATAATAATATTTACCAATTACTGTCAAAATATTTTATAACGTTAAATCATTAACAATGTTGACTTGCACTATGTTAAATAATAATGGGAGATAATGAGGTTTTACTTTGTAATTACAAACAAATTGATCAAATGACTAGAATAGAATAGAATCTTATTTCATGTAAACCAAATACAGGCACTTATGAAATGTCGAGACAGGAAGATAATTCACGAAAACAATAATTTTTTTTTTAAAAAAACACGGCTAATGGCTTAATTGCCAAGAGTCTCGGCCAAAACCTCGAGAGGCTCTCGCTAGGTGGCTGGATCAAGGGCTTGATTCAGAAAGCAGTACTCCTTGACACTGCGCGCATTGTTAGGAGGTTTCTCTCTCTAGAGCCCTGACCACCGGTAGCTTGGACCCTGTTCCCGATGCCGGTGGCCTACTGCTCTTTTATATTTTTTAATGTTTTTATTAATGATTAAATAAATAAATCCAGCCCATTTCTGTCCCACTGCTGGGCACGGGCCTCTTCTCAGAATGAGAAGGGTTAGGCCTTAATCCACCACGCTGGCCTAGTGCGGGTTGGCGGACTACACACAACATCGAGAACTTTATGAGGCCCTCTCAGATGTGCAGGTTTCCTCACGATGATTTCCTTCACCGTTATCGCAAGTGATAATTAAATTCTAATCCGCACATGAATCCGAAAAGTCAGAGGTGCGGGCCGGGTTCGAACTTAGACCCTCCTGCACGGCAGGCAACCGTTCAACCGCTAGGCTATCACTGCTAGTAATATTAATTAATTAATTATTATTTTTATTTAATTGTACAATTATTTAAAAATATCAAAAAGTACGATAAAAATTGAATAAAGGTATAATAATAATAGATTAAAATCTTGATTAGTACAATGTTGTGATACGAGAATAATGTAATCTAATAAAGAATAATAATGATTTACCTCTGACTCTTTTTTATCTCCGAACTGTATTCCTTACTGTAACTTAAGCAAACTACTTATAAAAAATCTGTCAAGTTGACATTTACCTGTAACACTTTACCGGTAATTAGCCTGGTTACCGTTATCACAACAGGAAGAGTTTGTTGACATGCGTCCGATGTTGAAACGTCACGTCTTGCCTAAATCTCTTACACTTCACGTCAATCTTATTACAATAAAAATTAAGGTCATTTTCCTTAAGTTCAGGTGTGAATCTAAGTTGGTTTACACGTGTAGACTTGTTCAGGTCATAAATAAATGTTGCGTTATAAAAAAAAACAGTATGTAGGCGGAATTTTAAAGGTTTACTGAAAAGCAAGGTGATTAATTATTATTTTACATTGTCAGTGGTTGTTCTGTGCGATTAAAATTGTATTTATTGGTCGTTCCCGCTGCTTTTGGGATAAATGTTGCTTATGTGCCAAAAAGTCGGTTAGTTCAGTTGTACATAAGCCGAGATCTATAGTGCGTACTTTGACTTAGCTCAGACTTTACTTATACTTTGCTAAGCTTATCTAGTTGGAACAGAGCGGATCTGGGTCGGCTATATTAATATGTGAAGAGAAAACTTTATACCGTTTTTTAAGATTATTGCGTTCACGGAGATTTCTGAGATTTGGCATAGTTAAAGTTTATATGGAGAAGAAGTGCAGAAAGCTAAAATTTATTTATAATATATGGTCGAATATCGACCACTTGGCGACCACTGGTTTATATAATGATGCTTGGCTTTAACTTTGATTTCGAATTTATAGTCTTAACACGCTGAAATTGTGCTAAGCACACGCTAAGACCGACGAAATCAATAAACAAAATCTAAAAGTCAATAATGAAAGTAAGTACTTTATTCCAAAGCAAACTCTAAGTACGCTCTATAAATCTCAGGATTAGACTTCTTCTGCCGGTTCCCCACGAGCTATCATGTGAATCTGAGCTGACGCATGAGTCATGATCGTGAACGGGTGCCGTCTATCGGGCCTGATCAGTTTGTAACTGCCATGGCATTCTTATTTAAACGCAAATCATTACTATTATCCTATTCAAATTTATTTTTATTCACATTATATTACCTATATTATCCTCGCAGCTCTTACCACAACATTGTACTAATCAAGATTGTAATCTATTATTTTAAAAGAGTTTCCATGGAGGTTCTTGCCGGGTCTTCTCTACAGGACCTACTATTTGGAACCGCGCATCTAGAGTCTCGACATTCCATAAGTGTCTGTATCTGGTTTACATGAAATAAAGATCTATTCTATTCTAATAAGTTATTTGAAATATTTTTTATTAAGTTAACTATAATTTATACGAATTACAAATACCTATTAGGAAACGTATTAACAGAAAAAAATATTAAAATGTTATTTTAATGGGCCTCGAAGCAAAAGGTGCTCATTACATCTCCTATTTCATTACAAATAAGTAGTTCCATTGTGCTCATATAACTGTCACATTTTTATTACCATGTTTCCTTGTGTGTACATGAATAAATAAAATAAATAAATAAATACATCAATTTAAATTAAGATAAACAGTAACATTTTTCAGAACCCCCATAGGACACTATCATATGCACTACACACACTAGTATACCATATACTACCACTGTAGTATAATACTAAAGACTTTACAGGATGCTATGGATATTATCTTTTAATATTATTATTATTGCGTAAATATCAGTAAGTAGGTAGATATATGTTAGTCTTAAAGTACGGACGCGTGTTTCAATGGTGCGACCCAAGATGCAATACCTATTAAAGTCTTCGACTTTTTCAAACACATACACTTATTTTACATCTAATTTATCTTAACTTTAATATACTAAAAAGTTAACTGCACTGTCATAGTTACCAAGAATTTTAATTTGATTTAAAATATAAAAATAAAAGATTGAAATATATAACAGTAAATGTCATCTTTGTATATCTAAAACTTTTTGTGCTATTTTAAGTTAAAATAAACGTTGGTTACATGTTTACTATTATGTATTTCAATTATTGAAGCTTAGGTCGTATTATTGGAACGTTCAAATTTTACACTTTCTAGTCTCGATTTATTAAAGTTTTTTTTTTTCCACATTTTATAATCCCCTACAGATTGCCCTCAATATTGTCCAGCAAAGTGAACCAACATGTCTCATCGTACATATCTAATTATTTCGTATTCGATAATATCAATATTTATTAATAATAATAATAATAATAATAATAATAATAAATTCTTTATTACAGTAAGGGCACAAAAAATTGGTACAGGAGAGACTTATAAACTAGTAATTATGTCATTACATACATCCAATTTAATAGCAGTAGGACACTGGTAACCATGGTAAGACTTAACTTGTGTTATGGTTGTCAGTGCGCACTTCACATTTGTAGTAAAATAAACCATAAGTAATAATGTAGGTAAATAATATAACAATATAATATTATTACAATATATGCTATGCTATGGAGCAATGTACTAGTAAATAAAACCATACAAGATCAGTAGATTAGCAACGCTAATCTCTGTCTCCAATCAAAATAATAAACCACGGTCTAATTTATAGTATACAGTACCATCGTTTACGTAGCAGCTGTGTGCCCATAAAGTAGCCCAGCTAATGGCACTGCAAATAAAACTTATAGACGATCGAGCCAATTGAAATAATATAGCGGCAGTAAAACTAGGTATGCGTGTGTCTAATTTAACGTTTTATAGGTTACATTGAATTTTGACAAACTATAGATGCGTTGAAATATGAATATTGATGCTCTTGTCAATGCTTAGAAACGTGCATCATCTAGAAGACTAGAACATACACTATCCAATGGAATTCTGAAAAAATCCAGATCAGGAGATATTTTACTGTAGACCACCTTAAAGACTGCAAAAAGAAGCGATCTGTCTCAGATAGAGATGAAAATAGAAAGAGAAAACATGAAGAAAAAATTATCACAGTGTTTTTTTTTTTCAGATAATTTGACGTATATTAACTACAGTAGAATAAAACACCAAATATGATGAATGTCAAATTATGTTTAAATTATACTTAACGAACATGAAAAAAAGTTTAATCCTCATTGCTCTTTGCAAGAATCTTGATTTTCTTAGTAGATTCTAGCAAAACAGTAGAAACAGAAAATAGCAATACATGCGATGACAAACACAACAAAAAACTTATCTTAAAATATAATAGAGAAAATTGCGTGAACGTTTCTTGTAAAGTGGCGATCAAAAACTCAATAAAACGCGATCGTATCTACTCATTCATTAAATGGTTACCCATCAAAATTTCCCCGTATTCATGATATCTAGAATGAGTCACAGACGGAGGGCCTCGCATTGAATATGCGTAATTTTCTGTTTATTGCTAATGAAGAACATTTTGGTCATTAAGTTTTGTAATTGCGTTAAGTTTATTACTTTAATATGAGGAAGTGATATGCAGAAAGTCGTCAAGATTGCTTTAATCAATCGTTCAATTTGTGGTCCACAGCCGGAAATTGATTATTTAATTCTATTAAAAAATCTAATTTAAACTTTGTGTTTTAATTTTAATTCTTCTACGTACCGTATCGCAAGACTAGCGCAAGCCAAGCTTTAATTAAAAAAAATATTCAATAAAATTATATACATATATAGGTATAATTATGAATTATTATAAAAAATTAAGTATTGTTGTAATCTTTTTTCTTTTTTTTAAATATATAGGATTGAAGTCTGGACTATCTATATGAAAAGCTAAAGGTTTAAATGTTTAATAGTTTATTTTATGGAAAATAAAAATTATTATATCAATTGACCAAACCTGGCAGAAACAAAACAAAAAGATTTTAAAAGGAAAAATAGTAAAAAATGCTGAGAATTTGCAACAGGTATAATATAAGCGAAATAAGCGGTTATAAGCGAAAACAACTATAACATCATCCACATAAACGGACAGTCATTTCATTAACATTGTTTCCGGTTATAATGACAAAACCAATCGATTTAAGTTCCCGACATCGTTAAACCTCTATCAAACGGTACAATATACTCAAAATCTAACGTAACAACTGCTATAAACTTGAAAGCCAATAAACAGTTTATTGAAAAAAGTAAAAAGCGCCATCAAAGCGGTTTACGATTTAATAAAAGGCGATGGAAATGACTTGTTTTAGCGTCGCTACTGGGATAGGTGATGAAATCTTATGTGCTTGTTGCTGGCTATATACGTCAATTTACCTTCATACGATATACTCACAATGTATTTTTTTGTTTATTTTCGGTCGGTACTAATTATACTTGGATAAAGGAAATGGTCATCCGCTTATATAAATGATTAGTTTTTTGACCCATGATTTGTCTAGCTACTAATTTTACGTGCAATGACTACAGTCTTACTTTCACAACCTAAAGGAAACCCAGATCTTGACCGTGTTTTTTTTTTGCTTATACTTACTTACTCTGCACGTAAATGGTAAAATTTTTGGGTAAGCTATTTGTTGCAGTGTTCTGTATTTTACGAAAAACTCCAGTGAGGTTCTAGCTGCGAGCAGATCAAAACTGTTGAATTTTGCGTTTATGCCTAAATCTAACGCACGTCAGAAGACGTATATCATAATGATAAAGGATCTAGTTGATGAAAAAATTAGAGCCATATAAATAATAACGCCAGATGCAGAAGATTACGGACGTTTATCCCATCTTCTGTTTGACACACTTAAATAACGACTGTGCAATAACACTAAACACTATAATTAACAATAAAACTTAAACAATATTAATAAATAACAGCACATTGTAACTCGATGTCTTCAAGCCCACGCTTGTTCAGGTAATAAAGCTAATATATCGCTTTGATACCACATAAACCGTCATAACTATCAATAATATTATGTGCGTGCCGAAAGTTATGCTAAAGACGAAGGCACACGATTTACTTTTTGATTCTCGGCCGGTTTGTAACAGTATAACTCACTTAGTAGAAGCAAAGTAAAGGTATGATACCGCTGGAGTTCCCTGAGGGACAATATTAGGTCCCAATGATATAAATGGCCTGGGGCTTGATCTCGATCTTTATTGGAGGACGTTATAACGTATAATTAAGTCTGCAATATTAAATTTACTTTCTTCATAAACCGTAAAGTTATCAAACTAAGTCACTTACTTGTGCACTGTACGAACAATAGTTTCCTAAATGACGTCAACACCTTTCCTGAGTTTTTGGTAGTCTTCAAAAGCGTTCACAGTCTGTCTAAGCCTTAAACGTGCGTAAACCACCGTTAAATGTTAATTAACTATTAGAAAATATTTCGGAAACTTAATTTGTTGCTGACCATAATTAGTATGAGATATGATTAATGAAAATTGATTCATCGATGCTTGTTAAAATTAGCATAATATTTCGTCATTAGTATATTATTACAGGGAGCTCGTGTCAAAATAACTTTACTGAATAGCAATAGAATGCGTTATTTATTGTTTGATTTCTAAAATTTTCATCAATGAGCCATCTTCTTAATAATTATGGGCCCTTACATCTTGCCGTTAAGGAGGGTTCCGTATCTCCCCTCTAAAGTCTGTCATCTCATACGATACCAATAGATAATCGTGTGTAATCAAAAACCGGGCAATAAGTGTCAGGTTTAATTATGTCATTATTATGCTAGTCATCTACCGCTACGTTAGCTGCAATATCGTCTTAAATATCACTATAAAGATGCCATGATGCCGTTTTGTTTTTAACAAAATCATCTTTCTTCTGACTATGATACCGCGCAATGCAACCATTCCAGCATTCCATTTCTGAGTTAAATGCGCTAAATGCATGTATGTAAATGTTCTATTTGAACGCTACAGTCAGCTCGTCCGTTATTGAATTGTTTTTAGAAATTACAATTATGACCAGAAACGCAGAATTCTGAACTCAGAAGTCTCAGAACACGCTTCACTACTATCCTCTCACCATCCTATCTTTGATGTTGAGGTTATCAATTTTCCTTTAAATAATTTTCATACTACAATTTTCTAATACTAAATTATTTAAGTTGAAACCACCTAAATCATATTTACTTCACCAAGCCTTATTTATTTAATACCCTATTTATCCAAAACCACATTACTCTTTGGACCTTTAATTTCTCATACACATGTTACGAAGTAAACACACAACGCGACGACACCGGCGCCGAAATATTAGATGAACCAGAATCTAAATCATCTGTAACTGACCAACCCTATAATTTAAGTGTTGAACACAAATTGATATTTATGACTCGACGTATGCGAAAATTACATGGCTCTCATGTGCGCTCAATATATTTCATCCGTTGTTTTTATGTATTACGAAAAGATTTTGAGAAGATAATTGTTGGTTGGATTTCAATACTGAGCTTTGATTGGTAGACTTGTAGGCTCCTTCAATCTACGTTTTACTTTTTCTCTGGCATCGAACTGCCCTATCAATGTCAATGTACAATTGCCAAAGAGCAGAAGCACCAATGAAATGAACATCTTCGTTGAACAAGATTATAGTATAAGAACTTCCGAAATCCGAAATAATATATTCTAGAATGACATATGATTCTGATTCTTCACATGATTCTTCAAGCCATTCCCGTAGGTATGACGTTTCTATTCCATCGCGATGTGAGGAAGCCATATATTATTGTCTACGGAGCAGCTCTTATTGCTCTCCGTAACAAACGCACAATCGGTAATCAACGTAAATATGAATATTATCATGAATGATATGCTTAGTTTCTGGTTTAATTATGGTAATGCGGAGGCTCATATTCAACAATGGACTGATACCATAATAATTATGTAAATAAATGGCTATGGACATGAAGGCATAAAGCCGTTTATTTACTAAGGCACCAAAGAAATTATTCATATTTTTTCCTTCACCGCAAAATAAGAATTTGCTGCAAACGCTTGAGCAATTTTCGAGACTACAACAAATATACAAATTCGAATATTGTTATTTAAAACTTAATATTTATTTATTCCATGTTTAAAATCTTTTAAAATATAAACGTTCACTGCGTCTTGTACACACAGAAGTACAAAAAAGTGAAAAAATAATACTTTTTCTTCAGCTGTCATAATTTTGATGGATCGCTTTATGTTGGGATCGGATTTCATAATTTGTTTAGTGAGCATTCAGTTTGATTTGATTGTGTTCCTTGATTAAATAGTTCTGCTTCTTTTAATAAAGCTCGTTTTTTAGGGGTGGAAAGAATTTGGTCAGTTTAAAGTTCAATTTTAATTTATTTTTTGGGACTGTGGGAGTAATTTTTTGAGTAAGAAATGGATATGAGACCTACTTTAAAAAAATGTTTACTAAACACTTTATAATTTCGGTGTGTGTTATTCGGATATTTCATAAAAAAGCGGTTCCGAAACTGATTTCGTAAACTGAATTCTATGGAAAACTATGGTGTTTGCCTATGACAAGAAGAGAAGCACGGCAGAATTAATAAAGTAAAGATCCAAAGATTATTTACTCAACCTATGCATCGAATTCCAAGATCCGTACAACCACTTTCTGCTTTGATAATAAGTACGGAATCATCGTTGCAGCTTTCAAAGACGACGTAATTTTCGGCCACTTCTATATCGGTTCTGCTAATTATTAAGTTTTAAATCGAGTCATCCATGCGATTCCATAAATATCTCATTACCATTCAATGAAGTGATACTTAAGTACGATTACTATACAGTACGTATATCTTCAGACACGTATTCTCTCATTGCCCAAGGCTAGCCACAAAGGCTTTCTGATTTTACAACCAAATTAAAACGTGCTTCGTTTAATGCCACCATAAAATCTATAGCATCTTATTAAACTGCCTCAACGTTCGATTTTATTGTAGTGACGAAAGCATCCTGTGTAACATCATTACTAAACCATTTGATTTTATATTTTTTATGGTGGAGATAAAGGGAAATTATTAGTATTAAGTTGGTGAATGAGGGAAGATTATGGATGTAATAAGTATTGCAATCTTTAAAAGCATGGTAAAGTAAATATTGGTACTCTAATATAAATTTTAATAGCAATTATAGCAAGTTGATCCAGCCCGTCGTAAAGCACTTTACTTACGCTCTATCTATATTGATCTTGTTTTTCAAGTTAATGATTTCTTAGCTTATCGTAAGGCTCTGCTATGTTTAGATAACTGATCGCTCAATCAGCAAGCACTTTACTATTTCCATCATCATCAATGATAATTTCTTTACCTACTAGTACTTAGGTTAAAACAAGTTTTCCCAGTACAATAATATGATTAAATATTACTGCCTATCTTTCAAATGAATCTAATAATTTAGCCTGAATAAGACATGAGAGATGAGACATGACAAAAGCTAATTTAATAAAGCACACAATACAATATAAGGTACAGCAGATACGGTACTGGGTAAATAGTAACATATTATTACCCTACCGCCTTCAGGCGCTACAGAAACCTGTTCAATAGATTTAACAAAGCAAGCTTCAAGATGACAAGCAATTGTTATATTTTTAATTCCCAGACCACAGATATAAAATTCCGTCTATATATATTTGTGTATAAATCAATCATTTAGAATATTTGATGTGGAAAGGAAGCGGTTACGTAATCTCATTCAAATGTCAAAGATCAACAATCGGTGCGGGAGGTAGTAACCTTTGTACAGTCGAGCACACAAGTGGATGAAAATAATATAATTTTTTGATCGACTTCGTTAAGTTACGATTTTCCAAGATTTTGATACTTTTTGTTAGTTTACTTGTTGGCGACCTGGAGAGAGAATGGTGAAGAAAATAATTATTTAGGTATTTTATTATTAATTAGGGTTTATTTAATATGTAAATAAAAGCATTTATTAATGTCTTATTCATTATAAGTTTATAAACTTTATCTTTTCTATACAGCTTTCAATATGTAAATTTAAAAAATGTAACACAAATTCGTTTCTCTCCTCAACTGTACAATTGTCATCAATCTCAAACGTCATTACATAGTATTTGGTTTTTTGTTTAAATATTTAGTTTTGTTGAAAGCACCGCAGGCAGGTGGCCAGTCACTATTTTATACTGGTTTTTTTTTAAGTATTGATGTCATAAACAAACTATTTTAATTGATGGATCTTGATATTATAGGGAGGATGCATGATTCATCCTTTTATAAAAGTATGTTTCTTTTTTAAAGTTGGTTTATGGTTAGAATTGTATTTAATTAAACTGAAATGGTAGATTGACTGTACCTTTTTTTTTATTGAATAAAAGATCTGGATCTTATGGTGCAAAAAAAAATGTGACGGATCTTGTTCAAAAATAAATTGCCTAGAACAGTATGTTTATATTATGTTGCTATAATTATTTAAATAATATGTCCGATTGCAATTACCTGGTTTACGAGTATTTAATAAATAAAAGTAAGTATCGAGATAAATAAAAACTTTACAACGCTCAAAGAAAACATGCACTCAGACAATATTTTAAAACATTTGTAAGCAAAGCCATACATTTAACTATTTAATTCATATCCTTCTTAAGCTGACAATAAAAAGCTGTAGCCATGAACTTTAGCACGTCGTAATAAGGTTCATAATTTTACTGCATATGAGTACGTCACCTCGTAAACATATGTCGAATATTTTCATACAAAGCGAGTACAAAATAAAACGTACTGTTTTATGATTTTCACATGAGCTTATTGTTCGTACTTGTTGTAGTACTAATTCGAGATTTTCTCTGAAGTACTGAAATAGAAATAATTTAAGCTTTAGGTATCTTAGCTAAGCTGTATGTAGATATTAGGGATATTGAAGATCTTACAAAATACAGAGAGTAAATAAAGAACGGTTTACTACGAGAATCAGTCTTTGGCAACATCAAAAACAAAAGACGACCGAGTCGTTTTTATTTCGGACTCTCAACTTCCAAAGGTCAGAAGGCAATGACTAGACACTCGACAACATGATGAATGATAGAAAAGATCATGTTAATAATGTGCCTACTTTAAATAATACTGATACTGTTGATAGACCGGAAACACGTAAAGATGAAGAAGACATAAATACAGCAATGGTGGCTATCAGAGCTCCTGGCTTTTAAACGAAAGTAGTTACATAAACTCAAAGTGCACCCGACTTTAGCATTATACGTAAAGGTATTGGTACGACACTATTCGATCACAATAGTGCTGAGCTTGTAAACGTAATCATCACAACGACTACAGATTTGTTTAAAATTATACAATACAATACACTTTATTGCACACCAGAAATAGATGAATAGATACAATAACTAGAAAAAGAGACGTGTGAGACAAAGGGCGGTCATATCACACTTGGGCTAAATTACGTAATTGGTCTGTTTGAAAAACATGATCAATTTTCTTTATATCTTTAGTCCCGTTTATTTTATCAAAGCGATTTTCTTAATAAATAACAGCACTCATTTTTAACCTCTTTGTCCATTTCTATGTAATTCTTATTTTAATTTAATGCGTAAAATGTAACTATTCACAAGTAGATTTAAAGAACGTCATATTCTGTTTTTTACATGTTTAGTTTTTGTTTCATCTTTAGAAGAATTAGTTTGTTAAACATTGTTACAAAAATAAATATCTGCTTAATAATGGTATTATTTTAATTTTCAGTGTTTATTTTATTTTTTCTTTTTTTTTAACGTTGCCCCTCACTAGGATTTCTCCTGTATCGAGGGTACAGTTTACAAACATACATGTCACATGCACACACCACCCAGACCCGAAACAACTATCTGTAGATCATACAAATACTTGTTCCGTGCGGGGATCGAACCCGCGGCACGTAGCGTAGAAGGCTAATCGCTTAGCCACTGCGCCAACCGTGTCGTCAATTCTTGTTGTCACTACTTTTGTGTCTACAATTCCATTTTTAAATATTCAAAAAAGTATACAAAAATACTGCACCTGAGTTCCCTAACTTCAACACAACACTACATCATTCCATTCACACTAGTGGTGGCCTCGTAAAACGTGGTGCTATCAGGAGGGCGTCAATTTCCAATTTATTTTTTCCCCACCGTTGCAGAGCCGATGCAGTAAAGTTGGAATCGTAAAGTTACGACGTCTGGCCCCTGCGATGCCCTTACCATGTGATAGTGAAGTTTGTTGGGTATTATTTTAGAGGATATTGCTGTCGCGTTACAAAGTACAGAAGTAATGGGAAAGCATATTCGAAGTGACATCGATTTAAAAAAAGATATTTTAGTCGCTTTCATACTTGACGCAATTTTGGAGGTATTGACTTACGTATACATAATTATAATTGGTAAAATGTAAAATTTAAGAAAAAATTATAAAAGCAAGCGGTAATATAAAACTAAGCTAAGTTCTATGTACCCTGTCATTTTGAACAATAAAACAATATTAAAAATAATCTAATATAACCTGCAATGCAGTATCTATGAAATTATATTTTTACTTTATTTATAAGTATTTTAAAAAATTGCCTGATTTAAAAATATACAGTTCCCTGTACTACAATTCCTATTGCACTTTACCACAAACAATTTATAAATCTCTACCAACAACAATTTAAAGTTCACCTACAGAATCTAAATCTATCGCTTCGCCACCAGTTTCATAGTACAGGATGGTCCTACAATAATTTAGTAAGGATAATAGTCATTCATTTTTCACTAGTTCAAATTGGACACGGTGGCTGCCTGCTTTTTGTTGCATATCTTGTCTCGGAGGGGACCGGTAAATTACACCTTGGATCATATCCCCTTTGATGATTAAAGTTTTTAGTGTTTCTCGAACCGGGAATGACGTTTCATTGAAGTGTAGAATTTGAGGGTTACAGTATTGTTGGTAGCATCTATGTCAGATGCAAAGATGATAATAATAAAATGGTAATTTTGTTCGAAATGCCAACTTGATCTAAAGTTTTTGTGGAATTAGCTAAAATTAAACTCAATAATCTAAACAGATCTAATAATAAAGAAATGAAGATAATTACGATGAATAAAATGTATGCTTTGTATAAATCTACTTTGATTTTTTCAGAGTTATTAATATTATTATAATATATGAATAAATGTATTTTTGTGATTGACTGTACAGAGTGTACAGTGCACATAGATAGTGCTTTTTGTTGCTAACCATTGAAAAAATATTAATTATACAATGTTGTGTTACAATGTAGAGCAATTTCTTCGCTCATCGGGAATTGTACGTGTGCTTTTATGAATGCATGAAAGCCATGTTAGAATGTATACACATACACATACATGCATAAATTGCACATAAAAATGAAATACAAAAAACATAACTTCACCCTGCTTTTTTGACTAATAATGCAAGAA
Organism: Allophyes oxyacanthae; assembly: GCA_932294325.1. Lineage (NCBI taxonomy): Eukaryota > Metazoa > Arthropoda > Insecta > Lepidoptera > Noctuidae > Allophyes > Allophyes oxyacanthae. The sequence continues at coordinate 6,238,158 of OW028633.1, read as the reverse complement.
AAGTGAGTTTTCATGTACGTGCTACAATATGAAGTTATATATTTTCAGTATAAGCTAACCTCTCATTGTACGGAAAGCCTATACAGTGCGAGATCAGCTTATACTGGAAATGTAGAGCTTGATATGTAGCTATGTGTACAAAGTGACGAAATCTTACCCTCGCTAATAAAGAGTGCTATATTATGAAACCCGATGTTCAGGGGCAGATAATTCTGCCCCTGAACATCGAATTTGAATTGATCGTAAAACAACCCCTAGACATAATTGTCTAGGGGTTGTTTTACGATCAATTTCATTTTTACACTCCTCTCTTGCGACGATGAATCAAACTGTATCGTATGAAATATACACAAAAATTGTTACGTGTATATCATCCTGTGTTTTGGTTTGTTATTATCTTGGCTACGTAAAATTTCCTATACCACACAAAGATAAAACAGTTTTTAATAGGAAAGGCTTTTTATAGCGTTAATTAATATTTATGTGAATTTTTTTGCCGTTTTTATAGATAATGGTACGGAACCCTTCGTGTGTGAGTCCGACTCGCACTTGGCCGGTTTTATTTTCCATTCACTTTGTGTTGTTTAGTGTCTAGTCCGAATAAATATATTTATTATTTCTTTCTTTTCTTCTTCTAGATTTTAATTTTAATACCATAATTTTATGTTGCTGCGAATATATGTAATTTCTTTCCTCAGCTCCGCAACAAATAACACCATTTACTTTGACAACGACACAACCCCTGCACATTGATATAGATAGCCGAATGTCAAGGATCAACAAACATGGTTTTACTTTCAATCGAGTCTTAACGCCTACATCATGTGTACAAGCTTTAACCTTTAATGATGAAAAATGATTTAAATGATTTTAAAAATTCATTTCAAAAACTGCTTCAAAAATTACACTGGAAAACAGCATGTCTGTTGCATGAGATTTTTTACATGAATCTGAATAAATTTTCCACGCTGATTACAAAAATATATGCCGTTTTTATGTAGCAGCTCTAGTTTTGGAGTTATGAAGTGACAGGATTTTTCTTTGAAAATGCACATAGTATAAGTTTAAAAAATTTATTAAATATATTTATTCTGAATAAAATTTCCTTTTTTTGGATTTTCTAGAGTGACATGTATTATGAGTACTATTTTGAATGCTTGCTTGCTTTGTAGAATGAGCAATAGGTAAGGAACCAAGTTTGTTACCATTATGTAAAAGTACACATTTCAAACTTCGTTTTGACGAATCAATGAACAACCCCTACTGATTTGGATTATACTCTTTTAATCCCATTGCAGTCATTAGGCCCGGAATATCAGTACAAAACACAAAATTATCTTTTTTAGTAAAGAAAGGAAGTAAATCCTTTTCCCTGTTACGGTAGTACGATATTTTCGTTTCTCTGGTCAACAAATTTCTTTCTTTCAATCGGGAAGCTAAAATTTCTGAAGCCGTTTTAGACAGTCCAAGGTCCCTGATCAAGTCATTTAGATCATCTTGATTTAGTGGTCGGGGACTACCGTAGCAATCAAAATCACTGTCGCTACCACTGCCGTCGTTTTCGGTTTGTCCGCTGCACTGGTCTGGATTTTCCGAAAATATACATGGCTGCTGTGATGTTGATGTGTCACTAATACTCAAGACTGGTCTTATGGCAGATTTTAAGTTTGGATATATCCACTTAGAGCAATTTTTGTGGTTTATTCCTATGATTTTCGATACACAGAAATAACAGTCGTCATGATGGTTGGATGGTTCACGCCAAATCATAGGAGCTTTGTACTTAAAAGTGGGTCTTTTTTTGTTTACCCACAGTCGCAAAGATTCAACACAACTTTTGCATACCAAACATGGCATCCAAGGTTTAGCGTTTTACGGCAACGGAAACCCAAAGTAGTCGAAGTATGCCTTTTTCACAAAGTCCGACACATTTAAACGAAATTTTTGGAACATATATTCTCCACAAATAACACAAAAACAATCAGGATTATTTAAACACGTCCTTCTTGAGGAAGACATAATGAAATTTATAAAGGAACTAGTTAAGTTACACCGCTATTGATAAAAACTACCGACTACTTATGTAAATTCAAGACGGTACCTGTATCTCACTAACTAGAGCTGCTACAAAAAATCTGAGGGTAGATTTGAAATCAGCGCACCCAAATTAGTAAACAACAGTAGAAAAACTTCATGCAACAAAAAAAAAGTTTGATTTTGTTTTCCTGAATTATTATTAAATACCTATCTGATAAGGATAATCTGATGTGCAATAATTAATTGGTTTTGGTCTGTCTGAGTTGTGTGATCTTTTATAGTTTTATTTAATATAGTACCTTATTACTATTAGTTTAAATTTTTACGCCACTAAAGGCTAGACATAGCGATTCCTATATTTTATATTTTTAACATCCATTTATACCTATGTTCTACAAATAAAGATTTTGACTTTGACTTTGACTTTGAGTTATTTAGTGTTAAGAGGTGTTACAGGGAGAGTAAAACGATTTCAACTAGATATCGTTACTGGTTTCTTGTTTTTAGTGTGTTCGCTGCCTATGAACAGGAAGAACTAATGTATCATCTCGTTGTGGTAATTTCGGAAGATGAGATGCAAGATTCGGTACACTGTGTGTAAGTTATTACAAAATCGTATTGTTTTTATAATAACCTAACCATAAAAATCCCCTGACTCCAACTAGAAAAAGAGCTGTAACTTTTGAATGGCTGAACAGATTTACATGAAACTAAGCTAAGATGATACCCGATTAAACTAACTTTCGAATAAAAAAACTGCATTGAAATCGGTCCATACGTTTTGGAGCTATGATGCCATAGACCCAAACTTATAACCCACTTTTTTGTTGGGGTTAAACACTTTGTAAACGAAAATACGATTGGTGAAGAACTCGGAACAGGCCAAACGGAATGCCAAACGCAGTTGATGCATAAAATCAAACTACAATCGAAATTGTTAAGTGCAGTCCCGATAGCAATCTTTTCATTAGGCACAAAACAATTATTGCATTTTGACCTAATAAAATGTTTTCCCAATAAATCGTTATCAAAGACATAATCTAGATCAGAATTACTTTTTATAAGATCCCTATTTATATCTTTCCTAAATAATCCCACCCTTCATCAAAGTTTACAATACAAATCTACAATAAAACAGAAAACCATTCACTGACTAATCACAAAATATCAAAAACAAAGCCTATAAACTTGCAACTTACGTTTCATAAAGAGAACGGATTTTCAAAAATATAACCCCTATGGAGGTGATCATCTTTCTACTACTTAATCAAATATTCTATCCACTATCTTAGCTAGTACCTACTTTATGTTCACTGAAGTCAACTAAAACATCCCTTTCTCTTAAACCCACAAAAATGTTAAAAACATAATTCTCTTTAACGTGTGTGAAACAGTCCTCACATTACTTACACACAGAAGGCGTGGCTGACTATAATCATTCTTAACTTTTATTTCTCTCGACTTATTTGCAATGGAACCTGTGGTTTTCTTATAATTACGACCCATTTAAATTCTTAAGTTTTAAATGAATTTGTTCATTTATCTTGTGTGTTATTGGACTATTCATCATTTTTATTGTGACTTCTAATGGATCCTTCATCTTCATTTGAATGAAATTCTTTCCAATTTTTCTTTAGAGAGTCTCCATTCTCGAAGAATATATTTGATGATCCATATTGCGTAAGAAAACCTAGACTAACTTAGACCTGCTAGACCAATCCTGGATGAGACTGGTGCAGGGATGTGGAGACTGGCACAATCAACGAGAGAACTATTCCCAGCAGTGAGTGACGTCAGGCTTTGAATGATGAGAGGTGATGGATGAGGTCAATCCTGCAGTTCCTGACGCTGGGAACATCTAGAAGTAAGTTGAGGCCACACAATACTGTTCTTTATATTCTGCGGTTGTTACTTAGCAGTTTGGGTTTAATACGAAATTGGAACAACTCCAGACTTCTTTATTGGTCTGAGCTCCAGAGACTATTAAATCCATCTTTATTTAAAGCCTCTTTTCACTCAATTGTCGTATTACTTAAAATAAGTCAACAAGTTAATTGATAATCTTCAGAAGCAACCGCCTGGAATACAATTAATATGACAGAGCTTTTAGTATTTTCATAATAAGCCATCAAAGGTCACGAGCGAGCTTTCACTTGATGTTAAGCTTTGGAAAGAGAAAGAAGAATTATATTGCCAAGTAACCTATTTTTTTATATTTTTTTTTTATATAATTTTGTGTTAAATGTTTGTATATAAATTTTAAAATAAGAATAAACAAATTTTATTAGTAATTAGAACAATGTATTACTAAATTAATCTTTTTCACTCGGAAGCTAAATCAAAAAAAGTAAAAAAAAAAAACAAAATTATTTTACTTTATTAAGAATTTTAATATTATATGATTTTAATCTAATAAAACAAAGAAGAGTTTTCTTTTTAACACTGTATTAAAAAAAATATTATTATGTCTTATCCCTTTTTTCCTTCGCACCACAATTTTTTTAATGTGAGAGCTCATGGTTTTTTAATTATATGACGCTGATAAAATATGCAAAATAATTAATTATAGCAAGATCATCCTAAACATCGTTATAAAACACTTAACACTAAAAATAAATACTCAAACTAATCTCAAAGACCACCACTTTTGAGAGCAATAAATCAATTTTATCAATTGTAAAAGCAGTACAGCGAAACCTGTTTGGAAACCAATTAGTTGGTATCAGAAACTAACTAATTAGGACGCACGCATCAATTACTATTTGACTGCCTTCTGGATTTATTGAGGGTTCGATAACATTGAAGCTTGGTTTAAATTCAATATTGCTTTCATTTCATAGAATAAATAGGTCTTCTATTAAATTATTTAGGTCGATGGAGGAAGAAAAGACAGAAAAAGAAATATATTTTTTTGCAGATAGGAAACTAGGACAGAAAAGAAATAAAAAATATATTGATACATTTAAAATAGTCTGTGCAATGAGTTGAAAACGAAATGAGAGTATCCTTCGTAGAAAAGCTGCTGATAGGGACATTTTAGGGCATTTTGGGATATATTTTACTTCTATAGGTTTAGTACAAAACGGGATATTTACCATGTTTATATCTTGTTTTGAGTTCCCGATATTTCGGCACTGTTGCAAGCGCCATGGTCACAAATAAACAACAACTCTTGCAACAGTGCCGAAATATCGGGAACTCAAAACAAGATTTTAAAGATGGTAAATACCCCGATTTGAACTTTAATACTAATGTTATTTACATTACATGACATGACATGTAACCATGACAGCTTAAAAACTTCTGTAGATTTGTACGCACGGCTACATTATCAAGCTACCCATTTTCAGTAGCTGACTTTTCATTTTATGGAAAGCTATACAATGTGAGGTTACATGAGTACATTGACAGTAACATACATCGATTGGGTACATCATACTGAAATCATGAAAGGATATTGATCCCTGAGGCAACCAGAACAAAAATTTATAAAAATCGGGACTTACAAAATAAAATAAAATTCAGTCAGTCAGTCCGCTCGAGCGCATCGAGGAGACTCCAAGGGGCAAAATATCTAAATGTAGAGCTCCAAATACGCATTTGAAGTTCTATGAGTTAGCTTTTCATTGGACATCCTTAATAAACCATTGCACATTGTTTTAAAAAGATAATTTACTGGCCACAATCCTTGACGTACAAAATTTGCGTTCACTATAGATAATCTTGACACTTTAACCTTTCCAAAATGGCTGTTAACGCACCATTATGGCGTATCAATTTGAATCTAAGCGCAGTTTGCACGCGAAACGTAAATCCTTACAATCGACACTTAAATCATAAAGTCAATTGCCTGTTATTTGTATATTCAGAATTTACGTTTAGATCATGATAGATAGATGGGAATTATTCCAGTGTTATGTAAAACTTAGAATATATTTGAAATACCTGCTGTAGTTTAGTAAATCGAATCCACAAACCTAATTCAGAACCATTCATACTCAAACTCAACTATTGTAACAAATGTTTAGATCATATTAAAGAACAAAATTATCTGTACGCCATTTAAATATTTCGAAAAATAGTGAAAATCCGAAATATAATTATGTAGAAATATTCAACACGCAATGAAATGTCTCGAACACAAAGTCTGATTATTCACAAACTTTCATTCAAAAGTAAGCAAAAATCGATTCCCATATCGGAATGCAACCGGAAAAATCAAATAATTTTAAATTAATAATTAATTTAATTAAATTTCCATCAATTTGGATATATAATGTGACTGCATTAATATTTATGTGCACCTTTCGTTGACACACTGGTGCGATGCCCAACTGTCGGACAAAAAACGCTTTTAAAACGTTTTCATTGTAACCGCAATGCCGCCGTTTGGGAGTCACAGATAGTCTTGATACTTTAAAATCAAATTTCGTTGAAAATTATATGTCATTTAATTACATTTTGTAAGTATTCAATTTTTGAATTAACGAATTTGAAGTAACGAAGAAAATAAATTATTCTTGCATTTTTAATTAAATAAATCACATTTACATATCAGATTTTATTCTCCGTATTAATAAAAACAATTGATGTTAATTACTCTTACCTATAACCAACAAGGAGATGTTATACTGAAACGTAATTTATGACTACCATTTACCAAACCTAGATTCAAAACTAACAAATAAAAATAAATATAGGTACCTACTTCATTTTATAGAGATTGATAATTATTATAAAAGTTTTAAAAACATTTTATTATTTGAATTTTAATATAAATACTACCAAATTCACTCGGTCGCCCTACACAACCTACTGGTCAACATATTCGATGATGCGCACAAAAAACTCCTGACAAAACCGCCGCCCGCCGACAAAGTGACGAACGCATACTTTCGAGACCCTTACATTGTGGGCCCGCGATTAACAGTTAATAATACGGTGCGTTGAAAGTTTTCAATGACCAGATATTATTCACGTTTTTTGTCCACCACTTTGTGACATTGAGGTACACTGTGCGAATTGTAGGGATGTGAAAATTTTAAAAGGAGACTGTCGAAAAAAATAATGCTTTTTGTATATAAATAAGAACTTACAATCAATATGCATTTGCAGTTAATTTAGCTGTTGGTCAAGGCTTTGTCGGTTAAAAGTGAGATGTAACCACACTTTGTTTAGAGCTGGGATTTATCGTTTATTTATGACAATTTTGTGGTTTCGGGTACAAAATGTACCACCGTTTGTGGTTACAGAAATAGCTTACACATTTCTCATGGGTGTCGCGATGGTGATTATGGTGCCATCATAATACAAGGTTCTGACTTTCTAGTTCCGATCCCTTTAAGAGGTTTATTGTACTTATTACTAGATACTCAAAGTACTTATTACTTATTATAAACAACTTTCAATATGGGACCAAGCAATATAAACCTTCCAGACTTCAATATTTTCTGTTTAGATCGATAGACAACCTGACTTATCTTCGCAATATGAAAAATATTATAATTAAAAAAAAAACTAAAGAAAACGCTTTTGTCATCCAAACTAAACGTGTATGCAAAATTTCAGCTCAATCGGAAACCGGGAAGTGGGTCAAATTTAACTTCCAAGATTTTTTTACATAGTTAGTTACAAGTGAAGCTAATAAAAGCGTTTTAGAAAAGAAATTCCACAATCCACAAAACACATCAAATATACAAGTTTTTAACATACATAAAACTGTGACATTCCTTCACCTTACTTTGTAAAAGAACACAAAAAGCGCACAATACAAATAACGATTGAAAGAGATAACTTTTAAATAAAATTCTAGCGCAAACAAATTAATTAACGGGTAAAATTATCGTGATGGCGTTAAGTAAGGCGTCGGAAGCTTACGAAACAGAAAGGTTGATGTTAGGTTTAGGTTCCTTTGATAGCGGGTAGAGGATTATGTACAAGAGAACTTTTACGTTTATTTAAAAGACTTTTATAGATAATCTAGATAATATTATTGTTTGTGGAATTGTGACAGATATAAAGAAAGAAAGAAAGAAAGAAAAATAATTTATTTCTGCAAAACACGACACACAAATAGCCAATACAATACAAATAGCAGTATCCATACAAAATATTTGCCATACCAGCGACAAAACAATGAATATACCATAAACTATCATAACTCATTAACTATCATATACGTATCTATATTATATCTATATTAATACGTGAAGAGAAAGCTTTGTAACCCTTTTTAAGAATATCGCGCGCACAGAGGAGTGTGAGATATGGCATAGTTAAAGTTTATATGAAGAAGGAGTGCACAAAGCTAAAAATATGGTCGAATTTCGATCAATGGGCGATTTTTTTAAAATTGAAAGTTAGTTTAATCGGGTATCACCTCAGCTATGTTTCATGAAAATCTGTTCAGCCGTACAAAAGTTACAGCTCTTTTTCTAGTTGGAGTCGGGGGTTTTGACGTTAGGTTATGATACCAACACGATAGCGATTTGCAGGTATTATGCGACAGGCGTAAATATTGCGACCGCTAAATCTGAAACCGCACCCTTAGCTGCATTCACCATATCATGTAGTCTCGCTAAACGAATCACAATGGGAAATCACAGGCGTTGAAGATTTTTAAGATTCGGCCCTTTTGGCAACCTCCGTAAAATTATTTGATAAAAAAAAACGTTCTTTTCCACGATTTAGAATATCCAAGAACTAAATAAGCGTTCGTTTACACTCGATACATTTAGCAGCAGAATCGCGTTTTTTGCTTACAAAATGTAAATAACGAACGTGAAAACGCGTGATTCTGTATAAGTATGGAGTCTGGATGGGCGCGAAAGAAATAAAGAAAAGAAAAAAGTATTTATTTGACACAGCACAAAAACGAAAAATTATTTTATACTCTTTAGTTTTTTGATGTCGGTTTTTACTTTTCTTTTTAAAGTTTTTCGATTTCAAAATCGGTCCCATAGTAAAAGTTGTTCATAAGAATACAATAACCCCTTATATATTATGACCCCTTCCTTCAATGTGACCCTACTACGCTACTACAGCACTTCTATAATTCTAAATAACTATTTCTGTAGCGAAAAACTGCAAACAAGACCACCACTCGAGCCACTTAACACTAAAATATATCGACTGGTCCAATTTACAGGCGCAGTCGATAATACTGACACAATGACAACCCTTTTCACAAGCTTTTAACATGTGGAGGAATGCAGTAGAAATGTTTTTCTGAGATTTTTTATTATTTTTAACCCCCGACAAAAAGATGGGTGTTATAAGTTTGTAGTGTGTATCTGTGTATCTGTATGTGCTGCAAAACGGATGGATTTCAGTGCAGGTTTTTTTTAATTGAAAGCTATTTTAATCGGGAATCATCTTAGCTATGTTTCATAGACATTCATCGATAAAACGAGATAGACGGAACTTATAAACCAATTTTCGGCTAAAAACAAGTTTATAAAATGGGATAGGCCGAACTTTTAAACCGTAAGGTCTTCGGCTAAAAACAAGTTTACAAAATGGGAGAGACCGAATTTTAAAACATTATTTATTTATTTATGTACACGCAAGGAAACATGGTAATAAAAATGTTACAGACTTATGAGCACAATAGAACTACTTATTTCTAATGAAATTTCTTCCAGTAGTCCAGCGACTGAATTTTAAACTCCACTTAGTTTTTTGTGAACTTTAAGGTCTTCGACTAAAAACATGTTTATAAAATGGGATATGCCTAACTGTAAACCTTTTAGGATTTCGGCTAAAAATAAGTTTACAAAATGGGAGAATCCAATAAAGAATGAGGTGTTGGTTTCGACCGGAGACCCAGCACGGCAAGCAAACGATCACAGCTAGAATAGATGGAATTCTTAATTACCACCTTAAAAATATATTACGAAACGAAGTATGAGTCAATAAAACACGAGACATCAATAACAAAACACATGTTCATTACGAGAATCGTTTTACACAATGACACATTCGATAGTGACACCGAGGAGCAATAATAGGTCAAGTTCGATTACATAACTGAAGCATCATAAATCATTTCTTTTTACAGGAGCATTATAGTATGACACAACTAAGAAGACGCATCGGCAAATATTTACGGATATGAATTAACTATGAAGTACTGTGATTGTGCTTAGAGCTAGCATATGACCAATAATACGGCTGAGTATCAACCTAGTGCATCTGTGACCTAATTCAACTCCGTTCAAACAGATTTAACGAACTACTTAACTACATGCAATAAAGCATGATAAATGATGTCACATATAATGTACTTTTACTCAAGCTTATCTCGTAAAACAACTCTATATAAACTACCGTAATCGGTTAATAAGTGAGTGGCAAAACCAACTAATTTGCGTAATATCATAATTATTAAATTTCATAAAATAATTCTAAAATTGCAAACTTCCTGTAATGTGTGGTGTTATTAAAAGTTAGACATGAGAATTTAAATAAATTACTTGTAGCAAGTAATTGATCTAAAACTCAAGATACGCAATCCCTACAAACGACACGGTTGGTGCAGTTGCTAAGCGATTGGCTTTCTGCGCTACGTGTTACGGGTTCGATCCCCGCACCAAGAAATATTTTTATGGGCTACAGATATTTGTTTCGGTTCTGGGTGTGTGTGCATATGACATAAATGTTTGTAAACTTTACCCATGATACAGGAGAAAACATAGAACGGAGTAACATTTTATTTAAAAATAGAATTACCTACATATCATAAAAAAAGTGTCGTCAATTGCTCTTTAGTATACAGACAATTATCACTTTGGCTTACATAGAATAAGAAAAATATAAATAAAAAAATTGTGATTACCGCGCATTAGAACAAGACCTAATAGGGAGACGCGAAAGTTTGGTTTATTTATTTAACAATAATTAATGCACACATAAAGTATATGAGATATATGAAGTTGGAGCATAAAGTACAAAGGTACCTACTGCTTATTTCTAAAAATCAATCTCTTCCAGCAGACCTGCTCCTCTGGCTGTGTTGGTTTATGTGCGTATGTTTCTCGGAAATTTTTGAGTCACTACTCCATCTTGAGTATTTATATCAATGTAGCAAGACTAAATAATAATTAGCATAACATTATAATAAACCACTTCATTAGTCTAGATATCACAAGCGAGGTTGACAAGCGCAAGGCGGTCGATTCCTAAGTGGCGCAAAAAATATAACTAGAATTCCTGTTAGAAAATATACTATTTACGTGTAATATTAAAGCTTGTCTTTTACAAACGGGTATGGCGGAGCGTATCTTCATTTACCAGGTGAGTTATAGAAATTGAAAATTGACCTAAACCGTGTCATTTTTTTCTTAAGCTGGGTCTTACCATTTGATAGGCAGTACAGTCACGATACGTTGCAGTGATACATTTCGCAAACAAAATGCTTTGAACGACTGCGACCCGATTAGAGTTAGTAACTCTGCGTTTGGACGCCGGGTGCAAACGATTTTAGCCTTAAGGATGGTCAACCGGAAAGATTTCCGATAGTACCTATGGTTGCTCCCACTAAATTTTCTGCCTTAGAAAACTAGGAACCAGTTATAATTGAATCAGTTTTAAAAGTTGCTGACTAATTTATCTAAGCTTTACTTTATGTGATGAGTTTGAAACTCGATCATGAGCAAATCCACCATACATATTTCTTCCATCAACGAAATTTTATATTGAAATTAAACGACTTTAAATATTAGCTGTTGCATTAGGCTATTTATTTAATGCTTTTCATACACATGTGTATAAAGGCGGTCTTAATGCCTATGGCATTCTCTGCTGGACAACCTTAGGGTGATATGATAGCGTCATGCTCGTGCACGGGTGCCGTCTGTCGGTGCTGGGTTGCATGGTAGTTTGCTTGTGTAATGTTATGTGTTTTAATTTTAATTGTGCCAATAAACGCAATTTTCTTTCTTTCTTGTACCATGGCAATCTTATTCAGAGGCAAATCATTATTATCCTATTCTTATTTTTTATTCACATTATTCTTGCAGCTGTTACCACATTGTGTTAATCAAGATTATTATCTATTATTTTAAAAGGACCTAGTATCTGGAACCGCGTACCTAAAGTCTCGAAATTTTATAAATGCCTGTATCTCGTTTACATGAAATAAAGATATATTCTATGCAGAGACAATAACATGGTAGATGCACTAATAATTCATTTCCTATTCCTCTTCTTCACACCACCACTTCCCAAAATGTTAACCCCTTTCATGAATTGTACAGGCTACGAATGACCAGCAAAGTGCTATTAAAACTAATCACCGACCATTAGTTGCATCTATTAAGGGCACAATTATTAAGGTGTGATTACACGGCGAGACATCAGTGCTAACATCCACCTGGGTCATTACATAAGGTCATAGTCCCCTTAATATCGCCGACGAGGTCGTAGAACGATGATGGTAATACACAATTTTACGGGCCACCCTAGGATTGTGGTGTGAGGGAAGAGATGAAGCGATTACAGGTAAAGAAGGGAATAAGTAGCGAGAGCGACTAGGTATTTTTTACATGAAGATGATACTCGAAAAGTATATTTGCAACTTAATAATAATATGTACTTTTCTCAAAGTAAATGAACTGTACCTGTTTTTTTTTAGAAGAAAAGTCTTTAAACCGTATATTAAACATGAGTCATATTTTTAAAGTTATTTTATGACTTTCTTAACTGTATTAGAATACACCTTTTTGTGTGTTTTATTTTGAAAACTTATATCCAATCAAGCAATTATAACCATAAGTATCAGCGAGTTGGTTTGGCGAATTCTAGAGAAATATGGGACCAACTTCTTCACTCTATCAAAAGACTGTGTTCTCGGCACAAAATACATGGATGATAAAAAAAATCATAGTAACTATTGTTTTAACTCAATTTGCGCTCTATAGAAGTAATTTTAAAAAGACCAAAGTTATTTCCTTCCTGAAAAGGAACCCCTAATAAATCAAGTTACTCAAAACATACTATCAACCAATATTATCACCTTTATTAACTGCGCATTTTAACTATAACTTTGCGATTTATAAAATTCAAGCTCTTCAATTCAAAACCGCTGCCGCTTATACCTCGCGCCACAGTCTGACGTATGCACCGTCACGACCCACCCGCTACCTCTAACATAAGTGTGTATTTTAAATAGCCCTAACGATACACTGTTGTTGTACAGTACCCTGTCGGCGAATACCATAGCTCTGGCACTTTTAGCTTTGCCAACTATTTAGACTGCTTTTATTTCCCGATTTCTTACTATCGCCATCTATAGTTACTTTCCCCGGATGTTTTAGAATTTCCGTGTCTAAACTTATATCTTCTGTACCTAAGGACCAATCATTTTCATTTTCGGCTAATACTTTTTCGCTGAAATTATTACCAGGACACTTTTCTATAACTAGCCTTGATTTCGTTAGCGCAATAACAGGCCTTACATCAATGATGTTATGGTTATTTAAATAACAATATCGAGCATTTTCAATCAATCAACTCAGCCTTGGACCTTAGTGGATCTTTTATCTTCTTACCTCTGTTATTATATCTCATTTTCTCTGGTCTTACCAATAAAAACTACCACAGATCAAGCATTTTTATTTTAATTAATTTTAATTATTTTGTTCTTATTTCTTACTAATGTTTCAATCTCTAATCATTAATAAGATCCGTCTTAAAACGAGCTTGTTTGATATGGAATATTAAGTGAAATAATAATTGTAATTAAGAACATGTCTTACTAGCTATAATTACTTGCAGTCATCAAGCGCCATCATTTCTCTTGAGAATTTCTATTAACTGTACTTGTATCAGTTAAAGTTTAAACGATAGTCAATTACTTAACTGTGCAACATGTAATTAAAGAAAGTGTTGGAGAAAATGAAGTATCTAGCAATTAATAAACTGTGATTAAGTATTTAAAGAATAAATTGTGGCTTAATGATAGAGCGGTATTTTAGACTAGAAATTATTTAAAAATAGTCCCTATTAATTTGTATTGCAGCCGTTATGACCATACTATGATAGTGTTAGCGTGGATTCCAGCTACCAGTAAGTATATCGTAATCATATGTCGTATGTCGTAAAGTATAAGTCTTCCTAGGTATGCCCGCGACTCCGGCCGCGTGGATTTCAGGAGACAGATTTTGGTTTATTTGCTTTTTTTTTATTTTCATTAGTTCTGTATACTTTTTCATTGTACAAGTAACTTTCGCATTTTTAATATTAGTAAGGATTAGTATACAAGTTAATGATGTTCCGCTTCTCCTCTTATACCCTTCACGCTAATCTTGGTAAGAAATACAATGTATTTATTTAAAGCCTTTTAGCCACGTGTCAGTTCTTTTGTTTTATGGGCAGATTTCAGAAACTATAATCCCTAATCCCTTCTGAAGTTTACTCTTAAATAATATTCAATATATTTGCACTAAAGGTTTCACCATTAGCATTAATATAACAACATCCATCAATAACCAATACATCAATATTGAGGTCTTCGGAAACTGTACCAATATTGATCCAATGTTCTGTCCAACATCAAACATTTCTTAACATGTCAATATGTTTGTTAAAGATGTTCTCAGTACCAATCATCCATTTTAAATTGAACTTTAGATGCTTACAAGGCTTTTGACTTTGGAAGTCTATTCAAAATGGTGCTGTTGGTATACTTTGTCATTTAAATGGCTTTTAAGCTTAAACAGATAAAAGGCTGGTTTTAAAGTAAAATGTAAGTTGTTTTAAAGCTATTTATCGTTAGATAACAAATGGAATAACACTTTTACTTTTTAATGTGATTCAATTTATTATACTTTTTTAAAGCACTCTAGTAACACCTTTTTTAGATAGTTTTGTTTATTTTTCCTAATCTTTTAACTTTTATGTTGTTTTTAAGTGTTATTTTCTTTAGATCGATTAGTTTTTTTAAACAATTTAACAGTAAAAAGTTCTTAAGGCACAACCTCACAACTAAAGTAATGGCAATTTGGCAGGGACACACCTAAAACAAATCACTTTAACTTTTGGTGGTGGCATGCAATCAGTGTACCGTGCAATATAAGATGTTACACATTTTGTTCTTGTCGTCGCCAGCCTTAACATTGTGGTTACAGCTTTAGAACTAACCTATCACGAGCAAATGGAATGTATGTTTTGAGAAACAGCGTAGTTGACTTGGTTAAAAAATCGACTAGTATTTTATATTCTTTAAAGTGGGTATAAACTATAAAAGGACAATATAAGTAGTTAAAACAATAATGATTATCGGTTAAAAGAGCGGAGTAGCACGCTTTTTAAATTTTTAAGAAGTGTCAAATGTCCATTTCTTGCAAAAAGGAATATATATGTATGAAACTGATCGCAATTTACTATGACAGTAGTGCCGCTTCTGTCTATTAAGGAGTTTCAAACACTTATAAGTTATAAGTATAATTTGTTTTAATATTTCATTTATTTTTCTACTATTGCCTAAGATATTTGGAGAAGTTTACGACTAAAAAAACTAGAGACTTTATCGAAGTTAGAAGTAATAAAGAAAATGTATGCCCAACAATGCTAGGGTCAAACTTGTGACTCTGAATCTAAAACGCAAACAAATCACGGCTACGGATAGTCCATCAATAAAATTAATACAATCCCTTCATGTCTTTATAGACATAAGCGCATTAGGTCAACATTCTCAATGCAAAGCAACGAAACGTTCCCAGTCAAAACAATCGACGAGCGTCCGTGAGTACCGGTTTATAGCTAGCTCGCACACGCGACTTTGTCTGTATTAGATTTATTGCTGACGTAGGTATTTGACGACATAAATGGTACCAGCATTCTTGTTTTGAGTTAAACATTTTTAGAGTGGATAGCGGCAGAAGAACCCTAAGAAGAACAAGAGTATAAACAAATTAATATTTGTACTTTATGAATCATTATGTAATTATTATAACCCGCAGAAAAAACGGAAAATTTCCTAAAAAATATATAACATTTTACTCAACCTAGAAATCAAACCGTGGATCCTGGTTTCTGGCCATAATACATTATGATATTATCAAACATTTTGGCGTTGCTGTACAATGCATATTTTCATGTCATACGTGCAAACATATCGTGGTCTTACGTCACCGAGAAAGTAGCAATACTTTAGCGCTTCTGCACCAGCTGTCGAAGCCATTAATCGTAGTTGTAACTTATTGGCTTTAAAGATCACAGTCGCTTCGCTTATAATCCAGTCAGAGTAAGGATATCGACTGGAATTAGAATGAGTTTCAGTAAAGTAAAACCTGGACGCTCTTGTAGTCTTTAAATTAAATATCCAAATTTTTGTCTCGAAGGACCAAAATAAAGTTTGTGAATTGCATTAATTGCGTCAAAGGACCAAATCAACTACTCGCTTACCAAAACGAATTGTGTTGGTAGTGTTGGTAAGCTACTTGTTGCGGATCGTGAGCACATTCTGTTGGACTTTTGAACATCGACGAAACAAATGATAAAACTGTATGGTTCCTCGTCATCTTAGATTTCTTGCTTACCAGGTAGGTACTACAGGTGTAATAATTTTGTCAAGTGTTATGTGACATAGATAAGAAATAGCCTTGATGTCACAGCAGACATCTGGACATTAATAAAATTGTGTAGTCATCACAATTGATTCACATGCACTTGTTATTGTCACATGATAGGAAGTTTTATGACAGCTCCCATTGATAAGACTAGTGCAGTTCGTGTATGAATGAGTCAATAGTTAAGTGATTTGCAAACTATGCTGGAATTGGATGGGTTCACATAGATATACTATACTGTGTGTTCCCAGGCTTAGATTAGATGAATAGCTCTGCTCCTAGGAGTCTTAATACGCTATTAATTAAGATATTATTGTAAATGTATTAATTTAAAAGAGTATCCATAGTTTTTTCTGCCGGTATCTTCTCCATAAGACCAACCCAAATAGAACCGTGCACCTAGAATCACGGCATTTTAGAAATGTCTGCAAAGGCCTAGGTGAAGTAAAACTTTGAATTTGCTACAAAAAGATTAAAGGAAAAACATTTTGTTGGAAAATGGACTGACGATCCGAAGAATACAGCTAAGTGACTGAATGCGGAAGGAGGAAGACGGGATGTTGTGATGCAATTTTAGAGAAGCTATATTCAGCAGCCGACCGCCATCGGCTGATTTGTTTAATTAATATTGGAAATTCCGAATTTTCGGTTTGGTCGTAGGTTCGACAGTACCTATATTTTGTGTCATCGCATTGCTCCTTGAATACCTACCATTTTTTGATAATTATTCAAAACACAATTAACAATGGGTCTTGGCGAAAGACTAGAATTGTTTTTGGATTAAGTATACGTTTTGGAGCTCTCCAAATAAACAACACAAAACGGAAATTAATCATATTTACATACTTTACCATTAAAATTCTACAATTACATTCTTATCTATTAGTTATTAACAAAGTCTGTAATATTGTTCCTTGTTTGGATTAATTATTGTTTGTAGGTACCTATATAAATTTATTTCAATACTTTATAGTGTCTAAATGGTTCCTGTTATCCTTCAAGAAGTACTAGTACAATACTTTAGTGTTTAGATTCCTAGAAAATTTGCATGCCGCTGTGTTGGCGAAACATGAAAAACTATACTCACATGCTCTTTATCAATCCTCAACCGTGTTGCATTGCAAATAAATACGAGTGTATTTCTTTTTCTACAAATAACACAAAGAAATCATTGAAACTTGCGTAGTAAGCTTAAGATTACACAAATTACTTTTAAAACTACATAGTAAAATAAATCTAAATAAGTTCAACAGTATCACAAATTCACAATCCTTCCATTGTGTAACCGATCTACTAATCCTCATTGTACTAACAATACTTAAACAAACTTCCCTTCTTCAATAAGGGCTTTTACAATACACTAACAAAAGCAATAAACCCTTTTTGGTTCATAGACGACTTGTATACACCGCGCCCAATGTATCTTGACAGTTCATAGCGGCGCTGCTTCCAAAGCCAAAAAGCAACAATATGCCAAATTCGGTACATTTAAATTTCGTTCCTTTTTTCCGCGCCTACCAAGTTATACTGGGCGTACTATACTTATTGAAGTTCAGATGAGTATTTATTGTATAGAAAGTTTGATGTTATTGTAAACCGGTTATATTGAAGAACATTATTATGGGAAGTTGATACTTGACGGGATTAATTAAGTTGTTTATCTTATGCATGTTGTAAAATTATAATATTATTAGAACATCAATAGCTTACCTTACGATAGCTACGATAGCTGGTGACTATAACAAGATGATCAAAGAAAGCGAACATGGAATGAATTTGAGAAGTGAAACAGGAAACGGAATCCCGTTGATGGACGGTGGATGGATGATAATGGTAAGTTCTCCAACTACCCTGCTAAATATTTTAATAGCGCGGTGGTTCAGTGTCACCTTTCGTAAGTAGAAGCCTATTGGAAGAAGCGACAGAGTAAATATTTTTCATGCTGAATTTACAAAGTGAACTAATAATAATAGTTAACAAAAAATATAAGAAAAAAATAGAAATATATTAAATAATATCATCATCGTACGTTCATATTTCCGAAGTAAGACGGAGATTGCGGAGGCGCATACCCTTAATGCTAGTACTATACTGTAGTGAGGTTACCTCCTATAAACATACCTCACAAACAACTTTATCTCTTTAAATAACAGTATTATGTATGACACTAAGACACGGGCAAAACATGACTAATCCTAGTAAAATTACTTATTGCTTGTTCAAGCAAGTACTTATACTGTCATAATATTCAACGGAAATAAGTCTAGAAAACACCGATTTAACGAACAAGTTCTTTATAAATGTGCTAATATGTGTTGTACCCAGGCTATATTGTTAGAGAAGCGATAAACGATAATTAATAAAAATACGTACTGAGCGGATTCTGTCGCATTTCTGTACTACATCGTACTTACGTTCTTTCGAGATAACGTCCATGGGTCATAACTGCGTTAATCAAGCATTGGTTTCTCACAACTGCGTGGTGTACAGTGCATTCCGTGTCGAGATATGACAGGAAAAGAAAATAATATTCATAAAAAGCAAAATCTGTTCATTATTTATCTGTTCGTTATTGTTCTGTTTTACACTGTTGCCACTCTAAAATTGTATTCTCTGTCTATGCACCTGTCCTCTTCTTAATATCTATGTCTATCATTCTAGTGCATCTTGTGTTTGTGGCAAGTAAATGTTTTTTCTTTCTTTTCTTTCTTTCTTTCTTTCTTTCATTAAACTAGGACTTTCGGAAAGACATCTGCAATCAATACTCGTTATAAATGCTAGACTTCATTGCTTACTCTATTTTATTTCCCATGCAGTGTGAAACATATTTTAATCTAGGCCAACTTCAGCATTTCTTTTTAAACTTTGTCCGACGACCGACACTATTATTTGTTCCTGTATCGTGGGTGCGTTTACAAACACAAAAGTTGCATTATCAACGCAAGAACCTGTTACATTGATTATGCAGCAAAGTTATAAAATAATCTATATAAAATAGTTGTATGTGTTGTAACTTGTAGTTGTATCAGGGTAGACATTATCTTTTTGTCGCTATGTAGTGCACGCCACTGCTATTTAAATACTTTTTCCATGTGGGAATCGAACCCACGACACGTAGCGCAGCAGTCGCTGGCCCTACCATTGCGTGCCGTCGACTTAGCAGCTTCTTGTCACTAACTTCTGTCAAAATTTTCAACAGAATCATTTTTAATTACAGTTAGGTCTGTGTTTTAAATGTATCTAATTTTTACTTAAAGATTACGTCATAATAATAAAAACAATTTACGCCTTATCGCTAACAGTAGCACCTCAGGCCTACGAATTTCTAATTTGTATCCAATGATAGACAATTTGTATTCCGCATAATTTCACTTCAATTCACACTAACCGCCGTAAAGGAAATCTGAGATTAACCTCGAATAACCAGTAACAACTTAATAACATGTTTAAGTGTAAAGACTTTTAAGAGGAAACAGGTGTCTTCAAAAAAAAAGGTGTGTGTATCAAAGCAACACCGAGAAATTAACGTTTAAAGACAGGTAGATCGGAGGAAATCCGTCAAGTTAAAATTGGCTGATTAACAGTTATTGTTATCCAGACTAAATTAAAAAATACGTACCGTGGGATCCTGCCCGATGGACCGATGACCTGAAAAAGGTAGCTGGGTTGGACTGGATGCAGTAGGCACAGGCAGGACCGAGCGTTTAAGACGTATTTCCAGCAATAGACGTGGCGATAGACTGCATTGATTGAACTTATGCGGTAGAATATTCTTCTTAATTAAAAACAAATGACATATAAATCAACATTATGTAATTAAAATTAAACGATGATGATCTACTCAATCCTATTAAACTATAAATAAATCAACTAATTACTTTTAACAACCCATCACCCTACTTCTATCGCACACAATCAAAGTTACCCGCGCAAAAAACTTGAAAGACCAAAAATCTCAAAGGACCAAAAAAAGAGATGTCGATCGAGCCCCCATAATTTTTACAAAACATGCAGTGTATGGGAAAATCTTCTTTCTCTTTCGCACAGTAGGCGTGGCCTCGTAAGCATTTAATCACATACATACAGTATAATTACCGGTTGATGGTCTTACCTGAATGATTAAGGTACGCGTCAACGTTTCGAGTTTTTGGGTTCTTTTTTACTGATTTATACTAATTGTTTCCTTACTGAGGCTGAGGGTTTAAGTATGGGTCCAAGTAAGTCAATTGAACGGAACCTGATGTATTTATATGTAGTATTTATATATCGCTTTTATTAATAGTCTCAAATTACCAATTTATTTTTAATTTAGTCTTAAGTTCTAATAATAGGCATTTCTTTGTGCTATACTTTGTATTTTGTAAAATTAAAGAGTGTTTGGTCCTTTCGAAATTTATGGTCCTTATTTGGACCTATATGGAGAGACATTTGCGGTGATGGAAAACAATTCGTGAGGAAACGTGCACACCTGAGAAGCTACTATTAACGTACTCTTTCTACTTCATGTAAAAAAAAAACTCAGTCTAACGCCTGTGCTCAGCATTGGGCCAGTAATGGGTTGAATTTATTAGTTTACTCCAACGGATTTCGTCATCGATGATAAACAATACCCCAATCTACTTAAAGTAGAAGAACCCTCTCTTCATAACCCTCGAGAATCCTGAGGTTGCTCAATATTATATTCGCTTTTTAATTAAATCCGTATTATTCCTAATGCTGCAAAATCGAACAACATTAAATTGAAACACGACAACGAATTTAGATCGAACAAAACAAAAGAGGACGCTATCGAATCCCGCCAGTTTGTGTTTAATTATAGGTTAAATATAACTCTGCATTAACGAGAGATTATCGAGGCGGGTTTGTGCCAACGATGTGATGTTTTGCTGCCTTATCTGAGCTATTGTAAGTCTGTGGTTCGTAACTTTTAAGACTGTTATGAAATTAAGATTCAATTTGGTCTCTTGTATATTTTGTGGTTTGGATAAATATTGTGAAAAATTAATACAGCAACTGCCTTTAGACTTTACTTATTAGAACTAATTCTAAACTTAATTAATATCCAACAAAAAAATTATATTCTGGATTTTAAGACGTTTTTTAAGATCTTTGTCTTTCTATTTATAACTTTTTATGTATAATCTACACTGTCAGCAATTCAGCACCACTTATGCAAAGCTATGTCTCAATCGCCATCTCAGATTACCTAATATTTACTAGGTATGTAGCAGTGGCGAAAAGTCCATACAACCCGATTCCCATCGGCTTCCCTTTAAGAATTGGTTTATGCATAGACCAACGTAATATTATATTATTTACTCATCCAACTGATAAAAAATGTCTTGTTAATCAGTTAGGTCGAGCTGTTCCAGACATGACTATAATATAGATATATATTACCGATTATTATAGATTTTGGATGTCTTGCATTAATTGGTGAGTGTGCTTTTTTGGGGGAGCTTTTTTAGGACGGCTTCCCCTATAAAAAATTCACGCTTTGCCACTGGTATGTAGCACGTGTACCTATATTATAAAAAATACGCTCGTATAAGAATACAAATACGGTATTTATTGACATACCTATTGAAAGTTCACAACATAATCATGTCTATGTATCTATGTGACTTCCCTCTTATTTCTTCCTCTCAAAAACCAATATAGAAATGTACTAGATATTTAAATTGCAGTGAAAAGCGTAGATTTACAATTAACACTGCGACTACCGCGCTTCGCAACTGCCTGTTGACGCGCGATAACCCACCGCTGCCGCTCAAATGCACTATTCTTAAGATTAGGGTTGCTACCACATAAATTGGGATTATTGTATGGGATATTTGACGTCGGCATCGTCGGTCGCCCATTTGATTTGATTGAAACGTTTTCCATAAATATCTTTTAGTAAAATATTATGTTTGTAATCTCAACTTAAACACTTCACATTTATATTCTGAAGATATCGTTTCGGATTGTGTAATGTAATGGACGACCAATGGATGAGTAGATTGATTACCAGATAAAAGAAATTTATTGGATAGGTGATAACAAAGAGATGCAACTTGCATTGCAAACAGGGAATGTGTTGCTACGGAGTTTGTTGCACCGTTTCTTCTCCAAAGCTATTTAAACACAGAAAGCCGTGAAAGGTGTGCGATGCCGTCTTATTTTATTATTTTGACGGTAAAAAAGTGCTTCCAAAAGTCTATTTTTAACCCCCAACAAAAAAGAGGGGTGTTATGAATAATATACTTTTACATTTTAATGCAAATTAACTGAAGAAGTTTTTTGAAGCGGAGTCTACAAAATTTACTTTCTAGCATAATCAGTCCTCTAACATCCTCTGCTGTGCCTCGACCTCTGAAAGAGGGAATTTTAGTTTCTAGTACTAATAATTTTAAAACAACGTAGCTTTAAAGTTTTGTTCTCAAACCATAAAATTTCTGATTTTGTCACATCTCATAATAACGTCACATTAAGAAAATACGTAATTATTATAAAATCTTCTCCTGTCAGCCCTGTTTTCTAACAGTCGACACATCGACCGTCTGCACTTGCCTCAATAACTGTTTCTTTGTGTCCACAGAATTTAAACAGCATTTTCGCGATTTGAACATTCTTTACACAATAATGTACTAAATATTTCAAAGAAAATATAGGGAGCATCATTTGAAAAGCTTTTTACGATAAGAAATTACTTTCATTTTATACTGAGCGGAGCAGAGAAATTATGATAGTGTATTTTTTATCCTACAAAGTCTTTAGATATTTCGATTCCTTCTTCAATCTCAGAATATAAACAGAATATTATAATTATCATCTAAAAATGTCAAAAAGAGTTGTCGTTTTATTTTTAATTTACTGGCAAATGGTAGCATAGCAAAATCACTTGTCAAGACAACTTTAAATTGAATTATGTAAACGTTTAAAATGTAAGTAATGATGATACTAAGCGTGATTTTTGAACCTCGGTTAGATTTATCATCATTATTTTATAATAATTAGATTTCAACTTCAGAACACGATCCTTCATCACAAAACGAAGTACATACTCAAAACATGCTCACCTTATTATCAATATTATACACATTATAAATAAAACAGGCATTTTAAAATTCATAACATTTTTATTAAGTTCTTTGCATTAAATATCAGCCAGCCAGCAGATTCAATCTAGATGCTATCAGCACTTATAAGTATATTCTGTCAGGTATGCATAAGGATGTTTGCATTTAACTATAATTAACAGGAATGCATCATAATTTTGCATAATAATTGCAAAATTGTGTGGTCCTTCTATCCGCGAATAAGTATCAGGTTCGCTCAGAATAACATTTCTATATTTCAAGGAATATTATTCTTGTGACGTCATAGATGTTTTCACAGAGAACTACCCGGAGAAGGCAACATAAAGAAGGAAGTGGAAGACTATGGGGGAGACCCTTAGCCAGGAGTGGGACAGTATAAGTTTATAAAAAAAAGACATGGGGCACTACACGGGACAACAGATTTATCAGCTTTTTGAAGTCAGTTGCTACACATAAGTAGGTTTCGCCTAAAAATCACGACTTAAATTAACAGTCTGCAGCTGTTAATGTAAAGCCTACTAGTGTCATAATATATAGTGATATACTGAAATGAGATGCCATGAAAAAAGTTCCGAGGTTTCAAAATATTCTTAACGCCATAGTTACAAATGTAAAATTAAAAGTATTATAACTATGTATTATGGAAAACTTCTAAAGGACGTTTAAAATAATAGCAACTTCCGTTTTGCGTAAGCTGCTATCGACAGACTAACGCTCCATACCTTGTGATATTAATACTCAATATCCACTAATAACCAGAAAGCTTATGAGTATGGCATTTCTTTCAAGAAGCTGTTTGCACTTATGCCATAAGATCTTAATATACCTTCGCAATCAAAATACTTAAGAAGCAAACATATACTATCGATAATTATGTCTTTCTCATACTAAACGGGTATCTACACTATCCGGCGCGATCGCAGCGGCCGGCCTTCTTGAATACGTAAGAAAAATTTGACAGCCACAGCGACCAACAAACAATGCATCCCTTTCTCGCTTATAGATTTTTACCGACTTCCTAAAAGGAGGAGGTACTATGTTCGTCGCGTATGTTTTTTTTTTGTTTTCATTCTTTAAAGGATACAGAATAGCATGTTTATTAACGACAGCAACAGCTATCACAATGACCTGGATACGTAATCAGGGGGCCGATCGTATAATTTTTTTTTTATAATTCATTTAAGTCTATTGGATTTTTATTGTTGTTTAATAATAAAATTCATTGCTCATTTGTTAAATAAAAATAAATAAAGAAAAAAAAATCTTTACCTTTTTTCGAAATTAAACCATTTCAAACTTATCGTTATTTGTTATTATTCTTGAATTATGTTACAATATTATTAGAAATGCAACAATGTTTTAAAAATCATACATCAATGTTGGAATGTCTTCGCTTACCATGTCAACAACTAAGGACTAGGATATTTCTAAGGAAAGCTTAAGAAATCTCATAATAGTCAGCCAACTTAGCAAATGAATGCTTATGCTAATGTCTAGCGAATACCAAGCTTAGAGCTGGAGGGTTAAAAATAAATACGAATATCTATTAAAAAATAATGTAAAATGAATGGAAGGAAGGACTTGTCGAACATATTATAGTTGAAGTTATACAAGTACCTTATTAAGTACACTTTTGTAATGTTCTGTTATTATAAGGAAATGTATTATTTGACTAAGAATAATTTGTATTATTAAGATGTTTGGTAAGATCACAGAAAACAATCGAAAAAGAAAAGTAATTAAAATTAAATAACACTTAAATACGTCAGCAATTAAAAACAAATGGAAACTGTGTTTATTAATTCTCAAGAAAAAGAAACTCAACTTTCAGGTAACAAAAATACCCACCGATGTATTTTTATTTTTTTCAATTCCTACTTTTCACTTACCCCGTAGCTTTGATAAAATATATAACCATTAACCAATTAAGAATTAAACCCGTCGATCGCAACAACTATATTACAACAGTAGGAGAAAACAAAAAATAAATACAATTCGCATATACCACACACAGTCTCAACGTTCACACAGTAAGTCTAAAACCTCTTTTACAAAACCTGTTATGTATCGTAAAGCCTCAATTTAAGTATATCAGCGAGCAAGACGAGTCACTTAAGGGTTAATGCACATAATGTTGAAAATAACGGGGAATGAGTTGAGAATTGCGAATAAGTAGTTAGTGTTCATTTAGGTATCGGATGTCGATGTAAAGAATTTGATATCGATATCAATATTAACAGTATGGAAGATTTTAAAGCTAGTTAAGAGGAATATGAGCCTTAATCAATTGCCTAAACTGAGAACTCAGAACCTTCAAAATCACCAGCTGAGCTTTCGGCCAATGAAGCAGCTAAGAGAAATTAAATTAATTTCTGTAAAATTACAATAATTATTTTCGTTAATGCTCCGCGTTTTTTTGGAGGGCTAAACCGGTCACCAACGGTTGCTGTAAATGCTCTTCGTAAATACTATTTTACCGTCGCAAATTATCCGGATGATTTTTTTTTCTCTTAATCACGCATACAAAAATATAACGTAGCGTAGTTGAATTAAATATTCCGGCAATGGAATTCATACCGAGCAACCTCGAAGTTTAAAAAGCACTTACATTGAACGGATACGTTTCTACCTAATAAATACCATATAAAATTCTTATGTATAGGGCCATAAAGACCACCTGTGTCTTGCGCTGATGATTTTATGATTTTTAAAGGAGGTACATTACACGTTTTCAAGCCAAGTAGCAGTATCACTGCTGAGAAAGAATCAATTGCTTTTTATTCTACTGTAATAACTTTAAAAGGAAATCTTACTTCCTTGGGAATTTGAATAGAATAGATATTTCTTTAATCAAGTGAACATAATAGGTTAGTAAAAATTACATCTACGTTAGTAATTCCTTCAATAAATGAAAATATTCTAACGGCATGTCGTATTTATCGTTTGTTAAACAAGTATTAATAAAATGTTAAATATCTATAATCATTTTTAAACAAGAGAAAGGTAATATTGATACTGCGGATAACGAAAGAGTAAATTAACGAGTGCGATTAAAAGCTAAAGAGAAAGAATCCCAAGCAATTTATTGAAGAAATGAATGAAATATGCAAATGATAATAAAATTGCAAATCTCAGATAAAATCAACTTAAAGAATTATCACTTAATCTTGCATCTAACATTGGTTGTAAGTTAAGCAATAAGCATTAACATTTTTGCCAGGTGACTTCAGTACCTACCTACTTTTATTTCATAGTAGCTATAGCGATATGTGTTGGACTGACTAGCGACTTTGTCGTTTACGATTAAAGTAAGAGCAAGGAACACAAAATCCTGCTTTTCCAAAACGTCAACCTTATAACTTGCAACTCTTATTATGCCATGCTGTTCAAAGTCAGCAATGTCAATCATAGAACATAAAACACTAAGGTGCCACACAGCTGCGTTATTATCCGTCGATAAAACCGCAGATATATTTTTCAGTATACATTTAATATTAGCGTCCTATGGGATAGGTGTGAGGGAGCTTTTATATTCCATGGTTTCAATGGTGTAGCAGTTAACATTATGTAAGTATACTAGCTGTGCCCTCGACTCGGTCCGCGTAGAAATATTATTCGTACAACCTTCCAACCATTCCATTTACTCCCTTCGGGATGGATTTTTGTAAAATCATTTCCTAGCCAATGCTTACCTACACTCTCAAAAAAACCTACCTGCCAATAATTTTAAGTTTGTGTCCTTCATAGTTCTTGAGATTTCGTTTTTATAATGATGAAAGATAGATTAAAAACCTATTACAATATGAAAAATTATAGTGCCACAAACTTATCTGACCCGGTCATGGCGTCGCTGCCGTCGCTTTTACCAATGTCATCTCCCTACAAAAATGTCATTTTGACGTCATTTTTGTTCTGTAGCGATGTTAGTTCCAATTTTGGTGAACGGGTCAGATAAGTTTGTGGCACTATAAATGGTAATGAGATGACTTTCAATTTTAATATTATCTGTATTTTGGAACAAGCAGATTTATTCATTAAAATAATTACTTCTCATTCTTCTACAGACTTAATTGAGACAGAAGCGATGCTAGATAGATCATATCGCTTTCCAATAGTTCCTACAAAGGCATGTTATAAAATTATGATATTCATAACATCCCATATATAGACATCATCATTCTCAATATTCATTTTATTAATTTCCCTGCTAATTACACTCTAGATATTTCTTGTAGATAATTAAATTGTTCGATGCAATCGCCAACAGCTGGTTATCTGAGTGGTGCAATTCACAAGCTTCTCATACAATTCCAATAAAAGTTAATGTCATCATGTCATCTTTTTTTTTTTCTTTGTTTTTACATCTATTGATGTGATTGGTTGTACTGGAAAATATTTTGTTATCGGGTCAACGTTAGTCTTCTATGACCTGTCTGATGAAAATTTCAAATTCATTGCTATTTCAATTTCATATATTGCTTTTGGCTGACAAGCCAAACTCTGAAATTAATTATTTTATCTTACTGAATCTTTAGAAATTAACAATGTTTATTATCTTTAATTTGATAAGAGCATTACTATTTTTATTGTATACTTTTTAATGTCTTTCAATCGTAATGTTATGCAAAATAGTGACTATCATTAACCCTAATGTCTTTAGCTTTTTATCTGAATCGCATCTTATCATTAAATTCTAAAATAATATAAATTGATATCCACATCTCACCCCAAACTATTACCACCAAGACAGGTGGCATTATCCATCCCGGATCATCCGAATTCAAACTAAAAAACAAAACATTATACCTACCGCATGCCACTTTAACTTACACCATCCATCCTAAGCAGGGAGCTAAATTAAGTATTAAAATTCACAAGAGCCTGATAGTGGAGGCACGGTAAATTGTGGAGAGATGTTATCACCTTAATAACTTCTTTGGTAGCAAGTCTCGAGAAAAACGACACAAACATGATGGAAATGGAATTCTTGGACATTACGGTCCCAGCGAACGGGTCCACGACATTATTCATGTTTGTTAAGTGTTAATGGGTCTCCGAACTTTTTTTTTTGGTAATAAATATCGAGTGGTTAAGAATTTTTGACAAACTTAGGAAGATGTTAATAGGAATTTGCAGTGGATGCTTCTAATTAAGAATTTCAGGTGAGATGGTGGCGAAATGCAGAAACTATGAAACTTGTTTAAATAAAACATTTGGTAATCCGAATTTATGATGATGAAAGTGATAGAGTTATTCAAAGTATGATTATTATCGGTTTTAATTTAGCTAAGTAGGTAATTATAGGTACTACTTCATTTATTCAAATTATACAAATATTTTTACAATATTGGGAGAAAATGGCAAAAAACAGTCATGTTATAACCATTCAGGAAAAAGCTTAATGTAATATAAAATTAATCTCATCCAATCTAACCTAAAACTCTACATAAACGCTCCACAAAATGAAAGACGGAGCAACGATTTAATAAAAATACCTGTGTGAATCATTTCCTTTATACCAGACGATATGACGTATAATATAATGAAAAATTAAATTTATAAGGACCAAAAAACAGAACGGGTTAAGTGGCTTACCCGAAGCAATAAAAGTAATAAAAACCTAATAACTAAACATGAAAAATAAATTAATACGAATTCAAGGAACACAATCAAAACACATAAATCGTGTAAAATTATTATCGAGAAAAAAGACGTTGGCCCAACTGTTGACAAGCACTGACATCATTTAAAATTAATGGCGGTCGTAAGTTAGTTGGCTACCAAAGTCAGGGGTGGTCTACCTTTTACACTTTTATGTAAAAAATCTTTAAAAAGCACACTTTTCGTGTGGGTTCCGTAAATTCCTTGCTTGAATTGATAAGTATAATGACGTCACTTTGTTAAATCCTTTTTTAACTTTGATATTTATAACAAATCAGTTTTGTTTTTACCTATAAGAATTTTAAGGCTAAACTTTAGAATCTTGCCCAGAAACTTCGAATTTAAGTTTGCTAACAGTATACCTATTCCAAGTCTTCCTCGACGTCGATCGTAGTTATCGAAAACCCAAAAATGTATGAAAACAACGTGCGCGCGCATTTAAGTGAATTTCCATCGAAAACGCGCGCACACTTTTTAACCCCGAAAAAAAGAGGGGTGTTATAAGTTTGTAGTGTGTATCTGTGTCTCTGTGTCTCCGTGTATCTGTGTATCTATCTGTCTGTGACATCGTAGCTCCAAAACGGATGAACCAATGTCAATGCAGTTTTTTTTAATTGAAAGCTAGTTTAATCGGGTATCATGTTAGCTATAAGCTGACCTTTCATTGTAGCAAAAGCCTATACAGTACGAGGTCAGCTCATACTGGAAATGTCTGGGCAGTTCAATTTCGACACTGTTATAAGAGTTCGTAGTAAGCCGCCAGGTAATGTTTTTAAGAAGGCAAAAGTTTGGTAGTAGACGTTAAAGAGCTTGTCGTAAACGCAGTATCAGCACTTAGCCTAAATTGACACCAACTTGTACTAAAGGGAACGATAAAAATAAAAGCTATTTATTTTAAAATAAATAACTTGGACCTACATGATAAAAGTAATGGCATTGTTAAACTTAATGACAGGTGTACTTCACACAGTAAGGAATTTGAAGTATGAAGGTGGACTTCAGCATTTTAATTAGTTTTGGAGATTTGTTGTGAAATCATTTTGTAGATAATATGTACTCTTATTTTATGGGCGGTTAATGATCAAGTTATCTATTACAGAAGTAGGAGTCAATTAAGTATAGGTCTACTAGAAGTGCAAGTTTTTCTCGATTTCGCCCGTAGTTATTGTAAAGCCAAAGATTGTATGAAATATATAACCTAACCGTCAAAAACATAGATACCCACATATAATATATACACATATAGATAGATAGATAATCACATAATATAATACTATTATTATTATTATTACAAGCCTATGCTGTCCCAATACTGGGCAAAGGCCTCCCTCCCTTTCCTCCACTTCTCGCGATCCCGCGCTGTATCGGGCCAGTCTTTAAGGAAGGCGTTCAATTCGTCCCGCCATCTCCTTCGTGGTCTGCCGCGACCCCGTCTTACTGTCTCAGGACACCAATTCTGTGCTATGTGGGCCCACAGCTCGACCGGCATACGGCAGACATGTCCTGCCCAGTCCCACTTAAGCTGAGCGGCCTTCTGAGCTACATCAATTATCTGCGTTCTGGAGCGCAGTAAGGTGTTTCGAACTCGATCCGTTAATTTAACACCGAGTATACTGCGCTCCATTGCTCTTTGGCAAACCTTGAGTTTGGACTTCTGGGCATTAGTCAAAGACCAGACTTGCGCTCCGTAGGTTAGGACGGGGAGAATACACATATCCATGAGCTTTCGCTTGAGTGGCATGGGTAAATCACCCTTGAATAGCTCTTTCATGGACCAGTAGCTCTTCCAGGCGTTTTCGGTGCGTCGTGCAATTTAATACTACTCAAAAAAAAATAAGGGCCACCTTATATTTTTGATATTCTGGGCAAACTATGGGGTTCCAGGGTTTATTAATCATAAAATTTATTGCAAGCATTTGTTTTGAAGGAAATAGGCATAATGTTTACACATTCCATAGAAAAAATAATCGATTTTATAAATAATGATTGCTCCGTGCGGGGATCGAACCCGCAGCACGTAGCGCAGAAAGCTAATCGCTTAGCCACTGCGCCAACCGTACCGTCAAATCATAAGAAGTCTTCATATCTACATTTCAAACAAAGTTCACAGTTCTTCCGAGTATCAATGGTTCAAGTGTTGCGGTTACCATAACTCCGTGGTTGCGGTCGGTTAATATCAACCGCGCGGCTAAACAATATCCTGTTGCGTGTGTATTCTTAATAATACACATAATTGATTTACTGACTAACCGCAGCTTGGAATTTTAGCTTTAAAGTGAAGTTGTGGATTTCAAAATGAAATTGAAATACACCTGTGCTTGCGGCTAAAAATAGACGCCTCTTACACACAGGAGACCAGATGACGTCACTTCCGGTAGTTTCAAAAGCGACTAAGGAAATAATTCAGTCTAGTGATCGCCCAGTGGTCGAAATTCGACCACATATTTTGTATAAATTGTAGCTTTCTGCACTCCTTCTCTATATAAACTTTAACTATGCCAAATCTTTACACTGCTCCGTGTACGCAATATGCGTAAAAAGGGGGACAAAGTTTTTTCTTCACGTATCAAGTAATAAAATGTCACCCCTGTAGAGACACATATTATTATACTTCCATTTGCCTTTTTCTGTGCAGTGTTTATCTGCATTGTTTTTAATTTGATGGACACCATTTACGTACTGAATGCAAAAATGCAGTTTTTCCACGAACAATGTTCTCATTTTATTTACACCTCACTGCATAGACAATTTTTAGGTGTTTCAATAATTTTGTGTTTTAATTTTTCTATACTTCTGTCCTGTAAAACAGCAGTAATAGCCTAGTGGTTGAACGCTTGCTTCCATGCAGGAGGGTTTGAGTTCAAACTCGGCCCGCACCTCTGACTTTGTTGCACCCATAGAAAAAAGTTTTCTTTTATAATGAGGTTCTAAATAAAATAAGTGTTATCATCCGACGCCACTTGGACCGCCCTCGTCCGATCTCTTTTATGTGCGAATCGGAAAACATCGTGAGGAAAACTGCTCACCTGAGAGGGCCTCATAAAGTCCTCGATGGTTGTTGTCCACCAACCCGCACTAGGCTAGCGTGGTGGACTAAAGTCTAACCCTTCTCAATCCGAGAAGAGGCCCGTGCCCAGCAGTGGGACTGTAATAGGCTGGATTTACATATAAATTTATTTATTATCCTTGTGCAAGAAATAAATAAATTTTCTTTCATTATTTTTTGTCGTGGTTTTTATTCAAAGTCAAAGGTTTTTATTTCAACTGGGCCTTTGCAGGCACTTTCAAAACGTCGTGATTCTAGGTGCACGGTTCCAAGTGGTTTGGTCCTGGAGAAGATACCGGCTAGAAACTCCATGGATAGTCTTTTCATAAATCAAGTTAACAATAACATATGGAGCCGTGGGAGCGGCCCCCGCTAAAATTCGACAAGAATTTACGCAATATTATAAAAAAAATATAAAAACAGAACAGCAAAGAGCTATTAAGCTAAATAGGAGTAACTTCATAGAAACGAAGGAATTATGCTTACCTCGGAATATCATTACGCTTCTCATGTCATAGGAATTCTACTCATCTGTAAAGCCTACTCATACATTATCCTAAGAACAAAACACATGTGTACATAGCAGTACTTATCTTATGCAGTAGGTACTTAGCTTTTTCCCCACTTCGCACAGTTCCTGGTAAGGCGTGAGAACGATAACCAGACACGGTCCGCAGTATGTGCTGTAACGTATATTGATTTCTATAGAAATTCAGCTCATAGACACAAAATACATAGGTACAGAAGGCTGCCTCTATACCTGTATGACACAAGAAATAAGGCGCATCGTGAATCTCCGTTCGCGCAGACACGAACACACGATTGCCGACAACACCCCAAGTTAAATCAATTTATAATCAACCTTATGTAATGCCCTTAAGGTGTCAAAATTGACTGCCGTGCCGTCTATTTCTATTTCGCTTTCTGACTGAAGTATAGATGTAGCAGCTACGATGCTTTCTGATTGGTTGATCAATTTCCCGCGTATTTAATTGTGTCAACTGCGCAGGTACATCGGTGAGCAATATAAGTTGTGTCGTACTGTACGCGTACGTAAATCTCAAACCAAGTCAACTGAATGTTCGTTTGAATGCGTGTGCGTGCGCCTATTATCGCTTGTTGTACGGAGTTGGCCTTCTGTGTCTATTCATTTTTAATCCTCGACAAAAAAGAGGGATCTTATAAGTTTGTAGTGTGTATCTGTGTATCTTTGTGTCTGTCTGTGGCATCGTAGCTCCAAAACGGATGGACTGATTTCCATGCAATTTTTATTTATTGAAAGCTAGTTTATTCGGGTATCATCTTAGCTTTGTTTCATGAAAATCTGTTGAGACGTTCAAAAGTTACAGCTCTTTTTCTAATTGGAGTCGGGGGTTTGACGGTTAGGTCATGTGTCATAGTCATATATAAACTCAGCTACCATCACGATTTGTATTTCCCGGAAGATTAGGCAGAACAGGATACAGGAGTGATACGGGTGTGGGGCAACGTTTATTTTTTAAAGAAAATAAATAATAATAATAATTGACTTAAATGACAATTGCCATAATAAACGAATACTTTATTATAAAACTTTACATTTAATAAAACTGTAAATTACTGCTCTTGATGATCTTCGTTAAGGGCCCGTACACACGAGCTACTTTTAGCATCGGCGACTAGCGATTCAGTCGCTTTTCGGAAACTAGATGCAGCGATCGATCGCTACCCTGTTGACACTCGATACTTTTAGCAACCGCGATCAGACGAGGATAGTTGCCAAATCGCGATGCAGCATCGATGCAGTCGCTAAATCGCGCGATTTAGCAACCGCGATCGGACGCAGCGAATCGCTAAAACGCGATGAGCATCGATGCTTTCGCAAAATCACTAGTCACCGATATTAAAAGTAGCTCGTGTGAACGGGCCCTAATAGATCTCTTTTATTTCTACTCCTACGCACATGGCGGGGAAATGTATTATTATAATACAGAACTCTCAATTTAATATCAAACATAACAGTATAAATATCGAATACCGTTATATCTTTTATGAAAACGAACTGTTTAGAAACATCAAAATTTAATCAAAATTCTTTGTCAACAAAAATTAAGTGCGTTTGGACCAATTTAAGATCGACATTAAGTATCGTAGTATCACATTTGTATTCCTCAAGTTCGAGCAGAGGTGTAGAACACCCACAGATCCACCATAGGACAGTACCCCATGCCATGTAATAAAGGGACGAGGCTATTGCCATTTACAGAGAACTGTTCATATTCATATTCATTTATTTTGGTAAAGGCAGTTTACAAGTCAAAATTGTGCAATAAAAACGATCTAATAATATAAAATACAACGAATGAACAATACAAATATACTTTAAAAATAACAATACATTGAATTAAAAACAAGAAAGTCACTGGTAAAATTCAGATAAAGAAAATACAATAAAATAAAAAGCAATACATAAATTGCCTACTTAAGACTTACATCAAACTGTCCGTCCACTGTCTGTTCCAAACTCTGTACTGCTTCTAAGACGTTGCTAACAGAAAAATCCAATAAGCCATCGCCCAACTTAAGAACCAAACCTTGAGATTTTATCTTTTGCTCACTGACTAATATTTCCAATACAGAAAGTATCGAAGTCCATACATGGAAATTGCTCATACCGTGTTTAAAGAAAATATGTCAATATGTCTTGATGTTAAAGAAAAATCAGAAGGCAGGATCGATCTCAAACTCTCGTGCATGGAAGGCAAGCGTTCAACCGCTAGGCTATCACTGATTTGTTCGTAGGTACTGTACAATGTATACACTCCAAAAATATCGATGAACATAGACAAAAAAAAAACGCAACGAACATAGAACCTCCTCCTTTTTGAAAGTCGGTTAAAAATTATTAAAATATAATTTTAATTTTGTATCGCCCGGCGATTGCACTTGTTTTTATGACCACAACTCAATAAATAACGGTTTCTATGAAGCGAACAAAAAACTCGTTACTCAAACGGTGTTTCTAAAACTGATCTTATTTTTTTTTTGGTAGCATAATATAAAAAGCATGTCCCGTACATAAAATAGTAATAATCTACTTATCTTTAAGTTACACTTAAAAAAGTAACTAAGAATTTGCCTTATTATAGTCTAGAATCTAGACTAAATTATAGCTAGAATATATTATACTATATAGTTTATATGTCGGGGCTTGTAATTAGCAACTTGGGCATATGTTATGTAATTATGTGAATACTAATAATCTGTACGCCTGTGCCTTCAATTTTTTTTTTATTTGGCAATATCTATACCTGGTAATTTTTTATGTAGTGCGCATAATTTGTAGAGTGATTCAGTGTCTGTTCCTAAATGCTACCACAGTATTGGGATACACTTCAAAACAAAACGAAAATTCGACTTAGTATGCATACCTAATTTACTAGTGCAAGCTATACAAAATCTTTTATTTCGTTTTGGAGCGAATTTTAATACTGCGGTTGCATTTGGGAGCGGACACTGAATCACTCTGCAAATTTTGCGCACTACATAAAAAAATATCCTGTATAACTAGACTCTACATAATCATAAATATAGTCCAACTACCAATTTCTATGAGTTCCCTAAAGCTGCCTGTCCACTAAAACGGAGCAGAATAACCCATTGGTTATATAATAATCTATAAGACTCCAGAATATTATTTTTCTCCGCTTATCTAAGTGACGTCATAATATTCGTATTATTTTGGTTACTTTTTCTCCTCTGCGAACCACTCCGCTTCAGTGGACAGGCAACCTATGAGGTAGCTAATGTCGGATACTTACATCTTAGCTATCGAAAAATCCAAAACATCTCCTATATGACTAATATGCGCGCCGTGACAAAATCTTGTCGTCATGACAGGACGAGATAGGTAATGCCTTAGGTAATGAGAAAACTATGTCGCGGCGCTCATGTTAACCTGGCTAGTAAACTTATGAAACTCTACATTATAGTCTCAAAAAGAATAAAATTATTGAATCAAATGTTCCGTACCGCACCCAAGTATTTAACTTGAAAACTTATTGTTATACTTACTTTATTAAGTCAGCCATATTGAATGGACCGTTCCGTTTCACTCCGACTCTGGTTTAGAAGTCAAACAGAATGGAACAAACACCGCAAGTTATAGGAAAAGTTGTAGAAACGTAAAACGGAACTTTTCGTAGACTAATATTTTCAGATCGGATAAGTTTGAGTTTCGTTAGTAAATAGATTTGAAACAAAGCGTGGCGCGAACATTATTATCCTTACAATGCGTTTGAAGAAAAGGTTAATCTGGATAGCGAGGTCAGAAGCCCAATTCTCGTAATTAATTAACACTATGACTGAAAGTTCACCAAACTGAGATTATAATATTATTATTATTATGAATGGACAAAAAATCGGTATTCTACTCTTCTTAAAGTTCAGTCAGATTTCAGTATGATTTGAATTTAATCTTCTGACAGACCCATTTCAATCTCATTTTTGACATTTATGTAACTCTAGTTAAAGGCTGTATGTTCATATGTAAATAAATAAATAAATCTAGCCCACTACAGTCCCACTGTCGGGCACGGGCCTCTTTTCAGAATGAAATGGGTTAGGCCTTAATCCACCACGCTGGCCTGTTGCGGGTTGGCGGACTACACACACCATCGAGAACTGTATGAGGTCCTCTCAGGTGTGCAGGTTTCCTCACGATGTTTTCCTTCACCATTAACGCAAGTGATAATCAAATTCTGATCTGCATAAAATTCGAGAAGTCAGAGGAGCGGGCCGGTTTCGAACTCAAACCCTCCTGCATGGAAACAATAATATAATCAAAGGTTATTTCATCCCATAGTCACAGAAAAACTAGAGGTTCCTACAAATTAGTTTGTTAAAATTGTAGAAAAGTCACAGAACTAAATTATTTATAGAAATGATTGCGCGTTTTCAAGCGTAAAATTACGCTATATTTGTAAGAAAGTTCTTTCGTAACTAAGAAAACTTAAAACGTATATTTTATGAGTCATTGTTCGGCTGATGCGGTAGCAAACGAATTGGGTTTGAAGATAGGTATAGTAATAACAAATTCTTAAGCCGGGCTTCCACTGCCAGCGGAGCGAGCTCCGTACGGACTCCGTTTAACTAACAACGGTAAACTTCATAGAATTGCTTCCACCAACAAAGAGTCTAGAGGAGAGGATTGAACGAGTAAAAATAGTTAATAACGAACTCGATCTTCATTTCTCTTTCGCAGTGGAAGGCAATTGTCAAAACTCGTTCTTAATGGAAGGTAAAACCTATTTTAGCTAGTTGGGGTCCGTTCCGTCCAGCTATTACTTGCTCATTACTCTTTCGCAGTGGAAGCTCAGCTTTAGGCTGAGTTCAGACGAGACTGACTTTCCTAGACCGTCTTTCTTTTGTCCATTATCGTTGAGAACCGTAAAAGAATTATGTACAGAAATACAAAATACAACTATTTAACTGCAATGAATCAACTCCCATACTGCAGTCAATAAATAATATTATTCACTAACTAATAAATAATTCACAATTTAAAATGAATTATATTAAAGCCCGAATATGTTCCCAAAACATACAAATTATTGTTTATCGAAATCGCGCAATGTTTTGATAACAATCGCCAGTGTATCTGGGGTTTAAAACAATAAAAATAGTGATGGGAAATGCACGCAACAGCATATCGCATCGACATCGACATATCGACCGCAGAACATTGGGGATTTAGATTAATTATTATTCCTAGATATGGCTTATCTATGTACTTTATTAGTGGGGAACTAATATAAACTTGTTGCAGAGATAAAGTGAAACGTTGGAGATATGGAACTCTGGTCGAATGCAATTTTAAATGAATAATTTTATTATACAAAAAGGGGTACTATATCGTAGCATATGGCTTTATGTGTATTATCTTATCCCGTTTTATAATAATTTATTACATGAGCAAAAAGAGACGTACGCTATAAGATTTTTTATGAACAAAATCATCTTGCATCTCAGTTGTTTTTAAAAAACGATGCAAGGAAAAGGAGATCCTATGAAATTGCATTCAGAGGCCCAATTCTCGTAATTAAAAGTGTTCAAAATATAGTTCGGATCTCATTCCGATCTACTACCAATGTCATAAATGTCACAAATGGTATTCTCCTACCCTAACAAACAACGTTAAACGTGACATAATGAGATCGAAAGTTGAATAAAAGGAAAATCGGTATTCTGCTAACATTTTGAATTGACACAGATAATAAAATTGACACTCTCGTCAAAAATGAGATTGAAATGAGTTTGTAAGAAGATTGAATCCAAATCATACTGGAATCGGACTGAACTTTAAGAGGAGTAGAATACATGACTTTTTGTCAATTCATAATATAATCTCAGTTCGGT
Source organism: Allophyes oxyacanthae (assembly GCA_932294325.1). Classification (NCBI taxonomy): domain Eukaryota; kingdom Metazoa; phylum Arthropoda; class Insecta; order Lepidoptera; family Noctuidae; genus Allophyes; species Allophyes oxyacanthae. The sequence goes on along the minus strand of OW028633.1, from coordinate 6,199,366 downwards.
CAACTTTCAGTCATATTATAAATTAATTACGAGAATTGGGCTTCAGTTATCATCATTTTTTGTAGTAAAATACAAAAAAAAAGTTGGTTTATATTCGATTTAAAAGTTGTCTAAGAAACACTTTCTTCATTTTCACAAGTAGGTATTTAAACTAATAATAAAGAAACGAAAGTATAAAAATTCCAATGTATAAATATAAAATAAAAACTGTTTTACAACGATGACAAATAGGTATCTCAAACACCATGACGTCATTCCTTTCTAGCATCACTTCCAGTATTTCTATATCACGTCACCGCTATCTGCGTTTATTCATTGCAACAGAAGGGCAACCCCACCATAATTTGGACAGCGTACACACTAACGCGGTAACGCATGCAAATTCAACCCCGGGCCCGTGAAATATACGACCAATAAATAAACACGCAGAAAGGGGTGAAATTAAATATTCATATACGGGTGACGGGTGGGACGTTTGACGACAGATTTTATCGATGTTTCTGATTTTATGTGAGACTAGCTTTCGGTCGTGACTTCGTTTGCGTGATTAGTCGCATCGTCCTTTTTTAATAACTATAAGGTGGAAAGTACAAAAATCTTTTTAAATGTCTGAAACTTTGCTGGTTACGGTATATATAACAATCGTCTGCAACTTAACAAACGACGATGACGGATTAAAAAAAAATTAAACACAACTTGTTATAGCGGTTCTATATCCAATTTAAATAAAACTTAACTTATGCCAGACGTTAAGCAATAAACATGAAAAGCCTATAAATTTTAAAGTACCACGTTAAAGCGGGACTTAGTAGTAACACAGTCATATTTTAGCACTAATTGCGACTTACTCCTTTAATTAGTTGTGTACAGCATCGATAAGAATCCAATTAAACGTCGTTGTCCTTATGCTCGATTTCACGCAAAAACAAACGAGAAACTATCGATACCCGTTAAAGGAAGTAGGTACATCACTATGACAGTCCAATATCGTAATAGCAGACTAAAGAGTGAGGCGCTGGTTGTATAACATCACCAAATTAGCCAAGCGATGTGCAATAGCCCTTAGGCGGTTGTAGGGTTGTCATTGTCCCATGTAACACATTATTATTTCATTAAAAAATACATTGACGAATGACGTCATGTTGTTTTGAATTTGAATATTTTAACTTGTAAAATAAAATTTGCATGTCAGTTTTTTTTTTTGTAATTGTTTATTTTTGAACAGTAAGTACGTTAAATTTAATGAAGAGAAAACTTTGTACCCCTTTTTAAGCAAATTGCGCGCGCGGTTTTGTATGAGATTTGGCACAGTTGAAGTTTATATGGAGAAGGAGTGCAGAATGATAAAATTACGGTCGAATTTCGAGCATTGGGCGATCACTATCATATAAAAAACGTTGAATCTTGAATCAATGTCATAACATACGCATTGTGTACAGACAGTCTTACTAAATCTCCACAATAGGCCCATAGCACATTAGCTACTTTTGGCAGCAGAATCGTGCGTTTTCACGTTCGTTATTCATTTTTTGTAAGCAAAAGACAATCAACGAACGCGAAAACGTGAGATTCTGCTGCAAAACGTAGCTAGTGTACTATGGCCCTTATACCCACACATTATAAAAGAAAAACGCATCGCCACAATTCATTAAAGTTTCGTCTACTTTAATGCGTATTCAATGTTCTCCTTTCGTCTAAAATAATGTGTGTAATAATAGGCAACTGTCATTACACATCAGATACATAGTAAAGTGCAATTTAATGCACTTACGCAAGATTGACGGGTACATTAAGAAATGTATAATCTTGAAAGCGCAATGAGTAATGACATTTGTAAATCTATTATATCACCCTTCCATTTCTACGCCTCTCAGTACTTGTCTAAAAATAAATGAGATCACAGTTTTATTGTTTCCATTTCCAACCACGTTTTGTCAAAGATTTTGCTAGAAACAAAGTTGCCAACCTGTCAACTAATTGATAATATTCCTGAAATAATTATACGACTATGGGTAATCATTTTCATGATAACTAGAGTTCGCCAAGTGTTCGAAATCCGACCGTAATTTTAGCTTTCTGCACTCCTTCTCCATATAAACTTTAACTATGCCAAATCTCACACTCCTCCGTGCACACAATATGCTTAAAAAGGGGTACAAAGTTTTCTCTTCACGTATTAATATATTAGATAAAAATGATTATATTAATTAATTAATACCTTCCGCCAGCGGCTTTGCACACTTGATATCTTTATAAATTATAGCATAAGTTACTGAGTGATAATATAGCAGACTGCTGGCGAAAGAATTTTTAAAATTGGTACAATCGTTTTTGATTTTATCTATTACAAACAAACAAACATACAAAACATCAAATCTTTTCTTTTTAGATAATTTATTTATAGTTTAGATTATAGCGGTTCACTGCCACTAACCACCAAGTTTTACTCTATAGCGCGTCATCCGCTATAGAGCAATTTAAAGAGCGTATTTATTTCTTCTTCTAAACCTAGCCTGCCTTCCTTACATTTAGCTGATTTGTGTCCCTATGCCTAACTAGTAAATTCCTGATTCTCCCCTCCCCCTCCTCTTCTAGGCCAAAAGCTGGCCTATGCCTAAGTAATTTCCTAATTTCCCCCTAGCTGGGGATGCCCATGATCATTATCATCCCTAGCGGTTCCAAAAACAATGCTTTAATTGACATTAGTATCTTCTTCTTCTTTCTATATGGCAATTGAGCCGATGTCGACTATTCTGCCAGTTTTTGTCAACGATGTTCTTATGACATTTTGATTGTAAAATAATTGCACAATGACATTTAAGTACACCTTTCTTACTCCACTCCAAAGTAAAAATTTAAGCAACTAAAAATATTTTTTTCCACTCAGCACAACCCTACAGCGGGTACGTCGTATAAATGTTTAGTGACGCCTTACAAATGATTTTATCTGGCGAGTTTTGTTGATATATTACGTTGGCAAATTGAATCGGACGCAATCTGGACGGTGGGACACACATGGGCTTTCACAATCCCCAGGGTAGTAGGAATTTAGATTTATATTAGTCAATTAAAAATTTAAATAGGCGATTAGAATTTTTGAATTCGTAAATTGAAGTTTATGTAGATTTTTTCAAACATAACTTAACCGTCAAAAACCCCCGACTCCATTTAGAAAAAGAGCTGTAACTTTTGAACGGCTGAACGGATTTTCATGAAACATAGCTAAGATGATACCCAATTAAACTAGCTATCAATTAAAAGATACTGCATTGAAATCAGTGCATCTGTTTTGGAGCTACGATGGCACAGACAGATACACAGACACACAAATACACACTACAAACTTATAACACCCCTCTTTTTTGTCGGTGGTTAAAAAAAAGTCCAAAAGACGTGATCTCTTTAAGAAGATAGCTGGGTTAATGCTGAAGTCAGAAATCGGTGTTATAGCGTATCTTTAGACAGGCTTATGTTCAATAGAAGACTGCGCACAAGGGAAGAGCTTCCACGAATGACGAAACATGAGATCGTGTGGCGCACCCTGGGCAGTCAACCTCGATACCACCACTGCTGACTGGCTACTCTATCAGTGGAAAGAGTAGCCAGTCAGCAGTGGTGGAGCTATCACAATAGTGATCGTTCACGCCGTCACTATGACAGAAGTTGATGACCATTATGCTATTTTATACAGTTTCCTACCATTTGTTTTCAAAAACTACGGAAAAAAACCAAATTCCCAATCATAGTAATTATGATTATTGACTTACTAGTAAATTTGTAACCAACTTATTTAACGAACTTATCTAAACAAAACAATAAATAAGAAACTGACCTTTAGAAGTAAACAATTTGTTTAACTTTGATTGCTTTCTTGCTAACTAGAGAGGTTAATAATTTTTTTGTTGACCTATCAATTAACCCTTAAATAAATACCCACAGATTAAAATGGGACAAATATGGGACAGGCTAACTCAACAAACTATTTAAGATAATGACATAAATGTCATCAACGCAGCATGGTGTTAGTGGTATATAATTGGAAACTCCCCATTATTGATATTTATAACGCTTTATTTATTAGTAGCTTGGGATGCATGGAAGGAGACTTCCCTGGTGACGTTACCTTACGCCCGGCGGTATACCCTGGGCAACAAAACTCGTAACAGGTCGACACCATACCTCGTTCCTCGACACCTGTTACGAGTTTTGCTGACTGGTAGTATTTCCACTGATTTCCACCATAAGCAAGCAATTCCAATATAAAAGTTCAAGGTGACACGACAGTTGAAGAAGACGTGTTAACCCTGCAGTAGTCGCGCGGATGACATTTGTCATCCATACATCATAACATAACCTTTTTGCTGTCGTATTTGCACAAACGATACAAGTAAGCTTGAAATATAAATCTTTAAGTGGTAACAATAAAACGCTTTTTTCTTAATTTGCCCTATGATTTTTCCTATCCATGCATGATGCATGGATACACTTTACCAATATAGTACACTGTACATGTCACTTGCACACACACCCAGACTCGAAACAACTATCTGTAGACCATACAAATATTTGTTCCGTGCGAGGATAAAACCCGTGGCACGTTGAGCTAAAAGCCAGTCGCTTAGCCACTGCGCAAAACGTGACATCGACTAACACTAATAAAAAATAATGGATATCTAGCTGAGCTAAATAATTTTACTTACAACGGATAGATATAATATATACTCGTCAAAACAAAATAAGGGCCACTTGCAAATTTCGACATTATGGGTGATTTAGTGATCATTAACTATATCCATCTGGTAAATTGTACAGCATTGTGTTATCTTAAGTGTTTGCGAACACTTTAACAGCATTCCGCTTGAAAAACCGTTAAAATGGTAGATTTTATAATTTTTTTTGAAACCAATTAATTTTACCCTGTTTTTAACGTGAACTTTAAGCTCATTTAACATTTGTATTGTACTGAGAACAGTTTAGTGTGTGGAGTCAGTGCGTACATCGGCATTTTAAGAACGTAATTCTACAGGTTCGACTTCAAATGGAGTTGACTACAACGACCAGGACCATAACACTCATCCAAGAAGGCTATTCGTAGCGATCTGTAGTTTTACAGCCGAGATTTTCGCAGCGAGCGATTTAGAATGCCTGGAATTGCTTTTATGAGATCCAAAAATTTGTCAGAAGTCAGGAATTAGGCAGAGCCAGAGGAATCACCGCTCAGAAAGACCGCTACATAGACTTACATGCACGCAGAGAGAGCACCGTCACTTCCCGCGCTTTGCAAACCCGCTTGTGCCTGGCCACAGGCACGTGACTTAGTGACCAAACAATTAGAAACCAGTTTTGTGAAGACCAGCAATTGTCCAGGAGTCCAGTGGTGCGAATTCCATAGACCAGTATTCATCATGCAAATCAATAAACATCCGCAAGGCAACAATTGGACTGTAGCGTAAGTGTCTGAAGCACAGTGCTTTTTACAGATGAGAGCAAAGTAAAAGTTTTTAGTGTTGACCGTTGCATAAGGGTGTGGAGATGAAAAGGTGAGTAATTTGCAGATGCCTGCATCCTCAACAATGATCGATTTGGGGGGCCCAATGTTATGGTGTGGGGAGGCATAAGCCAAACTGGAAGAACTGAGCTTATAATTCAGAACCAGGGTACAGTAACAACTTAACGATACATCCAGGAGGTCATAAGACTCTATGTGGTGCCATTTGCATAGCAAGTGGGTGCAGGTTGCAAGCTATTGCACGGCAATGCACGCGCTTATACTGTTAGAGCCACCAGAGAGACACTAGAAGAGGCTTGTATACAAGTGTTGCCGACGCCAGCGAACAGTTCGGGCTTGAACATAATTGAACACATGTGGGATCTGTTGAAAAAAAGAGTATGTGACACAAATTGATCAGTGGACAATGAAAAACAGCCCTTAAACGTCCTAAAATCGAGCTAGGAACAAATCTCTCAAGAAACAATGCGGCATCTGATAGAAAATGCCCTCTAGGCTTCAAGAATATGTTCAGAAAGGAAGAGGTTACACCAGATATTGATTCAAAAACGAAAAAGAATAAACGCCGTGGAATTTCATTTTTAATTGCATTTTTAGTCCAAGTGTACTTTTTGGAGGTACCTGTGTCTGATGAGGAAGGCAGAAACGCCTGGGTGTCACCACTGCGAGGATCGCCCTGAGGACACAGTAGAGCATACGGTGCAAGACTGCCCCGCTTGGGCAGAGCACCGACGTGTCCTCAGGGCGGCGATAGGCGGAGACCTCTCGCGCCCGGCATTGGTCGAGGCCATGCTGCGGGGCGAGACGGAGTGGGAAGCGGTCGCCTCCTTCTGCGAAGCAGTCATGCTATCGAAGGAGGAGGCGGGCCGCTTGAGGGAGAGGATGGCGTCCTCCCTCCAGCCCAGCCGCAGTGGTGGTCGCCCACGGCGTCGGGCGCCGGCCGACGATCTCCGGCCACCGTAGGCGCGGGCATGCGGACAGCGAGTAAAGGGCAACTCGCTGTCCGACCATGGACCATGCCCGGGTCGACGGCGCGTTGTGTTCCACGCGCGCCTCAAAGAACGTCAGCAAGATGACGGGGCCCCCCCTGTAGAGGGCCGAAGCCTGCCGGGGTCGCGGGGCTTATCTCATTACCGTGACCCCGGAACGTAAAGGGCTATTGAAGGAACACCGTGGATTTTAGTCAGTACAAGTCTGACAGTCCCTCCCGCCCTGCCCGGGGTGGGAGGACTCATTTGATGATTTTACCACGATAAAAAAAAAAAAAAAAAAAAAAAAAAAAAAAAAAAAGTGTACTTTTTGCTGAAATTGCACTTTTTCTCGAAAATGTTGTAAAATTGTTTTTCTTTCCTGTGGATTGTGTAAAATTTAAGCCCATTTCATTAAAAACAAATCATTGCAATGAATTTTACAACTTAGAAACCTAGGAACCTCATAATTTGCCCAGAAGATCAAAAATATAAGGTGGCCCTTATTTTGTTTTGACGAGTATATTATAAATTTATATTTATCCATTAATTTGAAATTGGAACAGTTTTTGTACAGACTTATCAGAACTTATGAAGCTTATCCATAGGATATAAAAAAATTGTCCCTAAGCAGAATAACATTCGCATCTTTACTTAATAGTACTTACTATGCATTAGGGTTGTTTGATCAAACATTGGCTCCACGTTTACAATGCACCTCTTTGTAATGTTGACAGTTTACATGTTATCGTTCGTTACAATGTTGGCTGGTTGGCTGCGATTGTTGAGTCTCGTGCACACATGTTTTATGTCAAATTGCAGTCCAAATTTTAAAACATGGTCTTGGTTTTGTGACATTCGATATTTGAAAGCAGTTGTAAAATTTTAACAGAGTTTGTTTTGGTTTTATTGATTTTAATTTTGGAATTTCTTGCCAGTTCTTCTCCATAGGGTCTACTATTTGAAACCGTGCACCTAGAATCTCGATATTTCATAAGTGCCTGTATCTGGTTTACATATAATAAAGATCTATTCTAACACTAAAATGCTTGAGAGGGTAGCTATTATTATTTAGTTTATTTAAATTAAAATTATGTTAAGAAACGATTTGTTGATTAATATTATATTACGAACAATTACTGATAATTTTAAAGTGGACGTATATGTCCACTCTATTTATAAAAAATAATACAACTTTTTAATGTAAATTTGAATAAGTTACTGAATTTATTAAATAAAACAGAAATTTACTGTTGTCCAGGCTACATATTTGAAGGGATTTCAAAATTCGAGCTTGCTACCAACGGCTATAGTTATATTGATTTTTTAATAAAGTATTTATTTTTATAGTCAACTTAATATTAGTTTGTTACTTAAAATACTTCGCCACATAGTTATTATTACAGGTACTCGTAAACTCACAATTAGTTGCGCTACTAAAATATCGAATGTGCAAGTCGAGTTGACTACACTAGTAAACTATCAAAGTAAGGATCTAGTTAAGTGACGTTTAGTTTTATATACTTATTTATTAGACATTATTTAAATCTTTTTTAATGTTTACCCCTGGGAACTTTCCTTTGGAATAAAAAAAACTTTATTTTGGAGACAGAAATTGAAAATCTAAATATTATATATTTTTTTAATTTTCAAAAATACATGCGATTCTTGTTTTCTCTTCAAACTCAAGAATAACAGATTTCTGTAATGTGTCAAGTTATTTTTAAAGTGTTATAAACTTAGAAAGCTAGGTATCCGCGCAGACAGTGAAAATTTTTGGACCCCCTAAAGTTGAACCAAGCGCTCATATTGTTTAGTTGCTACTTATCAAATTCCTAGAAAATATTTATGGAAAATAGTTATTTAATATCTCATCCCTAATTGAAACTTTGTAAATCTAATTACACCTCAAATATTATCTACCTTGTATTTCAAAATCAGAACGCACTATCTCATAATTTTAAAACAAGTCCCCTACAATTGGTAGCACGTCCACCCGAGTCGCAACACTATTGCAAAAATTTCGTATCTCATTGAACACAATTTTAAAATAAGTCCCCTTCAGTTCTTCAAATTAGTACCACGTGCCATTATAGTCGCAACCCTTTCTGACGTAAAGTAAATAATTAGTCATAATACCAGTAGGTGGGCCCCGTCAGTCGCAATAGCGACATTGTACCATTGCAAGGGGAACCTGCGGCTGATACGTCATAGTGTAAATAATGGTTACTCTGTTTGCTTGGAGGGTGATAGAGAAAGTGCGTTGTGGTTTTGTCGAACCTTAATTTAAATTAAAAAGTATACAGCGTGTAATAAAAATGACCAGCCATATTTTAAGAGGTAATCCAGTACATGAAACTGAACAACTTTCCCCAAGAAACGTAGGTCGAAAACTCAAAATTGAAAATCGAATTTTCATACAAAATACAAAGTGACTGGTCACGTAACTCACGTTTGTATGAGTCGAATTTTCTTTTTCAGATTTAGACCTATTTTTCTTGGAGAAAATTGTACAGTTTCATTGTAATCATTATTCATCAATTTTTTTGGCAATACCTTAGATAAAATTTGTAATCTCTAATGTCCATAGTAAGTATAATAATTACCTGATCAAAATCAAAAATATATTGTTCGCCACATGGCAAAACATAGTGCATCTTCACAACACTATAAGACCTTATACCATTGTAACCCTAGTAATGTTTAAAAATAAAACATTCCAATTCTGAACTGTTTATCTCCTAAAACATGGATGTTTTTTAATTTTTTTTTCATTTCAGCCTATATTATTATAAGAATTGTCTTCTATCGTGTAGAGAGAGAATTGTTGTGAGAATTGCTAATACATTCAAACAAAGAGATTATACCTACAGTGTCACCAGTAGTCGTGGGCCTATAGGCACGTGCCTACCTTTCCTTTAGAATTATCCAGCCCTGGGTATGTCTTCTTCATAAGACGCAGTCTAAACAGCTGCAATAGACGCCTAAAATAAAGCCTATGATAGCTCGGAGTATACCACCATCTCTTACAGCAGTACTGTTTTAACCTTACATTGAGAATTCGTACTATAACGTTCTTAAATTATTCCTTTATTTTTATTTAGTAGTAGTAGTAGTCTAGTAGATTGTTTTTATTTTTTTAATTTATTATTTCTTTGGTTTGTTTTCGTGTGGTATTACTAAGAATAGTTATCTGATGCCATCGTAAATCTTTCGTCTCGTTTTCTCTTAGAACAGGAGTTGAACATGTCGTTCTTGAAACATTATGGTTTTATGAAAGATAGTGGTAAGTCTCAGTTTATCTTTTATCACACCTCAGTCATGGGCTTTTGGAAATACAGGAAGCACCAATGCCCGCTAAATAGAGTCGACTAAATTTATTACCCAAATGCGCAGCTTTTAGGGCTAGCCAAGAAGCTTTCCTATAACAAATAATGAGGCAAATTCCAAACTCCTAAATAAACCTTTAAAATCAATGTAATAGAAAGCACAGTTTAAATCCTAAAGTCAAATATCACACTTGTATAAATAATACAAATATGCAAGAGACAGAGGTCGCAATATTTTGTCAAATAATATTCCTAAATAATGGGTAGTTTAACCATAGTAATATTGGATCCTCTATAAAGTAAGGAAATTAGACCTTCTGTGGTTACAGCTATAGTGGTCGAGAGCCCAACTGTTGCCTTTCGATCTTCTTATTTTAAAGAAAGAAAGAATATACAATTATTCAGCACGGACATTGATAACACACGAGAGAGAAATAAACTAAAAATTAACTTAACCTTTAAACAGTACAAAAAAAAATGAAACAGACACTGAGAACAAAAAAGAAAAAGAAAAAGAAAAAAAAAGTAAAATAGTCATCCTAGTGTATATTGTTGTCAAGCATGCCCATCAAAAAAATCCTACCACTTGTTTAAAATGGACTAAAAATTATAAAACAATACCTATATCTTATAAAATAGTTGTAAGATTTAAAACGCGAAACGAGGGGCGCATGATATGAACTGTACCTCTACCATGAGTTTTCCGTGCCGTCTAACGCTATCGTTCACATTCAATATAGAGGCGCTGAAAAAATTCCCGTACAAATATTGCATGTGAACGTGAACGTTAGACGGCACGGAAAACTCATGGTAGAGGTACTGTTGTGATTTTCTCAACGACAGCTAGATACACTCCTTACTATTAATATCTATTGCATTCGCCCCAAGTTTTTCGTTTTAAATCTTTCAAGTATTTTCATTAAAGAAATTATTTTAAACCTTCTTTGTAAGATTCAAAAGGAGTAGGTATATCAAAAAATATTCTACTTTTTAGTTATTATTTAAATATTACTTATATTTAAAATGATAGAATTTAAATTGTTAATATTGTATTGTCATCCAGTTCTGAGCTATGTTTAAAGTTAAGTCTTAGAGACTTTAAACTTTAAACATAGCTCAGAACTGCTCATCAGCAAGTTACCAAGAGTTTATAAAAACGTGGTAATAAAAAATAAATGGTACAATACCGTGCCAAATAAATTTTAGATTAGGTTTAAATTTTAGGGTTACAACTTTCGTGGTTTAGTTATAGGTAATCTTCTGTGCAGGTAAATATTTATTTGGTTATAAACAGCCCAAGAAGCCTGACTCATTTACCTTTGAAGAACTTAGTTGTGACATCCATATATTATAATTATACATCATAAGTACCTACGGCCTGTGTCATGGGGACGATCATGGGACCATTGAATTATAACTTATTCTACACAAGCCAATAAAATATATACCCTATGACCTAAATCAAATAACCCTAAAATGATATGCACACGTTCAACCAAATTGTCAACTACTAACAAAAAAAAAATGTTAATACGAATTCTTAGTAAAATGTTAGTCGCGGTCCGTTTGATGTTAACGCCCCGTAACAACATGTGTGTGCGTCTGTCCTCTTGTTTATACTTAAATATTCCCATTTATACTATTATTAGAGCCGTACAGGATGTAAGTACTGTGTATTGCCGGTCTGACTATGCTAAATACGTACACGAAAAACGGGAAAGGTGGGCAAATTGTTTTTATTAAAATGCCACGGCAATTGAGGGTTGACCTAAAGGAATGATGGAAATAATTCAAATCATTATGAATGTTACTGTCGTCCTTTTTTCATAATTTTTTAGGGTTGGCTAAAATTAGTTCTGATAAAAAAATCCTGTTCTCGTTTATAATTATCATCAACTAGCGACCCGGCCCGGCTTCGCACGGGTGCAACTTCTCCACTATCCTTACATTAAATATCAAAGTATTATACATAATAAACCTTTCTTGAAAAATTATCTAACTGATAGTGAAAACCAAACTAAAATCCGTTGCATGGTTTAGGAAGAGTTAGCGGATATACCGATAGACAGACGAGGACAGTGTTATTATTTTATACTATGTATGTAGAGAAAGGAAGTTGTATAGTAAAGCTATTTCTTTAATATGAAAATGACTAAAGACTTTCGGTCTTTTACTATTAATGACTGACCTTACAATAAAGAATACATGCGCAAAGGCCATGCAGAAAATTAATCACAGATTTTAATATCTATGTATCTATACCTTAATATTCAATAGATTCCGTCCGCAGGTACAATACATAAATATAATACAGGATATTTTTATGTAGTGAGCATATTTTGCAGTGATTCAGTGTCCATTCCCAAATGCAACCGCAGTACTAAAATTCACTCCAAAACAAAATAAAAATTTATTTTTTTATGGCTTGCGCTACTTAATTATGCGTGTCCTCCATACTAAGTCGAATTTTCGTTTTGATTTAAAGTGTATCCCAATACTGCTGTTGCATTCAGGAACAGAGACTGAATCACTCTGTAAATTTAATAATTAAAAATTATTCTGTATTCTATAATATCCTGTTTTTGTGGCTGATTGTACAGAACTCGATCAACTTCTACATTTTTAAGTTTATCGTATACCAATACCAAATTGCCAATTTTGGTACTTGTCTAAACAAAAGAGCACTTTAAATAAAAAGCGACAAAAACAAGGTAAATCGCACAAAACTACATCAAATTACTGTGTAAGGCAATCAGCAATTTGGTATTATGGTCCTATAACCCTAAATCCGTTGATTAGGATAAGCAACATTACAATTAGAATTTCGTTTTGGACATAGCGGAGGCGTCTTAATAATCGACTCTTTAAAAAGATATATTCCAACGAATATTATGGTATTACGATCTTTATTTGAATCCTAAATGCTTATAATGGTGAATATTTACCTAGATGGGTTAAAGAGCCCATTCCTGTTGAGTTTAAAGCTAAATCTGGTGATTTTGTTAACAATATCGGTACTTATTTTAACCAACTCCAAAAAAAGGAGGAGGTTGTCAATTCGACTTTTTTTTTGTATTTTTGTTACGCGTTTAATTCGCCAAGCAGACCGATGTCTACTTCAGAAAATTCACCGATTTGAAATTCCTTTAAATTTGGTGAAGATCTGATGAAGACCTTCGGAGATAGACAATGGAACTCTTAAATGAATAACAGCATATCACTCGCGATTGCTGTAATCGCATGTTTATGCCACTCAAAATAGAAAAATAAACTTTTTAAAACAGTAAAAACCGACTTCAAGAAACTAAAAAGTAACTAAAAAACTTAACAGCTTCTGGAGTTTATTTTATAATTTGGTCTTCTTTTTCTTCTACCAGTGATGTTTAGTGCCAAATTTGAGCAGCATTCGTAGATGTAAATGTCGTAGATGACCATTTCTATTTCTATTCTTCCAAGAATAGACAAAGCTCTTTCTATCCTTCTCGATATCTAGACTCGCGTTTCTAAATAGATAATGACAAAATATTCTTTCCATAGCAACGGGGAAGTTGAGGTCCTTTTAAAAAAAAACGCTGGTCTTTATCTCTTTATGTCTTTATCTATTAATTATCACATTTAATTAAACCAGGTAGCCCAGATTATTAAAAAAAAATTCCTTCTGCACTTCTTCTCTATATAAACTTTTACTATCTCACATTCCTCCATGCGCGGAATAACCTTTAAAAGGGGTACCTACACAGTTTTCTTTTCACGTATTTATGGAACGTTAGGAAACCTACTTGGATAACCTTCAGTTACTGCTTTTCTTAGAGATAGCCCGGATCAGTCACTTGATCCATCATGAAGTAGATTCTAGGGAATTTCCCGTGAACTACCGTTCGACCTACACAACTCTTAGGAAATCTAGATTTTCCCGGTACCTTGTAATCAATTTACAAATTGATGCAAATGCAACTACGGTTTCCCAAGAAACTGGTACCGCTATCTACGAGCCGTGAACTTTTTGAGATGCAGCTGCCGTTACAGACAGCATTCTAAACGGTGACTAGAGATCTCAAAATTAATATGAACTGTATCAATGATCGGTGACCATCAATGACCTATTTTTTATTAGCTTTGTGTGAAACTGCGAACCCATCGTGGGCTATCCTCTGGCTGGGGTGTGCTGGACTCCTACCAGATACTTCTTCAGTAGGGAGTAGTTTTGTGGTGAAGGAAAACATCGTGAGGAAACCTGCACAGTTAATAGAGCTTCATAAAGTTCTCGATCGATATGGGGGGTTCAATGGTGTGTGCAGTCAGCCAACCCGCACCAGGCCAGCGTGGTGGACTAAGGCCGAACCCTTCTCATTCTGAGAATAGGCCCGTGCCCAAGTAGTGGGACAGTAAAGGGTCGGATTTATTTATTTATTATTTAGTAGGGTTTTAGTCTTTGAACATTTGTTTTTTTTTCAAGTTTGTAGTCTAGATTGTAGCATCTATCTGTAGAAGTATTTACATTAATGACATCATACCACAATTCACCTGTCAACCGTAGTGATTTAGAGTTTATTCGCTGAAGATTTCCAGCTTTATCCCGACTTGTTACTAGTGTCCTCTTTATAGAACAAGACAATAACAAATCCTAAGCAAATCCTCCAAAACAATTAGCATTATTATAATTAAATAAACAAAATAGTAAAATAAGCCAGTAACTTATCGAGCGTGTACAGAGAAATAAAGATAAAAATAGTTTAGCTAAGCAATCCACAGCTTAGGATATCACAACGTGTGACATCAAAGAGACACTGTTTGTGTACCGTATGTCCTCCGTCTGTCGGTTTATTAGGTCCTGCAAATGTGACATATTTAGAAATACAAACGACGTCAGCTTGTAATTTGGTTGTTGGATCATTAAAACTTTTTAGATTCTCTCGTAATGGTAGCAATATCCTCAGCCAAGAATAATATACCAGAGTAATTGCAAGACGTCTTTTTTTAAGAACGTTACCCTATTGATTTTCCGTGTATTGCAGGTAAAGTTTACGGACATAAATCTCAAAGGCACACACACCCAGACCCGGAATAACTATCTGTATTATTGGTATTGGTATTGGTAACGCGGGCGAGTTTCCGCAACTCCACGTCTATGCGCGTATTTTGCGTACGGGTGGGACTAGATTGTTTTATTCTAGCCAACCCAGCTCCTCGAGGAAGGCCAGCAGACATTTGATGTTGCCGGCGATCTCCCGAAGAGTACTCAGGTTACCGAAGTACGTGGTCCTGTAAGTGGCGATTTCTGGGCAGTTTAGCAGCACGTGGGCCGCTGTTTCGTCAGCCTCCATGCACGCTCGGCATAAGGGGCTGTCTGTAATTCCTATAACAGAGAGGTGTTTGTTAAAACTACCGTGGCCGGTGAGGGCTGCTGTTACCGTACGTAGCTGTTGTTTCGTCAGTCTGAGTAGTTGCCTGGTGATCCTGACGTCTACCGCCGGCAGGGCCTCTTTGGCTTGCCTGCACTCACCGTGATTCTGCCATGAGCTGTTGTGTTTTACCCTGGTTCGTTGTCTTACCAGGGTGCGTAGGTGTCCGAAAGGGAGTGGTGTCATGGGTTCCGGACCCACAGCCACCGTGCTAGATCCCCTTCTAGCGAGCTCGTCCGCTGCATCATTGCCTCGGCAGTTGCTGTGGCCTTTGATCCATTGAATCGTGATGTCTGTGATGTTGCCTACCTGATTTAGTTTCTGGTGACACTCGTAGATTAGCCCTGAGTTGGCTGTATAGCTGTTTAGGGCTTGTAGTACTGCCATGCTGTCAGAGAGTATACGGATGGGGTATACCTTAACCTCCCGCGCCATAATGGCTGAAGCTGCTTGAATGATTCCCATACACTCCGCTTGGAACACAGTGTTGTGGACCCCGAGCGGTGTGGACTGATGTATATTGAGGTCCTCCGAGAAAATCCCCGATCCTGTTCCCGTACCTGTTTTGGAACCATCTGTGAAGATCCTAAGCTCTATGGGGTTTAGGCCCTCGCATCTGTGGTCCTTATGTAATTGGATCTTATACTTCTTATCGAAGATGAACTGCTTCGGTATGCGGTCGTTAATGGCTTGCATTACGGGGAAGTCCTCGAAGAGTTCATCTAGGATTGTAGTATGCGGTGTGTTGCTGTTCTTCCACAGGGATAATGTCTGTAAGCGTAGCGCTGCCATTGCCGCTTCCTGTTTCATGAATAGGTTTAGCGGTGGGAGGTCTAGCATAGCTTCCAGAGCTGCAGTTGGGGTTGTTCTCATGCAGCCTGTGATCGCCAGGCAAGCTTGTCTCTGGACGCGCTGTAGTTTGTTGCATGCCGTACCAATCTTGGTTCGGGGCCACCATACTACTGCCCCGTATGCTAACATAGGGCGTATCACCATCTTGTACAGCCATAGGATTATCTTTGGTGATAAGCCCCACTTCTTACCCATCATTCTCCTACACTGCCAGAAGGTGATGCTGGCCTTGTTCGTCTTGATGTCTAGATGGCTGCTCCATCTTAGTTTGTTATCTAGGATGACACCCAGGTATTTGACTTCGTTGGATAGCTGTAGTTCTGTGTTGAATAATTTTGGTAGTCGAAACGGACCTATCGTTCGTTTTTGGGTGTAACTATACTTAACTAACTTAACTATCTGTAAGCCATACGAATATTTGTTCCGTGCAGAGAGTGAACCCGCGAAACGTAGCGCAGAAAGCCAATCGCTTAGCCACTGCAGCAATGGTGTCACCTATAGAAGTTACCAGGCCTAAAAAAGATGAAATGGAAGACATAGTAGAGATGACATATTTAGATAAAATATAAGATCCGTGTGACAGTAACGATCATTGGTGATAGACTTGAGCTGAATTTGAGTGAATTAATGAACAGACTCAAAAGTGTGCTCAAGTTGAGATCATCGCTGAGCGGCCACCTGTTATATGGACCTATGTAAGTATTGTAAGGATTGCAAAAATTAAAAAAGAAAGAAAAGGCTTGTTAACGGAAGTAATTTAGACATCCTAATTTCGTTAACCATGTAGTTCTAA
The DNA here is from genome assembly GCA_932294325.1 of Allophyes oxyacanthae. Taxonomy (NCBI): domain Eukaryota; kingdom Metazoa; phylum Arthropoda; class Insecta; order Lepidoptera; family Noctuidae; genus Allophyes; species Allophyes oxyacanthae. The sequence continues at coordinate 6,182,513 of OW028633.1, read as the reverse complement.
TGGTAAATAAGTGTAAGGTCACTTAAGACTTCCATTATTTAAGAACTGCAAGGAAAAAGTCTCCACGAGTGACGTTACGAAACATGAGATCATCTAGCGAACCCTGGGCTATCAGCTTCGATACCACCACTGCTGACTGGCTAATCTTTCCATTACGGCATGAGCGATTCCCATGGGATAGCTTACGCCGACACGAAAGATGAAGAAATAAGAACTCATTTAGAAACCTAATACGAGTCTAAAGAGGTCTAAAGCCTCAGAGTAAATGGGATTTTACATCACAATCAGATTTTTTTCTTGCAATCAAGAATCTTCAATCCATCGCGGTTATCATTTCTATTTCATCATCGTCTTAATCAGCATTATGCTGAGATGGGGGCCATTTTTGGTCTCGTCCGGGCTGCTTTAATTATTGTTTTTCTTTTGTTTTTTTTTTTTTGTACTTTCCTTTGTTCCTGGCAAGTCCAGAATAACTGTTTTCTTCTTCTTCTTACTCTTATCTCTAGCCATTATTTTTAATTAAGCTTACTTATTCCAAATCATTTGCCAGCATTATCCCTAATTATTGCTAAATCCGTTTTGCTAGTTTTTTCAAGCTTTTGCATCTCGTATGATGTATTCTGATCGTTAGCTTCGATATCAACTTTGACAACTATGTATATTCCAAATATGTTGTCTAATTGCTTCAAACTTTATTTTAAGTCGTAACGAGTTGCGATTGTCTTATATCTTTTCTTGTCGTTAACTTTTACGACTAGCTAAGGATAGTAAGCAGCCGTATTATTTGTTTTTAACCCCCGACAAAAAAGAGGGGTGTCATAAGTTTGTAGTCTGTATCTGTATGTCTGTGTATCTGTGTATCTATCTGTGGCATCGTAGCTCCAAAAAGGATGGACCGATTTCAATGCAGTTTTCTTTAATCAAAAGCTCATTTAATCGGGTATTATCTTAGCTATGTTTCATGAAAATCTGTTCACAACCTTTCAAAAGTTACAGCTCTTTTTAACCGACTTCCAAAAAAAGGAGGAGGTTATCAATTCGACGCGTATGTTTTTTTTTTTTTTTTTTTTTTTTTTTTTATGTTTGTTACCTCATAACTTGGGACTGGGTGAACCGATTTTGATAATTCTTTTTTTATTTGAAAGCTGGTAGTTTCCGATTGGTCCCATTTTAATTTGGTCCAGTTCCGATAATGGAATCCATGAGAAAACCATATAAGTCTTAAATTTGCATTAAGTATGTGCGCGACAAATGGACGAATAACTCAACATCACGCCAACCGATTTCGATGATTCTTGTTTTGTTTGAAAGGGTCTACTCCCGAAGTGGTCCCATTTCAATTTGGTGAAGATCTGATGAAGATTTTCGGAGATAGACAATGGAACTCTTGAATGAATAACAGCACATCACTCGCGATTGCTGTAATCTCATGTTTATGTATTGTTTATGCCACTCAAAATTGAAAAATAAAATAAACTTTAAAAAAAACTAAAAACCGACTTCAAAAACCAAAAAGTATAAAATAATTTTCTTAAAAAACTTAACAGCTTCTGAAGTCGGGGCCTATAATTCTTCAATGTACCTACTCGTAGCTTGGCAGTGGCCCCGACTTCAGAAGCTGTTAAGTTTTTTAAGAAAATTATTCTGGTTGGAGTCGGGGGTTTTGACGGTAAGGTTATAGTAATATATTATTGTTTAGCAAAAATTTAATAATGAGGTCATTTCGGTTTAAAAAATTGATACATTACAATTTTCGAAGAACTTACAACATTGATTGACATAAAAATGAAAAATAAAAATTCTCTCTTGCATGAAATAAATCATAGTATTCCAATAAATTGTATGCATTTGTAATAAATCATGAATAAATTTAAGCCAAAGTAAACTCTGGTGCGTTACATAAATCTGTTTTGTTTTTCGACCAAATGTCAAACAATGTTCATGCAATGAGAAATGTAAACAATTATTATTTATGTTGGGGATGTACTATTTTTAGAACGGTAAGGTTTAGAATTATATTTGGAAATTAAACAAAACAGTTAACTACAAACACGTATTCTGTTGCGACATTAGTTGGTTTACAATATCTGTTTTAGAAATATTGCAATGGTATATCATTTTCTGCGTCGAATGGAGAAAGTGCCCTGGACAGAAAAAGTGACCAACGAAGCGATACTAAGAAGAGTAAAAGAGAAAAGACAAGTATTGAAACATAGAAAAATGAAGAGGAAGCATTATTGGTCACTTGATTAGGCACGATAAGTTCGTTACCAACACTATAGAAGGGAAAATAGAAGCAAAAAGAAAAAGAGGAAGACCAAGAAGAAACTACATTGATCAGCTGAAAGAGAAAGCGAATATAGAAACATATAGGTAAAGATTTTGGCATTGGATAGGACTGGATGGAAATTGCTACACCGACAAGTACCTAGCACTTAAATTTTAGATGGATGGATATTAGTTTCTATAAAATGTTTCTCAAGATTCCCCGTATTGTATTACTTTACTTGAAATTCTTTGTTTCACTATAAATTCTATAATGAATACATCTGTGGCAAAATGACTAAGAAGGGAATCTTATAAATCTTATTATTATAACTATTTTAATTTGGGTACTTCAGAAATGTTAGGGAATTTCGCATTTTTGGTAATAGTTACGTGAATTAAATTTAATCTATTACTGAACTTACTACATTATTCGTATTTTATTGTAAGAATTGCTGTAAATTTTGCCACAAAAGAAGTGACTGAAGGATTATCTGAGAAAGATGCAATAGATGAGACATCCATGATCTATGTATGAACAAATAACATACTGCGGTTACCTTGCCGCCCGAGAAGCATGGTAGATCAAGGCAATAATACCACAGGATCGTTCTTTGTACAACAACCCATGGATAAGACCCCGGTACCGCTAGTACAGCAGTTGACATTTATGACATTTATGGTGATTACAAAGTTGCGACATTCTAGTAAAAATAACTGCCACTAGGAAATTTGTTATTTCATACATTTTTATCAGCGCACGAGTTTAGGTTTAGGAAACAGAAACTGTTTTATATGCACGTAAAAGATGACTAAAATATAATGATAATTTAGTTCAACTAAATGTTCAAGATAAATAATAAAAATAAAGATAAATAATAGTTGTTCAATGATAAGTTTTCTTATGGTTGGAATGGTAAAAAGAGTTGAAGATATCGTATTAAATGTAAAAATCATAGAAGCGCAGAATATTAGGGTTGGCCCTCAATAAATATAAAAAATACTGATATGATACCTAATAATAAAAAAATAAATAAGTGTTGTAAAAATTAAATAACATTAAACTATTCTAATGCACGTCAGTACAGTTGTATGTAAAAAATACAATCTGTATTTTCCATGGATAAAAAGTATTTATGATAAAAAAAGAATGGATGGATTAAAAGATTTTTTACCTATTACCGTAAAAACTACTCATGTAATATAGAAGATAATGAAAACGATATTAAAAAACAATTAATAGAAATAGATAATGTTGATTAATTGGTAATCAAATTAATCATTAGGTTTTTTATAACTAGTATGTTATTAACTGTAAAAAAATATTATGTTAAGTATTTTCTTGAATATTAATTTTCACTTACCACCAATTCCCCATAACAGCTTGCACTAGTAGGAGCAAAGAGCACAAAACTTTCCAAATAAGCTTCATAGTGCCAAATAACTATTATCAAGTCAAGTCACTTAACAAACATCCTATTTCGTAAACAACTCATACAAAAGTTTAACTCCGAACACACTTCACATTACACCGCAAAATTTAAACAAACTTAAATTTTTGACCGCAATTCTCAAATATAAACCAAAAACAACCACTAAAACAAAACCCACAAACCTAAATAACAATGTAATCACTGTAATGCAAACAGAAAAAAAATACGAAAAAGAAATAAAAACTTTTTAAACAAACTTTTGCGAAAGTTTACTTTTGGCGGGCACTTTTTTAAAAACAAAGCTGTCAGCTCAATATTCCATAGAGCGTTTATTAAAATTGGAACTGTTTGAAAAATCGAAAAAAGATTTTGTGTGCAGTCGTTTGCGTTTAGACGCGACGCGCTTGCGATCCGCGCGCATTGAAACACAAAACCAGACTGGCTTGGTTTAAGCCGTTTGTAAGTATTCCATAGGATTCTCGTAAGGGGAAGGGTCGAATCGGAGGGCGTGTAGATGCAGTATAGTGCTGCACGAATTCATCCTCCGAAACCCTTACTATGATCAACGTAAACTTTAAAGATCGGAATGTCGACGATGTCTCGCGAAATGTCAACGTACGTTTACGCAAAATAATCATCGAGTTGTGTAAAGTTGCGACAACTTGTAGTAACATTGTGTTGCAGAAAAATGTCTGCGACCATCAATTGTAAGCTTATCCTCAACTTATGAGTTTAATACCTTGAGTTATTATCATTTTTTAAATTGATTCGCTGATCGAATGGTAGGATTTAAATGCGTAAATGGTAAACAAAATATATTTCTTGCTGAAATTATCAATGGAACCTTTGAGATTTAAAGCCATCATATATTTTAGTTAAGCTTACCAAGTTTATGTTTAATATGCTGATTGTCCTAGATAATCTTCAAAAGGAGTTATTTCTAAGTTTCACACGTTTATTAGAAGCCAAGATATAATCACAATATTAAATTAAATAAATTTTACAATCACTTTTGTATTTATTTGAATGTCCTTGCATTAATTTGCAGCAAACATCTTCGTTTTGCACTATAAACTTGCAAGAGTTACGCAAGGTACCATTATAGGTCCTCTACACTTACTAAGAAAATCATTCACGTTCTTGTTCAAATTAATAACCTCTATCAAGTGGACGTGCGATAATAAATATATATTACTATTTCGCACAATTCTAATTAAACGGTGAACCTAATTTGGATATCTTGGTATTCGTATCTATTCAGAGTTCTACGGAGCTTGTTAATTATTTTACCCTTTTATGTAGTGCTAATATTAAACCTATTAATTTTAACTGTCGTGTGGAGAAAAGTACCTCATAAGGATATCATATCAACACAATCAACTCTTTTATTTATTTATTTTATTGATTTTACAACAAATATGCACAAAAGGGAAAAAATATGCACAAATTACTCTTCTGTTTAATCATCATCTTTAATAATTAACATATTTCTTGTTGTTTGATTGATTTTTGCTATCTTTGTAATCTTTATAAATTACATAACATCAAATCCTTGGCCGCCCGAAGGACCATCTAGACAAATATTTTATACATTTGTCATTTCCACTCATTTTTCTAACATATTACACGTTTTCAAAATAACATAAAATATTTTATCAGTGAAAGCTATTAGCAGATAAAAAATATTTAGCAGAACATCTTCGTAACATAAGTACCTTTACGGCTCCATAACTAATTTTAGAGAGCCGATCTAAAAAAACCCATGGAGGGTAAAAAACGATAACAATAGGGTTTACCTGCAGCCATTTTGTTTCCCGTGTTTACGATGGCAGTAAAACTGTAATTGCAGCAGATCAAACGGACCGACGACCGGCTGACTTAACTGTATAGAATATTGTAACAGCCTTTTTGCCGTCTAACTTAAATAAAAGAAACAATAATAAACCTAATGATGAAAAGAATACGGAAAATAGAAATGTTGATAATGCGCAAGATTAAGTTGGTCCTATAGATGCAACTGGTGCAATGCTGTAGAAATTTAAGCTCTAACTTGATAGTAATAAGATCAATTGTTTAGTTGCAACAGTTTGATGATTTTTGCAACATGATCGCAAAGATGTCAATTCAGATTTAGATTTACGTTTAGCATTTGAAATTTCAATTGTATCTTGATGATTTTAAAGTTGGTAATTGAATGACAGATGTGGAACAAGTTGAAAGGAATGTAATTCGATTTTCTTAACAATTTTAAGTATTTAAAGACATCATTTAACTTGGAAGGACGACATGCGATAGGAAATAAATAAACTGATTCGGTCTGATTGTAGGGTTAGCACACTACACGTTTCTCTTTAACTTTTTGCATTCACGTTGAACTTTGAAGTAAGAACTGTAAGAAAGTGCAGACGTTTTTTGCTCAATATCGAACATTGACAAGAAAGGATAAATAAAAACATAATTAGTATAATAGTAATTTTTCGGTAACGAAGAAAGTACATAATTATGTGTTACTTATAACTTGCTTTTTTATGAATGCTTGGATTAAATCTGACAATTTTTTTAACAGTGAAATAGTACACGTTGTTGTACAATAGTATGACGTAGATATTTTCAAAAGCATAAAAAATCTTCGATGACTCTTCTTCATTTACAGGTAAAGTTGAGGTGAGTAATTTTAATATTATTCGATAGGCGCTATTAAAAGTATGGACTTGTAAGTCATAATAGTACGACACAACTAAGAAGTAATGACTGATTCTCCTTCATCATTCGTCATCATAAATCATGCCATCCTTCCTTCCTTTGGTTGTAATTATAACATTTATGTTTGAATTGTGATTCTTCTAATATCATAGCAGTACCTAACGTAGTTCGGTTTTTCATAAAACCGTTATGTGATTTAAACTTCTGCATAGTTCGTTATGAGGTGAGGTTAATGACGTATCACGTAGGTACTGATTTTTTGGATAATCACCCTATAACATCGATGTACCTGATCGAAGAACCAATGGCAGTCGCTTAGATAATTTTACAACTTATTGCATCAGCGTAAAGATCATGTTTTACTGTAGTACTAATAAACATTCGTAGTCTTGAAGTCGCACTCAGTTCGGAAGTGATCGGTTTTTCGAAGTTTGGCGAAGCGACTTCTTAGTTGTGTACTGTACTGTAGGTACTGTTTATATCACCAAAATTAATAGAAATATTTTGCAAAAGTTCGCCAGTCAACTCAAATTGTCTAACCTCTACATTGTTATAACGCTTTCTATATCCACACATTAGCTTTATAGGCCACAAGACCTTAATAAGGACAGATCACACGTACTTCCCTTCATACAAAACTGATCCAAGGTTTTAGCACAATAGCTGCGAACGAGTAAATAGTCTTCAATTGTATCCAATCTACGTTAAAAGATACACGAACTGTTTTGTACCATTATTTCATTAGACTGGTTAGAAATATTTCTGCGTCGATGTCATTGTGGAAGTAAAGATTGTCTTTGTTCCATCACATGATCATAATGAATGTAATGGTTAGTTATTTGTGGTTACATAATTGGATCAAACAATTCAATGACTAGTACAAAATAACCCAACCGTCAAAAACCCCCGACTCCAACTAGAATAAAAATATTATAGTTTAAAAAAAACTATAGAACACGCTTTAGTCGTCCAAACTGAACGTGTATGCAAAATTTCAGCTCAATCGGAAACCGGGAAATGGGTCAAATTTAACTTCCAAGATTTTCTTACATAGTTAGTTAGTTTTTACAGGTGAAGCTAATAAAAGCGTGTTTAAAAGAGCTGTAATTTTTGGTTGGCTGAACAGATTTTCAGGAAACATAGGTAAGATCATACCCGATTAAATTAGCTTTCGACTAAAAAATCTGCATTGAAATTGGACCATCGGTTTTGGAGCTACGATGCCACAGACCAATACACAGATACATACTACAAACTTATAAATCCCCTCTTTTTTGTCGGGGTTTACTTGATCATAAGTTCATCAAAGGAATTTTCTTTTTATATTCAGTTTGAGTAGGTAATGTAAAAAGTGTCTTATAAGTATTCCATTCATTGAAAAGTTCCCCATTTGGCATTTACTTTGAAGGACATCACGCTACTGTATTTTGTGATATGGCTGTTTTAATTTGACTTATTGAATAGTGATCGGTTTTAACTAATTCAAGAACGAGGTTTGAATTTCGAGCATCTTTCATACCCATAGGTTAACTATAATACAAATGAATCTGCAGAAAATTATCATATTTATCTTCGTTAATTTACTGCAACATCAAACACTTCATCACCATAAAACATAGCAGAAACGAAACTGAACAATAACAACCAAGACAAGAAGAGCCAAAACACATTGACTTCCACGAAAGCGAACAAAATCTAATAGCTACAAACGAGCATAAGTCAATACATTAAAGTTGTTAGAAGAAAACTCACTGAAACATTACAAATTTCCTTTGCAGTCGATATAACAAGAATTGTTCAGAAACTATTAGAGATAAGGGTAAATGTGACAGAAAATATAAGTTTGTCATACGGTAACTGCCAATTACGTCTGATATCTGTGTAGCAGACGGAACGACAGAAAAACAATAACATAAAAGAATCGATATTGCGAGATACAAATGAATAATCTATAAATGCCTTTAAGACATTGATTGTGTGACATAAGAACGTATAGAGAAGGCAACATTAAATGTCACTTCAATACATCATGACTCAAAATGGCGTGTTTTAGTATGATAACATTAGAATAGAATAGAATAGATCTTTATTTCATGTAAACCAGATACAGGCACTTATGAAATGTCGAGACTCTAGGTGCACGGTTCCAAATAGTAGGTCCTATGGAGAAGAACCGGCAAGAAACTCCATGGAAACTCTTTTCAAATAAATAATAGATCTTGACAATCTTTATCAGTACAATGTTGTGGTAAGAGCTGCGAGAATAATGCAATTCAATGCGAATACAAATAAGACTAGGATAATAATGAATTGCCTCTGAATAAGATTGCCATGGCAGTTACGAGCTGACCAGTTCCGACAGACGGCACCCATTGATAAAACCCCTAGCGATTAGGTTTAGTTTTACTTTTCTATAACGTTTTATGTCAACCTATGGGCAGTGTCACAGTTTCTTTATTAATAAAAAACTAATTTTCATAAACAAGTAGTATACAAATTGTTTGCTGTTCCTTTAAGTAAAAAATAAATATAGATGTATTATTTATAGGCGATGAAGAATTCTGACATCCGCCCAAGTACCTACTAGTAAAAAATTTGTTTCTATTATGAACATTGATAGATTACTAATTGAATAATACTAAATTCTAACAGAATATGCCTATAAATTTTTAACTAGTAACTGTTTCTAAACATTATTTTTTACTGTCATACTGAGTTCACAATAACAGCAAAGGACAAAACAATCATATAACGGAACTGAGTCTATTGCTCGCTGAAGTATTATAGATTCATTAAATATATTGGAAGGTGGAAGGCCGGCTACTTTTCTCATTTTCCTTAGAAAACTTTGCTGCAAGCAATTTAATTTACACTTGCAATTCCATATATTATGGGCGTGTAAAATTAATTGTTTATTATAATAGAAATATCGTTAGGAACCAAACAACGTAAGACTAACTCATTTATTTTAAAGACTTTTAATTACACATGCATTTAAAATCATAAAGCGAAAACCATGTAATAAGATTTGCTGAACAGTTACAAAATATGAGGAAGACAAAAACGGTAACTTTTTGGTTGATAAAGGACTTAATATACGGTAGCTCAGCTAGAAGAGCGACAGCACAGTTCGCCAGAAGTCGTGGCTTCAAGTCCTGCCCTTGTAATTTTTCAAGTTTTCTGCAATGTTAAAAGGCCACAAAACAACCACTTGATGTGACCACACATGTTTATTAAAACCAATTTATCTCTCTGCTTATTTAGAAATCTATAATGCTTTACGACGTTTGTATAAATATACCATAATATAATACTGGCTAAGCATCTATAGACTTTAGGAGATCTTCAATATCTTCCATATTATGTCTCATGGTGTCATCCCTTAATGACAGAAAAAACAAAGTACACGTCCTGCAAAGGATACCTAATACTAAGACGTTCATTATTAGTTCACTATAGTAATAAAACAGTTTAATATTTCTTTCAATCTTTTTCGTTTGCCTTATCTATCCGTCACGAACTCTACGCACCAAAGTTAATACGATCCAGTTATTAGCCGAATAATAACTCGACATATTCCATAGTCAGCCAGTTTCTTCGATATCATCTCTTACTATTTTTATTTTATTCATAGGGTTTGTCTCTTTATTCTTTTGTTTACTCCATAGGAGCTCCTGTCTACTTTTAGTAATATGTGTGTTTTTGTTTTTTGTGTAACTTTTGTCAGCAAATTGAAGGTCGGGAGGAGGTAAATCATTTGGTGAGAGAAGATTATGTGCCCTATTTTCCGGGCCGTACCTATCTAGCTATAATTAGGTCAACTTATAAAATTATAGTAAATGGAAATAAATTATGATAAATAAATAAATTCAGCCTATTACTGTCCCACTGCTGGGCACGGGCCTCTTCTCAGGCTGATAAGGGTTAGCCTTAGTCCAACACGCTGGCCTAGTGCGGGTTGGCGGACTAAACATTCCATCGAGAACTTTATGAGGCCCTCTCAGATGTGCTGGTTTACTCATGATGTTTTCGCCGTTAATGCAAGTGATAATCAAATTGCGATCCGGACATAAATTCGAAAAGTCAGAGTTGCGGGTCGGTTTCGAACTCAGACCATCCTGTGTGGTAGGCAAGCGTTCAACCGCTAGGCTATTACTGCTGAAGTAAATAATAAATTAAAAATAAATAGGTGGGTAGTACTGTTCTATACTCTCACCCTGTTTATTGTAGCTTGTGTATATTTTATGTACCTATATCTAGTATTTATTTTGTAGTAAGTATACCTATATATTGATAGTTTCGAGCGTATGGCACTCGTGGGCTGCAGCTGAAAACCAGCGTCAGGTGGCCAGTATCTCTGCCTCCTGACATTGACATTATGCTGAGCTGCGGCCTTTTGGCATAATAACTCATTTTATGTTTTCTTTGATTTGTTTTATTTATTTTTTATTGTGCTAATAAACTCTTTTTCTTTCTTTCCTACAAGATCTGGAAATCGTGTATAGTTGATTTCACGGCACTACAGCGTCTTCGGATGACGATGCCTAAGTATACCTCGTGCACCTTGGGGAGGTTAGAAGTCGCTCCGTTAGAAACCTGTTAAATAGCTAATCTTTCATCCTCTTCGTAAACAATTACCAGTGAATGATTATGCCAACAGATGCACAACAGAAGAAAAATATATTTAAATCCAGTGGCGTGCATTCCATAGAAACAAAGAGACACTGCCTACCTTAATAAATTAGGTATTAAGTAATACAAACGTTAATATGTCTGTAATATCAGTTAATTAGAAGATATTTGGGTCGATATGTCGTCTTCAGGTGAGGTGGCCAATCAATGACCTAACCGTCAAACACCCCCGACTCCAACTAGAAAAAGCGCTGTAACTTTTGATCCGCTAAACAAATTTTCATGAAACATAGCTAAGATGATACCCGATTAAACCAACTTTCAATTAAAGAAAACTGCATTGGAATCGGTCCATCCGTTTTGGACACATACGATGCCCCAGACAGATACACGGATACATAATAACTTATAACACCCCTCTTTTTTGTCGAGGATTAAAAAGACACTGCCTACCTTAATAAATTTGTTATTAAGTAATACAAACGTTAATTTATCTGTAATATCAGGTAATTTAAGGATATTTGGGTCGATATTGTAGTCTTAGGGTGAAGTGGCCAATCACAAACATCATTGAACTTAACAATACAACATTAAGTGGTTTTTGCCTACCCTGTAAGAAATTTCTCTGCATATCATTGCAAATCTGTTGGTTTCCGGTATCATCATCATACCGCGCACCTAGAGTCTCGACATTTCATAAGTGCCTGTATCTAGTTTACATGAAATAAAGATCTATTCTATTCTATTCATGTGTGCTAATTACACACAATTTAATTTACAAAATTCCAGACTTAGCCCTAAGGGCCAGATCACACTAGCCACTTTCATTTCCGTGTTCGTTGTTCTATTTTTGTAAGTAAAAGGCCGCCAACGCTGATTGATTCTACTGCTAAAAGAATCTAATGTACTATATCCCTAAATATAGTCCTGATGTGAGAATCAAACTTGATTGATCTTAAAAGGCGGATGCTCGTTAGTTAAAATTAGGTCGGTTAACAGGAACCTTACTCTCAAAGACTTCATACAATCCAATCTGGGTTTAAAGGTTTTCTGGGAACCGTTAGCCCATAAGGCCTGATAACAAGGCATGGAGAAAGTGATGGCTGCGTATACGACTGGACTTAAAAGGAACGTTTTAAACCACTGACATGTATCGATTAGGACTACAATGTATTTCGAGCAATGAGGTTTCGAAGACACTCTTGTACTTATAGGCTTCATTTATAAATTACTTCTGCTGAAGTATATTATTTCCTACTATACAGGATAAAACACATTGATTTGCGAGAATAATGTAATTGAAACTACATTTCAATTACATTTATTCTCGCAGCTCTTACCACAACATTGTACTAATCAAGATTCTAGAATACAAGATCTATTATTTTTTTAAAGTTTCCGTGGAGTTTCTTGTCGGTTCTTCTCCATAGGCCCTACTATTTGGAACCGCGCACTTGAGTTGCCTAGAGTCTCGACGTGTCATAAGTGCCTGTATTTGGTTTACATGAAATGAAGATCTATTCTATTCTATTATAAACAAAAAATTTAAATGTTATTCTAAGTTTACTGTTCTAAAAGTTATGATAAAGTGGACGCTGGTCAGTGCATGACAGGAAGAGACTCCAGACTTCCAAGCGTTAAAATTCCTCTCAAAATACATACAAAGACAAGGTCGAAAAAACTATCTGCTGTTCCATACAAATAATCCAATATTATCGAGTAAATGTATGGAACAGCTGATTTTTTTAAGTATAATAATTATGACCAGATTTTTTTGTGTAGTGCGCATAATTCGCAGAGTAATTCAGTGTCTGTTTCTAAATGCAATCGCAGTATTGGTATTCACCATGAAACAAAACGAAAATTCGACATTAGTATGGAGGACACGCATTAATTACTAACGCAAGCCATACAAAATCAAATTTTCATTTTGGTATTGAGCAAAATTTTGTACTGCAGTTGCATTTGAAAAATAGAAAGAAAGAAACGGATTCGGATTTTGAAACGGACTCAATCTGCAAATTATGGTCTTTTTCAACCCCAACTGCTTTATACAGATATCTAAATAGAATCACCAAATACATGACTCCATCTATCTAACCATGAACAGTAAGTCAGTAACTAAGCACCGGTACAACAGCGGTTTTACGGCGGCCTGGCGGGAATATGGCCCGAATAATAACATGCTGTTCAGGTAAACGGGCATCGTTTACACTGAACTGATTTTTTACGATCGTGATGGGAAAGTGTCGATGATTTTTTCCATAAACATTATCGATAAAGTATGAACCCGGTTAAAAATAGAACTATATCGACGGTTGAAAGGCTTATTGTACTAAGCGACATTTTTTAAAGTTACAGGAAAAATATTTATTAAGGGATAGAGACGTCTTTCGAAAAAAAATCAAGAATTATAAAACATTAAAAAATATAATAATACATCCCTTACTTCAAGACGTATTCTGAACATTTGGGTACCAAAGAGTAACATGATAGAAATATTTTTGGCCAGATATTTTAAATTATTATCATTCAGTCCAATAAAGAGCACGCGAACGTGACGAGCTAATGTGGCACTAAAAAAAAGAAAATAGGTATACACTTTACTGACACAGCAAAACATCGACGCGGCAGACCGCGAAAGAGATGGCGGGACGAACTAGACACATTCAGCAAGGACTGGTCAACACTGTCACGATCTTCTTTGTCTTTTTATTTAATTATATAGTAGTTTGTCGTAGTCATGATTAATTTAAGTATAATGTTAAGTTTTGTCATTTATTGTAGAAGAGTGACCTTACGAGGCTGGCATAGTCACCATGGTGAACTGAAGACTCAACAAAAATGTGAATAAAAATAAAATAAAAATGATAGAACAGCATGGAAATCAAGGGGGGTGGCAGTTTTGCCCAGCAGTGGGATGATACAGGCTAACAGTAACAGTAACATTAACACTTTACTAGTTTATAAATTAGATATAATTGATATTGTTGAAATGAGTTACTATAATATATAATATATATACATAAGCAGGTAAAGCGACTATCAAAATTCAATTTCCTTCTTTTCCAAGTTATAGTACGCAGTTACAGGTTGCATAGATTATGCAAACCTTAGTAATAATGTTTATCGATATTTTATTACTTCATTCGTGCGGAATTAACTCGTAACATTTATATTTATGTCTTACGAAATTATTTGAAAGAGAAACATTTAAACATTTGTTAGGGACTTCATTAAAATGAGTTTAATTTGCCTGACCTATTACATGGATCGTTAACGTCCATAGTAATATCTTATATTATTACGACAAACCACATCTTCATCGTAACATTTGCATGTTTATTTCTGGATCCACTTTGACTTTTGGAACCGTTCGTATACCCACTGCTCATTCCAAAAAGCAAGACCAAAGGAGTCTCTAAAAACAGTATGCTATGATTCTATGAGTTACATGGTTTATTAATAATAATATTTTGTTTATTGTTCTTATTCCGAAAGCACAACTAGTATAGGAACTATACGTTATAGTGAGTGAATTTACAGCTAATATTTCTTAATATTGTGTAAACTTAACTAGGTATGTAAACAGCTTAATTATCTAAATTTTAGATAATTAATTAATAGTTTTATATTTTTATTTTATGTTTTAGATTCTAAAACATAAAATAAAAATATAAAACTATACAAATTGAGCACTTATATGACAAAATACTCCTCCTCATCGTTGTCAATTGGCAGTGTGCTCAGAATGCTTATTATTTGACCAAAAAAATAGGCCAGCTCTCGGGCCATGCGTAGCGGCGACCATTGTAATGTAAATTGTAATGTTGAAAAATTTATAAATATAATAATAAAATTAAGCTTACTGTAACAATATTTATGATCTTCATAATAAATTATACTAATTCTCGAGCTGATCAAACTAAAAACTATCGATATTAAAACACCCAAACCCAGTACCTACGTCCCAACACTAGCAGTCTATTTATTTATCAAAATACTGGTTTATATCAGCGGTCAATCATCGCACTGTTTTCCTATCACTCAACGGCTCAAACCAGACTCATCCGTCTTTATTAAACTTGCATGTAAACTTTAAAGTGTATATTGTGCGTTTTTACTACCAATTAATATGTTTATCTCTATAAAACCAAAGTAATTTACGGCCATAATAAAAGTCGCCGTGTATTTGGTTTGCGGAATTTAGCATGTGTCTATTTTTCGGTGGTGATTGGTATGACCTTATTAGTAATTTTGAGCAGTGACGTAGAGCCACGTAATTATCTTGTTTATGCGAAGATTGAATTTCGCGGGAAAATAATTTTTAGTTTTTTTTAGAACGGATTATTGGTGTTTTGTTTGTAAATCTAGGGAATCCATTTTAATTCCGAGGAACTAAAGTTCACAGGGCTAAGTAGGTTTACAGGATGGAAGATTTGGTTTTCAGAAAAAATGGAATAGGAAGTTTGGAAATACTGTAGATATCTACCTGACCTAAAAATCCTTACATTTCTCTAAATACTTTATTAAATAGAAACCCTAACAAATTAATTTTAAGGGGAAGAAACAATGATATTTTCCGATTACATTTTTAAATGAAAGTTCCAAAAATATTCTATCATGTTTAGGGTTACCATCCATCCGGATTTGTCCGGACATGTCTGGACATTCGGGCGTCTGTCCGGACTTTAGACTTATATGGAAGCCAGGCGCATTGAAGGCTTGACAGTAGCACCGACTTCAGAAGTTGGTAAGTTTTTAAGAAAATTATTTTATACTTACTTTTTAGTTTCTTGAAGTCGGTTTTTACTTTTTTTAAGTTTATTTTATTTTTCTATTTTGAGTGGCAAACATGCGATTACAGCAGTCGCTAATGATATGGGACCACATCGAGAGCATACACTTTCAAAAAAAAGAAGAATTTTCGAAATCGGTCTGCAATTGGCGGAGTAATCGCGAAAGAAACATAAAAAAAAAACATTCAGTCGAATTGAGAACCTCCTCCTTTTTTGAAGTCGGTTAAAAATAGATGCTTCCTCAATCGAGTTCTGATAGTAACTACTCTACGTATCGTCCCTACAATTTAAAGAAAACGACACTTTCGCTCGACAAATACAACGTAGGCTTAACCCACAAACTCCAACCAATAATTATAATCACTCACCGCCGTAACCCCTCAATAGCTATAGGCTTTCAACGTTCAAACAATAACGCTCAGTCAGCCATGTTGTTCCGATGACGTTTCGACGGGCGCCATCTTTGCATCGGGTTGCATTTGAAATGAGAACAAAGCTCGTTGGATTTCCGCACAATAGATTGTAAATGATATGCTCAGACCAATAAAATTAGTCGTGGTGGTATGTATGAGGGCTAATTTGATATTAATTTGATGGACCACACATGAGAGAATGTCAATTAGTATGTTTCTTATGAATTGTAACATGTTTTAAAGTTATTTTTATTTTTGACTGGCTAATGAAAACCAGCGTTGGGTGATCCCGTACTGACACCCAACATTATGCCGAGCTGGCCCCTTTGACACTAATCTACAGTTTTTTTTTTCTGTGTTTTAGCATTTCTGTGCCGATAAACTATATTTCTTTTTTTCTTTCTTTATTTAATGTGTTTTTTGATGTTCATGCAAATCTACCAAAAAAGCTACAATAGATATTTAGGTACTCTTAATTAATTCTTAATTCTTTATTGTACACGAAAAGAGATAAAACAAATACAATTGAGATGGTATGTACACAGGCGAGCTTAACCCAAATACTCGTACTCGTATTATTTACTAGATTCCCTAGTTAATCTAGCTTCTGTAAACAAGGTGCGAGCTAAATACTTACAGCGCAGATCGCAATAGTTATATAAAACGACGACACGGTACACGGTACGGGGACACGGTTGGCGCAGTAGCTAAGCGCTACGTGCCGCGGGTTCGATCCCCGCACGGAACAAATATTTGTATGATCTACAGATAGTTGTTTCGGGTCTGGTTGTGTGTGCATGTGACATGTATGTTCGTAAACTGTACCCTCGATACAGGAGAAATCCTAGTGAGGGGCAACGATACTTAATAAAAAATAAAAAAAATGTACTTTTGTTTCTAAAGCTATTTGGTTTCTTATTTGAAGTATCGTTTTTAGGAAATTAACTATATATAATTTAAGTTTTAGGCAATTTGACTGTATTTTTTTTATCTGCAAAAATGAAGCCTTTCCGAAAAACTTAAGCAATAGTGTAAAAATAAATTAATAGACAGACATAGATGGTGGCGATGGTGCTACTGAATTGTGACGTCATAAACTAGTAATATGTTATAGTAAATTTTGACAGTTTCATACCTATTTCAATTTGCAGGAAAAGGATGGATAGTGTCTCTTAAAGAAACTAAAGCTTTATAATAAGCATTTATGGACTGGTTTTAATTATTTTGTCAACTATGATGTTCTTTATAAGGGAATATACAATATTTGTCAATTTTAATAATAGTCAACTAACCTATTGTCGATGTACTTAGCAATTTCTTTTAATTCTTTATGTCTGTACATTTGCTTTTTCTTTCAGGTGATCAATGTACCTACTTTCTTATTGGTCTTCCTCCTTTTCTTTTTGCCTGTTTTTCTCTTCACATACCTAGGTACATATTTTTAATTTCTAAAATCCTTTTCACTTCCCGAAATCCATCCTGCAACTTCGTGAAAGGAATCACGGACAAAACCTAACGATGCAAATTGCATACAAATAGTGCAAAATATGAATAGTGATGGGCACATCGAATTGGTGCACGTAGATCGGAATCTAAAATCTTCGATAGACAATTTCAAAACTGTTTAGCTGGTTGGTTTATTAATTTATAACAGACTTCAAAAAAGGAGGAGGTTCTCAATGCGGATGTTTTTTTTTATGTATGTTCGGGAATAACTCTGTCATATATGGATTTGCAAAATTCTTTTTTTGTTCGAAAGGAGTTTATTCCGAAATGGTCCATTTATATTTCATAAAGATCTGATGGAGACCTTTGGAGATAGACAATGGAACTCTGGAATAAATAACAGCATATCACTTACGATTGCTGTAATCGCATGTTTACGTATCTATTGTTTATGCCACTCAAAATAGAAAAATAAAATAAAATTTAAAAAAAAGAAAACCGACTTCAAAAAACTAAAAAGTTTAAAATAATTTTCTTAAAAAACTTATCAGCGTCTGAAGTCGGGGCCTTTAACTCTTTAATGCACCTAGCTTGGCAGTAGCACCGACTTCAGAAGCTGATAAGTTTTTTAAGAAAATTATTTTATACTTTTTGGTTTTTGAAGTAGGTTTTTACTTTTTGTTAACACTTTAGTCATGTCATGATAGTATTATACTAGGTCAGTTTAAAATGTAACAGTGCAACAAATACTTATAGGTAAACACAGCATATACAATAACAAGAATACCGAGAATTATGAGCTGACAGTAAACACTTAAATTAAAATTAAACAACGAAAAGGATCGTCATATTTCGTCATATTTACAATAAGGTTAGGTATCGGTATCAGTGTATGTGTACGATATAATTTCCAGTATGAGCTGAGCTTGCACTGTATAGGCTTTTCGTTCAATGAAAGGTCAACTTATAAGGAAAATTCTTGGCAGTTCAATTACTGCCCTGCTATAAGAGCTCGTAGCCCCCCCCTGCACTGCATGAAGATAGTCGTCTTAATTTTTTTATTTTGCTAAGAGAATTCCCATATTATTATTATAGAACTTATTATAAGTTAGAATAACTTCGATGTTTGGATTCAAAAAGGATAATGGAAACTTTACAATTCTATTTTACGGTACAAATTCAAAGTGAACTTTTTAAAAACATCCAACTAAAAATTATCCGGACTGTTTTCTATGTACCTTCTGCAAAAAGTATAGGGAGCTCTCCGTCCTTCCGCATTTTACGAGTCCTTTATCCAAACTCAACTTAAACTGCACCGTTCTAGCAAAAGTTCGGTCGCAACACTAAAATACACAGGTTATTGTAGGACGTCCCTATCTGCGGACACCGGCGGACATTATCCGCGAGCCGGCGAGCACCGGTGCGATATCCGCGCGACCGCCGTAATAAGAAGTCAATATTAGTTGGGCGGACGGATTTGTGCAGAGCAAATAGTATGGAGACAGCTTTTGTTACAAATTAGTTTAAGAGGATTAAATAATATTATCATGGTTAAAATAACCTAACCGACAAAAACTTCTTACTCCAACTAGAAAAAGAACTAACTTTTGAACAGATTTTCATGAAACATAGCTAAGATGATTCCCGATTAAACTAGTTTTCAATAAAACGAAACTGCATTGAAATCGGTCCATCTGTTTTGGAGCTACAGACAGACACACAGATATATACACACCACAAACTTAAAACACCCCTCTTTTTTGTCGGGGGTTAAAAATAGACTTATGCTACATTCGTCCCACAAAGTTTCGCCTCGCATAAAAAATCCATAGATCTGTTAGGATTTTTGTATGCGTGACGAAACTTTGTGGGGCGAATGTGGCATAAATAAGCTGTACAATTTTCTTGGCTGGGTAGCGTAAGAATTGCATTTTAGTTATCCGTAAGTAGCGTAAAAAAATTATAATCTTCAGGAGTAATTCGATTTTCTGTGGGAGGGTAGTACTTCCCCGGTCGTGCCGACCCATTCAAACTGGCATGCCAGCGAGACACTAGGTACTACCACCAACTTCTTACAAATTCCTACGCCCGACCCGCCGCCTGATTACGTATGATAAATATGACAGTTTCTGTCGCAAATAAACGTCCTATTCCGTATCCTTATGAAAACGTCTATAAGCGAGAAAGGGATGCATAGTTTGTTGGTCGTTGTAGCTGTCAGATTTTTCTTACGTTATCAAGGCGCGGATAAATTCATAATAGGTACCCGTTCTCACTCTCTATTCTATTCTATTCACAAAAGCCCGCTCCACCCATCCTTTCCCACACAGGAGCTCGAGGCACCCCGATAACAGGGCAAGTATACACAGGGCCAATTAGACTGGCCCCGCGGCATCCTCACTGTTTTCACTGGCTAATTGTATCTACCCGCCGTGTGCACCGTACCTAGTCTGTTTACCGCTATGGGAATCTTGTGTACATAGCCTTATGATTTTGTGTATGAATCGAGTGTAACATATACATTATCCTTCTAATTAATAAACGTGTTGGGGATGGTAATGAGGGATGAGATTTGCCCCTTGGGCTCTTGTTTGTGGATGGTAATTTATATGTTAGTAGGGGAAAGGTCTATGACCAGATTATGCCATGTATTTAATAAGAAAAATGATGTGTATTAAAATCTTATAGCCCGTAAATCCTTCGGTAGACATTTTTTATTTATTTATTTATTCGTATAAAAGTAGGTACCTACACATAACACAAACATTCTAAAGATGCAAACATAAACTCATTCGAGTTTTACCGTGCATCAGTGTCATCGACCGTATATAAAGGAAAACACAAAGTGAGATAATCGTATATAAAATATAGTAGTTTAAAAAAACTATAGAACACGTTTTAGTCATCCAAAGTGAACGTGTATGCAAAATTTCAGCTAAATCGGAAACCGGGAGGAGAAACATATCCTGTATAAAAGTATGATAAATAATTGTTTTTCACGCGTCATAGACAGGCGGGCAGGTGTATCTAGTTTGACTTGACGGGAAAACTCTGGGGTCTGCATTATCGACAATACAAATAGACAAGCGTACTGAGACCTTAGTCGGAATAAAGGTGTCTTCATACTACTCCATGGCTGTCGTCAAAGGAGAGATTATGACTTTATGACCAGCAAATGGGCGGCAGTGTCCTCTCACGCATATTTATGCTAATAACATCATAAATACTAGGATCAACAATCCATCAAGCAATTTTTTGGGTTAAAAAATGAATAGAATAGAAACCATTTATTCGATACAGTAGGTACATACATTGTCAGCACATAAAAAATAAAATTGAAACAAAAAGATCACAAAGAAATATAAATAAAAGCGAACACCCAGCGCTGGTTTGCAGTTGGCACCCTGTAGTGAGTCATGGACGAAGGTAAATAAAATCATACATAAATAAAACAATAAATCAAAATAATATTATTAAAATATATAATAACAAATAATTTAGACATAATTACGAAATCTAACTTCGATCCGTGATGACGAACATCACGAATGACGGATTTTCATACACACTGTGATCCCCTATTGTATTCTTTTTTAGGGGTGGAATTTCCAAAAATTCCTTCCCTACGTTATAAATGAAACCTACTGGCAAAATTTCAAGTTGCTAGCTCCAGTGGCGTCCCACTCCCAGTGGTTTAGGCTGTGCGTTGGTACCTACATCAATCAGTAAGTAAGGCAAGACATTAGTCTTAATTTAATATTGTATAAGATCTGTATAACCCCCGAAGAAAAAGAGGAGTGTTATAAGTTTGTAGTGTGTATCTTTGTATGTGTTTCTGTCTGTACCATCGTAGCTCCAAAACGGATGAACTGATTTCAATGCAGTTTTTTTAATTGAAAGCTAGTTTAATCGGAAATCATCTTAGCTATGTTTCATGAAAATCTGTTCAGCTGTTCAAAACTTACAGTTCTTTTTCTAGTTAGAGTCGGGGGATTTTGACGGTTAGGTTATTATGTATAAACTTTATGAATAGGTACAGCATACCTACCTATTTCTTTAATCAGTTAGTGTCACGTGTTTATCACTTCATCCGACAAATAGATACCAAAGTGTATTCGCCTTTACGACTCGAAGTGCATTATAAGTATTTGTCATAGTTTAGTACCTGCAAGCGGCACTTTTACACTTTATCGGTACGACAATATTTGTTCATTCGCCCTTTCTGTACATAAGGGCATACCATGGTACAGTGGTCCTCAACCTATGGTCAAGATTTAAAAAAAAAGCCTGATCTTTTCAATGCCGCGGCTGTTCGAACTTTGGTGCGAGTGCTAGCCAAACTTTTATAGGATTTATTATGTGAATGGTGGATGGACCTAATGGATACTTTGTGCAAAACATATTAATTCATTGTTAAAATAACTATAAAACTATCTAGTTGTTAGTACCTATTTAATATTATAATCTATTATACTAGATATTGATTAGATAGAAACTATATAACCATAGCAAGTTGAGCAGCAACAATGGAATAAAATATTAGGTAGATTATTGTACACTGAACATAGAAAGAAATGGTTGAGTATCGCTGTCCTAATAGATACTTTCTATCATAATGCCGTCATTATTACAAAAACGTACTTTATTATCATATAAGTTGATGTCGTTACTAGTCAATTTATATTTCTACATTGTACAGACTCATTGTCAGCAGATCTCTATTGGAGTATAGGTATTCGATATTCCCCAGGTATTTTATAGGCCTTGGGCAGTACCCTCAGCTGGGTCAAGGCCAGCGCCTTCCAACCAAAACCCTGGATCCACCACTGCGTTTAAACGATTGAGTCTAGTCGGCCAGCCCTTTGGGTGACTAGACGCAATCGGTTCGTCGGACCCGAGACCAAGAAATGGCTGCTTCTTTTTGACCTATCTCACAAAAGTGAAAAATGCCTATCCACGGAGGAGAGAAGTTGTCTCCTCCGTGGGCCTATCGCAAAAAATAATAATAGAGAAGTTGATATTCCTAACCACCCCTGCCGTTATCAGCAGAGACTGAGTATGAGATCTATAGTGAGTACTTTGATTTTGCACAGACTTTACTTAAACTTTGCTAAGCTCATTTATAATAAAATATGCTTAGCGTACACTTTGATTTGAAATCTATAGGTAGTCTTAACACACTGAAATTGTGTTGAGCATACGCTAAGACCGCCGAAGTTAATAAATAAAGTCTAAAAGTCAATAAATAGTGTACCTACCTAATTCCAAAGGAAAGTATGAGTTAACTTTAATCTCTTTAATAGATCTCAGCTTGATAGTAGCGTGTGAAAAAAATCTATGCTGAAAATATTATTGCTGTACACAAATCCATCTATTCGCGCCACTCAGAACTACGTACTTCATTAGTGTCAGCACTAGATGGCGCTATTATAAGTTTTACATACGAAAGTATAATTTGAATTCCGTAGCACAAGTCAAACAGAAATCCATTCGTTTCATAGAAAGTTACAGGGAAAAATGCATTGACGTGGAAACAAACGGACTAAGGCCAAAATTCACGAAAAAAGTGTACAGTTTACATAACATAAACTTAGAAATACCAACAAACTAATTTAAATCCTATGTCGTCCTCACAGTGCCTAATTTAGCTTGCAACCATTTTTCCCTATACGAAGATTGGATAACACCGCACTTGCACCGAACTGACACATTGACGTGTAGCTGCTCCTTCGAAAATGAAGAGTGACGCATGATTAGTTTACTTTTTGTTATAGTCTTCATTCAGTTCGCCCAATTTTGAGCGCTGAACCTAGATCCTTGTGATTTTACTTTAATGATTTTTTTTTACAATAAGCTAGTCAGCATTCATCATCATTGACAGCCTGTTTCTACCCACTGCTGAGTATAGGCTTCCTCCTTTTCATGCCATATTTCCCTGGTCTGTGCCAATCGCATCCAGGTCTTTCCCGCGATTCTTTGCCGGTTTTGTTCAATAAGCTAGTGCTATCTATATTACAGTCGGTTGGTTCCGTATAAATTATACTTCTGCGTCGCCGTCAGTCTGCCGAAACAGATTAATAGAATGTTCATCTTGGGAGACTTTAAAAATTAAACAATAAAGTAATTCTCACTCACTTTAATTATCACAAAACAACAGCTATAACAACATGCCTTACTTACCACCCGAAGTATTTAAATAAATACCTAAATTAACAAAGTTACATCATAATAACAATGTGCATTTACATTGACATCCTCATTAGAAAAACTATAGAGCCAAACTCAACAATAGAAAAAGACAGACATATCCTTGTTACATGAGTAAGAAAGAGACAGACTATAAATATCTTGCGTGCCCAGTTTTGAAATGTCCGCAACTTGTCACTGACATTTTGTAGTTTATTTTTATGTTGGTATTACGGTTGAGCTTGCATTTATTGAGAGTTGAGCAGGTTTATGATTTAGTATTAAAATCATACAAGATTCAACGCATTATTATTGAAATCATAATACTTCCCGTTTATAATAACAATCACTTGAAAAAAGTCTGAAACCGACAAAAACCGGTTACTCTATTTACTGGCTCTAAAACGTGTATCAGAAATGCGTGGTGGTGATCTTTAAGGGTGTAGATCAGACCATCAAACTGAACAACTTTCTCTACGGGATCAACATCATAATCGCGAACAAACAATCAGCTGTCCCAGCTTAAATATTACCACGCATTTCTAATACACGTGATATAGTTTTGCTCCCTCTAAATTACCCTTCTTATTTGCTTTAAACGATTCCGTCTTGTTCAAACAATAATAATTATTGTTTCAAGCCGTCTTGCTAAAGCCGTTGTTGACAATCATACAGTTCTGCGTTCACTCACCAAAACAGCAACGGCGCTAGTGTGGTGTAGGGTCATACTAATTTTAAATTACCTCAGTCGTGGACTCGTGACCTGTCTGTAGCCTGGGAGGCACCGGACACCGGTGTCCACCTGTGACTCCTAGGTATGAGATTCTAGGATATAATATCAATTTATTTAAGAAATGAAAAATATATAAGGGGTCATTCATAAAGTATGTCACACTAATTTCGTGATTTTTTGACCCCTCCCCCATCCTTGTCACAGTTGATCACATTTTTGAGACCCCCTCCCTAGTGTGACGTCACATATTTTGCAATTTTAGACATAGGTATAAATTATTAAACTAAAACAGCAGTTACGAAATTAGTTTTATTTCCATTTAAATTATTTTTTAATATGATTTTGAAACGTCACGAAACTTAGGACCCCTCCCACCCCTTATCACATAAAATCACACTTCGTCGACCCCCTCACCCCCCCCCTTAACGTGTGAAATAGTAAATTAAATGTAAACTTATGAAATATTAATCTCTTTGTGAAATATAAATCAGCAAATTCAAATTTATTGTTTTAACAGAACACATTCACACACGATTGTACTTATTTGAGCCGGATATGTTTTGGCCAATGACCTTTAATAACTTTGAATATCAACTTGTTTCCCGTCTCATATAAATGCCCCAGCATGTTAGAATACTAAATTATACTGTTCAACCTTAAATGCCCAGACCTCACACCACACTAGCGCCATCTACCCACAAACACTCAGTCTAGAACAATAACTGTCTCGGCTTTCAGTTCGTGAGGTCAGCTCGCGTGATACAGACCAGCCAACGCGTCTTGTAAAGCACGTAGACATGGTAACGTTGATTTGTAGCCGCCTGCCTTCTCTGTTTCGTTCTCTGCTCTGTGGATAGAAATTAAAAGATTTGTTAGATAATGGCATTATGTAATACTGTTATAAAGATATATGAATGCAAACAAATGGTAATAAACAGATCATCGTGTTTCTGCGATAGAGATTGAAGATTTTGTGATAAAGATCGGGAATTCGGCTATTACAGGTGATGAATTCGCTCACCGACTATCGAGAAATCGTATTTTCGGCTAACAACAGCCCCTTAGCCGGAACGGGTGCCGTCTGTCGGAACTGGTCAGCTTGTAACTGCCATGGCAATCTTATTCACAGGCAAATCATTATTATCCTAGTCTTATTTTTATTCACATTAAATTACATTATTCTCGCAGCTCTTACCACAACATTGTACTGATAAAGATTATAATCTATTTTTTTAAAAGAGTTACCATGGAGTTTCTTGCCGGTTCTTCTCCATATGGTCTACTATTTGGAACCGTGCACCTAGAGTCTCGACATTTCATAAGTGCCTGTATCTGGTTTACATGAAATAAAGATCTATTCTATTCTTATTCTATTCTAAAGATCTATTCTATTCTAAGATGACACTCTGACCAAGTCATTCAGAGATTCTGATAGTTATGATTGAATTTCTATATTAATTAATTATGATTTCAAAACTATGCTAAAATCCCTACTAATATTAAAAATGCGGAAGTAACCCTGTCTCTTTGTTTGTTTGTTACCGTTTCACGACCTTCCTATGACACTTTGTGTACGAATAATAACAATAAATGATTTCTATTTCTATCAGAAGTCCACGCGGACAGGGTCACGGGCACAGCTAGATGTGAAGAATGACTATACTCCGTTCGAAATAACATTAGAAATTTAAATAACTCCATTTACACTTTATTCAACCGATTTTGACTTCTATTACGTTGGTGACATGACAAATTACAGCTGCAGTAAACATTTGTTATCGTAAATACGTTTTTGCTTTTAATGCCATCCTTATGCGTACGGAATAGAAGTGAAAATCGGTTGAATACACTGTAAAAGGGTTTGTTAAACGTGTCTAATCTTATTGCAAACGGAGTATAGTTTGCTTTCACAAAACGATATTCTCTCACTAACCTGACGCATAAGAAACTCGATGCTTCGTTCCAAAACACAAATTGCTGACGTAGGCCAAACAGCTGCCAAATTGAAGTGGAATTGGGCTGGCCACATCTGCCGCATGTCGGAGGAGCTATGGGCTAAAGTAACCACAGAGTGGGTCCCGAACGGCAGGAAACGATAGCGCGGCAGGCCCAAAAGGAGATGGCGGGATGAGCTGGACATTTTCATAAAGGATTGGCCCCAGATCGCTACTGACCGTGAGAAATGGAAAGAGGGAAGGGAGGCCTTTGCCCTGCAGTGGGACATTACGGGCTCATAATAATAATAATAAATAACCTGACGTGCTGCAGATACCCGCAAGCAACAATATCTTCAATAGAAGGTGGGTCTGGCCCGCACCGGTCGGTCACGGCCGGCGGTTCATACTTGTATAGCGGTCCCTCTTCTATAATCGGCAGCGCTTGCGCCGTTGACACTCGCGTGAATTTTACGCCCGTTGAAAATTGAGTTACCTGGGAAGTTGCAAATTTTAAAATTATTTTTGCATTAGGTTTCGGCAATTTTTGACAGATTTGAGATAGCCTGTTATGTCTTTTTAGATAAATTAGTCTATTATATACAGGGTATCCAATTCAAATGCAAAAAAAACCCTGTTTTCCCAAATTTCCAAAACCAACTCGTATGTTAAGTAAAGTAGCTTGGATAGGCAAAATACAGAGAACTGAGTGTTGTGAGAGAGGCACATAATTATCTAGCAGTTAACTGAGATTTTTGAGATGATTATTTGAGAAATTAAGTGACAATAAAAATACTTATCACGTGATAGAACTAAGTTACAGCTCCCATCGATATCAACAACTGTATATAAGAGGAACTGTAATTGTATGATTATACAAGTATATAATAAAATACCTAAAGATATCAGGGAGTTACCACTTACACGTTTTAAAATTACTCTTAAAAAGTGGCTTAGTGAGAAATGTTTTTACACTATAAATGATTACATGACATTTCGTAAATAGATTAATAATAATAATAATATTTTGATAATAATTGTATAGCTATTCTTTTTTGATAATAATTGTATTTTGTATTATTGTTATTTTTTTGTATCGAATCAATAACATTTTGCATGCCGATCATTCGGTGAGACATGATGTACCTACTGCTAAAAACCACTAACACCTGTAAAAATACCATGTTCCTTGCAAATAAAAATTCTTTATTCTTTATTCTGAGAAAAGCCATTGAAACTTTATCTTTGTAAATGAGTAATGCAATGTTTTTTTTTATAGCTCAAACCCATTTCAAATCTTGCGTATCGTCATAGCCTCCCCTTATCCCATTTTATTTGTGGTCGCCGCAACATGTCTTTTTCTTCTATTCATCTCATCATACGTCACTTCCTTCACATTCATGTTGTGTTTCACACAGTCCATCCATCTTTTCTTTTCTTACAGATAATGTAGTAAAAACAATAGTATAAAACCAGCTGTGTAAGATGACCATTCCTGCGGTCCCAATTGAGCTAAAAGCGTCGCAATAATATCGCAAATCCGACCAAAGTCACAATTATTATTATTACTCAATAGTCCTTATGACTTAGTGACTATTAAATTTGGTAGGATTCGCGATATTATCACTTTTATCGTAATTCGGACCGCAGGGCATGCGTCGAAATAGAATCATACCTTTGGTATTGCAGGCAACACCTCCTCTTGCTTGCTAGCCTTATTTTGAGCGAAGGTACTGAGTATTTCTTTGGCATCTCCCTCCGCAAACATGAGCTCATCAATAAGAGCCTCTTTTTCTCTAATCTTCTGCTTTTTGGCTTCTTGTTCCATACGGTTCAGTTCTGCTCTCCGAAGTTCTTCCATTTGCTTCTCTATTTCTAATATCTCTTCCAGTTCTACTTCTTCCCTTCCTGTAATGATAGTTGTAAATTATAGATTTTTATAGGCAGCCGCACAGATATAATTAAAACGCTTTTAATAGCTTCACTTGCAACTAACCAACTATGTAAAAAAATGTTGGCGGTTCAATTTGACCCACTACCCGGTTTCCGATTGAGCTGCACATTTTGTTTGGATAACAAAAGCGTTTTCTTTAGTTGTTTTTAAACTATAATATTTATTTTAATGTTTTTAATCATAACTGGTGGCCTGCAACCATGAACACTATGTTGTTGTGTCTGTGTTTTGTTATTTAATGATGGACAAACTTCAAAAAGAAGGTTCTCAATTTGAGTTGTAACTCCTGCAACATTTAAAATATGGTGGCATTTTAAAATTTTCTGTTGATGGGAGTAACATAAACCATTTCTTTTAAGTTTTGATAGTTACTGTCTGTTTCCCACGGTTTCCCTTGCAACGTAGAGAAACTTATTCAATCAGGACACGATCTGCGGTTTACGTGTGATTGAGTAGCAAATTCCACATTGCCTATTCATATGTCTATCATTCCAGTGTCTTATTTTTTGTGGCAAATAAATGATATTTCTTTCTTTTCATTTTACATTTATTATATTAGTGTTAAGGTAAGAAGCATTGTAACAGAGGTGTAACTTTGTTTATTCCAATTATGGTCAGCAAATTAGCACAATTTTACAGCTATGACTTGACAAGCAATTAGACCAACCTGATTTTCCAATCCAGTAGGTTTATGTAGGTAGTCAAGTAGTTAAAGAATATTGCAGTTACAATAAGAATAATTCATATGTATTGAAAATGATTTTCCTCATAAATTAAAAGTTTTTGAAGAATAAATGAAATTAGTAAGCCAAAAAGTTCGTTAAGTGACGAAACTCTGACATTTGTATTGTCGGATGCAGGCGTCCTGTTGTGATTAAAAAGTTAAATATTACCGGTAATGGCGGTATTCAAACTCACCTATTTTGACCTTATTTTTCATAATAATCTCCTTATTATCTTTTTTGTACTGTTCTATCCGTTTATTTGTACCAACAATATCTATGTTATTAGTTAGATTATAAACTATAGTCTCTATCTCCTCCAAATAGTCATTGTATTCCCGCAGAGATGCAAAATCTTCCTCTTTTTTATTATAATCCTTGAGCACCCGTTTTCTTATGTCAATTTCTTTCTCTACCATAGGATCTTCGAATAATTGGACTCTGAAATTACTGCGCCGTAAAGGCACATTGCAGTCTGGGCAGGAACCAGATCCTGAAATAAGCAAGAAATAGATAAATAATTATATCTATTAACAAGTGCATTTAGCACTGTAAAGTAATACATCATGTAATTTTAGACTAGCTAATAATAATAATAGTGCTCGTTTAATTTTTTTCCATATTTGGATCAAAAAGTGGGCAGTTAAAGAATAATACCAAAAATTATGCTACCATATTTTCTGATAAAACCAATTTGTTAGAGATTATTTGTAACTTTTAGTACACGTTTATTACCACAGATTACAAAACAAAGGGTTCATTGATATAATTAATGTTTACCTTTCAAAAACAGTAAATCAACACAGCTTTCACATAAAGCATGGCCACATACGTTTACCATCAACTTCAGAGATGGATTTCTATATTTCGTTGTTTTGCAACGAGGACAAGCTTGGTCGTCCATGTTTCTGTTTATTTTCGGTTGACAATTTCTCTGAAAATTAAGTTTTTTTAGTTAATAAAGTACGGCAAATATATTTTACAACATCTTCCGCCAAATTTCTCAAAAGCCGAATTTTTTGTCGGTTTGGCAATTTGACACTTGTGAGTTGACAGATTGTCAGGTCTTCGTTTTCTGTCGCATATCTATTTAAAAAAAGTTAAATATTGATAAATATGTTTCACGAATTAGTGAATTAATAATTAAGTATCGGGAATCTTCCAACCACTTTATGTGAATTACAAAATAAGGAATTTATTTTTACACTATCATGAAATAATGTTGTCAAATTTGATTTCAAAACGTAGTAGAGATGTAAATCGTTCTCTAATACGTAATATAAAATTATTCCGACCAATAGCAGTGAAGTAAACATTAATATGTAGCCAATAGCAAAATTTTATTGTGACATGTGCCTGCTGAAGTATAAGAAATTGAACATTTGGAAATGTAGAACAAATTGTTTTGTGTGTTATTTGAAAAGTTATATTTTAATGTTTTACTTTTCATTTTAGCATAGTAAATAGCATAATAGAATCAAAAAAATATTAGAAAATATGAATTTAGTTTTAAGGCAGGTTTTGACGAGACAGTCTTTCAGATTATGTGACAGATTTGCGTACAAAAGTTTACCAAAACAAATTCCCATAACCTCATCATGTCCTGTTATACAATTCCGAAATTATTGCGAAGACCGAGTGGAGGCCCGAAAACTACCGCAGCTTATGGAATTCCCGCCTATAGTGTGGCCTTCTTTGTTGAAGTTTATAAAAAATTGGATGTTTGCTAACTTCATCATCAGACCATATTTTGAACAAGAATTCAGCTTGAATGAGTTTATCGAGGCTTCCAAACATGCTGTTCAGGTATTTATATTTGCATCTGCTTAGTGACGATCGTTTAAATATAAAGAAAACATAAATTTTCAATATACCTACCCACTAACAAAAAAAAATTAGGTTAAGTATCCAGTACTCAAATAATTCATAACAAATACTAATAATTTACTATGACCAATATGCGAATAGAATACAATTACTTTGTCTCATTCACCAACAAACTTCATTTAGCAAGTCATGAACCAAAATACTTAATTATGAAAGGAACATTGTGAAATATTCTGACTGCCAAAAAATTTAACTAAAAATAGCTTTCCAGAATACACAACAAAGATCAACTACAATAATAATAATCATTGGTGAATAAACAGATTTTTTGTGCTGCATGTACTGTAGGCCAAAAAAGTGGTCTATCAATTTGTAAACTTCCTATCAAATGAAAATATCACTGAACTTGAAACTTCATTATTTTGAAAAGAGAATATAGACCGTTTTGTTTTATGGCCAAACAAATTGCAACCTTAGGGCGGTAGACCAATTCTTTTGTTGACTGTACATTATATTTATAGACTGTAATACTATTTTGTTTCATTTGGAGGAACTATTGCCATTAACGTCTACCGTCAGGTTGTTTCAGATGGGTTACAAAGGAGTGATTTCAAGTCTCTAGAAGGTTTAGTTGAGAAAGATGCCATCTCCGCATTAAAGAATGCAGTATCTAAGCTATCCGTGACGCAGAGGCAGCTGTTATCTATTGAAAAAGAAGACATATTTTATGCCTTCCCGTACCAGGTTTGTAAACTGTTTTTTATTTCTTATTTATGTCTGATTTTTTCTATCATTTTCCATAGGGTACTTCACCTAAAGAATCTAGCTATAGGTTCAAGTGGACCTCTACATAATTCAGGCATTGCATGATAACCATTTGATTAATCCATCCAAAGACCCAGAAGAATGCCAATCAAAATATAAAACTTAAAGCCTAGCCCAATATAATCGGCAGCATTAGCTTGGTCATGAGGGAGGGTCGATGAGTTAAGAAAGCGTATCTAGGTTAACCAACCGTACACGGACTGGCAGGTCATCACAGACACAGCTGATGTGACGTGGTGGAGGCAATCTGCAAGAGATTCAAGCCAATACATGCTAAACCATGTAAAATAGTGTTCTCATTTTGGAGGCCAAGACTCACTTCAAATCCCTGAACCAGAGGAGTTAGTCAACTAAATTGGTTAGTCATTTATCCATTAAAATTCCAGGTTGGTGTTGTGTTCGATGATGCGGACAAGCGCTGGGTGGAGATCACAATGTGCTACCATGTTTTGAGGGGACTCAAGAATATGAAGGAGACTGGTGATCTTCCTCCTATTTCATTAGGGTATGTATTCTGTTTTTATGAGCCTGCGAATGTTTACTGCTAAACATAGGTCTTGTAATAAATGTCTTCAATAGATAGTGGTAAACATGAGATCGTCTGGCACACCATGGGCAGTCAGCCTCGAAACCACCATTGGCTGACTGTTAATTGTTCCACTACAGCATAAGTGATTCCCATGTGATACCTAGCTTGTGTTGACTCTACAGGAAAACCGATTGAACAATCTTGTCAAAATTTATCATTTGCATATTATTACTACATATATCTTTGCAGGGGACCAGGCAACAGAGAAAGGTTCCTCACAAAAACATGTTTTGTTCGATTGGATAGATACCTACCAGTTTTACATGACTGCCCAAAAAAAGTGTAATTGGTGTTTATGTAACCTAAATCATAATTAGGTGCACTCTGAACATGATAATATTTAATCAGTTAAAACTTATAAACATTCCAAGATTAAAATATATTTGGGCTGAATATTTTTTAAAGAGTTAAGAAACTCACGTAGTTTCATTATTATAAAATATCAAATGATTGTTTCAGTGTACAGCCAGAATATCAGGACAAGATATTCATCCTAAACTACAGATTTATCAGAGAGTTTACCAAAGGCGTGGAGGACAGTTGGTGGGTGAACATTGTCAATCACTTCCAGCCTCACTCACTAATGAAGAAATATTAGATTGTTCGTGTTTGTGATATATGAAGCTTCAGTCAGTGTAAAATAAATGCAGTTGTATTGTTTTTAATGGTTTTATTTTCGTATCATATCAAACCTTATTATACTTGAACACTATACAGAATACAGCTTGTATATTTTTAGTATTAACCCAAATATCAAGCTAACCCACTACAGAGCTAAATTCCATTTTATTGGAAATAAAACACGTTAAACACCGGAACTCTGCCACGGCCACGGCATGCACTCATACATAACATTCCCTTCCCCTTAATTAAGAGAACCCTCACACTAGCGTCTTTCAAGCGTCAGCGGCTTGCCAACGCTCACGCAGCCTCGAGGCGACGCGACGCTAGGGAGGCGACAGCGCAACGTTTTTGCGAACAAGTATAATGCACAACGCAATCCCCTCACGGATTGACCCCGGGTCAGGCCTCCGTAATTACTTGCAGCTTGGCGTACTGTTTACAGTGCGAGGGGGGGCGTGGGGTTGAGTGCGAATGGTGGGCGGGGGTGGTGTGCGGTCGGAGGGCGCGGGTGCGGATCTAGTCGACTCACCGGTAACGAACGAATCAATATGAACTTTACTGAGGGTACAATTAAGTTCAAAATAGCTTACTTCACTCTGTTACGAAATAACCCGGGAAGCGTAAGCGCGCCGAGAGAGCCGTTCGAGCCAGCTTCGGGCGTGCCATAGATAGCATTCCTTCCTGATGTAATTTCATCCTCTCCTCGAACCGGTGTACTAATTTAGCGTACGAATCATTTTATTATTGCTATTAACTCTGAAGCGACGAAGTTGGTAGCCTAGCAACTCATAATTCCTCAGTCACATCTCACACGAACATTAGCCAAGGATGAGAGAAGGCCGCAACAAAAGATAAGCACCATTTTTGCCTAAATTCTAATTATTAGAATACTACGCAGTTTTCTTTATAATTTTGTGTCGCCTCCCGCAAGCTGCTCATTAGCGCTGCTGTGTCACCTATAAAACACAAACATTGATTTAGCAATAACAAGAAGATAAGATAATGAGCCAAGTGGTGACAGTATCAAACTAAAGGAAAAAGAAATAAGAAATAAGTTCCACAACTAAGTATTAAAGATAATCTTTGGCCAGGCATGTATGGATATAACTATTTCTATCTGCCAGCTTTCTATCTGTCAATTGGTCAGCTAAATGAAGTATACCTTAGGGGTTCCAGCAATAGGTACAAGCCGAGATAACTAGCAAGAATGAATTTGGGCCAAGGTTTCAGTGGCGCCCTCTATCTCAAAATCTCTTAGACCAAGATATACAGCGTGGTACTACTAGGCGAGTATCGGCTGTATACCGTAGCACGCAGTATAAACGCTTCATGTACCGGGTGCTACATTGGCCAACAGTCAGCCACAAACTGGGTTGAACCATAAGTATTCAAATAAAAACCCACCTGTAGTAGGATCATACAAAGATCTCTTCTCAATGCCACACTGCACTTTGATCGGTCTTTGCTTTTTCAATGACTTTTCAACATCTGAAACATTAAGTTTATTGATACGGAATTAGCTTAGGCTTTTTAAGTAAAATTAATGTAGACTTTTTAATAGAATATTAGCACAAACTTTTTAGTAGATTGAGCCCAATTCATCTGTACCTATTATGTTTCATTTGTAGTAGAAATTAGCTTAGATAATTTTAATAAATATTTTCCTATGACAAAATTTCCTACTATTTCTCTAGGACTGAATTAAAATTTAGATCAATTAACTCTGCCCATGCCGTCCATTGCGCCTCAACCAGTCTAAGTCATTTACTAGAAACTCTAGATTTCTCACCTTCATGTACTTTATCCAGCAAACTGCTTACATCCAAATCATCACCCAACCTCGTACACAACGCATTAACATACTGACTGGCCCCCGGAACTATCCTATCTGTATCACCTGTCTTCAGCTCGTACGTAACATCATTATCTATTGTCGTAGAGCATTCTATTTGTAGAACTTCATAGGCAGCTTGAGACGACTGTGTTGAGTAAGTGATGAGTAAGTTTTTGTGGGTAGTATAGTCTTCTACAGTGTGGATTGTGGCATAGATTTGTGGGTTAGAGTTCCTGAAAGAATAAGTGTGGTAAAAAATAATTTAAGATTTTTAAATTGCCTTTCTAGAGCTATGTAATGGCTATCTTCAGACTGTCAGCTGCAAACGATGCCAGTAAGAAAGAGGCTTGAATATGAATTTATGTAAATGCATTTTTTTTTTAATTTTTACCTGTCCAAATAGATCCTACACATGTCCATGATAAGAATGCCCAGATCAGGCTTGCACCTCGCCATTTCTTTCAGTACAAAGTTTTCAGTAACACAGTGTTCCAATTCAATGTTTTCTGGAGGACAGTCTGTACCCAGCATACATTTTGTGTTGCAGAGCTGGCAACCATGACCAGCATAGAAGAAAAAGCCTGCAAACATAGAACATGGGATATTAGAAACATCTGATTTAAGCCCAATTTTGAATATTGAATACCACATCATCGCAACCACTACAGCAATACTTGGGGATTGCTAGACATAATTATTGATTAAGACATTTTTCAATTCTTTTGTAACTCTTCAATTCTTTGGAACACCTTTATTATAATTTAGATTTATGAGGGCATTAATACAAGTGGAAATCAAATTCTGATCACACAGATGACCCACCTGAGAGGGCTCTACAGTTCTCAAGGGTTTATTCAATTTCAGAAACCCTCACCAGGCCAGCGTGTTGGACTAAGGCCGGTTGGACTGTAGCAAAGGGTGTGCTAACCTAACCCTTTCCATTCTGAGAAGAGGCCTGCATCCAGCAGTGGGACACTAATGGGCTGAATTCACTATTATAGGTACTTATATTTTAATCACTTGTACAAAAAACAATGACACAATAACTTTCATCTCACTTGACAAATCAAATGAGATGAAAGTCGTTATTTCTTATTTTTTTCATTGCTGACCATAGGCTCCCAAAAAACGATTTCTTTAACAGGAAGTAAAAAAAAATGTTTAGGTACTTACAATAAGAATTTTCTTCTAACAAATCAAAAATCTTTGTCAAAATAACTTTCAAATTCCCACTCGTAGTATTTTTTATTTTAATTACAATAAATCCTATGTTCTTCAGATGTGTGGCTAAGGAATCACAATCTATTGAAGGAGTAGCTAGCTTGGACAAATGCCAGTATTTATCATTAGCAATTAGTATAGCTACTTTGGACTGTGGCCGGTAGTATGTGGATATAGTTTTGACGCTCAATGAAGCAGTCACAAGTTGTTTATAGCGGTTGGTAGTAAGTCCAGAACGGTCCAATGTTTTTATGAGTGTTTCGCCTGGTTTATTTGTGTTGGTAAATGATATTCTGTAAATAAAGATAAAATCTATATGTGGGTAGGTCAATAAAGCTTATAACATCGATACATAGCCTCTAGTAACATTTTCTGAGATGTAAGTATGATTTCAAACTTACTTCAAATTGGCTAGTTTTGCTATTATTTCGCACTGTTGCAAACTCAATCCTAAAGCATTTTGATATTCTCTATATGATAAATTCTGCAGTAAAGACATTATTGTTATTTTATTGTCCCAATAATTTTATGTTGAAAAATACTGTTTTATTGACAGCTGTTTTTGACATTGGCTGAGCTGTTTTATGTACAATGGGTGTGTTCAGTTATTACGCCGGACGACGCTCGACGACGCGGGCGATCACACTAAACCGTTCAGTTATTTGAGCGAGCGTCGTCGGACGATCGCTCCGGTCACTCCGTGAAATAGGAGGGTGAAAGTCGCACTCGGTCGCACTGCTGTCAACCGACCAATGACTGTAGTCACATAGGATACAGCAGATATTTTGAAGTCGTTCGATTGGTCACTCGCGTAACACAGTTGTGGATTGCTCGAAGCCGTTCAATTATTCCCGATGAGCGAGCGACATTCGCCCGAGTGACTTTTGCACCGAAAACTGAATTACTGAACGTAGCCAATGTTCTTGGCTGAGCTGGACTCTGGCACAGACTACTTAGGGATACTACGTATGACTCTGGATTGCCGGATTGCCGATTGTTGTATTTTAGTTAGGGTTTTCATGAACGCATCCGTATTGTTATTGTCTATAACGTTCCATTTGAAGTAATTCAAAGTAAGTAATTTTTATGTCACTCTTTTTTATAGTACTCTCCAAACGTAATTAGTAATTAGATTTTGCTAATGTATTTCCTGATGCATTTATTTAACGCCATATACTACCATGATGGTTTAAATGAATTTAAACATCGGCCGACCGTTCCCTACTTGTCTAACACTTATACAGTAAACAGATTAACAGAAACGAACGAAAGAGAAACGGAACGAAATCTCAAAAATGGCGATTGGTGTCGATACGTCAAAATGGAAACCTAGAAAAATATTAGGAACACCGGCGTCAAAGTTCAGGAATATCCTGGGCGCAGGAGCATTAACTGTTGGATTAATTACTGGAGTGATATTTCAGTAAGTATACCTTTAATAGTCTATTTCTATAACTTTCATTTTTGAGGTTATTTAGGACTTCAGTAAACAAAAACGAGATAGAGTCCAAATTTCCAAATATTATTATCATACTCAACTTGCAGGAGTTCTTATAGTTCGCCTTATACCTAAGAAATAAAGCGTCCTGTTCTCTTTTATAATTATCATGTTTGTTTCATTCTATTATAGACTGTTTGGGTACAACAACCTTATTTTGATGTCTTTATCAGGTACCAAGTTATCTGATAGATGCACAGATAAAGTCAAGTCATTGGATTTTAATCAATTTACAATTTGGGTCATCACACTCCAGCTTTATCATTGAATACAAAGTTATATAATTTAAACTATTCTAATTAATTTCTAGTTTCGCTCCAGTAACGGAGAATTTACGTAAGTCAATAGAAGGATTATATGAAGACCCCATAGAGGAGGTAGAAAGAAGACTCATGATTGCCAGTGGCCTGCCAAACCGTTCTGGAGACACAATCAGAGAACTTATCAAAGAACGAGACAGACCAGATCGACCCGGCATATAAATATTATGAGCACAGATAATTATAGGTAATATTTATAATAAAATTATGTAGTGAATAAAAGAATCAATTTATAATGTGTTTTATTTTTTACCATTTCAGTGAATGCGTTAGGAGCAAATACTTTGTTGGTCAGACTCTTATGGATGAGAGTCTTTCAGACTTCCAGGAAGCAAAGTCAAGCTGCAAAGGTCCTAAATCAGTACAAAAACCTAATAGTAAGCCTAAAACTAGAAAGGTAACTAAACGCATCAAAGGTCAGAAAGATATAAGAACAGCGCTAAAGGGAAGGAAGAATGACCTAATATCTTATTCTAAGGATTTTGATAATGTATGTAAAAAGTCAGGTTTAGATGTAGATTCAGAACAACTGCAATTAGCTATAGCATTATCCAAATCAGTTCAGACCGAATCTATTAATAATCCTGAAAGTTCGCACACAATATCATCTCAAGAAAGAGTAGCAAAAATAAGGAAAACTTTACAAGAATATGGATTCAAAGTACCGGAAGCTAAAATAACTTCTAAAAAAAGAACTAAAAAGCATAAGAAAGAGTATAAACTTCTTACTATTACTGAAGAAGAGAGGAATCAGAAAATTACTGGTAAATATTCACAAATACTATTTGAGAACCTTGACAGTTCAAGATTTGAACACAATAATTCCAACAAACAAGATGCTGATGCTATAATTTTCTATGTAACTGCAAATATTCCATACAAATACATTAAAGATAACACCATATTCTATGTAAATAATTTAAATTTAGAGAAATCTATGACTAGTGGCTGTTTACTAAGGGACTGGTGTGATATTCCTGGACGACCTGAGAGTCCTAAGCTTTTTGATACAAACATAATGGACTTCAAAGAAATTGATTGCTCACAGGATGAGCTGGACGTCATACTTAGTGGGTCTATGAAGTCTATCAAAGATATTATAGCTACTAAACAAATTGAACATAAAAGCATATATAGGGAAAGTGAAATACCAAAATATTATGTAATTGATGATGATGAAAATAAACAGGGTAGTGAAGTTAGTGCAACTGAAACTAATAACAAGATCAATACAACAATAGATGATAACCTTCATCAAACAGGTGGAACTGCAAATAAATCGCCATTTCAAAAAGCATTTGAGATGAAATCACCTTTCAAAAAAGTGTTTGAGATGAAATCACCAGTTAGAAATATATTAGAAGGATCACCAGTAAGAGAGGTAATAGAGATTAAATCTCCTGTCAAAGTATTGGTAAATAGCAAACCCTTTGATCAAGAAGTTATAGATGTAGAAGCCCATAATAAACTTACATTTACACAAAACTACAGAAGCTGTTCCCCTGATATATTTGATGATGAAATATCATCTATAATAGAAGTCTCTAAATCAATCAATGTTTTGTCTCAAGAGCATAGTACAAAAGTATTTTCTGAAGATAACTTCATGGACTTAACTCAGGGTGCTAATGTATTATCACAAAATACGGAAAAAAGGTCTCAGCTATCTCAAAATATAACAAAGAGGAAATCTAATGATTATATGGAAATAACTGAATGTATAGTAGGTTCGTCACAACCAATACGCGAGGAATCAAAAGAGATAGATTTAACACAAAGTCCAGACGAGAAGGGTGCAATAATAGAAGAAAATCATAGTACTAATCTTGTTATTGATGCAGAGAATATGAGTATAACCCAGCCTTTAAATTTTAATGAACGAAACCCTAGTATCAATCAAGATATAACAGATGAACAAAATAAAACATTAGTTTTAAACCATCCAAAAAGTACAGATGCACATCAAACTCCAAAAGATAACATCGATTTAACCCAAAGTTCTAATGAAGATGATTATAAAATAACTGTAACAGAAGAAAATAATCAAATGTCAGGTAAAGAAGAATTTGAAGGAAGCATGGACTTGACTCAATCTTCAAATTCTAGTAATCACACTCATGATTTACCTTTAGTTGATGTTGGTTACTCACAAACTCAAAAGTCTTTAGATGATACAATAATTATAAACCAAGATGAATATTTAGGAATACTAGGTACAGGCAAGAAATCTATGGTCTTTGGAAATGAAGCAAACAGTCAAGTCTTTGATTTAACACAAGAAGTTAAAGATACTTCTGTAGAATATAACCCGAATCCTGTAATGAAAAGAAATACAGAATCATGTAGTAACAGCTTTTATGAAGATTTTGTGCATGACCACTCAGAAAACACTGAAAACAGTAAAGAATATGAACTAGAAATTGATCGTTCTAAGGAGCATAACAATAGTTCTCATAATACTAAAAGCAAAGAATCCAATGATATAGATTTGACTCAAGGTTCGGATACATCTGAAGAAATGTTTGCCTCTCCAGGACCAGGACCAATCATACAACTTCAAAATATTCCCAAAAGTAGTAGTCTTGGGAAAAAAGATGATGTTTCTATAGATTATGATGAAATTGTAATAGACGATAATATCTGTGATAAAGATAACTTTGATGAAAGTGAGAATAATAGTCTAACGTTAAAATACGATTCTTCCAAATCTGAGCTTTATAATGATGTAGAAATTGTAGACGCAAATAATGAACGTGATATTAGTTCAAGTCAAAATTCTGAAGTATTTAACATCTCGGATAATGAATTGGATTATTCGATGCACAAATCAAGACATGATATTCCAAGAGACAATTTTGATTTCGGTGGCATTTCTGTTCTAAATAATGTTACTAAACTTAGTTTAAGAAAATCTCTCAGTGAAGGAAATTATAGTTCTGTAGCTGCAAATAAGAATTTTACTATGGAAGACAGTTTTCTTCCTGATGTTTATATAAAGAAGACTGATAATAAAAGTAAAGATACCGTTCAAATTGATACACAAGTATCTAGTCCTTTAAAAGTACATGAAGTATTCAATAATAATAATGGTGTAATTGCAATACAAACTCCTAAGAATAGTGATTATATTTTCAAGACAGACAATGTTACTCCTATGGTGGATTACGCAACAATGTCTACGCCGCAGAGGAATAGTGAACTAGATAAATATGGATTGAAACCTTTCAAAAGAAAAAGAGGTAAGATTTATAAAAGTTATGTTTTAAATAAATATTACAGTTTAAAAAAAACTAAAGAAAACGCTTCTGCCATCCAAACTAAACGCGTGTGCAAAATTTCAGCTCAATCGGAAACCAGGAAGTGGGTCAAATTTAACTTCCAAGATTTTTTTACATGGTTAGTTACAGGTGAAGCTAATAAAAGCGTTTTAAAAAGATGAGATTTGTCTAGCTTTTGCTTGTCATAATTTGTGACGCAACTTGATGGAGGCATGGATGATCCAGCAGTGATTGATTAGGCTTTTTATATGAATGACCCTAATCACAAGCGGCCGCGGGCCTTGAGAATTATGAAAGTCTGTATTTAGTCAGATGAGGGATTATCAATAACACAGGTAGATTCTACTACCCATTTAACTTATATCTCCTCTGTATCTTTATTCATACTACCGGATTCTGATAAGCTGTTCATATATCTGATAATTTCAAATTTCAACTGCCAATCATATCTTGTCAGCTCGCCATAAGTTAGCCTTTGCTAAGTTCACACATTGATAATTTCAGCCATACAAATCCTCACGCACATTTACAACCAAACGCACCCGACAATACAACAATTAGTTGACGAAGAACTACCGTCACCTTCAAAGAAACCAAGATATGATACCAACACTCAGGACTTTACACCTAAGAAGCTGATAACGTCGCCTAAAACTTCGCCTACAAAGAAATTAAGCCAAGATCTCATACTGACTTCTCCTGGGAAACTGTTTGCCAATAAATCCCCTCGTAAAGCGTGTTCCCAATCTCCAAGAAATACTGATAGGTTAAAAGGAGATAGACAGAATATTAGTTCTCAATCTCCTAGGAAAAATGAAGAATTAAAAAGAGATGGACAGAATTTGAGTGCTCCATCTCCGAGAAAGAGTGGAGAAAAGGATACAGAGTGTGTTTATGAGGTAACTAATGAAGCAGCAGTTATAAGGAGCATTGAGTGCTGTCCGGATGATTGGGTGTTTCAGAAGAGGGAGAAGGCCAAGGTAGGTAATAAATAAATAAAATAGGCGAGACAAATTGGAAACCTTTATAAAAGGTTGGACCGCGAAAAGTGAGACAGCATCGCTTGATAATAAAGAGATATCGAATTGTCTAGAAGCTGTCTTTGCTGAAGCTGATTTCGTTTGAAACTTAAGGCAAAGTTTACTTAAAAAACAAAAAACTCCAGAAGCCTCAGCTGCATCTTTTTCATATCCATTGAACACTGAAAAAAATAATCGAATCCTAACCTTTTTTACTTTTCAAAGCTTTTCACGAGTTTCTTAGGCAAAGCTAGGAACGGGTGGGCGAGAGAGGTTGTTTGTGGATATACCCAAAGCCAAAATATAAATAAAACCCATATCTTTACAATAGAATGGCCAAATCGGGGCTCATTTCTTTGTGTAAGAGTACTTCTATGGCAAAAATTTATATCTACAATAATCCACAGGTACATTCATGCCGCGTTCCGCTCCACATAGCGTTCCACAACTACGTATCAAGTCGCCGAACTTTGAGAGAAGCGATACTAAAGTACGAGCCAGTCAATATCGATGTTATTCACAAAGATCTCGTTGGGTATGGGCATCGTTATGATCCTAAGGTAAGACAATACTTTTTTCTACCCCCAAACTGTAATTTGTTTATTACGAAGCCCTAAACGGTGTGTACTATCCTTACAATGAAAGGCGAAATACAGGCTATGCCTACTTGGCTTCCGAAAACTTTTGTGTATACACCTTACCCTAACCATTATAAAAACAATGTACACAGGTACTGGTTTTTGACAAAAAATACTTTCAAACATTATACCAGAGATGTAATAGATATTAAAATTAAAATAATACCATAACCTTAAATATTACCTCACGAGTTACCCGTGTAGTAAAGAATACTCATTTATCATACAAAGAAGGTAATTATGTGCATAAACAATAAAATATTATATTCCTTGTAAATATAAAAAATAAGCAGTAGGTACTTGATATCTTTATTTGATTTCTTTGTCATGTGTATGTGTGTACATAAATAATAAATAAATTATAAGGCGCCTACTAATCGAAGGCATTCTTTGGCGCTCTTTCGCGACTCTCTCTTGAGCTTTCGTTTACAAGCAAAACAAACGGTAATGTTGCTAGTTTCAATGTCTTCCCTGCAGGAAGTTAGGTGTTTTGTTACGTTCGGATCCACACTGCGTGTGCATCTTTATGTAAATTATAAAAAAAAGAGATTAATTTAAAAATGAAAGTTTGTGAAAGGACCTGTTTATTAATAATAATTTTATATTCGTTATTTCATTACAGGATCTCCTAAAATTCTTGGACAAGAAATGTATAACAGTAAAAACAACGGATAACAATTCCCGAAACAATAAAAGATAACACGTACATAATCATGAAAATTATTTCAATTATGTGAATATTCAAATAAAGAACATACATTTTATTTACATCTCCTGTGTTTACAAACTCATTTTATTCGACACGCCATCTGTAAGTTGTGACGTCATAAAAGTGGCCATGGTTATTAATAAAAAAAATCTGTGAAATCACCATTACAACTATAAGCCAGGAGATCTTATAAAATCACAAATTAAGATTCAACCTTTTAGGTAAG
The DNA here is from genome assembly GCA_932294325.1 of Allophyes oxyacanthae. Taxonomy (NCBI): domain Eukaryota; kingdom Metazoa; phylum Arthropoda; class Insecta; order Lepidoptera; family Noctuidae; genus Allophyes; species Allophyes oxyacanthae. The sequence continues at coordinate 6,138,685 of OW028633.1, read as the reverse complement.
TATAAACATAAGGTACAAATACCCACAGAATATAAAAAATAGGAGGAAGTGGCATTGGTATTTCTACAAGAACTGGTTTCGCTTAAGTCACAAATTCACAACTCATAAATGCCTCTAAACCTAGGAACAGAGCAGTCACATTAAAAAAATAAATCAATGTAATAACGCGAAGCTAAAATCCAAACCATTATGAAGTTTGCGTAACTCCGCATAATTATGGGACACTCGCTCCGCCTACTTGCCTATTCCTCTTGTTTTATATTCCATGGCAATACCTGCAATACTTACATACTAATATTTAGGCATAACATAGTATTCGGCTGCGCTACGAGAAATGGAGGGTCATTCCATAGTGACGGGTGGGACATTTTGACCCATTTTTTGATACACTTTTATATTTCTAGGCGATACCAAAGTATATATTACATTATGTAATGTATGATAGTATTCCCAGATAACTGTTTCATATGATAGTGCAGTTAAAAAACTAAGTTTTTTCCTTTAAGATAGTTAAAATCACTGATTTCTAACTGTGACGGGTGGTACACGAAAATCCCTACCATCATTAGATACATGTGGTTGTCAATGAAATTCAGATCAACTAGGCCAATTTCAGCCTTTATTTTGGATTAGTACGATAGTTGAATAATGTTGCTATTAATATTTCGAAAGAAATATGTAAAAATTCAAGTCTATATTTTTTTATGAGCCTTTAAAATTGTGACGGGTGGGACATGGATTTGTGACCGGTGGGACGAGTAAGCAATTCAATGAATAAACTGCCAAATGTGTATCGGAAAAAGCAAATGCTCGTCTTGTGCAGTCATTATAATATTGTTTGAAGATAATAGTTATCAAAGAAATGGAAAAATCATACTTTATTTCAGTACAAAGATTTTTGACAAAGTTATTTGTGCGGTTTTCTAGGAACATATAGTATGCAGCCAACTCATTGATAACTTGGTACACCATATCTCTAAAACTAATGAATAGAAGTTTTTCTAAACTATTTTAATTGTAAATTCTATTCTTTTCAAATCAAGACCTTCATTTCAGCCCATTTCTGTCTGTCCACAGATCTCTAGTTAAATATCTTTTGTAATTCATCCTTGTTCACTTTTAATTTCTCTTTCGACCTTGGTTTTTCGTATTACTTGTCCTCTTTTATGGGGCTATAAATCATTTTTTAACAAGACTTACGTATCTCATCCAAAACATGCAACTTAAAACAAAAATTAAAATAATGACACTGCACAGTTAGAAGAATAACGTAAATAATAGGATAATCTGACTTAAACATATTTTTTTGTTATTATAAAGCATTTACACATTGTTGTTTCAATTTATTAAAAGCAATTTATATTGCATACTAGTTAAAATCCGGATTATAGTATGTTATATACAAAAAAAAGGTTCTATTTAACTTTTATGAATTTTAACACCCTTCCAGTGACGGGTGGGACAGTAATTCAAAGCTTAATAACTCGGTTAAATTATTGAATTAGGTGTCAAAAGTAATTTTAATGGTTAGGTTTAATGGTAATTGTTACTTCTGGAAAGTAATTAATTGATAGCTTTTATAGTTTTTGGTTGAATTAAACTAATGCATGTTTTCATGGGACGGGTGGGACAGAAGACATTGCTCACTTCAAGTAGCAATAATTTAAAAAATATTATACTTTTATTGATTTTTTCTGCTTCAAACACAAGATGAATAATGTGTCTATACTAATATTACACATTAGAATGATTGCTTTAAACAAAATAGCCAAAAAAGAGTTGCCAATTTCGTTTAAATAAACATCACATGATTGTGGGTTGAGTGTCAATGTTCAGTTAAGAAAAAAATATATATTGAGAGTTTTATTAATGATAATTCATATTGTTCCATCAACTATGATCCTTATACTATACTTTGAGCCTAACAAGTAATTGAATATAGCAAGTTTACTTTTTACTTGTCAGGTGTCATCTTCCATGGAATGACCCTGGAACTAAACGGTGGTTCCACTAAATAATGTACTAAACTGCATACTCTTTCATTGTTAACTCTCCCTTACTGCTTGTATCTACAAGTATAATTCTACTGCTTCTTTAAATGCATTTAGAAAAATAAAGTTAATTACACAAGGTCCTACCTTTCTAGTCCCGATCCCTTTAAGGAGTTGTACTCAGCATTATGAACAACTTTTACTAAGGGACCAACCATGAAATTGCGGAAAATATCTGCTGTTTCATTCCAATGGAGAATGGACGACACGGTTGGCGCAGTGGCTAAGCGATTAGCTTTCTGCGCTAGGTGCCGCGGGTTCGATCCCCGCACGGAACAAATATTTGTATGATCTACAGATAGTTGTTTCGGGTCTGGTTGTAACTATGTGTATTTCACATGTATGTTTGTAAACTGTACTCTCGATACAGGAGAAATCCTAGTGAGGAGCAACGTTTTAAAAAAGAAAGCAAGAAATCTTTTTTTTTTTTTTTGAAGTTGCGGTTCTTCCCCTAGTACAAGTTATTCATAATGATTAGTACAATAACCTCGTAAAGGGATCGAGAGTAGAGAGATAGGAGCTTATTTGCGACATACAAGGTGACTCTGTGAATATCATATTATTAAAATATTCGAATAAATACATATTTTTATAATATCTGGCTATGGTTCCTATTCATATTCATACCAATATGGTATGAATATGAATGGGCTATAGCTTCATATTGTCATAAAATACTATTTTATTTTTTTAATATATTACTATATTATGGTACATTAATATTTTGCGAAGGAAAGTTATCAGTCATTCAAGATTTTAAGATTTTATTACCCAATAGTATTTTCATCATAATTTTATAATATTTGTGATAGCATTCTATAGTGAATTTTACTAACAATATTGTTCTAAGTAAGCTATTTTCGCTACATTATGCAACATCTTATATTTAACAAGTCCATTTACATTTAAGTATATATAAATAAATATTTCTGAGTGGAAAATAAGTCGTATTACAAAGGCACACTATGCCGTAAAATGACTAATACAAGATATAAAGTCTATACAAAATAGACACTTTGAAAGAGACTAACTTTTTGGATTACTTTCTGGTATTTGTAGCACTTTTATAGTTTTTAAAGTATTGAACACTAGAGGGCGATTGAAATTTCTTTTTAGGTCCTTAAGTTTTTTGTACCACCAAAATACAAGCATACGGCCCGCCTGATGGTTAGCAGTTACCGCAACCTATCAACGATTGCAACAGCAGTGGTATCACTCGTCCGTTGCAGAGAGACTGCCCCTGACGGTACTTAAGTATAGTTATCGCAAAACTTTATGAGTTCTCGGAAGTTGAATGCGAGTGGCTGCGCAGTACGCTTATTATAGGTGCTAGAGGGAGAGAGAGAGAGTTCAGAGCTCAGTTCAGGACTCAAAAAGATTTGCGCGTACTATACGTCGGGCGCACCCTATGCTAATCTTTCCACTTTCCATGTCAGCGTTTCATGCTTACACGACTGGAAAAAGGTGCCTAAACTTCTTAGTTCAATCCTTCAAGACCAATCTATGTATTCTATTTTGCCTATTTCTGGCAACCCTATTTAAAGGCATCCAACCTTATAAATAGTGCCACAAACTAATCTGACCCGGTGACCAAAATTGGAATTAACGTCGCTACAGAACAAAAATGACTTCAAAAAGCTTCAAAATGTCATTTTGTAGGGAGATGACATTGGTAAAAGCGACGGTAGCGACGTCCTGACCGGGTCAGATAAGTTTGTGGAACTGTAGAAGTGTTAAAAATCCGAATCAATCCACAAAGCTACTTCAATTTCAATGTATGTATGATATTCACACCTTAAAACTAGGATCTATGCTAAATGTCATTTCTTTAGTAAACCTGCTTGCTGTATAACTTGTCTCGTTGCATTGTTGATGTGCCTGAATCTGTCGGGGCCTAGTTGTATACCACCATACCTGGACAAAGAAATAATTGATCATTTTGGAAACAGAACAAAGTGATATGCCCTTAATATACTAACAACCAAAAGAAGGCAGCTAGGATAGAATGGATATAGCTGAGGACCGAGTGCTGTGACACAAACATGCTAAACTGACTTGATTTTATATCTCATTCATAATGTAAGACATAATCAGCCAAATGGAGAATGTCCTGCAGAAAGCAGCTGCCCATTGAGTACACTTCTATACTGGATTCGGGTGGTAGAAGATCTAGCAGCCTGGGAAAGGTCTATGTCCAGCAATAGTTTGCTAAAGGCAATATGGAATACTTTTTAACCCCCAACAAAAAAGAGGGGTGTTATAAGTTTGTAGTGTGTATCTATGTATCTGTGTATCTGTCTGTAGCAACGTAGCTCCAGGACGGATAGTCCGATTTCGATGCAGATTATTTAAATCGAAAGCTAGTTTAATCGGGAATCAGCTATGTTTCATGAAAATCTGTTCAACTGTTCAAAAGCTACAGTTCTTTTTTTAGTTGGAATCTGGAGTTTTTGACGGTTAGGTTATTGTTTATCTATGGAAGACATAGAATAATAAATGTTTGTTCATCTTACCATCGTGATACAACAACTAGAGTATTCTTTTGGTCTAATATCTGCAGTAAATGTAACATTCGGCCGCCAGCATGCGCTTCACCGTCGTCGTCACAATCCTGCAGTATGCTTGTGCCCTTAGCCGTTTTACGTTCTATGCGGTAGGCGTACATGTTGTGTGTCGCGTTCAGAATCTTTTTGTTGAGCTTCAGCTTTGTTAGGACAGCACTGGAAAATTATTGAATAGGTTAATTACATACTCATTTTCTTACCAATTTATTCTAGTCCCAATACCTTTTAGGGGTTATACTCTTCATCATGAACAACTTTTACTATTGGACCAACACTGAAATCGCGAAAAAAGAAACAGCTGTTCCATACAAATATTCAATATTACTCGACTAAATAAATGTATGAAAAAGCAGTTTTTTTTTTTTTTTTAATACCTCTTTGGTCCCATAGTAAAAGTTGTTCATAATTATGATTAAAATAACTCTATAAACACTAGTATAGCTCAATATAGTGGAACTACTAAAGGATACAATAATAGAGAGCTTTGATGACAAGATGTGTACTAACTCTTCCAACTAGGGCTGGAATTCTAACTTACTGTACCATAAGGTGGAATAATTAATAATTTTTCCCTCCACCTACTTGAATAAGTGTCATTGTTGACCTCCAGAGCTGGAGCAAAACTATTTTAGTCTTGAGAAGCATAGCTGTTTTTTTTAAGCATTGCCAGTTATTTTCAATCCAATTTCACTAGTTTCATAGTTAGGTAGTTTGATTCCCTAATTAAGCTCCCGAGTTTAGTGTGGTGAGGAACCACAAAGGTTCTCAATATACCATTCTTGCTACTTACTTGACATCATCAGTGCAGTGTACTTCAGCCGCATGACCTTGGAAAGAACTCTTCCTATCCATAATCACTTCACCGTGTGTTATGTCAGGACAGTTGATATCTAACTGAAAACAAAATAAAAATAATTATGATAAACAATGTCTGAGGTCAGTGTAATCTTAATTATCTAAATTACATAATGGTATCCCATTCACAGAGGCTAGTCAACATATGGTTGTCCCCAAATGTTCTACAGTGGAAAACTGGGTAGTCTGGACTACCTCAGTTTTCCACTTTAGAACATCAAATTCAAGTAGGACATGTCTGAATATAGGGAGCATTTTTGGTTGTTTTAGGGCATCAAACACTCTGTACACAACACACTTCCATTGACGCCGATACCACACTGAGTTCAGGTGAGCTGATTAGCACAGTTTTTAACCCCCAACAAAATAGAGCGGTGTTATAAGTTTTTAGTGTGTATCTATCTGTGGCATAGCAGCTATTAAAGGGATGGACCGATTTCAATGCAGTTTTTTTATTGAAAGCTATTTTAATCCGATATATTAGATTATTAGCTATGTTTTATGAAAATCTGTTCAGCCATTCATAAGTTACAGCTCTTTTTCTAGTTGAAGTCAGGGTTTTTTGATGGTTAGGTTATAATGTACCACTTGAGGAGTGCATAATTATCCTATCTACAACCTTTTACTTATATAATTGGCCATGGCTGGGTTGATCATTATGCATAGCAAAGATTAGTGTTAGAAAAAATTACAAAATGCACAAAACTCACCAAAGCTAAATCTAGTGATTCAACTGCAGGTGATTTTATTTCAGTTTTCTTCTCCACTGGCTTTATTGCTTGCAATACTTCTCTTATTTGCTCCACCCATTGAAATACAACATTTTCACCTTTGTTTTCTCTGAAAAACAATAGTTTTATTATAGTACCTATGCCTCACCACAGATAAATATATTTGTGACCCGATCTGAATGAAAATATCTACAATAATTTAATCTTTGTTGGAATGTTGGAAAATACTTATAGATAGTAACTGTCATGATCATCACCGACCTGTTAGCATCAGCTCTTACGAGAATGCTACTGCCCATCAATCATGTGCGAGTTAGGACAACCATGTCTTGGGAACCACAAGACTACTGAAATTTGTCATAAGTACTTACAAGCAGACTTCGTCTAAAGTACTATGTAGCTGTGTTTTAGCTTTCCTGTCCATCCAAGGCGCAGATAATTCGTATTTAGGCGGCGCGAGCGAAGGATAGTCATCAGGCATTGTCACATACAGCCTTACTTCATTTTTATTCTCCTCTATCCTGATGCTATACGACCTTGTTACTTCGCTCTCTGTGATCCAGTCGTCACCATAGATAGAACTCAATGCTTCTACTTCCTCTGCCTGATAATAACAATATTGGAATAGAAAATAATAACACGATAGAATGCGAACGAAAAGGATCGAAGGAGGAAGGCGTTTGTGTTGATATGACGTACCTGTTTAGTTAAATTGTCCGTTTCCATTGTAAGTTTGTTTGATAATTTATTAAAATTCTGTGGAATTTTAGAGAATTTAAATAAAATTCCACGCACATATGTGAGACAACATTCACAACAGTCAATTGTCAATGTCATTCAAAAATCAAAATTGACATTGACATTTGACACACTTTACGTGGCTGCGTTTCATTTTATGCAGAACCGATACCTAGAACGTTGCGTTTTGTTTAACTATATGGTGGTGGCGGACCAACACGGAGGACAACGATTGGACCACAATGAACTGACCGCAGCAGATCAAAGAACCAAGGATTTTGCGAGAAAGTTTTCAGACAGCATAGCGAATGAACGATACATAGATTTAAAATTTCGCTAAATCTATGGACGATATCTCTAACAATTAACCCTTTGTGTTAGATGTAGAAATTAGACTTTTGTTCAAAGGCTTCGTTGACTCGAATTACTGTCGGATCATTTACTATTTAAAGAATCCCCGCAAGTGTAAATCGCTCTACACCCCATATAGCTTCCTGACTAATCACAAAACTTAGAGAAATAACTTTTTTCTATTGCAAATTATTTAAGTATAGAGTAGGTAACACATTCCAATAACCATTAGTAAATCCGACGCCTAGGTACACTACATTCAAATTACATTTGAAATTAAAATGAACCTTCGATTCCTAATAACCAGGTAAGTTCTAATTCCCTAGAAATGTCGCATGAAATGACTAATTCTGAGCAAAGCAAAGCAAAATCTATGAAATTACCAAGTTTCCGGTCGGTAGCATATTTCCATAATACATCTATTACACTCAATTTTGCATATTGGAGGGGTTATTACGCATGGCATAATCTTATACCCCTGCGATTAAGAATGGTGTAGGTAGGTAGGTAAGTATATTTTTTTTATAAAACAGCAATAATTCAGTGCTCAATTCTCCTCTTCGAGATACTTACCAATTTAATTAGGTACTCAATATTAATTGTGTTGTCGTTGGCTCCATGTCAGTAGGCGCTCAATTTTAATTAATTGCAATATAATTTTGTACACAGCGTTTGCAAGGCAACCCGTGAATATTTTTATAGAAATAAAAATTCGGATTTACGGCTAAGCATTCATTCATCGTCATCGCCAGCGCATGGCTTGGAGGCGCGTTGTATGTGGTCGCGATCGTCATTTTTCATTCCGAAGTACTGATGTACCCCCCCCCCCCCCCCCCCCCCCCTCATATTGAATCCCATGATAACGAGGAAGATCAGTGTAGGTACCTATTAGGTACCATCTACCCGGCACAAAACCAAACCCCGGGCTGCTACTGACTTTTCATACAGGAAAACCCGAGAATCGAACCTAGGTAATATCTACCTCACACTCTGCACATACGCCTAGGTATATAATCATGTTATATCTACCTACTTTTGTGCATAAGATGACCTCGCATTGTATAGGCTTTCCGTACAAGGAGAGGTCCTATCGATATATCATATCGTAGGTACGTATGTACTAGGTAATTCTTAGGTACCTATTTTTAACCCTCACCAAAAATGACGTGTGTTATAAGTTTGTAGTGTGTATCTGTCTGTGGCACTCGTAGCTCCAAAACGGATGAACCGATTTCAATTCAGTTTTTTTATTGAAAGCCAGTTTAATCGGGAATCACCTTAGCTATGTTTCATGAAAATCTGTTCAGCCGTTCAAAAGTTACTGCTCTTTTTCTAGTTGGAGTCGGGGGTTTTTGACGGTTAAGTTATGAAATGAGTAAACAAAAGTTTTAATTTGTATTTGGTTTATTGTGCCATTTCATAAATAAACAACTACTGTGATTACAATTATGTACAGATAAGACTTACTTCAGTAAAATAACTATCTAAGTTGCTAAGGACATAAAAAGGAATGATTAATATTATTTACGAGGAGGATATCACAGAATCATAAATATTTTTAATTATTATTTAATTACGTAACTAATTATTGGGCATAAAGGTGATTGTCACTAGATATTCGTAAATATTCAGAATCTCAAGAAAAAGATTTTGAAGAACTAAAACTTTTCTTTGCCCGCAATCTTAAAATAAAAAATATGTAACTGTCAGGTCGTCGCTGTGTTCTGAGGCCTACCACGAATGTTTTTGACATAATTATCTATCGTAACGTCAACGTAAGCAAACTTTTAATCCCGTTGAACGTTTATACATGCAGTATTTTTAGATTTTCATGAAACAATGTAAAATTGTAAAATTAAATAAAAATGCGATAGAACTAATGTACTTTTCATTAATAAATAAATTCGCTTACGTTAACGTTAAAGTACGTCAAAAACATTAGTGGTAGGCCTGTTTCGCCATGAAAGACAAATAAGTGATGGTGCTGTGGATCGATTTTTACTCTTTCTTGACCGACAGATAGGTTCCTATATCGCCAAGAAATATCAATAATGAAAACTGATTAGCCAGATAATTTATTTGCACAACATTCTAGTGGATTGCAATCAATAGATTAGATATCTAAATTGTGTCCAGGGTCTAGCCAACGAAACAAGCAATAAAAAAGGCAGCAATTTAAAACAATCTGGAGTTTTACTCACTCACTATACACTACATAACGGAGTTGAAATCTATTATTTATTATTCGAGGAATATTAAATACTCATAAATAGTATCAACTCCGTTTATGCAGTGTATAGTCAGTGTTGAAAGGTTCAGATTTTTTCAGACACTACTTTGCGTCGCTTGGGTATATTTCTGTGCAGGTTTTTCTCCGATAAATATTTTTTTACTTGCTAGTAACACGATACGTACAATCACCTTTTTGTAAATATATAATTTAATTAAAATATCTAATTATTTATAACTATTTTTCTTACAGTTAACTTAAAATACCAACAAAATAATAATTTATTACAACATTATATATTTATTAATTAAAAAATAATTTTACGGTACGTTTTAATCTGTTTTAATCATTAATATGGACACGTAAATCTAAAAACTATCATGGCATTAATTATTTACAATTTATTCTAGTTTTAAACAAAGTCAAATATGAACAGTGAAGTCGAACAATCGAATCAATAGAGTTTGTTTATAATGTTTTTATGATCCATTCGATAGATGGCGCTGTCAGAGCTGTGATGGATGTCAGAAAACTTTCTAAGGTAGGTACCTATTAATCTAAACAATTTATTTACAAGTATCAACATAGCTATTTATGAAGATTAGGTATGACACACAAAATAATGTCCAATCTTTATGTTATTTATACACTGAAAAAATTATATCTAGTAGGTAGATACTGTTGACAATGTGTGTTTTTTTTTAACTGTATTTTTTAACATAGATTTCAATTTCCCGCCTTAATCTCAGAGCTGGCAGATTCAGAAAAACAATCATTTGACACACCACTCTGTACGGAACAAAAACTAGCCGGCGAACTTCTGTTGCTCACATCCTGGCTATTCTCTATCATACTCCCACTTGGCTGCCTCAGAAAATTCTGGAAACCAATAGGATTCACATTGACCATTTTGTCCGGTTTTTTAAGAAGCTCCTCTATGGAATACGGGTTCTTTTTCTTTTCTTTTTCATGTGACTTTTGTTCGTCGTCAACATCCGGCCTGTCAGTGCTATCATCACTTGCTTCAACGGAGATGTGTTCCGAATTTTCTGACTTGACGTCATCAGGGTTTATTCGGTTTAGGAGATCATTGTGCAGACTTAACGCGTAGGGGGAGAAGTTTTTAGAATCATGGTAAGGCAACATTATTCTTTGCCATGGATTTATTGGGTATGGTTTTAAGAGTCCCTGTGCTTGGACTTGGTTGGCTAAAAGCCAGGATGTAGCGAGTCGTCTGTCGTACAGTTGTGATGGGTCTGTATGCTGTGGTGGGGGCACCCTGCCGGTGGAGTGCGCGAAGTAGGGGGAACCCTGCTGCGTTGGCATTGGAGTGGGAGGTAAAGAATTCTTCATTGACATGTATTCCATGACGTTTGGCGGTAAATCCGGTGGTGCGTAGGATTCTGTAAAATAATAGAGAAATGTTTAATTATTATGATCTTAGTCACCGAAAAAAAACGTTAGAACACCAGCGGTTCTAACGCGTAACTATAATGGTAATGAACATTGACTCTGGTAATATTAAACTTCAATATGATCGTAAAAGACTAAACTGTGAGCTACCTTGTGAAAAAATACCGATCATGAAGATAGGAGTCCCATCATCATGATCAGTAAAAATTGACAAAGTAGCTCGAAGTTTAGTCTTTCACGATCGTAATGAAATTTATTACCAGAGTCGATGTTCATAACCATTTTAGTTACGCGGTAGATCCCCAATTTTTTTTAGTCAATAGAGTCTATCGCTTGCCGTAAAATATAAATGTACAAGAGGACTCAAAAAAATGGTTACCTACACCTTATCTTTTGTTTTCGGCTTGGACCAAAAATGATGTTGGGAAGTTTAGCATTTAATAAGATTATTATGAGCATTTATTACACACAAGGATATGGGCTGCCAAATAACTTTATTAATTTCTTCCTTTTGTTTATATTGGTGTTTGATAAAACACCTTTAACTTTGTATAATGGCCAACATAACTCAAATATGTCGCAACAAAAATGCTCCTACACTTAGACGGACCGGATTTAATGTCTTATAAATATGTCCACATAAGATGTAGTGTAATTAAATAAAAAATAACTTTTTATGTTCCTAGAAACTTCCTGACACCTGTCTGTTTGATGCCGAGAATTTAAGCCTATCTGCCATTAATTAGATAATTAATCCGTTTATTTTTAACTAGCCGTTTATGTACGTTCTTTATTTGAATTTGATGTTTGAATAACGTTCCATTCACGTTCTTTATTTGATTTTGATGTTTGAATAACGACTTTAATAGTTGATGAAGGTGTTAATGATTTTACTTCTTTGATGAAGCGTCAAGTTAGTGATGATAGTTGTGTTAAGTTGTAAAACAGCGGTAGGCTTTATCAGTAAATTGTGTTTGTTTATAACATTTTTATGTTTACATTCTGGCCGGAAATAGAGAGTTTTTTTTATTTAACCACCAAAGCTTGCTTTGAAGTTTACAATTCTTTTCTGTTGTGTCGAGATAAGCACTGAAATTATAGCTATTTACCGCAATGACATTTTACAATTAGACGCGTTGCCCGCGCTTTATATTGGCAAGATAAATGCAAGGTAAATGCCCTGCACCGACTGAGAGAATAAGCATGCAGCAGCTAATGCCACGTAACTAAACGTCAAACTGTATAATTATATGTACTGATAAGGTTGTCTGGTAGAAATCGCCACGTGCGATAAGACCGCCCTTTGTACATTTCTTTTTCTAATTACTGTATCTTTTCTTCTATTACTGGTGTGCAATAAAGTGTATTGTATTGTATTGTATTGTACTGCTATGTAGCTATAGTAAAGTTAACGCCATTTTGTAATGCATTAATGTTGGTGTATGACCCGTCTAATTGTGAAATGTCATTGATTTACCGGTCACTTTCCAACTTATTTGTCTGCTTCATTATACAGCACCTATTGTAACATGTGACATATATTTGACAAATAAGTCGCATTGTAAGTTATATTAAACAGGGTCCAGGTCCTCACCATGTGCACTCCTAGTATCATCATCGCTCCACGCCAGCCCGCTGTTCCTCAGGATCCTGTTGACGCTGGACACCGATGGAATAGAGTGGGGCTCGCACACTCTGGCGCTGAGCAGTCTCTCTCGGATCTCCCACGCGAACATACCAGGGTTCTCTTGCTTCAGCCGGAGAATCTTCTTCACCACTGTTGGGGTTGCGACTTGCTGGAAAAAAGAGAATGGTTGTTAGTTATATCGTTCTGACAGCACGGTTGGCGCTGTGGCTAAGCGATCAGCTTTCTGGGCTACGTGTCACGGGTTCGATCCCCGCACGGAACAAAAGTTTATATGGCCTACAGGTAGTTGTTCCTGTACCTCTACCATGAGTTTTCCGTGCCGTCTAACGTTCACGTTCACATGCAATATTTGTATGGGAATTTTTTCAGCGCCTCTAGCGGTATAAATAGTGAACTAAAGTCACTATACAGATATTGCATGTGAACGTAAACGTTAGACGGCACGGATAACTCATGGTAGAGGTACTGGTCTGGGTGTGTGTGCATGTGTCATATACCTAGATATGTTTGTAAACTTTACACACGATACAGAAGAAATATTAGTGCGGGCAAAAAAAAAATGTGTTGAGGGAAGACAAGCAATAGGCTAAACTGTTAAGACATTATGATCAAAGCTGATGGTAGTTGGTTATTTCGCCGGTTCGTTCAAATTGTCTTTCTAGGGCAGTTCTTACCATCTTTAGGAAAATAGATTTTTATATTTATTTACATATCTTGTACTTATAAAAAACATACCAATCTCATTTTCTTTATAATCCCGTTCCAATCAACATAATATTTCCTCCGTTATAAAGCAATAAATAACTATAAAACGGAACTGTAGTACAACAGTAAACCAGTAGATGACATTCACTCGAGGAAGCCGCGCTCCTGGACTAATGACGATATAATAACTACACACGATGATGCGAGTACGCAGAAATGCTATCATTTATATGGAGCTTATAGTGTGAAAGTCTCCTTTTTTGTGGCACGTCATTTCGTTACGTGTGTGAAAACAGTTCCTGACTGTTTGTATGTTTGGTTGGAATCGGAGATAGCGGGATCGATTTTAGTACGATATTAACATTGACCTACTACAATGGGCAATGGGTCCGAACCAAAAGAATTCCAAAACCAAAAAAGAGTTCCAATCGCGCGCCAGTCTTTGTTTAGTCAACCAAGAGAATACACGTCAAAAATGCCGTACCGTATTGTAAAAAAGTTGAATAGGCTGATAAATTGTCGCAAGTATAATTAAGCTGTTTAGGTACTAATGACGATACGGTTTGAATTAAGATGATTTTTTTTTCTTTAAATGTACCTACGCTTATACTCGTATACGAGTAGTACATAGTCAATGGGTATTAATTATAAAATGAAGGTTGCACAAAGGACCATGGACCGTGCCATGTTAGGTATTTCTTTGAGAGACAGAGTCCGGATTACGTATATCCGCGAAGGACTAAAGTCCAAGACGTCGTACAATGTACAACGGCTCTGAAATGGCGATGGGCGATGGGCAGGACACTTAGCAAGATGTAGTGACGGTAGGTGGAGTAAACCCTAACAAAATGGTTACCGATAGACGGTAGAAAAAGTGTTGGAAGACGTGAGTGCACAAATATATATAAGGGGTGTTCTTGAAAACGGTGTTAAACACATCGTCCAAACACAATATTACTCCACAGGAAGCAGAGGCCCTTTCAATTTACAGGTAGAGATAGAAACCGCAACATGAAATCCAGTGATTTCCACCTACAATACAGAATAATGAATAGTACTACAATAACACCGGAAAAAAAGCAAAAAAAAAAACAAGATAGCATCGTTTAATAAACCCCCGAGCTCTCACGCCACTGCGAAGATTAAACGCGATAGGACGCTTTAGTCGAATCGAATCTGATATATCGAATATATCGACACTCTAGTCGACTAATGAGCAAAGCCAACGGTCTAAGCTAAGTCATTACGGCACACATCTGGACGTTCGCACGAACTTTCATTTCACTGATATTAGTCGAGTAGACGAGTAGATATGTAGAAGTAGTGTTGTAATGAAAATTCCTACACTAATAAAGTCCGGTAGTGTTTGTTTATGGTCGGATATGATATGAGAGATAAGGTTTGGAGAATGAGTTTGGTATTACTCCTCCAATGTTACCAAATCCATGAACTATGGCAACTATGTGGCTCCCGCTGAAAACCAGCGCTGTCGGGTTGCTCGCAGCTCGGCAGCATATGCTGAGCGGAAGCCTTTTTGACACAGCTGCGACGTACAATCCATTTTATTTAAGATAAATATATTTTTGTTACTACATGTTTTTATTTTTCTGTTATCTTAAAAATCGTTTTTGTGTTGTGTCAAATAAATACTTTTTCTCTCTTCTTTTCTTCTTTCTAACTAAATTGCTGAAGAGTTAAGCAGTTATACCTACCTTGCCAATATCCTACAACAAAAATCTCCCGACTCCAACTAGAAAAAGAACTTTTCAACGGCCGAACCGATTTTCATGAAACAGCTAAGATGATACTCGATTAAACTAGCTTTCAGTTAAACTGCATTGAAATCTGTCCATCCGTTTTGGAGCTACGATGCCACAGACAGATACACAGATACGTACTACAAACTAATAACACCCCTCTTTTTCGTCGTAGGTTAAAAACAGCTGAGGTGGCAAAATAAAGACAAAAGCATTTTCTGCCTGCCTTCGTGACGGAATTATAGCGCGATATTATAGGTATCTTCTTCATCTATATGAAGATGACTATTATTAATAATCATAAAACATCAGATTTTCGAGTATTTAATTGTCGCCTTCTAAGGAAACGGTGCGAAGTTCTCAATATTATGACAGAAGCATTTGTAACGCATCGATTATTATAATTATAGCAGAACCCGCAATTTTAACGCCCTTCCAGAGAAAAAAGATAATGACGGTAATGTTTAGTACACATATTGGGACCAACGTTTGTGAATCCATTGGCGTAAGTCATGGTGTTCTCAAAGTGGGGTACGCAAACCTCTAGGGATGCGCCAGTTGATCGCAGAATCGCGGTAAGATTTACGTTATGGCGCATGGCGGCTGGAAATGATGGCTGGCACACGCGTTGTACACGAAAGAAGGTGCTCGTGCGACTATAATTTCGCAATTTTTTCTCATATTCTTCTACACTGTATAATGAAGGTACAGCTAGATAGGTTTCCTTACTTTTTTTTTTCAAGGAGTTCGCAGTTTTCTGGAAACATTACTAGGAGTACGTGGGGCCATATGTAAGTCTGAGAAACCCTATGTTACATGATCAAAAATCCAAATCTTTTAACTGAATCATGGGATAAATTATTAAAAACTGCATGAGATTTACATTAATTAATTTAGAAGTTAATACATCAAAAACAATAAACTTAAATTATCTCGAAACTAGATTTTTTGAGTAACGACCTTTTTGCACCCTATGTTTCAATTGGAACACTTAGGCTTACATTCAGAGACGACAGAAACGAGTCTAAGCGTGAACTTACGCTTCCATCTGTCAAAATTTGGTCGTAAATTTGACAGATGGAAGCGTAAGTTCACGCTTAGACTCGTTTCTGTCGTCTCTGAATGTCAGCCTTAGGTACCTAAGTCAGCTAAAAACCACTAGGTACATACATAGCCGATTAAAATGACTATTGTGTTTAAAAAAGTAAAAAAAGGAAACAAAAAGTTTATCTTTCCTCTGTCTTTCCCTAAGTTCCACTTACGGATGTGCATCGATCGCTCAATAGTATCGATTGTGCATCTAATGGTGTAATAATCGGTTACCTTTTGAAATTGACGCCTTGCGTTCACCGATTCTACGCCACACCTCTACGACCCAACCTACTATTTACTCATTAACTTTGACAGGGTACTTAAAAGTCCTATAATTATTTTTTAAAACCACAGGCGTGGAGGTTTTGTTAAAAAAGTATTTTAATGGATTTTCGGTGGTTCGAAATTTCGAATTTAGATAATAGTCGGAATATTGATTCGATTGAACAGATGTATTGATCGCGTGGTGTTAAGGAAATTGGTGTAATTATATTTAAAAAATCTTGGGTTGGTAGGCTTTTATAAAAGTGTGAATATTTTGACACACCATAATTTTCAGAAGTAAACATGGTATCCGGCAGCTTTTTTGTTTTACGTTGATTTCTCCTATAGCCTGGGTAGATACAGTTTGCAAATATAGATCTCACAAGCACAACACACCCAGACTTGAAACAGTTATCTGGGTCATACAATATACTCGTACAAGGTCCTACCTTTCAAGTCCCGATCCCTTTAAGAGGCTAATGTAAGAGTATTGAAGGAGAGTAGGTACTGTACTCATCTTAGTGAACAACTTTTACTATGGGACCAAGACGGAAATTGCAAAAATAAAGTCTGCTGTTCCATACAGTTAGTCGAGTAATATTGAATTATTTGTATAGATAGAAAGAAACATCATTTATTTGCCACAAATACAAGACAAACTAGAATGATAGATATAGGTAATAAGAAGA
Organism: Allophyes oxyacanthae; assembly: GCA_932294325.1. NCBI lineage: Eukaryota > Metazoa > Arthropoda > Insecta > Lepidoptera > Noctuidae > Allophyes > Allophyes oxyacanthae. Next base: position 6,121,597 of record OW028633.1, on the reverse strand, counting down.
GAACAGTGGGCCGAGCACGAATAGTTTGACGTATGGTAATGTAAACGTAAGTGAATTTTGATTATAAAATACAATGAATCTATCGCATTTTTGTTAAATTTTATGCAACATACACACTTGTTTCATGAAAATGTAAAAATATTGCATGTATTTTAAAAAAATATCATGGATTAAACGAGTATTTTTTATTCAAAATTCGCTTACGTTTACGTTACCATACGTCAAAACATTCGTGCTCGGCCCACTGGTGCATAGACAGAGAAGACATTTATCTGATGGCAACAGTGTAAAATTAAGTATGTGGATAGGTAGGTCTATACTGAGCCGAATGAGCATCACCTTGCCTTTTAACTATTAGTATATTTTGTATAGAAAAGCAGTTACCAATTTTTATTCGCGATTTCAGTGTTGGTCCGTAGTAAAAGTTGTTTATAATGATGAGTACAATACCCTCCTTCAATATGGCCATTATTCAACCAATCAGCCTGTATAAGTTAATTAGTGATATTGATAATATAATTCCTCTGAGGGTAACTACAGCAACTATAATAACTTATAAGCACAGTGTACCGATCAGACAGTTCTCATCATCCTACTAATGTTCCCACAGCTGGAATTAAGATATCTCTAAGAGATGGACTGTATAATGTTATATCGTAAGAAAAACCGCTTTGTTCCCGGACATATCGTAAGTCGTAACCGATCGAAACGCGGTGTATAATGATGTTCCAACGATTCACACTTCATATTGCAATATTTACGCTTGTTTTAATGCTTCATAGGAAAGTACCGATATACAATGTTGATGCTAAGCCTTGCTAAGCTTACCGCGGAAACACAGTGAAGGGATATCGTTCATATTGAAACAACATTTTATTTTTAAAACGCTTTTATTAGCTTCACCTGTAACCAATCATTTTATGTAATTCATATGTAAAAAAATCTTGGAAGTTAAATTTGACCCACTTCCCGGTTTCCGATTGAGCTGAAATTTTGCATACACGTTTAGTTTGCATGACAAAAGCGTTGTCTTTAGTTTTTTTTAAAACTATAATATTTATTATTATACAACTAAGTTGACAAACAAGGTTACGGCTCACCTGATGGTAAGCGGTTACCGTAACCTATGGACGCCTGCAACACCAGGGGCATCACTCGCTAGCGTCCTATGCGCCCCACTGTCAACACGACGCGGACGCTTCCCCAAGGAGCATTGGCGACTTTACTCACCGTTAAGAACACAAAACGGTTCTTTTGTTTTTAACCGACTTCAAAAAAAAGGAGGAGGTTCTCAATTCGACGCGTATGTTTTTTTTTTTTTTATGTTTGTTACCTCTTAACTTTCGACTGCGTGAACCGATTTTGACGATTCTTTTTTATTTAAAATATTCTGCAAGGTGGAGGTACTGCCCCAGTCGGGCAGTTTCAATTCTGAGCTGAAAGTCCCGCTATGCCCTACCTCTCTTTGATGGGCCTCCGTCATCATCACTTCATCGAAAGTGCGAATACACACTAGTGCGACAAACGAAAAACTAGGTATTCGAACTTCTGTAAGATACTCGAATTCTATCTATTTTCCTTCTATTGTGTTCTATCATTAGAACTTAAGTAACGGCAGGAAGAAGTTTTTAAACTCTAGTGTAAGATAAATACGTAATAAGATTAAGTAACAGAAATCTAGATACAGGTTCAAACACTTCCGCTGTTAATAAAATTGGAGCCATAGATGGCGTTACATCTACCATGGGGCAACTGTATCAGCCTGCGCAACAGGATTATTTGATTGACAAGCATCCAGCGACGCATGACATTCAATTACATAGACATTGATCAAGAAAAATGCATGATACTTAGGAGAAACTTTATTAAATCGTAATCGAAGGGCTACATGGGTATGGCCATCGCGCAGAGCATGATCGTGATGATTCGTGTTTTATTGTAACTCCTCCGTGTCTCGGAAAACAAGTTTAGCAATCGCACCCGGTTGTCAATACTAATACTGAATACCTATGACAATCTCTCTGTCTTCCCAACTGTAAGTCCCACATGGTGGTGGGGTCAGCCTTCTTTGTCTTTCGCCTCCACTTCGCCCTATCCATGATATATCCGTGTCGGATGTCATCATTCTCTATGCACTACATCTATCCAACTGGTTTTAAGTCTCCCTCGGGATCTCTTACCAGGTAAAGACAGATACCTATGACAATTGTTGTTGTACGAAATCCAAAGGTTAAAATTAAATTAAATTGTGCCTTTGAAATAGCGGTAACCGCCCTTTCTATAACAATGGGAACTTTAAATCAATAAACAGCCCAAGAATAAAGTGAGAAAGATCTGTAAATATAAAAGGTTAGTCGGAAAGAGTATGTAGGTACAGCCGAAAGCGGGTTATTGTACTCATCATTATGAACAACTTTTACTATAGGACCAAGAAAGAAATCGCGATAAACATAACTGCTGTTCAATACATTTAGTTGAGTAGGTACCTACATCATATTGAATTATTTGTTTGCCATGGAGATAGTATAGTACTTGTACTATTTCTATGGTAACAGCAGTTTTTTTTTTCAATATTGGTCCCATATTAAAAGATTTTCATAATGATGACTTAATGAGTACAATAAGCCCCTTTCGGCTTTATATACACTTTCCGACTAACTGTGTATTTCATAAAACTTCACACATATTCCGTACCTAATAAGTTAAGCCAAAAAACACCAGACATTAACACTCGAAGACATCAAATCAACCTCCGAAGCCTCCTCACACATGCTTCCGTCCCCAATTTACTATCTCAGATCAATATCACAATCCATAAACGCAGCCTCACGATCGAACGAACGAATGTAACCGCTTCACATTCCCCCAACGTCACGGACCGTTCCGTTGAACACAACTTTTTGTCCACTCCCGCGCATCAATCATGCCTTGACACATCCAATATATGTTTTTGCACGATGCCGCAACGCAACGCGCTAACTGTGTGCGCGTGCGATTAGCCTTTCTTATTACGTACTACGGATTTCTATTAGACTTTCCACATTTGATGGGGTGAAAGATAATTTGCTGGGGCGTGAGACCGTTGCTTTAATACCTTGATGGCAGATTGATTCGATATTAATTCCAGAGATGCATTAAGCGCAGGTGTTGTCTAGGAGTTGTCATGGAGTTTTTTCTCGAGTAATAAATGGGTCAACGTCGTGCTCATTAAGCTTTTAATGTCAGGAACTAGGGTGTAATTATATGGTCGTGTACGGAAGTTATCAGAAGATAGTATTAAAGTAATCTATATATCATTAGGTGAGGTTTTTTGTCCGGTTATTTCGATTGCGAATAATTAATGTCCGTGTTGATCGCCTCTATAATAACATGTATTATCATTAAATATAGGTTCTTAATACACGGCAAGCAACTCATAAGTCTCGAGCGCTTACGCACCTTTAAATTCTATGTCTACATCCAATGCAACTGCAAGTCGAGCAGAATTACTATTAGGTTTGTACTGATTAGATCGTCCTAAATATTCTATTATACCTAAGGATTATAGACTACCCCATAATAAGGCAATAATCTCCTCCAATAACATGATGAACTGATGATATAGGTAGACCCCTCTCTAACCCTTCACGAAGGCGTGCCGACTATGTATGTATACATTTTAACACGCTTTGTAGTGCTAAAACCAACAGAGGGGAATGGATTTTTCCGGTGACCATAGCCGATGAGTCAACATGCATGCATGCATACATGGCATCACGCATGATCCCTTCGTTACGCTGAATTACCATAGGCAATTGTTGTTGCCCACCAGTGTCTTCTACCCACGGTTCTGGCACTTTTGGTATTAATGGGTCCATCATCATATCATCACCATAAGATAAACACTTTATTATAATTGTAGTGATTATACGGCGACAAGGTGTCTATTATATCTAGGTATATAGACGTATACAAGTATAGACGTATACAATTTTCTTCAAACTGAACATTCAATGTTTTATATCGCGCCCAAGTTATGAGTGAAAGTTCATTGTGTACACTGTCTACGAAATTGCATAAATTATAATTTGAAATAAAAACTACATCTTAATGATTTACCTATAGAAAGAAATAAACCGTATTAACAAAAACAATCAATTCAAAACGGTATTGATTTATTTAATTAATATCTTACTCTTCAAGGTGCTACCATTCTTATGGACATGCATGCTGAAGACAGGTTATAGGTGTTAGGAATCCTCATAATGAGCTGATCAACATATTTCTATGTAGTGTGTATCATGCCTTGAATAGCTTTGCAGAAAAAACTATATCCATGACCGGGGAGCGTGGAATCCAGACAATTCCTAAGGAAGACGGGAAGACTTTACATTTTGTTATAGTTTCTAATTTAATTAGAGGTGGATATAATGAGGCGTTATTTTTTAAGGGTGCAGTTTTAATAGTTTTTGTAAATGCGGGAAAATATTATCGGACTTTCATGTGGGAATACAAAAGTCCGATAATATTTTCCCGCATTACCCACATTGAAATATGTAGTTGTAATGTTAGTAAAAAGTTAGAAACTTACGTAAATCTCCATCACTTTGTGTCTATTTACAAGTATATTGATGCACGTACATACGTAGTCATATAATATTATACAGGTTTTTAATTAACCTATGAGAATAATAAGTATAATTAGTGTAGCCTACAGTTTAATGGTATAGATGTTCAATTAATGAATGATGATGGAAAACGTATGCATGGAGCCAGTGACATAGAAATGAACATTTAGGTAGTGTGGATTCTTTTAGATCAAGTAGTTCCCGGTAGATACAAAAAGCTATAAATACCACGTTGACAAAACCTAGGCTCATAATCCTGATAATCTTCTCAGAATTTCTTTCTAAATTCTCAACTGTAACATCACTTTAACTGAAAAGTATATCTCAGCTTAACACGTAAAAATCTCTCGATCTTCCAAAGGCTTTTGAAAAGGGTAACGTTCCCCTCAAGGCTTTCGGAAGACAATCAAGGCCGGAGGAGATTGCAGGGCCATTCCGATCGCAGCTGATAATTATCAACTTAACGTGCCTTACCTCTTTAACGGAAGAGGTGGGGTAATTAGAGTTTTTATGTCGTTTTAATGTGCTGTGATCTCCTTTGTGAATGGAAGGACGCAATGTTTGGCGCCGGGGATGTGAGGTTTTGTTTTGAGATTAAGGCACACGAATGCGTGTGGAATTAAATATTGCAACAAATAAAAGTAAAAAGAATCATAATTACGCGCCTAGACAGGATAGCAAGGTTTTGTGAGGTTACAATAATTACTGTCAAAGCTGTTGAAACCAGAAACATAGTAGGTGAATTAAGCGTTAATAAAATTGCCTTATTTAGCCATAATTAGGAGGTCCATCTTAAGCTGAGAGTGCTTATGGACTGAAATAATGAAGATAGCGTTAACTTTCCAATAGAAATTACTAGTAACAGTATCTAACCCTTTCAATCCGTTTTACAGCCTGCGAGAAATGATATAAAGCAGGCGCTTTTTATTTTTCTTTCATTTGAACGGAGTTGGTACTCATAAAAATAATATCACTTAACATCTAAGAGAACTTTAATGTCGGTATTTCAGAATGGAAAAGTATCGATTAATATTGGAAACAGTAACCAAAAGTTTTGTAAAATGGCCTTCTATTTTCGAGACTTTTTTTAAATATTTAAAATCAATTGTTTTACAAAACTAGAATGATCAAATTATGTTCTGACTGGTGGTATTTTAGCAATATAATTGTTAGGCCACTATCTTCGGACGTTCTGAATTCATCAGGCCTTGGGAAAAACAAAGTATTCATCATTACAGGAGCTATCGATGAGCAATTCGATGCCAAAGCCCATTCAGCTGATGTACAGTCTAAATCGCTTCTCACACTAACAAAAAGAGACTCATAGAATATTGTAAGATTCTAAATTTAAAAGAGTAACAATGGAGTTTCTTTCTCGTTTTTCTGCATAGGACATGGCAACTAAAGTCTGCATATTCATGTGTCTTTAAATGGTCTACAATTCTATATGAATTAAACGACATCTTATCTTATACTTTCCAGTTATTACAAGTATTCACACTTAAATTCCTAACTCCTAAATAAGACGTCTCGTACCGTTCACACAAAGCCCGCAATTTCCAATAGCATGATAAAGTAGACGTATCAAGCAATAATTTCCAATATGTTTTATGGATCAGCTTTACGGTATTAAAAGGCGAGTAATAATATTGACAGCGTAATCCGCAGCCAACATAAACTGAGTGTTATCGGTGCAAATCCGACTTAAGTTGCGAAAAGCCGTGCGATCAATTTAGCTAGTACTGAATAGTGATGTGTTTAACAATATTAGAGGATGCGTGATTTTGAATTTAGATTAATTTACGTTTAGTCCATTTCTGGAATTCAATCAGAAGTTTAAATAAAATATTTTCGGAGTTGAATCTGATTCGACTCCGAAAAGAGAGACAGATTAAGGGGCAGATAAAAGGGACGATGAATATTTGATTGGAGATTTTATGAAGAGTACCTATTAATTAAAATTTTATTTGAAATGTTAAAGATTTGAAAAAAGCTGCTCTAATTTTTGGACACAGGATGTTGCTATTTGTGTTTCTTGGAAGTCTCGATAAAAACACTGTTGGATAATTTATACCTTCCAAGTTGTCTTAATTGGGAACCGTATACCTAAAAACGGGAAACTTACAGTGTTTTTATTAGTAATTTCCACTAAGCAGAAAAGAACCTCCCCTTTTTCTTTAGTATAAAATTCATTAAAGGTCTAATAATAATTCATTAGCACTTACTTATTTAAAAAAATCCTTCTTTTTCATAAAATATAATTACGGTGAAGTTTTACTATAAATTGTAAATTCCGGTAAAATTTTATATTGATGCGAACACAATTAAATGAAAATAAAAAAGCTTTTAATTAAATTTTAAATTAAGTAAAAGTAATTATATTTTCATACCTTGTTGTATGTTTGAAAGGGAATGTTAAAATAGTGGTTAGAAGTCGGGTTACTACCGCTAGTTTTGAATTCGATCAATTAGATCTCACCGTAACCAGGCTTCTCGACTCCACAGTGTGAAGCATATAATTAGGTAGATATCATTTTATAAAAAATAAAACACATGCTCTGCCCTGTTTTCATAGCAACACATCAACAACAATATATATAGTTGTGCACTTGACTGTACCCTCATTTACCATCATACTTTCTCTATCACCCAAAGGTTTGCTGATAGATAACTCAAATTTGGGTTAAGCTCGCCTGTATACATACCAATTTGTATTTGTTTCTATCTCATTTCGTTAAAGAATTAAGAACAATACATATTTAATACAGTCATTGCATTAGTTTTCCGCAATATGAAGAAGTCAACTGTGTATTTGTTGTCTCCTGAGGATCGTCCACGTCCATTAGCATTTGAGTCGGTCAGAAGCGTCTGGACCGAGGTATAGGGCTGCGAATTTGAAGACGTCGAATAGAATTGTTCAACCTGATTCGACCGGGTTTGATTTTCTTGGGTTTTTTTCTTCTATAAATGGCAGCTGCAATCTTTCTCCGGACCCAAGAGTGGTTTTGGTCGGTTGCGAATGGATAATCCCATTTTATTTTGCCCTTCACTGTTTTCAGTCTCGGCATTTTATTTTCCAATTGTTGTTACTTTATTACCTACTGCAATAATTTTTTTTGGTGTCAAAATATCTGCCGTTCTCTTATCTACGAAATACAGTTAAATTTGTCCCAAACGGACAAGTATAGTGCCACAAACTTATCTGACCCGGTGACCAAAATTGGAACTAACGTCGCTACAGAACAAAAATGACATCAAAATGTCATTTTTGTACGGAGATGACATTGGTAAAAGCGACGGCAGCGACGCCACGACCGGGTCAGATAAGTTTGTGGCACTATAATTTGGTCTTAGCAGTCTATCGGAGGGTATGACGTCATTGGTTATTAATATTATTCATTGAAGCTAGTAAGTAGCACAAAGCTTCAAAAGCAGAAACAAACCGAAAATCAACAGCCAAATCTATTTGCATCATATGAGATGGATAGTACCTAATTTGTCACCACTGTACCAACTAAGTGAAAATCAAATTTAAAAAATAGAATGCCGAACGAAAAATCAGAGATACGTACAACCCTTTAAAAACCGAAAATCAACAGCCAAATCCATTTCATACCATCAAATTCCCGTATCCTGTCCGAACTTCCCCACGTGTGGTTATTAAGGCCTATACTGATAACAGTCGCGATAGTTTGACATCGGTTGACAGGTGCCCGTCGCTCCCATGACCCGTTTGACCAATCGCACCATTATTGTTACAAATTACCCTTTGATCCGACCCCGATTGTGTACGGAAGACCTAATTACGTCTTTTAGTGTGTTTCCGAACGAGTTTTTTGAGCTGTCATTTTGTTAATCAGGTGATTTTGGACGTGCATCCATTTTTATTAACAGAGATTTTCCTGCTGTTGTTTTGCCGAATGTGGTTAGTTCATTTTTGGTTTTGCTAAACTTCGTATTTTTTTTGTACCCGAAGCCTGCTAAAACTTTTAGCAGCAAAAAAAAAAAGATGCTAGTTGAAATAATTACATGCTTACAGCGCTATGTAAACGAAACGTGGTTTCATTCACCGCGAAGTTATCTGGATAAGCTCATAAGCTCTACGTATCGAGCAGGAAAGAAGCGAATCGAACATTATTATTCACATTTTATGCTTAGTATACAAGTAATATTTATTAATATCTTAATATATTTTTACGACATACAAGTTACCGAAATAGGTCTGGATTACTAGATAAATGTGCATATGTGACGTGCGTGGACAGTAAGACAATTTGTTATTTAAAAATATCGTTTGTAAAAGTAAAGATGTCGTCTAAGTAAGTAAAAATCAATCTACTTGTTTCACTAATAGATTTTGATTTTGATCTTAGAATATTTTAACCCATCTCATTTATGATTGAGAAGCGTTTGTATAGACATGGGTGATTAATAAATTTAAGCAATAGTAAGAAGTCGTTCGATTTGCTACCGACACGGACAGGTATATGGTAATAAGCCTGCCCCTAATCACATCGGATTTAATACGGTCGATATTTGTATGTGATTGGATCCTTCAGGAATCGTTACAGAAAGCTTACGTATAAATAGGTACCTATACGACATACGTACTAGATTCAATGTTTCAAACCAAATGTACCTTCTATTCTTGATGTCAATCCACTGTACAATAATGTCCTCGAGAATTCAAAAACATGTTCATTTCAGTACGATGATGGAATAACCAATGTTGCAATGACTGTTATTGCGATGATAAAACTTAATGTGCATTTTTCTGTTCATAGCTTCCATAATATCAATTAATTCTATGGTTTGTTTAACAACCATACATACTTCTAATGTTGCCGAAGATATACAGAGTATCACGACTGTATTCATCGATAGGTAAGGCAGAAGTCTACTGTAGTAATACTCACATGTTGCCGATTTCATTATTAGATCCCATGGAATAGCGAGCGAACCTTTTGCTATCTACCGGGCAGAATTATAAACTTCAGGCTACCGTTGAGAATTTCTGACTTGGGAATCGAATCCACGACCTTACGTAAAGCAGCTGTGCGTGCGATCACTAAACCACTAAAGCAGTCAAAATTACTGAAGACTTAAAAATAATTCATTTGTAACTTGTCAATTCTGGAGCAATAAAGATTATATAGAAACGTTTCTTCTTTATCAGAAACACATTAAAATGAATATCATCATCCAATTCTTTTACAGATAAGGTTTAAGATTTTAAAAGTTGTTGTGGGTTTGAATTATTTTTACCCAATTATTTTATCAACAATCCTGTGGCTGTGTCACAGATTTAGTACTTAATAATTTATATAGTTACTTTGTAACCTATGTCTCTTAAACGGTACAGAACTTTAGATAATCTAAATTGGGATGGGGCCGTTTAGTGTATTAATTTTGATACAAAAGTCCACAGTTACTCTTGTATATTAAAATTAAACGGTTCCAGCTAACAAAATGACCGACTTAACAACTACCATCGATCAAATGATCAGTGTTTAACATAGAAACGGATAATTATCGCAGAAACAAATAAATTATAATTCCCACGTAATATACGTGTAAAACGAACCAACGCTCTTCGGTATTGCCAGATCAATTAAAAACACGTACGGGTAATGTGTTGCCAGCGTTGAATATTTAATATTGCCGCGTTATATTGTTTGACAAAGCTGTTAATGTCAGTTTGGCATGTCATGGCGTTCAGGCGATGACTATCTGCTTTTTTTTTCAATAAGACATGTATATTATTAAGTAATTTAAATTCATAGAAATCGATTGGTGTTCTCGTTAATCAGTAATTATGTTTTACAGGACAAGGGTAGGATAGAAAAATATAATAAATAACAAAATCATAATTATGGATTTTATTCAGCGTAACCGTAAAAACAAAACAAGTCAGAAAAATAAAATGTTACTATAATAGAGATCGTAATAGGTATAAAACATAAGAGCAAAGTAAAAAAAAAACAAAACAAAAATTCAAAAATAGAACAGAAAATAAAACAAAAGCCTCTTTGCACAATCCACTAACATTGCCAGTATTAAAAAACCATAATAGAAAAAAAAACAATTCCCAATATAAAAATTTCCTCAACCAAGATCCAATAGATACCGCAAATGAGCGAACACAAACCGCGTTCAGGTAAAAATTAACCCCTCGATCGCGACACTCGATGTATTAACATGTTATTAAGATAAACGGGGTTGCCCCTACCCCGGATATTAGGGTTGATCGGATGTATTGTATTTAATTGGTTCGTGTAGGGTTGTATTTGTATAATTGTGAACATAGTCCGTTTGTAACACACGACACTTTTATAATCGATATGCATTCATTACGTCGATTTACTATGGGAAATGGGTGTTGATTTCTATGACAAGAATGAGGTTTTATGAGAATTATTAAGGTTTGGATAATGCTATAATACCTTTCTGTATTAATCTTCAAGTGTTATTAGGACTCATCATTGTAACCCTTAGCATTTATAGGTCTAACCAGATGAGACTGATCATCAACGATTTACACACAGATCAGGCAAAACGAATAATAATCTATGACTAAGAGGCGACTTTTCAATATCTAGATAAGCCTCACATAAGGCATCTGATAATTCCATACAAAAACTGTTCTAATTTTAAATTAACAGATTAAAATTTTAAATAGCATTCTCACAGGTTCAATCCGTTCAATAACTTTTAGTAAGTAAGTTTTAATACCACCAATACGCCATTGTATCAATTTCGTGCTTGAATTTGACATTAATATCAAAGTGGATTATTATCAAAAGATTTTATCATACGTGTTTTCTATTATTTGTGGAATTGCAGGTTGAGTAACACAATAAAACCTTACACTGCAATAATTTTATAATTGGATCTCATCTGGTCAAAATTACTACAAGTGCAAAAGGCGCGGTCCTTGGTTGTCAGATTGTCACAAATAATTTTAATGGTTGCGTTATGTAATTTTTAATTATAGATTCTTATCACAAGGTATCTATAACTAGCATAAAATATCACGATAAGGGAACTTACATGTATTTTAAATTTTGGTTTATCGTAAAGATTGAATTGGTAAAAACAAAAAATAAATAAATATCACAAATAAAAATTAATTTCAAATGTTTGCGCCCAAACACAGTCACGTGACATGACGTCATTGCATCGCTCGTTCATAGCGTGTGAAATTATGGTTACCAAGGAAACACGAAGGAGTGACGTCATAAATTCGATGATGGTGTTTGAAATAACGTTCCATTTGACGTAATTTATAATAAAGATGATTTGTAAAAAATGGTATAAGTTTAAAAAGAATCTTTCACTAAAGCACTGTACACCCGGGGTCGCGGGACTTATCTCATTACCGTGACCCCGGAACGTAAAGGGCTATAGAAGGAACACCGTGGATTTTAGTCAGTACAAGTCTGACAGTCCCTCCCGCCCTGCCCGGGGTGGGAGGACTCATTTGATGATTTTACCACGCTAAAAAAAAAAAAGAAAAAAAAAAAGCACTGTACACAGCTTTCATTATTGACTTTAAAAAAAAAAATCTCTTTATAATGTAGATGGGAGTTCCCTTTTCAGTAAATTCTTCGCTAAGCTTTCAATACGGACATCACCCCTAATCCCGCTTTCCTTGAGAGAAAATGCGTAAACAAAGCTCCCAACGCAGTCAGTATTCATACCTTTCATATATTAGAGCAACCGTAATGCAGTAAACGCCATCGGTTAACGAAGTTCGCGATTGTGTGCAAACCTCCTAATTGGCCATAAACAATGAATGGAGGTAACACCTCGGACTAAGGTAAGATTGACACTGAAAAGGCGTAACTGGATCTTGTGAACGCAGTACCTATGGTTTGTATTTTCCGGTTAGATGATTTGGCAATTTTTTGTTGCTGTTGCAAATAGAAAACAAAGAAAAATCATTTATTTGCTAACATAATGGAGACAACACACTAGAAAAAGAGCTGTAACTTTTTTTTGAACGGCTGAACACTTTTTCTTGAAACATATGGCTATTAAACTAGCTTTCAATTAAAAAACTGCATTGAAATCGATCCATCCGTTTTAGAGCTACGATGCCACAGACAGATACACACAAAAAAATATAACACATCTCTTTTTTGTCGGGGGTGTTAAAAACTAACAATAAACTAGAATTTTGTGGCCTACGACTGCGCCAAATAGGTCCAGGTAGGCAACTGGTTCTAAAGTTACAGCTCTTTTTCTACATAGTTGGAGTCGGGGGTTTTTGACGGTTTGGTTATATATATATAAACTGTATCAACTCAATACTCTATGACGAAACACCCCGTTAGATTCGCGCGTCTAATAGCGGTAACATTTGCAATGACGGCAACAAATACTTCTGTCTGCGCTTGCGCAAACACTATTCATTACCATCCGAGCGATCGGATTTACATATGTGGCAATCGTTTTAGTTACACTCGGTTTGCTATGGACATTCCGATTTAAGGTATGTATTAACACGATTTGATGTTACATTGGAAGTCTTGGAAACCATTAGATTCATCGTTGGTCTTCGTCCTTCAGCGCAAAAAAGATTACTACATTACACCTTTATTCCCCAAAGGATAGTTATGCCAGAGGTGTTCTTTAGTACACCCACACTTGGCCGATGTCGTTATTAAGTCCCATGTTCATTATCATTCTCCAGCCCTTATCCCATTTTATTTGGGGTCGGCGCAATATGTCTTCTTCTTCCATTCTATTAGACGTCATCTTAGAGTTTACGTTCTTATAATCCATGTCAAATTTCACACAATCCATCTATCTTTTCTTGGGTCTGCCTCTTCTCTTACATCCACCCACATACATACTTAAAGCTCTTCTCGTTACATGATTTTCATCCCTCCTCATCACATGCCCATACCACGACAAACAGTTACTTCTCAACATTTCCCAAACTATTCTCAAGTTTTTTTTTTTTTTATTAAGTCCCATATTATAAGCCCTAATAACGGCATCGGCCTCTATAGGGTTCTCGATTCTATTGATGACCACCGGCGACAATACCAAGCTACTGAAAATTTCCTTACAGAAAATATCAATGACACTACCTGCGCCTTGATTACGTATGATAAATATGACAGTTGCTGTCGCAAATAAACGTCCTATTCCGTATGCTCTTATGAAAACATCTATAAGCGAGAAAGGGATGCATTGTTTGTTGGTCGCTGTGGCTGTCAGATTAACTAACGTAATCAAGGCGCCGATCTCGGAATAGAACTAAAGTTAACTTCTCATACAAACGTGAGTCACATGAGCTGAGCAGTCACTTTGTATGGAAAGTCGATTTTCAGTTTTGAGATTTCCGCCTATATTTCTTGAGGAAAGTTAGTTGGGGTTATAATAAAAATAAAAATAAATAAAAAAGCCTTTATTTTGACCACGCTACAGTTTATCTTAGTTACTAAATTGATTAATTTACTAAAATTCTAGGTGTACACACAAATTTTTTTTCTTCCTATTTCTATAACTGTTTAATCTAAATTACTTAATTTCTAGATACCTTATTAATAAATTCGATATGCATTAAGCTTGGGTTAGGTTAGGTTACAGTTGGGGTGAGTTAGTGTTAAGTTGGGGTATTTCATGGAGCTCATTATCATTACCCCCTAAAATATGACCGGTAATTTTTACTTCAGCTGTATATTAAACTAACCCCCAAAGCTTATACGTCAAAAAAATTAGGTTTTACTAATGTTATTCACGGTTTTATTCCGCGTTCATTAGTAACGAGGTTATTAGATAATTGTTAAAATTCGGCAGTTCAATCAATGAACAGCCTATCACCGTCCACTGCCGAACATAGGCCACTCCCAAGTTGCATCACAGCAATCAACAGTTGTTTGTCGAGTTTTAATGATTACGAATAAGTATACGCGTGATATTTCTTCTGCTTTAAAATAAAATAAAAATAAAAAAGTCTTTATGGAATAAACACAAATCTGTTTGAAGTCCCTGACTCCTGATCTAGGTGCAAAGACGAGTCTATGTCATCTCCCATTGTTAGCTTCTGTAGACTCAAATGAAATTCTAGTTCTATTTTTAATTTGTCTTAACTATCCATTTTCATCAACAAATATAGGTACATTAATTTTCGCGTATAAATTAAAAATCGCAAGCTAACTGAAATTTTTGCTTACGACATTATAACGAAATATTAAATATTGTTTCAGACGAAAATAAAAATTAAAAAATTGCCAGCGGTTCATTTTTCTTTAATAGTTATAATCCAATTCAGTAAGCTTAAAGCATTAAAATGAACATTAAGTAACAATAAATGTAAAATCTAATCATCTTACTTCAATTAAATCGTACTGCTGATAAAGTACAAAAATACTCAACCAGAACAAATAAGTCCAAACTTAACACTAAAATGCTGTGTGAAAGCAATGTTCAATCGCGCGCCGCCCAGCTATAAAGTCCGGTGGTACTCGGCCCCACTAATTACGGTCATTTGGCCATAAATACTGGCCATCGATCATAAAGACCATAACTCGCGGTCGTAAACTGGAGATAGGGACTATCTGTGAATGTTTCCATGCAAATATCTTGGTTAGCCTATCGCATTTGAAGGGTTGACCTTTTGTACGGTTTTATTACGTTTCCGTAGTGTGGTGCAATACGGATTTAGATGACAATTTTAATGTTTTTATTTCCGTCTTATAACATGCTGTAATATAAATATCTCGTTGAATATCTCCATTGAATATATCTGATGTAAAGTCAGGGTGGCTGATTTTATGGAATGTTTTTATATCTGAAAGAAAAAGAAAGAAAGAAAGAAAAAGTTTTTATTTAGTTAAGTTTAGTTTTTATCTATGTTTTTATTATATCGATTTAGATATTACTAGCGGTCGCCCAGTGGTTGAAATTCGACCATAATATTATATATAAATTGTAGCTTTCTGCACTTCTTCTCTATATAAAAATAGACTATACCAAATCTCACACTCTTCCATGCGCGCCACATGTTTAAAAAGAGGTACAAAGTTTTCTTTTCACGTATAAATATATATATTAGGTATCCATTATGGAACCCAGCGAAGGTTTTAAATCAATAGGATTTTTTGTAGTTATGCTCCTAGATCAATCAAAAAACATTTATAGGATTTTTATTGACCTAAACATTATTATATTAATTTAAACTATACGTAGGTATATAATGTTCTACCCTCATGATTATGAATAACTTTTGCAATGGGAAGAACGAAGAAATCGCAAAAATAATTCCGCTGTTCCATTCATTTAGTCGAGATATATTTAATTATTTGTATGAAACAATAGATTAATTTTTATAGCGATTTCTGATTTCTTCGTAATGAACCTTTAAAGGGATCGGCGCCCTCAAAACGTAAGAAAATCTGACAGTCACAGCGACCCACAAACAATGCATCCCTTTCTCGCTTATATACGTTTTCTTATGAGGATACGGAATGTGACGTTTATTTGCGACGGCAACTGTCATATTTATTATACGTAATCAGGCGGCCGGACTAGGACGGTTAGACCTTACATAATTATAATTTTCCGAGGCAATTAGTACTTTTTAAAGCAATCTATACAATTTTGTAGTGATAAATTTTATTTCGTGGTTTTATGACGGATTATCATAATCCAGCGATTAGTGGTGAGATGAGCCACAAAACACCAAAAACATTCGCCACCTCATATATCAATAAATCGATACATAACTAACAAAAAAACATTTGTTTTCAAATCTTATGCGCATAATTCCGTAATAACTTATTAATAGTAAGAGATATAATCAATAATTCATATTAGATACATTAAAATGCATAGCTAAAAGCATTTGGCGCGGAATATTTCCGTTAGCACGGTTTATTATTATGAAACCAGAAAATTGACGAGTCTTGTGGAACAGTTTAGCAATTGGCAATTAATGCACAGATGAAATAGACTTCATGACCGAAAAATATCATATTAAGGACGACCAGGGGGCTTACTATGAACTTTTATTGCAGGGCCGAAATTGAACTGCCCAGACATTTACAGTATGAGCTGGCCTGGCACCGTATAGGCTTTTCGTACAATGAAAGGTTAGCTTATATTGGAAATGTCTGGGCAGATTCTGGTACAAAAAATCCTGGCTTGATGACTTAGATGCCTTTACAAAGAACTTGCCGGAAATGGTAATGCAAAGAGAAGGAAAAACATTTTCCCAGCAGAAGAATAGTAAATTAACAAAATACAGAATATAAGAAATGCAGAAGAATTAATAGAGTCAAATTGAAAGTCAAAGTTTTTTATTGGAACTGAGCCTTTACAAGCACTTGAAATGTCCAACCCTAGGTGCACGGTTCGAAAGTGGGATGGTCCTATAGAGAAGAGACCAGCAAGAAACTCCAAGGATACTCTTCTCAAATAAATCTTTTTGATTTAGAAACCAATAACCAAATTAACATAACACCAAGACGCTTGAAATTTTATAAATTTTACCGGTGTAGTACCAGTAGTACTAAATAGTCTATAAAATACTTTTTATTTTTTACATAATATATTACATATATATTTATATATGCTTGAAATTAGATTCAAATGTAAAAGAAATCGTTTCACTAAAAGTAATCTTTTAAAAGCAATTTGTCGGAAACTAGCAACCAACCCTAAGCGTTCTAAACGCCGCGCCAGCCAATAAACAGCTAAAGTCAAAAGCGATTCATTTGTTTACCATTTAGTACCGACCAGCTATTACTGATGATAAAACTTTCTTGTAGAACAGTTAACATTAACGAACGCTAGAGAACGGGCCGTAATAACTTTAATTTTAATTAAAAGTGGAAGCTAAACCGGCCGGTAAAACTATAGAAATATGCTTCTGTAGTGATCACCAATTATGTTAGAAAAAGCGTATCGTAATTTTATAATCGCTGCACGGTTTAATCGAGCGTTTATCTCGAGTTTTCGCTATTCGTAACTAAGGTAATAACGGTAAATATTTGTTAGAAAAAATATTGTAAAAGCTAGCGTGTGTTCCCACACTAGTGATTTGAATTGGTCAAATTAAAAGATGTGTACGATTTTTATGTGTTTCACCTTTATTTTTTATGTTCGCGTTTGAAGCAATTTATAGATTTGTAGCGAGCAGTTTTGGTATTTAGACGGGCTATTTGAAAACATGCGCCGTTGCAGTTATGTAGGAATACTGCAGATCAAGTTGAAACTTGCAGTTTATATCGTAAATTAGCAATAAAAAGCTTCTTATTTTAGGAATTCTCAATTATAAGAAGCAATTAAAGACTTGTGTTTTTTTATGTGGTATTTTAGGGTTAGCATATGGCAAAATTATTTTTATTTATATTTTTAATTAGTAAGTAGCATCAATTTATAGAATAGTAAGCACTAAATCTGGTTGAAAATAGACTAGATTTTACTTAATATTTTGCCAATTTTTAGTTTTTTTTTAAATCATTTATATTTTTATTTAGTTTGTCTCATTAGAAACTGCTAATTGATGTCCACTGACTTTGATTGGCTGATTTGATGATAATGATGAAGCACACTAGCATCAAGCTCCACTATACATATTTATGATAGACAAAGAAAATGATTATTTCTAGTACCAGTAGGTACCTAAATCAATCTGGATAAATAAATGAAATCTATTCACCAAACTGTAATTAATTTGTCCAACCTTTAAGAATACAAGCTTGATTTCGTATCTGGATAATAAACAAATTAAATTCTAGCTACATTAGGTTATAGGTACCACAACACTAAAATTATTATTTAAAAGGAAACCCAATTATAATTGCCGATCACCTTAAATAGGGTCGTAACAAACCAAGGTGCCTTCGACGATATTATTTTAACCTTTTGAAACCCAAGGCTGGACAGATTGTCCAATCAAACAATTTTTCACAGAGAAATCGTTACGTTTGAATGTTGGATCATTTAAAACCTTTGATTTAGATATTGTGGTTAATTGAGGTTATCGCACTGGGGTAATGGTGCCTGCATAATTTAAAATTTTAACAAATTCTTTCAATACGGATTAAATATTATCTGCCTGATCGGCGCCCATTTTTTGCACTTGTGAGACACACACTTCCCTTAGGCTTTTTCTGTGCAGTGTTTATCTGCATTGGTTTCTATTATTTGCTACAATGCAGTTTTTTCAAGAAGAATGCTCTCATTTTTAACTCCCGACAAAAAAGATGTTATAAGTTTTTAGTGTGTATCTGGGGGTCTATCCGTGGCATCATAGCTCCACAGCGGATGGACCGATTTCAATACAGTTTAATCGATAATCATCTTATCTATGTTTCATGAAAATCTGTTCAGACGTTCTAAAGTTACAGCTGTTTTTCTATTTGGAGTCGGGGATTTTTGACGGTTAGGTTATGTTTACACCTGACAATTTTTTAGGAGTTTCAATAATTTTCCATTTTCCATTTTAATTTTTTAATCGTTGTGTCCTTTGTGCAAAACAAGTAATTATTTTCTTTCTTTCCTAAATATTTTTAGAGATTTTAGCCCCCCCTCTCTCAAATAGCCGTGTGTTATTATCGGTTGATAATATCGATGCGTTATTGCGATATCTGTTTTAGTACACTTTGTACTAGGACGCATTATCGCAGCAGTGTGTAAGATCGCATGCGTCCTTATCCAAAATGTACTAACAACCGATATCGCAGCGATAATATCGGCGTTATATCGCTACTGTGTCCAGCCTTTTCCTTCTAAAACAGGCTCAAACCAAATGAAAAATAATTATGAAAGTATTTTTTATATTACTATATCTACATATATAGATTAGGAGATCAAAATATCAGCAATTATTAATCAGTAAATTAAAATTTTTTTCAATTTTAAAGCAATTTTTTCTCAAGAGATAAAATGAGATATCTTTTGAAAAGTGTTGGTTTGATCAATTATGTCTGGTTTTGATTGAGGACGAAATATTTTAGAATCACATTAGAATGTATCATCCCACGCAAATTTTATTCGGTGGCGACATACTCGTAACGCCAGATCTCTCGGCACCGTTTAGAATTCTGATCCTACCATAAAGCAAAAAGCATATAATATAATAATGTGCATGTATTTTTTTCTAATAAAATGTCATAACTAAATGACCGTTCTAAAACATTTTTATGTTTTTTCCCATGTAATTATCATCATCGATCGATGATTGCAAGATTTCTACGACGTGAAAGCATATTTTTTCCACAAGAATCAATCAATATAATTCAGGACAATCAATTTTATATGCAGATGATGATAATTTATAACTTATCTTAGATCATTGTAATAAAAATATTAGCTGCATTTAGAAAGTATCAAAAAATGATCAAGATTTTTATGCCACAAAAAAATTTATGTCGAAAACTATTGATGTAAAGGCCACGCTATTTTATTCAATCAACATATAAAAAGCAATATATAACCATAAAGTAATATAAAGAAACGCAAAAATATAATTACAAAAAGAAACATTTTATATTCACAATTGGTTCCGTTTTTTTGATGAGATCACTGTCATATCGATATAATTCTATGTATACCGATTAAAATCGATACGTACGATGGATCGGCTGGTACGTGACGTTTGGGCTTGATTAGTAGTCAATTAAGTGTTCCCATAACACCGTCAATAAAAGTATTCGGTGATTTGGAAGTATTTTGTTGTAATCAATTTTTTGATGTCGGCGTCCGTTTGTGGAAGAACAAATGGTCGTTTTATTGGCGTACCGAATTTAGTGAGGTCGGTGTCGAATACGCTTACCGGACTTTGCTGCGGGGTTCTATCAGTTAATAGTAAAACCTTTCAATGTTAAACTGTAATTTGTCTGTTTTGCTTGCAGTATAAAATATAATTATCTATGATAAGATAAGATAAGATAAGATAATGTTTTATTTTCTTACCACAATATTACATAGGGTACATGGTATCAGAGTATGACTATACCTACTATTGGTCGCCCAGTGGTCGAAATTCGACAACGTATTGTATAAAAATATACCTATGGCATTAAGACCCTTGTGCATTGTACATGAAGTGTTTTAAATAAATAAATAAATATAGTTTTCTGCACTTCTTCTCCATATAAACTTTAACTATGCCAAATCTCACACTTCTCCGCGACCGCAATATGCTTAAAAAGGAAGGAAAAGAAGAAGAAGGGAAAGGGAAGTTAGGTTTTTTTTCATCTAATATTTTATTTCATATCAATCAATTCTTTGTAAATAAACTAACCTAACCGTCAAAAACCCCCGACTCCAACTAGAAAAAGAGGTGTAACTTTTGAACGGCTAAACAGATTTTTATGAAACATAGCTAAGATGATACACGATTAAACTAGCTTTTAATTAAAAAAAACTGCTTTGAAATCGGTCCATTCGTTTTGGAGCTACGATGCCACAGACAGATACACAGATTAACACTAGAAATTTATAACACCCCTCTTTTTTGTCAGGGGTTAAATTAGTTTAGATAGAATCAAAAATTCTCAACTATCAAAATTATCTACAGAACCTTACTTAACCCCACTAATCGCGCGCCCCGCGGGCGTGTCGAAAGGCCATCTCAAGAAGCCGAAAGTCGGTGCCGGTTAAAATTTTTATAGTTTATAATTACTGGTGATTGGCGGCGTGACCCGCCCGATTCGCCGGCTATCGATGAACAGCCCGACAGCACTGTTGATTTACATTTTTTCATTCCACGTCCTAAGATTTTTAAAGTTTGTGGAGATTTAGAATTCTTGGCAAAAATTAGCTTAGCTTTTTTTTAGGAAGTTACTTTTGTCATCAATGACTTTGACATCGAAAGCTTTTGTTAAAATTTTTAGGCAATTGTGGTACAAGAATTTATAATGTTGACCAGAAGTAACCACATTTGTGATAACTTTGCATTTGTTACATTCACAATTTTTTGCAATAGTTTCTCAAGAACTGTCCCAATAAGTTTGTTCTTAAACTCACTTTTACTATATTTTGAGAGGATTTTGTCTTGCTTTTAAATTCCTATCAAGAAGGTGGTATGTTAATCGCCTTGAATAATTAACAAATTAAATTTCATGGTAGAAATTATCCTGTGAAGACTAATTTATAAACAGACTTTTGTCTTTATACTTTCGGGTAAGTTCATTTGGTGCAGTGATTATATTTGATTTGTATTCATCATTGTTATTATTCTATCTGTAAAAGCCTTCGCGGACGAATCGACTGTCCTGAGCTCCATGACTTATTCTGTCGACTATAATATGTGCCCAGCAACTACCTCAGACACCGACAGAGTCGCCGCCAAAAGATTTTCGCGAAGCCATTATGCCAAACTGTCGCTAGAGCAGAGTCCCCAGAGTGTCGTACCGTAGAGGTGCTCAATGCCCTCCTGATTGCCAATCCGGAATGTGATGTGTTTGCGGATGGATGGAGTATAATTATGCGAGTGTGTCTGCTGTTTTGCGAGGGAAAGTATGCGAGGATGTCCACTATTGCATTATAATATAATTATGTTTCTATGTTAATTAATGTAATTGGTATGTTACCGTTTTAATTAACTATAAATAAATAAATAGGTACTTTATCGACGCAGGACCTTTTTCTTCAGTAGCTACAGAGAATTCATCAATGTCCATATTTGTCAACAATGCATTTACATTTTCTTTTTTACGTTTAAACTTGTTAAAGGGACGGTGAATTTTTGGAAAGATGTCTGAGATTTTTGGAGATCTTTACGTAGTTTCGGCGAGACCATCCTCATCGAATACCTCGAGTCTGAGGGAAAATACCGAAGCGTATGACATTGAAACGTGTGTTTCTACGTCTCGAGAATTAAAGTTGGATGGACGGAGTTCTAGCTGGAAAAATGTACATGTTAAACTAATAAAGGTAGAGAGGTATGGTGGATTCCACCGAACTTCACGACATATTGCGCCTTAGGCCTAGTCGTCGGCTTAGATTATTCGCAGCAACACAGTGTCGCACAGTGTCGCGGGCGCATTCTATACTGTGTCCGATGCACGGCGCAATCAACGCCTTTATTGATGCCGTTCCAGATTATGACTTGTTAGCCGAAAGATTCAAGCTTATCCTGTCAACAGTCTTGAATTTTGTGAAACATTTTGTGTATGATCTGTATTGGCTTTGTTTTTGCGTGCCTTATTGATTACACGAAGCTGCGAAACTCAAGTGGGATTGGGCTGACCACATATTCTGCCGTATGCCTGATGAGCTGTGGGCCCAAATTGCCACTATGTGGAGCCCTGACATAGCTAAACGGCGTCGCGGCAGACCACGAAGGAGATGGAGAGATGGGCTACATAAAATTAATAAGGAATGATCCACACTGGCTCTGGACCGGAAGACATGGAAGTCATTGGGGGAGGCCTTTGCTCAGCAGTGAGATGATATTATTATAAACCCCTTTATTCTGAATTGCTTTTTCTGTTTTTGTATGTTGTTAAATTATGTCCCTCAATTCAGCATGCCTCTTGGCAAAGGCCTCCTCTAGCTGCTTCCATTGAATTCTATCACGAGCCAGTCAGTCCACCTCCACTTTTGCTGGTCAATTCTGGTCAAGATGTCCATCAGGTGTGAGATGATATACGATTGGTTACTGTCATTGGTGTAAAACCCTTGTGATTGAGTAAATAAATAAAATCTTGCACTCAAGTGCATATCTGGGCACGCTTAAAGTCTTTACATGAAAAAAACGTTGGCCCTCACGATGATTTCTCTTGTATCGAAGGTAGTACAGTTGGGAGTTATCCCGTTGTCTTGTTTTCAGTTGTTCTTTTAATTTTTGCCCTTGTTTGTGTTATTCTTATTACTGTTTGTGTGATTGTGTCTACTAATAAACAAATTTTCTTTCTTTCCCTTCACAAACATACATCTCACATGCACACACACCCAGACGCAGAAGAACAATCTGCCGGCCATACAAATATTTGTTCCATGCGGGGATCGGACCCGCGGCACGTAACGTAGAAAGCTAATTGCTTAGCCACTGCGCCAATCGTGTCGTCAAATATCAACAGGAGCGCAGGAATTATGAAGTGGGTACACTTTAGTAGCAGATGGGGATACAGATGGGTTTAAAAAAATAAGTGTACATTGTTACAACGTCACTTTAAAAATATCAAAATTAATTTATCATAATATGTCAAAGTGCAATACTAACACTTACCTTAGTCTTACTGCCTCCAATAGACCCAGGCCTTATCGACCCCGTCTCGTAGAACCTGGTCAGGATCTTGGACACGCATCCATGTGAAACCAGGAGCTGCCTACTGATATCACAGGGCCTGACTCCCATGATGGCCAGCTCCACGATTCTCTTGCGAACCACATCAGGTAGGGGGCGGCCGTTGACGAACACGCCACCCAATTGGTTGACGCCAGCCTGACCTGTGGAATAATCTTCGATAATTATGCTTGCCGGTTACTTTTTTCCGAGATTTTTTAGTTTACCAGTAGATTTCGATGTAGAATTATAGGATTTGGTAGCATCACAGATTAGTTTCTGTAATCTGGGGGTTGCATAGTTTTAAAGTCAAAGTTTTTTATTTCATCTGGGCATTTGCCGGCTTTTTCAAAATATCGAGATTTTAGTTTACAGATAGGATATTTAGTTTGCACCAAGAAGGTGATGTAAAAGGAACAAAATGAGATTACACTAAACAGATGATAGATAGAAGAGTATAGAAATAATTTGTATTCAAGTACATCAGATAAACAGAAGCAATGACCTAACGACATCAACATTTAGTCAAGTAATATTAAATTATTTGTATGGAACAGAAGATATTTTTTTCCATCTCAGTGTTAGAAACAAAAAAGAAAGAAAGAAAATACATTTATTCAGTACGGACAGTGACAACACACGAGAGAACAATAAAATAAAAGATAACATAAACCCCCCGGGACCCCGGGTTTTGGTCCTGTAGTAAAAAATATTCACGAAAATAAATACAATAACCCTCTTTTGACTGTATATACCATTTCAAACTAACCATGTATAAAAAAAAAACTACCATACCATCACTTTTGAGTCACCAAAGACGCGGCAGTTATCAAAGCTATTCAATTTCAGTAGTTGTTTAAATCTTAACGGTGATAATTAGTCGTGAAGCGTTGATAATTGTACATCGACAGCCACCACGGTTATATTGCACGCACGACAAGTGGCTAATACACACGCAACATTGTACGAGTAGACTCCACACTTAGCACTGATGCTGAGGTTCTCTGTGTGAACTAAGGCTGACATTCAGAGACGACAGAAACGAGTATAAGCGTGAACTTACGCTTCCATCTGTCAAAATTTGTTCGTAACTTTGACAGATGGAAGCGTAAGTTCACGCTAAGATTCGTTTCTGTCGTCTCTGAATGTAAGCCTAAGATTTTTAAATGTTAAGACGGGTCTAGGTGAGTTTAATGTGTAATGTAATGTATCGTGTAATGTAACGAATTCTGCATCTGGACGGCACTAAGAGCATTATAATGTAACGTGCAGCAGCGCTCGCGCTGTTCCATCAGGTGTAGATTTTTACGCGAACACAAAGGCCATAGTCAACGCAGAATTAATTGACTTCTGCAAATTTTGAATTCAACTTTCTACACATATACTATTTATAATTATGTTCAATATTTCAGTATGTTATGCTTTAAAAGGATTGGACAGAAATCTTAAGATCATCTTTAGATATTTCTTCAACGTTCTCTCAACATTTTCTATTTGCATTTCACAACCATATTATCACATATTTATTTAAAATTACTCAATTATCTAACAGAATAACTGAAAAAATATAAAGTATCTACTAAATTCATATTCACGAACAGAACCATAAAAGCTAAAGACCCTCGCAGTTAATCAAGATTGAACATTTATATCTCCATTACAAAGGGCACATCGCTGCCTCACTCGGCACTCCACCTGTCCCAATTTCAGCCTAATATTTATTTGATTGCCAAATTCATATCACCCTGTCTGTCAGCCAGCCAATTACGTAAAAAAGGACCATTTCTTTGTAAAAAGTTTAGATGCAAAGATATGTCTTCGGAATTTATTGTTCAAAGTCGTTAATTAAGGAGTAATGAGTACCTTATCTATTTTGTAATAATTACGAGTCGTATAAAATGGATTAATAGCTGCTTTGAAATTTGATATTGTTTGTTTTATGAGTATTAATTTTGTTATTGATAAGCATCGTAGAGTTGTTTCGATTGTCAAAGAAACCGACAGAACGGCACAAATAAAAGATAATCCGACTTCACTGGAGAATCGAGAAGAATTACCATAAGTTTAAAATCTCTACCCGTATTTTATAATTTCTCGAATCATGCTAATGAAATCTAGATGGTATGTATCTAGGGAGTATGAGGTAATTAGCATGATAGCTACACAAAACAATATCATTGATGATGACGAATTTGGTTGTTTATGCGTGAATAGGAAGGCGAGACATTTGTAATATTTAGATGCGTCCGCGTTCATTTCAAATCACACGCCTGTGACCATAAACGGTTATGAATGCTGTGATTATCAAAAAGGATCAAGAAGTCACACCTGAGACTAAAAAGCGTTATGCTATGCTAAACCCCAAACATTATAGGAACAAATATGGAAATATAAGAATATTTCTATTCGATACGGAAGCATAAATTTTAGGTGCAGCAAATTTCGGCAAAATATCTTCACACATCCGTATAAGGAATAATCCGATTATAATAATGAAATCACAGACTAATTTAGTAATAAACCAACCCACAATGCCATACATCATTAATAAGAAAAATCAATCTCTTTTAATATTGCCAATCTAATTCTAGTCAGCCTTATTTTAATCCTGGCACCTACGCTTACCGCTACTGTTAAGTCTGATCAGTATAAAGTTATAAAACAATCGGTCGATGCCAAATGGTTTACAACCTTATGCTAGTGAAATTAGCGTTCGAATTCGTCGGCAGTAGTTTGATTTTATGACGTTTTTCTTTAAAGAAGACAGCCAGTTCCCGCCTATACGCCATTTCACGGGTGTTGTCGCGTCTCGCGGTCCGAGCAACGGATGCAAATTACTTCCCTTGCTTTACGATTCTTATTCAGACGACTTGTTGTAATGATTATATAGTTTCAAGCTAATTTAGCCTTTAGCGCTAACTATTAAAATTTAATTTTGTTTGACAGCTGCGGGTGTCATTAAAAAGAAAAAGTTCAAATGCAATGGTCTTTACAGTCGATCTGTCAGTCTTTTCTGCGAAACGGCTGGTTCGAGATTCGTGTACATAGATTACTTGATAATCTACAATGGGCTATAGCTATCCATCTATAGTCTCTATAGATAGTGAATCTCCTTTGGCTTGTTCAGTTGCACTTTGTTGAGATATTTTACGCGGTGCCTAATGTATGGAAATAATAATATTTGGATCATTCTATTTTTCGTCAGCAGGTATACATTTCATTGCTTTTTCTTTGTATTGATCAAAGAATCTCGCGAAATTTTCTATGCAGATACTAATAATTTCCAATGTATTTGGAGAATTTTACACAAAATAACTATAGATAGTATCTTTACCAGAAGAATTTTCTCTAAAGGACCGGTTTTTGTAAAAATCTTCTATCGAACAAAAAGTTTCATCCAAAATATTTACTAGTTCTCTTTATTACTGTAACGGCGAAGCTTCCAAGATGAAAGTTAAAATAAAAAAAGAAGCAATAAAAAAAGTGTGCAGATAAAATCTCATTTAGTAAAGCGATCGTAAACGTTTGGCCGAGACTTACACTGGACGGAATAGCTGCCCCTCTCTCTCGTTACTCCGCGATGGTATCAATATTTGTTTATTTGTGGTGAATAAAGAAAAATAAATTCTTTATTGTACACAAAATATATAATATACAAAAAAATACAATTTACAAAGCATATATATATATATATATTTTTTTTATATGCACAAAGGCGAGCTTAACTCAGAATGAGTTTTCTTCCAGCAAACCTTTGGGTGAAAGAGAAATGAACATATACATAGAGTGAGAAAGTCAAGCGTACAATACAATTACATTACAACTTAGGTACTTAATAATATATTTAAACACATACAATAATATATATCTAAATACATAAAAGCAAACAACAAAAGGTTCTTAAAGACGTAAGAAGATGGGCTGGCTCGAATAGAGTGTGAGAGAGAATTCCATAGGCGCGCCAAACGAATTGTAAAAGCACCGTCAACGAAGTTGTGATTATTGTTAGAAAATGCTGTAGAAACCACAACATTGTACATACAAATCATACTATAGTTTGGTGCCGGAGTTTATGAAGAAGTTGCGCGGTGCGGGAGGGGTGTAACGCGAGATGTCAGTCACAGGCCCATGATATGCACCATAAAGCTTAGCTTAGCCAATAGTAGGCGTGTGTCACCCGGGGACACCTCGAAACTACCCCAAAGTCAAAGATTTTTATTTCAACTGGGCCTTTGCAGGCAAAACTTCGTGATTCTAGGCGCAAGATTCCAAATGCAACCTCAAATTCAGACACCAACCGTCTGATTAAAGTGGTCGTACTATAATTGTGATAAACAGATTCTGACAAAAAGTTCAATAGAATTCGAGAAGAAAACCCAATACGGCAATATCGAAACTGCAACAATAAAAACTAATAGTGTTAGAGATACTCAGCAGAGCTGGTTCTCTACTCGGAGACGTAACGGTTCTATCGGGAACTCAGGATAAGTTAAACGACACGGACTTGTTTATCACACCGATTTATTCTCTTGACACATTATTTATTATTACACAGAGATTAAAGTACACAGGTAAACAATCAAACAATTAATTAATAAAAGAAGATACTTTTTCGGTCAATAAGACATTACGTCATAGTATTGCGAACAAGAAGACACTGAATAATTATTTCTATTGTTCCTATATTTATAGTCGGCTCGGAAAGAGCTGGCCAGCGGTCCAAAGCAAACTCGCGTACATGCTCAGGATTGGTCCAGCCCTTACCGAGCCACTTTTGGCTAATAATGACTCTACACCTGCACATGACCTAATTTAACAATTATTAAAAGTTGTGTCATGTGCAGATTGTCCCCCTGCATCGCTCGGTCACTGCGGGATAACGCGTGGTAACGGCATTGTTCCTTATCTGCCGCGTACCGAGGTTATAAATATAACCACGCGTTTTCCCGCAGAGCTACCATTACTCGCCCGAGCGGCGCAGGAGGCACATCTATGTACTATTGCAGCTCTATTATTGTTATGTACTATCCTATGTACATAGTCTAAGTACATTTACTCACATAGGTATACATAAAAGGTTAACCAAAGTGTAGAACAGTTCAAATACAATCATACATCATTGGTGTTACTAAAAGAGTATATAATCAGACTTAAATAACAACATTAACACATTTATATACTACTTAAACATTGATATATTAACTTAGCACTATAATCACATTAGTTGGGCTCAATCGTGTCCCGGGTTTGATGGTCTGTCGTGCACACATCTCCCGCCGTCGCCTTCAGGCGACTCGGTGGGTAGCACGACGACACGCTTGGTAGGCCTCCGCAGGATGTGGCCACCCTTGGTGACTACGTCGACCACCCTAACCTCACCGTCCGCGCCCGGGAGCACCTTGATTATGCGTCCCTTGGGCCAGGTATTGCGCGGGAGGTTAGAGTCGCAGATCACGACTACGTCGCCGACCTTGGGTGGTACACCGCTCCCGTGGGGCTCCCGCCGGTTTTGCAGTAGCGGCAGGTACTCGCGCACCCATCGTCGCCAAAAGACGTCGGCGAGAGCTTGTGCGCGCCGCCACTGCTGGCGAGCTGTTAGGTCTTCACTGGTGAATGTGCCCGGTGATGGCACGTGAGAGTTGGGGCCGATCAAAATATGATTCGGCGTGAGGGCTTCAGGTTCGTCTGGTGCCACAGTTACATGCGTCAACGGTCTTGAGTTGACGGTATTCTCCACTTCTACTAACAAAGTATAGAGTGTTTCTTCTGTAGGGTGAACCTCCTTTAATGTTATGTGAAGCGCCTCCTTTACTGCTCTCACCATCCTCTCCCATGCTCCGCCCATGAATGGCGATGCGGGAGGTATGTATCTCCATCTTATGGACCGCGCATCGGACTCACACTCTAATGCGCTTAAGGCGCTCTCACCTAACTCCCTATCGGCCGCTTTAAAGCAAGTAGCGTTGTCGCTCCATATTTCTTTTGGACAACCCCTTCTAGCTATAAATCGCCTGAGTGCGGCAATGGCTGAGTCCGCACTCAGTGATTGTGCTACCTCAATATGTACAGCCCTACAAGTTAAGCAAGTAAATAGCGCCCCATACCTCTTTTCTTTATGTCTACCTACTGTTATGGACATTGGTCCGAAATAATCGAGTCCCGTAAAAGTGAAAGGTCGTTCGTTATAAGCTAAACGGGGGTACGGTAAATTGCCGGTGGAGGGGTTGGCTGGCTTCGCCTTTCGCAATCTACACGGTAAACAGTTTTTTATCGCGTCTTTAACGGACGGGCGTAGTCTAACTATCCACAGCCGCTGTCTTAACTCGTTCACCGTTATTTCCGTGCCTCCGTGGTGCAGACTTTCGTGTACATAGCTTATGTACATTCTCGTGTACTTGTGCCCACCGTCAAGTATACGCGGATTTTTTGTTTCTTCGCCTATTCCTTTGGCGGCTGTTACGCGACCTCGTAGACGTAGAGTCCCTTCGTTATCTAGATATATACTTAGCGCGGTTAGCTTGCTATCGCTCGGCGGCGCTACGTTGGATTTTATGGCGCTTATTTCCTTGACAAAGCTATCTTTTTGCGCGCATTTTATCCATAGTTGTTCAGCTTTTAGTGTATACTCGGCCGGCAGAGGTACATATTTGGTTTTATTTTGTTCACTGCTCGGCTTTTTTATTTCGTCTACGGGTTTCTTCTTAATTTTCACCCACGTTGGGTCTTTATCCGCGTTTTTCTTAGTGCGCTTGTACTCTACTGTTTGTTTATTTTTTCTACAGTTGTTTACAAATTGAAGGACACGCGCTGTCGTTCTTATTAACCTTGTCCATTTTGAAAAGCGCGTTATGTCCGGCAGATGACCGTTTGAGTTTTGAGCTGTTTGTACGTTACATTTTACTCGCTCTTCTCCCGTATCTCGTGCTGCGGCTGTTGACTTTTCCTTTGGCCACTCGCTCCGGTCCTTGTACAGGTACTCCGGGCCGCGGTACCATCTGTGATCCGATCCAAAATTATCGGGTGTAGCGCGTGTGGCGTCATCAGCTACGTTGTGACGCGAAGGGAGCCATCGCCATTGGTTCTTTTTAGTGAGCTCCTCGATCTCGGCTATGCGATGGGCGACGAACGTTTTGAACGTACGTGGCTCTGCCCTTATCCACGCCAGCGCTGTTGTTGAGTCGCTCCAGTATGTTTCGTCTCCGACCGCATAGTCGTGCTCGAGGGCGACAGTTCTTGTGAGTCGCGCTCCCAACAAGGCCGCTTGAAGTTCCAGCCTCGGCACTGATATGGGTTTCAGAGGTGCCACCCTACTCTTAGCCGCTGCTAATGCTACATGAATGGTACCATCCGGTCGCTCTGTTCGCCAATATACCGCCGCTGCGTAGGCCTCCTCGCTCGCGTCCACGAACGTATGTAGTTCGCGAGCGGTGACGTCTCCATAATCGTAACAGCGTGGTATTCGTAATTTCTCTATATTGCGTAGCGACTCCATCCATTGTTTCCATTGCGGTTGTAGTTCTTCAGGTAGTGGCTTGTCCCACTCGGTTTTATATCGCCACGTGTGTTGCAGTATCCTTTTGGCTGGGATAGTGATAGGTGATATCAATCCTAGTGGGTCAAAAATGGCCATGATAATGCTCAGCGCCTCACGTTTGGTCGGTGGGCGCGTGTTTCTTAGTAACTCGTCAGGCGTTTTGTTACTATTTATCCTAAATGTAAAACAGTCATCTTTTGTGTTCCAACGCAGTCCCAAGGCCTTCTCTTCATCGTTACCGCCTAGTACTTTTGTGTCGCGGATAGGCGCTGCGCTGGCATTCAGGATGTTCATGTTGTTCGATGTCCATCCGCACAGGTGAAAATTAGCTTGACTGTGCACATAATCGACTTGCTCGATTACCTTTTCAGCTTCTGTTTCACTGGGAAAGCTCTGAAGGTAATCATCCATATAATGGTTATGTTTGATAGCTGACACCGCTGCTGGGTACCTATCGGCGTAGTCGTTAGCGTTGCGATCCTTTATGTACAACGCTGTACATGGGGACGACGTCGCACCGAAGATAACTGACGTCATGCGATATTCTTCCGGCGTTCCCTCCCGCCGGTCTCCTCGCCATAAAAACCTAAGCGCGTCGCGATCTTCTTGCCTTATTTTAATCCTCATGAACATTTCCTTGATGTCGGCTGACACGGCTATCTTGTCTTGTCGGAAACGCATCAATACTCCGGGCAGTGATTGTAACAGGTCGGGTCCAGAGAGAAGTAGATCGTTTAGGCACAGACCCGCTGTTCCTGCTGCGGCGTCGTGCACTAGACGTGGCGGTTTATGTGGTTTAGATGGGTTAACCACTGGAAAGTGAGGTAAATACCAAGTCTTGTCCTTTGTTGGTGTACTGTCCGCCTTCTCTGCATACCCCGAAGTGAAAAGGTTATCTAAACGTTCTAAATATTTCACTTTTAAGTCAGGATCTCGGTCTAGGCGTTTTTCTAGATTATCTAGCCTTTTTAGGGCACCTAGATAGTTGTTAGGTATCCTAGGTTCATCCTGCTTCCATAGTAGTCCCGTTTCGAAGCTTCCATTAGGTAACCTGCGACTTGTCTGCTCCAATATCTGCAGTGCTCTCTGTTGAGGATCGTCTTTAGGCGTTCTAGGTTCAATTCCTAGTGATTCTAATTTGAAGAAATTCTTCATCTGCGCTTCTATTGAATCATCGTGGTCTTTAGTTTTAATATGGCCACAGAACACTGTCATAACTCTGTTGGCTGAATACTGGCAGCCATGTAGTACCCAGCCTAGTTTAGTGTACGATGCTACAGGTTGATCTCGCTGTCCGACGCGTGTGTCTTGAGACATTAACAAATGCCAGTTGTCCTGACCGATCAGAATCATAGGCCGCGCGTGTTCATATATTAGCACATCTCTTATATCTTTCAGATGTTCGCAGCTTTCTATGTTCTCGGTTGTTATTGTTTGTGACGTGATCTCGAGTCTGTCTACTGTGCGCGCCGCATCTATTTTAAATATGTCGGACTGATGTTTGCCTCGCACATATAAGTTGACCATTCGGCTGCGCTCGTGTTTGACTTCTGCGCCGATGCCCTGTATCCACATAGCCTGGGTTGGGCCGTCTGCACCTAGAACGTCGGCTATTGATGCATCTAATAGTGTTACCGTGCTACCGTCGTCTAATAGAGCGTACGTATCTATAGTCGCATGCGGTCCGCTAAGTGTTACTGGCACTATTTTCAGATAAGCTCGGCGTTGGAGGGGGGTGGTCGCCGTCACTATCTCTCTCGCTGACGTCACAGATTCATGTGTCGATACAGACGTCGCGACGTTGAGTGGCTCCTGTATTTTCCGCTCCTGATGTAGCAACTTGTGGTGATTCATTTTGCATTCATTTACATTACATGTGGGCGCCTTACATAAATATCGCCTATGTTTATTTATTAAACATTTAAAACACAAGTTACTAGTTTTAGCAATTTCCCAGCGAGACTCTACTGACATCTGTTTAAATTTAGCACAGTCGGGTAGCTTGTGCCCATATTGTTTGCACGCCGGACAACGCTCACTTTGTGTCGCCGCTTCCCTGTGCACATTAAACGTGCGCTCTGTCTTGCGCCGCTGCCGTACCCCGCTGGGTTCGTCGTAATTGCGCTCTGGCTGCGCGTACGCGCCGCACTTGTCCGCCTCGTCGTTCAAAAAGGTAGACAGTCGTTTAAGTTCGGGTATATCTTCACCCTTTTTATTCGCGGCGTAATCATACCATTTATTTCTAAGTATAGGCGTTAACTTTTCTACTATAACTCTTGACATCTCGGGGCTATGTAGATAATGCACACGTTTTAACGCCTCTACCGTACCCACCGTGTTCGCTATACGACTCGCGAATATACATATATCCCTAGGATTATCATTTAATCTAGGTAACAACTTTATTTTATCTAATTCTGCTAGTATTAGGGATTCAGGTCTACCAAAACGTCTCTCTAATGCGTTTATGACGACTTCGGGATCGGGCTGACTGAAAAGCAGGCAGCCGGCGGCCTCTTTGGCAGCACCTTTTACACTCATCCTAATCCTAGCAACATTTTCTATTTTAGAAAAATAAATGTGTGAGTCACGATACGCGGCCTTATAAGATATCCACTCACCGGGCTTTCCATCGAAGAATGGCAGCTGCTGTATATACTTAGGCGGCTCGCGCGTGCTGCGCGTGGCCTGCGCCAGCGCCGCAGCGAGCGTACTCACGTCGATCATCTTATTATTTACTGCATTTTCATTTTCCGTATGCACCATATTCACTGTATTCAACGTATTCACTGGATATACACTTTCGACGACGTTAGTCTTCGTTGACTCAGCCGTAGGCCTCCCGCCGCCAGCGTCCTGGGGCGGCGGTGGGGCTTCGCCCTCCGGTGGCGGCGCCGTTCGCGCTAGCCACGTCCCTATTCGTACGGAGGTGAGGTCTTCTTGGTCATCTTCTTCACTGGAGTCCGCTTCTGCTCTTATTCGTCGCAGGCGGAGCTCTTGTAGCTCTTGTTCTGCCTGTGCCTGTTTCACCTTCATCTCGGCTAGCCGCTCTCTAGCTTCGAGCTCTGTCAGAAGCTTCTTCTTAGAGGCTGTGGTGCGGCGTGACCGGATGCTGCCGGGCTTCAGCGTTTTATGCGAGCTGGTAGCCTCGGCATCGTCTCTCTCTGTGGTGTCACTCGTAGTCTGAGTTGTACCGGTGCCGGTCGTTCCTTCTGACCCGCTAACCGTATCCGTTTCAGTGGCCTGACTCGTGCCAGACGCCGGGGCTGGTTCGCTAGACCCCGGTCTGACGGCCACCGAAGGATTTTGCTGGGCCTGTTCCTGTCCTGAGTCTCCGCTGCGGCTCCGTGTGACCACCATTTTCTGAAGATCCGGCTCGAAGGACCAATGTTAGAGATACTCAGCAGAGCTGGTTCTCTACTCGGAGACGTAACGGTTCTATCGGGAACTCAGGATAAGTTAAACGACACGGACTTGTTTATCACACCGATTTATTCTCTTGACACATTATTTATTATTACACAGAGATTAAAGTACACAGGTAAACAATCAAACAATTAATTAATAAAAGAAGATACTTTTTCGGTCAATAAGACATTACGTCATAGTATTGCGAACAAGAAGACACTGAATAATTATTTCTATTGTTCCTATATTTATAGTCGGCTCGGAAAGAGCTGGCCAGCGGTCCAAAGCAAACTCGCGTACATGCTCAGGATTGGTCCAGCCCTTACCGAGCCACTTTTGGCTAATAATGACTCTACACCTGCACATGACCTAATTTAACAATTATTAAAAGTTGTGTCATGGTCAGATTGTCCCCCTGCATCGCTCGGTCACTGCGGGATAACGCGTGGTAACGGCATTGTTCCTTATCTGCCGCGTACCGAGGTTATAAATATAACCACGCGTTTTCCCGCAGAGCTACCATTACTCGCCCGAGCGGCGCAGGAGGCACATCTATGTACTATTGCAGCTCTATTATTGTTATGTACTATCCTATGTACATAGTCTAAGTACATTTACTCACATAGGTATACATAAAAGGTTAACCAAAGTGTAGAACAGTTCAAATACAATCATACATCATTGGTGTTACTAAAAGAGTATATAATCAGACTTAAATAACAACATTAACACATTTATATACTACTTAAACATTGATATATTAACTTAGCACTATAATCACATTAGTTGGGCTCAATCGTGTCCCGGGTTTGATGGTCTGTCGTGCACAAATAGATACCTATAATATAATAGCGGATTTTCTTTAAGACAATTGCGAGAAGTATTTTACCGCTAGAAAAAGATACAAAAAGCTAAGAGATCGTTGTAGTTCCTCGCATCCTGTTCTCCGATCTATCCGACGTGTTTTTTTTGTTTATGTAAGACCTTTTTCATTTTTGTCGAAAACAGGTATTTTTGTGTTGATACCTATTGTAAATAAAATAAAAAATACTTAGATTTATTTTTTATTATTAAAATAAAGTAGTTATTCTAGCATAAACAAAAAGAAGCAGAATGCATTACTTTCTTATATAGAATTTACAACAATGCCTTAAATAGCCGACGAAGTACAGGGGAATGCGCGTTAAAAAAATGCTTGGCTATCAAAGTGTGCAAGCGGTTTTTAGTCACAGTGTACGCCGTAACTAATCTCACAATACCGGTAGCTTTCATTTCGCGCCAATCGAAGGCATGATATTGAGCCCTCAAATGGCTGCCACTTCGCGTTAGCACCGATCTTAACAGCCTGTAAAAGATGTAGTCTGAGAGATATTGTAATTATTTCAGTGTTTAATATAAGCTAGAGATTTCTAAAAAGATCGGAAAGATAGGAACCGGCTCTGGATTCTCTGGAGGATCTGCTGATTAAAAATATTAATGGTTCTATGAGATTTCGGAATAAAAAAAAAAAAGGAGAAGAAAAAAAATCCACATAGCACAGCACAACAGTTAGTCAGTTGTCAGTTTTAGTTTATAGTATATTTACATTGTTTAAAAGATATATATTAATATTAAAAACATTATAAATCAAATCAGAATTAGTTTAAAAGAATATTTTTTGGCTGACTGTACAAACAAATGAAAGTAACCTTTGTAAGGGCTGGTTTTTCAATCGCCAGATAATGTTTTATCCAGGGAATAAATTTGACGTTTGATAGATTTTGTATAGGAAAGCTGTCAAAAGTTCAAATATATTCCTTCGGATAAATTTATCTGGCGATTGTAAAATCAGCCATAAGAGAACTAAAAGCTCTGCAGCCTCCAACTAACTTACCTAGAAGACTAAGAACATACGATATTTATAATTCAACCTATACGGTATTTGATAGCATCTTAGGATTAAGACATAAATTAGTTATGTGCCCATCTCAGATTAATAAGAAACTTCAGTTATACAAGAAAATTACTGTAATACTAGCGGTTGTTGATCACCGTGTACGTCCAATCCTAGATACCGGTAGCGTTCATTTCTCGCCAATCAACGGCATGATACTGGAGACGAGACATTAAACATGTATTACATTTGTTTTATTGTCGTTAAAAGAAAGACATTATGAGGGAAAATTTACTAGGAAATTATGATTGTTTCTTTTTATAAAAGGTAAAGTCACTGCCGGTTTTTGTGTTTCTGTATTGTATATGGATGATCGTCAATTCTTTTCCAGAAAAATATATTCCATTATTTACTAATAGATAAAGAAAATGCTTCAGTAATATAAGCGTATAAACTATAACTCATAAAAAATCCGACTAGCAAATAAAAGACTTTATTTACGAAATAGATTCAAGTATCAACAATAATATTTTTACTGCCTACACGAGGAATTGTTTGCAGTTATCTCAGCAAAGAAATTATCGTCAAGATTTTATAAATTTTACAGTAAAGGTATTATGAAACTGAAAGAATAGTCAAGGAATTAAGGAAACATAATCCATAATTGTAGCTCTTTTCCAACTCTTTGAAAAAGGTGATATTTTGATTCGTTAAAAAAAAAATACACTTTGGTCGCCAAGTGGTTGAAATTCGACCACATATTATAAATACATTTTAGCTTTCTGAACTCCATCTCTATATAAACTTTAACTAACTATGCCAAATCTCACAGTTCTCCGCGCGCACAATATGCTTAAGAAGGGGTACAAAGTTTTCTCTTCACGTATAATATATCCCACCAAAAAC
Organism: Allophyes oxyacanthae; assembly: GCA_932294325.1. NCBI lineage: Eukaryota > Metazoa > Arthropoda > Insecta > Lepidoptera > Noctuidae > Allophyes > Allophyes oxyacanthae. The sequence continues at coordinate 6,084,017 of OW028633.1, read as the reverse complement.
ATTTTCATGTAAAATGTTGCCAAGACGAGACCATATGACTGGCACTGTCAAAAAGTTATCAGATCTCATGTAGAGCCAAGCTTCTAACTCTACACACCCTAACTCTACACCTTAGTCAAAATATGTGGCTTGGCCATTTCGCTACATGAAAAAATTATCTACTGTTCATTACTTTTCTGTTATACAATTTTTCTTGTAGTTACGAAACGGCTAAGCCACATATTTTTACTAAGGTGTAGAGTTTGTGAAGTTAGGCCTTGTAGAGTTAGCGCGTTAGAATCTTGGCTCTACATGAGATCTGATAACTTTTTGACAGATAGATTTGCATTTCTATAGATGTTGACAAATGTAGTCGAGTGATTCAAAAATTTTGTAAACTATTTTTGGACTAAACTTGTGAGGGACTAAAATTATGTGTGTATATTCGAAAAATAAAGTCTCGACCACACCAATACAGTTTCAGAAAAAGTCATATCCCATAAACCGCGCGAAATCACACGAATCTAGCGTAATGTAAATTTCGTGGAACACATTTAAAAGATACGAATTGCACGCGTCTCGATCGCTATAACGTTAATATGCTTCCAGTTTTACAATCGGCTGGTTGTAAAACTCGCGGTTTTTTTTCTCCTTCGCCTCTCGAACGTGTATCGACCGTATATCGCGCAAGTTATTGCAGCTTTTACAGCTTGTGACTGATTTTACAACGCCGCCGATTGCTGCGGCATTAGCTATACAGGAGCGGCGATTATTCGTCGCATACTTTTAGTATTGATGGCCATTTAGACGTCAGAAGCAGAGACTCTTAACAGCGTTAACAACGATTACTTTGTAAGGTTTATTGTAAAACGCGTCTATTTTGTCCAGAAAGAAGCTGTTTTCTTTACTGTCTGATATAAGTTTCAAATATATTGTGTTTAGTACCTACACTGAGAAGATAAGCTTTGTTAAAGTTGCTAGAATTTTGTTTATGAAAAACCAATCTACTGGATACCAGTAATATGTAATAAAGTTCGTAGTAACTTTAACTTGAAATAGACAAGCTTTACGTAGACATACCTAATGCGGGCTATAGCTACTACTTACTGAAGAATCGCATGGCGTAGCCGCATAGTCATATTTTGTATCAACTTCTCCCCTGTTTATGTGTCAATGTTTAAAGCACTAAAAAGCCAACGAAGTGGATGATTTATTTTTATTTATTTTTAAAAGCCTTTCCCCTCTCTAGGATTTCTTCTGTATCATGGGTACAGTTTACAAACATACATGTCACTTGCACACACACCCAGACCCGGAACAACTATCTGTAGATCATACAAATATTTGTTCCGTGTGGGGATAGAACCCGTGGCACGTAGCGCAGAAAGCTAATCGCTTAAGCTCTAGACCGACGGACCGCATTTCAACTGCAATCCAACCGCAAATTGCAGTTCGGATGCAGTTTTGCATTCAAACTGCATCCGAACTGCAATTTGCGGTTGGATTGCAGTTGAAATGCGGTCCGTCTGTCTAGAGCCTTAGCCACTGCGCCAACCGCATAAACGTGCCTACCGTGTCGTCAACATGATGCTTATTATTTTTAAATATCAGATAAACTCGCGTATGAAGCATATTTCTATTAGATACTATTCTATTCTATCACTACTTGATTTAGTGATAGATGGATTTTAGTTTCCGAGCCGCTTGGCCGCGCAAGAACATTGTACATAAGAGCCGCGCCACACACTTGTTCCCCCGTCTTCCGCCTTGACGAAATTATGATTTTTAGGGTTCCATACCCAAAGGGTAAAACGGGAACCCTATTACTAAGACTCCACTGTCTGTCTGTCTGTCCGTCCGTCTGTCACCAGGCTGCGTCTCATGAACCGTGATAGTTAGACAGTTAAAATTTTCACAGATGATGTATTTCTGTTGCCGCTACAACAACAAATACTAAAAAACTGAATAAAATAAATGTTTAAGGGGGATCCCATACAAAAAACGTGATTTTTTTTGCCGTTTTTATACATAGATACGGAACCCTTCATGCGCGAGTCCGACTCGCACTTGGCCGGTTTTTATTATTACAATCCACTTTAGTGACATAACGTGGCTGTTAATCCTTAACCAACAACCTCTTTACTTCCAAATTAAAAACAAAATATCTGTCAATTTTTGACAATGACAGTCGTAAACCGAAATTATTTGTTGAATTATTTTTCAAGTGGTGTATTTACAACGTACAACAATTAGTTAAGGCAATGGACCGGTGTCGTTGCGAAGACTACGCGGCAGCTGTCAAGAAATTGAAGTTTTTCACAATCGGCACCCACAGGCCTGATTTAATTGAAAATTTCGACAGTTAGTATCTGATAAATATACGTAATTTTGGAACAGGTGCTTATCATGCAATCTTCTCTGAATGGATGAAAGGAAACTAAATTATGAAAATGAAATAAGCCGCTCGTCATACGTGTCATAGAAATTGAATAAATAGTTCATAAAATAGTTATTTTTCTCGGTGTAGAGACATTTCTTACAGGGTAGGCAAAAACTGCTTATTTTTATGTTTGCAACCTTAGATTATTGATTGATTGTCGCAGCCGCTCCAACTTGATTCCGCCGGCGCGGCGGCCGGCGTACTAATAAAATGCGGCAAAACATACTACGCAAGAATAGGCGTACTCGAGTGAGTCGGTCAGATTAAAATGCCGGTTTGCGTAGTAAAACTGTACAAAAACAATACAACCAATTTTTTTAAAAACACTGTGATAGTACCATCTGTAAAGATTGTATAATTTCCGAAATAATTTCATAATTTCAACTGATTTCAACAATAAATAAACAAACCATAAATGACAATCACCACATGACAATCACATGTCAATACATGAGTAGACGCATTCAAGGAGCCATTTTTCTTAGGTAGTGCGGTATCTAGTTGGAGCGGCCGCGACAACCAATCAATAATCTAAGGTTGCAACCTTAGATTATTGATTGGTTGTCGCGGCCCATAATCTAAGATTGCAACATACATGGTATAAAAAAAAATCTGTAGTGGAAGTTATACAGGCTGATATAATTAACACGCTTTTATTAGCTTCACCTGTAACTAACTAACTATGTAAGAAAATCTTGGAAGTTAAATTTGACCCACTTCCCGGTTTCCAATTGAGCTGAAATTTTGCATACACGTTCGTCGTTCAGTTTAGATGACTAAAGCGTGTTCTATAGTTTTTTTAAACTATAATATTTAATGAAAATGCAGCAAATGCTGAGCTGGCAACCCTTTCGGCATGGCAGGCATGCTTGAAAGCAGCTATTTAAAAATATTTTATTCAGTTTTATTTCTTATTTGACAACTTTTGATGTTTTTTTTTTTTTTTTTATCTTCTCTCTCTTATGTTGCCAATATGTCTGTACCGAATAAATGTTCTTTTCTTTAATGATATAAAAATTTCAGGAGGAGATTACTACACAACATGGATCAGGCATGGTGTAGATACCCAGGATCTAAAATTTTTGATACCTAAAGCGAGGAGGCGGCTGGCGCCCCACGAGCTGCCGGAGAACAAAATGTCGAAGAGGACCCACCAGCTCACTAAGATGTGGTGCCCGTTCATGACGCCGGTCAAACGATGAACACAGAATGATATTAATTGTACACATTTATGTGATATAGAATTTTCGAGTGTCTGTGGATCAAGCACGAATTTTTTTGACGTATCATAACGTTAACGCAATCAAATTTAGAATAAAAATTCAATAAAATTATCTTATTATTATCTGTATGGCTTTTAAAATTATGTTGTGGATGAATAAAAGATCTGGGAAGATGCTAGTGTTTCATTAAAGCCGAAAATCTAAAATCTCTTCATAACGGAAGTGCTATTATATATCCGTTTGTTCTCACTAGTTCGATTCATTAGTTCGATCGTCGAACTAATAAGAATTATTTTTCTCAATTGTTCGACCGTCGAATTTATTTTAATCAAATACAATAAATTAAAATTTTCAATATGCTTGTTTCTTTAAATAAATATTATAGTTTTTAAAAAAAACTAAGGAAAACGCTTTTGTCATTCAGACTAAACGTGTAAGTAAAATTTCAGCTCAATCGGGACCGTCAAACCGGGAAGTGGGTCAAATTTACCTTCCAAGATTTTTTTACATACATAGTTAGTTACAGGTGAAGCTAATAAAAGCGTTTTAAAAACCTATCCTTCTCAAAAAGCAACACTATATTAATTTTAGTGTTACTATGTTTCGTGGTTTCGCTAATGTTTCCATATTTGTTTAACAAACATGACATTTATATTCCGACACAGAGTATAAAATCAACACATCAGAAATCATAACCAAATGGAGAACGTGATTTGTCCGTAATTATACATTCAGTAACATTTAGTCTCCATTTATATACATATGTATACCGTTAATATGTCGATAAACATCTTTATGAGTCCCGATACAAGTTTTTTCAATAATTAATGAACAATAATAAAAGGAAATAAAGTTTACGATATAAAATTGTAACACAGTTGTAAACATTGAAGTAGAAAATCGAATGTGATGCTTAGATTCATTTGATATAGACCGGGTTATTATTAAAATTGTGGTTAGTCTTAATGCGGACAAGACAATATAATTAAACCAAGCATCGCATATCAGCACGCATGGATATAAAACTATGGTTCGTAATACAGAACCACAGTCCAGTAATACGGGATTTTTTTATGTAGTGCGCATAATTTGTAGTCATTCAGTCTATGTTCCTAAATGCAACCACAGTATTGGGATACACTTTAAAACAAAACGAAAATTCGGCTTAGTATGAGGGACACGCATAATTTACTAGCGCATGCCATACAATTTTTTTTTATTTTGTTTTGGAGTGAATTTTAGTACTGCGGTGGCATTTGGGAACGGACACTGAATCACTCTGCAAATTTTGCGAACTACATAAAAAATTATCCTGTATACACGGTGAATTTTAAGTTATTTCGGATCCTAAAACTGAATATTTAGACATGCATCATAATTTCTTTGAAAATCTTTTTTTTTTTGCGTAAGCGGGTTCTTCATCTGAGATATTTGGTGACCCTGTTAAGTTATTTCTTTGCGTCTTTACTTTATAGGTACGAAGATACTAATCAATTTTGCTTCAATAAAAGTTAATTTAATACCGTAGAACAGGAAACTCATTTTTTTAAAACATTTATTAAACTATACAAACTTTATTGAACTCGCCGAAATAATATAATTTAAATGTTAATATAAAAGTGTTCTCTAAATAGCAACACTTTAATGTAATTTTAGTTTTATTTGATTTCGCAAACATGATTTTCAACGTGGGTGGCATGACCTTTCACAACATTTTATTTAATGTTAATTAATTATGTGATGAGACGCAGACATTACTGTTCCCGACCGCAGGCAACCGGTTGTGATTTATAGAATCTCTTGATCAGAATTTCTCCTGATGTATCTACTATTAATTTGTTCCTTTATATTTGAGGTTAAGGTTCCAAATTGTTGATCATCTCAGATTTTTTGCTCAACCTAATATGTCTTCATAATAATATATTTACTTTGAGTGTTCTAGATACCCAAAGTATATTTATATTTTTCTTTATATCTTTTTTCTTTCGTAAGCTTTGATTGCTTAATTAGCATGAAGCTTTTGCTCTTCTGCAGCTTTAATTGCTTTTTTCATTATCAGTTTTATTTTAATGTGTTTAAAATCATTTAAATATGTTTTAACATCAACTCAAAGTCCAGCCAAAAATATAATCTCATTTTCCTCAAATACATGCGCAACTTTCCTAATGACTACAAATATCTTACGCCGATTGCATAGCATTTTCTGTACTGTATCTACCAAAACTTCATCTTTTGAAAATAATTTCAAAAACGTCTCTATTAAGTCATCATTAACTATTAATTCTAAAGGTATATCCACACTACATCTATCACTGATCGGACAACCATCGCAGTCGCCCGCCCGTACCCGCTCAATAAGTTAATTTGGCGTCAAACCTCGACGCTTGACTTGTCGCGTTTGAATACCGTTTACAAAGCCTCTCGACCGTTCAACAGATCTGTACACCAGATAAGTGTAGGTGTTGCCTAATATTCGATTTGGAAATTATAATCAGTTAATTTTATATCATGTGTTGCGTTAGGAGAGGAATAGAGTGTGCCGGTAGCTTTTTGCCCCATGTTGTCAATTAAAAGAGTTACTATGGTTTTGTTTTTAGGTGTGCGTGATTTCAATATTTATACTAAACAAATTAGACCTTATAGGTAATAAATCAACATCATTAGAAAAGTTGATATTCCTCGATCTCAAATAGAAGAAAGGTCAATGAAATTTACTGATGCAAACATAGGATGCAAAACATTTCTGGAATCACAAAAGACCACAAATGACAGAATAGAATAGAAGATTTATTTCTTTTAAATTACATAGTAGGTAGCAAGGAGATAAAGAAACAACAAGAAACAAAACACAAAATACAAGAACAACAAGAACAAGAAAAGAATAAGAAAAACAGAACAAGAAGAAGAAGATGATACAAGAAGGTAAAACACAAAATGGTCTTGGATTCAGCATCATAGTTGGAAGCGAAGCATGCTCAACTGCTGATATTCTGTCCAAGCCAGTCATGCGTAGAACAGAACACAATTTTTATAGTATTAGGTATAAATGCCGTATCGGTATTAGGTCTCGATACGTACAAATGCCGTAATAAAATGTTAACAAATACATCTAAGGATAAAAATGCTCGAAATTCTATTGAGTTCCAGAAACCAATGAACCAATGGTAGATGGAAGGAAACAACTGGATTAAAATAGCTCAAAATATATATATTAATAGTTGAAGGTGGTGATATAAACTGATGATGATCAAATTTACTGGGTTGTTTTCGGCTGACGAACGTACAAATGATAATATTTCTATACTTGGCCATTGGAAATTGGAATCTTCTCTAAGGAGGCTATCATTCTTCATTGCTTAGGGTTAAGATGTCCATGGTGAATGCAGCTTAGAAAGAGGTTTAACCCCATCACACTTTCAAGGCTATCACAGTCATGACCAGATTTTGACACACACGGAGGGTCAAAGTACAGCTCGACGACTACTATTATCAAGACTAGGTTGCACAATTGCACATTCACTGGAGTAATTAACTCAAACTTAACATGCATGTAAATGAGAACTATAAAGTCGTTACTTTAAAAACTTATTTCCGTCAAATCTTTTCCACAAAATTTCCAATAACTTTCCAACAATATATTGAATGGCTCTTAATTAGACGTTGACCAACTCTTCAAAATTTACTAACCTTGTTTAAATTCAAATTAAAAATCCGGAAACATCGTGTGTGATCTTCAAAAAACGTATGAAATCATTCAAATGTTTCTTCTATGCTCTGATATCATCACGTTGACCAAAATTATTACTATACATGAGATATGTATCATGAAAATGATATTTTATTGCTAATAATCAACGTTCTAATTTTCAAAACCCTTATTTTGAAAGCTATAAGGTTGAGAATAGCACTGAAAGTAGTGTATCACATTCTTAGTGGTCAATTCGGTGCGGCAGATGTTAATAAGGAGCTAATGTGGTGAGCATGTATAATGTATTAGAACCGAGTGAGTGTTGATGCGGGTGGGCCGACTCGATACGGATCCGATATTATCTCGATACGAGATTTGGTCTCGATTGCCTTAATTACCGTTAATGGTTGTGGACGGTAGTAAGGTACCAGGGTTCATATGTTTTTGGATGGTGGGAGACTGTGTTAAATGTAAAGACGTTTTAGGTGTAGGATATTTGCGATTTTATTGGGTTTTAAGTTATTTATTGTATTACTTTGTAAAGATTTGGTATGAGATCTTCGGAAATTAGTAGCAAATTTTCGAGATAACGATGAATAGGAACAATAAAAAAATCGTGTGTGGAATGAAAAACTTTCGCTTTTTAAAAATACAACTAGTATTTTTAAAAAGCGAAAAGACTTCTGTTCTCCTCTTTTTAGTGTTTTATATCTGTTTACAACTCTGAACTGTCATAATAAACTAAAAAAACTATAAAAATGTCCAACAACGACTGTAAGAAAACATTAATTTTAATTTGTGTGTAATTTAAAATTGTTCATTTGTGAAAAATAAATAAACTAAGGTCCCTTAATTTATTTATTTTTCACAAATAAACAAAAGTAGGTACCTAAATCAATCCGAAACATTTGAGGACAAATAACTTTTTTTATCATATACTGTATTGTACTGTACGCGAGAAAATTCATTCATCACTTATCATTCTAGTAATTAAAGTACCTCCAGATGTCTATATTAACACCTAATTTGTAGATTGATTAATTGAGTAAGGAATGGACTTAATCTTCTTAAATAATATTTGAAGTTCATTTTTGCCGGAGTCCAGGAGTTATACATGTATTTGTTTTGTTTGCGACTTCTGGGGTAATCATTAATAAATGAAAAGAAAATATTATTGGAGCTATATTCAACGAGAGAAAAAGCCATAAAAAAGCAATGTCTCTTTGACGAGACATAAATTTTGTATACTTGTCAAAATTTGTCATAATTTTATTTTTATTATTCAGGACTGTCCACCAACACCTCAATACATGGCCACCCTTCCAAGAGGGTTCTTTGAAACGCTTATGATTTCAATGCGTGAGGTAAATTCCTGTTCTGACGATACGACAAGCTTCTTTTCGGTTTCTTTAATGTTAAACGCTCGGGTTAATTAAGATCTGAGCATTTTCGTATCCCCGCCATTAGCTACCAGTTACTTGATCTTAACCGTTAATATATCATTCTACTTAGTGAACGCAGTATTTGTGTTCCTTGATAAGAAAGTTGAGATTGTTTGGAAGCGAATTCGGTTTTTGCTACTTGTGAGTTCTGGATTTTGTTTTATTTGTCCCAGAAGCCCAAAGTAAGAAATATCTTGAGGAGAGTTTGGCATTTGCGACGCAATAGTTAGTGATCTTTTAAAATCGATATACACAGAGAATTTTTTGTCGATTCTGATAACGAATGATTGTACTGATGATAATGAACAACTTTGCATATAGAAAACCGTTTACAGACGAAAAAAAATTCAGCTTTCCATAAATAATGCTACGACTAGCTGGAAAAGTTCTTTTGTTTTTTAAAAACCTTGACCTCTCTAGGAATTATTTCTGTATCGTGGGTGCGTTTAAAAACACAAATCTTCACATGCACAAACATCCAGACCCGGAACAACGATCTGCAGATCATACAAATATTTGTTCCGTGCGGGGTTCGAACCCGCAGCACGTAGCGCAGAAATCCAATCGCTTAACTACAGCTACGTCATGTTTGATGTGAAGTCGAAAAACCTTTTTGTGACGCTAGGTGTCGCTGCAACACTGCCTGACCTGGGAATCGAACCTTTGACCTCACACTCCACAGCTGTGCTTGCGACTACTATGATTTCTAGTATAGCGACAGCCACTAACCTGTAGTTCAAGATTTGTACCATGATGACTGCTATCAAGGTTCAGACGAATGATGGCACAGTCTACCTTACACGACACCTCTTATTATTCGCCTCTTATAACACCTATGGTACGTGACCAGGGTGCTAAGAACCTGAACTTAAGGCCGTCTTGTAGGGCGGTGAATTGCGGTGAATACAAATATACTTCATTCGCAGGAAATAGGGTTCTTTTACGGTGTGTCTTGTAGTGCGAAGCGCGGCGAGCGCGAGTGCTTGAACTGCTCGAATATATTAATTTAAAAAACTAACGACTTTATAAAAATCAGGTGCTTACTACGAAATCTTATAGCAGGGCTGAAATTAAACTGCCCAGACATTTACAGTATGAGCTGAACTCGCACTGTATAGGCTTTTCGTAAAATGAAAGGTCAGCTTATTCTGGAAAATTATGGGCAGTTTAATTTCAGCCCTGCTATAAGAGCTCGTAGTATAAGCCCCCTGTTCTCAACATGATTTTATAATATAATAAAGCTTATTTTTGATATAACTTTTACATGGTTTCATGATAGAACTTTAACAAGGTATAACACGTTTTAAATAACGATTTAGTGTTATCATTACTAGCGACCCGTCCCCGGCTACGCCCGGGTGCAATTTCTCTATTATCCTTACATTAAATATGAAAGTATTATACATATAAACCATCCTCTTGAATCACTCTATCTATTAAAAACCGCATCAAAATCCGTTGCGTAGTTTTAAAGATCTAAGGCTCACATTCAGAGACGACAGAAACGAGTCTAAGCGTGAACTTACGCTTCCATATGTCAATTTTACGAACAAATTTTGACAGATGGAAGCGTAAGTTCACGCTTAGACTCGTTTCTGTCGTCTCTGAATGTCAGCCTAAGAATACATAGGGACAGACAGCGGGAAGCGACTTAACTTGACATTACTTATTTTTATAATATGTAGTGATTTTTTTATCGACCCAATTATTATGTTTCACGTTTGTGTTTTCACACAGGATTTGACCGTATGTTAAATTCTGATAAAATGATTTTGTTTTTGCGCAATATTAACATTAGTTAGATTTACAGAGGTACAAAAAATATTATGAAGTACTACAACTTTGCCTGACCACTTGCATTGTAACATCCCCAATACAGGTACATAGCTAAGAATAAAGAAATTAAATGCAATTATTTTACCTGTGTGTGGCATTCCGCTGCAAATATTCTGAAAGAAAAAGACGAGGTGATTAATATACATGTTATAATTAATTAGAGAGAAATAATAAAAAAATAAGAGTATGTGACAGCTGTTCGTACGTCACAGGACGTAAATGTCGCGAGAGGAAGGTTAGAAATTAATGTATGCTATGTCCCGTTGCCTTTCTAATTATTTTTAAATTTAACAGGATTTTTACTATCCATTATTATTATTATCTCCTTTATTCGTTTTATATACATTCTTTATACATTTTTAAATAAGTAAATAATTATAAAATTTAATAAAATACACATTTAAAAACATAAAAATAGAAACCAACCGGCATCGGGTCCAATTATTATAATTATTTCCTTTATCCAATACACACATACTTTTTATTTTTTTTATTAAATAATTAATAAAATAAGAAAAAAAAAAAAAAAAAGACTTGTAGTAGCCCGCCGCTGTTGGGATCAGGGTCCAAGCCACCAGTGGCTAGGGCTCCAGAGAAAGGAACCTCCTCACAATGAGTGCCGTGTCGAGGTGCCTACCAAAGCACGAACACTGTCCAACAATTTCTTCAACTAGTAGTTGGAAAGGGTATATTAAATCAAAAGGGGATTATTGTACTCAACATTATGAACAACTTTTACTTTCTGATTAACCCTGAAATCTCGAAAAAAGACTCAGCTGCTCTCTAATACATTTATTCGAGTAATATTGAATTACCTATTTGTATAGAACACCAGATTTTTTTGTGAGTTCATGTATTTTTATATTATAATGTATTATTTACAGTATTTTATATTGTGTGTCAATAAATAAATAAATGGAGGTTACACCCGTGGAGGCAAATGGTTGGTGTCCAGAATTATTATTCCGTTTACAAACACAAATCTTCATAATTATCTTCAGTAGAAAGCCAAAACTACTAAAGCGCCAATTCGTTGCCAAACTAACTTAAACTTTAAAATGTGCCCCTGTAAAGTTTAAGTTAGTTTGGCAACGAATTGGCGCTTCAGTAGGTAGTTTTGGCTTTCCACTGACGATGTACACTCTGATTCAGAAGAACTGTCTCCAGGCCATAAAAATAATTGTTCCGTACTCGAATCGAACTGTGATACATAGCGCAGCTATCGATCATTCAACCACTGAGCTGTCGTTATTGTCGCAACATGCGGATTTTTTTTTTCTTATCATAGAGGAAACTTGACCTTGTAAATTACAACTAACATAAAATTCCATTAAAAACAAGAACACTACAACAACTAAAAACATTAAATTAAAACAACCTAATAAAACTCGTAAAAATATAACAGTAACCGAATAAAAAACCAAGTTTTTATAACTGAAAAACGTCGCTTTAAATTTATACGGTACACTAATATTACTTTTGTCCCCTAAACACGGTAATCTCGGTACATAATCGGTCGCGAGTCCAAATTATAAGCCTTTGTGACATCTTTATCGGCTTTCTGGCGATAACTGTGGCACGGAAATGACGTGACCATGGTAGGGGTTTACTTTTGACTAGGAACTATTTCCTCGCTTTGTTTTCGTAGGCGAGAGTAATTTGTGAACAGATTATTTTATTTATTTTATTTTTATTTTATTTTTTATTTTTTATTCTTCAGGATAACAAACAATTGTGTAATACTGCTTAATACTAATACAAACGCTTCTAAATACTTAGGTAATTACACAACCAGCACCGTTATCCACAAACTAATTTTAAAGAAAAATTTATTAGAGGCAAACTTGAGCAAACAGTGTTATTTACTTTAGAGCATTAAGTAATTTAACATAATGAAAAATTAGATTATAGGTAATAATAGGCGTAGCACACACAGTTGAAAATATGTGAACTTAGAATAAGGTTGACAATATCAGTAAATACGAATATGAACATATTTTTCTATTTTTCTAAGATACTTTTCTTAAATTGTGTGAGTGATTGAACAAATATGTCGATATCAGCAAAATTGTCATTGTAACTTTTCATCATACGCCACAAAGGCGCTCGTTCACCAGCGTTTGTTCTGCAATGCTTAGGAGCGAATAGACTATGAACATAATTGTCCCGAATACGTTGGGAGCGACTAGGTATGCGAAGGTATATTTGGTTTACAAGTTGATTGCAATCAAAATAATTATGACAGATATTATGGTATTTTAAGAAGTATATTCTCAAAATCATATAAAACATCTTATTGGCTACCAATACGCTGATGCATTTGTGCCGTCAGGTGGTACAGGTCAGCTCAAGGCTATTCCAGACCCCTACATTTTATCAGATGTGATATATACAAATGTCTAGACTTTAAAAAAGAAACCTTTGAGTTTGTTTCGGTATTTCTTCTCGGAGGCAGTTAGAAGGAAAAGCCGGCGCTTATAAGATCAAAAAAAAAGATTTCTAAAAGCTATATGTTTAAGGAATTATTTACAGAAAATAAATCAATAATTCATTAGGTATTATTATTTAATATGTTGTGAATGATCGTATAATTGTTTTTATGATCCTGACTGTACCTAACGAGCCATTTTGAGTCTGGTAAATTGAAATTATTCAAAACAAAAAATAATCTCTGAAAATCTCGAAGTCAATTTAATTGCACATTAAATTAGATACCTTCTAAGGAAAAATCTTGGCAAACAGTCTTAACAGAAGATAATTAGACGGATATCTACTAAACAAAATTTTTACTCAAAACATAAATTGCGTTTGACCTACACTACTTACTCAAAACAAAAACAAAAGCCACAACACTAGCTCACGCCGTGACATAACAAAACGAAACCACGGTTATGATTACAACCCGCCCATTACGTACGATAACACCCTTAAATCATAATTTATTCAAATTAAAAATACTTATCAAAATGTGATGCGGTCCTAAATCAGGAATTAAGTGACTAGGTGCGTGTTACGTTAAAAATCGATGCTATCAAAATGGCCGATCACCGTGAAAATTCAAAAAGAATTACTTACAATAAGACGTTGGGCGCACGCGAATATCACTTTAAAACTGTACCTCTATGGTTTGAACTCGTAAATATTGTTTTTTAGGTATTGTATAATATATTTCACAGTGATATTATAAATTTCACTAGTGAAATTATAATTCCACGAAACTTTGTCAACCGCCTCTATTTCTCACAATTTCACGGGCTCATTTCAGTGACATTATAATTCCACTGGACCCGCGCAGTGATATTGCAAGTCAATAATATTTTGAGAATTTCACTGTATGTGCAAGGCCGTTAAATTGTGAGGCGGTCAATAATTGGTCATAACCTAACCTAACCTAACTCATTGTCAGTTATCATTGAAAACGGACCAATCATGAGTTGGAGTCGGGGGTTCTTGACGGTTAGGTTATTTAAAATAATAGATTACAATCTTGATTAAAACAATGTTGTAGTAAGAGCTGTGAGAATAATGTAATTTAGTGTGAATAAGTGTTTATTACAAATCACTGGTATTGTTGGGATTTGTAATCAAGGTTGTTCATGTATTATGCCTTCGATATAAATAAGTCTACGATCAGTTTACCCAGGATATGAGAACCGATTTTTAGTTTTGCCGTTTGACTTCTAAAGTTCGCAACGCTACGAATTGATAAACGTGTAGATACACTTAATAACAGGAGTTTTGAACATGACTATAGTGCCACAAACTTACTGACCCGGTGACCAAAATTGGAACTAACGACGCTACGGAACAAAAATGACATCAAGACAAAAAAAAGTTATGATGAAAACAAATTCCATTTCCATACATTTGAAATGTGTAAACTCATATTTTACGGTGTTTACCCAAAAAAAATCCCTTGACAATAATCTAATAAGATTATTCAATGTTTTGATGTTTTCAACAAAACTGTATATTTTAAACTGTCAAAAAGGCAATTAAATTTTTAGAAAATCCTATGTAAGGGAAGGTTTATTTCTCGCCCACTGTGCGGCGTTTTGTAGTTGTCGCAAGTCGCCCGTGTGCGGCGAGGCTTAGACTTAGGGAATAGGGATAAGTCTCTACTAATAGAGATATAATTACTGTATTGTAACATAGCCTAATTTATCATGATTTATGTAAAATTAATTGTCTTTGGTTTAGTGGTCGCAAATGTGGCTGTTGAATGTGAGGTCTCGGGTTCAATTCCCAGGCCGGGAAAAGTGTTATAGGGTTTTTCTGTTAAGTAATTCTCGGTAGCAGCCCGATGTTTTAATGTGTTATTAAGGCCCTGTATATCGCAATAAACTCGCCTTAGGAACTTATACATACAGAAATCCACGAAATGTGGATGTACAGACCTCTGCCCAACCCTTCTGGGAATACTGGTTGATGCAATTTTATGTTATCAATTAAAAAGTTATATGGGCCGTAATCTACGCATCAAATATGAAAGCTAGAACAAATGCTGTTGCCAGTAAGAACGATATAGTAAATTATAATTATTTAAGGGCTAAATATTATGCGGCTACGGTTAATGTGGTCACCGATCTGATAGTGTCCGCTGTACGTACTGTTTTGCATAACAACATTGTTTAGTGATGTGCTAATAAATATCGATATCGGTAGAATATTTTACATTAATTTTAGGACAGGTTTTAGGCCATAAGGTGTTTAATTGTACGCTCAAGAGAAAAACAACAAATATCATGTATTTTATGTTTAATGAAGCGATGTTAAATCGCTTGTTAAAAAATTCAAAAAACATCTTATTTAATAAACCTGTTATGTATATGTTTTTTAACATACATTTAACTTAAATTTTTACATCGATCAATCTTTGTATGACATAGAAATGACTAAACGAGTTCTGATAGAAGTGGAACATTATTTAAAGCAAAGCAAGTCTTATAAACATAATTATATAGATCATAAACTCGTTTCCTATAATGTGCAGTCGACAATTTCCATCGATACTGTCCCATCACTAATTTCCGAGGTGCCACGCCAACCTACGAAAATGCGCGCTTACACATATAGGGCCGGATTTTAAAATTTTAATTCATTTTATTTGAAGTTGACAATTTATTGTATTTGTTAAACAATTCATGCTTGTATCAAGTATAATTTTAATAATATATATCAGACCTGAGGCACTTTATATCAAGCCCCTTGCAAGATGACCTTAATGCCAACAATGAAACCTTTGTAACCTTTAAAAGAAGCCTATGTCCAACAGTGTACAGCGCTGGGGAACGCCCGAGATAGAGATTTATTTACTTCAGTACATAATCATTTTGACAAAATTTAAAACTGTCTCAATAAAGATTCGTTTCTACCCAGCTTAGAGAATGGTTCCAACAGAAAAACAGCCTTGACTTGCTGTTTTAATTATTATCTTACTGCCAACTTTAAAAGCTTATAAATACCAACGTGTACACGTAATTGTGCAGGTTTGGTGACTGTTATAAATTCTATATTTATGGAATTTTAAGTCTATCTATATTTTTTACTAAGTTCACAAAGCATAGTTGTGTGAAAAAATTACTAATAAATATAACCAAATTATTTAATCGATTTTTATTAAAGTAATATTTAGGAGTGATTTTTCACTCTGACGCTATGTTTTCATGTGTATCGTAGGTACTGTTTATATCATCATCATCATCCACAGCCTGACTTCATCTACTGCTGGGCATAGGCCTCTCTTTGATTGTGCCAATGTCCATGTTCTTGCACCAGTCTCACCCAGGTTCGACCCGCGATGGTAGAGGGTGCTAAGAATCTCTGTTTAAATACATAATAATAATTACACGTACGAGTCCAGGAAAAACTACAAGATAATATTTTCTGTAGTTCGCAAAAGCAGAGTGATTCACTGTCCGTATCCAAATGCCACCGCAGAACAATACTCCAAAACAAAATAAAATTTACAATTTTGTATGGGATGCGCTAGTAAATAATGCGTGTCCCCCATACTAAGTCGAATTTTCGTTTTGTTTTAAAGTATATCCCAATACTGCGGTCGCATTTAGGAACAGAGACTGAATCACTACAAATTATGCGCACTACATAAAAAAATACCCTGTTCAACAAAAATAATTTTTGCTCCCTGGAATCGAATCCGTTACCCGTATCCACTGACCAAATCGAGCAGATACTATGAAGAACGAGTACTTAAGTACCTTTCATGTTATTCCTCAAAAGTAAAGGAAAATAATAATATTAACAAGAACATAAAAATCCAAATCCGTGCCTAAAACCTCCATAGAGAAGGGCGAGCATATCAAAAAATATTATGAAATTATTAGCATAATGCCATACGACAAAATGGTTAAATTACAAGCCGCTGCTGGTTCGACACGCTAAGCAGGCTATAAACGACCGAAACTGGACCGATTAATAGCAGGACACTTAGCAAGACTGGCAGGTTGAGCAGTACCTACCCTAATTACTGGATGGTAAATCTCTTACTAATTACTGTATGGCAAATCTCTTACTAATACTGGATGGCAAATTACTTACTAATACTTGATGGCAATTCTCTTACTAATACTGGATGGTAAATCACTTACTAATTATTGGATTATCAATTTCTTCTCATACCTTCAGAAGAAATTGATCATCCATTCTGTAAAATACGATTGATGTGTCTGATCTTTGTGTGATGGCGATAAACTTTGGAACCCGTGAACTGAATGATGTGGTTATCAGCTACATTTAAAGTATTTTACGAGGAAGAGTTTAGGCTTATATCATTACGCTTTACTACTATCTAGAGGGAAAGCAGTACCACGGATATTGCAGCTATGGATCAATTTTGGACAGACAAGTGGCCAAATGGATCGATATCTAGATAGTAGAAATGCAGAAAATAGACTCAAAATGCAAGGCAGGATAGCTACTTACAACCACTACCTGAACAGAATAGAATAGAAAAGTAATTATATATTAAAAAAAATCGATACTATTATGAAATGTTAAAGACTCTATATTTCTTCTGTGTACTTTATTTTTTATTTTCAATTAATTCAAAGAGCTTTTATTTAAATTTCTCCACCTTATTTCTATTAAGACACTTTAACCCTTAAAACGCGTGACCGTCATCCGATTACATAAAGTATCCGTATCAACTAAACTTTTGCGTGAAACGGTTGGACGCGTGCGTGTTATTAATAATTTGTGCATATTTTACACTCAAAACATTTTTTATCGCGGCTGTACCTACCCCAGGATCATAGGATTTTACGATTATTGTTTGTTACTGTACTTCGTTAGTCAGTCAAGGTTTCGTTAACCGACTTCATTTCAGGGTTACAGTTATGAAAGATGATGGGATGAGATGTTTCGAATTTGGTGATTAAATTTTATGTGCAGTTGAGAGGTTTAGTGTAAATAATTGGATAATATTTGAGGTATATTCCACCGTTGCCGGTATATTCCACCGTTGCCGGTATATTTCACCGTTGCCGGTATATTCCACCGTTGAGGTATATTCCACCATTGCTGTGGCATACGTTGAGTAGTGGATAGAGATTAAAGTAAAAGTCAAAGATTTTTATTTCAACTGGGCCTTTGCAGGCACTTTCAAAACGTCGTGATTCTAGGCGCACGGTTCAATCATCAAGTCAATCATCAGTATTCTATCCGCCTATTCAATCCACATCTTCACTGTGCGAAGTTGATCTCCATTTTTACGATAGCTTCCAATATCTTGAACACACGTTTAAAATAACTAGGGGTCGCCCAGAGGTCGAAATTCGACCGTAATTTTAGCTTTCTGCATTCCTTCTCCATATAAACTTTAACTATGCCAAATCTGCACACTCCTCTGTGCGCGCAATATGCTTAAAAAGGGTAAAATGTTTTCTCTTCACGTATTAATATATAGATTAGATGTCTATAAACATCCGCGATCTCTTCATGATTATTTTGATGGTACGATTAGCGCAGTGGCTAAGTAATTAGCGTTCTGTGCTACATGTCGCGGGTTCGATCCCCGCACGGAACGAATATTCGTATGGCTTCTTCATTCTTCAATCATTCAGCCTCTTCACGATATTATCCAGAAATCAAGAGCCTATTTCTACGGGTCTTATCAGGTTATCTCTTCTCTTCTCTATTATCTCTACACAGCATAAAATAAAGATGCTTTCCACGTCTGTCTGTCCGTCTGTATATCCGCCAACTCCTCCTAAACCACGCAACGGATTTTAATGCGGTTTACACCATCAGTTAGAAAAAAATTCACGGAAGATTTATATGTATAATACTTTCATATTTAATGTAAGGATAGTAGAGAAATTGCACCCGTGAGAAGCCAGGAGCGGATCGCTAGTTAAGTATAAACCACATTAAAAACAGGCTGTATAATTAAATAACAATGCCCAAAAACCTACCTCTTATTATAAGGCAAAAAACTTGACCATACAAAGTAGCTCAGCTACGACACAAATCTTTTTTTTAAGTGACATAATTAACCGCAAAATATACATTATACACCTAAAGGATACTTCGCCGCTTATCTGTTCCTAGAAAGATGTATGGTGTTATAATGGTAAGCTCGGAACATAGAAAATAGGAAGACATGGTTTTGTTTGAGATTATCTAAGAATATGCATAGGGTTTGACAACTTTCTCTATGGGACCAACATAGAATAGAATAGATCTTTATGTCATGTAAACCAGATACAGGCAATTATGAAATGTCGAGACTCTAGGTGCACGGTACATCGTAATCACGAAAAAATTATCAGCTGTCCCATACAAAACTTCAATACCTACTCGACTCAAATGCATTGGACAGCTGATTATGTTTTCGCGATTACGATGTTGGTCCCATAGAGAAATTTGTTCAGTTTGTTGGTCTAATCCACACCCTTAAATATGACCACGCATTTTTGATACATGTTACGTATACAGGATATTTTTTTATGTAGTTCGCATAATTTGTAGAGTGATTCAGTCTCTGTTCCTAAATGCAACCTCAGTATTGGGATACACTTTAAAACAAAACGAAAATTCAACTTAGTATGAGGGACACGCAAAATTAACTAGCGCTAGCCATACAAAATCAAATTTTTATTTTGTTTTGGAATTGCATTTGGGAACGGATACTGAATCACTGCAAATTATGCGCACTACATAAAAAAATATCCTGTTTATATTATGAAATGTAGATAAATGCATATTTCGTTGGCATATCTGCTTTATTTCTGCGATCTGTGACTACGTCAATGGCTAAAGACCACACGGCGATATCTTCACCCGTCCACGAAGCTAAATTATACGCCCTAACAAAATAGCGTGCGTTTCGTGAATGGGTTCCGTGGATTTTTAATTATAAGTTCAGTTGCTTGCTGGTAAAATGTTAATTTTAATTTTAATTTATTTTGTAATACGATTCAAAATCACTGTCTCTTTTTACCTACGTGTCTTTTTAATGGTAAAAACTTCAGAGCAAGTACTAAAGAAAAAACACGCATTAATTTAGTTTATAACAAAGACTTTTGGGCAGCGAAAATGTTACAAAATGATTAGAATTTTTAGTCTGATAACATGCGTTATTATTTCTGATAAAGCATGCCTATAATATGCAGCATATACCTTTAAAAAAAGTGGAATCAATTAATAGATAAACCGGAAAAGCAAGAATGAATGAATGCTGACCATTTAATCCAATATCTGCACATATCGATACATTATTAACAAAAAGCCAACATGATTGCAAACCGAAAACATTTTAAAACTTCTTACATACCTAAATGTCCTCTCAATAAATTCAAGCTACTCCAAAATCAATCAACACAATCCTTCCCAAAAGTTAAACAAAATTAATACGGCCCACAAAAAGGGTAAAAGCACACCTTCCGACTGTGGCTTAAAAAACAAACTGCTGGTGAATTGATTAGCATAACCCAACGCCCTGGGACCCCCCACAGGTCAACTCTCAATTAAGCTACTTGTCTTTTCACTCGCATGGTGTGCCAACAGCCTTATCGCGATCGTGTGGGTAACTTTATTTTCTGCTGAATTTTATACTAGACGCCTCGGTGGGGATTTTTTTAACGTTTTTCTTTTGTTTGTACTAATGGGCTACGTTGGAAGTGACGTCATTTTTTAGGGAATCTTATTGGTTTCAAGAGGTGGACTGACGTCAGAGTTGTCTAATTGTTCTTGTTATTAAGATGTTTAATGGAGGGTTACAGAACTCTTATTTATTGCAACGGCTGTCAGGGAAGATGAAGTAATACATAGTGACAAAATGAATGCTAACGATTAGATACATTGATTAGTAGGTAAACCTGCTTTTAGACTCTGATTAGTAAATCTACGGTAAGCTGTTGTAATTTGTTGTCAAAATCAATTTGACAGATAGATTTTGGTCACACAGCTGTTGTAGCTTGAAGTACTTAATATGTATGTGCAACAGCTTAAAAGAGATTTGACAGTACCTAAATCTACAAATCAGATATCTAACTTGATATCTAGACACTGGGGCTAGTGGTATAGTTTCAGAAACTAAGTCAAAGTAACGCAACAACGCAAAAAAAAAAATTGTATCAAAAATAATTTTGTCACTTGTTCCGTCAAATGTTATTTTCCATTAAGGGGCCACATTGGGCCTAATCCAGTGACGAAAATTATGTTTCTTGTACGGCAGGAAACGACAGCGCGGCAGGCTCAAAATGAGATGGCGGGATGAGCTAGACGCTTACTTAAAGGATTGGCCTCAGGTCGTAACGGACCGGGAATAATGAAAAGAGACATTGCAGACTTAATAATTATTGTTATTATCAAGACTTTGTCGATATGTGGGGTACAGATAGTCCTTATGGATGAACCTCGACCAATATTTATGAGGCTCGCGTTGGGCAGCTGGGTCGGGGGCTTGATACAGAGGACGGTACTCCTGGATACGGCGCGTATTGTTAGGAGGTTCCTCTCTCTGCGGCCCAGACCACCGTATATTTTGTGAAAATATTTCAAAATTAAAATGTCTATGTTTTTATTAATAAATAAAGGAATAATAATTATGTGTCTTGTGTAAGTCCAAAATAAACATGTTTCTTCTTTCAAATGTTCCATACAAATGCGTAACGTCTTTAGAAAACTTAAGAATTTGTACAAAAAGAATTCACTTGAATTGCTCATACAAATGAATTTACCAAACCTGATTGAGAATCAAGATTCTGGGTTTGTTTAAAATACACTTTTAATTGTGGGTAGGGTTTCGGTTCGTATAATTTGTGGAAACTCCCACAGCAGCCATATTCGATGGTGTATGTTTTTGTTTGGTATCCATTCCTTAGCTCCGCCTTTTAATAAAGATATGTGATAAGTAGCTACGTATTACAGTCTAAAGACGAAGCGTGTAAAGGATCAAGGCTTGCTTAATTTTCCCTTTGAAGTGCAAGAGGACTAATTCATGTAATATGACGCGCCGATCATATTGCAGTGACTCTCTAACTTGACGCGAGCGTATCTCACTGAAGCTAACATTATACCAAATGTGTTGCTTTGATCAAAATTTTACTGCAACTGCGCGGCAACTGCACTTCTTTAGTTAAGTTAATTAATTAGCCTACAGGAACTTTACATCTTCTGTATTTTAAGACATTTTTTATACTACTAAGGTGACAAACAGTCATACGACCCGCCTGATGGTAAGCGGTTACTGTAACCTATGGACGCTTGCAACACCAGGGGCATCACTCGCGCGTTGCCGACCCTACTACTAGTGTCGTGTTCCCCAAGGAGCACTGGTGATGCCCTACCTCTCTTACATTAAATAAAGAAAGAAAAATAATTTATCCACATAGGACAACACAACAGTCACAAGAAATTAATAACACAAAAGTAATATTTTACATTGGTGTGCTGCATTATTGGTTTAGTGGTTGAAAGTGTGGCTGCTAAGCGATATGTTCTGGGTTCGACTGTGTCGTGAAGAGTCATGGAGCTTTTCTGTTCCGAAATTGTCAATAGCAACCCGAAGATTCGACAAATACTAAATAAAATTCAATATACGTACATTCAATTACGAAGTCATAAATATCAAATAATACCAAATATATCTACACATTGTATCTCTCATTCCTCATAAAATTACAAAACTCTTACAAAAAACGGAACGAGAATAACAAGATCGACCAAAACTATTCTATGGCTTTCCTTTTTTAGACATTTTTCATCATTAAACTTTTTGCTGGCTACACCTTAATGAAGCATGTGCTAATAGGCTTATGGTAGAGTTTAGCACTATGATCATTTAACAGTAACTGTAGAATATATCTTCATTACTGGGACTAGTAACGCGAACGCCTCGCAAGGATGCGGCTGTCTTTTACACCGAAGCAGGCGCCGCGAGCGTTTATTTGTTTTGTGTTGATACCAATTAATTATACGCCGTACAAATACCCGAGGAATAATGAACGCGTTCTGTTAAACAAAAAATGCATCTTATTATAATATCAGAATCCTAATGAGGCATATATGATTATATTTATTTAATCATAACACGCAAGTAAAACTGTCACACCTGTGATCATAGTCAAACAGACTTGGACAATCAAAATTCGACGATGAAGTGTTAATGAGGTCTATCTGATACATAATCAAGCATAAACATTGCGAGTATTCTATTTAAAATAAATAAAAAACCAAAGCTTACATTTGGCTGACTGCGCAGACTGTACGTGTACAGTTTTGACCAAAATAAAGTTTAGGTTGTAAATTTAGTACTTATATGTTTGTATATACGTTACAAAAAAGTCTCAAAATCCTTCACAAAACCTCAAAGCCGATTAAATCATGAAAAGCTATTAGCAAGAGCACAAACCTCTTACTTACAAATCCCAATCTCAGCATTAGTAATGTCATCATTTAATTAAACTTCACACATAAATCAGTCGAGTCGTCACCGCACTATACTTCGGTGTAACACAAACGCGTTTATACCGGCTGAGATAAAGATAGTGCGACACCCGCCGCCGCCGGCGCATTTGCATTTAAATGCCACACAGAGAGACCACCCCATTACAGCTATCGGGCAATTTTCACCTCTTTTAGCACTCTAGCTTGAACAATCACGGAGTTTTTACGCTTAGGTGTAACGTAGTTAATCATGATATTGTAAACCCAGCATAAAAGAAAAAAAAAATCTTCTTGAAAATGGCCAAGTCATTTTTTCACTATAACCAAGTTTTTCCATATTCCGATATTCAGAAGTCTAAATGATCGCGCATCTGAAGCGACGGATAAATAACTTTGGCTGAGCGACGGCCTTAGCCTAATTTAGCCCAATGCGTTATAATACTGGCTATGTGGTCCTTGGGTACGAATCGAATACACCGTTCCTTAACTTTAATAAAATTAAAGTGCTTCCTCTAATCAGCCTAGTATGAAACCAAGAGACAGATTATTTTTGTTTTTAATTCGTGTTATTTAATTAATTATGCGTATAATCTTGACCGGCACACATATTACACAAAAAGAAAAATAATAATGAGCCAAACTTAAATAGTTAACATAGGGTTGCAAGGTGATGACATTTTGCCTGTTTTTTTATAGTGTCGGGAATGCGACATTTTGTTCAGGAATAAAATCTTTTTATTGCTAAGCGTGATATCCTCTCAAAAACTTTCGTGTTATAATATTAGGTACACGGATGGCCAATTTTAACCGTGGACGTACGTCGTACAGCCTGATATGTTGGTAAAATAACATGTGCCACTCAAAACACGACACAGAAAATATTTAGCAACACGTTTTATCAGACTATAAAACCCAAAGTTCTAATTAAGCGACTAACAGCGGGTTAAAAAAAACCTCTCATTATTTAGTTTGACATAAGGAAAACTGTGGATAATTTGCATTTTCGTGCAGCATGAAACAGGTTGATACGGGTGGAAGTTTTAAAACACTAAATTTTTTAATGAATTCGCACTAAGATTTACATGCGCGCGCTTAAGTAAGGCGCTCCAATTTCATAATTAATACAGTACTGGCGATGAAAAAAGTGTTTTGGTCCTGTTTTTTTCTTTTTTCGTAATACTGTATTGCTAATAAACTGCTGCTTGTGACATTGATAATAAATAAGTACATAAACAATGATTGTGATTATGACATGACAAATAAGGATGTATATCTAATTGTTTAAATAATAGAATAACAGAATAATATATAATGTAATATCTCGTAATTAATTTTAATAATAATAATGAAATGGTGACATAATAATAAGTAAAACTGGATGTGTTTAATTGTATTATATTGTATTTTCGCATGCCTATTAAAAGGCAAGATATGACGGACCTATGTTAATAATAATGTAACATCTTCATGTACGATATCTTTTGGCGAATAAATGATTTGATTTGATTTGATTTGATTTAATGTTTGTTTGGTTTCTTTGTTTCATCATAATTAGGGTTAAACGCTATTTATTTCCCTTAATGCTTTCCAAAAAGAGACAACTTTTAATAGGGATTACAAATACGACTGCAAACCAAATTGAACGTAACATCGTAAAATTGAATCTGATCGTGTGGAATTTAGACCTCAAAAACATTTAGTCTTTTAGCCCAACAAATCAAACAAAACCTAAATCGTTCGATCCTCACCTTAGGACATTCTCATAATTTTTAAAACAGTTAATCTTATTTTCAATCAATAATGTCAAGCATTACTTTATCGTTATAAATTATATATCTAAGTAAAATACATAGTTATCAAAACATCATCACAACCTTCACTGTGTTTTGGACCAAAAGGACCAAAATCCTCGCGTCGTGTATTAACCTCAGTTCACTACTATTCCCCAACGGCGGTCATCATTACCTACACATTACATCCAATTATTTAAACAAGACGGGGATCTGCCAGTAGCCAAAGACAAACTCATTACAGTTTTGTGCTTATTTTTTAAATGTGGGTAAGAATTTTGACTCCCGTCTAAGGTTCTGTGTTTTAAAAGGGCTTTTAAATTGTAAAGTCTTGGAACTGGTTAATACGTTGAAGTGAGAGATAAAAAGAAATAGAACAGAGGTAATAATGTGTAGCAGAAGGCTATAACGGATGGATCAGTATTGATTTTGATTTTATCAATGAATTAAGTAATTATTACAAGTGTGTCATATTTTGCTCATGTTTATTTATCTGTATATTAATACGTGAAGAGAAAACTTTGTACCATGGTTAAAGTTTATATGGAGAAGGAATGCAGAAAGCTTAATTAATTACGGTCGAATTTCGACCACTGGACGACTACTAGTTCAAATAAATACTGTAGCTGTTACTGTTTGTTCAGCTCAATAGTTCAACTCCTCGATTTTAAGTTCAACACTTAGGCCAGCAATCTGCTGTCGTTCAATTTTTAATCTATCGTTTTCAGTCTCAATATGGACAAATTAATTGTAGTTTCGCAAATTGAAGTTGCAGAAGCTCGAAATTCATTGATTGAAAATTTTTGTGGTACTATTGCAAAATACAAGTTCGTTAAGATTATTACGCAATGGTTGGTTACTTCCTTATAGCACCAATAATCGTGAGAAATTTTTTGATCGTAGAATAGAAAATTTTGAGAAGCTAGCTTAGAAATTTTTCACCTTTCTTTAATCAGGCCTTACGTCATGTTTTCATAATTTTTTTCCACTCCAGTGTAGCACGGGCATCAAATTCTTGGCCTGCTAGTCTAATGCGATGATCAACTCCGATCATAGCTTCAATTTTCCATTCATCACAAAATCTATCATTATTTAAACCAAAGTTTCATGTTCCAAATGTTAAACATTCTCTTCGCCCTAGCATTTCCCAGGTTCACCAAAATTGCTCACTCGTTACCAAACACTCAATAACAAAAAATTGGTGGCAGAGACACGAACGAAATTCTTATTATAAAACAATTAAACAAAATACAATCACATACAAAAGTCAAAAGAAGATCTCAATTACTTTAATAAGCGTGGGTGAACAAGCATCCTTTGGTATTCCGGGTGCGGGCTCCTAAAGTAATGACACAATTGATTCCCTATAATGACAGTGCAATTTTATCACAATGGCACTTAAAACTCCTTGGAAAACAATGGTGGAAGAATTTTGTTCACTGCCAAATAATGATTGCTTTGACAGCTGTGTCGTATCTGTAATTGATACTGACTAAATTAATTGGATTGTTGCGTAATTTTTGGGTGGTGTTACGAAATTACTTGTAATTTGTAATAGTACGTGATATTGTAATCAGACTACAAGACCGACTGAAGTGGAAAAGAGTTAGTTGGAAGCGGAGACGCTAACAACAGGCTGGGATAATCTTTACACAATAATTACAAGAAAACAATTCATGGGGAACGTTGGTACGCACATCATACAAAAACTACACGATGGATTTTAGTGAGTTTTTTATTGGCTTTGTTCTACATTACTAAATAAAATACTTAATGTGCCAGTCAAAATTACCACGCGAGTGGAATCGTAGACAAAAGATACTGTTAGAATTATAAAAAAACATTAGAGTGTATCGTCACTACTCATTATTTAATACTTTTGTTACATCATCTTCGTGTTTACTCTTCCGTTACATTTATCTTATCGTTTTTCCGGTCTATTTCTAAAGCTTTGATTATAGGAATTGGTCGCACACTCATTAACAAGCTCGATCTCAAAGGCACTTGATAACAAGCTACTTATAAATATCTTAAAATGTAAAGATACTGATAAAAAAAGTTGCTGGGAATAGATGGAACGCTCAAAATTGAACCAAATGTATAATATGTGTATTTAATAAATACATCAATGATTTATTATAAGGTTAATTAAATTAAAATAGTTTATTATGCGTTTACTACTGAACACAACCCTCCCATAACCTGCTACAACGAACGATCGTAGAAAGATAAAGCCTTAATCAAAATGTAATAATTAATGCGACATTTATTTTTCAATCGTAAACGTTTTGTGCTCGCATGTACCTGAAGCATGTACCCTTTAAGTTATAGCCAGAATAATATTTTTGATATTTTTAAAGTGGCAACGTCACATTTGGCTACCTTACAAAATTTATTTTCATGCAATATAACTTTTTGACGACTTATTTCGACGCTTATAAATGGATACAGTCAGACTTCCCAACCACGTTCAAAACCTAGAACAAGAAGATCCTCTCGGTATGAGAAAGGGTTAGACCATAGTCTACCATGCTGAGCTGGCCTTAGTAGACTACACACCATCAAGAACTTTTGGGACCCGACTTAGGTGTGCAATATCCCCATAATGTTTTCCTACATTCAGTATAAATGTTGATGGTTATAAGAGAAGAGGCAAACCAAAGAAAAGATGGGTGGATTGTGTGAAACATGACATGAATGTGAAGGAAGTGAACCCGGAAATGACGTCTTATAGAGATGAATGGAAGAAAAAGACATATTGCGTGACCGTAAAATAAAATGGGATAAGGGCGGAAGAATGATAACGATGATATTTTCCTTCATTAATCAAATTCTTAGCCTTGAATTTGAAAACATAGAAGCGCAGGCCGGTTTCGAACTCAAGTAATCCTGCATGGAAGGCATGTGTTCCACCGCAAAGGCTGCTTTAGAATTTTTAAATTGCACAAATATCCAATTTGTGTATTTACAATTACCTATGTTAATTTTAGTTCATTAGAAATAATAAATAAACTTTCATTTAATACTAATAATTAAAATTGCATCCACATAATAATTTGTTAATTTTCTTTCTTTAATTTTTCCGTCACGGTTTTTCTTAACAAAGCGAGTAGATCTCTAACCACTACGAGCTTCTCTGTTATGAGTTTTAGTCACGAATAGCAATAACGCAGCGGAAAGAAATCATGCATAAATGTGTTATTATAACGTAATCCTGTGACCCCAAAAGGTAAGATACAATTGTTTACCATTCACCAATGATAATTATAGATTTTTCTTAGGATTTCACGTGACAGGACGATGATAGGTGTGCTATCGCTTATATTTTAATATAATGTTGGAGGCCCATCAAGGCCGCGTCCCATCGTCCGATTAAGCAATAGGTATAAGCTCCCTAAGTCAACTGCGAGAGATAAGTAACATAAAATAAACTTGACGATCATATCAATCGATCGAAATCGCCAGATTGATATAAAATCGTACTGAAGGACCAAAAACTATTAAGTGGATTTTTTATTATATTATATTTGGTATTGAGGCTAAAAACTAATTAAATATGTGATACTCGGGCCAGAAAATGATTAGGTTCTTTATAGTATATTAAAGTTAAAGCCTTAACAATGATCAGAGAAAATATTACGATGAAAAAGATACCTGATACGTTATGTATTACAATATTTCATCTCCAATATCATTGAAAAGGAGCGTAACAGTTATTGCAAGCCCCTGAGTTATTCCCTATAGGTATCATTTTAATTTCACCCTTTGCCCATCTATTGCTGTGTAGTCTTTCCATATCCACAGTTTTATTTTTTTCTTAGCCATATTTGGCAAATTAGCGTCAAATTAAGGTCCAAAGTAATAACACTACCACCCTAAATGCGACAGCTTCCACACAGCTGTCTTAATAATTGTAAGGAATATAATTTCCTACCGCTAGCGTCGAAAGCCTGAAGGTTTCGACAATTTGGTCCTAACACCTCGCACTTCCAACACCTTAACACTGTGATTTTGAATTACTTTGCAAATTTGACAATTGCTACTGCTAGTTGACACCATACGCGAAGCCGACGGCGTTTGCTTCGAGCGAAATATTAACAAAATTACATTTGCAGTTCCTGAACTACTTGAGAAGTAGTTACGAAAATGGAAATAAATTTTGGGGACCGCAAAATTAAGTTTGTAGAACACACTTTGTATCCTCTTACTTTCGTCAAATTTTGGACAATCTCCTCCTTAATGCCAATGAACGTGGAATCATTTAAGGTGTTTTACCTCATATTTGGTACTAATTTCGCCGAATTACAGGGCGAGGTGCGTACAAAAGCGCGAAAATTGGGTGCTAAAAGTACGAGCCGGTGATTATAGGCTCGTTATGTCAGAACCGAGTGTGGCGAACACGCGACCGATGGAACCGACACCATCTTTGATTACGGTAGCTTACGGAAGCACGACTTGGTAAATCGAAATAAGATAAAAAAATGTAAACGATTATTTTGGTAGGTTCTATGTATCAGGCATATTCTTAAATTGATTTAATTTGTAGTTTTGTTTTATTGCGAAGGCTTTATAAATATTGGCCCATTTTTATTCATGTTTGAATTATCTAAATACATTTAATAGTCTTGTATAACTTTTTAGTAAGAATATAACAATCAGTAGTTTTGTCCTCAAAAATGTATTTAGGCCCGAACCGACTTGAATAACACGAAGATCCGGAGATGATACGCCACCTAGATATGCGTTTAAACGCTGAAAAGCTTTTAGCTGTATTAACATATCTGAAATGTAAAACTACCATTACGGTTTTTTATCTGCCCTAGGTTTTTTGATTTCAAATCTTTCTATTTTGTGGAAATTCCAATACCACAAACACGGATCCACGGATAGCTAAATAAGCTTACAAGACACAATCCGTAAAAGAATTACAGTTTAATTTCAAAGCCATATTAACTACTAGTCTAGCCAACTAAACGGTTTCGTCCAACCCCCGTTGATTTTTACGATGGCAACACTCGTAAAACTCAGTAAATACTTAATAAAAGTAACGTGTTCAATTATTACAGAACTAGCGACGCGCCTCGACTTCACACGGCGTTCTCTTTACGACGTAATCGAGAAAAAAGTGGCATGATTGAAATTATAAATTTAATGTAACTGGTGTACAATAAAGAGGATTTCTAGTCTATAACACTCTTATACTCTGCTGTTATGCAAATAGCTATGACAGTCGTCGCGGACAGAAGTACAAATGTCTGTCTGGTCGAAATAGTTGAGATAAAGCTATGTAAATGATTCACAAATTATTATTATTTATAGAGTTTCTTGCCGGTATCTTCTCCAGGCCCAACCCTCTTGAAACCGTGCACCTAGTATCACGACGTTTTGAAAGTGCCTGCAAAGACCCAGTTGCTATAAAAAAAAAAAAATTGACTTAAGGAAAGAGGTAGGGTGCCAAACCCCTTAGTCACTGCGATCTGTGAAGATCTATTGTGACGCAATTTGATCATTTGTAAATTATACACCAAGCTCCAATTTTTCAATAGACAAAAATTAGATGTTACTACAGAGAGAAGTTCCTAATAAACTCATCAGAATTCTGTTCAACTATTGTTAAATCAGCTCTTAAACTTTTGAGAATCAATCGAGTCATATGTGAAAACGGGACAAAAACCCGTTCAGCAATTTCTAGTCTAAACAGACAGACTGACGTTACATCCTTAGTTTTATATGAAGTGATAGTAAAGTCATTCACACTAGAACAATTATCAACGTTTTCTTTGGCGGTGGGAACATTCAGTGGGATATCAAAGCATGCAAAGCTAAATGATTCGCGTATACCCGCCGCGAATTAAGAAGCGGCTAGATCAAAGTTGACGCGACTCTTTGACGTGTGGTCTAAGTGTGAGTGATTGGAGATTGCGTGAAGTTGGTGTGTGTTTTAAAGTGGAACAATACTTTTGAAAATTTCACTTAAAGAAACATTATCTGTTAGCGACACTATCATATTATATTGTCATTGTTCTATTTTTTTTTCAGAATCTCTAACTTCTCGTATTCGCGTGTGGTTCAAAGCCTAACCCTTCTCATTCTGAAAAGAAGCCCTTGCCAAACAGTGGGACAGTAATGGGCTTAATTAAAAAAACAAAAAACAAATTGAATGAAACGGATCCGAAGACCAGATTTTAAGTTTTCCGGATCTTAGCAACAGATGCAAAATACGCAAATGTTCCCAGCATTTTTGTTCGCTACAGCTTCTCTCTTAAACCTTCACATTAGTTAAACTTAAATTAAAAAGCACACAGCTATCGCTTATAAGAGTGTGTAACAACCATTAGTAATAGACAACAGAGACTGCAGTCCCACGGTGTGACACACCGTGACGATGCTAAGAATACCTGCATTTCTTTCCACTCACGCTTAGGTTGTGAAATCAGGTCCCCCACCAAGGTTTTCCCAAGAGACTTACAGCATGGAGTTCTCCAAAAACAGAGTGATAATATTTTTACAGGTTCGGCAATGCGCGATTTATACCCCTGGTGTTGCAACTTGCAAGTGTCCATAGGCTACGGTAACCACACCATGAGGTGGGCTGTATATTTATTTGCCTCCTTATTTATACCACATAAAAATACATAGCTATTTTCATCCTCATCGGTCATTAGCATATTAATGTTGGCACTGCTGAGATCCAGAGGTCCCAGTCTAGTTTAACCAGTTTCAACTGAATTTAAGAACATTTTAAAATCGTCATTTCCTAGATTAAGAATGAAAGGACTCTGTTTTTTGAGCGAAACTCTGCAATAGACCGGAAAATTATTTTAATGAAAAAGAAAAGATATTGTCTGCATAGTTTTTCCGTCATAAAATTAGATTTACGCTGCTGTATTCGTTAAACTTAGATTAAAAGTACACAACTAATACTTATAAGAGTGTGCAATCATTAGTAATAGACAACAGACACTTCAGTCCCACGGTGAGACACACCGTGACGATGCTAAGCATACATAGTTGTTGTGACAAAGAGATAAGTTATATCTTAAAAAAACAGTATTATCTTAATGAACTGCACGTATCAACCAGTCAGCATTGCAAGTAAGGAGTGGACTATGCTTGTTACTGATTTAGTCCGCGTAACATAAAATTTTGGTATTTTAAAACCCTCTTTTACGGCTTTCAGTATATCTAGGTCCAGCTGCAGTTAAACTAGAAACGCCTTATCATGGTTTCAGAATTAAAAGGATCTTTTTTTCCGGGCCGGAAGCATCAAGCTAGAAAAATAAATAAAAAGAAAATATATTTTTGCATCATGGATTAAGATCCAAAGGACCCGTTTTTTAAGCGGAACTCAGCAATAGATCAAAACAATACTAAAACTAAAAAGAGAAGTTTATTTATGTATAGTTTCCCGCTACAACTTCTCCATTGCACTGCTACTTTAGTTAAACGCTAATGTATCTAAACAATAGTTAGTAATAGACAACAGACTTCAGTCCCACGATGTGACCCACCGTGACGATATATACAAAGTTATTATAATTACGTGTGTATATAAAAGTCTATGTTTTTCTACGCTTCATAACTAAGTAACTGATAAAGCTTTTTCTGAATGTTAAGTTTGTTTGACGGTGTATGGATATACTCTCATAAAATTAATACTAATTTTAAGTTTATTTTCTGTCAGTTTTGGATCTACACCCTAGAATAGAATAGAATAGAATAGATCTTTATTTCATGTAAACCAGATACAGGCACTTATGAAATGTCGAGACTCTAGGTGCACGTTCCAAATAGTCCTAAGAAATCAGCTTACCTGCCAAACAAGTTTTTAAGCATTATAGTTCCTGATATTTCGTGATTAGTTAGTGAGTGAGTGGTATTACACTTATATTTAAATATATTATGTAAAATGTGTGTACTATGGACACTAAAGTTTCTCACAAAGAGTCTCAAAATAAATATTTTATTATTATTATTTCTTTAATTAATATGCTATGATAACTTTTTTGCATATTTTATTATAATATGTGAGTTACTAACCAATGTTCATGTTTCTACTTTCTACGAATAGATTAACATTTTCTTTGACAACAGGAAGAAGCAAATAATCTAGCAAATGGACCTGACGAATAAATAGAAGAGGTAGAATCATCTTCTCTTATTTCTGTCTCTCTGTCGTACAAGAAGTACCGTAGTAAAGGATTTCCAAAGAAAAGAAGAGTGTTTCCAAAGGAAAGATTAGCCAGTCAGCAGTTGTGGGTATAAAGGCTGACTACCGAGGGTACGCCAGACGGACTCGCGTTTTGTAACTCGTGGAGGCTCTTTCCTTGCACCCCACTAAAGGATTGTAACATAGGGACCAGAAGCAGCATCCTCCTAGGTGTTAAAAAAATCTCTATTCTTTGGAAAACCTATTCATTTTTATTTAGTGACAAAACGTAGAAACAATATGAAATCTATTATTTCCAACGACTGTTAGCTGATTAATAAATTGATAAGAATATAACTAAATGGGGTTGTACAGTAAAATGACGTGATTCTGAAGTTTAAAAAAATTTAAGTTAGGTATTTCAAAACATATTTTAAACACGCCGTGTTCAATTAAAATTTCTGCGGTTTATAATTAAACTTTGTAAACATAAAATGCTTATTTATCTTTAATGTAAATAAATGTACAAGAAAAGGCTGCACAAAATGATTTTGCTCAGTTATTATTAAAACTTTTAGGTGAAATCCTTAAATATCTTATCAGGAGATCAAGAGCGCGCGTTGATGTCTTTTCTTGACAAAAATGAGATCTTAAAAAAGATAACGAATAAAATAATCAATAACTTTAGTACATTGTTTTTATTATTTAATTAATGATTATATTTATTTGTTAAAGATGTTTGTGTTGCTGTCAATTATATTTTGAATGAAAATAAATAAATAAAAGAATATAATATTGGTTAAAGTAGACATTTTTTTTATCAACAAAAGTTATTTTGGATTGACTTAATCGAAAAAATAATTATGTTGATAAAATAAAGTAGGTATCTTTTTCTAATCTAAAAATCATTAAGAAAAGCAAGAAAATGAAGAAATATTAAAATCACAAAACTCACCTTCTCACTTGAAATCAAACAGTTTCAATTCTTCTAATTAAAACTAAAATACAAGTCCATTATTCAACTTTTAATTGACACTCCTGGAAACTCTCCTAAAAGTCCTTACTAAAAAGTTTCTACTCAAAACTGAACTTCACAAAAAAACATAAAATTCGATATTCAAATCACTCGAAAAAAAACACTTGAAAAGCGACAGTTCCGAATTCAAAAAGCGTGCGTTCGGTTGTGCTTCACGCGTAAGCTCGGCGCGATGCGTGGAGCGGTTGTAACGGACGGACCGTGTCCGTGGCCCCGCCCACCGCGACCGAACCGGAGGGGATACACCTCTTAGCTTCTTCACACTTCCCTCATACCTACTAGAAGGACCAGTATTCATTGACCTCCCCCGCCCCGAAAGACCAAAATAAAACCAGACTATTGAGACGCGGACGTACTATTTTCACAGCTCTTTGTATATCAGACGACGTTTGTAACGGATTAATAAGATAGTGTAAGCGATTTTGAACCTTATCCTAATAAAAATAAAGCTCATTTGTTTGATGTTTTGGGACGGTTAGTGAATGTGTCTGGTATTCTCGGGGCGGAGAGCTAAAGACTGTTAAATAGATAACATTGTATATACATACGTAGATGTATATGTAGTTTGCAAGGAAAATGTTAAGCTCTGAAATAATAAGTTTGCGTTCAAAGCTTTCGGATGAAAATTTTAAGCGATTTTAACCTGAAGGATGATCATGATTCAACATAAATAGATATACATACCTATCAATTGACCATCAATAGGGACAAGCTTTTTACCCTTTAAGAAAGCCTTAAAAGTAAGGGATTAATTGAAGAAATTGGTTCTTTTCTTAGACAGAGCTTCTGTTGAGATCTGCGTCCAAGTAAAAGCTACCTATGTATCACTCGCCTGTACTCTTCTTAAAATCAAAATATATTCCTTTCAAAACTTTTATGTTGCA
Source organism: Allophyes oxyacanthae (assembly GCA_932294325.1). Lineage (NCBI taxonomy): Eukaryota > Metazoa > Arthropoda > Insecta > Lepidoptera > Noctuidae > Allophyes > Allophyes oxyacanthae. The sequence continues at coordinate 6,048,638 of OW028633.1, read as the reverse complement.
CACAAGTACAAAATTCAAAAAATTTAGATTTCATTTGTTTCCAATTTGCACTTCGTGTAAAGTCGTGACCACTCAACGATTCCAAGTGAACATGGGCATACCTCATAGTCGACGATTGAAATAAACGTATGGGCCGTGAACCGTATAGGCGTAATTTCAAACACAATTGTATCTGGGGGCACGGCAGTGCCCCAGCCAAGTCTCGAGCAAAACGGGCACGGCCGTACCATCTTTTCTCGATGCGATTCACGGCTGTTTCGCCCCCCCTATATCTTCGACGTGGACAAAGCTACGAGTTTAGGTTTTCGGTGAATAATAGTAGGCATTAGAACAAGCTTAAGTTCGAAATTACATGCCAATTGAATTAATAGTTTAGGAGTTACGGTCGATCAAAGTTACACCATTTTGTCACTCACTGACTCACTAACCGATCATCAAAAATCTAAGGTACTTCTAGCAGACTTAGAAACTTCAAATTTTGCACCAAGATAGGTCATTGCCAAGTCACTATAATTATAATATAAAGAAAACTATTGATACAATTACTAAATGTTGATTTATAACTACAAAATAATTTGAATAGCACTTGGCTTCTATGAGATCTCAAAACTTTTTACGATGGAAAGACTGCATCGAGAGACTTGGCATTTTTTTACATTTAATGTTTTTGGTGGGATTATTGTTTATTAATAAATATCTTATGTTATCTTATCTTGGCCATGGTATACGAATAATAGAAAGAAATCTTCCAATTCATTAAGCCGCGATAGATCACTGGCAAACGTAGACACAATGGAGGTCTACGTTTCGTCACTTGTCGGGTCAATTCTTCTATTCTGGTACCTATTTGAGATAAATATTATAAATAAATTGATGATAAAACCAATGTCAAAATCGTTAAGAAAAAAAATTGCTACCGATCTAAGAATAAGAATCATTTATTTGCATGAATATGAGTTATAGGGTTGAAAAAATAGGTTAGTGAACAGTCCGTCATTATTATTATTATTCTACCTTATTATTAGGTGTGCAAACATATAACACTTACAATACAATATAAATACTTATATGATGCAAATAATTAAAACAGGACCATAACACGTAAACACAACATACAAATTATTATCTGTTTAAAAGTTCCTTAAAATAAGATGGATTTTTAAGTTTCTTTTGTATTTTCGGACATTATAGGAACTTACTTATCTAGAAGTTAAAGAAAATTTAACTACATAACATCTTAGTGTCTATGTAACGACATTATATTCCATTCACATCACACTATATCGAGCGAGAAGTTATAACTGCTCGTCATGCGACACGTCCGTCCGTCTGGCTTGTTATGTTGGTGCAAGTTCCTAGAACCAGCGAGTAATACCTGTTGAGGACCATTTATCCTAAACAAAAACTTCAGGATCGAAGGTTCCGTCTCGAAGCTCTTGGAAGCTGTAGGTCACAACTTATGAGTCACAGATCATCGATTCGAATCCAAACGGATGCGTTTCATTGGGTCAGATTTATTCATGACGATTGACGATACAGCGTGACTGGTTGATGGAGGGACATATTTTAAGTATTCAATATTCGATTCTCGTTGTAAATGTGTAAAAAATATGACTTTAATATTTCACTTATTTGTATAGTCATAGGTATTTTTGCCTATTCTGTGTGTTGAAGTATGAAATCGTCGTGTTCCAAAAATTTAGCTGGCTGTTCCAACTTTTCACACGAAATACAACTAATTACACATAGTTATTTTGGCGTGTGAACTGTCGAACCCTTTATATATGGAACCTACTACCACTAAAAGAAGTTACTCTTTTTTTTTTGTAAATGTCTCTCACGTTTGTCTCAGGTAGCCCTTTCTGTTTAACCGGACTTGTGGTGAGGCCTAAAGGGCCTCCAATTTTATATAAAAACGAGCTTTATATATTTAAGGGACAGCGCAGCTAAGGGCGTCCCATAGTGGGACAAGACGCGGGTCCGTGCGTCGCAACCACGTGCTGTCGGGGTATCGTGTGTCGCAGCAACGATCTCTCGCGACTCCGTGCATTGCAACTACGTGCTGTCGCAACAACGTTACTCGGTCATTTGTTCGTCGCAACTATGAGGTGCAATCGGGACACGGGCTGCGGCTTAGGCGTCTCTGAGGAGGCAACAAGAGGGGGCTTGCTGTGTCTGGTTCTGGTTTATATTATTATTAGGATATTTAACGCTACTGGCTCAGTGCGGGCTGACACGAACGAGAGTGGGGGAGACATGGACGGGCCTGGAGGGTGCTCTAACAACGTTGTCGCTTATATTTCGAGCCACTGAAACGACAGGACATAGCGACATACGTCACGGTATTTAAACACGCTCAGTTGGCTGTCTCGGTCTGGTGTCCGTCTCGCTTGTACATGAGTAACGTGACGCTCGGGAAATAGACGTAATGAGCGTTGCGATGTAATAACTAGATAATTTGGTACGAATAGAAACACTTGCTAGTGTCTAAATTTATTTGATTAGCACTTTTATAGTAGCGTTGTCCTAACTACGAATAGCATCATCACATGTGGATGTCACTGGAGGTGACTTAGGGAATCAATACTAATATTATAACGAGGTATTTGTTTATTTGTTTGTAGGTAGGGGGTAATCTCTGGAACTACTAAACCAATTTTAAAAATGATTATGAAATCATTTTTAAAATTGGTTCTAAAATTTTAAATTTGGTTAACTCAGTGGAATAGTTGACTTCTAAATACATCCAAAAGTCATTACTAAGCTTTAATTATTGCTATCCAAAAGCTTGAGGAAGACATAAAATATAACAAAAATGCCAAAAGAGCACCTAAAATTAATATAAAATATAATTATGGTAGATTTTCCAGGTGTAAGTAATTAGTGCACCTAAGTGTTCGTCGGAGTGCATCGTTCTATCTCCAGAACAATCTGCATTTGTGGCCACCCTCAAATTACAGGGGAATTACTGGACACTGCGTTCAGGTGCCGCGAACACTTTGGACTGAAGCGGATTTTTGAAGTAGGTGTTCAGTTTTTCATACTACAATAGGAACTACGACTGTCTCTGTCATACAAATTTGTTCTCTCGCTCTCTCCTATATTATTTTGTGCAAAAATTGTGTTTCACACACACATATATAATTAAAATAAACTTTATTTTAATTCTAGATCCTTTTTGATTCTTTTTTTATTGTTGTTGTTCTATAAGTGCCTGATACACATTTATATCTTTCTAAACTTATTTTTAGCGCCGAAAATTTAAATCCGCTTTTTATTTGAATATTAATCCACCTTAAACTGACAGTGACAACATGAAGCTTAATGACTGCTTAAAATTGAGAAGCGTTTGAATGCCTCACGATCAATACGTCTAAGTAGCAAAACGTCCAAATAATCAAATTTCTATTTAGCAATACGACAAATTGATATTTAAAAAAAAATACATGTAATGATTATGGTTTACAATCCACAAAATCAGCACACTAAGTATGCACTATACAATATACATCATTAAAAAATCTATTCAATTTAAATCAAAAACTGTTTTCTTCAAGGTATTCTATTAATCGAAATTCGACCGTAATTTTAGCTTTCTTCACTCCTTCTCCATATAAACTTTAACTATGCCAAATCTCACACTCCTCCCTGAGTGCAATATGCTTAAAAAGGGGTACAATTTTTGTTCTTCACGTATTAATATTATACATACTGAAATATAACAGCGACGCGAAAGCTTGAAGTGACCAAAGGTTTTTCAAAGTCCCAAGTCCCTATACACCGTACTCTGCCCACCAGAGCACGTAAAATTTGAAACGTAGTCCCACGCATCTGCCTTCCGTCTCCAAGTAGCAATTACACAAAGAAAAAACAAGAAAACATAGCCATTTTGACATTTTTAACAACTTTCTTTTTGCAAAGACGTATTAATGTTAAAACTTACAGATATTATACTAAATGAGTTATTCGTGACAATGTCTTTGTTATAAAGCAGATGTTTTTCATGTACTTAGCAGTAAATGATAAGACTTATTGTGCGGTGTCGTGTATATTTTTCGCGGTTTTACGGATATTTTGGTTTCGTAAATGTGGAATATTTTACCACTTTTTTATATTATACTTCTCTTTATTTAAGATCCTCCCTCTCTAGTCCCGATCCCTTAAAGGGGTGATTAATATATATCTACTCATTATTAAGAACAACTTTTACCATGGGACCAAATCCGAAATTGCGAAAAGAAAATAAGCTGTTCCATATATTTAGTCGAGTAATACTGAATTATTTGTATGGGAATCGGGAATCGGTAAATTGGGACTTGAAAGGTAGGACGAAATCGGGACATGAAAGGTAGGATCTTGTATTGTATTTCTCAACATTACTGCTTTATAATATAAAAAAATACTTAAAATAATGTAGATTTTTTTATTTATTGGGTATTACGCATAATTGGGTACTTATTACAATATTTTATACCATGTAAAACGTTAATGTTTGACACTCCACTATTTATCATGTCTAGAACAGCTAAAACTTTTTTTTTTTTTTTAAGTAAAGTCAGACAGCACACAGTGAATTCACAATTTCCATCATCTTAACGCATACAATCACAAAACAAACTATTCAGTTACGGCCTTATTCATTTCCCTTAAAACTAGGTCGCGAGACAGAGACAAACGATTGAATCTGTATATGAAAAAACGAGACAGATATATTTCCCTCGCTTCGTTGTATAAAAAGGCGTGTCTAAATAGATAAGTTGTGACGTAGGGATAGCATCCGAACTTGTTTTTATTTACATACGTTACGGTCGAATAGAAAAAGGTGGTTAATTAACTTTGTCTTTTGCCAAGTGTATAGTTGTTATTGATTTATTGTTTACTATTTTTATTGTCCGATTTTGATGTATCTGTTTCATATATTCTATTATTTATGAGTTCTAGGTTCTGGTAATACTTATGTATTAGTACTGGTCTATAAAAAAAAAATGAAAATCAAATCTGAATGACATTTTTCTTTGGAACTAAATAGTATGATTGGGTTTATAATAAAGTTACAGCAATAATAGTAACAGCAATAGCAATAGTTGGTTAACATAATTAAGTAGGGGTCTACTTATGTTAACCAACTATTGCTGTCCCGGATATCAACGGATATATTATAATATGATCGCTGCAATGACTTTTAAAGATTTTTTTATTATGAACGTTTTTTTGCAATATAGAGCAAAACAATTTTCTCATCATATTAAAGTTCAAAAATAGAAATATAACACTTTTAAAAATGAAAATTCCGCATTAGGCAAGTGGGTGACCATGAGGATAAAAATTATGAGACGCAATTACCACCATAGTATTTTTCTTAGGGCCATGTTCACCTAGGACCTAACAGATGTTTAAACCGAAATCAACCGTTTATTAGTACAAAAATTCGCTGTAAACGACCGACATTGTCTTAATCGTCTGTTATCTTATTGGTGAAAATGGCCCTTAGAAGAATATTCCTAAACTACTATTTAGTGGTTCAAACCACACAACAACACAAAAATCACATTCATGCCAGCAGGGCTAGTACGGCGGGTGAACAATCCCGTTTTCTCCTCACTTTGTCTCCTTGAGAGAAGACAAAACGAAAAATCGAAAGAGAAAACGGTAAAGCAATGGTTTAGTCACCGATTTTCTGCTTGCTCTTCAGAAAGATCATTTTTATGGATGAATTTGAAAACATGCGATAGATCGAAATGGGAGGTTCAATAACTGTTACATATTCGATTTAAATTACAAGTCAATAAAGATCAAGTTTATCATCTTAAATGGTGGAAACCAAGTCCAAGTAGATAGGATTTAATTAAATTTTTAAAATATCAAAGAATAATAATAATTTAAAGTATCAATTTAGTTGCGCCCGACAGGCAATTCATTATGTATTAGTTGATATTAGGTACCTACTTAAAAAAGCTTTTTAATTTTCGATAATGATATATTATGCCTAAATTTTCTTTGTTACACGTTCAGTTATTATTTAAAGTCGATATTTAATTTCATCTTATATAAATAAAAAAAAATCATTGCAAAAAAAACAATAAGAGTTCTAATAATTAACCAGAATGAACTTGTACCTACATACACACCCTACAATACCCGACGCCATTACTCTTCCAACGTTTTTTCTAGACGCTATCATAGTTTTTTCCACTGTCCACGTGCTACGAATAAAAACATCGCTTAACTACACAGTGCGCACACCTTGATACCCGTCGCACTAATTGATTATAAATTACGTACTTTTGATAGTGTTACAATGTTTTTTTGAAATGTCTTGAGGCTAATAGACTTTTTTTATTTTGGAAATAGTCGGGGGCGAAAGGACAGTGGTTTTAGTATATTTTTTGTGACAGTTATTCTGTAATCGAATTTTTGGGATTTTTAACCTTGCAGACACGGCAGCTTATATTAATTACTAAGAACAATATAACCTTTTTCTCTTATGGCAGCTTTTTCTAACTATGTTAGAGTCATTTCAGCGGTCTCAGCAGATGGGGCTAAAAATACGTAGATATCTGTTGCCGTCCTAAAGTTAAGTAAGTCCTATACTCTCTATCTCTATAGAATTATTTTTTAGGAGATAAAATGTACTATGGCCTAGATTAAGCTGGGATTAGTTATTCTTCTGATAAGTAAGTCCATCAAAATCTGTTCCAATTTCAAATAAAATTCAGCTAATATCTTTATGGTCCAGTAAAATGCGGGCCTTAATAAAGTACTCTAAATTCTAATTCCAATGCTTTGATAGGATTTGCTAAGGACTTAATCTCATCTTAGGTCCAGCTCCGTTATTCATAACTCTAACAAGAAAATGTCCAATTTAACAGACTTTTTGCCTCAAAATCATTCCATAATAAGAATCCACAGTCAATTCGGCAGCCTCTAAGCAAAAACCTCTCGCCATCATCTGTCAATGGCCAGCTGTCAAATTAGCTTTTAAGACATTTTAATTTGATGTTTCTTTAGCGTTTGCAAGCTTATAACTTTGGTATTTGGTATCTGTCGGTCCTTTTGCATACTTATTTTATTGGTATATGATTGGTTAGATTTATATAGCCACTTAAAATTGTTAGGGGCACCTGTTCAGTTCTTAGTTGTTGATATAAAGGTGCGTTGGTGACGATTGGGCAAGCACTTACTAAAATAACGTAATATGTTTGACGACACGGTTGGCGCAGTGGCTAAGTAATTAGCTTTCTACCCTACGTGCCGCGGGTTCGATCCCGCACGGAACGAATATTTGTCCATTCCGTGTGGGGCTATCCTACATAATGTTTCCGGGTCTGGGTGTGTGTGCATGTGAGATGTATGTTTGTAAACTGTACCAATGAAACAGGAGAAATACGAGTGTGGGGAAAGGTTAAAAAAAGTTATATTAAAACTAAACGTGTATGCAAACGTTCAGCTCAATCGGAAACCGGGTCAAATATAACTTCCAAGATTTTCTTACATAGTCAGTTACAAGTGAAGCTAATAAAAGCGTGTTAAAAAAGAAAATTATTTCCTTCACACTGATTTAAATCAAATTTAAAACACCTTTACCAGCTGGTTATGTCCTACAGAAGTTATAATTGGGTGAGAAGAAAGGGAGGCGTCGACGTCGTGTTAGTAATCAAATAGACAGTTATACTTTGACCTTATAAAGACTCGAGCTTTTTCAATTTGAACCTTAAGTCACTCTCATTAAAGTCCTACACCATCTGCCTTCATTAGGCTTCATGAGAGAAAATGGACGTAGTTAAATGAAAAGGATCCAACCCACCTTCTAGCAAAGCTAGTTTTGAGATATTTTATTTCACAAGTGGTCGCCCAGAGGTCGAAATTCGACCGTAATTTTAGCTTCCTGCACTCCTTCTCGATATAGGCTTTAAGTATGCTAAATCTCACAATCCTCCGTGCGCGCAATATGCTTAAAAAGGGGTACAAAGTTTTCTCTTCACGTATTATTATATAGAAGATAATATCATATAAAATATGAAACCAAACCTAAGTACACGTTTAGTTAAAAATATAAAAAAATTGTCCTTCAATTCCAATAACACCAACAAAACACCACTGCATCAATGAAGAATTACGATGTAAACTTTAGAATTAAATATCTCGGCTCAATGTGGGTTGGATCCTTTTTACCCGACTGCGCGACGCAAAGGAGGGTTATTGTGTAACTACATCCAAGTAATAATTATATCCAAATAATAATCCAAATAATATGATAACTACATCTAAGAATCTTTTTTTGTGCTAAGCGATACTATTGTAGTCTTTAGTTCCGACTTCTTTGACATAGATGCCGTCTCCGTTATTCGTCAAATCAACATTTTCACAATGATTTTAGGTGGAATATGGTGAGAAAATAATTGTTTGAATAATATTTTTTTAATACTCATACTAAACTACAACCTGAAAATCCTGTCCCTAAATTATATTAAAACAGCGCCCAGCCCTCATATGCAAATACGTGCACTCAACAGGACAGTCGTGCACAAAATAACACGGTGTGTAATAACACTGGGTGCGCATGCGACTGCCACGCGCCTGCGTTCTGATAGGGTTGCCGAACGAATTGTTCTGGTTTTCCATAAACCGTTGATTAAATAAATATGGCTGTTTTATTTTATTTTATTGACCGTTTGTTTTGATAATAACTTCATGACGCTGTAGAGTACTGTGGTGCAGTTTTTACTGGCTTTTGTCTTGTGCTGCTTCTCCGTTTTCAGCAGATTGCATCCACTGCATGACATTTCCCACATCGTCTAACAATCAGCCTGGGTCTATCATATCGTGTCAGCATGAGCTGTCTTAAGGTAAGTACTTTAATGACAATTGACAAGGTGCATAATGAGGCTGACAGCCCACGGTACGCTGATGCCAGACGGTCTTAGATAATCATCACTAGGGGTATCACACACTTTTAGTACACCACTCTATCCCGTGCATCCAACTCTTGCCAAACATACATGACTTTTTGAATGTAGGAAAGTTATCATGTATGTCGCAAATTAATAAGTCTGTTCAGCATTATTTTTGTCCGGACAGCCCTAGCCACTTTGAATGAAGATTAATGCTGCCCGCGGTATAATAAATTACCTGACTGTACTTTGCTTCACACATCCCTGTCGCGTCTAATTATGTCGATAGATATTGCAAATTTTATTACATAAAAGTGAATGGGGTTTATTTTTTATTATTATAAACTTACTTCTCCGTGTAAAATATCTGAGCCATGCCATTTAGCGCACCAATGTGATGCGCACCAATTCGAACCGCACCAAGAGTACCTGTTCCACATAGCGCACAGTGCGCAAATAATAGATAAATATTAAAAATATTTATTTTCTATTCCACCGTGCGAATCGTGTAAATCGTACCATTTTGTATGGAAAGCCAAAAAAATGTTTCGCATAGAATAGGTTTTTCTTTTGCAGATTTGTTCATCAACTTTAGATAAACTTACAATTATTCGAAACGACTTAAAATTCATTCACCGTGTATAAGTAATACATAGGTTATAACTTATTAACCTTTCCTTTTAGCCTTCCTAGTCGCCGAGCAATAAAGTTTAATTAAAAATTAATAGCTGTACCGAGTCAGGGCGCAGCTGCTAATAGAAATTTTAGTAGAATATGTAATTGAATTAATATTAAGTGCATTATTATGCATCGATGAAAAGTAAGTCGTAATTTTAGAAATTAAAATACAAATGTCTTTTAGTCTCGGCTATAAAATATAGACCACACCAGCGTTTGAGCGTGGTATCGATACAAATGTACAAATAGTCTACACCCACACATTTGTGGGCAACAAAATATATATTATTATCTATTTTATTACTATTTATTACATGAAGAGAAAACTTTGTACCCCTTTTTAAGCAGATTGCGTGCACGGAGGTGTGTGAGATTTGGCATAGTTAAAGTTTTTATACAGAGAAGAAGAACAGAAAGCTAAAATTACGGTCTAATTTCGACCACTAGTCGACCACCAGTATGTATTAGTTTATAAGATTCTATATTTGTATTTGAAGGCCTTTTGTTGTTTGATGGTAAAGAAATAAAAATGTTTACGCGCTGAAAACCGACATTAAAATCTGTAACCTAACACAGAAAAATCTAGACTAATTTTGTTTATGACATAATAATTCCTAATCCACCTGCTAGGCAAATTGATCCACTTTTAGCATTCTAGAAATACAAACGCAACCAATTCCATGCCTACAGAAACTATTCACAAATGACACCTTACATACTCCCACGCACCAACTTATATGTAGTACCTTAGTGCGCAGGAGTATGAACACAAAACGGGTTTACCACCAACCCAACAAGAATTTACGAGAGAGCATTACGTCAAATTATTATTGGGGACTGGACGAACGGCACAATTACTCGGAGACTCGGCCAAATTGCTCGGGTTTATTGTTTTATTGCAGCACACGCGCCCAAGCCTGCCTCATTTGTTAATGAACGGAAGTGGGAAAGTGAGCGAGTTTATTGTAATTACATAAAAGAAAGTTTTTTTCCAAATGTAATTTAGAAGGCAAATTTTCAAAATACTGACTACTATAAGTTAAGTGACTACTAGTAGCAATATATAGAAACTTAGCAAAGTTTACGTAAATTCTGAGCTAAGTTAAAGTACGCACTATACAAGATAATTTTTAATGTAGAGCGCATAATTTGTAGAGTGATTCAGTCTCTGTTCCCGAATGCAACCGCAGTATTGGGATGCACTTACGAGATGTAGGATAATGAAGCTATTAATTAACGACCACTGGTGCCAACTGATGTTGAACGTTGAAGAGTTTTAATAGAACAAAACAAAAAATCGACTGAGTATGGGGGACATGCATAATTTACTAGCGCAAGCCAAAATCAAACTTTTATTTTGTTTTGGACTGCTGTTGCATTTGGGAACGGACACTGAATAATTCTGAAAATTTTGCGCACTACATAAAAAAAAGTCCTGTACATCACAGCCTGAGTACCATCTTTACTAAGCACACGATCACTTCCCATGTAATTTCTGCCTTGTATCGGAATCAATTCTGAGCTTCCCAACCTTCACCCCATCTTTTTCAGTCCTGACTCCTATATACAAAAAGCTGTTACTTAACAAAATGTTTGGGTGTATCATTAGCGGCTATAATTCAGATTGCCAACTCACGCGCAGATATGCCCACCGCGCTAAATACTCGTACTTATAAAGATAAAAACCGACTACTGGTTTTTATGTTTGAGTATTTTGGGGAAGCGGGTTCTGTCGGCAGACATAGTGTGAGGCGCCCCCCGGCCAGGTGGAGCGACGCGACGTCTTGCGGAAGGTAGCTGGCAGAAAGTGGATGTAACGAGCCAAAGACCGGGTTCTGTAAAGCTTACTAGGAGAGGCTTATGTCCAGTCGACGAATGTGGGCTGATGATATAATGATAGACCAGTATCGATTATTTCTTCTTTTTTAAAAAACATTGTCCTTCACTAGGATTTCTCCTGTATCAAGGGTAAAGTTTACAAACATATATCTCACATGCACACACTTCCAGACCCGAAACAACTATCTGTAGATCATACAAATATTTGTTCCGTGCGGCGATTGAACCCGCAGCACGTAGCGCAGAAAGCTAATCGCTTAGCCACTGCGCTAACCGTGTCGTTCAATCTTTCATTATGTCAACAAATTGAAATCGCGATAAAAATTTCTGCTGTTCTAAACATTTAGTCGAGTAATATTTAATTAATTTGTATGGCACAGCAGTTTTTTTATTTTGCGACTTCATTTTTGTTTTAACACGCTTTTATTAGCTTCACCTGTAACTAACTAACCATGTAAGAAAATCTTGGGAGTTAAATTTGACCCACGTCCCGGTTTCCGATTGAGCTGAAATTTTGCATACATGTTCAGTTTGGATGACTAAGCATGTTCTATAGCTTTTTTTAAACTTTAATATTTTATTATTTCATAACCTCTATATTAAAGAGATTACAAAGGTAGGACGTTGTATACAGCGTGAAATAGAAATGACCAGCAATATTATAGTAGGTAATCAGGATCATTAAACCCCCATTTTCCCCAAGGAACAGGTCGAAATCTCAAAATTGCAAATAGACTTTTCATACAAAGTGACTAGTCACGCCACTCGCGTTTGTATGAGAAGTCCAATTTTCGTTTTGAGAATAGAATAAAATGAATCTTTATTTCATGTAAACCGGATACAGGCACTTATGAAATGTCGAGACTCTAGGTGCGTGGTTCCAAATAGTCATGGAGAAGAACCGGCAAAAAAAAAGAAAACATAATAGATTACAATCTTGATCAGAACAATGCTGAGAGATGCGAGAATAGTGTTAATAAAAAATAAGACTAGGATAATAATGATTTGCCTCTGAATAAGATTGCCATGGCAATTACAAGCTAATATTTTTATTTCAACCAATATTATATACCCCAAGATTTTCAGATTCTTCGATACCTCGTGTGAAACTAATGGTTAAAATACTTATATCTCATACATAAAAAAACTGTCTTGTAAGTACCAGGAACCCAAAAGCGCCCAAAGCTCACCCACCACTCATCACGGGCGCCGAGCGCACGCGCCGCACCTGCGCAAGCGACGACACATGTCGATTTACGTTAATTGTGTCACTATTATCATGAATTTTAGTGATATTGGTGAAATACGAGCGATTTATTTGGTAATTTTAGCTGCGTGTGGTTGTGTGGTCGTGTAATTTAATAATATTTATGATTTTAGTATGGTTGTATGTCTTTTGAGGGGCTGGTGGCTAAGTGGCTGTCATGCTAATTAATCGATCTACTAGGTTAATGTAACGATTCTGAAGTCAATTTTTTGTTGGGTAACCGTTATTTCTAACCGAGCGAGACAAACCCTGCCTTGAAGAGCACAGCAAATCATCGGCAGGTTCCCGATTTTAACCAGCAGACAGTCGGAAGCCTGAAAAACGAGGAGCGGTCTTACCTCAGGGTATCAGTTGGCAAAATATACGAGTGATTTAAATAATTTACGCTGACAATTTATTGTCAGGTTAACTGAGGTGGTCCTTAATTTCCTTTTATAATTTATGCTAAATAGGCCAGTTTTCTTGAATATCACATACATGTCTCGGGATTATTGGCAAGGTAACAATGTATACTGTCACCTACAGCGACAGCAAAATGAGGAGTGATATCTCAATTTTCGAAAATCGTTTATTCATCATTATTGAAAGAAAGAAATTAAGAAATCAAAAATCCCGACTGCTTAAAAAGTGAACTTTAAATAAAAACTGAAAAGAAAAAAACAAGTCCAGTAGAATTCTAATGCGGAACATAGCGACTGTAACAGTCGGGACCCATTATTGGGAAGATTTAGAGAGCTAGTCTCGAATTAAAATTCGAAATACTAAATTGAAGTGTAAAATAACATTGTGGAACGCAATAAATATTAAGAATTGAGAAATTTTTAATTTAAAAAAAAATCTGCTGTCCTCTACAAATCTTCAATACCTACTCGACCGAAACGTATCACAGCTGATTACTTTTTCGCGATTACGATGTTGGTCCCGTAGAGAAAGATGTTCAGTTTGATGGTCATCCAAACCCTTAAATATGATCACGCGTTTCTGATACACGTTGTATACTGAAGCTTCTACAAATTCAATCAAACGCCACACGCCTATTATAATTAATTATTATCACCATCATCGCACTTATATTAATTCGATCACCAAATCTGCACTCTACTACTATCTGGTGTCACCACTAATCTTTTGACTTGTGTAATCCGTATTGTTAAGAGTTTGTAAGGGTGGGTGTTGGCTGTACCGATAGAACTCAAAGGGGAGATGAGTGAAGGGTCTGTGATTGTGATCGGTGCAGTGGGGACGGAGGGTTAGGCTGGGAAGTGGTTTAGTTAGACCCGTAATTTCGACGGAGAAATTCGCCGTCTCCCGAAACGATGATTTACGAAGCTGTTTGTTTAGGTTACCTATTCAATTTGGTTAGGCAATCATTTTATGGGCAGAATTAAAAGATGTCTCGTTCTTTGGTATTGAAAAGGTACAAGTAAAGGAGAAGGTATTAAAGTTTGTAAAAAAAAATTACTATCGATAGACTTTGGCGTAAAATCAATGATGTTTGCCCTAAAAGTGGATCATTTTATTTGAGAAAGAAAAGAAAGACAGGTATTTTTTGTATTTTTTTTTTTTTTGAGGTTTATGTCTTATAATTTTAAATGGATGGAGTTTCTTGCCGGTTCTTATCAATAGGACCTTTTATTAGGAACCGTATGCCTAGAGTTTCGACATTTCATAAAGTGCCTGTATTTGGTTTAAATGAGATAAATATCTATTCTATTTTTACCGACTTCCAAAAAGGAGGAGGTACTATGTTCGTCGCGTATGTATTTCTTTTTATTCTAAAGATAAGTACCAGCTGCTTATTTAATAAGCTTCTAAATACTTCTCTAAGTCGCCCCAAACGAGATTATGTTGAATACCTTCAGTATTTTGGACCAATAGGATCCAAGCTATGGATCCAACTATGTCTGCATTTCAAAATTCACTCTTTTGAGTGCTAAACAAAACTACACGTCATGTAAAATGTACACAGTGGAGTACCCCACTAGCAGATAATGCCGTGTGCTATGAACTAGAAAATCCGTAGTTTCACACGTGGCGTCTGTCTGTGTGTTTATCACGCGTGCGACAGGGGGCGGGGATGTCAACATCGAGGGTGTATTGAGTTAGATACAATACATGGTTATACATAACATTTAATGGATAATGGAAATGGAAAATTTGTATTATTTACCAGCATCCATATACACCTTCGGCGCTACTTGATGTGAAGAATTTTCGATACTTTACTTTTTAAACCCGACAAAAAAGATGGGTGTTATTAGTTTGTAGTGTGTATCTGTGTATCTATCTGTGGCATCGTAGCTTCAAAATGGATGGACAGATTTCAATGCAGTTTTTTTTAATTGAAAGCTAGATTAATCGGGTATCATCTTAGCTATGTTTCATGATAATCTGTGCAGCCGTTCAAAAGTTACAGCGCTTTTTCTAGTTGGAGTCGGGGGTTTTTGACAGGTTAGGTTATTGAATTCAAGATGGTGGAATTTTCCAAAACAGTTCTAAGAGCGTATCTAAGAGCGTGGAGTATTCCCAGCGAAAAAATTATAAGAGACGGAACAAATAGTTTTGATCCACTCACTACTAAGTACAGTAAGGGGACAAAAGTCCAGTGGCATGTTAGAGTTCATAATCGCGTGCTACGGGGCGTACGCGCTGTTTGTGTGAGTGATGACTCAACGCACACAACGTAATGAGACGTCACCACACACACTCAGAAGTTAAATAAAACGAAAGAAAGAATACGTCTGTTTCGCTTGTCAGTATGGATGACCTTGGACGGTCCATTCCACTGTTGTAATTCTATAATTCAAGAAATTGCAATAAGCAACTATAGCTGTATGCGTTATGCGTAGGATTCCGATTTACGAGGCATGTGGGTTCGAATCCTTGACAAAACATTTTATTTCTTTTTTTCATTTTTATTATTTGATGGATTCGCTTAATGATTTAATACTATAAAGTAAGTGATTATTTTCTAGGTCATTAATGCAAAATTAAGAAAAATAAAAAGAATTATAACAAAATACGTTTATTTGTTTTAATTACAATAATAATCCTTACAGTAACACTTATTAGTTATTGAGGTAAGCTTAAAGTATTCGTTTTCTTGACGAAAAGAAGATTGAAACTAAACCTCAATCTTTTAATTCTTTAACTACCGACTAACTTTAATATGGCCAGCAATTACAACTTAAATCTTTTACCCCTCCATCGTTTACTAATAAACTTATGGTTAAGTTTATTGTTATCTCTTTTCTTTGATATGAAAATGACAATGAGTGAATAAAAATGAAGTGTTTAATAAGGGGGTAAAGCACTTGCAAATTTTCAACATTTAGTATGATCTCCATTGTTCTCGATACAGTCAAGTAAGTGTCGACACATTGAGCACAAGATTAAAACATATTTACGTTCCTCTTATATTTTCTCATATCTAAAGAAAAGAAAGAAAGAAAACACACTTATTCAGCACGGACAGTGACAACACACGAGAGAGAAATAAATTAAAAATTAACTTAACCTTTAAACAGTAAAAAATAAAAATAAAACAGACACTGCATGCAATACGACATCATATAATACTTCCACATAACTATGTATTATTCACTATAGCGTGTGTTATCCTTACACCATAAATGAAGTTTTCCCTTTTGGCTAGATAGAATATTTTTTTCATCTGAAAATATAGTAGTTAATTAAGTGTCTCAGTTGAAGTAAGTATAAATATTCTCTTGCGAAACGTTCTTGATTTTCTGTCAAAAAGGGAGCTGGTCTTCGGTGATGCACACCTTCAGCGTGGAGTGCATGGCGAACAGTTAGTAATGACGTGTCGAATACTTCTGCAAAATATTTAGTTGGTATAAAACCACTTGTTTGATGTTTCATATTCGTTCACCATGTGTCGTCGCTGCCCGGCCTTCCACTTCGCTCTCGACTACCAAGGCTACTTTCTTCCTCATAGGTATCTCTTAACCCATCGACTCATAGTATTTTTCTAGAACAATAAAAAGAAATACTATTAAACATCTATAAGCAAAATACTAAAACTGATTACTATTATTATTATATATTCTATATTTAATATTATTTTGTTTCTAAATTATTATATTATAATAATTTAGAAACAAAATAACATTAAATACTTATATAACCTAACTTCCTTTTCCCTGAGGGTCTAGGGCGCCGGGGTCGGGATAATACACTGGGATTTTAAAACTTGTGAAGAAATAGGTTATATATAAGTATATATTATATATAATAAAAATATATAATTATACTTATATATCTAATAATTAAAGAAACAAAACAATATTAAGAATAAAGTTATTAGAATTCTTATTCATCATTCAATAATCTAAATAAATAAACTTATAAATGATTTATCTTTTTCTTTTGTTTTATTTGAACATCATGATCAATAATAAACATTTGAAAAATAATTAAAGGATCATCAATCTTTGATTTAGTTTTATGTTTAATAAAATATATAAATTACTCACAGTCAGTCCGATTTCATTCGATATTTGTGTTTTATTTATAACGTCCACTTTTAGGCAGAGCAATAATAGGTATTCGCTCTCGCTTCGATAATAATACTATTGCCTGTATTTTGAAAACTTTATCCACAACACCACTATAATAGATTTAACACAAATCACTAACCAACAATAACTTCCAACAAAGTTCTATCCGATCTAAATGACTGAGTCGTAACTGCATCTGTCTACCTTACAGAAATCGAAATAATTTATTAAATTTTTTGTTGTCTACCTACTTACTTTACAATTTATAATTGAACAAGACAACGCGATAGGCTTGTTATTATTATCGAACCATATTTTATAAAACTTTACAAAAACAATAACCGCACGTGAGATTCGAACACACCGCATACCTTTGTTTAAACATACCTACCACAGCACCTTACCCGCTACGCTAGCATGCCATATTCTAAGTAGATTGAAATTATGTAATACAATCGGTTGCAGACAACAGTGCGTGTGTGTGAGTTTCTATAGTATGAACACGATATCGAGTATAGAAACTCGTAAAGAAGGTCGTAAGTCAACTCATTAGTGTTAATCTATTGCTTTGTGAGACTGCTACTGCATTAATGACCGAGACTGTACCTACTACTACTACTAGGTAGATACTACTAGCTACTAGCTGCTTATAATGAACACGATAACAGGATAACGTCAACAAAATAGTAAGTAGCTTATAACAAACATCAATATACTCAAAAGAAGAAGGTTATGGAAAGTGTATCAACACGGACATCAATCACGTCTTATTCAAACAAAATCTGCGATATTTCCGTGGAGCTCTAAGCAAAAACTGCCTCCAACCGGTCACGTCACACGGGGAATATTTATGAGATTATAACTTATGGCATCTAATGTACAGATCACTGATAGGACATGTTAGGAACCGCGGCGCCGGTTGTGTGAAGCAGAAAGGTTGACCAACTACTTAGTACCTTAGTCCAGTGGTAGTAGGCAAGTGATTGCGGATTCGGAAATATTGGTCTTGAACGCCATACCTATCGAGAAAAATGATTATTTCGAAAAAATCTTAGTTATAAGAGCCATGAATTTTAGAGAAAAGGTGGAAGTAAATAGAGATACCTTTAAGTCAGTAATCTCATCTATATGATTTGCAGATGCATCAAATCCAATCTTGGCAGGCAAATTAAAGTTGCAACCATCAGAAAAACTCACCAATATTACCCACAAAATATAGAGAGTCGTCAATGAACTAATATAAATAATTACATAGTTAGAATAGATCTTTATTTCATGTTAAACCAGATACAGACACTTATGAAATGTCGAGACTCTAGGTGCACGGTTCCAAATAGTAAATCCTATGGAGAAGAACCGGCAAGAAATTATTTTAGAACCTAAGAAAAACTAAAATAAACAGACAATTCTTCCCACTAACGTAGTAATAATGATCGATCATAAAGTGCATTGATAAAACATCGATATTATACAGTGTGTGCCATCGATAACCGCCAGGCATCATAATTTAAAACAAAATTGTATTAAAATTAGACATAATCGATGATTCGAGACATCGCATCATTATTCGATTCAACGAGAGGTGATTTGTTTAACGCTACAAGCTCATGTTTGCTTATATCATTAAATCGATTTTTATTTCGTAAACGATTATTATGAGTCTTTATAATAATGGGGTTCCAGATTTTTAAATTGTCAATGAAGTGTTTTGTGCTATCTTTGATCAATGAATTAATTATAAAGATTTACCTAAAATATTACATTACTAGGTTCAGTGATTATAATAAGAATGTTGATCACTAATTAAATTGTAATAATTAACAATTTTTTATGGAAATAAAATTTCGACCGCGATCAGGACTCGATCCTGCGACCTGCTGGTTCAATACACCCAGCCGCTCTTGCTAACCGAGCTACCCCGACTCCCGCTCACTGTGTCGACATCTTGCTCCAAAACCCATCTTAGAGTGACGGTGGTTTTGTTATAATAAACTTCTAATGGTTGGTGGATGGCCGTTCTTGGATTTCGCGGGAGTACGATTGTGCCAGACAAAACTCTATGGCATTGCCCTTAAGTTTTGTTGCTTTAAAACACAACCACCTGTACTCATTAAAGAAAGTGCACCCAAAAATTGTAAACGAAAATTACCATCCACATTATTAGAACCCAGGAAATAATTTCAAAATATCTCGAAGGGAGCAGCAACAAGCGTTTAAGGCTAAATTATTCTAAAGAAGCAATTAAATTTTGGAAAAAAACATCGGTCCGGGTGACCACCCTGTATGATTAGTTGATAATTTTTAAGTTGGCAACACTTGCCGCCCGCGGCTGAGGCGTGCGCACGCGACTGGCGCGCGCCTATTACGCGCATGCAATTGGTCGACTACTGTCTTCAAATTTCGAACATCGGTGTTCCAAAATTAAAATAATAGATGCCATTATTAATCTGTTCACACGTTTGGATTAGATTTGATACCAGCAGATGGTTTTAGAGATGTTTTTAAGTTAAAGATAATTTCAGTAAGTAGTATTTAACTCGGAGAGTGGATTTCAAAAAAAAAGGTTGAAAAAGGAAAAGATTCTGATTCTGAATTATTTGGCTAGTTTAAAAAGTTCAAATCTATAGCTAAAATGCAGGATGAATAACCTTGGTAATTTGAACAGCATGAATTCCTCCTTGACTCAATTTCGTGATAATTTTCATGTTTGCAATATAATATTCACAAGATATTGCAAATCTCATACATATTTTGAATACGGCAAGAAGCTCAAAACTTTACAGCTCTTTGACAAATCTGGTTGATAATTCGTTAATCAATACAATTTCCAAGATGTTAGGAGTATGTAAATTCTTCAAATATCAACCGACAAGTGATATTCGAATTGAGATGCGAGATATTCTTAGTCATCGATGTCTATAGATATGCTTAGTGAACTCAAAAAGTGAGACGTGTCAGGTACTCCATTTTCAGAAAAATGGAGTAGTTGATCACCAGTCAAATGCCGTTTACAAACATAATTATTAATTTGTGTATTGAATAAAAAAAATATAATAACAGTAGCTATTCCATTAGTGCATGTATCGCTGTTTTAATTAAATATAATTCGAACATTGTTGAATTTAGAATTTGATGTCTTCAAAAAATACGTCTCATTTTTTTAGCTTCCCTTTGTATGACAGAGCGTATCTATAGACATCGATATTCTTAGTTTCTTACAGAATAGCTATACTGATATGTACCTGTAGCCGTGACCTGTAGCCTATAGGTAGATACAAATGTATCTATATTGTGACTGGGTTCCTGTGTTTCTTTACGAACGAGTTTTTTTTTTGTTTCTGTCCTAGTTATGTATATTTATAAATAGTTTTACTATAATTATTAATTTTAATTGTTGTTTTTTTGTCTTATAAGATATTTTTTATTTTTTAATAAAAAAAAAAAAAAATCGGTGTAGGTTAAAAACTTACAATGTGATGTCTAAACGTTTTTTCTTTCTTTCTTTCTTCTTTTTGCATGTGTACAAGTGTACCAAATTGACTTAAGCTTTCGAATAGTCACTGTCTTGATTACTAAATGTCAATCCCATACATTTTGCAGGCGTTTTATTCTCAATTTTAATTTTTCTAGGGGTCTAATTTTCAAAGGGGTTTGTTGGTTATCGCAAAGAGATACTTGTACCTACTTCAAAATAAAATTGTAGAAGTATTTTTGAGTTTAACACACACTAATCGCAGGGTCACAAATTGCTACCGTGTGGCCAGCGCGTGGCACGTCACGGGACGAAACCGCAAGTGTGCACCGTGCCAAATTGGAGTGGACCAGGCTGCGTTTTGTTAGCACCACGTTTGAAGCGAGACAAAATTATATACCTAGATAGATTATTTTCTTCCTAGTCATGAGGATCCACAATAGCAAATTCAGCTATTGATTTTATATCTAAACTAATATTATAAAGAGAAAAGATTTGATTTTTGTATGAATGAATAAACTCAAAAACTACGAGACCGATTTTAAAAATTCTTTCACCAGCAGAATGCTACATTATCAGTGAGTAACTTAGGCTATAATTTATAAAGATATCACGCGGGCGAAGCCGCTGGCGGAAGCTAGTTATCTATGTATTAATACTTGAAGAGAAAACGTACCCCTTTTATATCCTTACATATTGCGAACACGGAGGTGTATGATATTTGGCATAGTTAAAGGTTATATAGAGAAGAAGTGCAGAAAGCTATAACTTATACACAATATTACGGTCTAATTTCGACCACTAGGCGACCATTATTTTTCATAAAACTAGCCAATCTTAATTATAGTTTTGACACCTCTTGAGATAATTTGGTTAATTAACTCCTTCGGCGATGTCGACATATGAAATTCACATCCTCTACATAGTATAAAATATAGTCGCTTTTCGCGTCTGTCTGTCTGTACATCCGTTAACTCCTCCTTAACCACGCAACGGATTTTGATGCGGTTTTCATCATCAGTTAGATAATTTTTCACGGAAGGTTTCTATGTATAATACTTAAGATCGCATTACTATCTAACTTCACCACATTACTTCGCTCGCTATCTTTATCCTTATCTCGTGCATCATCAATGTCAAAAAGAAATCTCGCTGGTCAGCTTGTAACTGCCATCGCAATCTTATTCAGAGGCAAATCATTATTATCCTAGTCTTATTTTTATTCACATTAAATTACATTATTCTCACAGCTCTTACCACAACCTTGTACTGATATAGATTGTAATCTATTATTTGAAAAGAGTTACCATGGAGTTTCTTGCCGGTTCTTCTCCAATTCTCCATAGGATCTACTATTTGGAACCGTGCACCTAGGGTCTCAACATTTCATAAGTGCCTGTATCTGGTTTACATGAAAAAAAGATCTATTCTATTCTAAATCTTCAAAACACCCATCGTTTGGTCACACTTCTCACATCTAAATAATCGCTTCGTCCGAGAAATTTAGACGGCATGTGTGAAAATATAAACGTTCAGCACGCGATCACAACTGACTCCCTTTATTTGCTAACGTTTTTTAACAAATATTTTTATATTAATTTAAAGTTAAACGAAGATTCGGATTCGAGCGAATCAGAAACAGAGGGCTAATTCACGTAATTTTATGACGCGCCGATCATATTGTAGTGACGCTCGAACTTGACGCGAGCATATCTCACTGAAGCTAAGAGAATACCAAATGTGTTGTTTTGATCAAAATTTTATTGCAACTGCGTGGCAACTGCACTTCTTTAGTTACGTGAATAAGCCTACAGAACTGATTGGATCATGACGTTACATTCAATCAATCGACCACCATAAATCTATAGTTCGGAATAAATACTTCTGTAGTTAAATCTGAAGCGCCTTCAATGCATAATTTTATTGTTCTTAAGAACCTGTTAATATTTTTATCTTATTTATTAAAAACAACAGGAATAGAATGTGTTCATTATAATGTGAGATGGCGTAAGAAAATATGGTCCTCACTCTATTTTCCAGTCCATCACACAGGCTCCTATCAATGACATATATCAGAAGAGTGGTCTTTCTGTTTAAAAAATAACATCATCAAATAAACTTATCATAATTGATATACAGTTAAGGATAAATTCAAGAGTGAGCTCTTGCTCTTGGTTGAGCAAGGTTCTGAAGTCCACGCATAAATGGCTGATAACTTTATAGTATGCTAAAGATCAAAGCAACCTACTCCTCATATTTTCGTTTCTGGTCTATTTCGATGCAGGACCCAATGCAGTTCCCTGGGATATCCCGAGCGTCATTGGTTGGATTTTTACGAGTGCAGTACTTAGATGCAGCAGTCCTCAGGCAGAATAAGGGCTTATGTTTCAATTGCCTGATAATATTTTATCCAGCGAATAAAGTCGTTTGACAGATTTTGTATAGGAAAGCTGTCAAATATTAAAATATGCCCTTTTTTTTTTTTTTTAGCGTGGTAAAATCATCAAATGAGTCCTCCCACCCCGGGCAGGGCGGGAGGGACTGTCAGACTTGTACTGACTAAAATCCACGGTGTTCCTTCAATAGCCCTTTACGTTCCGGGGTCACGGTAATGAGATAAGTCCCGCGACCAAAATTTATGCCCTTGGATAAAGTTATCTGGCGATTGAAAAATCAGCACTAAGTCAACTTATACCTTATTGACTCGTTTCAACATTACCTTGATTCCCACGCTTTGCGAAATATCGACAGCCTTCAAAATCCTACAACTTTGTCTCATTGTTGCTCGCTATTAAATCTACCTTATAAAGAGCTCTGTATAAATGTATTTGCCGCTTATTAAAACACTTTGAATTTCACAAGTTACCATTCGACACGAGGCCCATTTACACCTTGCGGATTTGTCACGGGATGTAAAACTATGTAGATTACAATTATGATGTAAACATGGCGTGTTTACGATGCTGTTTACTACAAATATAGTATGAGAAATACTTTCGATAGTATTTAGGTGTATTGCGTAAATACTAGACCAAGTTTTTATGAGAGTTTCAATACCTAAAACATAGATTGTAACAATCTTGAAACGGCTTTGAACTACAATTTTGAGATTAATATTTCAATTATGTTATGTTTGTTTTGTTTATTTAAAAAAAAACATAAAAGTTATAAATTTTAATGGTAAGATTTTGATAAAAACAATCTTAGACATAAACTAACTGTAGCAATTCGTCATATCACAGAAGGACACCGGAGTACCGAACACAATAGACTTTCTATTGTGTCTATGTTTCGTCACTTGACGGGCTAACATTCACTATAATGGTGTATCTGCTAATGTCACTCAAAAGTGTATCTACATTATAAAATCCTTCATGATATAAAGCAGTTACTTACCTACCCGGAAAGTTGATCCTCCAATCGAGCAAAACGATAGACAGAACATGCAAAGGCTTGTGACCTCGTCACGTGAAGATCTCCTTGATAAGGATTCAGGCTTCCAAAGCGAGTCAAGCATCGCCGACAATATGAACACATGACACAAGCAAAATCGTAAAGCATCCCAAATCCCGCGCCCTGTAAAGTGGCTTATATAAATCTGTAGACTCACACTTAACACCACGTTCCTTTCTCAATCGAACAGAGTTCACTTTTTATCGTTCAGCTCCACAATCGGTATCCTCCTAATAAAAAGCACCGAATCAAAATTCTTCGTCCGCATCTTTTATTTATACCCTACGTTTCGACTAACAGGCGTAATTTTTTCCGGTAAACAATCAGTTTTGTCAGAAAAATGCGAGACGGGAAGAAGGTATAAAAAGATTGGTTGTATTGTCGACGAAATTTTTTCGCTTCTTGCGAATTCGGTCTCATAAATATCGAGATATGATTGGCGATGGCTGCGGTGGAATGACCGACGCACAGCGGGGGTGTACTAAGATGACGCGAGACGTTTGTAGTCTGTTTTATGGTCATAGTCGCAATAGCTTTAGACATTGAAAATTAAGCCAACATTTTTGTTATTTGTTCAAAATATGAACTCTTCATCGACATAGCATTATCCTTACCGGAGTGGAAAGAACTGAGAGTCACATGGTTCAGTTCAGTGATTATATCGCACGTTGCTGATGTGGCCAGTGTTTGGTTTGGATGATTGCTATTTTTAATGTAGGTAGGTACCTGCAGTCGTGTTTTTCCAGAAATAAATATTTTTTCTTTCTTCTTTCTAAAAGAGAAATATTCTTTCTAAACAGGTGTTTATCATTCCAAACCAATTCTTTTGATGTCTTGTTTTTGTATTGTGTTTTACTATTAGTAAGGAAACCTGTCTTTACATAGAGCATTATTTCCAAAAATTGCGCCTGTCATCAACTCACACTTATCTCGACTAACTATTGCAATTTCGACTTCACCATTCCTTGCACTCATAGTATCCCTCTGCTCTCAAGGTATTTTACTTACTTGGGTGTGTTAGAAAAAGTCACCGTCGATTGTCTTAAGTTTAGTCTCAAACATGGTCACAGCAGTGTGGGAATGACCTGAACTAGACAAAAAGCAACGCCATACATTACTTGGAAAATCGGGGATATTTTGGAAATGCTTGTATTTTTGTAGACAACGTTTATACTCCTAAAAAGGAAAGCAAGCCTTCGAGAAAAATCTTTGAGTATTTCTTACCACAATAGTCTGAGAATGTTCTTTGATGTTTACGGATTATCTTTAGAGGCTAGATAAAAGATAACTTAGGTTCTACTTATGTATACCTCACCTAATTATAATGATCTACAATGTAATATAAAATATAATATAAATGATGTAGACACAAAAACATGGTAAATGTATTTCTCTATCTAAGAGAAATACATTTACCATGTTTTTATGTCAACATCATTAAATAAATAAAATATAAAATAAACTTTAAAAAAAAAGTAAAAAACGACTTCAAAAAACTAAAAAGTATAAAATAAATTTCTTAAAAAACTTAACAGCTTCTGAAGTCGGGGCCACTGCCAAGCTACCTAACTTCTTCGCCTATAATTCCTCAATGCACCTGCATTGAAGAATTATAGGCCCCGACTTCAGAAGCTGTTAAGTTTTTTAAGAAAATTATTTTATACTTTTTAGTTTCTTGAAGTCGGTTTTTACTTTTTTTTAAAGTTTATTTTATTTTTTAATTTTGAGTGGCATAAACAATACATAAACTTGAGATTATAGCAATCGCGGGTGATGTGCTGTTATTCATTCAAGAGTTCCATTGTCTATCTCCGAAGATCTTCATCAGATCCTCACCAAATTTAAATGCGAACACTTCGGAAGTATATATATACCCTTTCAAACTGTGGAGGAACGGGGTATGGTGTTCCTCCATTAAAAAGGGAGGATCCTCCGACCAGGCATGGTGATATTGCCTGGCGGGCCGAATCCCGACGGTTGTTGTCGGACAGTTGTATATGTGCTAGATACGAATATCTTTTTCCTTGCGCGATGCAGGCTTCGTAATCTGATAGTAGTTATTCTATGTGGCGATAGATGTCGCTACAAAACAAAAAAAGAATCATCAATTTACATAGATCACAATGAAACATATCATATTTTTTTATTTATTTTTATTATGATTGATGTTATCTTCGAAACTATGTATTTTAGGGACACTAGTTCTAGGACTTTTTGTATTATTTTTACTTAAAGCATATAACCTTAGAGTTAAGGGACATCAAAATTAACACATTGTATAAGCTTTTTCGTAGTACTTGTACTATTGTACATATCTCTTTCGCAAGCTTTCCACTTTCTGCCTACTTCAGGTCGTCAGGATTGAACAGCGTCAAGACCGTTCTGCGTTTCGTGGTCTCCACTCACAGACTCTTCTGCTGAACGGGTCTCGTCTTTTTGAAAGACATGACGTTCCCTGAAAGAAAAAAAAAAGTACAGTGAATGAAATGAAATTTATTATTTTACAAGAATTGTAGTACGTTATATTATTATTTATTTTTATTTTATTTTATTTTTTATTATTTATTTATTATTACGGTCAAGATCAATTCGCTAAATGTAGCATGCAAAATTACTGAAGCTACAATACGATGTAATTCATATACTTTATAGGTTTCACTACCTCATCGTTCACATCATTATATTACTATAAATATAAAGAATGTCCGATATAAATATAAATCTACACTTAATATTATAAAGATGAAAAATTAGAATTTTTGTATTTTTGTTTGTAATGAATAAACTTAAAAATGAATGGACCGATATTTAAAATTCTTCAATCAGCAGAATTATATTTTATCACTGGGAAACAGGATATAATTTATTTAAAAAAATTTAGTAATTCCTACGAAAACTCCATTAATGAAACTCAAGATGTAAAAAAATTACCTACCAATAAAATTCCTTACATCGCGTCTTTTTTATCACTAAATGTTTTATATAAATAAAGGTCTACCCGTGCGAAGCCGAGACGGGCTACTAGTCCAATATACATGAGAAAACTCCAACTTCATATCCAACAGCAACTGTGTTTTCAAATCAAAACTAAGATAGGCATCAAAACAACAAACTATGAAGCCTAATAAATACTGGAGGTCTCATCAAAATACCAATCAAAATATCACATTATGAACGACACGGGTATAACTTTGTGAAAATTGCACGCGTACCGGTCTGCGCAAGAAGCCCGTGGAATATTGCCGTGCGCACTAATGATGAACGTTCCTGCGCTTTAATTGTGATCAAACAGACAAACAAACACACATTTACAGTTACATATATCTCTTTTACAAAGCCATAAGGTTTGAAATACATTGGGAGGTAGGATAGTTAAGTTTGCAGGTCGTGTTTTGCCATATACACGATATGAAAAATGTATGAATGTTCATCTCAGAGCGAAGCAAAAAGCGTCCGTATTGAAGTTGATTTTGATCAGCGTAGCGTTGTGAAGGTGTATCATAACAGCATAACCAGTCCTCAACAATGACACATAGATTGTTTTGGAGATATGTGTGTAAAGAAATTACTTACTTATGTATACTATTAAGCGTTTTCTGTACTGTGTTTTCGCTTTCCATTTCAGTTTTGGAGTGAAATATTCAAATGAAAAACAGCAATGTATTCGGTGAGAGACGACAACCATTTTGATGTCAGCAAGGCTCATGCCGAATTTTTATAAAAACAAATACCCCTCTATGGTGACAAAAGATCATATGGCTCTCCTGGTAGTAAGCGGTTACCGTAACCTATGGACGCTTGCAGCACCAGGGGCATCACTCGCGCGTACTAACTTCGACCTTACCTTTTTAGGGAGAGTCTTGTGTCCAGAAATCACGAAAGGCTGACTTGAGGAAACTTGAAAGAGAAACTAACTTTAGATTTGATCCAAAAATTTGAATAACTAGTACTGACTAGTACCTAATTGCATAGGTTGCATGTCTTACTTAAGAAAAGCCTATGTCCTGCAATGGTCTGAGATAAGATAGGTTAAAAGACATTGATGAGTTATTTTAAAATTGTTATGCATTTTCTTACAAAACCTAAGCAGTTTTAGACAGCTTAGGCTTTATAGCTTTTTGAGTTGGTTCTCATTTTTAGAGTGATTTTACCATGTTTCTTCTGCTTCTATAGTGTGTGCATGCGTCCTTATACTGACGACAAACTAACCCTTGGATGATCACGATCATGAGGTAACTCTTACAGCTGCGAAAACTAGACACAATATAAATTCTAATTTGTGCGGGTCCCGGGATTTTCACATAGCATGATGAATTAATCATGATGGTATTCATATTTATTAGCCTAGCCTCTTCTCGACTACTTATGTCGGCCTATATTTCTTTTCTTTAATTCAGCCTATAACTGTCCCACTACTGGGCACGGGACTCTTCTCAGAATGAAAAAACATTGCCCTTAGTCCACCACGCTGACCTGGTACGGGTAGGCGGACTACACACATCATCAAGAACTTTATGAAGCTTTCTGAGGTTTCCTTATCGAATTTTAAATCACTTTAAGATCCGCGCATGAATACAAAAAGTCAGAGGTGCCGAGTTCGATCTCAGATCCTGCTGCATGGAAGGCAAGCGCTTAACCGCTAGGCAATCAGTACTTATTACCTTACGAATAATAATTAGCCAATCATCATTAAACAGAAACGGCATCATTCAAAGCCATCATACTATCAAACGTAAGTTTCAGACAACTTCATTTGCAGGAACAGGGTCAATCACCCTCAAGGCGCGTTTACATTGGAAGTGTATTTAAGTCTAGTAGCTTATTGGTCGTAGCTAAATAGCTACCACGCAGATTTATGAATCTGCAAGATTCTGCGCGTGTCGGGTGCACTCCTTGGTTGATGGCCGCTGTTTATTCATCGAGATTTCTCCGTGTCTTAAGGTTGTATTTTACGACGATTTCTTACTTTTGAGGGGGTGAAGTATCAGCCTAAGCCCCACCCACTAGGGGAGCTCCGTTCTCGCAATTACGCAATTGACGTATCAGACTGTGTGACACACGTGTCACAGAATAGCAATATTAATTAGCAACATGCAGTATGACACCAGCGAATACTTGAAAAATATAAATCCATAATATCGTATACCCAGTGTCCTATATTACGCTAGAAAATCTGTTCCTCCGTTTTGTATTTGTAGATTTTATACCTATTTAACTATCTACTTATAAACTATCAGTCATACCTATTGTGTATGAGTTTATGCAAGTGCACATAATTGTCTCGACCAACATTGGGCATTTTCACACTAAGCCAATAATGCCGTAACGAAACCGATATATCGGCATGACAAACCTGATGACACTGCCAATGTGTGTGTAATGTTAGAAGAATAAGCCAACTCAAATCCATGCCTTGAGATAATAACCTACTCTCACCCACACCTGTAGGAGTCGTCCGTTTCCGTAGTTATACTACTTAAGTATGTTCACAGGGTTGCTTTTATACCAAAAAAGAAATTGCATATTCATAGATCAAAACCATATTCCTAGTTCAGATTCCTCGCTATGTATGCAGATGAAGAGCTTCAAAATTGAAAGAAAGAAAGAAAAAACATTTAAATCGGACTCGCACACGAAATTACATAAACACACAAAAAATTCAAATAATGATAACAATAACCTAACCGTCTAAAACCCTCGACTCTAACTAGAAAAAGAGGTGTAACTTTTGAACAGCTGAACAGATTTTAAGAACCATCCCGATTAAACTAGCTTTCAATTAAAAAAAACTGCATTGAAATCGGTCCATCCGCTTTGAAGCTTCGATGCCACGACAGACACACAGATTCACACATACATAGATACACAGATACACATTATAAACTTATATCACCCCTCTATTTTGTCGGGGGTTAAAAAGTCCTGCAAGAGGCCAAAGAAAGTCCCTATCTTAGCATATCCTGACAGTTAATCCTGACAGATAAAATAAATACCGCAACGCTGGTTTTCGGATAGGACCGTGGTGATGCCACGGACAACCACGATAACTAAAAATAAATATAATTTTTAAAAACGTTTTCTTTCCTTCTTTACATACTATCTATCTATCTCTCTCTAACTTCTAAATTTTATTAACTACGGACATGTATCATTCAAATTCGAAGAATTTACAACAAAAAACCACATAGTAAAAGTTATGAAATTTGGTTCTTGTTCAGAAATAGTACGCATTTCTTTTTTTTGTGGCTAGTTTTCCTAGATTATTATACCATTTTGGAATGTTGGATAGTTGCGTCAATTTTTAAAAAAACTTGCCATGGTAGTGTCTGTACTTTTTTTTTACACCACGATGAGTGAAAGTGGACCAAAAGTAAAAATCTAGATTTTTGTGTCAAATCTACAGGCATTCTGGGATTTTTAACGATTGTGGTGGATAGCAGTGCTACTTAGGTTGCCGGTACAAAAAGAAATTCAGAAATATCTGAAACATTGTGGTCATGGTAATTAAAAATATCTTAAGGGGTGTAAATTTTTGAAGGATTTCAAATTTTTTATGTAACTTCTTAAAAATTTAGATTTTTTTAAATTATTTTTTTGTTCTCGAGTAGTCATGAGCTAGTCAAATTATTATTATATATTATTATATCGTTGAATTTTGGGATATAAAACTTCATACTCTTTTCAACACTACAAATTGTCGTACTGATTTTTCTATACTACATCCTATAAAATGAATTCTTGACGGAGATGTCAAGAAATTATTTTAGCATATTGATTTTTATAAACGAAATACTTAGATTTTCTGAATAAAAGGCAAGTTACTTATACTTCCTGTCGCTTTTTAATAATTTTTTTAATGATTTTACTGTCATTCTTTCTTTTGGTTTTGAATAAAGTGTAAGCGCAGGAAAGTCAAAAAAAATTGCACAGGTCCGACCTCGATGCGCGCCGAAACGCGACTGATTGATGGCAGAGATGACAGAAATCACGAAATTTTGTGGTTTTTATCAAATTGTGACCAATATACGTAATATTATAAAAAAATAACAACCGATTTTCGTTGGTATATTTGCGACCAATATTGTGATGTAAAAATTATTTGAAATAATATCATATTTTAGAAATAATCTTGTAAACACTTTTTTAAAAGGGGTAACTTTGCGATTTTTTTTTATCGAGCCAACTTCATCCAATCATGTATCGGACAACCGTGCAGAGATTGTCACATCTTCAAGTTTGATATATATTTTTTTCGGGACAAAGAAATAAGAATTTCTATTCAAAAAATTGTAAATACAAATCGGTTTTTGCGGCATTCCTGTAAAATACCCCCTTAAAGTATGACCGGCCTAACCTATCTATATAGCGATATTATAATAAACAATATTGGAATTGAACAAATATAGAGAGAAGGCATATATCTCCGGATATCCATGTGTGCGTTCCATCTTATACCATCTCATATAAACAATATTTGGCTGCATCGATCTGCTGCAGTGCAGTCCCGCTCAGAGGAGATCAAATGGCAGTCGCTACGTGTAAAATACTGGTATTCAATTGGATCTGATATGGTTTTTTTTTATTTTTTTTTTATTTAAAAAACTTTGCCCCTCGCTAGGATTTCTCCTGTATCGAGATTCGAGGGTACAGTTTACAAACATACATGTCACATGCACACACAACCAGACCCGAAACAACTATCTATAGATCATACAAATATTTGCTCCGTGCGGGGATCGAACCCGCGGCACGTAGCGCAGAAAGCTAATCGCTTAGCCACTGCGCCAATCGTGTCGTCAATCGTATCGTTTGATATGGCTTATAATAACGTAAACTTTTAAATGTCGTCTAATAAACATGAATGGAAGAAGAAGACATATTACGCCGACCCCAAATTAATAAGGAGGGGAATGGTGAATGAGCTGCATCTCGTTCGACTGGAAGACGACCCCAAGGACTTACGCTATTAATGACATAGTTAGAACTCTACTCGTACTTAGATTACTCTACCGATGTGAACGCTCCCTAAAGAATTTAAAGCGATAAACAAACGTATCAAGTCGTGTTTTAATCTCGTAATAGACTCTTTCATTTATTGTCTCTAGGAAGTGGAGGTGTAAAAATCATTGTTTCGCGAGTTTGCCTGTGGCCTTAAAGATAATTCTGAATTATAGTCTGCAACTATTACTGTCCAATAAATGGTAAGAGGGAGGGCTCGAATGAGGGGCCATATACAGGGTGTCCCAGGAAACCTGTACCAGCGACGGTCTGTGGTCAGGGGACACTAATACCCATCGATTGAACCCCCATGTATGTTCTACGATATTTTGTAGTTTTCGAGAAATTAATTATTTTGTAATATTTTTTGCTTTCTACACTCCTTCTCCATATAAACTTTAACTATGCCAAATCTCACACTCCTTCGTGCGCGCAATATGCTTAAAAAGGGGTACAAAGTTTTCTCTTCACGTATTAATATATATATATAGATGTTTCTTGTAAATATTGGACATATCGTGTAAGCAAATGGTTGTATTCCTGAATCGTCTCGATATCGTTCATTATTAAGGATTGGTTCCACGAGCGGTCGCCGCTAGCGACTGGACAGTGTTTTGTTTCGGACACCGATTTGGGCTGTGTTGTAGAGAAGGACTTTTTAATCAATCGTCGGGATTCAACGAAAGCCTTCACGAGTATCGAAACCTGAGATCGTGTGATCACCCTGGGCATTATTTTACGACTGCTATACAGAAAGTGACTGATCGATATAGATTTGATTGCCTTTGGCACTTGGCAGTACCTCATCTGATGGTAAGTAACGATCCTGCCGAGGATGGCTCACGCAAACTCAAATAATGCCTATTCACCCTGGCCTTGAAGACTCCCAAATTCTTTGAGACCCCAAATTATATGAATTGGGGAACACAGACGCCAGCAGAGAATGTACCAAATACAAGGCTAACTTTAATATTAACTAAATCCTTTAATTGGATTCCTTCCTTAAACACTGGCCAGGCACAACGCGGAAAGAGGGAGCAAGGCTTCTGCCGGTGAGTGGGACAGACTAGCCTTTAAAAAATAAAAAAAAACTATAAGACACGCTTTTGTGAACCAAACTGAACGTGTATGCAAAATTTCAGCTCATTTGGAAACCGGGAAGTGGGTCAAATTTAACTTCCGAGATTTCCTTACATAGTTAGTCAGGTGAAGCTAATAAAAGCGTGTTAAAAATCCTTCGATAAGAGCATACTCCACACCTCACAGCCTCGCACCGAAAAACCTCAAACCATACATTCATTGTCTCCTTACACCCTCCTTAGTTTCCTTATTAATTAGTACCTAACCCCCAGGCTGTCATACATTACCGTCCCTTTGACCAACCGTTTACCGACACTGCTATTTGAGCTAATTGTATGGAGTTAGCAATATAGTGCTGTGCCTTGTTTTTACCAACCACCGCGGTAAATAAGGGGTTGGGTCTGCGGGAGGAAATTATAAGTCTTTAACACGACGAGTTCTCTTCTGAGTGCCTGAAGTTGAATGTAATTGAAAGCAGAAGTGGCTCCAAACTTGTAGAAAGAGACCTATTATGATTATGAGCATGTAGTGCATTAGAATAAAATTTTGAAACAACAGTAGTATAGTTTAGAATATATTTTTAATTCATGTAAACCAAATACAGGGACTTATGAAATGTCGAGACTCTAGGTGCGCGGTTCCAAATACTAGGTCCTATGGAGAAGAACGGGCAAGAAATTCCATGGAAACTCTTTTAAAATAATAGATTACAATCTTGATTAGTACAATTTTATGGTAAGAGCTGATAGAATAATGTGATTTAATGTGAACATTGGTCGCCCTGTGGTCTAAATTCAACCGTAATTTTAGCTTTCTGCACTTCTTCTCGATATAAACTTGAACTATGCCAAATCTCACACTCCTCCGTGCGTGCAATATACTTAAAAAGGGGTACAAAGTTTTCTCTCCACGTATCACCTCTCCGCTAGATTAAAACATAATAGATTTCTCAGAATTTGTGTTCAAAAAGATACAAAAAATCTGTAACTAATAAATTGATTATTATTATAATCTACTCAAATTAATGTCATTACAATCAAAAATATTTCAGTAATTAGCGAACTATACAGTTGCTTAATTTCAACCCATCTGGTGAGAATACACACAAACAAAAAAAAACACTCCATAATCACAATCACAAAATTCGATACATCGGGCAAATCCGTACGAAATCCCCCAATAATTCAAATATAGCCCGGTAATGACAGAGCGGCGCGTTAATGACGTAATTCTTCATTACCGGTCCCAAACATGGAGAGGAATGAAAGGCCGGGAGCCACCGCGATGACATGAAACATCGATGCGAGAGATAAATAATATCGATATACTTTGATCAGTAAATCGATAAACGCATATTTTCGATGCAAAAAATAGGATTCGAATAATTTTAATGAAGTACAATATGAGGTCCGCGATATGGAATGCCACTGGAATGATATCTCGATTTGATGAGAATAGAATCAAATGGTATGTTTGTTGTAAAAAATATTGTTGGATTTATATTTGAACGGTTGCAGTTTTAGGTGTGTGTGTGTTTGTTTTTTTTTTTTTTTTTTTTCTCCTGTATCGAGTAGGTATATGACATCTCACATGCACATACACCCAGACCCGGAACAACTATCTTTCAAATCCAAATATTCGTTCCGTGCGGGGATCGGAACGGAACCCGTGGCCCGTAGCGTAGAAATCCAATCGCGTAGCTACTGCGCCGACCGTGCCGCCATTTGAGAAGCTGTTGATGGTTTCGCAGATCAATTTGCTCTTTCGGTTTCACCAACTTGAACCTCCCAATCATAAGCTCAGTATTTTCCCTTGTTGGGGCAACACGGATTACGGGAAGGCCCACAAGAAAAAACTATGTGACAGTATTTTAAATTTGGTTTTTTTTTTCTCGTGTGTTGTCACTATCCGTGTTGAATAAATGTATTTTCTTTCTTTCTTTCTTTATTTTGCCACTAACCACCACAACTCTATTAATAAGAGCTACATTGCCAGACTTTGGGCGTCTGTTCATAACGACCAAACCAAATAACCCTCCTTTGTGTCGCGCAGTCGGGTAAAAAAGATGAAAATCTTATACCAAATATGAAAATAAAATTTCAGCGCCTACGCTCGCGCACATCGGCGAGCCACAGTTATTCAATAAATATTCGGGTAATTTCGGTAATTTCACACGATAAACTTGGTTCTTGGTTGATCAATGTTTATACTACCAATTTTAAGACATTCTCCCAAAACGTCACATACAATGTTGTCACCGCTGGTGCACATTTTGTAATGGTAATCACTGTCTTTGTATTTTTCCTGAGTATTATTCCAACAGCCCAACACAGACACTGCTTACGTGTAATTAGGATTTAATCAAATAAATTATGATTTAAAATGCATTAATTATTGTTTTCTAGAGCTTGGGTGTGATCATTATGACGTCTCATCACAGCCTGAATGATGATGATGATCAGTTCACTACTAAGGGCCATGTTCATCAACAATAAAACAGATGTTTAAAATAAATCAGCCGATACCCATACAAAAATTCATAATTAAACGGCTGATTTTATTCAAATTCTGTTATGTTAACAGTGAACTTGGGCCTAAGTGTAATAAATCTACACTGTCCGTGTACTTTTACACTGTTTTGTTGGTACTTATTGAATCTATAAACCTATGATTTTCTTTATATCGTCGACCCATTCCTGCTACATAAAATACCACACGGAAATCGTCGTGGGAAAATGCAAATACTAAGCACTTCTCAATATAATCCCGGAAAACAATTCACTTGAATAATGGACTTATCCAAATATTATCATTGCGCAAACATTAAATCTATTCGATAGCTATGACCCTAAACATCCCTTCAACCTGTCAGCGTCGCAGTAGGGCGCAACCCCAACCGACCGGTCCCTACGACCGACCACCCATGGGACACTATCTAATCCGAATTAAACTATTATAAAAACGTTGATTCGTTAGCGAATGCGTTCGTAGATAACGGTAACTATCAATGATCGGGATTACATCGAGTTAATTCGGTCGCGTGGCGGATTTTAACCCCAATCCGCTGCGTTTTTGTCTGAAAGACGATGTCACTCAGAGTTCGGATGAGCGGAAGAATTTAGGTGTAGGCAGATGGGAAATATATTTTTTGTAATGCATTTTATATTTTATTATTATTTTTGCTGTCCAGTATTCATGGTTCGGTGCTGATCTGGGAATGTAAGAAAACATACGTCATATAGGGAATTAATCGTTTGTCCTACCAGTAGGTTAATCACGATGCAAGCTTGTAATGGAAATAGATTCAATTTTAACAGTTATATAAAGTACATTGCGCAGTATGCTTTAAAAATCACTCCGCTCGACAATTGGAACAAGGCAATGAACATTCTTGAACTGTCAAAATCGAAACAATTCTGACTACGAGCGTATATTATTATCATGATTACCTACCCAGCTGTTTTCAGCCTAATGCTAACCATCAAATATGTACTTACGGTTACGGGTTCGATGTTCAGTGTGAGTTAACATGAATAGGTACCACAGTGAAACCACGGCACAGTTGGCGCAGTGGCTAAGCGATTGGCTTTCTGTGCTACGTACCGCGAGTTTGATCCCCGCACAGACCAAATATTTGTATGGCCAACAGATAGTTGTTCCGGGTCTAGCTGTGTGTGCATCTGATATGTCTCTTTATAAACTGTACCCATTATACAGGAGAAATATTAGAGCAGGGAAAAGGTTAAAAAAAAAAACCTCGTCGCTCTATTTCTGATCAGAATCAGCCCTTTTAAGAGTAGTGGATTGAAAAGAAAGATTAAACCTAAAAATATAGGTACCCAAAGTCAACGTCAAAGATTTTTATTTCAACTGGACCTTTGCAGGCACACTGGTTTCTGTGGTACTGATTTGGTAAAGACATTAGTGTTATTACTTTTATTTTCGAATAAGTTACCCTTTAGATACTCAAACCTTATGGTCTCCTAAAACTGTATCGATGACCAAATAAATTACGGTCATCAAAATCCAACCACACCACACCAGATCATTATACGCACATTTGCGAAGCTCGTAAACAGATAAACACATTAACAACAATAGAAAACAGTGCATCTACTTGTCACCACATCTGTTGCTACGTTCAAAAACAACCAGTCTAAACTGATCTCCATCTCCCTTTGCCCCATTCCCGAAAAATACGAAACTGTTAACAAATAAATAAAATCAAGGGGTCTCATAGGCCGGTTGTGGCATCGCAAGTGTTGATAGCATACAGGGTTGCACCAAATGACTTGTCACACATAAATAATCACGTAATTGGGACTTGAACAATAATGCGGTTTTGTTACACCCTTATTGTAAATATTTGGGGTCACGGTTTCAATGGGGATGTATTACGTACCTATATTTGAGCATATGTATTTGTTATTTTTGGACTAGAATTAAGTGTGAACTAGCTGATTGTCAGGAATATAATGGTTTCAAATGATCTATTGACTGAAGACTGAAATTACGAAAATTTGATTGAAGAGATCGTCTATCTTTATTTTTCCGGTCTTTTACTAGGATTTGCTTCTATAAGACAAACTATCGACGCACCAAAGCAATTTAAAGATGATCCGTGGCTATAGAAAGAACGGTTCGTAGTACGCAAATGGCAGAATGCGGGCGCACTGGCCGCTTCACCCGTAAATAGTCCGCGCCGAACCTGATGACGTCCGAATTCATCTGGGATTTGGATACATTCCGAATTTTTCCCGCGATTCGCTCTCACCGTTAATGCAAGTGATAATGAAATGGCGATCCGCACATAAATTCGAAAAATCAGAGGTGCGGGCCGTGTTCGAACTCAGACCCTACTGTATGGAAGGCAAGCGTTCAACCGCTAGGCTGTCACTGCTCAACAAACTTTAGAACAAAAAAATCGCGTGTAGGTAGCAGAAAGTCAATCGCTGTAGGTACGACTGCGTTACCGCTTACCACTTACTTACGTTACGACTGCAAAGGTCCAGTTGAAATAAAAATCTTTGACTTTGTTAACTGTCCCGTATAACTAACTTTTATTAGTTAAGTTTTGTGTCACCCATCCTACTGTTCTTCCATCCCTAATCCAATAAAATAATTTTTGTCTTCAATCCCATTCATTTGTTTTTGCGTTCGACATAATTTTGAAGTGACATAAATCTACTAAAAACAAAAGACTCACTAAAGTGAGACGTTAGATGAGTGTGTAACTAAATTATTTGGTCGTTATCTTAGCAGTAGCGCCCCCTGGTGAGAAGGTGAGCCAAGTTTTTGTTAGCTTTCGAATTGTTTAGATGTAAGATTTAATTTGACGTTTTATTTTATATTGGGTTTTGAGAACTTATTTTATACCAATCAAGGCAAAATTTCAACCTTTTCAGAACTGTTTGGAATCATGTAGAATGCGTTATATTCATCAACATTCTTGCGGTTTCTGGACTAATTAGAAATTAGTGGGAACTATAGATAATGAAGGCACATAATATTATCACAACTAACAACTATGTCCACAACTCCGTCAGCGTGGACCTCCTGGAAAAACGACACGTTTGGCGCAGTGGCTAAGTGATTAGATTTCTACGCTACGTGCCGCGCGCGCGGGTTCGATCCCCGCACGGAACAAATATTTGTATGGTCTACAGATAGTTGTTCTGGGTCTGGGTGTGGGTGTGCATGCCACATGTATTTTTAAAATAAATATATTATTCAGTCCAATTTTATTAATTAATTATTTTATTATTGAGTGCTAAAATTATATTAGTTAATTAATCAATCAATTTAAAGGGAATATCTACACAATTTTGGTCCTTCTTCAGTAATTCTTAGAATTACATACAATGTGTTGTATTGACCTAAATTAAACAACCTATCTGTACCCTACTTAATCGAGTTATTCACTTTTCCGGCTTATTTTTAGGGCTGTGTTTAAATGTTTTTGATGAAAACTATCCCTGTGATTTACTTAACTACTGTTAGGGGTTCGGTTCCAAGACCTATGCCCAAGCATTGTTTAAAGGGTACCTACCTCATTTTGTTACGTCGTATACTTTATTGTACACCTAGATGTATAAAGTGTGTATAGTAGATTATAATAATATAGTACAATGGGCGGTCTTACGTACCTTTTCTCGAACCGCGACCACACGGCACACACCACAAACCATCTCGATAACATATCTCATACCTTTCGGCGCTCACGCACCAAAGTAATCGGCCCCAGAATCAGCAATGATCACCTTACTAATATATTTTTTCGCTGTCTGACCCGAAACCATAAAACGCCAACTTCCATAAAATAAAAAGTATAAAAACACCAGCTTCTAGGGTGGTTCTAACTTTTGTACTAGAGATGCACAGCGGGGCATCGATAACAGTAGGGGCAATCATCGTTGTTTTGTTATGTTAATTTTGATGACTCTATTGGCTATTTAGTGTGTTCTTTATAGAGTGGTTTTTATTTGAAAAAGTTTTATTGCCTTGTTTATAAATGTTTGATTGATTGTTGCTCTTTTGTTTTAGGCGTTAGTTATAAAAATATACCTAGTTCAAGAAGGCTTATTTCGGATTTATACCTTACTAGCGACCCGTCCCTGGCTTCGCACGGATGCAGTTTCTCTGCTATCCTTACATTAAATATGAAAGTATTATACATACAAACCTTCCTCTTGAATCACTCTATCTATTAAAAAAAAACCGCATCAAAATCCGTTGCCTAGTTTTAAAGATCTAAGCATACATAGGGACAGTCAGAAAGCGGGAAGCGACTTTGTTTTATACTATGTAGTGATAATTCACTGATAAATCCTGACGACTTCTTCATTCTTGAATAGGGCTGATCATAAACAAATGATTATGGACGTCTTCGGTGTATCATAAGGAGATAGAAATAATTAATCGGAAAATGCTTTTTAGGACGGATAGGCGGTGGTCCAAAGGCCTCGATACTTATTAATAGGTACTAATAAGCCTAGGATCGTTAACATTGTGCGGTGTTATGAGTCATAGGTGCTATGTAAGTACGTGTATGTAGTATGAGTAGCCCATTTGTATGTATAGCACCTAATATTAATAATGACTAGTGCAACTACCATGTTTTTTGTCTCTGCATCACCCTAAGGTTGTCTGGCAGAGAATGCCTTTGGCATTAAGACCACCTTTGTACATATTTGTATGAAAAGCATTAAATAAATAAATAAATAGGTACCTATATTATTATGACTTGCATAATCAATCAAGCCATAGCGCCTAGCATAATGAATATAGCAACTAGTAACTAATGATAATATTACTCACAAAATACCATAAGTCAATAACGATTTGAAACTTCCGCAGGAATATTAGATACCTACAATTCTTTTATATTAATAAATAAACTCGATATGACAAAAATACTGTAAAGGATCATTTAACGTCTACAAAAACCCCTAATTTATCGGACACAGATAAACACAACCGAGCCAATTAAAAAAAAAACTATTATAAGCCAAAGAATTCCACCACAATCCCAAAGATAAACTTCATACATTTCCGACTTCGAAAAAAGTGTGTTGTCCGGTGAAGCAGCAAAGGCAGTCCGCATGCAAGTGCCTTAACGCTCAGAAAAAAATCGATGAAAAAAAACGTCGCCATACTTTATCTTTACCCTATCAACACGTTTAAATTAAAAGGTACCGATGACAGTTTCTATTACCATAAAGATTTACACACCATTTAATTTGCAAAAAATTAGATAATGAAAACAAAGGGTCGTGTCGCGAAGTTTTTTTTGTTGGCAACATTTAGATGTCCTTTTGGGAGTTAGAGGATTCTGATTGATTAATGATCAGCTGTTCAGGTCATGTGTATTCCAATCGTCCTATCGTACGAATTGAAGAATGCGCCATAGACCTAAGTTACCCCATTCCTTATATTCCGTATTGAAATTACCCCAAAA
This sequence comes from Allophyes oxyacanthae, assembly GCA_932294325.1. Lineage (NCBI taxonomy): Eukaryota > Metazoa > Arthropoda > Insecta > Lepidoptera > Noctuidae > Allophyes > Allophyes oxyacanthae. The sequence continues at coordinate 6,007,483 of OW028633.1, read as the reverse complement.
AGACATATTCTCCTTATCATAATATACTTCGCGGGGAGCGAGGCGTCAGAGGCGGCTCGGCAGCGCGAATTAACAAAAGCTATACCATTTCAGTAACAAGACAGGCTCTATGAGATTAGCTTTTGTTCATGAAAAATCTTGAAAAAAAACAAATCTCAATCAAATCTCTATTTCAATACAAAAAAAAACTGAAATGATAATACAAGAGCCACACCAACCCAGCTTTAAAACTAAGTTACTTTTCGTAAATGTATGTACTACTCACCAAAACAAGAGGTGTTTCAAAATCAAAGTCAAAGATTTTTATTTCAACTGGGTAGGCACTTGCGCAGGCACAGTGCAGGCACTTTCGAAACGTCGAGATTCTAGGTGCACGGTTGGTCCTGGAGAAGATTTATTAATGATATAGGTACCTACCTAATCACTAATCCAAATAAAGAATTGTATTATAGTCAAGAAACATCGCGAACAAACAATGGCAGTCGCTCGCTTAGATAATTTTACAATTGATTGCGTCAGTGTCAAGATCATTTTTTACTGCAGTACTAATAAACATACTCAGTTCGGAAGCGATTGGTTTTACGAAGTTTGCTGGTGTGACTTCTTAGTTGTCTCGTAATATACCTACCTAGTCTTTTATTTAGTTCTCTAAAGAAATCCAACCAAACCTCAGTAAAACTCACACCTTACCCAAAGATTTTTCTAATAAACTTTTATAAACGCCAGAGCCGGTTCACGTCATTTAAATCAGGCAAGTTATCCCCACCTACAAAATCAGACGATAATAATCTAATAATCAAAACAGTAGCCAAAAAAATCCTAAATCGACCATCACAAAGTTATGGGACCGAAACATTCCTGAAATACCTATTTACGAAGAACCGAACAGATTTTATCGACGTCCTTAATAGAGGACAGTTGAAGCGTGAATGAAGTAAAAGTTTAGTTGCGACCTTTATTGATCACTAATTAGATGTAAAAGGGTGACATTTTTATATTTTTTATGACTGCGGTTACCTTGTTATGGTGGTAGCTGGAATGTATGGTGTATTAATAAACGGGTTGGGCATAGGATAATGTTATACACGGTGGAATTAAAACTGTTTCTAATACGTTAAGGAACGGTTGTAAGAACTCATGATAATGAACATAACTCTGCAAAAGGAAAACCAAAATAAAATTCTCATGGAAAAGTCCGTGAGAAAATATTTTTGGTTCAAAAAGGTAAAAATTTCAGGTAAAAATCTTTCGTTTGAAGAATTGTTCATTAACATGAGTACAATCATTCGATAACGTATCTGAAACGGCTTAAAATGTTTCTTTATTATTGAGTTAGGCCTTTATTTCACTGATTGACGCTTCTGTAGATAAGATATGAATTCATCGTTAAGCAGTTAACTTAATCAATAGTTTAATAACTACATCAACATAAAAATCCTTACATTTAAATAGGAAAAAAAATACGATTAGCTAAATGCATTCAAGCGCCTGGTTGTATAATAGCTGCAAAACACAACAAAAATATTGCGGTAATAATTGCATCAGGCAACACTTAGCCACTGTGTTTCGTTTACCAAATTACAAATAGGTACCTGTAAAACCAACACGCCAAAAACACATCTAGACTAATTTACAAATGATTTACAGCATAATTGAACGTTTTTATGCGTTGTTTATTAGCTATATAAACTAATAGGGACAGAGTAATTAAATAATGCGAGGCGGGAATTCTTTGAGCACTGAATGTTGATAAAGATCTCGATACAATTCTGTCTAATTCTGTCGGATATACAGAAATGTGGTCATGTGAAACATGCATGATTGTTGTAGAGCTAGAAACAGAACAGAACGGGCTGGATATTTGATTATTTATTACTTTATTAAGGGTCTGTTGCATTCTATTTAAAATCTGTTGCGCCTGAAGCATTCTAGCTACTTTGCTGCAGAAACGGCCGTTTTCGCGTTCGTCAGCTGCTTGCTTTAACAAAATGAACAACAAAGGTGAAAACGCGCGTTTTTGTTGTATTATTTATTTATTTTACTTTTGTAGCTAACGCTTTTTCATTGATAGACTGTAAAAGAAAGCACATAATATATTATGATGCAGATTATCTGTAATCATCAACGTCACTTGCTCACGATCGCGATGCAACCAGTCGGTAAACAAAAGACGACGCTCTGTCAACCGACATCACAGAAACAGGTTATGTAGAATAACTACAAAGTAACTATCATCTTAGCTATGTTTCATGAAAATCTGTTTAAAAGTTCAAAAGTTACAGCTCTTTTTCTAGTTGGAATATGTATTAGTAGAATATGTAGGTATAACCGTCAAAAACTCCAGAGTTTTTGACGGTTATACCTACATATTCTTTCTTTCCAATTCATGTTTAACTAGTCAAAATGCCGGGTCTATCCATTCCTAACCCCCAGCGAACCACAACAGGTGCTCTTTATCAACAACATCAACATTAAGTTTGTTGTGCGCCCGTAGGTGGCGCTGAAGCGTCATATCGCGATCGTTACATAACTCGCGATCGCGACGGTACCGCGATAGCTGCACAATCATCGCATGTCAGTGTTTGGGTGATGAGTCGTAAGTAGGTTGAAGAAATTGATTGAAGCAGTGTGCCACTTTTAGTACCACTCCATACGGCAGCCGCAAAGTTCTCATTTCAGACAGGTTAAAATACCGAACCATTGGATAGTTGGAAGTCAGTGCTACTGACAAGCGTGAGGTCTTAGGTTCGATCCTCAGGTTGGTCAAAACTGTATATGGACACTCCTGAATTGAGTTCTTGTTCCTCTTACTGTCAATACGACGCTAGTAGTAGGGTCCGCAACGCGCGAGTGATGCCCCTGGTGTTGCAAGCGTCCATAGGATTCGGTAACCGCTTACCATCCGGCGAGCCGTATGCTTGTTTACCACCTTAGTAGGCAACTAGAGTCTGACTATTTCATTGTCTGAATTGATTTACAAAAATAAAAATATATTTGATTTCATATTAAGATTTGATTAGAGTTATAATAAATATTAAAGTTTAAAAAAAAAACTAAAGAAAACGCTTTTGTCATCCAAACTCACATAATCTGTGTCCAAACTAAACGTGTATGCAAAATTTCACCTCAATCTGAAACCGGGAAGTGGGTCGATTTAACATCCAAGATTTTTTTACATAGTTAGTTTGTTACAAGTGAAGCTAATAAAAGCGTTTTAAAAAAAGGCAATTCTCAGACGCATTTCAGGTTTTTGGCAAAAGTTATTATTCTTATTTTGGTTTTGGTTACCTCGTCAATGATTTAAATAGGCTTTCAATAACGTCAAAAACGAAATGTTTTACAAATATTTGGATTCAGATTAATTTAACTACCTTTATTATAGCTAATCTATCATTTTACCTATTTGTGCCTAACTGATAATGAGCAGTAAGATTAATAACATCCTAATCAGCTAAACACCAAATTGCTTCCCCTTGTTAACCCTTACAAATTGTGGGATAATACGCAGCTGGAACACTCCAATTCCTCATTCATTCTAACGAAAGAAGGGTTATAGTACAAATTAAGCAATTATTCACTATATTAACAGTCTTAATCGTTGTGAAATAAGTCAATCTTGTTAAAAATCCAGGTGTAACTAAAAACGTAGTATAAAACCTTTTATTTGTTCATCCCCCTTCCGCTCTTAAATGCCTCGTTTCAACCCCTAATCTGTCTGATTAAATATAGCAGATAGGGGTTGGAAATATTGTATTGTTGATTTTTAGTGAGATTGTTCGACAGTGATAACTTTATCGGGAAAATAAATTGGTTTTAATGTAGTTAAGATTAAAACTATTATAGACTAATTAGCATTTAAAATGTTTGCAATTTATGTATTATGTGTTTGTATTTATTTATGTATATTTATGTGTGTTTTATGTAGGTATTTTATTTAAGTTCATATTAGCTAAAATACCTTGTAGCTACAAGGTAGACTTAAAACACGAAATGTAGACAGCGATGTCGCTGTCTACATTCTTCAGTCTTTTAAATTCTCCTCTCGCAGGTCTGCTGGAAGAGATTTCTTTTGTGAAATAAGCAGTAGGTACCTTTGTACTTTGTTCTCCTATTTAATGTTTTATGTGTCTTTTCATGTTACATAAATTATTAAATAAATAATTAAATCAACGGAAATTTGATTATCTCGTAACATAGCATTACGCCTGTATTCTTTGAAAGGTTAAGCAGAGCTGTATTGTTGTATAACGCCCACATTTCACCGATGCCGTTATTAAGATGACGCAGTGGTAAACTTTTTTTTTTATACGTAGGTAGAGGTACTGGGCAATATATCATACGGTGCATCTGATGTTAAGTGATCACCAGAGGACTCACCAGTGCGTTACCAACCTTTTAGGAAGGTGGCCTCTATTCTTGGGAAAAGTAATATTTAATCAGCTGGATACAAAAACGCGTGCGAGGTAGCTTGTGCGTATTATGACAAAACATTATTTGTCGTTATAAATAAAGACTCAAATTAGTACCATTATAACTTCTCACACCTAAATATACTTTATTTTTTGTTCAAAAACTTGGCAACCCTATGCACAACGTACAAGGCAGGAAGTGATGCATTTTCTATAGTGTGACTCTGCTCATGTTGTCTGGTCGGAATATAATAACACTGCCCATATTGGGGAACCCAGGGCTTCACGTTTACCCACCAACCGCTCCTACGACCACTAGACTAATCTGGCAGTGTTCAGTTTATTTAGCTCTTCCTACATCAACGATAAATTACGTAATCGCTTTTGGATTCTTCGTATTATTTTTATAAGTTTCGTCACGGATCTATTCTCAGAGATGTTAGAATTTTAGAATAACTAAGTAGGCAACTTACTCCACTTAGATATTACGCAAGTCTTTAATACATGGAGACCACGTAAAATATATAATAAATTACATACTTTTACTTCCTTCCCTATCAATTTGCTGCTCTTTCCAATGATTTAACTTTTTTTTCACGTGTGGTCTCATTACATTTCGTTCAACTAGCCCCTGCAGTCAAAACCGAACCTTAAGACACGAATTTGAAAGTCCAATTTCCAAATAATATTTCAACCTAAAAATCTGAGAAGATTTCACGCGAAAATTGACTTTATTTTGATTACAAAAAGGTTGAATTTAATTTCGTATTCATCTTGGTTAACCTTAATTTCTAATGAGACGTGTGCCACCGCCTTTTGTTTTATTTAGATTTCTAAACAAAACTAAATGTACGGCAGTTATGCAATGTGTAATTTTGCTTCCATCTCAGGCGTGTGGTTGCTATTAGTGTGCAGGTTCCGCATGTTCTGGTTAAAGAGTTGCTCAGCTTACGGATAGTCGAATTAAAATCGAAGAACTGTAGCAAAAGACCACAATAAGGCGGCCGTAACGGACTGCGAAACTTGCATTCGGCAAGTGACTGCAATAATGGACAAGAACCACGACAAAAAAGAGGTTATAAGTTTGTAGTGTGTATCTGTGTAGGTATATGTGTATCTGTCTGTGGCATTGTAGCTCCAAAACGGATGGACCGATTTCAATGCAGTTTTTTTAATTGAAAGCTAATAAAATCGGGTATCATCTTAACTATGTTTCATGAAAATCTGTTCAGCCGTTCAAAAGTTACAACTCTTTTTCTAGTTGGAGTCGGGGGTTGTTGACTGTTAGGCCAACGTCCCCCTCCCTCTGATAGCATATTGTTCGCAAAATAGAATTCTACGTATTACGTAATTTATAATTCCTTATCCATAACAGTGAAGGATTTTTCGCTTGAAGAATAATTATTCGCGCCAGGAAATGAAGTATCTAATTCAATCTAATCAACAGGGGTAACACCTAGTAAATCATGAAATCAATCAGCTGACTCGATTATGACCAATGAACAATTAATAGCTGAACACTTGGTAACAAATGGTCAGTGCAACTTGCACAATGTTCGCGTAACACGTGGAAGTTATACTTGCAGAAATACACGATTATGCGACTGATGTGATGACACGCTGTCGTTTCTGTTACGCATTTTTACAGTATAACTAAACTAAAGAAAGAAGAAAGAAAGAAATATAGTTTATTGGCACATACATGCTGAAAACACAGAAAATAAAAATAAAATAAAATCAGTAGTTGTGCCAAACGGGCCAGCAGCTCAGCATAATAATGGGTGTCAGTACGTTAATACTGAATACCGAACGCTGGTTTTCAGCTGCAACCCAGGGTGCCATACGCTCGAAACAAAAAACAAAGATAAATCAAGCAGAAAAATTAAAATAAAAACAGTAAAATATAGTACGAATAGCAGCGAAGAAATTAAAGTAAGTAACTATATATAACCACTATAAATTAGACTAAACGTATCTGTCTATTTGATTATGCCTAAAGGCCGCAGCTCAGCATAATGTCAGGAGGCAGTGATACTTACTGGCCACCTGACGCTGGTTTTCAGCTGCAACCCACGGGTTCCATGTAATACGCTCAAAACTATCAATATTACATTATAATAAGTAGACTTATTACAAAATAAATACTTAGATATATATTATTATTAGGTACTATTAATAGTTATAGTCCATTTATTAAAACATAATAGACAAAATTGGTCTACCTAGGTTCGCCTACTATTGAACCATTTCTTCAAGTAGAGTTTCAAATCGTCTTGATTGTCTTGTTTACAGGTACAGATGGCATAATTACCAGCGTAAGATAACAGTTCGTCGAATAGTAAGCAATATAACAAGGGACCTAGCATTGTCCCTTGGTGTACTCCTTCCGTAATTGCTGATTAGTCTGGTTGTTAGGCTTCGTATTTTTGTACGTATTAGCAATGATATATTAATGTTTTTTCTTTGGGTATATTTTCATAAAGGCTCCATTAAATATATTTTCTTAGAAACCAGCATAATACGAGAGGTTATAAAATTACAGCTTAAAAACGATTTCATTAATAACCGTATAGTCATCATTGAATGTCTCGCCTATCGTATTACTGTACATCGCCTCGGGTAAGCTGTTCCACTTCGTACTAGTGACATATTACAATACCTTGCTGTAATAATATTATCATGTTTTCATTCAAAACTAACCCTAATCTAAGTGGCATAATTAAAATCTCTTTACATTATAATGAGAAACAAATTTTCTTTGGTTTTTGGTTAAGAATACGATTCCTTCCCTTTCTCTGTCTGTCTAGCTGTATATTAATATTTTAGTCTAACTGTATAAAATATTAAACTAGATGTAAGTCAGCAATATTCACCAGTAAGTATATTTAAACAACATCATAATTCAGCCATGAATGTGCCTTCCAAGTTCATGATCCAGATCAGTGTAGGTATATCATGGTTCTGTCCTGCAAGTCTGTTTTCAGAAGCAAGTTTCAGAGAGGCTTGAAGACTACGAGCACGACACGGCAAGTTACGAGTGAGGCCTCGATATAGTTTTTGGGAGCGATTTAGGCAGGTCCAAGATTGCAAATTATCATTAGCCAGGATAAGCAACGTATTAACTGTTTTGTTTTTAATTTTTTTTACGTGTTTCAATAATTTTGTATTTATATTCTGCTATCCTTGAGTCCTTTGTGCATAAAATTAATTTATGTTCTTTCTTTCATTCTAAAACAGTATCGTGCTAAGATGTTTCGGCCACTACCACAGTTACAAATCCATCAATTATACCTACAACCAGTGCGTAAAGATAACAACCGACACAATGTGCGTTATTTCGTTACACAGTGAACTTGAAATCGTTTCGAAACTGCCATTTTATGTTGCGAAATTAAGACCAAATTTTAAGTGCGTATGAAGGCAACACTTTTTAGAGTAACAATTACCGATATCATTAATATCGATTCGATGCCTTTCAGGTGCATTCTGCATAAACAAACATCATCGCCATTTTAGCCTTTTTGCAGGGTGGTGGTGCCTACTTACTGTAAGGTGCCCCACAAAAAGGCTGTTTAGATACATATCGGTAAACTAGTTTTCAGACTGTAATTTATAGCATCTTCAGCCGTCAAAAACATCCAATTAGCGCTTATTGATTGGAAGAAGATGAAGAAGAACACAAATGAGTGATGCGGAAATGACCAGACATAATAATGGGTAGAAACCACGATGGTTCTTGCAAGTCACCACCGTAGGTGGCCGCTAAACGTGGTCGAAGCAAGACGATTCTCCTACGACCTGTCTGAATGGTCTTTATTTCATATAAACCAGATACAGGCACTTATGAATATATCAAATATCAAAAATAAATAGGTTAAATATAATTAAGAGCATTATCAGTATTGATTTAAACATTTAATTATATTACATACAACTACTAATTGCAATAAAAAATATTTAAGCGAATAATAAATAAATAATAATAATATATAAATTAATATAACAAATTAGTAAATAAATAGATAGGCTTACACATATTATAATAAATAAATAAATAATAGAGAAAATAGAGATTAAACAAAATATAATATAGATGATAAGTGATAATATATAATTATATTATATTATATTTTCACAAGAGAAACCATTTTCAATTTTTCATATTGTATTATTAAAGCGCTCCTCCTCTCTCCTACTTATTTAAACTTTTGCTGTGCCCGACAGGGTCCATAATTGTTTCTTTATTTTATACTTACCACCTGTATGACTGTGTACATTATGGATAAAGAATTGAGAATTGAGAATTGAAACGTCGAGACTCTAGGTGCACGGTTCCCAATAGTAGTTCCTATAGAGAAGGACCTACAAGAAACTCCAAATGCAATGACATGTTCTCGGACCCTACCACGAATTTATTTGCTGCGTATTTATTTATATATTCTTTATTGTACAACACAAAAATATAGACATATGTACATGCACGAACATAAATTGTACAATGGGCGGCCAATGTCTGTGTATAAATAATAATTTAAAACAAACTACTATGTAACAATTAATTACGTATAGTTAACGTTTCCACCTCTCCAATTAATTTAAAAACTAAGTATAGAGTAAAACTAAAACTAAATTAATAAAATTTTAAAATATATGCAAGATAATTCTAAAATTATCATACTTTAACCGCCCGTTCGCGTTTTCACTACTTTTGTATTCAGTTCAAATGCTAAGTTATCATAACTTTACGCTTTTAAACACATAACGTTTCGCAATAACTTCATTAATACAACATAACCGTCACACTTGGGATTTCCAAAGTTTAGGAACACTGACGTAAACCGACACATCGCATACATAATCCACCACGCGGGTCCACTAAGGATTGGTGGAAATCGCAAGTCTCCAAGGTTCTAGAACCCTCTTTTTAACCTCCGACAAAAAAGAGGCGTGTTATAAGTTTTTAGTGCGTATCTGTGGATCTGTGTATATGTGTATCTGTCTGTGGCATCGAAGCTCTAAAACTGACCGATTTCAATGCAGTTTTTTTTAATTGGAAGCTAATATAATCAGGTATCATCTTAGTCATGTTTCATGAAAATCTGTCCAGCCGTTCAAAGTTACAGCTCTTTTTCTAGTTGGAGTCGGGGGTAATTGACGGTTAGGTTATCCTTCCCCGTTTGAACAGTGTTGATGATTTGAACTCACGACCCACGGGTCTTAAGTCGGGCCACGACCCCTGTGACACACTCACGCGCAAACTAACTAAATCAAGTTATTATGTGAACAATCACAGACATTATTATTTTACTTGGCCGCAGGCGACCAGTTGTGATTATAATGCCGGGCTTCCACTGGCCGCGGAGTGGAATCCTTACGGACTCCAATTAACTCGCAACGGTAAACTTCATAGAAGTGCTTCCACCAACAAAGAGTCTAGCGGAGAAGACTGAACGACTAAAAATAGTTATTATCGAACTCTTTCTTCATTTCTCTTTTGCAGTAGAAGGCAATTGTCAAAACTCTTTCTTGAAGATAAAACCTATATTAGCTAGTTGGGGTCCGTTCCGTCCAGCTATTACTTGCTCATTATCCTTTTGCAGTGGAAGATTATGGGTGTCTTTGTGTTGTAGCGCTCTCCTGATCACATTTTGTTCATCGGTCAATTCTGAGCCGCGGTGCAGCATAAAACAATAATGTATTTCAAGCTTGAGCATTAGCAGGCGTAAACTTTCGAGTGTATTGCAACTTGCAAGTCATTGTACAATGTGTAATATTGTTTCTCAATAGCAAATCGATCAAATGCGCGCTGGACACGACAGTTTGCGACCTCGCCTCGGTGGATCCACTCTCTTATGAAACTAATGCTTTGTGACGTTCGAGGAAAGTTTCAACTATTGCCATTTTAACTTCCAGTAATCAATAGTCCATCCTCTTTCAACTAGAGGTGTGCGCCGATCGGCGTGGAGCACGCCGCCGCGCCGCCGCCGCCGATTTTTATTTTGACATGATCGTCGCCTTTATCATAGTATTTAATATTCTAGGTTTAGGTACAATGCAGATATACAGGATGTAAGTGACATCGTAACGAAAACTGATACCATGGATTCAGTACATGATTCTGGACACCTCAGCGTAAGAATTATGCGTCGGTCTTTTCAAAAATTTTACGGTTTTGTTCGCAAATTTTTTAGGTAGTTATCAAAACTGTGAACAAAATCGTATTTTTTTTTAAAAGACCTATGCCTTATTCTTATGCTGAGGTGTTCAGATTCATGTACTGAATCCATGGTATCAGTTTTCGTTACGATGTCCCTTACATCCTGTATACTAGTAAACTAAACACTAGAAATGTCTAAATATATGCTTATTGGTTTATTTCGACGTATTTATTCACGCTATTAAGAAACCATTTTTATATGAGCATAATTTAATGCTCTTAATTTAATCTATCCACGCCGATGACGTCGAAGATGCTGCCTCGCTGACAAATTTTACGTCGAAAGGTACCGACGCACACATCTACTTTCAACCCGTAAGTGTAGTAAAACGTAGAGCGAAAATTAATGCAGAATTCTTTTGCACATACAGCATTCCTAAAAGGCATTATTCACCAAAGCGGAGAGGAGTGGAGATGTGTTGTAACAACTAAAAGAATTTTGTTATTGAAGAGACGCAGAAAGGCGATGAATCCTATTGATCGTTCTCCTCCTCTCCGCCTTGATGGATAATGGCCCTAAATCCGTTAGATAATTCTGCCATTATTTTAGGGATATTTTTTACTTATTATTTTTAAGCTCATTCTTTTTGACTGCACAATTTGGAGAACATGGTGATCTGTACTACAGGGTTTTCCTACTACAGACACCATTTTCTATATTTATGTAACATGATGATGAGAGAAATAAAGATTTATGATTATGACATAAAAGTTATGGTTTTGGAAATATTCCTTTGCGACAGTTCATTATTTGAACTCCATGTACAGAAGTGACTAGTATCTAACGCCTAACGTCCAGGTTAACTGTTGAAGTTTTCCGTACAATTTCTTATTCTAATTTCTTCTTATTGAAATATCGAAGACTTAACTAAAGACTTATAGCTCGTAGTAGGAAACATAAATATTCTGTACTTTTCAGAGGCTAGATTATGGTAAACAAATAAGAAAGATATTGTTTTTGTTTCTAGAGGATCACAATACCTTCAAATACCTACTGTGGCAATGTTTCTATCAATAAGCGAGTCAGCCAAAAAAGAACAATCTGTTCTATTAGCACAGTTGCAAATTATCAGTCCATCTTTCCGCATAACTATCAATTTCGTCTACATTCCTTCGTCCACAGTCATCTAGTCTTATAAGTTATAACTCAAGTAGCGTCAATAACTACGCTAATATCATAGTAACGATCCAGTAACACCAGTTCAGTATGAAATTTAATATGTATTAGCTTTCTAATGATATTAATTTTATTGTACTTACGTATTGCAAGTCTGCAATAAAAATATTCATTGTGCTGAAGTATTGCTATGCAGTTGCTATGATGAATGGGGTGAACGTAACTCTTATCTAAGATCTAAACATATTATTATATTGTCAGGTGATGAAGCTAATAGCGTTATTGGAAATACGCTACAAAGTAAACGAATATAGTAATTAAGCCAGAGCCAGAGCTACAAAGACATAATTCATTTCTAAATCGGAGTCAAAACATTTTTTTAACGAAGAATTAGAAAAGCCTATTCACTTCCAAATGATACCATGGAATGCTTTAACTGCTAATTGGTGATCTCAATAAAATTTTATTAGACTACAAAAGAAAGGCAGAAATAGATCTAGAAATACATAACCAAAACAAATTATTGTACCACTTTTTAAAAAGTTTTTGGACTCTTCAAACCTTTTCTTTTGGAAAACCTCCATAGATTATTATTTATTAGTTTCTAGAAATCTACCGTCCTCAATTATAAAACAATTTAAAAAAACTTTGTATTAACTTCAATATTTACCACACATTAATTAAATTACAGTATTTACCTCTGGCAAGTGGTAGTTGCGAAAGATAATAACATCATCAACGTAAACGTAATCAAGAGTAAAGCCACTGTTTGCAATCCGACATTACAGTCTATTAAAGTTTAAACCAAAGCGCCATTATTATCATTAAAACCTTTTAAATAAAATATATTGAATTTAGCAACGCTCGCGCAATAGCTGCTCAATTACATTAGTCGATACGAAGTTGGGAACGGGATATAAAAACATTGAGGTTGATAATGTTGAGCGCCAAATTGGTGCCGCCAACTTAAAATCTAATTTCATGGCTATCCTTTTCAATCCGATAGTGATAGAAAAAGACAGCAATACTTTGAAAAATGTTATACTGTAGGAGACGTATTGTTGTTTGTGGTTTTAGACAGCTCAGGTGTAATCCTTCGGCGTTTTGTGACCAAAAGGTTGATTGAGGTGTATTAAATAAGAAAATTGAAGAAAATGAAAAGGTTAACAAAGCTGTCGGAGACTTGACATACAACTTTGTAAACGGCTCGATAGTGAAGAAATCTGCAGTTTTGAAACTGTGTACATCTAATTGCACCTTACACATGGTAACTTGTTTTACTGACGCACTTAACCAGATTTTCATAAATCATAGCTGAGATGATACCCGATTAAGCTAGCTTTCAATTAAAAGAAACTACATTGAAGTCGATCCATTCTTTTTGGAGTTACGATGCCACAGACAGATACACACTACAAACTTATAACATTCCCTCTTTTTGTCAGGGGTTAAAAAGGAAACTAAAAGTCACGACACATACTTTCTGAATTAAAATTCTGAAATTAAATTAATAATATTGAATTTTTCGAATACATAATACAAAGTAGGCCGTCAGAATTAGATCACATACAAGTTAATGTAGTGTGGAACTCGCCCTGATTAATTGAATACAGCGTGGATACCTAGAATTATTACTGAAAATAATGAACTAGATTTTGTGGTGCAATTTAGAAAGGCCTATGTCCAGGGGCTTGACTATGATAGATTAATTAACTATTTGAAACAGAAGCCCGAAAACAATTCAAACATAAATCAAACCATTCAATCAATTTTAAAACCCATCTTTATATAATAGTTTAATTGTTCAAGTAATCTTTGATTGCCTTTATTTAGTCTAAATTGCGTTCATGAGAGCATCAGTGCAGAAATCCATATCAGATCTTGTAATGCACCAATTACCATAAGTGTGAATTGCAAGATTTTACGCAACACTATCCATGTTCAATGGAATTTTTATTGCGAACAAAATAACTTTAAAATTATTATTTATAATTGGACTACGCCGGTTTTATTGAGCGTCAAATGTGTTAGGTAGAATTCTATTATTTTGTGTTTGGAATTAATGAGTATTTTTTGTAAGGTTTTTATTCATACCGACCTTAGTTTCTGAAGAAAAACAAATTCTGTACCATTACCTCACAAGAACTTTTCTGATTCGTGATCTTCATGTCAGTAGCCCCATATTTTTTACCCCGAATTACAAACAAAATTCATTTATAGTGCGTGCAAGTAGCAACTTTAATAGCATGTGTAAACGGCATGATTTTGATCCTTTCTTAATGAGTGTGTCCTCGGCCAGGAAGTGCCTGAGCCTTGACTTTTTTAATTAAGATTTTATATGTTCAGGTTTTTCTTCTTGTACTGAATACGAAACGTAAATTTAGGTTTTTTTTTTAAATGTTATACTGTTTTTTTTTTCTTCTCTTTTTTGGCATGTGTGTTGTACTGTTCACACTCTTTCTTTCTAATCTGTTTTTAGAAGCGAAGACTTTTAATTGGCTGTCAATCTCACATACTATTTTTTATTCTGTTTGTTTTAGCTGTAAGTCATTCATAGTTAATAAATAAATAATATATTTCTACTCTTTGGCCCAATTAAGTCAGTCCTTACATACTGACGAGTCCATGTTGGATGGAGAGTCGAATGTCTGAGTTCCATTACCATACTAATCGCTCTGCAGATTCAATGTGATATTAGGATTTCTAGTACTCGTTCGACTTTTGAGTACTTTTTCTCTTAGGTGGCTTCCAAAGAAGTCAGAAACAGATTAGAAACCGATTTAATCTTTAAATTAGTAATATTGCCATTTCCTCCAAGATCGATCCGCGTAGCCATATTAGTCATGGCTATGTTTTTCAATAGAAGACTCCACAAGCCGATGACGGTTGTTTGAATGTGCCTGTGTCTAATTAGTATAACATGTTCACAATATGTCTTAGGTCTACCTAGTACCTACCAGGTACCTACTAGGTACCTTACAATTTACTAATCTAATCAAAATCTACAGGTAAATGCTCTGCCTATGCTATTTTTATATCACCTATTATGGTTCCACGAATTAAAATATGTACGTTACTAGATGATCAGATGAACTAGTAAAGTTAGATGCAAGCAGGCTAGGACTTTGGTGTTTCAAATGGGAACCGTTTGAGTATTCTTCAGGTCTTTCGATAAAAACGTGTACCTTTGTATATTACTCATTTATATACCATCTTGAAGTTCTAGATATTTTAATATCTTACTTCGATGATATTCTTTCTTTATTATGTGTTCCTATCTCAATTTATATTATTTCATACACTATTTTCACCTATGTTGTAAAGTAACATAATTTGGAAATATTATACAGGTATAAATTGGATCTGAAGCAATTTCGTTGAATAAGTATTGTTCTAGTTCCAATTTGATATATTATATTGTTCCGAGATCTAACAGAGAGTAATAAAATATAATGTAATTTCTTAATGATGTTATTGTTTTTCTGTTTGCTTCGTAAGAGTGAAATCTGCGCTCGTATTTATATCATTATTTCTTCATACAATTTATTGGTACTTATTTTGTTGAGGGAAAGGAAATCTAGTTGATTCTGTATTCAATTGCCAATTTATTGTAATTTATTTTTACTATTTACTAGTCGTCTAAATTCTTGTGACCCGATATTTGCCAAATATGGCATGAGGAGAATTACACCAATCTGTTTTCATATATTGTAGTGTAGTCACAGGATAATAACTAAATACTGATCTCAGAGTGTAGTACCTAGTTCTTTTGTGCCGTTTATTGGAAAAGGAGTTTGAACGATATATCATCAGTAGTAGATTTTTGGTGATGGTAGTAGAAAAACCTGTACAACCTCGATCGTGTATAGTAGTTACTGTCAAGCCCAAAATGTATGAAATCAATGTATGCGCATATTTGAGTGAACTTCTATCAAAAATGGGCGCACAATGTCCATCAACATCCATTTTTGGCTTGACGGTAACTACAGTTGAGGTGGAGGAAAACTCGTACTTGAGTACTGAATCTGGTGAAGAAAAGAAAAGAAATATGAACATTCCACACATTTTTATTAAATCAGCCTCAAGTCAAAGTACATGTACTTTGTCAAGTTACATTATAACAAAGCATATAAAAGCTAAACAAGTAATAACAGGTTAAATTATCTACAACTGTGAACCGCGCATCAAATACAATGCTATGCGGTTTTCAATATTTTTCATCTGCAAATCTACGAATTATATATCAATTTTATATATTTTTGGTCATTTGTCGTTTAAAAGTGGTAACAATAAAGAAATCGATGTGACTCGACTGTTTAAGTTAGAGCAAAATTCGTAATTCGCAACGCATCGTAACCTGGTAGCCATTACGTCATCACAACCTGAACTGTGAGCGAACGGCACCGTCATTCATAAAATTTAGCAAAAATATATATACACTAAAAATACTAATTGATCACATTTCTGAACTTAACCTACAAGGTACAAGGTGAGACCTAGCCTAATGTCACTCAATGCCAACCATGGTGCTGCTGTTGTTGCTGCTGCTGATGGTGTTGGTGCTCGTGTTGGTGCTCGTGATGGTGCTCCTCCTCCTTCTTGAGGTAGAAGGGCACATGGACCTTCACTGGGTAAGGAACCTCCTTCACCAATGGGAATGGCACGTCCTTGTAGACGGGGTAAGGCTTGTCGATGGGTACTTTCACTTCATAAGGAACCTTCTTCTCGACGGTGTATGGGATCTTCTTGTACACATCATAAGGCTTGGGAACTGGCACCTTAATGTGGACTGGGTAAGGCTTCTCAACCTCGACCTTGTAGGGTTTGTCGACGGGGACCTTGACTTCGTAAGGAACAGGCTTATGGACAGTTACAGGGTAGGGTTTCTCCACGTAAACGTTGTAAGGCTTCTCTACATAGACGTTGTAAGGCTTGTCAACGGGCACTTTCACTTCATAAGGCACCTTCTTGATGACTTCATAGGGTTGGGGAACTTTGACTTCGTATTTCACGGGGACGGGGTACTTCTTCTCAACAGTGTAGGGCTGGGGTACGTGGACCTTGACTTCATAGGGCACCTTCTTTTCAACAGTGTAAGGAGTAGGTACTTTGACTTTCACTTCGTAAGGCTTGTCGACGGGTACTTTCACTTCATAAGGAACCTTCTTCTCAACGGTGTAGGGTTCAGGGACGTATACGGGGTATTTGACGTATTCCTTGACGGTGACGGGGACCTTCTTTTCAACGGTGTAGGGCTGGGGAACGTGAACCTTGACTTCGTAAGGCACTTTCTTCTCAACGGTGTAAGGAACGTGCTTCTCAACGGTGTATGGTACGGGGATCTTCTTGAGAACTTGGATGGTCTTGATGTGTTCATGGTGGGTGTGTCCGTGGCTTTCTTCTGTAGAGATGGGTTTCCAACCTCCGCTGGAGCCTCCGAAATCACCACCTCCATGGCCGTAGCTTTCTCCGCCGCTCTGGCCGAAGCTCTCACCACCACCGTGACCGAAGCTCTCGCCGCCGCCGTAATGGCCGAGGCTCAGGCCTTCACCGCTTTGACCGTGTCCGATGCTGATGCTGTGTCCGCCTTGCCCACCAAAGCTGTGTCCGCCTTGTCCACCAAAGCTGTGTCCGCCTTGCCCACCAAAGCTGTGGCCACCCTCTCCTCCGAAGCTGTGGCCACCATCTCCACCGTAGCCGCCTCCGCCGCCACCACCGCCGCCGCCATAATGGCCGATGTCATAGATGCCTCGTTTCTCCTGTTTTTTCTCTTCGGCTGCTGCCGCCTGTTTCGGTGCACCTTTTTCCTCACTGGCAAAGGCCACCACGGCCAGCGATGCGACCAAAACAACCTGCAGACAAGAATACAGTATTAAGACACTAAGTTATTAGCTTAATTAGACTATTTAAACTCTACACATGGTTGTTGAATAATAATAATACAACGTTTGTATACCAAAAGTGAAAATGTGATCGGAAATTTAAATATCGAGTCTACTACATAACAATAAAGAATTAAGTAAAACTTCCTTAAATGTTAAATAACGGTGATATAAGGAGATTAACATCCTAAGCTGTAAGCCTCGCGAATACGCAACAAAGTAAAAGTTGCTTCGAACTAGTAAAACTCATATCGATACAGAATACAAAATTAACACTTTCTCTCGATGTTCTATCCACAGAACATAGTCTATGTTCTGTGGTTCTATCGTATAATCTCGATTCTCAACGAGCATTGTTCGACTCAGTTACTAAAAACTTTAATAATAGTGGTTTCACTTCCCTAGCTATTAATCTTGTTTTAAATTAAGCATGAATTCTGATGCCTTGTCTGACATTCATCATTTTAATTAGGATCGTGTTTATGAATTTTACATATTTTAGTGTTACCTAAACATCGTCGCATCAATTTTGATTTATTTCGCGGAAGAAATATCAATGATTTGTATGATTTCCCGACAGTTTACGGAGTTAAATACAATATATCGTTTGAAAATAATTCATACAACAGTTAGATAATAAACTACTAGGCAGCAATTAATCCTATTGCGTATATTTTACTCGCAGACCAATTTAGTTAGTAAGCGCTTATTAAAGGCCTCTTTAATTGTAGTTATAAACATTTAACGTATCCTATAACTTTCTACTAGCCTAAATATTAATATTACTGCAATTGCGTGGACTTCATAATCACTAAGACACTTTAGCACATTGTGTAATACTTCACAATTAGTAGATAAAATCAGTAAAACTGCTGGTCGGTAAATGTTTTCGTTTGTTCTTTATATCTTTGTATCTTTGATATTAATTTCAAAAGCTAATTTCGTAATAATAACAGCAGTAGTATGTAATTGAAAATTGTTATCTGTGCCACATTTTAGCATTAATTGATTCAGTATTAGGATCAGGTTGCTATTGAAGATCTACTAGATTACATTCGAATTATTCCCAGCTATAGGCGTCCGTTCGTTAGTTAGTGTAAATAAAAATAGTAATCTCTATTATTTTGTTGAACGATAAACTTCTTATTAGTCATGTATAATTATTGTGATGCAAAAAAGTGTGAAACAATACATTCATAAAAGTAATTGTAAAACTTTCATTCAACCTTCGGAAAAACTAGTTTAGAATGTTTTTGTTTTATACGTTACTGACCCAGATTTTAAACACTCAACGCCAGATTCGGACCACAAATCAAGTTGTCGCCAAAAGTTGTAGACCTGACCTCACTTAACATGGGCTGACAAAATTTAGTTATTTAATACTGTTACATAAACAGAATTAAACTATTGGTTTAGCAACAAAATTAACTCCAAAATTGCTCCAAAACTCCATATAATTTACAACATCAACGCTATTTACATAAATGATGCTCCTAGATGCATTTTAAACTAGACTTAAAAATTACCATAATAGAACCAAAGATGCATAGTAAGAAGTTATGAAACGGTTCAGAAATACGAGGAATTTGAATAATTTACATTCATTGCTATTAGTAGGCTGTTTTAAGATTACGTTGGAAATGTATGTTTAAATTGCTGTAACGTTGAGAGCAGGAAGTGATTATGTTGTTATGAATGATAGAGAACCAGTAGGTAGCGCCACTTGTCATACTAGTGAATTAATGGCGCAACTCGAGTAAAGAGCAAGTAGGGAACGTTTATTTACAAGCGTTGCTCATTTTCCTCTGTGTACGAATTTCATAGAAATGACGGACATATTTATAACTTAACCATTCAAATTACTATTTCTTTTTTCTGATGTGCAATAAAGTGGATTTGTATTGTAGTGGATTTGTATTAGCCGATTGCAAAAACATATTCAAAATGTTTTGAAATGGAATGGTTGGCATTTTTTAAATTTAAATTGTACAATAAGATCATTAAGAATTGGAGTAGTACGCAAAACCTGCATATTGGCAATACTGACAAAACATTTTTGCACCCATTCTTTCAGATTGAGGTGATTAATTTCGTTTCTCATCAGGGTTTCATCTACTTCTTCACTTTTTGCAATTCTAGATGGCTAAATATGTTACCGTGTCTCCAAATGGGCTGAATATCAAAATATTATAGCCCATCCATCTAAAGCTTTACAAAGCTGGAGGTGATAATAAAGTTGCGTACGCGACTTTATTATTGTTAAATAAGTATTTAACCCACTTACTCCGACAATTACACAAATAACAATGAATCATCAAGGTAAATATGTTCTTGTTGTGCACCGGTCTATATTAATTACAACACGCGTCTAGTGAAAGTTGTGTGCACGTTGTATGGTGGATTTGCACGTAACGTTGTTCTACCATGGGTTATGATTTTGGAGGCGTGATTCTTGTGAGCTTTTGCTTTCGGTTATTATAGGAGTATTTGCTAGTAGCACTTTAAGAGATCCAGATTAGATGGATTGAAAAGTGAAAATCAAAATAATATTATATATAATATTATTGTTATTATGGATAGATATTAACAAAATTTGAACGAAATATAATCCAGTTATGTATTTCTTTATTATAAACTTATGTGTAAGTAAATCGATTTATTGAATGAGCTTGTGTGATTGAGTAAGAAGTGCCTTTATCTATTTTATTACGCACATTGTATTGATATCCCACTATTTTAACTTTTTCAACTGCCCGGACTTTATCTATATTAAAAACTAGCAATGTATCATGTATCTAAGTTTACTTATCCGACAAACTAACACTTTCGCACCAATTACCTCAATCAAGATTTCCTACTAACTTAACTTTCAAAGCGAAATCGAAGCGAGTGTCGTTAGTAATTCGCATCCGTGGTTCATACAGATCGGATATCCAGTGTCAATGATCTCAATGATCTCACTAAACCTGTTTATGTGCTCAGAATCCACAAACACGTGAGATTTGCCGCGCACCGCAAAATACGTAAAAACATACGATCATCCATACAAATTATATTATTATGCAGACGAAAACTATGTAATATAGTAAATTTCGCGGTCTCATTTGAAAGTAGAGAATCTGAAACTGCGTAAATTATTCCATGTTTGAATGGTTTCTCGAATAATTTTGTTTTGAAAGAAATCGTAACCGAGCGTTGTTGCGAATTTTGGAAATCTTGATTTCTATTTTATTCTCGTTTGTCTTAATATTATATTTTATTCCAAAATTTTGCGAAAACTGTTATGCAAGTAAATTAATCTATATATTATCTTCACTTTTTAAAAATGAAACTGTCAAATTCATCAGAATTAACTTTGATCTTACAAAATTACTATGATATAACACTATACGATCAAATTCCAATACTCGATTATCGTTACGATGTAGTTAATTAAGCTGAGCGATTATGAATCGGATGCATCCGCATGTGTCATAAGCGGCTCGCGATGCGTGAATTATACATCATTAGTCGGTTATCCGAGTAATGGTATACTGTACAATATTGGTGCGTCACTATGCATTAGTATGTTTAAGCTCTAGTACACAATAGCTAAATGGACCGACAACCTAATGAAAGCAGTTGAAGTATACTAGACGCGGAAGGCAATGAATTGAGTGTTGTGGCGCAACTTAGGAGAAGCCTGTGTTATGGACTGCAGTAGGCTGAGTTTAATACAGAAGCCAAAGATGCAAAGATGATGTATATTGACGTATACTGACCAATATCTGCCTTCATTCATGTCTTTTATATTATAAAAGGTGCCGTGGACAAAGTGTTTCTTATGGACCTTTGAGTGAGCTGTAAGAATGTTGTTTATAAATCGCAACAAAGCTTTGTCAGTTTTCTTTTGATTCCTAGCGTTTAAGCTTATCTGGACTCTCACTTAGACCTCCATTTATGAAATACTCAATTTTATATCGGCTTTATTATAATGAGAACATATTAATGAAATTTGATTTGATTATAATAATTCATTATTCACAATCATAACTTTGGTTTTGTCATTACTAATAATATTGTTATAATTTTTTACATTTCTTTACACTTGTTCTATACATCTTTAGGTCTTTCCAAAAGAAGTAGGTACTCGTATTTTCTAGCCTGTTGCCTAAAAAATTTACCCTGATTCACTCTCAGTCAGCTCAGTCTATCACAATTTACTGCTGGCCAAATGCATCTCCCAAGTTACCAATGATTGTTTTAAAAGTACCTGTATTTATGTTTAAATTGTAACTTGCGTTTACTAGTAATTAATTCTCTAATATTCTCGATACGGAAAACTTATACATCGCAGCGCGACGTTCTACTTTCGCAACACCGGTTAACAAGCTGAAATTATTTAGAAAATTATTCTATTACCGTGATTTGCATGTCTGTGCTAGAAATGCAACGAGAAAACGACTGGTTTTAGTTAAAAGGATTGAGAAATTAATAATCGACTAAAATGTCGTCACTATAAAATTACTTTTTGGCAGCTCAGCATTTTTGGCTCTCAAACATACAAGCCAGGTTGACAAAAAAGCAAAGAGTTAGCTAAACCCCTATAGGTGATGACCCTAGGGATTCATCAATTTGTTTTGATTTTTGTTCTCATTTTCGGCCCCAACAACATGTGTCTAATTAATGAAGTCAAGTTAATCTAGCAAAATCTCTTATCTATTTAGTTTGATTTAGGATTATTTTCACCGACGAAATAACAGACGTTTGAAATGAAATCAGGCGTTTACTAGTACAAAAATTCATTGTAAACGACCGATTTTGCCTTAATCGTCTATTTTTGTGACTTCGTTATTGGGGAAAATAGCCCTTAGCCAGCTAAATCACTATAGATCTATCTTGTGGATTAGCCTAAATTCCCGTTTTGATGGTCTTATTGCGATTATGATACATATTCGGTTAAAACGATCGTAACTAGTCCTTTTTAGTTCTGTAATTTAAAATGAATATGCATGTTAGTAATTTGTATCTAAATACCGTATCTCAAACCGTACAATTTTCGATACTTTCTAGTTTTTGCTGGAAAGTGAAAAGAAAATTACAACGAAACCGGTACGTAGAGGAAGAAAATTATGTTATGTGATAGTGTAGTATTATTATGCACTTCTCAGTAATTAGTTACGGAAGTACAATGAACTAGTGTTGGAATAACTATTTATTTTACGGTTATAGGTAACTGAATTGCAGAACTTTTTGATGTATTCAAATTAATGCTGTATTATGCATGCAATTTCTTTTTTGTTTCGATGTGTGAGCTTTGTATAAATCTTTGATTTTTGTATGCATTTGCATTTTTTGATTAGTTTTATTAATTTCTAATCTCTTTCTTATTAAGCGATAAAAACAAAAACAAAATTAAGGCATAACAAAACAAATCCTAAGGTTTTCTTGTATCTTTTTTTCTGGAATTTGAAAATAGGTAGATATCTTATAGAATTAAGCTAATATTTATCAGTTATCATCAGCATGATGATAACTAAGTACTGTAACCGCTAAGCCTATTACCACTGAATTGTACAAACCGCAAGGATTCATGTCGTTTATTATTTATACCATAACATTTCTGAAAAAAACTATTATACATAATTATAGGTACTTTAAAATTATTATCCTTGCAAATAAATACGTAAAGGTTTACAAGAAATCCCATATCAAATTACTTGTAAACCCCTTCCGAACCGTGTCATTGTTTAATCGTCAAATGATAATGAGTTTAGTCGATTAACATCATTAATATTTTTACGGTTCAAACTAATCAAAATTACGTCCGTGAATAAAAAAATCTCAAAAACCGCACTTTCTATTTTTGAAACTCGAATCCTAAAATGTTTTCTTTTTCACTTTTGGCACAAACACTTGCACTTCACTATTTGTATAAACTCACCAATAACTTCATGTTGCTGTGTGTCTTCGTTCGTTCGCCGAAGACTGGTTGTGTGGAGCGAACATGTTACCATCATGTTATATAGCGTCCCTCCCACTTTGAGCGGCGTTAAGATACGGCCAAAGAAGGGTGAACGTTTGGGCTCGATAATGACATGTATTAATTGTAACTTGCACTTATTATCATGCATTCCATTTTCAAACTGGAGCAGTCGGATGCCCAATAAAAACTGAATCGAGGAATAGACAATCGATTTTAATTAGTCGATTATTCGTTGCGCTTAATAAATGTTTCACTTAACATTGAACTAGTATGTAATAATTAAAGAAAGACGATTTGGACATTAAAATTTGCATATACATACAAATGTAATGTGTTGATGTGTTCCACTTCGTTTAGATTTTATAAACATGATTATCATTATAGCCTTCGGCAAAAATGTTATGAAAGCTGAAAACATTATCATAGTTAGTTGGAAGAGGTCTATCCAAGGATATTGAAAAGTGTGCCGTGCCGGTGCATATGAAAACCGGTTGATACATCTGTCAAGTCATCAATAACCTTTGCAATTTACTGTAATAATGAATTTATAGTCTGCCTTTGATCTCTGACAATAACTGTTTTATGAAGCTTAAATACCAGTTATTACAACAGTTAGCTTTATTGTTAGTTCTTCAGAAAATTCTTTAACTATTATCCTAAATACTTAACTAAGTAACTGTGTTCGAGGATGGGCTGTACCAAGCTATACACGGTTAGTCGGAAAGGATTTGTGAAGCCGAAAGGGGTATCTATTATATGGGATCAAACCTGAAAACGCGAAAAAAATATTAGCTGTTCCATACAAATTGCTCGACTAAATGTATGAAGGTGAGGAGGCACAATTTCGAACTCTGTGCTACCTTGCGAAAAACCCAATCCCGGATCCAAACCGGGAATCACACCTAAGAGAACCAATGAGGCTGTCATTATGACATGAAAACTAAAGCTGTCAGGTGGGATAACTATATTGGGGCACTGGATACGTCGTCTACATGCCACTGTGGTGTAGTATTTATAATTATTATTGTTTTTTGGTAGATTTAAGTACTAACATTAGTAAATAAGATTTTTGTATACTAACCAAATGGACTTACAGTCAGAAATAAAAGATTTTTATTTCATTACTTATTTATTTATTATAGGAGTAAGTATAGTCTATCATTATTTTGCGGGACCTTACCTACCCCCCTTCCATCATCGCACAACCAGTTGTAAGGCGAATTTCCACCCTTTTGTCGTTGATATTCCACTTATACGCAAGGAGCTTCATCGTTTCTCATGCGAAAGGCCAAGAAGTGGAATTCTTCGCCGGCGTCTATGTTCCCCGATTCATATAATTTAAGTATCTTCAAGGCGAGAGTGAATAGGCATTATTTGGGCTTGCGTGATCCTCAACAGCATCATGACTTACCATCAGGTGAGGTGCTGGCAAACGCACTCAAATATGTAATAATTAAATAAAAAACGTATATGAAGCTCCCGATGTCCAGGCAGAGTATAATATTGTCACCTTCTAAGGCCTGAATTCCTCCTGCGCTGATATCGGTTGCGTGCATCGGTCTTGCGTAGGTACGTATACACATTGTGTTCTATACAGCATTACATTGCCGATTCGACATAGGATATCCTACGCGACTGACATCAGCATAAAAGGAATTCAAGCCTAAAACCACCCTCGCCAGCAGCAGCAGACAGCAGAGTAAGAGAGAGAACAGAGAGGGAGAGGGTGGGAGAGGGAGGGGAGGAGAGTTGAGCAGGTAGGGAGCGGAGACAGAGGGGTCCAAAATGTCCAGAGATTCTTAACTGGTACCTATACTTTTTTTAGTATCTAGCTCTTAGTTTTAATTTGAAAGTAACCACACAGTGAAAACGTCTAACAAATTAATTCGTTTACTGCTTTTTAAATTGCTTTATTACAGTAATGACTCGTGATTCGAATCCGCGAATTTAAAGTGCCTATACATTAAGACCAGTATATCTATTCTGTAGGAACATCTCGCATCTTGATTCGAATCTTACTCATATTGTCGGTTAATATTTGACGAATACAAATATCCTACTATATGCAGATAGATTAGACCTGCAGTGCGAGTGCGGCGTCTCTCCGCAGACCGTGGTCCACCTTCCATCCTGCGCCGCGTTCCCTACCACCTGCACGCGTGTGGAGCTAATGTCCACAACTGATTCTGCTATTCGCGTGGCGGAATACTATAGTATATTTAATTTGCCATCGACACGCTAAGAAGAAAAAGAATAGCCCACTGGCTATTTCAAGGTCGAGGAGAAATCTAGTGAGTCTATACAATTATATACACGGTGGCTAGTTGAATAGTGGAAATATTAAAGGAGGGTATTAAAGGAGGGTAATCATCATTATTAACAACTTATTTTGACGACACGGTTGGCGCAGTGGCTAAGCGATTATAGCTTTCTGCGCTACGTGCCGCGGGTTCGATCCCCGCACGGACAAATAT
The DNA here is from genome assembly GCA_932294325.1 of Allophyes oxyacanthae. Taxonomy (NCBI): domain Eukaryota; kingdom Metazoa; phylum Arthropoda; class Insecta; order Lepidoptera; family Noctuidae; genus Allophyes; species Allophyes oxyacanthae. The sequence continues at coordinate 5,981,419 of OW028633.1, read as the reverse complement.
TTGTATGATCTACAGATAGTTGTTTCGGGTCTGGTTGTGTGTGCATGTGACATGTATGTTTGTAAACTGTACCCTCGATACAGGAGAAATCCTAGTGAGGGGCAAAGTTTAAAAAAAAAAAAAAAAATCTTTTACTATGGAACCAATCCTGAAATCGCGAAAAAAATAAACAACGTTTCCATAAGTCGAAGAAGTCGAGTAACATTAAATTATTTGTATGGAACAGTTGGTTTTTTCGCGATTTCAATGTTGATCCCATATTAAAATTTGTTCATAATAATGAGTACAATAACCTACTTCAATATTTCCATTGTTCAACAGGTCACCCCTTATATTTACTGTGTCTATAATCTAGTGAGATTCATAACCCTTTCTCTCTGCCGTAGTCGGGTAAAAATGTCAAGTTCGTAGTATTATCGTAAAGATGAGCGAATGAATGACAGTACCAAGAGGTATGGTCGAAGCACATGGTGTTGTACCGTTTACGTGCACACCGTCAAGTTTCAAACGCAGTGACCTACTTTTCTGTATCGTATTTATAATAATGTTTAATGGCCAAGTGCAAGTTGGACTCGCGCACGAAGAGTTCCGTATCATTATGTATAAAAACGGCAAAAAAATCACCTCACTCAAAACTACTTCTAACCTAAAATGCATAAACTGCAAGTGTAAGGTGCCTACCAGGGTTGTTGCGAACATCAGCATCAGCATCCACGGAACTTCAGCATCATTTTCAACATCAGCATCCACATTGATCGATGCTGATTATTAATGCTGATGTTCAAGTCGTGACATGACAGCAGAGGTGGCGGGGCTTATAGCACGTGTTGTTTTCGCTTGCGAGTTTTGACCAACTACGACTAATTATTATTATTAAACTACTTAGTTTGATTCTATTTTTTATTAAAAGTCACAAAATTTATTAATTTTGTATCAATACCAAGGAAAAATGTGCAACTTTTAGATATAAATTCATAATGGCCACTACTTTTTCCATGCTTTTGTAAGAAAATAATTAAAATCTGATGTCAATGATAAAACGTCAGCATCAGCATCCGCTGATGTGAAAAAAATATGCATCAGCAACAACCCTGGTGCCTACTACTACGGGATCTTACAGGTCATAATCTTTTGCTTCGGCCTACACCGAAATTAAATAATAATATGTAGTATGATATTATGCATGTGTGTCACTACAGTTAAAACATAACCATATAATTAAGTAACTTCCAAATTAAGAACACAGATGCATAGACAAACACTAAAGAGGAAATTAGCATTTTTTTTATCCCTCGTTATAGTCAGTTATAGTAGGTTATAGTCGTTATATAGCATTTTATGTAACCAGCCAGATAATTTTAATCAGCTAAAATATCTTTATTTTTATTTGTTTACTAAGCAGTGATTATTTAAACAATATCAGAGATTGGTAAGTGATTTTTTTTATATACGTATCTATTATCTACATGCAATATGCGGAGAGATGAGAATCATGTTATAAGAAGAGTTATAAGTATGAACATCTTTTCTGTGTTCTGTTGTATGAATGTTGATGGCTATCAGAGAAGAGGCAGACCAAAGAAAAGATGGATGGACTGTGAAGGAAGTGCATCTGGAAATGACGTCTGATAGAGATGAATGGAAGAAAAAGACAGATTGCGCTGACCCCAAATAAAATGGGATAAGGGCAGGAGAATGATGATAATCCACATGCTCAATAAAACTTTTTTTACCCGACTGGGCCAGAATGCGTGTTATTTTTTTCAAGTGTATGTATGTAAAAATACAGATATAAAACTGAGCACTTAAGCGTCAAAGTACTCCTCGTCGCTGTCAATTGGAAGCGTTCCCAGAAGACTGGCAGCATTGTCACGTTGAATGGCAATGCTTATTCTTTGACCAAAGAATAGGCCAGCCCTCGGGTCACGCGTAGCGTCGACCAACCGTTTTGCAATATCTCTGAAAAGGGGACGTGCATTCGGACCCCATTACCCGAGAGTTTAGACGTCAAAGGGCTCAAATATATAACTACTGATGAGGTTATCATTATGTGCGCCGTTACAGTGTCAGGAAGGTGCAGGGAAGGCGCAAGGGTGTCGAATGATAGTACATATTTCCAATCCATTAAAACTTTTTTTCTCTCAAGAACAATAGCATTTAGTTGGAAATGATATCGAAAACAGTACACGTCACACGATTAACCAACATTTTATCAACACAAAACATGAAATTAGTAAAACTATTAATAATAGTAATTAAGAACATAAAGAAACCAAACGTTCCATTTTCACGATCTTACGCTAATCTTACATTTGTTGCAAAATTGCAGTTATTGGCAACTTACGTCGAAACACAGCTATTTACCGTGGAATTACATGATATACATTTGCTTTGTTATATACTAGTATTACAGCCAACGTCGCTTGCGGATAAGGATTGGCTGAGCTTTTTGCTCGAGCTATTTTGATCGAGGTCGCGTAGATTGATGTTCATTACATTACATTACATTACAAGCCTGTAGTATCCCACTGCAGGGCAAAGGCCTCTCTTCCCTCCTTCCACTTTTCCCGGTCTATGGCAATTTGGGGCCAATTCTTTAGATAGAAGTCCAGCTCATCACGCCTTCTGGGCCTGCCGCATCGCCGTTTCCTGCTTTTTGGGACCCACTATGTGGTTGTTTTTGCTCAAAGCTCCTCCGGCATGCGGCAAATGTGACCTGCCCAGTTCCATTTTAATTTGGCAATTGTGGCCTGCATCAGCTATTCAAATTGCAATTGCATTCAGATGATCAGGTTGGAAAATTCATTTTTTATTAATCTTTAATATTATGTATACAGCCTAATTATTAAAACTTTAAATTAAAATTAAAATTATAAGATTACAATAAATAGTAAAAAATAAATTGACCACTGTACTCTGTATTGTTGTAATGATAAGTAACATTTCGAACGTTTCACGCCATTCAAACTAGTAGTTGTTGATGACTTTTTGAGTGGACATGAAGAACAAACCGACTCACAAAAATAAATGTTCTACATTAGTATGATGTAACTCAATTTGTCGTTTCACGTAAAAATGATGAAAATATGATATATTTTCTGGTGCTGCGTGACAGTTTTGTAATCTTCTATATATCTGCGTCTATAGTACATTTAATAATTACCATAAAGGATTTATTCGTTTGAAAAATAGTATACAAGGTTATTGGTAACTAGCTTCCGCCAGCGACTTGGCCCGCGTGAGATCTTTATAAATTATAGCCTATGTTACTCACTGATAATGTAGCATTCTGCTGGTGAATTTTTAAAATCGGTCCAGTAGTTTTTGAGTTTATCCATTACAAACAAACAAAAAATCTAATCTTTTCTCTTTATAATATTAGTTTAGATTAACTAACAGTGCTTTAAGGGGTTATTGTACTCTTCATTATAAATAATTTTTACTATGGGACCAACCCAGAAATCGCGAAAAAAAAATCACAATTTTTATATAATATATAATTAAATATTAGGTACTTGACTAATGTATGGAACAGCAATTTTTTTCTTGGGGTTTTGCAACATCATGCAATCAAATGGCTAATTAAACGATGCATTTGCATAAAAAATCTCACAAAAACTTTCTAATTTTTTTAAATTTTCTAACAAAAATATTGAAGATCAATAAACCCGTTATACCCGTTATAGCTTTAATAACAATAGCTTAAATCCACAAACAAATTTCTATAATCGTTTTCATTGATTACGTATCTGAAAATCGACTAAACGTTTTGTTTACTTCAGTCGATTATGAACCTAGTAATTGACGTTAGATAATTGTTGATCCAAATTAATTATTGTTACGTAAATAAACTTTTTATAAAAAAAGCTAATCTGACACTTACACGACAGGTGTACAGACAGTAAAACGTAACGTGTTACGTTTAGAAAACATAACATAGCATCACGCCTTTATTCTCCGAAGGGTAAGGCAGAGATGTACTATTGTAAACCCGTATTTCGTAAGTCCCATGGAATAGAGCGCCGCCGCTTTCCAAACTCCGTGTAGCATTTTGAATTTCATGACAGAAAAATTCAAAAACATTGCACTGAAAAACCGTAAAGGCTACTAACTAAACAAGTTATTTATAAAATTTTAGTTTTCATTTAAAATGCTTCATGTACAATGTACAAAATCAGGCCTGCAAAGTCGTGTTTCCGTGTGTCTGACCTGGAGTCCAACCCAACACCTCATGCTAAGCAGCTGCGCATGCGACCAGTAGACCAAAGAAGCAGTTACGACTAGAAAATAGAGCAGAAAAAAATAATTACGCATCTGCTCCGTTATCACTCTATCTATTATGATTTACGATCGAAAAGAATCATCGACATAATAATGTCAGATGTTGTAATTTCCTTATGCTGAACCCATCAACCGTGTCGAGGAATAGGTCACCCGTCTCTTCCTATAGTTGGCGTAATTGGTAACTTAATAGTTACCCGACTATGCCAGAAGACCCGACTAAGAGGTCTGCAGCATCCATAGGCCACCAATCTGGTTACCAAAAGTGGTAATTTTAGAAATATTCCCTTACTAGCTTCCGCCAGCGGCTTCGGCCGCGTGATATCTTTATAAATTTTAGTCTATGTTACTCAGTGATAATATAGCATTCTGCTGGTGAAAGAATGTTTTAAATCGGTCCAGTAGTTTTTGAGTTTATCCATTACACACTAACATACAAAAAATCTAATCTTTTCTCTTTATAATATTAGTTTAGATGACTGTACACTGTTTATATATATTTACAAGCTGATGTTGAGCTATAAGAATAGGCATATTGGAGGCTTGGCCCCATTTCAATTGGCCCCAAACTATATAGGCATACAGGCTATCTTGGGCACCAATAAAATTAAAAAATTATATCTGACATTGCATCTCTCTCTTTTTCGAAGGAAGACATGCTTGTCTATAACTATGTTTTCAAAATCATCATACATGGTTTTAAAAACATAGTATTTTTTTTTGGCTTATGTGGCTTACATTCTTATCGCCCGGCTGGTGGTAAGCGGTTACCGTAACCTATGGACGCTTGCAACACCAGGAGCATCGCGTGTTGCCGACCCTAGTACTAGCGTCGTGTTGGTAGCCAGGAGTCCTTACTGCCTACACGACGCTACCCCACGATGCAATGCCGACCTTACTCACCGTTAGGAACACAACACTGCAAAAGAGCAGTGTTATTTGGCTACGATATTCTGCAAGGTGGAGGTACTTCCCCAGTCGGGCAGCTCCAATTTTTTGCGGCAAGTCCCGCTATTACCGGTAGCTCTCTTAAAATAGTTCTGTTTTATGTGACAATTAGAAATTTTACGCTGTATAATTTGGCCTCCATTTGACTTGAATTAGCCGCTTATTTCGATTAGAGAGATTGTGAACGAATTCCTGTCTCTGCTGAAATTCTAATGACTTTTACAACCTTGACATTAAGCCATTAGTTTGGCCATTTACATAATTGTAAAGATGTATCATCTATAATACTCATCAAAGTTTTTTGAGAGGTAAACAGAAATAAGAATTTAAGTCATCTTAAAGAATACTTGGTGAGCCATCCTTGTCCTCAGTTTTGTGTTGGCCTACTAACACAAGAATCGCCGTGTCGTATCTAAGCCGCATTTACATTGACTTATCTTAACTTTTTAGCTAATCCATTTTAAGATTTTCCTACAGAGTCTAGTTACTTCAAACTTATTACATAACTTTCGATTGCAGTAATCTATTCTTTTTTTTTTCTCACCTATCCTTGTCTCTGTTCAGCGTCCAATTTCGCATAAACCTAAGTATAATTATTAATTTAGGCTCCTAAAGTCCTAGCTCCTAGGCTAAGTATAGTTACTTAGTATAAAGAAGAGCGCATCTAGCCATCAAACTTAAAAGTCTGGCGAGTATATATAGATAAAAACAAACATATTGTATCTTAGAATAAATACATTTAAAAAACTTTTTAAATCTGCACCAATTTCACCCAAACTAATGTCTAATCCATCAGAGAATTACGTTTTGTTGCATCTACAGCGGCAATGTCGAAATCAATCAATTAATAAATAAAATACTATAGTTTAAAAAAACTATAGAACACGCTTTAGTCATCCAAACTGAACGTTAATGCAAAATTTCAGCTCAATCGAAAACCGGAGAGTGGGTCAAATTTAACTTCCACGATTTTCTTACATAGTTAGTTACAGGTGAAGCTAATAAAAGCGTGTTAAAAATAAAAGTAGATATTATTTTCTTCTACCTGATCATTCAAGTGCAATCAATTCATACAAATGGTAATATCCTTGAAAATGTCCAGTCACATTTTAATAAGTATAAATACTAGATTGAGCAATAATCTTATATCAATTTAAAAAGTTAAAACATCCATCCATCTATGATTGATGCACTGGTATTGGAATTTGAATTTTGTTTTTGATGTTGTGTAAGCTCTAGCTCTACCATGAAGATAGTTGATTACCTATAAGTTATAACTTGTTTGGTTAAATGTCTCTAGGACTTGAAATGTTGTTTGCATAGAATATCTGGAACTTATTTTGAAAACATACCGTATTAAATAATCCAACCGCGTCATGGCTGTTAGTTGGCCGACTGGATTTTTTCTGGATTTTTTCTTTCTTTTGAGAGAAGCCAGCCAAAACCTAGATTTTAAATAAACATGAAATACAATGTATAATCTAACAATAGGTTTTAAGTATGACTATGTACTTATCTACTAAAACACTGGGTCCTAGTAACCTGAATAAAGGATTTTAATTATTATTCCCTTTATTGAACTTTTTAACATACCTGTATATATTTTAAATAATATTACAATTTCAAAAAATAAATAAGGATATAAACATTTATAAATATGTATATTACATTGAGCGGGCCAATGGGCAGTTCGGCACTCAGAACGTGGTCGATGCGTAAAATCGAAATTGTTAAAAGAAACTTACACTAAGACCTCTGATAAATGAAGACTTAGAACTCTGTCAATCACTGTTATGTTAAAAAAGCGAGCAGATGCACTCGTATGCGGACGCCCACGGAAGCTCAAAGGAAGGAGGTTATTATATCAAGTCAATAGTTTGCTAATTGGCGTTAAGTGATATCAAGCAAGCTCTCTTTAACTACCAGTTAGAGCAGTGAGCAGTTGCACTAGCGGGAGACACTTGTGTTGCAATTTGTATTGCACTACTTACACAGGAATGAGCGTGGTAAACGTATGAACCTCAGACGGTGGAAAGGAGATTGCCAAAATCCGGTCCAAATGCGGCCCAGAAACAACATGAACGGGATTTAGTAGATCTCATCGGGGGATCATTTTTCACGTTTTAAAAGTGCCTATAAAGGTCAAGTTAAAATAAAAATCTTCGACACTATGAGCAAATTAAATTCATCCCAAGAAAATGGGGAAAAATGGAGGTTAGTAGTTTTGTTTTTTTATACAGGATTAGTGATATGACCGATAGGTACCTAATATTTTATCTTGAAATATCTCAAAAAATAACTTAATATTTCGTTGAAATATTCAACCTTAAAGATAGTAGGTGATGTGGGCAAATAATGCTCATGACGCAGTTTGGTGAAGTTGCGTATGAGAAACATGGAGATCATGTCACACCCATGGCAATGTTGGTATATTTGGTGCCACGTTGAACATGTTAACACAGAATATAATTATATTTACTGTGATATTAATTTTGAGTGTTTTTGGTTCAATGCAAGACGACTAATTAGGTATACCTCTGTAGCGACATCTATCGCCACATAGAATAACTACTTATAAGACAGCAAGCTGACAGTAGTAGTGGCGCGAAAATATGAATTGACCAATCAGATTACGAGGCCTGCATCGCGCAAGGAAAAAGAATATCGTATAACACATAACCAACTTCTATAATGTCTTCTCTTGCTATGCACCTGTCCTCTTCTTATTACCTGTATCTGTCATTCCAGTGTGTCTTGTTTTTGTGGCAAATAAATGAATTTTCTTTCTTCTTTCTTTCTTTCTTTCTAACTGTCCGACGTCAACCGTCGGGCTTCGGCCCGCCAGGCAATATCACCTCGCCTGGTCGGAGGATCCTCCCTTTTCAATGGAGGAACACCATATCTCGTTCCTCCACACCTCTTTTAACAACCTTAGAGCTTGTTCCCACTATGTCGTAAGTCGGGCCGACAATGTGTCGTCCAGTCAGTTAGTACAATACAACACGTTTAAATGTTAATAGCGCCATACTGTTCAGCCAGAGGCCCAATTCTCGTAATTAAAAATGTTCAAAATATAGTTCGGATCTCATTCCGATCTACTGCCAATGTCATAAATGTCACAAATGGTATTCTCCTACCCTAACAAACAACGTCAAACGTGACATTATATTGTAATGAGATCAAAAGTTGACTACCCCCTACGGCGCGCACATGCTGGCAAATCGGTATTCTGCTAACATTTTGAACTGACACAGATAATAAAATTTACACTCTCGTCTATGTACACAAACGTCAAAAATGAGATTGAAACATATAGATAATACATAGTACCTATAACTTGTACTTGTACTATTTCTATGGATTGAAATGAGTTTGTAAGAAGATTGAATCCAAATCATACTGGAATCGGACTGAACTTTAAGAGGAGTAGAATACATGACTTTTTGTCAATTCATATTATAATCTCAGTTCGGTCAACTTTCAGTCATATTATAAATTAATTACGAGAATTGGGCTTCAGATGGCCATACCATTTTTTGTCGGTCCGACATCCGATATCGTGGGAACGAACTCTTAGGTTTACTGCATGTTCTACTTATGGATTCAAATCAGTTCATCAATGCAAGATATCCAAGTGGTAAATCTATAGCTCCAGAGCAATATATTGCTTCAATCACCTGTTTTTGTGTCATGGCTTTTCAATAGCGGTCTTACTTCCGCGACCAACGGGAAATCCTAATTGGTGCTAGAAATATGTGCGCATGTCATCGAACTTCCCATGTTGGAGAAACTTGCATGGCTAAGTATGGTGCGTGTTATGACAGCCGTTAAAAGTGTATGAAAGCAGATTATGTGTTTGTATCATGGCTATATTTATCGGTGTTAAGGACTGTGAACAAAAAAACACACAAGCAGTAGCAGCAGTAATTTCTAAATACTAATCCATAAAAAAAAAACGCTCTCCTATTTTTTTTTACAAATGGAGTAACAATGGCAATGATGCATTTTAATTGGAACCACAAAAGAATTGAGAGTGAAATAATAAGCAACAAGAACAAACGAACAGTTAATACTTTCAATTTCATTAGCTTAAGTTGTAATCTGCTATAAACGAGTTATACTGGTAAATAGTAGGTGATGACTTATAATAATATACAGGGTGGCATTCAACAATAAAGTTAATGGATCAGTGTCTGTTACCTACAGTGATTTTAGATAACCTGCAGACCAAGGTGTTTTCATAGAAAATGTATGGGAAATCTATTTTTTTATTTTTCTCAATTTCGAATAAGTACGATTGCGTCTGTTGTTTGGAGGAAATATTCCTGTAGGGAAATAGAAAAGATACTTTTTTTTGACAAATGGAATTTTTTCCTTTGGCTGTACCTACCTTTTTCAAAAACTAATAATGGGGTTTTTTTCACTAGAACTCTCATAAATATAACAGAGGGTAACCACTCTTAATGCTCAAATTTTTTGCGTCACTCTGTATATCTGTATGTAATAGTTACGAGTAGGTAATAAAACAATACATCGTTGTGATATTTCACTCGCCTCTCTAGTCGTAACGAAATCTTTGTTAGATCCTAAGAGTAAAACAGCATTGGATTTTTATGTGAATTGACATTACACCTTTACTAATAAAAAATTGTCATTTGCATTCCAATGAAAAGAGAAATAAAATCCTGAAATCGCGAAACAAACGGTTGTGCCATACAAATAATTCAATAATAATAATTTTTCGCGATTTATTTTTTGGTCCCATAGTAAAGTTGTTCATAATTATAAGTACAAGAGCCCCTTAAAGGGGCCGACCCCTTTAAGGGGCTCTTACTAGAAAGGAAAGACCGTCAAAATATAAATGAGCATTATAAAAATTCCAATACAAGAATATTTTATAGGTACATATAAATGATTTTATTTGCTTAATGGTTTCGGCCACCTGAAGCTTCAGTTGAAAATCATAAGTTATTGCTATTTACAACCGAATAACTTGGTTCGCATGAAGCCTGCAAAGTCGTCTTTTCCATGTGAGTTGAAGTTAGACACACAAAACCACACAGTCTCTGTGTGGTTTGGCCGAGACTTTTCTCGCACATAAAAGATCACTGATGAGTTAAGTTATTGCTCTCACGGTGTCACGGCTCCGATCTACATTCAATAGGTACTTGTTTTAGCAGTAGCTTCACATACAGACAGCCGATATAAGATGATGTTGATGTAATCGTTGAGGCAGAAACATAGTGACACGCTGAAGCGGAGAGATGAGCGGGTGAGACTAATAATATTGAGTGAAATATGGATGGGTGATGGAAGCAGCTCAGACGGGCTCGGTCAGGTATGTAAATAAATATTTAACCTAACCGTCAAAAACCCCCGACTCCAACTAGAAAAGGAGCTGTACTAACTTTTGAACGGCTGAACAGATTTTCATGAAACATAGTTGAGATGATACCCGAATTAACTAGCTTTTTGAAAAAAACTGCATTGAAATCGGTCCATCCGTTTTGGAGCTACGATGCCTCAGACAAATACACAGATACAAAGATCCACAGATACACACCACAAAACTTATAAAAAAAATTTTTCGGGGGTTAAAAAGAAATAAAAGAATAATAAATTAATAATAGTTGATAGGTCAATGTGTCAAGGACTAAAAATCTTATAACGAAGTATGAAAGTTTAGGCGAGCCAAGTAACGCCCATTTACGATGTACAAACAAAAGACCCTGGCATTAGACAAAAGGACATAATTCATAAAGCAAAAGAGATTGCAAAATTTCAGAAAAAGCTGTTATGTTAATTATTATATTATCTAATTGGAGGCTCCAATACAAAAAGTGTCAAGTATTTCGATTTTTTTTAAATGGCATTTCATTCTGAAAGCACCTTTCCTCCAAACAATTTTTAACTAAATGCCACTCAAAATTGAAAACTAAAAAAAAAAGTAAAAACCGACTTCAAAAGCTAAAAAGTATAAAATAATTTTCTTAAAAAACTTATCAGCTTCTGAAGTCGGGGCCTTTAATTCTTCAATGTACCTAGCTTGGCAGTGGCAAAGACTTCAGAAGCTGAAAAGTTAAAAAAAAAAAAAAAAAAACTTTTTAGTTTTTGAAGTTGGTTTTTACTGTTTTTTTAAGTCGGTTTTTACTTTTTTTTAAGTTTATTTTATTTTACCCGCTTTTTACCACTCAATGAGTTTATAGCCTTCAAATCATGAGTAAAGAGGGTCAAATTTAACCAGTTTGTATTACAATTTGTGGTCGATATTGGATCAAGTACCCATTACGAAAGTTCAAAGGCACCATTCACTTTAAGACGTAACTTGGAAGTACTTAATCTGTACTTGATTGTACTTGCGGATTTGGTCGTGTATATTTTAAAAAATCTGCTGTTTCATACAAATACCTAATTCAATATTGCCCAAAATGTATGGAACAGCAGATTTTGTTTTCGCGATTTCAGGGTTGGTCCATAGTAAAAGTTGTTCATAATGATGAGTACAATAACCCCTTAAAGGGGTCGGGACTAGAAAGGCAGGACTTTATATTTTTAACCCCCAAAAAAAAAGAGGGGTTTTATAAGTGTGTAGTGTGTATCTGTGTACCTGTGTATCTGTGGATTTGTGTATCTATCTGTGGCATCGTAGCACCAAAACGTATGGAGCGATTACAATGCAGTTTTTTATTGTAAGCTAATTTAATCGGGTATTATTTTCCATGACCATTTTATTTAACCAACAAAATGCATTTAAATCTCTTATTAACGCTCTGTGGCAAACAATACTTTTAACAAATCGAACAAATTTAGACAGACAGACACACAACTATACAGTTTTATAAAATCTCACAGAATTTCTGATCATAATCTGAGTTCCACTTTTAATTATGCCGTTTTTTTTTATTTTTCGAGACGGAAATATTAAATGTGACTGGACCAGATTATGGGTTAAGACAGTCAATTATGGGTATAATGGTATCCGAGTGTCATAACAAGAGGAAAGGAATTACAGATAGCTGCATAAATGTCACTACAACATTACTAGCTTCCGCCAGCGGCTTCGCCCGCGTGATATCTTTATAAATTATAGCCTATGTTCTCACTGATAATGTGGCATTCCGCTGGTGAAAGAATTTTTAAAATCGGTCCAGTAGTTTTTGAATTTATCCATTACAAACAAACAAACAAATACCTATACAAAAAATTTAATCTTTTCTCTTAGAATGGGGTAATAACGACTTCACACTGTTATTTTAGGAATATGAGCATACCTTTTACCATGAGTTTTCCGTGCCGTCTAACGTTACGTATAACGTATTTGTATAGTGACTTTAGTTCACTATTTATACCGCTAGAGGCGCTAAAAAAATTCCATTACAAATATTGCATGTGAACGTGAACGTTAGACGGCACGGAAAACTCATGGTAGAGGTACAGATAAGTTAACGCTTAGGTTTGAGACACTCTTTCGACGAAGAAGTCTATGAATAGTACAACCATGTGAATGAATTCAACTCTGTGTAACGTTTTGATGATCGCCGTCGTGAAGACCATGTTACAAAACCTTCGCACTCTTCACGCATACATTAGAAAACCATTGATATAATAACGGTTTTAATAGGTTACCAGTGCCACTAGCGCCACAAAAAAAAACAATAACACTGCCCACATTAATTGCAAACGCTTTCGCAACGTGATTATCATTACATACTGCATAGTTTTTATTTTTTTGCTATACCAACCTAGCTAACGCCTAATTATGTTTATGTAATATAACTTATATAACTCACACATATCATATTTATACCATCAGCTGTTAGAAATATTAAAAATAAATTACATTTTTTTCATAGATAGGTTATGATTTAAATTGGAAATGCTATATGCCCTAGTTGCGAATTGAGGTGTGAAAATTGCTTAGAATAATTTATACTATAGGTAAACTTGTAAACGAGTAAACTTAGGCATTGATGCCGATTCTTTCCGTATCTTCTCCAGGACCAACCCACTTGGAGTCACCGATGCGTTGCCGACCTTTTAGAATAGTGTTAGGAAAAAGGGAGGGAAAGAAGGAGGAATGGGACTAAGGGAGGCCTATAATACAGGCCTGTAATAGGTACATCTAGTTACATGAAAGAAAGAAAGAAAAATCATTTATTTGGACTAGACATCAGACAACACAGTGTACAAACAAAAAAAAGTAAAAAAAAAAACCAAAAAAGTAACAATAAAAACAATGTGCTGTCGATATTCCAGTAGGTACCAAATGGGTTGCCAACTCAGCATTTGCTGGGCATACGAATACCCAGCGCTGACATGAAATAAAGATCTATTCTTTTCTTTTCAAGCTTGCAGAAGATAATATTTTTGCTTTGCGTTACTATAATTTTTTTGCATATTGATGGCTCTAATTCATTCAAGCTAGTCGCACAAGTTCGTCTTGTGCAACAAGTTAATTGCAAGGTCCGACATCAACACCAGTCAACGCCTTTCATTCGACAGAACCACCACATTACAAATCACTAGTTATTTATATCTATACATCTATACAAATAAATAAAATTGAAGTGTCTGTTTGTAATGTCAAAATAATTATAGATTAAACGAACTTACCTGTAAGTGAAGTTCTATCTTAATTATACGAAGGCTTAATTATACAGGAACAACAAAAAATCTGTGTTTATAAAAGTCTGTCTGTCTGTTTGTACTGGCTAATTTCCGAAAAGGTTGGACCGATTTTGACGGGACTTTCACTGACAGATAAAGTAGATAAAAGTAAATTAAACCTTATAACATGAGCATGTTATAAGGTTTAATTTACTTTTAAATAAAGAAAAAAATATTTTGTTAAATTCCTCGCGGACGAAGTCGCAGGAACAGCTAGTAAACTAATAATTAGGTATGTGGTGCCAAGGGAAAAGGGGATAAGTCCTAAAACAAAAAAATTCAGTATACAAAGTAAAAAACAAAATACTTCTTTGTTTTATTAGATTAAAGTCATATAATAAAAAGTCCAAAATTAGTTTATTTATTAAGGATTTCTAATTATGACTTTAAACTTATAAAATAAAGAAGTATTTCTTTTTTACTCTGGAGTGAAAAACGTTGTTTTATGACTTATACCCTCTTCCCTTGGCACCACAGAATTTAGTGCAATATTTTACTACGAACATATTATTATTTTAATTATTAATTCTCAGTAAAAATTATAATAAGAACCGTGGGTACAGTAAGTCAACTCTAAAATTATGACATGATCTCGAACCAACAATGGGTATTTGACTATTTAAGTATACATCCCTGAATTTTAATTACCCTCCGCTCATCAGTCTATGCATCTTTTCTTATGGAACCAATTCTGAAATCGTGAAGAAAAAAATCGCCTGCTTCATACATTTTGGTTCAATTAGGTATTTATTTTCACTGGAAATTAACTGTTCCAAAATGTAAAGACGGATAGACGGGTAAGATTTGATGTGGAATTTTGCGTAGTATAATAAATTAATTATGTATTAGAATAGAATAGATCTTTATTTCATGTAAACCAAATACAGGCACTTATGAAATGTCGAGACTCTAGGTGCACGGTTCCAAATGGTAGATCCTATGGAGAAGAACCGGCAAGAAATTTATGTTTATGTATTTTGCCTATTATCGAATTAAATACCTAAGTTGAGTGCAAAAATGTAATAATTGTTAAAACGTTCTCTTCGCCTGGGAATATGTTCGTGGAACGAAACATATTTGAAAAAAGGACTGCGAACTTTTATAAATAAATGACAAGCCAAAAAAAGTTGAAATCGGATTATTCGTTCATATTATAAAGTCTACTCTAGTAAGTCAAACTTTGAACAAACAAGTAGTAAGTATGAGAGAAAATGACATAGTTAATTAAAATACTTAATAAAACATATTTATTATTTATGTTAATTGAGTAGTTAAGATTTGCGACATTAATGTAAATATTTAATGAAAAGGTTAAATGCGTTGTTATGTCACCGGAATTGGTTTATATTAATGATGTTGAGCTGTTGAATTTAAATAAGTGGGTTTTACTGTTAACTGTATGTTCTTCCGTGTGATCTTTGGTTTATAATAAGATACTCCACCATATTTTTTTTCCTAAATACCTTAATATACATAATATACAATACATATACGTTTCGCAGTCGTTACGCGAGTCAGCAACCCAAAAAGTCTGATAACCGGTCTAACCTTAGGGTATCAGTGTCTCCCAGTAATTAAGTGGCGGAGGTCAGATGGCAGTCGCTCCGTATAAAATGCTGTTATTCAGCCGCATCTGGTTAGACTGGGAGCCGACCACAACGTAGTTGGGATAAAGGCCAAGCAGATGATGATATTTTTTGCTAAAGGTCTATCCTTGATTTCTATTACAAACTAGCTGTGCCCGTGACTCCGTCCGCATAGTATCATTTCACCCAGGGGTTTCATTTTGGAGCATTTTGTGCAGGTTTCAGGTGTTCAGGTTTTTGGAATACTCTCAGGTGTGCAGGTTTCCGCACGATGGAATTGGTCCTTCGAGTCGGATAGACTAATAGGCAGCATTATGATAGGGAACACTGAAGGAGTTGTGGAAAGCAACTTGGGTGTTGGAAGGGTTTCCCCTGTGGAGGGAGACATAATCACTATAATCAGGTGGTGCCGCGCCGGGAAAATGATGTCATCAGTCAGCCCTGAGAAAAGTATTCACCAGGCGACGACACAGTGGAGCAGCTGTGACAGTCAGCGTGTTGGTGAACAAGTTTGTTTTGTGAGTGACAATATAAAATGTTCCCTGTTCAGGATTTTCTTGGTTTTTTACTTCCTTTTTGATATTAATTTCATCCCTAAACATTGGTTTACATCCCACTACTGTTACCGCAAGTGATCATAATGTTGATCCCCACATAAATTCGAAAAGTCAGAGGTCTCCCTTAGATCGCAGACCCACCTGCACGGAAGGTTAGCGTTCAACCACTTGGCTATCACACCACGTCATGTTTATTATCCTCGTAAAATATATAACAGCTTAGGTAACTTACAGATGGTCTGGATAGTTCGTAACAGTTACGAGTAGTAATAATCTTCGGCAACGTAACAAATAGATAATAACTACGGAACGTTTATGCATTATGCAAATTACACTCGCTCTGGTAACTTGTAATCGTTCATCATTGATTTTATTATCTTCATAGATACTTAGAATAATTTTGGAATGTCCTCATTACCACCATTTGGTCATAATGATGCCATAACCTTGTCCAAGTAAATCAGGCCGAAATAAGTTGCAATATAATACAGGATATTTTTTTTATGTGGTGCGCATAATTAGCAGATTGATTCAGTGTCCATTCCTAAATGCAACCGCAGTACTAAAAGTCACTACAAATAAAAAAAAAAAAAATTTGTATGGCTTGCGCTAGTAGATGCAATGAAATTTTGAGTTTGAGTTTGAGTTTGAGATTATGCGTGTCCCCCATACTAAGACGAATTTTCATTTTGTTTTAAAGTGTATCCCAATACTGCGGTTGCATTTAGGAACCGAGACTGAATCACTCTACAAATTATGCGCACTACATAAGAAAATATCCTGTATAAGAAAACAGTTAGTTTCGGTTACTCCATGCAAAACCTAATAAATATCTAGCGTGCCTAATCTGAATACCTAATGCACCAGACTAATTGTACATTCACTAAGTTATAGTGCAACTCTATATAAATTAACTTGGCTATGGCTTAAAAAGATGTGGGCAGAGTGGCAACAAGGAAATAAGTCCATCAATGTTCAGTTAGGATCTAGGACTCTAGATTGCTATAAACTCGCTAAGGGCTCCTAAAGACTAATCACAGACTCGATTTTGTCATAATGACAAATTTTGGAAAATTGAGTTAATTTCGTGTGCGTAATCTTGTATATTCAAGCTTTTCATTCAGCGGAGAGGCGTATTTTATCGTCACAGTTAAAAATAACAGATATTTAAAAATGATAACAATTGTTCCTGCCAATGCCAATTATCTGTTATATAAAATTTTAATCACATACACTTTGATTCACAGCGAACCTTGCTTGTTATTTTGTTAAATAATAGTTTTGCTCTCATTCTTACCAACTGGATTAACGCTTACTAGAAAGAGAGACACCTAGGATTTAATACATAAACAGATATATAAGTAGGTACTTAGTGGGTTTTAATCTGGTAGTATGAAAATAACAGGCTGTTATTTAGTAACAGATATTTTATCCTGCTATTTTTGTGGAACAGTAACAGAGATAACAGGTAACACAAATGACTGTTATACCCCATCGCTATTTTCATTACGACTTAACTGCGGTGAGGGTGATCAGTCAGCCGTCTGCTGGAACGCTAACACTTGAAGAAGAAGGCTGCAAGCAGTAACAATGACAATGTTACTGTGGCTGTCTATGTAGATAGAATTTAATAGGTTCCACCTGCCCCAGTCGTGCGTTCATCATTTAATTATAGGCGTGTAGAAAGTGCGCACGCGCCGATTCCGGCAGCCGCCCCCAGCGCCCGCGGTGAAGCCCGGAACTAACGATGATAGACGCGATCATCTCGGACAGTTTACATCGAATAAAATCATTATTGGTCATTTATATAATGTGCTTGAAATTAAAAGTAATTTACTTAAGGCGAGGCTTTACGGAAATGCCGCAAAAAGCGATTTCTATTTACAATTTTTTTTTATAGAAATTCTTATTTCTCTGCCCAGAAACAAAAAACAAACTTAAAGATATTACACGGGTTTCTCGGTCATCCGGGACACTACATAACAAAAAATCTCCCCAGATACCTACCCCTTTTCATTGTTATTCTGTGACAATTTTTCAGCTTGTTTTGACCATAAATTCCAAATCAAAATATAAGCTAAGCATATAAATAAGCTTCGCAAAGTTTGAGCTAAGTCAAAGTACGGACTATAAATCTCAGCTAGGGCAGGAATCTCTAAAAGGCCCGCCATCACTGACTACGACTGAGAAAGATAATCACAATTATAAATTATAAATTTTCAATAGAGAATCAAGAAATTTATCTTACGTAGTCCACCTACACGTTGAACAATCAAAATATAATTATGATCGCCTAACCGAACGTTTTAACAGATTATTTTACGCACTCTGAATTAGCTGTTCAATTTAACAATTAACTATTATGTATACGTAGAAAGTGAACGTTAAGCTATATATCTCATGTAGGTTTAAAATATAAATAAATTCTAATATCATTTATAACCTAACCTGCCTATAATTTTATTCGATGAAAATCTGTATATTCCCTTTTTTTTTTTTAAATAAGTGTGATATTTTATTTTATTATAATACCTTCATTGTTAAAAAAAAAATTGAATTAATTAATAATATAATTTAATAGAATAAATAATAAATTTAAATTTATTGTATGTTTAGCTGTAGTTTGTGCATGCGGTGTTAGCCTGTAAGTAATTGTTACACTCATAAATGTATACTACAAAGAATATATAAATGTATTGTGTAAACAATTGTTGGCTATCCAAATAAAAAAAAAATAAAAAAAAAAAAAAATCGAATGTAAATTGTATACTCCAATAATCTAACCGTCAACAACCCCCGACTCCAACTAGAAAAAGAGCTATAACTTTTGAATGGCTGAACAGATTTTCATGAAACATAGCTTAGAATTTAGATGATGGTTTTTTAATCGAAAGCTAGTTTAATCGGGTAGATACCCGATTAAACGATTAAAAAACCATCCGTTTTGGAGCTACAGATACACCGATGCACATGATACACACTACAAACTTATAACACCCCTATTTTTGTCGGGGATTAAAAATATATTCTAAGAGTTTTCATAGAGGATCGGAAGAAGAAAGCTTAACACCAAAGTAGTCGTCTTCTATCGACACATCTGACACATCGTAGCAAGATGAAAGTCATTCATATATTAAAAAAATCATATAAAAATATATATATGTTATGTATGTGTGTTATGTTGTGTATATCTACATATATGTTATATTTCTTATTATTATATATTATTCCCTTTATTCAATTTTTAACATACTTTTTGATATTTTTAAATAATTTTATAATTAAATAAAATAAAAAAAATGACATTTAAAAATATAATTATTATCTATTGTTATATATGTATAAAAAAGTACTTTGTGATAAAAGTGGTTGTCATACCACTAGGTACCACATTATATTTATAAGGACACTGACAAATATAATGTGAAACTAAAGTGCTGAAAGAATCTAACCCAAATAATTCACGCCAGTAAATGATTGCAATCATCATTGTTCTACAAATTCCGAGTGGTTACGCGTAGAGTGCTATCAGTGAGCGCCAGCTAGCTATCTATTATCCACACTCGAGATTTCTTAATGGCAAAGGTATTAACTCCTTTGGAAGCGAAGCGAGAAATACTTTTTTAACCCTTGGCAAAAAAGTGTAATGTTATAAGTTTGTAGTGTGTATCTGTGTAGGTATCCGTCTGTAACATTGTAGCTTCAAAACGGATGGACTGATTTCAATGCAGTTTTTATATAACTGAAAGCTAATTTAATTGGGTATCATTTTAGCTATGTTTCATGAAAATCAATTCAGCTGTTCAAAAGTTACAGTTATTTTTCTAGTTGGAATCGGAGGTTTTTGACGGTTAAGTTGTGAGCTCTGTCATTATGGCTTTATCACCTTATCCACTGATTAACTTTCCTGATTAACACCATGAAGAGTTACTTACTATAATTATAAAGGCTGTAAGTAACATTGTAACAAAAACTGATACCATATGAATTCAGTAAATGATTCTAGAAACCACAGTGAGAGACCATTGCGTCACTCTATTAAAACAAAATACCATTTTGTTCGCAGTTTTTTTTAAGTTACTAAATTATAAAAAACTTTTTTGTTTTTTAAATAAATCGACGCAAATATCTCACGCTAAAGTATCTAGAATTATGTACTAAATTCAAGGTATAAGTTTTCGTTACGATGTTACTAATTACACCTGTATGTTTCTATGTGGTAACGTCATGGATCAAAAATAAATCTTTGTTTAAAGTAGCGTTAAAATTAAGTGTTGTAACCGTATAGCTTGCGCTGGATTCGAGCTTAAATATTTAAATAATTAGGTTATGAAACTCATTGGCGCGTACTTGTTATTACGTGTTACGTATTTAATTGATCTTCGGTTTTATTAACATTGTAATTGGAACTATTAGGAATAATTGGAACGGACAAAAAATTAAAGCATGGATTACTCGATTTGTGTGAAAAATCCAGCGATTTTTTTATAAATGCGGAATTGTAATTGACACAAAATGGCGGAGATACTATTCAGCTTTGGACTGCAGATATAAGCTTGCATGAGCTATTATCCGTCCGGGTTTCGGATTACATAGTTCTAATTTGCAGGTTGTCCGGGAATCGTCCGAGAGTTACCACAAACAGTTCCGTACTATACAGAATGTATAGGTACTTATTCAAACACGACACCTGTTTTAAGGGGTATTCAGCATTACGATCAATTTTTACAAAGGGGGTAAGGTTGAAATCGCTGAAAAAAAGAAAAAGGCTGTTTCATACATTTAGTCGAGTATTAATAAATTATTTGTATGGAATAACAGAATTATTTTACACGATTTCAGCGTTGGTGTCATAGTAAAATTTGTCCATAATGATGAGAACAATAACTCCTTATTCACAGGTGCCCGTTTAAATGTACAAAAACAAACAGACAGTACCGGTACCAGATGCATAAAAAACGGTACCGTATTAAAAAAAACGAAATGTGTGCTGGGACACATAGTAGAAGCAAAACTTCAACGGATATATCGTCGACCCCCTCCACGCGGCCGTAACGCTCTTTTTCGTGACGGAAAAATCCTAATAGGTACCACCCGTCTTTATAGAAGTTTCACTTCAAAAATGCGTTTCTGTCAATGGCACCTCTATTATCTGTGGCTAAGGCCAATTCGAGGCGTTAATATTTCTTTATCATTGCCGCATAATCATACATTGTATACAAACCACGATCACGAAAAGTTCTAATACGAACAAACGCGTGACGAAGAACACAATACTCTAGCAAACAATGTCATTTGAAATTAACCAACGAGACGCAACATAGCTTCATTATCTTACCGTACGCGTTACACTAATCCACACTTCCGTCGGCCCAGTTCATAGCAAAAGTGGAACCAACTCAGTATGGCATCATATCGCAACCTTGGACCATTGTTTTTCATACAAAAAACAATGCACAACCCTTGTGTGTATAGACATTAGGTTTATAAAACCCTAATAAGTTTGTTTCCAACGATAAAAGTAATTCAGTAAATGATTTCGCAATAAATTCCTCGTCATGCGTCGTGTACAGTGTCCAAAGACGACGCACTTAAAATAATTATGATTAATAAAATAGGTACTCATTATTTTTCACGCCTCATAGTTTAATAGGACCACATCTTTTTTATGTCTAGAACGTTTTTATTAACGTTTAGTTTGGATTAGTTGGTCTTTACAATGGATCGTTTACATTGTCATGATTTTCATTTATCTAGTTGTATGAGATGGTTTTCAAGCAAAAAATTTTTGCTATTAGTCATAATTTTCCCAATAATCGTCCAACCAAAAAGCATCCTGAAATGATCAAAAGATGACGCTATGAAATTATATCGGGAAGAAAAACAGAGGTAAAATTAATATTTACATAAATGACGGATATATACTCGTAACAAATACATATAGAAATTGAAACAATTCAAGCCAGACCACTAGCTTCTAACTTAACGAAAGTCGATAGTTTTATACATAAGGAAACAATAGGCCAACCATTCATGTATATCGAGTTCATCGTACATAGCACAGCCCTAGCTATGCGCTCGGGAACAATGTCTTTGAGCGGGTCGTCGCCGCTCCAATCAGGGCGCTCGCCGTCCAGGGGTGGTAGCGTAAACTTTGCGAGGAAATTCAATTAAACTTGAGCGCCCGTCTCTTATCTGATGACTCCGTGGAGAGGCCTGCTACGTAACGAGATGAGTAGGGCTGCGAGTTTCTTAGTTCAATTTTACATGTGAAGATGTGTTTGCCTTAGGCATTTTCTTTTGAGAAGAAGAAAAGTTTAAAGATTTTTTATTTGATCTATCACCCGTAGTCAGTGGCAAAAAAAACTTAGATATATCATATTCCCAATAATGTAGCTATAGACACCACGTTACGGTGTCTTTACGCAAATTTAGGCTTGCACAAGTACATAATTATGCAATTACCTACGTGTGTAAATTAATTTATTAATTTACGCAAATATCTTGGCTTGGACAAGCAGTTTGTGGACAATACGACTTCACGCAGACGAGCAAGTAAAAATATATCTTAACCTGGTCATGTGTGTCATTTTAGGATTTCTAGAAAAAAGATTAGGGATATCTACAATGGATAACTTTAAGATGAAGGAGAGATTATGCCACATTCTAAGATTGATAAGCTAATGAGCAAGATTATGTGCATCTTTGCACAACAAAGATCGAGATGGGGCAACATATGAATTTGGAATTTTAATTCGGTTGAACGTCACTGAAATAATCTACCAATTTGCATATTTAGATTGTGTTATATTATAAACTTGATTGATCGATTAAAAGCTCATTGCTTAAGCTATATTATCTTAGGTGTGTCTAGGTTGAATACTAAATTAGGTAATGT
Organism: Allophyes oxyacanthae; assembly: GCA_932294325.1. Lineage (NCBI taxonomy): Eukaryota > Metazoa > Arthropoda > Insecta > Lepidoptera > Noctuidae > Allophyes > Allophyes oxyacanthae. The sequence continues at coordinate 5,958,482 of OW028633.1, read as the reverse complement.
TATGTCTGGTGCTTTTTAAAATTAATTGCATTTAGGATGCCACCCACCTACACCTACATAAATTATAAACTTATTGGGGGTCATGTCATGTTTGTACTTTTGTACTGTGTATTCAGAAATCGTAAAAAAATCGACTGCTCCATAGATTTTGACTCACTTAGGTAGGTGGTCCAGGTTTCTGAACTGTATACCAAGACAGGCAGGACGTATTGCTCGTATGCCCCGTATGTAGTTACGGTACGTACGTTAGATGTTGAGTGGCAAATTCATACTCTTGAATATCTCGGATAATATCCCAAACGCATCCGTCAACTAGTCCAGCGTTTTTGTGTTATATGTAAAAGTCAGTCATCATCAGCCATCGTCATATTAATCTTATCTTCCTTTTTTTGTTTTGATTAACGTCGGTAGAACCCTCGTGGTCTGTCCTCCGCTTGGGTGGGGCGGAGAGGTGTGCCGGAGTCCTAACGGTCAAACTCACCAGGTGGTCCGCTTCGGCACTTACAGGTGGACTTCGGGTATTCTTGGAAGACCGCGCCGAAGCCCACCTTGGTGCCACGCCTGTTAGGGCTCTTCTCGGAGGGGAGATTGCAAAGAGATCCCCCGGTACCCTCGCTGTGCGATGCACGGCGCGCATGCATGACCGACCAGTGCGCGCCGGCTTCTCGGGGGTCGCCACTTTGTGCGCTCTTTACCCCGGAGAATCTTATCTACCTACTGCAGGCACTCAGGCCTCTTCTTAGAGACTTGCCCATATCCCATAACTTAGGCCCAGTGTGGATTGTTGCAATAAACAATCAACATTTATTATGTAACTTTATATTGGTCCATAATTAAACAATGCATCAGATACTAATCTGCCTGTGAAAGTTTTAGTAACTAATTATTGTGCTTAAAGGCAAATAGCTTTCACTGTGAATTTAAATCTAAGAATAAAGATAGGTACCCACATAGTTGTTGCAGAAAATATACCTAATATTAGACCGGTAACAACTTTTTAAGGCCTTTCCACACGACGAAATTTCATCGATTACGCTGCAAATGTCCCATTGAGTAGTCGAATCAACAAAAAAAAGTAAGTTCAAAAACTAAAACTCGACTACTGAAAAAGTATGAAACAAGAAATTATTAATAGATATTCATAGTGATGTTCAGAGGATAGGCCGAGGTCGTGCATTTTTTTTAAAAGACCTTCGCTTATTTCTATCTCTGATGGTTCCAGAATCATATTCTGAATCCATGGTATCAGTTTTCATTACGATCGCGATATCACTAACACCCTGTACATTTAAACACTTGCACTGTATATTTAAATTCCACGCCAGTGAAATCGCTTTGTACCTACTGAACACCTTGAGCTTTTATCATAAGTTCGCACTTAGTTTTTCCTACACCCATTTAATTACAAAGAATGGCAACGTAAACGCCATAGAACATAACCCATGTGAATTCCCACAGATCTAACAGTCATTATGTTACGTGAACACCGCAGTCAAGACGTGATAGTTTTATTTTAAATACTGCATACGTACCTAATAATATAAACGCAAAGTTTGATGTGTGTTTGTTTGTTAGTCAATCTAATCCGGGTGAAAAAATACAATTTAGTACAAAGCTAAAATGTACCTATCCTACATTTCGTCCTTTTTATCCCGGGATACTGGGAAAAGTTCACGTTCTTGCTGCAGACACAATAACAATCACAGGTCAACATTCTACCAATCCATAAAGTTGTGCCACAACCCTCGATCCTCCCCAATCCATGAGCAATCTACCAGGGTTTTCTCAAGCTGCCTTCCTCAGAGAATCGCGAATCAACAAACGCGGCGGCATGGGATGGGTTCTACCATAAAGTTATTATTAGTGGTAACTAGTAATAATAACTTTATGGGTTCTACTCCCACGCCGCGTTTGTCGATTCACGGTCTTCAAAGGACTCGTCTAAACCAACAGTAAAAATTGTCAGGTCATTACCACTTCAGCTTGCTGACTCTTGCCAGGCTTCCACTGCGAAAGGGTAATGAGCAAGTAATAGCTGGACGGAACGGACCCCAACTAGCTAAAATAGGTTTTTGACAATTGCCTTCCACTTTTCTTTGAGTATCTAGTACTCAAAGGTTCTTTTTATATATTTTTACTCGTTCAGTCCTCTCCGCTAGACTCTTTGTTGGTGGAAGCACTTCTATGAAGTTTACCGTTGCGAGTCAAACGGAGTTCGTACGGAGCCCGCTCCGCTGCCAGTGGAAGCCCGACTTCTACAATCTAAAGTGACATGTTGGTGACTCCTGATTGCGGATTGTATTCTTTTACAAAGAATCTACTTCCTTCCTTTGCAAAGAAGACATAAGTTCAGAATCCGAACATGTAGTGTCCCCGTCGCAGCCGCAGCTTGTTTCAAATACACAGTGGACTTTGTGGTGACAAGTCCGATGTTACGTATGGCATTACGTGGATATTATCTTTGATATTATGGACAGAGAATGTGTAATGTGTAAGTAGTATGTTTTATAGCCATCGAGGATAAGCTGATGAAAGTACGCGATAATGTTTATGTTTCTTTTCTCTAAAGACGTGAGTTGAAGTTTAAATCATTGACAAAACTGATGCTTACAATAAATGCAAATGAATTCACTAAGACTAGAAGAAACTGTCTCATCGGCCTCCACCGTCAAAAACCCCCGACTCCAACTAGACAAAGAGCTGTAACTTTTGAACGGCTGAACAGATTTTCATGAAACATAGCTAAGCTGATACCCGATTAAACAAGCTTTCAATTTAAAAAACTGCATTGAAATCTGTTCATCCGTTTTGGAGCTACAATGCCACAGACAGATACACTTATACACAGATACACAAATACACACTACTATAACAACCCTCTTTTTTGTCGGGGGTCAAAAATATTAGTAGATATAGATACTATAATAATAATATATAATTGAGACCTTCAAGACTTTTGGCAGCCCTACCCATGATCCAATAACGTCTAAATCCCCATCCCTCTGAACCGTACCGTCAAGCGCGACTCTAGTAACCGCTAAGCTCTCAACCTGTGACTTTATCGCCCGGTCGCCCCCACTTAAAACCTCCCCCATCTTCCTTACATATACTATACTTAGACCAAGCCATTCGATTTTCAACCTTACCACTATAGCAATAAGAGTTAATGGTCTAAGCTAGGGTGTTAGCACAAGTTGGCAGGACAATAATCAAGGGTACGCTGTTACGTAACGATAAGTTTGTGGATGTTTAAGGTATCGTTTGAAAGGGCGTTCCGTTAGAGGCTTTTGTGAGGAGATAGTGAATCTTAGTTAATTATGGATTATATTTAATTCGATGTTGGATGCTGAGATGATAAAATGGAAAGATGAGCAGGCTATCTTTATACGTAACATTAGCAGTTAAATGGGTCCTTAGATAAGTGTTAACTTAGGACTTTCTTATGGTAATGAACCGGAACACGAACTTCGAGCTTCCTTGTATAAAAATTACGATCATGAAGATAGGACTCATGATAGGGTGAAGTTTATTATAGGCCTACCATTTAACTGAGACGGTTGGTGCCGGAGTTATGAAGAAGTTGCGCGGTGCGGGAGGGGTATGACGCGAGAGGGCAGTCACAGGCCCATGTTACGCACTAAGCTTAGCTTAGCAAACTGATTCAATTAATCAATTTCCTCAGTTCATTGTTTCAAGTTAAATCCTAGTTAGCGTCCTAAGTCCTAACGTAACAGAATCCTGCATAGCTGTTCCCGAGAATTAATTTCATGGGACATAGGTTGAGCGGCGCAGCGGGCGTAAGACGCGGGCAGTGCGACCGGCCGATAACTGGGCCTGTCACCCTCCACTCACAGTCGCCTCCCAAGAGACAACTGTATACAAGCAGATAGTAATACGTACCTATAATATTTAGGTTTGTTCCTAACTACTAAAATACATTTTAAACATTACCCCACTACTATTATTCTCATCTCGTAGAGTGCGTTTACAGACAGACACAAAACAATTTTACATGCACCAACAGTCCAACGATATAGGTTGTACAGTAGTGAATTAGTGACCAATTTTATTCCTCTCTCAGAGAAGTCAGAGTCTCATTACTGATAATAATGAAGACCTGGATCAGGATAGCTCAGTGATGCTATGGACGGTGCTCCTGATTTACCAATAAAAAGAAACCCTCAGACTGCTCTGAGATAGTAGGTAGCCTATCAACGGGAACCCTATGGTTACAAGTTTTACGAGTACATTCCTACCACAACAGATTGTTCCCCTTTCTTGTTTTATTTCAATAACCTAACCACAGAACCTAACCGTCAAAAACCTCCGACTCAAACCAGAAAAAGAGCTGTAACTTTTGAACGGCTCAACAGATTACTATAAAACATAGCTGAGATGATACCCTATTAAACTAGCTTTCAATTAAAAAATACTGCATTGAAATCAGTCCATGCGTTTTGGAGCTATACACAGCTATAGCAGATACACAGATACACACTACAAACTTATAACAGTCCTGTTTTTGGTCGGAGGTATAAAATGCAAGGAAAGAGCCTCCACTTGTGACGAAACATGAGATCGTCGGGCGCACCCTGGGCAGTCAGCTTGGGTATTACAGTCAGTCATTGCTGATTGGCCAACCTTTCGCTTGATAACACATGCGGAATCCGGCAGAAAAAGAATCATTTAATTTACATAATCATTACAAAATGCAGTAACATAGTAGTGCAGTGCAGTAAAATGCAGTAGCATAAGTAATCATATAAAATACATCGTGAGCCTACAATAAATAATTAGCTGTATTCACTATCTCATTTACACAGCAACCACAACTATCGGTAACTAACAGACAGTAATATTCAATGAATTATTTATTATAAACGCTAAAACCGATATTAAATTCAGGTGTCAATTCATCCAAAAGAGGTTTTCATTCGAAAAACCGCATCGCTAAGCTTCAACTGGATACAAACGACGTAAGGAACATTCTGTTTTTAAACGACTTTTCTTCTTAGTTCTTCTATTTCGGCTGCTTGAAAGTTGATTTTTGTGTGAGAGTGTGTTGATTTGTAATGTTTTGAGTGCGAGTAAGAATGGGCGGGAAAAATGGGAAAACGGTGACAGGGCTGAGAGCCGTGATAGCGCTATGGAAGCGTGGTGGGTGTTCAGTAGGGCTGTCACATTATTACATTTTATCTATACAATACCTGAAGAGAAAACTTTGTACCCCTTTTTAAGCATATTGAGCGTACGGAGGATTTTGAGATTTGGCATAGTTAAAGTTTATAATTATGGAGAAGGAGTGCAGAAAGCTAAAATTGTGGTCTAATTTCGACCACAGGGCGACCACTAGTTATAATTATTATGTGCACTATCTACGTGAGTATTTTCACAGGTAGGTACTTAAAATACTACTTTGTCGAGTGCCTGTTATTGCGATACGCATTTAACATAAATTCTTAATAGCTGCCACTGCTCATTAAAGTGAAATCAACTACTATTACCTATATTTTTTTAAGTGACTGATGAAATCTCCTTTTTCACTTTTACACTGTCGATAGTAGATAATTTCTTTCTTCATCACTTTTCTAACGTATTCTTTTCCAAAAGATCACAGATTTTAGGGATATTTTGATATGTCCATAGATGTCAAGAAGCCTACGGAGTAAATTTCATCCACTTGTTTGAACACTACTCAAGCTGACATTCAGAGACGACAGAAACGAGTCTAAGCGTGAACTTACGCTTCCATCTGTCAAACTTACGAACAATTATCAAGTTGATTTTGACAGATGGAAGCGTAAGTTCACGCTTAGACTCGTTTTTGAATGTCAGCCTGAGACAACACAATAAAAAATCGTTCTATCAGTTAAGGACACGCACACAGCATTGTTTTTTCGCCATTGTAACTACCTAACTATGAGGTACAGTCGTACAGGCAATTTAAAATATTGCAATCAACAATTAATATCTGCCAGCCCTACGCAATTGTATCTAGCAGCGGTTAAATGAAAAAATAAAAAATCCAGCTACCATATTGGCCCCGCAAGTTCAATTAAAACCGAGCCTTGCGGCCCCTATTGTGACAGCATCCATTCATTCGGATTTATTTCGCATATTCGTTTCACACGTCAATAATTTCTTCATTATTTCCATAATAATGTAGGTACGCCTGGGTGCCATTTTGTAAATTTTATCGCGATACGCGTGTATTTTAAATCGGAATGTGCGTTTGTTCTTTTGTTTTAATAGTTGGTACTAATTATTTTTTAATCTCGTGCTCCAAGTGCTCCAATCACGAATGCGCTCATATGCTGCGGACTTGTATTACCTACACAATGTGTATCAGAAATGCTTGATGATATTTAAAGGTGTGGATCAGATCATCAAACTGAACAACTTTATCTATAGGACCAACAACATCGAAAAAATATTCAGCTGTCCCATAAAAAACATTGACCTAATCGACCCAAACGTATGGAACAGATGATTCGCAATTACGATGTTGGTCCCATAGAGAAAGTTGTTCAGTTCGATGGTCTGATCCACACCCTTAAATATCAACCTACACGTTGTAGTGTAGAGCTCAGTATGAGTGGGTATGTTGTGTTAACAATATGGTGAATAAAGAGTTGCTTCCGAATCGGAAGCAACTCTTTATTCACCATATTCAGAAGTTCCGAACATTTTAGCTGTTCAATCAGCACTTCAGCAGTTTTCTTAAATAGTGCACGGTTACAGCTGTTACTACGTAACTATGCAAAATATGTCGTAAGTAACTTGAGAAAGGAATGGGTATATTGTGTGAAGGGTACCTACCTAACATTACGGAACTCAAAAATGAGTCCACTTTTACATAGCCGAGCGATCGAATTGCTCAATGAAACACATTCGATATGTTTATGTGTTATGTAATTAAAATAAGTATTGTTGAAGATAATAATATTTGTGACGTAACTACTAGGTAGGTAGTATCTACGGTTACCTACGGTTATTGTACCTATTTACATACCTATCTATCTAGATAATTATTTAGGACCCTACCTACTTTCGATAGTCTACTCATTCAAAACAAGCCACCAAAATAACCCGAGCTGATTATGTGCCTAGCCTAAGTACTTTTTCTAAACTAATATTATAAAGAGAAAACCAAAGGGTTCAAGGGTGCCCAAGATACAGGCCTAGCCTAGTTTGGGACCAATAGAAAGTATTTATTGTAAAAAGATTTCATGGGAATAAACGATTTTGAATTTTGAAAAGATTAGATTTTTTGTATGTTTCTTTGTTTGTAATGGATGAACTCAAAAACTATAGGACCGATTTTAAAAATTATTTCAACAGCGAATTGCTATATTATCACTGAGTAACATAAGCTTTAATTTATAAAGATATCACGTGGGCGCGGGCGCTGACGGAAGTTAGTCTCATATAAGAATCGAGACAATCGGCTTGACGTGTTTTCAATGTACTGATACAGGGTGCAGATCATAAATCGACCAATCGAGAGTGACTGAATGGACGGATCTTGTTGTGTTTTCAAGTTTACATGATAATGGTATATTAACAGTTTTTACACGGTCAGTCGATCTTGGTGATAAACGACAATCACCAAGGTCGTGTAACCCACTAAGTAAGGATTAAGAATAGAAAGGACCACCATAAGATATTTTAATCTGCTTTGAAAAGGAACTCTTTTTTGATTACGATTGCATTGATTCATGTTTATGCCTCGGCCGCTGCATGCCATGCTGCCGCGCCGTTTCTGATCTAAAATGACAAAGGTCCAAGTCGTATTTTATGAAAAAAAACTACGAATGTCAAATTGTCAAATAAACGTCAGTGTCAATGTCAAATTAAATGGATATCGTCGTGTTACTTTTTTCAACTTTGGAACTCTAAATTCAAAATAAAATTAATTATAAAAACAAAAGCTACCTACACAATTATAGCAAAGTTAAAACGATCTTAAGTTAGAATTTAATTAAGAAAGGTAGGTAAAATTATTACGGCTATTTCGTATTCAAATGCGATCAGTAAGTTACCGGTATTATTTTATGATTTCAGAAGCACAACGCCCTCACCATGAGTTCTAAAAAGCCGCTAACAAAAGCTGAAAAGTTAAGAAATGATAAGAGAAATGAAATAAAGTCATCATCGGTGAGATGTAGTGTAATTAGTTGGTTCATTGATTAATTTCTAAGTTATAGTAACAGCTTCATTCTAATGAAATAACTTCCTACAAAGTCAAAAAAACAGTGTAGCAAACCATTCACCACCCACAATCTCTTTACGGCAATAATAACTGACAAAAAAACCTAACCATCAACAACCCCCAACTCCAACTAGTAAAATAGCTGTAATTTTTGAACGGCAGAACAGATTTTCATGAAACATAGCTAAGATTAAACTAGGTTTCAATAAAAAAACTACATTTTAAATCGGTCCATACATTTTGGAGCTACAATGCCACAGATAGATACACTGATCCACAGATACAAACTTATACCACCCCTCTTTTTTATTGGGGTTTATAAATTAATAAGCCTTGTTACAATAATTTGCATGCCAATTATGGTGAAATATATCCAACTAAATATGATCATTTATAATAACTATATATTGACGGTGGAAAGGCAAAATTTACTAAACGACATATAGGCAACTTTACAGGACAGCCAATTAAAGTTTGAAGTATTCATTAATTGTATTGGCATGAATCATACTTCATTTAAAAGCTGGTTAGACAATAAATTGTAGATTTTATTTGATTTTTTAATAAAAATTCATACATTATTTTGCTCTCCTGTAAAGTTGCCTACACAGACAAAAGCTTCTTTTGTCTGTGGTTGCCTATATGTCGCTTAGTCAATTATGCCTTTCCACCATCGATATGTACCATATAAATACAGCAAATAACTACTTTTATTTTTATCTAATTTCTTTTCAGGGCTTCAGTCGCTCTAGATGACTATGCCAGCCCCATCAAATAAATACTTAAATAAAACAATTCAGCCCATTACTGACCTACTGCTGGATATTGGTTTCTCAGAAAGAGAAGGCCTTAGTTTTGGAGTGCTTTTTGATATATATTCTAGTTTACTCACCATGTTTTCTTTCACTGTTTATGCTAACATCAAATTCTGATTGGCACAAAAATTTGATCACTAAATAACTGTCATTTTAAAATTATATGAGTTAGTTAATTTATGTAAAGGTTTCATTGTCTTAAGACATTATAATTTTGATTGTCTCACATAAGCGGTTAATGTATGTTTAATTGCCAAGGAAGTTAGCCTATAATAATATTCTTTTTCTTGTTTTCAGACAAGTAAATTCATCGGAATATTTCTGATACTAGGATCCCTGTCTTCTTACTACCTTTACAACTTAATGACTGAACCTCCCGAGAAGCCCAAAATAGACCTGGAACAATGGTGGGGTCCATATCCTATTGATATGAAACAGGACACATCTATAAGACCATATACTATTGAGTTCTCCGAAGTGGTAAGATCTTTCTTAATGTTTTCTTTTATAAAACGCTTTTATTAACTTCACTTGTAACTAACTATGTAAAAAAATCTTGGGAGTTAAATTTGACCTACTTCCCGGTTTCCGATTGAGATGAAATTTTGCATACATATTTAGTTTGGATGACAACAACGTTTTCCTTATTTATTTATTTTAGACTATAATATTACACATGTTACAGCAAATAAAAATATCTTTATCTTTTATTAATATTTATTATACCTACATAATTGAGATTGAGATGTACCTATTTACTATTTAGCACTCTTTTTTTCACTACTATTTTCTCCTGTGTCCAGAAATTAGTTTTTTTTTTATATATCTTAAATTGGATAACAAATGCCAGCTTCTCTTTTCTAGATAGTAAATGATCTAAGAGAGCGTCTTCTCCACCGTCGTTCATTCACGCCTCCACTAGAGAACTCCGGCTTCTCATATGGCTTCAACGCACACTTCCTAACCCGAGTGTTGGACTACTGGCAGAACAGCTACAATTTCAAGGATCGGGAACGATTCTTGAACACATACGACCAATATGTTACAAATGTGCAAGGATTGGATATACATTACATGCATGTGAAGCCTAAACCACGGGTTAATGATACTGTAAGTTACCAAATTACATTTAATTATATTTAAAGCCATCAATTTTTTTTCAAACATGCTTGAATGAAATAGTTTTTTTTTTTTTTTTTTTTACAAAAACAACATCAACTTCAAATATCCTTAGACACAGTTTCTGGGATACCTAATTTTATGTTATCTTACTCCCAAAATTATTCTTCAGAGACTAAAATTAAAATGAGCACATTAGACTAACCTATTGGAGACTACAGCTGAATTGTATCAAGAACATAAGCCACGCTGAGTCGAATATAGTGGTATCCCAAATACATTCTAGAATTTAAAAACTAGTTTACAGTGGCATTTTGACTAATTTCTAATCCTATGTTTAGAGGCTCCACTGAAACCAATATCATTTCATAATTAAAACATCTGTTTTTAGGTTGTACCAATATTACTGCTACATGGCTGGCCGGGCTCCATCCGCGAGTTCTACGAGATAATACCTAAGCTGACCACTTGCCGGCAAAACGAAGACTTTGTGTTTGAAGTCATAGCCCCCAGTATACCAGGCTTTGCTTTCTCCCAGGTAAGATTTCTCATGGTTTACACAATTTCATAGTTAATGTAAACAAAATGTTTTATGTCTCTGGCTGCCACCAATTCTTACTGTTTCGTGGTCGCAGTACTAACAGGGCAAACCAAATTATCGCTTAGATTTTAGAAGAGCACTTTTAACATTTTGTTATAAATTAATTATTGTAAAATTAGCAACATTTCGCATCTGTATGGGACACTGCTTCACTTACAAAACTCATGGCGAGAAATTCTATACAATAAATTTAAGAATGCGGTTTTACTATTCGCATTTCATTCCCAAAGATTGTGTGAGCGAGAGGTAAACAACAAGACACGAGAAGATATCGCCAAGATATCCTGTTATTTAATTAATTTTATTACCCCCATCACACTTTACGTGTCAACATAACCTAACCCTCAAAAACCCCCGACTCCAACTAGAAAAGAGCTGTAATAATTTGAATGGCGGAACAGATTTTCATGAAACATAGCTAAGATGATTCTCGATTAAACTAACTTTCAATTAAAAAAAACTGCATTGAAATCAGTCCATCCGTTTTAGAGCTACGATGCCACAGACAGATACTCACTACGAACTTATAACACCCCTCTTTTTTGTCGGGGATTAAAAAGAGATGAAAATGGTGCTAAAAAATAATTGGCGCCCAACGTGTAACCATTATATATTCCATCCTTACAGGCCCCAGCCCGTCCCGGCCTGGGTCCAATAGAAGTATCAGTGATATTCCGCAACCTGATGGAACGCATCGGCTTTAAGAAGTACTACGTACAAGGAGGAGACTATGGACACGGGATCGGGTCTATCATGGCCACTTTGTTCCCAGAAAATATACTCGGGTTCCATTCTAATATGCCGATAGTGGGGTACAATACGTGGTCGACGATCTATACTTTGTTAGGTAAGTTGTCTATGAATCGACACGGTTGGCACAGTAGGTAAGCGATTAGCATTCTACGCTACGTGCCACGTGTACGATCCCCGTACGGAACAATTATTTGTATGATCTACAGATAGTTGTTTCGGGTCTGGATATGTGTGCATGTGACATGTATGTTTGTAAACTGTACCCTCGCTACAGGAGAAATCCTAGTGACTACTTACTTACCTAGTCCTACTTTAGCGAAATACTGATCACAGTAAAAAATAAGGAGTGCCAATACATAATTATGTTCTCACTAGAAACTTACAAGTCACTTCAACTAAAATACTTTACCAGTGGTCATGTAATGTTTGTGTGTTTAAGTGAGGACAATATTCTGTAATTTAGAATTGGTTTTTAGGTAGTCTCTGGCCAAGTCTGATAGTGGAGCCGGAACTACAAGATCGAATATACCCGTTGAGCAAGCACATGTCAAAGATTATAGAAGAGTCGGGATATTTCCATCTACAGGCTACTAAACCTGATACTATTGGTAAGTAGTCTCTTTCATTTTTAACCCCCGACAAAAAAGAGGGGTGTTATAAGTTTGTAGTGTGTATCTGTCTGTGGTTTCGTAGCTCCAAAACGGATGGGCTGAATTCAATGCAGTTTTTTTAATAGAAAGCTTGTTTAATCGGGTATCATCTTAGCTATATTTCATGAAAATCTGTTCAGCCGTTCAAAAGTTACAGCTCTTTTTAATACGCTTTTATTAGCTTCACCTGTAACTATGTAAAAAAAACTTGGAAGTTAAATTTGACCCACTTCCCGGTTTCCGATTGAGCTGAAATTTTGCATACTCTTGCGTGTTCTATAGTTTTTTTTTTAAACTATAATATTTTATTTATTCTAGTTGAAGTCAGGTGTTTTTGACGGTTAGGTTAGGTTATAAGAAGACTATTTAGAATAAACGATTTTTGAATTTGAATATGTCTAGCATTATTGATCAAGAATCTATAAATCTTTCATAAAAGTAATTTTTTCTTCCAGGTATTGCTCTATCAGACTCCCCAGCCGGCTTAGCAGCCTACATTCTAGAAAAATTCTCGACCTGGACCAACTTGGAGTACAGAAAGGCTAACGATGGTGGTTTGCTGAACAAATTCTCTTTGACTCACCTTCTGGACAACGTCATGATCTACTGGACCACTAATTCCATAACGAGCAGCATGAGACATTACGCTGAGGGGTACAAGCAAATGATGTTGATGGACCAGTGAGTATTTTGTTTAAATCTTGACCACAACCGCGTAAATTACTGTTTTTTTTTCTACTTAATTTTACACTGTTGCCATCCTACAAAAATGTCTTCTTGGTCTATGCACCAGTCCTCTTCTTATTACCTATGTCTATCATTCTAGTGTCTTGTATTTGTGGCAAAATAATATTTTTATTTATTTCTTTCTTTATAATATAAATAGTTAAGTAATCAGCTACTAGTCTTACTGTGAATATCATGCATGCCTGTAAGTGACTAATTTGCGCAGCATAACATTATGAATATTACTACTTTGTAAACTGAATAAGTTGTTGATGTGCCTTATAAAAATAATAGTAAAATAAATAAATAAACGCATCGCCGTACCCTGCACTGACGAAGACGCACAAATTCAGCTCAAATATCCACAAAAAGTATAAGAATGTCGCGAACTGTAACTTGGTAGCATCAGGTGTTGCTCTTACCATGCACTGTATATATTATAGAGGTCAGTCTATGCAACCCACAATTTTTTACCGACTTAAAAAAAAAAGAGGAGGCATCCTGGATTGTGAAAGAAATCTGTTGTTCCCTTTATCACCATTCTGAAATAATTTTAGCTCGCCTTCCTTCCCTGCATTACCAAAAACACTCTAAAACAATTTTCTTTTTCTAGGATCCCTACAGATGTACCAACGTGGGGCATAAAGTTCAAACACGAGCTAGCCTTTGCCCCAGACTGCGTTCTGAAGCTGAAATACATGAACTACCTACACAGCACGGTGGTCGAAGATGGCGGACACTTCCCCGCTATGGAGCTCCCTGATATACTGGCAGATGATATCTATGACGCTGTGAAAACCTTCCGCAAATTCCATAGTAGGGGAAAGTAAGTACCTAAAGGCTTTATACATCGTCCGTCCCCGTCTTAATATATCGAAGAATAAAAGGCTATTTCCAGAAAGCGATTTTTTTTTTTCGAAATTCTAAACTTTATATTCTAATAACTACTGAAAATAAAAATTCGACTTTTAATTTAGTAGTTAGTAAGTTTTTACCCGACTACGGAGAGGGTTATATGTTTGACCGGTATGTATGTATGTTCATCTGTTCCCTCATAACGTCTAAACTACTTATCGTAATTCGACAAATGAGGTATCGTTGGAAGCGTCTTGATTGTCCGCTGGTTAAAGGCTATGTGACGTCACATGAAATTTAATATGGCGCCCTTTTTTATATTTTATGTTTTAGTTTGTAGTTTAGTTAATAGGTGCTTATAACATCGCATTGGAACGTGTTATTCTGTTAGATGTTATAAATAAAATAAAAAATAAATAAAATAAAGGACATAAAGTAACGAACTAAATAAAAAAAATTGTTTGGTTATACCGTGTTGGGTATCAAATTAAAGGATTTTAGTAGCACATTTAAAAAATATATATATTGAAAGCAGAAGCTCGAGGCTCTGAAAAAAAATTAAGTTCAAAAACTAAAACCCGACTACTGAAAAGGTATGAAACAAGAAAATATTAATACATATTCATAGTGATGTTCAGAGTATAGCTCTGGTCGTATGCCACCTACAGCTATTCTAACAAAACAATACGGTCTAACAGTAAGTGGCATACGACCACGGCTATACTCTGAACATCACTATGAATATGTATTAATATTTTCTTGTTTCATACCTTTTCAGTAGTCGGGTTTTAGTTTTTGAACATATTTTTTTTTAATTTTTCGTTTTTACAAATTATGTTTATTGTTTGGTTTCACGTGTTTTGCTTTTTATTTTTATTTTTTTTTATTTGTGGTTTAGAGCTGTCTAATAAACGTATTTTCTTTTTCTTTCTTTCTATATATACTTATTAAAGTATCGTTGATCGAAAAAAATATACATTAAAAAAAATCGCATAGTACGAATAGCCTTTCAACCGTCGATATGCACTCACGCGCACTTCGTCGCGAACTGACGGGCGCGAGCGCAAGTTGTCAAATAGCACATAATTGTTAGGATTGCCGTACGTACGTTTTTCGGGTTCCGTACCCAAAGGGTAAAACGGGATCCTATTACTAAGACTCCGCTGTCCGTCCGTCTGTCACCAGGCTGTATCTCATAAACCGTGATAGACTGTTGAAATTTTCACAAACGATGTATTTCTGTTGCCGCTATAACAAAAAATACTAAAAAGCAGAATAAAATAAATATTTAAGGGGGCTCCCATACAACAAACATGATTCTTTTGCCGTTTTTATAGTTACGGTACGGAACCCTTCGTGCGCGAGTCCGACTCGCACTTGGCCGGTTGTTATGTGTGCCTGTTATCGCTCGTTGTATACCTAGAGTTTGCCTTCTGTGACTTTATGATCTTCAGAGCCAAAAAAGGCAGCTTGATAGAATGAAAAGTAGATTTTTATATATCAGTGTTAAAAAATATACTGAAATTCCAGTGTTATTACATTATTTTATTTTTTCTTCAGAATTGAGCCCCAACCAGAAACAAACCATGAAATGGCGAAAACAATCTACGAATTCACAGTCAAAGACATCAAAGGCCACGAAGTAAAACTAGAGAGATATAAAGGAAATGTTCTCATAATAGTGAATGTTGCTTCCCAATGCGGCTACACCAACACACATTACAACCAGCTCAACGAGCTGTACGAAAAGTACAGTGATAGAGGTCTACGTATACTGGCTTTCCCTTGCAATCAGTTCGGTGGCCAAGAACCAGGGACACCTGATGAGATCCTACAATTTACTAAGAAGAAAGACGTGAAATTTGACTTGTTTGAGAAAGTTGAAGTCAATGGGGATGATACTCATCCATTGTGGAAGTTTTTGAAGAAGTCTCAGAGTGGTACTATGGGTGACTTTATTAAGTGGAACTTTTCGAAGTTTATAGTGGATAAGAATGGGGTTCCTGTTGAAAGGTTTGGTCCTAATACAAATCCATTGGATATGGAAAAGTATTTGGCTAAGTACTGGTAAGTGGTATGAATTAGAATAGTTATCAAATTTCTTACATTTGTGATGTAAATATAATATTTGAGTTACTTTGTAGAGATCTGCAGTCAAACAAGAGATAAGTTATCAGCAGTGTTCGGAATAGGTGGTGCTAATTTACCTAAACTTCGAGGCACAGAGACAAGTGTTGTCAATTCTGGGAAACAAAAACCTGAATTGAATTTATTTACTGTATTAATTGCATTAATCATTAATGTACTTAAGTGATGTCCCGAAACCTGGGACAATTATTGTTCCAGAAAAAATGTTGTTGTAAAGAAGTCTCCACTTTTTGTCTCTGTGCCTCGAAGTTTAGGTAAATTAGCACCATTTATTTCGATCACTGGTTATCAGAGTCACCAGATAGATGATTTAAAAAACATCCATTAAAATTTTTATGGATGTTTTTAAATAAAAAAAATTACATTAATATGTTCAAACACTATTCACTTTAGAATCTACTGTCGTTAGTTTAGGAGTAATGAAATTTCAGTAAAACATACATTTGCATTTATGATATTAATAATGAGTAAAGTAACCATTTCAAATGTGTAGTTAGATAAGCATAACATTCTGTTGATATTTTTTCAGTTTTTATTTCTTACCCTGTTGTAACTAAGATGCATTTATTTGTTATTTTTTTAATGTACTATTTAAGACTGATCATCTAATATAGAGCCTGAGGTGATGTCGCTAGTATCGATACTTAGACACATTTCATACTAAATATTAGTTCCGATAAAATCCGCAATATGGCGAAAGTGCAAGTATAAATTGTAAGGTTTTTTACCACTAGTATAATAAGTTTATGGGTTTTGCATAATTTGTTGGTAAAATAAATATAAGTACCTACTTACATTTGGGTTTTAATTGGAATATCCTCAGCATATCAGCTATACCTCTGGTCTAGTGACTGTACTGTAGTACATACACAAGAGTTCTCTAAAGTTCAAAAACAGTGGGGTTTTTTGGTCCTTTCTTTAGAACTTCGGCTGGAAAGTCTTCTGAAGAGTGTTGAGTATATCCAGGACCACGTGGGTAGTCAGCCCCACTTCAAACGTTGCTAACAGGTCAATCTTTTCAGCAGATCTAAGAACCACACCACTAGAACGCCACCACAGAACAACATCAATTGTTTTTCAATTGAATTACGTACTCGTCAGATCGGTAAATTTTCGGTCGTATTTTAAAACCAATTTTTGACTTTTATCATGAAGGGGTAATTAAACAGGAGTTACTTATAAGGTTATTTTAAATACAATATATTAGCTTTCAAAATACTTAGGCCCAATTTCACCGAAAACATAACAAAGGATTAGTACAAAATTACCCGTTTACCATGAAATTTTGTAAGGTAAACAGCCGTTTCCATTTTAATCATCTGTTACATTGTCGGTGAAAATAGCCCTTAAAATTATATCTTAAATAATTGATGTTTAGTTTATTAATTACTTTGTATCAGTTCAAATTATAGCGACAGCTACAGCTAAAAAAATACTATAGATTTGTATCTAACTACAATAAAACATGTATAAATACGCAAAAAATCATGTAATAAGGCTTCTAGTGCATAACTTCAACAACTTCTAAACAGTTTGTCTTCCAAGCCTCAGTTTGGATAGATCTTGTATGGTATTACGAGAGCTCGAGGAGTCGGTCCATTGGAGCTCTGGGATCGCCGCTATCATCTGTATGTAGAATAGTATGTTTACAATTGTTATTGTTTTTTTTTTTTTTTAAGTCAAGGTTTTTGATTATGCTCAAGTATTTTTTTATTAGAATTGAAGGCTTGAAAATTGAAGGCTCAATGGCAACTTGTTGCCATTGAGCACTTTGCGAGCTGCGACACAACGCTGGTATTCTGTGTGGGAGCGTGATGCCTCCCGATTGAGCCAGTCCATTTACGAGCTATAGTCAACTACCGGCTACCACTAGGTTTTACAACTACTCTCCTGGAGGCTTCCTACGAGCTCTTATAGCAGGGGAGAAATTAAACTGCCCAGAAATTTCCAGAATAAGCTGACCTTTCATTGTATGAAAAGCTTACCCAGTGCGAGGTCAGCTCATACTGGCAATGTCTGGGCAGTTTAATTTCAGCCCTGCTATAAGAGTTCCTAGTACGCGCAATCTTTACGTCTGTGAAGTCGTTACGAGTCGCGTCATATCAGGATTGTAAATTTCCTCGTGCTTCTCGTTCCGACGCGTTGGGTTATTTTATTTTATTTAAAACATTGCCCCTCACTAGGATTTCTCCTGTATCGAGGGTACAGTTTACAAACATACATGTCACATGCACACACAACCAGACCCGAAACAGCTATCTATAGATCATACAAATATAAATATTTGTTCCGTGCGGGGATCGAACCCGCGGCACGTAGCGCAGAAGGCTAATCGCTTAGCCACTGCGCCAACCGTAAATTATTATTATTTGACCTAACGTCACAGAACCGTGGCGAGTACTGTAATTCAGATCTTACCTTTTATGGAATACGCCTCCGTCTGACAGTAAGGATAGAAATCGCTAGGAAGAAGACTATCAACTAAAACTAACTAAATAGAGGATATAATAAAATACTGTCTAAAAATGAAGATAGTTTTATTAAACAGTGAAATACTTACTGTAAGATTCAAAAAGTCTCCGGCACCACTCGAATTATATTTGAAATAAATTATAAATGAGTATAATAAGTTATATAAACTAATTTTACGATGGATTACCTTGTCATACTCTACTTGAATATTGTGTCGTTATTAAAGGTAGCTACAATATATTATAAGAAATGAATACATAATTACACAAAATACAGTTCTTGATTTACTAAATTTTTCATTTATTACAACTAAATCTACAACTAGACTCATATTCAATAATATTCATTATCAAATATCAGAATTGTTTAAAAAGATTGCTCAATGGAATGTAATTTTGGTGAATCAATTTCTTATTTCTCGTTCATAATAGATTTTAAACTCCCTTATTACAAAAGATGGTTTTAAATATATCCGTCACTTTATAACGTCTTATGACAAAAAGAGACAGGGCTATTTTAAAACCTGAGTTTTACAAGACTTGCTTTAAACCATCTTTTGTAATAAGACGGTATGAGTCTATGTTGTAGACAGTATAACTGATTATTATTTACATACAATACTAAATTACTTTCAAAATAGATACAATTTACTTCAAATATTACTTCAATATACCTCTATGTGACAATTTTACGCGTTCTAGGTAGTAACTATGTTATTTTGGGCAAACCATAATGTCAATTTTACATCGGGTACCACAGAATTTTAAATGACATGAATTTTTTAGGATTTTAAGCTCTAAAACCATATCGACGGTTGAAAGGTTGTACAAAACGATTTTTTTTTCGAAAATCAAACCTTTAATAGCTAGATTCGGTTTTCGAAAAAAATAAAAAAAATCGCTTTGTACAGCAACCATTGATATTAAAATCGTTAAATACCCAACACAAGAAATTGGTGGTAAGCACACAAACTCAGAGCATATCAGATATTTCTTAACCAAATAACATAGTTACAACTCCAGCCTTGCTCACTGCCCTACAACTCAAGGAATATCTTTAATGACCTCAGCCAGCTGTTCCCGTGTGAACATATGGAACATAGACCCTGGAGTCATTGTGACCACCTCCACATTATTCTCCGATAGCTTCTCCTCCATGACTTGCTTCAGGATCGTGAGAGCCGACTTGATGGCTTCCTTTAGGGTCATGGATTTGTGGTAAATTTCCTATTGAATGGAAAGCAATTTTATTAGATTCAGGGTACTACAACATGAACATTTCTTAAAAAGCCCATACATAGGACAATGTCGCATTTGTGAACAACATAGATAGTGTTACAATATGATAACAAAAGTAAAATGTATATCGTCAGTGGAAAGCCATAACTACTAAAGCTCCAATTCAAATAATAAAGAACAATTCAAATAAATAAAGAATTTATTTATTTATTTTACTAAAGCGCTAATTCGTAGCCAAACTAACTTAAACTTTAAAATGTGCCCCTGTAAAGTTTAAGTTAGTTTGGCAACGAATTGGCGCTTTAGTAGTTTTGGCTTTCCACTGACGATATATAATAAATAATAGCAAAAGGAAAATATGTCAGAAACGGGGTGTGTGCTGAATAAATGTAGTGACTGCACTCCATACGACAAAAAGACATTGCCTACCCTGATAAATTACACATAAACCTATTCTAAAGATTGTTTTATAATTTTGCTGCTTTATCAATGCAACAAGCTGTTGCAGCAAAATGATTATCACTGATTATAGGCTATCATTATGTGTTGTGTGGCACTACACAGACCAACTGCTTTCAATGGGGTCGGAGAAGAGTTAATCAAGAGAAAATTACCTTCAAACTCTGCTGAGCTCCTTCGCTGCCGGAGCCGATGGCCTTAGCTTCATACTGTACGAATGTACCGCTGGGGTCCATGTGGAACAGTTGGGGTCCTTTCTCGTCAATGCCTGTAGATTTTAAAATTAAATATTCAGTTTAAGAAATTAAATACCAGCTGTAACTCTGCAAGGTAGGTGGAAATTATTATGGAGGGTAGGGGAAGCGAAAAAACTAGAATTCTAAATTCAACCAAACCATATCAGCAGAGTAATCAACTCGATGTTCATTGGGTTTGGGTTGTTCTACTGTCAAGTGGAGTGATTTTTAAAACATACTGCGCAATGTACATTTTAGATCAGTCAAAATTAATTTGATTACAGAGTGTACCTTGATCAACTTTTGAAAAACTTTTTTTTTTTTTCAGAATTGTTTTTTTTATGTTATTTCCAAACACATCTCCATAGCTACTCATTTAACCCCACTGTCTGAGACAGCTTCCATTCTTAAGGGATGTACCTGAATATCAATATTAGAATGTGAAGCAATGGAAACTAAATCAAACAAAACCAATAGGGACCCTCTAACTTACCAGCAAACATAACAGCAACACCAAAAGGCCTGGACATGGCTGTGCCACTGTCATCATCGCTATCACCAAACTGGATTGCCAGGTTGGACACGGCTTGAGCACATGACTCCACACTCATACGCTCGTTGTACACAAACCAGTGGTTCTGGCATTCTACACGGGCACGTTCTACTAGAGTCCTATAAAACAAGAAATCTTTTGCATATTATATCACATTTACAAAAACATTCTAGCATTTCTTTGCACCATCAGATAATATTCATGTCATAAGAGAGCATTATTTAGACACCAGCTATTAACACTATGCTAACTTGAATATTGGGCAATTTTCGTTTTAAATTCCAAATTGTTTATCGTATGGACTTTAAATTAATACAAAATAAATCATATGGACATTCCAATAAATAAATAAGTTTTGAACTAAGCATAACGCTAAGTGAGTGAAATTTTTGTAATCGCCCGATATGTATTATGCTTCAACTGACTCTGGTGTAAAATCGACTTTTTCAAGTTAGCGTAGTGTTCATTGCTGGTGTCGATTTATCACTACTGTTCTAACTGCTAATCTCAACCAAGCAAACCAAACCAAAGACTTGAAACATTGGCCAATCTGCACTAGACCCACTTAAACTACAGCCCAGTCTCATTCTCAGAGAAGAAACCTTGGTTGCAGTAGTGAAAACATTGATATATGCCAAAATGCCTGTTGCAAACTCCTTGCTACCTAATTAATATTATTTGTCTATTTTTTAAATTCTTTTTATATTTTTTTAACATATGTCATTGTAAAATAATTATTGTCTGACAGCAGGTGCTTTGGTTCGGTTCGATCCTATTTTTGTTCCCATTTCATTATTATATTATTAAACCATTTTAAAACACTTTCAATCACGTTTTCATACAGTCCATTTTCGATCCCATACATTTTTGGTCCTTCTCCCATTATTTCCAGTGCATATTTGATTTTTCTTTTGTTTTTTGACATCGATCATTTCTTGTAATTTTTCCATAGTTCACCTGAGTTCACCGCCATTTGCATTTTCGTACTATATTTCCATGATCACCCGTAGCGTAAGTAGAGCCATGTCAGCCCAACCGACTACCACGGTCGATCCACAACCCGAATGCTCCGGTCGACAGGGAAGTAGGACTCCGAGTCAGCGGACCGCACAGTCTGATTCAAAATCTTCAACGGTAAGAGCGGAAAAAGCAGCTTTAGAAGCTGCCGCTTTACGCAGACGGTTTGAGCGCGAGCAAGAGCTCGCCATGCGGGAACGCACACGTGAGCGTGAGCTGGCAGCACTTCAGGAGCAGGTTGAGAACAGTGAACTACAAGCCGAGTTAGCTGCTCTAGACGTTAACGCAGGTGGAAGCCAAACAAGAACTCGTAGCAGTCATCATAGCTCTACCAAGGTGAGCATAGACAGAACAAACAAATGGGTAGAACATCAAAGCCAGCACTTTGTCAATGAAGGTGATAGAGGCACTCCTGCAGTAGGATGCGAACATCAATCTTGTGTTCCATCTCCGGACCACCCGGTACCACTACCGACGGTCACACGGGCAACTGCATCCCCTAACCCTTTCGCACGACAGACACAGTCAGTCAACATCATAAAAGCCTCCGAAGCGGCCGGCGGCCATCCCCCGCTCATTTCTATGGAGGTAGAAAAGCATAATCGCTCTCTTCTGCAAGCTGTAGCAGATACCGCTGCAGCAGCAAAAGCTCTCGCCACAAATACGACGAGATTACAGCTATTTCCTTTTTCTGGGGACGCATTACATTGGTTACAATTTAAGCGTAATTTTGATGTTACAAAAAACAATTTTTCTCAATTAGATAACATTCATCGTCTTCAAAATACGCTGCGGGGGCCCGCTCGTGAGGCCGTCGCGGCACTGCTGATGTCAACGCACGACCCGGAGGAAGTCATGCGTGCTCTTGAAGATAACTTCGCACGCCCCGAGCTCATCGTACACAAGGAAGTGACGTCACTTAAAACTCTTCCACGTTTAGGTTACGATCTGAAGGAACTCGGAATCCTCTCCAACCGGGTACGCAATTCCATCTCAACGATCAAATTACTAAAGCAAACAGAGTATTTATATTCGCCAGAATTATTCCACGCAGTACTAGGTAAATTAAACCCTAACATTAAGATAAGATGGACTGATTTTGCCATGCAAGACACCACAGGTCGCCCTAAACTCGAAATATTGTCAGACTTTTTAAGGCGCGAGCTAGACCAACATATCCGATTTGGTTTATCACCTGAGTCTAGTTTGGCACAAAAAGCACATCATCTTTCTTTCGAAAAACCAATAAAACGCGAAAATATTAACATGACGATGCAGTCAAAAGGCAGTTTTATAAACAAACAAGATTGTACATTTTGTAAAAAAAAGCACCACATTAAGTCGTGTTCAGAATTTCAATCTTTGACTATTGACGATAGGTGGCAGTGGTTACGTGGAGCAAAAGTGTGCTACCGGTGTCTTAGGGGTAGTTCACATCAATGGAAGACGTGCAAAGTCAATCCATGCGGTATTGACGGATGCCCTTTACGTCACCATCCATTACTTCATCAAAAACCAACTGCTTCTCCTCTTGTTAATACTTTCAAGACACATGATACGAACACAAATATTTCTAAATCAGTGGAACAAAAAGAGGTTGTATCCACTACTTCTACAGGCATTCATAAATCACGTAATACCTATTTGAAAATCATTCCAGTCACCGTGTCCGGCCCTGCAGGGACATGCAACGTATACGCGCTGCTTGACGACGGAAGCACTGCGACGTTGATCGACAATAGTATCGCTGCAAGCATAGGAGCGTCAGGGCCACGACAAACCATAACGGTAAATGGTATTGGAGGTCTTGAGCGGAAAACCACGGTATCATATGTTGATTTTCACATTAAAGGCAGGTACACACAGGAAACATTTTTAGTGAAAAACGCTAGAGCTATGGAATGTTTGTCCTTACGCCCACAAACGATTCGACAAGAGTCTATAAATGCTTTTTCACATTTAGTTGACTTGGTTGAAGTTTTAACGTTAGAAGATGCCACTCCTACTATTTTGATAGGAGCCGAACATTGGCATTTATCAATTAATCGTGAAGTACGCGTAGGTAGTAGGAACGATCCTGTAGCTTGTTTAACAGCATTAGGCTGGACTTTATACGGCGTTGCTTCCAGCAAAACAAAGTTGCTTGAATTCGTGAATGTCGGCACTTTTATCGAGACATCCGAAGAAAATTTAGAGCTTCTCATTAAAGAACATTACAAAATTGATTCGATAGGGATCTCTAAAACACAAACACTAAACAGTAAGCAGGATCAGCGCGCTGTAGACATTATAGAAGCCACCTCACGACGCTTACCTACAGGTAGATTTGAGGTAGGTATGCCATGGCGCGATGAAATACAGCGAATTCCTGACAGTTATCCTCAGGCTATGTCACGTTTTTTAAATCTGGAAAGACGAATGGTCAAGGATACTGAATTTGCTAAGGCTTACGCAGTCTTTATGACAAACATGATCACTAAAGGTTACGCTGAAGAATGCGCTTCTGATACGTACTACGTCAATCATAACCGTGACAAAAGTAATGAAAGTTTACGTCTTTACCTTCCACACTTTGGCGTGTATCATCCTCAGAAACGCAAAATTCGCGTTGTGCATGATGCTGCGGCCACGAATGAGGGAGTTAGCCTAAATTCTTTATTGCTCTCTGGCCCCGATCTGCTTCAACCTTTATTAAAAGTTTTATTTCGTTTTCGTGAAGGTCGTATAGCCTTGATTGCGGATATTAAAGAAATGTTTCCACAGATCCGAATCAGAGAGCAAGACCGAGATGCACACCGATACTTATGGCGGTCTACAAAAGAGCATCCCATAAGGGAGTTTAGGATGACGGCCGTCATATTTGGTGCGTGCTGTAGTCCGTTTGTCGCACAATATATAAAAAACAAAAACGCCAAAGAACATGCGCTTTCGTTTCCCAAAGCCGTGGACGCCATACTATTCAGCCATTATATGGATGATTACATAGACTCACTAGATGGCGTTGACGAGGCCGCCCAGTTAGCGGCGGATATTATTAACGTTCACAGTGCTGCTTGCTTCGAAATGCGAGGTTGGATTTCTAACGAGCCGGCCGCATTAAGCCTCATCCCAATTGACTTACGAGCCTCGCAGTCATCGGAAATCGACCTTGGCCCCTCGACTAATAATATCCAAGCCCTAGGAATTTCATGGAGCCCCACCACCGACAGTTTAGGTTTCCGTACCGGTTTACCTGGCACAATTCCCAGTCCACTCACAAAACGTAAAGTTTTATCACACCTGATGCGAGTGTATGACCCTTTAGGTCTATTAGGACTCATTGTAATTAAAGGTCGTATTTTATTCCAACAGGCGTGGAGATTAAACATTGGGTGGGATTCTGAACTTCCAGAAACGGAAGCATTAAGGTGGTCAGACTGGTTTCGTGAACTGTCAACATTGTCGACGCTAAGAATTCCACGCTGGTACGCAAGGGCTCAAGACTTGGAGCCTTCGTACAGAGAACTACATATCTTTGCAGATGCGAGTGAGCTTGCTTATGCTTGCGTTTCCTATTGGCGCTTAGTTTACCCAGACGGCAACATCAACCTCTCTCTCATCTCTAGCAAGGCGAGAGTTTCTCCTTTGAAGCCAATGTCGATCCCGCGTTTGGAACTGCAGGCCGCCTTAATAGCTGCCCGTCTAGCAGTCACAATTAAGGACAGTCATCGCAAAAAACCAATACGCACATTCTTTTGGACAGATTCGATGACTGTTCTCCAATGGTTACGAAGTGATGCACGTACTTTTAAGCCTTTTGTTGCCCATCGATTAGGTGAAATTTCGGAAATTTCACGTATTAAAGACTGGCATTGGGTACCAACAGACTTAAATGTAGCCGATGATGCAACTAGAATGCATCCAATTATTTTAGATCTCTCTCACAGATGGTTTCACGGACCATCGTTTCTTTTTAAGTCCCCGGAGGACTGGCCTACGGAGCCTGTAAATGTCGCACCAGTTCGCGAAGAGCGCAAATGTCAACTTACCGAATTGGTGGGACTTACCTCTGTTGGTTCGAATTTGCCGATTCCAGTCACTGCTAACTTTAGCCGTTTTGGTGACTGGCTACGTTTGTTGCGTGCTACAGCTCGGGTACACCAAGCTGCAGCAGTATTTGGTAATATTTTGCATTCCATTCGAAATTCTAAATCAACTGACGGTGTTGTTCACAGCCGCCGTCCATCTACGTCCACTACTCTCTTACCCTTAAATGCTGATCTGATCAGAACCGCTGAAAGGCACATCCTACAAAAAATACAGCTTGATAGCTTTTCCGAAGAATTTCAGTGCATGATGGACTCGAAACCAATCCCGAAGACTAGTCGCCTTGTGAAGTTGTCCCCTGCGATAGGAGAAGATAATCTGTTGCGCTTAGCTGGCAGAATTAAAGCTGTGCTGAATGTTGACACCGATGTCAGATCACCCATACTACTAGATGGTCGCCACTCCATTGTCCGCTTGTTGGTACAATACTATCACCGCAAGGCTGGTCACGCCAATAATGAGATGATTATTAACGAAATGAGACAGAAGTATTGGTTACTTTGCTTGCGCCATGCAGTACGAAGCGTAGCTAGTCGGTGCCTATTTTGTCGCATACGTAAAGCTAAGCCAATGAACCCCACAACCGGAGATCTTCCACCACAACGACTCGCTCACCATCGTCGCCCATTCACATTCACTGGTTTGGATTATTTCGGTCCGATAAACACCACTGTCGGTCGAAGAAAAGAAAAGCGATATGTAGCTCTGTTTACGTGCATGACATCGAGAGCAGTTCACTTGGAGCTCGTTCATTCTCTCTCTGCTGATTCAGCGATAATGGGCATACGCCGCTTTATAGCCAGGAGAGGTACCCCTGAAACAGTATACTCCGATAATGGCACGTGCTTTGTTGGTGCTAATCGATTACTCAAAGAGTTCTACCAAACTGAAGTTCAGGATTTTGCCGCAAACAAAGGAATACGTTGGAGTTTCATCCCTGCCGCTGCACCATTTTTTGGAGGCTGTTGGGAGAGACTGGTCCGCAGTGTCAAAGTTGCCCTACATGCCACTTTAAAAGAAAAGGCACCTAAAGAGGAGATTCTCACAACGCTCTTGCTTGAAGCCGAAGCTATCGTTAACTCTCGACCCCTCAGCCACGTCTCTGTTGAAAGTGATGACCAAGAGACCCTGACGCCTTTTCATTTTCTGATTGGTTCATCGTCTAACCAAGCTCTACCTGGATCAACTTTGGATGATCGAGACCTTCTTCGAAGAGCAGATTGGAAGAAGGCATTGAGATTGGCGGACCATTTTTGGAATCGATGGGTGAAGGAAATTCTGCCTACCATGCAACCCCGTCAGGTGAACAATAATTCTCCACGAAGTCTCAATATTGGGGATTTGGTTATAATAGTCGATGAGACCTTACCAAGAGGCACTTGGCCCCGTGGTCGCATTGCAGCCGTCTTCCCTGGGAAGGACGGCGTAGTGAGGGTGGTAGACGTAGCCACTACAGGGGGTTTGCTTCGTCGACCCTCAAAGAAATTGGTCAAGTTGGACATTTAAGGCGATGCCTCCAACTTGGCTAATTTGTGCATTCATGCACAAGGGGTTGGAATGTTGCAAACTCCTTGCTACCTAATTAATATTATTTGTCTATTTTTTAAATTCTTTTTATATTTTTTTAACATATGTCATTGTAAAATAATTATTGTCTGACAGCAGGTGCTTTGGTTCGGTTCGATCCTATTTTTGTTCCCATTTCATTATTATATTATTAAACCATTTTAAAACACTTTCAATCACGTTTTCATACAGTCCATTTTCGATCCCATACAATGCCAATAATGATGAACTGGATACTACACAACAATCAACTTACCTAGAATCAGCCATCAAGCCCGACACAGCACAAGCAATGTGCCTATCGACCTCCACGATCTTTTCAATAGTAGTAGGCTCCATCAGAGGAGAAGTAATCCTCTTCTCGACGGCCAATACGACTCCTTCAGAGGTACAGATGCCGATCGCCGTCGAACCGAGTTTAATCGCTTCAATCGCATATTCCACCTGGAATAATCTCCCTTCAGGGCTGAATGTGTTGACTCCACGGTCATACTCAGAGCGAGTAAGAAACATCTGAAAAAATATATAAATTCACTCACCGGGATAGGTTAGGAATCATGACATAGCATTTTGCAAAAAAACATAACTAAACCTAACTGCACTTAGGAATTATATCAATATTTAAGTACCTTGGATGATTTTGTTTTAGTTAGAAGTGAATTAGATGAAAGTTTTAATTTTCTTAGAAAATGAGTAATCAATTTTTTCTCCGACAACCAAACAAAACCTGTAGTAGAGATTGATGAAATGTCACTCAACTGTCATGTCTGGTCATGTCAAACTGTCAAACAGCAACACAAACGAAACATCAGCGTCGTAGGGTCGTACCAAATATATTTAGTCGATTAGTTAACAGATGTAAAATTATTCAATTATAAAAATAATACGAAGAGTGATTGCATTACCACGTAAGTAGAACACACACTTTGAGTATTTAGATACTCAAAGAACACACATAATCAAGACTTACTTGCTATAATTTTCTAGCTGTTATCGTTCAAAACTCTAAAATATCGAAACCACGAAGCTAAATATAAAAATGGAGTTATTATTCTCCAATATCCCAACCAGGGTTGTTGCGAACGTCAGCATCAGCATCATTTTCAACATCAGCATGAGCATCAGCATCCGCATTGATCGATGCTGATTATTAATGCTGATGTTCAAGTCGTGACATGACCGCAGAGAGGGCGGCGCTTATAGCACATGTTGATTTCGTTTGCGAGTTTTACCAACTACGACTAATTAATAATTATTACTAAACTACTTAGTTTGATTCTATTTTTTATTAAAAGTCACATAATTTCAATATCAAGGAAAACTGCAACTTTTAGATAAAAATTCATAATGGTCACTGCTTTTTACCCGACTGCGCCAGTAGGAGGGTTATGTTTTTCGAGTGTACCTGTATATTTCTTTGTGACGCTCTGTAGCCTAAACGGCTTGATGAATTAAAGCTTGAGAGGTGTCGTTAGATTTTTCTTAATTGTGAGAGTGACACTGGCTATATCAAAATTATAAAAATTGAAATGGCCGATTTTTGGCGCCTTATTATATCTATTATGTCATAAAAAAAAAAACCTCAAAACCTATCGTGTGGGGCAAGGAACATTATTACTAGAGGTGGGGTATCAAAATAAAGGGTTTGATAAATAGCTTATAAAAATGTATGCAACTTATATGTTTAAATGTAATTTGGAATGAGAAATGCAAACTAAAAAGTTTAAAATAAAAAAAGTTAGTTTAAAAAATCTAAAAACCCGACTTCTTAAAAAGAGAACTTTAAATATAAACTGAAAAGAAAAAAACAAGTCCAGTAGAATTCTAATGTGGAACATAGCGACTTTAATATTCGGAGCCCATTAAAAATCGAGACCGACTCAAATCTTCCCAATAACGGGTCCCGACAACAGTCGGGACCCGTAGCATAGCGCACATAGCGACTTTAACAAAAGTCGCTATGTTTCACATTAGGATTCTACTGGACTTTTCTTCTTTTCCGTTATTGTTTATAGTTCACTTTAAAAAAATCGGGTTTATTTTATTTTTTAAATTCATTCCTTGATTTTTTAAGAAAATAACGAAAATCAGCATCAGCATCCGCTGATGTCAATGATAAAACATCGGCATCAGCATCAACCCTGATCCCAACCCAACCCAACTGAAACCGACCTTATTTGTATCTGTCTCAAACTCTTATAATAACACATAGAAATCATTCAAAGTAATGACAGGGAGTTATTCTACGCATATTTGAGAGTTTGGTTTCATGGGTCAATGACGTCAAGCAGAGAAACCACTATTTGTGTGCTGCATGGGCAGCGATGCGATAGATTTATTCACACAGTTACATCAAATAGGCAATCAATGTTTAAGATACTAAAGACAATAATATAAAATGTAGGCTGTCAATGTGGCGTGTCAAATTACCGCCAAGCCAGAAAAGTGTGCGTCTCACGCAGGGTTGCCAACCGTTCTTTTAGTATAACAATTATAGAGGTGTGGCGATGATATACGCCACAACCACCCCCCTACGGAGAAGGGTGAGTTCTAACGAACCTTAAACAATATTAAAAAATACACAGAAAAAGAAAAAAACAATAATAATAAGGAAAAATAGCAGTTATAAATTATACATCGTAAGGAGTTTTAAATCTAACTGTGCGACCTGACCGAGTAGTAACTGGTGGCTGGTTACCGTTTTGGGCATTCAATAGGGTTGGAGCTGGTAGCGCGGAAGGCGTGGGCGTTGCGAGCGGCTGCGGCAACGCAGGCGTAGGCGAAGAGGCGAGTGTGCCGGGAGCAGGAGCCGCGCTGGGTGCAGTGTTCCTGTCAGGGTCAGGTGCTATGTGTGCTGGTTTGGTACGGTCGATGCTAACTTCGATTCGCTTCCCTGAGACGTTCAAGGTGACAGTCTTCTCGTTGCGATCGAGGACTTCAAAGGGACCAGTGTAAGGAGGCTGTAGCGAACGTCGCACCGTGTCGTCACGCAGAAAAACATGCGATGACTCTGCAAGATCCTTAAAAATAAAAACTTTTGTTTGTGTGTGACGCGACGCTGGAACAGGACGGAGTTCGGCCATAGCCGACCGAAGTCGAGCCACAAAGTCATCAGAGATGTCGTTTTGTGAGGAGTTGGGTACCAGGAATTCACCAGGTAACCTCAAAGGTTCTCCATATACGAGTTCCGCTGAGGAGCAATTGACGTCTTCTTTAAAAGCGGAACGTACGCCGAGCAAGACTAGAGGTAAGGCTTGGTGCCATGTGTCAGTATGACACATGAGAGCGGCCTTTAGCTGGCGGTGGAATCTCTCTATCATGCCATTGGCTTGTGGGTGATAGCTCGTGGTACGTATGCGTTGGGTGGCACCGAAGTCCATAAGTCTGCTAAACAGCGTTGACTCGAACTGACGCCCTTGGTCAGTGGTGATCGTGCTGGGTACACCAAACCGTGCGATCCATCCACGAAGGAAATTGTCAACTACCTCCTCTGCGGTGATAGTGGACATCGGCCACACCTCAGGCCATCTCGAGAATCTGTCTATTGCCGTCAGGCAGTAGGAGAAACCGTGAGAAATCGGCAAGGGACCAATAATGTCTATGTGTACGTGCCTGAACCTTGCCGTCGGCGCAGGGAAGTTGCCGAGCGGGGCTGACACGTGTCGTGTGACTTTGCTGCGCTGACAGGCGAGGCACTGCCGCGCCCAGCTGCGGCAGTCACGCGCCGCGCCGGGCCACACGTAGCGCGCGCACACGAGGCGCGCCGACGCGCGGGCGCCGGGGTGGCTGAGCGCGTGCAGGCGGGCGAACGTCGGCCGGCGGTGCGCGGGCGGCAGGTATGGCCGCGGCTTGCCAGTAGACACGTCGCACAGGATGGAAACGTCGGTCCCTGGAATGGGTGTGGGTGTGAGGATTAACGAGGAGTTGTTGCGCAGAGTCTCGAGTGCATCGTCGGCTTCCTGAGCTCTGGCCAAGACGGTATAGTCCTGGTCGAGCGTGATTGCCTCGATGCGAGACATAGTGTCTGCGACAACGTTGTCCTCGCCTTTGACATATTTGATATCGGTAGTGAATTGCGAGATGAACGTGAGTTGATTCAGCTGTGCGGGAGGCAGCTTCTCACGTCGCTGAACGAATGCATACAGCAGCGGTTTGTGGTCCGTATATATAGTGGCGTGTTGCGCCTCTAATATATGCCGGAAATGCTGCACCGCTGTGTACACCGCCAGTAATTCCCTATAATACGCGGGCCAGGTAGATTGGCTGGGTGTTAGCTTCTTGCTAAAAAAAGCTAACGGCTGCCAGCCTTGGTCGCTCCACTGCTGAAGACAGGCTCCTACGTGTGTGCTTGAGGCATCCGTATACAGGCCCAAACGGGCGTTCTGTATAGGATGCACCAGTTGTGTGGAATCAGATAGCCTTATTTTACAATCAGTGAATGCCTGCTCCAGTTCGGGGGACCATGGTAAGGGTTTGTTCCCTTTTAATTTTGAGTTTGTGAGGAGGTCGACAAGTGGGGCCTGTGCTTCAGCAGCTTTGGGTAAAAAATGCCGGTAGTAATTCACCATACCAAGAAATCTCCGCAATCCTTGAGCGGTCTTAGGAAGGGGGAAATCACGGAGAACGGCGATCTTCTCCTCCGGAGGCCGGATGCCGTCTTTGGAGACTCTATACCCGAGGAATGTTACCTCACTCTGGCCCAGGACGCATTTGGCTGGGTTGACTACACAGCCGTAATCAACTAGTTTCTGTAACAAGGTGCGCAGGTGTTTAACATGTTCCTCAGGATTGCGAGAGAAAACGAGGATATCATCAATATATGGAAAACAGAAGTCCAGCCCTCTAACGATTTCATCGATAAAGCGCTGGAAGGTCTGTCCGGCATTCCGTAGGCCAAAAGTCATATAAGGGAATTCATATAGACCGAATGGCGTAGTGATTGCAGTCTTACAAACATCGGCTGGTTCTACAGGAATCTGTTGGTAAGCTTTAACTAGGTCCAGGGTGCTAAATATGGTTGAACCAGCCAGGCTATGACCGAAGTCTCCTATATGTCGGACAGGATACCGGTCCGGGACAGTCCGAGCGTTCAAGGCCCGATAATCGCCACAAGGGCGCCACGTGGCATCCTTCTTGGGCGCTAAGTGGAGTGGGGATGACCATGGACTTTTGGAAGGGCGCGCGGTGCCGGCGTGCACCATGTCCGCGAACTCCTTCTGGGCGGCGCGCAACTTATCAGGCGCGAGGCGGCGCGGGCGCGACACGACGGGAGGGCCGTCGGTGGTATTAATGTAATGCACTGTGTTGTGCTTCACCACACGGTGGATGCCCGGGGGCCTCGTGACGTCTGGAAAGTCCATTAAAATTTTTGAATAAGGTGAGTCGTCCTTTATCTGTACAGTTTTGATACTATGGCAAGTGATATTACAGATAGAGGCTGGAACAGATAGTCCAGTTGATCCATCTCGTAATAGTCTGTTGTGACAGTCAGGCAATAGGTTGTAGTATGCTAAAAAATCAGAACCTATTATGGCACACTCCACGTCAGCAATAGTAAAAATCCATTTAAATTCGCGACGGAGGCCTAGGTTTAGTGTCAGTGTTTGACCACCATAGGTGCTAATGCCTGTGCCATTGGCAGCACATAACTTGTAATTTGTAACTTTATGCTGCTTTAGGTGTAAAAGTGTCCGTGGAAAACAGCATAGGTCTGACCCCGTGTCAACAAGATATTTAAACTTCGTTACCTGGTCTGTAACAAAGAGGCGGCGACTGGTGAGATCAGAGCAGTCAGTGGTCGCCACTACGGCTGGCTGCTCTGCGGGTTTCCCGCAGCTGTGGTGGTGTGTGTCCAGGTGCATGGTTGCACACACTTGACAGCCTTTGCGTTGTATCTCTGATGATACCAACACAAGGTGCCGGCATCAGGTGTGGAAGCTTTAGAGTTTGGCCTGGACCTGGACCTGGACCTGTGAGCAGTTGATCGCTGGGACATCAAGGCAGCAACTTGTTTGCTCAGCTCCTGTAATTGTGAGGTAATAGTGACTAAATCTGGGGTTATTGTACTGGGTGCTGGTGCAGACTGAACTGCACTAACACAGACTGGACTAACTTCTAGGATTTTGTCTGCTAATTCAGCAACTTTATCAAGAGACAATTCCGCTTGTGCAGTTAATATGGCTTGAACGGAACGAGGGAGACGTTGTAGGAATAGTTCCCGCAGGATTTTTTCATCCTTCAGAGTCCCCGCCAGGGATCGCAAATGACGAAGGAAATGCGAGGGCTTCCTGTCACCTAATTCTTCCCCAGATATCAATTGCCTCACCCGCTGTGCCTCGGAAGCAGAAAACCTTTTAATCATCTGGTCTTTGATCCAATCATAACGTTGGCCTTTAGGTGGTGGGTTGGTCACGAGGTCCTCCACATCACGTGACAGCCTGGAGTCAACCTGAGACACAACATAATTATATTTAGTTTCATCGGCTGTTATGTAGGACAGTGCAAATTGAGCCTCAATATGTGCAAACCATCCCGCTGGCCTGTCATGCCAGAATGGAGCCAACTTGGGGCGTACAGCATATACCGTTGGAGCAGCCATAGCAGCCGACTGGTTGTTGTCTGCCGGAGTGTCTGCATTGAGTGACACGGGTGCGGAATCTGCTCCCAGCCTACTCTGTAAATCGTTGTTTTGTTGTGTTAATTTTTCGTTCATAGCTATTAGTTGGTCAAGTTGAGCTTTTAACTCCTCCATTGTAAGCGAATAAAAGATGCAGCCCCAGATACCACTCAGTCAGTACGTACGGCACTAGTAAACAGTGATAAACTTATTAAAAATAAAATACGTGCACATGCAAACGCAATATTGTCTTTCTGCTGTAGGCGGGCGATGGCACCGGTGATGACATGCAATAGTTGTTGATGGAGTCCGTCGAGTGCGTAGCTCGTTGCCGGCGGATTCGCTGGGAAGTTCACGGGGCAGGCGCGCTGTGGACGCGCACAAAAATGGCGTCGACCGTGGTGAAAAGCACGTGTCCAATGTACTATTGTAGTTTTTGAGAGCGCGGTAAGATGCGCTTGCGATGCGATGTTTGGAGAAACCGCAGGGAGTGCCTCGGTTTGTAACAAAAACCGGCGGCAGGTATCTCAGGCTCCGTATCTTCGGTTCAGTTGTGCGAACGGGTCACCAATTTGGTTTCATGGGTCAATGACGTCAAGCAGAGAAACCACTATTTGTGTGCTGCATGGGCAGCGATGCGATAGATTTATTCACACAGTTACATCAAATAGGCAATCAATGTTTAAGATACTAAAGACAATAATATAAAATGTAGGCTGTCAATGTGGCGTGTCAAATTACCGCCAAGTAGCGATGGGCGAGTCGAGTTATTTAACTCGGGTAACTCGAGTTGCTCTGTGAACTCGGTGACCCGAGTTGCTTTTCTCGAAACTCGAGTTGACTCGGTCGGTCCATAGCTTCGTATTATTCATTCACTGACCACGCGGCTCGGCGTGCGGCAACCGAGTTACCGAATCAACAGACCAATCACGATTCATGCGTATGACGTAACTCGGCGCGGATGACCGACGCGCGCGACTCGCTGACTCGTTCGTTATCGTAACTCGGGCTAACTCGGCGCGGAAGATCGACGCGCGCGACTCGCTGACTCGTTCGTTGTCGTAACTCGGGCTAACTCGGCGCGGAAGATCGACGCGCGCGACTCGCTGACTCGTTCGTCGTTTATTGCAGTACCGAGTCAACTACCCAATCACGATTCACGCGTATGGCGTAACTCGGGCTAACTCGGCGCGGATGGTCGACGCGACTCGCTGACTTGTTCGTTGTTTATTTTGGTTATTTACACTTTGTAAGAGAGAAAGCCGGGTCGCTCGCAAGTCGGAAGGTTTTATCACCTTACTATTATCTTAAAAATATTATATTAAATTATGGTCTCTGGTAATAAAAAGAGTGTGGCATGGGAGTATTTTAACAAAACCAACGATGGCTGCTGTGTGTAAATTTTGTCCTTGTAATTATAAATTTAATGGAAATAGAACAACTTTGGTAAACCATATAAAAAAAGAAACATATTGCTCAGTACAACGAAGCTATTGGACAAAATTTAACTCGTAGCGGAAACGAGATTCGAAACGAACAGAGTACTGACATTTCCACTATTCCCAAGACCAGTGAAAATAGTGTTGGGACTTCAACCTCAATGCCGAATGTTAGGGGTGAATGAACCAACGCAACGTCGAGAACTTTCAGAGCACCATACTTCATTAAATATTTCTAATGCTTTGAGAGCAATATAATATTTTTTTATATTAGAAATTATGTATTTTATCATTCACAATACTACCTAATCCATAATTTTTTTTATTTTTGATTTTTCATTGGAAACACTCGGGTTGGATGTTGAATTGTTCTAATACGCAAGAAAAATAAACACGAAATGTTCGTGTATTTGAATCCATGACCGTACGTACTGTTTAGACACCGAGTCGAGTCAACTCGAGTTGCAACTCGAGTCAAAGAATATTTTAACTCGAGTAACTCGAGTTGAAAAAAGCTCGACTCGTCCCATCGCTACCGCCAAGCCAGAAAAGTGTGCGTCTCACGCAGGGTTGCCAACCGTTCTTTTAGTATAATAATTATAGAGGTGTGGCGATGATATACGCCACAAGAGTGATAACTCCACTTTTATATTTAACTTCGTGATCGAAACAATAAATATTAACCAGCGTTTTAAATGACAGCCACAATCAAGAATACATAAAAGTCGATAAAAATGATAAAAATAAACTCTTGACATGCTCTTGACAGGTTGTTAAAGAGGTACAAAATTCTAGTCAGTAGTTTCGAAGTAGTTTCGTTTATTGCAGTATAAAATTTAGATGTGGGATGTGGATAATATGTATTATTTCTCCCTACTCCTCCAACTTGATTAGTTGTTATTGTTATCATTATACTTTGATAACGACTGTCGTCTGCAAAAAAATAATATTGTAGGTAAATTGTAACAGTCCCTATGTTATTTGTTTTCAAATGTAAATAATATTCTTTTGTGTACGAAGTCAAATAAGTACTTAGCACCACCTATATAACAACGTTCTAAATACGAAGTAGCTTATTAACTCAGCGGCAGCGCCGGTATTGTTCTGTCCACGTAAGTCAAAATTTTATTTTATTTATTTTTAATTGTTACAGTTTACCAAATTATAAACCCCATTTTTGTTGCATCTCGATTTTATTGTAAACTGGATAGTTGTAATCATTTTGAGCACGAGAGTAAAACTCCGGCATTGATACGGCAAGCAGTTTATTTTATAAAAAATCACAAAGTTCACCTAAATCTGACTCCTAAAAATGACAAAAAAATATATTTAAAAAGAATTAAACTACTTATTTGAGTGTTGATTACAGTAAATAATTATACATATAATACTGCTTTTTTACACAAGTTTTCGTCCATTTACTTTCAATAAATGTAGAGTTATCACATTTTTTCACATTTATCTTTCTTTTTTTTTTCTACACAATAATGGCGTATTAGATTATGATTTCTAGACTAAACTATTCCTTAAATATGCCTTTATCGATAGTATTAAAATCACAATCTAATTCCGCGTTATTCGAAAGTTATCAGTAAGTAATTTTCTTGTTTTGGTCAGGGTTGTCTCTTTTGTATATCCGAATATTTTTAAAGATTATAAGGCTTATTTGTTGTTTTAAAACCGTTGATTTCATTGACAAGGCTAATAATATATGGACAAATCTGAGTCTGAAATAAAAGTTTTTTTTTTAATTATTTGATTAAAAATCGATATATCGATTATTTTTTTAACTATCATTGTCTTCATTCCGAAGTACAAAACTAAAAAATGAGGGTATCTATCATTAAACCAACTTTGCAAAAATATACAACCTGTAACAGAATAAACGCAAGACCTGAAAGTTGTTTGTTCAGAATCGGCTTCTGAATCGATTTCCATCATAATTTATATATGTTAATTTTTCCCTAAAAAATCTTTTATTTATCTTAAATTAGAACCACCGCGTCGTAACAAGTTAATAAAATCTTTGCTTTAAGAAAATTTAAGCCTTATTCCAAAGTAATAAAGCCTTCTTGAATGCACGAGCGAATTTGTAGTTCGTTCATAGATATCCATACACACACGTAAATAATATCAATGCATTTTACATTTGAGGTAGTGTGCATTAAATAAAATAGTTAATTTAAGGAAATTTAACCCTTATTACCAACCAATAAGGCTTATTTAAATGCACGACAGAATTTGTAGTTCGCATTTCACAAAGTTTTGTTGAGAAATGCCAAAATGTTTTTTGCAATAGTAAGAATAATGTGAAAGAGCGAGATGCATTCTTCTTCTTCTTCTTCTTTCGATATGGCAATTGAGCCAATGTCGATTTACCAGCTACCCCTTTGACGTTTGACATGTTTGACATGTTTCAGTGGTTGTGTTTCGTTGTTGTTGTCACATTTTATTGTTTACGCGCGCGATGGCTTTCCGTTATACCAATATCCAGTACACGGAGATGGTGAGGACACTGGCTCGTTGTGACGATAATGTCGAGTTAGCTTGTCGAGTGATGAATGAACGATATGGCACCAGAGTGAGCGCCAGGACGATGCTAAGTGCAACTCAGCGTCTGAGGGACTCCGGGACGTTTCGTCCTAACACGGCCATGGATAGAGGGACAAATGTGCGCAGTACTCGTTTGCAAGCAAACATTCTCGATTATTTCGACGAGCATCCAGAGAGTAGCA
Organism: Allophyes oxyacanthae; assembly: GCA_932294325.1. Lineage (NCBI taxonomy): Eukaryota > Metazoa > Arthropoda > Insecta > Lepidoptera > Noctuidae > Allophyes > Allophyes oxyacanthae. The sequence continues at coordinate 5,920,186 of OW028633.1, read as the reverse complement.
CGAGAGAGGCAGCGCCATTGTTCGACTGCAGTCACATGTACGTGTGGCGAACATTACATGCTGATGGAGAACACCCGTTCCACCTACGACGTTGTCAGGAGCTAACGCCGAGCGACTACTTGCCACGTCTAGAGTTTTGTAGATGGGTGTTGGAGAACTGGCAACAAAATATTATTTGGACCGACGAGAGTACATTCACTCGTGTTGGGATGTACAACCAACATAATCAACATTTGTGGAGGCACGAGAATCCACATGCATGCCGTGTGGATTCATTCCAGCACAGATTCTCTGTAAACGTGTGGGCGGGCGTCATCGGTACACACGTACTCGGCCCCGTTTTTCTACCGAGGTTGACTGGAGATACCTACCTACAGTTCTTGCAGGAGACATTGCCGGTGTTATTAGACGACGTCCCTCTCGTACTTTTACGACAAGTCTTTTACCAACACGATGGTGCTCCCGCGCATTTCACGTGGACCGTTCGACGGCATCTTGATGCGGAATATGGCACGCGTTGGATTGGTCGTGGGGGACCTGTACAGTGGCCTCCCAGATCGGCTGACCTAACGCCGTTAGACTTTTATTTGTGGGGTCGAATAAAATCCCTTGTGTATGTAAACGAGGCAACAAGTGTCGATGACCTCAAACAAAAAATCGAACACGCATTTGTGATAGTGAAAAATGACACTGAGGTTCTTAGCAAACTAAAATTAAATTTAAGAAAGCGTGCTACAAAGTGCATCGAACAAGGCGGTGGTCATTTTGAAAGTTTAATGAAAATGGGACGAAGAAGTAGTGTAAATTAGTGTAAATTCTGTAAGTACCTATTAATACGATTTTATTTTAATTACTGTAAATATTATGATTCAAATCTTTTAAACACGCCGACTTTGAATATTTTTTACACGTAATAAACGATAAACACGACTTATCAGGGTTTAGAGGGTAATGTCGCGAAAGTTACGCGTCTGAGATAAAAAAGTTCTGCGTTCCCCGGTGTCCGATGATAGTACCTACCTACACGTGTCGGCGCGGCGGCCGGCGGCGCGCGTCGGTGGGCGCGCGATTGGCGGCGCGGGCGCCGCCGCCCGGGTGCTCCGCCCTACTTTACTGATACATCACAGTCGGGCAAAATGTCGCTTGGTTTAAAAATACATCCCCGTTACTAAGCCTAATATCTTAGATTCGTATTGCTAATGTAGATTATTTAATACAATCGTAAAATTAAATTAAATTATTCAAAAACGCCAGTCCAAAGCCTGTGAAAGTGTGATGGAAAGATGGAATCATAATTTTCGGTCATTGAACTGACGTACCTAGTGACTACACTTGCAGTGCTTAGCCAGCTGATGGCGGGCGAACTGGTGTGCGCTGGTGTGCGCTCGCCGCTATAAACATTGCTATGAGTGTGTGCGTAGAGAATAGTATGCTCAAACGTTTTACGTTTAGTCAGGACAACTATTTTATATTATGTGATTTGGTTTGGTTTAACTAAATTAAATTACAGATGTTATTTTAGTTTTATAATTTAATATTCTAATTGGCGTGTCTGAGGTCTTGCGTTTATTCCGTTACATGTTGTATAAGGTCTTACTTTAATAATCCAAAATATTTTAAAACTAGGCTCTATGAATGGTATAGAATTCATTACAAACATCAAATTAATCAAGTATGTGTTTTACTGATATTAAAAAAATAAAAAAAAAATAGTTTACTAATAATAAATTTACTGGCTCTGTATTATTTTCAACATCCATCCACGGCGGTTACTACGTAGGTAGTACTATGTTCATTGAAGGCGGGTGGCGGCGCCAGCGCTTAGCGGTAAGCGCGCGATATTATGAATGTATTGAATGATCGTAACCGAAAATCAAGCGCTCTGTTGCCACTCGTCGCCGCACGCGCCGCCCATTCGCGCCGTTGCCGCTCTTCGTTACACGTGACGCAGGGCGGCGCGGGGCGGCACGGCGGGCGCGCGGCGCGGCGGCAACATCTTTGTAGTTGTATCTGAGTTCGCGCACGGCACGAGTCACGCACGACGCTGAAATCGGTAAAATGCGCCACGGGAGAAGACCAGACCTGCATACCATTCTCGGAGCTGTGAATTATGTCTATGTGTGTGAATTATGACTAGTGACAGTGAAACTCTAGTGCGCGTACAAAGGCATGTTGTACGGCGTGCCAGCCTCTGTATCCAACAGCAGGGTGGATATGTCCAACAATTTGTGTAGATAAAAAAACTATTATTAGGTAAGTGTGTACATTTCAAATCATAGTAAATAAGACTGATTCAAACTTCTAAACATGCCAAGTTATTGTTACGGTACCTAATTTGAAAGCGTAGATACGTAACCTATGTGTAAGTACCTACTATGCAAGCAAACCTGCAAAATCGGCAGTCCTAACGGGGCTTACAAAGTAGGTACCTGCGTAGTAATGTAATACGATAGGTAGGTAATTAACCCTTTCGCGTTTAAATTAAATTATTCCAGTCCAAAGCCTGATAAAATGTGATGGGAAATTAGAATCACATAGTAGTTGCAGTAGATTAATCGTTAGAATGTCTTAATTTATGAATTAAGTAGGCATTAGACCGGGCGGCGACGCGATGCGTGTGTGTGTGAGGTACTGTAGCCGAGCCGCCAGTCATGTGATCGAGTTCATGACCTTAGTTCCATTCACAATCATAGAGGAATGAAGGTTTTATGCAAACGGAAACATCAATTATTTTAATTAATTTTGAAAACGTATAAAAATATGTTGATATTTTTTTAATATTTTTTTGCTAAAAAGAGTCTTTGTAACCTATAGATTTACCACCTAAAATATTTTGGATTATTAAAATAAGACCTTATATAGGTACTTAGGGTAAGTAAAAAAAAAAAAAAGAATTTCTCATAGAACAAAAGTTGTTTAATTTATATAATCACCCCCTAAAGTTTATACACAAGTTTATGATTATATCTAAATTAATATTGTCAGACAAGGCAACAACCCTACCCCTTAAAAATCCGTTTATAATTTAAATTACTTATAACTTTCGAATAACGCGGAATTAGATTGTGATTTTAATACTATCGATAAAGGCATATTTAAGGAATAGTTTAGTCTAGATATCATAATCTAATACGCCATTATTGTGTAGAAAAAAAATGAGAAAGATAAATGTGATAACTCTACATTTATTGAAAGTAAATCGACGAAAACTTGTGTAAAAAAATGGAGTATTATATGTATAATTATTATCCATATTATGGAATATCACACCTGTGTATCACACAAAGTAAAACTATCAAGATTGATCATCATTATGTTCTGTGATATATACAGGCAGGTACTTAATAACAATATATTAGAATTACTAAATAACCTATCAACGATGGTGATTATGAAATAATTAATTAAATAAAGGTGAGTGTCCTAAAAGGTGACTAAGAGATTATGTCATGAGGGTGGGCAGCATCCTATGCCAAGAACAACATATTGCGATCACCAATTCGCCTTTAAAGCCTGGTGATTATAGCCAACCAACTTCTTCAACTTCAAAAGCGATGACACGTATAATTGAACAATCGCATGGGTTTTCAATTTTCCGGTAGTTTCAATTAAGTGAACAGTCGGTAAGAGTGAGATAAGAGAAAAGCCACTTTTACATACACATGTCGTTTTCAACTTTTCCCCCACAAAATATCTCCCAAATCGTGGGAGGTACAATACAAACAAATATGTCACATGCACACACCCAAATCCGTGTAGCTGTCATTCAGTCATTCCGTGCGGGAATCGAACCCGTAACACGTAGCGCAGATAGCCAATCGATTAGCCATAGCCACTGTGCGAATGGTGCTGTTAAAACTTTAAAAATGTTTTGCGGGCCAATCCCGCGATCTTAAACCGAACAAATCCGCATAACACTAAAAACTAGTAAAACCTATAAACGTTTTGGCAACTCATAATTAGTCAGAAAAATATAAACCATCGTTACCAGACAGGTAGGTATGCGATGGACTGGCAACAAATCACGTCCCAAAATAGCAATTTTATCAACTTTTGATTCATCATGTCTGTGTTATTGGGGTTATTCTTGGGTTTTATGGCAATGCAATCATTGTGTTTCTGTTAGGGATAATAAGGTCGGTATGTTAGGACATTAGGTATAAGCGCCTTATTGTCGCGCTAATTTTCCGTTTTCATTCTAGACGTCGACAAACGATAAGTGTCTTAGTTACGTATAATTAATACATACTTAGTACAATACAACTATGTAATAAAATTTTCATTTCATTTCAGGTACTGTTATGGTGTATTGTAACTGATCAATGATAATACCTAGAATAAATGGCTAAAATGGGAACTTTGGGAGGCATCGTGTCGTTTGAAAAAAATGACACAGCATTCCTGATAGAATACGACACCGGAGAACAAGCTCAGCTTGAAATTCTAAATAGCCATGTGTTCAAATATTACATGTCTCCAACAGGAAATTTTCTTCACTACCCGATACCTAACAATCCTGAAGATAAGGCTAGAATAAACGTAAAAGAAGTTACAGATTACGACACAGAACCATTTGAGTACTCCGTTCTCGAAAGTACAGAACAATGCTACAATGTTTACACGAATAAAATTACGATACGGTTCGATAAGAAGAGCGGCACTATGAGCGTACGCGACGTGAGAACAAACAAAGATGTAATGAAAGAATCGGCGCCATTGTCTTACGCCCATAACAAAGTTAAACAGACATTACATCAACATGAAGACGAGTATTTCTTCGGCGGGGGAATGCAGAACGGTAGATTTTCTCATAAAGGAGAAGAAATACATATTGTCAATTCAAATAATTGGGTAGATGGCGGAGTAACGTCACCCTGTCCGTTCTACTGGTCGACGTACGGCTACGCAGTTTTAAGAAATACTTGGCAACCAGGCGCCTATGATTTTGGTGCAAAACATTCGGATATTGTCGCAACTGTTCACCAAGGAGAGGATTTTGACGCGTTTTTCTTTATCAACGCCCATCCAAAAGATATCTTGACCGACTATTACGAATTAACTGGGCAACCGATCTTAATGCCCGAATACGCATTTTACGAATCTCATTTGAACGCGTTTAATCGCGACTATTGGGTGAAAGTAGGACAAGACAAGTCAGGTGCAATTTTATTTGAAGACGGATTTTATTACAAGTGTTATCAGCCCAAAGACATGAACGGTAAAGAAGGTATTTTGGAATCATTGAATGGAGAGAAAAATAATTACCAATTTTCAGCTAGAGCTATGATAGATAGATACCAAAAATATGACATGCCGCTGGGCTGGTTCGTTCCCAACGACGGTTACGGTTGTGGCTACGGACAATCAGACTCATTAGAAGGCGACATTGAAAATTTGAAGGCGTTTGCTGATTATGCTAGAGGAAAGGGGGTCGAAGTTGCACTTTGGACAGAGTCGAACTTGGAACCAGAAAATCCTGAAAAGCCGAAAAAAGGAGACCGTGATTTAGGGAAGGAAGTAGGCGTAGCCGGTATCGTGGCGCTTAAATGTGACGTTGCTTGGATCGGATCGGGGTATTCCTTTGGTCTCAGTGCCGTTGAGAATGCAACTAATATATTCGTAAAGGCTGCAAAACATAAGGCTCGAACAATGATTATAATGGTCGACGGCTGGGCCGGAACTCAAAGATATGCAGCAATATGGAGTGGCGATCAAACAGGGGGTAAATGGGAATATATCCGGTTTCATATACCCACGTATATTGGCGCTGGCCTTTCTGGAATTCCTATTGTTGGGTCCGATATGGACGGCATATACGGAGGACTCGGTAAAGAAGTGAATATACGAGATTATCAATGGAAGGCCTTCACACCGCTCCAACTTAATATGGATGGTTGGGGCAAAGTGATGAAAACTCCTTTCAGCTTCGATAACGAAGCGAAACGTATTAACAGAGCGTATTTAAAATTGAAATCAATGTTAATGCCTTACAACTATACGATAGCTCATAAATCTGTAGATGGATTACCTATGATAAGGGCGATGTTTCTAGAATTCCCTACAGAGAATTGCGCTTATACGAAGGATTCCCAATATCAGTATATGTGGGGGCCTTACGTATTAGTTGCTCCTGTATATAAAGAAAAAGATGCCAGAACTGATTGGGTTCGTAATGGCGTTTACTTGCCCGATCCAAATCAAGTATGGATTGACATGTTGACAGGAGAAAAATACCAAGGTGGTAAAATATGGAATCACTTGAAAACACCGTTATGGAAAACTCCTGTTTTTATAAAAGATGGTGCTGTAATCCCTATGACTAATCAGAACAACAATCCTAATGAAATAGATAGAAGTGTAAGGATTTTCAATATTTATCCCAATGGAGAAACAAACTTCGAAGTTTATGAAGATGATGGCATATCTTCTGATTATAACAAGGGTCATCACGCTAAAACTAAAATTACAGTTGTCGGACCGGAATCTAATGAGAATGGCAATTTATTTATTCAAGTACACAAAACTACAGGATTTTATAAAAATATTGAAAAAGAAAGATCAACCATCTTAAGAATAATGGCTTCCAAACAAATTGAACATATAAAAGCAGCTGTAAATGACGAAGCAATACGCTTATCTAAAGTTAAAACTGAAGGAGAATTTATAGTGACAGAAAACGCTTATTATTTCAAAGAGGACTTCGTAATAAACCCTTACCTTAAAGATTTCGGTGGGGATGCGCTAAAACAAGCATTTTTACTTGTAAAAGTTCATAAAACATGTGTTACTTCAAGCGATATTCATATAAAAATCAAAGGTTTTGAGAATAAGGGTAAAATATTTGGAAGCAAGACAAGTTTCAATCCCGCATTACATGTACCATCCGGCTTAACAGTACGAGACGAAGATATATACCCAACATCTATTACCTTACGCTGGGACCCTTTGAAAGACGTTTGCGTCGAAATCGAAAGAGACGGGACAATATTCACAAACATTTTTGATTCAAAATTTACATTTGAAGATTTTGAATATGATTCTGAACATAAATTCAGAATTCGTTCAGCTAACGACGAAGGCGTGTCAAAATGGAGTTACTTTATAGTCGTATCGACGAAAGAAGATCCTCAGAAACATGCAGTGAAAGACGTTAAAGTGGTTTGTAATATTCCGTGTCAACCATGTCAAGAAGTGTGTAAGCTTACTGATGGTGACGCGTCATCTCTGTGGCACACTCATTGGGCTAAACCAGATCAAGCTGACCCACAGAAAGGAAAAGTAATAACACTAAACTTCGATTTAGGAGATACCTATGATATTGATAGAATAGAATATACACCACGGGAAGATGCAGGTAATGGTACAATTTTGCAGATGCAATATAGATATTCCATAGACAACAAAGTTTGGACTCCAATGTCTAGTAAGATTAATTTGGAGCATGATGAAACCGTGAAAAATATTATACTTCGTGGAATTAAAATGAGATATGTAGAACTTAATATTTTGGATACTATTGGTGGTTTTGGTTCCGGTAAACATATTATTTTTTATAAGAAAGTTTAAGTGATGAAAAGGCTTCATTTACATATCTAATTATTAGTTATATAAAAATCACAAAAACGAGTACGTAATATTTTTAACACGCTTTTATTAGCTTTACTTGTAACTAACTAACTATGTAAGAAAATCTTGGAAGTTAAATTTGACCCACTTCCCGGTTTCCGATTAAGCTGAAATTTTGCATACACATTCAGTTTGGATGACTAAAGAGTGTTCTGTAGTTTTTTTTAACTATAATATTTTTTTTATTATATAAAGAGTATTCTATGTAGGTAATATTTTGAGACTTTAATTTTAATTAATTTGCCATTGAAATGTAAATGACACAGGTGTCCTATCTTTTTGATAAACAACACACTTCGACTTTAGTAGGTCAAACAATACAAATGTATTTTAAATATTTACAAATAAAATGTGTCAATATTTTTTTCACAGTACCTATGACTAACATAATTATTTTTCACTATAATTGAATATTTTTGTACACTCTGAACTAAGGTATTTGTTAACATAATAATATATGTAAAAAATGGCTATACCAATGCTTTATTTTTTATAAATATTTAAGTGCTTTAAAAAAATTAAAAGTATTATGACTGTATTCAAATGATTTATAATATATTATTTATTCACAATAAAATTTTACAAACAAGTGCTTATATCTGATTTCGTGCTTCAATAAATTAGATTATCAAAAAAACTAGATTAAGTTTGTAAATCTTCAGCATTTCTTATAGCTATAATCGTACATACAGATGACCTGGCATCAAAAACACAACTTATCGACAGATCTTCTAAAACACAGCTGTACTCATGATCTGCATACCTATTTCTCACATATTGGGACCTTGGATCTTCTGATAGCAACGATTCTATGTTAGCTTTGAAAGCCTGCGCTCTATCACCTATTAGGTCAATCAATCTGGCAAGGGCATCATCAGTGAATCGCACGTCATAGGTCTGCGAAGGAGGGTTAGAAATCCATGGAGCTACTCTTATTCCATCATGGGTCATATTGGTGATATGGGCTGATTGAGGGGGGGTGTATCTTTCTTGGCCGTCGGGAGCCCCTCTCTCGGTGTCGGACCTTTCGTTTGACGTTGTTCGGTAATTTCCACCCCTTAGTTCGCCGTTTGACGGAGTTTCGGGCGAAGGTGATATTGGAGTGATGTTATTGCTTGGCTGTTCCGGTGACGGTTCTTCGAAAGGCGAATGGGATTGAGGGCTGGACGTGTCTATTCTCATTGGGTTTGTTACCCGCGGGCTGTTACTGGAAATCAATAGATAGGATTGCTTTTTTAACAGTGTTACAATGAAAAAATGTAACAATAATATGTCTACATCTATGTAATAAATTATAATGAACTTACTGATAATGCATTTTGTACTTGACTAACTTTTCTAAATCTTCTGTTATACATTCTAAACTATAGCAGAGATTTTCAAGTGTAATAATATCAGGATTTCACTTTTTTAAACTCCAGGGAATAGCAATTTAACTGCCATAATATTATGGAGTCAGTATTATCCTTTAGGTACTTTTACCTAGGACAGGTTTAAGTTAATCTAATAGCTCATTAACTGGACTTGTTTCTAGTCAGGCAACTGTTATTATGTGTTCATGAAAAGTTATGCACACACAGAATTTTAGGTGTTGTTTGCATGTTTATCTCTTGTACATTACTCATGCCACTCAATTTTGTACCCACCTCCTTGCATCATAAGCTTCATCATCAATTGGCAGATTAGCTAGCGTCTCCACAACATCACTGATGCCTTCGGTTGGAGGCCTGACAAGTGAAGACATGGAGGTATCCCTGAAGGCAGGTGCAGGGTAGTCATACTGAGGTATGTATGGCTTGATGTCCAACACTGGTGTAGCATTCACCATGTCCACACCCAAGAAGTTTATTCTGTTTCCTATTTTTGTGGAAATAATACATTCTTGGATTATAACTTTCAGGAAATGTTAATGTGGTGATGATTTTACTGATTTCACTGGGAACTGAACTGAAACTTGGAGTGTAGCTTATTTTAATAATTTGGTATTACAGTAGTTATTAGTCCTATGAATGTACTTTAAGCAAATGAAACCAAGATGCACATACCTTCAATACTCTGTATTTTGACAAGTGATAGCCCTATAGGACACGGTCGGTGCGGTGACCTGGTAGAGAACACTCCCCGCCGCTCTCCACCAAGCCTAGGGGGCGCCACTTTGGCTGGGGAATTAGTGCTCTCTGTCATATGAAAATGGAATATTATCCTGAAATTAAATGGCATACTTACTTGTTAAATATTATTGCTTTATTTTAATAATGGTGAGTATATCTCGCATCTGCCTAATTCGTAAAGAACTACAGGTGTGAAGGATCACTAAAACATTATACTATAGAACAAAAATGCTTACCATATATGTGAAAACTCCTCCAGCCCAATTAATGCATGTTCTGGATTATTAAACACGCTAGTATTTATAACAACAGCACCCTTAGAATTGGCCATCACAGTGGGCTGGCGTGGAACACCCCTTTTGTTCTGGAATGATGTCTCAATCATTCCGATCGGTTTGTAGGTAATGCCTTCCGGATCAATCAATACATCTCCACCAGTGTGGTTTGATGTTATCGTTGTTGCTATAAAGATTGTAAGATCAGATTTGTAGTTTGAAATTCTATGGCAAATTAGTCAAAGGTTTTAAAGCTTTTGGTAAATAGAATTGTGTTAAACCAAGTTTAAAATCAATCAGTCAAACTAAAATCGATTACATTCCTAGAAATAATTTATGCTCCATAAATGCATGGAGGCGTAAAATGAAAATGATGTAAATCATTCTGGTATAGTGTTACCTATATCGGCGCAATTTGCACAACGGAGCACGCTCAGATGACTTCTTATGTACTTAATTTCTTTTATATGGTCTTGCTTTATAGAAAATAGCTGCTGCCTGAAATAAAAATTATCATTTTACATGGTACAGTAGTACGAATCATAAAGGAATGAACACCTCAATAAATAAAATATCGGTGACCTACCGTAAGTTCTTGATTTCTGTTCTAGCTAGAGCAATTTGATTACGATAGTACTCTATGTTATCGGTCATTTTATACAGAAAATTGTTAATAATTTACACAAAAACTGGGAACCAAAGACTACAATAGTATACTGGGAACCAATTCCCAAAATCTAACCTGACTAGACACTTAGACAGAGACCGTTGACACCATGTTGACACTGACAGCTTTACTTTACCTCTCCTCGGCTTACGCCTCGGCCACCTCCTCGGCCCAATCAGATTTCTGAACTCTAAAGTATTGTCTATGATTACTGTCAAAGTACAGTTTATATTTCATATTTGTAGCATTTTATTTTGATATAGAAAGAGATATTACGATATAATTTATTAAGATTGTTGAAAAATCGACATTAGAGCAATGCCTGAGATGTAATTTTTAAATCTATTATTCGATATAGTTCTATCTCAACTTAGCTGAATCAAAGACCTAGCTCTGCGATCGTCTGCGATGTAATGAGGTGCGTAGGTGCATTTAAAAGTTTACGAAAACGATAATGCTAAAATGTTTAATTATTCAATTCTCAGCAGCGCTGTTAGCCCCGATTCGTTCGGCTCGGTTCGGCTCCACCGAACGCAAGGTCTTCGAGGAGATCATGAAGGCTGGTCTGTTTAGCTTGGCCGAACCTATGAGACGAGACTGAATAATATAATTTATTTCCTTTGATTTGCTAAATATGGACGTCCTATGACCACCAAAAGAATAAGTACACCAGGAATATCGCAGGTACGGGAAATAACACGGAGCATGCCAGGTTTCCTCTGGCGGTCAATATTTCTGATGATACTTACTAGGTACCTCAGATGGGTACAGTGAGGGTACGGGCGCAGGCGGCGCGGGTGACGGTAGCTACGCCTACGTCAGGGATATTTTGTAAGATAACCCTCAGTCAGATTATTCCCTTTTTTTCAAGACACCCACAAATGGAGATGGAGTGACCGAGAAGAGGTAAGCGTAAGTACCTCATTCTGAAGACCCCTATTTCCTCTCAAGCTAAAACCAGCAGTAAAGTAAGAACTTCTCAAGATTTTGTTTGAAGCTCCTCACCGATTTTTACTGATTCGTCATATGACCATTTATTAATATACTTGGTTGGCTCCCAGTCTAACCAGATGTAGCTGATTATTAGTATTTCTCAACCTAGTACCCTACAGTTAAAGTGGTTGTTGTCAGACTTTTTGGGCTGGTGCTGATTGTGTAACGACTGGCTTAAATAGGTACCTAACTTACACACACAGTGTCTTTTGCTATTCTAGATGTTATGGCTTATTTGCCCAAACAAGATCATTCTCTTTGAAAGGTACCTTCATGATTTTTTTAGTCAATTTTCGAACGCGTCAATGTTTTTTCCCGGATTCTTGGCTTCTTAGTGATGTGCTTTGGTTGACTCTTGATAAATTTAATTGATTTGATTACTATTCTTTAAAAATCTTTATTAATTCAATGCAGTGGGCATTTTTAGTAGATAAATGTTGAAACTAGTTTCGAAGTAGGTATAAGTATTTATATTTATTCGTTAATTCCATTTTTAGGCTAAAAAGAAGACACTGTTCTTAATTTTTACATGATTTTCAGTTTGCTCTCAATCATTTTGTTTATGATATTATTCATTTCCGTACAAAAGAAACCGAGAAATAATTTATAAAAAAAAAAACAATTTGATAAAATCGAAAACTTGTCGATAAACGCAAATATTTGTTTGCACATCACTCACTATTGCGGTTTGCCATTTGCCGCACACGTGCTGAGATTTTGTGATATTTTTACCAAATTATTTTACTTTGCAGCGTTAGCGGGACATCGCAAAAGATCTCCTGTAAACAGATATTGTTTGCAAACATCCAATCATCACTGCATTTAGGTTGTGAGTATCTTATTGAAATTATTTTGACGTGCTGGGGTGGGGCAAAATGTCTCTAGAAAAAGACCGCCACGTGTCCTATATTTTAATTTTTCTCTATTTTAGGTTTATTTTTAGACTTATATAGTGTTGGAGAATAGTTTATTAGAGATTCGAGAGTTTTGAGAGTATATTTTTCAATTTAAACTTTGGTAGTTGTAGTCTATGTTCGGCGTAATTATTTTGTTTTCACATGATCGATTATTTTTGGGCGCCGGGTTTTTTTGCCTATGCCGCGATACTTGTCGCTACCGCTGTATAAATCAATAACATAATAATATTAAAATGTTAACTACTACTCATTTAGCATTGAGAATCACAAATTTCTTGATGTTTAGTCTAATTTATTTCCTATAACCCTCAAATGTGCATCTTTTTTGTGTAGGTACCAATATCTATGTATTTTCCATAAGTATTTTATAAATTGTCTGTTCTACACAACCCTGGATGTAAGTAGTATATACCTAGTAACTTTATTTATAAAGTATATTTACATCTAGGTAGATACACCTAGGTACCTAAAATATTATCAAGGAAGTATTATTATCAGTAGGTAGGTTGGCAAAATGATAATATTACTGCAAATACCCTACATGGATTATCCATAACTGGATTTAAATTCATAATAATTTATTTATGGCTATTAAAAGACAAAACCCAGCCAACAAGTTTACTTATTTTATCCAAATTCTCCAAATATTGACACTCTGGATATTCACAAACCCCTTATGGTATCTCTTACTAAGTAGTTAGGTTGCGGAACTCATAATCGTCATAGTCTAAAGATTAAAAACAACTTATTATTTATTATAAGAATAATAATAATAATTGTCCAAAATCCTGTACCTACTATTCATTTAGTTAATCTTTTTTTAAATTTATTGTACCTTTTTATTTTGCATATAACAAAACATTGTTTGATTATTTTGTTACGTCTGTATACAGATCATGGGTAGTATGCACTCTTTTCAAGACTTAGTTGCTGTGTAGTGATATCATGCCAACACTAAACAAAACCCTTTAGAAAACACTCGTAGCATAATGATATCCCTCTAGCAGCTGTCAAAATGGAAACGGTGTCTGAACATCATACCTTTGCCAACTTAAACTGCATTTCAAGAATTGTCAAAAAGTGCATAAAATCCTACGATATGAGAGAGGTTTATTAATCAGTATCTGTTTCAACCTGTAGCTATAGTTTGAAAGTCTTTATTTATGGTTATAATGAACATGCCATTACCATACAACACGTCTGTATATAAAATCCAACTTTTAATAACAGCAGCTCTGACTCAACACTCATTATCTAATATTGAGACAAAGAATGTTGTTGCATCCTTTTCATTATGTATTTAAAATATTTAAATGCCGAATGAAACAGTCTTGATGATACCTAGTTTACCCATTGAAGTATGTACACAATGAAAGTGACTCCTGCACTATCAACACTATATATGAGTTAACTAGGTATAGGTAACATTGTTAACTGCATTGCAACAAAAGCTAATTCCAAGTGGCTTCTTTTTCTGTTGTTGGCATGCCTTCATTTTGTTGTTACATTTTGTTCCTATTGGAATTGCTCATTCTGCGTGCACCAGACTGTTAAGTGTTAATACTAAAGTTTGTGTATGTTGTGTTACTGTTATTGCTAGCCTGCATCATCCCACTGCTGGGCAAAGGCCTCCCCTCATGATTTCCAAACTATTTATGTATGTTGTGTCACTTATAAAAGTGGTGTTTAAAATATTGTTCTGTAAGTTGTAATGTAAAGCTTTCATTCTAAGAATTGTATCTTGAATGAACTCATTGTCAATTTTTTGAAAAAAATATAGGAATATAGGGATTTTAGAGTGAAATAAAAATTTAATGCTACTTATAAATCCTACATTGTTGGGAGTTTTATGTCCAGCCGTGGACAATGGTAAACTAGGTAGAAATATAGCTAGCTTGTGTTGCAGTTATAAAGTGGCTTTCAATCATAGAATATTTATGATTAATTTTATTACCAAAAATAACACCAATTATGTTACCATTTACAGATTTACCCCATTATTTACTAGTCATTAAAAAACTAACTTCATCTTATAATAGATAGGTAATTATCGACTACATTATAAATGCAGATAAAGACAACATGTGTGTAATTTTGTATTTCTTCTCATTCGCCTGTAGCTAACTATAAACAAATTTTCAATGTGAATTCAATTCCAATGATAATTCATTAAAATCCGCTGATTCCCCTCAAAATTAGACGAATATGGCGCTAGTCAAGCTGCATTCTGTCAAGTCAAAATACCAATTACCCATCCATCGGAGTTATTTTGGAAACCAATTTTATTTATTACTCCCACTAAAGTAAGCTATCATACAAACGTTAATAAAATATACCAAGCCTTATAAAAATATATATACCTGAAATTAAACAGATAATTTTTTTACAACAGGTATTGCAAAAATATGCACCCAATCTTGAAATTCTAAAGACTATCGAAAAAAGATGCACATTTATTTTCGTGCTAGGTAACCAACCGAATTTTTTTTTTCATATTCTTCATAGACCATAAAAAGTCAAGTTTTTTAGGGTTCCACAGTAGAATCAAGGAACTAATTTTTATTTCTAAATACACCACCTAATTCTTAGTTATTATTATCCTCCTTTATTCATTTATAAAACATACCAATATACATTTTTTTATTATCTTTATTATTATTTACAGCTATTGTCAATCCACTGCATAATAATAAGTCTCCTTCCTTTTACCCTGTTTTTCCTCGTTTTGTGCTAACCATAGTAATTCAAACAAATAAAAACTGAATTGTACAATGCATAATTTTCGCGTGAATTAAAAATAATATATTGCACCTTATAAGTTTTAACATAAGCGAATAATGGGGGTCACTAAGGGTTGAGCCCCATCGGGTTCAGCGCTTATTGTAAAATTGTCAGCCACATACAAGGTCAGGCCATACAAAACAGGGTGTTAGTATTTTAGCAAAGGTATAAGTGTAACTCCAAATCAGGACTACCGATTATTCTTCTGTCGTATCGACTGAGCAGTAAAGGAATTTCAATAGAAATCCCAGTTTAAAAACTCATCTACACTAATATTATAAAGAGAAAATATTTGTATTTTTGTTTGTAATGAATAAACTCAAATACTAATGGACCGATTTTAAAAATTCTGCCACCAGTATAATGCTATGTTATCACTGAGAAACATAGTCTATATTTTATGATTCTGTCAATAATATCGAACCAAAGTTGAAAGTTCGTCACTTTGGTTGACGAGTGATGCAGTCACTGGCGTAGAATCATGGCAGTTGTGGCATTGGCAAAGGTATTTTTGGCCAAGCAATGCCAGCCAGTAACCTGTCTAAGCTCAACAGGTTGACTTATTCAACTTTTATTTGTACTGAAAGGATTTCTCGTTTTATACAAATGTCTGTTTAGGGTCAAATGCTGAAAATAAACTTGACCGGCATGACACTGTCTGTTATCATCACATAGAAAAGTGATATGGGTACAGTCAACATAAAAAATTAGTGCTGATCAGACTAATTTCAAAATGGCTGAACTGTTCACTAAAGTTACACATGTGCAGACAAATAATAAGAAGACTCCAAACAGGGCCCAATCGTCTTGTGAAATACCGAAAAGCACGTCCAGGCTCCAGAGTCCAGATCGATCGCGCGTCTTGCGTGGTAGCTTCACGAGACTGGTCTGTCTGGATGAGAACATTGACCTCAGCTATCTAATGTTAATGCCTTACATTTACCCTAAAGTAGACAATAATTTTATCTATAGGGGTCAATTTTAGACACAAAATGTATCCTATGGTACGGAGACTATACCCTTTTCTATGGTGAAAGAATTTTCAAAATCGGTTTTGTAGTTTCTTCTAACAAACAAACGTTACTGCTTTATAATTAATATTAGGTGTAGCTTTTAAATATTTGAATACTTGCTGTGCGAACTAAATGGACATTCATCACGAACTGTGCATTTTGCAGCTCACTTTCGACAAGACTAATGAATGGTGTGATATCTATGGATATAAATTGTATGAGGGCGGACAATTGGATTTGGACCATCAGGGGGCGTGCCCCCGTGGCCCACCTTGAATCCGCCCTTGATAGTATCACAGTCTGGCTTATTTTGGATATTATTTAAGACTGGTAGGTAATAAGTAGCACGTCGGGCATGAAATCATTGTGAGGTTAGTTCAGGTTACGCACCTAACCTCGTTTTTGGGAGGTGTTTGTCTAAAAGTGGACTGTGAGAGTGATAGGCCGAGTTGATTGATTGTACTTAAATCTATAACGTTATCACGGCAATCGACGTGTCGTTGAACTCGAGAACCGTAGTCAATATTACCTTAGATAAAATGGTGCACTTCTGCCATTTTGCGAATGACGTCATAAATACAAAGCTGTTTTTTTGATGTGTACTTGTAACAGATCATTGGAACATAGTGTTGCTATCAGTATTACTCAGTACAGTGATGTTGAGTTCAAGTATTGTTTCTAGGTCTGCCAGTTTCTTATGTAGATACATATGTATAAGAAACGTTTGAGTTGAGCTTTATTTGTATTAGGTCCTAATAGCCTTTCCGTAAAAACGATTTGATAGAATAGCATAGAAAAAAATATTTGCTTTGCTTGCTTTTGATTTCTATGAGAATCCGAATTACATACATGGCTACGTCTTCAATTACCATCATAATAATAAAAATTCGGTCCACTCTCAGTTCACTCTGGCGCTCCTGGTTAGCAGACTACACACACCATCGAGAACTTTTTGAAGCCCTCTCAGGTGTGCAGGTTGAATTCGAAAAGTTAGTTACCATCATCGATCGTAAATTCGTAACGCAATACCTCAAGGCTCTCAAGTCTTCAACCAAGCCAGCTTGGTAAAACTAGGTGCGGAAAGAGAAGAACAGTGTTGTGACGCAACTCGGAAAAGGCCTATGTCAAGACAAGGACGGCGATAGGCTGAGTTGATTGGTATGGTCAAAATATAAAAACAATAAATAAGTGAATAATATTGGCCATGAATCCTAAATTATTGTTTAAAGACAGAGTGAATCAAACATAAAAATAACTAGATAAATATGTATAAACACGGCACTGCACGGGATCGCGGGAGGGAAGTAGTTCCGGTTAGAATGGAGTGGCGAAGGGGTGGGGTAAAAGCACACTGCGGCCGGGGTGTGGGGTAGGTTATAAATTCAGGTTACCATCTCGCGCCGGCACAGCCGCGCGAACCGGCACTGAGAGATGACCTCCTTCAGAAAAATACGTAGAAATAATTAATAATGATAATTATTATTTAAAAAAATGTATTTAATTTGAAAATCGATGTTTTTCACCATTTATACGTTTTCTCAACATTTTTGAAATGTTTTTCACTGATCTCAAACTTTTTGCATTATTTATTTAATTTTATTAAAACGGTATTATCATTTTATATATTTTATTACGGGTTAATAAATAATAATTACTCCAATAAATAAAATAAAATATTATATTAATAATACAAAAAAAAAATGCCAGTCATATTTGATAAGCTTTTCGAGAAATGCGTAATTAAATTTTTCAGATAAGAAAAATGACATTATTGTTTTCTCACCTACATAACTTGACGTGTATATTTAAATATGGTGATATTATTAAGAGGTTTTATACTTTTGTATGTTTATTAACGAAGGGCAATAAATTGTAGCTGGTTTAATATGGTTAAGCAATAAAAGAAAAAAATTCGTGGTCAGCATTAACGCCTGATGGCCCCACATTTACAACGGGTGACTAACGGCATAACACCGAAAGTGTCCCTCACTCACCCCTTGTCCGCTTGTAGTACTCCAATCGCATCAGTCGCATTATCAACCCCTTTGTAACTTATTTATTTTTAAAACGCTTTTATTAACTTCACTTGTAACTAACTATATGTAAAAAATCTTGGAAGTTAAATTTGACCCACTTCTCGGTTTCCGATTGAGTTGAAATTTTGCATACACGATTAGTTTGGATGACAAAAGCGTTTTCTTTAGTTTTTTTTAAACTATAATATTATTATCGTGGCAGTCAATGGAACAGTTATAATTTAGGAATGGATATATTTAATTTATTTCAGTACGAACAAACACTGCACCTAATTTCTTAAGGCAGTACCCCGACCAAAACGCCGTTTTATATCGCTATCTACTCCGTAATTATACCATTTACAAATAAATAAAAAATACAGTCTTAAAGTTCAAGATCTCTACTTCAAATCCAACGTTTCAAATATATTTTTTAAGTAGATTATACTATAGTAATTGGCGATTATAAAACACCTAAATCAGAATTTAAACCTTCATCTTCTTCGGAACTTGAAGCTTAATTTATTTTTGATTTGCAGCAATAGATAAATAATTTTTTTATTTATAAGTCCAACGTTTAACATAAAAAAAAAAAGTCATTTTTCAATTTTTCCTTGAATTTAAACGTAAATCTGTGCCAATTTTCAGTTGATGGGTCGTGTTCGGGCGACGGGCGGCAGTCTGCCGCTGGCTCTCGGACGTGATACCCGTGTCGATCGAGGCTATCGCGTTCGATTTATAAATTCAGAATTTATTTTGCTCTCTAGACACAATATTGTGTAGAGGGGGCAACCTATATAACTTGCCTCAGTAGTATGGCATGTACTTTATAAACATATTTTGATTTTTTTTGAGTACATATTTGAAATATTATTATTTTAGTAAAATCAGATATAGATAGAGTCTCCTGATCTGTCACTTTATCTGTCAAGTCAATACAAATTGTGTTTCATCTTCTAAAATATACTTTGTCTAAAAATATAGAGACCATCTTTTTGATGTTTTCTATAAACATAAATTCAAATTTAGTATGTGACCACGTGACTGAATGTTTGAAAGCTCTAAACTATGGGACGGAGTCCCATCATGTTGGTATTCAAACTTCATGTTTTGGTGAGATCTATGTGACCACGTGACTAAAACTTTGAAAGTTTATATCTCCCAAACTATGGGACGCAGTCCCATCATGTTGGTATTCAAACTTCATGTTTTGGTGAGGTCTATTAATATAAACCATGACCACGTGACTACGTGACCAAAATTCAGAGCTACCTTCTATTAATGAATTGATAATTTGTCATAATCAACATTTAAAATAGTAAATATAATAATAATTTGTTTAATTTAATTTACCATGTTTGCTAGAGAGATTTGATCCTTATGATTGACCCTATCGATTGGTGCCATAAAAGTACAGGATGCTATTTTTTCGGATTTTAGTCGGTTCGATTCCCCGGTGTGGCAAGCGTATTTTCAAAAATCTTTAAATGCAGTTTTATTTCTTTTTAAAAATAAAGGAATGTTTCCTTTGAGTAAAATTTGCTGTCTTCAGTATTTAGAGTACTTTTCCTCCAGGTACGCTTCGAAAATTCCACCCTGTATAATAATAAATACTATGTACCTAGCTTTATTTTAATACTTATCGATTATACTTTACATATAACTATTCACCAACACTGCTACCAAACAAAGATATGAAGTAAGTGTTTATTATTCCCATTTTTAATCGACTTCCAAAAAAGAAAGTTCTCAATTCGACTGTATGTTTTTTTTTGTATGTTTGTTACGCTATTACTCCGCCAATTGCATACCGATTTTGAAAATTATTTTTTTATTTCAAAGGGTACTCTCAAGATGACATTTAAATTTGTTGAAGATTTTATGAATAACTTCGGAGATATACAATGGAACTCTTGAATGAATAACAGCATGTCACTTGCGATTTCTGTAATCGCATGATTATGAATTTTATAAGCCACTCAAAATAGAAATATAAAATATACGATAAAAAATTGTATAGACCGACTTCAAAAAACTAAAAAGTATAATACATATAATTTTCTTAAAAAACTTATCAGCTTCTGAAGTCGTTGCCACTGCCAAGCTAGGTGCATTGAAGAATTTAAGAAAATTATTTACACTTTTTAGTATTTTGAAGTCGGTTTTTACTTTTTTTAATGCTAGGTATTAATATCTAATAATCGGGATATATTTATATGAGTGAATATTAAATGAATCAAGCAATCCTTCAAATAAAAGAGCAAGTTATAATTAGTTAATACCAAATCATCTAACAACTCGGCAAGTGTAATAGGCATTTTTTGCTCGGAAGCTCGTTGACGAAGCATAATTTTTTTATTTCCCTTTTTTATAAAATCATTCATCATTGTCGTGACTGTACCACTTTTATTGGTATTAATTTTCTAGTAGTAACTCTGTTACTATATAGACCTATTATAAGTGAAACAATGTACAAATATATATTTTACATTGCCACCTCTATTTATTATATAGTTTTTTAGTGTCTGGCGCGATGCTCGCGTTGACATGCTCCGAGCGGTTTCCGTAATATTACAGGGGGTCGCGCGGGTTGCGCGGGTGGAGGAAGCGAAATCGACAAATTCTTTTGCTATCTGGAGCACCTTAATCTTTGAAGTTCGTTTTCGTTGCTTATACTTATTTAATTATATTTCATTTATTTCAGTACGAACAAACACGACACCTAATATCTTAATCTTTAAGTTCGTTGTCATTGCTAATAATTAATTAGTTAGGGTACCTACGTTTTATTTAACTAACATTTCTCGCGGCCGCTCGGCTTTGTTACTAGAACTCGACCAAAGCATGTAGTTCGAGCCAGTGCACGACTAAATGATTTTATAATTTGTGACCTCTTCAATTCAAAGAATAATAAATAATGCGAAGAATTTCTAATTTCAAAACCTTCTAAGGATACTTCTATAGAATCACTAAAACTTTACGGCATCTTAAACCCGTCAATTGGCCGCAAAGTATACAATAAAAAATCTATTGTTTGTAGGCCCCGACGACCAGTTGCAGCTTAATGAATAAATGCCAAATTTAGCTTTTTTCATATTCGATTCAAATTCAGTTCAATTTCTTTGTTTCACATAAAATATGGGTTCGATACTCGAAAGTTCGAAAAAATGTGCTTACATTTTTTGAATTCATATAGGTGCACTAGACTGGCTAGGGAGAAACTTTAGGGTGGCAAAGGGACGGACCCTTTCTGACGTGGTACAAACGATATAAATTCAGATTGCATTAGATAATATAGCTTTGAGCTCCCGGTGGAACAATTTACGAGTAGCTCGAGGACTGCAAAAAGGTTCAAAATGTATCGCAAATATTTTTAAAGGTTTTATAGCGGAAGTACACAAATTTTAACGTCATCCCAAAATGTGATTCCGTGGTTTTCCTAAATGCTGCGGTCGTGCGGTGGATCCAGTCTAACCTAATTCAATCCGTGTATTTCCAATACCTCCTTATAAAGGATCTATAAATAGATAGAATAGGCTAGTTCCTACTAGACTTATAACATTAGGTGGCCAAATATTGGAATTCAGATGTCAGATGCTCCATGCGGGACCTCGAGCTCTAAGAGAGACTTTGCGGAAGGTTTTATCTAATGCGGGTGCCATCTGTGTCAATCCGGTACTGTACCCCTCAGTGGCGAAGAGTCCATACAACCCGATTCCCATCGGCTTCCCTTTAGAAATTTGTATAGACCATATATTTGCATAGACCAACGTAATATTATATTATTTACTCATCCAACTGACAAAAAAAAGGCTTGTTATTCAGTTAGGTCGAGCTCTTCCAGACATGACTATTTATAGATTACAAGAGACGGTATGGATTATTGTCTTGCAGCAATTTTTAGAGGGCATTTTTGGGACTGCTTCCCCTTTTAAAACTGTCACCCTTCGCCACTGGTACCCCTTATTATTTCAGCAAAATTTTAAACGTTTTCTCTTTGTTCCCAGCGCACCGTAGTTTTACATGGCAATGGTGTCTGAAGCGAAGGTGAACGGCGGCGAGATGGAGGCGACGAATGAGTTGCCTCCCGCGCTCGCTGAGAAGCCCGCAGGCTTGCCGCCCGGCAAGTACGCGCTCGTCGGGTGGGACATGGACACCACTGGACGGAGGCTGATTGATGAGGTACGTTAGTCTTTTCACCACACTGTGCGGAAGTAAAAGGAGGTAGTTACTTCTAGGTCGCCAATGAAAGACACGCAATCTCCTTTTACTTCTTCCAACATTAAAATCTGGCTTCTTTAATTCCATCTTTACAAGACGTCATAAGTATTTATTGTCGACATGCGCTATCGAGTACATACATGACGTCACGCAGATTATTATATTTGCAGAGCATAAATAAGACGTAAGACTTTGCCACGCTTCGAATCCATCAAAGCTACAATTCAATATTAAATGGTATATCAAATTCGTATAGCAACAGGTGTTTGGACACCCGAAAAGAGTTCAATGTGAATGATTCGAGGGGTTCAGTGTTATTAACCTACACTGCCCCATTGAGTTGACTTTTCTTTTTTAACCCCCGACAAAAAACGGGTGTTATAAGTTTGTAGTGTGTATCTGTTTGTGGCATTGTAGCTCCAAAACGGATAGACGGATTTCAAAGCAGTTTTTTTAAAATTGAAAGCTAGTTTAATCGGGAATCATCTTAGCTTGTTCATGAAAATCTGTTCAGCGGTTCAAAAGTTACAGCTCTTTTTAAAACGCTTTTATTAGCTTCACTTGTAACTATGTAAAAAAATCTTGGAAGTTAAATTTGACCCACTTCCCGGTTTCCGATTGAGCTGAAATTTTGCATACACGTTTAGTTTGGATGACAAAAGCGTTTTCTTTAGTTTTTTTTTTATAAACTTTAATATTTATTCTAGGTAGAGTCGGGTTTTTGCCGGTTAGGTTATTTTGTTTAGTGGCAGTCCGGACTTCCGGAGTTTGGTAATGTGCCTGGTATATGTCTATAGGCTTGCCCCCTGAGACATGGGACAATTCTTATCATTGGGTACAGATTTTTGTATTCTCTAGAATCTAGATTGTTAAAAATGTAGACAGTGTTGAATTTATTCCCTTACCAATTTTAATTCTAAAGAAAAATCTATCGATTTTTTTTGCCGTTTTTATAGATAATGGTACTGTCACGGAACCCTTCGTGAGAGAGTCCGACTCGACTTGGCCGGTTTTATTTAATATTTTGACGATGGCCTCGCAGACCACTTTGGATGCTTCCAAGGACCACCGGTTAAGAAGATCTAGATGGTTGATGGCTATTGAATCTATAATTATATGCAAATATAATAAGAATGTTTCCTATTGTTCTAGATATGCCAGATAGCTGCGTACACTCCGAAGCAATCGTACTCCCAGTACATAATGCCGTACGGCGACCTGAACCCGGGCGCGCGTCGTCGTCATAACGTGCGCGTGGTCACCGTAGGACGGTACCGCATGCTCAAAGACACTAATACTCATAAGGTAGGATATTATTGTCTTTATAGTTATGTTATATTTATGTCTATCTATCAGCAGGCCTAGCAATACGGAATTATTTCGCGATGGGACGAGTTCAAGTAAAATAGTGCTTTATGACAGCTTAGCGTCAGAAAGAGAGCAGGCGAGACACGGCCATTTAGAATTAGGTAGGTATTTCCCTGAGTGAGTTAAAGGCCATTGAAAGATACTGCTTTTCATCATCTTGACATTATGCCTCAATTACTCGATACCTTCGTGATGTGAGTGTTTATATTTTTTTGGAAGTGCACTACATCGCCAAACCTGTGTGACTCTCGAAAATGATTTTAATGTCAATTCAATTCCAATGTCTTTTAGTTCGATAATTATTCACTAATCACCTCGAAATTCAACAAATTTGTTGCTAGTGACACTGCTATCCGACATTAGTCTAATACCAGTTTATCAGGATTATTTTGGAGGGGGCTGAATAATTAATTGTTAGATTTATTTCACAGATATTGAAAACAAAGTCTGAGATATCCGCCCTGTCTGACTTCCTGGACTGGCTGGAGAAGGAGAAGGGGGATGGCAGCGTGATCCTCATCTACCATGAGCCTCGTCGTCTTAGCCCCACCATGCTGCTGGAAGCTCTTACTAGGTAATAATAAATTATTATATTTTATATTTTTAAATGTATATTTATTTTAAAATACCTATACTCCGTTTGAAATAAGATTAGACACGTTTAACAAACCCTTTTACAGTGTATTCAACCGATTTTGACTTCTATTCCGTACGCATAAGGATGGCATTAAAATCAAAAACGTATTTACGATAACAAATGTTTAATGCAGCTGTAATTTGTCATGTCACCAACGTAATAGAAGTCAAAATCGGTTGAATAAAGTGTAAATGGAGTTATTTAAATTTCTAATGTTATTTCGAACGGAGTATATATAAAAGTATGTAAAAAATTGAACAAAGAGAATAATAATAATATATTTTTTATGGTAAAAATGTTTATAAAAGTATGTGTAAATAATTGATTAAAGGAAATAATAATAATAATAAATCTTCATTGGCCAAAGGACGTTCAAAGTGTAGTTTAAAAAATAGTAGGAATTCTAATAACTAGGTTTCTAACTGGTTAATGCCGGTGAGCCCCAAACTATGTAGACTGTTATTCTGTATCTTGGGGCACAAGAGTAGGCTAAGTGACTAGACTGAGTAATTTATGACCTAGTAGAGTCACAAGTATTGTATAATTAAAGTTAGAAAACCAACCATTATATTGTTTCCTGACTTCACGACAATCATACAGAGTTTGGTGCTCAAGCCATTGCACACTCAATGTTAAAACGCAACTAAAATTTTTCAGTAAAACTTCCAAAAACAGATTTTTTCTTAATACTTAAAGAACTCCTTCTAAAAAGCCCTTTGCTGATCTTGGAACATCTACTAAATGGCTTCAAATTCAACCACACAGTGATAAATTTCCAAGTCATGGATGCCCGTATTTAGCTTTTACCATCTACTACATTTTTAACCTCCGACAAAAAAGAGGGGTGTTATAAGTTTGTACTGTGTACCTGTCTGGCATCATAGCTCCAAAATGGATGTAACGATTTCAATGCAGTTTTTTTAATTGCAAGCTAGTTTAATCGGGTATCATCTTAGCTATGTTTCATGAAAATCTGTTCATCCCTTCAAAAGTTACAGCTCTTTTTCTAGTTTGAGTCGGGGGTTTTTGATGGTTAGGTTATATTCAATAACTATGACTAAAGTGACTATTATTCTAAAGGTACAAGCTTCTGGACCGCTTCAAATCCATAGTAGCAGGTTTCGCGGACAGCTATGCCCTCGCCGCTGACAAGTGTAAGGCCACAGTAAAGTCTGTGTCCCTGCGAGTGCTAGCGCGAGTACTGCTCGATGCTGACTCGCTCTCCGTGGACAGCGCGCTGGAGAGGGCCACCGCTGCTTACAGGATTGTTGAGCATCTTGCACAAGGTAAGCTATTTAAAGTTTCACTTTATAGCAGTACTTTATTCTGTATAAGTGTTCGCTACAGTAGCCTGTGTCCCTGCGAGTGTTAGCGCGAGTACAGCTCAATGCAGACTCGCTCTCTGTGGATAGCGCACTAAACAGAGCCACCGCTGTCTATAGGATTATTGTTGAGCATCGCGCACAACGCAGGATATTTGTACAGCAGCTACTACAGTGTAACTATTTTATACAGATATCTCCATGTGTCGTATAGGCATGAGCTAGCCAGTCTGCAAGTTTCGTAACGAGGCTAACAGCCCAGGGTGCGCCCAACGTATTTAGATACCACCAGGACCCCGAGCTAGGAATGGGCGAAATAGCTCACTGAAAAGGCAAAGATGCGAGCGATGCTGAGCGATCAGACCTTATATCACTCTTTCAGCTCTTTAGTTCTTCTATAGCTCAGTAGCTCAGACGCCGACTGTAAGTTCATTGGACTCACGCGCCTCGCAACAGACGGCTCGGCTCATTCATAGGCAATAGCTCTCGACCGATCAGTAATCATCCGAAGTATTCCGAAGCGAGCTCAATGAGCCGTTTGTAGTGACTTTTGTGTCGCGGTGAGACTAGACCTACGGAATTAGTGAGCTATGTAGCAAGTGAGTGAGTGAAAGAGCTAGGTCTTTTTTATCACTCGCTCACGAGCTATCCAAGTCTGCCCCGACCCCTTTCCAGTACTGGCTAAGATTTTTAAGGACAATGTTTCATGGAACATAATTATGTTGCTATCCTCAAGTGAGATTGAATATGCACTCCTATTTATTTGGCCTATGTTCAGTGTAGTAAGTTCTGCATTCGTTACCAGGCGAGCAGCAAGAGGTAGGCGCCGGCGGCGAAGGCGCGTCCGCTAGTAAGGACATGGTGGAGACCGCGCGCGCGTGGGCGCGGCCCGTGCACACCGAGCTCGAGGCGCTCGCTACTCTTAAGAAACTGCTGGAAAGGTGAGCTTTTGAAGTTATAGTATTACACCGACTATTGGTCGCCCTGTGGTCGAAATTCAACCGTAATTTTTGCATTCTGCACTCCTTCTCCATATAAAGTTTAACTATGCCAAATCTCACACATTTGGCATAGTTCAAGTTCATATGGAGAAGGAGTGCAGAAAGTTAAAATTTATATATAATATTACGGTCGAATTTCGACCACCGGGCGACCACTAGTATAGATTATTCGGCAACTATTAAAGAATTCAATAAAAGATTGTAATAATCAGTATTAATAAAAGAAAACACTGGAATACTGACATTATACAGCCCCAAATCGTTGGGTTCTAGAACTAGAAACATGAAATTTTCTACAGATGTTCCATAAATGCTGTGTATCAGAAATGCGTGATCATATTTTGAGAGTGTGGATCAGACCATCAAACTGAACAACTTTCTTCATGGGACCAACATCGTAATCGCGAAAAATAATCGGCTGTCCAATAGGTTTGGGTTGATGACATTATGTATGGGACAGCTAATAATTTTTTCGCGATTGGAACCATAGAGAAAGTTGTTCAGTTTGATGGTCTGATACACACCCTTAAATATGACCACGCATTTCTTGGTTGTATAATGTAACTCACCAACAAAGGATTTACGGAAATTCAACCCCTAAGAGGTTGAAAAGGGATGCCAAAGTGAATATAGCAATCCTCGGGTAAAAACTAGTCATCTTATATGCATACACCACTAACATCCAGCCTTCCAAATTCCAGACAGAACACTTTCCGGCCAGTATTCGCGCCGCTGCTCCGCTCAGCGCGGCCGGAGCGCAAGCGCGTCACCCAGCTGCGACGTCTGTTAGCCGACGCGGGGCTGCTGTACGATCAGCTCAGGGATGCCTGGATGGAACAGAAGCTCGCTGGTGAGATAGTATATCATTCAGCCCATAAAGCGCGGCGAAGACGACGGACTTTTTGTCCGGCAAACTGCCGCGGACTAGAATGATTTTGGTTGGTAGTTGTTGCCAGTGAGGACACTAGAGTTTTAACGACAACTACAAACAAAATAATTACTGTCCTCTACGTTGAGTCCATCCCGAATATTTGTCTGCGGCAATTTTTTGTCGTGAAATTTCTTGTCTGTCTGTCTTGTCGTCTGAGCCGCGCCTTACTGTCTCACTGCTGGGCACAGGCCTCTTCTCAGTAGGATCAGCTTAGCCCTTAGTCCACCACGCTAGCTTACGGCGGGTTGACGGACTATACACATTATTGAGGAACTTTACAAGTATTCCCTCAACGTTAACGGAAGTGATAATCTTATTCGGATCTGCACATCAATTCAAAGTCTGATGTGCAGGTAGATTACGAGCCTTCTGAATGGAAGGCTAACATTCTACTGCTGCCTGTACCCAGCAGTGGGACAGGAATGTGCCGAATTATTATTGTTACAAAAAATCTGGAATTCGATTCTTATTTTTTGTTTTTTACAAATTTTTTTATTTAATTTGGCAGGACTGGAGAAGCAACTGGCTTCACTGTCGGTGTCTGCCAAGGAGGAGGACATAAAAGAACTGATTGACATATTTGACTGCCACTTCGACCCCACCAAAGAGCCGAAAGGACCGAAACCACGAATTCCAAGGAATAAAAATAGAGTGAGTAAACAATGTTGTTACACTTCTTGCAATAGACGGGCGGGGGCTGAGTGACTTTTATTACATTGATATAAGGTTCAAATTGGATTGATTCACGCGTTTTTTAAATTTTTTTTTGGTGGTCATATTGTGGGGTGTGGTTCAGACCATCAAAATGAACAACTTTCTCTATGGGACTAAAATCCTAATCGCAAAAAAAAAATCGGCTGTCCCAAACGTTTGGGTCGAAAAATATACTGATAAAATAAATGTTTTATTCCAGGCGGCATCGTCAGCAGGCGAGACGGGCGAAGCAGAGGGCAGTACCAGCGAGTCTCAGAACAGCTCGCCACATAACTCACCTACTAAGACTAGCAATGGTTAATACAGTTATTATTATCATCAGCCTATGTTGTCCAAACCCTAGGTTAAGGCCTCCATTTCTAAATTTCGTAGTTGTATGTGATACTATATAGACATTTTTAGGGTTTATTTATATTTGTTTGTAGTCTGTATCTGTGGTTCTGTATATCTATCTGTGTATCTGGCTCTGGCATCGTAGCTCCAAAACGGAAGGTCCGATTTCAATGCAGTTTTTTTTGTAATTGAAAGCTATTTTAATCGGGTATCATCTTAGCTATGTTTCATGAAAATCTGTTCAGCCGTTCAAAAGTTGCAGCTTTTTTTCTAGTTGGAGTCGGGAGTTTTTAACGGTTAGGTTATACCTCATGTTTCAGTAAGAAAAATAACATTTACGGGTGATAGCGCGGTTATGCGCGTACCTAGAATTTCAGTATTTCATAACTGCCTGTAATGGTTTACATGAAATAAAGATCTATTCTATTTTACTCAAAATTGACTTGACTTGTTACAGATGTAGCGGCGGGCGATTCTAGTCAAAAAGTGTCGGCGCCCGAACCAGTGGCGGCCAACTAACAATGCGGCCGATTTCACAATTAAAGCTTAGACTTTTCTACCATAGCTGTCGTTTAGTATCGTAAGCAGCTCTCGGGTTAGCGACGCCAGAAACAAGGCGTTAATTTAAAAAAAAATACAACTCAAATTTAAAAGGCTCGCACCTAAATATTTTTGTTCACATATTGACCACTGAAGAATCCACACACACTATCTTTAGTGTTCAATATGTAATCTTGAATACATCGAAGCTTTTGCTTATCTATAATGCAACCTACTTTTTATCACGGAGTAGGGAACAGATGAAACTCTAACTCGCCCAAATTGTAAAGATTGAATCGAGAATCTCATGTTCTTGAGACAATTACAAGAAATAAATCGTCTGTCATTGGACGATTAGATCGCGCACGGTATGCAGACGTGCTTGTAATGCGATCCGATTTGTGGTGTACAAGTTTCAAAAGAGTTATGATATCTGCCGTCGCTTCGAACGTGCGTAAACTGCTCTGTGTATTCAATTTTATTATTTGATATTATAATAAAATAAATTAGGCAGATTTAAGTCATAGAACACATCAATGCAATGTAAACGTGCAATTTATTTGATTTTGTGCAATTTTTTGTCAATTTACACTAAGGAAAATCATCACATATTATTGAAACTACTTTGGTAGTTCCGAGTTTTTGTTCGCAAAGAACTGATGAAGTATAGTTTGTCTATACTCGTATACGTCCTTTCAACGCAACGGTTTTATTAGAACCGTTTCGTCGCTAATTCGAAAGCATTACATCGGAGCCATAGGGATGTGACAAAACATTTATTCGTATTATACAACTAGATTTAAGTCTCCTTTGGAATTGAGAGATATTTGTTTTGTATGTAACGCGATGGACGAGATTTTTTTTTTTCAAACGCCCTTTTTTTTCTCTTTTGCTTACGCATAAAGTTTTTTCTATATATAGATGATAATGTAGATGAGTGCCTTAGCAACTCAGTGTAATAAGATAACATTTTTTATATCCCATAATAATATTTTGGTCTTACATTGTTGTTCGCAATGTCATATAATACGCATATTTTATACGGTCGAGTTATTTTAAAATATTGCAATTATGTTACGCGGTAATGTCGAAAAAAGGTTTTATACATTTTTAAATAATAATAAATATTAATAACCGTTTTAACAAAGGCTTTCGAAGCACTATTTATTTTGAATTAGGTCCTTGCGAGTGCAATATCGTGGAATTTTGTACAATGCGGGCTTATTGAGTACAATATAGTACTTGTTTTATTTATTCAAAGTTACATTTTATTTATTTCGTGTGTGCAATCACAGGAACGGATGGACTGATATTTACATCCGGTGTTTAAACAATAATATATTTATTTTTTGTTTCTTTCTTTTTGCGTTAGTTATGCTGGCTATTGCTGTAACAATTATTTGCTGACACTATTACGTCACTTTTTCGTTTGCCATAGAACGTTTCGATAAAAATAAGTTTTTTTTGTTCACCATACAATAAGCAAAGTAATGGAAAAAGTGTGTACCTATTAACTTACCTCTAATTTAGTTAGTTTTAACATAGACTGTACATATAATTTAATTTCTTATTTTGTTCAGATCTCTAATAAATATGTAAGTCTATTTTATTTGTTTTATTTCTAATATTTTAGTGGGAAGAATTGGATCAAGTAATATGTAGTAAATACTGGTTAAGCCATAAAGTATTGTACGTAAGCGTGTGGAGTGCTTTTAAGTATATGTTTTCATTAAACTACCTCGTCGAATAATTTAACTATTATGTGTGCAGATTTTTATCAGTTCAGTACATGTCGCAGGTTTGTTTATCACATCTACAATCAATCCATTTGCTTACTACTTTGTGTTCATTACGGTCGAGACTGTATGCGAATTTGACACGCAAGCGTGGGTTATGAATGTAAGAGATGTTACAAGTAGCGTTAAGTCTTTGAGCGCCATGTCGGTCACAGTGTCCGACAAACAATCGATTTTCTATTGTGTCTGCTGTCTGGCAGTGAACTTGTTGAGGTCAATTCACATTGAGATGGTAACGGCCGGCTCGGCAGGGGACGACACTATATGCAGGCACGGGAACAGTTAACAAATATTATTACTCCTTTACTAACGTGTTGCGCCAATTACTCTACTAAGTAATTACTAGTGTGTCGGCGCGCCACGCGGTTGACACAGTGCAAAGTGCGGGGGGTAGGGCAAAGTTGAGGTGGTCGTCAGCATCGCCGCTGGCAGTAGAAAGAAAAAGAAAACGATGCTATGTATTTTAGTAATGAAGAGAAAAGCTTTAAGTTTGGTTTCAGTGCTTAGATTAAGTAAATTTCAGTGCCAACATATTGACAATGGAGAACAACGTACAGTACATTAGCGGTGTGTGTTCTTTAATTAAAAGCTCGGCTCTTGTCCGTAAAGCAATCACCTCTGTTCTCTATCCTCTGCCTCGTCTCAAAGAGAAGGAAGAGGATAGAGAATGGTACGAATCTACTACTGTTTTCCTTCACTTGTTGTACAAAGCTTAGTCTAAGACCGTAAGACAGACTTCCCTTACTCTCTTTTCTTCCAAAATTGTCTTATAGAAGGCTTGCGCTTGTATCAAGTGGCCAATCATCATCTTTACCCGTAGACAGAACGTCTTTACCCTCCGTCCACGTTTTTACCCTACTGTTATCTATGGTTCTCTCAACAATCAGCTAAGATTGAAAGAGTGTGTAAGTAGAATGTGTATCAATGAAAAACAATGTTAGAAGAATAATATTTATTTCATATAGTAACCACATCTTCCTTACTCCACCCTTCTGCTAAATGATCCCTCACTGCTCTGTCCAGAATTACCTGAAAGAAAAATTACATAATTATTTCAACAAACGACCTTGTTGCTGATATTCTGGCCACTCCCAGAGTTTAATTTGTAAAGTAGGTATCGAAAACAATATTTTCAAAGGATCTATTTTAATTTCTTTCATTTTCAACTGATATCCCTTTGTTCTCAAAACGGTAAAAGTATAATCGAAAATTTAATATTTCATAAAAAGTACATTTTATCGTTGACTTACCTCAATGTCTCTACATCCTTGCATAGCTCTGGTCATAACTATGCCAAAATAATCCATATGGAGCCTATGGGATAATTCTAGTAATCCTATGCTTCCTGTAACAAAGATAAGTATATTTAGGACAAATTATAGGTTATTCTTTATACATTTATCACCTATTTTGCAAATACTTGCTTATCTCCAGCAGCAGGGCTGGTTTCCCCCCGTTTTCTCCTCCCTTTGTCTACTTGAAAGAATACAAAACGAAGAATCCAGAGACAAAACGGTAAATAGATGGTTTTGCTCCCCGATTTTTCTCTCCCGTTTGTCGTACTGGCTGGAGTATATAGACTGGATGGTTAAAGATATCCTTGATCAGTACAATCCCTTGCTAGCATGATGTTGTGATTAATGACTAAAATCAACTACTATGTAAGATGTTACTGTTTTAAGAGTTATCATTACAAAAACGTTTATGTTTTCTATGTATAATTCATGCATTCATGCATAGACTAAATCATTTGAGCCCAGTAGGTAGTCGGTGGCTCAGTAGACGAGCACGCCTATAGCGTCGCATTGGGAAAGGTAATCGTAATACATCTTCTGTCGTGTCGGCACGAAGCTATCACATGAGAATCGCCCATGCAATATGCTACTGATAATATAGTTTGTCCACTCACCAGTACTAGGTAAGGCGGCAACAGTCAACACAACTCCTCCGGCAGCTTCTTCAACATGCCCCACATCCACCAAAGGCTCTGGTTCCCCGCCTTTCCAGGCCATGGAGGCTGAACAAGCACATACGTACGCACGGAGAGGTATGCCGGCGTCGATCAGCGCGAGAGTCGCTGCGTTCACGCTTGCGCAGTATGCACCACCGTCTGCCTGGATGATATTACAAATTAGTACCTACTGTATACTAGGCATATTATAACAATATATTGTATTGTCCTTCAGTAAGGCTGCAAGTTTGAATAGATGAAGGTATCCACTGTGACCATAGAAGAATGGATATGTGAAACTTTAATGTCACACAACTAAGGAGCAACTGAACTCCAGTGATAAGCGAAAAACACGAGTGCTATACATCCAAAGCTTTGTCCAAAGTACAAATAATAAGTAACTAAAAGTTGATTTAATCATTCAATATACAGTAGAATCCGGATATAACAACCCTCGAGGGGCGGGGACACTCTGTCCTACTACCCGAATGAACGCATAAAACGGTCTACCAAAGACCTAATATACCTAATTATAAACGGTTAGCCGTTATGAGGGACGTCGTTATATCCAAATTCTACTGTATTTACCATAAACTTAGAATATTTTCGCAACTTAAAATTAATTTTCATTTATTTTAAAGCAATATTGGATAATTTTGCTTACCTGTAAAACTTCAACATAGATGTCTATCTGTGAGCGAGGATATAGTTCTGTTTTGATGGCGGCAGTGAGAGCCTGTCTCAAGTGCATGGACATCTCATGTGACTTGCGATCGCCTCGTGGTCGGTTCTTGCGCTCACCTGAAAACATATTTGAAATTTTGTGACTTCCATTCTCTTCAAATCCATAATGATAATCAGTGGCGGCTGTACCTTAAGTGCACTCGTGCACTATCAGATTTTAATACCTTTAAACAATTACAGAAATGCCTACCTAATACATAATAATAAGTATAAATCTACTTTATACTAACAAATAGTTACGAAGTAATGACGAATCAATTTTAACTCTATACCAAACACATTAAAACTTATTTTCGATCAAACAAATATTTGCCGTGCGCTTCGCGGAGCGCACGCAGCGTGCTCATACAACTTCTATGAAATACGAAAGAAATGGCCTGGCGCGTGAGACGCAAGATGTTTAGTAGTAACAGTATGAAGGGATTCGTCTAGATTCGTGCGCCGCACGGCACCGAAGATTACAGAGAGTTGACGAATTCAATCAACACGTGTTGACCGGCCGGGTAGCGGGCAGCCGGGGTGGCGATGGCGGGGTGTGAGCTTAATTCTGCTTAGCTGTCAGTCATTACTTGTACTGCGTTCATTATAATTATTAATTCTTATTGTTTTGTTTGTAGATAACTATATGTTTCTGTGACTTATGTAATTATAATACTCAATAAGCCAAGTGCACCACCAGTTTTGTGGGCCAGCAGCCGCCACTGATGATAATAATTAAAGTATCAATGAAATTACATAAATAGTAGGTATGAAACATAAATTTATTAAAAATACTAATATTTTACTAGTAGTAGTATAATTATTGCTTTACTTAGGACATTGAAAGTAAATATTTTATCATGATGTCATTACTCAAAGGAGCTGAGCAGTGAAATAATGTGTTTCTTTGATGATTATTTTAATTATCATCAAAGAATTTGGAATTGTTACCTGTGGAAAATGTAGCCATACTGTACTGGCAGTTGACAACAACACCATCTAGTAAAATTTTTGATTTTGAGGCCTGAAACAAATAATATTTTTCTAAGTTCATTCTCAGAAATAAAAACATCTTATTAGTTTATTTTTATAAAAAATGCAATAACAGATTGACTGAGAGGTGATTCGTCGGCTAATATACAAATGGATACCTTGGTTCACAAGTGATCCTAGTAACATTTTAGAAGTTTCGAGTTATTGAGCCAAATGCACTTGTACACATACAATTATGTGTATAGGTGATATAAAGTTTTCACCGTTGCATTTACAGTCATCGAAAGTTCTACCAATTCCTAGATAATAGTCCTAAAAATGCGAAAATTTAATTACCTTTATGTATATAAGTCTATTTTGGGCAAAATATTGCTTGGATCACTTGTGAACTAAAGTATTCAAATAGTGAACTAAAAATTTAAAAACATACTTATATTTATGGCGAAAAGGTCTAAGTATAATTAATATTTCATCTTACTTGGTGTGGTCCGTACACTGCAGCCAAAACTTTTGTGTTTCCTTGCTCCAAATAAGCACTTCCATCGGGTTGTGTAAATACGCCGAGTTTACACCGAATGCGACGGAGTTCGTTCGGTCTACGTCCGTCTAGACGTAGTCCTTGACTTGATAATAGGTCAGGTCCTGGCATTTTTAATTAATTTACACAAATTGACCATCACATGTGATTTTGTAAACAGCGGCACACAATGCACATTGTGACATTTTGACAATGACATTCAGTCAGTCAGACAGCGACATACAGTGTTGCCAAAGTTGATGTCTTACTAGAGAGGTAGTATATTCCTTGGTCCTATAAATAAATTAGGTACTTATTCAATAACCGGTCTGCCCGTTTTCACCAACCCTAAGAGGCGCCACCTCATTATCATGCTGGCGCCTCACATCGCTATTCGTGTTCGCGTATTCGTCTTGTTCGCCCAAATACGACGATGTGTAGTCACTCTATTCGCCTATATTTGCCTATATATGCACGAATAAGACGAATACGCGAATACACGAACATCGTATCCGCCGGGTTGTCGGTTTTTGGTCACATATCAAAGGATTGCGAATATACCGAATATGTTCGTATACCGTCCACACATGGCTTGCTCAGTAGAGCGTGGTGCGCGACAGCGACGGACGCAAAGACTACAATAGTATATCGGATGGACGGACGTGTTTATCATAGATAATATATTAAGTTTAGTACTTAGGAGTTTTAATCAAAAGGTACTTGGTTTTAATACTTCTATATACAGAAAATAATAAGCCGCTGCTGCCGTCAACAGGTCCAACTTTGCGTTCAAGAATATAGCAAAAATATTCGTGAATGTTCGCCATATTCGCTGTTCGTGACGATGTGTGGACGGTGTGTTCGAGTTATTCGGACTTCTACACGAATATAGCCGAATAAACGGCGAATAAAACCCCGAATACCGAATAGCGATGTGAGGCGCCAGCATAAGAATTTGGAGAAATTGAAGCCAAGTGTGGGAAGAAATAGTTGGAGTAGGTTGGAGATTTATTATTATTTATATTTATTTCTAAGACACTTTACACAATTTACATTCTGGTTTTAGCCTCACAACGAAAACCTCTCAGGGTTTATCTGTGTGCGGCGAGCCGTTCAAATAATTTTTACAAAAATGTTACATACTGCAATGAAAATAATTTTAAGATGATAATAATAATTTATAGGTACATTATTAGTACATACATACATTAGGAGAAATTTTGTGTAAGGAAGCGCTTTAATTTGTACTTATAACTTTTCGAATTCGCTCTTTATAACGTTTAGGATAGAAGTGTGTATTGTAGTGTACATTGTACTTTAAACTTTATTGAATGTCATATATTTTCTGTGGTGCTTTTTTGTTTCAAATTAAGTTTCAAATCCAAATTCAGTCATGTTCTGTCATGTTCCAAGATTCTCCTCTATGTCCGATGATTTCTGTCTTGAACTTTGTTGACTCGACTGGACTCGACTAACGAAACCTTTACTTCCTCTCATTTCTTATTCTGTGCGGTTAATGTTAATTAATTTTCTATGAAATTCTGTATTATCTGTCATCAATGGCCGCGAGAGGAATTCTGTTGTGACGAGTTGTGACTGCAAGTTGTAATCAATTTATCTCGTGGGAAAGCAATCAAAACGCAGTTTATTTACAAAGAAGATATGTGATTAGTGCCCGGTGTTATAAATTAGGTATATTTTGTTAAATTTTACTTTGGAAGTTGATATTCAAGCTCATTGACCGTTGTCTTGTCAAAATTGTCATCCCGGCGGTGCTTGCGTGTGCATTACATTTGGACAAAAAATCGATCTAAATGATTACCAATTTCATTGTTATGTCGACCTGATCAATTGCTAAATACTTTATCCTAGCTTTTATTTATTTAAAACTGTGATTGTACGCAATGATGTATAAAATATGTATTGTTTATATTGATTGATGTCCTAAATAATTTGTGTATAATGTGTAATACGTAATTGTTACAGAGCTGAATTACCATAATGGACGTAGATGATTCGGCGGTCGACCTCAGCGTCAGGTGACTTTATTATCAAAATTTAAATTTTTGTTTATATTTTGTAAATAAGTGGAATTATGTAATTTTGTGATGATACAGGGCATTGCCTCCTGAGCTGAGTGAACTAAGGGCTTTGACAGCCAGTGGACTGACCATAACGCCTGCTCAACCACCTCCACATGTAAGTATAAATTATAAATAGGTATTATTTTTAAATTTAGATCTCCTGAACTTGCAATAAGTCTTAGAAATAGTCTCTGCCCATTGTTAGAGTTTTATATTCATTGTTATTTCACAAAAGTCGGCCGGAAGTTATACATTAATATTTTTGATATAACTAGGATGTAAGTACTCAAGGTTATAATTTAATTATTAAACAGAAGTACTGTATTTTTTTTTATGGCAAATAAATTAATGTATTATCCACTAACATGTTGCCATGTTAATTGTTGAATTTCCTTATTTATTTAGCAATTTATGGCTCCAGGAGCCTCAATCCATAGATTCTCTATTGTCTATTTTATGCTGCTTGATGGGTAATGAATGCCGGATTAAGACTACTTGATGCCCTAAGCAATCCACGCCTATGGGCCATATACATTAGAAGAAAAAAAAAAACTGTCTTTTAAAAAAATTCTCAGAATATAAAATGAAAGAGATAAGTTATTATTATAATAAAAACCAAAGCATACCATTCTTTCATTTTATTATTTATTGAAATGTGACAGAGTTTTCCGGACAGCAAATTCGCAAACAATATTGTCAAAGTTCAATTTTCTTGGGATATCTGTATCTATATACAAAAGTGATAAAGCATTGAGCTTCTTGTGTAGAATCATAGTTCATTTAAAAAAAAATCGATGAAGTTTATGGTTCCCCCTGAGACTTGATGCCCTAAGCAATTACTCAATTTGTTTGTAGACTAATCCTGCACTGATAATGAGTAATTAATACCTAACTACCAATGTAAATATTTGTCATACTTAAATTACCTTCAGTATGAGTGTCATTTAATTTGTCATTCTATTAGTCAGATATAAAAAGCATTGTGATTAACCATATTTTCTTTTCCTTTTGCTTTCACTTAAAAGATTGACAGGGTAAGTGTACTTAAATCAAATAAAACATAATAATAATTGTTTGTTGAGTGACATTTTCTATTTACATGTTTTAAATTAAACAAATCAAATTATCCAATTTAAATTGATGTTAATGATTTGAAAAATCACTTAAGATCTGTGGCTAAATTTTGAATTGATTAATAAAATGTTCTTAGTTTGACTAATCTGCGGAAACTAAAAGATATCTTAAAGGCTCCTACACATTGTGCCAGCGGCTGGCACGGCGGCATTGCCGCAGCGAGGTATCCAACCCAGCGGGCTTGCTGCCCATTCCCGCGCGGCAAAAACCGCCGAGACGTGCCGCCGGCATGTGTGTAGGAGCCTTAACTTTAGTTAAGATACTTATACTTATCATTTTCTTCTATGTTATAATAAGACAGAAGACTATGCAGCCAGGCTCTAGCTAATAACCATTTATAAGTAATTCAACATCTATAATTCATTATTGTGACATTAAATTAACTAGTGTCATCATCATCCAATTCTTTTCTGCTGTTAGGCTACCGTTTACCGCTGCGAATTAAACGGAGTCCGTACGAAGCCCGCTCCGCTGCTAGTGGAAGCCTGGCTTAGAACAGTTGGTGAAATTACTGGAATATGAGGCGTACCAACTTAGCCTTAGTGTGAAAACGCATTTGTAATCCTTGATTGCCACCCAAAGGCTGCTTGTTATGTTGCTAAATATCAGTATTATTACTGAGATACTGAATTTACATCTGCATGTAGACAGTCGTAAGGTTAGGTCAAAAGTCAAGTGTCTTTATACAAATGACCTTGTTCAGATAATTATGCCCATTGTTCCAAATTGTAGCAACAGCAACAAAGTATGAATAATAATGAATACTCTTTTTAATTAAACAGAATAAAACGTCTTTTATCTTGTCTTAGATGTCTCTCACAGTTATTTACAGCTACGTTCTGAACCAATCCGGCAACATTCTTTGAATAAAGAAGGGATTAGTATCAGATAGATAGATAGATAGTTAGATAGTTTATGATTAAAACAACGGGCATTTTTTAACATATTTGCTATAAAAATCCATGTCCATACAGATTGAAGTACAGCATTAGGGATCCCTAGGAAAATTCTAATAATATAACCCAAGGTGTAAACAAAGTCAGTGGAAAGGTAAAATGACTAAAGCACCAATTCGTTGCCAAACTAACTTAAACTTTACATGGGCACATTTTAAAGTTTAAGTTACTTTGCCAGCGAATTGGCGCCTTAGTCATTTTGCCCTTCCACTGATTAATGATCTATAAAATACCATTACATTATCTACTATATTTATAAATAAATGTCCACCCGTGCGAAACCGGACGGGCCGCTAGTGTACCTATAAGCTTTTTGGATGATGATGACTGACTATGGTAGGTATATGTAAATAAATTCGGCCTGGCTGCCTAGTATGTTATGATTTAAAAGTAAACTCAAGGTTGCTATGATGTTACTCAGGTACAACAACTCAGGATTGTGAGTAGTTTGCTTGATATGTTATTAGTTATGCATAGTTTATTTAACTCTTCATTAATGATCATATCGTTGTTGATAATCATAGTCCCACACCGCGAAAATAAAATTTTTAAATACCACGTATGTACAAAAAAAAAAAACGAAATTGAGTTTTCGCGTCTGTAGGTAGAGATTAACCACGATAACATGAACACAAAAATCTCAAAAATTCAAGTGACTCACAACTATGTGTGTACTGAGAGGGCCGTCAAACAAAAATAAATCCAAGGATTTGTTGCTCAGTAAGGATGTGACTACACACATTGAAACAGTAATTTGGAGGGGCGCGCCATGTTATCGTAGATATATTTAACTGATTGTGAACGGCAATTAATAGACGCGAAAACAGTATTATGAATTTTTTGTACATATACCGTATTTAACAATGTTAGTTACGCGATATGGGACTACCAACGGTGATATCCCAATATCCCTTTTTCACATTAGACGGTACAAAAACTGATACGAAACCGATAACGACATTGGTGCATATAAAGTGCATTGATACATTTAGTACTACCCACTTTCACACAAGGTCGTCGCCTACACCGAATTTTGCTGTTTTTTATTCTGTCGCCGACGTTATCCTGCCGGTGTCGTTACCGGCCAATGAGAAAGCCTTATCACTTATCAGTCATTAAACATGTCATTGTTGAATATGGTCCTCCATATAGACGCTTGTGTAATCTATACATATAAAAAGACTTTATTTCCATAATCATAACCTTTGGCAAAAATATTGGTGAACTTAATATGTTCTTATTAGAGACAATAATTTTACCTTTAAAATATTAATATGATTATTCTTAAAAGTCTAATATAATACAGTTAGTTCATATTATATTACCTATATTAATATTAATAATACTGCGTGACCTAAACACAAACGAAAAAATATAAATAAAAAATAATTACGTAGCAATGTAGCAAGCTAACTACACTGGCGTATACAATACGAATTCGCCAATCAGATTACGAATCTTGCATCGCGTCGGGGTCACCACTGTGGAGGAACGAGGTATGTTGTTGTTCCCTTTTCAATAGGGGAACACCATACCTCGTTCCTCTACTCGCTTAGCCGTGATTTTAGTAGTCCACTTTTACGTACAAAAATGAGTAAGTGCGGATTTAGGTCACGCAGTGCTATAAAATATATGTGTGACTTAAGTAATCCAATGCACGGTGTTCAGCGCCCTCTCTACGCTCGCACTTGGTCGCTAAGGCCCGGATCCATCAAAGCGGAGATGGGCGGAGAGCAGAAGAGAAGAGCGGCTTTATAGTTGGGGTGTATCCCCCGAAGCTGAGTGGAGATGTGTGCTGGCTAGAACGGCGGCGGGGTGGGACTGGCGGCGTGGCGTGGCGCCTCTCCACATTCGCCGAACGCTGTTCACATCTCCTCTCGTGTCCGTTGCGCTTCGCCGCCGTCCCCTACTTGGGACACACCGCTCACATCTCCGCTTTGACCACGCTAATAAAAAATATGACATCTCCTCTCCCCTCCGCTTGAAATGTGTCCACTGAAGCTAAGCGGAGAGCTGTGTAAATAACGATAATCTATTGGTTGTTTACGAAACATCTCTCCGCCCATCTTCGATTTGGTGAACACAGGGCCTAACTCACGCCGTGCATTAATGGACTACTTAAATCATACGTATCGTAATGTACTAATATTCAATTAAGGGGATTTATTTTATCTGTAGTATAAAAACCATTATTTTCCTTTATTTTAAATATAAATAAACATTATTTTCATACATATGTAGCTTTATTTTGAAGTTCTAACTAGTGTTATGTTTAGGGCTCAGGTGGCAAACGGGTGCTTCGCCCTCGTTCTGAACAGCGTAGCTATGCGGAGAGTCCGGATATCGTACTGCTGCCGGCCGCGCCGCCGCACCGTAAACCGTCTATGTCGACACCTGCTCCTTTTTCTGGTAAGTAATCATCCTAGCCTTTCCTCTAGTCTTAGCAAGAAGGCTCGATACCACCACTGCTGACTGGCTAATCTTTCCACTGCGACATGAGCGACTCCCATGTCACAGCTCGAGCCGACTCGATATAAGATTAATGTTGTCATGGTCATGCTCTATACAAGATTTGCTTAAAACCTAAATCAAATCAAATCATTTTATTTGTGTCAAACATGGGTGATACTGATAATATAATGTTACATAGTATTTTTGATGTTCATTAAGTAATTAATTATAGTCTAATTCTTGTTTTCAGCATTGTCACAATCAGGTAAAAAAAATTAAATGAAAATTAATAAATTTTGATTCCTACCTGTGTCGTAAGCCAGACAGAAATGGCATTTCTCAAAATGTAATTTTTGTAGAGGTAAATTGCTTTTAAGAGAAGAACATTGTAACTATTAGTTAAAATTATTTTGAATATTTATGATTAGTAGTATGGTATGAGAAAGAAAAAGACATTGCACCGACCCCAAATTAAATGGGATAATGGCAGGACAATGATGATAATGATTAGTATGGTATGAGCCACATGACCATATTGTTATTAATCACGTATAAATATGATAAGCTCATCAAACAATATCACGTTATCAATAACCAAACAAACTACTCTTTCATCATAGATATGAGCAGCAAACTAAATTCAGGCGGTGTGAACGTATCAATAACTCCCAGTACACTCCCCGCGCCCGCCCCCGAGTCCCCCCGCGACCCGCGAGACGATGAAGATTCTGAGGAGGATGAGAATGAACCGCCGCCGACACTACTCATACCTGGACATAGAGTAAGTAAATAAATTAGTACAGAGGGTCAAGCACGAATGTTTTTGACGTATCTGTCGTAACGTTAACGAAAGCATTTTTGAATTATAAATACCATAATTCTATCGCATTTTTGTTCAATTTTACGCAACAAAAAATATCATGGATTAAACGTATATTTTTTATTCAAAATTAGCTTAACGTGAACGTTACGATACGTCAAAAAAAATCGAAATTCGAAATTGACCCTTCAAATCTACCATATCGGCACGAAAGTTGTACAAATTTTATCCTTTTGAGCAATAAATAATCGAATTTCTTCCCATAATCTGAATGCATGACCCATTTGATCATGTATTTTTTTACAATAATATTATTATCATATTATAATGTACACGAATTTAACGATATCCGTAATCGTTGGAATTTTCATTAGAACAAGGATTAATAGACTTAAATAAGGTAAAAATATCCATTTTTGCAGTAGATACGCGCGATATCGACTTTTTTGGCAGTATTTTACTTTCCGTATCCAAAAGTAAACAACGAACGCAAAACCGCCCTTTTCTGCTGTAAACATTAGCTAACGCTTAGCTTAGCTAAGACTTAGGTTAAGCGCGCACTACGAATTTTAATCGTTGGGGATAATACCTAATCGCCAATCTGTGTACCTACAATATAAAAGTACTACCGTCTTATTACAAAAGATGGTTTAAAGCAAGTCTTGTAAAACTCAGGTCTCAAAACCTACCCCGTCTCTTTTTGTCATATGACGTTAGAAAGTGACGGATATATTTAAAACCTCGGTTATACTAGACTTGGAATAAACCATATTTTGTAATAAGGGGGTGAGAGTCGGCGCACTGCGAAAAGAATTCATTTCGCATTTAATCGCAACAAAAAAATCGCAACGAATAAATTTCTTAGTGCGGGCTTAGCTTTAGATGTGATCAAAGAAGTTCTTTGGTCAATAGTTCATTGTATTATTTATTATTTCATCGAAATAATAGTTATTTTTGAACTAGTGACTCATGCCTTATACAATAATCATTGTCTAGGTTTACCTTATTGTCCAGTTTGTTTACTATTATTATTATTTTGTTCTGATAACTATTGTACACACATGAAAATAGGTGTAATCTCTTTAACTCCGAGACGTTAGAGATAACATCTATATTAAGGTAATCAGGTTAAGGTTTTAAAAGTTCAAATATAATGTGTGGCGCAAATACAATGGTGTTCTTAATAACAGTGACTTGTAGTTTTGAGTTATATTGTATTACATAAATATTGTTTAAAAGTACAGTGACTAATTCATGTTGAATTTCCAATTTTTTTCAAATATCGAAACCCCAATTCTCGTTCAAAATATAGTTCTAATCTCGTTCCAATCTAGTATCAATGTAATAAATATTACAAATGATATTCTCCTACACAAACGACGTCAATC
This sequence comes from Allophyes oxyacanthae, assembly GCA_932294325.1. NCBI lineage: Eukaryota > Metazoa > Arthropoda > Insecta > Lepidoptera > Noctuidae > Allophyes > Allophyes oxyacanthae. The sequence goes on along the minus strand of OW028633.1, from coordinate 5,875,908 downwards.
GTGAAATTATATTAATTCAACTTTTAGTCATAATGTAAATTAATTACGAGAATTGGGCTTCAGGTGTTAGTTATTCAGTTATTTTAATTCCATTTGCTTCGTCAATATTAGTTTTACGTAACTTAAAGTAAATAATAAGTATTTCATAATTGATTGATTCAAGATTAGTGAGTCATGCATGCAGTCTTGGACGGGTCTGAATCATAAAGTTATTATTACTAGTTACTACTACGTTTATGGTCTGAATATATTTAATTGTCATTCAGTTGCCAGTCACCGGATGTTGTTTTGTTTGAAAAACAGCAACTGCTTTGTAATTAGAGCCACTGTTATTAAGCCACGTTTCTATGAGTAAAGGATCTGCTTGTAATACAATCTTTAATTCTAACTACAATTTTATTTTTATCCAGGAATTATCAAGCGCTGAAATATGGGAACGGGAGCGTCGTATGCGCACGCTTAGAGAGAAACTACGCGCCGAAGAGACGCGGCTCGTGCTGCTCAGAAAGCTTAGACAGTCGCAGCAAGCCACCGGATTACCGCCTGTTAAGGTAAATAAAATAATTGTAAGGTAAAATAAAATCAGTGATATTACATGCTCAGAGAGAAATACTCGTCGAAGAGACGCGGCTTGAATAGAATAGATCTTTATTTCATGTAAACCATATACAGGCACTTATGAAAAGTCGAGACTCTAGGTGCGCGGTTCCAAATAGTAGATCCTATGGAGAAGAACCGGAATGAAATTCCACGGAAACTCGACGGCACTCCGACTTCGTCACACGGAATAACGACCACCCGGGCTTCATCCGATTCCGAACCGAGTTATTCGGTTGTAAATAGCAATAACTTGTTTTTTCCTTGCACCTCAAATGTAAATAAAAGTTATGATGATTGCAGCTACTCAGCCACAAGTATTAAATTCACTAATCCGCACTGTGACCATTGTAGTTTATGGCCCACTACTTCTCTCAGAGAGTAGGCCTGAGTTCCAAAAGTGAGAATATTAATATAAAGATGATGAGCTGGTTAGACTAGTAGCCTATCCCAACATTGGGGAAAAGTCCAAGCAGAAATTATATAATTATACTATAATGATATTATTATGTGTAGATGTTATTATTATTTGAACATTTATCCAATTGTGTCGATTCAGGACACCACGACCGGCACGGCGCTAGCGGGCAGCGGCTGCGTGGTGCCGCCCGGCGTCACCGTCACGCCCGCGCCGCCGCCCGCGCACCAGCAGAGCAAGGTAATACAGCACCAATACTATGTCACGACCGCACGGCGCTAGCGGGCAGCGGCTGCGTGGTGCCGCCCGGCGTCACCGTCACGCCCGCGCCGCCGCCCGCGCACCAGCAGAGCAAGGTAATACAGCACCAATACTATGTCACGACCGCACGGCGCTAGCGGGCAGCGGCTGCGTGGTGCCGCCCGGCGTCACCGTCACGCCCGCGCCGCCGCCCGCGCACCAGCAGAGCAAGGTAATACAGCACCAATACTATGTCACGACCGCACGGCGCTAGCGGGCAGCGGCTGCGTGGTGCCGCCCGGCGTCACCGTCACGCCCGCGCCGCCGCCCGCGCACCAGCAGAGCAAGGTAATACAGCACCAATACTATGTCACGACCGCACGGCGCTAGCGGGCAGCGGCTGCGTGGTGCCGCCCGGCGTCACCGTCACGCCCGCGCCGCCGCCCGCGCACCAGCAGAGCAAGGTAATACAGCACCAATACTATGTCACGACCGCACGGCGCTAGCGGGCAGCGGCTGCGTGGTGCCGCCCGGCGTCACCGTCACGCCCGCGCCGCCGCCCGCGCACCAGCAGAGCAAGGTAATACAGCACCAATACTATGTCACGACCGCACGGCGCTAGCGGGCAGCGGCTGCGTGGTGCCGCCCGGCGTCACCGTCACGCCCGCGCCGCCGCCCGCGCACCAGCAGAGCAAGGTAATACAGCACCAATACTATGTCACGACCGCACGGCGCTAGCGGGCAGCGGCTGCGTGGTGCCGCCCGGCGTCACCGTCACGCCCGCGCCGCCGCCCGCGCACCAGCAGAGCAAGGTAATACAGCACCAATACTATGTCACGACCGCACGGCGCTAGCGGGCAGCGGCTGCGTGGTGCCGCCCGGCGTCACCGTCACGCCCGCGCCGCCGCCCGCGCACCAGCAGAGCAAGGTAATACAGCACCAATACTATGTCACGACCGCACGGCGCTAGCGGGCAGCGGCTGCGTGGTGCCGCCCGGCGTCACCGTCACGCCCGCGCCGCCGCCCGCGCACCAGCAGAGCAAGGTAATACAGCACCAATACTATGTCACGACCGCACGGCGCTAGCGGGCAGCGGCTGCGTGGTGCCGCCCGGCGTCACCGTCACGCCCGCGCCGCCGCCCGCGCACCAGCAGAGCAAGGTAATACAGCACCAATACTATGTCACGACCGCACGGCGCTAGCGGGCAGCGGCTGCGTGGTAACAGGTCCAAAGTCTCATATTTATCATACACAGTACCATAGATATCCGGAGATATGCCTTCACTCTACATTTGTTCAATTTCAAGTGTCGCCACTTTTTCCCCACTCCTAAAACGGATGAAGGGTTGTTATAAATATTTTATCGATAAAAATATCGATAAAAACTGACTGCAAAAAAGAGAAGTGTTTTTTTTGGCGTATTTTATAGTGTTTATTATAATATCGCTATATAGACACTTTAAGAGAGGCTAACCAAAGACTAACGATTTTAATATAATTTAAAGAATTTGAGAAAGGAAGATAGATAATACAGGGAGTTCTAACTTGGGACAAAGTATTCACCTCAATTTGTGTTTATTAGTCTATAAATATTTTAAAATATTACATAAATAATAATTTAAAAAGTACAGAATAGTAGAGATTTAAGATTTTTGTCTACACTCATATCGTAAAGTTCTAATTATAAATTCAAAAATAGTACTTTATTGACAGACTTTATGCACATGCAACTACATAATTATAATAAAATTAAAAAGTTTTATAATGACAGTTCTTTTTTTTAAATTATGCTATAAAATAATTTCTTTTCAATTTTCTTTTCTTTTCAAAAAAAAAAGTACATTTCGGTTCTTCCAAGAAGTTTTCATATCAATTTTTATAGCAGCCGCACATTATCTATGATGGGCTAGGGCGCAATTGTGTTATATACGATAATATTTTTATTAGCGCGATGCAGGCCTCGTAATCTGATTGGTCGAATTCATCTATCATCCATTTATTTTTTATTTCTGCATCTTTCAGGAAACTAAAATAAAATGTATTCATTCTTGTAAAACAGGGTTCTCAAGATGTTCTCAAGTATAATTACTTATTTAAATCCTTTTCAAACAATATAACTACAAGGATTAGTAAAATAAAAAGAAAACTATAAAATCTTTTAATTTAGCCTAATAAGCAAATACTACAAAAATAATAGATAACATTATTTTTTATTATTAAGCAAATGTTAATAATAATGAAATAATTCCGTAAGAACAACTATCAATTAATTATATCGATATCCCTCAGCGCTGTGCAACACTAATACCCTGCGGTCCGAATTGCGCCAAAAGTAATATCGCGAATCCGACCAAAGTCAAAATTATTATTATTACTCAATAGCCCTTATATTTTGTGACTATTAAATTTGGTCGGATTCGCGATATTATCACTTTTATCGCAATTCGGACCGCAGGGATACATTGATTTGTCAATTTTGACATGGGTCACTCAATAAATGATTAGCCTGACGCCTGTCAAAATTAATTCACAACTAGATATTTGTAAAATCTTTAAATAATATAATTAATGCAGTGATGTTTTACATACCGGTGGTAGGACACCCCACTTGTCTTAAGGTTTGTTGTAATTGTCCTATTTTTGCAAATAAGAACGGAACAATTCGGCATTTTGTAAAAATACGAAATCACACTACACGTTCGGATGCAAACATATGACTAATAGATGCTCATTGACGTCACACGTATTTTGGGTCAATCCGAGCTGATGGAGGCGACATGTGTCACGCCTACAAGCCATATCCCTCGATATCCGTGCACAGTACCAATATCCGCTAATGGATACTCATTCCAAACATAACATGAAGAAAAAGAGTACATTGTTGCTTTTGAAAATGGTGTAAAAATTAACTAAACAAAGAGAAGGAAAGATAGTTTATCATCTTAGCTATGTTTCATGAAAGTCTATTCAGCCATTCAAAAGTTACAGCTCTTTTTCTAGTTGTAGTCGGGGGTTTTGGACGGTTATGTCCAACCATCTTGCCGGCGCTCTGCCTTGACCGCATCTCCCTTGTTAAGTAATAAATTTGTTACAGCGTACGAACAGTAGTACTCCAACGGCGCCGGCCAGTTCCTCCAGCTCGTCGCGCCGTACGTCCAGCTTGCCCGGCGGCGCCACGCTCACTCCTGGCCCGTATCGCTCACAGGTACGTGATAACATTCAGAATTTATGTTTTACCTTATTTCGGGCTTTATATTCCATACTAGCTTCCGCCAGCGGCTTCGCCCGTGTGATATCTTTATAAATTATAGCCTATGTTACTCACTGGTAATGTAGCATACTGCTGGTGAAAGAATTTTTTAAATCGGTCCAGGAGTTTTTATGTTATCCATTACAAACAGACAAACATACAAAAAATCAAATCTTTTCTCTTTATAATATTAGTTTAGATTTCAGTAACGTATCTTGACACATTGATCTGCATTATGCTCATACAAATTTTGACAGATCGTAGCAATATATTTCGAAGGTCCAACCTTTCTAATCAAAGTTTAGCCCTTTAAAGGGTTATTGTACTCACCATTATGTACACACATACTACATGTACATACATGTATGTACATGTAGTACATTTACTGTAAGACCAAAAAGAAATCCCGAAAAAAAAATCTGCTTTTCCATGCATTTAGTTGAGTAATATTGAATTATTTGTATGGACAAGTAGATTAATTTTTTTCGCGATTTCAAATTTGGTCCCAAAGTAAAAGTTGTTCGGATCGAGATTAGAATGGTAGGACCTCGTGTCACAGAGAATAAGGCGTCAGTTCGAGATATGATCGTTTTCGTTTAGAATCAATAAAGTGCTACTTTGTTTGCAGTCTTCAACAAGCGGCGGAGCAAGCATAACTCCGTCAGTGACCATCACCCCAGCGCCTCCGCCGACCAACCAACATGCATCCTCTAATAAGGTAATTATTTTATTTGTTTACTTGATAATGTTATTATGGGACTGATGAAGAAGAAAAATATATTTAGTTAGTGTACTATTAGACAAGCGTTTGCTGAAATATATTCTTAGAGTGCATAAACAAACGCTTTATTTCAGTATTGAATATAAATTACTCTCGATCACAATTGTGACCCCCCCCCCTTATACCTACACATCCATACACGTTGGTTAATTTGGGCTTTAGAGCCTATTCACACGAGTGGTAGCTAGCGTTACATTATCGTAGGGTTAACGTAGGGTTAACGTTGTCGCGTAAATGGTTTAAAATAAAATCAGACTGCCTATAAAACAACCTTCATAATGTTATTTTAATATATTTTTTAAATCCCGGGATTTTTGATCATGTACTGAGTTTTTCACCCCCAACAACTAAGAGAATAATTATCAAAGTTTAGAGTCGTCATAAGTTGACATGATATATTGTACATTACAAGCAACCTCAGGACAACTCGTCAGTGACAAGTAGCACGAGTGATGCAGTGAGTATGCAAATGTGATGTCATTTCACTATTACTACATTCTATCTATCTAATATTTCCATAACGTTAAAAAAAAACAGAAATCCCACGTACAGTCGAGTACTTTGGTGGTTGTACACTTTGCCGACAAAATTCTTTGCACGGCTCCTGATAAGCTAGCAACGCCCACATTTTGTTTCCGCCAATCAGGGCCATTTATTATTATTATCAGCCTATGCTGTCCCACTCCTGGGCAAAGGGCCTCCCTTAATTTTCTCCATTTCTCTCGATCCCGCGCCTTTTCATTCCAGTCTTCAAGGAATGTATCCATTTTGTCCATGTATAGGGCCACTTACCTTAGACAAATTTACAAAATGTGGGCATGGCTAGCTTATCAGGAGCCGTGCATAGAATGTTTAACCCCCGACAAAAAAAGGGGCGTGTTATCTGTGTTTCTTTCTGTGGCATCGTAGCTTCAAAACGGACCACGATGGGCCGATTTCAATGCAGTTTTTTTAATTGAAAGCTATATTCATCAGGAATCATCTTAGCTACGTTTCATGAAGTCTGTTCAGTCGTTTAAAACTACAGCTCTTTTCTTAGTTGGAGTCGGGGATTTTTGACGGTTAGGTTGTGTCGGCAAAGTGTACAACCGCCAAAGTCCTTGATTGTACTTCTGGACTGGCTAGCTAACCATGGCTCTCAATCTTAAATTCTTTATTACCAATAGACGTGATAACAATAAAACTTATATTATCTCGATGTTTGTCCAGTATGTTACAGACAATTTCAACCTGCATCGACTTGATAAACTTATCAAAATTTGATGCACCTCAAAAAATTGTAAGCTAAAGACACAGTATCAATGTTATAATATTGTGTTATAGGCCAGTTCTCGCAGCTCAGAGGACACTCAGACTCCAGCGCAGCGACAGGCCGCAGCTAAACTGGCGTTACGTAAGCAACTCGAGAAGACTCTACTGCAGGTATGTGTACGTTTTCACTTCTATACTTCGGCCGCCGAGAGAAAGCATTCCTGACATCTGTAAAAAAATACTGATTTCACAAAAAAAGAAAAGAAATTAATCTTTATTCTAAAAGAAGAGCAGTGATAGCGATAGTGATAGTGGGTTAATGCTCGCCTTCCATTCAGCGGGTCTACCGCGTAACTAAAATTGTAATGAACATCGACATCGGTATTAAACGTCAATACGATCGTGAGAGCCTAAACTTTGAGCTAACTTGTAACAAAATTACCTATCATATAGTTATATATCTTCATGATCGGTAAAAAAATACAAGTTAGCTCAAAGTTTAGGCTCTCACGATCGTATTGAAGTTTAATACCGATGTCGATGTTCATTACAAGTTTAGTTACGCGGTAGACCCGCAGGAGGGTCTGAGCTCAAATCCGGCACATATCTCTGGCTTTTAGAATTTATGTGCGGTTAGCAATTTGATTATCACTTGCATCAACGGTGAAGGAAAATATCGTGAGGAAACCTGCATACCTTAGAGGGACTCATAAAGTTCTCGATGGTGTGTGTAGTCCGCCAACTCGTACTAGGCCAGCGTGGTGGACTAAGGCCTAACCCTTCTCATTCCGAGAAGAGGCCCGTGCCCAGCAGTGGGACAGTAATGGGCTGGATTTATTTATTTATATATTAAAGAAACCAGTATATTTGATAGGTGTCAGGAACGCATTCTCTCGGCGGCCGCACTTACAACATTTTGATGTAGTGATAACAACCCAGTTGAGATTTGAGATGGTAAAAAGATGGATCTTGAAGAGAATTCCACCACAATTATTAGTCTCGATCATTACTTACACCCAATTTTCTCAGAGGCTGATCCTCCCACTCTGTCCCTACTCCCTAAAAAATAATATTTATTAACGTTTATACTTAATTTATTAGGGAAGGCAGTGCCTTTTTGATTTTATAAATATATAAAATATTTCGTGACTCAGTAGTTGAAGTAATTATTATTAATTTAATATTTAATTGAAAATATTAAATTAATTGTACTTATATTTTAGTAGCTTCATTAGTTTCGGCTGTGCGTTGATGATAGGTCAGTCAGTCAGTCAGTCAGTCAATCAGGACTTCTCTCTTTATAATATTACTATGATAGATAAAATACTGATATTTAGCCGCATCTGGTCATACTGGGAGCCGACCTCAACGTAGTTGGGATAAAGGCCAGGCAGATGAAATGAGTGTCTTTTTGTTTTTATGGAATAAACTTCACTGCCTTATTGGCCCCCTGATCAAAGATTTGATGAAACCAGAGGTTGGTAGCTAAAGTGTTGATCTCATTTAGTCTATATTATTCTCGGGAACATTTTCAAAGTTTAAGCCAACTGTATTCGTTAGACCACCAGAGTTGACATTTGCGTATGATGGTTGTTTCAGATCCCGCCTCCCAAACCGCCGCCGCCAGAAATGAACTTCATCCCTTCACCGAGCAACACCGACTTCGTGTACCTGGTGGGGCTGGAGCACGTTGTCGACTACCTTACTAACGAGGACCGGTAAGACCTTCTACTCCAGTTCATATTGCAATATTTACAATACCCACGAGAAGAGATTGGTTGCCTCTTTAGCTGGGGTGATGGAATAATCATTTAATTATAAATTATAATAGATTATAATGATGACATTAATTCCTAGCTCATGCAATTTTATTTATTTATTTTTATTATTAATTTTCTGCTAATTTAATTTACTAATTTGTAGACTATTATTGTCTAATAATCGCAATAATTACTTGCTCATAATAGATATTTGCAGTGATATAAATAATTAGTCATTTAAGTCAGTCTAAGTACTCTATATCAACTTTAGACGTTTGACATCATTTAAAAATAAATCAATTTCGTAGGAGGTTTTCAAATTATACATCGAATGAACTCTCACATGGTAGCGGTTTATTAATACGGCCCTTGTTTCAAGCATGTGTTGAGGTATGATAAATGTACATTAGAATTACTGAATGAAGATTATGTTGAAATATACAGTATACTTTATTGCATACCAGAAAGAAAAAAAAAGGATTATATAATCTTTACTGGTTTTAAATAAATTAAATAAATTATTATAATATGAATATTATCATTGCGACTTAATCACGTGGTTGCGGGGAGACGAGTACCGCGCCGCTATTAAGGCTCACACACATGTCGGCGGCACGTCCCGGCGGCATTTGCCGCGCGGGTATGTGTTCGTTGTGCAGCAAGGCTTGGAGAACCCTTGGCATAGTGTGTAGGAGCCTTTACAATGGTGCGCCCGTATACAAAACAAGTGGCATGCGTCAGCAGTATGCCGCGCTCGTCGGTGCCGGCCGTGTGCGCGCAGTGCGGCTGCGACTTCACGCCGGTGTGGCGCTGGGAGCGCGCCGGCGGCGCCGCCACGCGCCGGCTGGACGCCACGTTCACGCCGGCGCCGCCGCCGCCCGCCGCGCGCCGCCTGTGCGAGCTGTGCGTCAGCGGGAACGTCAAGCGCGCGCTCAAGGTTAGTGCACGCGGTGGACGGTATAGGTATGTGGGTACCCAGTAAGGCGCTCTACACCTTTGCATACTATCATGTTGACATGGCATTTCGAGTAATTCATCTACAAATCTCCATAGCAACTGTCGAACAGGTGGCTGCTCAATAATGAACCTTAATCGAATGATATTAAGGTCCATATTCACTGACCCATGACCCATATAAAAATTTGTGTTAATGTTATGTTTTATAAAAAAATATAGTAAATTATACTATTATGTATGATACATCTAAAGCGATCTTTTCCACCAAAATCACCTAATCCTTTTAGTAATATCGGTACAAAACTGAGGTGATGTCTTCGCGAAGTCTAGTTTAATAAGGCAATACGTAACTAACTAACAGAAAACTCATAGAAATGTGATTGGTCTCTTGGGTAAAATATGACAATACGCGACAGTCACGCTCTGTAAGCTGTAATTTAGCGTAAATTTTAAGAGTTTTCAAGGCTAGATATCGTGATACAATATAGATAGTATACAAGGTGAAAATCGGGCTACGTTTTGGAGTATGTGAACAGAAATCATAATTTTAAAGACTACTTTGAAGTATCTTTATACATAAAAATACAGTATGAAGCTAAGGTACCTAAACCCTATTTTAGGTGTTGAAAGAAATGACACTACGTTCGCATAGTCCAAGTGGACTTTTGCTCGATAAAATCCTATTTATATGTATGTATACCTATTCGTTTGCACTTTATATTACGTCAGTACATGCCTCCATTTTCTTGCACAAACAGATGTCACAATGTCGTAATGCATTTTGCACTGACTTCGGTTCTGCGTTCAAGCTAACATTTTGCGTCTGTCAGGGTCGCACGTGGTTATGTTAACACAAGATCTCTTTAAGTGTCGCCCACACAGGCGCGCTCTGCGGTGGTGGTCGCGGTGGTGGCTTAGTATAGACAAGTGTACAATCTACAATTTCTAGACAATAGAAACACCTGGGGGGCTAAAAAGGCCGCTTTAGATGAGTCACAATATGATTCATATTACAAATGTCAAAATATCTATTTAATTGACAACTCTAAATGTCATCCGTATAAGGTTCAAATTCAGTAATCATCTGTTTGACAGTTACTATGCAGATCAGTAGATGAATTGCTCAATGTGGCCTTTTTAGGCCCCCAGCAATATGTATGGAGTTGAAATTTAAGAATCAAGAGAGCTGTCTGTGTGTTTTTGGTCTCTAGCGATTGTAGATTTTACACTTGGGTAGTGGACCGTCACCGCAAACCGCGACTGTCTAGGCGACGCACGGCGCTTTGACCACTAAAGTAAAATTTGCATTGATCGCGCAATTTGTTTATATGAAACGCGTTGATTGCTACACATTACATACATTGGTATGTTAATGCAGGAGTAATTGAAACTATGGAGCCTTTGCTAAGTAGTGCGTGTTTCATACGGCGCACACGCGTATAAAATTTGCATGTGACTAAACACGCGATGCTTAGCCGACGCCGCGCAGTGCAAACTTAAATAAGCTCAATACCATAGTTTTTTTAATGTCAAAATATTTTCAACTGTACTGGCGTTGAAATAAAGTCGAGATTAAGTTGGCTCAAAGCCGTGACAGAGGGCCTAGACAAGGTTACTTTCTATGATTTGCATGCAACGCTAATAGAAAAGTAAAAAATGTATAAGAGTAACAAGCTCGTTGACTCGTGACCAAGGTACTTATATTATTATACCATCAATGTACGTTTATCAATACGTAAATTCACATAAATATACATCTTTTATAAGGTTAAGGTTACTTATACTTGCATGACATCATACATTTTTAACGTTTTTAAGTCGTCGGGACTGGAAATGCGCACCCATGCTCTGCTTGATGATTTGTTTTTACAGTACCCAATAAGAGGCTTTAGGTCCCGTCACACAAAGGCGCGTGCAGCGTGGCGTTTTGTGTTGCATAGAGAGTGTACATAAGGTTCACCGCGACTTTTAGGGAAGACGCTCACACAATCAAAAGTCGTGACGCGACCGCGGTCAGGAAAACCGCATTCTCGATAATTATATTCTTTTGAATCAAATGAGATTGGGGTCCCTACTATGAGGTGCGACGCGGCGGAGTCGCAGTGAGCGCACTGCGACTGCACCTCGACCGCGCTTTGGCATAGCAGTGAGCGTCCTCCCAATGCAAAACGTCACATTGCACGGTACGGTGCTTAAAGCTTTGACGCGGGTTGGAAATTGTTAGGGCTCGGTGACTATCACTGTGACGAGCCGGGCAGAGCGTGGGACCGCAGTGCTGAAGGCTCTCGTGTGGCAAGCTGCAGAAAGTGACGTTGTCTATGGATAGGGACGTAGTTTGATGTCGTATGATTACCTGTGTGTACTGCCGTCAGGCCGAGCACACGGCCCGCCTGAAGACTGCGTTCGTGCGCGCGCTGCAACAGGAGCAGGAGATCGAGCGCCGCCTGGCCGCGCCGCCCGCCTCCCCGCCGCCCGCGCAGCCCGCGCATGCGCACACCGCGCACGCCGCGCCGCCGCCCGCGCACGCGCACCAGCACCGCCCGCTGCAGGTATGTACTGATACAGGAGCAGCAGATCGAGCGCCGCCTGGCCGCGCCGCCCGCCTCCCCGCCGCCCGCGCAGCCCGCGCATGCGCACACCGCGCACGCCGCGCCGCCGCCCGCGCACGCGCACCAGCACCGCCCGCTGCAGGTATGTACTGATACAGGAGCAGCAGATCGAGCGCCGAGAGAGGAAGGAAAAGGGAGTTAAGCTTCCAGTACTAGTTATAATCGCACGAAACGCAGCAATCAAAAATGTCGCTACATTACGTCGATATTCTGTCAGAACGTGATACTTCGCTCCACGAAAAATTACTTTTATTGTCTTTTACACTGAATAAGCGTTTCCGTGTTGAAATATTATGCAAGCTAACAGTCCGTCCCCGCAGATGTCGGTGTCCCGCAGCGCGCCGCGCGGTGGCTCCACGTCGTCGCCCGCGCCCGCCAAGACGCCCGCCCCGCCCCCCGCACCCAGGTAATACCCGCCCCGCCCCCCGCGCCCAGGTAACACCCGCCCCGCCCCCGCGCCCAGGTAACACCCGCCCCCTCACCACACGCACACTATCACTGCGTATAGAAGCGACACACCCCTCCCCCGCCAGTTTTAAGTCGCAAATATATCACCGCGGCAACAAATCAGCATCGCCTCAGCTCAAGCCGTTCAGAATGATTTGTAACTGTTGTTTGGCTGAGCTGTTGATTTGTGTTTGATTTGTAACTTCATACTGCAATGCACATTAATCAGCATCATAAAGGCATTGTCTTGCCTCGAAATAATGAAGTGCACGGTTAGCGTTGAGTTTTCTAATCACCGAGGCCGCGCTTACATCTCGCCGTCTCCGCGCGGTCCCTCAGCCGTAGCCATGCCGATACCTCGGAGGTGCTGAGACGCTCCGGTGGTATACTTATGTTGCGTTGACGGCGAGACGAGGCGAAGCGATGCGGATCTGGTGGCAGTGATATGTGTGCGTCAACCTTAACTTCAGTAGTTAAATGGTATTACAGGCTGTTTATTTATTTAACAATCAATGCACACATAAAATACATGAGAAATATGAAGTAGGAGCATAAAGTACAAAGGTACTGCTTATTTCTAAAGAAATCTCTTCCAGCAGACCTGCTGTTCTGTCAAAGTAATAAAAACCTATACAATGCGAGATCATTAATTACACCACACAAATATGTGAGGACTGGCGCACCAGTCAGCCCACCTATCCAAATTAGAAGCCACCCTTCATGCCCCAAAATTGAGAGAAACCCTGTATACATTACGATTTCAATGTGATTTTCATGAAATTCATGACGTATATAACATTAGTAATTTCTTTACTCAATATTTTTATATGTAACATAGGACGATGACGTCATCAGAGTCGCTTCGTAGCCACCACTCGGACCGCTCGAGAGAAACCAGTGAAGTTCCCGCCAAGAAAGGAAAAGGTACAAAGAATTTTATTTATTAATTTTGATTCATTCATCAATTTCCAAGTTAAAAGAATCTTACTCCCGAATTACGGCGCAGTTGACGTGTCTAAGCGATTGGTTTTCTGCGCTACGAGTTGCAGGTTTGATTCACGCATGGAACGAATATTTGTATGGCCTAAGGATGTGGTTGTTGTTGTTGATGTAGTTGTTGCGGCCCCCTCTGATTATCTTCACATAGTATAAAATAAAGTCGCTTTCGCCGTCTGTCTGTCTGTCTGTATACCTGCTAACTCCTCCTAAACCACGCAACGGATTTTGATGCGGTTTTCACCATCAGTTAGATAATTTTTCACGGAAGATTTATATGTATAATACTTTGATATGGAATGTAAAAATAGTAGAGAAATTTCACCCGTGCGAAGCCGACGGGTCGCTAGTGTATCATAAATATGACAGTTGCTGTCGCAAATAAACGTCCTATTCCGTATCCTCTTATGAAAACATCTATAAGCGAGAAAGGGATGCATTGTTTGTTGGTTGCTGTGGCTGTCAGTTTGTTTTTATGTAATCAAGGCCGGATCTGTGTGTATGTAAAGTGAAATTCATGGCTGTAAACTGTACCCACAATACAGAAGGAAATATTTTATATTGGGGAGCAAGTTTTTTTATAAGAAAACATTTTTTATTATCAAATGAAATCTAACTTTAAGATGCTCCAAATGATTCTAGTAGCTACAGTCCACATTAATCTGACATTGCCAGCTTGAAACTTAACAGCTACTCAACATTGAGTCACGTTTGAGTATTCAGCGGTAAGTCATTTGTCCTTTCGTCTTTATAATATTTCTAAATATATATTTTACAGGATCATCATCAAGCAGTACCAGTCAAAATAGTAGCAACAGTAAGCAACATCAGGTAAGATCAACCATTTAAGATATAAAATAATTATTTTGTCAACAAAATTAATCCGGTATTTCCTGTTGTTACCATAAATATATTTTTTAAGAATAATAGGAAATTATTCCCATAATTATACAGGTTGTAAGAGACATTGTAACGAAAAATGATACCGGTGATTTTGGACAGGGTTAGAATTTTGCGTCGGTTTTTTCAAATATTTACGTTGATTTTTATTTAGTTATAAAAACTGCGAATAAAATAGTAATATTTTTAAAAAGACCGACACCATATTCTTACGCTGATGGGTCCAGAATCATGTACTCAATCCATGGTATAAGTTTTTGTGACGATGTCACTTACACCCTGTATTAAATTGTCTAATAATTTATTTACACGTGATTATAAAGTGCCTTTAAAGTTTCCTAAAGAAATTTTACATAAAATTTTCAGCAATTGGCAGCGGCGGCGGCTGCTCAGATGGCGTTTGAACAACACAGCGCAGCCGCGATGCAGGCACTGCAGCATCAACTGCTCAGAGGTAGTAGTTCCATATTCATTTTGGCAAGACGTCAACAATCGCAGTACAGGTAACTGGCGCCCCAGATAGTTCAACGTGGGGCCCACTTACGTTTGTTTATCGGGAGTCTGAGGTAACGACTGGCATTTTATCAAAATGATACAAACTGCTACTGAATAGTACTTTATACATTCAGGGAGTTTACCGGGTAACTAAAATGGTATTGATCATTGACTGTGGTTATAAACTTCATTACGATAGTAGAGGCTAAGCTTCGAGCTACCTTGCAAATTTTTTACGGATTATGCTGTCGGGACTCTCATCTTCATGATCGGTAATGTTTTTGCAAGGTAGCTCAAAAGTTTAGTCTCTCACGATCGTATTAAAGTTTATTATCAGAGTTCATGTTCATTACCTACTATTTTAGTTACGCGATAGACGCGCTGACGTAGAATTTTCGGTTACCACAAAGTCCTTTTTTTTAAATAAAACATTTGCGAAGCGTCCAATTCTCAAAAGTTGGATTTGTATCTTGACCAACTCTAATACCTCCATGTGTACTAATATACTCAAGCTGCATCTTGTAAAGATTACGACCGACTCCAACATAGTAGGGTAAGCCTGAGGCCGCAATACGGTTAATCGCGGGCGGTTTTTACCCGCATGATCAATACAAGCGAACGCACTGGCGGTCTTTGGCCGCGACTAGTAGTGCGTATACTTTGATCGGTTCTGCGGTTAGCAGCTATAACCAGGGTTCCCAACTTAGGGGATTTCCCCCCAAATTTAGGGGGTAAATAAGTGTGATGGGATTTTTTAGGGGTATTTTTAGGGATTTTTTTACTCTTGCCTTTTACTGTGAAGTTTATATTGATTGTGACGCAGTTGGCTGTATACGTTTTGAAAATGTTTCAATTATTTTATAATAATACAATTTATTTATTATTTTTACAGTTTTTTTTTTGGGGGGATTTTTAACTTTAGTTTTGGGGATAAATATTTTTGAGAGTTGGTAACACTGGCTATAACCGCCCGCGGCAGAAAACTGTACTGCGGCCTTAGTAAAGGCGAGAAGATGACGATGTTTCATATTAAAATGTAAATTCGCAGGTCTGAGCGGCGCGGGCGGCAGCTCGGGCATGTCTCCCGCAGCGGCGGCCGCAGCCATGATGCAGTTCTCGCCGCTCATCTACACGTACCAGCTAGCGATGGCGCAGGCCTCCGCGCTAGGTAAGCGTTGTACGTATTACATCACCACTTTGTTATTTACTTTTATTATTTGTATTATTTGCCTCGACATCATCGTGAGGAAATCTGCACACCTCATAGAGTTCTCGAGACTCATAAAGTTCTCGATGGTGTGGCCCGCCAACCCGCACCAGGCCAGCGTGGTGGACTAAGGCCCTTCTCATTCCGAGAAGAGACCCGTGCCCAGCAGTGGGACAGTAATGGGCTGGATTTATTTATTTTTATTATTTGGCTTAGCTGATGCGCTCCCCGCTCATATGTACGTATCAATTAAATAAACTACATATATTTGTACAGACAGCACCAGATACGCTGAAACAGCCAGTCGTCATAATTCTGTTAACACTTAGCAAAAATTAATATTAATCCGTTGAAATAAAAATGTATTTGTCAATATGACAACGCGACAGTGCTAAAACGGAACCTTATTTCATTACGAATAAGGTTCATTTTTCCTATAATAATTATATCCGCTTTGGCTGTTTCAGACACTGACTGTACCTACCAGTTCAAATTGAACTTTGTCAAACAGCTCTCGACTTTGTCATAGAGCTCAGACAGTAGATGTTGCTTATTACTGAAAATATTTAATCTTTGCGTTTTTATTTTTGTTTTCATTATCTCACACTACAGTGAAACCTATCTTCATTTTATTACGTTGAGCTGTGGGCTAACTAAGAGAGACGTTCTACTCAAAAGTCAGTTTTTTTGTCGACACGGTTAGCGCAATGGCTAAGTGATTAGCTTTCTACGCTACGTGCAGCGGGTTCGATCCCGCACGGAGCAATTATTTGTATGTTCCCCTGATAATGGTTTCGGGTCTGTGTGCATGTGAGATGTATGTTTATAAACTGTCCCTTCGATACAGGAGAAATTATAGTGGTTCTAAATAAAATGAAAAATATTATAGCTTAAAAAAAACTATAGAACACGCTTTAGTCATCCAAACTGAACGTGTATGCAAAATTTCAGCTCAATCAGAAACCGGGAAGTGGGTCAAATTTAACTTCCAAGATTTTCTTACATAGTTACAGGTGAAGCTAGTAAAAGCGTGTTAAAAATAGTTTTGATTCTTAGCAAAATCAGTCAATATGACATAATTATTAATGACTATACAAATACGTATGCATAGTAGCGCCCATTGTTCAGAGCATCAATTCTGCTCATGTGCCATTTGTCCGCCAGCCGGCAAGGGCGGCAGCAGCGCGGGCGGCGGCGCGGCCATGGCGGCCGAGATGCAGCGCGTGGCCGAGGCGCAGCGACAGTACCTGCTCGACATGATACCCGGCCAGCACGCAAGGAACCCCTGGACTAAGAACTAAGGTAATCTGCAGGCTTAAAAAAAAGTAAAAACCGACTTCAAAAATCTAAAAAATATAAAATAATTTTCTTAAAAAATTTAACAGCTTCTGAAGTCGGGGCCACTGCCAAGCTAGGTGCATTGAATAATTATAGGCCAGTTATCAATTCACCTAGGACTCTCCATGGTAACTGTCTAATGATACCTGAATATGAACCTTATGCATATGATGTTATGGGTCATCAATTAAGTGGACATATTGACATTTGTAATATGATTCATTTTAAGCGGGCTTTTTAGACCCCCTGTTCAATATTCCACGACTCGACATTACAATGTGGCGTGCACTCACCAAAGACAAAAAGACACTGTCTATCCTAAAAAACTTACCCCCGAATACTCAAACACATCTCAAGTTTAAGTTGTCGTTAACTCTCGTGCTGTCACTGTCATTTTAAGGTGGACAGTAGCGACGGAATGACTTATAAGAGCGTCTTAAAATTGAGTTGGGTTTGAGTACTCCATTTATTTATATTATACACTATCTTCAATAGTTTTCGCTGCGCACGCGATGTAAGGAATTTACACCTTGGGTTACATTCATGAAGATTTCGTAGGGATCCTTAATTTATTGAAAATAAAATTTAGCCTATGTTTTTCAGTGATAGTATAGCATTCAACTGCTGAAAGAATTTTTAAAATCGTTCCTGTAGTTTTTGAGTTTATTTGTTACAAACAAAAATACAAATCTTTTCTCTTTATATTATTAGTGTAGATTGTAATAATTGTAATAACAATCGTTTCTTGTTTACAGCTGTGAGGAGATAAACTGAATTTCAAGTGAAAGTTGTGACGGGAGCAGTGATTTTCGTAACTATATCGCAACGTAACAACGTATATAACGAAATATATACGTTACCTACAATAATTAGCAAACGCGAGTGATTATAAATATAATTGACAACTGCCAGAGCGAGGAGCTCTCTGAAGCTAGAAATGATTGAAATTGTTCAAAGAAATAATTATTTTTAAAATATGTGTTCAGTGTTACGAGTTTATGCCTGCCACGCACTTAACAACAAGGCACACTCAAAAATTGAAATAATTAAAACAATAAACATTGTTACTTAATTTATTCAAAAATGAAACTACTTTTCTTGTAAATAATAATAACATCAGGAATTTATATTACACGTAATTAAGAAACTAACGCGATCTATATTTTGTATTCAGTATCTTTTGTGTCAAGAAATAATATTGTTTTGTTTTATTATTAATTGAGTTAGCACCAAAAATAACATCGAAAAATCTCGTGCGTGGCGGTCAAAAGGCTTACTTCTCGGTTTGCGGTTCGAATCGGTACGGTTCCCTTCGTTTACAATCATTCTTTTAAAAAACACCTAGAGAATGCATTTCTAAGAAAAATCTAGAATAATAAGTTAATTAATATAATAATAAGGATAATTTTTCAACATTTAACAAATCGATGCACAAGATTTTAAATACGTAAATGGCTTAGAGTAGGTTTAATTAACTACAACAGTTTTTTGTGCTAATACACACTCAAGATCTCAATAGAAGACATTGCTGGGCAAAATGTTCAAGTTAAATCATGATTTAAACTTTTACAATACTTTTGGAAGTAAGCAATCTTGAGAAACTTAAGAAATTCCACTGGCAGACAAATCATTGAATTCTAGATCCAAACAAAAAAAAAAACAACCACCTTGCTTCATGAATTTCTTCATCAGGATGACTGAATATTAAATAGAGTATTATGCGCTTAGAGAGTAATAATGAAATTCAGTACCTTACAAATCGATACTCGCTAGCGGCTATTGAACAATATCTAATATCAATATATAATATCTTTATAACACCAAGCGTGGCGCGTGGCTCGTGGCTTCTAAACTAAAGAATTTTAATTAATTTAGTACTTAGATTTTTAAGAAAATGTAAAAATTATATTGTATTATTTCTTTTGGTAATAAATTATTATCTTATCGTACTACTGTTATTCGTCGTATTAGTCGCTAGGAGTATCGACTTTGTAAACTCTTTATAGATGTATTGAAATCATATAGTGTGACACAAGAAAATAATTCTATTTTGACGCGGATCATACAAAAAGGTTAAATAGTTATTCACTGTAACATAAAATGCTCTTTGCTTATTAAATGCCATATTGTAACGAACGTAGGACCAAGATTTCGAATGTTTAGAATCAACCCGCGTCCTCTCTGAGAGGGGTTGGGCCGTACTGCATCACTCGGGGCACTTTGGTAGATACAATCAACCATCGTACTCCCATAAGCTTAGCCTTGATCGATAGACTCGTCGAGTATCTTTTTCAAGATTAAGCATTTGTAATTGGCGTTCATGTTAACTCAGGGCTCGAGCTGCAAGTTTGCTTAGATTCAAATTATTAACGCACCAAAGTTTTTTTTATATATTTTTTTTTCTCCAGTTATATTATTTATACTTTGACCAGCAATGTCCACGATGCTAGCACTCGGGTGGTACAGCGGTAATTGTGTGAAATGTCTAGTAAATAAGAATGATTCGATCATTTTATATGATGCGTTTTTAAACTAGGATACGAATAAATGGATACTGCTAAGGATAAATGCTTTTTATTTAATTATCCGCTATCCCATGACCTCCTAGTCTGCAATACACGGAACTGCATGCTTGTGCAACTCACATACGTAAATATACTTCCGCGATTCAAATTAGTCTGCTTGCGCGAGTTACAAATTAAGCTTGCTCGAGTCAACATATATTTATATAGAAAAAGGTTGAAAAGTTGCTTATGAATTCTCAACTATTAGCACTTAGTAGCACACACACACATCGAATAAATAGAAACTGCTATGTGCAAAAAATTGTGATTTATTTCAAAATCCTTAATTTAAAATTATACAAAATACGTATTTTACAAATACGTGCTTGTAATCTTATAGGGTAAATTCGACCGTATGCTGCCAATACCTTCTTAGTATCTTGGGGATAATTTTACAGGGGGGTAAAAAAAACGGAATATTTTTAATACGTGCTAACAGATGGCGCAAAATACAATATTTGGATAAAAATGTTAGAAGGTATTGTCAGCATAAGTTCGTAATAGTTATTCTTATTTCTAGTTATTCTTTCAGCATGATGGCGGACTCGACTTGTTCCTGTAAAAACAAACAAGTACCCGTTGTAGTTAGATTGATGAACAATAAATATACCAACAATTTTACAACTAAATACACTTTGTGGTACTTAGAGAGGTGTACAACTCGATGACGCTTTAGAGCGAGATGTTATGAATATAGATGCTAAGTCACAAGTTGTCGTTGTAGTATAAGATTAGATTTACTGAGGACCAGAAAATTGGCATAGGTAACAAGGAGTGGACCAAGTTTACCTTATGATCATCCAAGTATTCGAGATTTGTCTCGGAAGCAAGTATCTCTACCGCATCTACGATGACGTCAGCTGCCTTCTTCACGTTCTTACCAAACATCGCCAACACTTCGTTTACAGACACCTGAAGGAAAAAATTGAGAAATCGGATTTGTAGCTTATAACAACGCGTCATAATGTGACTTCTATGTCACGTTGCTTAAGGTTGAAATTGGAATGACTCGAAAAGCAACGGCAATAGCCAATACTCCATATGGAGTATATTTTCTCTTGCCTTTAACAAAATGACAGCATTGTCAAGTGCTTTCTCGACCGGCGACATGCAGGTTATTTGTGTAGCAGCAGATGAATCAAGGATTCATGTAATTTTTTTAGGCTTTATCACTTGGTGATAATGTCCCCCCATAACAGTACAGAAACATCAACTTATATACATGACTTCATGGTGATCACCAAAAGCTTGTTTTGAAAATATTTTCTTTAGCGAAGCTTCTATTCTTTGATACTCACAGATGTCTCGTTCTCCCTCCAACAGTCGTAGTCGGTGACCAGCGCGACAGCAGCATAGCTCAAGCCGGCTTCCTTTGCTAATACCACCTGTTAACAACAAAATGATTAAATTATTCAAAATGTAATTTAATGAATAAATCCAGCCCATTACTGTCCCACTATGCCTCTTCTCAGAATGAGAAGTGTTACGCCTTAGTCATGACAACCTTATTAGAATATCGACTTATAAGCATGATGCAATAACCAGAACTGAATTTTTCTAAAGTTTACTATTATTTTTAAGAATATGTTGAGTCTAGCATTACTTACTGCATTTAAAAATGAGACTTATATCACAAGAAATAAGATTCAATTAAATTTTCTTTGGTTCAATACACCGTCTGTTTGGCGAATTCCTTACAAAAAAATACTGTTATTAAAAGTTACTTAAAAAAAAAAGTTAAAATCGACTCAGTATATCATGAAAGCCTATTGAACACAATAATAATATGTGTTCCTTCCATCCATAGAAACGGTGGGATGAGTTAGATATCTTCCATAGAAATTGTTGCAAAAGAGCACACAAACACGATAAATTGAGCGGAGAGAGGTGTGAGAAGGACAGCAAAGGCTGATAATAATAATTTAACAGATATACCTCTGGAACTGTTGTCATGTTTACGAGATGTCCGCCCCATTGCCGATGCATCAAACTTTCAGCTCTACTCGAGAATCTGTTACAAAATGTTATTATGAAAATTTGATCAGCAAACGTAGCGTGAGATGCCCCCAGCCAGATGGTTCGACGACCTGAGGGCTAATTCACGTAATTTTATGACGCGACGATCATATTGCAGTGACGCTCGAACTTGACGCGAGCGTATCTCACTGAAGCTAAGAGAATACCAAATGTGTTGTTTTGATCAAAATTGTACTGCAACTGCGCGGCAACTGGTGAATTAGCTTACTGTACCTAGAGAATAGTGTACAATCTACAATCGATAGAGAATTGAAACGCCAGCACAATGTACCGAGGCCCTAGTGTAAGTTTCTTATAAGAAATCTCAATTTTACGCATCGATCGCGTTTGGCGCTCCGATTGGTGAAGAACTTGGAGCGGGCCAGAACGCGGTGACGCGCAAAATAGAGATTGTTATAACCATAGAAATAGGTACTATATATTATCTCTATGGTTATAACCTAACCCTCAAAAACCCCCGACTACAACTAGAAAAACAGCTGTAACTTTTGAACGGCTGAATAGATTTTCATGAAACAGCTAAGATGATACCCGATTAAAATAGCTTACGATAAAAAAAATCTGCATTGAAATCGGACCATCCGTTTTGGAGCTACGATGCCACAGACACACTTTTCTTTGTAGATACACTACAAACTTATAACACCACTCTTTTTTGTCGGGGGTTAAAAATAAACTTGCGCGGGTCTATGAATTGACATAAGCTATCGAAAAGTCAAGTAATTCATAAATGTTAATCCTTGACCTTGACCTGAACTTGTTTTTAGTGGTTTAGTATTATTTAGCGATTGTAGATTCTCAACTTGTATAGAGGGGCTGATGAGACAGCTGGGTAACTATATATCTACCTAATTATCGTTCCTTGGGTAGACTCTGGCACCTCAAACATGGTGACTATGGCAAATCATTTAAGAAACGGTAAATGATAATTGAATAAAAGTCAAAATATGTGGAATCTATTTGTGACTGTATTTTATTTTATATTAAAACATTGCCCCTCACTAGGATTTCTCCTGTGTCGAGGGTACAGTTTACAAACATACATGTCACATGCACACACAAACAGACCCGAAACAACTATCTGTAGATCATACAAATGTTTGTTCCATGCGGGGATCGAAACCGCGGCACGTAGCGCAGAAAGCTAATCGCTTAGCCACTGCGCCAACCGTATCGTCAAACAAATCGCCAACCGCAGGGGCGTATTTACCATAGGGCCAAGGGGGCCATGGCCCGGGGCGGCAGGTTGCTAGGGGCGGCAAAGCCGCCCCTCGCGGCCTTCTCTGGGCGCCTTTTATTGTCAAGCTTACAGCTTTATTGTTAAGGTTGCTTTTTTTATATTTTAATTGACATTGAAATTAAAAACAAATGAACGCTTCGAACCTAACCAATTGTTTACAATACAAATTACAAGTACCTAAATATAATTTGCGTTCAAGAACTAGGGTATTTGTTATACATTTATTTTGTAGGTACGGCGTAACTAAAATAATTAATAAATGTTACGCGGCAATGTCTATAGCATGACTTTTGCCTTATTTATGCCATCTATCGTGGTACACTCTATATTACTCAAACTTTCGGGGCGCGGGGCAAACAAACAGCGCAGAGCACACGCGAGGCGGCGCGGCGCGGGCGGCGCGCAGTGGGCTGAAAATGAAGCTCCATATTTTTTTTTGGAAAAAATATATACTAGCGTACTCCCTTACTGAATAGGAACATTTTATGTAGTAGTACTTTTTTTCATAAAGCCATTATTTTGTGAGTTATTTGCGATTTTATAATTTTTTGTATGGAGTATCAACTTTGAAGATAAAAATATATTTTATATGCATGTTCTTCATTTAAAATAGATACTAATTGCAACGATAAGTCCTTTCTTCCACAGTTCCTAACGAGGTGAAGAAGTAAGCGCGTTTTTATATATTGGTGGCCCCAGGAAAACGAATCCAATTAGAAAATTACAACAAATGTTGAAATTAAATCAGTTAAAGCGAAGTGTGTAGTGTTTAGCTTGAGTCACTTTCTGAAAATCTGAACCGTGAACTAGACCCATATCCACAAAAGCGAAGTTTTCTTTCTCTGTATCGACCTTGTCATCAAAATGATCATAAATTTTTGATTAGCTTTGTGCAGCTTTTTATAAAACTTTGTATTTCCTTTGATTTGAACACCTAATCCCTATGTATTGGTAAAAGGACCTAAGCTTCATAGGAAACACAATGTTTTGTCTTATGCTGCACAAAGCTTATTAAAAATTAATGATCATTTTGATGACGAGAGCAATACAGAGAAAGAACTAGTCCACGGTTCAGAAAATGACTCTGGCTAAACACTACACTTAACATCGCTTTACACTAATTTAATTTCAATATTTGGTGTAATGTTCTAATTGGATTAGCCTTCCGAAACACCAATATAAAAAAAACGTGCTTACTTCTTCACCTCGTTAGGTAATGTGGAAGAAAAGACTTAAAATTTCAATAAGTATCTATTTTAAATGCTAATAATAATATGTTTTTACATGCGTTTAAAATATTATTTATCTTTAAAGTTGGATATGACAATATTCCGCGAGGGTTTCTCAGAATTAGGCTTTGATGATAATATAGCATAAATGACGAATCTTATGAAACAGGAAGCTATTTCTTAAGAAAGTGAATTAGGAATAAAAAACTAACTTCTGCTCCGTACAAAAAATAAAGAAATCGCAAATAACTCACAAAATAATGGCTTTATGACAAAAAGTATTATAAAATGTCCGTTTTCACTAAAGGAATACGTTGGTACATTTTTTTTCCAAAATAACGTACATCATTTTCAAGGCGTCTATGGAGCTTCATTTTCAGCCCACTGTGCGGCGGGGGTGTGGAAAGTCGTGTTTCGTTTCAAATTAGCGCATCAAATAAACGAAGGATGTTTTAATTTGTCTCGGTGAAAACTTTTTGTCAACCAATTTGTGCGCAGGATAAAATGTAAATATTTACCTAGTGAATAAATGGTTCATTTTGGGAAAAAAATATCCATTCATCATTTCACACCACATAGTTACCTATTGCAGGTTTTTTTTTCTTAAATGAAATATTTTATCGTTACTTAATGGGGCGGCAAAGCCAACTGGCCCGGGGCGCCAAATCCTTAAATACGCCTCTGGCCAACCGTATCCAATGATAAGTGAAATAATGAAATTGGATTTGAATTTTAAGGTGATGCCTATTTTCAGCACGGGAAGTTTACAGGCGAATGATGATGGTAAAGAGACTGCAATATAGGCGGTATTAAAAGGAAGTACCTATTATATTGGCTTACCTGGGTCCCTGTATAACAACAGCGGTGCCAGTTTCATGGACGCTGTACTTTCGGACCTTCGCAGCAGTGTACAGAGCGTTCCTCGCTCTCTCACAGAACGCAGGCTTCATTGCTAAGTGGCAGACCCCGAGCGGACCCCCCTCTGTCAGGTCGTAGAACGTACATTTGCGACCCCATGTCCTAGAAATAAACTTAAAATAAATAATAAGGGAAGTGGAAACAAAAAATGTTTTTTAATGGAACTACCCATTTGGTCCATTTTTACATGGAAGGTTTTTTTTTTACAGAGGATGTCAGATGGCACTCGCTTCGTATAAAATACTGTTATTCAGCCGCAGCTGGTTAGACTGCAAATTTTGCGCACTACATAAAAAATATCCTGTATACTATAGGTACAGAATAAAGATTAAAGAAACGATAACTGTTACATAGTAACATACCTGTCGATAAAATCATCCAATATAACAAGGTCGCCAGGCTTGTAGTCTTCGACGAGCGAGCCGGTGGCAGTGGTCGCGAGGATGTGCGTGCAGCCCACCTGCTTCAGAGCCCAGATGTTGGCGCGGTAGTTCACATCGCTAGAACAACATTCTTTTGTTAAACGTTTCATCTGTTTCTGAAGGGATTTTCTGGATGTCACGAAACAACAACGTACCTACAGCACGACGGTTTCATAGAAATAATATGGTGCTAGGGTACAGGGGGCAGAAATTAACTGCCCAGACATTTCCCAGTATAAGCTGACCTTTCATTTTCGTACAATGAAAGGTCAGCTTATACTGGGAAATGTCTGGGCAGTTCAATTTCTGGCCTACTTTTATAATAATTACTAACTCATCTTTTCTAATGTAACTAATAAGCCTAACGATTTTATGTGGATTTCTACAGCTGACAATTTACATCACCATACTGAGAGAACCTAGGGTGGATTTGTAATTGATACAAAGATTAGGATATTAAACAAATAACATTGATTTTATATATTACCTGGGCTGATACTGATGCTTCCTCCCATGTCTTGCCAGTAGCACACAGGGAACCCCTTTGATCTGCCCCTCGATCAACACATCCGAGGGCTTGCCGAACGGTGTGGTGATTTCCTTCTCAACTTGATTCTCGAATAGGGACGGGTCGTCGAACCCCGATCCGCCGATAATACCAATCTGTGTCAAGTAGCATAACGTACCTATGACAACTTCACGAAATAGGAACAAAAGGCCGGCTCCATACAACGAGAGATTGGTATTGGATTGGCGCACGCACACAGATGCGTACAACGATCTCAAACAAAGTCAAACGTGAAACGACCGTTCGTTTCATTAGTCAAGATTGCCGTACCTACGTACGCACGGTTACAGGTGCGGCAAAGGGCTAGATGATATGAAAGACAAATTTTGTATTATCTATCTACCCACATAACTATTGTGGGTAGATAGATAATTATAATTATTAGTGATGATATTGTATTGATTTTAGATAAGTGACAATTATTGTATTATGTTATGTTAATTTGATAGATACCTACCTACATTACTGCGAATGTGTGTAGAATGGTACTCACTGCAATCTGGACAAATCCCCGTGGTTTTTAGATTGTAAATTTTATGTATGCTTTGAAATAATGTTGTTTTAATAAATAATAATAATAAATCTAGAAATCTAATTCTCTGTAATATTCAGCTTCCTCAAACTTCAATCTCACCTGCGGGTCTACCGCGTAACTAAAATGGTAATGAACATCGACACTGGTAATAAACTTAAATACCTACGATCGTGAACTTAAACTTTGAGCTACCTTGTAATTTTTTTACCAATCATGAAGATAGGAGTCCCAACTTCATGATTGGCAATTCATTTACAAGTAGCTCGACGTTTAGTCTCCTACGATCTTATTGAATTTTATTACCAGTGTCGATGTTCATTACCATTTTAGTTACGCGGTAGACCCCCTGGACATTAGCACAATACAAGAAAAACAATTTAAAGGACAATAATTTATTTGTACATTGAAATTATCTACACAGAAAACTATACAACTACCAAATAAATGCAGTTTCTGATGTACATCTCTTACTATTTGCCGTCCAAACCTTGCTGAAATTTGATCTCTTTTGTTGTTTCGTGAGCTTTCTGCAGAGTTTGTGCGATTTGGAAATATCTCTTTGATTCTTCAGGATTTTTTTCTACACCATCACCTTTTTTGTACATCATACTGACGTTAGCACATGCATACATATGACCTAGTTCACAACCTTTCAATGCGAAATTAAAAGCAGTTTTCATATCAGGTTTGATGAGGTAGTCAATGTTTTTGTTTTTTTCAGGTTTGTGCGGATTGAAATCTGCTATGTTCTTTGGTACTCCGGTTAGGTACATTCCGCAGAGGTAGTGGCATGCCATGGGATCATTTAGGTCGCAGCTTTTCTTCAGGTAGTTGTAACCTGAAAAAATAATTGTTTTATCAGGTAAAGACTAAAGTTATATTTGTTTTTGTAAAGATAAGTTTATGAAACTTAAACAGTGGGAACTCTATTGATTGCGGGCAGCAGCAACTGCATGTGGTGTAGTGAATTAATCTGGTTATTGATTGAATTATTCTTTATGTAGATTTTTGTTAATACATAAATTGCTGTAATGTTTTACACCCTTAGTTAATTATTAAGCCACATGGAATTGTGGTAAGTCAATGGGCTATTTACCGGGCACAATCCCTAACTCAATAACACACTGCCCATGCTTTACAGTCACGCTTGCTACCTCAAGCAGTCATTATAACATTGGTATAGATATGTAGGTATGTAAAGAGGTAAAAATTTTGTTTGTTTGTATGTAGGGGGTAATCTTTGGAATTAGTGAACTAAGTCTAAAAAATCTTATAATACTAATAAAAAGCTACACTATCCTTGTGATGAAATAAAACGCGCTTTTTTAAACCGCGGCCAATAGCTAGTTGTTTATATTTAATCCTGCCGGACTAACATGAACCCTGCGACATAATTTTGTCGTCGCATTATCTCGCGCGGAAACAGGTTTTTAAAGGCATTATCTCGTCTTATCATGACGAAAAAATCCTGTCGCGGCACGCATGTGAGACTAGATGGTCACTCACATCAAACTAACCTAACTATCGGATACAATATTTACTTTGTTGTAAAAATTTGTTTATTACCTTTAGGAACATCTCGTGGTATATGTATGTCGGGACCCGTAGCCGTCAACAGCATACCAGCGTGCAGGCACGCCCCTGGCTCATTATAATCACATCCTTTTTCAAAATACGTCAATGCCTCTTCAGGATCACTTTTCTCCCTCCCACGACCGACTAATGTATAGTTCCCAATCTTCAGACATGATTTTCCGAACTTATAGTCTAAACAGTTCGTTTTATATACCTTTGCTGCCTTCTCAAAATCCTTCTTTATAGATTCCAAATAATCGGCCAACAAATGACATACCTCCGGCTTTTTCTCTTTGTAGCAACCGAAACGGTATTCGATACCGAGGTTTTCTATGTATTCTTTCACGTCTTCTTCTTGTTTTAAGTCATATGCCATTGCGATTTTGTAATTTAGAATATTGTATGAGCATTGAGCAAGTGAGGTTAGATAACAATTCGGGAAATGTCAAAGTCAAATTGATTAGCTTATCAATTTATAAACAAACTCGTAAATACTTTTAAATATAAATTGTCTTATTAAAATAAAAAAGAAGTTCAGACCGGCGTTGAATTATATTTCGTAATGAATAAGTCTAAAATTATTTTGCAGTAAATATTATAAATACTGACAATTAACAATAAAATGTGGTCATTTATTTACCTTAATTTTATTGGAGTCGCCCATGACTGTGAATAAAATTATATAGTTATATTTGTGTTATTGCACCGACAGTAAAGTGTTTAGAATCACGGAGCCGACGTCGTAATGTTCAATTAATTTTATTGATAACAATTTACCATTTCCTTCAACAATTTATACACTTATCACGACCACAGTGTAAAAATATAGTCTAGATTAAAATGGAAATAATTTTACAATAATTTCAAATAACTATTTATAATTATTATAGCATGTATGTAAGTATATCCTAGTTTATATTTGTACGATTAATATTGTTATATTTATAAAATTAGGTATTTTAAATCGATCTTGCACTAGCAGCAATTAAACGTATTCAAATGTCAAATATGTACGAATATGTACTTCTCACTCTCACACAACACAGCTGATTGGTTAACCCTAAAATACTTTGGTTTTATGAATTCCTAAATTAATTTGAGGAGAATATCAGTAAAAAATTTAAAATTATTATAGTAACAGAAATAAATATTTATTGGTGATTATGCTTGTGACAAACTTATTTTACTTCCTGTACTGTCTAATAATCCCCGATTAAATAATGAATAAACCGAGGGTCTATAGAGTCTATACTCAAGAGTACCATTGAAACGAATGTTTAATTGACGCGTGCGAGAGTATTCATCGAATGCTCAATATGAATAATGTGATCATCAAAAAATCGACATCAAACAATAACAGCAGACTTTTTATGTTAATCTTGTAGTCACTACGTTTTGGCTTTTGCTAGTACGTACTGTCATACGTAGCAAAACGTTTAACGTAGTAACTGTCAGTAGTTTAAGGGTTATTAAGTCAATTTTACAAAAGTCAAAAAGTTATCATCGTTTTTTTGTCATCAGCAAAGACTACAATAGTATGTCATCAGTTGAGCGAGCACTCGAGCAGTTCATCACGTAGATACCCTAAGGTTATTCAGGTTCATAATTTCGTGAATGCGGTCTCATTATTGCGATAAAATACCGATTCAACAGTGAAAATAAAAAAATGACGGAAAATGGTGATTTATTTACAACCCGCATGCGTAAAGCTACGAGGAAAATACACAATATTAGTGATGCTCTAGTCAACGCTAAATTCGCTCTCTGTAAGTCCTATGATTATTATTACAAAATAGATATGTTATTGCATAATATTCTTCGAAAATGTTGTGCTGAAAAATTCATACTTATTCTTTGTCATGATTTTGTATACTAGTCATTGTCTGCGCAGTTTAGGATTTCTACAGGTAATTATGTTTGGTAGATAGTATTCTATACCGGCTTGACCGGCCTTGACCCCCCCCCCCCAATCCTTGGCATACAATGGGCGCACTCAGATTTTGGCCTAGGGGGGGCAATGGCAATGAGGTCCAACAGTTCCTTTGCCAGTTCATTTGTGTGATTTTAAGCCTTTTTTAAATATTTTTTTGAGTGTTGTTTAACTTCTTCTTTGCAGAGTAGACATAATAGAATATCTGGTATCATGAGGGTCTCGGGACCCGCAAACACATATAGCTTGATCAATCTTTAAATTTTTCCAGCTTTAAGAGATGAGGAGGTCTGGGGTGGAGGGCTATTCATATTCTACCACATTTTTGGCTACCTGGAAGATGCTAAGGAGAGGCTACATTTGCCTGACTTTGACAAAATGTTTGTCAATAAAGCACTTTACAGGTTTGTATTGCTAATATAATATTGCATGATACTTAGTTAATGGTATAACCATATTAAACCATATTAAATGTATATTGTGTAATCATTTTTGATGTTAAAATTTCTTGATTGTAATATGCCAACTACATAGTTTTTCTACCTATTTCAACTTGTAGTATAGTTTTATATAGATTCTATTGATTTCATTCACACTGAAAAACCTATTTAAACTTATGGCTTTAATTTACCACGAATACAATACCTGAACTAAAATTTCAGAAAGAAAGCTTTCGAAGATGACTTGACACACTACTTAGGAGAAGACTGGCAGTCAATACCCAAGGCTCCGGCTCTAGAGAACTATATCGACCATCTGCAAGAACTCGAGAGGTCAAACCCTTCTCTGCTGATGGCGTATGTCTACCATCTGTACTTGGGACTACTGAGTGGCGGACAGATACTGTCTAAGAAGCGGAGGATGTTTGGTGATGGTAAATTTGATTATTTTATTATGACATCTGTTACAGTGAATTAAGAAAACTAGTGGCCGCCGAGTGGTCGAAATTCGACCGTAACCCGTAGCTTTCTGCATTTATTCTCCTTATAAACTTTAACTATGCCAAATATCACACTCCTCAGTGCGCACAATATGCTTAAAAAGGGGTACAAAGTTTTCCCTGCACATATTTTTATATAGATACTCGTAGTTAAAAAAAATAACATGTCATTATTATACATGCCTCAATATCAACTAGAGATAGAGAAAAAAGTTTGGCAGCACCATATTTATGTGCATAAATAATAATATATTGAAATCTTGAAGAATACGTTATACTTTACGCATCCCCAAGTAATTGAGTCCAGGATAATAGGTACCCTACCGATGCATTCTGCTACAAGATCAATTAGCAGTCATTAAAATTTACAATTTTGTTTCAGAAAACGCAAAAATCAAAACTTACACTGACAAAGTCACAGATTTTACTGGATCAGACATCCCTCAGCTCAAGAAAGATTTTAGACAAGCTATGAACGAGATTGCCGAGAAAATGTCGGAGGAAGAGCAGTTAGCGTTCATAGACGAAAGCAATCAAGTGTTTATCATGAACAACTTAATTGTGAACTCTGTTGGAGGACAGAATAAGGTTCTTTATAACTTGTTGTATAAGTTTTCTGCTGTTGTCATAATTGTTGCTAGCGTAGTGGGAGCTTATAAGATGTATAAGTGATTCCAAAGATAGTGTACAGAATTTAGTAAATTATGAAATATACTTCCAATTTTATCTTTAATGAGTTTTTTATAATTACAAATACGAGGTCTATGTTTGAACTGTTCTTAAAATGTTTACACTTAGGATGCAGGCATTTTCTGTACAGTCATAATTACCTAATGAAAATGCTTTCATTCAGCCATTGAGCTATTATGTACTAGCTACAGGGCCCTAATTCTGCTATTTCAATCGTGTCTCTATCGTGTCAGAATGGTTTTGTAATTTTTGGTTTTTACAATGTCATTCAGCCGATTTTGACTTCTATTACGTAGGTAATAGAAGTAAAAGTCAGTTATTTGCCAATTATAATAAGTGTCGTTCTATAGATTTTCGCTACTATTACCTACGCAATAGAAGTCAAAATCGGTTGAATGACATTGTAAAAACCAACAATTACGAGACCATTTTGACACGATTGAAATAGTTAAGGCCCTGGAGGCGACACGACAAATAAACGACATGCGTCACACGCGGGAAGAAGTCGAGCGTGGACGGGTGAAAGGGAATAGTAAAACAGATGCATGAAGTGCGGCGATATAGCCGCAATTGAACATCGCAATGAAGTGCGGTGTCTCTTCTTGTACATAGTACATAACAGCTCAATGTCAGTCCTTAGATGGGTGACCGTTTCTTCGAACATGGAGACCCCCTCCGTGCCTCGGAAAGCACGATAAGCAGTTGGTCCCGTTTGTCATACGAATATCTATGACAGTCGTTACGGGAGTCAGCAGCCCAAAAAGTCTGACAACCGGTCTAGCCTTAGAGTATCAGTGTACTCCCGGTTGTG
Organism: Allophyes oxyacanthae; assembly: GCA_932294325.1. Classification (NCBI taxonomy): domain Eukaryota; kingdom Metazoa; phylum Arthropoda; class Insecta; order Lepidoptera; family Noctuidae; genus Allophyes; species Allophyes oxyacanthae. The sequence continues at coordinate 5,843,203 of OW028633.1, read as the reverse complement.
GAGGTCAGATGGTAGTCACTAGGTGTAAAATACAGATATTCAGCCGCTTCTAGTTATGGCGCATCCACACATGCCGCCGGCTTATGCCGCCGGGTTCACTCAGATGACCGATCGGTGACGAAAAAGTTATATATACACGAGTCTGTCAGTCATCTGAGTGAACCCGGCGGCATAAGCCGGCGGCATGTGTGGATGCGCCATTAGACTGGGAGCCGACCCCAACGTAGTTGGCAAAAGGCTAGGCAGATGAATTCTTGATTGCCCCAATGTCCAACAAGATAATTTAAAATTAACTTACCATGAAGAACTCTGTTTATAGGTGTATAAGATATCAAACACAAAGTCACTTATAAAAATATTTTATTGCCTCAATATTATTTGAATGTCATAAATATTTACATGGTCACTATTAAGTAAATCTTTTAAATAAATTGTATTTAACAATACAGATCAAATAATTATGCCTAATTATGTCTCTAATTAAAATATACTGAAGTATAATAATCTACTCTTTGGACTGAACTATCATTTTAATTCACTTTACATCTATTTTACGGCTTGACTTCGAAAATCTATAGGCCTACCACTTAGACGGTTGGTGCCCGAGCTTATGAAAAAGTTGGTGCGGGAGGAGTGTGACACGATATGTCAGTCACAGGCTCATGATACGCACCATAAAGCTTAGCTTAGCCAATAGTAGGCGTGTCACACCTCCCCCCGCATCGCGCAACTACCTCAACTTCAGACGTCTAAGTTAAGCGGTAGCCTTATAGAATTACCCATTATAATATTATCAGTTTAAAGAAGAAATTCAAACGTCATAGTTTTCAAAATTACTACACAAGTAGGACAGAAAATAAAAGTATGGTCTCTTGTAGAGCTAACACGGAAAAAAGAGAACAGAAAAATCGGTGACAAAGCCATTTCTTTATCGTTTTCTCTCTCGATTTTTCTTGTGTTCTATCAAGGAGACAAAGGATCGAAGACACGGGTTTGTCCTCCCGTGCTAGCCGTGCTGGTTGATGTTATGGAAAACTATTTTCTTGTTCACATCACAATACACAGGATATAATTCCTGCTAAAAGCTTCTATAGTATACGTATTAATTCTATTGCTATTACTCTAATATGGCTTCTCATCATCTGAATGCAGGCAGCGTGGGAGGTTCCATGGCCATGTCGATAAGTTCATCAATATCGTCCGAGTTGAAGAACGAGAGCTCGAGCTGTGAACAAACGAGTTGTGATGACACTTGTAATCTGTGGTTCAGCAAATAATTAAAGCCTATATATGCACACGGCGTATTCTTAACGCGCCGACGACGCCCGAATGACGCACGTTAACGCGATTTAAACGAAATTCGCGTTCTAAAATTGGGTCATCTACAGCGCCGTATGCATAGGCCCTTCATTAACCTCGAGACGAAGCAAGGCGCTGTTTCGGTGTATGGAATATTATACTTTATCATCACTAGTATAATGTACAAATTTTGTGAGAGCAAAGAACAAGTAGTGAATCAACTTTGGAAGAGATTGAATTGGCCAAAAAAAAGACAGCAGCATTATCTTGTGTTCTTATAACAACACTACGATCACCATTTCGTATGCCAAGCATGGTGATTATGGAGCATTTTCCTTCTTATCGGAGTGATCGATGTTCAGAAATGGGTGTTTACAATTACAGTCACGACACTTCGCGGTGACACGTTTCGCAAACAAAATGCTTTGAACGACTGCGGCCTGTTTAGAGTTGGCAACTCTTGTGTTTGGACGCCGGGCGCAAACGATTTTAGCCTTAAGGATGGTCGACCGGAAAAAATGCCGACTGTACCTCTGTATACAGAATGACTACTTTAAACTCCTAGGTTTGGCTGTTATCCACTTTTCTTTAAGTATCAAAGAGAATTCTTATTGTGAAATCGTGTTTAGTTCAGTCAATTGATAAGACTATCTGAACAATGTATTCATAATTATAGTTTAATTATATTAATAACTAAATGATAACCTTATAGGTCATACAAATGTGGTTTACTCATGTTTATCTACCACGTGTACCTACGTATTTACAACAAGATTTTGGACAAGTGGCTTTATTGTATATTCTAATAATTACGTAAGTACAATCACGATACTTCACGATGATAAATTTCGCAAACAAAATGCTTTGAACGACTACGGCCCGCTTCGCTGCACTCGCAGCGCGGGGGGGCGGCGCAGCCTTGTCCTACTTACCAGTCTCTGCGTGTCTGCGCAGGGCCTGCAGGCGAGCCTGCCCTCGCTGCACTCGCAGCGCGGGGGGGCGGCGCAGCCTTGTCCTACTTACCAGTCTCTGCGTGTCTGCGCAGGGCCTGCAGGCGAGCCTGCCCTCGCTGCACTCGCAGCGCGGGGGGGCGGCGCAGCCTTGTCCTACTTACCAGTCTCTGCGTGTCTGCGCAGGGCCTGCAGGCGAGCCTGCCCTCGCTGCACTCGCAGCGCGGGGGGGCGGCGCAGCCTTGTCCTACTTACCAGTCTCTGCGTGTCTGCGCAGGGCCTGCAGGCGAGCCTGCCCTCGCTGCACTCGCAGCGCGGGGGGGCGGCGCAGCCTTGTCCTACTTACCAGTCTCTGCGTGTCTGCGCAGGGCCTGCAGGCGAGCCTGCCCTCGCTGCACTCGCAGCGCGGGGGGGCGGCGCAGCCTTGTCCTACTTACCAGTCTCTGCGTGTCTGCGCAGGGCCTGCAGGCGAGCCTGCCCTCGCTGCACTCGCAGCGCGGGGGGGCGGCGCAGCCTTGTCCTACTTACCAGTCTCTGCGTGTCTGCGCAGGGCCTGCAGGCGAGCCTGCCCTCGCTGCACTCGCAGCGCGGGGGGGCGGCGCAGCCTTGTCCTACTTACCAGTCTCTGCGTGTCTGCGCAGGGCCTGCAGGCGAGCCTGCCCTCGCTGCACTCGCAGCGCGGGGGGGCGGCGCAGCCTTGTCCTACTTACCAGTCTCTGCGTGTCTGCGCAGGGCCTGCAGGCGAGCCTGCCCTCGCTGCACTCGCAGCGCGGGGGGGCGGCGCAGCCTTGTCCTACTTACCAGTCTCTGCGTGTCTGCGCAGGGCCTGCAGGCGAGCCTGCCCTCGCTGCACTCGCAGCGCGGGGGGGCGGCGCAGCCTTGTCCTACTTACCAGTCTCTGCGTGTCTGCGCAGGGCCTGCAGGCGAGCCTGCCCTCGCTGCACTCGCAGCGCGGGGGGGCGGCGCAGCCTTGTCCTACTTACCAGTCTCTGCGTGTCTGCGCAGGGCCTGCAGGCGAGCCTGCCCTCGCTGCACTCGCAGCGCGGGGGGGCGGCGCAGCCTTGTCCTACTTACCAGTCTCTGCGTGTCTGCGCAGGGCCTGCAGGCGAGCCTGCCCTCGCTGCACTCGCAGCGCGGGGGGGCGGCGCAGCGCGCGGTGGCGGTGGCAGCGCGGGCTCCCACGACGGTGGAGAAGCGCCGGGCAGTTGGTCGGTCGCCTTGGAGCTTCGCCCCCGCGAATATTGTACCTGGATAAGGAAAGGAACAATTTATTGTACTTATTTTGAAAGTTGTTGAAGGGTGGTACGTACTGCAAACACCATAGTGGGAGATAATCCTTAAAAAAAGTAAAAACCTACTTCAATCCTGTACTACCTTCCGGTTTCATCATCATCTGATGATAAAGCCGGAGGGTAGGCCGTTCATTGGAACTATTCTGGTGACCGTAAACACCACTGATAAGTCGCAAGAAAGCGAAATACGCAATTTCGTTTACTTGGATGACATATTATTTCCAGTTATTTTGATTTAAAAAACAAACTACTAAAGCGATTTTCACGAAATTTCTATGAGACCAATCTGAAAATATGTCCTTTCATATAATTTCTAAATTGGTTGATAAATGACGGAGTTCTGAGGTAACAAACATAAAGAAAAATACAACCGAATTGAGAACTTCCTCCTTTTTTTGAAGTCGGTTAAAAAACATTATAGTCCGCACAAAGGACACTGCCAATCTTACAATGGGATTTGGTCCAAATTTTACCCAGAAATTAAACTATGGTCATTTGGTCGTTAACATAGACTTATGTCTAGAAATCAAATTGCATTAAAATCAACTCGAGGATATTCCTCCAAAATATAGTATAGTATAGTAGGTAGTATACCGTTGGTCTCCATAGCGAGCGAGGTGCAAAGTCCCAGTTTCTCCTTAGGCAGCTTTACTTGCTTCCGTAGCGCTGCGTCGCCGACCAGTCGCTCATAGTCCTTGTTGGTGTACGCTAGAGTGTTGTCCACACCTGCATAAAGCAATAAAATATGTTGAAGTTTAACTATTGTTGTTATAATGAGGTGATAAATCATTATACATTCAAATAAAATGAGTATTTCTGGTTTCAGGATAGATTGGATTTTTTTTGCTACCTAGTGAATCTGGACGGCTGGAGTGGAGCGAGTAAGCGGAGCGGGGTTAGTAAATGGAATGACACGAGTAAACAAAGGGAGGGAAGCGAGTTACCAGAGCGGAGCAAGTAAATGGAAGGGGAAAGGAGTAAACAAACGGAGGGGAGAGAGTAAACAGAGCGGAGCGAGTATGCAGAGCGGAGCTAGTAAATGGAAGGAAACGAATAAATAAACGGAGGGGAGCGAGTAAGTGGAGCGGATCGAGTAAACTGAGGGGCGCGTGTAAACGAAACGGAGTGAGTAAACGGAGCGGAGTGGATAAGTGGAGCGGAGCTAGTAAACGGAGGACATCGAATAAACGGAACGGGCTTTACCTGTCCAATGAAGTGAAGGGGCGCGAAGACGCAATGCAAAAAAAGGCGTTTAATGCGGAGAGTGAGCGAATCCGCAGCCGTAGCCAGGCTGCCGCCTGCAGCACGCTTCCGCACTGCTTGGTATCGCTGTCGCGCTCCACAACACACCAGATATGATGATGATATGTTCCGTAGAGAGCTACTCACCAAACAGGTATTTAGCAGCTCGTTTCTTGGACAGCATGAAGTCATCGTCCATCAGGATGTGCAGCGTAACGGAGCTTTCCATCAGGTTGTGGTAAATCGTTGAGTAGTCCAACTGCACACAAATATCTATTTATTAATACGTGAAGAGAAAACTTTGTACCAACTACCCACCCCTTGCGAGCACGGAGGAATGTGAGATTTGTCATAGTTAAAGTTTATATGGAGAAGAAGTGCAGAATGCTAAAATTACGGTCGAATTTCAACCACAGGGCGACCACTAGTATCATCAATTAGGTGTATCAATGTTGAGTGGCTCATAAGATTGACTGTATTGCAAAAAGTCCCTAAGTTTAAGAACTTCCAAAAATTATGAGAAAAGAGGTAGGAATAATTTTTAATTTATTTCTGCTCAGTCACTCGGTGTTGCCACTTAATTAATTTAATTATGTTTTGTTTAGCACAACAATGGTTTAGTATTAAATGGTCTTGGTGTAAGGTTTTAGTTAAGTTTCGTGCGTCATACTGGGAGTAAAAAAATAAAAAAATCTTTCTTTATTTAGAGAATTTTGCTAGATTTACAGATAACCTGCTTTTTAGCTGTTTTTCTAATAATCCTTTACCAACTAGGTATGCCTATGTCAGTTGTTGTCAGCATAAATCTGTTTTTAATAGGCTTGATCTCATTTATGCTAGTGTTATCGTGAATCAATGACCCAAAAGTATCCCTAATCTCAACCCAGCGTTGGTTCTCAAACGCCACCAAGAAAAGGGTGTTTTCGGACTCATGAAACCGCTTACCTAGCACGGTATTCAATGCGGAGTAGAGCTTTCACTGCGGATCTTGAATCCTCAAACATCCCCCACTTACCCTCATGAAGGAGGAGTCGCATTTGGAGCACGGCATGAGTATGAAGGTCTTGGGTACTGCGGCGCGGTACGGCAGGCGCGTGGCGAAGCTCAGCGCCGCGAACATGTCCGTGCGAGTCGTGCGGTTACCGCGGACGAGGTCTGCCTTGTCTACAAGATAATAATAAGGTCTGAATTTATGATGATCCATCATATTGTGGTATTGTATTGGAGAATTTCACGTTTAAAAAAAAAACAGGCCTAGTGCGAGTCGGACTCGCGCACGAAGGGTTCCGTACCATTATCTATAAAAACGGCAAAAAAATCACGTTTGTTGTATGGGAGCCCCCATACAACAAACGTGATTTTTTTGCCGTTAAACGTTAAATATTCATTTTATTCTGTTTTTTAGTATTTGTTGTTATAGCGGCAACAGAAATACATCATCTGTGAAAATGTCAACTGTCTAACTATCATGGTTCATGAGATACAGCCTGGTGACAGACGGACAGACAGACAGACGGACTGACGGACAGCGGAGTCTTAGTAATAGGGTCCTATTTTACCCTTTGGGTACGGTACCCTAACCCTATTTTAAAGGTTCCGCAGGATTCAATTTCCAATTATGAACAAACTAAATTCAGGTTTTGCATTCCATTACACCGTGTATAGACAATCATAAGGATTGACAGTAGAAATTAGCACTAATCTTAATAACCTAACCATCAACTCCAACTAGAAAAAGAGCTGTAACTTTTTACGGCTGAACAGATTTTCATGAAACATAGCTAAGATGATTCCCGATTAAACTACCTTTCAATTAAAAAACTACATTGAAATCGGTCTATCCGTTTTGGAGCTACGATGCCACAGACACAGCTTAGACGTACACTTATACACACTACAAACATATATCATTTATGTCGGGAGTTAAAAAAATCTCGAAATACGTGTTCTTACCAATGATGAAGTTGTCCAAATGCTGTGATATCTCTATAGAGTTGGTGAACACCTTGTTGTTGACGTAGAGAGCGCGCGGACGTCGGTACACGCCGCGACCGCCGAAACCTACAACGGCGTACCTGCAGACAAATGTAAGAGTTATAAATTATGCCAACGCTCATGATTCATCTTGTATACCCATACTTTTGGGTTGAGTAGGTATTGAAATTTTCTATGGAACAGCTGATTATTTTTAAGCGATTACGATGTTAGTCCCATAGAGAAAGTTGTTCAGTTTGATGGTCTGATCCACACCCTGAAATATGAACACGCATTTCTGATACAAGTTGTTTATAAACTATTAATTAACTCATTCCATAATCAGCCAACTGTGGTGATTTCAATTAATTACATGCCTTAGGGGTTCACGTGAAATATATCTAATATAAATTTATTTTGTGATATTATAATCTTACCTATTATCCGACAGCCCATTAGCTTGCAGCTTAGTATCAAACGCCTCAATGAAGAGGTCCATGTTCTTGCTCTTGCGCAGATTCTTGTTGCAGTACTGCGCCTCCACTATGAACACGACGTCGGTGGAGTTCGGGATGTACTGTAGGATGTGGAAGGAGCCTTCTTCGATGATGTCGCCTTGCGGAGTCGCGCATCTGTGCATGGACAAAAATTTATAGAAGACAGTGATACTGGTTTTTGCTCATCTAAACTAATATTATAGTTTATTTTTTTTTAAAGAAAGCGCTTTTGTCATCCAAACTAAACGTGTATGCAAAATTTCAGCTCAATCGGAAACCGGGAAGTGGGTCAAATTTAACTACCCAGGTTTTTTTACATAGTTACAGTTGAAGCTAATAAAAGCGTTTTAATAAAGAGAAAAGATTAGACTTTTTGTATGTTTATTTGGTTGTTTGTAATGGATAAACTCAAAAACTACTGGACCGATTTTAAAAATTCTTTCACCAGCAGAATGCTTCATTATCAGTGAGTAACATAGGCTATACTTTATTAAAATATCACGCGGGCGAAGCCGCTGGCGGAAGCTAGTAAATAATAATAACGACAGTTGAAAGGCTATTTGATCTAAGCGACATTTTTTATGTATTTTTTTTGTTATTTTTTTATAATTGTTTTTCGAAATACAATTATAAAAAATGAAAAAAGAACAAGTTTAAAAAAAAAATCGCTTAGATCAAATAGTCTTTCAACCATCGATAATATAATAAAATAAATTGCACGATAATGATGTACATACTGGTGGCAGTGGTCGGGCATGTGCGTGGGCACGTGCTGGTGCAGGCACAGCTCGCGGTACGCGCTCGCCAGCGCGCACGCCGCGCCGCCCGACACGCACGAGCTGAAGAACGGCAGCGATGGTATCTGCGGGGGAGAACAAAATAAACACAAACCTAAACCAAAAAGAAAACCAAAACCAAAAAACCTAAACCGGGGTTGATTTAGGTTTTTTGGTTTTGGTTCTTCTTATTTATTAATTTCTTTTTTATTTTAGAAAATTCAACAACAAGCATCAGGATGCTGGGAGACAGGCCTCTGAGGGCTGTAGGCGAGGCCGTGACCTGGGCGTCTACCGCCTAACTAAAATGGTAATGAACATCGACTCTGGTAATAAACTTCAATATGATCCAGAGAGACTAAACTTCGACTTACCTTGGAAAAAAAAATCTGATCATGAAGATGGGAGTCCTAACTTTATGATCGGTATTTATTTTACAAGGTAGCTCAAAATTTAGTCCCTCATGATGTGTATACACATCTACCTGTCAGTTTCATTAAAAATATAATGTTGGTACTAATGTTCTAAAAAAATTACTTATAGAATAAGGCCTAGATCTATACAGCGTACTTAGACTTTGCTCAGACTTTCCTTTGGAATTATTAGGTGCTTTTTTATTATGACTTTTAGACTTTGTGTGTTGACTTCGTCGGTCTTATCGTATGCTCAGCACAATTTCAGTGTGTTTTGACTATAAGTTCCAAATTAAAGTATATAATATATGCTAAACATAAGAAGCTTAGCTAAACTTTGAGCTAAATCAAAGTACGCACTATAGATACAAAAACTTACGATAGAGAAACACGGGTTCAACGGCGACACTTTATTTTGGAAGAACTTCTCACATTGAGTGTCATTCTTTAGGTCTTTGTTCTCAATGTTAGTGGGGTTGGCACTGGGCACGATGTTCCAGCTGTGGCCCAGCGTTGGGATGGACGTCGTGTACGTGTTGTTGGGCAACTGTAGATCGTCGTATTGCTCGTTGTTATAGGTGCCGAGGAGACCTCCTAGGGATGCGTAGTACCAGCCTATGGAAAAATACAAATAGTTTAAACGACGTAGTCGATGAAATGACTGAATAAGCTGCTATTGCCAATAAAGTATCTTGATACCGTTATATGCATACTCTGTATATTTAAACAGGATATCTGAACAACTTTTACTACAGGACTAATACTGAAATCTAATAAGAACTTATACTATGTACACAGTTATGCAATAAATTTATTTTTATCTTTGACATACCTGATACTTGTAACTTGCAAGTATGGAACAGCAGATTGCACTGTATCTCCAAACCGTTGTGTCCTTGCACTGTCAGCTTGTCTGTTTGTCTGTCCACTATGAGTCCGTCTACGAGCGCGGGGAGGCTTAGTACTGTGCGACCGATCGAAACTTCCTGTGAACAAAGTTGTAGTTTTAGTAAGGAGTTTCAATAAATAACTTTCAAATCCAGGTGGGCCAACGGGTCAGATATTTATTGTTTCATAACATAACCTAACCGTCAAAAACCCCCGACTTCAACTAGAAGAATAAAATATTATAGTTAAAAAAAACTATAGAACAAGCTTTAGTCATCCAAACTGAACGTGTATGCAAAATTTCAGCTCTATCGGAAACCGGGAAGTGGGTCAAATTTAACTTTGAAGATTTTCTTATATAGTTAGTTACTTACAGGTGAAGCTAATGAAAGCGTGTTAAAAAGAGCTGTAACTTTTGAACGGCTGAACAGATTTACATGAAACATAGCTAAGGTGACACAGATTATAAGTTTGTAGTGTGTATCTGTCTGTGGCATCGTATCTCCAAAACGGATAGACCGATTTCAATGCAGTTTTTTTAATTGAAAGCTAGTTTAATCGGGTATCATCTTAGCTATGTTTCATGAAAATCTGTTCAGCCGTTCAAAAGATACAGCTCTTTTTCTAGTCAGAGTCGGGGGTTTTAGACTGTTAAGTTATTTAACATAATTTCTTATTATAATTTAGATTAAAGTTCCCTATTAAACTCACCTCCTTATACAGATCGATGTGCACCAGACTCCTCCTGGTCAGCACGACCAGGTTGTACCGTCCTTGTTCATTGCTCTCCATTAGCACAGTAAAGTTGTCCTGTCTATAGTCCTTGGTTAGCAGGAATGTGCCTGCTTCTGATATACTGAAGACGCGCTTGTCGAATGTCACTAGAGTACCTTGGCCGGTCATCATTGCCATGCCTGGAAAAATTAAATAGATTTGGTTTTATTAGGGTAGATTAGCAACCAAGTTTCGTGATCTGGGTACTGTGTTTTTGCCCCTTATTATGTAATTAATAAATGTTAGCAGTCTGTAAGCCATTCTTAAAAAAAAGAAAAAAACCGGCCAATTGCGAGTCCGACTCGCAATTGGCTACCATTATCTATAAAAATGGCAAACAAATCACGTTTGTTGTATGGGAGCCCCCTTAAATATTTATTTTATTCTATTTTTTTGTTGTTATAGCGGCAACAGAAATACATCATCTGTGAAAATTTCCCAGTGGCTCCCCATCCGTCTTCGCAGGAACACTCGGATCTTATGTCTCCTCTATAATATCCTTCACAACCCGGCGTATCCCCAGTACCTGAGAGAACGCTTCTCGTATTCTCGGGCTGCTGATGCTCCTAGTAGATCCCACCTTAGAACTCTTCTTAAATTTTCTTCACACAAAACGGATTTTTATTCTTATTCTTTTTCTGTCCATGCGGTGAGATTGTGGAACTCGCTTCCGCCTAACATACGTGACTCAAAATCTATTTCTGTTTTCAAGAAATGTGTCAAAGACCATTACCTTTCTTCTTTACAATGATTGTCCATTACAATATATATATACATAATTCCTATATATAAGTATTTGTTTTTATATATTTATATAGGTATTTATTCGTACGGTATATGTAGTTCATTGTATTTGTTATCTATGTAGTTTATTTCATAGGTATTTAGTTATTGGTTTAGTTTAGTATACCATAAGTTTAAGTAGTCTAAAGTAGTTACTTTGTAATTTTTACACACTGTGTCTACGTGTCTATCATCCTTATTTCCAATCGCGGGACTACTGGAAGAAATTTCTTTAGAAATAAGTAGTTCCATTGTGCTCATTTGTCTGTAACATTTTTATTACCATGTTTCCTTGTGTGTACATAAATAAATAAAATAAATAAATAAAATTTCAACTGTCTAACTATCACGGTTCATGAGATACGGCTTGGTGGCAGACGGACAGACGGACGGACAGCGGAGCCTCAGTAATAGGGTCCCGTTTTACCCTTTGGGTACGGAGCCCTAAAAAGATCTATTTACAAATACTTACCAGCAAACGGCGGCATGAGATTATCAAAGTCCATATATGGCCTGATATCGTAGTAGAAGGACCAAATGCTCTTGTTGGTGGTGAGCCACTCGTCCATGAAGTCCTTCACGGTGCGGTACTCCGAGATCTCCGTGAAGTCCGGGGTGCGGTTGAAGGCGTGCCACGACATCGGCAGCTTCTGTTCTAGCAGAATCTCGCCGACGCGGGGGTCAAATATGAAGTTCGTTTTTGGGGTGCGGTGTCTGCAATATTTTGTTGTATTAAGCCTCAAGTAGTGTATAGACGACCTGGTTGATAATTTTTATACATTTTTTTTTTAAAATTTGCCTCTCTGTTGTAATTCATCCTGTATCGTGGGTGCGTTTACAAACAAAAATCTTCACTTGCACAAATATCTCTGGATGTTATATCAGATATATTATTATATCCCGGAACAACTATCTGTAGATCATACAAATATTTGTTCCGTGCGGGGATCGAACCCGTAGCGCAGAAAGCCAATCAATTAACTTCAGCGCCAACCGTGCCGTCAGCATGTTTGTAGACAGTATTTTGTTATATTAAGTAGTGTATAGACGACCTGCTGTCAAGGCGTATAAGGAGGTTAAGAAGACGTCACTGGAGAGGGAAAAATGGAGAGCATCAGCTACACAAAGCAAAGCAAAGCTCTTAAATTTGAAGGAGAAGTAGTAGACGACCTGGTTATGGTCGTGGGTAACCGTTGTTTACAAGCGACCCAGAAGAGTCTTTGTAGAATTTGATATAAAAAGTCCATTAACGACGCTGAAACCCATGCATAGTGTACATCAAACCAAGTAATATTGTGCAAAAATAATTGCTTGGAATATCTTTTATTTTTAAGTATAAAAAATTTGATTCCACCAAACAGCAGCAGGGTAGGGAGGAAGGACCACGGCTATCCTCTGAACATCACTATGAATATATAAATTAATATTTTCCAGTTTCATGCTTTTTCAGTAGTCGGGCTTTAGTTTTTGAACTTACTTTTTTTATTAGTTTATATGGAGAGAGTGCAGAAAGATAAAAAATTATGTAATATTACATTCGAATGTCGACATCTGGGCGACCACTAGTTATTATTAATGCTTATACATCATTAAACTTACAGTTCCTCATATTGTAGCGCAGTCTTACTCATATCAGTGAGCTTGGCGTACAGTATCTCTCCGACCGTCTCTAACGCCTCGCCGATTAAGAAGTAGTCGTACCACCACTTGAGACGCACGTACGCTTCTTGATACTTGAATAGAGAATTATAATGAACAAAAGAATTAAAAAAAAATACTAGATGGATCAGTGGAAGTATAAAAGATTGCATAACTTTCAAGTAATTTCACATAACACCTTGTAACACCGTGTAACATTATGACAACGACATGAAGGTTAAAAGTACCTGTATTATTATTAAAATGTCTACAAGATATTTTTTTATGTAGTGCGCATTATTTGTAGATTGATTCAGTCTCTGTTCCTAAATGCAACCGCAGTATTGGGGTACACTTTAAAACAAAACGAAAATTCGACTTAGTATGGGGACACGCGTAATTTACTAGTGCAAGCCATACAAAATCAAATCTTTATTTAGTTTTGGAGTGAATTTTAGTACTGCGGTTGCATTTGAGAACGGACACTAAATCACTTTGCAAATTTTGCGTACTACATAAAAATTATCTTGTATACTACGAACTTAATTTAAGATGATAAAGTTCAAAATTATCTCTCGCTTTTTCAACAAAGCAATATGTTATGCCAGAAAGTTCAAAAAGTTTTGCTATGCGATTCTGGACTTTGTGTTAACAACTGACTGTATTTATGACATGTAAAACGAAGGCATAATTCTCAAATAAATTCACAAACCTTTTTACATAGGTTACAAATATAGCAACGCAGATTCTTTTCATTCAATTTTAAATCTTACGACAAGGGAATATGGTTCAAATCTTACCTTTTCCGTAACGTATACCACTTGCTTGGTCTTCAAGAAGTTCTGCCAGGCATTTCTGAACTCCGCGTATAGCTGAGCGAACTCGTCCTTGAACGGTATGTACTTCTCAATCTTACCCCAGACTACGTTGAACAGTTTCTTACTGTATTTCTTGATGTTGGTTATTAGGTCGTCGTTCATTAGGTCTTTGTAGATACTGCAAAAGAAACGATTCAAATAATTATACTTAAGGTTATTTCTTTTTTATAAATCTCTTTCTATTTCCCCGAGGTGTTATTTGTTGCTAGTATATTTCCCATATTAAAGTACAATGGGAGATTAAACTGTGTGGTTTATGGTCTGTCTCTTTCACTCTCATCTGTGGAGCTAGCACTGAAAAATGCGGAGAGAGAAAAGTCGGGAACAAAACAGAATCTTTAACGTTTTCTTTCTTCCTTTCTTGATTTTTCCTTTTGTCTTCCGTCTAGGAGACAAAAGGTAGAGAAAACGGGTTTGTCGAAAGAAACATCGAGGATAAAACCAGCTCTCAATGTTTTCTCTCTCGATTTTGGGTTTTGTCTACTGTCAAGAAGACAAAGGGTGGAGATAACCTAACCGTCAAAAACCCCCGACTCCAACTAGAAAAAGAGCTGTAACTTTTGAACGGCTGATCAGATTTTCATGAAACATAGCTAAGATGATACCCGATTAAACTAGCTTTCAATAAAAAAAAACTGCATTGAAATCGGTCCATCAGTTTTGGAGCTACGATGACAGACACACAGATACACACTACAAACTTATTACACCCCTCTTTTTTTTTGGGGGTTAAAAACGGGATTTTCTGTCCACCGTGCTAGCCCTGCAGTAGTGTGTTATTGTGACTTCAGGTAAGTCGTAAAATGAAGAACTAGCAAATATTAACAAGTCTTAAGCTTACCGATCCATCTCATGTCCAAAAGTCGACACATAGTTGAAGTACGGCGAATCAGTCAACTCCTGCGTCCTATTATAGAAGAAATCCATGACACTCTTCCACACAGTGAAAACAAACGACTCCGTATAATGCAAGACTTTGAAAAACAACGGCTCTATAGACTTTAGAACTTCGTGCCAGTATTTGGAGAGTCTATTCGTAGCGTTCACCCAAGTCTCCTCCCAATACTCCAAAAACTTCATATGCACGTCTCTAATAAAGTTATCATACTGCAGAATCATTGTTTCAAGTCTTTCGGAGACTAGTTCCATAAAATCAGCTTCCAGAACTCTGTTGACGGACTCTAAAAAGTTTGCATACGCTTTCTTGATTGAATCGACGATGTAGGTCAAACTTTGCTTGATTGATTGGCTGGTATTACCCATCATACCCCACATATCATTAACAATTCCTGGTAGACTTTCCAAATGGTTCCTGATAGCCATTTCATCTAATACGTAATAAGTGAATTCGACAATATCTTTTACGTAAAAGTCGTTACTCTTATAAGACTGATTTAAAAACCGCTCAAACTCATCCAAATCGTCTTTGATGACGTGTAGATCGTTTAGATCATCTAAAAAGTCTCGTATTCTGGGTTTCGCGTCCGTCCAGATGTTTTTGAGAGCTAAATGCGCTTCCATAGGCATTTCTTTCAATATAACGAGCGTGTCATTGATCTGGCCATACAATAGCTTCAATGAATACACTGCTTGTGATTTCACCTCGCTGAATATCAGCGGCCTCCATTTGATCGAGCTGGTTAGTAAACGGGAATGGTTGAGACGGATGTAGGAGGCGAGGTCGACGGTCACAACGTCGTCGAAGTTACGCCATGAGTCAATTTTCGCGTATCTCGTGTCCACGATGTGGCCTATCATGTGGTATGAGATATCTGGAATAAAAAGTTAACGGTTAAGTCTGACAACTGAAACTCTATTAAATGTTCCCCATAATTTTCAGAAAGCCAAATTTATTTAATTTATTTATACTCTTTATTGCACGCATGGCTACATATCAAGCTATCCAGTATATGCTGACCTCTCATTGTACGGAAAGCCTAAAGAACGCGAGGTCAGCTTATACTGGAAATGTATACCTTGATATGTGGCCGTGTGTACACCAGGTAATAAAACAAAGGATTGAGGTTCACTTAAGCCTAGCCTTATTATGGCCGATCATATTTTAGGTCTATAAAACTTATAAAGATATAATATTATTAAGATTTTTCTGCCTTGTGCACATTTTTTTTAACTTTGCTCCTTCTTTTGGATTTCTACTGTATCGAGGGTACAGGTTACAAATATACATGTCACATACACACACACATCATACAAATAATTGCTCCGTGTGGGGATCGAACCCGCGGCATGTAGCGTAGTAGACTAATCGGTTAGCCACTGCGCCAAACGTCATCAGACAGTAGCATATAGAAGTCAAATTCAACAAAATAGCGAATTTCGCACTAGCTTGACTTACCGTCAGTACTATTGAAGTGCGCCACGATGGACCTGTTGCGCATGGAGAGCGTGGCGACGCCGGTGTCGTTACCAGTGGGCCGACTCACGAATGTCTTCAACTTGTACTCGGGGTACACGAGCTCCCACGTGCCGTTCACTTTGTAGAAGTAAGTCTCGTTTGCGCGCTGGAAACAGGGGAGAAGGTTAATTTTTGAATAATGAGAGTAATGACAACTTTCTCAAGTGTTTATTTGGGCCTCCTTGGTCGTTTCGCAAATGTATTTTATTTGTTTTCTTTTTAATATAATATTTCAAAGTCCGATAACGAAGTCGAAACTCAAGCATACTATACATTAAATCTGTTTTCGTAAAAAACGTGAAATAAAATTGTGACTTTGATATTCAATATCTCCATAACCTATAGGATATCAGGACACGGCATAGTAAAAAAAAAAATCTTAATGATGGGAAGAATACGGGACTTTCGGCTTTGCTAACGGTCTTTTTAGGCACATTGTAATTTCTAACATCTTCTAAAATTACAACAAATTATCATGTGGTTGATTAAATCCTTCGTTAAAACATTCATTATGTATATTAATATTTAATTTTATTCTAGTATCTAGCGTGTTTAATCCGGGGTTTTTTGTCGGGATCTTTCGGATCTATCGCCATATTTGTCTGCTATATCTTTGAAGATCTAGATTGCCAAGAGAAAGATATTCTTAGAGACCAAGAGGTTCCTATTTTCAGTAATAAAGTATCTAAACATCAGTAAAAGATACTCACCTCCCAGTTAATAGCGCTGTTGGCCGTGTCAATTAAAAACTTGTTATGCCTCAGCTTTTCATAGAACAGCGACTTTTGGAACCTGTAGTAGTTATTGAAGTAATACCAGTGGCTATGGATATTGATATCTGATTTCATATCCAAGTCCAGGTTAGTGGATGGATGCTTGCAGGTCAGAGCAAACTTGTAATCCCTCACTGGGCCGTTGGAGTTGTCAGTTAATATCGACTTCAGTTTTAAGTATTCGTTCTCGTAGTCTGAGTATTGGAGTTCTAGGGAAATGTTTGACATTACCGATGGAGTGGATAGGTATTGACCTTTTAGAGTTACGTCCTGAAAGTAAAAGTTTATGGTTTTTAAAAGGCACAAGGTTCAATATTGAAGGTACCCACGGCTACAATCTATACATTTTCAGTAAAAACTGATCTCTCATTGTACGGAAAGCCTATACAATGCGAAGTTAGCTTATACTGGAAACTTAACTTGATTATGTATTTGTGTGTATGTACGTGTTAATGTAATGTTATTAAAAAATAGCATCCTTTCCATGGGACCGCTTGTATTTAATAAATTAAATGATAATTTAAAAGACCTTCCCATAAAAAAGTTTAAAAAACAATTAACAAAGCTATTGATAGAGAAATGCTATTACACAATTAAAGACTTTTGAAATGACAAAACTATATAGGAAAATTTGATTGATAAAATTATGTACGCTATCTTTACGGGTTCGAATGTTTTGGATTTTATGATTATTAATATTGTTATTTTTTTCTTACTATACTATTATTTAATACAAACCAAATATGTTGCATGCCGTAAGGTAAAATGTATCGGGACACTTAATAATTAATATTCCAACTTATATGTACACCTGCATTATAAGCAAATAAATGATTTCTTTCTTTCTTTCTTTCTTTCTTTCTTTCTAAAAGTGAAAGTGATTTTATTGGTAGAACTTTGCATTAAAAAAATAACTTGGTTATGTAAAAAAAATATTTTTAAATTTATTAAAAAGTCCACTGAAAATATAAAGTTAAAGGGGGAATTATTTACACTTACAACATAGATGATTTCATTTTAAGAAAAGCAATCCATCTTAAGCCCCATTTAACCCTTTGACGCACAAAACTAATATGAATATATTTTTGCAAATCTAATTGAATAATTTACTTTATTATAGTGTACTTTAGGCTTATATATTATAAAAGAATAAAAAAAATAATTAGTTTTTTTTGAAATCTTTGGGACATCGATGTCCCAATATGCTACAAAGGACAACATTCTTGGTATTTGTTTGTTTTTATTGTATGAAGTAATATTATAGATTATAGAACATTTCTGAATAAAAACCATGTTATTTTTATGAAATAAATATTTATTTATTACTTATTAATTCTTATGCATGAAAAATTGCAAAGCAGCTTCTATTAGCGGTAAAGCACAAATGAACATTACAAAGGTCGCAAATATTATTTGTACGGTTTTCTACACCTCCCTTTGCATGTTTTTTAGTCATGTACATTGAAGGTATGTTTTCTAATAGAAAAAAATCCAATCATTGTCCTAGCCACAACCTGTCGGTACTCCAACGAAGTTAGTAAATTTGTTTCACATACACTGTGTAAGCATTATTTAGCGCTATGTCTAAGATATCAAAAAATAAACGAAGGTAATATTTTATTTTTGACTTTCGGTCGACTTCGTAGGCTACCTTCTTCTGGTCCATCAAGTCTACACCGCCCATATTTTTATTGTATTTACATACAATATCTGGACACGTAACGTCCAAACTTTGAGCTGAACCCACTTGTCGACGTTTTACCATTTGAGTTGGTATCGGCGATAAGAAATTGGTAAGGAGATGAACGGCTTTATTGTCCATCCATTTGACGAAAGAAGTACCTTCAAAGCTAGTCGTGAAGACACCCCCTCTCTTCATGTCTTTATCTAATGGCAATTGGACGGTACCTATGAATTCCTCTTCCAATTGAAATCGGGAATCGGATTATTCGATGGTGAATCGGGGGATAAGGATGTAGGAGGTGTAGGTTGTGGTACGCTTGCAGGCTCAATGATTACTTCAGATGACTCCAGCATTCATATCTTGTTCAATGAATGACTGGTCTTCCTCATCTAAGATAAGGGCATCTTCGTAGTCGCTATTGTCGGCCATGAGATGGTCTTCTATTTCATTTTCCTTCAAACAAAACTGTCTGCGGGTCTACCGCTTACCTAACTAAAATCGTAATGAACATCGACACTGGTAATAAACTTCAATACGACCGTGAGAGACAAAATTTCGAGCTACCCTGTAAAAAAATTACCTGTCACGAAGTAGGGACTCCCATCTTCATGATTGGTACAAAACATTGAAGGTAGTTCGAAGTTTAGTCTCTCACGATCTAATTGAAATTGATGACCAGAATCTGATTTTCATTACCATGTTGTTACGTGGTAGACCCGCAGGTTCCTTTACTAGCCTAAAACAATAAAACACAGTATATTAAATAATAAATATAAATAAAATTCCATAACATGCAAAACATAAAAATAAATATTCACTGAACTTTTACGCATATTGGGACACCCGTATCCCTTGCATGTAATTCCACATTCTAACAACTAAATTCTTATAAATTATCATAAATAATAATAGAGTCAATATAATTACTTACCATCCTTACAAAATACAGCACTAAATACTTCTAAAAACAGAATAAATATATTTAAAATAGTTTTTGAAAAATCTCGTAATAGCGCGCCAAAACACCGAAATGTCAATAAATAATTACATTTTTTTTTTCGCGCTTGTTGCTGCCTTCCTTACACATAATGAAAAATGCATTCATAAACTATCGTTTCGGGATTCAATCAATTAAAAATATTGCTTCATTTACAAAAACAGGCCAATAATATTTTGGGGACAGTGGTGTCCCATTTACGTCAAAGGGTTAAAGAGAGTTTCGGAGTTTTGGCGCGATTTTCGAATAAGAAAATTACCTCTGCCAGTTGAGAGGCGTAAACTCGTATGCTATCATGGTACCGATTTTCAATCTTTAGCAAACTCGCAAGTTATTTTTATATGTCATCAAGTGTGATACAGATAACATAACGTGCTTACCTTTCTAAACGAGGGATGAGCCAGCGACAGGTCCACATGATGCAGGTTCCCCTCAGCGACGGGCGGGTTCTCCCACCTCCCCCTCAACTCCGCCGTCTTGTTCTCCTCCTTCACGTTCCAGTGCAGCTGCGCCGTGCCGTCTAACAGAGTGTCTTGTAGATTGTATAGCGCGACCAAGTTGAAAGTGCGAAGAGGGTACCATACGTTCATTACTAGCTGCTGGGATTCGGTCTCGGCCTGTAGATTGAAATGTTATTATTAGTTGTACGGTTGATTATGGTTTGTTAGTGAAATTGTCGTCATCTTAAAATCTCATCAACCAATAAAGGGACTAACATCGAAATCGCGCGTTTGGGTCGGGTAAATATTGAAGTTTTTTAAAACGCTTTTATTAGCTTCACCTGTAACTAACTATGTAAAAAAATCTTGGAAGTTAAATTTGACCCACTTCCCGGTTTCCGATTGAGCTGAAATTTTGCATACACGTTTAGTTTGGATGACAAAAGAGTTTTCTTTAGTTTTTTTAAACTATAATATTTATTATATGGGACAGCTGATAATTTTATCCCGATTACGATGTTGGTCCCATAGAGAAAGTTGTTCAGTTTGATGGTCTGATTCACACCTTTAAATATGACTAAGGATTTCTGATACACATGTGTATATGAGCTAGCTAATCTAATTGCAATTTTGTATGATATGGAACGTCCATGTCCGGTTAGGGGTCGTCCATTAATCACGTGAGGCTTGAAAGGGGGGGGGGGGGAGGGGGTAAAGCAAAAATCACGAAAGCATTAAAGCTCACCATGTATCACCAAGGGGAGGGATGGGGGGGGGGGTTAAAATGCTAAAAAAAACATCACGTGATTAATGGACGGCCCCTTACCGTGTATAGCCGTCGGTACCAAGTTAGCTAGTAACTAGTACTCACCGTAGTCATGTTAGTAACATGCAGATCATAGTTGAACCACACATCCTCCGCCCACTTGATGTTGCTGCCTTGCTTCAACTCCTTATCCACCGCCTCGTACTTGTTGTCGAACGTCCATGTACGGTTGCCGTGTATAGCCGTCAGTTTCAACTCAACTAGTAACTATTACTCACCGTAGTCATGTTAGTAACGTGCAGATCATAGTTGAACCACACATCCTCCGCCCACTTGATGTTGCTGCCTTGCTTCAACTCCTTATCCACCGCCTCGTACTTATTGTCGAACGTCCATGTACGGTTGCCGTGTATAGCCGTCAGTTTCAAGTCTTTGCCGATATCGTAAGTGTATACGTCCAGTTTGCCGGTCACGTTGAATTTGGTGGCGTTGTGGAGGTGGAATACTGTTGCTTGTTTTACGTCCTGGGAATAAGTAAATCAGTTTATTTATTCAGCAATTAATTTGATACTTATCAAATCTTTTGCAAGTTTGGTAGTACTACTATAGTCCGCGCGGAACTAGTTGGCCGCGCCTTAGGTGGGGACAGGAGTGGGGGCGGCGGGTTGCCTATTGTTGACGGCGTCGTACTGAGTAATGACAGCATGCGTCCCCGCCCCTCCGTCCCACCGCTCACATACCTAAGGCGCGGCCAACTATATATGGGGGGGGCGTCAGTCGTGCCGCGCGACATTAGTTGATACCCGTCCCCCGTCGCCCGCGGACCATGGGAGGGTCATGAATAGACTTAACTGCCTATAGGTACTTGTACATGTAGTAATGAATTTCTACAAGGAAATATCGGTTTTCAAAATTCGAATCAAGACAAGCTAAATGGATGATCAAATATTAAGTATTTCTCATAGTCTGAAGTAAAATAATACTCACAGTATTCCCTGTTCCATCATACTCATGTATATACTGAATACCGACAGGCGTGTGAACATTTTCCACCTCTATATCCATAGTAGCAAGGTCCAAATTCCTAGCACTCTTACTCAAAATCTGGTTAAACGATCCCTTGACGAATCTCTCTTGGTCGAAGTCTATTGTCGCGTTTCCATTGCTCCATTTGTCCCCTTGTATGTAGTAGTATTCTGTGTTGACGAGATGTTGAGTGCTCAGTGGAACGGAAAGAGAGATGACGCCATTTTGTGTGAAGCCGCTCTCTTGTTTGTGGTAGCGGTGCGTTGTGTTCACGGCTGCAGTTTTGTTTGGCCAGAATAGGTCTACTTTGTTGTCGGAATACTCTTCTAAGTTGTTTATCTGTTGAATGATGGAGAACCAATATTACAATACATTGTGGAGAGCGATCATCAGACTAAAAACTCTGAACATTTCGAGGGAGAGAAGAAATATTTAAAACCAAATAAAAATCACTTTCCAACTTTGATGTAGAAACACACGGACTAAGGGTCTAGTAAAAAAATCACAAAAAAGTCTGAGTTTACATATACAGGATAATTATTTATGTAGTGCGCATAATTTGTAGAATGATTCAGTCTCTGTTCCTAAATATTGGGATACACTTTAAGACCAAACGAAAATTCGACTTAGTATGGGGAGGACGCTTAATTTATTAGCGCAAGCCATACAAAATTAAATTATTATATTCTGCTGTATACAAATTTAGAAATACCAACAAACTAATTTAAACTCTAAGTCGTCATCACAATGCCTGATTTAGATTGCAATAATTTTTACCACATGACGATACAACTGCACCGCACTGACATGCATTGACGTGTAGTTGCTCGCTCGCCCAAATGAAGAGTGGCGCACGATTAGTCTACTTTTCGCGTTTTAGTCTACATTCAGTTCGGATATTTTTGAACGCTAACTCGAAGTCCATGTGTTTCCACGTCAATGCTTTCCAACCAATATTTATCCGTCTGTTATTCAGCGATTACGAAATTAATATTTCATAATCGCTGCGTTATAATCGGAATTGACTCAAAACCTACTCACATCGAATATAGACTTCAGCCAGGGCAATCTTTTGAACGGAGTGGTAAAGTTAAAGTGTCCGTCCGTATGCTTAACTCCACCGTAGCGCAGATCTATCTCACCGATCTGACTGTCGCCCGGACAGTGCATGTCACCTCTGGGAAAAGTAACATGACATAATATAATGGTTTAAATCATTTTCAGTGTAGAAGTTTTTTTTTTTTTTTTTTTTTTTTTTTTTTTTTTTTTCAACCAAAACTTACATCTATCATTACAGTTAAATATCTGTAATAATTTAACCGTCAAAAACCCCCGACTCCTCCTTTCTTGTTCTAGACAAGAAAGCATTTCCAAAATCGGTCTGCAATTGGCGGAAAAATAGCAACAAAAACAAACAAAAAAAAAATTTACGAATTGAGAATTTCCTCCTTTTTTGAAGTCGATTATAAAATGACCTATTTTAATTATATTACTTACTTAACAATATGATACTTGTGCACCATATCCCTCTGATAGGAGCCCTTCACGTTGAGCGTGGGTTTGTCCTCATACATCGGTGACGACAGCGTGTAGTCGATATGGTTGGACCCGTTGACGTCCCACTTGTATTTCACTATGTTGTCTATGTGTTTGTATAAAGAGTTTGAAGTCCAAGTTATTGTGGAATTCGTATCTAAACTTTCTGCTAGAGATAGCATCTGAAACACGTGTTAATATAATTGAATGATTTTGACTTTTGCGTTAAACAAGGTGTAATAACCTAACCGTCAAAAACTCCCCACTTCAACTAGAATAAAATATTACAGTTTAAAAAAAACTATAGCACACGCTTTAGTCATCCAAACTGAACGTGTATGCAAAATTTCAGCTCAACCGGAAACCGGGAAGTGGGTCAAATTTAACTTCCAAAATTTTCTTACATAGTTAGTTAGTGAAGCTAATAAAAGCGTATTAAAAAGAGCTGTAACTTTTGAACTTAACTTCTACTTTAACATCAGTGGAATATTTTTGTTTCTTCGTCTTTATTGTAGGTATGTTTTTTTATGTTGGTGTGCAGTAAAGCATATTTCTATTCTATTCTATTTTATTAAACGTATTCATTTTTAGGGTTCCGTACCCAAATGGTAAAACGGGACCCTATTACTAAGACTCCGCTGTCCGTCCGTCTGTCTGTCCGTCTGTCACCAGGCTGTATCTCATGAACCGTGACAGTTAGACAGTTGAAATTATCACAAATGATGTATTTCTGTTGCCGCTATAACAACAAATACTAAAAAATAGAATAAAATAAATATTTAAGGGGGCTCCCATACAACAAACATGATTTTTTTGGCGTTTTTATAGATAATGGTACGGAACCCTTCGTGCGCGAGTCCGATTCGCACTTGGCCGGTTTTTACTTTAATTATCAAATTAAATAGAAAACAAAAAATGTCTAAATTTACAACTATAGCATCAAAATATGTTTTAAGAAAACACAACTCACATTTCCCTTCACCCCAGTAACAATCTTCGTGACATCTGTCCTGTACTCCGCTTCTAAAGTCTTGAGCGGTTCCTTGGGCGTGCCCATGTCAGCGTCGATGTATAGCGTGTGAACATCGACGTTCGGCTTGGGGAGGATCGCGTTGATGATCAGGTTGAGGCGCTTGTTCACTATGACGCCGAAGGAGGCGTTGCCGCCGATTCTGTTAAAGAATTTCGATCGATATTAAGCTATAGAATAGAATAGATCTTTTTTTCATGTAAACCAGATACAGGCACTTAGAAATGTCGAGACTCTAGGCGCACGGTTCCAAATAGTAAACCTTATGGAGAAGAACTGGCAAGAAACTGCATGGTAACTCTTTTCAAATAATAGATTACAATCTTTATCAGTACAATGTTGTGGTAAGAGCTGCGAGAATAATGCAATTCAATGCGAATATAAATAAGCCTAGGACAATAATAAATTGCCTCTGAATAAGATTGCCATGGCAGATGCGATTCAAAAATGTCCGAGATAAAAACGCACGCGAGTCAAACATATGCCCTTACTTCGATGCGCGGTCAGTATACATGCATAGTGTTCGTACAAACACCGTACCGGGTCATCGATAAAGTACGTCATACTAATTTCGTGATTTTTTGACCCATCCCCCGTCCTTGTCACAGTTGATTACATTTGTGTGACCGCCTCTCTAGTGTGACGTCACATATTTTGCAATTTTATATCTAGAAATTATTAAATTAAAACAGCAATTACGAAATTAGTTTCATTTCCATTTAAATTATTTTTTAATATGATTTTGAAATGTGACGTCACGAAACTTAGGACCCCTCCTACCCCTTGTCACATAATGTCACACTTCGCCGACCCCCTCCCCCCACCCTTAACGTGTGACGTACTTTATGGATCGTCCCTAATAACATAACCGTCAAAAACCCCCGACTCCAACTAGGTATAAAAAGAGCTGTAACTTTTGAACGGCTGAACAGATTTTAGCTATGTTGATTCCCGATTAAACTAGCTTTCAATTAAAAAAACTGTATTGAAATCGGTCCATCCGTTTTAGAGCTACGAGGCCATAGACAGACATACAGGTACACAGATACATGATAGATACAGACTACAAACTTATAACTCTCCTCTTTTTTATCGGGGGTTAAAAATGATCTTCAGAAAGATTTAAAAGGCACGGGATTGAGGATTCCTTACTTTCGGTAAGTAAAAATACCTTGACGACACTTTTATAAGTTTTTAGTGGAAGTTAGCCTTGAGTTAACTTTCCTTGAGTATACTGTGAGAGCATAGATAAAATCTGTGTAACGTGCATAACTCACTGCCAGACATGGTCGAGGTCCATCTTGAACCCTGCGTCGGTCTTCTGCATCATGTCAGGAGTGGTGCTGTTGCCGAAGTATATGTCCAAGTCCACGCTCTTCTCTATCTTCTGGACGAGTTGGTGTCCTAGGGCCTGTGGTATGAGAACATTGGTTTACATCAGCTGTCACAGTGATAATATGAATAATTATAAAATTTATCGCCAAAAGGAAACGCGCGGTCGCGGTATCGTTTCTTGTATACAAAAGTACTAATTATTTCCCGCGCTTAGGGCCTTATCACACTGGTAATTTGCGAGCGACTTGAAAGAAAAAGAAAAGAAAGAAAGAAAAGAAAAACATTTATTCAGCACAGACAGACAACATAAGAGAGAGAAGATAAAAAAGAAATAAAAAAAATAAAAATAACACGTCAAAAGTCGACAAATAAGTAAAATATTTTTAAATCGGTATATAGGTATGTTGACAAGCATGCCATGCCGAAAGGGTAGCCAGCTCAGCATTTGCTGGGCGCGGAGAGCCCAACGCTGATTTGCAGTTGGCACCCCTGCAGTGACGCACGCGAAAGCGACGCGAGCGCGCAACGAGTACGCCGCGAGTGCGCAGCGAGTTCGCGAACACGTAGCCAGTGTGAGGCTCTAACTCGTATCCATAAGAGTAATTTGGAATTTTACGAAAATAAATGATTTCTCTTGTCCAACAAGAAAGAAATTGAAGAAAAATTTACTGGTCGTACTGGCCTTACATAATTATCGGATAATTTTCATGATGTTATTATTAGTGGCAGAAATATGAAATCTTTAGTTTTAAATTGTTTACTGAGTAGTGGTAAAATTTCAGATATACATACCTACCTAGTTAAAAAAAAAACAGCTTACCCTTATAAATAGATCATCAAGCAAGAAGCTCCATTTGAGATCGCCTTCGCCTTGCATGTCAGGTAACTCGTACTTGCACAACAAGTAACCGGTTTTGGGACCGAATCTAGAATTAGAAAACAATATTTTTTCAATAAAATGATATAGTTTAAAAAAACTATAGAACACGCTTTAGTAATCCAAACTGAACGAGTATACAAAATTTCAGCTCAATCGGAAACCGGGAAGTGGGTCAAATTTAAGTTCCAAGATTTTCTTACATAGCTAGTTAGTTAGTTAGTTACAGGTGAAGCTAGTAAAAGCGTGTTAAAAATAACAAAAAACTCAACTGCAAAAAAACGAACTAATTAAAAGATGGAAACAAGATGAAAAGTGTTGTATCATGTAGGTTGAATGCCTACATGGTATTAAAATGTTACTGGCCACTCACAATTGTTACTTTTTGTTTATCTTTTGTTTTATTCTTTGTCATGCATTTTACCTAATAAAATGTGGTTGTTATTTATAATGTTTTATTATTATATTAATAACTAAATACACTACAGTGGCGACGAGGATAAAAAAAATAACAACGAAAATAATGTCGATTGGAAAAATAAAGGAATTTGATGGAGGCTTGTTGTAAGAGTTGTACTATCTGCGCAGAAAATTCAGCAGCTCCACCGGCTGCTCCTCCGTCACCGTGGCGCTGGCCTAGTCGTCCTTATGAAAGGATACATATAGATTTCTTAGGTCCTATTGACGGACACACTTATCTAGTTTCTATTGACGCTAAATCTAAATGGATTGAGGTTTTTAGAATGTCTCGTACTAATGCTGAGAGTACAATTAAAAAGCTTAGAGAATCATGGTCACGTTGGGGAATTCCTAAGCAGATAGTATCGGATAACGGTCCTCCTTTTTCTAGTTCAGAGTTTAATGAATTTTTAAAACGCAATGGTGTCAAACATGTATTCGCCCCACCTTATCATCCAGCCTCCAATGGCGCAGCTGAGAACGCTGTGAAAATTATTAAGGGGGTTATAATTAAAGCTAAACGTGCAAATTTGGACATTGAGACTGCTATTTTAAGGTTTTTAATGAGTTACCATAATACTCCACATTCCACTACAGGTGAAAGTCCGGCAAAGTTATTACAAGGTAGGGCGCTCAGGACTAGGTTGGATGCTTTGAGACCAGACGCTAATATTTTAGTGACCGAAAAGCAAAGAAATATGATCAAACCTTGCAGATCTGTAGATAGGCAATTTAAAGAGGGTGACTCAGTGTTTTATAGAAATTATAATTCTGATGGTAAATGGTTGTCGGGGCAAATATCTAAGCGTTTAGGCAAGAACAATTATAATGTTGACTCGGCAGAGGGTTCTGTACAACACAGGCACATTGACCAACTAAAAAGGTTTCCAAGGCGCTCCTCATGTGTCTACCCTTGCGACTTGGAGACTCCAACCGGTTCAACGCCAGCACATGTAGAGCGTGAGGCTGGGGTCGCGCGTGACGAGTCTGTGTTAGATCCGGACCATACTCGGCAAACTAATGTTGATGACCCTTGCACTCAGTCTGGTAGTAGAACAGCAGTTAATAGTAATGAGCAGATTGATATACCGGTTGAGGTTGAACCCCACTCAGAAGCTGAGCCAGTATCTGTTCGACGATATCCTTTTAGACAAAGGAACCCTGTTAAAAGGTATGGTTTTGAAATTGATTAGAACTTTGTTCTAATAACATGTTTAAATTTTATTTGTGTTTTCTTAGAATTATTTTATTATATACCAATTTCAAAAAAAATTGTAATTCTAGTTTAAGTTTGTAAATAGTTATTTAAAGATTTAAGGGTGAAGGTGTTGTATCATGTAGGTTGAATGCCTACATGGTATTAAAATGTTACTGGCCACTCACAATTGTTACTTTTTGTTTATCTTTTGTTTTATTCTTTGTCATGCATTTTACCTAATAAAATGTGGTTGTTATTTATAATGTTTTATTATTATATTAATAACTAAATACACTACAAAAAGAAAACCGAGTATCTTTTATCAAAAATTATAACATGCAGTCGGAGGCATGTTTTACAGCGTAGGTACATATCTTATATGACTCCGACTGCATGTTATAATTTTTGATAATGGATACTCGGTTTTCTTTCTACTCCTTTGCGTCGCGCAGTCGGGTAAAAACAGATCACTGATGAATATGAATTTACTCACTGTGTTAATAATTAACATAGTGAGTCGGTGAGTGAATTATTCACGCTTTTACTTTATACCATGTACCTACTTAATTATCCTCTAGCGTGTAATTTTCTTTCTTTTACTACTGTATCTTAAGCTAACTTGTGAACAGCGTCGTGGGCTGCATTATCGACTATTTGTACATGTAAAAATTATTTGTGAAACTGAATAGTGTAGCTGTTTGCTGATCCTTATAAATAAATAAATACTTACAAGAAGTCAGTATCTCCTTTAACGTATCGTATCCTCTGCAATGGAGTCGCTGCTTGTACGCTGAGTACTTTCCTGAGTCCCGGGTAATTGTCTACACGCGACTTGAAGTATATGTCCTTATATTTTGAGTGGGGGATGTCGAGCTGTGAACAAATTATTTATTAGAATAACCTAACCGTCAAAAACCCCCGACTCTAACTAGAAAAAGCGCTGTAAATTTTGAACAGCTGAACATATTTTCATGAAACATAGCTAAGATAATACCCGATTAAACTAGCTTTCAATTAAAAAAATTGCATTGAAATCGGTCCATCCATTTTAGAGCTACGATGCCATAGATAGATACACAGATACAAAGATACACAGATCCACAAAAACACACTACAAACTTGTAACACCCCTCTTTTTTGTCAGGTGTTAAAAAGCTAAGCAGATGAATACTCACTTTGACGTTGATATCTGTGAAGTTGCCTTCCATCTCCGCCTTCGCGTGTAGTGTAGCGGACACCGGCCCCACAAAGTGCGCAGACATAGTGTACACTGAAGGAGTGTTGTCGTATTTAATGCGGATGTTTATGTTCTCGCCTTGGCCTTTGGGCACTAGAGTTAAAGCCATCTGAAAGAAATACAATACAATACAATAAACTTTATTGTACACCAGAAATACAAAAGGATACAATACTTATAAATATAAACATGTACAATGGACGGTCTTATCGCTAAAAGCGATGTCTTCCAGACAACCTTTGGATGGACATGACTTGGAAGAAATAGAAAAAGGGCAGTTTGCGGTGTACCATACATATTATTATAAACAGATAAATAATATGTATAAAATTTATATTACACTTACATACAAAATAAATAAATATACAGTGTTATTATTTAATTGGTAAATATTGATAGGTCTAAGGCTGATTCAGAGACGACAGAATCGTACGAGTCTAAGCGTGAACTTACGCTTCCATCTATCAAAATTTGTTCGTAAGTTTGACATATGGAAGCGTAGGTTCACGCTTAGACTCGTTTCTGTCGTCTCTGAATGTCAGCCTAAGAATGATAGAATAGAATAGAATAGATCTTTATTTCATGTAAACCAGATACAGGCACTTATGAAATGTCGAGACTCTAGGTGCACATACACATAGGTACACATAGGTTTGATCCATAAGTCTATGATTGTAAGGTTTGAGCAAAATATAGTGCTACGTCATTTAATTATACAATGTGTATATTTTAACAGTACACCTGATTTATGGTGTTATTGTACTCATCATTATGAACAACTTTTACTATGGAACCAATACTCAATCGCGAAATAAAAAGACTGCTGTTTCATACAAATAATTCAATATTACTCGACTAAATAAATGTATGGAACAGCTGATTCTTTTTCACAACTTCAGTCTTGGTCCCGTAAAGCAGCACCCCTACCGCGTAACTAAAATTGTATGAACATCGACATCGGTATTAAACTTCAATACGATAGTGAGAGCCTAAACTTTGAGTTAACTTGTAAAAAAATTACCTATCATATAGTTGGGACACTTATCTTCATGATCGGTAAAAAAAATACAAGTTAGCTCAAAGTTTAGGCTCTCACGATCGTATTGAAGTTTAATACCGATGTCGATGTTCATACAATTTTAGTTACGCGGTAGACCCGCTGGTGTACTTTTTAAATATACAGGTGGATGTATAAATGAAAAATTAAAAAAACTAACTTTGTAAAACAAATTATGGTCGTTTTGATTGTTATTTGTAATATCGATCATTTTTGCTATAAAGATTGTTAGTCTTACCTCTAACGGTTTTCGGTTGAGTACTTTCCCGTTGATACTATACTCTGTGGTGTCAGTCACGAAGGATCCTTTTATGTCATCTTCTTCAAACTCGGCTATTATTTTCATTGCTCTGTAACAAATAATAAATCATTGAAACCACTTTTCCAAAAGTCAAGTTCTTATAGGAACGTGATTTTTGGAAAAGTGGTGGCGACGATTTGCCTAAGACCTTACCTAAATCCCTTATGCGGACTGCTCAGCGCAACACT
Source organism: Allophyes oxyacanthae (assembly GCA_932294325.1). NCBI lineage: Eukaryota > Metazoa > Arthropoda > Insecta > Lepidoptera > Noctuidae > Allophyes > Allophyes oxyacanthae. Next base: position 5,812,479 of record OW028633.1, on the reverse strand, counting down.
GACAGACTTTTTACTCTGGTCGGCCTTCAGGGAATAAAAATTATTTTCACTATTGTAGTCCACTGACAAGGTCCTTGAGTTCTCTTCGCTGTACAGTAGACTTAGTTCAGCCGGTGATAGTACTGGGAATATGGCGCCGCGGGACTTGAAGCGAATGTGGCGGGACGGAGCTGGACGCCATATTACGTCTGCAAAGAGCTGGAATGGAAATATAAATAAAGGTTACAGTCATTGACCTTATACTACAACGGACGGCGGATCTAGAACAAAATTCACGAAAAATGTGTCCCTCCCAAATCCGTCGTTATATCCACTTTCGTTTCTTATGTAAACATCTTCAGCTCGTTGCGTACACGCAGCGAATACGTTGCGCACACGACAACCCCGCTAGGCATACGCGGCGGGAACGTTGACCAATCGCCTAGTTCGATATACATTCCACAAATTGCTAGTGTGAAAGCGCTCGCTCTAAAAGACGGAAAAAAGAAAATTGGTATGGTCCAGGGGGCTTACTACGAACTCTAATAGCAGAGCTGAAATTGAACTGCCCAAACATTTCCAGTATGAGCTGACCTCACACTGTATAGGCTTTTCGTACAATGAAAGGTCAGCTTATTCTGGAAATTTCTGGGCTGTTTAATTTCACCCTTTCATAAGAGCTCGTAATACCCCCCTGTACCAAAAGAATATCTATGTGATGAGGGGCCATTCAAGTATTATGTAAGCACTAGGGGGCGGGGGGGTCTTTGCTTGTTTATTTTTGATGACAAGGGGGGGGGGTTAATAATTGCAAAAAATCTGCTTACGTAATACTTGAACGGCCCCTGAGAAGAATACGTGGTGGTACACTCGATAGACTCACATAATTATTCTGGTCGCCCTGTTGTATCTGTATACCGCCACCGACAACGTTCTCCACATCAGAGAAATCCTTCTTGAACTGCATCTTGATGAAGTAATCTTCTAAATACGCCGAGGTAAGGTTCAGACTGCCTGATGTTTCCACGAATGGATCGTCTAGCTGTTGAAGAAGTCAAATTTTTATTGTAAGTACGTATATTTCGAATACACACTGGGACTAATTAAAGTCCAATTACAAAATAAAAGGATTTATTAAATATCGTGCGTACAATAAGAAGGTCGTTGGTTGAATGAAAATGACACATTATTTTAACTTGAAGAAAGTATTGTAGCAAAATGCCTGACGGAATTATTGTAGCAATCACACGGTTGCTATAAGTTTCTTGTGAGGCGTTACGCCGCAACAGTAAGTTTGAGGGTAGTTGACGTTGAGGGTACAGTTTACAAACATACATGTCACATGCACACAGATCCAGACCAACTATCTGTAGACCAACCACCAACTACCAACCTACCTACCTAATCTGAACAATTTTTACGATTTTGTTAGCAGGATTTATAACTACGTAAAAAATCTGCGAACAAAATCGTATAATTTTTGAAAAGACCGACTCTACATTCTTACCCTGCGATGTCCAGAATCATGTAGTGAATCCATGGTATCAGTTTTCGTTACGATGTCACTTACACCCTGAATAGTTAATAGAAATAGTCCTGCCCTTCACAAGAAACACAGCCTCACGCTTACCTCCAAGCTAGCGAGCGCGGTGATAGTGAAGGCCGGCATGGCGATGTCGGCCGTCATCTTCCACAGCGCGTCGTCCAGCCGCGCCGCCACGCGCGCCTCCAGCGCCGGCAGCACCGTGAGCGGCGTCGCTATGCCCACGGACGCTCGTACGACTGGTACGTGTCGTCATCACAAGACACACAGCCTCACGCTTACCTCCAAGCTAGCGAGCGCGGTGATAGTGAAGGCCGGCATGGCGATGTCGGCCGTCATCTTCCACAGCGCGTCGTCCAGCCGCGCCGCCACGCGCGCCTCCAGCGCCGGCAGCACCGTGAGCGGCGTCGCTATGCCCACGGACGCTCGTACGACTGGTACGTGTCGTCATCACAAGACACACAGCCTCACGCTTACCTCCAAGCTAGCGAGCGCGGTGATAGTGAAGGCCGGCATGGCGATGTCGGCCGTCATCTTCCACAGCGCGTCGTCCAGCCGCGCCGCCACGCGCGCCTCCAGCGCCGGCAGCACCGTGAGCGGCGTCGCTATGCCCACGGACGCTCGTACGACTGGTACGTGTCGTCATCACAAGACACACAGCCTCACGCTTACCTCCAAGCTAGCGAGCGCGGTGATAGTGAAGGCCGGCATGGCGATGTCGGCCGTCATCTTCCACAGCGCGTCGTCCAGCCGCGCCGCCACGCGCGCCTCCAGCGCCGGCAGCACCGTGAGCGGCGTCGCTATGCCCACGGACGCTCGTACGACTGGTACGTGTCGTCATCACAAGACACACAGCCTCACGCTTACCTCCAAGCTAGCGAGCGCGGTGATAGTGAAGGCCGGCATGGCGATGTCGGCCGTCATCTTCCACAGCGCGTCGTCCAGCCGCGCCGCCACGCGCGCCTCCAGCGCCGGCAGCACCGTGAGCGGCGTCGCTATGCCCACGGACGCTCGTACGACTGGTACGTGTCGTCATCACAAGACACACAGCCTCACGCTTACCTCCAAGCTAGCGAGCGCGGTGATAGTGAAGGCCGGCATGGCGATGTCGGCCGTCATCTTCCACAGCGCGTCGTCCAGCCGCGCCGCCACGCGCGCCTCCAGCGCCGGCAGCACCGTGAGCGGCGTCGCTATGCCCACGGACGCTCGTACGACTGGTACGTGTCGTCATCACAAGACACACAGCCTCACGCTTACCTCCAAGCTAGCGAGCGCGGTGATAGTGAAGGCCGGCATGGCGATGTCGGCCGTCATCTTCCACAGCGCGTCGTCCAGCCGCGCCGCCACGCGCGCCTCCAGCGCCGGCAGCACCGTGAGCGGCGTCGCTATGCCCACGGACGCTCGTACGACTGGTACGTGTCGTCATCACAAGACACACAGCCTCACGCTTACCTCCAAGCTAGCGAGCGCGGTGATAGTGAAGGCCGGCATGGCGATGTCGGCCGTCATCTTCCACAGCGCGTCGTCCAGCCGCGCCGCCACGCGCGCCTCCAGCGCCGGCAGCACCGTGAGCGGCGTCGCTATGCCCACGGACGCTCGTACGACTGGTACGTGTCGTCATCACAAGACACACAGCCTCACGCTTACCTCCAAGCTAGCGAGCGCGGTGATAGTGAAGGCCGGCATGGCGATGTCGGCCGTCATCTTCCACAGCGCGTCGTCCAGCCGCGCCGCCACGCGCGCCTCCAGCGCCGGCAGCACCGTGAGCGGCGTCGCTATGCCCACGGACGCCACGTACTCCTGGTACGTGTCGTCATCACAAGACACACAGCCTCACGCTTACCTCCAAGCTAGCGAGCGCGGTGATAGTGAAGGCCGGCATGGCGATGTCGGCCGTCATCTTCCACAGCGCGTCGTCCAGCCGCGCCGCCACGCGCGCCTCCAGCGCCGGCAGCACCGTGAGCGGCGTCGCTATGCCCACGGACGCCACGTACTCCTGGTACGTGTCGTCATCACAAGACACACAGCCTCACGCTTACCTCCAAGCTAGCGAGCGCGGTGATAGTGAAGGCCGGCATGGCGATGTCGGCCGTCATCTTCCACAGCGCGTCGTCCAGCCGCGCCGCCACGCGCGCCTCCAGCGCCGGCAGCACCGTGAGCGGCGTCGCTATGCCCACGGACGCTCGTACGACTGGTACGTGTCGTCATCACAAGACACACAGCCTCACGCTTACCTCCAAGCTAGCGAGCGCGGTGATAGTGAAGGCCGGCATGGCGATGTCGGCCGTCATCTTCCACAGCGCGTCGTCCAGCCGCGCCGCCACGCGCGCCTCCAGCGCCGGCAGCACCGTGAGCGGCGTCGCTATGCCCACGGACGCTCGTACGACTGGTACGTGTCGTCATCACAAGACACACAGCCTCACGCTTACCTCCAAGCTAGCGAGCGCGGTGATAGTGAAGGCCGGCATGGCGATGTCGGCCGTCATCTTCCACAGCGCGTCGTCCAGCCGCGCCGCCACGCGCGCCTCCAGCGCCGGCAGCACCGTGAGCGGCGTCGCTATGCCCACGGACGCCACGTACTCCTGGTACGTGTCGTCATCACAAGACACACAGCCTCACGCTTACCTCCAAGCTAGCGAGCGCGGTGATAGTGAAGGCCGGCATGGCGATGTCGGCCGTCATCTTCCACAGCGCGTCGTCCAGCCGCGCCGCCACGCGCGCCTCCAGCGCCGGCAGCACCGTGAGCGGCGTCGCTATGCCCACGGACGCCACGTACTCCTGGTACGTGTCGTCATCACAAGACACACAGCCTCACGCTTACCTCCAAGCTAGCGAGCGCGGTGATAGTGAAGGCCGGCATGGCGATGTCGGCCGTCATCTTCCACAGCGCGTCGTCCAGCCGCGCCGCCACGCGCGCCTCCAGCGCCGGCAGCACCGTGAGCGGCGTCGCTATGCCCACGGACGCCACGTACTCCTGGTACGTGTCGTCATCACAAGACACACAGCCTCACGCTTACCTCCAAGCTAGCGAGCGCGGTGATAGTGAAGGCCGGCATGGCGATGTCGGCCGTCATCTTCCACAGCGCGTCGTCCAGCCGCGCCGCCACGCGCGCCTCCAGCGCCGGCAGCACCGTGAGCGGCGTCGCTATGCCCACGGACGCCACGTACTCCTGGTACGTGTCGTCATCACAAGACACACAGCCTCACGCTTACCTCCAAGCTAGCGAGCGCGGTGATAGTGAAGGCCGGCATGGCGATGTCGGCCGTCATCTTCCACAGCGCGTCGTCCAGCCGCGCCGCCACGCGCGCCTCCAGCGCCGGCAGCACCGTGAGCGGCGTCGCTATGCCCACGGACGCTCGTACGACTGGTACGTGTCGTCATCACAAGACACACAGCCTCACGCTTACCTCCAAGCTAGCGAGCGCGGTGATAGTGAAGGCCGGCATGGCGATGTCGGCCGTCATCTTCCACAGCGCGTCGTCCAGCCGCGCCGCCACGCGCGCCTCCAGCGCCGGCAGCACCGTGAGCGGCGTCGCTATGCCCACGGACGCCACGTACTCCTGGTACGTGTCGTCATCACAAGACACACAGCCTCACGCTTACCTCCAAGCTAGCGAGCGCGGTGATAGTGAAGGCCGGCATGGCGATGTCGGCCGTCATCTTCCACAGCGCGTCGTCCAGCCGCGCCGCCACGCGCGCCTCCAGCGCCGGCAGCACCGTGAGCGGCGTCGCTATGCCCACGGACGCTCGTACGACTGGTACGTGTCGTCATCACAAGACACACAGCCTCACGCTTACCTCCAAGCTAGCGAGCGCGGTGATAGTGAAGGCCGGCATGGCGATGTCGGCCGTCATCTTCCACAGCGCGTCGTCCAGCCGCGCCGCCACGCGCGCCTCCAGCGCCGGCAGCACCGTGAGCGGCGTCGCTATGCCCACGGACGCCACGTACTCCTGGTACGTGTCGTCATCACAAGACACACAGCCTCACGCTTACCTCCAAGCTAGCGAGCGCGGTGATAGTGAAGGCCGGCATGGCGATGTCGGCCGTCATCTTCCACAGCGCGTCGTCCAGCCGCGCCGCCACGCGCGCCTCCAGCGCCGGCAGCACCGTGAGCGGCGTCGCTATGCCCACGGACGCTCGTACGACTGGTACGTGTCGTCATCACAAGACACACAGCCTCACGCTTACCTCCAAGCTAGCGAGCGCGGTGATAGTGAAGGCCGGCATGGCGATGTCGGCCGTCATCTTCCACAGCGCGTCGTCCAGCCGCGCCGCCACGCGCGCCTCCAGCGCCGGCAGCACCGTGAGCGGCGTCGCTATGCCCACGGACGCCACGTACTCCTGGTACGTGTCGTCATCACAAGACACACAGCCTCACGCTTACCTCCAAGCTAGCGAGCGCGGTGATAGTGAAGGCCGGCATGGCGATGTCGGCCGTCATCTTCCACAGCGCGTCGTCCAGCCGCGCCGCCACGCGCGCCTCCAGCGCCGGCAGCACCGTGAGCGGCGTCGCTATGCCCACGGACGCCACGTACTCCTGGTACGTGTCGTCATCACAAGACACACAGCCTCACGCTTACCTCCAAGCTAGCGAGCGCGGTGATAGTGAAGGCCGGCATGGCGATGTCGGCCGTCATCTTCCACAGCGCGTCGTCCAGCCGCGCCGCCACGCGCGCCTCCAGCGCCGGCAGCACCGTGAGCGGCGTCGCTATGCCCACGGACGCCACGTACTCCTGGTACGTGTCGTCATCACAAGACACACAGCCTCACGCTTACCTCCAAGCTAGCGAGCGCGGTGATAGTGAAGGCCGGCATGGCGATGTCGGCCGTCATCTTCCACAGCGCGTCGTCCAGCCGCGCCGCCACGCGCGCCTCCAGCGCCGGCAGCACCGTGAGCGGCGTCGCTATGCCCACGGACGCCACGTACTCCTGGTACGTGTCGTCATCACAAGACACACAGCCTCACGCTTACCTCCAAGCTAGCGAGCGCGGTGATAGTGAAGGCCGGCATGGCGATGTCGGCCGTCATCTTCCACAGCGCGTCGTCCAGCCGCGCCGCCACGCGCGCCTCCAGCGCCGGCAGCACCGTGAGCGGCGTCGCTATGCCCACGGACGCCACGTACTCCTGGTACGTGTCGTCATCACAAGACACACAGCCTCACGCTTACCTCCAAGCTAGCGAGCGCGGTGATAGTGAAGGCCGGCATGGCGATGTCGGCCGTTATCTTCCACAGCGCGTCGTCCAGCCGCGCCGCCACGCGCGCCTCCAGCGCCGGCAGCACCGTGAGCGGCGTCGCTATGCCCACGGACGCTCGTACGACTGGTACGTGTCGTCATCACAAGACACACAGCCTCACGCTTACCTCCAAGCTAGCGAGCGCGGTGATAGTGAAGGCCGGCATGGCGATGTCGGCCGTCATCTTCCACAGCGCGTCGTCCAGCCGCGCCGCCACGCGCGCCTCCAGCGCCGGCAGCACCGTGAGCGGCGTCGCTATGCCCACGGACGCCACGTACTCCTGGTACGTGTCGTCATCACAAGACACACAGCCTCACGCTTACCTCCAAGCTAGCGAGCGCGGTGATAGTGAAGGCCGGCATGGCGATGTCGGCCGTCATCTTCCACAGCGCGTCGTCCAGCCGCGCCGCCACGCGCGCCTCCAGCGCCGGCAGCACCGTGAGCGGCGTCGCTATGCCCACGGACGCTCGTACGACTGGTACGTGTCGTCATCACAAGACACACAGCCTCACGCTTACCTCCAAGCTAGCGAGCGCGGTGATAGTGAAGGCCGGCATGGCGATGTCGGCCGTCATCTTCCACAGCGCGTCGTCCAGCCGCGCCGCCACGCGCGCCTCCAGCGCCGGCAGCACCGTGAGCGGCGTCGCTATGCCCACGGACGCTCGTACGACTGGTACGTGTCGTCATCACAAGACACACAGCCTCACGCTTACCTCCAAGCTAGCGAGCGCGGTGATAGTGAAGGCCGGCATGGCGATGTCGGCCGTCATCTTCCACAGCGCGTCGTCCAGCCGCGCCGCCACGCGCGCCTCCAGCGCCGGCAGCACCGTGAGCGGCGTCGCTATGCCCACGGACGCCACGTACGACTGGTACGTGTCGTCTTCACCGCATTCGTATTCGTAAAATAGTTTGTAGGATATCTGGGAAAGGAAGTACAACATGACACCAATATACAGGTTAATTTTTTTAGGTCATCATTCTCCTGCCCTTATCCCATTTTATTTGAGGTCGGCGCAATATGTCTTCTTCTTCCATTCATCGCTATTAGACGTCATCTCAGAGTTTACGTTCTTATAATTATCCATGTTAATTTTTTAGGTAGTTTGCAAAATTTGCAGAGTGGTTCCCAAATGCAACCGCAGTATTGGGATACACTTCAAAACAATTTTTTTATAAAGCGTTGGTTGAATTTTTTCTGCTTAACAGGGTCCAAATATGAAAGTATTATACATATAAACCTTCCGGAAGAAATGGAAATGTAATAAACACCGCATCAAAATCCGTTGCGTGGTTTAGGAGGAGTTAACGGATATATAGAATAGAATAGAATATATATCTTTATTTCTCATCATCACAGAATCATACATTAATAGAAATACACGTAAAATAGAGACTGGTGTCTGATGTAGGTAGAACCTGTATATAGACAGTCAGACGCGGAAAGCGACTTTATTTTTAACCCCCGACAAAAAAGAGGGGTGTTATAAGTTTAACGTGTCTGTCTGTGTATCTGTCTGTGGTATCGTAGCTCCCAAACGGATGAACCGATTTTCGTTTAGTTTTTTTTGTGTCATAGATAATTTTATCCCGAGTGTTCTTAGCCATGTTTCATGAAAATCTGTTCAGCCGTTCAAAGGTTACAGCTCTTTTTCTAGTTGGAGTCGGGGGTTTTTGACGGTTAGGTTATATACTATGTAGAGATATCTATTGTTCTCACCTCATGCCAATAAGTCCCGTTATACAACAGCACTAGACAAGTGACATTGATCTTCTCTCCCAGCACAATGTCGACGGTGTACACCGACTTTAGTTCCTTCACCGCTTGGAATGGAGTCACCAAGTTGAGTGTATTCCTCATTACAGTATATTCCTGTGGAAGAGGTAGGATGTTAGGATGTTTAGTTTCAGAAATATGATATGTATTGTAGAATAGAATAGATCTTTATTTTATGTAAATCAGATACAGGCACTTATGAAAAGTCAAGACTCTAGGTCCACGGTTCCAAATAGCAGGTCCTATGGAGAAGAACCGACAAGAAACTCCAAACTGTAAAGATGGGTTAACGAATAACTATATAGGCCTAAATATGTTTATACAGGATGAGTTTTTATAGGGATCTCTATCGCAGCTAAGCTAACCGTTAGAAATGAATGATGAATGGTTCATTTCTTTTAGCCAATTACACAAAATGTATGAAAAGCTAAATGTAAATTTTCATCAACTTTTGGCAACTTTAGAAAAATGTGTCTATAGAACTTTTTGTTTGTCATAAAAAGGAGGTTCTATAACATAAAAAATTTACGTTTTTCCGTTCCAGGACCGGAAAAATCATATTATCAAAAATCGTTAAATGAACTGAACTGAATGAAATTATTTCATTTCAAAATCTCTAGATGGATTTCTAAAAACATATATATTATCTTCAAGTATTTCAGTATTTAATGCAAATTTTGATTAATTACAAAATATTTACCTCTAATATGAAAACATCAGTCAATACTATCGGTGGCTTGTTAGGTAGATGGAGAGTCGCATTAGCTTCCAATATGTCTTCCTCGTCAGGACCGACGAACTGTAATAATATAATACTCTTAAGTGAAACGATGTGCAACTGATGTTAAGAAAAACAATATCTCAACAATCAATAATCAATACAATCAATATCTATACATACAGGATAATTTTTAATGTTGTGCCGCATAATTTGTAGAGTGATTCAGTCTCTGTTCCTAAATGCAACCACAGTATTGGGATACGCTTTAAAACAAAACGAAAATTCGGCTTAGTATGGGGGACACGCATAATTAACTAGCGCAAGCCATACAAAATCATTTTTTTATTTTGTTTTGGGGTGAATTATAGTACTGCGGTTTCATTTGGGAACGGACACTGAATCATTTGGCAAATTCTGCGCACTACATAAAAAAAAATCCTGTATAACTGAGTGACTACGCTACACTGAATACTAACCTTCATAAGATGAGCATGGAACGTGATAGTGGGGTAGTAGAGCGTGTCGAGCACGACGCGCGCGCTCGTGTCGAAGTTCTCTACGAACATGTCTGAGCCAGCTTCCGACTTGTGCTGGAATCTGTCTTGTATCACGTCAAGGAGTCCTTTGCCGTTGTCTTTCAGGAGTATTGCTATGCCAAACTGTTGACAAAGAAAATAATGTTAGTATTTCTTATGTACAGTCGGGCATAGTCGCTCGGGCTCCCATCCTAAGGTTGAAATATAAAACAATAACCTAACCGTCAAAAACCCCCGCCTCCAACTAGAAAAAGAGCTGTAACTTTTGAACGGCTGAACAGATTTTCATGAAACATAGCTAAGGTAATACCCGATTAAACTAGCTTTCGATTAATAAGCTGCACTGAAATCGGTCTATCCGTTTTGGAGCTACGATGCCACAGACACACACAGATTGATAGAACCCCTTTAATAGTTTTTAAAGGTACAGTCTGCGAGAAAAATGACCTTTCTCAAAAATACTTAAGTGAGGCTCAATCGACTCTATTTTCCAACAGGTATATTTCCTCCAAACAACTGACGAAATTGTACTTACTGAAAGTTAAAAAAAAAAACAACTCTCTATTTCCCATACATTTTCTATGAAAACATTACCCATCTTCGTGTGCACGGAATCTAAAATCACTGTAACTTACACTGATTTATTAAACCCCCCCCCCCCCCCTCACACAGCAACACTACAGTAATGTAATATTAACTAATCTGTAACATTAATCTGTGGATACTTTGTTTCACAGATCAAAAGTGCAGAACTCACCTTATGCGTAGATAATCGTATCGAGATCTCAGTATCAAGCCCATCTCCATATATATTCTTCAACACGAGCCCATTCTCCTCAAAGCCTTCGAGAGGCGTATACAGCTTGTACAAGTACACGAAGTTGATAGGCGACCGCCAGTGCCAGATGCCGGTGAACCCGAAGTCCATTTTGCCCCAACCTACTCTGAAGTCCACCTGAGAAAGTTAAATTTATTAGTAAAGTGGTTAATATAATAATTTAGCTCATTAATGTTCCACTGCTAGGAATGGACCTCTTCTCAGACTGAGAAGGGTTAGGCCTTAGTCCACCACGCTGGCTTAGTGCGGGTTGGTGATCTACACACAAAGTCTAGAAGTAATCATAATCATTTATTGCAAGAATGTAGTACAAAAAAAGATATTAATAACAAAAGTAGATCATACATTCTACCATGACAATGGTGTGCAACTATTCTAGAGAATATAATTCAAGCATGCCAGTAGGATAATGAATGATATATATATGGAGCTCTCTCTGGTATGCAGGTTGCTCCACGATATTTTCTTTCTCGGTTAACACAAGTGATAAACAAATTCTGATCCACGCATGAATTTGAAAAGTCAGAAGTTCGAATTGTGACCCTCTAGCAGCAAGCGTTCAACCGATAAGCTATCACTGCTATAGAATAGAATAGAAGAGAAAATTATTATTGATAATATGACAACGTGTATCAGAAATCTGTGGTCATATTTAAGGGTGTGAATCAAATCATCAAACTGAACAACTTTCTCTACAGGACCAACATCCAAATTGCGAAAAAATAATCAGCTGTCCCTTACGTTTAGGTAGAGTAGGTATTGAAGTTTTGTATGGGGCAGCTGATTATATTTTCGCGATTTTGATGTTGGTCCCATAGAGAAAGTTGTTCAGTTTGATGGTCTGATCACCCTTAAATATGACTACGCATTGCTTATTGTATAATATTTATAGGTACCTCTTCGGGCGCTCGTTTAGCGGTAATCATGGCTCTGTTCAGGTACTGTATGGGTAGCGCGATGTGGCCGAACACGTGGAAGTCTTGAAGAGTTATCAGCTTGAGAAGCACCTCGATACCTAGAGATGGGAGCAAATATTATTTATATGTGTCCTGTGATGGCGAAGGTAAGAATTTTATGTTTTTACACAACTGTTTTATTTCCAAATATTGGCCATTAAAGTTGGTCCAAATCTAGGTTAGGTTATTCAACTACTCATTTCTTTGTTTTATGGTTCTTCTACAATACAATAAACTTTATTGTACACCAGAAATACAAAAGATACATTATTTATAAATATAAACATGTAAAATGGGCGGTTTTATCGCTAAAAGCGATGTCTTCCAGACAACCTTTGGATGGACATGACTCGGAAGAAATAGAAAAAGGGCAGTTTGCGGTGTACCATACATATTATTATAAACAGATAAATAATATGCATAAAATTTATATTACACTTATATACAAAATAAACAAATATACAGTGTTATTATTTAAGTGGTATTGGAGGATTACTTAAATGTATAATATGCAACCAAACTGTACCATTGCAACTAATAAATATTGACCATTTAACTTTAACTGGCAATTCAAGTTAAAAAGTATTCCGAGAGATAAGGAAATAAGTTTTTATATTAACAAACCTGTAGTAGAGTTAGTGGTGACGACCATAGCGACTAGATGTCTGTCTGCTTCGACGAATCCGAACCTGGCCGTCATCTGCGGGAACTCCACCATCGGACTGGTCACGTTGACTACCAACATGCAGTTGGTGATGCGACGCATGTGACCTGTAGGAAAATAGTACCTATTAGGTATTGTAAGTTATACAGGAGTATGTGAACAAAATTGTAACAACATTTTAAAAAACTATCCGTCGAGTTTCTTGCCGGTTCTTCTCTATAGGACCAACTTTTTTTAGAACCGTGCACCTAGAATCTCGACGTTTTGCAAATATTCAGACGAAATAAAAAAACTTTGACTTTGATTAAAACAAAGATAATAGATAAACTAGCTTTCAATTCAAAAAATGCATTGAAATCGATGCATCCGTTTGAGAGTTACGATGCCACAGACAGACACACAGATACACACTACAAACTTATAACCCCTCTTTATTGTCGGGGGTTAAAAATGGAGAGTAATACTTACCATTAACATAGATCTTAAGCACTTTCTCCTCCAGGTCCAGATAGGTGATACCATTGATGTCTCGTTTATGACCCAACACGAACTCCGTGCGGAGGAAACCTTTTCTGTAGCCCTGTGTAATAATGATCATAGTCGCGTTATTGTATGACGGCTCGTCCAGTGGCCTTTATGTCTTTGACTTAAGATTCAAATTGCAATGATTCAAGTGCCTTCGTGAAATGATCCAAAACAAGTGACAAAGTTGAAGAACTACAGTCAGCGAAATAAGTAGGATTAAATTTTTGTAATTTTGAATTTTAGTTTACCTAGATTATAAGTGAATGATGTGGTCTCCTGTAATTGGAGGAGCACACTTTGTACTGTCCTTTAGTTTGTTTCTTAAATGTAATTGTGTATCCTCTGTTGGTGATCCAATAAATAAATAAATAATAAATAAATAAATCAATTTATCAAAGAAAATAATTACCTATTATAATTAGCAAATTGATATGTAACATGTAACAATCGATAAAGTTATGCTATTACATCATAAATTTTTACAGAAAAATATTTAATTGTATAGTGTTTGTAAATAAAAAGTTTTGAAACTTATTTTGTCACTGACTGTACAGTGTACATTAAAAAGTAACAAAAAAAGAAAAGTAAGTAAAGAAGTACATTTGACAGAATGCAGAGAGATTTTGCTTCCATTATGTATAGTTACCTGGAAAGGCGTGAGTAGTGTAACGCGACCAGTGATGTTGTTTTCTGTCTGTCCTCTGTCCAATGTCCAGGATGAGTTTATCATGAGAAGACCGTCTTCATTATACTGTAATAAGAAAATGTAATTGTAAAGTATCCTGCGACGAATCGGTAAGAAGCGCAAGCTTTGGGATACCATCAAACGAAGGAAAGTTGCATATCTGGGTCACGTATTTAGACACGATAGATACAGCCTTCTGCAACTTATTATGATGGGCAAAGTAGCCGGCAAGAGACACGTTGGTCGCAGGAAGAAGTCGTGGCTGAGGAACCTTCGGGAGTGGACTGGAGTCTCGAGTGCTGCACAACTGTTTCGCCTCGCAAGAGACAGAAAGAAATATGCAGAGCTGACTGCCAACCTTCGCTAGTCGGAGAGGCACTCTAAGAAGAAGAAAGTATCCTTGTAACTACATGGCCCTGGAAAGGTACCATAAAATAAGATTAGCAATTCATTGGTTTAGCGGCCTTCGAGGGCGAAGTTCGGATTTTCATGTTGAGAAATATCAGCATATTGAGGTTTAAAATTGCAATCTGTAAATAAATGGCAATTTAACTTTATTTTCTCATCAGTCCGGAGGAATACGGGTAAACTACAGTACACCCAACCTTTTTACTCTTTGAGTACACCTGTGCTTACCCGTTCAGGGAACAGAAGCGTGATGTTATAAAAATTAATGAAACGATGGTTCACTAACATAACGCGCATACAAAGCAAGAGAGAAAGAAAAACAATATAAATAAATTTCTCGGAATATCGGGAGCAGATAAGGAACTAAGATAACGTACGTAATTTAAGAGAATAAATAAAATCTATATACTCATAACATTACAAAAAAAAACGGAAATTATAAATATGTAAAAATATAAAATGACGAGTTCGATGCACAAAAAATGCAAACATTGTAGTTTTTTCTAAATATGGAACGCGTTTCACGTTTGTTGACAAATGTCAATTTAATGTCAGCAGACTGTCACTTGTCAGATCAGCGCAGCGCGCGGTGTATTTGCGATTGTGATTTTGATCGATCGGTCGTAAAATTAAATGGTTTGTTGGTGCATCCATGTCGGTGTGATGCTGAAAATACAAAAGTAAACTAAATCTTTCCACAAATTCGCACTGTGTCCGTGTGTAATATCATTTGTTGGTGGTAAATTGCTATTTCAACTACCAACAATGAATAATAACACCGCAAAAGTGAGTGAAATATTCCGGGAAGCGGGGACTGCGTTCCACAAATTAGCCGAGATGACGAAGCTACTGCACCCCATGGGCGACTCTCAGCCCGGGGGTAAGTGGACGGATGACGAGATCGAGATGTTGCGATCCTGCGTGCATCGCTTTGCAGTTGATTTGAACAATCTGAGCCAACACATCAAGGGAAGAACTGTGAATCAAATTCGTACGACATTGAAGAAAAAAGCTTTTGAAGACGCGAGTATTCCTGTGCGGCAGGTGACGCTGAACATGCTGAACGCTCCGGAGAACGAGGTTGATGTTGATGGTCTTGGTGAAGATGTCAAGTTGGAGTTTGAGACGAATAACGAGGAGGTGGCCACTTGATCCGACTTATTCGACTTCCCTTAAGTTTGTTGTGGCGCACAACAAGCTCAGGAGAGGCTGGAAGGTGGAGTGGGAGCGGAGTGACAGCGGAATAGCTAAGTGATGATGGACACTTTAAATATTCTTTAATGTGACTAGTTTTAAGATTTACATGTATACGCATTCTCATCTTTTACAAGCTTATTTCTTCTCAAACCTGACTATAGTTTGTTTTAGTAAATTGTGTTAAGCTTATCTTGACATGTGCGGCTGATTATGTTTGTTAATTATTAACCTTTTGACACCAGTATGTTTATCATGTTGTGCAAGGTGTTATCATATAATATTTAATTTGACTAAATTAAACTAGTAATATTGTCCTTAAAAGCCAGGACTGGCATTGTATTCACTTAATTGTTGGGTTTTGTTAGTCAAAGGGAAACATGTTTTTCATTTTTGATGATTGTATTTTAGTATTTCTAAGCTATGAAACATCCGGCAGTCACTCAGGGTATATAAGCAGTTGTGTAACCCCGCAGTATCCCTCATACACTCAGGGATATGAAGTTACTTTATTGCTTATACACCCTTGATTATAGGTATGTGAGATGTTTTATAATAGACCTGGATGTTTTTTGATATGTTTGTTAACAATGCTCATCAATATCAAAGATATGATGGCATCCAATATCAGCATTGATACATACTATAACAATGTTTGTACTGTCAACTGCAATACAATGCTGATATTGTTCACAATATTATGCAATTAACTGAAACCAATGATATCTATTACAACACTAGACAACACCGGCATTAAATTTCAACAAGACATGGTTATTCTAAAAATCTCTATTCTAGAATTCATAATAATTCAATGTTGTGGTATCACCCAATAGTTTAAATTTTATGTTGTTAGATGCCATGTTAATATTAAGTAATGGTTCAGGTATAGGCGCCAGTTTGTGCTGAGTAATGACCCTGGAGACCTCATGGTTGAGGTCTTATGGTTGACTGATGGTAAGGGTGAAAAGGAGCTGGGCAACTTTGTGAAAGCAGCACAAAACAGTTCTGTGTTTTTTATTATGTCTATATTAAATGTGGTATAAACTATGTGTAACATTAGAATATCTAATGATGGTATGTGTCTATATTCACATAGAATTCGTTCTTGAATAAAGTGTTGTTTATTCACATTGTATTGTATTAGAAAAAAGGGTATTAGAACATTTATTCAAAAATGTATTTTTAAGATGACATGTTAGTGTTTTAAAAAAACATCTTGTATTGGATTTTAGATTAAATGTAATAGAATTTAAGTTATGGTAATAATTAAATGTAACTTAGAGAATTGTATTTCGTGAAATAAACGTGAATAAAATACCATACATATTTTTATTTAAATGCACAAAGCAACTTAAACATCCATGCTGCAACAACTCCAAAACATAATACTAGAACAATTGCTAACGCCCATTGTTATCACAAACAATGAAATCCACCAACACCTACAAAAGAGCACTGTTAGGGAAGAAATCAGTGTGGCTGCCGTGCAAGATTGCATTTCTGACGAGGGGGGGGGGGGGGGGGGGGGGTTATAATTGCAAAAAATCTGCTTACGTAATACTTGAAAATACTTAAATGAATAATATTATAGTGGCAAATAAATAAATAATTGGTGGTCGATTGTTACAGGCAGGTATCAAACCGAAAAGTCTGACAACTGGTTTAACCTAAGGGTATCAGAAGTCAGATGGCAGTCGCTCCGCGTAAAATACTGATATTCAGCCGTGTTTTAGACTGGGAGCCGGTCCGAATAAAAGGCTAGGCAGATGATGATTTGTTCCTACCTGGAAACTCAACAAGGTATCAGCACTTTTCTTCCAAATGACCCTATGTTTGGCTATAGCAGCGGCCTTAGGTAACGTGGGTATGGTCGAGTTGACCACAGCGTTGATTTCGCCGTAGAACTCGTTCGTCTTGAACAGGTAGTCGGCTAGTAGGCTGAAGGCTAGATAGTCTTCTTGCCAGTTCATGCTGCCGTTGAGAGCTTGGAGATTGTCATGGTAACGCCACCTAGGGATTATAAATTACGATTATGACAATTCATACTCGGTAATCGGAATCGATTTAATTTTCACTTCTTTGCTCAAGAATGTTCATTGTGTTGTTCCAATCGTCAAGAAATAAAGAAAAATAATTTTATTCCGTACGGGATGATGACGGCGCAATATTCACAATAAACGAAACACAAAAAAGAGAAATAGATACACTTCTAATAAAAAAAAACATGCTGTCGAGCATGGCCAAGTGGAGTGATTTTAACACGCTTTTATTAGCTTCACCTGTAACTAACTAACTATCTAAAAAAATCTTGGAAGTTAAATTTGACCCACTTCCCGATTTCCGATTGAGATGAAATTTTGCATACACGTTCAGTTTGGATGACTAAAGCGTGTTCTATAGCTTTTTTAAACCATAATATTTTATTGTTATCTTATTGGTACTCTACCGCATAAAAGCCATGTACCTACTGTCTGAAGTTTCTAGGCTGGGCTTGTCAGTCAGTTAATCAGTTTTCATATACTGAATATTATAAAGGTAAATTTTGTTTGTTTGTACGTATGTAGGGGTAATGTCTGGAACTAATGAACCGATTCTAAAAATTCTTTCACTATTAGAAAGGTACACTATCTCTGTGTGATATAGGCTAGGTATATTTTATTTTAAAAATAAATAAAATGTTAAGAACCGTGATCAAAAAATCTAACTTTTTAAAATCCTGAATGTTGGAAATTATGTATTTGGATTAAAGATAAGCTTTTTGAGACTTCCTCTCACGCTATTTACTTATACCTTTCTCCTTTCGGTGCATCCAAGGTCTACCCGTCGAAATTGGTTCAAAAATCAGTTCAAATATTGACTTCACTCACATAACATTGAAGCTAGTGTCTTTCCATCCACCGAAAGGCGTGTTCAGACTGGACAGCAACGCGTACACAGTTTCATTGTGAGCTTCCGAGTACATTTTCACTCGCCACAATATGTTCGCGGCACTCGACCAGCCCATGCGGACGTGCCATTGGCAGAACCAATCTGGAACAAAAAGTTAGTATATACAGGCTGGCTCGAAACATTAGGACAATAAGGATGGCTATCCTTTTTGTTATATTTAGAGAGAGAGAGAGAGAGTCTTAGGAAGGAAACTTTACTTGAATTTTGAAAATATTAAAATCCCCTTTATTAGCTTTTTAAAAAGGTACAGTCAGCGAGAAAATTGTCATTTATCAAAAAACGTAAGTAGTAGTCAATCGACTCTTATTTCCCAACAGAAATGTTTCCTGTAAACAACCAACGAAATCATACTTGCCGAAATTTATAAAAATACAAAATACTATTTCCAATAAATTTTCTATGAAACCATACGTTCGTATGCACGTAATTTAAAATCACTGCTCCTTACACTGGTTCATTAGATTTAAATTACAGTAGAAGAAGGAGAAGATAAACTTTTTCTTACCTCTTAACATAAACTCGAACTCCCCATTGACCATTCTCCCTGGGTAGTACAAGGACACGTGTCCAGCATGATGCCAGGTGCCCTTGTTGTCCAACTGGATGTCGACGCTGACTTTCTGCGATGGGTCCCGGTTCGCGTCCCAGTTGAAGGCAGCGCTGAGACGCTTCTGACGGGCCGTCACCCAGCGTTGGAAAGATAAGTGGAGGTCGCGGAGTCTGTGGCAAAGTAAAGTATGTTAGAACTTTTTAGAAGGAAGACTATTTATTTTATTATTTATGTACACACAACAAAAAGAAAAATACATAGAATAAGAAACACTTAAGCTACATAACTTACTACTTTACTTTGCTACTTTACTTACTTAAGACATAGCAAAGTCGCTAGATCATGTGATCTAGCGAGTTCTTCTCAGTGCAAAACATATGTATGTTTTGTACTGAGAACATTATCAAAGTCACTACACAACATGTATCAGAAATGTGTGGTCATATTTAAGGGTGTGTATCAGACCATCAAACTGCACCACTTTCTCTATAGGACCTACATCGTAATCGCAAAAAAAAATTATCAGCTGTCCCATACATTCGGGTCGAGTAGGTATTGAAATATTGTATGGGTCAACTGATAAATTTTTTGCGATTACGATGTACGTCTTACAGAGAAAGTGGTCCAGTTTGATGGTCTGATACACACCCCTAAATATGACCACGCATTTCTAATACACGTTGTAGATACAACTTAGAAATTTCGTTTCAAGGAATGTTGCAGGGATGTAAACTATTACACGATGTAAGAAGTACCAAAACTACGTAACATATCTATGAAACTACTAGGCGATCCAGGGAATATATTAATAGGAAGCAGCATCCTTTTTTAGCAATATAAGTCTGATTTTCCTATCACGATGACAGTCGACGTGGACGATGACGCTTAGTTCCTCAGTGCTGAACTCTCAGAGCAAAAAGTTTTAGATTCGTGCTGATCAGTAATCGAAAGTCTTCTAATAGATAATTATTTATGTAGAGACGGAGCGGGCTGAAAATCAGCGTTAAACCGTGCTGTAGCTATGCTGCACACGGAACAACATCAGCTGAGCCCACTCCTATTGCCATACTACACATTTTTAATTTTAAGACGTGTATTGTATTAGATTTTGTTTTTTGTTAATGTCGCAATAAACATTTTTTCTTTCTTTCTTTCTTTCAAATTCTCACACATTGTTAAAGACTCACTGATCAAAATGTATATCCATGTTGACATTAGTGTTGTTATTCAGATCCGCGTTAAGGTTCAAGCTGTACGCCTTCTTTCCGACATCCACCTCCACGTACGTAGTGAAGTTCTGTTCGGACAGCAGGATGTAGCGGATGAGCGTCCTGTAGTGGTCCTCGTTGTATTCACCCTGATGAAAAAAAAAAACCCGTGACATGAAAAAAAATCATGTCTATTAATTTTCTCATAGCTGGACGGACTGGGCCGTGATCTATTACGCGGGTCGAGTGCGTATTGGATGTCATAAGTGTTCGAGTTTTTAGTTCTGGAACATGCGCTTGCGCATTCCTTAGTGCTCCAGCGCATTCGGTGGCCAGGGGGCTTACTACGATCTCTTATAGCAGGGCTGAAATTGAACTGCCCAGAAATTTCCAGAATAAGCTGACCTTTCACTGCACGTTAAGCCTATACAGTGCGAGGTCAGCTCATACTGGAAATATCTGGACAATTCAATTTAAGCCCTGCTATAAGAGTTCGTAGTACGCTCCCTGCTAGTTATAATATAATCTTATTAGTTCACCTGTCCAATAAATGTGAACTGCCTACTGTCTTGGGTGAACCGTCCGTCCATAGCGATGTTCTAACAGTGAGTGCTACGTATCAACGGTTTGAGATTATGCTATCCTGGTACTTATAATATAATGTTAATGGTTCACCTGTCCAATAAATGTGATCTGCCTATTGTCTTGGGTGAACCGTCCGTCCATAGCGATGTTCTTGAAGTGTGTACTACTGATTAGCGCCTTGAGGTGGTGCGAAGCTATGTTGGTTTTGGACTGGTCTTGGTAGGACGCGTCTACGTTGAAGTCTACGCCTGTGAACCAGACGCCTGCTACGTTGGCCTGGGATGATGAAACAAATGTGATTGTAATAAAAATAATGCTTGAAGCTTTTTGGTGAACGTAGTTAAGAAAATATTGGAAATGAAGGTAGTTTACTGGTAAACTTTATTATTGGTGTAATTTTATTCTGATTAATAAAAAAATAATATAGCGATTTATTAAAAAAAAAATGTTTTGTTTGTTTAAAACCCCCGAATACTCAAACACATCTTAAGTTTAAGTTGTCGTTAACTCTCGTGCTGTCACTGTCATTTTAAGGTGGGCAGTAGCGACAGAATGACTTTTAAGAGCGTTTTAAAATTAAGTTGTCTTTCAGTATTCGCCGGTAAGTCTCGCAGTTTATGAAGAACATTATTTGTAATTATATAATAATATTTCACTTTTATTTATAATATTTCACTCGACGGTAGACAGCGAACCGTACGCACGTATGCGCTCCCTACTCTGGTGACCGCTCGAGTTTTGTCAGCGTTTCTCAATCTTTCGTATACCACTTGAGATCTATCAACAATGTTTAAGTGCAAGAGATGTGAAACCGAAGTCAGTGACGGGGTTACATGTACTGTATGTGAGAGCCAATTTGACTTTCCGTGTGCTGGTATTACGGAAGCTGGATGGAGAAAGCTCGGGGATCGGAGACTAGTGTGGAAGTGCAGCAGCTGTAGAACCCTGGCAATAAGTCCCCGCGACGGAGGCTCGAAGACTACGTCGGCAGATATGGACAGCGTATTATCCGAACTTAAGAGACTATCAACTCAAATGGAGGCATTACCATCGATAATGGAGAATTTAAAGGCAATCAACATTGAGTTAGCGGAGCTTAAATCAATGAGAACTGAATTCTCTGATGTCAAGTCCTCTATCTCAGATATGAAGACCTCGTTAGACTTTGTTCATGATTCAGTTATGGATCTGACATCCAAAGTATCAGGTTTGGAACGGGAAATCGAAGATCTTAAAAAGACTAAGGTCCAGGATGAATAATATTGAGATTAAGGGTGTACCTCTGACTAACTCTGAAAATCTATTCAACATCATGGCCAAAATAGGAGATGTAATTAATTGTCCCTTAACCAAGGATCAGATAAACTATGTGGCGCGAATTCCAATGCGTAATGACAGTCACAACAAAACAATAATATGTTCGGTGCATAATAGTTACCTTAAAAATGACTTCGTTGCTGCTGCTAAGAACCACAAGAATTTGAGCGCTGCGAACTTGGGTCTCCTTGGTGACAGCAAAATTTATATCAACGACCACTTAACGCTAGATAACAAAGCTTTACTAAATAAAACAAAGATTTTAGCAAAGGAACGGGGTTATGAGTTTGTTTGGGTCAGGGGTTGTAAAATTTTTATACGAAAAAACCATCCATCGCCTAAGCACCAAATCAGGACTGAGCAGGATTTGAAGAATTTTTTTTAGTAACGAATCGAGTCGATGTACCGGACGCTCCGTTGTTTATCGGCTCATTAAGTTTGAGATACGCAGGTGCCTATTTTTTCTATGCAATACAAACATGGTCGCCTTTTGTTCGCTCATTACTCGGTATCGCCTATTCATTGCGCTTCGGTTTTTGCAACTTTAGACTTTATCTCTGTACGATTAGGGATGTGATCTGCTTATATCTTGTGAAACTTTTTATTTACTACAAATACAAAATCTATCCTTTGAACATGATTTATTGCACTTGTTTATTTAAACACATTTTGCACATTATGGCTAATGTTCTAATCTGTTTACAGTCTTTTTACTTAATGCGACTTTTAAAGACTTACATTTGTAACTCATTAGATAATTTGGATGTACCTTCTATTTTTTTACTCGTAATTTTAACATTAATTATACCTTCTCTTGACACCTCTTAGTATTTTCTATCAAAATGTTCGAGGACTACGGACAAAAACATCAGTTCTTTATAGAAATGTTAGTACTCATTGTTTTGATGTAATTTGCTTGACGGAAACTTGGCTTATTGATGGTATATCTGATAGTGAATTGTTTGATGATAGGTATTTTGTTTGGAGACGTGATCGTAATTATTCGCACACTAACCAAACTATGGGTGGGGGGGTCCTAATAGCCGTACGTCGTGAACTTATTGTTGATGTTCGCAGTGAATGGTGCTCATCTGCCGAGGATCTGTGGGTAACTCTAACTTTACATAAAAAAAAGCCCAGAGTGTCCTATAAAATGCATTTGTGTGTTGTTTATATTTGTAATCAACAATCGGGAAACTCTCTAATGTGTCAATTGAATAATTTCTCTAGTAATGTAACTGATATTGTTTTGAAGCATCCCGCAGACAAGTTTATAATTATAGGCGATTTTAATTTACCAAATATTAATTGGCACGCGGCGGTTGACGGTGATTATTTGTATCCCAGTAACGCGCATGGTGTTATACAAACAAGTTTTTGTGATAATCTCACTGCTTGCAATTTATTGCAGTATAACTCTCATTTAAATATTAATGATAGGATTTTAGACCTCGTATTGTCTAATGATGATGTGGTTGTCACGTGCTGCGAGGAAGCTTTAGTACAGGAAGACCCACACCACAAAGCACTCTGCATTTCTGCCGACTTTGTTCAACTCGATCAGCTGCATTCTCGTCCTCGAGTCAAGTTTTTGTACGCTCTTGCGAATTACGATGTTATTGTTGACGAGATGAACAAAGTCGATTGGTTATTGGAGCTAAACTCTAGGTCCCTTGAAGATGCAGTGAAGTTTTTTTATGATACTATTAACATGCTCCAAAAAACTTATATACCCACTAAAACTATCATTCCACAGTGCAAATATCCTCCCTGGTACAGAAGCCCTCTAATCAAAATTATAAAAGAAAAAGCTAAATATCATTTTAAATTCAAAAAGTATGGGAATCTTTGTGACCATCAATCCTTTGTGACGTTACGTCAGCGGGCTAAAGATTTGGAGAAGGATATGTTCGCTAAATATATCTTAAATATGGAACTAGCCATTTCAAAAAACCCTAAAGCTTTTTGGCAATATGTTAAATCCAAACAACAGACTAACTCTTATCCGTCAGTATTAAAATTCGGTGATATATCGTCTAATGATGGGGAGATTATATGTAATATGTTTGGCGACTACTTCTATTCTAACTTTCAGGAGCGAAGTGTTAGTCGTGATTTCGCCTTAACTATGGCAGTGGGTGGGTCTGGTGATCGAACTGCTAGTCTCATATCTGACATCTGCTCCGTAGATGTACGGGAGGATGAAGTATTTCGGTTACTCAAACAAGTAGACCTAAATAAAACAGCAGGTCCTGACAATATTCACCCATTGTTTATATCAAAATGCGCTAAGTGTATATCTGTCCCATTAACAATATTATTTAAACGTTCCTTTATATTGGGAGTGGTGCCTATTGTGTGGAAGTCGGCGTATATAACGCCGATTCATAAAAAAGGACCTAAGGACTGTGTGGAAAATTACAGACCGATATCTAAACTTTGTGTGTTCGCTAAAATTATGGAAAAAATTGTTCATAGGCAACTTTCTTCTTCACTTAAATTAAGTTTCTCCGAGCACCAACATGGATTTTTAAAGGGTCGTTCCACTACGTCCAATCTTGTAGTCTGTAGTGACTATATTTCGGAGCATATGTCCATGCGTTCACAAGTAGACGTTATATACACTGACTATAGTAAGTGTTTTGATCGTATTGATCATATACTACTATTGCGCAAACTATTATTGATCGGTATCAGGGGAGATTTGTTTAGATGGTTCTCATCATATGTGGAAAACAGATGTCAGACTGTGGTACTCAACGGTTACATGTCAAGAGTAGTGAGGATACCTTCCGGGGTTCCTCAAGGATCCTTGTTAGGACCTCTATTGTTTAATATCTTTATAAATGATATATCTACATGCTTCCAAAGTTCGAAAATTTTACTATATGCCGATGATATGAAGGTTTTTAGGCGGGTTTCGACCGTTGAGGACGCTCTTTGTCTTCAGGAAGATCTAGACCGGTTCCAAACTTACTGTGCTAGGAATAGATTTGATTTAAATGTCTCCAAGTGTAATGTTTGTACATTTACGCGTAAGCCAAGCCCTATCATTTATGACTACAGGCTGTCGCTTACCTCAATTGCTAGGGTCAGTGTAATCAGAGATCTTGGGGTGACCTTAGATTCAAAACTTATGTTTGATTCACACATAGATATTATTGTTAAAAAGGCTTCTAAAGCATTAGGTTTTATTTTTAGAGTTTCCTCTGATTTTCAGAGTCTTAAAACAATGAAAATTCTATACTGTGCATTTGTCCGTAGCAACCTCGAATATGCTTCACAAATTTGGAATCCAAATTATAACATTTATATTAATCGGCTTGAAGGCATTCAAAAGAAGTTTTTAAGGTACATCCAGTTTCGTTCTAATACCTTTTTACCAAACTATTTAAGTCGCTGTAAAAAATTTCATATCCTTCCCCTTTACGAACGACGGAAAATTGCAGATTTATCATTTCTATTCAGTATTATGAATGGATCGATTGACGTCCCTGAGTTGGTTGGCAAGATCGGGCTCCGTGTACCATCTGCATTTCTGCGGAGATCACATCTCCTTCATATTCCCGTTGTAAGGAGTACCTATAGACAAAATTCGTACCTGGTAAGGGCGTGTCGTACGTTTGACACGGAGTGTCGGAATGTCGACCTTGATTTGTTCGGTACTAGTATCCGTAAATTAAAGAGTGTCATAAGTAATAACTTTTTCGATGCTTAACCATGGCTTAACCGGTCTTGTAGCTGAGCACATTGCTGTATTGTTGGGATTTTGCTTTTGCTTTTGTTTCTCATAAGTCTAGAATATACGAGTAGTTCTATTGTCATCATTATTATACGACTAATTGTTTTCGCTGTCTATCTAAAAAATTGTTAATGCTATAGATATTGTGTTTTATAAGTGGAAACTTTTAATTGGCCATTTATTACTTTATTTAATTGCATACTAAACTGTGTTAGCTGTAAGTTTTCCTAAAAGAATAAAAAAAAAAAAAAAAAAAAAAAAAAAAAAACTGCTTCAATATGCTCAGGTAGTTTTTATTGGATCTATGATTTCTATTCGATCTGACGGTTTTCAGTAACCACGCAAAAGTAACAATTTTTCAGTTTTGAATTCACCACGGATTACTCAAATGCTTCTCAAATTTAAGCAGTTATTAAGCCACATGGCGTCACATTCACTTTGAGGTGAACTGAAGCGACAGATGCCTAATTTTAAATATCGCTGCAAAGTTAAGTTACTTTTGAGTTTTCGGAGAATTTATATCCATTTAAACTGCTGTTTTTTTTTTTACAAAATTTGCGAGTTACATATATTTACTCATGATTAGTTATGATCTTTACTATATTGTTTTTAATTTCATAGTAATACTCACTTGGAAATCATTCGGCTGCTTCTCATGCACCTTAGTCTTGATGACACAAGGATGTAAAGTAGGCAGTGTCATGTTGAGTTCCGCGTCCAAATACAGCTGTGTGCCCGGCGGGAAGAACAAGTACCCAGAGACTAAGATCTCGCGGGACTTTGGGTTGAAGTTCAGAAGAGCTAGTGCTGTGTATTTTGGACCGATCTGTTGGCAAAAATTTAAGTAAGAAGATATTGAAAGAAAGAAAGAAAAATCATTTATTTGCCACACATACAAGATACACTAGAATAATAGACATATGCAATAAGAAGAGGACAGGTGCATAGACAGAGAAGACATTTTTCCTAGGATGGCAACAGTGTAAAATTAAGTAGATTAAAAAAAAATGTGGTTATACCGCACCGACAGAGCATCACACACACACATATCACACATTTATTAAAGGCCTATTCACGTTAGTGTCATCCGTTCCTGCAAAATACTGTGTCACTGAAAAATGCACTTTATTCATATATCGTCAAAGTAGCTTTTCAATTTTTTCAGGGTCTTTTCACCTTCAGTAATTTTCTGTGATAATGATATAATCAGAAATCGACGTAAAATACGTAAGAATACAGTGCATTTTTCACTGACACTGTTGTTTGACGGAATGGACGGTACGTATAGGTCTAAATGAGTGGCGCACAGAAAGAGCAAGGTTCCACAGGCAAGGAGCAGCCTACAGTTTGAAATTAAGTCGCCGCAGTAGCTTGCACTTCATAAACACAAAAAGACACTGCCTACCATGATAAATTTTCTATTAAGTAATACAAACGTTAATATGTCTGTAATATCAGTTAATTTAAGTGGGTCTTAATACTTACTCCTTCGAACTGGAACTTCATATCGATGAGTCGTGGTCGGTGTAACGTCAGTCGCGTGTCGAGTCTCATGCCGGTCAGACGTTCAGCTCGTTGGAACCCGAATGTGAAGGCCGGGTCGAGTTTTGTGTCGCGAGATGCGCTTACGTTGAAGCCTACATCCACGTGGGTTTGGGTTTTCTGTGAAATGTAATAATAGTTTAATCTCTACAAGATAGTATAAAATAAAGCTTTCCGCGTCTGTCTGTCTGTATACCCGCTAACTGCTCTTAAACTACGCAACGGATTTTGATGCGGTTTTCACCATCAGTTAGATCATTTTTCACGGAAGGTTTATATGCATAATACTTTGATATTTAATGTAAGGATAGTAGAGAAATTGCACCCGTGCGAAGCCCCCCGACGGGTAGCTAGTCAGAAATAAATTATTATTAGAAATAGTATAACTATTATTCAAGTTCAAATATTTCAAAACTTTCAGGCATTCACTTCAAGAGCAACTTTAGACAATTTTTTTTTTTAAAAAACAGTATTGTTTTTATTTTTTCTTAATACAGTTTTGAATTTATCTTATCTATATTTGACTACGAAAGCATAACAAGTTTTATAATAATAAAAAATGTATAATAAAATAATAAATAATAATTATAATAAAAAAATCACAAATTTTATATTTTTAAATGTTCTTTTTTTTTGTTTAATTGTATTTTTTTTTAAAAATATCAAAAGTATGTTAAAAATTGAATAAATGGAATATAAGAAATACTCACAATATTCCTCAGCACGGTATAGAAGTTATATCCAGGATAAGCAGTGAACTGCATAGAGAGATCCCCATACAAGTCATGTCGGAACCCTCCCGTCTTCTCGCTATAGATCCCTTCGATCTTGATCGTTTGTTTCGCATTCTTATAAAACTGGTAATCGAACTGTAACTTAGTTCCGTGGGTGGGCCCGTTGATTGTGTAGTAGCCTAGGAGGTGGCTGGCTAGCTGCTTAGTCTGGAATTCTGCCTCTATATCGCTTTGGGTGACGCTGCCTTTTGTTTTTACTTTTATTACACCTGGAACAGAATGGCGACGTTTATTTTTTACTGTATAACTGTTGTCTAACCGCAGTAATACCACCTTTTTCTGGCAAAAGGCGAATAAACTATTATAGAATCCAATTGACACACGTCATGTTGGTAACCAAACTTTAGCCCAGATCTCATAAGTCCATAGGCATCTCTCAAGGTGCACTAAAACGCTCGGTTCTATGCGTTCCGCATTCAGTCTACTCAGCTGCCTCCTTCAAACCAACTTACCTACACTTAAAATTGTTAATTTTTAATTTTCTAGCATTGTATCGCTTTGTCACCTATACTGGATATTTTTTTATGTCATATCATCTGCCTGGCCTGTCTCCCAACTACGTTGTGGTCGGCACCCAGTCTAACCAGATGCGGCTGAGTAACAGTATTTTATACAGAGCGACTGCCATCTGACCTCCACCACCCAATTACTGGAGACACAGATACCCTAAGGTTAGACCGGTTGTCGGACTTTTTTTTTGGTTTGCTGACTCCGGTAACGACTGTCAAAGGTATTCGTATGACAACCGGGACCAACTGCTTAACGTGCTATCCGAGGCACGGAGGGGTCTCGATGTTCGAAGAAATGGTCACCCATCCAGGGACTGACCGCGGCAACCGCAGCTTAACCTCGCTGATCGACTGATCTGCGCGGTAGCTATGTAGCTACGAGCCCCCCTACGGTTGCATTTGGGAACGGGGTCTCGATCACTCTGCGAATTATGCGCACTACATAAAAAATATCCTGTATAGGACAAGTGTTTAACCTAATATTTACTAACCTGATAATTCAGCAACCCTCTCGTTATCCACGACCCAGTACGCATGCGGTATCCAGACGTACCCATACTTGATATCGTGTCTCTTTATCGACATCACGGTATCGAACTGTTTGCGTCCGTCCACGTCCAGACTGGCCGACAGAGACTTATCGTACGGCATGTTGCGGTACATGGCCTTCGCTTTGAGCGTGCTCTTCTCTGATTGGAGGGTTAAGAGAGCAGTACTGGACGTGTTTGAGAGGGATAGTACTGCGTTGATCATTCGTTTTTCCTGTAAAAATATATTGTTTTATTGACAGAATATTTATCTTAAGCCGGGCTTTCACTGGCAGCGGAACGGACTCCGTACGGACTCCGTTTAACTCGCAACGGTAAACATCATAGAAGTGCTTCGACCGACAAATGAGTAAAAATAGTTAATAACGAACTTGTTCCGCTTAAGCAAATGGAGTGGTGTCCGTACGGACTCCGTTCGACTAGCTATGAAAAATTACAGTGTCGATGCTAATGCGATAATTCCTCGCTCTCATTTCTCTTTTACAGTGAAAGCCCGGCTTTCAAATTGACCGGCAAGACAATAACCATTTTTTGACCCCTCCCCTGTCCTTGTCACAGTTGATCACATTTGTGAGACGTGTCCCTAGAGTGACGTCACACATATTTTGCAATAATTTTACATCTAGAAATTATTAAATTAAAACAGCAGTTCCGAAATTAGTTTTATTTCCATTTAAATTATTTTTTAATATGATTTTAAAATGTGATGTCGCGAAACTTAGGACCCCTCCCACCCCTTGTCACATAATTTCACACTTCGTCGACCCCCTCCCCCCTCTTAACGTGTGACGTACTTTATAGATGGTCCCCACAGATATACATTTATATCAATATCTGTGATGTCCCTTTGTAAACATATTGCGCGCACGGAGGGGGAGTGTGAGATTTGGCATAGTTAAAGTTTATATATGGAGAAGGAGTGCAGAAAGGTAAAATTACGGTCGAATTTCGACCACTTGGCGACCTCTAGTTGTAATAATTTCGTCACGTACCTTACTGTCCGGGGTATCGAAGGAGAAGCTAACGACGTTGTTGGTCTCGTTCTTGTCCCAGCGGTACTGGAAGGCGTACGTGTTGGCGGTGGGGTCGGCCTTCTCCAGCGACAGGATGTACTTGGCCGGCCCGCTCATCAGGAAGTACGGGGCGTTGCGCAGGTTCGTCATGTTGGGGAACTGAGAAGGAAATAATTATATATAGTTAAAAAAAAAAACTAAAATATATCTACGCTTTTGTCATCCAAACTAAACGTGTATGCAAAATTTCAGCTCAATCGGAAACCGGGAAGTGGGTCAAATTTAACTTCCAAGATTTTTTTACATAGTTAGTTACAGGTGAAGCTAATAAAAGCGTACTAAAAACAGTTCGTATTACTGTAAAAAAAATTGTTCGAACAATATAATAGCTTATGGCCTATTAACGTGAGGCACATAATTTAGCTGTTTTATAAGCTCTTATTTTTTTAAATATAAAGTGTGTCCTTTTTTTGATTGGCTAAATAAATTTACTTTTCTTCCTTCTTTCTTTCAGGATTTTTAAATAAATAGGGGAAATTTTCATAAACATTTTGTGAGCTTTGGTTGTCACTGAAAGACGTAACGACTAGAAATAAACAAGTTACTGTTATTTATAACCGAGTAACTTGGTTCAGATGGAGTCTACAAATTTCGTTTTTTCCGTGTCGTTAAAAATTAAGTAAAGGCCGATACACCTCGTTCAAAAGGTATGGTAAAATTCAACATATTTTGTATTACAACTTATCAATATTTAGGTATTAAAAAAATACTGTAAGTAATTTAATTTTTCATCAAAAATCAAGAAGCACCTTTCTCATAATAGTACTCTAAAGTCTAGATTATGTAGCGTTTGTTAATTAATCGATTTTTATAATGAGTTCTGGGGGTCTAAAAAGGCCGCTTTAAATTAATCATAACATGATTCATATTACAAAATGTCAAAATGTCCACTTAATTGATAACTCTTAATATCATGCGCATGAGGTTCATATTCAGTAATCATCTGTTTGACAGTTACTATGCAGATCAGTAGATGAACTGCTGAATGTGGCCTTTTAAGACACCCAGATCTTGCTGAAAAAAAAAAAAAAATTGGAGAAGAGTATCGGAATAACTGTTTCTCTTTCTATAACGTATTGTATCATACCTGATAAGAAGCGCACATCTTAATGCCGATGGCTTTGTCGAAGGTACTCCAACTGCACGTGTTCTGTTCTATTCTGTTCTTGTTGAGACCTTGCTGCTGCTGTTCTTTGTCCCCGTGGAGGATAATCAGCTCAGACCTGGAGGAAATAAGAAAGTAACAGATTTAATAAGTGGTGTAATAACCTAACCGTCAAACATCCCCGATAGGCCGATACCAACTAGAAAAAATATTATAGTTTAAAAAAACTATAGAACACGCTTTAGTCATCCAAACTGAACGTGTATGCAAAATTTCAGCTCAATCCGAAACCGGGAAGTGGGTCAAATTTAACTTCCAAGATTTTCTTACATAGTTAGTTACAGGTGAAGCTAATAAAAGCGTGTTAAAAAGAGCTGTAACTTTTGAACGGCGGAACAGATTTTCATGAACCATAGCTAAGATGATAGCCGATTAAACTCACTTTCAATTGAAAAACCTAAGTGGTTTATATTTACACCTTAATGAGCTGTCTTATAATGTATAATTTTGTCCAAGTATTAATAAATAAATAAATTAAAGAAACTGCATTGAAATCCATCCGTTTTGGAGCTACGATGCCACAGACAGACATACGGATACACAGATACACACTACAAACTTGTTACACTTTACTTTTGTGTCGGGGGTTAAAAAGACAGGTCTCAGGACATAACACGAAACTTATCGTGCTCTTTAGCACTAAGTAGATAAAAGCTACTTTTTAAAGTTAAAGAGTAGCACCAAGAATATTAGATAGAACGAGTAGCACTTACTTTGCAGCGAATATTTCTTGCTTATCAATAGGCAAGGATAAATCCAGCTTTAACAACGCAAGTCCTCTAATACTAAGGCGCGCTTCTACAGCAGTTGCCGTATATAGGCGCCAGTTCACTCGAATACCGCTGGAACTAAGACCACCGGCGTCGACGCTCATCGTTGCCGCTATGTTTACTGCCACACTGGAATAAGAATATTCACTTTAATACAAAATTATCAAAGATATTGAAAAGAAAAAAAAACCGCCCACGTGCGAGTCGGACTTGCGCACGATAGATATATATTTCTGCAGAACAGCTGATTTTGCGATTTCAGGTTTGGTCCCATAGTAAAGGTTATTCATAATGAAGAGTACCATACCCACCCCTCCCCCAACCAGGAGACCCCTTCCTCCCGGGAGGGTTTCCTTCGTTCAACCAGTCACCTGTATACTACATTCTTCAAATAATCTCACCTGGGTCTCAGTTTCCCTTCGAAGTCCAAGTTCCCGGACTGAGTGTACTTGTCGGTGACTGTGCCCGACATCTTGGTGTTCACGTAGCTGGTGCCCATGAGGTTCATGTTCATCGGAAGGCCTGAGCCGGTGGGAATGGAGAATGTGGTGTCCAGGAACAACGACGCTTTGTTGTATGATATTTCCTGTTTATAAAGTAAATTTTTATTTCGTACAAGTGTTTTTTTTTAGTATAGTTGGGTAATGATCGTGCTGTTCACCAGGGTCCCGAGTCTGCTATTTCAATCGTGTCAGAATGGTCTCGTAATTTTGACTTCTATTGCGTAGGTAATAAAAAATTATAGAACGACACTTAATAACTGGTAAATAACCGATTTTCACTTCTATTACTTAAGCAATAGAAGTCAAAATCGGTTGAACGACATTGGAAAAATCAACAATTACCGAGACACGAGAGAACATTCTGACACGATTGAAATATCAGACTTGGAGCCCTGATGGATTTTTGAAGTGTAAATACAATTATTTTAGGTATGTTATTTATTTTTGTGGGTATCGAATTTGAAGGAGACTTTGCAAGAGAATGAATATTATTTCAAGACGCTAATCGAGAGAAACTCCATTTAAACCATTTATTTAGCTACACACATACATAAGACATACAAACTACAAACACAAAAAAAAACAAAGTGAAATGCGGAATGCACAGCGCGATACTCGTCCCTAAAATTATACAGGGGACCCAAAATGTTATGGCCTTAACACTTTTATAGTTAGAGAGTTCTAGTCTTACGAGGTTTGAGGGGCTAGTAGCTACATAGCTGCCACGCAGTTTAGGTCAATTTTAAATATATTATAAACGCCAATATTAGTTTCATACGTTAGTTTCACGTGTGAATACAGTTTCAATATTCACATCACTATTACTGCGAATTTTAATTTTCGACTGAGAAATATTTCATAGCAAATATCTTATACCTTTCCAGAAAGTATCTCCAACACCCTCAGTTGCGGGTTCATCCTCGCCAGCGCCTTCATAATCTCTTCATGGCCTTCAAGGTTCCAGTAGGAGATCTCGTTACCGAAGACTTTGATACCTAACTCTGCCATCGGGAACCTACAGACAAGACATTTTCATTCACCAATCCAACCAACAAAATCGTAATCAAAACATGAATTTTATTAAGTTACTAGTAGGTAAAGTTCTCGATGGTGTTTGTAGTCTACCAACCCGCACTAGGCCAGCGTGGTGGACTAAGGCTTAATCCTTCTTATTATATTTTAAATAAAACACTGTAAATTAATTAATTATTAATGTTTTATAACAAGTTTATAACAGAGCCAATCCACACCGACACAGACCATAAACAAGAGAGAGCGAGGGATACCACACTTCTCATTCTAAGAACAGGCCCGTGGCCAACAGTGGGACAAAAATGGGTTGCATTTTTTTAATAATTTGTTTATTAGTATACATTACTGAGTAGATGACGGTGATTTTTTCCGGTAGACTGGGGCGCGGACAGACATTACCGTGGTTGGCAGTTGTTGTACCAATTAGGAGGAATACCAACGACGATTACGAACAAACTGACCACCGTATGTGTTGATTCCGTGTTGAATGTCATGATCGGCAATAACTACCAACCATGGTCATTCTTGTCCACGGCAGTCCACCGGACAATAAATCTGTTGTCTGCTCATGGCCATAAAATTACACATTTCTGTAAAATATGGAATTGAACGCCAAAGAGTAGTAAGTCAATAAAGAGTTCTCCTACGATTTGTAACTTTGAACAAAAAATTGGTTAAGTATTACTTTTTTCTCGACTGTGAAATACTACGAGTCTGGGATATATTCAGAGACATGCTAAATGGGATTTATTTGCATATATTTTTATAGGTGCTGATTTTGAGTCCATGTCCAAGAAGCACTTATTTTATTTACGTTTAAATACCTTTGACTTTTGATAACCTTTCCGTTGTTCACCCGCACAAAACTCTATTAGCTAACTAGTATATTGTTTTCGGTTTTTTCTGTTTTATGAGACAAATTTTCATTCCGTACCTGTGTTTGAGAGCTTCGTTCTTATACTCCAGATTGTCAATCTTCTCTCTAACTTCATCCGCTTCGTTAGTAGATCGGAACACACGAAGGTTGCCGATCTTTTCGTTGAGTTTGTTCTTGTTGAGTACACCGTTGTTACCGAAATATCTCTCGAAGTAGTGCTCGAAGCCTTCGACGCGGGTTTTCATCTAGAATTTCATATAACGATAAAAAATATATCTCTAAATATCATTGATTCTAAATTAGGCAAGCCGGAATCTTGTATACCAATTAAATGGATTGAACAGTACAACCCGCCCAAATTAACTAGAGACTTGGCTCGCACGCCGTACTAACTGCAAAAATAAAATAAGTTCAAAAATTAAAACCCGACTAATGAAAAGGTATGAAACAAGAAAATATTAATACATATTCATAGTGATGTTCGGAGGATAGCCGTGGTCGTATGCTACTTTGCCCTAGCATATGATCGCTAATACTGTTAGAATGTTTTGTTTGTTTGGTAGTGTTTGTCGAATACTATTGAGTATGGATTCATTTTGCTCCTTTCTCTTGGTTTTTTATATTCCATGGCTCTATCGGTGGAGGAAAAAATCTAAGACTACATCACATTATGATCCACACTGGGCTCGCACGGTGGATTACGGCCGAGACCCTCTCTCAGAGTAAAAGCCAGAGTGCCAGCAGTGGCTGATGATGTCTAGTTATAAATGAAAGTTACCTCAAACAAGTTGATAGACTCCCCAAACATGTCCACAGTCAAGTTAAGAGACATGGAGCGCGGTATGTAAGAGTCGGGAGAAAATATCACGTTTGCTTCGTAGTTGCCACCTGAACATAAAAAAAATCATGTCAAATGTATGTCACATAGTGCGAAAGTTAAGCGGCGCTTGTTGCGGTCAGTCTTGAAAACGTGACCGGTTTTTTTAACACGCTTTTATTAGCTTCACCTGTAACTATGTAAGAAAATCTTGGAAGTTAAATTTGACCCACTTCCCGGTTTCCGATTGAGCTGAAATTTTGCATACACGTTTAGTTTGGATGACAAAAGCGTTTTCTTTAGTTTTTTTTAAATTATAATGTTTTATTTTATTTAACACTAGGGTCTCTAGTTCCTACGCACGTCTACATATCAAGCTATACATTTTCAGTATAAGCTGACCTCTGATTGAACGGAAAGCCTTTACAATGCGAGTTCAGCGTATACTGGAAATTTATAGTTTCATATGTAGCCGTGTGTGTACTTCCGAGGAAATGTTAAGCATTTGATCCCGGTTGTCATACGAAGACTTTATGACAGTCATTACAGGCAGTCTGACAACTAGATCGGTATCGGTATCGGTATCTCCTAGTGTTTTCGTTGGAAAGTCGCTCTGTATAATCTAGTCACATCTGGTTTTGGTTCAACGGGAAGCGCCCCAACATGATTTTAGAACACGGCTATATAGGCATAATATACGATAAACAATCAATAATATATCATTCGAACAACAAAAATCGAAAGCTGATTTCAAAAGCAACTTACCAGCATTATACTGATCGAAGAACATGCCCTGCTCGTAGTTCCTGGAGAACATCCTGAAGTCGGGACTGTCATCTAGGTGCGGGATCTGGTTGCCCGACAGAAGACCTTGGATCTCCACGCGGGAGGGAAGAGAAGACTCCGCCAGGTTCTTGAGGTGACTCCATACGAAGGTTGTAGCTGGTGACAGAAAAATGTTACACTAAATTATCAAATCAAATAGTTTATTTCGCGAATATGGGTACAGAATAAAGATATCAGTGGCGAAGTGTCCGTACAACCCGATTCCCATCGGCTTCCCTTTGGAATCAACGTAATATTATATTATTGACTCATCATCCAACTGACAAAAAAAAGGCTTGTTATTCAGTTAGCTCGAGCTCTTCCAGACTACTTATAGATTACAAGAGACGGTATAGATTTTTGTCTTGCAGCAATTTTTAGAGGGCAATTTTGGGACGGCTTCCCCTTTTAAAACTATATTACTGTAATTTTATGGTTCCAAACATATTCGGCCCTCAGGCATGCAAAATATAATAAGCACGTGGTAATATTAGTCCGTTACCAACAAAACATGAACTCAACAGACTCTAAAATACGAAACTAACTACAGAATGTCAGGACTTATCACCTAATTAATCAATAACAACATTTACCCAAAATCATAAATTAGTCGATGATGGGTATATAAAACCGAAAGGGGTTATTGTACTCATCATTATGAACAACTTTTACGATGGGATCAAACAAGAAATCACAAAAAAAAATCTGCTTTCTCACATAAATAATTTCATATTTTTCGACTAACTGATAGTAGAGATTAACTAAGATGGCATGACATAATTGTCGTTATTTTTTGTTTCTACCTTTTTTTTAAATTACATAATTACGTTATTTTTGTTTTTACCTGTGCAACGTATTGGTATTTACTGTAATGTTGACCATGTAAAGTTGAATAAATAAATAAATAAATGGCGCGCCCCTCCAAAATTCAAAACGTTTGAAAGTATTTACAA
Source organism: Allophyes oxyacanthae (assembly GCA_932294325.1). Taxonomy (NCBI): domain Eukaryota; kingdom Metazoa; phylum Arthropoda; class Insecta; order Lepidoptera; family Noctuidae; genus Allophyes; species Allophyes oxyacanthae. The sequence goes on along the minus strand of OW028633.1, from coordinate 5,775,656 downwards.
AGCGTCCCCAAGACTCACAACGCATGTGTGTGTACTGAGAGGGCCGTCAAACAAAAATAAATCCAAGGATGTGTTGCTCAGTAAGGATGTGACTACACACATTGAAACAGTAATTTGGAGGGGCGCGCCATGTTATCGTAGTTTATCTCTACATACTCGTAATACAGAAGATTTTTTTTAACACGCTTTTATTAGCTTCAGCTGTAACTAACTATGTAACAAAATCTTGGTTAAATTTGACCCACTTCCCGGTTTCCGATTGAGCTGAAATTTTGCATACACGTTCAGTTTGCATGACTAAAGCGTGTTCTATAGTTTTTTTTAACTATAATATTTTTTATTTGTTATGAAATATCCTCACATGTTTTGACAGCAAACAACTGACGGAACCCTATAATAACCTAACCGTAAAAAACCCTCGACTCCCACTAGAAAAAGAGCTGTAATTTTTGAACGGCTGAACAGATTTTCATGAAACATGGCTAAGAACACTCGGGATAAAATTATCTATGACACAAAAAAAACTAAACGAAAATCGGTTCATCCGTTTGGGGGCTACGATACCACAGACAGACACGTTCAACTTCTAACATCCCTCTTTTTTGTCGGGGGTTAAAAATCGACTTCACATATAACACAAAAATATAGCAAAATAAAAAAAACCGAGCTTCATACCTTGATTAACAGGCTCTTCTCTAAGAGTATGGAAGATTTTTCGAAGTGTTCCTAAGTCTGGACATTTCATGACTTGCAGGTAGGACGCTAGCCGCACTTCAATGTTCATGTAGTCAGCTCGGAACGTTTCTAGGAAGTATTCACTGTAATAGATAGTTTACTGTTATAGCATTGGTTGCATGTAGATTTTGTTTTTTTTAAACCGTTGCCCCTCTCTGGGATTTCTCCTGTATCGAGGGTACAGTTTACAAACATACATGTCACATGCACACACAACCAGACCCGAAACAACTATCTGTAGTTTTATGACTACTTCAATAATTATCTATTAAGAGTGATACATTACCGCGTCTCGTCGCAAGGCATCCGTCTGAACGCGTCTACAGCCGTCAATCTAACGGGTACAGGCACGAGACTGTCGCCTATTATGTTCAACAACACGTCAGCAAAGTCTTGTTTGAATCCACCGATGTTGCCCAGAGCTTTGATTGCTATTATGATCTGTAAATGATACAAGAAAGATGCTAAATCAATGAACTAACAGTAATTTCATTCACTGCTGTCTCCCAATGAATGCTCGTAGGCATTATACTAGGTAATAAGGCGAATAAGACTAACGAGGATTCTGAGATTTGGCATAAAAAATAAAGTTTATGTGGAGGAGTGCAGAAAGCTAAATATAATGAATTACGGTCGAATTTCGACCACTGAGCGGCCACTAGTTAGTATAAATACTGCAATGTTGGCAACCCATTTGTTACTGGCATAATGACAGCACATTGTTTTTTTTTAATTGTTACTTTTTTATCTTTGTGCACTGTGTTGCCTGATGCCTAGTCTGAATAAATGATGTTTCTTTTTTTAAATACGCCAACGGAAGTGGCGCCGTAAGGTGTACAAACCAAAAATTCAATTAATTTCTTACATTATTCCTGTCCTCCCTAGTTTTGATGACTCCCTTACTGGAGATCTGTCGGACGATAGTTTCGAACTCTTCCACGATGCTTTTAGGCGTTTCTTCAAAGCAACATTCACGCACTGAAATAAAAATTGATTTATAATTACAAATTCAAATTTATTTATTTGCGAAACATAGGTATTATGTATAGACATGGCAAATGTAAATTTATAGCTAATTTGGTATCACTATGTTTTTGTTCATGGAGTTTCTTGCCGGTATCTTCTCCAGGACCAATCCACTTGGAACCGTGCGCCTAGAATCACGACGTTTTGAAAGTGCCTGCAAAGGCCCAGTTGAAATAAAAATCTTTGACTTTAACTTTGCCTTGATAGGCGTAAAAATATATTAACATAAAATATTCAGGTCATAACGAAGAATCATACAACAGATATATACCTTTCTAGTCTATTTCAGGTTTGTAGAATTTCTACACAGTATAAAATAAAGTCGCTTGCCGCGTCTGTCTGTCTGTATATTCGCTAACTCCTCCTAAACCACGCAACGGATTTTGATGCGGTTTTTACTATCATTTTGAGCATTTCTTCCGGAATGTTTATATGTATAATACTTTCATATTTCATGTAAGGATAGTAGAGAAATTGCATCCGTGCGAAGGGGGGCGGATCTCTAGTACAAAATATTCTAATGCGTTCTTTATACAGGATGACTATAGTCCGCGCGGAACTAGTTGGCCGCGCCTTAGGTATGTGAGCGGTGGGACGGAGGGGCGGGGCGCTATGTCATTACTCAGTACGGCGCAGTCAACAATAGGCAACCCACCGCCCTCACCCCCGTAACGTAGTACTAGTGAGAACAAAAATCCCCATTAGTTCTACCGTAGAACTGTGTAATAGTATACTGTGTATAGTGTGTAGTTTTATTTTTTTTCATAATTGTCAACTTTTGATGTGTGTTATTTTTATAATTATTATTTTTTATTTTTTTATCTTCTCTCTCTTATGTTGTCAATGTGTCTGTGCCGAATAAATGTTCTTTTCTTTCTTTCTTTCTTTTAATATAGTAGTGTGTGTGGAACAGGTAGAACAAGTGGGAATAGAGATTTCCACTAGTTCTACTATTTCGTAACAAGTTATATCGTAGGACTAATGAGAAAAGAAATTCCCATTAGTTCTACTGTAGGACAGTTTAGTAGAACAAGTGGGAACAGGGGGCCTAAAAAGGCCACATTGAGCAATTCATCTAATGATCTGCTTAGTAACTGTCAAACAGATGTTTACTCAATATGAATCTTATGCGGATGATATTAAGAGTCGTCAATTAATTAGATATTTTGACATTCGTAATATGAATCACATGATTCACCTAATGCGGCCTTTTTAGCGCCCCAGACCTCCCCACCTAAGGTCCGGCAAACTGGTTCCGCACGGAATATAGTTAAAACAAGGACATATTGAAGGAGAACTATACTCACGATCTTTCCCGCTGTGCTTGCAATACGAATGCGCCATAGACGACACGGTGAAACTGATCACTTTGTCGTTCTTCTGTTTTTGAAGCAACTCTAGCATACTGTCCAGCATCTGTTTCTTTGGCCTGAAAATAATAAAATTTTGTATTTTAGTAAGAACACTGTAAAGGAGATATTACATCACTCAACAGCTGGAGGCCTAAAAAGGCCACTTTTAGCAATTCACCTACGAATCTCCATGGTAACTGTCAATCAAATGATTGCTGAATATGAACCTTATGCGTATGATATTAACAGTCATCAATTAAGTGGACATTTTGACATTTGTAATATGAATCATATTATGATTCAATTAAAGTGGCCTTTTTAGACCCCCTGATTTTTTCTCTAGCAAGGCTGACTCTATATCCCAGGACAACTTACATGGCTACAGTGGAGTAAAACCATTTTTATGATCAAAGAAAAAATAAATATAATCGAAATTCGACCGTAATTTTATCTTCCTGCACTCCTTCTCCATATAAACTTTAACTACGCCAAATCTCACACTCCTCCGTGCGCGCAATATGCTTAAAAAGGGTAAAAAAAATTCTCTTCACGTATTAATATTATACATAACATGTTACCTGGGTATCATCGCCATGGACATAAGCCATTCGTGTCTGGTTTCCTGGTCGACTGCATTCCTCATTATCATGTCCTTGATCAGTTCCACGGAGCCAGGGCTGGCGATGTATGGTAAGGCGTCTAGGATGTGCTTGCTGTAAACATACAGGAATATTATGAATAGACAGTAGGTATATTCTTATTAAATGTTCTTTTAAGATTTTTAATGATAAAATTAACCATTAATTAACCTAACTACTATACAAGATTATTGTACTTATCATTATGCACAACTTTTACTATGGTATCACTTTTTACGATTGCTGTAATCGCATGTTTATGTATTGTTGATGCCACTCAAAATAGAAAAATAAAATAAACTATAAAAAAAGTAACTGTTAATTGTAGTTTTTGTTCTTTTTATTGTTGTTTTATGGGCTATGAACAAATTTTCTTCTAATATTTTTTTTTCTTTCTTTCTTTACTAACTAAACACTTACGTAGCAGACTTGCATATAGTGGTCGCTCGTGCCAAGAGCTGTGATAGCGCGGGATAGTGCAGAGGTCTGGCGGACCGCACCAGGCGGCCCCACAGACCTACGGTAGAACTGCTGTCCATATTTTCATCGACGCTTGACGGCTGGTGGTTCTCTGCTGTTGTATCTTTTACCCTGAAATCATAGGGTAAGTTTTTATCGAGAAGGTTCCAAACCAAGGGTAAACCATACTGTTTTTCTTCGTGGGTGTGCCTAGTACGGGCTAGGAGACATGTCTATACACATACTTCGGTCTATGGCAACTACGGGAAGCAGCTTTATGGGTATTATATACAATTAAAGCTAGATTGCCAATATTGGTGTAGCGTCTAATAGGGGACATATTCACAGTTCATAATTGGATATACGTCGTACAAGTAACATTGTATAAGTTTCGAGATATTGAGCTAAACGCATCTAAATATTCAAACAAATCTATGTGTACAAGTAAGTCATACCTACCTATTAAGTTTTCACCAGGATGCAATGCAGTTAGAATGATGAAATGTTCTACAAAAACCTGGCCCAAAAAGAACGAAAATGCACTTAACTCGATTTTAGCCAAAATGTTACTTGGATCACTTGGGAACTAACCCCCGAATACTATTCCATAAATAATACAAATAAACAAAATAACTTTCCAAGTTAAGAAACAAATACAATTCGGCCCAACTCAATCTTTCAAAAAACTAATTTAAAAACAAAATAATATTAAAACTGATAAAAACACAGTCCGATAAACAAAGTCTCTGACTACGTCAGAAGGATAAGACCCGCGTTTAAGGGGAGAAGGCGGTAAAAAAAAAAACGATTACTCAAACACATCTCAAGTTTAAGTTGCCGTTAACTCTCGTGCTGTCACTGTCATTTTAAGATGGACAATAGCGACGGAATGACTCATAAAAGCGTCTTAAAATTGGGTTGTGATTCCTTATTCTGCGGTAAGGTATCCAATTAATGTAAATTAATTGAATATAAAAAAAATCGTCTAAGAATAATTTTATGTATTGTATCTAATTATTATTAGAGGAGTTTTTATATCCTTGACTTATTTATACTCTTATATATATTTATACATTTGTTTTCGTATGAATTTTGAAACACACAAATACAAAAATGTTATAATTTTTTTTACACATTTTTTAATTACATTTTAACATAACTTACAGGCACAGTAGTTTGAGTACATCCCTGGCTAACTTGAGTCCTCCAGTGTCGTCTCCCACGTACATTATGTGTTGATGCAGCAAGTTCGACCGTCGAGGTATCACTGCCCAAGCTGCAAAGGAACAGATACAGTTCAGTGAGGAGACAAAAAAATTAACACTATTTTGGGGCGTGTATTGGGTTCTTAATAATTGCAGCGTTTATTTTGTATAATTATTATTTCTACAGCTTACATTACTACATTATTATTTTATTTTAGCTGCATGTATTACTGATGATATGGTTTTATTACTATAAGTTAGTAAATTTCAGTTTCATTTGATGTAATCAAATTGTTCGAAATCGAAAAGGTCGAAGTTGTATCGTAGTGTTATTCAGAAACCCTGACCAAATCGAAAAAAAAATCTACTCGTTTAATTTTATTATATTTGAAATTTTTCTTGGATTCGTATCAATAGGATTCTGTTAGTTTCGTATTATATTGTCCGCAACAAAATGAAAAGTAAGAAATAAAACAATCTAGGTTCTTTAGTAGACTTTTACCGACTCTAAGGCGGAAATCTTTAGTGCATACTTTAAGTTAGCTCAGACTTTACTCAAAATTTGCTAAGCTTATTTAAAAGCTTAACTTGTACTTTGATTTGAAATTTATAGTCATAACACACTGAAATTGTGCTGAGCATACAACCGATGAAGTCAATTAACAAAGTCTTAAAGTCAATAAAGAAAATAGGTAACTGATTCCAAAGCACAGTCTAAGTACGCTCTATATAAGAAAAGGAAACATATACATCTCTCTCTCTTTCTGTAAATGTAAGTGTATCCTACCTTTAGGCTGCGACTCGATAACTTCAGTGTCGGTCTTGTTGACTTCCTTCAGCAGCACCAGGTCTTGTACCACGGTGGTCATTGCGCCGGAGTTCTTGCCGGAGAACGGCTCGAACAAGTGACGCTCGCGGCAGTTCACCGCTTTGTAGATGTGGTGGTCCACGGTTATGCGGCATTTGCTTTCAGATTTTAGGACTGGCCAAGTTTGGAATTTCTGGAAAGAAATGCATTTTAGTAATGACCATGAACCTAGAGTCTCGACATTTCATAAGTGCCTGTATCTGGTTTACATGAAATAAAAATCTATTCTATTCTAGAGAACCAGAGACGACAAACAATTATATAATAATAATTATTATAAAACGTGTATCAGAAAGGGGGGGATCATACCATCAAAAACAACCTTCTCTATGGGACCAACATCATAATCGCCAAAAAATAATGACCCAAACGGGTTACGATCATGTTTTTCTGATACACGTTGTATAATTAATTATTTATTTAGCAGGACTGAAATTGTACTGCTCTGAAATTTCCAGAATAAGCTGACCTTTCATTGTACGCAAAGCCTATACAGTGCTAGGTCAACTAATACGGGAAATGTCTGAGCAGTTCAATTTCAGCTCTGCTAAAGAGTTCGTAGTATGCCCCCTGGAGTAAATTCTGTTTCAATTGTAATAGTCCAATGCTTAAAATATTATTTTTAATCATTTAAAATAGAGTCATTTTCAATCACGGGTAATCTAAACGCTTCATATAGTTTCTAAAATAATGCAAATCTTAATAATACTCACACTCTGAAAGTCGTATCGCACAGTCTGTAGTATGGACATGTATCTGTATCTATTGGTACATTGAGTTAGGTCTCTCGTCTTCACTAGTATTAGACTCGTGTTCTCTTGGCCGCGGACCGTGTAGTCCACGCTGCATGTCCCGTGGATATCTTGCTGTGGACCAATTTATAATGTTTATTGTTGCCAAAGTAATTTTATATACACTTTTTAATTTTCATTTTCAAAACGCTTTTATATTAGCTTCACCTGTAACTAACTATGTAAAAAAATCTTGGAAGTTAAATTTGACCCACTTCCCGGTTTCCGATTAAGCTGAAATTTTGCATACATGTTAAGTTTGGATGACAAAAGCGTTTTTTTTTAAACTATAATAAAAATAAATTATAAGTAAACTTTGTAATTTCCGATTTTCTAATTTTCTATTTTTGTAAAAAATAAAATTATCAGGTACCTAATTAGTAAATCAGTTTTGCATGCCGTTTATACGGCGAGATATGCTGTACAAATTACAACATAAATGTAAAACCGATGTAACCATATTTCATGCAAATAAATATTCTTATTCTTAAAAATGAAATATATTGTGATATTAAAATCTAGATAAGGTCTTCGCAGTTTCATTTTATTTGTGGCGCACAATAAAGATCTTTGTATTGGTTATGCTTATCTTCAAATTGGGTAAAATATAATTGCAAATGTAAATGATATGTGTATTTTTGTGTGTGTTGTATGTTTTTATTTTCATTTTTTATTTTCTTGTGTCTGTTTAAATTTTTTCGTTATAGTTATTTTGTTTTTTGTCTAGTGTTGACACTGTGTTTATGCTGAATAAATGTATTTTCTTTCTTTCTGATATGTACTTATGTAATGATTGTTTGTGTGTGCCTATTATTTTTGTAGATATTTACGGTGTTTTTGTTGTTTGACGTACAGAGCAATGCCATGCGTTTACGCCATGGTGGTCAAAGGTTAAAAGCATTTTCCTACCTCAACTCCTTTAAAGTTGATATCAAATCTCTTCATGGAATTTTGAAATAATGCCAGTATGGCTCTCTTGAAGTTAAGCACCCAGTCTTCTTCTTGCTCCTCGGGGCAAAGCTCTGAAATGATGCCATCGTGGAACGCAAATCTAAAAAGATAAAAACATTATATTTATTTTAAATAAGTTTGTATGCAGCTGTAGCAGTTTAAAAACAGTGGTGGCCCAGTAGCCAAGATTTAAGAAGGCTGTGGGGTCATATCAACGAAATGCTGTAACGGTGAAGGAAAACCTAGATGATCATCAGCTACCACATAATGACGATAATCATTTCACAGTAGTAATAACACATTAATTAATATGATCACCAGTGTTCCTCCTCTTTAATGGTATCAGAATTATCTATGGTACTAAGGTCCGTACTCCGTATTACAGAACAACGGTAGCACAGGTTTAAGTCTGTCATTTCACAAATCTGTCCTCAAATTCTGTTCAAGTAGAAATCACTGCTGAGTGTTGTTCTGTAATAACCTATTACTTTTCAAAACAGTGGTATGGGTGATCTATGTTTGACAGAGGATGTTCATAGTCCGGAAGTGGGCGTCAATATGTCACAGGTTATCGTTGAAAAAGAGCGCTGGGGGCGTTGGACCGCGTCAGTTGCGTTTCAATACCTCAGCAATATGCTGAACGACCTTTTTTTACACACATGTGAGGCATAATGCTAAAGAATCCTATTCATTTAGTCATTGTTATATATTTTGTTTCTTTTTGTTTTCTTTATTGGAATCTGTTTTAATTTTACTTTTTTGTGTCGTAATTTGTGTGAAATAAATTGATTTTCTTTCTTCTTCTCATAGCCATGTTAAAACCCAAAGATTAATAAAATTAGGTATACTCCGTTCGAAATAACATTAGAAATTTAAATAACTCCATTTACACTTTATTCAACCGATTTTGACTTCTACTACGTTGGTGACATGACAAATTACAGCTGCAGTAAACATTCGTTATTGTAAATACGTTTTTGCTTTTAATGCCATCCTTATGCGTACGGAATAGAAGTCAAAATCGGTTGAATACACTGCAAAAGGGTTTGTTAAAAGTGTCTAATCTTATTTCAAATGGAGTATAGAAGAAATACAAAGTATAGCTGCCCACCTGAGGTCATGCAAAGAGACAGCATGTATGAACTTCTCAGCTCTCTCCACTGGGTAGTTCTCATTCTGGTCGATGAGGGTTACATCTGTCAACCGCAGCAGACCCTCACACGGACTTATCAATTGGATTTTTGTCTGAAAAAGTTTTGAAGAAAGCATAATTATAATAAGTTCTAGAAATAAACCAATGTATTGTGTTGATTATGATTATAAAACAATTGGATGGGCTGGGACAACCCAACCCTGGGATAAACATTAATTATTATAGAGTTAAGGTGACTTGAGAAGCCCATGTTTTTGGCAGACATTACTTTTGGGATTATAATTATAAGGTCCAACCTTTCTAGTCTGGATCCCTTTAAGAATTTTATTTTACTCAATATATGAACAACTTTTGGGACCAAACCAGAAAACGCAAAAATAATCTGCTGTTCCGTAAATTTACTTTGTCAAGTAATATTTAATTATTTGTATGGAACAGCAGATGTTTTTTTCACAGTAGTATGTAGGACCATGTTTATTGTTCTAATTATAAAATTTAATTAAACTACTGAATTAAAAATAAAGTTTTTTACATACCACAGCTCTGACATCCAATGTGGAACGGTTATTACTTGATCCAGCAAAGTAAGTCTCAACATTGACTTTATACTCATAATGATAGATTACGTCTATTAAGTAGTTAAACTTTTCAGATGCTGAAAACAAAAATAAATCATAAAATCTGTAAGTATTAGTATCATAAAATAAGAGTAAGAATGTGGACCTTGACAGAAGTTGGGATTAATAATGCCAGTCAAAAGAAAAACATTGTTAAAAAATTTATAATCATTCTTATGAAGCAGAAGCGGAAAACTCCATGGTTAAGCCTACATTGTTAATTGTGCTAGTTATTTTTATAGTTTTGAACTAATTATCTACAAGTCATTATTTACATCTATTATGGATTGGTTTATGGAATTTTTCAGCACAACAAAACAGTAATTAACATATGTATCTTTGTAAAATCTTTGATCAAAATATTTCGAAAAGTGTATACTTATTTCATCAATAACTTCAATAAAAACATTACTTACGTGCACATGACGGTGGGCCACATATGTACGGATCTTTCAGTGAATCTGTAAAGAAGAAGTAATACTTTATAAACTATTTTAATACAATTTTTGTGTTATAAATTAAATAAACTTCCGTTTGTTTACAAAAACATATATGGGAAGATGGAAGATGATTGACAGACACTTGACAGAATAGTTGTCAATGATGACAGCTCTTAGATTATCGGTTCATTTTACGCTATCGCATATAACTTCAAAGCTTTTGTGTAACGGAACGTACTGAAATAATACAAGGAACATGGAAATAACAAATAACGAGAATAATAAAATATGTCATCCGCATAGATTTAGCGAAAATATTCTAAGTTTATGGTTATCCGACTCATGGTGTTGATGAGGGACGATGGTTTTAGTATTATAGTGACTTAAATTGTTATTAATTGGAAAGCAACAAAAGTAAATAGTGGTGGCCTGGTGGTTGCCTGACGAAATACGAATCGTAGGCGTAGGACGTACAGTGTACACTGCTCAAAAATAGATCAGAATATTTATGACTTTTCTCTAACGGTGACGGAAAATCCTGGTAATCGGCACCAAGACCGCGTGTTGGATTACGGCTAATCCTTCTCTCAGAAAGAAGACCTGAAACCTAGGAGTGGGACTATTAAATGCTGATGATGATGAAGGCATGATTGATGAAGAAACCGGTATACCTAATAAAAAATTATCATAACGATTGCGAGTTGCAGTGGGTCGTCCGGCAGGGTACCTAATCACAATACACGTTAATTTTGATAGTTTATGAATGTTCATTGCGTTGTTCCATGTCGAATGAGATGATCTTTAACCCCCCACAAAAAAGAGGGGTGTTATAAGTTTGTTGTGTAACTGTGTATCTACGTATCTGTCTGTGGCATCGTAGCTCCAAAACGGATGGACCGATTTCAACGCAGTTTTTATTTTTATTGTAAGGTTGTTGAATCGGGAAGCATCTTAAATAAAAATCTGTACAGCCGTTCAAAAGTTACAGCTCTTTCTTTAGTTGGAGTCGGGGGATTTGACGGTTAGGTTATTAGAGCATAATGTGCAAGGTAAATTGAATTGATCCCTATTATGAGCGTGCCGTAACTAGGTATACTGCCGGATGAGATGAATGAAAGTAAACAGGTTTAAATTGTAATTACGAAAAGCAATGGCCAGGGACAAGGTTGTAAGCAATATAATTATGCATCCTTCACTAAAGATAAAATAACAAGTCACAAGTCAGCCGGTTATCGCGAAAACCTGGACCATTCAATAATAGTCACGATAAAATTGTTATAACGTAAACACGTGTTGGAATAACTGAGATTAAAATATTATCTCTACTTAGTCGCTTCAAATTATCCTAGGGGCGGGCACGGGCCATTTCTCAGAATGAGAAGGGTTTTGGCCTTAGTCCACCACGCTGGACTGGTGCGGGATGGCGGACACCGGACACACACCATCCAGAACGTTTTACCTAAGGCCGCTTTCGTGTGCAGGGGGTTTACTCCGAGCTCTTATAGCAGGGTAGGAATTGGACTGCCCAGAAATTTCCAGATTAAGCTGATTATTGATTGGTTGTCGCGGCCGCTCCAACTAGATACCGCACTACCTAAGAAAAATGGCTCCTTGAATGCGTCAACTCTTGGTCAACTCATATATTGACATGTGATTATCATTTATGGTTTGTTTATTTATTGTTGAAATTATGAAATTATTTCGGAAATTATACAATCTTTACTGATTGTACATATCCCAGTGTTTTTTAAATTTTGGTTGTATTGTTTTTGCACAGTTTTACTACGCAAACCGGCATTTTAATCTGACCGACTCACTCGAGTACGCCTATTCTTGCGTAGTATGTTTTGCCGCATTTTATTAGTACGCCGGCGGAATCTAGTTGGAGCGTCTGCGACAACCAATCAATAATCTAAGAGCTGACCATTCATTGTACGAAAAGCCTATACAGTGTGAGGCGGTCAGCTCATACTGGAAATGTGTTGGCAGTTCAATTTCAGCCCTGTAGTAAGAGTTTGTAGTAACCTCCCAGGTTATTAATCAGTTTCAGATGTTGGCTGATGATGAAGATTCTTAGCAAAATAGCCAAAGCGAGCGCTAAGAAGCGCTAAGAAGGAGACAAATAAACATTTTATTCTCAACGAAAGTTGACGTAGAATGTATGAGAATTTTGTGCCCTACTACCCTATGTCATTGGCCGTTATTTATGACGTATAATAAATCAAGGGATGATGTGCACAGATTCAGCTGAGTAGATAAATAGTAAATTTTAGTGATCCTTATCTCCCCGTCCGTCCCAAACCTTGAGTCTCGGGTCATGGATGAAGTGAAGTGATAGTAAGATCAACAGTGTCCTTCATATTGTAGATAGCTAAGGAAACAATTTACGGGGATGTGAGAATTAATGTTTTTAACCGAGTTCAAAACAGGAGGAGGTTCTCAATTCGACTGTACGTTTTTGTTTTTGTCTGTTTGTTAAGCAATTACACCGCCAATTGCAGACCGATTTTGAACATTTTTGTTTGAAAGGGTATACTCTCGAGGTGGTCCCATTTAAATTTAGTGAAGATTTGATGAAGACCTTCGGAGATAGACAATGGAACTCATGAATGAATAACAGCATATCACTCGCGATTGCTGTAATCGCATGTTTCTGTGTTGTTTATGCCACTCAAAGTAGAAAAGTAAAATAAACTTAAAAAAATAAGTAAAAACCGACTTCAAATAACTAAAAAGTATAATTTTTTTTGTTAAAAAACTTAACAGCTTCTGAAGTCTCTTTAATTATTCTTTAATGCACCTAGCTTGGCAGTGGCACCGACTTCAGAAGCTGAAGTTTTTTAAGAAAATTATGTTAAATGTTTTTTTCTCCTCACAATTATTTGTCCTGTATCGTGCAACAGTTAGACATAAATCTCACATCTACATACAGTCATACACCCAGACCGGAACCACTACTAGGCCATACAAAATATTTGCTCCATGTGGGGATCGAACCCGCGGCACGTAGCGCAGAAAGTCAATCCGTTAGTCACTGCGCGAATCGTGTCGCCAACATTGATAACTCGTTCCACGAATTCAGGCTAGGGATAAACGCAATATTTGTTATTTCATGTTTAGGTTTTTACAAAAAATATTTATCGACTTCCTGTCGCGCAGTTTGACTATTAGTGATAATTATGATGTTGGTTACCAGCTTCATTTCCACGAAATAATCACTTATTGACATAAATAGTATAAATCCAGCCCATTACTGTCCTACTGCTGGGCACGGATCTGTTCTCAGAAAGAGAAGGGTTAGGTCTGAGTCCACTACGCTGGCGTGGTGCGGGTTGGCGGACTACACACACTAACGAGAACTTTATGAGGCCCTCTCAGGTGTGCAGGTTATTTCGATATTTTCCTTCACCGTTAACGCAAGTGATAATCAAATTGCGATCCGCCCATAAATTCGTAAAGTCAGCGCTGGGAGCCAGTTTCGAACTAAGACGGATGGTCTTAGTTCGAAACTGGCCCGCACCTTTGACTGCACGGAAGGCAATTGTTCAACCACTAGGCTATCTCTGCTAAATAATCACATACTTATTTATTTTTTAGGCAATATAACAACCAGGCAATAAAGATGCCTTACATAGCAATGTTGGGTTTACCTCGAAAATAATTTTTAATACCAATCCAATTTCAATGTTTTACATTTTAACATCCGCAAAAAGAGGGAAGAAGAAGAAGAAAGAAGAAAAAGTTACAGCTCTTTTTCTAGTTGGATTCGGGGGTTTTTGACGGTTAGGTTACATAGTTCAATAAATATTCCGAATAAAACTAAAATCAAGCCAGTTTATTTTCTGTTTTAGATGGAATCTGAGAAAAGTGGTTAAATATCCGTCTGGAAACAGTCCACAATATTACGTGTACCTAATAGGCGCCAACGGAACTGCGGCGTAGCAGATCAATTTAGTGATTGATCTCATGGACGCCTACGGACTGTATATACAAGGTCCTACCTTTCTAATCCCGATCCCTGTTTATTGTACTCATCATTATGAACAACTTTCACTGTGGGACGAAAGCTGAAATCCCGAAAAAAATCAGCTGATCCATACATTTAGTCGAGTACCTAATATTGAATCAGTTGTATGGATCAGCTGATTATTTTTCGCGATTTTGGAGTCTGTCCCATAGTAAAAGTTGAATATAATGATGAGTACAATACCCCTTAAAGGGATCGGGATATGAAAGGTGACAATATAAATGATAACGTGATTTAGCGTCTTCAATGCAATTTGTCGAGAAGTTTTAGCGTAATGTGATTGTTGTTCACTTTTCTTTTATAGACAAGTTATTGGAAACTTCAGATGCGCATGTCGGTGGGTCTACCACGTAACTAAAATGGTAATGAACATCGACTCTGGTAATAAACTTCAATACGACCGTGAGAGGCTAAGCTTCGAGTTACCTTGTATTTTTTTTACCAATCATGCTGTTGGAACTCTTATCTTCATGGTCGGTAATTTTTTACAAGTTAGATCAAAGATGAGTCTCCCAAGATCGTATAAAAATTGAAATGAAATGAAATTTTATTTTGCTTGAATACCGAGTATAGATAGACCAGAGTCGATGTTCATTACCATTTTAGTTACGCGATCGACCCGCTGGTCGGCGGACCCAAACTAGGGATTGTATCAAATTAGAAAACCTTAGTCCGCTGATTGATTGATTCGCTAATGGCTAATGATGATTCGTCATCAGAAACTTCAAGGCACCAGGCACCAATAGGTTATTTTTATTGGCAAGTGTGCACCATTTTCGACTCATCATCATCACATCATCTCTTAACATCATTGTAGCCAAATGCAAATCTATTCAATATATTTAAAAAAATCTGCTTTGTCTATCTTGCAGCGTCAGGTTAATTTTATCCATCTGTGTAAAAGGCCTTTACTGCAGAAATTATTTTGGAAAATAATTTTTGAAATATGCATTTGTTTATTTTTGCACATTATAATATTTTCAACTTTCAATAATATGAACATAACGACAAAAGTTTTGATTAAAAAACTATATTTATGAAATTAACCTTAACTTTTCAATTATTGGGTGTGGTGCGGTTTCATATAAAGTTTTTGAGTTAGTTCTATCTATAGTAGTTTTAGAAAGATAAACAGCGTAACCTGTGTTGATTGAACTATAATTATGTACTAAGTACCTAGATAAGTAAGAGCTTTAACCGCAACCACACAGGCCAGCCAAAAAAATGTTCATACCAACTTGGTACAATCTGTCATTTTCTATTTAAACTGAGAGTTTAGCAAAGAATTTTGCTTGAGAATTAATGATGATGTTTTCCATTATCTAAGAATAAAACTTATAGATACTTTATTCTGCTATCAAATTGAGTTAAATACGCATTTGCATTGAAGATCGATTTTTGATCACTTAAAAATCAACTTCGAACTTACCTATCAAAGTTTATTGAAGAACAAATTTGATATACCTGAATATACTCCTTGCATATCATTTACAAAGATAAATATGGACGTTTAAGTATTTACCTATCTATCTGTTACATAGCTATGTAGACAAATTCACAAGAATATCAAATGCCTAAATTATAAGTTCCTAAACTTTGTCTTTCGAGGACTTGTCTAGTTACGAATTATGTAACTTTAACTTTGCTTTGATATCTAAACTTAAAAACCAATTAATAGATATGAATCATCTATTAGGAATCATTCATGAATGTCATCGAATTAAAATAGTTGTAATAGTTAATCGTAGCGCCCATGAAAGTGACTTTAAAATCAAATAATTCCTATAAACATTTTATGACTTTACTAAACGAACTTATACTTAGATTTTTAATAAGCACTTACTTGGTGATCCATACACAGATCCTGTGACGCACAGACACAAAAAAATCACACACAAAAACATGTTGCACATTATTTATCCATGTTAGACCATTCTATTCGCACGCCGGACACCAAATACCAGTCCAGCAAGATGTCTTATCTAAGGGTCAGAAAGTGGGGTCAGAATAAACAATATTATCGAACTATTGGAGCCACGGAACCGTACACTGGTAATAATTATAATTTGTTGTAATATTGTACGATGCAAATCGTGCGGTTTGTAGGAGGGAGACGGGACAACGGATATAAGGGATCGAGTTACTGAGCGACTGATATTTGAGTGAGGTTTGGGTCCCGTAACATGTAAAGGACGTTCGATTCTAGTCCTTCTGTTAATGGTGTCGTTTTTGTAGTAAACATGTTTTTTTATGAACTAATTCGTCCTTTAACGATATATGTTCTTCCACTCAATATCCTAATGATATAACAATATCATTAGCAACATTAACAACTTATAGAACTGTGAATCTTTTAACAAAAAAAATATTTAAGAAATATTAGCCACTAGCGGCCCGTCCCCAGCTACGCCCGGATGAAATTTTTCTATTATCCTTACATTACATATGAAAGTATTATCCATATAAACCTACATAGGGACAGACAGACAGCGGGAAGCAACTTTGTTTTATACTATGTAGTGATGAAGGAACTTTGTCTTCCGTAGTCTTCTGCTAGATATATGTCTTTCTAAGTAGTGCTAATCATTCGGTTCTCCATCTTTTGAATCCAGTTGCACCCAGACTCCTTTTTGATTGGTTGGATTATTTGGCTGGAGGATATTCCAAACTGCGTTTTCCAATTTGCAGACTCCACTCAAGGACACGTAGGCTCCAACAGTCAATATTATCCATCGTAAAACATGGCCAGCCTACTGCTATGACAGTTTAACTTGCTGATTGTACAATCAGTAACTCAGCAGTGACTCAGGTTATTTGTAAAGCTAGGTGCAATCCCTGGCGAGAAAAATTCCATCCACCTGCATACTTTCTCCCGCCATCGGAATCCATCTCACCTATACCAGAACTACCATGGTCAACTTGGAAATGTCTTAATAGATTACGATCATCCCAAGTCGGCCGAAGCACAGATAATGTTCACAGGTGGAATTTCACAGATGGATTAGACCTCCAGTGCGAGTGCGGCGTCTCTCTGCAGACCATGGCCTATCTTCCGTCCTGCGCCGCGTGCCCTACCAGCTGCACGCGTCAGTACCTAATGTCCGCTACTGATTCTGCAATTTGCGTGGCGGAATACTGGGCCAAGCATATTGATTATTGGTATTTTTTATTCACATTAAATAACATCCTTGAAATCTGAACTAACTATTACCATTTACACAGCGTAATTATTTAAAATAAAAAATAAAATCATCACTCATCGCTGTCAATTGGTAGCGTACCCAGAAGACTGGCAGCATTGCCACGTTGAATGGCAATGCTTATTCTTTGACCAAAGAATAGGCCAGCCCCCTCGGGTCACGCGTAGCGTCGATCAACCGTTTTGTAATATCTCTGAAAAGGAGACGTGCATTCGGACCCCACGAACCAATCGTTTTGACGTCAAACGGCTCAAATAATATAACTGCTAATAATTGCGCCGTTTGAGTGTCTCCAAGCATATTTAATTTGCCACAAGTCGGCCAACAGAAGCACTGTATACTATCGCTACAGAATAGATAAAATTGCATATTTAATATTGAAAATGACAATAAAATCAGCAGCTGTGCCATGATTGATGAGTCAGTAAAATGTGTCGCAATATCAATGAATGGAATACATATCAGTTAACCTTTTATTATAATTTTATGAGAAACATGACATTTACTGGCGGGTTCATGAACTCGTGACGTGAATTGTTTAAATATTTCCTTATGATAAGTTAGAACAAATTATTAATCGTTTTAGGACAAGACATCGTATTCTATATTGACCTATTTTAGTTGGGATTGCTAGTTAACAACCAATGATAGGAGATTCGTTATTTATTAAACGCGGGCGGCGTTTTTCCGAACAAACGTATTTCCCGATTTTCTCTCTGGATTTCGTTATTAGCGCATTTTTTAACCCCCGACGAAAAAGAGTGGTGTTATATGTTTGTGTGTCTGTCTGTGGCATCAATGTAGTTTTTTTAAATTAAAGCCAGGTTAATCAGGATGGTTCTTAGCTATGTTTCATGAAAATCTGTTCAGCCGTTCAAAAGTTACAGCTCTTTTTCTAGTTAGATTCGGGGCTTTTGACGGTTAGGTTATTTTTAGTATAAAAATAGATATCGACCACTAGCATGTCCCTACGTTTAGGATGAGTTTAAAGGAACAAGGTATGCTGCTCCAACGAAAAGGAAAGATGCTCTAAATATGATGGTATGCCTGGCAGGCCGGCTCATCTTTGATTAAGTCATAGAAATAGTACAAGTACACTATGTATTATCTCTATGGATTAAGTTGACTTCATACTTGGAATTTCACTATAGAGAATATAGATGTCGCTACATGTGTCCAATTACATGTGGCTAATTGGTGATTTTACCCATATAAAGGCTTCGTTTCTTTGAACATCGAGACCTCTCCGTGCCTCGGACAGGACGTTAAGCAGTTGGTCCCGTTGTCATACGAATACCTATGACAGTCGTTACGGGAGTCAGCAACCCAAAAAGTCTGACAGCTGGTCTAACCTTAGGGGTAGTAATAGTTAGTATTCTTTGCTTAGGGTATCAGTGACTCCCAGTATATAATTGGGTGACAGAAGTCAGATGGCAGTCACTCCGAATAAAATACTGATATTCAGCCGCATCTGGTTAGACTGGGAGCCCACCTCAACGTAGTTGAGAAAAGCTTACGCAGATGATAACCTTAAATTTATTTTTAAGAAACGTGTAAAAGAGCATTATCATAGCATAAATCGCCGTGTACGATAAGGCCGCCCATTGTATAATTTACCCATGTTCGTGTAAGTTTTGTGTGTAGGTATATTTGTTTTACTGGTGTAGGTAAAATAAAGAATATAATTATAAATAAACAAATAAATAAATTATCACTCCTTGTCATAGTTCCTTAAGTAGTTTTGTTTGCAATTTATGTATGTATGTATATATTTATGTGTATCTGTCTAATGTATTTTATATAAGTTTATATTAATATATTTAATTTGTAGTTTTGTTAATAGTAGGTTATGTATATTTTATATTTATCTGTATAATTTCTCTAATGTATTTTATTTTTGTTTAAATATATTAATATATTTAATTTGTAGTTTTGTTCTATTCTTGTACATCGCTGTTTACGTTTCGTGTTTTAAGAGGACACGCGGGCGGAGAGACTTTTAAGAATTAGGTATTTGAAGACACTATCGCTGTCGCTCTGCGAGTGGTACGCCCTCAAATTCGTGCGATAAGGACAACTGCAGATCTGACTGAATAGCCTAAGTAGACCGCATTTCCTCTCGCAGGTCTGCTGGAAGAGATTTCTTTTGTGAAATAAGCACCTTTGTACTTCGTTCTCCAGTTTCATATATTCTGTCTTCTCATTATTATATGATGACGTACACGTTGTAATGGCGGGGCAAATTCACTATTTCGGAAGTGCGTCATTCAGATTGTCAAATTAGTCATTAGCGATAATGATGCTGTGTTCTTAATTCTGTTGTAATAAGCTTTATTTTAATTATCGTTAAACAATAATGTTGTCGGAATCATCATCATTAAGGTAATGAATGAATAATGAGGTAGTTGTAGTACGTGTAGTTGGGTGTATGCCTTCGGCAGTGGAAATAATATTACATGATCCCTTGACGGGGTTGTTATAAGAGGTTAATGATGGGATACATCAGGCAAAAAGGGCACTACCAACTACCTATTCATACATATTATTCACTGCCTACTTTTACCTCGATAAGCTTTTGAACCAAGCAATAAGCTGTGAGTAAATAAAATAAAATATTATATTTAAAAAAAAACTATAGAACATGCTTTAGTCATCCAAACTGAATGTGTATGCAAAATTTCAGCTCAATCGGAAACCGGGAAGTGGGTCAAATTTAACTTCTAAGATTTTCTTACATAGTTAGTTAGTTACAAGTGAAGCTAATAAAAGCGTGTTAAAAGATCCACTTCTCTATGTAACATGCATATATAATAGTATACTAGCTTCCGCTAGCGGCTTTGCCCGCGTGATATCTTTATAAATTATAGCCTATGTTACTCACTGATAATGTAGCATTCTGCTGGTGAAAGAATTTTTAAAATCGGTCCAGCTTTTTTTGAGTTTATCCGTTACAAACAAACATAGGTACAAAAAGTCAAATCTTTTCTCTTTATAATATTAGTATAGATATAAAATAAAGTCGCTTTCCGTGTCTGTTTGTCTGTATATCCGCTAACTCCTCCTAAACCACGCAACGGATTTTGATGCAGTTTTCACCATCAGTTAGATAATTTTTCACGGAAGGTTTATGTGTATAATACTTTGATATCTAATGTAAGGATAGTAAAGAAATTGCACCAGTGCGAAGCTGGGAACGGATCGCTAGTATAAAATAAATGAATAATTTGTAGCGCCAAAAGTAGGTATAGTCAAATACCATAACAGCAAAATAGGTAGAAACACACATACAGATAGTTAATAATGTCTCCATCAACACTTTGCAGAACTTTCAATAAGTCTTGATCTTCCAAGAAACGGAACATACCACGTCTATACAAGTCAGTGTAGTATGACATATTCAGAGAAACAATCAATCTGACGCCTCACACGACAGATTCATCCGAAACTATGCAAAACAAACAAACGAAGTAATAACTGACGATACAAGAACATTTTCATATTGCAAATTGGCATCAAAATGAGGGAGGAGACTCACAATCCTACGCATGTATTTGCGGCTAACATAACTCTTAATCCTTTTAACATACAGTTGATTATCGCTTGTGTGGTTTGTAATTGAAATTTGCATGCAGATACTTAATTGGACTGATCTGACTGGAGCCAGCTGTCGAAGCTTTGTCAATAAATGCGATTGTGAGTCGGAGAGTCAAACAGTAATACAATGTTTAATAGGTAGCTATTGTTCAAGTTTTCAATTGATTCGTCACGGGAAGGGAACTTTGAATTAATGGCATTGTAAAGAATTTTGTAGGGTTTTGTTGGATGTCAGGGTTTTGTAGATAATGAAGGACTCACATTTGAGGTTTCAATGATATGTTTGGTGGATCAAACATTTTTGTACAGGGTGATTGATTGAATGAGCGACATATTGAAGAAGGATATTAAAAGTTGTTCATATAGATGAACAACTTTTAATATGCGCTAGGCAGAGAAAAGGCGAAGAAAAAAATAATTGCGATTTAGGTATTTTATTTTGATAAAAATAAAATATAGTCTGTAGCACTCGAGGATAGTGTAGCTTTCTATTAGTGAAATAATTTTTAAAATAATACAAACAAATAAATAAACATACAAACAAATTTTACTTCTTTATAATATTGATACCTAGGTGATACCAAATAGGTACCTACGTGGTTTCATTTAATGTCGTAAAGTCATCACCAACCTGTAGTAGAACGTTCATCTAGAAACGTAACCTTTCATCAAACCCTGTAAACGACGTATTTCAAACAAAAACTTTGGATCAGATAAGATATTTATTTGCAGGAAGAATTCACAGATTTTCGTGGTAAAACCTATCAATACATAAGCAATAATATTAAATAGAGGAGGATAGCACACCATCACAGCCGTGAAACTGGGACATTCAGGCTATTTTTCACGAAAAAAGGATGCTCTCGGGAAGCGGAAAACTGAATCTACGACCGAAGCCACTCGCAAACGTTCCTAGATAAATATAAACATGTTTTGTTTAGTATTTCGTTTTCCTCTACTATTGCTCTAGCAGTGATAGCCTAGCGGTTGAACGCTTGCCTTCCATGCAGCAGGGTCTGAGTTCGAACCCGGCTCGCACTTCTGACTTTTCGAAGTTATGTGCGGATCGCAATTTGATTATTACTTGCAAACATCGTGAGGAAACCTGCACATCTGAGAGGGCCTCTTAAAGTTTGCGATGATGTGTGTAGTCCGCCAACCCGCACCAGGCCAGCGTGGTAGACTAAGGCCTAACCCTTCTAATTCTGAGAAGAGGCCCGTGCCCAGAAGTGGGACAGTAATGGGCTGGATTGATTCGATTGCTCTAATCACTAATGTATATAACACGTAGGCATTTGAAAGCGGTGGGCAAGTCTAGCTTCTTTGCTTCAGTCATTTTTTATGTAGATGGTAAGCATGTGGGAATTTGTGTTTCGAACTTCTTCCTCTTATTCATCTTGAGTTCTATTATTTTCCGGGGGAAAACGAAGGCGTTTTGTTTAAAGAAATGTTATCTTGTTTTAAGGGTTTAAAAATAATACATTCAAATGTTAGGTACTGCTTAAAAATATAAATGATCCTACCTCTCTTATAGTCCCGCCGTCCGCCGCTGCCTCGCCTGAGTATGATAAATATGACAGTTGCGGTCGCAAATAAACGCCCTATTCTGTATTCTCTTATGAAACCGTCTATAAGCGAGAAAGGGATGCATTATTCTGTCAGATTTTTCTTACTTAATCGAGGCACCGATCCTTTTGAGAGGTTATTTTACTCATCATTATAATGAACAGCTTTTACTAGACCCAACCCTAAAATCACGAAAAAAACTGCTGTTATTGAGTCCTATGGAATAGGGAGCCTATTGTCATCTACCGGGCATAATTCCATACTAAGACATTTTTCATACAGAAAACCTTATAACATTTTCCCCGGACAGAAACTGAACTGAGAACCGATTGTGCCTGAAAATAAATCCTTATGAAAAAGCTAGGCTATTTAACATACCAGTATAATAAATGATGATGAAGGTGATGGCCATAAGTTTAATGATAAGATAAATATTCGTGTAGTATTGAGACCGTGTGAAAAAATAGAAACCAATTTAAATTATGCATTTTTAAACATTTAAAATTTAATGACGGTTCGTTCAGATGAATCGAGCGACACATTATCAAACCATTATATTTTATCAACAAAATGTGATCGGTGATTATTAACAGGTATCGTTAAAGCGCAAACAAAATTAACATAAACACTAACAGTGTGGATCTTAATGAGTTTAAAAGTATTGATTTGAAAAGCTGATTAAACAAAAGTAAAAACTGACTTTAAAAAACTGAATTCGTTGTTGGTGTCAAGGTGGTGTGTACTTTGGCGAATTAAAGGACTTCAGAAGCTTTTATCTTTTTTATGAAAATGATTTAATTCGTTTCAGTTTTTACTTTTTTTAAAGTTTATTTAGGTACTTGTTTATTTTTAGTAGAATAAATAATTACCCAAGCCCAAAATGATAGCAAAATTATTGTCGCGAATGCTGTTATCCGTTGACTTTAAAATAAAAATTGTGGGATCACATAGAAGGTTAACCCTTTTATGTATAATCAAAATCGCTTCACAACTGGCGGTGATATTCTGTAACAAACATAAAATGACACACTAGTAAAGTTTTCTGAAAACGGTATGTTTCACGATTTAGAAAAATAATATTAGGAACCACCTCGGGATCTAAATCGGTTAATCAGTTTCCGAGGAATCGGTGAACTTATATAAAAAAAGGAAAAATTACACATATGCGACGCATATAGAACCTCCTCCTTTTTTGAAGTCAGTTAAAAAAAGGATCGAAGGACCAAAAAATCGCTTGCTTACTCTTTTAAATCAGGATCAGAATTTTTATTGCTTCATGTGGTTTATACATAAGTAAGTGGTATAAAACCTGTGTCCAAAACATAAACCCCGTTAAGACACTACAACAAGTATCTATAATATATAACAAAAAAAATTGTTTAACTGCATTTAATTATACGCTCATTATACGCTGTTATAGTTAATTATCAGTACCGATTTCGCTCATATATTTCTGACACTATTTTTGGTCTAATTAATTGTAGTATTTACCACATATTAGTACCACAAATACAAATTTGGATTTCTTCTTATAGTAAGTCATACTTTTTCTAACAGGAAATGAAATAAATAAATAAATCCAGGGCATTTTTTAACACAAATCGAGTGAGTTTTTATACTAATAATTGCCTAAGTAAAATTACGTTTCTTTACTAAGTCCATCGAACTCTTAAGTGGCACATACAAACTTCTTCTAGCGAATGATTTAAATACTCCATTCTTCGCACGATTATGGTATTTATTCACGCCCACGGTCCCTGTGACCTACGACATTTACAAATCTATTGATTTTATCCACCAAACCGACCGTAATGTGGATATCTTTTTAGCTACTTAAAAGGCATGTATAAGCCGTAATCGTGACTTAATTATGGTAATATTGATGAGGTACCTACATCTAAATTTGGGAAGATTGAATTTAATTTATGTGTGGAGTTTTGGTACATCACGTGTGGGAACTTTCGGATTTTCGTTAAAATCTGTATAATTTGCAATTTATTAATTGTCATAGGATTTAGAGTGAGCGGTTGGTTTTTACGTATAAATCAATCGGTCAACGAGGTTAAGCTACTGCTGCTCTTATATGTTTTGGATGGGTGACCGTTTAGTCCATGCTTCGGAGAGCACGGTCTCGGTTGTCGATTATAAGCAGTAGCTTGAAAGTCTGACAACCAGTCTTGCCGCAGTCAGATGGCTAGTCACTGAAGGCACTCTGCGCAAAATTCAAATATTTACATTTGCCTGGAAGAACACCGACCCTAAATTATTAGGCAAAGATTTGGAAGATGGCACGATGATTATGAACCTATGTCCAAAGAAATCATAAAAAACTGGTCTTTTATAGTTTCTTAGTAATCTGTAGCTACAGAATCATGTATACGTATGTTAAAACAGAATAACGGCCTGTAATCCTCAGATTAAGAGGTGTGGGTGTAGGAGAGTGTCGCGCGCCCACAGTTCGCCGGTCACAAGGTTCCGACACAAACGCCATTCATTCACATTTCTGATTTCGGCTATTAACAAAGAATCTTTAACTCAGGAAAAATAAAACGTGGGAATAGATGAACTATAAGTACTTATAAGCTCAGATATACAATAAATATGCTCAGCCCACCTAAGACATCGGTGATCGAGAGATGATGTGTTCGAAAGTCGCCTTCAATAATTGTATTACAGACGAAAGCTCTCTTAAATCCTAGTTACTTGTTTCAGTTGGGCATTGAACCTAGATCCGCGGTCCAAACCAATGAACGCTTTACACTTATAGCTCCATTGTGTCATCGGTGCCTTTACGTTCGCAAATCACATGCATCAACATCTTGCTTCGGAACAAAACTGTCAATAGGCTATACAGCCAAAAGGCTATTTATAGAAATGTTAATTGTTCTGAAGCGGGAATCGAATCTGGCTCACAGGGCATAGACAGAAACGCCCGACGACATGTTAAATGTTGTTGTCCCAAATACTGTTAGCAGTTTCTGGTTCTAAGAGCCGATATAAAACTGGTCCTCAGATACGCGTAGAATCAAAGTACCTTCCATCATAGTTATTAAATATAGAACTAATAAAGTTATGCTTTGAAAGTGTTTTCTTCAGCTTATTATTTCAGTCACAGCAAAAAGCACTCTTAAGCGAAAATGCCAGCTATTTAGGATGCCAAAACATTACTTGGGCGTTCTCGCGGCACCATAGGAGACGTCTAATTAGGACTCAGAAGCGACTCGACGATTTCATTACGAATGTATGAAGCTGAAGGCAGGACGTGGCTTGCAAGCACACGATCTGTACAATGCTCCTTCCTTAGCAGAAAACGTCCATTTAAACTAGATCCTTGCTACTCCTTTTGTTACTGCTTTAACCCGAACTTTAAACATATGGTTACGGGACGCGGGAGGTCGGCTTACGTCGGCTGATGGTCCTTACCTCTTTCCTGCACCGAACGGCAAAAAGTCGAACGTGTGGGACTGCAGACGAACCCGTTTCTCCATACAAGGTACTCCTCGACAAGTCGCTTCCCAACGCACCGGCTCACATAATATTGTTAGCAGACGCCGATAGCTTTTTATGTCGAATGCATTATTCGATACTCATTTAAAATTCTAACATACGCTTATAAAGAAAGCTTGCCATTTTCATGCGGTCCCCTGCTGATGGCGGTCGCTTCGAATTGAACTGACATTGTAAGATAAGCTAGTGGGGAATACATAGTAATATTTAAGTCGTTTTATTGCTTAAATATATTACGCAAATTCGGGGCCGGCTGCTTGCGCCCACGCGTCAAAAATCGCGGGGGCGATTCTCGGAGGCTTCGGCGCGTGCTCAAACGCGCGCGCGCACCGACTGACACACACGCGCTTACTAAAAAAAGCAAAAAAGTAAAAAAAAATACGTCGCGTTTGAATTTCGAAAACAGTGACAGTGGGTACAGAATTTTTAAAATACGTTCGAATTTTATAAATCATAGTGCGTTCTACGATCGAAACTAAGTCGATGGTCGATTTAGTTTATGAATGAAGTGTAATAGGAAGTGACGTAATGCATAGTGTTGTGCCTGCGCCTGCGCTCCGTACGGTGGGCGATTTGTTGACAATGAACGCTCATTAGAGGGGAAAGGTGAGTGTAATGAACTAATGACTAACTCATTACAGCTAAGTAAATATTTGTATCCGCCTATTATGCCGATGCTACTGGTTCATTTATTAACTAGGTATGTATTGTAAGGAAATGATAATATGTAAATAACTATTAGCACAGTACAATGAGTACAATAAGGTAGTTTAGTGGTACCCCTACCCGTAAGATACGATTTTTTAACCAACTTCAAAAAAGGAGGATGTTCTATGTTCGACTGTATGTATTTTTTTATGTATGTTTTCCGATATATCCGGCAATTACGGGCCGATTTTTAAAATTATTTTTTGTTTGAAAGTGTTTACTCTCAAGGTAGTCCCATTTAAATTTGGAGAAGATTTGATGAATATTTTTGGAGATAGACTATGAACTAGAACTCATCAATGGATAACAGCAAATCACTCGCGATTGCTGTGATCGCATGTTTATGTATTATTTTATACCACTCAAAATAGAAAAATAAAATTAACTTTAAAAAAGTCAAAAAACACGAATTCTTAAAACTAAAAAGCATAAAATAATTTTCATAAAAAACTGCTTCTAAAGTCTTTTCTGAAGACTTTAATTCTTCAATGCGCCTTAGCTTGGTACTAGCACCGACTTCAGAAGCAGATAAGTTTATTCAGAAAATTATTTTATACTTTTTCGTTTTTTGGAGTCGGTTTTTATTAGGCAGTGTTTTACAGGGAATAATCAGTAGATACCTACGATTTTTTTAAAGATGCTGCTATTGATTAGTATAATAATTATTATTTATCAGTTTCTCTTCGTGTTCTGGGAACTGGGCTATCTAACTGATAATCTTTTTATTGATCGGATTTGCATTTTATTTTATTTATAGCATATTTATTGCGACCGCCTCTTGACTTCAAATTATTTTACTGTCACGCAATTTTATCTTGAACCTTTTTTAAGATAATATCCAGTATACTTATTTATACATATTAATACATGTATATTGACGATTTTTACGACTTATTTGATCCAAAACGCTAAAAAAAAATACTGTGTCACTACATAGGTAGTATAAAACACAGTCGCTTCCCGCTGTCTTTTCCTATGATGCTTAGATCTTTAAAACTACGCAACGGATTTTGATACGATTTTTTTATAGATATAGTGATTCAAGAGGAAGGTTTATATGTATAATACTTTCATATTTCATGTAAGGATAGTAGAGAAACTGCATCCGTGCGATTAAACGAATTATATAAGTAACTATAAAGGTCTGTTTCACCATTTGCAGGTATCCGATAGTAATCTAACAGATATCTGTTAGATAAATAAATGAGAGCCACTAGATCTAGCTGTAAATGTACCTATCAAAGAAAGAAAGAAAGAAAGAAAAAATGTTTATTGCCACATTAACAAAAACAAAGAAAACTTAAAACTCTAATACACGTCTTAAAATTAAAATTATGTAGTATGGCAATAGGAGTGGGCTCAGCGGATGTTGATCAACGCTGGTTTTCAGCCCGCCCCTTAGTCTCTACTTAACTTATTATCTATGGGTGCGGGTGTTCAACAACATCTGGATGAAATAAAGTAGACTTATGGATAAAACAAAAAAAAAAAAAGTAAAAACCCAAAACAACAATAAAATAAAAATAAAAATCCACACTTGAGAGTGCTTGAGCAAGGTAAAGAGGAGAGGGTTTATCTGCTAGATGTTCATAACAGACATTTATGAAACAGAAATATGAACGCATTCTATAAGATATGTTGTGGATAGACAGTCAGTCAGTTTATCAGCAAGCGGTGAGACACCCACTGAAGAATTTACCGCGTAGCAGATTCACCAGAGTACTAAACGAGCCAACTTAGCGCTTACTATTTGTTTATTAAGATTATCTTCACACCTTATGCGTCATTGCTGTTATATACCACGAGCCGAATAAGACTTTGCCATCCATTGACGGATTGCTACTAGTTTTGTCGGAAGCTTTTTTTGCGAGTACAGCGATGGATATTTAAGATTGCGAATCGAGCGCTAGAAGTACGGTTTCTCTGTACGGTAGTTAGTCATTACAAATGTAAGCCACTGAGCTTGGAGATAATTTATTACTAAGTAGTACTAATTATGGTTAG
Organism: Allophyes oxyacanthae; assembly: GCA_932294325.1. Taxonomy (NCBI): domain Eukaryota; kingdom Metazoa; phylum Arthropoda; class Insecta; order Lepidoptera; family Noctuidae; genus Allophyes; species Allophyes oxyacanthae. Next base: position 5,746,815 of record OW028633.1, on the reverse strand, counting down.
AAGAGTTGTTAATCTTTACAATGGCAGTGTAGGAAAATATTTGTAGGTAATGTTGACGACACGGTTGGCAGAGTAGCTAAGCGATTAGTTTTCTGCGCTACGTGCCGCGGGTTCGATCCTCGCATGGAGCCAATATTTGTATGATCTAAATCCTCGAAAAGTTGTTAAAAAAATTTGTGTTGATTCTGTTATCGTAAAACTGCCTAACTTTGCCTAGACTCTGAACTTTGCCTGAGATAGAAAGCCTTCAATTACTTAGGTGTTTTTCATAATAATGGCAACACTTAGTCCATAAATGTAGGTAAGTAAGTGCAAGGCAAAGTTACTCCTCACTCAGGAAGATTTACCGATGTTGTACTAGGTAAAATTAGGAGCCTACGCAAAGTTAAGAAAAAAAACTGACTCATCTGAAAGTACCTACTACCTTTCGGCTTATCAGCTTAAAACGGATACAAAATTAAATAAATTTATTTAGACCTATGAAATGAAATGAAACTATTATTTATATAACTTTCCAGTAGCAAACACTTTTAGAAATTAAAGATTAGGTACTTTATAAACTCCCATAAATGCCATATGGAGCAAAAGTAACATTCAAATAGTCATAAAATTCTCTGCAACGCTAACCATACGTTAGTTCACATGAATTTAATTACACCAGTTTGGTGTTGCCAAATTAATAGTTTCATTTAATTCAATATTTCGCGGCAAAAGCTACGATAATTATATGATTTGGAACCGAAAATGGATTAGTTATTTTATTATAAATGTGTGCCAAATAATATATTCTCATTGTCCAGTGTCCAGATGTGACAGGTTTGTATTTCCATTTAAATTGTACGGTACTTGTTATTAAAATACATGAATAGAACAGTATTGTAAACGGTAATATATTGATATATTTGAATAATCCTATTTATTACTTATCTAAAATTATTATGTGAAAATGTGATAATAAGATTTTTAATTACGGTGAAACTGATCATGTATAAGTTCGTTGATTGTCAATTTGTCATACGAAAAGATAAATTTTATAATCAAGAATTTCCACTGGAATTTACAATAAGCATATCTATGGTATGCGAGTGATGTTATGAGCAAAAGTTAGTATTCAAAGGCTACGTATAGAATAGAATAGAATAGAAAATATTTATTCGATAAATGACATACTTACATCGTTAGTACAAAAATAAAATAAAATTGAAACACAGAGATCAGAAAGAAACAAAAATAATAATAAGAAATAATAACAAACAAACACGGATAAAAAATATATAGTTGATTTTACTGCACACACACACTGTATACACTTCCGCGAACGCTCGCTGATCGGGGAGTCTACCGCGTTACTAAAATGGTAATGAACATCGACTCTGGTAATAAATTTCAATACGATCGTGTCATCGTGAGAGACTAAACTTCGACGTACCTACCTTAACAATATTTTGTTGTTGTTGAAGTTGGGACTCCCAACTTCATGGTCGGTAAAAAATCTTCAAGGTAGATTGAAGTTTAGTCTCTCACGATCGTATTGAAGTTAATTACCAGAGCCGATGTTCATTACCATTTTAGTTACGAAGTAGACACGCGGAGCGCAAACCACTCGCGCGCATCGAATTTTGTATTGAATTTTGTATCAAAATTCATTGCTCATTCACGATCGTTCGAAAATGTCTACGCTCCCTTTTAAAGCTCACGAAATACAATGTAGCGCCAGCGATTTGGATGAAAGAAATGAATGATCCAAATCGCATACAAACATTCCACAACATCGTTAACTCGCACACGTATGAATGTACCTACTTATCCGACAAATTCTAAACCGTCACGACATCTGCCGATACCCACTTAAGTAAATCGCATATTTATAAGGAAAAATACAATGTTTTATGTTAAAATTGCCGCTAAAGAACTGGTTTGGTCACACACGGTGCCCATGCTCCGTCGCCGTATGCCGCGTGGGTGAAAATAATAGACCGAACCGCTTGACATTTCGAAATAGTGCGCCCCGTCTAAGATATTCATGATATCAACGTAATTTAATAAAACAAAATGCGTTTATAACTATAATAATGGGTTGTATGGGATTTTTATTTGATGGCTTTATTTCCATGGAGATATCTTCAATCAATTTAAAAGTATCTGCTGATAGATAACGCTTTTAAATTAATCGAAATTTAATGTTTGTTCCACTCATCGATATGAGAACGATACAACACTATACTAGTGTTGTATCTTTCCGATATCGACAGTTTATTATTAAGAGCATTCCTATTATCGATGTGTTTGTCGATGCGTGTGTGTGATGTGTGTATTATGGACAAAATATAAAAAATTCAAATTATTCTCCATCTTCCGCATACAGCACATCCAATTCCTCAGGCTAGTTCCATGAGAACTTACTTTCGCGTTTATTTAAAAGTGAAAGAAGAATATACAAGTTATTTATTGGCTACTTCGTGCGGTCGTAAAAGTCAACTTAAGGCAAAGGTTTACTTCCGCATCCGTAACCGGATCACGTTATAATGTAGATAATATACAAACAGACCTATTTAATTGTTTCTTGCTTTACAATTGAAGTAATTAAAGAAAGAAAGAAAGAAACTACATTTATTATCCACAACAACACAAACACACAAACACAATAACAAATATGCAATAACGAATGAACAAAGGGTTACAGAACAACAAAGCATAACATAATCTTATTAGTCTAAGCGATGCTAATAGAGCTTTTGGTTTTTTTTTGTTGACAATTCAATCAAAAAGTGATTTGTTTTTGTTTCAAAGACTTTTAAGTGTACGAGAATTGGGATCAAACTACTTATCGATTTTTTTGTTCATATTGAGAAAAGACACAGTCACCTGAAGAAAAAAATAAATGAATCGAGCATCTATGCTGGCATGATGGACTGAGGCCTTCACTCTTCTAAATCTGAAACGAGGCCCGCGCAGTGGAACTGTCTCAATAATGAACACACGGGCCTCTTCTGAATTATGTTATGTATGATAGTAATCTTAAATCTATGTGTCATCTGCAGCTCATCCCGCGGAGGCTGTAGGTGTAAACGAGAATTAGGTTATTGTAATAACGTAGGCGACATACCGACAACCTGTCACAACCTACGTACAACCAATATTTTAATACAACACGTTATTTTAATAGCGGTATGGTGTTGTTGGTACATCCACCGTTCATTTATTCTACTTCTTTTTTTAAAATCTTTTTTAGGGTTCCATACCCAAAGGGTAAAACGGGACCCTATTACTAAGACTCCGCTGTCCGTCCGTCTGTCTGTCCGTCTGTCACCAGTCTGTATCTCATGAACCGTGATAGATAGACAGTTGAAATTTCCACAGATGATGTTTTTCTGTTGTCGCTATAACAACAAATACTAAAAAACACAATAAAATAAATATTTAAGGGGGCTCCCATACAAAAAACGTGATTTTTTTGCCGTTTTTATAGATAATGGTACAGAACCCTGCGTGCGCGAGTCCGACTCGCACTTGGCCGGTTATAAACTTATAACACCCCTCTTTTTTTGTAGGGTAAAAAGGAATTTCCAAAGTCATTCCTAGAGGTATTTTTTAGTGTAACTTACTCCTAATTGATTAGATTAGAAGGAACATTTTTATGAAGACATTTTAGGGCCAATTGAGACACCGACTCATATTCGTTGCGGTGTCTTGTTTTGTTGTTTCTAAATAAAGGAAAAAAATGTTCTCATGTCCTCAATAACAAATCCCTGTGAATAATGATATCAGAATAAGTTTCAATCATTTCACATAAATAATGCATAGATTTTCATGATTTTTTATAATAAGTCCAACCTTTCTTGTCCCGATACCTTTAAGGGGTTTATTACACTCATCATTATGAACTAATTTTAATATGGGTCCAACCATGAAACCGCGAAAAATAGATTGCTGTTCCATATAAATAATTCAGTATTACTCGACTTAATGTTCAATGTTATACTTCATTTTCACGATCTTTTTTTTTGTCACATAGTAGAAGTTGTTTAAAATGATGAGTACAGGGACTAGAAAGGTAGGACCTTGTGTTTGCTTTGGCCTTAATTATGGAAAGGGCGGAAAGTCGCGCGGCGCGCAAAGCGGCGTGTTGCTCTCTTGCTCGGTCTCCATGAACGGAGATACGGGCCTTTCTCTACATTGCGCGCCTTTTTGCGCTCCGCGCGACTTTTCGCCTCTCCATAATTGAGCCCTTAGTGTTTAACTTAACTTCTTGGACTAGAATCGAAGCTGCACCTGCTAAAAATTCTTACATGTAATTTTCGTTCATAAAAGGGGCTTTCTATCAAAATTTGTACATAAAGGTAATTATCGGTTAAACGTCGTTTCACACTCAACTTATGCTGTTCTGTTCCAAAGTTTACATTCACAGGCGAACAATCTTCATAATATATATCAAAGTCCAAGTTATTCGGAGTTCAGTTAGCTTCGTTTAAGTTTGTCATCCTATACATAATTGTATGGAGTTTGTATTAGCTTTGTACATGTATGTGCATTGAGTTTGTGAAGTTGGCCCTCAAGTATTAACTGTTGATGTTTTGACGTTGTGTATGAATGGGATATCACTTAGGTCGCGAAGTTTGTTGAAGAATTTGTGCTCACACTGTGTCAGAATTGAACCGTTTTTAACCCCCGACAAAAGGAGGGGTGTTATAAGTTTGTAGTGTGTATCGGTCTGTCTGTGGCATCGTAGCTCCAAAACGGATGGACTGATTTCAATGCAGTTTTTATTTATTAAAAGCTAGTTTAATCGAGAATCATCTTAGCTATGTTTCATGAAAATCTGTTCAGTTGTTCAAAAGTTACAGCTCTTTTTGTAGTTGGAGTCGGGGGATTTTAACGGTTAGGTTATATTCGAATAAATGGTCTAGGGGACTATATTAGATTCTACCTTTCTAGTCCCGGTCCTTTCAAGAGGTTCTTGTTCTCATCATTATGAACACGTTTTGCTATGGGACCAATACAGAAATCGCGAAAAAAAATCTGCCGCACCATACATTTAGTTGAGTAATATTTAATTATTTGTATTGAACAGTTGTTTTGTTTTTCTCGATTTCTGGGTTGGATTCATATTAAAAATTGTTCATAATGATTTCTTTCACCGTTAACGGAAGTGATACTCAAAATGCAATTCGCACATGAATTGTAAAAGTCCGAGGTACGGGCCGGGTGCGAACTTAGGCTGACATTCAGAGACGACAGAAACGAGTCTAAGCGTGAACTTACGATTCCATCTGTCAAAATTGGTTCGTAAGTTTGACAAATGGAAGCGTAAGTTCACGCTTAGACTCGTTTCTGTCGTCTCTGAATGTCAGCCTTAGACTCTACTGCATGGAAGGCAAGCGTTCATCCGCTACGCTACCATTGCTTCTCTATTATGTTGAATATTTGACTAAAATATTAATCAACTCATTTTACATTACTGCCTAACTTCCTATAAGTAAACCACCAATATTTTACCACCATACACGGCATTATAATGGAGTTTCATTACATTATAACTGTTGTACCAAATAATTAACGACGCGATTATCCGCAAAAGCTTTTAAGCAGGAACGCCATTATTCTGGAAGTTCATAATATGCACACACGTTGTGTTTTGAGGACACAGAGTAAGTTGTGACAGAGGTATCATGTTCTAAAACATAGACGACTGAAATCTGGTGATTTGAAAGAAAGAAAGAAGAAAGAAAAGAACATATTCGGCACAGACATATTGACAACATAAGAGAGAGAAGATAAAAAAAAAAAAAAAAAAAATTACATCAAAAGTTGACAATTATGAAATAAAACGTAATAAAATATTTTTAAATAGGTATATGCTGTCAAGCATGCCATGCCGAAAGATTTCCATATACTTAGGGCTGCCATCACTTAAATGGCCGACACCGGACAAAGATTTCAAAAACCCCGGTCATTTGATCAAAACCGGGATTTTTCCCGGTTTTGTTTTACATTAGCTGTAATTCATGTGTCATTTAAAGGCCTTTGGTTATCTAACGACGATTCCTTCACTTTTTTATTAGGTACCGTCTAACAAAATGGTGAAAATCAATAAAAACCTGTTTGCTGGTTTTATATAAATACTAGTGCCGTCGACCATTATTATTATATATAAATTTTAGCTTTCTGGACTCCTTCTCACAATCTCACAATCCTGCATGCGCGCAATATGCTTAAAAAGGGGTAGGTACCTACAAAGTTTTCTATTCACGTATTAATATACAGGGTGTAATGGACATCGTAACGAAAACTGATACCATGGATTCAGTACATGAATGATGTACGATGTATGATGTCACTTACACCCTGTATAGATAGTTCTATTGTGTCTATTAATTAAATGATCTATTATTCAAATACATCCATAATACTTCATAAAACTTCATCTTTAAGTATCTGGTGACCCTGTAAGCCTATCTCTTTGCTCAACTTTACATCTCATGGAACATTTTATTTCATTTCCTTTCGTCTTTGGAAACATAAATGTAAAATGTCTCAGGAAACTTTGCTATCTCAAGTTACTGTACTAACTTCAACGTTACTCAACACTCTCACTTTGCAAACATTTATACAAACTCATTACTTATTGTTATTCTAATATTGCTATTTAATTGATGATACTTAATCCATCGTTATAATATATGACACATAATAGCATTCCTATCGCACCTTTTTTTTGAAACCGGTACTAAACGAAATGTATACAAAATTGAGCTATCAACGCCATCTTCATTATCTCGGTAAAACCTACAGGAACGAATTTGACATTTTATTTCATTTTGTACCTGGGGCTTAGATTAGGGTTTACATAATCTAAGACCTGGGGTCTATCGCGTAACGAAAATGGTAATGAACATCGACTCTGGTACCTAGTAAACTTCAATACGATCGTGAGACACATTAAAAAAAAAGTGAAAACCGACTTCAAAAAAACTAAAAGGTATAAAATAATTTTCTTAAAAAACTTTTCAGCTTCTGAAGTCGGTGCCACTATCAAGCTAGGTGCATTGAAGAATTAAAGGCCCCGACTTCAGAAGCTGAAAAGTTTTTTAAGAAAATTATTTTATACCTTTTAGAAGAAAGAAAGAAAGAAAGAAAGAAAGAAAGAAAGAAAGTAACTTTTAGTTTTTTTGAAGTCGGTTTTTACTTTTTTTTTAAAGTTTATTTTATTTTTCAATTTTGAGTGGCATAAACAATACATAAACATGAGATTACAGCAATCGCGAGTGATGTGCTGTTATTCATTCAAGAGTTCCATTGTCTATCTCCGAAGATCTTCATCAGATCTTCACTAAATTTAAATGGGAACACTTCGGAGGTATACCCTTTCAAACAAAAAAAGAATCATCGAAATCAGTTGGCGTGATATTGAGTTATTCGACCATTTGTCGCGCACATACTTAATGTAAATTTAAGACTTATATGGTTTTCTCATGGATCCCATGGTCAGAACTAGACCAAATTAAAATGGGACCATTCGGGAAGCACCAGCTTTCGAATAAAAAAAGAATCATCAAAATCGGTTCACGCAGTCCAGAGTTATGAGGTAATAAACATAAAAAAAAAAAAAAAAACATACGCGTCGAATTGAGAACCTCCTCCTTTTTTTTGAAGTCGGTTAAAAATTCCGAGCTACCTTGTAATTTTTTTACCGATCATGAAGATGGGAATCCGATCTTCATGATCATGTTCAGAGACTATAAAGTCTTGCTACTGTGAACACCTTCAATCATATTCAGAGACTAAAAAGTCCTTGCTACGGTGAAGGCCTTCAAGCGGGTCACGAGATCATTGCGAAACAGCGGAAGAAGGAACAAATTACGAAAGATACCACGAAAGATATCACGAAAGATATCCCGTAATACAATTGACGATAGTAGAGTAGTTGCAAGTGTTCAAGCTTAAAATATTTCATAAAATAATTAAGCATGCTGACCTGTTAACCCTAAGTGCTCCAGCTAGTCTGGCCACACGCCATTAACATCATAAACATGGCCGAGTTTATCTCCGCTGCATCCAATCTACGCCGTCCCGGGGGACGCGAAAATATTATAATAGTGAACCTATTGAAGATAGTAGTGACGTAAAATCCCGGTGTCACACGGAAAAACGTCGAATGCTACCGGGATTTTGTGCGGGATTCGATATGTAACAAGTTATTTTTTTTTATAAAAATGAGTAGGTTACTATATCTAATAATGCCATACGTATGCTTTTTATAAGGTACCTAATATCTATTCAAACCATAAGATTTCATAAAATTATTAAGCAAGTTGATTAAGACTTGGGATTTTGCGCGGGATTTGAGATGGTGAACAGATTTGGTTGCAAATTATAACCCAGCGAACCCACGGGTAACACGAGATAACATAAAAGACTTAGTAAGTACTTAATATTATAGCATAAGTTTAATGTTTATATTGGGAAATAAATTTGCTAAACCTATTTCTGCGTTTTGTTAATTTAATATCAAGTGTCATTGACTGTTTATTTTAGGCTGTATCCATAGACTTATTAACTAAGGGGAGCCCTACTTATTATTTCTATGGCTGTATCCATAGACTTATTAGGGGAGCTGTATCCAAGGGCAACTCTGAACTGTGTGGGTGATCAAAATTCCAGCATAAGTGCATCTTTTGAAAGTACGTAAATCATTAGCATGAGTTTAGAGATTGCAACAGCAATGACGATAATACAAAATTCCTGATTGAAATTGGCTTCACGTGAAATGAGTTATAAGCTCGCTTAGTTTGGTTTTGCTTACAGCAATAGATTTGACATGAGGTGACTTAAGTATTTGATATTCGCGTTTAATTTGGTAAATTATTATTGATTTTGTCTCGTGCTTATCCATTCTTATTATAACCTTTCTCATACTATTAACCAGTTTTCATTTATAAAGGCATCAAATTATTCTCCTCTGTATAATATTCGATATTAGCTTGATAAAGTATGCTCCTTAAAAGTGCAAACACATGACCACTTGAATCCCGGGCACCACATCCCGGGACGTACCACTCTAGTGGCTGCTGGTCCATTGTTCGGTAGAACAGGGGCGCGAGCAAAAACAATGGTTTATGTATGTGGATATTGTCCTATGACCGCGGAGACGCTTTGTTCATTATAGTAACTTTGTTGGCCAGTTTCATAGCTTTTTCTATAGGCTAGCTATTGATATTGGTTTTGTAGGCAGTTTGTTAGTTCAGCCGAAATTGTTTTGTTGGATTATTTTGCGTTGACAAAGTAAACTGTAGTGGTAAATCCACTTTCAACGTTTCATCAAATTCTTTTTAGAATTGACTATTATTCGAAAAAACAACAAAAGCATTGTGAGGAAACCTGCACACCTGGGAGGGCCTCATAATGTAAGTTCTTGATGGTGTGTGAAAGTCCGCCTACCCGAACTAGGCCAGCATGGTAGACCCTTCCCATTCCGGGGCCCGTGGGCTGGATTTATTATTGATTTTGTGTCGGCCATGGGAACTGCTCATGCCACGATGGAAAGATTAGTCAGTCAGTCAGGTTCGTAATAGAGCTGACATATCGGGGCTGGATGCCCAGGGTGTGCCGGATGTAGGTATCAGTATTCGAGGTCGACGCTCTTTCCTAAATTATTTGACTTACACAGACACACCTCCTCCTTTTGTATTTAGAGTCACTAATTTGATTTCACGATCAGTTACATGATTTGATGACCTACTTACAGATAATACATGAAGTTTGGAAGTTTATGTATAATATGATTTATGTGGGACCTCAACACGAGGCATCCTTGTGTTGTGGGTGTTAAAACATGGTGCTATAAAACTTTGCGTGGAGTGTTTAATTTATTGGTCTTTTGGACCATATTTCAAATATATTATATACTTAAGATCCGGATACACCTACTCGTAGGTTTTTGAAGTTTTCTCAATAAAATTTATTGAGAAACTTCAAATTCTTCCTATTTTATTTTCTTGTACTAGCAAGAACATTTAATGCTCTTGCTAGTACAAGAAAATGAAATGGGAATTACAATTATGAGAATAGATATTTATTTCATGTAAACCAAATACAGACACTGATGAAATGTCGAGACTCTAGGTGCTATAAAAAATACGAATTCTAAAATTAAAGGATATAATATGAATATTTGTTTATGAATGTTACTAAAATTCAGGCTGAAAAACTTGGACGGTGAAAGCATCCTGAGGAAACCGTAGATCCTAGAACTAAAAAAGACTTGAGACATCACGATAACTTTATAGTTGGTTTAATTGTGATCGTGGTGTCTAATAAACGTTTCTTTGTTTTTAATAACAGGAGCTGTGAATATGTTCTTAAGTTGTACGTTTATTATCTTATGTCAATTATTCGAATATCAATCGACAATAAGAGTGAGATTCGAATCGAGATGCGAGTTGGTTTATGGAATAGCGTAACTGATGCGTCATGCACACACATAAATAGAAAATTATCTTAATGTGAGCCTCGTTCTGTTTAGTTCAATATTCAGATTTATTTACTAACCTAGCTCATTCAACAATAGGAACAATTTGCGTAGACCCAAGGAATGTCGTCCACATCCCACATAACAGCGAATCTACCAGTTAGCGGTCCCATGATTGGTCCATTGTTGGTTTCAAGGCAACCATTTTGTACCAGATTGTGGCCATGTCCATTCATGTTTGAGATCGCTTTCACAAGTTGTGGGCGTGATTAAACTTGTCAGTGAGTGAGGGATACTTTGATTAAGTGGCTTTTTGGGTGTTGATTTATGAAATTTGGACTTATCTAGTTTAAAACTTGATTGATTGCTTGTTATAATGCGTGATATCTTAGTGTAACAGGCTCCCTGCAAACAGGAATCCCTGGAAATTAGAAGTAACGTCAACTTATGAATCCCTCTCAAGTGTGAAGTTTCCTCACGATGTTTTCTTCACTGTTGACGCCAGTGAGTATCAAAGTCTGATCCGAACATGAATCCGAAAAGTCAAAGGTGCGAGTCGGTATTTAACTCGGACCCTACTGCATAGAAGGCAAGCCTTCAACCTCCAGGCTGTCACTGCTCACTTTTAAATCTATAGTCGCCATAATAGTATCAAAGAACATCCTTTTAAATATTCTGTTCACTAACCTTTAGTTTATTTGCATCATCTGTTGGTATTGGCCAACCTTCTATTAGCCAGTGGGTGGGGCTAAGGTCATTAGTGTCAAAGTTTTAGCTACTTCACTGAGATGTAAACGGTGATGCCAGGCGGAAATCAAAAAATTGAATTTATAAGTTAGGGTTTTTTTTTTAAAGAAATGAATTCTATAGTTAACGGTGACAAAAGGATCTGAGAGAAGGAGGAGGACCAAGAATGGCCGAAGGACCACGTTTTTGTATCAACTTTTAACAGAAAATATTAGCTTTTTTATTTTTTACTTTTATGCCAAAGTTTTTATTTATTTTATATTTATTATTGTAACATTGCAAAACCTTTCATTATTATATTTATTTTATTAATAGTGTATAATACTTACTACAGGGATTTTATTATTCCTTTTTCGTAAGAGCATTTTTATCACATCGAAATGTAGATTTACCCCAGATAAATATGTTTAAATCAAAGCAAATACAAGTCTATGTTTAATAATAAATAAATAATGGTCGTTTTATACGCGCTCTCTAAATTTATAAGTGAATAGACTACAGGGTGTATATTTTGGTTCTATTCCGGCACAATAAAAAGAATCTGACGATAATATTTCAGCCAGTACGATCCCATAGCTGGGTTTAATAGAAAAATATGGTCCTAATAGTCGCGAATGGTAAGCCCAGCGATTGTTCCCTACGGGTCGATGCGCAGTTTTTCCGTTCCTACCTTAATAGTTTATTTATCACGTTATGTGCTTGTTCTAGGGTTTATATTTGTTCTTTGCTGTAAAAGTTTGCTTTGAATATTAGTTCTTTGGTTCAAGAAGTTTTTGGTGGTCACAAGTGCTACTACAAAGTGTGGGATGCTGGGTTCCATTTTGGGAAATAGTATTTACTTTTTATCTTTATTCCTTGAGGGCTGCTAGTATACCATTTGTACACCCACATTTTGTAGATATGATTGCTAAGTCCCAAGTAACGACGACAATAGACGTGTCTATTGCCACCTACCAACAACAATTTCAAATTCCGGGCTGTAATTGAGAATTTTCCAATATCATCATCATCATCATCTGCCTAGCCTCTTCCGAACTATGTTAAGGTCAGCTGGGAATTTCTCAATAAAATTTAACTTATATTTATGTAACTTAAACCAACAAACAATACCCTAATTAAAGTGAGGCAACCTCAAAATATTACTTAATTCTAATTGGTTGTTCATATCACCCACTTCAAATCTAATGGATGACAGTACTCGCCCACGGACTCGCTCACAATTAGTATGCGTAAATTAGTCTAGTGAATGTATTTAGGTGGCACAGGGACGTATGACCGGAGATATGCAGTGTGGTTTTGATCTGACAATCTATAGAGAATTATTTTTAGAGTTGCGTATAAAAGGACCATTATAATTTTGTAAATTCCATCCGCTATATAAAATTTCCATATTATTTTTATGAAAAATTACTGGCATCGTTTAATTAGAACTTAGCGCAGCCTCCGTTCGTTTTAAAGATTCTTACCGGCCAAAGCACGAACAAGTCATGAAACGAGACCGTTAATTTCCATTAATTTTATCTTATCAGGTTGGATGATTGTAATGATCTTGAAAATACGGCCTATTTGATTGCGAAATTCTTAACTTGTTTTCAATCTTCTAGGATTTTTGAATTAATCTGTGTTTTTTAATCTATGACATATCGATAACATCTTCGTGTTAATTATAATCTTGTACCAAGTCATCAGCCAGTTGGATATACAAAATACGACTAGCTAAAAGCACGAATAACTTTGTCGATTTCATACAAAAATCTTTGTTGAGAAATAAATAGTTTTTTCTGCAATTTACTGATTACTACGGAACTTTTTATGTGCAGTATAATGCACTTGACAGGTTTTATATTTTGAATGCGATGGAAAAGTGATGTCGGGAATAGGTAGGTACACACGGCTACAATTCAAGCTATATATTTCCATTATAAGCTGATCGCGCATTGTATAGGCTTTCCGTACAATGAGAGGTCAACTTATACTGAAAATGTACAGCTTGATATGTATCTGTGTGTAGTTGTACTATGTTACTTTTACAATTTTACGGAGACTGCACATGATTTGAATATCAGGCATCCATTTGATGCATCTTTTGATGTTTGGAAGGAGTTGGATAATTTTTTTCTTTAGATTGGTCTACACCAGAACCAGTCTAAAGTAAAAAAGTTTTCCAACTTTGGTTTTGGTGATACCTGCACTTGAGCAGTCAACATACACAAACACATAAGACATAACCTAACCGTCAAAAACCCCCGACTTCAACTAGAAAAGGAGCTATAACTTTTGAACGACTGAACAGATTTTCACGAAACATAGCTAAGATTATTGAGAAATATTGAGTATTGAGATGATACCCGATTAAACTAGCTTTCAATTAAAAAAAATACTTTGGAATCGGTCCATGCGTTTTGGAGCAACGATACTACAGACACAATATGTATCTACACATATCCACAGATACACACTAGAAGCTCATCAAATACAAATCAACAAAAGTAACTTATACGTAACTTGACGTAACGGTATAAGTTGAGAAGTTCGAATATTAATTAAATCCGTCTCTGTACTACTTGCTTATTTATATAGGTATTTATGTATTGGTATTCCAATGATTATTTTGTTTACAACTAAATGATTAGTACGGTAATTAAACTTACTGTTTACTTTGGTAAAGTGGTTGCTAATGCGTTTCGGATGCATTTTTTATCATGTCTAGATACTATTGTAGTTTGTGGTCCTTTGGAGAATGTAAAAAATTTCAGCTCAATCGGAAACCGGGAAGTGGGTCAAATTTAACTTCCAAGATTTTCTTACATAGTTAGATACAAGTGAAGCTAATAAAAGCGTGTTAAAATAAGATAAAGATATATTTGTATTAATGAGCTGAAGATTTTGCCAGTCGGATTCCTTAAGTCTATACCATAAGGTTCATTTTAAGTTGTTAGAAGGTAAATACTTTTCGTCCCTTTGTAGAGCGCCGGCCATAGTGTGTTGATACCTAATCAATATCGCCAATTGATATGTGAATTAAATCATATTCTCCTTCCTCGAATTAAGCTTATTAACACGACATACAACACATCCGGGGGACCAGTCACGACATCACGACATGATAATAGTGAATAGTTAATAACTGATAACGCGACAAATACGTCTATTTGTCGAACAATGTCTCGATCGATCAAACAAATGGGACATGAAACTGTTGATGGATCGTTCCATAGTGCATAATTACTTGCAAACTAGAACTTTACTGTGAAGTGCATTTCATAAGGCCTGCTTACCATAAACCTCATAGCTTATAAGTATGATTACCCATGACGAGCATGACGAGTCATCATTATCATCATCATTGCGGCCCATATTGTACCCATTTTTGGGTGTAGGCTTCCTCCAAATTCCTCCACTCATGGCGGTCTTGAGCCCGTGCCAATCCGGACCTGCGTGTCGCCGAATGTAATCCACCCATCGTTTAGGTGATCGTCCTCTCGGTTTGCTGTGCTGCCGTGGTCGCCATTCTAATAGTGCCTGCGTCCATCGTTCCTTTTCCATTCGAGTAATGTGTCCCGCCCATCTCCATTTGCGCCTGGCTATAATGGATACTATTATGTCTTGGGTTTCCGTCTTGGACTGTACCCATTCGTTAGTCTTACGGTCACGTAAGATAATTCCGAGCATAGCTCTCTCCATTTCTCTTTGCGCTACTCTAACCTTTTCTGCAGAAAGTTCCGTAAGAGTCATAGTCTCTGCTGCATATGTGAATACCGGTGACATACATTGCTCGAAAACCTTTACTTTTAGGGCAACGGATAACCATATACGAGTATCTATCAGTTTATAATAGTTTTGGGTTAGATAAAGAAATATTCTTACCAAAATCGTGGAGTGGAACACTCCCTGAAAGTGTAATAAAGGCACCACCCATGTTGAATGCTTTAAGAACAGACTTGACCAAATCTCCAAATATCAAATCAGGATCCTTGAGAGAGAGAATCCTTAATGCGTTAGTAACTGTATCTCTGCCTATTTGTTACATTTTCACGACTAAACCGCTGAAGCGATCTTGGTGAAAATAGTGTGTCTGTGTAATGAGCTAAATAGTACCTACACTTCGATTAGCGAATGATTAGTTAATACATTGCGTACTACAGATGAAGCAACTGCATGCGTTAATTACGTTTGTAACGATCGATGTACTCTAATTGTAACTTACTAATTACGAATTAATCAAATGTAAACAAGCAACGTTTTGCAATGTGTTATGGTTGATCAGTGTAATATGCATAATAAGAGATGCTTGTATTGTACCTATAGTGTCTCATTGGGATTAATTAAGATTATCATTTTCAGGAACTGTCTGGTATGTGTTCCACATAGAGATAATATATAGTACCTAGTGTTCCATGATAACACTTGACAGCCTTCTGTCAAGAATCGTCAAAATGAAATTGTCAGGCCTGTGGCATAGACCACAGACTTGGACTGTTAGCGAAGTCAGGCCTGTGGCATAGACCTATTTCGTTAGGCATGACTCCAAACACAAAAAGCAGTGATAGCCTAGCGGTTGAACGCTTGCCTTCCATGCAAGAGGGTCTGAGATCGAACCCGGCCCGAAGACTGTACCTCATAGTTGCGACGAACAAATGACCGACTAACGTTGTTGCGACAGCACGTGGTTGCGACGCACGTAGTCGCGACAGATCGTTGTTGCGACTCACGTCACTCCGACAGCACGTGGTTGCGACTCATGGAGTCGCGACAGATCATTGTTGCGACACACGTTACTCCGACAGCACGTGGTTGCGACTCACGGAGTCGCGACAGATCGCTGTAGCGACACACGTTGCATCGACACCACGTAGTTGCGACGCACGGGGTCGCGACAGAATTTCATTACGTTAAGACCCTCGCCAAGGTTCGACATCCATACCCTGCAGTTTTTTCAAGTAGGTGTATCAGGGTCGGCTTTCAGTCCAACCACACTCGGTTGAATATCAGTATTTTACTCCGCAATGCAATTACTGGCGGTTACTCTGGTGGACAGACTTTCGGAATATTTGTATGAAAACCCTCAGCAGGTAATTAATGTGCGATCTTACACATTGGGGGTTCACGGTCTAATCTCTGGTAATACAAATCATTTTTTTCTTAGGGTATTTTAAATTATTATTTATCTACAGAATCATACTGGAAATATAAATATAATATAATAATAATGCGAAGACAAGCCCATCTCACTTTAAATAGGTACATAAATATAACCCCCAATGTCTCAGGTCGCACATTATTTACTGGTGAGGGTTTTCATACAAATACCCCGAAAGTCTGTCCACCAGAGTAACCGCCAGTAATTGCGTTGCAGAGTAAAATACTTATATTCAACCGAGTGTGGTTGGTCTTGGACTGAAAGCCGACCCTGATACACCTACTTGAAAAAACTGCAGGGTATGGATGTCGAACCTTGGCGAGGGTCTTAACGTAATGAAATTCTGTCGCGACCCCGTGCGTCGCAACTACGTGGTGTCGATGCAACGTGTGTCGCTACAGCGATCTGTCGCGACTCCGTGAGTCGCAACCACGTGCTGTCGGAGTAACGTGTGTCGCAACAACGATCTGTCGCGACTCCATGAGTCGCAACCACGTGCTGTCGGAGTGACATGTGTCGCAACAACGATCTGTCGCGACTACGTGCGTCGCAACTACGTGCTGTCGCAACAACGTTAGTCGGTCATTTGTTCGTCGCAACTATGAGGTACAGTCCGGCCCGAACCTCTGACTTTTAGAATTTATGTGCGGATCGCAATTTGATTATCACTTGCATTACCGGTGAAGGAAAAAAATTGCGAGGGAACCTCCCCACCTGAGAGGGCTCATAAAGTTCTCGATGGTGTGTGTAGTCCGCCAACCCGCACTAGGCCAGCGTGGTGGACTACGGCCTAACCATTCTCATTCTCAGAAGAGGCCCGGGCCCAGGGAGTGGGACAGTAATGTGCTGAATTTATTTATTATTTATTTTACGACTCCAAACCATTTAACTGAATAATCTTTTAAAAAAAGTAAAATCAGATCTGTTTGCAAATGTACGAAGATATCGCTGAGCAAAGATACAAAATAAAAACATGCAGTCGAATTGAGAACCTCCTCGGATTCGAAAGTCGGTAAAAAAAATTAAAATAAACCCTATTACACTTTTCTCAACATGGATCCAACAACATTTCTCACGATTGTCTTGTTTTTGGACACTCGCTCAATGAAGTGGTTATAGATAACACAAATTGAAAATTATTACTAGTCCATCGTCTTCGATAACCTTTCTTAAACAAATGTATGTAAGTATGTACCTAAAATGTAAATCTACGAGGGCAAGCTTCCGCCATCCGATGCAACGAGTGGGTGTTATGACGTCATCGAACCGTGACGAAACGGAGAGAAAACTTGCATATCTCATTAAAATACAAGAGCGAATAGGTTGGAATGTTCGGCTCTGTTTTGTTGATAATATTGTATAGGTTTTAATATTGATTCAGACGGGTTTCGCCATGTATGTCGGATGTATGACACGAGGATTACAAAGGGCGTAAAAGACACAACACGACTTTTCAGGAGAAACAAAAGACGAAAATAGGTAATGTTTTTACGATATAACTTTTTTGCTATAGGTGCTAGGTATAAGGATTTCGATTAGGAAAAAAAATCTTATACAGTCGCGGTCTATACATTGTTGTGATGCCCGTTCAAGTGTCTGTACCTACAATAGTTTCAGAAATAGATGTATCTTACGCCCAAAGTAATCAATTGTTATTCCTTTACGGCCCGATCCTTCTAGAATTTTTAAATTGAGCATGTGTCGTAATTGCTACTTGACGTATATGTTTAGGTTTTATCATGATTACCTTACGGCCTTTTTATTCCAAATGTTTTTCTTATACACCCATTCCATTATTTTTTATATTAGCACTGTCGTTTATGTCCTATTTATTTCAAAATTCATATTTGAGAACAAGAAAACGTAGGTCGTATATGACGTTTTTAGCGAATAACGCAACGTACTGATCTGACGAACGACTGATCGAAAGGGGATAAAAACAAAGTGTGATACCATTAAAAAATCATTTTCGCCAAAGTGTCCTTTACTCCCTTTGTAATCTGAAGTGTTGATATTCTTCAATGCACCTATTAGCTAGAGTGCAAGTGATCGCCGTTGCTTTGTACATGAGGAAGGCTGCTCTGGACAAGGCCCTATAGATTCAACTGCACTACACATGAATGTTCACTAAAGATAGACACATCTTACATGCACACATAGGTATACAAATAGCAATACCTACCTTTACAAGGCAAGCAATCCAAAACGGTACAAAGCATTCCTTGAAGTCTTACCTAAAGACGAGCTGGCAGCTAGCTGGGACCTTTTATTTTTAAATATATTGGAGAACGAAGTATTATTTCTTTCGTAAAATGTATTGATACTTTTTTGGGCAAGATTTGTTTTTAAAAGTCTTGATCCAACCTAAACCTGGCTTTGTTTTTGGCTAGGGTCATCTATACGTCATATTATATTCGAATCAAGCGATTGGTTTTCAGTGCTATAAATCCATGATACAAAAGAAATCCAAGAATGGAAAAGAAAGAAAATAAATAAAGTTTATGCACACAGGACACCGAAATTACAATAGCATGGAGAAAAAATAACAATCATTAAAATTATAATGTAATGGGGCATGGTTATTTAAAAATAGGTAGGTACATATCTATTTGTTCATTTGGGGCAGTTTAAGTATTGACTTATTATTAGTTATATGTGACTATCAGAGTGATTCCTAAGTATATACGGTTAGTCGGAAAGGGTAGGTGAATAATATTGTTTTAAATATAAACGTTTTCTATGGGACAAAAACTGAAATCGCCAAAAAATATTCCGCTGTTTCATATAAATAATTTAATTATAAAGAAAGAAAAAAAATCATTTATTTGGAATAGACATCAGACAACACAGTGCACAAACATAAAAAAGTAAAAAAAAAAAGCAAAAAAGTAACAATAAAAACAACGTGCTGTCGTGTGTGTTCCATACAGAGCTGATGTTTTTCTTTCGCAATTTCAATGTTGATCCCATTGTAAAAGTTGTTCATAATGATGAGTACATTATCCGTTCGGCTTTTATACCATTTCTGACTTACCTTGTTTTAGTATTTGCATAACTTGTCCAATAAAATGTGCTAATAATGCATACATAATAAAATGTAACCTAGTTATTGCATTAAGTATTCAAATACTTGTGTAAGTAGGCACTATAGAATTTAATATCTATATATCTATTATAACGTGAAGAAAAACCTTTTGTACCCCTTTTACGCATATTGCGCGCACAGAGGAGTGTGAGATTCGGCATAGTTAAAGTTTATATGGAGAAGGAGTGCAGAAAGCTAAAATTACGGTCGAATTTCGACCATAGGGCGACCACTAGTAGATAATAAAACACCTACATAACACAATAATTTAAAACAAATAAATTCCAAAAATAAATAAACACGTGGGAAAATTCTCAATCGAACAATTGAAACATCGATTGAACTAGAAATCGTGACTGGTGTGCATATCGATATAAAAGCGTTAATTTTCATGTCAACGAGTCGTGTGTAATTATTGACGATTATAAAGCCACCCACACACAGCTAAAAAGGCTGCGGGCGTCAAGCCTACGCGAACAGTGAATGGGCGACGGCGAGCGATCAATGAAACTAGTGTTGTTATATCGATTGTATGTATCGGTATAGCAATCGATTGACATATCGATATGAGAAACGATTTGTTTGTTGCGTGTAGATTTGTATGTCAGTATGGTTGTGCTGTAAGTACTTATAGTGTTGGGTTTTTATTTACCACTTTCCCACTTCTTGCTACGGTCCTCTTCTCAGAATAGGAAGGGATAATTCCTTAGTCCTCCTCGCTGCCTTGGTAGGGTTTAGTGGACTAAACACACATCCCACTGACAACTTTCTTACTTTCTTCACGATGTTTTCTTTCACTATAGGCAAGTGATACTGAAATTGTGATCCTCACATGAATTTGAAAAGTCAGATGTGTGCAGCGGAAGCGAATTCAGACCCTAAAACATGTATTCTTCTCGATTTATAAAGTTTAACAGACCCACACAGAGACACACAGCCGGACGGAGAGTTTAACTCTTTCTTTATTGCTTATCTAATAACCTAACCGTCAAAAACCGACTCCAACTAGAAAAAGAGCTGGAACTTTTGAACGGCCGAAGTGATTTTCATGAAACATAGCTAAGATGATACCCGATTAAACTAGCTTTCGATTAAAAAAAACTGCACTGAGATCGGTCCATCCGTTTTGGAGCTACGATGCCACTGACAGATACACAGATATACAGATACATAGACACCCAGATACACAAATACATACTACAATTTTATTACCCCTCTTTTTTGTCGGAGGTTAAAAAGCCTATCAAAATCCATTGCTCGTCAAAAACGAAAATAATGCCCATAGCCCGTAAAACCAGTTTCTCGCTTTTTATTCAATTATTCATTCATTAAAAATTCAAGTGTCTAAATCTTGAATTTCAACGTAATAATATACCGGTAGCAAATGCACAAATACAAGATTTGTTTATCTGTCTGTTTGTTTGTCTGTTTGTTATTGTTTGTCTGTCTCCTTAAATTATAAAATGTATTGCGGAAATAATTACATCTTAATTAATTTATAGGTTTTACGGCATACATTTGCGTAATTGACAGCAGTATCAGAATAGAATAGAATATATTTCATGTAAACCAGATACAGGCATTTATGAATTATCGAGACTAGGTGCGCAGTTCCAAATAGTAGGTCCTATGGAGAAGACAAGAAACTCCATGGAAACTCTGTAAGAATAATAGATTACAATCTTGATTAATACAATGTTGTGGAAAGAGCTGTTAGAATAATGTAATTTAATGTGAAGAAAAAAAATAAGAATAGCTTAATAATTGCCTTTGAAGATTGCCATGGTATTTGGAACCGCGCACCTAAAGTCTCGACATTTCATAAGTGCCTGTATCTGGTTTACATGAAATAAAGATCTATTCTATTCTATGGCATTTACAAGCTGACCAGTCCCGACAGACAGCACCAGTACGTCTACCATGAGTTTTCCGTGCCGTCTAACGCTATCGTTCACATTCAATATTTGTATAGTGACTTTAGTTCACTATTTATACCGCTAGAGGCGCAGAAAAAATTCCCGTACAAATATTGCATGTGAACGTGAACGGTAGACGGCACGGAAAATCATGGTAGAGGTACTGTTCACGAGCATGACGGTATTAGGTAATCTGTTACAACATTAGTAGGTACCATTTATAGTAGTACCAATGTTACTTATGAATCTATAGATTTGAGCTTTTCGATATCATAAGTTTATCAAATAACTTTCACATCACTATTCAGCACCTACACTGAAATCTACGGATCACCATAACTTAGTGTTGTAATCTCGATTTTACGTGCGATTTCTATCACGTTGATTTTTTTTCCCATCGACAATAAAAGTAATAATACCATAATAAAGTTGTATAGCTAGGTTTTTAGTGACATCGATATAATAAAGCTGCTATGCTAAATAGGACAGGCAGTTAATACGAATACATTACAATAGATACTTAATTCTCTGATTTTATGGGCTCATAAAATTATAAAGTCTAATAATATATCATCATAGACCGAGTAAAAAAGGAAAAAACCTGTCCTTTACTGTCTCACTGCTGGGCACGGGCCTCTTCTCCGAATGAGAGGGTTAGGCCTTAGTCCATCACGCTGCTCTAGTGCGGGTTGCTGGACTACACACACCATCGAAAACTTTATAAGACCCTCTCGGATGTGTGGGTTTCCCCACGATGTTTTCCTTCACAAATTCTAATCCACACATGAAGCCGAAAAGTCAGAGGTGCGGGCCGAGTTCGAACTCAGGCCCTCCTGCATGAAAGGTGAGCGTCCAACCGCTAGGCAATCACTGCATAGACAAAGTTAGGAAGAAACATAAATTAGCACTCTTCCGAGCCCATCTAAGTCCATTGCTAGACATACGAGTAAAGAGACAACCAAGAAGATAATAATAATAAATTTCTTTATTTCAGGTTAAGTCAGACCCATAGCACACAAATTACATAAATTTAATTTTAGATAAGAATGCACCAATTCATAAAGTTCTGGATGGTGTGTGTGGTCCGCCAACCCGCACCAGGCAGGCGTGGTAGACCCAGGCCTAACCCTTCTCATTCTGAGAAGAGGCCCGTGCCCAGCAGTGGGATAATAATGGGCTGCATTTATTTAGTTTTTTATGCACAAATTCGGCTATCCTAGGTCACTATTGTTCCCAGAATCCGAGGGCAAAACTGCATTAAAGTATAAATCTCTTTGTAAATGGCGCTGATTAATTGTCCGTCTTATTCATCAGTGTTAAGATTAATCACATAAATAACGTCTAGACACATT
The DNA here is from genome assembly GCA_932294325.1 of Allophyes oxyacanthae. Classification (NCBI taxonomy): domain Eukaryota; kingdom Metazoa; phylum Arthropoda; class Insecta; order Lepidoptera; family Noctuidae; genus Allophyes; species Allophyes oxyacanthae. The sequence continues at coordinate 5,724,107 of OW028633.1, read as the reverse complement.
AATTTATTCTTTTATTCAGTTGAACCGGTGTTAACCTTGAGATTTAGGATACCGGATAGAACTGTTTCGGGATTTTTATCCACAGGTGTGTATTCTTTAAAAGCAAATGTCAGAATTAACTTTTTCGGGTCATGGGGTCCGAATACACGTCTCTTTTTCAGAGATATTGCAAAACGGTTGGTCGACACTACGCGTGACCCGAGGGGGCTGGCCTATTCTTTGGTCAAATAATAAGCATTGCCATTCAACGTGGCAATGCTGCCAGTCTTCTGGGCACGCTACCAATTGACAGCGATGAGGAGGAGTACTTTGACGCCTAGGTGCTCAGTTTTATATTTGTATTTTAATTTTATGTTTTATATAATTAATAATAATTAGGCTGTGTACATTATTTATGTTTATTTGTGATTCTTGTAGAATAAAATACCTATACTCTATAGATTTTCATTCAAAAAATAGTAGTATTGCTGCTTCCTTTTCTTCATCAAAGACTATCCTTTTGACAAAATCGCTTGGGGTTAGTGGTAACCAATCCGTTTTCTAACCTTAAACCAGGCCCAAGTATGACATCAGAAGGAGGTCTAATAAAACTTTGGACGTTAAAAATTAATAATATGCATCTTATTATTATTATTATCTTGTTATTATTATATTATTCCTCTTCCGAAAGGATAAGAAATTTATTCCTAGAGTTTTTATGTTTCATCAATGCTCTAGATGCTTTCATTAATTAATTATTTATAAAGGTTATTAAACTTAACCTTTATCAATATTTATACATAATTTTATAAAATATTTATAACTCAGAATTTATATAGCCATTTAATGTGTCTATTAAAGTTGTTCTTTTATATTACAAACAAAGACTAACAGATGTTCTATTAGAAAACGAATAGACACTTTAAAATAACCAGTTTAAAATAAGTTTATGCAAAATTACTTCCATGTTTGGTTTGGTCCACATTCGATTGCCTCTAATGTAGATAATGTATTGCCTCACTAATTTAAATAAATTGTTAGATATTTGTTATAGTAATTATGTATTTTTTGAGCCTGGTGTTTTGTTCATAAGCTGTAGCGGGCAGGAAGTTCTTAAAGTCTGATGGGCCAGTTAACAAACTTTTTCTCCAATTGTTTTTCAATTTAATAGTTTTTGGTTTCATTTAGTTATTAATTGAGTTTAAATACCATTTATTTATTTATTCATGTACACACAAGGAAACATGGTAATAAAAATATTACAGATATATGAGCACAATGAAACTACTTATTTCTAATGAAATAAGTAGTAGAAATAAATAACCATTATTTATTTCAGCTGTAGGTATTACAGCAATTTTATTATTACTTTGAATACTTTCACTATTATTTTAGTCAACCAATGTTCATCAACGAAAATAACACACTCGTGGAGTCTTGGCGGACCCCAGGATTTTATTACAACCACCAAGACCTCGATAGATCCTCCTCTATGATCGAACAAAAAGGTCGATGATAGAAAAACAAAAGACATGAAGAGGTCAATATGATGATGGTAGGTGATAGTAATAGTGTTGGAAAATATTATTATCAGCTTATTTATTTCTTCTTCTCCCTGTATTGATAAGACCCGGCTGTTATAAGAATTCGGCCTCATGTTTTGATTTTTAATTTTTTTGTACTACGAAGGTGGCAATCAAGCAGATGGCATGCCTGATGGTAAGAGGTTACTGTAACCTATGGACGCTTGCAACACCAGGGGCATCAATCGCGCGTTGCGGAATATATAAATATCTTTTCACTCCCTTTTTGAAAAACCTTATGCCCGCCCTAGTTTCTTTAGAAAACCTCGGTTAAATTTTCATATTTTTTTAACACCCGATAAAAAAGACGGGTGTTATAAGTTTGTAGTGTGTATCTATGCTGTGTATCTATCTGTCATCGTAGCTCCAAAACAGAAAGACCGATTTCAATGCAGTTTTTTAATTAAAAGCTTGTTTAATCAGGAATCATCTTAGCTATGTTTCATGAACATCTGTTGAGCCGTTCAAAAGTTACAACTCTTTTTCTAGTTGGAGTCGGGGGTTTTTAACGGTTAGGTTATTTAAATCTGTAAATGCCTGTGGCATGTGTAGGTTAATCAGTCCGCTAGCGCCTATCAATGTGGTCATACAATTCACCGTTGGCTTCCAAGTAGAAACACGGCCGTTCTGTCATTGTAGTCGCCGCCTACGCACGTGTGGGCGACTGAGGCACCTTTACTTTCCAATTTTAGATGCTATATCATGTATAATGAGATATTCGCTTTGTAACTATGAATAATGAGATTAGGAAGCGGTTGTAGTAGTTTCCCTGCTTAATCTTTTGGCGAGATGGAGTGAAAATATAGTTACATTATACGTAAAAGATACATTTATATGAATTTTGTATTAAAAAAGAAATAATCGTAGGTTTCCGGAAGTTGACGAAAAAAATCTTTCGTTTCCATTATAATTCCCAACCTTTCTTGTTCCGATCCCTTTATTGTAAGCCCTGTTATTGCACTCACTATCATGAACAACTCGTACTAAGGGGTAAAAGAGAAATGGCGAAAAAAAAATCTGATTCCATACATTTAGTCGAGTAATATTGAATTATGAAAGCCGCGAAACTCAAGTGGGATTGGGCTGGCCACATCTGCCGTATGCCTGATGAGCTGTGGGCCAAAATTGTCACTATGTGGAGCCCTGACACAGCTAGACGGCGTCGCGGCAGACCACGAAGGAGATGGAGAGACGAGCTAGATAGAACTAATAAAGAATGGTCCACACTGGCTCTGAACCGGAAGACCTGGAAGTCATGGGGGGAGGCCTTTGCTCAGCAGTGGGACGATATAGGCTAACATCATCATCATCATCAATATTGAATTAGGTATTTTTGTTTGTAACAGCAATTTTTTTTCGCGATTTCAGCTTTGGTCCCATAATAAAAGTTGTTCATAATGATGAGAACAATAACCCTTTAAAGGGATCGGGTTTCGAAAGGTATTCATGACCAAAAAGATAATATTCACCTAGATTCTATCGTTAAGATAAATAAAATGTAGCCAACAAGTCTCCAACTGGTATATTTGATAGATCCACGTTATAAAATTCTAATCATCGGATTAACACTTTTTCTTGGTTCATAAAAAAATATTATCCCGTCAAAAGCTCGTGACAAAGTTAACGAAATCAAATCTTTATCTAAATGATCTAAACCGTTCAGTTAAGTAACTTATTTTTTGTTTTACTTTAACCGTTCTGAATTCCAGTCAAATGTTACTAAGATTTGTAGAGGAACGTGTTTTGATTATTTCGTACCAGGTTTGGTAACAAAGCTCTTGTTGATTTAGTTTAGTGTCCATGAAGTATAAACAACTGCAGTTGTTTAGTACGGGTATGAATTAATGTTGTTTTGTTTGCTGTATATTTCCAATTTCATCGAAGCCTATGTCCAGCAGTAGACTTCTACAGAACGACGTCGTTAAATCTTAAATTAAAAAAAATATTATCTATTGTTTAAAAAAAAAAAAAAAAAACGCTTTTGTCATCCAAACTAAACGTGTATACATTTCAGCTTAATCGGAAACCGGGAAGTGGGTCAAAAACTTCCAAGATTTTTTTACATGGTTAGTTAGTTACAGGTTAAGCTAATAAAAGCGTTTATAAAAATGGGCTCCACAACTCGGCTTATGGATACAACTCGTCTACTGCCTGATGGATACAAGCTTTTTCCAAGTTGTGCTAAGACACTAGGTTTTTAGCACTTATCACAGTTGATTTCTTTAGGCAATGGATCCATTTGTCTTTTTTTGAATTGCCTTTTCTTACTTATAAAATTCTTCTGGATTTATAACCTAACCGTCAAAAACCCGGACTCCAACTAGAAAAAGAGCTGTAACTTTTGAACGGCTCAACAGATTTTCATAAAACATAGCTAACATGATACCTGATTAAACTAGCTTTCAATTAAAAACTTCACTGAAATCGGTCCATCCGTTTTGCAGTTACGAGGCCACAGACTGATACACAGATACGTAGATACACACTACAAACTTATAACACCCCTTTTTTTGTCGCGGGTTAAAAATACACGGGAACAAGTTTAAATGATCATCAAAGTACAGATTTTGTTTTTCTAGATCCCAGCTTTTGCCAAACTTTAATTTTGGTCGTTTTCGACTAAATTAAATGTTTATTATCTTCTCTCAAGTGTTGACTTAGTTATACTGCTGTGAACTTCGTCAGTTGTATTGACTTGAAGCAAACTATTTGAACTCTTGTTGATCTTTGAAAACTTAACCTTAGAATCTTAAATTAGGAAAATAATATTAATCTACACTATCTATAAATTATAAGAGGTATTTGTTTGTTTGTATGTAGGCGGTGAGGGGCTCATCTCCGAACTACTACTGAACCAAGTGTAAAAATAATTTCACTAATAGAAATCTATAGTTTTTCCAGTAAAATTTAGAACTGCATTCAACTACAGGAATGCAGTTCTAAATTTTACTGGAAAAACTACGATCTATTTTTTCATTTTTTTAAACTTTGTCCCTCTCTATTGTTTTTCCTGTATCGATGGTACAGTTTACAAACATACATCTCACATGCACACACCCTGACCCGAAACAACTATCTGTAGTTCATACAAATCGATGCCTCCCACGTAAGTTGTTGTATCTCCAAAAATGCAACTTTACAGGAGAGCATTTTGAATATACAAATGCGAGTAAAACCTCCATTTTTCATTTTGTCATACAACCTTATATATTTCATAAAGCCTTGAAAAACTCATCTTTTTATAATTGAAATAAATAAAATAAAATAACACAAAATAATAACATAAAATCGGAATTTTGTGGCTTACAACTTACGTGGAAGGCATCGAAATATTTGTTCCGTGCGGGGATCACACCCGCGCGGCACGTAGCGCAGAAAGCCAATCGCTTAGCTACTGCGCCAACCGTATCGTCAAACCATACAGAACCAAAGCGTAAATTAAAAATGATTTAAAAAGCAATTCTTATTTATTACCTCCTCCCGTCGTCTAAAATGGTCCACTGCAAACATTAATTGATTAAATGCATACTCGTATTAACACGGACGCATACTTGAGAAGGTTTTCTTTGGTGCAAAAAGACGAATATACAGAAAACTCGATACCAGTATACGTCGGCATTCCTTTTACGGCGTAGCGTTTACAATGCGACAGTTCGATTGATTCGCATACACCGCACCTTGAAGTATGAATCAGACGAGCTATAGAACTCAATTCAACCTATTGCAGTCCAGTGTGCTCCTCTTTCTGTATTTAGTTAACGAGATACCTTCTCCGAGTCATTGGTCCATGGGTTCATGGGCGTCCCAGGTTTGTTGACCTGCGGTCCCCCACTCAGGGCCTCGTCTGCTCCAATTCTAGAATCAGAATTTCTGGATTCAGTTGTTTCCAATTTTGGAATCTGCGAGCTATGATCGGTGACTTCAGTTCTCTTCTGATAATTTTAATAGTGAAACGGCTTTAGTCATGTTATGTTTATAAAAGACTAATTCTGGGGAACACTAACTAGCCTTTTACAAAAAGTAAAAGTTTAGAGGCTGATTATGATTGAGAGCGTTTACGAATGGTTCTTATGATGATGATAATCTATGTACAAACGTTACATTTCGAATATTCCTTATCGATCGGGCTGTCGGCGTTTCGTGTAACATGGCATTGAGTGTATAGGCGCGCTATACCTTGTCTTATTCATACTCTTAGAACCTATTGATAGCAAGATAGATGCTTCTTCAATACATTGCCTTATATTGAAGATTAATGGGCAAGCACATACAATAATAAGCTATCTACAATTATTACTACGCTATATAAATAATTTATACCATAATGTGAAAGTGTTAGAAACTACGTGTTATTTTCCTTGTTATGAACTCCGGATTTAATTTATCAAATGTATGTTTATATAATAAATAATGATGATTTAAAATTGTAATAAATTAACAAAACTACGTGGTCATTCATTAATTAGGTTCAATGTGCTCCAAAACACAATTGAAAATTTCGTTACAAATCGACTTTGCAGCACGTAGGGACGGATTCCCAGCTAATCTCATTTATAAGTTTGGTCAGAAATGTACGCAATAGAACATTTATTTCTCGGGATTTCATTGTTGGTCACATAGTAAAAGTTGTTCATAATGATGACTACAATAACCCTTCCGGGCTATATCATTTTCGACTAAGCTTGTCGATCTATCTTCATTGGTCGTGTCGAAACTCTCATAGGAGAAAGAAAGTGGTCGAAAAATTAACCAGCTAGCAATATTAGTAACGGAGCTGAAGGCTACGGGTGCGCCTGCGCCGGACATAGTTAATTATTGTCACTGAGGCACGATCTTTTATTAACTACTATGTCGCCTAACTTCGTATTTTTCAAGATGACAGCTAAAATTATTAAGCTTAGGTACTCTTCATTCACTTTTTGTTTAAAAAAATATTATAAAGAGAAAAGATTAGATTTTTTGTATGTTTGTTTGTAATGGATAAACTTAAAAACTACGGGACCGATTTTAATAATTCTTTCGCCAGTAGTACCTATCCTATATTATCACTGAGTAACATAGGATATAATTTATAAAGATATCACGCGGGCGAAGCCACTGGCAGAAGCTATCTTTTATATAACTGCTATTTTATTTATACAAGAAAATAAAATGGACTTAGTTGAACTACATTTATGTAAAACCCTAAAAATCCATCATCAGTTCTTTAGAAAAATTAATTTATACCTTTGTTCTACTCTAAATTGTCCATAATTACAAAGAAATCATGAAACATATGAAACAAAGCACCTATAGGTTTTAAAACAAGCCGTCGTTAACCGAGGCAGGCCGAAGAATCGTCGGAATCGATTGCAAAAACTATCGTGAGCCAATCGATCGACGTCAATGACCTATCAGAAGATGTGGGAATCTTGCCCTGGTGACATTACTGGCGACATTGTTCGGCTTTTTGGCCTCTCTGAAGGCTGAGAGAACCGCGTCCTCCCTGTGGAGTAAACAGGACTCGAGATTTTGTGACTCATCCTTGGCGTATTGTTGTGTGTGTAATAAGTTTTGGCCATTTTCAAAAAAGAGGTTTTATGCTTTTAATGTATTTGTATATTTTGTTGCATTGGAAAGAAAGAAAGAAAGAAAGAAAACTGTTTTATTTTGGACTCCCCAGGAACATTTAAGAGTAAAAAATGAATAAATATAAAAATATAAAATAACAAAAGAAAAACAATAACTATAGCAACCTGGACGAGACCGAAATTGGCCCCCATCTCAGCATAATGCTGTGGCATTAGGTGACGCTGGCTTTTATCCAGCAGAAGGACGCGTCAGTAAAGTATTGAAATTGATATCTAAGTATTCCTTTGACATCAGTGAGTCACAAACGGGTTCCGTTGATAATTACGCTGAACTGGGAGCTATTTTGTAAGAATATCTCGCATCTCGATTCGAATCTCACTGTTATTGTCGGATGATACTTGACGAATTATTACACGATTAGTGGTCGTCTAGTGGTCGAAATTCGACCGTAATTTTAGCTTTCTGCACTCCTTCTTCTTCATATAAACTGTACCTCTACCATGAGTTTTCCGTGTCGTCTAACGTTCACGTTCACATGGATTATTTGTATGGGAATTTTATTAGCGCCTCTAGCGGTATAAATAGTGAACTAAAGTCATTATACAAATATTGAATGTGAACGTGAACGTTAGACGGCACGGAAAACTCATGGTAGAGGTACTGTAACTATGCCAAATCTTACACTATTTCATGCGCGCAATAGGTATGCATAAAAAAGGGTACAAAGTTTTCTCTACACGTATTAATATAAAGATAACTCAAAACTGGAGCTGCCCGATTGGGGAAGTACCTTTACCTTGTAGAATATCGTAGCCAAATAACGCTGCTCTTTTACAGTGTTGTGTTCTAACGGTGAGTAAAGTCGCCAGTGCTTCTCGGGGAAGCGTCGTGTTGCAAGTGCAAACGACTCTAGTAATAGGGTTGGCAACGCGCGAGTGATGCCCCTGGTGTTGCAAGCGTCCATAGGTTACGGTAACCGCTTACCATCAGGCGGGCCGTATGAATGTTTGCCACCAAAGTGGTATAAAAAAGAAAAAATGCTGAAACTGGGCAAGCCTGTAGCCGTATAGGGGGCACAAATTTAAGCTTGGACTGTAACTAAGATACTTCTATTGAATTAACGTATTTACGCCTGCAAACTGCGATAGCGAACTTTTAAAGTCATCAAATTTTTGAATAAAGAAAGATAAGCTAAGATGGATAAAATGTGGAAGTAAAATTCGATTCTGCGAGCAAAGATCACTGTTGCTCGGTTGCCAGGAGCGGTTGTGTGCTTAATCAGAAGGTCACAGGTTTGAATTCAGCTCGCGGTAGAATTTTTCTTTCCATAAAAGTTTGGGACTAAGATTTTTCTAGATAGTTTCAAGATAATTTGATTAATTTGGAAATATATATGGGATCTCAAGAATTCTCAGCTGTGTAACTTCAATATAAATTTAGTAGTTTCCCACGAGATTTATTGCAATAAAACAATAGTTAATAATATTTTGTGTAGGCCGAAAACGCCTTGTATTTTGTTTGCAGCTGTTTAGTGATGGGAAACGAAGGTAGTGTTTTATATGACTATGTTTGAATGACGAATCTTTAGTCAAAGTTATAACATAAACAATATTCATATAGGTAGCCTATTTCGTATTGTGTTAAAGTAAAATAAATATTTATAATTCAATTTGATAAAATTTCTGTGTCAAGTAAATATATGCACATGTATGTACCTACCTACCATATTTGCGCAACTTGGCCTGTATTATAGGAACTAAATTAATTTATTAGTAACAAAATCTAAAGCGTTGCAGTATGAATAACTAGTAATTGATGACTTATTGCTTTATATCCGAGGCAGTTACGGGTTCAAAATTTATCCCATTTAAGGTTACTGTACCCAATCAGATACACCTATTGATTCTATACTTAGTGTCTCTCTGTCTGTCTACTGTTTGTTACCCGCTCACAACTAAACCGTTAAAACGACCTTTATGAAATTTGACAAGGAAATTTTGTGTGTATCATGAGAAAGGACATTCTTAGAAAGAAAGCCTGAGTCCTAGCTGTAGGAACATTAAAAGGCTGATGATGATGCGTAATTTTTACGGTGTCGGTTGTTAAGAATTCTTTATTGATTTCGTAAATTTTGATGTTCTAAAGAATAGGTCTCTTTGTATAGTACTTTTTGTGATATCGAAAGCAAGAAATTACGTATTAAGGTAGCTATACGCGATAGTATTTGTATACACATAGTACTAAATCTTGATACTTTATCGTTTTGATGTACCTATCTAAACGCGTTGTTCGCCTTTAATATAGGACATGGGCTGGGCAGTGCTCAGATTAAATAGTATTTGTTTCTGAATGGTAGCCAAATGTATTTAATGAATTGTTATTGTTAAGGCATTTATTAATGAATTTTAATAAACAAATATTTGAAAACGACTGACTATTTACTTTATAAATATCAAAGCTATTTCCGAACATGGCCGATTATTTCATTCACTCAAGTGTACCTACATAATTTTTATTCAATTACAAACAATTGAATTTGGATTAAAAAACATTCGATTTTGGATATACTCGTTCCCATCACTAAGTTAGAATTGATTTCGTAATTTTATGGTATGTATACTCGTATGGGAAAGTAGTGAAATTTGAATTTTAATGATTGCTAAGCAATTTGACATTAGTGTAGGTTTGATATAGTATAGGTTTCTTGTTTTACCAATGTCTTTCGCCTAGTTATTGATGTTTACAGTTATGATACAAAGCTAGCTGCATAACTATTTCATAAGAACATCTCGAATCTCGATTCTAATGTCACTCTTATTGTCAGTTGATATTTATGAATTGAGATACGATAACTTCATAACGGAGCTGTGAAAATGCTCTTATTATAGTCATGTTTACAGGGCTTATTTCCAGTTAATTCAAATCTATTGTTTTTTTGAAAATAAATTGTTCATACAATAGCTCTGTGTGTGTGTTCTGTTGTTGTTGGTTTTATTTTTATTTTTCTATTTTATATATAAATCTTTAAAATCGATTTTATGCTGTGTCAAATAAATACATTTTCTTCTTCTTCTGTTATAAAGTTACACGTTTATTATCGTATGTCAATTTCTCAAATATCAACCGACCATAAGAGTGAGATTCGAAACGAGATGATTGATATTCATTGATTTTATTGATGAGATGATTTTTATGTATGAGTAAATGGTTTTTATTGTTCACCGAACGGGATGTGATTAATCCCAGATTATCTGCTGATAATTGGCAGATCATGTCCTTCAGTATCTCAATTTGTCAAATATCAACCGACAATAACAGTGAGATTCGAATCGAGATGCGAGATGTTCTTACAGAATAGCTCCCCAGATATGTTATTGTTTTTTATGTATGAGGAAACGGTTTTTGTTGTTCACCGAACGGGATGCGGTTAATCCCAGATTATCTACTGATTATTGACCGAAACTGTCATTCAATTCATTCATTCATATTAAAATATTCATTGAGCTTCGTAACAATGATAAATTACAATAAATTTTCAATGACTTTTAATGTTATTTCTGTAGTAAATGTATTTAATTTTTTATCGTGGTTTTAATTATATTTTCGCTGGGGGCTGCAGTGTAACGCCTATATCGAGCATCGGGGGTTTTGTGGATGACGAATCAATGAATCTATACTTAATATTATGAAGAGGTATTTGTTTGTTTGTATGTAGGGGAAATTTCTGGAATTATTGAAGCGATCCTGAAAATTCTTTTACTAATTACACTATCCCTGAGTGATGACTAGCGGGAAGAGAACATTTTGTACCCCTTTTTAAGCATATTGCGCGCACGGAGAAGTGTGAGATTTGGCACAGTTAAAGTTTATATACATAGAGAAGGAGTGAAGAAAGCTAAAATTACGGTCGAATTTACACCACTTGGCGACCTCTAGTTTTGATAAAACTATAACGAGTGGGTGAAACCGCCGAGACTAGGTGCGCGGTTCCAAATAGTAGGTCCTATGGAGAAGAATAATAAGTCATTTTGATAACAGGACGTATGCATATATAGTCAAACAGCTAATTAGTTTTACAGCGATCTAGTCATATCGAGATTAAGTCCTATAGCGAACTAGTCATATCTGCTATTTAGTCTTAGCGAGAGGTAGTCATAACGCTTCTAACCCCTAATTGATGACCGATTTACTAAAATTATTCAATTTGATATCGATAAACAATTAATTAGGAGCGGTATCGATTATCTTAAGGCAGAATCGTTTAATTACTGTCAATTAGATGGGACCTGAGATAATGCCCTTAATGGCGTCCAAATGCAAATGTAGGCGGCATATTATGGATTCGGAAACGAGTTTTATACGGAAATTATCTTGAACCACATTTTGGTGGTTCACGATAACCATCACCAATGCTAAGCGTGGTTTGAAGCGTTTTGGTGTTAATTGAAATCCAGCTAATTACGATTTTATTTAGGAAATTATATTAACCACGGCTAAATATCAAGTTATACATTTTTAGTATAAGCTGACCTCTCATTGTATAGAAAGGCTATAAAATACGAGGTCAACTTATACTGAAACTTGAAATTAACTTGATAATGTAGCCGTGTGTAGTGTGTACCTGCGCGATAAGGTTCAGGCGAACAAAAGCCTTATGTATAAGGCACGTACTAGTTCATTTGTCGCATATTCCCCTCTCAGATTTCCAAAATTCGTTGTCCTAGGCATAATTTCACGTGTATATAGGTATAGACGACGAAATCCTTCTTCAACAGGAGAAACTCCTGATGGTTAGGTTATCCACTATTTTTTTATTTTTTTTACACGACATGTTTTATACTAATATTTTTTTTGACAAAAGATACAAAAAAGTATCTATTATACCTACGTTTAAGATTGACAAAACTAAAAAGTGTAAAATAAAACAAATTATATTATAAAAACAAAAATCCAACTGCAAAAAAAAACGAACTGAAAAGGTGGAAACTGAAAATATACGAATATCCTTTAACAAAAATTATAAGTAACATGCAGTCGGAGGCATCTGGATGGAACGAATGCCATAAAACATGCCTCCGACTACATGTTATAGGTAATTTGTTGTTCACCGTGAATTTTGTTGTGTTTTTCCTTTCATCTTGTTTTTGTGGTAAACGGCTGGATTTACTTTAAACGTCTGTTATTTTGTTACTGAATAGCCTGCCCCACAAAGAAAACAACATGATCTGATTCACCACCGTACAAAGGTCCTGTCCGTTCTCTTGACAGTTACGGATGACCACTCCATACGTATCGCATGAACTGCATCGCTGGCTTCCGGAAAACCTGGCCTTAAACGATGACGCTTATTTATTGGCTGAGTGCTTTTATTTTTAAACTGAGAAAGGATGAACAATTTTTCCGTGTCCATCGAAGGTTTGGATTGGGAGAGAATTTTATTGATGGAAGAAAAATAACGACGTTAAAAAATGCGACAGCAATTTTTGCCTTGAGAGATAAAAGAAGTGAACATTTCAGGAGTCCTCATACATTTATACTTTGCCGCGAAAAAGAAGGTTTAGAATGTTCCATCATCAGTCATTCAGAACTCGTCATATCAGAGATGAAGAAACTAAAAAAAAGGAAAAAAAAAAATCTCCAAGAAATCGAATATTATTAGTAATTTTCTTAAAAATCTTAAAGTCCCCGGTTGAAAGGCTTCGACTTCAGAAGCAATATAGCATTTTAATAATAGACATAATTGAAGTATTTTTATTAAAAAAACTATAAAAAATCCATCATTAGATCTTTAGAAAATTTCATCTTTGTCTGGTATTTGTATACCTACAGTATTACGATAAAAGTTGGGCCCATCCACACTCAATAATTTTAGCAGAAGAATCGAGCATTTTCCCGTTCGTTATCTACTTTTTGGAAGCAAAAAGCAGCCAACGAACGCGGAAACGCGCGATTCTGTGTCAACGAACGCGTTATGCGCCTCGGCAATCTTCGTCCGTCTTCGAAAATACGAATAATATTATGTACCTGTAGTGATAAAAAAAAAAAAAAAAAAAATCGTGACTAACTGACGACGCGCGGACAGTCGGACAATTGGACATTGCTTGCATATTCGTACTAATTCGGAAATACGGAAATTGCCGAAGCGCAATAAATTTTATCGTAGAACTGTATCTCTTTGTTCTACCTGTATTGTATCCAAAGCAATAAAGTTAGTCACCACTTTCAAGTTACCTGTCACCATGAGAGTAGTCATCTGTCACTTGTACTATTTCTATGGTCACAACATAGGAACTCGATAGAAAAAACCAATATACAAAATATGATCCTATGATTGGCATGTCACTTGTCACCATGAACGCTGAAAAATTTTGTGTCGACTATGAAAACAAAACAACGGAAAATTCATCAGTTCCGCGCCGACACGTACCGAATTAATATTGGATTTCGATTGGTGTTTGCCGTTTTTTTTTCTTATATATTGGTTTAAATTTTTTATAAGTTCTTCACTTACAATGTTAGTCAGGTTTTTAAAGAATTGTCACAAAATCCAATAATTGGTTTTCTGTCTTCCATTGTCTGGATGGAAAGCTGTTTATGAAAGATTTAAGAGGATATTGATTCTTTTTGCCTTCAAAAAAATGGTGCTACTATGCTAGTCAGCCACCTTAAACTGAAATAGGGACCTTCAAGAAAACATCCTTCACCATCCTAAAAGTTCCTTTGGTGTGGATGTTCATAGGCGGCAGTGATCACAAAGTCGTATGCTCCGAAATTATAAAAAACAAGCTATCCACTGGTCACGTGATTCGAGACATACGAGTACCTATGTATTTTATTGATATTGCATTTTTTTTGCGATTGAAGATTCTTATCTAGTCCTAGAATGCTCAGGGAAAACTGGTCCTTGGTTCCAAGCAATAGAAAACTCATCATGAGATATATTAAACACGGGCTATTGGGGCGGCGTAAAGGTAATTCCTTTATGCTGTAGATGCTGCAATTAATCCAGCTGAGGTAAAATATAAACTTTTACCTAAATAATTTGTTCAGAGAGATATGAGACTAGTAAAATAGTGACTTATATTTAAGCCGTAGCAGTAATTCTGGCAGACGTCCGCGCCCTGACGGTTATCCTCGTGGCTTCCATCACACGGTATAGTGGATCTACGCTAAGGATGCCTCTTGAAATACAGCGCTTTTAAAATTTCTTCTGATCCACTTATTTTTAAATTTAAATTTTTTCAAGCTTTTGTGTTCCGTCATTTGGCTAAGGTATTGATATTTTTAGCTTTAAATATCGACAAAATTAACGATAGCATCGTTATTCAATTTAAGTCTTAATAATTATCAATCGATCATCATAATCAGCTTCTAGACGTCCACTGGGGCTTTCCCGCAGATCGCTACAAAAAGAGTAATGTTCGCTAAATATATTGGTGAAAAAGATATTGATTTTTAAGCTAGTCAATAATTTCAAAATCCTCACCATTTTAGCTGTGATGTGATATTTGGTAACCATACAAAATCTGCGAAAAAAATTGTGTAATTTGTGGAGTTCGTTCGAGTTGAAATTAAATATATTTAAAGATAAAAGATAAAGATAAAGATATTTATTGCAGAAACTGTGTACAAAGGTGTTTGTATAAATATAGGTAAGGTAGGTATAGGTATTTACATTAGTAGGTACCTATAAATTAAAAATTCGGCTCGAAGGACCAAAAACAATGCAAAGAAACAATGCTGAACGTTGTAATGATAAAAGACATTGTTTTGAATTTCTGATGTGTAAAGGTTGGTTCTCTACAGTTTTTGCCATTTTAATTAAGCCTTCAACCAGGGTCTATAAAACAAAAATTAGATAATTCACCTAAGTGCAAGCCCTACAAGTCTATGAGAATAAAACTGAAATAACCGCACGTAGTAATATCCGTAGCTTTGAAATCTGTAACGAGTGTACCAACCGACGGGCGGTCGGCTGTCCGGTAGGATTTAGCGGACGAGCTTTTAATTTGATAACGTTTCATACAAACGTTTTAGCGGTATGAGAAATTGATGGATTACAAACTTTATTGGAACTGGGGGCAGATGTTGTGGCTGTAAAATCTATAATGTTGTGCACAAACACATTACTGTAGCAGTTCTTAAAGCGCTGTAGACAATGATCTTCTTTTGGTATGAGCACGGGAATCGCTTAGGCCATAATGGAAAGATTCGTTGTCTAAGTTTGTAATGGAGCTGACTGACTAGGATGTGCTGAACGTATATACGCTCTTTTTATGCAACCTACTTCGATACGTAATTATTAAGCGCGTAATTAGTAATTATTAAGAGCCTCTATACGTAATTATTAAGTAAATAATAATAACGTAGAGTTTTTCTAACCCTGCCCGCTATTAATAATCAAAATCAAAATCCCTTATGAGTAGGTACATAGAGAAAATTAGGTACGGTAAAATACGTAAAATAGGTACGGTTTAAATAAAATCCAGATTATAGAGAGAAAATCCAGGACAAAAAAAAATATGAAAAAAGCAATTCCGATATTCCATGTCAAAAGCCTTTTTGATGTATAACGGAATATTGGACAGGCAAAGCTTAGAGTGGAGCGAGTTTCGAGCGCCTGAATAACTACTTATAGCAACATTACACACACGAGTTATTCGAACAAAGTTTCTGTTAGGCGTTGCTCACGTTACAGAGAACTTTGGCATAGCAATTAATAAGCATGTCGGAAAATATACGATAGCAAATGTCATGTTATGAAAACGAGTTATAATTCAACAAGAATATAGATTTATTATGTTTATTTGTTGTTGTTCTTTTTCAGAGTGTACCTACAGATACTTTGCCATTCCTATCATATAAGAGTTTTTGTTTTTAGAAACAAACATCAAACTCTTTGAGGAGTAATTTTGGTGTCATAGCTAATAAACTCAGATTAATGCTAGGTATCATTCATTTCGATTTTGCCATTCTATAATTACTCTCACGTAATATGTGATTCTTGGTAGCTCAGTAGTAGCTCAAATAAAGATTTAAAAATAAATTATCGGAACAAGTAGGCACTACAGCAGTAGGTCAACTGGGCACTGTCTTAAATCGTTTCATAATTATAATTTAGAAAACTATTAATAGTTGCAATAATATTATCTACAGCATTGCGCATAAATTGCACAGTGGCTGAAGGACCAGAATTCTATATTATTATTTTGGTCTTTTTGCTCAATATATTCATAGACAATGAAAACACAGATAGATATGAGAAAATGGAACGTTTATTGTAACAAATGAGTTCTAAAAGTATAAATATAGAAAACTTTGGTCTTATCTTAATAATTTACATAGATATTATAACTATAACTTTACTAAACTACAAAATTATCTTCGTAAATCTAGCTTTACGTGTAGGTACGCATAGTAATTTACGAATGGTATAGGGTTACTTCAAGGATAATTAATTCAAAAGGTTATTTCTCAAATAAAATGTGAGGTAAAAGGCTAAGCTATAATAAATACGTGTCTAATTTAGAAGTCTAAATACAAAACCTAAACATCAAAATTTCATTAAAGCAAAAAGAAATTAAATGTAAGACTAACTCTACACTGTAGCGAGGTTGATCGAGGCGTGGTAACACTATCTACACTCTCGCATTCCTACTTGCATCGTAGGTACCGACTTTTTTTCGTCGTGCCAAAAATCCGTCAATATTCGGATCGGGAAAGAGGCAAAGCGAGGCGAGGCGTGATGTCGCGATCAACTCTTATATTCGTGTCACCTCGTTTTGCGTCGATGAAAGTGGAGAGCTAGTATAAGGTGTACAAGGCAGCTTATTGTTTCCAAACAAATATTTTTCCTACCAGTGATGATTTCTATCTTAGTCATTTTGTTTCCTGCTGCTTTTATAGAAGGGATTTTCGATTTCTCTCTATATTTGATTCCGTGTCGTCGTTTCTTCTTCAAGAGATAAATACTTCTACTTGCTTACCTTCCATCTTCACGTAAGCATTTATCTATCAAAATTATTTAGTTTCTTAGTCAGTTGCTTGTGACCTCCACAAATTATAGGGCTAAACTTATTGATAGATGAAAGTAGTTCTACATCTACTTTCTGCCTCTACAGGCTAGCAACTAATTCATTCTATGTCAATGCAAAGCTGGTTCGTACATCTGATTTTCTGGCTTTTCTTAGCTTTAAAGGCAGCAGGATTCCTTTCGCTTTAATAAAAAAAAAAAACTTAAGTCTAACAAAATAATCTTATCCATCCTAGCACTGTCCCGGCCTATTTGGCTGGGCCTGATTATCAAATAATGATCTGGGATACCAAAAAACTATTAGTCATTCAAGCAAAGCATTCGTCTTCAAACAAGCTTGATGCTTGACTCGAATCGCGAATGTTAGTATTTAGTCTATGGTAACTTTGGGTTTAGCTTTGAAACATTTTTCTTCTGATAATCCAACCTCCTAGTACTTACTAATTAGAAAATTAAACTGACTGGCAATAAGAGTTTATGGTAAGCCCCCTAATTGAGCTCGCTCATTATCAAGCAAAATCAGTTCCTGATGTCATGATATGGCGAGTTTCTTGTTCTACATTAAACCAATACTAACAATTATCTAAATGCCTAATATCTTAAAAATATTCTCATTTGTTCAAAAACTATCAAAATTATTTACTATTTTACTTATAAACTATGAACACACGGGTAAAAGGACCAGGATCAAGTTGGTAGTTTAGCATCTTGACAGGTCTGGGAGGCTGTTCTCCTTGCAGTAGGAGAATGAAGTCGGCCAAGCCTTGAAGCCGACACGATCATAGATACGCTTGGCGCATCGCACGTCATCCGCCAAGTCTTCGTTCAGGAGATCTGAAATTGCAATTCGTTATTATTATAAGCGTAAAGATCCATGGCTGCATATTGGACTTTTTTTGGAGATTAACCTACAATATTGTTATAGGCACATTAAAGAATGCTTCTGCCCTCTGTTGATTCATAAGACTTCATCTCTCAGTCTCATTTCACGAAGTCTATAGAATGAGGGAGAGATTTAATTTATACCACAAATTATTCGGCATATACTGGCTCAGAATAAATCATTGTTAGTCATTGCCATGAGTATAAGTATTGAGTAGGTATCATTGGATTAGGCATATTAATCATTATCAATTAGATTATAAATAATACTGAGGCTATATCCGACTGTTACCATGGTTTTGAGAAACTTTTAACCGAGCTTTGCATATCAAGGTTAATTTTCAGAAGTTGGAGATTAAGTGATGCCGATTTCATATAAATATTACGCAAAAGTTAATTGAGTCATTAATCTGAATTATTCTATAAATTCAATAAAAAAAAAAAACTAACTTTCTGGATGAAATAAACCTAATTTGAGAAACTCAGACTGAATAAAAACTTTATAGAGTAAAAAGTTGCAAAGTTTTCTTTCAATATAATGATAAAGAGTATTGAATTCTTTGAAAAATCGCCAAATATACAACAAAAAACTTGCAAACAAGTTCGTTATTGATATAATAATACCAATGGTATGACTGTACGTTAGTGACAAGGATTTAAACAAGAAAGACCGTCTTAAAAGACACTGGCTGGATGCTGCGAAGGATGATATTATGAGAGACAAAGAACTATCCATGGAGTATGTACAAGACGAGGCAAAGTTAAGAAAATAAGCTGGGATGCGTGACCTGGCTAAAGCTGAGACTAATAGCGCTACAGAAGAAGAAGTGCTAACTATAGAAAATCCTAGTAGAAAAATCACATTCAAATCTACTAAATGTATTTATATTGGACATAGAGATCGATCTGCAATGGAGTATGTTAATGAAAACAATGATTAGCAATTACATACACCTTTAAACGAAATTGAAATCCGCATTCAGTGCAATACAAACTACAAATAATTGACACTAACTAGTGAACGATATAAAAGATTGAAATCAAATTAGTGATACCTTCGCACTTAATGTTACAATGACCTCCTTTCCTGCCCTTCTTGCACCAGTCCTTGTTGTTGATCTGTGAAAACAGAAACAAATTAGTGATCTGTTAGTAATAATGTGCGCCGAGAGGATTCGGGGTAAAAATAGGCTACCTTATCTTTTCCCGTGGGTGTAGCCAGAGGCCATAAAGGACCAAGATCGGGTAGATTGGCAGCAGCAACTGACACCTGAAATTAATTATACTGCGGTCATCAATCCGCTTGCCAAGCTAATAAATTGGTATTATCTTAAAGTTGCTCATCGTGGGGATTTAAAGGATAGAGTCTTGAAGACTCGAGGGGAGATAATTTGAGATAAAAGACCTGTTTAAACGAGTGTTTGCATCAGTGCTAAAGCGACTAGTATCACATTTTGTATGACATTTTGCTGCGCGTTGTCGTGGTGTCAGCGCTGGCGTGTGAATGTTTTTGAGCGTTTTCATACGGAATGATGTTTGCTTCAGCGCCAGTTTTTGCCAACGCCTGTGTGAAGGAGCCTAACGATTCCCACGGAAAGAGAAGTGGATCTTGGGCGTTTCACGAATTGAAATATAATATACAACGAATTTTGAATTTTGAATACCAGTGTTGCTTATATATCAACTCGTAATCATCCACTGCTGAAGATACGCTTCCCTAAAGACTGCCTCAGTAATCACCATACTTGGCAACGCTATGATGCTATGATGTTATTAGTGCACAAGAGGATGCTGCTGCCTATCTCTATTGCCTTTTACGACACCCTTGAGAAAATAAAAGTAACTTATCCCCTGCTTAGTAGGAGTATAATCTAAGGCTGAAAAATAAAATAACATCGATAAAAACTGCCTCATTGGTATATTGGTTGTATGTGCAACTGCTGAGCGTGAGGTCAGCGTAGGTTTTTCTCCTAGGAAATTTTCAGTAGCAGCTCGGAGTTTAGAAATGTTGCTCCTTATAACATGGGATTTATTAATGGCATCGGTGAAAGCTTGAACATCTACTTATGGCTAAACGTTCGGGGAATATAATCGTGATGCTATATTGTTAATTATAGCCCTAATAAAAACTCTTAGATAATATAAATAATAATAAATCTAGCCCATTACCGTCCCAGCCCCGCAGCGCAGCGTCCGTGTGCCGTCTAGAGTCTCGACATTTCATAAGTGCCTGTATCTGGTTTACATGAAATAAAGATCTATTCTATTCTATTCTATTCAGTTCTGGGCCACTTCTTAGAATGAGAAGGGTTAGGCTTTAGTCCACCGCGGCGGCCTAGTGCGGGTTGGCAAACTACACACACCGTCGAGGACTTTATGAGGCCTTCTCAGGTGTGCAGGTTTCCGCACGATGTTTTCCTCCACCGTTAACGCAAGTGATAATCAAATTGCGATCCGCACATGAATTCGAAAAGGCAGAGCTAGCACGGCGGATGGACAAACCCGTTTTCTCCACCTTTCGTCTCCTTGACAGAAGACAAAACGAAAAATCGCGAGTCAAAACGGTAAAGAAATGGTTTTGTTTCCGATTTTCTCCCTCCCTTTTTTGCCATGCTAGCCTGCTGCATGGAAGGTAAGCGTTCAACCGCTAGACTATCACTGCTTTTCACAGAGAACGTTTTAAAAATAGTCCGATAAGCTATGTGTTATTAACGGATAAGATATAATTATTACTCTATGACAGGAGTTATAGTAAACATTTATAATGATGACACGGGTGACTATAGCCAATCAACACGCCACAAATAAGTAGCGAAATGGATAATATCGCCAGCGGCCACCACCGTCAATATCGACACTAGAGATTACAAGTGTTGGAAAACTTCCGGGATTGGGACTCAAGAGTGGGTTCCGGTATTTGTGTAACGAAACATTCCATGCGTGGAAGTACCAAAATGCGTAGTATGCACTACTCTTTGTATGAATATTTTGTTTGCGTTTCTCACGGCAGACGACTGTGTAGGTATTTCAGAAAATAATAAGAAGAATTCTTTGAAACTTACAAATTCATCGTTTATAAAAATACTTATGTATTATATTCCGAACGAAAAACATACAAGAGCAATTAAAAAATATTTCAATGTATACGTGTGTACCGCTTACTGGAATTCGGATTTGAGATGAATTTTCATGGTAATATTTATTTCAAACATTTCGTAGAAATGTTGTGTATGTAAGTTGAAGCGAAACGTTATTATTATAATGTCTATAAAGAAATTGAAAACAGTAATTGTACGAAAACTAATAATGATACTGATGGATAAAAAAATACGTATCTTTGTCTGTGTTAAAACTTACTAACTTTACTCTACTTTAACTTTAATTTTATTGGAAAATCACGCGGTTACGAAATTTTTAAAAACCTATGTTATTTCAAGAACATCTAAGTAAAATCATAAAACAACAAATAAATCTAACCAGGAAACAGGGGCCTCTATTTTCTCCCGAAAATAATTCCAATCGATCGGTATTGGTACCTAAATGTCAGTTTGCACCTCCACTAGCACCAAATTTGTTAAATGCTAAAGGGTTTAGCGGATATACTCAACTAAAAACATTGTAATTGGATTGACATTGTTTCGAGATTAACGCTCCCGAACCAAAGTAGTTAGTAATCCCGGGATTCGCGACAATAGTGCCGTTCCCATCACTGCTGACGGCTCAAATAAATAAGCGTATTAATTAAAAACGTGTTTGCTGACAAAATACAGGACTCTGTGGGCATGCCGTGTCGTTGCGAAAATTTGCATTTACATGGCTCGCTTTATGGATAAGCGCGTAAAGGATTTTTGGGCAGGACATGACGTGAATACTGATTTTGTTAATTGCGAATCAAAATGTGGATTTTTGCTGCTTACGCTTTCATTTCGAGTGTGGCTTTTTTGGCAAATGAATCATGAAATAATTAAATTAAATGGTTTTCTTCTTCTATTAAATCGGGCGTTTTAATGAAGATTGAAAAGAAAGTGTATAAATTGGTCAATTGTCTATTCGTCAACAACATGTTTTGCAGAAACTATTATTTTGGAATAACGTTTTTATTCCATCCGTTTGTATGTCAAGGTTATCATAAAAATTACTGACTTTGACTTTGATTAAAGAATCAAACAAACTTAACAGAAATAAAATGGTTTATTTTGCAGTTAGGATTTTTACATATTTTTTTTTATCTTATATGATGGCGCCAGAGCGTACCCTACTATTAAACTACATCTAAGAAGAAACACCGAAACAAAATCAGGGATAACATCACATCATAGTGTGCCATTATAATGTATGTAACCCTTATACAGGTTGGAATTTTCAATGCGTACCTGGAGGAAAAGTACCCTAAATACTGAAGACAGCAATTTTTACTCAAAGGAAACATTCCTTTATTTTTTAAAAGCACTAAAAACTGCATTTATAGATTTTTGAAAATACGCTTGCCACACCCGGGAATCGAACCGACTAAAATCCGAAAATAATGTTAATAACCATTTTAATACCTGGATTGGTACAAACGGCACAATGAGATGGCCTGCAAGATCTCCAGATCTCACCCTTCAGGTACGCTTCGAAAATTCTCTGAATCCTGTATCTATATATACCTACGTCTATTTGTAATAAGCTGGCCACAGACCATAGTAGATATTATTTGAGTAAAATTTTCAGACATTATGAGAATCGTATAAATATAAGTTACCTACGGTTGCTTTTTTCGTGAAAGTTGTATTTAAATTCAAATCCTCCCGACAACATATAAAATTAATTATCTTGATGGCGACGTATGTTTGATGCACCCACGCGATCACAAGCGTTTAGTTTTATTCATTAGATATTATTTTACAGTTAACAGTAAAAATATTCATGTATGTAAGTGTATGCATATTGTTAACATTGCAGTGTTAAGTAAGCATTTATTAATGTTTGTATATTTAGTTAAGTTGTCACTACTGAGTGCATAAAGTCTTTATTTGTGTTCTGATGTTTTATAAACAAAATTTATGTAATAAGAAGTTGAATTAACTGCTAATTGTAGCCTTAATATTTTTTTGTTCTTAACCGTAAAAATGTCTTGTCGTCTTTGGGTACGAATTACGCGTTCCAACCATATTTAATTTGCTATCGACACACAAAGCCGCGGCCTCAACCACAGCACCCGGGGCGGTGGCTCCATAGAAATATGTAAACAGCGGCTAACATTTGTATGGAGCCACCGCCCAGCGCCGCTCGCGCCGCTGCGCCGGTGCTGTCGCCTTGCCCCCCGCTACGATCGTGTCTGCGGCCTAAGAAGAAAAAGAAATAAAGCTCATAGATATAAAAGAAAATGCGGAACCTGGGACCAAGCTAGAAAAAGCTACATTGAAGAAGAATTTAGTAGACAATTGCAAAGCTCAGAGATTCCTTCACATCGTTAACGAAGCATAAAATCAACTGGATCAATCTAAAATAACTCAGTAGCATATCTATTCGCTGTACGTGACAAAATGGGAAATATTTCAATGGTATTGCTGCGCGACTATTAATACTGCCGTCACAGCTTTAATGAGAGCAAAACGCAGTTTTTTGCCAACTGTACAATGCAGTAATGTAGGGAACAGGATTACCACGTTACGATCGTTTATCGAGATCGATTCATATCTGTTACAGATATTAAGTATCAAGATACTTCATATTATTGTTTAGTCTTATGCTGTGGTCAACAAAAAACGTGTCGTTTGATAGAGCGGTAAACCACTTCAAAAGGTCATCAGAGAGCAGTACTGTTGGTATTATAAGCGGGATAGTCAGTAGTCTTCAGAAATAAGCAAACGCTTGCTTGCGGCTTCACTCGCCTGAAAGTTTTATACTAAGTATTCGGATTTTAAGTTTTCTCTGTGCCAAATTTAATCAAGAATGGTTCGACAGTTTATCAATGATGGATGGAAAAATACCTAGGTGATTCAATGTAAAAAAAATCTGATGTAAAATGACAACTCTGGATCTATTTATTGATATTTGGAAATCTTACTATTCATCTTCTATAGTGCCTTCTATGTCGAATATTATCCTGAAAAAACATCGTTGAAAATGCTATTTAAAGAATTTCAGTACTCCTTCAAAAAATCATATACACATAATTTTTATGTTCTTTGTATTGAGAACATATATAATATAATCTACCTCAGTTACATATTACTCCAAATCACTGCAAATCACCTATTGAATCACATCAATATGCCGCTTTTCGTACCGATTCGCGACGATCTTGTTATACCGGGAATAGACTGACGTTGCCGGGAATCAAGTGTCGAATAAACGTCATCTTCCCATCACTATCTGCATAATCCGGATCTGTATTAATGTGGTGAGAGGTGGAAGGTGCAAGTTCAACGTGAATATTGTCTAGTGTATTGGAGAGTTCGTCTTTATTTTAGTGTATTTCTGAATTTCGGGATCCAAACTCCGCAGTCTTTATTTTAGGTGGTTGAGACCTAGCTTTAACGTTAGCTTTTTCATAGAGAATAAGTCATGTTTCTATTGTATCACGTGGAGTGACTGGCATCTGACCTCTGCTGGCATTATGAAAACCAGATTTCAGCAGAGCTCTTCGGTTTAAAGGCAGACGTCATCTATGCATGTGATTGAGAAGGGCGTAGTGAGACTTATCGCTTAAAATTGGAGCTGCCTGACTGGGGAAGTAGGTACCTTCACGTTTCAGAATATCGTAGCCAAATAACGCTGCTCTTTTGTAGTGTAATGTTCCTAACGGTGAGCAAGGTCGCCAGTGCTCACTGGGGAAGTAGTAAAGTTGACAACGGGCAAGTGAAGCGCCTGGTGTTGCAAGCGTCCATAGGTTACGGTTACCGCTTACCTTCAGGTGGGCCGTATAACTGTTTGGCACTTTAGTGATATAAAAAAGCATCTTTTTAATATCCCTGCACCTCGTAGAGAATTTAACACTGCACCTAGTCCTAAGTCTTCTGTTAGGTTATACACAATATAAGATTACACAACATTAATGGCGATGTTTATCTTCATCTTGTTCTTTTCTATCTATAAGACTTAAGATTTTAAGTCTCCCTGGAATAATATCATGAAATTCATACGACAGCAAAGATTATATCGTACTTAAGTACCAAGAATTTGTAGATTTTTACAACCTTTCCCTTCCCTACGCGTATGTAACGGCACTCAACATTTTAATATGACTTTTATAACCTATAACCTATAACCAATATATCCGTATCGGCACGTATAAACTTTTGAAGTTATTACGATTTAGAGATGGGAGCATAAAATATCGAGAAATTGTTGAAGTATCATTGTTGCTGCTCGGTGTCAATATCGTGAATGTGGTCGTGTTATTGTTACGGAGGCAGGATCAGCTCCCAGTGGTTTGCGTGGTTTCCTTCCTCTGATTTAAAGGGGTCTATAATAATATGATCAATCGTGCAGTTTGGAGGTCTGAATCAGAAGAAGCATCAGATGTGAATATTTTTTTAGCTTTGTGTAGTAAAGCTTTGGGTCTATCTCCTCTAATTTGATGCGAACTGCATGCGGTGCACCCTGCTGTTGATTCTAACTCTAAAGATATATTTACCTAGTAGGATAACCATCCAACTTCCTACGTCGATGCTCAGAAGTATTATCAGACTGTGTGAACTGACTTAGAGTGGCGACTATCGACGACTATCACCTCTTCGAGAGTAGCCAAATTTCAAGCTGTAGATTATTCAATAGACCGAGTTGCATGTGACAAGGTATCAAATCTCAATCCCAGAGAAAATACAGATAATAATATATCAACGTAAGTAATTATAAGTGCAGCGACACGTAACGTCGGCAAGGTGCAATTTGCATTGTCGCCTCAGCGCTCGTTACCACGAGGCCGCGACGGGATCAATTCAGATCTATTCCTCTATCGGTATACGGAGTTTAGGGATGGCAGCTAATTCAATTATGCGGGTTGTCGATAGTTTTGATTTGAGAGTTGTTGTTGTATTTGAGTTTTGGTGTAAGGGAACAAAATAACATGTGATCGCGATTATTGACTGGGATTAAAAATGTTGGCTAGTTGGGCTTGTTTGGTTAAGAGTTCGTCCTTCATTGTCCTCACATAACTTATCGAGAACAATGTACATTCATAAAATATTGTATGTAACAAAGGAATTTAAAAAGTAATCGTTGTGTTTCTTGCCCGTTTTTCTCCATTTATTACTTCAACACCTTGGAACATCGCACCTACAGTCTGACTATTCATAAGTACCTGTATATGGCCTACATAAATAAAAACATATTATCTTATCTCAAAAGCCTTTTATTTTCGTTGAGTTTATACAACGTTCTACCATTCTAGTCCCGATCCCTTTATAGGGTTATTGTACTCATGATTATTAACAACTTTTAATATGGCACCAACCCCGAAATCACGAAAAGAAAAAACAGATGTTCCATGCTAATATTTCAATATTACTCGACTAAATATACATTTAGTCTATACGGAACAGCAGATTTTTTTTCGCGATTTATATTTTGTGATATAGGGACTTATTTAGAAAGGTTATCACAGATCATAAAAAAGTTCTCTAATTCACTTCACTTAGTTCATTCTAGTTTAATTGAATTCTTACAATACTGAACTGCAATTTTTAATATTTAGTTATTGCAATTGAAAACTAGAACTAATAAAAAAATTGTTATTTTATTTTTAAAAAAGGATCGTGGTAGGATTATGGATAGAAAGTTGAAATAATTTTAATATTGGTCGTTAATCCCTAAAGAATAACTTTCAGCATTTAAAATATTGTTAGAACCCCGTAATAAAATATTAGATTTTACGTAAATTATGAACATTAAACTAATTTCCGGGCGGGTTATTTTGTAAGTCGAGCGTGCCAGCGGTAATTTACAAGATACAATTTGCATATATAAATATCGATAAAAGTGCCAGCCATACTTCTTCACATCACTACCAAGGAGCTCTCCACTCTGCAAATCGAAGCTCCGATTGAAATCAGGCGGGCGGTCGGTAAATAACGTCTTGCGAACTAATACTTTCCCGTGAGATTGCTAATCTCAAGCCTGTGTAGTTGATGAACGTCTCACATAGGTGCCTGTGTTTGTCCCCAGTAAATGATCCCCTATATCCTCTCGATACGAACATGCGAACGATTTTATCAGAGCTCTGTTTGTTTTTATCGAAACGTTGATTGAAGATGTCGATGTCTTTGCCAATTCGTTTTGTGTGTTTGTCTTTAATTCGTTTCAGCAAATGAGATGGGGGTGAAATTTCTCGATATTGATGTAGACCGAGATGTAATTTCAATCTGTTTTTAGAATAAGGCATCTCATGAGACGACTGAATGGGCTTCAAGAAAGTAAAGGGAGATGAAATGAATAATTTTATTTATTGTAGCGTTTTCTTACACAGTAAATATCAGGGTTCAGTGTACAAACTATTTACTTCATTCATGGTGTGGGTATGTAGATTCTTTTTTAATAAGAAACGACTAGGTTGGTATAGTATAAATAAATATATAGCAATTTAAATAGAGGCTAGTGTCTATGGTTCTACCTATCACAGACACCAGTCTCTATTTATATTATTATTTACTGTGACTCTGTAATGTGATGATGAGAAAATAAACATTTACTTACTTACTAGTGAGCCAAAACCAGTACAGTACTTTCATAAGTTACATCAATAATATTTGCTAGCGCAGAAAGGAGTAATCTAACGCCAACTAAAAACAATTATAACTTTCTGCGCTAACGAATATTGTCGATATATCTTATAAAAGTACGTACTGTATTGGTTTTGGATCACTTAATAATACCAAGATTTTGCCGTTCCTCTTCAGATAATCATCACAAGAGATCCAGTGTCACTCACTTTTGACGCGATTTACATTGTTATTGTGCACCGATATTATTTCATACTTAATTAAAATGATCTCTTAAGTCTATTCTAGACCGAAGATCACGCGAAATAAAAAGGTATATTATTATTCTTTGATATGACCGCATTTCATACACCTAACAAAGACTATGATGCGAGAATAAGCAGACTAAAATACTTGGTCCTTCCATCCGCATTCCAACAAAATTAGAATAACGTTATCACTTAAGTTCCTCTGTAGATAACACTGCTCAATTCTCTGGGAAAATGTTAAGTTTAACTCAAAGGCCCATAATTTCGCACATTTGTGGCTGGGCTTCGTGCCCAAAGTGCGAGTAGCCGCGGCTCAGTGTTGCTAGTGATGAGAATTGCGTACGGAATATTGCGGGAACGGGATTTGGAAGCCCTATAGAGCCCGATTGATTTGAGTGTGACCATTGGGTAAACTGTTGTAATATAGAGATTTTAGGCCCTAAAATATATTGATTTTCAATAATTATCCCTATTGGTCAGATTTAATTTGAATCCAAAACAAAACTTCCTTGTATACCATTGTCGTGGTTCGAATCAAACAGCTAAGAGTGTGAAGGTTAGTAAGTTGCTTTATAACTCCTGAAACTCAAACGGTCTTATTACAAAAGATGGATTAATGCAAGTTTTATAAACTCAGGTTTTAAGATAGCCCATCTCTTTTTGTCATATAACGTTAGAAAGTGACGGATATATTTAAAACGTCGGTTTTACTAGATTTGGTTTAAACCATCTTTTGTAATAAAGGGGAAATAGTGTCGATTACATCATATTGTTTCGACTAGCGCAGAAACCTTGCAAGTAGCAATACTTGGGAAAAAGGAAGATTTCACCATAACCCGGGACGTTTCGCAAATCCAGGACATGTTACAACACTATTGTCCCACTTCTGTCTAAATTAACGCGGGAGATCCCTGTCTGTAATACACGTCATCCGGTCCACTGGTGATTGTAACGTAATCGGCCGAATGTAGGCCGTCTACAAACGTTTTGTAGACGACAACCGGTAATAGATCTGACAATTGGTCAGTTAAAACAGTGATAAAGTTTCATAATCATAAGAGAACTTAATGTCTGCACACATATATACATTCAGGGATACTATATTTGTAACGAATTATTTTATACTAGCTGTACCCAGGAATATGTCCGCTTGAAGTTCGAGTACTTGAAATTATAAAAAAAAAGAAAAAAAATCCCATGTCCTTGTCAACTTTCATCAAGATCGGTTCATCCGTTTAGCCGTGAAAAGGTAACAGACAGACTGAGAGAAAATTACTGTCACATATACAGGGTGTAAGTGACATCGTAACGAAAACTCATACCATGGGTTCAGTACATGATACTGGATCATTCTGCGTTAGAATTTTGCGTCGGTCTTATCAAAAATTTTATGATTTTGTTCGCAGTTTTTATACCTAACTAAAAAATCTGCTTAATCTGCTTAATCTTCTTTTGCAATATGCTATCTGTAATCTGTATACAGTGAATGATAATATCTTTCTGCCTTATTTAGCTGCTCTGTATCTACTGATAGGTAGGTACTCAACTGCTACCGCGCTGAAGCTATACTGCGCCAAAAGATGAGCAAACTTACTAACAGCTTGAGCGTTTACAAGTACCTATACTTTCAGATATAAAATAGCCTTATCGACAATCAATAAGAGGATTTTCCGTCTGATCCCTTTTAACTAGATTCTGATCACTATTAAAGCTTCGCGTTATTTTTATCGATACTAGAAATAATTGGAGAAAATAATATGTTAAAATACAAATTTCGTACCGAAGGACATGACTCTGTAAGTGTGTATGGTTTTGCAAGTTACAAGGACAGTCGTCCCAATCTGGTAAAGAAAATAAATAAATATTGAACAGTAATTTTTTTATGAACTCGATCATAGTCAACAGTGATAAATTCTGTAAATTTTCGAATAAATATAATATTATTGGTAACAATGAGTGACAATTTTAAATGATCACTGGAATTGAGTAACAAATATAGAGTGTTTATTAATACATAAATTCGTTTGATAAATTACTGTTTCGTAGTCAATTTTGTTACAACTATTCTCGGAATGTTCGGAATTTTTCATTTCTTCACTTATTAGATAAATAATTTGAGTAATATTACTTAAAATGAGGATTGGATATTGTAGCAGTCTTCCTCACTTCCAGCTTTTATTAAATTTATTTCTTTGCATAGCTGAAAATCTGTTCAATTCTGTTGGTAAACTAAAAGCCTTTTTTATGATTAGAACTTATAGGTTTGATTCCTTTGGCCTAGATACATCGTGGCTGGATATGTATACATGTAAAATAGTATGTTTGTAAACTATAACCACGATATAAGAGAAATAATAGTGAGAGCAACATTGGTAAAAAAACAAAATAATACAAAATATGAATGAACTCTGTGCTCTGTGGTCGAAATTCGACCATAATTTTAGCTTTCTGCACTCCATCTCCATATAAACTTTAACTATGCCAAATCTCACACTCCTCCGTGCGCGCAATATGCTTAAAAAGCGGTACAAAGTTTTCTCTTCACGTATAATATAATTATAGATAATTATCATTTGTGCAATCACACAAAAATCTGCGAATATAATTCAATGGTTCTTTTATATTTCCCTTTGATTATTACGCTTAATGCATAAGGGATGAGCTAAAAATACGTTCCTACAGACAAAAGGTAATAAAAGAAACAGGTAATCATAATTCAACTCCCTATCTTTTCTTAAACCCTAGTCTCGAAGTCACTGTGTCTATTAAAAATTCATTGTTATCCAAGCCTTATTTTATATGGTTCAAGATCGTAATGTCTATTTTATTACATGTACGTGTAACTGCTTCGCTAGTGCGACAGAACGTAACTAAAGTGGATTTATTATTATCTGTATTCGTTACTGATTCCTATTTTATTCTGTTGGTAAGGACAAAGCTGCATTTTCTATATTATTGCCAAGACTAAGAACTGATCATGGTATTTGCTTAAGAACACATACAACACGATCAAGAAGAGAATGTGATTAAGCATGGCGGCCCTTCTATTGTTTTCGTTATTTGCCTCTCGCTTATACATTGGCACGACGAGCGAAAGGCGAATAGAGGAGACGTCGTTTGTGATCACTTTCTTTTTTTGATCGTGTCGTGTGTGTTCGTGTTGATTACAATATAACATTAGGTACAAATAAATCAAAATAAATAATTAAAATTAAAATGGAACATATAATAAAATACATAATAATTAAAAACATACATAAAGATACCTAACCTGCCTCGGTAATATTAATTTGTAGCGACACCTAACACTACACAAACTAATTACGAACTACATGGCAATAGTCTACGCCAGCGCCGTCTATCAGAATATAGCGGCAACTCAAATTCTACATCGCACTATGAAAGTGTTCAGAGAATCTAACACAATCGGACTGTACGGCTTCGGTCCGCCAGGCAATATCACCTCACCTGGTCGGAGGATCCTTCCTTTTCAATGGAGGAACTTCATACCTCTTTCTTCCACAATATTATTACTTCTAGCCATCTAAGTAATACAAGAATCGAATGACCTCTAAATGACACTCATCATCAACAGTTTGCAACTAATTTCGGATTGCTCATTACTCTCACCAAAATCATGTGGACTGATCTACACATTTCAAATTCAAGTTCCGGACTATTTATTAGAGTGGCATAATGTCGGAATAATGTCCAAACCGGCTGATTAGTGCGAGTGATCATGCAAATATGCGTTGGATACCTAATTGTAATGTAGATTTATGAATGGGCATACGAGATTTCTGCGGCGAATGATTAGTGCCAGTTTTGATCATGGTTTTAGGTATGAGTATTTAGAGTATGTGTTCATTGATGATTTTACTGATCCACTTCGTCGTTCTTCGAATGACTGCGGCCCGCATAGGGCTCAATTATGGAGAGGCGGAAAGTCACGCGGAGCACAAAGCGGCGCGCAACGCGGAGAAAGGCGCGTATCTCCGTTCATGAAGACCGAGCGAGAGAGCGACACGCCACGTTGCGCGCCGCGCGACTTTCCGCCTCCCCATAATTGAGCCCTTAGAGTTATGTAGTAAAAGGCGTTTGGACGCGGATTGTCGACTGGAAAAATTGCTGATTGTACATAGGTATTGATTATTTATTTCTTCGCCTATTCGACGTAATAGTATTTCGTTTTTCTAATGTTTTGTCCTCATGTAGTATTGACATATTGGCGTTCGAACATTTTTTTTCCGGTATTATGTAGGACAGACTGCGTCATTGGTTTAGTGGTCGCAAGTGCAACTGCTGAGCGTGAGATCTTAGGTTCTATTCCCAGGTTGGGCAAAGTGTTATTGAGGTTTTCTGTATGGAAATTCTTAGTAGCAGCCCGGAGTTTCGAATTGTCCCGGCTATAGGCTCACGCCCTACATTGGACTTAATGGATCGTCTATATATTACATAGCATATCTATTATTGAAGTGGTAATATGAACAACTATTCCACATTTTTCTTTGGACCATTCGGTTTCGGACAACCTATATATTAAATTCTTCCTTATTCTTCTTCGTCGGTAAAATAAAAGTAACTACCGGTACCCCTGTAAGTTTGACATGCAACTTAAAAAGCACGATGTAATCGTTAATTAAAGTTCAGGCGGATGCCTCATCGATCTAATAATTATAATTTGGTTAGTTAATTTAGCGAATGCATCACATTATATGACTGGTTGAAGTAAATAACATGGCGGCGCCGCTGCATCAAGTAATTAAGGGTGATCGATGATATTAACGATGTACCCAATAAGTAAATTTTCACCGAATTGGATCAATGTTATTGCTCCTAGTCGCATCTAAATAAACTTGGTATTAATTATGTTTAAAATTATCATAGCATTTCGTTTCCAAAACGGTTGTGTTGGTTCTGCGCGTGAAAACACAAACCACTAACTCAAATTCTAAAGCGCACATGAATTCGAAAAACAGAGCAGCGGGCTGGTTTTGAACTCGGACCACCCTGCATGGAAGGCGAGCGTTTAGCCGCTAGGCTATCACTGGATGTATGCTTGTGTCTACTTCTTTGTAATAATTATAAGGGTTCAAAAACACGACGAAGCGCTTCGAGAAAAGGTAGGTAGTGCCCTTGCGTTTCGCTTGGCTCGTCTTGGCGGGGGCACTACCGTGCCCCCAGATAAATACACGAGTTTAGTGTCATGCCTTCCTTGTATCATACGCGGGAAAATTATATATTATCACAGCCGTGGGCCAAACAGCATACTAACACACGTTTCTCTATAAATAATATGTTAGCCGTGCATAATTATAATAATTATGTAAACCCAACTAGGAACCGAATATTAATTATATAATGCGTATGTAGTACCTGTTAATTATAATACGAACAACATCATAGAAAACGAGAACTCAGTGTGCTTCTGTAAATTACATTTCCCATTGAAAATCAAATAAATATTGGTATGTATATTTTTGTTAGGATTATTCCAGAATGCGCAGATTTGAGGGACATAATATTTAATTACAAAAGAACGCGCGCGCACGCGCATTTACGAGCGCACATACGAGCGTTTCCACTCGTACGAGATTAGCACTGTAGCATAATTACGTCCCCATGGTGCGCGTATACGAGCGTGCAATTACATAAATTTTGATTTTAATTTTCTATTCTTGTGTACTTCGTGCAAAAAATAAATTGATTTAATTTTATTTCAATAACGAGGTTACGCCGAAATTACGCCCAATCTGTACTAGCACTTATACAAAAGTGATGTTCCCTGAATATCATTCATGTTATTTCAGTTGATATCTACTCAATGAGTTTCACGGAAATTTGAAATGGATCTACGGATCTTTCGGTTTATATACCTTTTTCCATTCAGTCATGTGTAAAAATACAATGACTATAGATACTAATCATACAAAAGGTTTCCAATGGTTTGGTCGGAAAGAAAGCAAATGGAAATATATTCACACAATTTCAGTACCACAAGGCTTGAAAATGAAACCTTTCAACCTCCTGTCTGTCATGATTTACAGTGTATCAACATTGACGATGACTGATGTTGACACAAATAGTTCGGATAGGGACCAAATATAAAAAGCCACTCAGCAAGTTGTTATGTTTTTTTTTATTAGCGTGTCATCACTATAGCTCACAGAATCGGTAAGCTGAAGTAGTAGTGGGCTAGCCATGTCTATCGAATGACCGATGGCTGGTTGGAGCAGCTGAATCCTTAGAGTGGACAACGCGAAGCGGCTACTAACGCTCTCCGGATAGAAGGACCAAGACTTGAAGAAGTTTTGAACTTTGGGAAGTGGAAGACCGACTGTTTGGTGCTTATTGTGTGCGGAGAAATATTGATGTAATTATGTGCTGCCTAAATATGAACAAAGATGAATATTTAATTACTTAACCGAATAATTCATAATAACCATATTTTACACTAAACCAGAGTTAATTAAGCAAGTTATTTATTGATAATTTGCTATCTCGTTGTTCACAAAATAATGAAGTTATTATGCCAAAGTAATAATGTTAACGCCTTAATACGCATTAATTTCATTGAAGCCTGCTCACATAATGATCTTAAATTATGTATGAAGCTTGTAAAATTGCGGTATTTAGGGTATAAGGTAATATGGAACCGCAGGTAATATTTTAAATATCCGGGTCTGATAATGTGGTTACCGGTAAGACGTCGTTCGCGGTTTGATAATGTTATAATTTTATGGCGACATTGTGTATTATAAAGGAGACTGGAAATTTCACAATGTTTTGGTAATAGTGACATACAATCAATCTTATTCGAGCAAATCTAATGAAATCATCTATACATTGGTTGCCAAGCAATAGAATATCTATTGTTCGCGGTCACAAGGCGACCGCGGTAACACTCAACGGCTAAAGAATCCCGTAGAAATCAATGAAACTGTAGTATTTTGTTAATTGATTTAGAACAAATCATTACCCTTTCAATGCACAGTTTTTAACTGTAGGTGTAATAATCAATGAGTTTTTGTCTTACCTGGAATAGTCCATAGCTGGTATACGAGTTGTTGTGATTCGTCACTTTGTCCGTAGTTCGGCCACTCGCGTGCTCGATCAGACACACCCCTACAACAAAAGAAATTAATTTACATTCTATCTCATTTAATTAAAAATAGATAAAGAAAGGATTGTGAAAAATAAACTGCACTAGCTTTGTTTAATAAATTAAATTTATCGAGCACAGGAAAACTTGAGATAATGCCGGAAAAGAAGGAAAAATTTGGTCTTTTAGACATAAGGGGTCCAAAGGACCAAGTTTCTCTTTACATTGTAGGGGTTACTCGCTATTGAGACACAAATAATTGCAATTATCATAATGGGTCCTGAACAAAGCAACTGTAGCCGGAAATAAACCCTTCACAAATCCACAAACTCAAGGCTAGCTTTCCATAACAAAGTAAACAAAATTCAAGCTTTGAGCTCCCACCAGAAATACAAATTGTTCTTGGGATTTTAGATGCTCTGCAAAATCCGGTAAAAAAAATAAGGGGAGGTTTTAATACAACAAGTGATAGAAACAAAGTGGCAGTGCCAGTGCAAACTTTTAGAAAAAAATCGATGAATTTATCTTATATCATATTTTATCAGTGATCATAAAATATGACAGGGGTAAACATTTCTATGAATCAGAGCATATATTTTACTATGTAGGAAAATTTAAAAATCAAGTATAATTGTGGTTGTTTAATTAATTGAAACTAGCTGGTAAGGATAGTCAACACGACACCACGCCGTGCTGGCAGTAATAAAATCAGGTAAAATCTCAGTGTCGGCGACGACATAGGTAAGGTAGGTGAAAGCGGTTAGTAATAAATGGATGAGATTACCAACTGATATCGTTAACGGTGTCGGTTCAAGGTTTCGGTATCATCTAATATGCAAACGCCGAATAATGCAGTAGCAAAATTTTAACCAAAAATGAATATTTAAAACAAAAACAAAGAAAGCTCAGACCATTATATTTTGACATTTTCGCAGTGAAACACAAACTTAAGCATATTTTATTTAAAAAACAGAATAAAACAAAACCGTCCTGTTGTTGCGTCAAATTAAATTCGTCGACTTCCAAATTCTTAATTCAGATAATGACATTAAAGCGGGCCACACTAAATGAATCGACTCTGACCTTAATAAGCGTTCACGCGAAACTTTTGGCGGAGAGATCTCCTATTTGCATAAAAAGGAGGCGTTCAGATGACAAAACATCCTCAGATCCCCCTTTTCATTTAAGTTTAAAATTGTTGGAGACATTTTAATTGATGGCGTTGAGCGAGAGAATCGTTTAATCCGAATTAATTCGTACATGTACCGATTTTGAATCAAAGTGAAGATGGAGAATTGAAGGTTAGGTTGTGGTTTTAGAAGTTTAGTTTCATAGTTCGTTGTTAACGAGTTTCATATATAAGGTCCTACGTTTCCAGTCCCGATCCATTTAAAGGGTTATTGATCTCATAGTTATGAACAACTTTTACTATCGGGCCAACCCTGCAAGTACGAAAAGAAAATCCGCTGTTCCATACATTTAGTCGAGTAGGTAATATTGAATTATTTGTAAGAAAAAGCTGGTTATTTTTCGCGATTTCTAGATTGGTCCCATAGTAAAAGTTGTTCATAATGATGAGTACAATAACCCGGGATTGAGACTAGAAAGGTAGGACCTTGTAGAAATCGATCGAACACAGAAATATATGCAGAGAACTTTAAACGTAAGGTAATAAAAACCTTTAATATGGAATTCATAATGATTGGATAATTTTCACGCGTTGCTCTCCCAGAAATAAAAGAAAACAATATAAATCTCTTAGGTGCTTATCATCTCACGTTCGCTGTAAGTTTTATTTCAGACAATAAGTGATTGATTTAGTTGGTAGATATGCAAATTATTATGCAATCTGTATGCTTAATTATGTATTTTATCAAATATATCATCTGCGATTTCAAATCTATTGTTTTCTGCTTTTCTCTTAAGGACATTGGGTGCAATCAAGAAGTTCGGCTTATCCAAGCACACGTAATCCATTTCCTTTATTAGTCTCTTATTAGCTTCTCCGTCGAAGCAGTTATTGGATTCCTTATTTCTCTACCATTCCCGAATTGACAAGGGGCAAATCCAACTCCTTTGTAAATTGCAGTCGGTACGGGATTCTGTGCGGGATTGGTACTGATACCGACTTCATTACATTCGTCTGTGGTGATCGGGAATAAGTCAAAGCTGTTATAACGTCGTTTGTACAGATCCAATCTTTGGGAGAATTGTATTACTTTTGCTTACCGTCGATTGGCGTAATAAATGGGGTAGAGCGACCGATGTTTGGGGTGGTATGTTTTTGGCAAAAATTGTATTATGTATCGTGACCAAAATTTATTATTTGTTATTTTGTCAAAACTTAACTAAAGTTTATTGTAGAGTACAATCGCAATTCAGTTAAAGCGTACAATTTAAGCCTTAAATCCTAACAATGATTTGGAAAACAGAAGAAAAAAGAGTTTAAAAAATCTGGAAAAATATCATTCCCTGAAATGTTCATTATCAAATATTTAGTCGAATATAATATGAAGCTTTTATTCAAGGGGTCTTACTTTTAAGGCGCCAATAGACTGGGCTTATGACAGCACATTAATTATATGTATGAAAGTGTCAGAGACCTCACATAAACTGAGTCTGTTTCTAAATTGTTCTATTTCATATAATATTATACATGGAAGCCGACGACTTTTGATGGACATAACATAGAGTATGGTACGCAGTCACGAAACATGAAACCTTAATAATTGGATCTCGCAAACTTGCCACCATGACCGTAAACACGAATAAACCTTATCAGAATCACTGCAACACAAAATCACGCTACCACGAATCGATAAATCACGGAATAATGCTACCACGAATCGATATATTACGAAATGAAGCCACATAGGACTACGAATCACTAACAGTTAGAGATTCCTGACTCTTGTCACTTCCAATCTACAAGTACAATGACTACCAAGTAATGATGCTTGGATTGTTCGTGGAAAAAGGAAATTGATTTAACTGTCTTGGAAGCCAAAACAATATTAACCGGAAGGTAAAATGTAACAAATAAGAAAGAAAACCAAACATGTCCCCAAACTTATAAAACGAAAAATGAATTTGATAGCTCTATGTTTAATAAAATGCTTCCCGCAGTAGACTTTAAACTAAAGTATTTCAATTTCAACTTGAGTTTTATAATCAACGTTTCAGGATTACATTATAACATTTCTCTAGATTTATGCTCGCATATAGATATGAGGAGCTACGTAAACGCGCATTCAGGTAAGACGGAGATCTAACGCGAATGCAAGCCATAAAATTTTATCTTTACGTTAAAATTATATTACCAAAAGTATGCTTTATTACTGTTGTTAGAAGGTCTTAATTCGCTTGTACGTTTTTAATAGTATTTTTATTACCTAACTATGAATGTGTATGTGCTCATTGAAAATATTTGCGAGTGTATTCTGTTAAGCAAACCGTGGTTATCTTTATTACGTCAAATGAAATTTTAGGTTCCAAATCTTCGCTGATTATTCCAATGTCATTGCTAACAAAAGAATTTTTAACTGTGTTTTGAGATAAGTGAGATTTATTGTACATAATGGCAAAGAATTGGGTGCTTCACCCTATGAGACTTTGATTATGAATATCATGTTGATGGGATACTGACAGGACATGTTTTATCCTTGAATTTCCTTAGAAATATGTATTTTCCTTATACAATATACGAAAGATGAAATTTAATGAAGTCTGCAATATTCTAGTAGATACTGAAAGGGATTTAGAGATATTTTTTTTTTGAGAGATTCAAGTTTATACTGTATTTTTCATTTATTTTTACTCTGGGTTGAAGTATACAAAGATTTCTAACCATCAATTTTAACATCGGGAATGTAGACACATTTTCCAAATATTATTAAATCATCTAAATACACCAGATTTTTATGTTAATCAATAATCACGTCACAAATCATGAGAGCTTTTAGAAATCTAACGAAAACAATGGAATTTTGTATTATATTTTATTACCAATAACCCAAAGTTAAGTACCTAAAGCCAACATTTAAAAAAAAAAACATGAACTGAATCGACTACCAGCAGCGTTAACGCCTCGAGAGAGTCACCTTATTAGCCGAGCTAATGCAACGGCTATGTGCCATCGTTTCTGAGTCACCCCCAGGGAACTGAGTTAGTCTTCGATGCATTAAGTCTTAGGTAAGGCACTACTAGGACTTGTGAGTTATTGTTCAAGGACTAAATAATTGGATGTTCTAGCTAGCAATATTGGAGTAATGCGTATAGATCAGAAAAAAAATATTGATAAGAAAAGCAATTATTACTTCAAGCTACTCGTACCTGTGGGTAGACTCGCAAATAATAGAATATATATTGTTTCTACGCTGCTTGATGGGGTAATCATCTATACTAGTCTATACTATATCACTATATCTATATTAAATATCTAGTTTCTTTAGAGGGCCATATCTGGCACTACCGAATCGATTCT
This sequence comes from Allophyes oxyacanthae, assembly GCA_932294325.1. Lineage (NCBI taxonomy): Eukaryota > Metazoa > Arthropoda > Insecta > Lepidoptera > Noctuidae > Allophyes > Allophyes oxyacanthae. The sequence goes on along the minus strand of OW028633.1, from coordinate 5,684,519 downwards.
AAAAAATTTTTCAGTAATCTAAAGTTACACTACTCGTATCTCAGAGTGATATCAGTTATATTTTATTTTGATAGAAATAAAACGCGCGTTTGAATCTGCGTGCAACAGCTAATATTGCATATCGAAAACAATTGTTTTGCTCAAATTAGGCATTCTCGTTTCTGATATAGAAAGTTAAAATTAGAAGTTCTACTGTTCTCAGCAAAAGGTGGCAATTTATGCAACACCACAACACAAAGTGTGAGCCACTTCAATCTATCCAGAGAATTAATAATCAAGAAAATGTGTTTTATCTTCACATGTTCTGGGGCTCAATCTCATACTTCTTTTGCCAATGTCATGAATTCTATATATTTTTAAAATTATTTTGATCCTGTAAATCTTTATAATTCACCTAGCTTCAGATTTTCTACTTTCATACTTAACCAAATAATAAACTCACAGTCTTCCTTTAAAATATCTGTCTCAGACATGCGCCATTTTGGAAGATTAATTTTAGAGTGCAGTAAATCTATAATGGCCTTAACGTGAGCAAGGCTTTGATGTGCAACAGTGTGTAAGTGTATAGGATGCGTTTGAGTGAGTTAATCATGTGTGCCTCTACTATGCAGATGAAGGATATCAGGTATGAAGCGTTCCCCGTTACGTTAGAACAGTATGCCATTTCAGTAATATTGATTATTCAGATGAAACATTTAATTTTAATAGGAAAATAATTATGAATTAATTTTTGTTATTTGTTGTTCTTATTTAAGTTGTTTTAGTCATTTTTACACACTGTCTTTACGTGTTTATTATCAATATTTCCAGTCGAGGAACTACTGCAAGAAATTTAAATTAAAATAAGTTATAAATATCTAAATATTTTTTACAAACAAGCAATTTTATGAAGAAAATCATGTGGATGTCACTGACGAATAAGGAAAATAATTAAATCGAAAAAAAAATCTATCTCGTAAGACTAGAGCCGATTCTTAATTAAAAACCGTTATTGGGCCAGATTTTTTATTTTATTTTACATACCTATTAACTAATTACATTTTTGATATTGGCATTATAGAAAAGTGAGCACCTTTGCCGAAACCTTCTACTTTCACATTTCTCTCTTCAAACACTATTATCTCAGTTGCCTCTACATCATTTCATAACTCCAATATTCAAAAAATCTCAGGTGACAGAAATTTAAACCCATAGAGAACAAAAGGAACAGTACTCACAATTCGGAATCATACTTCTTGGGAAGTTGTACCGCAGCAGCTCCCTGGACAGTTGGCACCTGGTGAAGGATCTGGCGTGACCCTGGGATGAGTGCACCACTCCTAACGTCACGAACAGCAGGACCAGGTGGGTTGGACGTGCCATCCTGAGGAGAAGACCAAGTATCATTAAATTTTAGTTATCAGCACCTTTACTGTGTGGTTTCAAAGGGAAAGACTCTCTTTGTCGGTCAGCTGTTTTGCTTCGTTAACAATCTTGCGCAGACATGTACCTATGTTTTGAATAAAATCGGGTAAATATGACATTGGAAATATTTGGATGTACAGCTTTTCAGGTTATGGAATCCTTGTTGGGTGTATACCACATCCAGCAAATGCTGAGCTGATAACCTTTTCGATATGGGCATACTCGCCAGTGCAGTAAAAGTTCTTGTAAATGTTTTGTTCGTGTTTGTTATTTTTGTTTCATCTTTGTGTTCTCTGTATGTTTGTTTTTTTAACTCCCGACAAGAAAGAGGGGTGTTATAAGTTTTTAGCGTGTATCTGTGTATCTATCTGTGGCATCGTGGCTCCAAAACGGATGGACCGATTTCAATGCAGTTTTATTAAAATTGAAAGTTAGTTTAATCGGGTATCATCTTAGCTATGTTTCATGAAAATCTGTTCCACCGTTCCAAAGTTACAGCACTTTTTCTAGTTGGAGTCGGGGGTTTTTGACAGTTAGGTTATTGTGGTTAGAGAACTGCCTTCGTATTGTTTAAATATTATACGTATTGCGGATCAAAGTTATGTTTATCTCCAGAAACACTTATTACTAATAGTAAAACTGTGCAGTTAAAGTTAAAATGTTGTACCAGAAACTAAAATACAGATCTTTCTACAAACTACATAGTGGAAAACAAAGCATTTTAAGCTAAAATTACATCTTGTCGTTTGTGCTCATAATAATAATTTGGCTGGAGTTCGCAACGTTATACTGCCGAAGTTAGTAATTGTAGAAGCATCCTGTTGATTATAGTTTACTTCTTTGATTACCAACTATGTAGTTAGTAGAAATTCACAGACGAAATTGGTAACATTTTCTTAAGAATTGTTTGCTCATAATTAGAAGTGCCAAAAGAGAAGCGTCAGCTTTCAGGTTCCCCTACAGACGAGGTTTTAATGATGGACAGAATATGGGGGGAGAGCGACTTTACACAATTACTCAGTTAGGCTATCATGGGCGGTGTGACAAAAGTTTGTCGTCATGACAAGACGAGATATTTGCCTTTAAAAACCTGCTTCCACACGAGATATTATTGGTATTGGTAAAGCGGGCGAGTTTCCGCAACTCCACGGCGATGCGCGTATTTTGCGTATGGGTGGGAATAGTTTTAATCCAGCCAACCCTACTCCTCGAGGAAGGCCAACAAACATATGATGTTGCTGGCGATCTCCCGGAGAGCACTCTGGTTACCGAAGTACTTGGCCCTGAAAATGGCTACCTCTGGGGAGTTCAGAAGCACGTGGGCCGCTGTTTCGTCCACCTCCATGCAATCTCTCTCGAGATAATACGACGATAAAATTATGTCGCGTCGCTCATGTTAGCCCGGCTCGTCGATCATGCAAAGTCAAAGTCAAAGTCAAAGTCAAAGATTTTTATTTCAACTGGGCCTTTGCAGGCACTTTCAAAACGTCGTGATTCTAGGCGCACATGCGATCGTTTGTGTCACTCTTGTGGTCTTCTACTTAATACGCTGTCTAAATCATAATATGCAACAGACGTATTGGCCAATGGTAGTTAGTAACAAAATTGCAGATTGTAATTCTGAAAATCCAACTATCTATCGCTCCAAATCTTTGCCGTTCAAAACCTTAAAAAAATTGGTCATTTCATCCCAAGTTTAAACTATCACAAGAAAGTATACGCCACGAAGCAAATAGTCGCTAATAAAATATGAGAACAACAACATTGAGTGGACGAAACGAAGGGATCTGCTGAAGCGTAATGAAATTTTCTTAAGCTGCTGACGTCAGCACACATGAGATAGCAATAAGCTTATGTTTCTAGTGTCAACACTTTGTTGCAATGTAATGCATATTTTACGAGCTCAGTTAGAGCAACTGTATGCATTTCGTTTTTGTTAGTGTACGTGTTTATGAAGAATGTATGTTTTCGTTTGTTTTGAGAGATGGTTATAGAGATTTGATGACGTTGGACAATTTCTAGCTTAGTTAGTCATTGTTTACATTTTCTTTTTAGTAAATCATACAATATATTTTTATGGGAGACAGCTTTTTTACCAGCCATATTTGGTGCTTCTTTTTACAACACGATCAATATAGGGTAAAAATTTAAAGGACTTCTATTAATTGTGTTCGCTATTTCTCGCTCGTCTGCATTTTATACCGGGTTAATCCGAGAGGGTATAAGAACTCAGAAAGGGAGGGGCGGGAGTGGTCTATTGTACTCATCGTTATGAACACTTTTTACAAAGCGACTAATCCTGAAATCTTAAAAAAAAAGCTGCACTGTTTATGGAACAGCTGTAATTTTTCCCCATTTCAGTGTTAGTGTTTCTTTTGCCACTAGTAGAAGTTATGATTAAAATAACCCCACCTTATACCCTTTCCGACTACCTTGTATACTCCATGGCTAAAAAGCGAATAGCAGAACACTTATTACGTATCATGCCAAATATGTCTAGTCATGAAGTTATGAAGAATAGAATAGAATAAAATAATCTTCTCGTCATCATCTTCTTCTTTGTAATTAGGATGAAATCACATAAGTATTTATTATTTAAAAATATTATGGTAAATATACTAGTTTAAAAAAAAAACTATAGAACACGCTTTAGTCATCCAAACTGAACGTGTATGCAAAATTTCAGCTCAATCGGAAACCGGGAAGTGGGTCAAATTTAACTTACAAGATTTTCTTACATAGTTAGTTACAGGTGAAGCTAATAAAAGCGTGTTAAAAAGAAACAAATGCGTCAACTGCCTAAATTACTTACGTTAATTATATTCAAGCACAGAATTTTAAAACTAACACCAACTTAAGTATGCCTGGTGTACAAGAACGAATAATCTACACTATATCTCACTCCTTCACATTAATTCTAGTCTTTTTATAAAACAAAGTAAACCTATAACCTAGAACAATAGCATTCAAAATCACAGTGCAAAACAGGGGAATAGCAGCAGCATCAAAAACTTGAAACTCAATTATAGAGATGAGCCAGTGAGGTGCACCTACTCTTTGTACGAGCAGCAACGAAACGTGGCAAGTCATAAGGACCGGCGCAGACTAGACATTCTCAGACAGTCGGAGAGACGAGATTTTCGCGTCGTCTTCAAAGTAAATAATGATACAGTCGATCTTCTTGTTGAAACGTAACTAAAATATTTTGCAATAGTAAATAAAGTTGCAGTAATAATTTATTAAAGAAAGGATTGATAGATAACAGGAGATATTTTGATCCACGAACAATTTTGATTTTTATGTTCTTTAGCACCATACAGGATATTTTTTTTATGTTGTGCGTATTATCTGTAGAGTGATACAGTCTCTGTTCCTAAATGCAACCGCAGTATTGGGATACACTTTAAAACAAAACGAAAATTTGACTCAGTATGGGGGACACGCATAATTTATTAATGCAAGCCATACAAAATCAATTTTTTATTTTGTTTTGGAGTGAATTTTAGTACTGCGGTTGCATTTGGGAACGGACACTGAATCACTGTGCAAATGTGCACTACATAAAAAAATATTCTGTATACTTTATATTAGAGAACAAAAAACGGTGCTGCGTATTCTCTTTGAATTGGTCCGTTTCTCCTGCACCCACGGGAATGGAAGTGGCATAGAAAACAACAGCCGCCCAGTGGTCTTTCCCATGCCAAATACTGCATGTCAGACTATAGTAACAGTGCACCAGTGAGATGCTATAAAACATACGTACAATAACTCTTCTACTAAGAAATATTCAATAAATTTATGTAAGGCTTATTATACTACTAGTGGTCGCCCAGTGGTCGAAATTCGACCATAATTTTAGCTTCCTGCACTTCTTCTCCATATAACCTTTAACTATGCCAAATCTCACATTTCTCCGTGCGCGCAATATGCTTAAAAAGGGGTACAAAGTTTTCTCTTCCCGTATTAATATATAGAAGATATTAGCCGTAGAACCGATGACCGTTGGGGTAGATGTGTTCTTGAGCGGAGACCGCGAATTAGCAAACGTAGAATAAGGCACCCTCAGGCTAGGTGGAGCAACGATCTTTGTGGCTGGTAACAGCTGCGTGAAAGTAGCGTTGGGTTGATATAGATGGCGTGTGATTGGAGAGGTCCAGCAGTGGACTACTGATGATGAAGAAGGGTATACGTCAAAAAATTATGTTTATACTGACGTTATTTATGAAATAACTTTAGTCAGTCGCCAGTGCGTGCTTCGCCTAACTGTGCTCCGGATGAGAACAAGTTATAGAATGGAACACAGCTCCAGGCATTTGTTTTTGGATATTTTAGGCGAGAGAACGAAGTAGGAAAGTTTATGTAGTTATCGCTTTGTTATGGACCCCTTAGTATGGGATTTTATGAGCCGTGGTAGTTAATTTTTCTGTATCAACGTGGGATAAAAGGATACCTACCTACTCTGTAGTCGTTTTGGGGCATTTAGTCACAGATTTAGTGAAATTGGATTGGAACGCAGGCAAATACGTAGAAGGCCGTATGTTTGACATTTTTGTGCACTAGACTGTTCTTAGAAGGAGTAGTACCTACTCTAAATCGAATATCTAAACATTAAGCGAGCGCCGCAATAGCAGCTCATTCTAACGTTAAGCAGTGCAGCTTTCAAATTAACTGCGCACTTAGGTATCAGTCCTCTTAATTAATATGTGCTCAGCGTAGTGCCAGCCCATTGATTAGACGGTACGTTTTCAATGGACTATCAATGCAATTCAATGGTTTCAATAAACGATATTTATGAAAAAACAAATTAAAATAGGAAGAAAATGTTTTTATTTTTATGACGCACGCAACTTAATTAAAACCTTACACCAAGACCACTTAATACTTAAATCTGAAATCATTGCTCTGCTAAACAATACATAATTAAATTAATTAAACGGCAACACCGAGTTACCTACATTTACTTATATTTTTTTATATTTAGGTATATGACCTTCCTATATTTCGAGAAAGTCGGTAACATAATCAGTTTTTTTTATCGAAAGCTAGTTTAATCGGGTATCACCTTAGCTATGGTTCTGCCGTTCAAAAGTTACAGTTTTTTTCTAGTTGGAGTCGGGGGTTTTTGACGGTTAGGTTATGTCACGAGCTATCACATGGGAATTTCTGATGCCGTTGTGGAAAGATTAGCCAGTCGATGTTATAACTTATTAATATACATTTCCAACGCTCTGTTGGCGCAGTTTACAGAGATGGGAGCATCGCTGGGAGAAGTGTGCAGATTTACAAGAAGACTATGTTGAAAATAAAAAAACTGAAAACATGTCTTTTATCTTTGTTAGGTCGGAAACTTTCAGACCACCCACGTATACTATCGAGATTGACTGCCCAGGGGAGCAATTTCCTTGCCTACCTACGAGTGGGAAATGCAATGGCGGGCCTATATGAGATTGACATTAACATACAATAATATGAGAAAACTAATTAACTGGAATAAATTACCTACTTATTAAAAAAATCTATATTGCACTAAATATGTACAACTTGCGTTAATTGTATTTGGTGAATGATGAATCATATGATATTGCATGTTAATTATATTTCCGCCATTAAATACACATGAAATCATTAATTTGTTTAAACGTTACATCATTTTCATTGGGTATGAAAAATTATAATTATTGAATTATGATTTTATTATTTGCCAAGTTGGTTTATTACTGAAAAATTAATTGCGAATCGACGGATTGGCAACCATGACAGTGTTATTGTGTGAGAATTTAATAATTCGTCGTAAATATATATATTATCCTACGGGCATTTTTATTTTATTATATTCTGACCAAATTGTTTTATTTTCGATTTGAATAGATATTGGATCTGTTTAGTCAACTCTTTAATTTAAAAATCCACAATTTTATTTGTTGTAATAAGTCGCGAAAATGTAAAAATATTAAATTATTAAAATCTTTTCAGTTTCACGTCTCTTGATATTGAAGTTTTATTGAAAATGTTATGATATATTTTTGTTCACACAAAACATTTTTTATTTATCAAAACATGAATTATGAAAACATTATATTTTTGTAAATACAAAAGCAAATATTATCAGAACACGAGATGTCTGACATTTAAAAAGTTAGAGCGTACTTTGCAGGATACGTCAATTTGGACAAATCATTCCCAAGCATAGAGATAATATATAGTATTGTACTATTTCTATGTTCCCAAGCAATGCAACAGAAGTCAAAAATGGCACCACTTGCCATAATGAAAAATAGAATAGAAAGTCTTTTTTAAATCAATTAAGGTTACATTCACTCCGACCCCAAGCTCCTGTTTTATTTAAATAGGTACTTTCGCTTAAGTATGAGTTTGTTACTTACCTAATATTCCGTTAGTATCCGTCGATACTGACTGCACTTGCGATCTCTCTGCCCTCTTTGCGTTCAGTGGCTAGGAAACCCCAATTATCCACTTAGTAAACTGCACGCAATTGTAACGCATAGGGCTTAAGGGGAAGCTGTATATTATCTGTAGATTTAACATGTACTTCGTAAAGCAATATGTACTATAGACCGACCGCATAACTATAGCGAGATAAAGATAAATTGTGCATTTTCGCATATTGTGCACAGCGAACGTTAAATATCTCGGGATTTATCTTGGAATAATTATCTTCGTGCGTACCGATACCCGCTCCCACCCACCTCTTGCCCCGCAGGCGATACGCCAGTTTTGTGGTCGGATTATAGCAGTAGGTTGAGTGTTAAAAATTAAAAGAAAAATTCGTCTTAATAAGTATTAAGGATTGTTATGTACTAGTGAACGAAGAGCTAATTTAAGCAAAACCATGCTTTGACAACGAATTAAACGTCTAGTGGGTCAATTGTAGTTCGGCCATTCACTCCGGAAACCACGTCACTGTAAAATTGTTCAGACAAAGAAACTGACTTAAGTACTCAATTATTTCCTAACACCCAAATTGCAGAACTCCCCAATTTAAGAAACATCAAATCTCTTGAGCTCTAAATCCAAAAGTCAGACTTTATCCTAGAGATTTGGACAAGGCAGTTATGGTAACCAATTTGGCTCCCGTAATCCTTGAAACCAGTTCTGTCAACTGTACCGCGTTTTAAAATCGACGTGCACTAACAATCGGCTTCGGACGTCAGTGACATTGTACGTTGGAGATGTAGGTCCTAGTTAGGGCTCTGATGTGGATTCGGACCAATGAAGACTTAGCTTAATCTAGGGATTTACTTGCCGGAAGCAGTGAGAATTTAGGCTTGTTAACTTTATTGGAAGATTCCATGTTTTTTTGTGGATTTTTATGTCATCTTTTTACTCGGTGAAAACAAATTAGTTTCCCGGCGAATTATGTATGTTTTTGTTACATTTCCCCGCAGTTGTCTCGTTCTCCGGCAAAGAATAGGTCAATGTCTTTATAATTGTGGGTGGGGGGGGGGGGGGGGAGACATCACGTGGTCTCATAAGTGACGATGTATTGTATAAATACCTGGACAAATTTTTAGACAGTGTTCCGTACATTTAACCAAACACTTAAAAAAACAAGTAATACAAGTGTTATTTTTATTTTATTTATAAAATAATAATGTTCATGCCTTTACTCTCATTTATTTAACTTAAAATTTTATTTATTATTTTATTTATGTATTCTGTTTAGGTTCAGATTATGAAGTTTTGTAGTTGGTAATTTAATATTATATTTTTTACGACTATGTTAGATTTATGTTAGTTAGTTTTGAAAATTGGTAAAATTCTTGTTACTTTGTTATTCATGTCTATTCCAAATATTATATTTGGCGAAATATGTGAAACAAATTATGTACTAAGGATCTGTTAAATATTCCATGTTTCATGCAAATAAAGTTTATTATTATTAAAGTCGCTTATTACGAAACCCAAAAAGAAAGATTGAAAGATTTGACAATTCTTAGACAAGCTTACCTTTATGAACATTAAAAAAAACTGTCGTTTATACACTTAATACTATATAGGTATAAAAGTCTTAGCACTGACCTAATACATTAAACTTAGCATGATTACCACAGTTAGAGAGGAGACAAAAACAAATATAATCTGTTTAATAAATCTGTTCTTAATTAGAAACCCCTCGACTTGACAAGAGATCGCAATCAACCAAAATTCTTATCAAAACACGTTACTAAACTTCGGGCAGGTAAGACAACTCTAATTCCTGTGCCACATAAACTTTGGTCCAACACTAAATTCAATGTACCGAGTGGACACTAGCGGACCTAAGTTTCCGGACTACACCATTTCCCTGTGGACCAGGAGTAAACATTGGATCGAGTTATTATTATGCTGTTCCTGTACTAACAACGGATTGTTGGTCTTGTACATTTCTTGGGATTAGATGTTTCGTGCTGTTTTCTTTGGTTTATTTAATTTTATTCGGGAAACAAAAATATGTTGTTGATGGCTATCAGAGAAGAGCCAGACCAAAGAAAAGATGAATGGACTGTGTGTAATGGCGCATCCACACATGCCGCCGGCTTATGCCGCCGGGTTCACTCAGATGACTGACAGACTCGTGTATATATAATTTTTTCGTCACCGATCGGTCATCTGAGTGAACCCGGCGGCATAAGCCGGCGGCATGTGTGGATGCGCCATAACATGACATGAATGTGAAGGAAGTGAATCTGGAAATGACGTCTGATAGAGATGAATGGAAGAAAAAGACATATTGCGCCGACCACAAATAATATGGGATAAGGGCAGGAGAATGATGATGGGAAACAAAAAGATACAATCACAAACATAAATATTTAAGAAAAACATTATCCAAAAACAGCTTATACTCTTTTTGAAACTAGTAGAAGAACATTCTTGTTCATCGTTATTCGTATTCACGTCAACACCTTTGCAATTTCTTGTGCAATTACACTGTCGTATGCTGAGCTTGGAGACAAGATTTTTTTATTTCTTTTTTTTAAAACATTGCCCCTCACTAGGGTTTCTCCTGTATCGAGGGTACAGTTTACAAACATACATGTCACATGCACACATAACCAGACCCGAAACAACTATCTGTAGATCATACAAATATTTGTTCCGTGCGGGGATGGAACCCAACCGTGTCGTCAAAAATTATGTCTTTGTGTTATTGACTCATCATCAGCTTCAGGAGTTTTACTAACCTTTGTTTCCAAAATGTGTCTTGTGCAGCTGACTTCTCAGCACTGCTCTCTATATACATATGTACTTTATGTATTTATTTTATTTTCTACACCAAAAATATACTTTTGAAAAACTACATTTATAAGGTATTCAAGTTTATTTTTAGAATCGTTTGTCCTATAACGCTTAAAGGATAACGACTAGATAAGCAATCATGGCACGTGACTAATCTAGAATTTTACGGCTTTATCAATAAACATTGCAATTGTATTTAGCGGTTATTCAAATCCGTTTATGTACTAGAATTTAAATTGATAATTTTATTTTGTATTTTTTTATTTTTGTTTTGTATGTTTTTTATATTTTTATGTGTAGTGTAGTGTAGTTTATTTCTAGTTCTCTAACATACATATTAGGGTTTTGATGTAATATTGTAAGTTTATTTATATTATTGTTAAATAAATGAAGATTTTTTTTGCCTTCCCTAATAGATAGTTACTTATTTCCCACCATATCTAAACAGAAAAAATCACGCATTTTACTCTATTACCTTACGAATGGGATGGCACGAGAAAAAAACAATAACACAAGGGCAAAATGACATTGATAAGCGATCGGGATCGAAGTCCGGAAACTAGGACCATTCTCTAAATTGCTCCGATACGGATTCGGTTTCAACTGTTCACTGGTGATTTCCCGTCAGTGTTATTGTCTCAGTAGAAACGGCTATTGCAAAGTGATATTGTATTTATTTATGTATTAGTGATTTCGTTTTATTGGACTGTAGAATTAATCGTATTTTTTGAGGACCGTTTATCAGAATCTTGTAGTTTAATTGTGGATTCTATCAGTTAAATGTTGTAGTTTAATGTTTTTCTTTTACGTTTTCGATACTTAAATATTATTGATTTCTTGCTTTCTCTTTTTTTCTATTTCTTTTGTAAGTGTATTAGCTTTCTTTACTATACAAGATCTTATCTTTCTAGTCCTGATCCCTTTAAGGGGTACAAACACTGAAAATGAAAATAACTGCTTTTCGATACATTTAGTCGATTAGGTAATATTTAAATATTTTTTTAGGGAACAGCTGATAGATTTTCGGGATTTCATGGTTGATCCCAAGTTGTTCATAATCATGAGTAGAGTAGGAAATCCCGAAAAGGGATCGGGACTAGAAAGGTGGTACCTTGTATTCTTTCTTTTATTATTTTTATAGTTAAGAAAGTTGGTGTTAAGTTAATTTATCAAAAACATTTTGTATATCGCTAATGAAGTAAAAGGTCTTCCATTTGCCAATTATTCTGTGCGAAACACTGTTTAATATCTTAGTTTAACATAATTTTTTCTGGCAAAAATATTGCTTCGTCTGAAAAACTCAAACCTCCGTTATAATTTAATTAGTCGGTTTGATATAATTAAACGAGGAAAGCGTCTTATCATGGATCAGCGTTTATTAGTAAGATAGTCTTACGAAAGAATAATTTTCTGTCGACTTAGAATCTTTACTGTGGAAAAAAGGCCTACTTTGGAATTTATAAGAAGCGCCCAAATTGTTTTTTAAATTCTCGGAATTCTGGTTTCTATGAAAAATTACATTACAGCAATTTAGTAATGGGACAGCCATATTAGCCGAAGAACCGATAACCGTTGAGGTACATTTCTTGGAACCGTGTACTTAGAATCACGACGTTTTGAAAGTGCCTGCAAAGGCCCAATTGAAATAAAAAACTTTGACTTTGAGTGGAGAGCGCGAATCGGCAACCATAGGATAAGCCCCCAGACTAGCTGGAGCGACGATCTTCACAGTATGGCTGGTAACAACTGGATGAGAGTAGCAGAGGATCGAGCCAGATGGCGTGTGATTGGGGAGGCCTATGTCCAGCAGTGGTGTCCAGGCTGATGATAATGAACATAAATATCCAACATTACTTTTTCCGTCACTTAAATTATTCACCATGTTATCTACAGGTCTCTATCTCGCGATCCTAACAACAGAAGTGAGGCTGTCGCACCACTGCGCCATTGCGCTCATCAAAATAAGAAGACCCAACCCGAGCTTTTTAAAAAGGTTTCACACCTAAATCACAATGCAAATGATAACTGGACCGCAGTAAAACACTGTTCGCGCCCAAAAGTCTGGCAGTCCCTTGTCAAAACCACTAACATTTGGTGATATATTGTGAGCCAACCAACCAGTAACGTTGACCTCTCGTAAATCTACAGAAGTGGTGAAATTAGGGTGGTGAAGGGATCACGATTAATTGGGTGAAAAGGGTGTCCTGCCCTTAAGAGCGACATAAACGCGGTGTGAACAGTGACAAAGAATACATGCGAATTGTCGTATGTAAGTAGTTAGTGTGGTCGAATTATCATTCAACCAAAAAATATTTTGATAAGTAATGGCCAAGTTTGGTAGCCGTAAAAAGAAGTGTAGTTTTGAAAGAAACTTAGCTGCTTTGCATTTCACTGTAGATACATCACAAATAGGACTAGGTGTGCCATATTAGGCAAATAATATAGGTAGGTACTATATATTTGTAGGTAATTTTAAATGGACAAAGGTCGGAAAGAGCATCCACAAAAACGATGCTTAAGTACGACCAGTATATCCTGCGGGCAATCTGCCTCGCTACGATAATTGCTGACCGGCTAATGTTTTCTTTATGCCATGAGCTATTCTCATTTTAAAACTCAAAAGAACTACAAAGGCAAATACACAACAGGCACACACTTGAGGATTTATTTCCATTTTCAAAATAATTACATACCAATATGAAATATCTACTATAAAAGTTTATGTAGGTATTGATAATGATTAAAATAATAATAATTTATTGGCATAAAATGTGGTGCAAAACAGGTATCTATTATAATAATACGTGAAGGGAAAGCTTTGTACCCCTTTTTAAGCATATATCGCGCACGGAGCAGTATGAGATTTCGCATTGTTCAAGTTTATATGGAGAAAGAGTGCAGAAAGCTAAAATATATTTATAATAGGTATTACGGTCAAATTGCGACCACTAGGCGAACTCTAGTATACTTTAAAGAGCAAGATGCATTCCGCAATACTATAAAAGCATCCAAATCTTTTAGTTTCAAGTCAATGGCGCAATTGTTTATCTTCTTCTCTACAAAGTTCCTGTGTTCGACAAGATCCAACATTTTTGATCATATCATAATTATCTTAGTTTTAAGCGTACCGCTTAAGTATACATTGTGGTATACAAATAAAGTATTGAGTATTAAGTTGGCACACGCGACTATACATCGGGTATTAACCTAAGATCTAACCTAAAAGAGTATTTTTGGAGACAAACCTGTCTAGTGTCTATTGAATTGTATCAGCAACCTTTGTAGGATTACGCACTTTTGTTAACAAAAGGTATACGCATTTTTTGCTCTCATTGTAAGACAATATGAAGAGCTATTTATAAAAATGTAAAAATGTTTTTTCAATGATGTTTAAGATACCTTTGCCACTGTTCTAGTTAAAAGGGTTCCGATTGATTGGGCCCAATCGATCAGGTCAGCATGGTCTCTGTCTAGTTACATTTGGCCCTATCCGCCCTATTACACTACGCAATTAATCTGAGCCCGATGAACCGGCTAGTTCTTCTTCTGTCGAGTTGGCAAGAGCTACATATGGAAATCGCTCATGCTGCAGTTGAATGATCAGCCAGTCAGCGATGGGGGTATCGAGGCTGACTGCCCAGGGTGCGCCAGACGATCTGGTGTTTCGTCATTCGGGGATAATAAATAAGCCCTTAAGAGTTTCTTGGTGCTGCCGTTTTATCTGATTATGAAATTGTATTTATTTCAATACCATTGTCTCTCTGTTTCAATGGGTGACGTAAGATGCGACCAAGGGACTAGGTCAGTAATAGCTCAGTGGCTTCTAGATCAGTCTACTTTGCTAACTACTTTTTAGTTTCTTGAAGTCGGTTTTTACTTTTTTAAGTTTATTTTATTTTTCTATTTTGAGTGGCATAAACAATACATAAACATGAAATTACAGCAATCGCGAGTGATGTACTGTTATTCATTCAAGAGTTGCATTAAATATCTCTGAAGGTCTTCATCAGATCTTCACCAAATTTAAGTAGGACCACCTCGGAAATCGGTTCACAATTGGCGAAAATATTGATGAACATACACAAAAAAAAAATACAGACGAACATAGAACCTCCTCCTTTTTTGAAGTGTGTTAAAAATAAGAGATAAGTCACCAGTTGTGCTGATCCTGCAGTTAACCAACACTGAAGGTTAGGACATAGTAAATTGAAGGTGGCGGCAGTGGCAGGTCAACGGCCGTCCGTCACCCACTGTTATCAATAGTCATGTACCTCGCTCCTGTTCCCAACGTATCGAGTTGGCGCGTAATCGATAAACTTACAGCGACTTTTAGAGCCAAATATTTGGATTTTTAAATCTGATCAAGGCGAAAGTGACTAGGAGTTATTTATTGAGCTTGCCAGATCATCATTTACCATCAGATCAGGTGCTGCTAAACGCATTCAAATTAATAATAAAAATCTGCTTTTCCAGAAATAAGGCACATAGTATAACAATGATATGATGATGATGGTATGATAGCATAAGAAGAAGGCACCTAATGTCAGTCATGTAGCGTCCTACTCCAAATATCTATTTTCCATAGTCGTGACCACTAAAGAGTTTTCTCCGGATTTTGTAAACCCGTTTCATGACAACTTTGGATGTAGAGCTTTTGTATCTAATCAATTCTTAAACCCTCTACATCCAATCTGCAAAGCACTGGAATCTGGACTTATCTGGATATTTCTGGTTTATTTATTTCAATCATCAATGGTCATTTATAAGACAATACATTATAACAATACAATATAAATCTACAAACTGTAGCGGATTGGGTACAAAATTGAAATGTCACTAGCAATGACGCCGTACATCGATCTTATATCTGACACTATAGCTTAATGGCTTGTGAAGAGCTGATGTAATAGTCACCTTCTCATGTGAAAACGATAAAGACATCCAACCCATAACTTCGAAGTACAAAGTGTCGCTCACCTCTTCTGTCCAGAGCCCCTCGTCCGGTCGTCACTCAGTGGAAACGTTCCATTACGTCGCAAGCACGCATTGCACCAGCTATTCTTCTATAAGTACCTCGGATTATGACCGGAATTGCCTCTTGAGAATCCACTTGTCCCGCACTCGGGTACTTTCACAACTTTATAGGTAGTTCCAGAATTTTGTATGATGGAACTTTTTGTTTAGTAGAGTATTGTTAATGTTGAATGTTGGGAGTTTTGTGTTTCATGCACTGACTTATATTATATAAGTTCAATATATCTGTAGTTAAAAAAAAAATCATGATGACCCAATTGTCGATATTTTGCGGATTCGATTTCTGAATTGAGACATTATTATGTCAGGAGTACAGATGATGCGTTGTTAGAGACAGCAATTGATGAATAATACGAGGATCAGTAACAGGATGTTTCTTGCCTAGAGAGATTTTCAGCACATAACCAAAAAGTAATCATCAAAAGTTATAGCGATAAGGGAAATTAATAGTTTTTTACTTAGCACACAAAAATTCATCACTTTATCGTTTAATAAAATTGAGAAGAACCTAAGTATACAACGGTTAGCTAATAAAACCTGATTTTTACTCCCCCTAATGATATCCATCGAAAATTTAAGTGCTAGGCACTCGACGGTGTAGCAACTTCCGTCTTGATCTATCTATCCAGTGCAAATACTTATTTTAATGTTTTACATCTTTCTACATTTGCTTTACCTAATAAAGAAAGAAAGAAAATGTTTTTATTTTTACGCCCAGTATGACGCACGAAACTTAACTAAAACCTTACACCAAGACCACATAACACTAAATCATAAATCATTGTTTTAATGATATACTTATACTTATTCCTTTTTTCCAGAATGTGGCTAATGGGCGCGGTATGCGTGCTGTGCGCGTTTAGTGCCATTGATGCGCAGTGGAGATGTCCAGGCTTGTCTGCCCGACCGGCTGCAGAATGCTCCTGCGACCTGCCTCATACGCTGCGCTGTGCAGGCGATCATACTGCATTACAGGTACTGGATATACATCAGTGGCGAAGAGTCTATATAACACGATTCCCATCGGCTTCCCTTTACGTGGCCATTAGCAATAGGTATCAGTACCATATATAGTGTATTGATAAATATCTAAAGGCAGGTAAGTTGCTACATGAGTACAAGCCATGTGGCACGCCTGGCCAAGCTATTTTTTGGACGGGTATATATAATAGGGATAGATCTCCCATATATAGTCTATATACTCCAGCCAAATCTAAGTATATATAACCCAACTGTAAAAAACCTCCGACTCCAAGAAGAAAAAGAGCTGTAACTTTTGAATTAATCTTAATCTTAACTATGTTTCATGAAAATCTGTGATTTTCATGAAACATAGTTAAGAACCGTTAACATTTTGGGACTACAATACCACAGACAGACACACCCCCACACACTACAAACTTATAACATCCCTCTATTTTGTCAGAGGTAAAAATAAGCCTTCAGGGCAAAATGATAACTGTCCTATACATATAGAGGCCCAACTTTTTATTTGCAAAGGTCTTGTCGGCATTTGTTTGAATTTTCCAAATTCGTTTGAAGCCCTATTTTGGAGTGTTTAAATAATGGTTGAGCAAAATTCTGGGGATATTTGTCTTTACGCTCTTTTTCTTATTGGGGTCCAGCAGGTATGGACACAGTCAATATTGGTATTCATTTTAAATTTTGTAAAACGAATGAATTTCAGCGACTGTGCTTTTCCTCCTACTCAAATTCTAAAAAAGTTTGCCGTATCGGGTTAATACAAAAAAAGCGGTTGTGTTTCTTCTTGTGGCATCAAGAGGATCCAGCGAAGTTAATATAGGATAAACGTAATGCAGTAAGCGTAAAGTGCATTATTAATTATAGTAGTGGTCGCCTTATGGTCGAAATTCGACCGTAATTTTAGCTTTCTGCACTTCTTCTCCATATCAACTTTAACTATGCCAAATCTCACACTCCTCCGTGCGCGCAATATGCTTAAAAAGAGGTACCTACAAAGTTTTCTCTTCACGTATTAATGTATATGTACCTATAGATAAAGATTGTGGTGGTCAACCCTTGTCTAGGAAGGAATTCTCGTTTCCTGCGAGATCATCTCGGAATGAAGTTTGCACTTCAAGCGCTTTTTCGACTATATAATTATGAAGGTTCGAATTCAAAAAAGTCTCGAACGGTACCGATCAGCCGAAGCAATTCGAGTGGCCTTTCTTCGAGAAATGTCAGGCTCGACTTTTCCAGATCTTAAACAACTCGAGAAAAGTTCTCGAATTCGAGACTACATTGAATGCACGAGAATTGCGAATTGAATTGATTGCTGCATTGCGATGTCTAGGTTTCCTTAAATATTGCAAATGGTCCTTAGTGTATTTTCTTGACGATGCTTCCATCAACCCTCGCTAAGATTTCTCCTGCATCGAGAGTAAAGTTTATACCTAGGCCCGAAACCATTATCTGTAGATCATACAAATATATGTACCGTGTGGGAATCGAACTCTAGTACAGAAAGCTAATCGCTTAGCCACTATGCCGACCGTGCCATTACAGTCTTAAAAACGAAACCCTTTCTCACTACAAAAACGTACTTTTCGATGTATTTGAAGCTATGAATGACGATTTGGGAAAATACCCCCGACTCCAACTAGAAAGTACTTTTGAACGGCTGAACAGATTTTCATGAAACATAGCTCAGATATACCCGATTAAACTAGCTTTCGATTAAACAAACTGCATTGAAATCGGTCCGTTTTGGAGCTATAATGCCACAGACAGATACACAGATACACACTACAAACTTGTAACATCCCTCTGTTTTGTCGGACGTTAAAAATAAGGTAATATAACAACAAAAAGCCGTCTTCTAACGTTTTTCTTCCATATCACCCTCATTTCTTCATAATCGGTCAAAGGCACTTAGCCTCTCCAGTAAGACGTTTATTGACGTGAAGATCTCGAAGGTTGATCATGGACCCTTCTCAAAGTTTGGCCGATTCACGTACCTGCCAATCGATAGGCTTTTGTTTACTGAACGCCTCTCTACAAGTGAATTGTGGATGGTGTTAACACTTTACTAAGCTATCTCGATAGTGAGACGAATAAACATCGAAAGGGTAATGGATAATTTTATATTGAAATAGTTGTCTGATAATCATATAATAGCCGTTGAATAAGGCGTCGTTTTGTTGTTGAAATAATTCCTTCCTAAAATTACTTCACTTTGGAAGTCGTGTAGCGACATCTAGCATTACAATAAAAAACTACAAAGCAACGTAGTAAACTACATTGGGCGTAGACAATACGAATTACCAATCTGATTACGAAGCCTAAATCATGCAAGTAAAATGATAGTCGTATCTAACACACACAACTGTCCGACATCAATCGTGGGACTTCGGCACGCCAAGAAATATCACCTCACACGATGATGTGCATCGTCGATCCGATCCCACGTGTATCCAACAAATCCTAGCATACTATCAACTTCTGAACAAGTTTCACTCCCAAAAGGAAGAAATGCCAAGAATCATCATTGAACTTTCCAGCGTGCTGACTGAAGCTGGACAAGTTTGGTGACCACCAAGCTAGCCCACTCGCATCAATGATGACTCTAGCTTAGACTATTTGGACCGGCGAGTTGAATAGATATCTAAAGGTTGTCAAAACATAGTTGTACAACATAGCATCACGCCTTATCCGAAAGGTTGAGTAGGCCAGAGCAGTAGGTACACAAAATTATGCCGATGTATACAATTATGGTAAAATAAAATAAAACAACAACAATAACAACAACACACACACACAACAACAACAACACAACAATAACTACAATTATTATGGCAATTAAAGCCGATAATTTTACAATTCCATAATATACAGGATAGCTTTTTATGTAATGCGCATAATTTGTAGAGTGATTCAGTCTCTGTTCCTAAATGAAACCGCAGTATTGCGATACACTTTAAAACAAAACGAAAATTCGACTTAGTATGCGACACGCATAATTTACTACCGTAAGCATTACAAAATCAAATTTTTATTTTACATATTTTGGAGTGAATGGACACTGAATAAGTCTGAAAATTTTGCGCACTACATAAAAAATTATCCTGTTTAAGACAAATATGTCATGAGACAGTAGTAAGGGCCACTGAAAGGTATTGTTTCGGAATCAACGTCCGTCGGTTCTGTACAAATACGTTCACCAAAATACGAGCGCCCCAGCTTTTGCTCCATCGGATATTTAGACACGTTGCGGTCTCACCGACGATTGTAAGCAGGTTGGCTTAGTGTTGTTGGAACAGGATATGAGGGACTTGGAGTATGGGTAACAGTTTTATGGATTTCATTGCTTTTACAAAGGCAGTCAGCAATTTTTTTTATGAAATTAGAGGCAAACAAACTGTCATCTATAAAACTTATCAGCCTTAGCAGGGAGTCAAGTATATTCCACTACAGTGTTTTCTTTGTATTTTGCGAACACTAGAAAAGGTTTAGCCAACTGCATATCACTTGCTATGCTATCAAAGAAAATAAAAAAACGTCTTTTCTGCCTGTTCTTTAACTTCTTTGTCCGTTTTAACATTCAGTTTTTCCTTTATCTGGTCTATGTAGTTCCTTCTAGATCATTCCAGATCTTCCTCTTCTGTAGCTATACCGATAAGAGTCAAACTCTATGATGATGAAAATATTACAACCCTTACCCCCAACGAAGATCTAACTTTATTAATTGCACGCTATATATCGCATCTCAGTGGCGTGAACAGACATTTCTTACAGGGTAGGCAAATACAACTTAGTGTTATATTGACAAGTTAAATGTTTGTGATTAACCACCTCACCATAAGACTAAGCCTGGGTTGGACCATCTTACTTTAACTGTAACAAACATTGGATCTTCAGTTAAAGTACCGGTTAAAGCAAAAAAAATATTGCACCATTGGACAATTGTTAGCTAACGTTATAATTTTAACTGTAACCGTTAACTCTGTAACTACTGTCAGACGCGTCGAATATATCTGAATATATCCCTATATAAAACGTCTTGTCACTTGTCAAACTTTTAACTTTAACTTTTACATTTTACATGACGGTGCAACAGTAGATAGTTAAATTCTATGGTCATTTTTAATGTTACTGTTAAAGTTACCCTCTCTTAAATTAACTGATATTACAGACATATTAACGTTTGTATTACTTAATACTTCATTTATTAGGGTAAGCAATGTCCTTTGGTTTTTGATGTAGTGCACGCCACTGTCGCATTTCCCATACAGTGTCGAAGCTGACAGTATTCTGACATTTTCATCTATCACAGAAGCCTTGTACATATTGGTACATAACAGATTTGCTCTATAGCTTGTTCGACAATAGCTGAACATACCGTTCTCTCGTCTCGAAAGCGGCTTTCAGTAATCCTTTCCAAGTACCACACGACTCGAGTCAATACGTTTGCTGTTTGACATAATAGTTTCAGCCGATATAATATTTAAGTATTCAGATATTCCTATTGTGTTATAATACGCTCATTCTCTATGTCATATTCTCAGACTGTGTGGTATTCGGCACAGGCACGGTCAGATCTAGACCAAATTAAAATGGGACCACACAGCAAGCACCAGATAAAAAAAGAATCATCAAAATCGTTTCACGCAGTCAAAAGTTCTGAGGTAACAAACATAAAAAAACAAAAAAATACATACGTGTCGAATTGAGAACCTCCTCTTTTTTTTGAAGTCGGTTAAAAAGACATATCCGTTCTGAGAGGTGACTTTAAGAAACAGGTTGGTGATAGAAGAGGCGTAGGTTGATTACATAAGAAAATTGGAGCGGTCTGACTGGGGAAGTACCTACCTCCTAAATTTGCTTATGTTATGATACGTCAAAACATTCCTGCTCGGCTCACTGAGCTGCGATTAGGCACCCCTTTACCGCACGAACTAAAACATAACTTTTGGAATAACATCTACTTTAAATTCATTTAATTGGGTTTTCCATCCTTAGCCCCAAAATTAAGTAATTAATTCGATCATTAATTAATAGATTCTGTTCAAATAGTATTTAATTAAAACGCCTCGGCTTCCGGAATATCATTACAAGGGTCTTCTATTTTAAATAATTCTAGGGAAGAAATTTTCCTCGACACAAATCACTCGAATTTATTAATGTTTTATTGGTTATTTCCTGGGTCTTAAGGTCTGGTTGTTTTGATACGTTTAATTTGAAGGATTCCGGAGATCCAATTCTGGTATTCCGTATAATTTGAACGGAAATTAGAAGTAGCGCATATCTGCAGCCCATCAATAAGAACCCCTTTGGACCTAAACACCTTCTTAAGGCCGTCTCACATTGGTAGGATGATCTAAACACGCAGAGCTAAGCTAGTTCGGTCTGAACGGATATCAGTATAAATGGAACGAATTGTATAATTTTGTTGGAAAATAGTATCAGTGGGCCGAACACGAATGTTTTGACGTATAGTATCGTAAACGTAAGCAAATTTTGATTATAAAATATGATGAATCTAACAAACGCACTTTTTAATGAATATGTAAAAATATTGCATGTATTTCCAAAAAAATATCATGGATTATACGTGTATTTTTGGTTCTAAATTTGGTTACGTTTACGTTACTATAAGTCAAAACATTCGTGCTCGGCCCACGTGCAATGGAACATCTGCGGGTCTACCGCGTAACTAAAATTGTAATGAACATCGACGCTGGTATTAAACTTCAATACGATCGTGAGAGCCTAAAATTTGAGCTAACTTGTAAAAAAATTACCTATCATATAGTTGGGACTCCTATCTTCATGATCGGTAAAAAAAATACAAGTTAGCTCAAAGTTTAGGCTCTCACGATCGTATTGAAGTTTAATACCAGTGTCGATGTTCAATTCAATTTTAGTTACGCGGTAGAACCGCTGGTACTACATCAAAGAATCACACGGCATTCAAAACACAAAAAAATCTAATACATCTTTCCCTTTCAGATCATCGGTCGCCACCTTCGAGAGCAGAAGGCTCGGAACAAGAACACAGCGGTTTCACTCCTGGACTGCGCATTGCGAGGAGTTTCAATGCTGTCAGCAGCGTCAGTGTCAGAACTAGCTGGGGTTGGACTGCATGGGTTGGTGATATCCTCAGGAGACATCAGGAGAGTGCAGCAAGGAGCTTTCAATACTGTTTCCGCTACTTTGTTCGCTTTAGGTAAGAGTTATCCATATACATTTTATTTCAAGATAATGTTGTTTTGTTACCAGATTTCTCGACGATTCGTTTTGAAGCGAGGTATGGTGTTCCTTCATTGAAATGAGAGGAACCTCAGACCAGGCCAGGGAATATCACCTCGTCTGGTCGGTTTATGCATGGTGGCAATTTAAAGTTTTACCAATTATTATAAGTATTATTGTTTCGTTTGTCCATTCAAGTATATGTAGGTACTTAAGTTATTTCTTTCAAAACTTTTTATATTCTTTTATGTATATTTAACCAGAAAGGGTTGACAACTTATCCAATAAAATTGTTCTAACCCTCATGACAAGCCGGTTTAACGTGAGTGACTACCATTTGACCTTATCAACGAGGTCTCTATGTGCCTTAATTACCTTACATACGACACTCAAGGGAAAGACAAACTGTTAACCAGGTGTGATACGACAAGCCTTTTTAATTTATTTACAACCTGAGTCTCTGACACTATCTCTAGGGCTCGGTCAAACGAAGTGAAAAATTTCGTGCGCAGGCCGCGCGATTTCCGCGCCGTCGCCGTACTCTTAAGTTTATTATTGGCGAATCTGTACTCTATTTGCTAGACAATAACATTCAAATTCCTCGCATTCATCAAACGGCGCAGCGGCCGCGTTGCCACCGGGCTCACCGGACTCGCACTGTCAAAAAGTTATCAGATCTCATGTAGAGCCAAGCTTCTAACTCCACACGCCCTAACTCTACAAGGCCTAACTTCACAAACTCTACACCTTAGTCAAAATATGTGGCTTGGCCATTTCGCGCCCTTACACAGTTGAACACAATCATAGTTAGGTACCATTTTTCATAGACTTTAGCTTATGTAATTAAGGGTGGGTTGCACCAAAGGCTACGTTATTGTTACTGTCAAAGATAAGTTTAACAGTAACATTAACAATGACCATAGAATTTAACTATAAACTGTTGCACCGTCATGTAAAAGTTAAAGTTAAAATTTTGACAAGTGACAAGACGTTTTATATAGGTTATATTAGACGCGTCTGACAGTACTTCCAAATAGTTAACATTAACAATAACCAGCGAAGCATGGGCGGTTAGCGGTTACAGTTATAATAAATTATGACGTTAGCTAACAATTGTCAAATGAAGCAACAATTTTTTTGCTTAAACCGTACTTTAACTGAAGATTCGATGTTTGTTATAGTTATAGTTAAAGTAAGTTGGTGCAACCCAGGCTAATGGTTACTTTTTGACAACGGATCAAGCAACCCACCCCTAATTTAACAACACTGCTTTACATACGGAACTTCTTAAGTAACATGACCTGTGTAACTAGTATACTCCCACTGTTAGTTCAACACATTCGAACTAAGTCTCATAGTAACTCGGTGTTTCGTGTACCGTTTCCTAATTCCATTTGCAATCAAGATACATGGTTATCCCACACTATTCGTAGCTTGAAATGTTGCTGTTATTCTCAAAATAGATATCATCTTTATGGTTGCAATATTTTCTCTTTATCATCAGAATCTAAACACAACATGAACTTCCTCACAAGTATATTTTCTTCTAATTACATAATTTTGCGGCATTACCAGATTTCCCTGAGGAACGCCCCGACTTTAGTAATAGAGTGTAGGAAAGTTGGCGCGGTGTAGTTTCACCGATTTACTAATTTTCAATGTTTCGCTAATGTAACGAGGCGCTTTACCTTAATTAACATGTATTTATGTAAATAGATGCCGAAAATTGGGACAGGCATTTGTAATAAGGATGATCTTGATTTTAATAATTAATGTTTTCGGTTTATATTTTGTGGTCGGTTGGGTAAC
The DNA here is from genome assembly GCA_932294325.1 of Allophyes oxyacanthae. Classification (NCBI taxonomy): domain Eukaryota; kingdom Metazoa; phylum Arthropoda; class Insecta; order Lepidoptera; family Noctuidae; genus Allophyes; species Allophyes oxyacanthae. The sequence goes on along the minus strand of OW028633.1, from coordinate 5,659,823 downwards.
TGAAAATCATTTGCTTTAGATTTAAGAGAAATAGGTGCAAAAGGTAAAATTCACGCGATTGGGCTAGTATGGAATACTTTTTGCATTGAAGATGATCTTAATTATAATCATTAATGTTTTGTCTAAAATAATATAATAAACTAATAATATTATAAAGTGAAAAGATTTGATTTTTTGTATGTTTGTTTGTAATGGATAAACTCAAAAACTACAGGACCGATTTGAAAAATTCTTTCACTAGCAGAATGCTATATTATCACTGAATATAATGGCTATAATGGCCGAAACAGCTGGTGGAAGCTAGTGTTATAATATTGTGATGGAAGAATAGGTGCAAAAGGGTATTTTATAATTATTTTTTGGCAAGAGAAGGAAAAAGCTATTTGCTTAGAAAACTTGTTTATGAGACGATGAGACTGTAATTGTTGGGTGCTAGTGTCCAAATTGTATATAATTATTATTATCTCTACAATAGGTAATTGTTTTCCAAAAGGGTATAGAAGACCAAACGGCAGTTACTCCGTATAAAACAAGATTATGGTAGGATTTAAAAAAAAAAAAAACTTTGTTCCCCTAGTATTTGGGTCCGAAATTTTATTTCGAATGACACATGTTCGATTAAAGTTTGTTCGAATGAACGATTCATCGAATCCGGGTAGGTACAGTTTATTTACATAAATCTCATATGCACACACACAGACCCTCAACAAAATCTTTTGTATATCATACAAATATTTGTTCCATGCGGGGATCAAATCCGCGACACGAAACGCAGAAAGCCAATCGTTAGCCACTGCGCCAATATCATCGATTGAAGATGACCATAAATATGATAAATGCTAATCAAATTATGACTTTGTTTCTTAATTAAACTTTTATTTCAGGACTACCAAACAATCAGCTGCCAACTGTACCAACAGAGGCGTTAACGAGGCTATGGAACTTGGATCGTTTAGATTTGTCCAACAATAAGATTCATACCTTAGACTCTAATTCATTTAAGGTGAGTTTTCTATAATTTTGGTTGATATTATTATTTCTGGAGATAGTCGGCGAAGTTTGCGTCGATTGTTATCGAAAGGAAAACATCATCAAATAGTTTAAGTTTTAATTCGTCGTTATTGTTGTCTTTATTTTGTTTACTTATAGTTACTTAATCTCTTTAAAGCTATCCTATAAGAAAATATCAAGATCTCTGACTTGAATTACTAATTGATAATACAAGTTACCGAGAAATTATTTAGAAAGAAAGAAAGAACGAAGAAAGGAATACCATTTATTTTACACAAATTACGACAGAACAAAGTAAAAGGAAACAAATTAGCAAAAAAATAATGAAGAAAAAAATTACAATGACTAAATGAATAGTGTCTGTAGTTTTAGTTTATAATAACTTGACAAATGACATAAAATAAAATTTACTGTCAGCCATCTCTTTCTCTCATGTCGGTAGAGTCGGTACAAGCTATCACAATAATGATCGCCAATGTCATAGAGGAAAGATTAGCCCAGTCAGCATTCGTGGTATCGAAGTTGAGTACCCAGAGTGTCAGACGAACTAAGAACTCGTCACTTGTGGAGGTTTTTTGCAGAAAAAGAAGACGATCTTGATTGAGATGATGATAAGGATATAGAAACTATAGCTAACTTTTATTCACAGGGTATAAAAAATCTAACATACTTGGACATAAGTGACAACCAGCTAACAGATATATCGGCTGAAGCATTCAAGCCTTTGGTGAAGCTAAGCGTTCTGAGGCTAAGGGGGAATCTACTCAAAGTACCGGCTTTATTCCCGTTGAAGGTAAATTTAAATAATAATGAAGTTGGCAGGATAAAAAAGCTACAAAAAGAACGGAATAACTGAGCAACAGAAAAGAAATCAGACTCTGAAAATTAAAAGTCAAAGTTACTAATATTTTATGAAGTTTAATTCAGTACCCATCGTCGTACGATTGAAGACTGCAATAACTAACCTAGACTTATTCTAACTACATATAATGAAACTAAATCTGCGCACAATAGTACATGATAAATTGATAACAATATACCGATATATTGAGTTAGAAAAGTAATTATGATTAGGACTAATCGACAAAATGTATTAAGAAAGTGCTGATTACCTTTTTATCAACTTGCTCAAACATGTAAGGTATAATTTCGCCAAATGTTATTGGCGCACACCGTGGGACTAATATAGAACGCTTTATCCTAATTGAATTAGTTTTGTAATAGAAGGTATTAATCTCTTATTACCAATCAACTACAATTTTCTTACAAAAGCTCTTTTAGTTAAGAAAAATGAACGAAAAAAGTCATAACCAACTGTTATTTTTAGGGCTTATATTATTATTCTTACGGTATAAGACGTAAGTGAAATTGAAAGTCTGTGAGTTTATCTATAATTTTTATATTTCTATTTCGTTCACTTATTTAAATAAATCTACCGGCAAAAAGTTTTCTTACTTGATAAAAGCGTAGCTAATCAGGCACGAGCACGGCTTAGGTGCTAATGGGCATACTGAGTTCAAATCCTATCCTGGAAGCTCCATATTATAAATGGATATCCTTGAACTTTTCAGGTGAATTCACTTTTAGTTAGAGCGTAATTAGTTTCCTAGTTTAGTTTGACAACTATACAGAATAATTTGTAGCATGCATTACCTTTCCCTATTTGTATTCTCATAAAATAATTCCTGATATTATGCGAACGCAAAAAAAGTCAGTTTTATTTCATTTTAGTTAGGGATATGTATAACAAACGGCTAATACCCAACAATGGTACAGAAAAGGCCAAAAAAAATATAAATGTTAATTCTAATCAATTTTAGGAAGCCCACGTGTTAAAAGATCTAGATGTATCGAGCAACGCACTAGAAGGACCACTGGGCCCAACTACAGTGCCTCCATTGAGCTGTCTCACTACACTTCAGTTGTCTGATAACACGTTTGCAAGCATCCGACGAGGTGCACTGGCAGGTGAGATATATATAGGCTATAGGTATATTTGAAATCACGTAAGCTTGTATGAGATCATAATATTTGTATGATTCAGGGCTCAAGATGTTTTAATTCAGACTAAATCAATTAAGGGTTTTGAAAGATTCTCTCTCCTCACTTTTACTGCAGTAAGTAGAGCTATACTTAAAAAAACTTTCTTTGAAGTACATTCAACATCGATCGCTTCATTTAATACAAGAAATCTATCAATACTTTGTCTACGGAATGTTCATGATCAACTATCAAAATATCATCCAGATACAACAAATTTAAGAAGCTGTGTACTTATTTACTTAAACAAATACAATTCATTTCCAACTTAGTTTCCTATTTTTGCGTGTTACACCTATCGTAATACTTTCACACCAAAATCCTTTAAATTAACGAGCTCCGTGTTCGCAGGTCTCACGAACTTAACTCATTTGAACTTGCACAACAACCAGATAGATGTTCTTGAGGACTACGCGTTCAAACACATAGCAAACTTAACGCATCTGGACCTGTCTCACAATGAGATTGTTGCTGTATCAGGTAAGGGTTTTACTTCTTGCAACGTGGACGAGATAAGTGTTAGGTACTATAAATCAAGGTATTTAGTTAGGTGTAAAGACGACATGGCTTTGTAAATTTAATAGTAGAGATAATTTTTTGTAAACGATAATAAATAATAAATTAAGCAATTTTAAATACTCAAAAAAGCTTATTTTGTAGCTGAAATTCATTGTTATAAAGAGAGTGCTTTGGATTTGAAATATATGTGCAGATAAAAATTTGTAGCAACTTCACAGAAAATCTGAAATACTTCAATTACTTATTTAAGCCAGAAACAAACAAAACTCCTATAATTTAGCCTAAATCGTAAGAATTATTAAGTTTCCTCTCGATTAGTTAAGTTTAGCAGGGATAATGTCCATTTAAAGCTTTTAGTCAATTCAGTGACATTTTAATTTCCGCCAAAAAATCTCGAATCGCCTGGGACCGGAAATAAGGAGGAAAAGTATTTTCTTAACATTTACATAAGATTTGAGGAAACGATTGAGAAAGAAAATCTAAATAACTTTTGTACGACTGTTTTTATAAAGGTTTTATAAAAATTCTCAACGTAGAATTTTTTAGAAAATAGACGTTATAATAAATTTTATAGTAGACGGAATGATAATTTATTTTTATTCAAACACAATAATACTAAGTAACGAATACAAACAAACAAAGGTAATTAGGTAGATACGTAAATAGAAGTTCCATGAGGTTTTTCCTGATCAAATGAAAGATACATTTATGAGGGCAAGGAATAATTATTTTTAGTAGGTTCATATTATTATAATTAATTGGCCTAGCAACAATTGAGCATTTATCTTTTATTTTTAAGTGTTCAGTTTTTTTATTTACCTATTACTTCGATTTTGTACTCATTTTATCTTTAGCATACATTTACTTAGCATTCTTACATTACTGAATAGTCACTAAGTAATCTGTGTCTTTACTTAGTTTCGTATCTACAAACTCTATCAACTCTTTAATATTCCTAACCCAAACACAGTTTAACATTATCAACATCCACAGGTGCATCACTAGCCCAGTTGACAAATTTAGTCCACCTGGATCTTTCACACAATTTCCTCCGCTCCTTATCTGCTGAGCCTCTTAAATCTCTCCGGCAACTGACCGAGCTTCTACTCCACGATAACGACATATCGATGATAGATGACGGAGCTTTGGCGCTGCACAAGGACCTCGGCCGATTCACCATTGAAGGTAATGGAGGCGCGATGATACGCACTTTAGAGGGACATACGGTTGGGAAAGGTCACGTGCGGTTTTAATTAGTAAAACAAAATGGTGTGGATTTAGTGAGGGCTTATTATCAAATAACTATGTCAAATACTTTAGTTGTCATTCGTAAATATATGCGTTTTAAAACTTAGCTGCAATAATATTTTTAAGTTTGATCAAATTACTCTTCTAATTGCGGGACTAAGTTTTAATTTCATTTAAATTTACTCAGCGCCTTTTCCAGCTAAGTTTGTCTAATAATGTGTTTTTGGATGAATTAATATTCCAAGTGAGACTATTATTTGCCACATTAATATTTTGCTAAGGACTTAAATAAAACTTAATTACTCAATTGATTTACTTTTGTTCGGCCCACTGAGTTGTTAAAATAATAAATTAATTTTCGTATTTAGACGACGTGTTTGTCATCCACTCAGTCCGTGTGTACCATAGATATTTGTCGATACTCAACGTTTCAGCGAGGTGACGTCGAAGCCTCTTTGTTCACCCGTCGATATTCGCCTGTTATATTGTTGCATGACTTTTAACTATTCCTGCCTTTGTAGCTCCCTTTATGGGATTTTTGGAAGGAATAATCCAGGCCGCTGACACTTTTGTTGATGTAACTTCATTTTTCTCGCAATTTGGGGTTTTTGGGCGTAGATTAGGAAAGGAATAGAAGAGCCACAATTCATTTTCTTCGAGTGGTATTTTTATGATTATAATCTTTTCAAAATATCGACTGGCAACAAGATGTTTTATCGAACTTTAAATTTAAAAATTTACATTTGCAAATCACATTCGCATTTCTCTTTAAGTGTTAGAGCACTAATAGTTGAGTCAAAATCAGTATCAGAATTAAAGATATTGTTTTTACTAGAGCAACGCATTGTTTTACAACAACTCAAGTCATTACCTAAACTTGCAGGCATTCAGCTCAATGCCTGCTTTCCTTAAATTCTCTATCAGCAATAACAAAAGTTAAATTGCATGGAATCAAATCAGCAATTACTCATACTTTAAACTTCCTCTTTAACTTTACCCACGTTATTCGAGGTCGTAAAGATAAATTTTGCTCTCTTTTACAGATAATCCGCTTAATTGCGATTGCCTAATGGCCGGATTCGCAAGGTGGTTGAGAGAGGCAAAAAACCTGCCCCAAACTGATAAATCGGTTGCCGTGTGTGCTACACCACCTCATTTGGAAGGTGCACTGCTATCTAGATTGTCGAAAAACAAACTCTGCGATGATTTCGAACATACTGACTTAAAACAAAAAGATACGAACTACGATTTTAACAAAGTTTTAGCGAATGCGATTGTTAATGATTATAAGATTAATGTTGAAGATAATGATAGGGAGGTGTATGTTGATAAGCAAGAGGGTTTAGATGATGATATTTATGATGAAGAGTTAGAAGTTCCAGCTGAAGAGGATTTACCTATTTCTGAAGCTAAGGTGAGGAACGTATTGATTTTTATACATGATCGTTTCAAAGAATGTAATAATATATTATCAAATATTAAACATATCGTGTATTGGTGCTGATTTGAACGACTAGGAGCATAAATATTTCCTTGAATTTATTTAAATCACAAAATTAATATTGAATCGAATAAGTTTTATATCCACAATAACCGTATTAAGCGTGCCTTATTGGAATTTTCGCACGTTTGTCTATAATATTTATGAATCATCTAGCCAAAATATCAGGCGGCTAGTGATATTACTCAATAAGCATAATTATTCATTGTTGATTGCGTAGGATTTCAGCATAATCGTTAGTATTAGGTATTAGTCATCTAATAAGAGTTTTTTTAAATCGTGACCTAGCAACCGTAGTAGGTGGAAATTCCAAATTGTATTGCTTGAATAAATTATGAGCGAATTTACATTGTCACTAGATTTAATCTAATTTCCATGACTCATTCTAGTAGGTTAAAGATAAAGAACATCTGCCGATAAAGACCCTCCATTTTGTTATTGTTTAAATGTTTTATTAAGATATGAACCTTAAATATCTTCACCAAATCTAACAAAAAACTATCAGAAGAATAATAGATCAAACAATCTGCTATATTCACTTTGTAAAATCCCAGGATCGTAATCAGTAAAGAGAAACGTTAATGTATATTTACGTTCTCGGAATTTCTTTTCAAAGGATAATGAATGAATTATGTCTTTGCTTGTCTTTCTCTGTTTCTTTTTGAGGATTTCTAGTGGTACTGTTACTTTTGCTTTAAATTATACCTTTGCTATCGCACTTTCTCCAGGTGCGTCTTGTAGACGCTTGGCACGACGACGAAGAAGTACACCTCTCTTGGGTAGTTGAGCCTCTCTCCAGTCATCGGCATAGATGTACGGGAGTAACTGCGTCGAGAGCAGGAGGGCTGCCGAAGCACGTAGCTTGTCATAGAGCAGTTCCTGCCAATGTAGTGCTGAGAGGATTGAAGATTGATCCTGTTGATCAGTATTCGTAAGTAATATAATTATGTAGTTATTTAATAACTAGTAAATTTAATGTCACTCCATGAAAGTTTAATGGTATCTATGGGGAATAATCTATTTATTGTTATGGGTTAGGAATGTTGTATACCTAGTTACAATTACTTGTAGTCCAAGAAGAAGCCTTATATTATGTACGATGTTAACACGCGAGGCAGCTAAATTAATCTCTGGTTGCAAGGTGGTACAAGATGATAGTACATCTAATACTTACGGCAACGGCATAGGCATACGGCATATTGCTTCCCCTCGTCTGCTAGAAAATATATCATAAGAAGAAAGAGTGACTATTTTGTGCCGATTAAACATGACATTTAATAGACTTGATGTGAAGTATGAAATATGAGTAATTTCCAAATCTCTAAGGTTCCATGTTCATCGATAGTATAACAGATATTTAAATTGAAAATGGCCGATTACCGATACCTATATAAAAGTTCATGTTAAAAAGCTGTTTTCTGTTAGCCGTCTGTAATTCTGTGGGTGAACTTGAGCCTAAGTCAATGAAAATTTTAAGAGGAAGAGATAGTAACAAAAATAATAATTTAACTAGACTATGATCATTCTTATTCCACTAAATCTTTCGCGCAAGGAAGAAACCTCAATAAATAAGAGCAAACCACAACTCAAAGAAATAATAAACGAACTAATTAGAGCAACATTGTACAAGTTATAACCACAAAGATAAATTAAAGAGTTAGAGTAAATATTTAGCCGTAGCAAAGTTTAGGCGTCGGCCTCGACAATAATAGAAATTCGTTTATGAAACAAGTAATCTACTCAACTGCCTTTGGGTGATATTAAATGTTATTTCAATTCCTCCACAAGAAAATTTCAATGTGAAATATTTTATTAAAAGCTATTTGCGAATAATTAAGTTCGTCTGAGGCTCGGAAAATATTTAATGGAGTATTTTGGTATTTAGCTATTTCACGTTTATTTTGGTTATGAGACCAGTGAGTTAGGTACTTCTTGAGCAAATAGCAATGACCTTAATCAAATTAATTACGTCAGTAAAAAGAAATCAGCAAATTTTATTACCTAGCACGTTTCATTATCCCCCGACAAAAAAGAGAGGTGATATAAGTTTGTAGTGTGTATCTGTGCATCTGTGGATCTGTGTATCTGTGTATCTGTCTGTGGCATCGTAGACCGATTTCAGTGCAGTATTTTTAATCGAAAGCTAGTTTAATCGGGTGTCATCTTAGCTATGTTTCATGAAAATCTGTTCAGCCGTTCAAAAGTTACAGCTCTTTTTCTATTTGGAGTCGGGGGTTTTTGACGGTTAGTTTATTTTATATTTTATTTTGGCTAGATACAGGGTGCTTGATAACAAGATACAGAACCTGTGTAAATAGATACAGGACGTATTGTGCTCACAATTTTAATGTTAGTTCTTTCATGTAATTTTAATTTTATCGATTAAAACTTTGCAAAGAATATAGTCATTATTATTTCTATAGGATTTTAGAAAATGCCCCAAACTTTCGATTCGATTATTATATTACATCGAACGAGTCTGAGTCAGATGCTTGCAACTGAAGTTTGGACCAAAGAAGTCAGAAGCAAACAGACTATTGGAAGTATGTAACGGTCTTATCAGACGATTTGACTATCAGACTAGACAATTAATTGTATAAGCAAATCAGAAATAATAAACTCAGTTTTTATTCTACCTGATATAGACCGAGTATTGTTTACTACTTACATACTTTATTGGTATTGCTTGTCAAAAAAAATTAATATGTTTACCTACCTCATTGCAAAGATTTTTATATCACTTCGTATCGAATACTTGAAATTCTCCTCACTTCAAGAAACGTGTTATCGTACGTGGCTTTAGTATTTAGTATAGCCCAAATTTTTCTTGCGATCGTTCAGGGTTACGCCTGGCCAAAATATTAGAACGTGTTGAAGAAAGAATTTAATATCTATAAAGATTTTGGCAGGCGCTTTTCGTAATTATTTCGATAAAATCACTGCAGCATGATTTCTCATCGTTATCATTGTGAAAAAATTACCCATAAGCTCCAGCAGAATATTTTTTCTACTATTTAAATTTACTGCCCACACACAATTATGACATATTTTTGGCAATATTTTGGATCTTGCCTATGTCCATTACCGCGCTTGGCTGAATTGATTCAAGAGAGATTTACATTTTGACATTTATATTTACAGATTCTGCATAGCTCTTGAAGAGATGGATGGTTCTGACCAGCCTCTCTCCCTCGTCCTGGGTTGTGGAGCTCCTCTGCAAGTGAGACAACGAGCCACATTCGCTACCGTGGTACCAATAGTGGTAACACGGGCGCCAGAGAGTAATCCTTTGAGGTGAGATTCTGATGGTGGTTGATTATTTAATTGTTGATCGAAATGAATTTAATTTTCTGCTGAGGTAAAATTAATTTGATTACATAAAATTAATATTCAAGAACTGAGCCACAATCAATTATGAGAAAACAAACGGTTGATATATTTCAGTTTTGTTTTTGGATAAACAAGAGTGGATGTATAAATATTGTAACTTATGGACACAAGTGTCTATATTATCTAATAAACTAGTTTCTTTATTTACCAAAGTTTTACATTCCAGAGTCTCGGAAGTTCGCTCAAACGTCACTGGCGATGGTGTTCTGACAGTCCTCATATCAGTCTTGGGGCTCCCACAGAGACCAGCATACGTGTTACCTCGCTCCCAAAGGCTTTCTAACGAGGTCAGACCTATCAACAACTGCTACATAGTCCTCGCCGTCTTATCTCGAGGGTCCCTCGTTGCCCAGAAGGACACTCCGTGCCAATCGACCTTGGAGATATCCATGGAAGGTTTTATACGAGGACCTTACGAAGTTTGCGCTGCAATTTCAAAATACAAAATCGATGAAACGCGAACAATCTGTGTTGTCCCGCAATTAATAGAAACACTTGGTTCCTTGGAAATGAAGGCGGGCTTCAAGGGGTTAAATACGGCGTTGATCGGCGTGGCTCTAGGTTTGATGGTTATCGTGATTGGATTGATATGGTTTGTGAGGAAAATGCTGAAGAAACCAGCGGAGTTTGAACCGCACAGGTGCTTCAGACAAGAACCGGTGCAAGAGGAGACTCCTAGAGCTAGTTATGTGATGTTGACGGCGACTTCGAAGGTTTGAACTGTTTTAAAGAGTTCGTTTTACTAGTCGTGATTTTTTTAATAATATATTAGTGTTTGGTTGTTTGAAGTATTAAATTCGAAATGTTTAAAGATGTTGTGAAAATATTATGTTGTTTGTATGTTACTGGAATTTCCAAATGACTTACTAATTTGGACTTTTTACGTTGACGCTCTACACACAGTGCAATTCCATTGTAAAAAGTAAAACAGTTCCATTGTAAAAGTTTAGGTCAAAATTCAATCACCATTTTTTCTAGTGTCATCATTCTCCTGCCCTTATCTCATTTTATTTGGGATCGGAGCAATATGTGTTCTTCCATCTTTATTTATAGTGTAACAAATTAAAATAAAATTGAATACCTACATAGTGAAATTATTGGAAATGGAAAATAACTAACAGCTGTTGATTTTTTAGAAGAACACTCGATTATGCCACTTAACTTAATTTGCCATTTTCTGAACCTATTAATGGTTCAAAATCAGAAAACAGTTGCCTCGTCCAAGTTTGCTTGAATCTAGATCGAGTATAATCAAAACTTCTACACTATAAAATTAGAAAACAGATAATATCAAATCTTAGTAAAGTGGAGCATTAGGTACAATCGTGTAGATAATAATCATGAGATCAAAGTACAATAATATAGACGGGATAAAGTTATTTTAATATAAGTATAAATATAATACTGTGCAACAGTAATAACTGGTTCTAAGAAATGTTTAAACTCACCTCTTGCTTGTGATAAAGACGAAAATATCTTTGTGAGAGATTATAAATGTAATTAATTCTACTTATTTGCTAAGAGTTATGTAAAGTTAATATAAATGTTAAATGTATATTACTAATGGTTCTAGTTAGTCTTAAAATTGACTGATTCTTTAGAGCCGCAACTTCGGAGACAGATGAGAAACGTTAATTGATAGATAGTATAAATAGTATGATAGGTAGATGAGATGATAATATAAGTAGCATTCAACCACCAACATATAGTTTTGTAGACCATATAAATATACCTATATTTGGTTGGAGTCTCTTGAAAACAAAGACTTTCTACAGTTCTCGCCTTGCGTCTCTTTGATCTTTTCATGGAATATAAAACGCAAGAGGAAGGGCAAGTAGAGGGAGCGAGTGTGCCATAATCATGCGGAGTTACGCAAACTTCATAATGTAGCTCCGCGTTATTCCATTCTGATTTTTTTTAATATCACCATTCTATTACTTTAACAATGCGAAAACGCCTTTTTTAGATTGGGATATGTAAATTAATATATGACTTTAGCGTCACCAATTCTTGAAGAAAGAAATATGAATGCCTCTTACTCTTGTTTTTAATATTCCGTGGATCTTTCTATAGCTTATCATATTTATCGTCTTGTAAATGACCATTTTACTATGACCATTTATTTATTTACCGGTCTTTTCAAGCAACCAATTTTCTGGTGCTGTATTTTTATTATTCTAAATGTCTGAAGATTGAATTGAAATCTTCTAAAGATTGACACAATTTCACTTCGTTCACCTTTGCTCGAAGTTGTGGCTTATTAATTAAACTTTGACGAGCTTCTAATAAATTACTAAAATATAAAATATGTCTTCTGTGAAGGTGTATTTCTCAAACATTATTTAGTTTAGAACTAATATATTAACACGAGGCTCAGACATTTTGTTTTTAATTAAGATAATATAGTCAGTTCGGAGTCTGAATGTCATTTTGATTTTAAGTTCGATATTGTTGTTAATGCTTAAAATTATTATATTTATGTGTGCTTCATTCAAATCATCCAACAACTTTTGAAGCTCAAGATACCAAGTTATAAAATAAATCAAAATATTAATGACTCAAGAATATTAAAACAAGTGAGAAGGAATAATGTTATGAAATTATTCAATGAAAGTAATGCAGTACCCATCTATGATTAGTTTCTGGGAGTCAATTTTTAGGGCATTTTTATCCTTACGTGTTTTTATTTAAATTAATTACAGTATTTGCATGTGGCTTATCTAATACTATTAAAATGTGTTCTATTCTATGCATGACTTGTCTGGACAGAATTTAAGCAGTTGCAAGACCATTTTGTCTTTTACTTTCTATAATGTTTTTCCTTGCTACCTACTATGTTACCTATTTCTTTTCTGTTATGTCCATCCAAAGGTTGTCTGGAACAGATCGCTGTGCGCGATAAGACTGCCCACTGTACATTAGCTATTGAATCTAAATCCTGTGTTTATTACTTGGTGTACAATAAAGAGTATAAATAAATAAATAAATATTGTGTAATTTAAAAGAAATTTATTTTATTGCAATGTATAGTGGTGGCACTTCATTAGGGTATTCGTATTCGCGTATTCGATTTCGCTGTGTTCGTTGAAGTATTCGTATAAAAGTCCAAAATACACAAATACGCCATCTTACCATCATCTTATCGCTAGCAGCAAATATGGCATATAAATTCCGGACATCTCAGTACATGTTGCTGTTGCTCAAACTACTGAAGCGAGCCATGTGTGGATGGTAAACGATCATATTCGGCATATTTGATATGATATGTGACCAAAAACCGACATGGTGACGGATACACGGATTCGTGAATCTGTCTTGTTTATACAAACAAGGCAAATACAGACGAATAATCGAATAATCTTTCAGGCGAATAAGACGAATACCACGAATACGAATAGCCATGTGAAGTGCCAGCATGGAATTAAAAGAATTCAGATTTCAAAATAGAAAAATTGGTCAGTGGTTACAATCCATTCTTAATTACATTTTAATTTCAATTAATTAATTGAAACAATAGGCAATCTTAAACAATGCTAGGCTAAACACGAACTTGGTGAACTAATAGGTACTTTGATTTGTGTCCATTTACCTCATATACACTGTTCAATATAATTATAATTAGTGGTGAACGACCCCATGTTTTTTCCTTCTTAGGATTATGTCACAAAACCACACATTCTTGTGTTATGAATTTCGATCCAATGGCTAAATAGGCTAAGGTAAATAGAATATTGAAAAATATACCAAAAATACCGCCTTCTGTCTGCTGTCTGCCTGGAAAATTGAAAGATGGGTTTCACATTTGGCGACTCACAATGATATCACATGGTGCGTCGCGTCAACGCAACGCAGAAGATTTTCTACAAAGTTCATTGGCATACCAGACGGTCCGTCGCGTGGACACAGCGCAGAATTTCGCATTGCGCTGCTCGAACGGGCAAGCGAGGTGTGATCTTACACCGCTGGTGCGACACCCGTTGCGTTGCTTTACGTCGACGCAACGCAGAGCAGCGCACCATGTGGCATCATTCTTAATCGCAGTAGGGTATCGGACACAAACAGAACCAGAAACAAATCCTGAATCCGCCGTTGGTACATACTATCTCTTGCTGCAAAAAGTAGCTAGTATACTATGACCCTAAGATACGTATAATGTATCTCTGTTGTTTTTTTGTATGATGACACTACATTTCATCTACCTGTTAAATACATGGACACAATGAGTACTTCCTACAAGCGGACTGTGCACTAAGCAAAATATCGCAAACCAAGGCAAACAAAAACAGACTTTATCACAATTACTTATGATTTGTATTTGAAGTAAAAGGGGACACGAGCCGATAGAGATAGCTACCACAAGTCATTGCAAATTATAAATATCAATGTCTCACTCGATGCCTAAATGATGGTCACTCTAATAGAGCAAGATAAAATGACCCTGTGGTAACTATCTCTGTCAGCTCGATGTTTTGGCAGAGTGCACAGTCCTGGTGCCACTATTTTGTCCATGGTTAAATATAAGTTTTGAATTTTATGATATGCGTTATATGGTATCTGAGCTTTATTTTCTATGTAATTAATGACGCGCGAATGAACCGCATTTAAGTTAATGTTTGAAGGACTTTTGTTCTGCTTTAATTAGTTTAATCGATGTAAATAAATAATTTATGTGATGCCATTTCCATTCTTAAATAAAATATTAACAAATGTGTGTGTTTTACTTAACGACTATCCTACGACTTGTGGTTGTTATTTCGTTCTCATAGAATAGAAATAGAATAGATCTTTGTTTCATGTAAACTAGATTCAGGCATTTATGAAATGTCGAGACTCGTAAGTGTGCTGTTCCAAATAGAAGAATGGAGAAGAACCGGCAAGAAACTCCATGGAAACTCATTTAAAATAATAGATTACAAACTTGATTAAGAGCTGCGACAGTCATGTAATTTAATGTGAATAAAAAATAAAGTAGGATAATACTTATTTCAATGATATTAGGATGATAATGATGTTCGTTCATGTAGCTCAAAGAAATTCAGCCCAAGCGTACACGCAGGCTGCGCAGGCGACACAGCATACGCCATGGGTTCTAAATTCTGGGCAGTTTATGCGAACTATTACCATACTCTCTTTTTTTATTTGCTTTATTAAAATTTAATAAACAATTTTCACATATCTTTTTAACGAATAATGGTATTTAAAAATATGAAAATAATGTAAATTCACATTATATTCATATTTTTAAATACCGTTTTTTTAACTTTATTTATCTTGGTTTATTAATCACTTTTTACCAAACCTACATGAAGTAAACAATTTTTTGTATTTTTTATAATGATTATTTCATTAATGAGTTGTGTGACGATTGTTTAATAATTAAAACAGGTAAGAAAAAAAAAGTGTATAAGAGAAAATCTCAGTAATATTTTGTCAGACACGGATATCGAATCCAGCACCGTATGATCAGGAGCCGCGTTTGCTACCACTAGACCAATAAGGCAGTTTACACTGCACGCACGGCTATATCTCAAGCTATAGATTCCAGTATAAACTGACCTCTAATTGTACAGAAAGCCTATACAAAGCGAGGTCAGCTTATACTGGATATGTGTAACTTGATAATATAGGTATCTAGCCGTGAATACATTAAGAAAATAAATATAAAATAGAACAGGTCTTATCAAAATGGTTCCATACATTCTTGAGATGCATATGAGTGTGTGGCATTTAAAATAAATCTGTTATCTTCAGGTAAATGGATGGGTATTTCCGAATGTAATACTTAGTAGTAAGATAGGAGAGTTCAGGGTTTATAGATACTAAAGTATGTTTTTATATATTTCTTAATTAACGTTGATTTGTAGTAAATATTGTACAATACAGGGTAGGAAACTTTCTAGTTCCGATCCCTTTATGGGGTTATTGTACTCATAATTATGAAAATAATTTACAATGGGACCAACCTTAAAATCGGGAAAAAAAACTGCTGTTCCATACAACTAATTCAGTATTCATACGACTAAATGTATGGAACTTTTTTTTTGCGATTTCAATGTTGGTCCATGGTTGGTCCTATATTAAAAGTGGTTATAATGATGAGTACCTACACCCCCCCCTAACCCCCCCTACACCCCCCCCCCCCTTAAAGGACCCCTTAAAGGAATGTAAACGTAGACTATAAACGAAGGTCCTTATTAATACAAATCTACTTTATTGAACTTCATAACAAAGTACCTACAGTTGTACCGTCAAACTGTAGTTGGATGATAATAAGTGACATTTATTTATGATAGCAAAATTCTGTATTGTAATTATTTTAGCTTATATCAACAAAAATTTGATAAAGTCATTCAAAACGTCACACCATGCACCGGTTCGCTAACATTTCCTCAAAGTAAAGCGAAATGTCAAAGGTGCGTAGACGCATGCATAATTTACAATGGTAAACAGACTCCGCTATCAGTATGAAGCCGGCTGTCATGGCGAGCGCACGTGTCGTTCAAATAATTTTAGTTCTAACATTGTGTTTAGGACTACAAGCCAAAGTGTATACGAGATGTCAGTTGACCCGTGAACTGCTGAAAAATAATTTTTCAAGGACTTTCCTCAGTAATTGTGAGTTGTTTATTATTTTTTGTTTTACTGTTTGTTTTGTTTTTTGTCGTCTGCACAATGAAAAGAGGTATAACAAGTAATACGTTGATTTCATTGGGCATCAGTACATGTGTACTAGTTTCAATAAAATGTAATGTTTCTTTTTTTTTAAACTTTGCCCCTCACTAGAATTTCTCCTGTATCGACCATACATGTCACATGCACACACCACCCAGACCCGAAACATCTATCTGTAGATCATACAAATACTTGTTCCGTGCGGGGATCGAACCCGCGGCACGTAGCGTAGAAAGCTAATCGCTTAGCCACTGTGCCATCCATGTCGTCACTACGTGCCGTGTCGTCGTGTTGTGTACTAGTTTCAATGGTAATGGCCTGAAAGTGATTACTCGTTTCGTTGTTAGTAGGTACTTAGTAGGGGAAGTTGATTGCAGATCTTCATCAGTCGGTGGTTTAATTCCAAGCTTGACCACAACGGCTGTATTTCCTGAAGGGCACAGCAGAGGTGTATGTTCAAGTCTCCCGTTCAGAGTTCAGACTTGATGGTGTCAGCCTCGTTTCTGATAAATTGGTGCATTATTCTTCAGTCAAATGATGCAATCATTTGACTGAAGAACAGCTAGACAAAAGTACACTGGCGTTAATATTCAATCAGAAATAACACTAATTATTTATAAATTCGAAAGTAACTCTGTCTCTGTCTGTTTGTTACTCATTTACGACTTCTCGGCGGAACCGATGTTTATAAAATTTGACAAAGAAATAGTGTGAATTATGAGGAAAGATATGTTTTTTTTTTTTAAATCGCGGTATTAGAATTCCTCGTGGAACGGGACAGCTAGTATCAAATAAATAAATAATTCATCGACGATTGTGTGGGTATGACAAATATGGCAATGCATTTGTTTTAATTTTGTTACACTAGTTGGTATTGGTACCACCCACTACTTGTGTTGCGAAGGTCAGTTTGCCGTTGCTTCGATATTCAAATGCATCTGTTAAGACCGGAAGGCAATTTAGTTGGGAAGTGGAAAAGTTGCAAGTTAATCGACATCTCTTTTGACTTTCTTCTTTTACTTGGAACCTCGACTGGCAGGCTAATGTAATGCTACAGGATCAGCGAATGCGCGAGTGGGCGCTGCTACTCCAGCCACAGGTTTCGCCTTCTCCAGAGCAAAGGGTTTTCTCTATCCATGAGCACGATAAAAAAAAGTTCTTATGTCCGAACGCAATGGTAATTGAAGTGGGACGTTTTTGCCCAGCATTGGGGTGAGACAGGCTTACAATATCAGTATGTCCGATTTGATTGTCCAATTTTCGGATCAAAGGACCATTCCTTACTTTCGTCTTGTCGTGTAGTTTGATATTAAAATCACTCCAATCAGTCTACCGTAAACAGACCGACAGAATCTTTAACCGATTATCTGACATACCATGGACATACCATAAAGTATGTTGTTCATAATCTTTTTAGAAAGAAAGAGAAAAAGAAAACATTTATTTCTCACAGAGGCATGAGACAACATCCTGAAACGATAAAGAAAATAAAACATAATAAAAAGTACAAAAAGACCATGCGTGTCTCACGCCTGCGCCAAATAGGTGGTTCAGCATTATGTCGGATACCAAAGTAGCCGAGCGCTGGTTTTTAGCTGAAACCCTCATAGTCTACCACTATATACTAGTGTATACACGTGGATATCAAACAGTGTAATACATAAATAACAAAAAGAAATGTTATAAGTAGATCTAAACAAATTAAAGTAAATGAAGTCGGAGCATTTTTCTACAAACTTAACAATAAATTTATGTAGTGCGCAAAATTTGCAGAGGGATTCAGTGTCTGTTCTCAAATGAAACTGCAGTACTAAAATTCACTCCAAAATAAATTAAAAATTGATTTTGTATGGCTTGCGCTAGTAAATTATGCGTGTCTCCAATATTAAGTCGAATTTTCGTTTTATTTTAAAGTGTACCTACATCCCAATACTGCGGTTGCATTTAGGAACAGACACTGAATCACTCTACAGATAATGCGCACTAAATAAAAAAATATCCTTTAAACTTATAAAACAGAAATATTATCATAAACACTAATACATAAAAATTGCCAAACAATGCACTGGACAGTAAACAGTCATATTTATCGGCTACCTATTTCCACTTTATTCATTTTATGTTTTTTACCGGGTCTTCGTGATAATCACGGAGTTACAATAATTATGTATGGTGTATCTGTGTATCTATGTGTGCGTACATAATATGTTATATTGTTAGTTGTTGCTATTGTATTCTCTCCGTATAAACACAGTCATCATTTAGTCAATGGGTTTTCCTTATGTGGATGTGGTTTTGGAAGCGTCAATTAAGTGATTTGTATTCATTATTCAAGCGTGGGTTGCGTAACGCGGGGTTTTTATCTTTATTTTGTTTTCATTAACTAATTAATTCATGTTTTTTTTATGTACAAAATGAGAATGTATTCTCCATTTAAAAACATGCTAAAACCGGTTACAGACCTTCAGTTTTAAATGAACAGTTCAGAACTCTTCAGTTAAACGGTACATGTGTAGGCAAAATAGTTCAACTGTACAGTTTCCAGTTTTGCCTACACACGTAGGTACGTTTTAGCTGAACAGTTCGACTGTTCAGTTAAAACTGAAGGTCTGTAGCCAGCTTAAGCCAGTATGCTGGAGTCGTAAGAGGCAACGATGGCACCATATTGGAACATAATAATATAATGGACCAATATTTCAATTTCATGAGAATATTACTATACCTACTGTAAATTTCCAATGCTGAAAATGGACGACATGGTTGGCGCAGTGGCTAAGCGATTAGCTTTCTACACTACGTGTCACGGGTTCGATCCCCGCACGGGGCAATTATTTGTATGACCTATAGATAGTTGTTCCGGCTCGGGATGTGTCTGTGGCATCGTAGCTCCAAAACGAAACTACTGATTTTAATGCGGTTTTTTTAATTGAAAGCTAATTAAATCGGGAATCATCTTAGCTATGTTTCATGAAAATTTGTTCAGCCGTTCAAAAGTTACAGCTCTTTTTCTAGTTGGAGTCGGGGTTTTTTGACGGTTAGGTTATTAATACCTAAAAATCTAATTCGTTCCTCAGTAATTATTTTTGCTTAATGTTACTTGAGACTTCGCTTCGTTATGGGTCTTCTTACACCCTGTATATAGATGACACGACCTTTACCCAAATATTCCTATTTTATTTGATTTTTATTTAAAATGCTTCATGTACAATGTACAAGGGCGGTCTTTATGCCGTAGGCATTCTCTACCAGACAACCTTAGGGTGATGCAGAGACAATAAAGGTAGATGCACCAAAAAAACAAACTTAAATGAGAGGTAGGTATATTAAATTATACTTAAAAACAACTATAATTATAAACTATATATAATTATAATTATAATTCCTTATGATGGGGCTTCCCCTCTAACCAGGTGCGGCTAAATATTATGAGCTTGGCCTCACCGTGATCTTATTAATTACTTCGCACTTTGCTCAAACTAGAGGTCAATTCTATCGTCTGGGCTCGATAACCACTTAACCAGTAATAATAGAATAGAAGTAATCTCTACGTATTGTACGTTACTTTGTGTAAATAGTTTTAATTAAGTCCAGTTGGCGTAGTAGCTACTCTATCTCTACTAAAAGTTTTAGGTTCGATTCTGAGCAAAATTATTATTTGTAAGGCCTGATTCATCCATGTGCGTGTAAGATTTTGTGTTAGTGCAGCGCAACGGTTTTTTAACACCCGACAAAAAAGAGGGGTGTTATAAGTTTGTTGTGTGTATTTGTGTATCTGTCTGGCATCGTAGCTCCAAAACGGATGTACCGATTTCAATGCAGTTTTTTTAATCGTAAGCTAGTTTAATCGGGTATCATCTTAGCTATGTTTCATGCAAATCTGTTCAGCCGTTCAAAAGTTACAGCTCTTTTCTAGTTGGAGTCGGGAGTTTTTGACGGTTAGGTTATTTGTCAATAGACTTTAGGTTCATAGTCCAGAAGAATATAAACATCTCAGTACTGTAAATAACGATACTAAGAAATATCTAAACGACATAGTACCTATGCAAGCATCTCCTTTGCTTGTGTAAGTATTTATGTCATGTGCTGTTGCTGATAAATGATAATACGTGTAAATAACTAATGTGTACCAACAACGCAACATGTTTACAGGATGTATTGTTTACATTAGAATTAAACATTATAAGAATCTGTCAACTTGAATGAAGAGCTGTTACAAAAATCATAGGATAATGTCAACTAGTATTTGTAATTGATTTAATACTTTAATGTAATGAATTCGCGACATCATAAACAATAGTAGACTTTTAAGTAGCAAAAATACGGTTTTAAGTAGCCTGGGGAGGCGCAGACGCCGGTGTCCTATAGTGACTCCGAGAAAAACTTAGGCACATACTCGTAATTCAACGCAAAAAATTTAAACAAAGAACTGTCGAAGTTTTTCGGATTTATCGCTATGATACTGATAGCTTCCAAAATGACGTACAACTTTAATAATTTATTTAAATAAGCATATGAAAATTTATTTAGGTAAAAAATATTATAGTTTAAAAAAGACTATAGAACACGCTTTTGTCTTCCAAACTGAACGTGTATGCTAAAATTTCAGCTCAATTGGAAACCGGGAAGTGGGTCAAATTTAACTTCCAAGATTTTCTTACATAGTTAGTTACAGGTGAAGCTAATAAAAGCGTGTTAAAAAAGCAATAAATCAACTACCGTATCGTATCGTAGCTAATACCTAAGTTAATTATTTAATATAATTTCAGGGGTATGTTTGATAGAACAGGAGAGTGACAGGAACACATCGGCATTGGTCGTGAAAACCGCAAGAAAGAAGTTCTATGGATTGTTTCAAGTAAGTCTTAGTAAACAATAATATTGTTGTGGTGGATATATATTATTACAATCTTAATTAGTATATTTGTTACGGTTAACAAAATAATTTATCAGCTATTGTTAAATTTCTTTGTTGTACTACAAAGACTACAATGGATTCAATGTAAGTGGTTGTTTTATCAATATTGACAGTAAATAAGCAAACCATGCATGGGTACCACGTCGGAATAATTCTTAGAACTAGAAAAACTTCATTACTTTTCCAGCTCCGTACAAAATAGGTAAAAATGAAATCTATTATAATGAGTTTTTTGTGTCCATCTGTCCGTCTGTTTGCCATAACAGTTGGTAACTCAGTGAGTGAAAGACATACCTCACCGATTTTTTTTTTCTTTTATAAAACGTTGCCCCTCATTAGGATTTCTCCTGTATCGAGGGTACAGTTTACAAACATACATGTCACGTGCACACACACCCAGACCCGAAACAACTATCTGTAGATCATACAAATACTTGTTCCGTGCGGGGATCGAACCCGCGGCACGTAGCGTAGAAAGCTAATCGCTTAGCCACTGCGCCAACCGTGTTGTCATATAAAAAAACCATCCAAATAAGCTTAGTTTTAATTTTAACGTGTCTTACGTTTTTATGATTTCAGATAGGAAGTGAATGGTGTAAGGAAGGCAAAAAAGGCGGGAAGTGCGACATCACATGTGAATGTGAGTTTGTCAAATGACTCTGTATGCTCATTAATATTCTTCTCCAAATATCGTTTCTTGGTTAAGGCTGTCCATATTTCCTAATTAAGGTTGCAGCCCCAGCAACAGTACACTGCCACTGTGTGCAATGTGTGACGTCTGTGGAACACAAAGGTTCCAGATGAAAACCAGCGTCAAGCACATTCTGGAAGCTTACTATGAACTCTTATAGCAGAGCTGAAATTGAACTGCCCAGACATTTTTCCAGTATGAGTTAACCTCGCATTGTATAGGCTTTTCGTACAATGAAAGGTCAGCTTATTCTTAAAAAATAAATAAAAAAAATGTATAATTTTTGAGCTGCTGACTCCCATAACGACTGTCATAGGTATTCTTATGACAACCGAGACCAACTACTTAACATGCCTTCTGAGGGATCTCGATGTTCGAAGAAACGTTCACTCTACCAAGGACTGACCGCGGAAAGAACTGCTTAACCTCACTGATCGACTGATCTTTGCGATAGCTATGTAGCTACGAGCCCCTCTAATCCAGTCTACGTTTTTATTAGTCTTTTTGTGTTCACAGCGTTACTGGATGAAGATATAAAGGACGATGGCATCTGTGCCGTGAAGGTGTTCGAGTTGGAAGGCTTTAAGTACTGGTCAAAATGGGAGGCCAGGTGCAAGGGTCACTCATTGCCTGATATTGAGAAGTAAGTCAAAATCATTTCATAACCTTCTAATACAGGATGACTGGTAGAATGAGGGAATCATTGAGAGAAGGTTTTGTACTCATCATTATGAACAACTTTTATTACGGGACCAAACCAGAAATCGCGAAATAAAATCTGCTGTTGCGTACATTATGTAGAATCATTTATTGAATTATTTATATGGACCAGCGGTTTTTTTTTTCGCGATTTCAGTGTCGGTTCCATAGTAAAAGTTGTTCATAATGATGAGTACAATACCCTTCTTCAACGATTCCCTCATTCTACTAGTCGCCCTGTAAAATAATTATATGTAAGTACCTATATCAGATGGGTCTTTTTACATCCAAAGTCTACGGATACAGTCTATCAAACCAAGTAACATTTTGCAATAATAATTATAATTGCTGGAAAACACCTTTTATTTTTAGTTAATTAAAAACAACTGTTGTCTTGCGCGCAACAAGAATAGAATAGATCTTTATTTCATGTAAACCAGATATAGGCACTTATGAAATGTCGAGACTCTAGGTGCACGGTTCCAAATAGTAGATCCTATGGAGAAGAACCAACAAACTATGGTGTGTGGGACTGTGTAATGTGTTTAGAACAGGATGGGTAGGTACTTACAATTAGTAGATATTGTAGTTTATGCAAAGCTGGTGGCGCAAACCAGGAAGCTTATAATAGGGTGGTTTTTTTGTCAACTACTGATGACATCCACCATCTTTTTAATCCCCGACAAAAAAGAGGGGTGTTATAAGTTTGTAGTCTGTATCTGTGTTTCTGTCTGTGGCATCGTAGCTCCAAAACTGATGGACCGATATCGATGTTTTTTTTAATTGAAAGCTAGTTTAATTGCTATTGTTGTTTACTTGCTATAAGTTGGCGATTGAGGTAGCATCATGATAACTGGAACTATGAAATAACAACGTATTATCTAACATCTAAAATCACGCATACATCTTTCGCCCTTCGCGTCAGATAAAATATATCAACCTTCTCTCTATCTTGTCTATCTAAATGATTAGTTTGTTGACTCTCCTGCGTTGATAACATCTAGCTACCATCTTTAAGATTTCAAATTATATTCAAGTAAAATAAAACAGATATCACAGACTAAAAATTAAACTTTGACTACAGGCAATTTAAAAGGCAAATTCTAATTAAGTTAGTTATAAATATTATTAAGTCCTAAAATATAAACTAAATTGTACTGTAATTACTGAAAAGTTTCTTCACCAAAATAGATTAGGTACATTTTAATGTTGTTACAAGATACAGATTTTATCAACTTTTTTATTTTGACAATACTTAATCCTTGGTTGATCCTGTTTTAGAGCTACGATACCACAGACAGATACACACTACAAACTTATAACACCCCTCTTTATTGCCGGGGGTAAAAAAATGCAAGGAGAAAACATTCTTTTTTAAAACATTGCCCCTTACTAGGATTTCTCCTGTATCGAGGGTACAGTTTACAAACAAACATGTCACATGCACACACAACCAGACCCGAAACAACTATCTATAGATCATACAAATATTTGTTCCCTGCGGGGATCGAACCCGCGGCACGTACCGCAGAAAGCTAATCGCTTAGCCACTGCGCCAACCGTGTCGTCATTTAACTTTATAATAATTTAAAACAACGCAATTCAAGTAGAACTGCGTAGTTTTAAATTAACAATTATTTATATAGTGTCGCTTCTGTAGACATTGGGGGGAAATCCAAAACGTTTTGATGATATCTTGTTAAGGAAAATATACCTTGCTCATACAAATTATGCACCTGTTTACAGGATGTTGAATTTATTGGATCCACCATGCATTTAGAATAAAAATTACGCATCGAAAATTCGAGACTGCTTTAGTAATAAACTAAGAGAATGATAATTATAAGTAAGAGCGGAAGAGTAAGAAGTTTTACGGCAGTAAGCGGCTTTCTGCACTACGTGTTGCGGGTTTGATTCTCGCACAGAACAATTATTTGTATGGTTTACAGATAGTTGTTCCTGATCTGGGTGTGTGTTGTAAACTGTACCCTCGATACAGAGAAGTTTTAGTGAGGGGCAAAGATTAAACTATTGCATTCTATTCGCATTATGATTTGCATTATATTGCGTCTTGTGTTTGTGGCAAATAAATGCTTTTTCTTTCTTTCTTTTTTATTCTATCTTGCCTATTGCATTTTTCTACGCGGTAGAAACACTTAATCTTCTGTAATTTTTAGAGATCTGAGGCATTAATACGAATTCTGCTTTGTTTCAGATGTCCAGACTGGGTGCACCCACCACCGAACCGAGCATCTCCTCCACGAGACAAGCGCACAGCAAGAGGCAAAAGAAACGCCAGAAGATTTTCCAGAAGAGCAATATTTTTGCCCCAATCTATTTAGACTGTGTGGATTTAGGGTTAGGGCTCAATTATGGAGAGGCGGAAAGTCGCGCGGAGCACAAAGCGGCGCGCAACGCCGAGAAAGGCGCGTATCTCCTTCATGTAAAGTGAGCGAGAGAGCGATACGCCGCATTGCGCTCCGCGCGATGTTCCGCCTCTACATAATTAAGCCCTTAGATATTTTTATTGTATAAGACTCTTGGACTTGGCGGTTTCTACGTTATGTTTGTGTACTTATGTTTCCGCGTGTCGTGATAATCTTCAGCAACGATTTCATCCAGCTCCAACAGACCCTATTCAATGAATCTTTTTGCTTTTTAGAAAAGCCAAAGAAGTAATATGAGAAAGATTTTTATAAAAAATGTGACTTTTTAAAATTCGAAGATTTTCATGAATAAAGTTTTGAAAGGATTTTCAATTCCATATTTTTTAACCGACTTCAAAAAAAGGAGGAGGTTCTTAATTCGACTGTATGTTTTTTTTGTATGGTTGTTACGCGATTAACCTGCCAATTGCAAACCGTTTTGAAAATATATTTTTTTGTTTGAAAGGGTATACTGTCCAGGTGGTTACATTTAAATTTGGCGAAGATCTGGTGAAGACCTTCGTAGACAATGGAACTCTTGAATGAATAACAGCATATCGCTCGCGATTGCTGTAATCACATGTTTATGTATTGTATAAGCCAATCAAAATAGAAAAATAAAATAAACTTTAAAAAAAGTTAAAATCGACTTCTTAAAATCTAAAGTGGACAGCTTCTGTAATCGGGGCCTTTATTTCTTCAATGCACCTAACTTGGCAGTGGCCCCTAGGCAATTATTTTATAATTGTTTTTAGCTTTTTGAAGTCGGTTTTTACTTTTTTTTAACGTTTACTTTATTTAAAGACATTTGTTATGCTATTATAACCATGTAAGAAGTCTTTTAAATAAAGAGCCATAACAGTTTTGAGCTGAATTGTCCCAACTTATGGTACCTACCTATATAGGATCATTTATTTACTTCCTTACATTATATACTGTTACGACGGTCTGGGTTTGTATATAACTTCTCCAGTTTCTATAGTCTCGTGTATATTTAGTGAGTAAGAAATATTTTCAATAACCATAGGTTTTAGCAAACTACAGAATAATGGTTGTGTGGCGGAAGCCCGTAACATTACAGGAGTCTGTAATCTGACTTGACTATAAGTAAAAATTATGTATGGATACAAGTGGCTGGCCTAGTAATTATTATTGATAAACCAAAAATTATCATGCTGAGTCCATTCGCCAAGGCGATGTTGCAATAAATTATTGAAAATAATACAGGTGTTTGTAAAAAGATGCATTTATGTTGTTATATAAAAGTTGTATGTCTATGTACTTCAATCAATTATATTTTTTTGAAAGACTGTTTATTGTTTTATTGAGATAACAAACCAAAGTCTATTTAAGTATCTAATCTTAGATTAATGGCTGGAGCAACAGCGGAAACCAATAAATAAACTAAGCTAGTAATTTTTTTTTTAAATGAAATTGTGGCGCAATCTCTAATGTATTTTCTTTCACCCAAAGATTTGCTGGAAGTAAAACTCATTCTGTGTTAAGTTTGCCTTTGTGCATATACCTATCTGTAAACTGTATTTTTTTGTATATTCTATTTTTTTTTGTGTACAATAAAGAATAAGAATAAGTATCTTGGAGTATTGTACGACACAGCTAAGATGTCGCATCGGCAAACTTCGTAAAACTGATCACTTACGAACCGAGTTCGCCTTCAAGACCACGAGTGTTTATTAGTACTACAGTAAAGTGTAAATAGTACATTTTGTTTTCAGAAAAATTAGGGATCACTACGGAAACTCCAATAACCCGTGCAAAGCCGAGACGGGCCGCTAGTCTAAACTAAGATTATAAAGAGAAAAGATTAGATTTTTTGTATGTTTGTTTGTAATGGATAAAACCAAAAACTACTGGACCTATTTTAAAAATTCTTTCACCAGCAGAATGCTACGTTATCAGTGAGTAACATAGGCTATAATTTATAAAGATATCAGGCGGGCGAAGCCGCTAGTGGAAGCTAGTAGTCCATATTTTCGTAACTAGACATCACTATCAGGACAATGGTATGGGCCAGGTGACGTAAGTGATTTACTTGCAACACGGGAATGTCTTTATTAAACTCGTAAAGTTTGGACGGTCTTTTGCGTCGCCGATTGAAAACAACGAGCAATTTTGTTGAGAAGTAGACATTATAAAAATAATAATTCTTTAAACCGCGCACAGTGTCCGATGGATCCGCATACAATATATTTTATATTGTCTACGTTAATTGACGGGTTACGGGTCATCAAATAATCATAATGAATAAAATAATTTTCATAAAAATCTTAACAGCTTTTGAAGTCGGTGCAGCTAAGGTGCATTGAAGAATTTATTAAAGTCCCGACTTCTGAAGTCGGGGCCTTAAACTATTTATTCGTTTTAGTATTTTGAAGACGGTTTTTGCTGTTGATTTAAAGTTTATTTATTTGTAATTTTTTTGTTTATTAAACATTTACACAAGCCCAAGACGATAGTAAAATGCTAATCGCCAACGTGTTGCTCCTTTTTTGAAGTCGGTTAAAAACCTGTGCCGACTGCAAATTTGCTGTCAGTTGCAGGCAAAAACATAATTAAGATGAGTACCTAAATGCAATACCATTATCTAACGGAAGCGTCAGTTTTGGAAAATGAGTGTTTTACGCAATTCGATTGCTTTCTGTCCTCAGAAAACTAGTAGTATTTCTTCTAGATCGCTTGTTTTTACCCGAGATTCATGCACCACTTGAGTGAATCTGTTGATTGAGTGGGATAAAAAGTCTCCGAGAAAAAATTGGTGGGCATTTCTATGCTACGTGAACTTCATATTTCATGGTTATTTATTTAGCATCTGGAGCGTGAAAGTGGAATAAATTCCATCGCCTTATGAAAATCCATATCAATTGAAACTGATTGGTACAACCATGGCAAGTATGATTCTGTCAGGAATTTTACTAGGTGCACTGGTGTTTCAATATTATGATGTCGATGAAGTAAGTCCCTCAACACGTATATCTCCATATATCATATCTCCTAGGATTAAATATAATTTTATTTTCCAACTAAACATAACTATGTATACAGCGTAATTATTTAAAATATAAAATAAAAATCCAAATATAAAACTGAGCACCTAGGCGTCAAAGTACTGCTCCTCATCGCTGTCAATTGGTAGCGTGCCCAGAAGATTGGCGGCATTGCCACGTTGAATGGCAATGCTTATTCTTTTACCAAAGATTAGGCCCGCCCTTGGGTCATGCAAAGCGTCGACCAACCGTTTTGCAATGTCTCTAAAAAGGAGATATGCATTCGGACCGAATTCGACGCTAAACGGCTCATATAACTGCTAATAAGGTAATATTTGCGGCGTTTGAATGTCTCTGTGGCTGCAGTGGCAGCGCCAGCACAGCCCGCCGAGCTAGGAACATGGGAAGGAGCAATAATAGTAAAATTATATCACAGATCAAATATAATGGTATGTTTGAATATACGCAGGTTCAATTCAAATTTTAGGATTATGGCTCCATCGAAATATACGCAGGTTAAACAGCTCCTTAATTTCAGAACCTTTCGAAGCCAGACAGATGAGGGTTTACCAAAAAAGAGAGGTAGGGTATAGCGGGAATTTCCGCTCAAAATTGGAGCTGCGCGACTGGGAAAGTACCTATACCTTGCAGAATATCGTAGCCAAATTACACTGCTCTTTTGCAGTGTTGTGTTCAATTCAATTCAATTCAATTCTTTATTGCATATCACATGTGTTTTACAAGATCTTCATAATAATAATTATATGTTCACATGGACCCTGTCGGGCACAACAATTTTTGTGTTGTGTTCTCGTTTTGTGTTGTGTATTTGTGTTCCTAACTGTGAGAAAGGTCACCAGTGCTCCTTGGGGAAGCGTCATGAGTCATATTGGCAGTAAGGGTCCAGATGCGCCAGAAGTAGGGTCGGCAACGCGCGTGTCCCTGGCGTTGCAAGCGTCCATAGGTTACGGTAATCACTTACCATCAGGTGGGTCGTAAGCTTCTTCGCCACCTTATTGGTATAAAAAATATATGCATGTACAACTGTGGACTGCAATCGTTTAAGTTGATCGATGGCGTTCAATGTCCTCATATTGATTGAAAATAATGATATATCGTTCGTTGGCTTAGGCTTCAGATGAAAGTCAGCGCTACAGTTACATGCAGCAATATGCTGAGCTGAGGCCGATTAGACACGCATTGGTACCACACCGAGCCTGCGACGCATCGCACAAACTATCGGTAGCCTGATACCGTCGATTATTGTTGTTGTACTTCTTTTGTTGTTAAAACGCTTTTATTAGCTTAACTTGTAGTCAGCCCCGATACCATTGCTGTCTGACTAATCTTTCCAATACGGCTTAAGCGATTCCCATGCGATAGCCCGTGCCAACTCGACAGGCAACGGTAAATAATGGAGACCATTGTCTCTGTATAACTAGGTACATGAGCAGTTGATGTATTTTTGTAAAGATTATAATAAGCAGGTACCTAATTAGTAACCAGGTAAATCAGTTTTACATGCCGTATATACGGCGAGATATGCTGTACAAATTACAACATAAATGTAACACCGATGTAACCATATTTCATGCAAATAAATTATTCTCTTCTTATTCTTATTCTAAACTGCGCATCTTGAGTTTTTATATCCATGGACCGCACGTAATATATAAGGGTCACAGTGGTTGGTTGGTGGGACAGCAAATAGAATATGTCATCATTAGGCGACAGATGTGACTTTCGAGCCGGATAAAGTACCTACAAATGTTCAGGCAAAATACACGAATCGAAAATGTTTGCGTCAGGGACCTAAATTTTTCTCAGTATTTACAAAACATTCGAAACTGATAACAATAATAATAATCCAATGGCTTAATTGCCAAGAGTCTCGACTCTCGACCAACACCTCGAGAGACTCTCGCTAGGTGGCTGGATCAAGGGCCTGATTCAGAAAGCAGTACTCCTTGACACTGCGCGCATTGTTAGGAGGTTTCTCTCTAGAGCCCTGACCACTGGTAGCTTGGACCCTGTTCCCGATGCCGGTGGCCACAGGACTGGACTGGACTGGTGGTGGTTGGAGTTACAGGTGAAGCTAATAAAAGCGTCTTAAAAAGTAAAAACCGACTTGAAAAAACTAAAAAATATAAAATAATTTTCTTAAAAAACTTAACAGCTTCTGAAGTCGGTGCTACTGCTAAACTAGGTGCATTGGAGAATCAAAGGCCCCGATTTCAGAAGCTGTTTTTTTTTATACTATGGCCCGCATTTTCCTTTATTTTGCCTTTAAATATTCCCTTACGATATATCACAGTTATGGCATATAAAGAGGCTTATGTTTCTTTGACTAATTGCTATATTTTACAAATTAAAATCTCTTCTGTGTAAGAAATCAGTTTTCTTCTAAGAATATTCAAGGATAATTAAATTGGAATTAGTAACAAGAGTGGTAGGAAAAACCTTGCGTTTTAATTGTGAGTACCTACATAATATGGTAATTATCGACATTGGCAATTTGCTGTTATTAAACCGCTACACATAGACATCGTAAGCACTGTGGACACTGTCAGCATTTTAACAGGATATCTATATATTAATACGTGAAGAGAAAACTTTGTACCCCTTTATAAGCATAGGTATTGCGCGCACGGAGGAATGTGAGATTTGGCATAGTTAAAGTTTATATGGAGAAGGAGTGCAGAAAACTAAAATTATGGTCGAATGTCGACCATCAGGTGACTACTAGTTCACAGTATTTTGACGTTTCTATACACTAGACTATCGTTTATTTTATAAAATTTAATTACCTTATTGAAGTGTGTGTTTAGAGTAATCTATACAGAAAATTAAGAGGCTTAAATGAGTCTCGTTACCGTTAAAACATTTCTAAATTTAAAGAGCTGTTTTTGATTTTAAAAAAACTATGTTGTAAAAGTTACCAAAACTACTAAACATAACCAAAATGATGTCAAAGATATGATAAATTAAGTACATAAATATCAGACCATGAGATGCCAGTCCATTCAATGGTTGTCTGGAAGAGATCGCCGTGTAGCGATAAGTCCGCCAATTGTACGCGTAACTACTTATAATGGACCTTAGTATGTACTTTTATTATGTTGTGCAATAAAGAGGATTATTATTTCCTTTATTCAATTTTTAACATACTTTTTGATATTTTTTAATACCTAATTTTACAATAAAATAAAAAATAAAACATTTAAAAATATAAAAGAGTAGTAGGCATCGGCATCGGGATCGGGAACAGGGTCCAAGCTACCAGTGGTCAGGGCTCTAGAGAGAAACCTCCTAACAATGCGCGCAGTGTCAAGGAGTACTGCTTTCTGAATCAGGCCCTTGATCCAGCCACCTAGCGAGAGTCTCTCGAGGTGTTGGTCGAAAGTCGAGACTCTTGGCAATAAAGCCATTGGATTATTATTTCCTTTATTTAATTTTTAACATACTTTTATATATTTTTAAATAATTTTACAATTAAATAAAAAAAAAAGATTATAAAAACATTTAAAAATATAAAAGAGTAGTAGGCCACCGGCATCGGGATCAGGGTCCAAGCTACCGGTGGTCAGGGCTCTAGAGAGAGAAACCTCCTGACAATGCGCGCAGTGTCAAGGAGTACTATTATTATGACCTTTATTCAATTTTTATACTTACATTCATTCATATTTTTAAATAATTTTACAAATAAAAAAAAATAAAAATATTTAAAAATACAAAAGAGTAGGTAGTAGGCCACCGGCATCGGGAACAGGGTCCAAGCCACCGGCGGCTAGGGCTGCAGAGAAAGGAACCTCCTCACAATGCGTGCCGTGTCGAGGAGTACCGCTTTCTGTATCAAGCCCTTGATCCAGCCCCCCAACGAGAGCCTCATAAGATGTTGATCGAGGCTCTTGGCAATTAAGCCATTGGCCGTCACAACTATTATTATTATTATTATCGGTTTCGAATGTTTTGTAAATTCTGAGAAAAATTTAGGTCCCTGACGTAAACATTTTCAATTTGTGTATTTTGCCTGAACACTAGTAGGTACTTTATCCGGCTCGAAAGTCACATCTGTCGCCTAATGATGATAAATTCTATTTGCTGTCCCACCAACCAACCACTGTGTCCCTTATATATTACGTGCGGTCCATGGATATAAAAACTCAAGATGCGCAGTTTACTACATCAACTGCTCATGTACCTAGTTATACAGAGACAATGGTCTCCTTTATTTACCGTTGCCTGTCGAGTTGGCACGGGCTATCGCATGGGAATCGCTTAAGCCGTGTTGGAAAGATTAGTCAGACAGCAATGGTATCGGGGCTGACTGCCCAGGGTGCGCCAGACGATATCATGTTTTATCACTAGTGGAGTCCTTGCACCCCTTTTTGACCTTGTGACCTTTACTAAAGAAAGTAATATACCTATCTCGTTCTTTCATTACGTTTTTGACTTGACTTTTATTTTGTTCCATCACTTTCTTGCTTTGTACATAGACGCAGGCCGCAAAGGCAGCATAATTCGGCACAGAATAGGTTTTAGTACACAATGCATTGCCTATTATGTATCATGAAGGTATAGAGTCACATACACCACGTGTGTCATAAATTCATTGTTTCCAATATTAAAAAAAAAAACAGAACGATGTCGTCTGGGCGCCCTGCGGTGAAATATAAGCCTCAATCGCTCGGTTGCATCGATACACCAAATAAGCGCACCATTTTGATTTGTGCGTACCTTTTTCTAGGACGTTTTTGAGTCTGCATGTGCATCTTGATTTTTATATCAATGATTGGCTCTCAAAATTGCGTCGCATTAACGGAATCGAATCAATTTGAACTCGACATTCGTTAATTAAAACAGTTGCGTATCCCTAGCGGAGCGCTAATTACTAAATGATAATATCGATGAGGTCGTTCATTTTGTTTTATGGGTTAACCACCGATAACCGTTAAAGTTTTTCGAAGAGGATGTAAGTATGATTTAAGGTACCGCAAACAACCATGGAGCGTACCATGCTTATCGTGACCATTAATATTTTTGTTCAAAACGGGCCTATTATTTTTTAATTTTCAGAGGAATAATTTTGTTTATGGCTGGGGATGATTCTAATTGTGAACAAAAATAATTATTGGCACGTTTCTTGCAAATTCACCTCGGATAACAATATTGCCTTCAGAACTGAGATAGGTACTGAGTTTTTTCCACACTGTCCACATTTATTCACTAAAGACCCATTCTACTGGTGAATTTGTAGAATAGAATAGAATAGAAATATACTTTATTGCACACCAACATAACAAAACATACAATACAAAACAATAGAAAACAATGCACAATGGGCGGTCTTATCGCTTAAAGCGATCTTTTCTAGACAACCTTTGGATGGACAAAAAGTCACGGATAAAATGGAATGGGGTAGTCTGTGGTGCACGCATTTAAATACATAAAGTAACTCATACAATACGATAAACAAATATAGCGTTATGTATATAAATAGGCAACAAATGCAGAATAATTATTAACATAAAAAGATAGAAAACAAGTAAACTATAAAAATAAAGCGTTATATAAATAAAGCATATATTATAATACATATAATTAAACATACATAAATACATAATAGGACTAAAAAAAATAATTAAATGCAGTGTAGTGTTGTGTGCTGCAGATGAAAGCAACACATCAAGAAACTAAATAAAAGATTTCTAAAGGGACAGATAGTGATTTCTTACACAGTTTTTAAAAGTAGCTAATGACTGCGCACCAGGTAGACATAAATAATAGGTATATTCAATTCAATTACTATAGGAACGAATTTTATTTTCGTACAGTTTTGTGTCGCTATAAATCGAAAACGACGCTGGCTGGAAAACGGGACAATTTTGCGTCCCGAAGCTTCCTTATGGGACACCGGGACAGAGAGAGACACGTTAACCAAGTTATGCATCTCCTTCGTAGGCTGAATTATCAACGTCAAATTGCAGCGTTACATAAAAAGCCAAGGTATAAGCGGGTCAGGAAGCTAAAGTGGAGATGGACACTTAGATGAACAAGGCAAGATGACGCAAGGTGGCACAAGGCAATATCCTTGTGGTGGTAAGGGAAGAGTGACAGAGCCAGAAAGACCGAAGCGATCATTAGAAGACATCGTGGTGATTTCAGAATGTGATTATCAGGAAACACAGATTCTAGGAAGGACTACATAGAAGTATTTACGTATGAATTAATTGATTGAAAGCTTTTTCCGACATCTAAGGCAACAATGGAAAAAAAAAAAAAAAATGTCCAATATTTTTATCTTTTTTTGCACGTAGCTTACTGATAGACTTTTATGATGACAAGAACACAAAGACGAAGCAACAATCATAATAAAAGAAAATCTGGCAAGAAACTCTATGGTTAATCTTTTTTTTCATAATTTCTCATTCATTCAGCAACTGGTGGCCAGTCCATCGCGAAAGCTCATAAACAACCCCTCCCCTTTTTCTTGAATCGAAAGATAAGAGGCTGGAACATCACATTTTTCACAGACAATAGCGATAAAATTACGTAACTAATTGAAATAAATGTGAAGATTATGTCTAAGATACCTAGAACATTCTAAGCCTACCAACCCAAGCCTACGAATATAAATCAAATATATTGAAAAATAAGGACCACAGTAGTTATAGCTTAGCCTAGCCTAGCGCACAGTGTGCCTTCAAAGTCGGACATGTTCTGTTTATTGCATTTTTCAACACAAGCAATGATTTCAAATGCGAGAGTAGAACTCCCGTGTACCATTTAAGATTAGATCCTGAGAAACAGAATTGCAAAGTTTACAATATTTTTGGATGAAAAATCTGAAACTTCACAGATCCACAGATACACACTACAAACTTATAACAACCCTCTTTTTTGTCGGGGGTTAAAAATATATAGTGGCTCACAAAAATAGCTTTACCAAAAACATTTTAAATTTTATTACGGTTACCAATTTTGGCAGTAGCAGAGTATACACCTAATTTTGTTATGCAAATAGAAACTTTTTCTTTGCCAATTATGATCCCATTTCTTTTCTGATTTATTTGGTTGTTCCAAAATAGTTTTACGAGTTTCAGAAGCTAGGCATATAGGTTAGTGGACTATTATCTTTTTCTTAGCGAGGCAATCTAGATTTTTAGTTAGCTGCAAAGACTTTACTATTAAAAGCAACCATTAGCAACGCAATTTTTATTTATAAACAAGCATACGGCTCGCCTGATGGTAATCGATTACCATAACCTATGGAGGCTTGCAACACCAGGGGCATCATCATTGCCTATTCTATAAAATCCTTCCACTTCCTTGTTGAGGAACCCCATGCTTGCATGCATTTTTTTGGGAAAATTTTGGTGGAGGAACCAAAAAAAAAAACTTACCTGGTTGAGTTGTCAACAAATCTCCACCTGAATAGATTTTTCTTGCTTAGGCTAATGTAAATCCGAAGTCAGAATAGAAAAGATTTTCATGTAACTATTCTAAATTCTGACGATAGAACGTACAGTGCAGTGGTGTCAAGATCAAAATACTGAATACATGATATTCTATCATTAAAATTAGGAAATTGAAAATTCGTATGCTCATAGTTATTTCAAGCTGCAGCTGCTACCTTTAGATGTAGGACTCTAATCCACAAAGGACTGAAAATATTATGTCGCATGCCAAACCTTTTACACAAATACGATAGGTTTTTATCTCTAGGTCGAACAATCTTAGGCTAAACTTCTTGGGCACTGCCGGTCGTTCCCAAAGAACTATTATTAGAAAACTTTGCGACCTAGTTTTTGGTCGCGTTGGCTTTTGAACTATCTTAGTATACGGAACTAATAATTGAGAATCTACACCGCAAGTGTAAGAAAAGTAGTGTTAGTACGTTTAATTAAGGAGTAAATGAAACTTTGGATGGCACAGGAGGTGTTAAAGTACTGCTTGAAGAATA
Organism: Allophyes oxyacanthae; assembly: GCA_932294325.1. Taxonomy (NCBI): domain Eukaryota; kingdom Metazoa; phylum Arthropoda; class Insecta; order Lepidoptera; family Noctuidae; genus Allophyes; species Allophyes oxyacanthae. Next base: position 5,623,743 of record OW028633.1, on the reverse strand, counting down.
CAAACATAGTCTGAAGAAGTTCGCCGCTGAAATTAGACCTCCTCTATAAGTTGGTATACTGGTGTTTGCAATATTTTTAAACATATTTCAGTTTGTAACACTGATTTCTAAGATTTTCAGGATTTACTAGGCACTGTTAACTTTGTCCATAGAAGACCAGGAATGCTTTTCCATGGTATGAAGTAATCTCTCTCTTTCCGACTGTCAATCCCACATGGTGGTGGGTTCAGCCTTTTTTATCTTTCGTTTGCACTTCGCTCTATCCTTGACATGTCGGAACCTTCGCATATCAATATGCACCACATTTATCAGCCTGGTTTTAGGTTTCCCTCGAGATCTCTTACCTGGTACAGATAGATGCAGTGCCAGGTTACTTACGTATTCCGGTGGTCTTCTCTTTACATGTCTACACCATCTTAGCCTACTCTCCTGGAGCTTGACGGCGATGTCGCGTACACCAAGACTACCATAGTATGAAGAAATAATACTATAATCATAGAAGAAAATAAGTAACGCTTTATATCAAAGATTCTAATAATAACCTTCCCAAATAAACAGCAAACATTTTCCGTAAACCTATAAGTAAAAAAGAAACAGAGCAATATAAGAAAAGCTCAAAAGAAACGGACAGGACAATCCGTCTGGAAGGCTTAAAATAAATACTCTGATCCTTGCAACAGATATATTGATGTCGCAGCCACCAAAAACGGGAGTAACAAGATTCAATTTTCATATTTTAGAGGTTGCACCGTGGCGAATGTAAGTGCGATGCCACTGCCAAACTTTTGATAAAACTGTGAAAACACACGAAAAGCTATGGAGTCGGATATGTCTTTATGTATGAAAGAATATAAATATGAGAGGTAATAGGCTAATTACTAAGGTTTCATAAGACTGGCTGAAGCCAAGTCATGATGCAAAACAAAAGAAGTAGGTAGTATTTATTCAAGTAAAAATATTCAAATAATAAATTATAATAAAAAAATTACGGTACTTTTGCATGTCATAATTTCTTGTGACGTCAATTAGATTAGGATAATTCCAAAAAAAAAATCTTCCGTTTTTGAAAACAATGAAAAAATGGGTATATGCTTCAAAAATGAGATCGTCCCACAAGATCTAGGAAAAAAAAATCTAGGTTCAGGAACATTTTTTACAAAGAAAGTTTATGTAACCAGATTCTATGAAAAATACTTTTGGGAAATACAAACTTCGGGAGTTCTATTACAAAACTGAAATGAACCGTTAACTAACTGACAAACGATTTAATTTTTCCTTACCATTCCACTCTTTTTGCAAACCTTTTCGTCACCCAATATTCTTATAAGGTCATGTTCGTGTTAAGCCATTACGAACCTTATTCCTTACTCCACACGGTTCTTAAAAGTATCAAAGTTGTCCCTGCTTTTGTTCTAAGACTGGAAACGCGTCGCCTTGAGAGCAGAAAATCTAAATTAAGGTGACCTCCCCTGTCGACGTCATTTCTACGGACGGAGAATTTTTAGAAGGACTCTGGTATTACGGCAGGTTTCTTTTCAGGCTGGTCGACATGCTTCTATACGTTCCCGGCGGTACTTAAGCAAATACTAGCAGTTAACTTTTATGGAACTATTACATACATTCAGTCTAATAAAGTTATGTTTGCAGTTCTTAGGTCTCGAACTGTAGGATCTGTTTTGACTTCCAAAATAGTCGGTAGGTTATTGGCGTATTATGTTATGATAATGATATTTTTCTTTGTTTCACCACCAGCAGGAACGATTTGATATGAATTTGCTTTTGGCAGTGACGTAGCTATTTTGGCAGATTAGGTTATTATATAAGCTAACGGAATTTCTTTGTTGGCAGACTTATTAAATTAGAATATTCTTCGTTTATACCATTTTATACTTTATTTTTGTAACATATTTAAAGATTCAATATTTAATTCTAAGTTGTCGCTAAACTTATTTACATATAATAAGACGGTCATCCTCGGCAACTATAAATTAATGTCATAGTTAAGACAATGAGCTTAAATATATAATTGGGCCTAATATTATTCCCTGTGGAACTCCACGCCCTTTTTCATGTGGAGGAACGAGGGATGGTGTTACCTTAATTGAAAAAGGAGGATCCTTATGAGGAGGATATTTGTCTGGTGGACCCAACCGACCGAACCGACCGAAGCGGTGGAATATCAGACAGGTGTATTATGTATACTTATAAGCTATTTACCGTAAACATTTTACTTGCGTGATTCAGGATCTGAGTTGCCGCTATATTCTGATAGACGGCGCTGGTGTGGTCACGTTGTTAGTAGTTACTTTTTGTAGCATTGCAATAGTATTTTTTACGATCAGCATAGTATTCTAAGCAAGCGATACTTTTGGGGACTTTTTTCTTGTATCCAGAAATCAATAGATCATACTACAAAACCAATTCCATTGGACTTTAAACGAAGATAAAAAGCTTACCTATGTTTTGATAAAAATAAACATCGTGGCAAAAAATATGATCAAAAAATAATCGAATACTAATAAAGATTATAAAAATGTAAATATAAAGCGAAGCTACCGAAATCACGGGACAAAATCTTCTTAAGTATTCGCACCAATCAAAACTTGTCAAACTCGTTTTAGAAAGTTCATTGAAAATTTATTCAAAAGACAGAGGTCTCCCGAAAAGTTGTGCATAACTTATCTCTTAGAAATCTGTCAAACTGAATTAGACTCGTTATGATGATCACTCGATAGCCCTCGCCCTTTTATTAGCATTAGGCTTACATTAACGCAGTTACTGAGAGCAATGAAAATAATTGGCGATATTTATTGAAGTCATTTGGGTTTTAATTTAGATTTATTTGAGCAATAATTGCTGGTAAGATTTACATTAACAAGACTTTTTCCTTTGTGGTTTTGGGTTCATATAAGTTTGAAGATACAAACAAGGATCTCAACTTAGTCTATGTGTTTGTTTCGATAACGTATCGGTTCAAAAGATTGTTTACTCGCAGTGTATTCACTGAGTATTTCAAAGTTTTCTAGAAACATGAAAACCCTAGATCTTCTAGTACTTTAAATTATAAAACTAGTGAATTGAAACTGGACTGAACTGATACTACGAGTATTTGCTATATAGCATGCATTAATTGTACTTTGTTTGGTAGTGGCGTAGAAAGTTCTAGAATAGAAGCCATTAATAAAATTAATAACAAGTACGAATGCGAACACGAGGACACTATAATACCTAAAAAAGGTAAATATGTAAAGGAAGATATTATATAAAAATTACAAGATATACTTTAAAAAACCCACAAAAAGAAAGGGGAAGGTATTTTCTTGGCGCAATAATACACTTTCAAAAATTTTGTGTCTCCAAATCCAGGTTCCAACCAAACTCTCTCACGTATTAGAGTTAGCCATCTTGATATATTTCTTACACGTCAATATATTTTTTGTTTCAGACGTGCCTGGCTCCTTTGGGATGGCAATTTATTTTATCTAACGCTGAGTCAATCAGGCTGATATGAGGTTACATGAAAAATGTTGCCACCTTCGTGACTGAGGTCGTGGCAAGATAACTAAAAATATTTTACGTATAAATTCAACATTTTTGATGAGATATATTATGAGAAAATGTGTAAAAGTAATGCTATTTTAGTACTAGAGTATCATTTCATATGTTTTAATACAATTATTATTAAAAACCCATCGACTGCTATCATTTTCAGTGGTGTAAGAGATAATGAAAGGGTTCGATATAAAAGGCATTGACCTCAAATTGTTACTTTATGATTTATTTTCTTTTTCTTAACAAGATAAAAACTGCCTTGCGTCAGGTTCCGGTTAAAATTACTGATTGTACTGCTTCCCCAAACTAAGAACATAATATACTAAAGATAAATTTTAAATAAAATCTATTAACGCTCCATGAGATTCCGATGTTCAAAAAGTGTAGAAGGAAAGTAAACTGTATCTACACGAGAAATCACAATTACTGCAGCATTAATCTTAATTTATTACGTACATTCTTACAATGTCTCAGGCCATAGCCTGTAGAATCGTTTAAACGCAATAAAGGCGCTTGCCAATAGTTCCAATAAAAAAATCCTTTAAGATGCATTATGAGACCGGTTAGCTTTGATTCAAGATAATAAAATTTTGGTGAATGTTTAAAAACAGATCGTTGCTGCTATCCAACGAACGAAAATTTGTGAAAAAGAACAATATGCCTTTAAAAACAATTGGATTATCTAATTTTAGGTTAGGAGTCACCAGGTCATCTCCGCAAATGCGGGTAATTATATCTGAAAACATATCGACTTGTGGTGAAAACGGTTCTTAGTATTTAACGAGTAAGATAAATCAATATATACACATTTATACTTCTCTAAGTCCTGTGCAGTGGTCCAAGTCACCCACTCAAGTGCGATTGTTCCACTACGGATAGTCGGGACCAATACTCAGTGCCAATATTTGCTCAAGCCAGCAAATAGCGCGCAGCAAATTAAAACGATTTTCTTCCATAGAAGGTAGGTGGGCTGAATCGTAATGTATTGTTTTTGCTGAGCGTACCTTGATTCTAACGGTTGATTATTCGATGAATAATCTTTTTGTTATTTATTGGATTGGTAGGGGAAGGAATATTAGTCACTTATCTATATTTAATTTGATTGAGGTCGCAGTAAATTGGGGGAGAAAATTGATTGCAGTGTTCCCTAGTTCAGCAGTACACTGCATCAGGATATTGATGATCATGATGATGGTAAAGTTGATGCGAATAGAGGTATCATTGATGCGGATAATAAAACTGTCCCAATTAAAAAAGATGACTATAAAAATAATACGGAATTTTATTCTCCAAAGCTTTCAATTCAAAACTAAAGAACGAAGGGAAATTTAAAATTCAGTTACGAGGGCCATTAGCTCACGCGTTATAAGGATCAATCGACAGAAGAGGTTTACTAACGAGGCTGTAAACGATAGGCAAGCAATTAGTCAGATCTATAATACAAGAGATTTTCTTTGTGTAAATTTATTTCCTTACAATAGTTTTAATTTATATTTTTGCGCACCTTCATGAGAATATAGTCTTGGTATTTTTAGGGCCGCTTCCAATCATATGACCAGTTAGATTAAGTTTATAAAAACTAACACCAATCTCTAAATTGAAGTTCCAATAATGATATTAGTTAATTTAACCAATCACAATTCTCTTTATAAATGCCAGGACGATCAAAATTTTTCCAAATTCTTTTACTATCTCCGACATATTCACTCGTTACAATCAGAGAATAGAGAAAAAATACCCCGCTCACACCCAAATTCGTTTAGTACGGTCAAATAAAAAGATTTGCAGTCAGCAAACCAGGACCTCTTAACTAACTAGTTAAAAAAAAGTCTTGTGCAGCGTCCGGCAAATAAGTGTCTCATTTTGCCAGAGCGTTTTAATTTCTCTACGTATCGAGTGTATTTGTCTGGGGCGATCGGGTAACGGTGATATTGAGTGGTGAAATGTCTTTGGAACAACTGTTTAACGGGATTAGAGTAAATGAAAAAGGTTTATTCGTAACTTTTCTTTTGTGTTTGGAAGTGAGCTAAGTTATTCTTATTATTGTAGTTGAAGTACAAAAGATGTTAGTTTGGCTTACTCTTTTAGTCTTACTTCTTATAAAGATGGAATATAAAGCACTTGCTTTAGGAGCTAGCAATATACACTTATACAGGACTAGTTATCAAAGGGTAGTCAAATTTTTAGGAATTATTGTAGGTACTCATAATTAAGAATAACGCTGGGACTACTATGGGATTTCTTTTCACGATTTAATTTTTGATACCATAGTAAAGCTGGGCTACCACTGCTGAAGGGTAATGAGCAAATAGCTGGAAGAAACGGACCCCAACTAGTTAAAATAGGTTTTACCTTCCATTAAGAAAGAGTTTGACAATTGCTTTCCACTGGTTCAAGAAGTTTGCCGATGCGACTTCTGAGATGTGCCGTACAGTCATCAATGACAGGGAATAAAGAATGGTGAGTCCCAATGTGAGTCACTGATGAAAACCTACTCAACTTATACAAACTATTGATTATAATTTGAACAGAACAATAGGTAATATTTTAAAACGCGACATGTTCGACAATGTACGAAGTGTTATTCAAACTACGCTAGTAGTATTGGAAACTGCAATGTAGCGAGTGTTAAATCATTTTCGCCCATGTTGAATATTAATAATGCTCGCGACTGTGGGAGGAACTATGGAGTTCCATTATCTGATGTACGCGATAAATAAATGTTATTTAGCATTTTATTATCCCTTTGTTTCGTATTGTTATCTTGTCTCATTTTACGGGGAATATGTTAGGGAACGGTTTAGAATTAAAGCCGTTGTTGTAAGTATTATTTAAGGTAGGGAGCTGTATAGGAAGACTGTACCTCATAGTTGCGACGAACAAATGACCGACTAACGTTGTTGCGACAGCACGTAGTTGCGACGCACGTAGTCGCGACAGATCGTTGTTGCGACACACGTCACTCCGACAGCACGTGGTAGCGACTCCCGTAGTCGCGACAGATCGCTGTAGCGACAAGACAAATACAGACTATATACATAAATTACATAATATTGGTATACATCTTCCTCTAGTTCAGTATCTTCTTTAGACCTAAGACCGTTTTGTATTCTGATACACGGAATTGATTTATTGATTTATCGGTACTACTATTGATATTACTAGCAATGTGAGTTACAAGTTTTTGCAAATAAATATTTCTAATTCTACACATCATAACAAAATTATTAAACTTTAAAACACTATAGCGAACCCAATATTGGCTTCTGATGATCTCAGGAAATATGATGCGGCAACTTTCATGTTTCATATAGATCAATTACTAAGAAGTTACATCATATTATTTTGATGGATGCTTATAAATATTTATGGAGTTGTTCTACTGAGTAATAGCTATTTGTATAATAAATAATATTTATGTTACATCCATTTACAGAAGCAATGATTTCACACTACAATGTTAATTTATTGGACAGTCAAAGCTTGAGTACGCTTGAAACAGTTGTGTCCTTATCTGCATTCAGATCAAACGCATCAACATGGTCTTCAAAATTATAATTATTACTTATATCTTCATCATCAGTACCAATTGCAACGATGTATATGAAGGATATCCAGACGTGACTGCGAAAGTGATTTACAGTAAAGTTCATGAAGAAATTCCAGCTGTTTGGAAAAGATCTGATACTTTTACTGTGAACTGTTCAAGAAATGAAGTGATTAGTGCTGTACAAATTACAGATTTAAGACCTGACAAGTGGGGTGAAGCATATATCAAGGATGGTGGAATTGGAGAAAGGTCTGTTACAATAAAGTTGGATAGTCCAGGAATTTTCAGAGGGTTTCACTTTTGGGTGGAAGTGTATGCGCTAAATACCGGTTATTTTCTGTACAACCATGGAAGGTAGCTACTGTTTGATTGTGTATTGTTTTAGTTTAGTGTTAGTTATTCTTGTGATATAAGTGTGGTGTTTTTGTACAAGTAATACTCGTATTACTAAAACTTTATCCTTTAAAAATATATTTAAGTACACTTACGTAACTAAGTAATACCTAAGCGTAAATTTTTGTACAACTATGGAAAATTACTGCTGTTATGGTAGGTTTGTTTTGATTGTATTGTGTTTTAGTTTATTAAAATTGTGTTGTGATAAGAGTGTGGTGTTTTCTTTTTAACTCCGGACAAAAAAGAGGGGTGTTATAAGTTTGTAGCGTGTATCTGTGTGTCTGTGTATTTGTGTATCTGTGTATCTGTTTGTGACATCGCAGCTCCAAAACTGATGGACCGATTTCAATACAGTTTTTTTAATTGAAAGCTAGTTTAATCGGATATCATCTTAGCTATGTTGCATGAAAATCTGTTCAGCCGTTCAAAAGTTACAGCTCTTTTTCTAGTGGGAGTGGGGGGATTTTGGACGGTTAGGTTATGATAAATCAATTAGCTGTAGACTTTTTTAGCTCATCTATCTTTGTAAATTTCGTAAACTTTATTGAGCTAAATCAGAGGCTAAATCTTGTTAGGCATTTGTTTTTACCCGACTACGGAGAGGGTTATATTTTTGACCGGTATGTATGTATGTATGTTATACTTTCCTTTCACCAAAAATAGGGATGTGCCTTAAACATAAATTGATCTTACAACCTAATAACTCATATCGAACGCTCCTAAGAATATTCCCAACAAAACTACAAGATATGATTTATCATGTTTCCCCACTCTTGTCTCCCGTTGATATCGCGACTTGTTCGGCAAAATAGAGATGTGTTATTCAGATGTTAGTCACAATACAACTCACATATAACTCTGTAGCTTTTGTGTTTAGGCTCGTAACAATAAAATAAATGTATGTGGGGTTATATGAATGCGTTGTTTTGGTTGCAATGGTTTTTTATACGGTCACATTGGGAGGCGAAAGGGTTCCTTTATATGTTTTAAGTATGTTAGTGGCTTAAGTACAATGTTTTTCTTGCCGTTTGTAAAGGAAGTTTTGTGTGACATTTTTCGGTGAATGTGATCCTCTATCATTTTAATACAGAACTCGGGGTCGAAATTCGACCGTAATTTTAGCATTCTGCACTTCTTCTCCATATAAACTTTGACTATGTCAAATCTCACACTCCTCCGTGCGCGCAATATGCTTAAAAAGGAGTACAAAGTTTTCTCTTCACGTATTAAATATATAAATAGAAGATATATAACTGAAAAAATAACTGATAACTGAATATATAAAGCTGAATGGTTTAACCGTACCATGTTTAATGTTTGACAACTCGGTCATCCCGTTTAGCTCTTGTGTTAAGGATCTTGGTCTGCACATCGACAGTTCTCTTGACTGGCGAAAGCAAGTCGCTGTTGTCAGTCAAAAAGTCACTGGCACGTTGCGGTCTCTTTATCGCTTGAAAAATCTTCTCCCATCACACATAAAGGCAATGCTTGTACAGTCCCTAATCTTCCCCATAATTGACTATGGTGATGTGTGTTACTATGACCTGAATGCAGATCTCCTCAATAAACTTGACCGCCTTCTTAATAACTGCATTCGATTCGTTTTCAATCTACGTAAGTATGATCATGTATCTGAGCACCGATCCCTTTTAAAATGGATGCCCATTCGCCAGCGCAGAGAGTTGAGGGCTTTGACTACCCTGTTCTCTATCCTCGACAGAACCACTTCCCCTTCTTATTTGACTTCTCATTTTCAATATTTATGTACTGCTCACAATTTAAATCTTCGCTCCACCCATAATCGTCTTCTACAATGTCCCTCTCACCGCACTGATTTCATACACTCGTCCTTTTCTGTCCAGTCTATCCTCCTATGGAATGCGCTCCCGCTGAACATCAGGATGGCAACCAGTCGGCTTTCTTTTAAAGTGAAGGCGCGTGATCACATTCGTGGGAAGTTGGCAGAATTGGCCCAGCGATGACTTGCTGGATTCGTTTTTCACTATTTCGTATTTTTGTGTATTTTGACGCAGTATATCAATATGTATGTTTTCTTTTATGGTTTATAATAATATATGTATGTATCTATGTATTTATTACTTGATCTTGAATTTTATTTTTCTTTCCAATTTTCGTTTATTTTACGTTGCACCCACCATGTTTGTCTCTGCATCACCCTAAGGTAGACTGGCAGAAAATGCCTATGGCATTAAGTCCGCCTTTGTGCAGTGTTATTTTTACCTGTGCATAAAGCATTAAATAAAATAATAAATAAATAAATAAATAACTGTGTGAAAATAGTATTCAAGGTTGCCAAGATAAAAAAAAATGCTGGGTTTAGCCATGAGAAAGATTTTAAAAAATAGATACCTACCGTTCGTGTCTAGATTGTCAAAATAAATCGCGGAAACCTGGATACGTAAAAATATATTCAATTTAACTTCTAAAAGTTGTACTACCGCGATGGGCATAATTACCATGATTATTTGGACGTTTTTCTACTTAAACGTATTGATCGTAAGGCAAATAATCATAGGCGATTCTGTTATCAACCATGTGATAGCCGTCGCAAGCTTTTTGGGGCTACTTTAATAGGAAGGCGAATATAAAACACGGTACACGGTCGAATGGATTTAAGTTTTGTACTACTCTGTAGGTAATCCATCGAATCTTGGCGCACGCGGCACCTCGTCTCCGTGCGGAGCAGCGGCTAGCGCAAAGCTGCCGCTGGGTATGACAATTTGGGAATTATGTCTCGTTCCCTCCGTTGAGGCCATACAAAGCGGCACCAAGCGTGCATCTGCCTCTTCGGCAAAAATATAATAATGAATAATAATTTTCGTCACTTTCGTTATGAAAGTCAGTATCTCGGGTAAAAATCACTTTCAACCCTTGGCCTTGGTAATAAGCTACTATTATTGATGTACAAATATGTGAAATTCTATGAATAACAATGAGACGTGTAGTCAATACATTTGTTTGTATGTAATATTAAATCAGTAAATCAAGGAATCTCTAAGCACCACATTAACTTAGATAGAAACACAAAAATATATGTACACAGAGTGGATAATACGACATTAATATTATGGAAAAAGAATACGTAAGTTGCGGGAAATATTTTCCCTCATGATACTTCCTCTAAAAAATTGAGTTACTAAGCTTGCGTCATATAGAAAGCGAATTTGTATCGGGTTTTGAATTCAGAATTCTATAAATCCGTTTTTGCTGTTTTTAACTGCACAAAAGGGATCAATCAGAGGAGAAATAGGTCAATTTTTGAGAGAGCAACGATTGAAAATTGCTTCTGAATATGAATTATGAGGATACTGCTAGATTTCTACACCAATTCTACGAAAGCATCTATATGGATGTTGGTCAATTACTACTAGGTACCTAACCTATTGATGTATTTCCAGCAAATTGTAGAGGAAGTTGATGGATAATATTGAGATCATCGCTCAATTATCGCTTCCAGCTCGACCTCGCTCCAATTTTTTGTAACACATATTTTTATTTCAAGGAAATATCAAGTTCGATATCTGCGAAGTTATTAAGATAGACACTTGATAGCTCGTGGGTTTCAAGTAAAATTACATAATAATTTAATGGTTCAGGTTTTTTTTTATTCAATTTTCTTTCATAGATTTTATACCATCAAGCGACGCTGAGTAGACAAAATAGAAAATCTACTTATTACGGGCGCCTGCGCCTCTTCGCAGTTTGATAAATTAATCAAATATTGCTCTTTCGCTTCGTTCTGGATCCAAAGTTATCAATAATTAAACTAGAATAGGTTCAAACTCGTCGATGTTAGCGTGAGGATTTTATTTATCAATATCAACACTGCCTTTAAATGTTAACCTACATTAGAGCTCATATTAATTAAATTATTTTGTATGTCATCATTTGCGACGCGATCATCATCATGGCTTCCGCGCAGATCAATATTGATCAAGCGGCCGCGGTGGACCTTGAGAATTATGAAAGTCTATGTTTAGTCAGATGAGGGATTATGCCGCCCTTGTAAATCGCATGCGTGGGCACTCAGCCCTCAATTGCACGACGAATAGCCGATGGTGCCCGACAACTAACGATGTAATTACAGAATTATGTGCCTAATGTACTTGTAAGTAACACCTACAAAAAGTTCTCCTTGTAGGTACGTTAAAAGATTCAACAAAGTAGTTACTAAAGAAGGTAATAAACATGTAGAGACAAGGTAAGCTAACTAACTAATATGCTCATACAGGATGTTTGGAATTTACAAAGAGATGCAAACGCCTAAGGCTATCCTCCTCACACTATGAAGAAAACTTAGTAGAGTAAGTTCTGCAGTGAGAGGAAATTGAGGGAGTTAGGAAGATAAGCGTGGTAAACGACATTAATACGGTTAGTTGTCAGCTTTGTCTTAGTGACCGACTACAATAATTTAAAAAAGACTTCTTGCAGTATGAGATTATTTATTTATTTAATGCTTTATGCACAGGTAAAAAAAACACTGCACAAAGACGGACTTAATGCCATAAGCATTTTCTGCCAGACTGCCTTAGATTAGTTTTACTACTGTATTTGACAGCACTTTTAGCGCAGTGGGTAAGCAGTAACCAATTGACTTTTGAAACCGTGTCGCGAGTTCAATCCCCGCACGGTACAAATATTGTATAGTCTACAGATAGTTGATCCGGGTCTGGGTGTGTATGCATGTGAGATGTATGTTTGTAAACAATACCGACGAGACAAGAGAAAATCAACAGGACGGCAACATCTTAAAAAAAATGTACAAGCTGTCAATACATTTGCCTGTTTAGAATAGAATAGATCTTTATTTCATGTAAACCAGATACAAGTATGATAAAATGTCGAGACTCTAGGTGCACGGTTTCAAATAGTAGATCCTAAGTAGAAGAACCGGCAAGAATTTCCATGGAAATTCTTTTAAAGTAATAGATTACAATCTTGATCAGTACAATGTTGTGGTATAATGCTGCGAGAATAATGTAATTTAATGTGAATTTAAATAAGACAAGGATAATACCTAATTGTAGTAGTATATTTGCATTACACACTCTTCTTTTAATGATTTCCAATATTGTTTAGATTATTTCAAACCATTTACCTCGTTGCCACTTGTAGGGTCCTGATGAATGTTCGATGTAGATACGATATGTAACTAAGTATATTATTTATTACACTGACTCACCATACACCAGGCACCACTCACTCGACTCCCGAGCTCTGCCGACTTAGATAATGCCACTTCCAGACATCTCTATAATGGCACGGCTACACACCGTCTGCCCAAAGCTGTCCGTACTACTTGTGTATGTGAGACAATGTCATTATATCTATTAAATAGATACAGATATACAAACACTACACTAATGATTTGCCTTTAAATAAGATTGTCATGGCAGTTACAAGCTGACCAGTTCCGACAGACGGCACCCGTTCACGAGCCTGACGTTTAAAATCATACAGGTGTCACCTGTCAACTTACCAAACTGATTGGTTGAGAAATAACTACGGTATCGGTATTGTTTTTGTGCTGTGTCAAATAAATACTTTTTTCTTTCTTTCTTTTCTTTCTTTGTATCACGTTTAGTTAAAGACTATGCTACCGATCCTGTTGGTGTAATTAATTACATGAGAAAATTAGCTAATAACTTTAATTGTTAAAACCGGACACGTAGTTTCGCACACACAACTCTATAAAATTCCTTAACCAATCCGAACAGTGGGAGTAATATTTTTATTTTTACTGTATTCAAGGGATTGCCAAGCGGCATGTTATTGCAGCCCCTACAGGGGGTGGATCACAATGTAGAAATATAAAAATATTTCCACTACCCCCACTGTTTTGGATGTTAATTCGTTTTTGGAATCTATCTTCTTCTTATTTGTAGTTGGGTTGGTGCCAAATGTATGTGTATTTGGGTGTCGTTGTGTTGTATATGAATAAATCTCCTTTATCTTTCTGTTCACGCCCTTTCTACCGCGGTATGAAGCGATTCAGTTGTCTCGAGTCCGTAATTGGTAGTTTATTGACGTTTGTAACTTGAATAGGGTTGCTGGCAAACCGTGTGTTATTTACTACCATAAAGACCTTACTAAAGTAAGTCAGTAATTAAGACTCTTAGGGCTGATTTTTCAATCGCCACATAACTTTATCCGAGAGAATATATATATTTTGAATTTTTGATAGATTTCCTATACAAAATCTGTCAAGTGTTCATTGGATAAAACATTAACAGACGATTGAAAAATCAGTCCCAAGTTTACTACAGTACTACAATTAACGTTATGCGCTTCAGCAAACTTCTTGTTTCGGAATTAGGTACGACGAATAAATAAATATATAGTTAGTAAAAATTTAACTTAGGAGCTATGTTAGTGTGCCATGTGAAAGACAGTGCCAAAAGATTTAAATAACTAATTTCAATAAAAAGGGCGAAATCAACGTTTACAAAAAATAGAAGAAAGAAGAAGAAATACTTCTTCCTCCAATATAGTGTTGCAATCAAGCTAATAAGCCGGAGCCACTATTGAGTGCCGACACATAAATCATTCCGGCACATAGTGAATAAAGCCGTGCGAATAAAAAATAACAGTAACGCGAAGATTTTAGATTTATGATGTTTGTATACGACTGACGAATGGTGTCTGCGCATAGAGTACGCGGTGGATAGAGGCGGCAACACGAAAAAGGAGAAATTAGTTTTATTGTTGTATAATGGATTTTTGAATCTGTCATTGTCACTTTAAAAAAGAAAAGAGATGACACTAGATTTCTAAAGAGTAATTAACTGGCAACCATTTCTCCGGCCAATCTTCACTCAACTTATCACATGTTCTATTCAACCTTGACATTGGCAGAATCATCGTCGAAACGATGGAGCCATAATCCTAAAATTTGAATTGAATTGACACTAGATTTAAAAGCCAATTCTAGTTATTAGAGTCTTCTTACACGAATTTGCATAACTCGTACTCTGTTTTTTATATTTGTCTGATTTAGAAAATAAACTTTACAGAACTCATTAATGAAATAATTTTTATAAAATACATTATGACATCTTTAACCACATGTACATTTGGTAAAAACTGATTAATCATCAAAGTTATAGTTAAATTTAACGTGAAGGGAAAGCTTTGTACCCCTCCGTGCGCGCAATATTAAGCATATTGCGCGCACGGAGGAGTGTGAGATTTGGCATATTTCAATTTTATATGGAGAAGGAGTGCAGAAAGCTAAAATGACGGTCGAATTTCGACCACTTGGCGACCTCGACTTTGGATTTATCTAACTCTATTCTATTTTAACGAAAAACGTTAAAAAGATATGTGAAAATTGTTTCAAAACAGAGTAGTAAAATCTTTAATGAATTGCTGAATTAGGAATTCGGAATTTTATAACATTTTTATTTCAAACTCCGAAGCTTTATTTCTTGCGCGACTCACAGACCCGTAATCTCTATTAGTATTGATCAATTTTATGATTACACTAAGACTTTTCTTTTTACTTTAATAATTGTCATAAATTCTCACGGAGTTTTATTGAAGGAACAAAAGATAAAGAGACAATAGGTAGGTAGGTACAGATTTTTATAATTACAGCGCCATGAATCCTGCCTTAGGATACAATAAGATTTTTTTACTTATTTTTATAAATTCCTTGAATGTACCTACTATTCCGCTTGCTCGTTACTGATGACCAAGAATTGAATTACTTTTTTGACATAGAAATTATTAATACTACATGACTTACGGTAAACGACTGATTGTTTTATTATTAAAATAGGTAATGATAGATGGTGCTATTAGACAGCATTTTGTTCCACGGTATGTATTTATTTTATAGACATCTTATTGCTAACAGTTTTAATTCCATGCACAATAAGATTTACAATAATTTAATTTTAAAAACAATAATAATTAAAACAATAATATGTATTGTATTTTTTTAAACATTCTAACACAACATAACATTATGTGTATTTTACAAATAAAAGACAGTGAAGTACTATAAAAAATGTAGGTTAGGTACCTAGTTAATGGGTAGAATAGAATAGAATAGAATAGAAAACATTTATTCGATACAGGATATACATTGTCAGCACATAAAAAATAAAATATGAAACACAGATAACAAATAAAATAAAAAAACTTTCACGAAAAAAAAAACACGAGATGTTACTGCACTAACATACAAACATGAATGTGTTTAGGTCTCACACAATGTTTCGTCTTTTCAGTTAATATAAAAATTAATAAATCAAATTACCTATAATGTTCTATTTTTGAAGTCCTTCCATGATCCTACATCAGCAGTTAATTTAAAATCCCTAAACCCTAATCTATAAAACACGGTACACTTAAAAACAAAAATAAAAACTCCAACAATATAAAAACAAACTTCCCAACTGTGTCAAAGTGTACATTATAGAAAAAAAATCTTCGTAATAAGAAAATACTCGTTCGCTGTCACTCAACCATATTTATATCAAAGAGAATTTCTTCTCAGCTTTACAAATCAAAATATCAAAGGGGTGTCACTCAAGTATTTATAAGGTACACTGTCACGTTCATCGTATATCATTTTGTAATTTTTTTATAAGTACAGCCTTTAAAGAAGATTGGTGTGACAGGTACAGTCGCGGACGACGGTGTTATTATATTTTAAGTCGTAGTTAGTTTCCTTCTTCAGTATTTCAGTAGTTGGTTTATTTAAACTTTTATACATAAAAATAGTAGACAAGGCGAAATTAATGCCATTACTTCAGTTTTTATTTGGAATGCTGAGAGCAAAATAGGTCTGCTTTAAAGATGCTTTCTTTCCACGAATAGCATCTATGCGTTCACTGCGGTGTCCCAATAGATCTTCGCAGGTCGCAGTGACAAAGGGGCTTAGTACTCTACCTCTTCAATTAAATAATAAATAATGTGTTTACTGCTACATTCGTTTATTTGCGCTGATAACATCAACTTTTTATAATAACTTTTCAATTTTCCAATCCTAGAATACGTAGAGATTCTAAATAGAAATACACTTACTTATTGTACGCTTTAGCAGTAAAAATATCTCAAAATAATAAATGGTACTTAATACTCATTTACATTACTATCATTTATGTAGCCAACTGTACCAATTTAAGACCTAATAAAACTCTTTGCACTATTTTTCTAATATCATTTATCGCTTCACGATGGACGAGACTTTCTTAACATTTCACCGAGTCTTATCCTTAGCAGGGATTTCTATTTTCGACAAACATAACTGGGACTCCAAACCATGGTTGCTCCTTCAGATCTTTAACGTCATCATCGGTGGACTCTGTTTCGTATTCACCACAGGTTTTGTTGCCACAACATACTCTGACTTTCTCCCATGGATCCAAGGAGCTTGTATTTGGACGACAGGAGTCATAATGACGATTTCTCTTGGCATTTGTTTGATATTTCGGAACGATTTTCGGAGTTTCTTAAACGAGATGGCCTTTAGAGATGGAATGTTGGATATGCCGTTGATAGAACATATTCTGTTGATTCGTCAAGGTGGTGAGAAGCTGTCGGAATTGAGAAATCTGGTAATTGAATCACAGGAGAAGCTATTGAAGTATACAAGGCTGTTGCTCAGGACATATGTTGCAAGCGTCTTCTTGTGCGCTACGCTTTATCTATGCACTCCAATTTATTTAATGTTTATTAGGGAGGATGAGTCTTTACGGCTATTGGGTATGTATAAGTCTGGAATCATAATAAAATATTATGTGTAGTGATAGCCCCAGCGGTTGAACGCTTGCTTTCCATTCAGGAGGGCCTGAATTCGAACTCAGCCAACACTTCTGAATTTTCGAATGTATGTGCGGATCGCTATTTGATTATCACGTGTGTTAACGGTGAAGGAAAAACATCCCGAAGAAACCTGCACACCTGAGAGGGCCTTATAAAGTCTTCAATGGTGTAAGTAGTCCGCCAACCCGCACTAGGCCAGCGTGGTGGACTAAGGCCTAACCCTTCCGAGAAGAGGCCCGTGCCCAGCAATGAGACAGTAATGGGCTGAATTAAATTATCTCCATTAAAAAATTCGCTATTGTATTATAAGATCCACTGCTGGTTGACCATTTAGACACGAAAAATGTGCCCATTCTAATACTAATTTTGTTTCAGCGTTTGATATGTGGTTTCCATGGAGTTTGGAAGACTTCAACGTTTATATTGTATCGTTCATATTTCATGCTTACGCTGGTTACCTTTGTTGCATCGGTGAGTAAAATAATTATAAAAATTTAGACAGAGTTGTTCTGTGCATTGAAATGCTATAACGAGATAGACGGTGCACGATGAGAACCGATTAATTCTAGACATTTTATAAAAGCCCAGGCAAACTCTTTATTGAAAAAGTTCTGGAAATTTGTTTTCAGATTGTCAGTCTTAATAATACTTTTTGTTCATTTACTTGCCATGCGTTATGACAAGGTACTGCCAGCACTCATCTTTGGGTACCTATTACAGTTTTTGTTGACTTTAATATATTTTTCTTTTCGATGGATTTTATATACACAAGTCTCATGGTTATAATCAAATTGTATTGAAAAACTAAGTTAAGTTTGAATTTATTCGCCTCTAGCATATCCAGGTCTACAGTCAACGATAATTCTTCTGCTTGGTCAACTGATTCGTCAGATACGGATTTTGTCCTTCATACTCCTTCACATGAATGAGTTGGTTCTGGAGATCACTGGGGTTCAAGACGAGATGTGGCAAACTTATTGTACCCTGGTGCTGTCTCAGTGTGTGGAACATTATGTGAAAATAAAAAGGTATTATGAATATTTATATGTAGGTATTCCTTTACAAGCTCTTATACAGAGAAAACTGTTTTGTTTGTAAGATTTGGAAAGTGAGGAAAATAATATATAATTGAATAAAATAGAAATTCGATATAATCTGGATCTTGTGATGCATGAATTTAAAAAATAAAAACATTTTCAACTGATCAGCAAACCTGATAGAAACTTGTTTGACTTAAAACTTGAGTTTAGTGAAGCAAAAACTTAAAGGTGTATTACTTAGAAAAGTAATTCATTATTTACTTATATTTGATATTTTCTGGAAATTTTATAATGCTTCAGTTTCCAAAGTTATCATGTTTAAAGAAAACCATGTGCTCTATGAATTACTAACCTAACCTAACCTTTAATATCAACTTGCAAGATGAAAAAAGATATCGAATCCGTTATTAGATCCATAAAAAAATATATTATCATCAAAACCTTTCCAATAGCTTACAAATTATTAATCTAAATATTTGTTTTTACAGGTTCAGCAATCGGCTAAATGTTATCTGTCGTCCATTTTACTTAGCATTGATATTGGTGGCCATAATACTTGTTTGTATGTGTTCAGTGAAAATCGCCATATCGGTGAGTAATTCTGCAAAATTTAGTAATTGAGATTATTCAATTTTATTGCTCGGTCCCTTTGTATAAATAGCAGTTAGATTTTGATTACAGTCTCACGAAATATTTATAAGTTGGATTTTATTTTATGTAGAACTGGTGTTGATTTAGATTTCATCGAAGTTAATTGATTATTTTTCAAAATTATAAGAAATAAAAGAAAGCATGAAGAACGTAAAACAAACTAATAAAACATCACAGAATAATAAATTAATGATATAAGATAATACAATAAAAATCTTAAAACATGAAATAAAACAATGAAAAAGAAAAAAAGGATAAAAATACTCGCCAAGACTCGCCTACTTATGATTGTGAGAATTTCAATCGATTTGTGGAACTTCATACGACACTGGATAGTCTAAAATCCTTCCTCTGCTTATGTTTAAAGAAGAATAAGATTATTACTTGAATTTATCAATAGGTGAACACTTTTCAAATTTTAATTATCATTTGTTACAACATACCACACTTTAAGCCATCTTTTTACTTCCAACAAGACGTTGAATACAAATAAATACCTATTCCGACACTTCGATTAGACTTGTGAAAAGAATAATGGCAAATTCCCATACATTTTTTTACATGACATGGATTTGAAGCGTGTGTGAAGGAAAAAAATGTTTAAAACAAAGGGATTACAAATTATAACTACTTTTAAGTACATGTTAAACTAATTTCGTATAAAAAATTAACATGTTCTGCACAGATCTTATAGGTAGACGTTTTTTATAACACTCAGGTAAAAAACCTGCCATTGTTCTTAAGTAAAACCATGCAATCTCCTAGGACTAATAGTGCGACTATGGACAGCTACAAGTTAAGCAACAATGATAATGTTAGCAACAAAACTGGCCGTGCATTTGCTAATAAATTCATCGCAAGAAAGGAAACTGTAAAGCTAGTGGAAACTACTCCAACCGCGAATCTGATACAGTCTAATATTAACCTCGCCGCAGTAAAAGTTTTTGTTTAATTAACAAACTAGTTGGTTTCAGAATAAATTATCATTGGACACGATGAAGTATTATGTTCACGAGTTTTGTTTTATACTGGTCGTACTGATGTTTTGTTTGTTAGGACAGCAAGTTGAAAATGAGGTGAGTGATAGATGTTTTAAGTTTATATGGTTTAAAGATAAGAAATGGAAAATTATACCATGAGGAATATGGAGGAATTACCGACTAAAGAGACGTAATGAGGTATTTTATAAACGGCGCTTATTTTAATAGCATCAAAGCTATTCCACAAACAGCACCAATCAAAATGTTGGTTTAGTATTATAGCAGCTGTTGTACTGTTCTTTTGTGAAATATGTATTCTTTGCCTAGATCAGATAGAATTCTTTTTTACAAAGGGAAGACCCTCATGCTCTTAGTCACCATTCTAGGCAAACCCAAGGTCAGCATTCCGGATGGTGATCTTTGGGCCAACTCTTTCCAATTCATATCACTGCTGATCTACAGAAAAAAACAAAGACTCAAACTTAAAAAAACATATTCAATATAACCCTAAAACACGTACCCTTCAACGCGTCTTAGTATTTTAGCTGGGAAGAAGAAGCGGCGCAATCTCGGAGGAAAACAAATACCCCAGAAAATATTTACTCTGATTCGATAGAAAAGAAGAACAGATCGATATTATTTAGTACTTTAATCTAGTCTATATTCTAATAGGTGAAAAGAAAGTCAATCAAGTATGAATTAATTTACAGTGTGAAGCATTAGAATATGCAGTTACAGAGAAATGGTACATCTTCAACAAAACTCATAAGACCAACGTGCGGATTTTTAACATGGCTCTCAGTCAACGTATGCCTATCTACATATTTGGAACGATTACACTATCTTTACCGACATTTACATGGGTGAGTGCAATTATTAATAAGGCATTGGAAATTTAAAGGTTCAAACAGATTCGGTTACTGTGACACAACGTTCGTTATGTTATGTCCACCAGAGCGCCAAACACGATTTTTTTATGTATCGTAACCTTATCAAATTTTGAATTTTTGATTCAAAATTTGCTTACTTTAATGCCACGGTAGTTACAAGCTGACTTAAGGCCCGACAGACGGCACCCGTTCACGAGCATGACTCATGTGTCATCATCGCTAAGCTTAACCGTAATGAAGAGAACTTGTTGGGGTTGTAACGCGTGCCACGGTGTGAGTGACGTCGCTGCTGACTGCATCATCCACACCCGATGTGATACTTGTTTAGCTAATCAACCACGTGTCCGTTGATTGTTGGTTATTTGTCGCAGAGATCTTCGTGTTTCATCTGCGACTGGTGTTTCTTCTCTTCTACAGCTAGCTGATTCTCCATAGCTCACCGATTGCTTGATATCCAGATCGGATCCGGCTCGAAGGACCATATCCAGAAACAACTTATCATATCATTTCACTGTCGGGCGTTACAACCCCAACAAAACTCAACGACTGTATTGTTTGCTTTCAGTTTATAAGAACCGGGATGTCATTCTTCACACTCGTGATGTCTGTTTTAGAAGAAGAAAAGGATTAAACCTAAAAGTAAAAACTGTAGTTTGGTATGAAAAATATAGTACAAAATAAAATAATATCATCATGTTCATTTGTCGTATTCTTTCTATTGTTTTTATGGTGATATTATGAGTGTCCTACTATTCTAATGTGCACTATTTACCATGCACTAATGATTATCACTATCTCAGATAACCTAACCGTCAAAAACCCCGACTCCAACTAGAAAAAGAGCTGTAACTTTTGAACGACTGAACAGATTTTCATGAAACACAGCTAAGGTAATACCCGATTAAACGTAACAGAGACTCCACTCTGTGCGTAGGCATATTCTGTCCACGCATAACTACAATGTGTCGCCGTCTTCTCGAGGGCCATTCGGTGAGAACGCAACGCAGATCCCCTCTGTGTGTTTGCGGCCCCAGAGCGGGACTCTTTCCCTTCATACTCCAGTATTATTATACACACATGGCATATAACGCATTATATATTTATGAATTACAGTGTGTCTCTCGTAAAACATTTTCATAAAATGCCAGTTTGGTAGTAAAAATTAATAATTCATAAAAATTACCATCAGTAGTCACAAGCTTTAAAATTTACCAAAAAATTTATCAGGCAAGCAGGATCGGTCTTGCATGAATGCGCGAGTATTATAATGTATGAAAATGCAATCGAATTTAGTCGTAGGTATATATTATAAATTCACGGAGTAAATATTACGTAATATTTTGAACAAAAGATTTATTAAATGTTGTGGATGTTGAATCCAACTTTAATGACAGTATTTAGCAATCAACAACTTAGAAAGGAGACAATATAAAGAAGTTACTCGGGATGGACGGATGCGGAAGGCGGAAGACCGTTTGTTGTGGAGTAACTTGAGAGGAGCCTATTTCCAGCAGTGGTAGCAGTCCAGCATGCTATGTTGAAGAAGACACGCGCAGACATTTTATGAAGAATTTTATAACTATTATACACAGTACAGTGGGCCGAGCACGAATGTTTTGACGTATGGTAACGTAAACGTAAGCAAATTTTGAACCAAAAATACACATTTAATGTATGATATTTTTTTGGAAATACGAGGGTCATTCAATAAATACTTAGCCTACAAAAAGTAAACGAAAATTTTGGAAAAGTGGGAATTTATTTTTCAACATAGTCTCCTTTTAGTTCGATACACTTAGCCCAGCGATGCTCCAACTTTTTTAATCCGTCCGAAAAATAGTTTTTGTCAAACTCTGCAAAATAGGCCTCCGTGGCGGCGATGACCTCCTCATTCGATCCATATCTATTCCCGGCGAGTGATTTTTTCAGATTAGGAAACAGAAAGAAGTCACAAGGGGCCAAATCTGGAGAATACGGTGGATGGGGCAGCAATTCGTAGCGTAATTCGACCAATTTGGCCATGGCAACGGCAGACGTGTGAACCGGTGCGTTGTCGTGGTGAAACAGCACTTTTTTCTTCGCCAGATGGGGTCGTTTTTTCTTTAATTCGGCGTCGAATCGGCCCAATAAATCGGCATAGTAAAGCCCTGTAATTGTTTTACCCTTCTCGAGGTAATCGATGTAGATCACACCTTGTGAATCCCAGAAAACGGTGGCCATAACTTTTCCGGCCGATTTTACAGTTTTCGCCTGCTTTGGAGCACGTTCCCCGGTCTGGATCCATTGTTTTGATTGCTCCTTGGTCTCTGGTGTGTACCAGTGGATCCAGGTTTCATCGACGGTCACCAAACGACGCAAAAACTCCGCTGGATTCCGCTTAAACAGCGCCAAACACGTCTCCGATGTGGTCTCACGGTTGCGCTTGTTTTCTGGTGTGAGTAAACGCGGCACCCATCGCGCCGACAGCTTTCTCATGCCGAGTTCCTCGTGAAGAATATGATGCACTGTTCCTTCTGAAATGCCTACAGTCTCAGCTAGCTCCCGAACCTTCAATCGGCGATCTGCCAATACGAGATCATGGATTTTTTTAATGTTTTCCTCCGTAGCAGCTGTTTTCGGTGCACCTGGACGTGGTTCATCAAAAACCGACGTACGGCCACGTGCAAACTCGTTGAACCAATTCTTGACGGTGGCCATCGATGGAGAAGAGTCACCGTACACAGCATCCAAGCGCTCTTTGATTTCGATGCGCGTTTTCCCTTCCAAAAATAGGAATCGAATCACCGAACGATATTGCTCTTTTTCCATTTTTGTAAAACCGATCGATACGTTGGCTTCCATAAGTTGTCAAATTAAAACAAATCAAGGGATTGGAATGAAAATTTGAAGAAAGAATTAAAAAAGAATGTGCTACACTGTGGTAAAACTCTTTTGAAACTACAGCGCCCTCTGGCGATGAGGCTAGGTACTTATTGAATGCACCTCGTACATGCAATATTTTTACGTTTTCACGAAACAAGTGTGTTTGTTGCATTAAATTGAACAAAAATGCGATAGATTCATCGTATTTTAAGATCAAAATTTGCTTACGTTTACGTTACCATACGTCAAAACATTCGTGCTTGGCCCACTGATAACTTTGTGTTACAATACCTGGTAATACAGATGTACTCAACAAATAATACGTAACTCAATTTTTTTCACTGTATTTTATATGTCACACGGATAAAAGGATGTGCAAAATTTAATACCTTGTTAAAATGGTCGCAGTGCATGAAAAGCTTCAAAATAATCCGATTTGCACATTGTCAGGAATCGTGTGCGTACACTGGTACACAACCTTGTGAAGTAAATTGTTTGAATTTAATCGTAAAATACTTGCTAGAATAGATAAAATTTTATGTAAGTATATTTATTTATTTAGCAGTGATAGCCTAGCGGTTGAACGCTTGCCTTCCATGCAGGAGGGTCTGAGTTCAAACCCGGCCTGCTCCTCTGACTTTTCGGATTCATGTGCGGATTAGAATTTGATTATCACTTGCGATAACATTGTATAACATTTAAACAAGACGAACATTATGGACATGGAAAATGTGTGACATGTTCTGTATAGTATATTGAAAATATTATGCGTAGCTTCCATTTATTTGTTTACAATACTCGCTCGTTGGCACTTAAAACGAATGATACAAACACATTACAAGACAATTGTTGGTGGAATTAGGATGTTAAAACCTTGTATATTGTTTTAGTTACATATTATTTGGAAAAACCATTTCATGGGAAAGTGTACCATATTTCGGCACTGACTCACATCGCCTCCGTGGCGCAATTGGCTAGCGCGTTCGGCTGTTAACCGGAAGGTTGGTGGTTCAAGCCCACCCGGGGGCGGCTATACTTTTTACATTGATATACTAATCTAATAAAGATAATTGAAAGTTAATTTAGGTATCCAATTAATTTCTCTTTGTTTTTGTTAATGGTCGACATTCACATCACAGTTATCTTATTCTAAATAACAGAAATACATCATCAGTGAAAATTTCAACTGTCTAACTATCACGGTTCATATGATACAGCCTGGTGACAGACGGACAGACGGACGGACAGCGGAGCCTTAGTAATAGGTTTTACCCTTTGGGTAAGAAACCCTAAAAATATATATAGTAAGTAACGTGATGCAGCTTACCGTTTGCAGTGTACTTCTACTATTCTCCTCTCAGATCAGATCGCCAATGCAATCGCAAAATGTAAATAGCATTGCCCACTGAGACATATTAGATGGACGTCTCAATGGTCTCAATGAACACTTATGTGTAGGATGTGGCACATGGTAGGATTATACCTGGGACGTCGGCGGTCATAGACTATGATTAGAATAGGATTGATTATTTAGTAGAATGTACAATACAGGATATTTTTTTATGTAGTCCGCATTTTGTACCTATAGAGTGATTCAGTCTCTGTTTTTAAATGCAACCGCAGTATTGGAATTCACTTTAAAACAAAACGAGAATTTGACTTTGTATGGAGGACACGCATAGTTTACTAGCGCAAGCCATACAAAATCAAATTTTTATTTTGTTTTGGAGTGAATTTTATTACTGCGGTTGCATTTGTGAACGGACACTGAAGAACTCTGCAAATTTTGTGCAGTACATAAAAAAATATCGTGTATAAAGCAAGGTAATTTTGTAGATTTATGGTAATATTAAAAGTAGTCCTGTTACCTATATTATACTAATATCGTTACTATATCGTATCAGAAATTAGTGGCCATATTTAAAGGCCTATTCAGACCTAAGCGGTATTCGCTGCCGTCTGCGGCAGAGAAAACCCAGTGGTAACCGCATACGGTAATATTACTGTTCACACCAAAACGGATTTCGCTATCCTTGTGGGTAGAATAACGCGCGATAATCGAGTTTCGCTCAGAGAGGTAAGAAATTTTCGCCAGTTAGTCATTTCTGAGTCGCCAAAGAATATATTATGTACATACTAAATACCTGAGCGAAACCCGCGCGGTATGTACCTCTACCCACAGCGGCAGCGAATATCGCTCAGGTCGCCCTGGCCGCGGTACTTGATACTAAATACCTGAGCGAAACCCGCGCGGTATGTACCTCTACCCACAGCGGCAGCGAATATCGCTCAGGTTTGAATAGACCTTGGGTGCGGATTAGATCATAAAACTGATCAATTTTCTCTATGGAACTAACATCGTAATCGTATCGTAATCGTAACATCGTGATTTTTTCGCGATTACGATGTTGGTCCCATAGAGAAAGTTGTTCAGTTTGATGGTTTAATTCACACTCTTAATATGACCACGCATTTCTGATACACGTTGTATAAATTATGGAATTACAATGAACCCAACACAATACCTTGTGGTACACCTTGTTTAATATTTACTGCAACAGAATATTGTTTCTGTGTGTGCCATGGAGGTCAATCTGATTTCATGTGTGCATATACAGAACTGATAGTTTAGGGAGTAATTACTGTTATAGAAGTAAATAGTATATCTCTAAGACCTATTGGACGAATTTCTCAGTACTCAAACTCAGAGTACAAGGCACACACTCCCAAATTGCTATCTCACAATAGATGTGAGATAGCAACTTGGGACTGAATAGAGATGTACTTGGTGATTGAGGGGTAGGTTTAAGTAAGACGTTGCATAAGGTAATGATATTGATCTAATTACACATACCGTACCTGCGCATAATTATAGACACTACATTCAATTATTGGATAACGAATTCTATTTAACATTATCAAGTGTAGTTTTTGGTAAAAATTAAGGCAATCAATGCTATTCTGAGCGATTGTAAATATCAATAAAAATCGATGAAGGGAACGGGTATAATTAAATTTCACTATTTCTCTGCGTTCGGAGGCTTAAATTTATTTATTTTAAATGTCTTATAGGTATCTGAAATTCACAACAAAACTAAAGAAAACAAAACGCGAAAGAAAGAGAAACATTCACATCGAACGATTACTTTTACGCCATCCATATGTTTTGACGTGGTGCCTACTAGTTGACTGCCTATACTAAACTTTTCCGACAGAATTATGAACAACATCTTTAATATCATAGTAAAATAAACACAAATAATCAAATGAGAAATCCGTTTCAGTTTTAATAATATAGATAACAGATTGTTAGAGCGCGCCTTAGTGCTGCTCAAGTTCAGCCAATTTAATTCAAGCTTCAATGCATTGGATAACGATGCGTCTACAGATTACTGCAGGAAATAACGATGAAAATATTAAGAATAAATACTATTTCTTTCTTTTCATACTTGAAGAATATGGAGAAAAAATATAATGAGAATCCGAACAGCTTATACATATTTTAAAGTAAATAAGTAAAATGTTTATTTCTCATCATCACATTATAGATACAGAGTCACAGTAATAACATTTAAATAGAGGCTGGTGTCTGTCATAAGTAAAACCTGTGTTACAGATCACCAGGCTACCCTCCGAAGAGACTAGTTGCGCCTACTGAGATTCTCGGTGTTTCAATTATCATTCATTATAGAATATAAATTTAAGAAAAATAATAATATTAAAAATAAAAATAAGAGCAAAATTTATGACAAAACAAAGAAGCTTAATAGTAATTTGACGACACGGTTAGCGCAGTGGCTAAGTGATTAGCTTTCTACGCTACGTGCCGCGGGTTCGATCCCCGCACGGAGCAATTAAAATGAATGAAAGAATAAAAATAAGAGCAGAATTTATGACAAAACAAAGAAGCTTAATAGTAATTCGACGACACGGTTAGCGCAGTGGCTAAGTGATTAGCTTTCTACGCTACGTGCCGCGGGTTCGATCCCCGCACGGAGCAATTATTTGTAAGATCTACAGATAGTTGTTCCGGGTCTGGGCGTGCGTGCATGTGACATGTATGTTTGTAAACTGTACCCTCGATACAGGAGAAATCCTAGTGAGGGGCAACGTGTTAAAAAAAAAATAAGTATATACCACATTTAGAATTTTTGGACATAATCGTTAGTGCGAGTGTGTATGAGTGTGACGATTAAGAAATCTTAAGTGGCTACAAATCTGTAATATCACGAAGAACATTACAGATTGTATTGTACCTGTGAAATGACATGCTATTTTTGTTTCACAAATAAATCTTGCTTTCCATAATCTTGTGATAAATCTCTTTCTACCTTCGGATTGTTCTCCTTAGAGCATTCGCATTTTGTGTACAAGGTCGCCTGTTAGATTCGTGCTTTGAGAAAAATGTCCACGTTGTGTTGTAAATAGCTTCCAAATTAATAAATAACCTAGTATCGAGCTTTATTAGGGTCAAGCGTGTATTTACAAAAGAAAAGCGATGATATTGGCAGCTCATTAATTTCAGAATTCCATAGTTTAGGAATTCTGCGTATAAGAAGGCAAAGAATTTAGGTACTTAGCTCATTCTACTCAGACTTACAAAATCATCAAGATTCTGCCTATTTGAAATAAGTTTTGGTCATAAACACGCATTATTATAATGAAAATCCTATTGGTGTTCCCTCAATCCAAAGTACCCATCACAATGCGAAACGTTTTCCCTATACCGTAATATAAGAATTTCGTCTGCAGCACTACATTAGGATTATTTTCTTAGTTGATGGTACCATTTGTGTTAATGGAATGGGCTCGTAAATATTGCCTTCCGTCTTCTAAATCCTGATTGACTTATGTTTATTTATAAGTCATAATCTTATTATGCTTTTATGGAAAATTATTTGTTGCTGACGTAAATAAAGCTGTTGAGAGATGAAAATACGCAGTCATCAACATAATCTATTATTGCGGTAAGCAAGCATGTTGGAGCCAGTTTCAAGTCTTAGCAGATGTAACTAAATAACAGAATTTTAAATAGCCGCACTGACATCTTTCATAATGGAATCGAATTACTAAGGAATAAGCTCCGATATTCTAAAGAAAAACAATCAAAATAGACACGCTGCAACAAACCACAGTGTAGGGCAAGGTAGTGTCAATTCACAAAATATATTTTCTGTAAGTACATTGTATCGCACGAATAATAATTTTGCGATGAAGTTACCAACGCCATAGAGTCAAGCGTTCACTACCTAATACCTGGTACCTACACTCCTGAATCTGACTTTTAGGTGTTCATTAGCATGATGATTACCCTGCTACCCATAAACATCCACAGCCTAAACCCAGTATTTCTGTACAAATAAATTTTAATGTCGATATATCATTTGGACGAAGAGAATATGCATATAGTGCGGGCTAACGTTATTACAGTTAAGATCTATGTCGCAGATGTGTGTTGGCACTTGATATTGGAACGTTATATAGAGCTGTTATATTGTGTATGTTTATTATATTATAGTATGTGTGTAACCATATTTTGTCTGTGTATGTCCTTTGTAAAATATATGCCTCTCCTTAACAAGAAGGTAATGCTCATTTTCATCTGCCAGGAAATAAAGTCAACCGTCGTCGTGAATTATTAATACTACCCAACAACGGCCAAAGAAGGGTAGCAAAGTGGCATGATGATCATCTTGCCATCGTTGTCCAGTCACCAGCGCCTTATGAGTAAGTGGCAGAGTGAATGGCGTATAGAGGAGTACGAGAAGAAAGTTCAATGTTATAGGGATTTAATTCAGATTAAAAGAAAAATGTAGAAAATATTAAATTCTTAACAACCCATGTAATTCCCAAAACTCTACTGATGACAAAATTAAAGGGTTATGATTGCAAACTGCACGTATTGGTAAGCAATTGGTTGGCAAGTCTTATCCTTACCAACTGCAATTATGTATTTTATCCCAAAAGTGCAAGTAACCAGAATTTTGGTGCCGAAATATTTGTGGGAAGAGACGATAAATGTGACTTAATGCATTATGTATGTTCCCATTGAATTAAAGAGGAGCTGAATTTCTCATGTTTATTTATCATTTCATGATAAGTTCTGCGACAACGGAACATGTAGTTAAGTTATAATTACCATGACGTTTTTCCTTGTCATGATACGAATTTAAAACATGCACGGCATGTACGCAGAACAATGTTTCGTTTTTTTATACGTAAGCCGTCTCTGTCATTATTATCTTTAATCTTCTTCATTCTTTAGATTTTGAGTTTGATTATGTTTGGTACACAGATTTGCTTTAAAAGTTGGCTGCGGAGCATACGTAAGACATAAAACCAGATGTATTGTAAAAGGCCTGAGTTTCGTTGTGTCAGAACTTGGAAGAAGCCTATATCAACTAGTGGGTCACTAAAGTAAATGGGCTGGCCAGTCAATTGTTTTAAACTTTTAGGTCCTTAGAATCTTGTAAGGCACGTGTCATTGAAGTTTGGAAAAAGTTTCCAGTGGCTGTTATTGTCAGCCTAAGTACCCGCTGCTCAAATCTCCTCTCTGAGAGAGGGACTAGACCGTAATTCACCACATCGATCTTGTGCGGATTGGTGGATGAATACTTTCATATAAAATATTGAAGGAGAAAATAATTGTGGTTTTAGCCACTCTATATACAACCACGCCATTTTTCACAAAATGCAGCGGTCTGTACTCAAAAGTTTTTGTACATTTCTTTTACAGTATAGCGAAGGAATATTTCTTAAGGCGGCAATTTATACGTCCCCTTACGTGAAATGTGGCGTTATGTGGGGCTTACTTCTGGCGGAAACAATACCGTTTTATTTATTGACTAATGATTTAAAAGGAGAGGAAGTATTATTACGAATTTTGGGGACATTATGTTGGTAATTTTGTAAAGTAGGTAAGCGGGAAATAAATTTTAACACGTATTTATTGTAAAAATGTTGGTCTTACTTAGTTATGAAATGGAAAATGTGAATTTAAGGTAGAAGATAGAGAATGAGTGACATAGATCCACATTTCTGACCTGTAGGAAATCAAGTTGAGTTTTGCTTTTGCAGGGACTGGACATGGGTGTAACACGGACATGGTAGTCTATCGTCAGACTAGTATGGTTTTAGATTGCGCATAATGGTTATATTTTAATATAACATGTCTTAAAACTAGGGCAAAAAAAATGGATCAACGTCTTATCCATGTCCGTATTCGTTGCCCATGCCACGATGACATTAAAGATTATGGAGCCATAAAAAAATTCAAAAAATAAGACTGAAGTAAAATTTTATTAGCTTACAGTTTTAGTATATAACTCAAGATACCTAAAATAAATATCAAGGTAAGTACTAAGTACATTCTTGAAGTACCTAAAAAAACATATGCTGATACAGTAAAATATGTCGCTTTTTATGATGACGGAAAGATATGTGCTTTTAGTGTTGTCTTTGTAGAACAATATCGTGAATCCCCAAAAACAATATTCGTTACAATTTGATATGATGTCTAGACGGCGACGGATTAAAGAGAGGAACACACATCATAGAAATGAGGGAGATGTGCCAAAGAAATAAATCACTTGACGCTTCAATAAATATACTAGAATTAATATACACATTATACAGAAGGTAAGTAACATAGTAACGAAAATTGATACCAAATATTCAGTACATGATTCCGATAAGGTCAGAGATAGAATTTAGAGTCGGTCTTTTAAAAAAAATTGACAATTTGATCCAGAATTATATTGTGAATTCATGGTTTCCATTTTTTTTTATGATGTACCTCACATCCTGTATACTGAATATAATTATAACTGTGATATAAGTGTAAGGTAATGCATTGCACAAAAAATAATTTGAAATTATACATTTGATCCGTTTCTAATCTGCATTAAAATGGATATAGATACTTATCCTTTTATTACTCAGTGGTATGTTATACTAAACGATAATAAAATGGGTATAATCAGGTGTAGTGTTATTGTTTTTTTTCTTTTTATAAAGTTCTTTGTTCTTACCCAGATTGAAAACAAGCATGATAAATCACTAAAAAGTATGTAGGACCTTCTACTTATAGGTAGGTTCTATCCTCATGAGCAACTACAGTTGTACCAGATATCTGCTTCTACGTTCTACGTTGCCTTCGAGATAGAGATCCAGTATCCCTTTGAGGTTCATAGACAACAGTCGTGTCATGTAACATATCTCCCTTCCTTCCATATTCTGACAGAACACGTTTATGAAGCAACGAATTTGTCTCAAAATCCGCGCCAGTACGGGTAGCTAGTATAATCCTGGGCGAGTGCAATATGCAGTGTAAGACGGCCGGCTTACATTGTTTCGGCTGCGTCACAGCTTCGGCTTTATGGAGTATGGTTATTACATGCATTTATTTGTTTGTTTTGTCGCAAGTTTTCCTTGTGGTATGAGAATTGAAACAGTATTTCCGGTTTGCGTAGTACTAGAATTAAAATGGAGGATAAACTTCAGCAATTTCGAGGTTTCATCAAATGTAATACACAGATCTAAGTTTGATCAGTGGAATTCATCAATTAATTCCTCCCCTTAATTAGAGATTGAAATCATAACTGTCACTGAAATATTATTCTAAAGATTTTTATGTACACACCCTTAAGTTCGGCAAAAGTTTAGTAGACAATCATCTTCCATTCATGGATTCTCTCAACAAGCTCTTTCATCACTTTTCAACATATCAGCTCTAAACATTCATGAATTTAT
The DNA here is from genome assembly GCA_932294325.1 of Allophyes oxyacanthae. Classification (NCBI taxonomy): domain Eukaryota; kingdom Metazoa; phylum Arthropoda; class Insecta; order Lepidoptera; family Noctuidae; genus Allophyes; species Allophyes oxyacanthae. The sequence goes on along the minus strand of OW028633.1, from coordinate 5,591,276 downwards.
GACTGCTACAATAACAGATTTTCGCGCAAGAATTTTCCCATTTATAACGTTACTTATCAACCGAGAAACAGGACATGCTTCATCAATATTCATATAAGTTACAATTCCCAGAAATTTATCGTCTATTGGAATGATTTTGCTTGACTTTTAATGGACAAAACCACGAATTCAAACACACATTACACAACACAAAGTACTGGCATTTTGACTGACTGAAGCATTTGACACATGCGGGCACCTTCTCATATTGGATGCCCATGGTTTTATACATCGTACTACCTATAAATTAAAAGGGCATTATATAATCATACCTATATCTAATCGTTTGGAACTTTCGGTAGTCATAGACGTATAATATCCTATATATATCTAACATTTCATCAAGGACTTATGCTAGGTTCTATGTGATCGATGCTTTATTTTTTACTAGGAGAAAACTCCTTTTTGGATCGTAGATAGGCTTTTTTACTATGACTAAATACAAAAGAAAAAATTATAAAAAAAATTGTGTGAGAATAAAAATGGATCACGTGACCGATATAGCTAAACTAATTAAGTCAATCACGTATATTTCAATGAATTTTCTATTCCTTGGAAATTAGCTATTGGACAAATCTTTTATAAGGTTGTTGAAAAGGCAATCCTAAAATCACAAGATTAGTAGCTGTGCTTATTGTCTCTAGATCAATAAGGTGTCAAAAGAAAATTCTAATATAAGCCGATCTCAAACTTCAACAAAGTTAAAAGTAGTTTTTCTTAAGCCTTAGTTTGAGTTTCTTGTTTGAAACCCAATCTTAAGGTCAACGCCTAACTAATTGACTTTAGATTGTCTTAATTTTAGGCGATGATTAATCTTTCTTCCAAACTTTAGCGTCTTGCTGCGTAATATTTTTGTTTAGCGATTATTTAGTAGCATTAGTAAGTACAATATTAAATTTAATTGAAAATTATTTGTTTGTTCATTATGCTTTAAGTTCTCATCAAGGTTCGAGACCATAATGTCGTCAAACTACCGTCTTTCCTGCAGTGGGATACGTAAAAAGAGATTAAGGGATTCCTTCTAGAGGATGATGAGCAGCGTCCTCTGTTGTATGCTATCGGCAATCTATACTCCAAACGTAGTGATTCTGGTAATATTTATGTTCATTCATAGTATCAGTTAATAAATCATCCATATAAGCATTAGCCACTATGACACTCAAAATTAGCAATGGGTTGATTTTGTCATAGTAAGCTTGATAAAAAAAGTCCTGAAACGAATTAATGCTCCAGCTGTTTTCTGTTCTCTTTGTTTCAGGCGAGAAGAACTTTGAGCAAAATTTTTGTTTTCTTCCACCGATTCTATGAAAAAAGAACAAAATATAGTTTAATCAAAAATATTTCTTACAGCTCTTCTTCGAATTTTGTTATAATTAATAAGTTTACTGTTTTGAAATATATAAGAAAAGGCAATTATTAATCAATTAACTCGCTTTATTAGTCGTCTTGTTACTTCTAGGTCAAAAGGCGGCCACACACGATGTGGGAGGAGGTAGACCTCCAGATCGCTTCCAAATGGATGGAAATACTGACCGTGTAAGCTTTGCCTAATTCTAGGCAAAAATATCTTTTGTACTTTCTTTTGGTATTGGTAGTACTTTATAACTTTTACCACAGTTTAAATAGTATATATATACTGTGCTTTTACTTACATAAAAAACTTTATATACCATAATTTTTTGTAGAAAGCATTATTTTGCCAATTTCTAACTTTACACGCAAATTATATGCGAATAAAACCTTTATAGTAATAAAAGAAGGTTTCCATTTTTTGTTGTGAACAGAAAGAGCGCAATATGCCAGTGGAGTGGCTCTTAGCTGCTCTCGGCTTTTTATGGCTCGAGTTGGCCTGGGCAATGACGAGCTCTAAACAACTAAGGCCTCTCGAGCAACTTATGAGCACGACGCTTGAACGTAATATTTTTGCCTGTCATTTGTAATGTGGCGTTTTATGTTTTATAGTACGTTCCATTTTGTGGTTAACGGTACATTAATTTGAAGAATGTTTTAACAGGTTGAGAAATTCTGTTTTTAAGGTACTGTAATTTTTTGCTTGAAAACTGAGGTTCATTGTTCTCGAAACAATTTCATCTTGTGCGATCAAAACTTCTGTAGGGAGAATAGTTCGGACGATGTTTATAATCAAGGTTGTGTCAGATCCTCCCGTACGTTTGTCGGAGCATACAAGTCCAATCATAGCGCATAGTCTGCAGTTGATAAGCCAGTGCCTGCAGTCATGACAGACCGTTAGGTGATATACATAGAAATTCATAGAGCCTCTACAAATGCGGATACCTAAACGGTCGGCGTATCTGTTATGAATTTTTCTGTTTGACGTGTCATTCCATAATGGCATCAGCAATATTTTTAAATTTTGAAGCTGAAATGAAAGAGAACGGTTATAATACTCATTAACTTGATCACCGTGTAAATAAATTAGTCACCAGTATAGCTATTCTGTAAGAAAATTTGAAAGAAAGAAAGAAAAAACATTTATTTCCCACAAACACACTAGAATGATAGACATAGATACTAAGAAGAGGACAGGTGCATAGACAGATAATACAATTCAAAATGAGCAGAAAAAATAATAATTTGAAAAAATAAAAATTATGTGGGTATACTGCACCGACTGAACATCACCTTGCCTTTTGACTAACTACTCGGTGACTGAACTATTCGGTGTGTGTCTCGAGCTGTAGCAAATGGGTGTCCAGCTCAGCATGTGCCAGGCTTTGACACCTGACGCTGATATTCTGCTGGATGCCGGTTATGACATACGGATGTCAAGCAAAGCAGCATTTCGCATATCGATTCGAATCTCACTCTAAATGTCGGTTGATATTTCACGAATTGTAAATGTATGGAACTTTTGGACATTCAGGGTCTTCCCTACACCTTATCTAATTACGCAATGACCATACAAAAACCTGAAAGCTTTGCAGTCATTATGACGTTGTGAAACAGGTTCAAACGAGTTTTCAGAGTAAATGTCCTCAATTTTAAGGGGAAGACGACAACGCCTTGATAAATTACATTACGGTATGACAACTTGACTGAATGGGGCCGAGACAATAGCGAGTGAGTTATACATTACATACATACATTATATACATACATACATTAATTTGAAGAATGTTTTAACAGGTTGAGAAATTCTGTTTTTAAGGTACTGTAATTTGCATATTATCGTATGTCAATTTGTCAAACAAACTATATTATTTATCGTATGTTATTTATTATTTATTTTATATTATTTATATTATGTTAGTACATTATTTATCGTATGTCAATTTGTCAAACAAACTATAGGTAACAAGCTATAGTTTGGGCCAGATAGCTTGGCAACAGTAGCGAAGAGTCCATACAACCCGATTCCCATCGGCTTCCCTTTAGAAATTAGTTAATGCATAGACCAATAGACAGTGGAGTAGAGGAGCGGTTTTTGGGTTTTTTCGATGTTAGTGGTATCCGAAATCTTGATGTTTTGTCGGCAGACAAATTATGCATTTATTGGTGTGGTTTTTTTTTGGTGGGGTATTTTTGTGACGGCTTCCCCTTTGATAATTTTCACCCTTCGCCACTAGTTGGCAATAAAGTCCATTGACTGTCTGTTGCTAAAACCGATAAAGAGTTACTTAAAAATAATATATTTTGAGGAAAAATAAAATTGATATCGATATTAATTACAATGCTACGTAATGGGTACTAGAATCAAAATTGATTTGTTTATTTGTGTCATTTTATTGATCCCCTTATAGTATTGACTGTGGTACTCAAAATGGTGTTCATAATAATAAAAGTGTTCTCAACAACTCATCTCTTTTTGATATTTGTTCTGCTTCAAATAAATATATTATATTCGAAGCATTATATCGAATTATTGTTACACTTACAAAATTCCTTTAAACCCCTGATCGAAGGGTCAATGCACTGTAATGCCATGCTATCTGGCGGGAACTACATAGATGCAGGAGCCGAATATTATAAACCATCTCCCATCTAAAACAGCTGTCAGTCAAAACATTCTGAAACAGAAGAAGCTTGTGCACAAAGCACAAACAATGTAACACAGACATATTGGAGGCAAAAAGCTTATAATAAAACGGGTCACCCATTCATTTAGTATAACAACTCACTCGCTATTGTCTCGGCCCCATTCAGTCAAGTTGTCATACCGTAATGTAATTTATCAAGGCGTTGTCGTCTTCCCCTTAAAATTGAGGACATTTACTCTGAAAACTCGTTTGAACCTGTTTCACAACGTCATAATGACTGCAAAGCTTTCAGGTTTTTGTATGGTCATTGCGTAATTAGATAAGGTGTATGGAAGACCATAAATTTCCAAAAGTTTCATACATTTAGTCGAATAATATTAAATTATTTGTATGGAACGGCAGATTTTGTTTTCGTGATTTAAATTTTAATTCCTTAGTAAAATTTGTTCATAATGATGAGAACAATAACCCAGACTAGAGAGGTTGGACCTTAAATAATTATATATTGACAAAAAAAAATCTTTTCATTTATTCAGACATACCAATTTATTTGGCACATTGCAATTAATGTTAATACAATTAAACATACTAGAGGTCGCCAAGTGGTCGAAATTCGACCGTAATTTTAGCTTTCTGCACTCCTTCTCCATATAAACTTTAACTATGCTAAACATCACACTCCTCCGTGCGCGCAATGTGCTTAAAATGGGGTACCTACAAAGCTTTCCCTTCACGTATTAATATATTATAGATTATTTAACTTTAACATTTTGTCCTAAGGTCATTTCCTGACCCGGCTAATTCGTAATTACAATTCATAGAGCTATAAAACGAACATCCACAATCAGGCTGTTCGCGATTGTCGACAAAACGCAATTAACTTAATTGGGGAAGACTTCATTTGACTTTTACGACTTTTTGTTTGTTTTTCTCGGAGATGTCGCTGTGGAAACGGATAAAGGAATCGTGGAGTTGTATTGACTGTTGGCTTAGGTAACGAGACTGGTCATAAGGTAACTGGGCCCCAATTCTGCTATTTCTGTAATCTCAATCGTGTCAGAATGGTCTCATAATTGTTGATTTTTACAATATCGTTCAACTGACTTTGACGTCTATTGCATAGGAAATAGTACTCAAAATCTAGAACGACACTTAATAACTGGCACATAACCGACCTTTACTTCTATTACCTACGCAATAGAGGTCAAAATAGGTTGAACGATACTGCAAAAACCAACAATTGCGAGATCATTCTGACACGATTGAAATAGCAGAAATTAGCACACTTGGGGCCCTGCTTTTTTACTAACTAATTAATTTAAATAAATAATAATTAATTATTTAATTTAAGTTTCTTTATATTCAAATTATCTCTACTATTATAATAAATAATATAATACAATACAATAAACTTTACTGTACACTAGAAATACAACAGATACATCATAATATCGTATTACACATTATAAATTGAAGGTGGGGTCTCATGACCCAGAACCCATGGGCTCTTGAAAAAACAAATGCCTTAATTAGGTTACAGCCAATTACACTGAAAACATAAAAATGTATCTGAAATAAATTTTAATGAAGTCTTTAGAAGTATTCTATTATTAATTTATTGATTACTTATTAAAAAGAATAAAAGAGGTTTACGTTTATAGACCTGTTAAGGTTTTACCTTTACAGGTCTATAAAAGTAACGTAACGGACAGGGGAGGCTACATGTTTTGTTGTCGGACCTTTTAAATTGACGTATTAATTAACATACTATTACTACTATACATATTACATAATACAATTTTGTTTGTATGTTTTGTCAGCGATATTTTTACCAATTGTGAACGAATTTTAATGGTTCTTTTTTGTTTGAAAAAATATTTTCTCGAGGTGGTCCCATTTAAATTTAGTGAAGATCTAATGAAGATTTTCAGAGATAGACAATCGAACTCTTCAATGGTTAACAGTAAATCAGTCGCGATTGCTGTAATTGCATGTATTGCTTAAGCCACTAAAAATAGAAAAAAAAAACTTAGTAAAAAGTAAAAACCAACCGACCGAAAAATTTATTCATACCTTTTAGTTTTTGAAAAACTGAAAGGTATGAAAAAATTTACATACAAAAATTAACAGCTTCATTAATAATAATTCTTCATCAGTTTGACAGTGGCACCGAATTCAGAAGTTCTTAAGTGTATAAACCATTTAGTCTTTTGTAGTCAGTTTTTACTTTTTTTATGTGCAGATAATGCCAATCTAAAGCTTATGTTCAAATGCCTTGTATTTCAGTAATTTATCCAGCTGTACACTTCACACGAAATACGAATTGGAATATGGAAGTCAGAAAAATTCAAAACTAAAAAAAAAAACGTTTTGAATAAAACCAAGCGCGGCGATATTGCCAAACTATTTCGAAATTCAACTGAAATGGAATACAAAATACAGGAACTACATCAGAAGCGAGAACAACAAAACAATTTCTATAATATGTAGTTCACTCATTCAAAATGGTCTGAGATGAGTTTCGTGAACTATTCCTATACGTGACGTAATGTTGCTAACATTTCAAATATTACGCATACATCCCACTCTTTGTCTAACTATGTAGCTAACTAAGGCCCAAGTTCACCGACAATATAACAAACATTTAAGACAAAATCATCCGTTTAACACGAACATTTTGTGTGAGTAAACAGCCGTTTTGATTTTAATCATCTGTTATATTGTTGGTGAACATGGGCCTAAATCTACGAGTGTTGTGAACACAATATTAGTAAGCTTATAGAGATTCTTCTAGATAAACCGTATATTTTGGATGGTACGGAGGAAATAGCTCTAGGCAAGGTCAAGATAGTTATAGTTCTTATTCTTTATATTACAGAAAATACAGAATATACAAAAAATACAGTTTAGAGATAATTATGCACAAAGGTGAGCTTAACTCAGAATGAGTTTTCTTGCAGAAAACCACCATCAGGAAGCCCTGTTTAATTAGGATGAGGAAAAGAGATGGCAGTCACTCCGTATAAAAAACAAAAACTTACATATTTGCAGAAAATTCTAGAGTGATGATAATAATAGGTATTTTCATAGACGTGGGTATTTTAATACCAATAATTTCTAGAACGAAGTTATTCATCGTAATGATACATAAAGAATTCGTGACTTTGAAACTATTTTGAAAATCCATTTCCTTCAGAATACCAGTAGCGACACGACGAAAAGCAAAGCAGTATAAGAAAATAAAAGCAAAAATTCCAAATCGCCGTACTGTTCCGAACAAATGTGATACAACATTTGGTAGAAACAAAGAAACAAAGGAAACCAACGTAGAATGTACGCCAAAGCTCAAAGTAAAATAATTTGGCCACTACCTAACTTTAACATTTTCGACAAGTAACTCTAACACAACTATTTTAATGGGGAATGTTTCTGACATCGCTATCTCTCGTTTGAAACTACACGTCACATCTCCCTTTAACATATCATGATTCTAATAAGTGCGAAAAAGATAGCTGATACATTCAAGCGACGATCACTAACGGAAATTGACTGGACCCTTTTCACTTAAATGCTCACTAAGTTGTGGATAAGAAACTTTTTGGTGGTAAATAGCTGAAATATTTGCAAAATGTGTTTCCTGGTGGACTAGTTAAAGTAGTCAAAGTTTTTATAACCTTTTTTCCCTTTTAAACACTTTACTTTTAAGATACTGTTTTCCCTAAAGGCGAGGCTCCAAGGAATACTGTGATCGGAAGAAACAAAACTAAGCAATTTCGTAAAAAGAATATAGGTAAAAAGTGCTTGAAATGTTTCCTGTAAAGGGTAGTCCGGCAGAGCCCACGGCTTCGTTCTCGAACTTTGACCGGGCTGCTTTTGTGGCCCCAGATTTAGAAATTTTAAAACTCTTGGAAATGTGTAATTATTTTCAATTCTCAAATGACCAGGACTGCACCAGTATAAACAAGTCCCCATCTGGGACTAAGACAAGTACAAAATAATTCCAATCTGAGGATTTTTATCAGAAAACTTAAATTTGAGTTCACCTGATCTAGGGATCAATTGTAGTACTTCTAAAACAATGGAAGCTTAACGCAAGTACTGTTGCTGCTAAAATATCTTTATTCTAGTTTAAGTGAAAATTTAAAACAATAATAACACCAGCCACACAGGATTTCAAACAACGAACGCCTTCATAATTTGTCGGCTATTAAAAAATAAACTTCCAGGACCAAAAATGACGTTGTAGAAAACAAACGGCTAGCGGATGAATATCTCGGAGTCACGGACCACAAATTGTTTTTGTGGTCGCCTTAATTATTTCCACTTGATGGTTTTATATGGGGATAGAAATTTTGGAAGTGACTATAAAGAAGACTTTTAGAGTTAAGCTTTAATTTAGGTAAAGCAGGATGATACTTAACGAGCTGGATTGATGTTTTGAAGATATTTGTTTTATAAGTGAAGGAGATGTATGCAGGTTTCTGGTGAAATATGAACAGCATACTGATGCTTCTTAAAGATGCAGATTGTCTAGCATGTCGATGTAAAAATGAGGTAAATCTTTGGTTAAAAATATACCAACCCCTCTTAATCTGTAAACCCTTAGTCCAATCTTCGGAAAACTTATTCAACAAACGCATTGTCAAACTAAGGATAAAATCGGATAAAAATGTGTTCTACAGCTGTTTTTTGTTTTAAATCAGAAGTTTCTATTTTAGTAGCTTCAATGATAAAAGAAAACTTTAAAATCAATAAAATTTCTGTTCTAAATATCACATTTCTATTTAATAAAATCAATCCTTTCTTCGTTAGCTTCTACATCTGTGATTTTAACTCTTAGCGCGTTGCGAACACAGCCACTATTTGTGCAATAAAGTTGCAAGCTTGTCAAAGCTTATAGTTACTGTTTTTGTTTTCTCAGTTAATTCTGAAAGAGTGGTAAATATGAAGCTTATATTCCCATCTCTTCCTCGGAGTGTCGTTCCTGCAGAGTTAACGGCCAGATCGGAACCTGGTGCAAAACAATCGTGTCGAGGGTAGACTTGTTAATGAGAATGAATCGCGTCCCGAGGTGCATTGAGGCAGCTCGGGATATGAGTCGATGATGACGAGATTTATTTAACATAATGTGAAAGTAGTTGCGATTGTAATGTTTGGTGGAGACACTATTAGCCAAATAGTCGGACCATAAACTTGCTATATTGACGAGTAGTAAGGATAAAGCAAGTAACAGCTTTCTAAGCTAAACTCCTCTGAGTATTGACTGGAATAACGCTAACATAACGAAGAATAAAAGATGATGCAGTCTTTTCAGAATGGTGCAGTTTTACTATCATAGATTCCGATTTGAAACGAAGAATATGCGAGCCAAAGCATTTTCCACTTAAACAAAGTATCTCCCCTTATCTCAAGGGAATTCTGATCCTTTACTTACTTGATTGCTCATCTCAGAGGAAAATGAAAATTCAAATAGGTACCGCTAACTTAATCAATACTGGCTCTCGGAAATCCTTTAATAAAGATTACAAACCCAAAATCTCGAAGTTCGGTCCCGCGACGACCGCTTACTATACTAATGGACGATAGGAAGGCATTTTCAATTTTACCTGCGATTTACATATTCAATGAGATTGAGACTTGATGGCGTTTCGACGTTGATCTAAGAATTTGCATAAAACTGGAAAAAAGGCCTGGAGCTGTTCGGGAAATTTCAGAATATTTAATTAAAGGGACTTCGTTGGAACACGCGTTGATTTTACTGTTGTTTTATCATTATTTATTTTGAAAGCGCCTGCAAAGGCCATGTTGAAATAAAAAACTTAGACATTGAGACCTATATCCATATCTGGGGGCACGGCAGTGCCCCAGCCAAGTCTCGAGCAAAACGGGCACGACCGTACCATCTTTTCTCGATGCGATTCGCGGCTGTTTCGCCCCCCCTATATCTTCGACGTGGACAAAGCTACGAGTTTAGGTTTTCGGTGAATAATAGTAGGCATTAGAACAAGCTTAAGTTCGAAATTACATGCCAATTGAATTAATAGTTTAGGAGTTACGGTCGATCAAAGTTACACCATTTTGTCACTCACTGACTCACTGACTCACTGACTCACTGACTCACTGACCGATCATCAAAAATCTAAGGTACTTCTAGCAGACTTAGAAACTTCAAATTTTGCACCAAGATAGGTCATTAGCCACATATAAAGGAAAAATTAAAAAAACATTAAAAAAATATATAAAAACATTAAAAAATAATATACCATAGAAAACAATTTTATATTTGCGGTTTGGCAAGAACATTGTGTATGGATTTTGACTGCATTGTTAACTTTGTTCGTTGTTTAACTATTCAATTGGATGAATAAATACATAGAATAGAAAAAAAATATATAAACTGTGGTCAAGCATACGTGGCCCTTTCAAGAGTGACTAGTTTGGGTGGATTACATTTAATAAATGTGAATTTTAGTAGTATCAAAGCTCAGGAGATAGCAATAGCTGAATGTAATCGACTCCGAAATATATATCGCCCAGATTTGTCTACCTTAGAAGTAACGAAGCCTCAGAAAAGAAACAAAAGAGATAGAGATAGAGAATGGGTTCTAAGCATAGATATCCGGAGATATGCCTTCACTCTACATTTGTTCAATTTCAAGTGTCGCCACTTTTTCCCCACTCCTAAAACGGATGAAGGGTTGGTATAAATATTTTATCGATAAAAATATCGATAAAAACTGACTGCAAAAAAGAGAAGTTTTTTTTTTGACGTATTTTATAGTGTTTATTATAATATCGCTATATAGACACTTTAAGAGAGGCTAACCAAAGACTAACGATTTTAATATAATTTAAAGAATTTGAGAAAAGAAGATAGATAATACAGGGAGTTCTAACTTGGGACAAAGTACTCACCTCAATTTGTGTTTATTACTCTATAAATATTTTAAAATATTACATAAATAATAATTTAAAAAAGTACAGAATAGTAGAGATTTATGATTTTTGTCTACACTCATATCGTAAAGTTCTAATTATGAATTCAAAAATAGTACTTTATTGACAGTCTTTATGCACATGCAACTACATAATTATAATAAAATTAAAAAGTTTTATAATGACAGTTCTTTTTTTTAAATTATGCTTTAAAATAACTTCTTTTCAATTTTCTTTTCTTTTCAAAAAAAAAGTACATTTCGGTTCTTCCAAGAAGTTTTCATATCAATTTTTATAGCAGCCGCACATTATCTATGATGGGCTAGGGCGCAATTGTGTTAGATACGATAATATTTTTATTAGCGCGATGCAGGCCTCGTAATCTGATTGGTCGAATTCATCTATCATCCATTTATTTTTTATTTCTGCATCTTTCAGGAAACTAAAATAAAATGTATTCATTCTTGTAAAACAGGGTTCTCAAGATGTTCGCAAGTATAATTACTTATTTAAATCCTTTTCAAACAATATAACTACAAGGATTAGTAAAATAAAAAGAAAACTATAAAATCTTTTAATTTAGCCTAATAAGCCAATACTACAAAAATAATAGATAACATTATTTTTTATTATTAAGCTAATGTTAATAATAATGAAATAATTCCGTAAGAACAACTACCAATTAATTATATCGATATCCCTCAGCGCTGTGCAACACTAATACCCTGCGGTCCGAATTGCGCTAAAAGTGATATCGCGAATCCGACCAAAGTCAAAATTATTATTATTACTTAATAGCCCTTATATTTTGTGACTATTAAATTTGGTCGGATTCGCGATATTATCACTTTTATCGCAATTCGGACCGCAGGGATACATTGATTTGACAATTTTGACATGGGTCACTCAATAAATGATTAGCCTGACGCCTGTCAAAATTAATTCACAACTAGATATTTGTAAAATCTTTAAATAATATAATTAATGCAGTGATGTTTTACATACCGGTGGTTGGATACCCCACTTGTCTTAAGGTTTGTTGTAATTGTCCTATTTTTGCAAATAAGAACGGAACAATTCGGCATTTTGTAAAAATACGAAATCACACTACACGTTCGGATGCAAACATATGACTAATAGATGCTCATTGACGTCACACGTATTTTGGGTCAATCCGAGCTGATGGAGGCGACAAGTGTCACGCCTACAAGCCATATCCCTCGATATCCGTGGTTCTAAGCAAAGCAGTAGTCCAAGAAATTATGAGGTCACCTAAAAAAAAGAAAGAAATACACTTACAAAAAATAAATGAGATCCCAACAAAAACATTAAATGTAAAAAAATGCCAAGTCTCTCGATGCAGTCTTTCCATCGTAAAAAGTTTTGAGATCTCATAGAAGCCAAGTCCTATTCAAATTATTTTGTAGTTATAAATCAACATTTAGTAATTGTATCAATAGTTTTCTTTATATTATAATTATAGTGACTCCGCACCTCTGACTTTTCGGATTCATGTGCGGATTAGAATTTAATTATGACTTGCCATAACGGTGAAGGAAAAACATCGTGAGGAAACCTGCACACCTGAGAGGGCCTCATAAAGTTCTCGATGGTGTGTGTAGTCCGCCAACCCGCACTAGGCCAGCGTGGTGGATTAAGGCCTAACCCTTCTCATTCTGAGAAGAGGCCCGTGCCCAGCAGTGGGACAGTAATGGGCTGGATTTATTTATTCAGCTTGGAGATGTTCTTCTCAAGATACTAAATTCTCTGTATCTTGATAGTAGTAATAGTGCTTGACCTTTAAGATCGATAGTTCATTCTATATTTAGCACAAATCCTTGTAGCCCTTTCCATTCCATTCTCACCAACACGAAAAGGAAATTAAATTCAAACAGATCTGACTTTGTCTTAACTAGATTCCTTTGCGATACAGGATTCAAATGATTCATTCAGACGGTCTCAGCTCCCATCTCAACGTCTGTGTAATTAGAATTGGCAACGACAATTTATTTTGTACTAATTTTATTGCAGTGTTTTTCATTTAAACCTTTTTATTCTGAGATGTGTTGGAAATTTTAATCACGAAGAATTTTCGGATTAATAGCATGAAGATTTTTGTATAGAGAAAAGGCATTGAAATGGGCTAAGTAACCATTTGAATGACAAAGATAAAGAAGAGGAAGCCAATATTTATAAATTTTTGCATCATATTCTCGATGTAAGTACGATTAATATTTGAAACATAGAATTTGGAGGGAATAAGCTTGACAGGTGAATTGGTGATGAATTATAATCATGAATCTTGATTGTATAACAGATAGTTGCGAGACTTTTGATATTTTATCTTAGTCATCTCTGAACTTAACAGTGAAGCTAGAGTTATAAAAAGCTTAAGATTCAAAGTTTGAAATTGTTATCTAAACAAACAAGCTTATTGTTAAATAAAATTCGTCCATATTAAACGGTTGCCGTGCTTGATACCGTTGTATTAAGTTTATAATAATTGTGTTTACTATCCAATTTTCAACGATTGTTTTCTAATTGTTAGTTATTTATCTTTGAATTAGGCTATGAAACGAGCGATTAGTGGAAATTTTTAAATTCTTCAGTTCGAAGATATTCTGTATCATTGCCCTTAGAAACATTACTAAAAGTAATTTTTGCATTAAAACCAGGTAGAGAGTGCTGTCTTACACAGCAGACTTTGAAAATTTTGTTCATCACTTACCACCACTTGAAACGCAAGCTCGTTAGCCCCCTATATCATAAAAAAAAACTACAGACCAGTTTCAGCTATCAAATTTTTGAGTTCCTCACTTACTGTTGCCGAGGCTTCTTGTATTACTATTAGGTTTTCCACTGCTGGGCAAAAGTCTCTAGTTTCTCCTTCCAAACCTTTATCTTTTGAGCAACTTCTGCCGAGGCATAACTTAAAGAAAATGTTGATGCTAAAAATAATGTAATTTTAATTGTATCACTTGTAGAGATATAAAAAACCCATTAATTTATTACAACTTCAATCCACGACGAAAGTAACAGAGAACTGATAGTCTTTAAGAGTTAAATCTGCTATCTTCAAGGCCAACCCACACGGGTCGCGTACTATAACTCATTTTAAAATGTCCTGCAAATCGGTTCAGATCATTTTAGAGGTCGGACAAGTTTCAAGCGGGTCACAATCGTCTCCTACAAAGGGTATAAACTTGTTTACGCGCTTCGATATTGTAGCATTTTAGGGTTGAATTCAATTTGGTGTATTTGTGTTCAACGATGCTGTTTATTTTCCAATTTGTGGGGTGATGCCCTGTCTGAATGTAATCTGGTTTTGTGTTGGACTTTTTGCATTTGTGTATTTTCGTCATTCGTTGGACGCTTTTTACTTAAGTGGGAAAATAGATCTGCGAACAGTCTTAACTATATTGCAACTGTTGAAAATTGGCAATCATAATAATGAAGGCATGAATTTTATGCCATTCTTTGGTTGTACATAATAAGCTGTCAGTAGGCAAGTAATACTTAGTAAATATAATAGTTAAAAAAAATAAAACTAAAGAAAACGCTTTTGTCATCCAAACTAAACGTGTATGCAAAATTTCAGCTCAATCGGAAACCGGGAAGTGGGTCAAATTTAACTTCCAATATTTTTTTACATAGTTACAGGTGAAGCTAATAAAAGCGCTTTAAAAATAATTATTCTTGTTGATTGGCTAACCTGTCCAGATTTAAGCAATTCCAATTTGAAAGGAAAAGAAGAAAAGTATAGCCTTCACGCAGCAGTCGCGACGAGTAAAACAAAAAACTTGACTGCTATGTTAGCTAAAAATAATCAATTGGTACAGTCACGATACGTTGCGGTAATACATTTCGCAAACAAAATGCTTTGAACGACTGCGGCCCGCTTAGAGTTAGTAACTCTGCGTTTGGACGCCGGGCGTTAAAGATTCTAGCCTTAAGGATGGTCGACCGGATAAATTGTCGATTGTACCTTAAACACATTCGGCCCTGCGCCACCGTAATCAGATGCTCACATTGTGACACAACAAAATGGGCGAACGATGACGTACGTTCTTATGCAAAACGCCGCCAAAATAAATAATAATTCATGAATTTCAAACTATTAAAATCCATACATTTAGGTAACTCAATCATCATCATCATATTCACACTAAATAATAAAAAAAAGACAAAAACATAACATAACTCCACAAATAAATCAATCAATCAAAAGTTGATTCGTTGCGGCTCTAGACATTTGACACATTCAAGCGTTGCGTCGCAGGAATTCTGCTAATAAAATGATCTATGGGTTCCTCACGTTATAAAACGTAGTGCGAATAAAAACATATCAACGGTAGACGTCGTTAGACGTTACGTTGATAAAGACGTGTATAAATGTTGTGTTGTATTTTTTTTTTTTTTTTTTATGAAATGTTGATAGTCCGAACGTGTTAGGTTACTTAAATCAGTTTATCTTTACAAAAACTATAACAAAGTCCGATTGCAACGTTATATTTTGTGTGAGATATTATCTCACACAATACAATGTATGTCTACAATGTAGATACAGTATGCGACGCTAAGGGGACGCAGATGTGGTCCTGTGATTATCTGAGGCTAGTTTGTAAGGCTCAAACAGATTGCTAGTAAACTATTTATTGGTCGGCTGCGTCGGCTGTACGTAGAATTGAAATATGCGTTTTTCATACGAGTATTTCGTCGTCACAGCCTTTGTGTCAATATTGGGGCCACATTGTTGAGCATTTATAGCGTGGAGTTTGTCAAAAAGTTTTTAAAGCCGTGTATTGTTGCAGCCTTTCTGATACTAGGTTATATTTCTCTGGTTTGTTGAACGTTTAGTTCGATTTTTCTCTTTGAAATATTTTTAACCGACTTAAAAAAGAGATGAGGTTTTGAATTCGACTGTTTTTTTGTTTGTTTGAAGGTATGTTTGTTCAGCGATGTCTCTGCCAATTATGAACAGATTTTAAAGATTTTTTGTTAGAAAGTGTATTCTCTCGAGGAAGTTCCATTTCAATTTGGTGAAGATCTGATTAAGACCTTCGGAGATAGACAATGGACTTCTTCAATGGGTAATCGCATGTTTATGACCGAAATAAAAACCGATTTCAAATACTTTAAAATAAATTTCACAAAGAAAATGTCTGTGTTCTGTACCTCTACCATGAGTTTTCCGTGCCGTCTAACGCTATCGTTCACATCGTTCACATTCAATATTTGTATAGTGACTTTAGTTCACTATTTATACCGCTAGAGGCGCTAAAAAAATTCCCGTACAAATATTGCATGTGAACGTGAACGTTAGACGGCACGGAAAACTCATGGTAGAGGTACAGCTGAAGTCAGGGCCGTTATTTCAATGCACTAAGGAGCTTCTGAAGACGGTGACACTGCCGAGCTAAGGCTCGGCAGTGTCACCGACTTCAGAAGCTGTTAAGTTTTTTATGGAATTTATTTTATATGTCTCAGTTTTATTTGGCCCGTTTCTACTTTTTTTAAAAGGTTATTGTTTTCAATTCTTGATTTGGAACTGGAGTTTATCATGTTCAAATTGCCTTTAGCTTGTAAATCTGCGCATCATTCTAAACGATATCAAAGTAGCATTAAATACTACCATTGAGTAATATTGAGTATTGCAACAAAAATATTTCCTTTCTATCATTTTGGCAGGAAACTTCTATTCAGTACCTCTACCATGAGTTTTCAGCGCCTCTAGCGGTATAAATAGTGAACTAAAGTCACTATACAAATATTGAATGTGAACGATAGCGTTAGACGGCACGGAAAACTCATGGTAGAGGTACAGCTTTTAAGAAAACAATATTACATACTACGTAGTGTTAGGATCTTGGCACATAACCATAGTACGTTCCACCTAGTTGACTCTCAGAGTTTGCAAAATTTTATACTTCACTTATCTCAAGTTGTGACAAAACTTTTCACAGTATTGGATACTGTGAGAAGTAATTTTTGTCGAGTACTAAATATAGTGACTTTAGTAAGCCATCAGCTTTCTCCCAACTATTTGATTGGCCTGCCATTTAACCAGATGCGCCTATCAGTATTTTACATACATGAGGCCAGAGAACCAGATATTTATTTATTTAAAAAAACATAAAACATCTACCATTAGTAAAAATCTCTAGATGGATTTCTAAGAACAAATCTTCTGATCTCTAAAGGTTAGCACAGTTACCATAGAGATCCTTAAAAAAACTCATCAACATCAAAAACTCTACACCTTAATCAAAATATGTGGCTTGGCCGTTTCGTTACTACAAGAACTATTGTATAACAAAAAAGTAATGAACAGTGGTAGGGGCTCGTAGCTACATAGCTACCGCGCAGATCAGTCGATCTGCGAGGTTAAGCTGCGGTTGCCGCAGTCAGTCCCTGGATGGGTGACCATTTCTTCGAACATCGAGACCCCTCCGTGCCTCGGATAGCACGTTAAGCAGTTGGTCCCGGTTGTCATACGAATACCTTTGACAGTCGTTACGGGAGTCAGCAACCCAAAAAGTCTGACAACCGGTCTAACCTTAGGTATCAGTGTCTCCCAGTAATTGGGTGGCGGAGGTCAGATGGCAGTCGCTCCGTATAAAATACTGATATTCAGCCGCATCTGATTAGACTGGGAGCCGACCCCAACGTAGTTGGGATAAAGGCCAGGCAGAAATAAACAGTGGATAAATTTTTCATGTAGCGAAATGGCCAAGCCACATTCATATATTGACTAAGGTGTAGAGTTTGTGAAGTTAGGTCTTGTAGAGTTAGGGCGTGTAGAGTTAGAAGCTTGGCTCTACATGAGATCTGATAACTTTTTGACAGTCCGAGTCATAAGGGTATCATCGTGGCAACATTTTACATGAAAATGTTTTTGGTGGGATCTTATTTTAAAAGTTCTTACAGGCCTCTCAATATCTACAGTTAGTGTAAATTACATAAATGAACCAGGAAAAGATTCTGTATGCAAATCAGAAGGTCTACAGGTGTAGCTAGTCTCTTTGACTAATTAAAACTTTTTATCGTCAGAACTTTTGCTCTTTAACTTCTAGTCGTAATGTTAGGGATTTGCATTTAAAGATGTCTGTTCTGGCCGGGATTTAGAATTAAACTAAGCACGTTAGATTTTTTTTATCCAGGCTATGATTTTCATAGCGAATTGAACGCCTTCCTTAAAGACTGGCCCGATACAGCGCGGGATCGCGAGAAGTGGAGGAAAGGGAGGGAGGCCTTTGCCCAGTATTGGGACAGCAAAGGCTTGTAATAATAATAATAATAATGATTTTCATGGCTGTGCTGTGGTGAGAGGGTTATATTTTGACAAATAACCGAGTCGTCTACAATCCTGAAGACAGGGATGGCGAACCAATAGCACGCGACATGAAGTAGTGGCATTAATGCTGTAAACCCTAGACCCAATTGATAAATAGGTCCAGTGGGCGTGGCCCCTACCTAGGGCATACTCATTACCAGGGATCGAAACCGGTATGATCAATACCTGTATTTCTCGGTTAGAAACTTTATTATTTTTACAGGTAGGTACCTATTTTTAAAGGTAACCTTAATTTTTAAGGTAATTCCATCAAATTGAACACAACCGGTATTAATACCGGTTACAAAATAAAAATTATCTCTATATTAAACGTGCCGTCGGCATAAAGTCAAAGGGCGGGCAGCGCCTGTGTGCGTAAGTATGTATATTATATCGCCGGTATTTTTTAGGTTACCGGTATTAAAATGGTTACCTAAATCTAGAGGTAACATGTTTATTTATCATTGTTACCCAGATAGCGGTAACCGTATTCATAGAAATAACAATAATTCTTCGATACCTGTACCGTAATTTATAGCGGTTTTCGGTCCCTGCTCATTACACGTTGTAGCTGATCGGTCTTAAATACCTTAACTATACTCGTAGTGTAATTCCAGAACCCACGATCACAAATCTATCGATAAACCAGAGTACGAATAACTCAATCAATGCTCCCCGTACATCAGCCGAATGAAAAGTTTTCATGTTTGAGAGCGCTCTAACAAATTGTGGAAATAACTTGCTTAGTCCGCAAATGTATGGAGTTTTTGGCGCTATTTATACTTCTTGTTGGGATATCGAAATTATTTTCATCGGGAAACTTATGGCTTGCTCGTTTTGGTTTTGGTAATATGCTTACTGTATATTAACGCGTGCACTATGAATTGTGTTTTGTACTTTTGTATACCTATCCAAGTTTATTAAGTATATACAGGGTGCCACAGCTTTTATTAAATGAAACCACGTATTTGGTATCAGGTTCTGAAAAAGGAGGCCTATTTACCTGGAACGACAGTTTCGTCAATCAAATTTTTATTTTGTTTTGGAGTGAAATTACCGTGGTTGCATTTGAGAACAGACACAGAATTACTCTGCAAAGGCACACTACATAAAAAAATGTCCTATTTAAAATACAGATGAATTAAGAACTTCCCCTTTTTGAAGTCGGTTAAAAAACTGAAACAAAACACCATTCAGTTCTGCAGCAATCGAGCAAACAATCTCACCATTCAAACTTCCTATGCAAGTGAGCTTATAAATCAGCCGGCAGACAGATAAACTTCACGCAAAACCATGTTGAAGCATCGACGGATCACAGCTTAAAAGTTATCTCTTTGACTTCCAAACCGAATTCAGTAGGGTTCGCAGAAGCAATTTCTGATCATAATTTTTAACCGCCGACAAAAAAGAGAGAATCGATCTATCCGTTTTGGAACTACGATGCCCCAGACAGATACACAGAGATATACTGCAAACTTATATCACCCCTCTTTTTTGTCGGGGGTTAAAAATTATGTACAACACGAAACGATTAATTAAATCGACAACCCTATTGAAGTATAACCATATTACCACTTGTACTCGATATCTTACATGATTTAGAAAAGCACTCAGACTTTAATATAGAATCATACTTTGTATGTCAAAATTAAATCAGTAAACAGTTCATTAACTTCATGGTGACGTCATGCAGTTAATGTTATTTGTGTTTATTCCTGTACCAACTTATTACCACATTATTTTTTCATAACATTATTATCTAGCACATTCTTGAGAATATCAGAAAATTCCAGCTTATCATAATAGTTGTAAGTATTCTTATGTTTATGTATTGTTAATAACAAACTGAAGAGAAATCTATTTATAGTCAAATTCTTGTTAGCACTTTATCTCGAGTTCATAACATACATTACGTGTCGCTTATCAATCATTGATTCAAGCATGGCTACCTACTTAATTAATTTGTAATATATACTTTTATTATTGAAAGACCCTCCACAAGTTACGAAACCTGACATCGTTTGGTGCACCCTGTAACTAATCACGACACCCACTCGTAATCGGGATCGATTCACTTTTGACAGTCCCCTCCGCTCCATTATACGAACATAATAGATTTCTCAGAATTGGAGCTCAAAGGGTTAAGAATGTCCGTTGCGTTGTTCGAATCGTCGTTCAGTATAATTTTTAAAGCATACAACAAGTATTTAACATTTATTTTACTGTAAAAATCATTGCTCTAAGGCAGGGGTCAGCAACCTTTTGAGTCGGAAGAGACAAAAATTACAATTTACAAAATTCAAAGTTTTAAAGAGCCACAATTTTCTGTTTATTTTGATTATTTTAATTTTTCCACAGCCTTTCGTCTATTTGGTAAATAATGCCAGGACCACCTAGTGATTTGCGTATGGAACTAAAGAGCCGCAGCTTCACATCTAAAGAGCCGCATGTGGCTCGCGAGCCGCAGGTTGCCAACCCCTGCTGTAAGGTCATAAACCAAAAAAAATAATAGGCGAGAGCGTTTCTATGGAGAAAAAACCACCCGCATTTCCTATAGTACCCATAGGACATGATCTAAGTATCTGTGTCTGCAAAGTTCATGCGTGATTGAGTATCAAACATCCAAATATCTGAACATCTTATCAAACTTACACATTCATTTATTAGTCAGAATCAGAATCATTTATTTGTCAGAATGTAGTATTACATAGTATGGTGTTAAATTAATATAAGTAGATCTATACATTCTACCAGTTACTGGTGTACAAATATACATACAAATTGTGCAGTTGAAATAAATATAGTAGGAAAATGTGTGTGTATGCGTGTTGTGTAGTAGGAAAATAGGTATTCAATTTGGAAAAATTACCCGTAAAAACAATTATAAATTATTCGGCTATAAAGGATAGTTGGTTACGTCTAGACATCTCACCTATTATAAAACGCACCACCTAAATATACCTAGATAAGTATATTTTTTGTTTCATAGCAAATTATACGAAGGACAGAGACAGGATATTATCAAGATACAACAAGTAGATACAAAACTTCAAACAGGTTAATTGAATATAAATATAGGTATCGATCAATTCTTAATATAAAGTGCCATCTTCACCCGATAAGGTCCATTTCATAGTTTCTTGTACGTCTAAATTGCCAATGTGATCTTAAATCAATTTAATTTATACAAAATAATAAAAAGTAAAACAATAAATACTTTTTTTACAAGACAAACAAAAAATTGAATTTTTACGTGCTCAGCTTTGATTGCCAACTTCCTGTCTATTCAAATTTATTTCTAGTAGACAAAATGAAATTAACGTATATTTTATTTATCTTCTATTTGGTCATGCATGATATTTGTGAGAGTAAGCAGTTCACCAGGTGCCAGCTTACTAGACAGTTGATGTCAATTAAAGCAATCCAGAAAACATTTCTCGGAACATGTAAGTACTTTTTTAAATTTAAGTGTTTCATTATAACTAGTGGTCGCCTAGTGGTCGAAATACGACCACATATTATAAATAAATTTTGGCTTTCTGCACTCCTTCCCCATACAAACTTTAACTATGCCAAATCTCACACAGGATCCATGCGCGCAATATGCTTAAAAAGGGGTACAAAGTTTTCTCTTCACGTATAGATAATAATAGATAGATTTATAGTAAGTCTAATATCGAGAAACAAGAATATCAGAGGAAGTATTAAAGTGGCATCGGTGACAGAAAAGTTGAGAAGGAACCATTTTCTCGTGGTATGGACATGTGATGAGGAGAGATGAAAATCATGTAACAAAAAGTGCTTTAAGTATGAATGTAGATGGATGTAAGAGAAGAGGCAGACCTGAGAAAAGATGGATGGATTGTGTGAAAGTTGACTTGGCTTTGAGACGTCTAAGAGAGATGAATGGAAAAAGAAAACAAATATTGCGCCGAACCCAAATAAAATGGCATAAATGCAGATAAATGATGATTAAGTCTAATACCGAAGGCTTTAATTTTTGAAATAATCTATAAATTGTTTTTCAATAACATTTCGATTTCTGGTTGTGATAATTAAATTCTGATCTGCACATGGATTTGAAAAGTCTGTGATATGGACTGGGTTCATGGAAATGGATCCATGGATGGCATGGAAGGCAAGCGTTCATTCCGCTTGGCTATTACTGCTTTTTGATTGTCCGACCACTACTTCTACCATGAGTATTCCGTGCCGTCTAACGTTCACGTTCACATGCAATATTTATATAGTGACTTTAGTTCGCTATTTATACCGCTAGAGGCGCTTAAAAAATTCCCATACAAATATTGCATGTGAACGTGAACGTAGTACTCATGGGAGAGGTACAGAATTTAAATTTTTATTCTCTTAAATAGCAATAGGCTCACCTTAACAAGTAGTTCTGTTATCTTCTTCGGGACAAATCACTCAAGACATTTACGCAGTTGAACCGCAATAAATCATTAATTACTTCAACGTTGTTTATAAATAATTCTTATCTATTGCATGATATGTTAATACATTATACTTAACTGTGGGGAAAACTTGGTACCTAATGATACGAAGAAATAATTCCGTTACTAACTACATTCTACATAATGTAGATAGATACACACTTAGCTTATATAATTCTGATTGCAGCAGGGTTGCTGGAATGGAACCTTAATAGTTTGATTTGATGAAATGGTTAACACACAGACCGTACGAAGATATAGTGGTTACAATGTACAGGTCACACAAAACATTTTAGTATGCAGTTATCTACAAAGTAATATAACCTAGAAATTCCTTTTGTTTGTATGTTTTTATTGCTAATTGTAAGTTTTACCCCTGATCTAACGTAGGTACTGATGTTTGGTTGTAAGGGTTGTCGAAGACAAAATGCCGCACTACCAATTTTGTAATGATTTTGCGGTGATTGTGACAAAAAAGGGGGTGTTATAAGTTTGTAGTATGTATAGTTCTCGCAAATCTTTATGGGCCCTGAACTGAGCTCTGAACTCTCTCTCTCTCTCTCTCTCTAGCACTTATAATAAGCGTACTATTATAGGTGCTAGAGGGAGAGAGTTCAGAGGGCTCATAAAGATTTGCGCGTACTATATCTGGGTGAGCGAAATAAGCTGAGAAGGGATGCACTGTTTGTTGGTCGTTGCAGCTATGAAATTTTTCTTATGTAAACAACCCTAAATAAAATATTAATTATTTATAGTTTAAAAAAATTAAAACACACTTTCGTTTCTTCTCAGCAAACCCTTTCATTTGATATAGGTTCATAAAATTTTGTCCGCCTTCTTGGGGCCATATTGAATTTTGTGTGACGTGATTTTATTTTTCATATTTTTCTCAGTAAACTCTTTCATTTAATTCCCACATCATGTCCGCCGACTTCCGAGTTCAGTATCTTTGGAAGTCCGCCATATTGGATTAAAAATGACGTCACTTAGCTAACCATGCATTGTCATCCAAACTTAACGTGTACCTACCTATGCAAAATTTCAGCTCAATCGGAACCCGGGAAGTGGGTCAAATTTAACTACCAAGATTTTTTTATAGTTAGTACAAGTGAAGCTAATAAAAACTTGTTAAAAAGTCATTTGTTTACTATGGTAACATTGTACAGATCTGCGTAACTTGAAGGAGTTTAGGCATAACGGTTGTGTAATAATGATAGGTATAGGTATAATACACATTTTACACATAACAATACATGTTCGCATATAAACTCGTTAATAGGTCAGAGCGATCCAACCGGTGTCCATTATAATGTATGCAAAAAACACGCGGAAAATACGCCGCTAGTTAGAACTAATCAGCTGGCATTGACACTGACACAAGCAATAAAATAAACTCTAATCCTTTGTAATAAGAACTACTGTAATCTTAATGAAATAATCGCTTTATGTTTGTACATTCATAAACACAGAAGAAGGCATGTGGAACACTCGTGTGATAGTTATTGTCCTTTATTTAGTATTTGAAGTAAATGGTAAAAGATTTGAAACAAGATGTAAATTAGTGAGAGAGTTACTAAGAGTTGGATTGCCAAATGATATCTTTTTAGGACAATGTAAGTACATAATGTTTTTATCCTCATCTTTTGTTAGACTTATAGTTTTTGTAGTGTTTTGAATCCGCTTTACTATAAAAAATAATACTCGTTTGTTGAGTTCGTAGTAATTATAAGAACTTGGGAGCTATTTTTAACACGCTTTTATTAGCTTCACAAAATTAAAATAATTAATTACTATGTAAGAAAATCTTGGAAGTTAAATTTGACCCACTTCCCAGTTTCCGATTGAGCTGAAATTGCATACACGTTTAGTTTGGATGACAAAAGCGTTTTCTTAAGTTTTTTTTTTAAACTATAATTTATTTATTATCCATCTCGACATCCAGACTTGCGTTTCTACGTAGACATTGACAAAATATTCTTTCCATAGCAACGGGGAAGGCCTTTAATTCGTCCATGTGTCACTGCAGGGGTGCCAACTGAAAATCAGCGCTGGGTGTTCGTATGCCCAGCAAATGCTGAGTTGGCAACCCATTTGGTACTGGCATTCCGACAGCACGTTGTTTTTATTTTTTCTTTTTTATAAGTTTTTAAACTGTCATGGTCACTAACATTAGTATTAGAGTTCAAAACGGGATATTTACCGTGTTTTGAACTCTATTACTTTTTTATGTTTGTGCATTGTGTTGTCTGATGTCTAGTCCAAATAAATGATTTTTCTTTCTTTCTTTCTTTCTTTTCTTCTTAATTATTCAATGCACCTTAGCTTACCAGTGGCACCGACTTCAGAAGCAGTAAAGTTTTTTAAGAAAACTATTTTATACGTTTTAGATTTTTCCGATATCATGTACTTTATCACGCTAGTATTATATTATCTTAATAATAAATCGGGGCACGTCAAAGTGAAACACGTTTCTGTTTCACGTAATAATTTCAATTGTACAAGTTAAAGTCGAAAAACTTAATTAAAGGCATTAAGTTTAGCATAGTAGTGTGATTATACAGTGAATGCGATACTTAAGTCACGTACAGACGGCTATAAAAGTGTTTTGCATAATAAAATTATGTGTTTTAACATGAACGTTTTACTTAAGTACTAACTTAGCATTGTGGATTATTTATAAATAAGCAAATTGGATATTTATTAACAAATATACCTACAATTATTATTTTCTATAAATACGCCTACTTTAGTAAATGATGACTAACGGAATCCAAGCTCATGCAAGCGACATCTTTATCACGTTTATGGTATTGGCATAAAGTTATAAATACTTACTGCAAGACTATCCATAGTCTGTATACCCGCTGAATACTCATACTCAACTCAATTTTAAGACGCTCTTAAAAGTCATGCTGGGGCTACTATCCACCTTAAAATGACAGTGACAGAACGAGAGTTAACGGCAACTTAACATTAAGATGTGTTTGAGTATTCGGCGCGTAAGACATATAAGGTCCTAAGATTAGGTACAGCCAACTCAACTAAAGGAGTGACAATGTCACTTAAACCGCGCCAAAACCAGGGGGAGGCCGTTTATCTTATACCCGAGATAAAACTGAGTTTTTTCGTTAAACTTTGTTTTCTAATAACAATTTTCTAAAACCAGACCCTAAGCCTGAGTTTTACCTCAGATTTGGTTAAGATCTTGTTTTGTAATAAGACCGATCGGTCAAACCAAGGTCTTAGTTTGACACCTGATCTTGTTAGACCAGGGTCTAAACTCAAGTTTAACGCATGTTTTGTAATGAGACCGTTAAAGTTCAGTCTGATTTCAGTTTTTGTCCGTGACCTGTGTCGGTTCAAAATGTTAGTAGAATACCGATTTGGCTTCAATCAATTTTCGACCTCATTACAATATAATTTCACATTTAACTGTTAGTGTAGAAGAATACCATATAATCGGAACTATATTTGAACATTTTATATTACGAGAATTGTGCTTCTGATTAAAGTGGGAACGTTATTAATTATAGGCTGATGTTGATAAAATATTCTAGTCAATTTAATCGATATCTTTTTCATTATTAGTTTCAAATCAACACTATTGAAACAGACACAAAAGAAACTAAGTTCACGGTACATTAGTATACAAACGCTGACCTTGAATTAAGTCTACAATAGGGCACTGACCTTGAAACTCCGTCTAGTTTAAAATAGCATCCCTGAGGGCAAACACAGGCTTGTATAAAAGACTACTTTAGAGGGTATTTGTAAAAGAGATGCGTTTAAAATTGAATGGAGCTCTCTCGTATTATCTTTTGCTAATTGATCCCTCGATAGTTTTCTGTGAACTAGTTTTGACATGAAGCCAAGTCATGACCTTGCTACGACTTTGTATATTTTTTATATTCCCTCTTATGTCGGTCCCTCAATGTTGAGGATTGTGGCTCCTTTCCATGATTTTTCTGATGCTTGATCTCCATTTGCTCCGAGTTGTGGCTTGATGGCGTGCCACGTTCGCGGGTACTTCCACTTGTTCCGACACCTGGTTTGACCACCTCTTTGGATTCTATTTTGTCATATTTTTGTATTTTTATATTAAACACTGAAAAACCGGAATGGCTAGAAATAAACAAGTTATTGCTGTTTACAACCGAATAACTTGGTTCTGATGGAGCCTGCAAAGTCATTTGTTCTGTGTACTTACGTTAACAAGTTTCGATCTTATTTAGTGTAAATTCTATTCAATGATTAGATGTTTTATTGAAAATCTTAGTAGGTAATTAATCGTCCTGCGCGAACAATGATTGCTTGTGTAACTAACAAATGCAAGGATTACGATATTTTCTGAACGTGGTAGTCAGTAGGCTTACCTTGGGGTCAACGTCTCCGCTGTCCAAATGATGTGTGAAATATATTGATGACATAGTTTTTGTTGGGAACGACACTGCAATAGAGTACCTATACAATATACATACATTCAATCGAAAAGAAAACTAAAACTAAATAAATAAAAGATAAATAAAACTCTCTTTGTTTTTATTTATCTTTAATTTTTAATTAATTTTTAATTTATTTGTAAATATTTAGTCTATGTATGTAAATACCTTAGTTCTTAGCTTCTTCTTCTTCAAAATATATTTAATAAGGTATATCATTTGTTTCAGGGGTATGTCTGATAGAAAAAGCAAGTAATAGGGAGACCGGCGCGTACACAGCCAAACCTAGTGGAAAGAAATTCTATGGATTGTATCAGGTACGGTTACCACAACTAAGTAGGTACCGAATTAAACAATACTAGCGACCCGTCCCCGGCTTCACACGGGTGCAATTTAGAGAAAGAAAGAAAGAAAGAAAATACATTTATTCAGCACGGACATTGACAACACACGAGAGAAATAAAATAAAAATCAAATTAAAACTTTAAACAGTAAAAAAAAAATAAAAAAAATAAGGAAGACAGAACAAAGTAAAATTGTCATCATTTCTCTACTATCCTTACATTAAATAGGTATCAAAGTATTAGTAGGTATACATATAAATAAAATTTTGAATTTGCACTTCCAGATTCCAAGCCAATGGTGCAGAGTAAAGAAGCGTGGCGGTGGCTGCAATATAAATTGTGAAGGTAAGCCGATTGATGTTCCTGGTATAGAATACGAGGGTAAACAGACTGAACTAATGTGACGTGACGTCACGTTATATGATGTTTGAAATTGTCAGTGACGTCATAAACGAGAAGTCTGTGAATAAATTCTGCTATTTTTAACCTCCGACAAAAAAGAGGGGTGTTATAAGTTTGTAGTGTATATCTATGTACTCTTTACCTGTGTATCTGTGGGGGTGTGTATCTATGTGTCTGTGGATCTGTGTATCTGTGTATGTATGTATCTGTCTGTGGCATCGCAGCTCAAAAACGAATGTAGCGATTTCATGTAGATATAATAAACATTAAATCTGATGGCTACTGATGGCTTATGATGGACATAACATCATGTACGCCACAACATATAAAACCAATCTGTTTTCGCTCTTAAATGTAAAATCTATGCCAAGAGAAGTGCGACGTTCACTAATCATTTTCAACAAAAAGTTTCAATCTATAACTACAATTAAACTGAATTAATAAAATTGAAGCGTCTGTTTATAATGTCAAAATAACAGCTTTTTACTAAATGCTTAAGAAGGTATTTATAACAAAAAAAACATTTTTTTACATTTTTGTCTCTCTCTCTGTCTGTTTGTCCCGGCTAATCTCCAAAACGGCGAAACCGATTTTGACGGGACTTTCACTGGCAGAAAGCTGGTGTTATAAGGAGTAACTTAGGGTCAAGTAACTAACACACTTACTTTTACTTTTTTTTAATTCAAAGAATTAATAATTTTGTTAAATTCCACGCAGACAAAGTCGCGGGCACAGCAAGTCAAATAAAAAAAAAATCAAATTTAGGAATGGTTGGTATTTTTTTATTATTATCAGCTTGAAAGAGCTCAGTTCTAACATTATTGAAGAAAGCTTAAAATGTACCTACAGTAGTAAATTATATTCCTCACATTTGAACTGTATCATATGTTGCAACTGTAACTGCAACTGTCATTGCAACAGTATTTACAAAGTATGTAATTGAGAAAGACATTACTGCAACAAACTGCGAACGACATAGCAAACAATTCAGAGATCCAGATTTTATGATCCGCATTTTACATCGAAAGTTTATAGTGTTCGGTCAAGTGGTATCTATTGTTTACATTTTGGTTATGTATACCTAGTCTGATAAGGAGATACCTATACGGGGTCCGCAGATAATTAGGTATAAATTCAAATTCATTTATTTGCACAAAATATGGTTATAATCGGTGTTAGTATAGTTGTAGGATCACATATTTTGCCATAAAGGCATGCAAGAACGCAGCATGCAGGCATGCAAATGGTTACGTACAGACTTTGAGTATCATACTCAAAGCGTACAGAGTATTAAATTATATTACATTATATTAAAAATTAAATTATAAAAGTCAGGTTAGCTATGTCATTTCTATATGTCAATAATTCATTAATTGTATAAAAAATTCTCTCGGACAGCCACAGAACAGATAGATGAAGTTATCAACAGAACCCATAATGGATTCTTTTACATGGGTTTAATTAATTATATATTTATTTACAATCTAAAGAAAGAAAGAAAGAAAATACATTTATTCAGCACAGACAGTGACAACACACGAGAGAAAAATAAAGTAAAAGATAACATAAAACTTTAAACAAAATAAAATACAGGGATATGAGAGAACAAAATTAAAAAAAGAAAGTAAAATAGCCATATATAATTACATCTTTCATTACAGGTAGACAACCTAATGCGATAGAGAAGCTAAACACAACAAAAATTATATAAACAACAACACATTAAAAAATAACAAATATTTCCAACATCATTAGGTACCTACTGCGTAACATATCACCAAATAAGTAGCCCTTGTGAACTCATTCAATACACACGAAAACAAATCTATATGTTGAGCTACCACGTGAAGTATACGCAAGACTCGCGTCAGTTTCACCCGCTGTAGCAAGTTGGTGCGCGCGGGGCACCACCAGCAATTGTGGCCGTCGGGGCCGCCGCCACACATAATCATCCGGCACACATAGCCGAAGGTCCAGCAGAATGGCTGGATTCTTTGTTTTTCCCCGAAACACTTTAAACAAATATGTGGCCAGTGCTACTCCCCTTCTTATTTCTAATTTGGAGAAAATATCGTTCAATTAAGTCTAATAATTAAATTATAATCGTCGTTGAAATCCCATACCGAGTAACTAAAGTTGTTAAATACAGCGTATGTACTAAAAAATCTAAATTGAGTGTTCGCGTTAATACAGAAAATTATTGTTGAGCTCCAAATGACGTTAGACATCGTCCTATCTAAAGTTATATACGATATTATGTTTTATATTGTGTTGTCGTTGTTTTGTTGTGTTGTTATTGTTGTGTTGTGTTGTTGTTTGTGTTGATGTTATGTGTTGTTGTTTGTTGTGTTGTTTTTTCTTTTTTATCTTTTATATTATGTTACGATTCCAAACAAATTAATTATTACACATAATAAATTATAAAGTCAATATTTCTATACATAGCCTTCTATTATAAGATGGAAATTGCCTATTATTATAGTGCCTACACTTATAACGAAATTTCCTTAGCAACAGCTTTTACGAAACTTGAAAGAGATGGTGGTACTTATATTTGATTCTTATAAATTATGGGGAAAACGGCTGATGTCTTATAATAAAAAAATATAATGTCTTGTTTTCTTTTTAAACCAACACGATAACGCCCACAATTTCCTTTGTTCTTATAATATATGAAGGAAGCAACAAAACTCTAAGTACTTATTTGTATTACGTAGGTAATTTCGCCAACATAAAGACGGGTTACGATCTTCTTTTTAAGACGCTGGCACTTCTTCAAAATAAAGCAATTTCGCTTATCATGACACCCTAAATCACTGTCTATCTGTCGAAAACAAGTCACGATATAGCTTTAGCTATGTTCCAAAAATTTCTGATTTATTTGAGGTGCAGAATATGAGTGAGTTATCGAAAGCTCCTGGTAGGTCCAAGTCATTGATATAAAACTTCAAGATGCAAATACAGCGACTCAAAAATAATATAGAAATACAAACAACTGCACAAATTGAAAATTATGCTGCTTATTTAGGCATGTTTCGAAGCATGATCAGTAGACAAAATATTTTACATATTTTAAACATGGTTTTTCAAAACCTAATAAATTAATATCCAAAAAATTTAACTATAAAGCTGTCAAACAAATCTCGTGTCAACTGAATGATAAGTTGTTAAATTGATTAGATTTTGGGTAATCAAATTATAACAGCCTTTACGAAACTGGAAAAGGAGGGAATTATTACTAAAAAGTAAAGAAAAGCGACTTGGCGTGTGGGCTATTTATGAGCAACTAGCTTCCACCCGTGGCTTCGCCCGCGTGATATCTTTAAAAATTATAGCCTATGTTACTCAGAGATGATAATATAGCATACAGCTGGTGAAAGAATTCTTAAAATCGGTCCAATCGTTTGGGTTTATCCATTACAAACAAACAATCAAATCTTATCTCTTTACGGCGACTTTAATACACTTTTGTAGGGAACTGCGCATCTTGAATTTTATATCATTGGTCCCGCCGTTATCTCTGTACCACTCGAGTGGAAATATTAAAGCAGGAAAGTATAAATCAGGATTCTGTAGTGGCGGGAAGCTAAGCAACATTTTTACGAGTAATACTATAGTTTATTCGATTTCGTATGCGTCGTTTAGTTCAAGTAGTTAGGATTTGTTGCTTAATAGGTAGTTTGCTTACATTGTGGTTGAGTGGTTGAATATTTTCGTTTATTAATTAAATGGTTTGTTTCGTGGTCCATACTGATTTAGTTTGGAATTAAATCAAGCAGTGATAACCTAGCAATTGAACGCTTGCCTTCCATGCAGGAGGGTCTGAGTTCGAAATTGGCCCGCACCTCTGACTTCTCGAATTTATGTGCGGATCAGAATTTGGTTATCATTTGCGTTAACGGTGAAGGAAATTCTTGAAACTGCACTTAAATCGGTCCATCCGTTTTGGAGCTACGATGCCGCAGCCAGACACACAGATACATAGATACGCAGACACACAGATACACACATACAAATTACAAACTTATAACACCCCTCTTTTTTGTCAGGGGTTATAAATATGAACCGTCGCATATTCTACTATTTAATTTTGTCTGTTAACGAAGTTAATTAATGAATCTCATTAGTCTATCTCGTGTGTCACACGCGTGTGCATAGATTGATCGATTAATAAATTTTGCCATAGTATTTCCCCAAATAATAATATCTATTAATTTTGGTGCTTTTGTACCATAGTTGTAAACATAGAACATACTTATACCATTAAACATTGTTTCAAGCTCTCACGGTTTGCAAATATACTATTACTGTCACTCAATATTCTGTTTTAATTTGTTATCAGCGTTACTGGATGAAGACATTCGAGATGACACAGCGTGCGCAGTCAAGATCTCTCACCTAGAAGGCTTCAAGTACTGGCCGCAGTGGACCGCGAGATGCAAGAACGATAACTTTATCACCAATGAGATTTACAAGTAATTTTTCATTAAATTGTCATGCTCTCTCCTAGTTCTTGTGTATTATAGAAAGGACGAAAGAAAGAGGACAAATTATTATCATACAATCCACAATACAGAACAACATGTAATATAGAGCAATGAGGTATACAATAATATACGGTAAACAAAAGCCAGAAAACAACAAGAGTAAAAGTTAGCATGTTACCGGGCCTAATAAGGGCCGAGTCACACCGGAATGGCAGCGGCCGGCAGCGATGACTCTCGACTCGGCTCGGCTCGGCTAGGCTCGGCTCGACTCGGCTCGGCACGGGTCAGCTCTAGAAAGAGAAACCTCCTAACAATGGGCGCAGTGTCAAGGAGTACTACTTTCTGAATCAGGCCCTTGATCCAGCCACCTAGCGAGAACTGAGAGATTTTTGGCCCTTCTTTAAAATTAGCGAAGGTTTATAGAGGCGGTATCTAACAATGTTAGTTACGCGGTATAAGACTATCAACGATGTTAAATAACATTATGTAGATTTATGATGATCAGTCTTAAAATAATGCTATTAGTTCCAACTATATTATTTCTACGTGTTACTTTAGCCGTGGGGTGAGTTGTGAGGGCTGTCCCTTCCTTATTTGTTCAGGCCGCGTTTTAGGGTCGAGTTTATTTCCATAAAAGGTTAAGCGGCCCTTTTTCTGAGCTTATGGAAATGTAATCTTAAAATCGGTTTCTGGCAATTTAGTTTCACTAAAATATCATGGAAATCATTTTTCTGAAGTAGGTCTTTGATGACAAAATTAGATGTTGTGTTATTGTGGTTCATTTCGCTTGAAGTAATGTCTCAGAAATTTTTATTTCATGGTTCATGGTTTCATGGTCGCCGGAGGGCGAACCCGTAAGCGGTGGCTGTCGCGTCACTATCGGCAAATCCGTAATACCAAAGTGATGATTGACAGCAGCTACCACGCGATTTACGCCTGTCGCAAACTGTTTGCTACATCAGTAATTAGGGGCGAATCTTATTCCCAGTGGAATTTTTCTTCCCATGTTTTTTTTTTTCTAATTTTGGAATAATTTTTTCCTACTTTGCGGATTTTGTTTTTAAGTCCACTAATAGAACTTGTCAAACTTAAAGTGCAAAACCTACGTCTCTTTCAGATGCCCAGATCTAATCCGGCTAAGTCCTGAACGAAGTATATCAAGCCTTAGCAAGTACAAAAGAAGTTACCATTCAAGACGAAGACGTTCTACCAACAGAGCGATTGACAAAGTCACTAGGTCGAGACGGTCTAGACAAATTAATTATACTGAAGTGTCTGCTTGATCTTTAAAATAAATACGTGTTCTGTTTATTTGTGTATTTGCTTGACACTCCAGCACACAGTGAATTTGGAATACTATCTGAACCTATCTGAACTGGATTTGTTGGTTAAATAGACCGTTATCATAAATTATTCTGCTGATATTCAGATGGAATCTCTCATTTCTGCCATCATTAGTCAAATTAATAAAATAAAAGCAAGTAATCGATAAAGAGTGCATGTTAATTCCTTAAAATAAGAAAGAAAGATAGAAAAGAGAACGTATTTATTTGAAACAGCACAAAAGTTATTTAGAAAAAGATATGTTTTGTTGATTCTTTTAACTTACAACGGGTTTTATAAAGCTGTTTACGGATAAGAATGTTAGTAATGAGATCATCATCATCATCATCATGGTGGCCTTTTCAAGATCCAATCTTGGATATAGGCCTCTTCCCTTCTTCTCCATTCCTGGCGATCTTGT
Source organism: Allophyes oxyacanthae (assembly GCA_932294325.1). NCBI lineage: Eukaryota > Metazoa > Arthropoda > Insecta > Lepidoptera > Noctuidae > Allophyes > Allophyes oxyacanthae. Next base: position 5,557,100 of record OW028633.1, on the reverse strand, counting down.
GCCCGACTCATCCAGTCATGACCTCCGTGTCGTCTAATATCGTCCACCCAGCGCTGCGGCGGTCTTCCCCGCCCTCGGGTGTTGGCTCGAGGTCTCCACTCTAGGAGTCTTCTGGTCCAGTGGCCAGCGTGCATTCTAGCAATGTGTCCTGCCCATGTCCACTTTTTCCTGGCTATCATGCCCATCACGTCACTCACCTTAGTTAGTAATGAGATATCACCAATGAATTATGATGTCGTAAAGAATTACTTGCTAGCAATTGAAAATTTTGTCAAATCATCTTCGCATATATTTATAGAGAAGGTGTGTTATGCCGGTTTCACACAAGGGCAGTGCGACGAGGCATAGTAGTGAGCTTATATTAAGTAGAACAGTAGGTACTGCTACTATTTGAAGGCGCGTGACACTACTGTCCTGTTGCAGTTCTGTCGCAGTACGACCGTTAAAATAGTAGCAGTACTGTTCTGCTCACTACAAACTCAATACTCTATCTCGCTGTTCTGACCTTGTGTGAAAACAGCAATAACCAATAAAATATTCTGGCCTGATACAGATAAAACTTCGAAATATCAAGCAAAAGTTTCGATTCTCTTTTCTACGCTATTTTGTTAAGAACTTGCTTATCGAGAAGCCTCTTCAACTTTGAAATACAAGACGTATTCCTAACTCAAGTCCAGTCTGCAATGAAACCTAGGGTTCAAGATAAACGGGCTTACTTCCTAAACTATCCGTTTTATTTCACAAAGAAAATATCAAACAGTTTGCTTTTTGTTTTCAACTCAAAATGGACGGCTCCACTTAAATCTCGACTGTTTATTGAAGAAAATAGAATGAACATTATTAAGATGCCCTTTTGCAAAACTATCATGTTTCAGGGATGTAGGAAACACGTACTTTGGACGAATATTGACTATGTATCATATTTCTGGGTCTGTGTTTTGATACATACCATCAAGATGGGATCAAAAATATATGATATAAAAGTAGTGATTAAGTACTTCATAATATGCCATGTGGTTCCTCTGGTAGATAATTGACCACCCATCTTTTCCTGTGGGTGAGGCGACCTCAAAGACTATTATGTGATCAAATAAGGTAGATGGGTATTATGGCAATATTACCTTACGAAGACGAGAGGATGACTTTGGACGATTCTGGAGACTAGGAAGTCACAGACAGGCAAGGCATGTGAAAAAATTTAATAGTCAATGTATTAAAAAACGTCTGGACCATACATTGATTAATTTTAAATTTAAAGTATCTCGTATTTTAGCGCACTTTGTAGACGGAGACATTTTAATGACGGGTCCCAAATCATAAAACCTCGGTTACATAACAATTATCGTTAATCGTTGAAGCGCCATCGGAATATGTCCCCTTATTGCTAAACAATTTTCGCCTCTATCACTTCACGATAAAGACCAAAACAGCACACCATCAAAACTTTAATTTGTTGTTGTATCCATGGGTCTATTGTCTCCCAAGCGGCGAGTAAACGGATTAACTCCCTTTTATTTTAGGTCTTTATCTTTAATAGGTTGTTAAAAAGAGAAGAAAGAACAGGGATAACAAAGACGTTCCCCTTTATAATCTCTGTAATTATCGTCATAAAACTTGAATGCAGAAGGTGCGGAACACACAGATGTGAATGTTAGCCGCTCGAGCGCTTTCTTGTGCAATCCAAAGGAAATTTCAGCGTTGTTCTGGATAAAACGTTTGTAACGTTATTTAAATAATACTTATACGTTTATTTTAATTGTGCAGCTGTTATCGTGTCGCGTCTGTGACCTTATTTTTATTCAAATTTATCTGAATGTATTTTAATTTATAAAACGTAGATTCATAGATAATTATTTAGATAGTAAATATAGGTGGAAAAAGTCAAAGTCAAAGATTTTTATTTCAACTGGGCCTTTGCAGGCACTTTCAAATCGTCGTGATTCAGGGCGCACGGTTCCAAGTGGTAAAATCAATAACGGTGCCTAGAATGATACCCTGTGGGAAACTTAATTACTGGTAGGAGCTGTGAAGGTCACTATGAGAACTTACCAACAGGACTCACAAGATAAATTATGTTCACCATGATTATAAGCCCGTAAACTACCACTGCTTATTATAGGCCTCTTAAAATAAGCTCAGTAATCGTGACGAATGAATCAAATGGTATTGAAAGTACTTTTGAACACTGGTCGTAACTCCTAATTCCTACCGAGGCCGCGGTATGTTGGAGAGATTCAACCATAAAGTTACGATTGATTCTTGTTCAAGCCTAGGTTCTTAGAAGAGTCGAGATATTTTCCAATTTATTTTCAAATGCTACTGCCTCACTTGTCTAGTGGTTGCAAGCGCACCAGCCCTGCGAGGTCATAGATTAGATTCCCAACTACCCATATGATCGGATTGTTCTATTTTTTATATATTTTTTTAAAGTTTATTGTGCAACCTAGCTTTCGGTTCACCTGATGGTAAGTGATCATCGCCGCCCATGAACATCCGCAACATCAGAGGAATCACCGATGCGTTGCTGACCTTTTAGGATGGTGCTAGGAAAAAGGGACGGAAAGGAGGAGGAAGGGGACTAAGGGAGGAAAATTTCTGTTAGAAAACTCTTAGTAGCAAGCTGGAGTTTGGAAGTTTGTCTGGTGTTAAATGGGTCTTAAAATTACTACCGGTGAAATATGGGTGTACAAAAGAACAGCTCTGTATAACCCTTCGAAGACAATAGGCGTGAGTCGTGATCCTATTAAAAAAAATCAGAAGTTTCCATTCTAAATATACCTTTGATATACCCGAAAATGTGCAAAACAACAAGCTCTTGAATTCCTAAACGTTGTTCTTAAAGAAATAAATGAGGTGTTTTAGAAAGAAGAAATAAAAGTATTTTTACATGTAGAAACAAAGCCTCTTCACAATTTTATTGTGTTCGTTCGTGTTTCAATTCCAATAGCTAGCCAATTTCATGCTACGTTACATAAACACATGTCGATTGTACTCGATGGGCTTTCAAGTCGTAGCCGTCTCTTCTGTTGATTTCTCGAATTGCGGTGTTGAAAATATATTTACATTATTTATGTAAACACAGATAGAGAAATAATTACAATTAAATAGGAATGATGACACAAAGGTACTGCTTATTTCTGAAGAAGTCTCTTCCAGCAGACCTGCGAGAGGAGAGTTGGAAAAGAAGAAAATATGTAGATTAATATAAAATAAAACGAATGACATTATAGTACGTCTTAATACATTAAATAATGTACATAGACTTTTGCAAATACATAATGATTAAATATAGAATAAATAGTTGATATATATTCTATTCTATTCTATATGTTTTTGGTAGGAGTAGGTCAATTGTTTAAAGATGTTCGAACTTACGATCTCTGGCCACCGATTTGACATTTTGAGTATCTAGAACATAACAGGACTATTGGCACTTGATATAATTATGAATATAATGTATTAATTAAGTAAAACAAAAATATATTCATCTAAATTTCGTTAGGTTGACAGTTAAACAAGTTGGTTTTGGGGTTTTTAGTCCGCTTGCTTTTATTTTGGTTATAAAATAAGACATAGTCGATACAATCATATCAAAATCATAAATTACAATCATATTTTATGGGACCTAATAAATTTGGAAATAGACTGATAGAACGGATTAGAATAGTATCTATACCAAGAGTATACCTATTCTAATTCGTCAGGGATTCTAGACGAGACATCTATAAAAACCTATAAATAAAAGATTGTAAATGGTACAGTATTGTTACTTATAAATGCCTAAATAGACGTTTAAAGGTTATACTGCCAGGGATTAAAAATTCAATACATTATTGATTAAACCCCTTACACTGTTGCCTTATATGATAACAGTATGCACGGTTAGTTGAAATGGGTATAACTATAAAGGAGGTTAGTAGGTACTCATCATTATGACCAACTTTTACTAAGGGACTGAGCCTGAAATCACAAAAAAAACTAAACACAACTGCTATTAAGTAATTACATTTAGTCGAGTAATATTGAATTATTTGTCTGGATCAACAGATTTCTTTTTCGCGATTTCACTGCTGGTTCCATGGGTGAGAAAACCATTATTTTTTTAATCGAAAAATTCAAACACTTGCGATATCCATCAAACCTGCACTGGGTCCGCGTGGTTGATGGCCCAGTCTCTCAGAAAGGAGGCTGGGTCCCCGCAGTGAGAACATTAATACTAGGCTCGATGTTTGAAGAAACGGTCACCCATCGAAGGACGGCGGAAAGGTACCTACTGCTTAACCTCGCTAATCGACTGATATGCGCGGTAACTAGGTAGCTATGAACCCCTCGTGATTACTTCCCATCACGCTGCTACCTAATATTATATTTTCATAGAGACATAATTACTATATCGAAGCACACAAACATGAATTAAGCGCGAAGAGAATTTTAGAGCATGAATTACCTAAGTGCTAGAAGAATTTAAGAATTTTCCATCATTTATTCACAAAATTATGAATCCAAACTCTAAACCAGAAAAAGCGAACCAACTTCATTGGAAAAACAAAAAGAAAATTCAGTTTTCAAAGTTTCCTAGTCGCTAGGACACATCTGCGACCAAACACCGTTCGTACAGCACTATGTCTTTGAAAATGGTGAGCGGATTATTTTAAAGCTTATTTTAATGGTAGCTATTCGGAGAACTTATGTCCGGAAATGCGACAGTATGCACTAGGTGTTATTCCAACAGATAATATGTTTGAGTTTGGTTATATATTATAATTGAATTATTAGAGAATCATCTTCGTGGTCTGTCTAGCTGTGTCAAAGTCCCACATGGTGGTAATTTTGGTCGACAGCTCAACAGAAAGATCACAGTGCCCACAGCTCAAAAAGAATATTTAAAATCTGACTGGTAGTTCCAGAGATTAGGGAGTTCAAACAAAAAACAAACACACTCTTCAGCTTTATTATATTAGTTATAATACTAATAATAACGGCTAATGGCTTAATTGCCAACAGTCTCGACCAACACCTCGAGAGATTCTCGCTAGGTGGCTGGATCAAGGGCCTGATCCAGAAAGCAGTACTCCTGGACACTGCGCGCATTGTTAATATGTTTCTCTCTCTAGAACCCTGACCACCGGTAGCTTGGACCCTATACCCGATGCCGGTGGCCTACTATTTTTTTATATTGTTTAATGTTTTTATTTATTTGTAAAATTATTTTAAAATATCTAAAACTATTTAAAAAAAATAATGAAGGGAATAATAATAAAATCTTTAATAACAGACCACAGACATCCATACAGTGTTAGTAAAGAAAACCTAAAACTAATGTTAGTAACATAATCATAATCCTATGCTAAAGTGCAAAGTCGGACCTCACACAACAGTAGTATAGATATCACAAGTCTACATCCATATTATAACTAAAACGGACCTCTTCAGTCAAATAAATTATGAATCTTTCCAGAATATTTTTATTTTCTGTATTTTGATAAAAACCGCATAAATTTACCACACGGCTCGTATGCGACACGACGGTGGGTACCGAATATTTTCTCTGTTTATTTTCCTGTTTACCTTTTTTTTCTGGCGGGTTCAGAGGTAGCGAGTGACTTGTACTGGATATAGCGTTTATTGTTGAATTTGGTGTAGGTTTTGATAAGTAATACTAATTAGTGTCCTTTTGGCAAAATTTTATGTTTTTTACGTAGAATGTGTACAACAATACCCGATAACAATAACAAAAAATATTGAAAAACAATTTTTCTTTCCAATTTTCGTTTATTTTACGTTGCACCCACCATGTTTGTCTCTGCATCACCCTAAGGTAGACTGGCAGAAAATGCCTATGGTATTAAGTCCGCCTTTGTGCAGTGTTATTTTTACCTGTGCATAAAGCATTAAATAAATAAATAAATAAATAAAAACAAAGCTACTAGATAAATATAATTATCACAATATTTTTTTTTTGTGATCATTTTCTTAAGTACCTATCAATATCAATAAATGATTGAGTATTTCTATTGATACCTAATATTGTAAAGATAATTTCTGAAATGACAATGATTTTAAAATATCAATATTCAAAGTCAAAGTCAAAGTCGAAGCTTTTTAACACGCTTTTATTAGCTTCACCTGTAACTAACTATGTAAGAAAATCTTGGAACTTAAATTTGACCCACTTCCCGGTTTCCGATTGAGCTGAAATTTTGCATACACGTTCAATTTGGATGACTAAAGCGTGTTCTATAGTTTTTTTAAACTATAATATTTTATAATTATTATTTCAAATGGACCTTTACACGAGATTTTAGGTACACGGTTCGAAAGTGGGTTCGTCCTATGGAAAAGGTGATGATAATAAGAGGTGAAGTATATATTTGAACGACGGAAACCCAAGACATAGTATCCATTATAGCCAGACGCAAATGGAGATGGGCGGGACACATTGCTCAAATGGAAAAGGAACGATGGACGCGAAGACTATTAGAATGGCGACCACGGCAGCACAGCAAACCGCGAGGACGACTATTTAAATGATGGCTGGATGACATTCGGCGACACGCAGGTCCGGATTTGATGGCAAAGGCTCAAGACCGCCAGGAGTGGAGGAATTTGGGGGAGGCCTACACCCAAAAATGGGTACAACATGGGCCGCAATGATGATGATGATAAATTTGAACAGTCTATCAGTTTTGGTAATAAACCTTTGTATAACAGTACATAAAATAATATTCTAGACAGTAATTGAAGACTAATCCAGTTTCGTCAACTCGTATCTTCATTATTAATTTTCTGTTCAACAAATATTAACCCTTCAACCTTAACATTAGTCTCTTATTTGATAAATGAATACATCTATTTTATTACGAAATGACACCTCAATGATAACTGAAAGTTACATTGCTAATGAAAATTAAGTACAATGGAACCACGTCACAATAGACTGCAGTATATTATATTATCCAAACGGGTGACCGCACAAAATGTGATGGATTTAATAGGAGCTGACAGAAATAATATACCTAAGTTTGCAAAGTCCATTAGCTTTAATGGTCATTGTATTTAGAAATATAGTTACAATTATCATAAATCGGGATAGTATTACAATTTCTTTTTCTAGAATTTGAACAGAAGTTTGAGACAGGTAATTCTTCATAAATTGCGAGGCATGCTTGAATGCCTTACTCATTCTGACCCTTGCACGTGCCAGTCCGTAACCGTCAAAAACCCCCGACTCCAATAAAAAAAAAAAAGAGCTGTAACTTTTGAACAGCTTAACATATTTTTATGAAACAAAGCTAAGATGATACCCGATTAAACTAAGTTTCGATTTTTTTAAACTGACTTGACAAATTTGGAGCTATGATGCTACATACAGATACACACTACCAACTTATAACACCCCTCTTTTTTGTCGGGGGTTAAAATTAAGTCCCCTAATAACCGCCAACCGATTTCGATGATTCTTTTTTTGTTTGAAAGAGTATACTTCCGAAGTGTTTCCATTTAAATTTAGTGAGGATCTGATGAAGATCTTCGGAGATAGACAATGGAACTCTTGAATGAATAACAGCACATCACTCGCGATTGCTGTAATCTCATGTTTATGTATTGTTTATGCCACTCAAAATTGAAAAATAAAATAAACTTAAAAAAAAAAGTAAAAACCGACTTCAAAAAAACTAAAAAGTATAAAATAATTTTCTTAAAAAACTTAACAGCTTCTGAAGCCGGGGCCTATAATTCTTCAATGTACCTACTCGTGGCTTGGCAGTGGCCCCGACTTCAGAAGAAATTATTTTATACTTTTTAGTTTTTTTGAAGTCGGTTTTTACTTTTTTTTGCTATCTATGTTCGATGCAAGCTGATTGGCAGCTCACCGCAAGGCCGCTTTAAATTAATCATAATATAATTCATATTATCACAAATGTTAAAATGTCCACTTAATTGATGGCTTTTAATATCATTCACGTAAGACTCATATTCAGGAATTCATAAAAAAATATTACAATAATATCTATATATATACTGGTAATATTTACAATAATATATGATGGTAGCAGAGTCCTCACTCGCTAACCAGCGTGAAATGTGCGACACGACAAGCGAGACATCTCAGACGTTCCGTGGGCCTAATGTAGTTATATCTTTAGTTTTACGTAACTACCTAGGTAAATGGTTAATATTTCCAATAAGGCTTGAACTTTTTACATAGTGATACAAAAAGCTTTCTTTTACGCTCGTTTGAACACGAGCTTAGCATTATTTTGGTGACCCCATTATCCGTTAATCTGGACAGGGCGATAATAGCTTTCCAATTTTTTAATAATATATCATACGATACGAAAATATAATTTAACGGCTTTAAATTACAATTTTTAACGTGAACCCATTTCAGTGAATTGAATACACAATTTTTAAATGTTTCTTTTGTAGCAGTATTTTCAAGAATGTTTCTCTATTACAAGTTTCCAGAAAAAACCTCATTAGGGAATTAATTTTGTCACCTTTTTAACCCCCAACAAAAAGGGGTGTCATAAGTTTGTAGTGTGTATTTGTGTATCGGTGTATCTATGTATATGTGTATCTGTGTATCTGGCTGTAGCATCGTAGCTCCAAAACGGATAGACCGATTTCAATGCAGTTTTAATTCATAGCTTGTTTAATCGGGTATCATCGTAGCTATGTTTCATGAAAATCTGTTCAGGCGTTCAAAAGTTACAGCTCTTTTTCTAGTTGGAGTAGGGAGATTTTGATGGTTAGGTTATATTATCGCTTTGTCATCCCCTTATTGTATTCTGCCACTCATCCACTTGATATAATGCTCGTACGACACCCACGGGTTCAAACGAGCTGACCTTTCCTCCGTCTGGACCAACAATGTCTAACCCAGGCACACCTTACTAATTGAACTACATAAAAGCCTTTACAAATGTTATTTTATTTCAAAATATTTCTCTTTAATATTATTAAATTTTTACACAGTCCAGACGAAAACCCCTTTCAACCTATTCGAGTAAAAATAATGATCAGTAATTTTTTTACTTTCAACTTTTTTTCACGTAACCACTATTATCTAGGAGATTATGACAGGGCATTTTTTAAGCTTTCTATATATGAAGAGCGTCTAGGGGTCAATGTTTAATTGTACAGTTCAATACGAAATCTGTATACGCGGCTGACTTTACATTGAAATTGCAGGTGGACCAGTCGAACGTAGTCGACTAGTTGTAGTGAGGTCTGGAATAGAATAGAATAGATCTATCTATGTAAACCAAATACAGGCACATAATGAAATGTCGAGACTCTAGGTGCGCGGTTCTAAATAGTAGGTCCTATGGAGCAGAACCGGCAAGAAACTTCATGGAACTTCTTTTAAAATAATAGATTACAGTCTTGGTTAGTACAATGTTGTGGTAAGAGCTGCGAGAATAATGTAATTGTGAATAAAAAAATAAAGAATAGGATAATGAGAACTTGCCTCCGAATAAGACATTATTATTTACTACTTTGTGGTCGCCAAGTGGTCGAAATTCGACTGTAATTTTGGCTTACTGCACTCCTTTCCATATAAACTCTAACTATGCCAAAACTCACAATCTTCCGTGCGCGCAATATACTTAAAAAGGGGTACAAAGTTCAAGTATTAATATATAGATTTACTAATTACTGCACATATTCTACCATCACCAAGTGGTAGATCGCATTTATTTAATAAACTCGTCCTAACTAATGGTAACTAACATACAATACATTACAAAAGGTCTAAAATGTCTTCCCCATTAAATTAATTCCTAACACAGTTTTACCACTAAAGGTGCATTTAAATTTGGCCAACTAACTACACTACATCCCTAATTGGTGGAGCTTATCCAAACGAAATCTAATCATTGGCCATCCTACCCTCGTTTTGGTTACATTGTAATGTTAAGTTAAAGTCCCATAGAGGGTATTTCTAATTTACCAGATGTTTTCATGATATATCCACCTTCCCTCTTTGTGGGTCTCGTAGCAACGTATAAACGGGATTGCAAGAGAATTAAAGTGATAAAAAAAAGACAAAAACAAGATAACAATACAAAGGACAATTCATAAATCCCTCTCATAGGACTTCAGACATACTGACATAATCTTTGTCCATTCGTCCAAAACAGATCGTAAGTTGAGTAAGTTCGTAAGTGTTGCGTGGGCAGGGTACTAGCGAATCGCAATAGTATGACATGAGGGCACTACAAACAGTTTATCACACTAATTTATATAGGTATGTATTTGTAATAAGTATTTTATTTATGTTTATATTATATTTAATGTTTTGTTCTATTCTTGTATAGTACGACACAACTAAGTCGCATCGGCAAACTTCGTGAAACCGATCATTTCCGAACTGAGTTCGACTTCAATTACCACCACGTATGTTTACTAGTAAGTACAAAAATGATCTTTACGCTGAAGCAATAAGCTGTAAAATTATCAAATCAAAGCGAGTAACTAACTGTCTTTGGTTGTTCGATTAGGTACCTACCCACATCCATCGATTTCGTATTTCAAATTCTCCTCTCGCGGGTCTGCTCAAAGAGATTTCTTTTGTGAAATAAGCAGTACCTACCTTTGTACTTTGTCCTCCTATTTAATGTATTCTGTCTCATCTCATGTGTATACATAAATTATTAAATAAATTAATATCTACTATTATAAATGCGAAAGTAACCCTGTCTCTCTATTTGTTTGTTATCTATTCACGACTAAACGGCTGAACCGATCTTGATGATATTTAACAAGGAAATAGTGTGCATCATGAGAAAGGACATAAGTAACGTAACTTTTTTTTATAAAACTAGTTGTGCCCACGACTCCGTCAACGTGGAAAAACAAGCAAGCGATACCAATATAAAAAAAAAAACGCGTATTACTCGCTGAGATAGGGACTGACGGTAATCCAAAGACAAAGTCAAAGATTTTTATTTCAACTGGGCCTTTGCAGGCACTTTCAAAACGTCGTGATTCTAGGTGCACGGTTCCAAGTGGGTTGGTCCTGGAGAAGATATCGGCAAGAAACTCCATGGATACTCTTTTCATAAATCAAGTTTACAATAATATGTGTACTCGTATATCCATCACGTGGACCCAGCGCAGATGAGTAGTAAAATTGTTCTAAAAATAAAGGAAATCATCAAATCAAATATCTTTATTTGTAAACACAGGTCATATCAAACATAGGTCAATCATAAAACAATAAACGATTAATTCTAAACACTCCAATTTCCTTAATAATCAAAACCACATTTCGATCATCCGATGAATGATTCGTCCGAATTCTGGTGCCGACAGTTCGCTTCTCGCTATTCAAAATATAAACAAACTCAACCCAAACATCTATTTAGTCATGACGTTAACTAAACACTTAGTCTGCACTCTGCCAGTGACATTTCGATAAATTATCGTCAACGTCGATGAAGCCGTCCATATTTCATAAAACAAGGGAATCCGTTGAACAAGCTTCGTTTAATAATACCGAGTATCATTCGAGTTTGTACCCCCTATCCATCAAAGTCGATGTTTTCACAAAGTTACTGTAAAGTCCTTCTAATAAAGTTATACGACAAAAACTGGGACGTAATCGTATCGTATTTTCATTATTCGTTCGTTGGAGCTTCCTAAATTTGGTGGATAATGCTTAGGTGTCGAGAATTATCGATTATAGATTACCACTTTTATAGGCTTAGCTTTAGGGTATGAATAAAACAAGCTTAAGAGCGCGTCAATAAAAGTGTGTTATCATCACAAGTATGAAAAAGATAATGGTAAAGTACGTAGTCATCATAAAGACATTTTGAGATAAAACTGTCACCAGTACCTATCGATAACTAAGGTATTAATTAAATAATTTTATATTTACCTTAAAAATTAAACAATAGACAAAGAAGGCGAAATTTAGTCGTACCAAAGAAATGTATAAGAATAAAATAACGTGTTTGCTTCCAGTAGGGATTCAACATAGTATAATGGTTTTATGAAACTTAACGGTAAATCAAGATGTCCTGAACCTCTACTTATAGGAATGGTTCAAAAGATAATTATTAATATACAGATAATTATTATAAATAGAATACCTTGAAAAAATTGCTTCCGCTTTGCAGTTACAGAAGACATAATTTTCACGTCTTACTTTCCTGGGACACGCGACGTGCTTCGATCTTTTCAGACATAATTGCCGGCTGTGACTCTAAAAACCTGACCTTTTGAAGGACATCGCCAATAAATAGGTACTCTAACGATCTATGGCTTGTCTTGTTCATACTCTGAGGTTACCCTGTACGCAATGTGTACGGCAATCAATCAGTGGATTCGATTGTTTCCGCTGGGCGTTTCATTCCTTTCATACGAGAATTGTTGACTGAGGAGGATACGGAAAATTCTCGAAGGTCACCGTTAGCGGTATACTGACAATCCGTCATTCAGTTTTCCGGTATCGTGGGTATTTTAGACTTGGCAACATATTAGAACATAGATAACCTAACCGTCAAAAACCCCCGACTCCAACTAGAAAAAAAAAAAAGCTGTAACTTTTGTACGGCTGAACAGATTTTCATGGAACCCGATTAAACTAGCTTTCAATTAAAAAAACTGCATTGAAATCGGTCCATCCGTTTTGAAGCTACAATGCCACAGACAGATACACAGATACACACTACAAACTTATAACACCCCTCTTATTTGTTGGGGGTTCAAAAAACATACAGTCGCATTTAGTATAACCTCCTCTTTTTGAAGTCGGTTAAAAAATACATTTGCTCCATTCTATAGCAACGAAGTCTTGAAACAATTGTATCGTTTAGATGACTCGGCACTACTGAATCCGGGTCATATTATAAGATGGCACCTACATCTGTCAGTTAAAACGACGGGCGTGCGACGTAGAGAGCTGTCATAATTATGTGGATGACCCTGGATTAGGTGGTGGACTGGATACGTATATTTCACAGGCTTAAGCTGTGCTTACATAGTGTGGCTAAATGGCTATGTATTGTAAGTCACATTAAAACCATAATGGTGTTAGTGATGTCGTTCATAACCTAACCGTAAAAACCCCTGACTCCAACTAGAAAAAGAACTGTAACTTTTGAACGGCTGAACAGATTTTCATGAAACATATAGCTATGTTATTTAAAAGCTACTTTAATTAAAAAAAACTGCATTGAAATAGGTCCATATATTTTGGAGCTACGATGCAACAGACAGATACAGAAATACACATGCACACAGATACATAGATACACCGATACACAGATACACCGATACACAGATACACACTACAAACTTATGACACCCCTCTTTTTTGTCGAAGGTTAAGAATAATAAAGATGTACTCCTTGACACTGCGCGCATTGTCAGGAGGTTTCTCTCTCTAGAGCCCTGACCACCGGTAGCTTGGACCCTGTTCCCGATGCCGGTGGCCTACTACTCTTTTATATTTTTAAATGTTTTTATAATCTTTTTTGTATTTAATTGTTTAAAAATATATAAAAGTATGTTAAAAATTAAATAAAGATAATAATTATATACTCAATTATAGAACAATTATCTCAGTACCGAAAACGATGTTATTAGGTATCTCGTTAATTTAGATTTAATGAATAAACTTTGTACAGTTTTACACAAATTGTTGTAAGACTAAAGTCACTTTGTAATTGATTTGATTACTTACAACTTTTTATTAAAACAGTTTTAATAAAACTTTTTATAATTTCGTTCGCATTTAAATATGAAGTTAGTAATAAATTTGTTGGACCGTGATTTATATCATTGATAAATTAATTTCAAGTGCAAAAGTAAAATTTATTATGTTTATGCCAAAAAATATATTTTAAATTGTAAATACAAAGTTATAAATCACAATACTGTTTCGTTTTTGGCCTCGACTTCGTTCGCATAGAGTTCGTAGTATTGTATTGGACCCTGTGATTGGAACCAAGTGGTCCTTGGGAACGCGCGAGAGAAAAATATTATTGTAGATATTTCTAAACGCACCTATACACATAAGAATAGAATAGAAAGCATTTATTCGAGACAGGACGTACATTGTCAGCACAAAAAAAAAAAAAAATTGAAACAGAGATCACAAAGAAAAAAAAAAAACACGAATAAAAAATAAACAGGAGATTTTACTGCACTGACTAGCACGCCCATATCGAAAGGGTTACCAGCTCAGCATTTGCTGGGTGTAGAACACCCAGCGCTGGTTTTCAGTTGGCACCCTTTTCAGTTGGTAACACTCACCTTAGTGTTACCAACTGAAAACCAAGTATGTTTGAATAACTGACGGTAGTATACGAAGATTGGTCGCAAGAACCAGTAACGGTTATCCGGCCCTCACCCAATGCAACGACGAATATTTAAAACCATTGCACATGTAATAAGAGCCTTTAGCCTTACTGGTTTCAATTCGTAACCCCACAATGCTACTAAAATGTTCTTAAAAAAATACCCATAAAACTTTACTCAACTTGAAAATCGAACCCAGGATAGAACTCATGATAAGCAGCCGCGATACACTAGCTTAATATAGCCATTTCTGAATAATTCTATATCGGATGTTATTGCATCTTGTATTCATCTTTTTTTTTTTTTTTTTTTTTTTTTTTTTTATCGTGGTAAAATCATCAAATTAGTCCTCCCACCCCGGGCAGGGCGGGAGGGACTGTCAGACTTGTACTGACTAAAATCCACGGTGTTCCTTCAATAGCCCTTTACGTTCCGGGGTCACGGTAATGAGATAAGCCCCGCGACCCCGGCAGGCTTCGGCCCTCTACAGGGGCCCCGTCATCTTGCTGACGTTCTTTGAGGCGCGCGTGGAACACAACGCGCCGTCGACCCGGGCATGGTCCATGGTCGGACAGCGAGTTGCCCTTTACTCGCTGTCCGCATGCCCGCGCCTACGGTGGCCGGAGATCGTCGGCCGGCGCCCGACGCCGTGGGCGACCACCACTGCGGCTGGGCTGGAGGGAGGACGCCATCCTCTCCCTCAAGCGGCCCGCCTCCTCCTTCGATAGCATGACTGCTTATCTTGTATTCATCTTGGGAAATTAATTACATTTAATAATAATAATAAAACTAACTAATAATTATATACAATCATAAAATATAAACTTAAATATGTACACTAATAATTATTGTTAAATAAATAAATCATAAAATAAAATAAATATAAAACTGAGTACGATTTTATATATTCTATATATAAAATCGTACTCAGTATATATTATTGATATATTCTATATATAAAATATTCTCCATATTATTAATGTATGTTGCTCGTACAATACAAACGAACTACTAATAAAAGGGATTGAAGCGCTATTTACTCAACAAGGAAAAATACGTGACAATCCATACATAATACATTCCCTCATAAAACAGGAATAATCTTGTTATTGTGAACAAAAATGCCTTTTGTCCATAAACACGATGGTAAAAGACGATAGTACGAAAGACAAAAATTCTTAAGTTCGAAAATCAAAAATATGCAGCAGGAGTGCACACTGGGGTGGTATGCAACGCTCAGCTTTGAAAGCTTGAAGCGTTTCGGGAATGCCGGCTGAGCGTATTATCATTTTCAGTCGTCGCTCAGCCGCCGTACGGTGTGCACGCGTTCCGCCGTCGAACAAACGAACGTACCAATTGCGATAATTGACGAATAAACGTGAGCTTATTAATTGGATTTACAGCGGTGTGATTGGGAAACAGGACGATTTACATAGAAATTGTATCGGTAAACGTGTATGTGACGTTAATAATTATGAAATTTAAATTTTTGTATGTGATGTGGTTGACTTTGTGATTTTTTTGTGGTTTGTGTTGTTTTTTGGACATGGTAAGTTCTACATAATACTATTTAAAAAAAAGTGTCCGAATGAAATAAAATTCACATAGAAATTGTGCGCCAAAGATGAATATTTGGATAACTGCAGTATGTATAATGTTACCTATGATACAAATATCGTTTCGTAGTAGGTAATTTTTTTTTTTTTTGTAGTACCCAGCTAATAAAATAAATAATATCAGTCGACTTATAAGCCAAGACGGCTTTATGGATATTTTATTGTTAATAAAAATATAAACAACAAATCTCATATTTATGGTTGTCAGCAAAAATAATTGTTATAATAAAACAGAACGTACTATGAGATAACATAATTTCTTAAAGCTAGAAAAAAATATTAAATTCTCGAGTTCGTTTTAGTTAATAATAATAGTTTTGATTACGTTAAAATATATTTTTGAGAAGAAACAATGAGTGATACTGTGGTATGTATCGTTAAAAATATAAATCCAGTAAAATCTATAATTTTCAATGAGACAACGTAACGTGATTGGCTATAATTATATTTTCAATTGACGTTAATTTAACATCAATCACTCCCGTATTAGGATTACAAACAATGAAATTTCAATTATCATTGATGGATAAACGGTTTCAATTAGTGTTGAATATTGAAAACTTCTTGGAACTATTTAGCACAGATATGGTTTTGAGTTAATTATAATTATTACGATATACTGTATCAAAATATCTTGAGGGCTGATTGGTTTATTGGTTACAAGTTTTTATTTTTTGTTCAAATACTTTGGAAATAAAAATAATTGATTGTCAAAATCTGAATGGTAGGTAATTTTATGGGAAGAATTTTTTTTATTCCAAAAGTCAGTGTATTTTAAATTTTTATATGTTTTTTTTTGTTACGGAGATACGTAACTTCTTTGTGTCTTAAATGTATAAAAATATTCTAAGTTTATGGTATAATGTATAGGGTTGATAACCCATTACTTAATTATTTAATGATTAATTTAATTACTTTCGTTCGAGTTGATTTTACGAAGGGTTACGGATGTTATGAACTTGCTACTTTCTATGACTACGTGTATACTGTATTATTGGTGATAATCTGACCCCAAATTAACGACAACCTTAAAATAACTGTAGATAATAATCATTCATATAAATATATGCATTTAGTTTTTTTTTTTAATATATAGGTTACTTTATATTCCAAATTATTTTATTATTGTTTAATATTTGGTTCGCTATTTTTGCTAACATAATTAATATTATTTTATTTATAGATTTTATTATATTTTTTATCTAAACAATTGTTTAGTATCCTAGCAAGTTGAACTTTTCACTGTTATTTCAAGCACATTAAAATATGAAAAGATATTCAATTTCAATGTGGTCCTTAATTAAAATGAGCTGAACGCGTTCGAACATATCTGGAGCACTCTTCAACAGCTGTCAATGCGATGTCAATTGTAGCTGACAAAGCACCACTGCTGCTCTACAATTGATTTCATATTAAAAAGAGAGAATATCTACAGATATTTTGTATTAATTTTTGCAATTTTAAACAAGTACGTGCAGAGTGAAAAATATTATGAAATGCGCATTACTAACCCCTCTTATTAAGTTGTGTCAAGATTACACATTGAAAAATGTATCCTTTAAATACAATACTATTTAGTTAATAATGTTAAAGTATATATAGTTATATACATATATAGTTATGTGTATATAGTTAGTAATGTTATATAGTTGTTACAATTTAATACAGCTGTTAATAATAAGGGGGATAAATGTTAATTGCTGAATTACATTATCCGGCTCGAAGGACCAATTTTAACAAAGTAATCGGGTTATAAAAATCACGTTTACTAGCCGTATGATCTTACCACATAACAATTCAATAAGCATTTTATTATTAAGTATGAAATATATCTTCTAACTAAAATAATTCTTTATACGCAGTTGGGTGTAACAACTTGCGTGGTGTGACAGAATGACATGACAAATATGTTTTTCTACCATCTCTATTAGAAATAATGCGAGCTCGTTCAAATATTCTCGTGTTATATGACGAAGCAATTTCTACAAGAAACAATAGAGAGTATTATAAACGTTTAGGATATTTAAGGGTTATTTCGCTTAACAATTAATATTAATTACAATGTACTTGAAACTATATTTACTTAGCATTTACATTGTGTCTTAAAGTTTGTTAGAACGAGGAGTAAATGGATGTTCTTTTGCATCCAATTATATTATGCCAGCTTGCTTTATCGACATTGCCCACTTGGTATTTTTTTTTAATTATATTTTTTTATAATTGTGGCTTTCTATTTATGAAAGAAATTTTAAAATCGTTTAGTAGTTCCAGGGATTACCGTACTTAAAAACAAACAAACAGATGAAAATTGGCCTTCAATAAACTTACTTACCGGCTTTTTCATCGGAAAACTTACGGAATTACAAAAAAGATATCTTGAAGTTCCATTTCTTTTGGTGGATTTGAGAGGCCTATGTGCAGCAGTGGACTGCGATAGGTTGATAAGATAAAAATAATAACTAATAGGTATCTATATCCAAAAATACTAGCTATACTCACATTATGAAGACAATCATAGGGATAATATCGGAAACTATTGAACCGATTCTAAAAATTTGTTCACTTATAGAAAGTTACAGCCCTGAATGATAAAGGCATTATTTTATTCTGATAAAAATAAAACGCGAGGATCGCGGGCATTAGCTAGTAAAATATATTTTTATACATGTAAAAGATTACTTATGCATAGTCAGACTTTAGTTGCCATGTTCTAAAGTGTTAAAGAACGGGCAGAATTGAAGTTGGAAATGGTGTTTACTTTATTATATTTCCCGCATATTTTTGTGTAACTTGAGAGGCCTATATCCAGTAGTTGGCTGCAATATCAATAGACTGGGTTTCAGTTGAAAATAGTGTTCAATCCAATTTTGTTTTGGTTTTCGTTACACCACTGTAGGTCTTGCGACAGAAGCCAAAAGTTCTTATTTAATTTAGTTTGCTTTCATAAAGTCTGTGTTCAAGTAAAATTCTATCAAATTATTGGAAAATTCAATCAATCGAAACCAATAACATAGAAATGTAATTTTAATTATAAACGAAAGCAACGATATTTACATTTGGTTCTATATTTAATTTACGTTGAAGACTAGTTCCATTATTGTTATTAATAAATTAGTTCGATTAATAATTTATCTAGATACATCGGCTAAATAAACCTTTTATTTGATTAACTCTATTAAATAAATCGTTCGATAAATGGACAAAGATAAAAAATATCAGTTAATTATTCCTATTAGGTAACGGTTCTGAAATTGCTATGTAGGCATTTACAAAAACAAAATGGAAGAGAAATTGTTTTCGTTCGTATTTCATCTTTGATGTTTCAATTAAGATTAATTTGGATAATTAATATTGTAAATTATTATTCTAGGTTACATAAATACTTAGTTAAAACCTTCTTAAGAAGTAATTATTTATTTTCTGTGGTATATTAGCGTAGTGTAAACACAGTTTTTAAAACGCTTTTATAAGCTTCACCTGTAACTATGTAAAAAAATCTTGGTAGTTAAATTTGACCCACTTCCCGGTTTCCGATTGAGCTGAAATTTTGCATACACGTTTAGTTTGGATGACAAAAGCGTTTTCTTTAGTTTATTTTTAATTATAATATTATTTATCACGGAAATCAAGTTACAATGCCCGAAATTCTTTTTATTAAAAAAATTGTTAATGCTATGAATGGAAATTGTCATGGAATAATAATTATAATAATAATTGTAATGGAAATTGTCAGATAAAAATCACAAGAGCTACCCAACATCACGTAAAAAAAATGCTTATGGCTAAACGAAAATATACTAAGTAAATAATGAATGAGTTTTTTAATGATATAATCAGGAAACTGTAAAAGAAAGAATACACTTGCACTGAAAATTAAAAATATCAACAAGTCGATTTTATAGCAATAACTACCCAAAAACAATTTGAAACACACAGCACATGCCATTCATTCAATTTAATTGTAACTACATTAATAAATATCCCATTCACTAATGGAATACTGGAATACATTCTAGCAACCGACCAATCTCCGTTTATATAATAAAGTTGTTTCGTATTTATTTTGTCCGTACATTTTTTATACGGCAAGTAATACAGGGGGTTGTATAAAAACAGTTTGGTGCGGAAACAAAGAATAAGTGCAGAAGGACCATTCTTGGAAACGCACGAAAAGAATGTTCCAATTAAGGTTATGTTTATCGATGAAATAACAGATATTTAATGAAATCAGTCCTTTCTTAGTATGGTGTTCCTCCATTGAAAAGAGAGGATCTTCCGACCAGGCGAGGTGATATTGCCTGGTGGGCCGAAGCCCAACGGTTAATGTCGGATAGTTGCATATTTGTTAGATACGATTATCTTTTTCCTTGCGCGATGCAGGCCTCGTAAACTGATTGGTCGAATTCATATTTTCGCGCCACAGTAGCTAGCTTTGCTGCCTTGCTAAGTAGTTATTCTATTTGGCGATAGGTGTCGCTACACTTAGTACAAAAATCTAATGTAAACGGCTGTTTTTGTTTTATTCGCCTGTGATCTTGTTGGTAAAAGTAGCCCTTAATATACTAATGGGCTAAATGGTTTAGTGGTTGCAAGCGCGGCTACTGAGCGTGAGGTCCCGGGTTCGAATTTCAGGTCGACCTGTGTTACTGAGATTTTATTTTCTTCTTTATTACATAACTTAATTCTTAGAGGCATCCCGGTTTCGGAACTGTACCTGGTAGATGGGTCACCGTAAAACATGGGATCCAATAACAACAAAGGCGAAATATGGTTACAACAGTAAATTTCCGCCTAAAACTTCAGGGAAAACTGAACTGTTATACTACTGTAGTACGACCGCTGAATTCATGGTATCTGAGTTTGAGGTATATTCGCGGTGCGGGGGGGGGACCCGCCTACTAGCTTTATGGTGCGTATCACGGATATGGAATCATGGGCTATGACTGACATCTCGCGTCATACCTCTCCCGCACCGCGCAACTTCTTCATAAACTCGAACAACCGTCTGACATAAGCCGTCGTACTACAGCAGATTGTCCTTTGGCACACGTGACCCTATTTTGTTTTAAACTGTGTTCTATTGGCTCAAACATTTGGAACAATCGCTTGCGTCTAACATGGTACAACGTCGCCTTTTGATTATTTTTACTTTCCTCAGCATGTGGAGAAATTCAATTAGTAGAAGCATTTAAACACGGAATTACGGATTAGATTATATTATCGGCCTGTTCCACCACTTGCTAATAAAGTGCCGGATAGTAATCTAACAGATAACATAGAAATAAATATGACAGTCACTAAATCTTGCTGCTAATGAATCAGAGTTTATTTGATAGATTAACTTATCAATCACTGGTGATAGAAAATTTGAATGTATTCTGTCAGATAAGTTGTGGATAGGCAATCAGCCAGTTTATCAGTAAGTTGCAAAGGGCCTGCCCCTTAGTGCTGAAAAATTACAAATTCATTTTATTGAAGCTGCTAATAATCTCGCGAGATTTTTAGGCCATTGCATCCAATTTAATGAAAAAAATCCAGCCCATTATTGTCCCATTGCTGGGCACGGGCCTCTTCTCTGAATGAGAAGGGTTAGACCTTAGTCCACCACGCTGGCCTATTACCGGTTGGCGGACTATACACACCATCGAGAACTAATGCGGCCCTTTCAGATGTGCAGCTTTCCTCACGATGTTTTCCTACACCGTTGTTATACAAGTGATAATCAAATTTTAATCCGAACATGGATCCGAAAAGTCAGAGGTGCTAGCCTGGTTCGAACTCAAACCCTCCTGCATGGAAGGCGAGCGCTCAACCGTTAGGCTATCACTGCAACAAATCATTTCCAATTTAATGCTATAAAATTTTTGTTTGGCGTTTTAACCTCCAACTTGTTGAGACATTGAGTGAAGTGAGATTACTTTCTTTATCTTCTTTGTGGAATAACGCCCCACCCTTTGTACGAGAGTACGCTATAAATAAAGGCGACTAGATGTCGAGTGGTCGTGCGTGTAGTGGGGCGTAGTTTTGCGTTTGTATCGGATAGTCCTGAACGGTCAGTTAGGTTACGTTCAATAGTTTTTTATTTTTGTACCGTTTTTGTGGCCCATAACTTAGCCAGTATTGACGCTGCAGGGTAAAATGTCGGTCTGAAATTGTGTGTAAAATATTTCATGTTTTTGCGTCGTTGTGAGAAGAGTTGCTATTATGTTACTTTCATTGCTGGACATAAAACCTCCTGTCCTATATTCAAAGGATGTTATCCCATACTTTATTCATCTATATCCATCCTGGGAGCTCTCTTTTTAACTCCTGACAAAAAAGCGGGGTGTTATAATTTTGTAGTGTGTATCTATAATCTGTCTGTGGCATCGTAGCTCCAAAACGATTAGACCAATTTCAACGCATTTTTTTAAATTGAAGGCTAGTTTATTCAGAAATCACCTTAGCTATGTTTCATGAAAATCTGTTCAGCCCTTCAAAAGTTACAACTTTTTTTCTAGTTGGAGGCGGGGGTTTTTGGCGGTTAGGTTATAATAGTCATTATCTAAGTCAGTAAAAAAGAAATTTTATTTTCTGATGAAGTGTTATCAGAAAATATTACTTATTTTTGCTAAAGATACCCAATATCTCCTAGAAATGCCATTAGCTTCGCTTGCAACGTATAGACTTTAAGTATGTAATCTAAATAAATTATTAACGATAAACTTAAAACATCGATCGTAATAATTCAAAAGGTTTTTAATAACGATATTTAAGATCTTATCAAAAGATTTCTTTGTAATGACGTGCGTGTCGCCAGGACTGTTAATGTTATTACATAAATAGCTTTTATTTGTTTTGGGGGAGAAAATTTGAGGCAGTTAAGTTTAGGTTAACATGGCTTGAAACCAAATTAGAGCTCGCGCAGGCCATAGACAAGAGTGTAGACAGACTAGGTAGACTATCGCTTGGAGAAAGCAATGAAGGTGCGCACAGTTATAACATGATCTATTGACCAAATTGTCGTATAACACTGCGAAACTGTCTTAAAATATTGGTGTTTGGTAAAAAAAGACGTCTTTTTGTCATGTCTCTGTCTTTAGAATGTTGTTCGGACTCGTTTTTAACCCCCGACAAAAAAGAGGGGTCTTATAAGTGTGTAGTGTGTATCTGTGGATATGTGTATCTGTCGGTGACATTGTAGCTCCAAAACGGATCGACTGATTTCAATGCAGTTTTTTTAATGGAAAGCTAGTTTAATCGGGTATAATTTTAGCTGTGCATGAAAATCTGTTTAGCCTTTCAAAATTTACAGCTCTTTTCCTAGTTGGAGTCGGGGGTTTCTGACGGTTAGGTTATTGTAGTCTGTCTAACTACAGTCTTAACTATGGTGAGCGCACACTACTGCTTATTTAGGATAGCTGTTGTCCGCGGTTTAGAATTGGTTCAGTAGTTCCAGAGATAAGACCTACATGCAAACATACAAACAAACAAATACTTCTTTATAATTTAGTACAGAAGTATCTAAGTATTTTTTTTTACCTAAATTAGAAATTATTAGTATTAGAGGTGCAGAACCTTAAGCAAAATGCAATACTCTTTTATTGCTTGTTTAATATTAACTAATACTTAATACTCTTTTATTGTTATTAGTACGGAACTGGTCACCTTGTAACTGCCATGGCAATCTTATTCACAGGCAAATCATTATTATCCTAGTCTTATTTTTATTCACATTAAATTACATTATTCTCGCAGCTCTTACCACAACATTGTACTGATAAAGATTATAATCTATTTTTTGAAAAGAGTTACCATGGAGTTTCTTGCCGGTTCTTCTCCATAGGGTCTACTATTTGGAACCGTGCACCTAGAGTCTCGACATTTCATAAGTGCCTGTATCTGGTTTACATGAAATAAAGATCTATTCTATTCTATTCTAATAGTAGCCGAGAAATTTGTATCCAAGCCAAATTGGTACTTGTCTAAAGTTTCTTTTTCCGTGCAAAAACATGGGCACACCACAAAAGATATAATGTTTCTTTCCCATACGTCCAATTCAGCAAGGACATACAGAATTGTAAGCAATATTTTTTTACCGAGTTCTCTCGTGTTGAATGATTGCTTTTTTAAAAGATACGTGAGATACGGCTTTCCCTTTGAAGGAATAGGAAAACTTTATTTTAGTTTCTCTCTCTATGTTAAGCAGTGATAGCCTGGCGGTTGAACGCTTGTCTTCCATGCAGGAGGGTCTGAGTTCGAACCCGGCCCGCACCTCTAACTTTTCGGATTCATGTGCGGGTTAGAATTTAATTATCACTTGCGATAACGGTGAAGGAAAACATCGTGAGGAAACCTGCACATTTGAGAGGGCCTCAAAGTTCTCGATGGTGTGTGTAGTCCGCCAACCCGGACTAGGCCAGCGTGGTGGACTAAGGCCTAACCCTTCTCATTCTGAGAAGACGCCCGTGCCCTGCAGTGCGTCAGTGTGACAGGCTGGACTTATTATGTATATTGATTTGAATCTTGTGTTTTTTTATAAGGCTCTTGCAAATAGTCCATTGTACAACCAACTAATTTGTTTAAGCCCAAGTGCGCCGAAAATATAACAGATGTTTAGAGCAAAATTTTATCTTTTCTATCTGTTTATTTAATTACCTTTCGTCTGTGTATCACTACAAGGCTGCCAACTGAAAATCAGCGCTGGGTGTCCCACGCCTAGCACATGCTGAGTTGGTAACCTTTACTGCATGCTTTATGCTCGACAACACATTTGGGTATAAATAAATATAAGCTTTCTTTTGTTTAATTTTATTGTTTGTTTTGTGCTATCTCATGTAGAATAAAGTATTTTTTCTTTGTTTCAAATTCAATATATATTTATTATTTGGGCGTAAAATACGCGAATTATTGTAATCAAAATCAAAACGTTATCAAAAAAAAAAATCTCTACTAATAGTTGTGTAACCTAAAACCTTAGTTCAGAATTAAATGTATTTATAACGCGCTCCAAAAACTAATTTCTACCAATTTATTATAACCGCTCGGTATCGGTTAAACTTTGTTTTCCACGTATAAATAAACTAGATAGTTCGGTTGCGTTCGTAAACTAACATTTTATCTAGTGGTAGTTCAATAACCAAGTTCTAACAGGGGTCTAAATATTAGAACATTATTTAGGTGTGTTTTTTAGCTTAGGGAGTAAAACTAATGTCACTATTTAGGTACATAATGGAGGTAGCTTTCTCTTGCTGGTACTTGCAAAAGAAATGGAGGTCTATTTACTTTACCGAAACGATTTGAACTGACAAAAATGAGAAAGCGGACTAAGACTATAAGCCGACTTAAACCATACAATACCCATACAAAAGGTAAAAAAAAAAAAACATTCTGTTTATACAGTTGGTCACAATGTTACTACATTAAATGAAACCACATATTTGGTATCATTGCTTTTTGATCGTATAAAAAAAAACCTGCCAAGTGCAAGTCGGACTCGCACATGAAGGGTTCCGTACCATTAACAATAGAAACGAGCAAAAAAAATCACGTTTGTTGTAGGGGAGCTCCTTAAATATTTATTTTATTCTGTTTTTTTGTATTTGTTGTTATAGCGGCAACAGAAATACATTATCTATGAAAATTTCAAGATTTTCTAGACGGACAGACAGACGGACAGAAGACGGACAGACGGATGGACAGCGGAGTCTTAGTAATAGGATCCCATTTTACCCTTTGGGTACGGAACCCTAAAAAAGAATCCAATGGGTAGGTTAGCCACAGGAACTTATTAAAATTTGCTTTATTTTATACATCACGATCTCAAGGCGAAATTGGAAAAGTCTTTAACCTGTTCTTACCAAAATAATCTATATTTACACGTATAAAATAGATAAAGATGACATAAGTTTCTACTTTGATGTCGCCCTCACCTGAGGGATAAGAGTAGAGTGAAATATTATGCAAAAATAACATGCGTGAAAATCTTTGATTTTTTGTGTACGACTTCAAAACGTGATAGGTACCAAATACGTGGTTTTATTACTTATAGTAACTAAGTGTTTTTTTATAATTACTTAATGTATCATTTATATTTCTGGTATACAATGAAGTTTATTGTATTGTATTGTAAATATGAGTTGATTCATGTTTTGATATTTATTCATTGATTCATGTTTTATAATTATCTTATTTGTCGAGCGTTGGGCCTGAAACGGAATACTATTTTTTTTTTTTTCAAGCCCATTTCAAGTGTACTTAGCGTATTTAACGTTTCAAAAGAGCATTAAAAATGGTTTATTAAAAAAAAAAAGTATATTTTAAATAAAATATTCTATTCTAACGTAGTATCTGTATTTAAATACAACACTAAACATAACTATGAATACTCAATTAACCAGTATTTTCACAAAGTATGATAATATTCTTCTCATAAATATTGCATCGATACACATTCATCATTTAAAAGATGAAATACAAAGCAGAAACAAAAGATAGATTTCGATAATGCAACGACTCGTTCATATTCATGAAGTATTGCAAAGTTTCACGGAATACTTTAATGCTGGCAATGTGGAATAGAATCTCTTTTCGCCGTTTAAGTGATTTTGTAGTCTTTTATTAACATATTTCTGTGTAAGAGTTTTCTCAGGCGTTTTAGGGTTTGCTGATTTAAAAATGTATTGTCAAGGACTTTTCTTTTGTTAGCTTCGCTGACGTACTTTGTAACGCTTTTGTGTTAAGAATTGCGTAGGAAGAGGTTAATGCCTAGACGTACAATATTTCAAAGCTTTCTTTAAGGGCCCATTCAGACGAGCTACTTTTAGCATCGGTGACTAGCGATTTTGCGATAGCATCGATGCTGTATCGCGTTTTAGCGACTCTCTGTGTCGGATCGCGGTTGCTAAATCGCGTGATTTAGCGACTGCATTGAGGCTGCATCGCAATTTGGCGGCTGACTGCGTCCGATCGCGGTTGCTAAAAGTATCGCGAATGAACGGGGTAGCGATCGATCGCTGCATCTAGCTTCCGATCGCTAGTCGCCGATGCTAAAAGTAGCTCGTGTGAACGGGCCTCCAAGTCGTTAGTCGCCGATGCTAAAATTATCGTGTGTGAACGGGGTAGCGATCGATCACTGCATCTAGCTTCCGACAAGCGACTGGATCGCTAGTCGCCGATGCTAAAAGTAGCTCGTGTGAACGGGCCCTAAGTTGTGAAAAGTTGTTTCAGAGTCAAAACATAAAATTCTGTATTTCTAAGTTGATTTTTTCGTAGAATGTAAAATTAGACCGCTACCAAGAATTGATTCTACGACCTTCTGGTTCAGAAATAAAAGGTTTCCACAAAAATATAATATCTTTAGAGTTCGTTTCGTAATTTAATAACAAAATGTCTTCTATTATATTGGTACGAGCTCTCATAATGTCTTAAGAATTGCTTATAAGTATGTACCGTGGTGGAAAGGATGGACGATCGTGGAAAGTGGTATCAGAGTGGTGGTCGAGAGCTGGGCGTCGATCTGTAGGTAGACCAGCGCCATCGACCCATTGTTCAGATGGTAATGCTGGCTGGAAAAGTGTGGATGTGGACAACACAGGATCGTTTCAGATGGCGTAACAAAGAAGAGGCCTTTTTTTATTACTGTAAACCATCATAGCATAAACCGTCTTTAGTTTAATAAAATTTAATTTAATTTTTATCAAAACTAGGTTCATAATGTTATTTTATGTCATTCATTAGTAACTAGTGGTCGCCCAGTGGTCGAAATTCGACCGTAATTTTAGCTTTCTGCATTCTTTCTCCATATAAACTTTAAATATGCCAAATCTCATACACCTCCGTACACGCAATATGCTTAAAAATACAAAGCTTTCTTCGGAACCCACAGAGCCAGAATTAAGCGATAGTAGTTACAGAATTTTTTACTATATTGTTCCCCGATTTTTTAGTTAGTTAAGAAAACTGTGAACAAAACTGAAACATTTTGAAAATACCGTTTATGTACTAAATCCAGGGTATCAGTTTTCGTTACGATCTCACTTACACTCTTATTTTAAACCCCCGACAAAAAAGAGGGGTGTTATAAGTTTCTAGTATAGGTATCTGTGTTTCTGTCTGTAGCATCGTAGCTCCAAAACGGATAAACCGATTTCAATTCAGTTTTTTTAATCGAAATTTAGTTTATTATGCTATCATCTTAGCTATGTTTCATGAAAATCCGTTCAGCCGTTCAAAAGTTACAGCTCTTTTTCTAGTTAGAGTCGGGGTTTTTGATGGCTAGGTTTATGGTAATAGGCTAGTATGTAAGACTGGGAACATTAAATTTATAACATAGTAAAAGTAACTACTGTAATTACAAGCTATGGGAAAACCTCATTAAATAAATAAATAAAAGTTAATTAATGACAATAGAATTAATATGAATGCAGAACCGCTCATGTAAATACGTGGTCTATGAATAGTCTTTCATGTACTGAATTAACACGGTCAGGAATTCCTCTATTGAATCAGGAGCACGTATACCACATTTATTGCCTGACCTAATTATTATGTAGTGTGGCCAGCGAGAACTTGGCTCTTATTTAGCCCATTTGTGCTAGATTAATAATTTTGCAATAATTTGTAGGTACTGTTTTGTGATTTGTCTTTGGAATACCCTACAATACCATAAGACCCGATTCCCATCGGCTTCCCTCTGGGAATTTGTTAGTGCATAGACCAACGTAATATTATATATTTTACTCATCTAACTGACAAAAAAAGGCTTGTTAATCAGTTAGGTCGAGCTCTTCCAGACATGACTATAATAGATTACAAGAGACGGTATGGATTTTTGTCTTGCAGCATTAATTGCAGCTATTTTTGGCTTCCCCTTTTAGAACTGTCACCCTTCGATTACCTTATACCTAGTTTTGTTCTATCGATATCTGCCGTGCTATAGAAAAAAGGGAAGATAGAAAAACGGGACAAAACATCTCATTTTTCTCTATTTTACGTTTTGTCTTCTGTCAAGGGGACAAAGGGGGGAGAAAACGCGTCTATCCAAACATAAATCTGGGTCAAAGAAAGAAATAAAGAAAGAAAAACAATTTATTAGCACAATAAAAAAATAAAAAACAAAGAAAACATAAAATGAGTTATTTTGCCAAACGGCCGCATCTCAAAGGAGGCAGTGATACTGGTCACCGCTGATTTTCAGCTGTAACTCAAGAGTACGATACATCGTAATCGCAAAAAAAAAAAAACTGCTCTCCAATACAAAACTTCAATACCTACTCGACCCAAACGTATGCTAGCTAGGATAGCTGATTATTTTTTCGCGATTTGATTTTGGTCTCATAGAGTAAGTTGTTCAGTTTGATGGTCTGATCCACACCCTTAAACATGACCACGCATTTCTGATACACCTTGTATATCAATCCTAAGAAGCTCTGTATCAGATAGGTTTATTAAACTATCAAAACTTTATTTATATATTAATTTTTCCAAAGATACGACTACTTTTGCCGGCTTATCCTAATGCAATATCGTAGAATCTTGTAACTTAATTTAACAATATTCAGTCTAATCTAGGTATAATTTAATCTAATCTTATATAAGTAAGTAGGTACTTAACTAACATACTGTATTGATTCATCAACATCTTGATTGAGACTAGCCGATAGGCCCGTAGACGCGCGCTAAAAACTAATTATAGCCGAATCGGATGATTTTTTAAAATGTAAATAATGGCGGGGGTCTTTATAATAAATATATATAATAAATAAATAATAATTAAAAAAAAAAATGCTGAAATTATTAATTAATTAAAATGTAAATAAATGTTGATGAGTCATGCAAATGACGTCATGGGCCGCGCGGCCTATACGCGATTGCACGAGCTAGACAGTACTATTCGCTTCATGAATAACCAACACCTCCCTATAACATGAATGAAGCCTGTTTGTGAGCCAACAATATTTTCATATTACTGTTGTAATCTATGATCAATAAAAATAGTATTGTCTATGAGAGGTATGAAGACTCTCTCTCTATGGTCGACCTTGATACTTGTACGTATGTGAGATATGTGGTGCCTAATAAATAATATATTTCTAAGATTAAAGGAGTTTCCCTGAACTACAAACCATCCTGAACGAACCCCAAACATGGTGTCAGAGTGGTTCTAAAAGGACAAAGAAGAAATCAAGAAAATCGTAAGTTGAAAACGAAAATTTATTAGCAGTCACCCAAGTCACCAATATGGCGGACAAGGCGTTCTTTGTTCAACTAAAACCGCTTGTCATACAAAACGGAGATAACGTAGCAGAAAAATGGAAAAAATGGAGGCTAAGATTTGAAATTTTCATGGATGCTAACGATTTATCTAAAGTAACAGATTCGAAAAGGACAGCAATTTTCCTAAATGCTATTGGTGATGACGGCATAGAAATTTTTAATAGTCTTAATCTGGATAGAAATACAACAAAGTTTGATGAAATTTTAAAGAAATTTGATGAAAAATTCAGTCCTCATATAAATGTGACGGTAGAAAGGTATAATTTTTTCACCAGAATGCAAAAAACTGAAGAATCTTTGGATGAATACCTAACTACATTGAATAACCTAGCCACCACATGTGAATTTAATAATTTAAAAGAAGAATTAATCAAGGACATGCTTGTAATAGGCATGATTAGCACACACATAAAAGAAAGACTCCTACAAGAAGAAAATCTTACAGTTGAAAAGGCGATGAAAATAGCAAAAAGTCTAGAATTGTCTCAGGAGCGATCAAATAAATTAACCAACCAAGAAATTAAAAAGGAAATTGTGCAAGGGATCAAAGAGCAAAAACAAAATTATAAAAATAGAAGTCGATCAACCCATAGAAGTCGGTCAAGATATAGAAACAATAGTTATAAAAGAAACAACAGTCAAGGAAGAAAACAGTCAAACAACAGGAATAAATCGTCAGACAGGAATTGTACTAGATGTGGCCAGATTCACAAATATAAATGCCCAGCGCAGGACAAAATTTGTAACAATTGTAAAAAACAAGGACACTTTGCTAAATTTTGCTTTTTCAGGAAATCAGACAATAAAGTTGGTATTATTTCTTATGAACAATCAATGTCAAAAGATCTTGAAAATAATTTTCTTATAAATTCAATTCAAAATTCTAAATCTACAAAAAATTGGGAAATAAATGTATATTGTAATAATTTCAAACTTATATGTCAAATTGACACAGGTGCGGATACAAATGTCATAAGCAAGAAAACATTAGACAAAATTATGTCCAGTCCTCACTCTAAAATTAATATTTCAAGAACAAACAATAAACTCTTTTCATTTTCAGGACAATTAGTGCCAAATTTAGGTACATGTATTCTTAACTGTAAATTGGAGAATGGAATAACCTCAAAACTCTATTTTGTTGTTGTTGAATGTGAATGTAAAACAATAATGGGTTGGAATTCATGTGAAAAATTGGGTATTGTGAAAAGAATATATGGAATCCAACAAAGGTCAGTACAAGAAATTGTTTCTAAATATGCTAAAACATTTAAAGGATTAGGTTGTCTACCATACAAAGCCCATATAGACATAGATAGTAGTGTTCAACCTAAAGTCTGTCCAGTCCGGAGAATACCTTATTCGTTAGAAAAACGTCTTAAAGAAGAATTAGAATATATGGAAGAACTACAAGTCATAGAGAAAGTCGATAAACCAACTAAATGGGTAAACTCAATAGTCTTAGTCGAAAAACCAAATGGTAAATTAAGAATATGTCTTGACCCTAGAAACTTAAACACAGCTATTAAACGTCCTCATTACCCATATCCAACATTCGATGATTTAAGGTCTAAAGTAGCAGGTGCAACAATTTTTTCAAAATTGGATGCAAGTTCAGGTTATTGGACTATATGCTTAGACAAAGAAAGCAGTGAACTCTGCACGTTCAACACTCCATACGGTCGATACAAGTTTCTAAGACTGCCATATGGAATTAACTCCAGTGGTGAAATTTTTCATAGGACTATGAATCAATTATTCGGAGATTTACCAGGTATAATTATATTTGTAGATGATATACTTGTTCATGGGTCTACTGTTCAAGAGCACAATGATTGTCTAGAATCGTTATTCAAACGAGCGTCTGAAGTCAACTTGAAGTTCAATGAATCCAAATGTCAATTTGGTATGTCTGAAATTTGCTATGTAGGGCATATTTTCAACAAAGAAGGTGTATCACCTGATCAGTCAAAGGTAGAAGCAATTTTTAAAATGCCAAGTCCAATGAATGTCAAAGAACTTCAAAGATTTTTAGGAATGATCAATTATTTAGGTTCCTATATACCAAACCTCGCAGAAGAAAATTCTTTGCTGAGAGAATTGCTCAAAAAACATAATCAGTGGCAATGGCTAGACCAACATGAAACACAATTCAAAAAATTAAAGTCAATGATATGTCAATATCCAGTCTTGGTCCATTATGATATGAAAAAACCAATTAGATTGTCAGTTGATTCATCACAACATGCAGTAGGTGCAGTTATTTTACACGACAAGAATCCTATAGCTTATGCTTCAAAGTCATTAAACAAAAGTCAAATTAATTATGCACAGATTGAAAAAGAACTCTATGCAATAGTATTTGGTTGCAAAAAGTTCCACCAATATTTATATGGAAAACCTATACACGTTGAAACTGATCACCAACCATTAGTCACACTATTCAAAAAACCCTTATGTGAAGTACCAACAAGATTACAAAGAATGATGATCACTTTACAAGCTTATGATCTCATTGTGTCTTACACGAAAGGTTCAGAAATGTATATTTCAGATACATTGTCTCGTGCTCCAGTCAAGGATGATAAGTTTAATCAAGAATTAATCAGTTTGGAAGATTTGGATTCAAATATTAATATTCACATAAATTTGTTAACTTCTAATTTAGCCATTTCTCCAGAAAAACTTGAAAAAATCACAAGTCACACTAAACAGGATTTAGTTTCTCAAAAATTAATAGAATACTATAAAAACGGATGGCCTAAATGTAAGGAACATTGTCATAGTTTAACATTACCTTACTGGAACATAAAAGAGGAAATTCATGTAATTAATGACATAATTTTAAAAAACAATTCAGTTATCATACCTAAGTCAATGCGTACAGGAATATTAAATATATTACATGAAGGTCACCAGGGTATTGAAAAAACAAAAAACTTAGCAAGAGGTGTAGTTTATTGGCCAAATATCAATCAGGACATTGAAAATAAAATTAGACAGTGTGAAACATGTTCAATTTATTCTGCAAATAAATCAAAACAACCAATGTTGATTCAGGAACAACCTTTATTTCCGTGGCAGAAAGTAGCTACGGACTTATTTGAATATAAAGATAAGAAATACTTATTGGCGGTAGATTACTATTCAAATTACATTGAAATTGCAAATTTAAATAAAGATAGTCGAACATCTAATGTAATTGCACACCTAAAATCTATTTTTGCACGTCACGGCATTCCAATGCAACTAGTTTCAGATGGGGGTCCACCATACAACTCCATTGAATTTAGGAAATTTTTACATGATTGGGACATTGAACATATTGTCTCAAGTCCATATTTACCAAGATCCAACGGCTTGGCAGAAGTTTCTGTAAGAATAATAAAAAATATATTAAGGAAAAGTGATAATTCTGGATCTGATCCTTACTTAGGTATTTTACAATATAGAAATACACCGAGAGGAAATCTAAACTCTCCAGCACAGCTTCTAATGTCTAGAACATTAAGATCTCAACTACCTAACAAAATTAGTCACTTACAACCCAAGATTGTTAAGCATTTGGAACATAACAAAAAGAAACAAGAAAAGATTCAAAAAACTAAGTTTTATTATGATAAAAACTGTAAAAATTATCCTGAGTTTCAAAT
Source organism: Allophyes oxyacanthae (assembly GCA_932294325.1). Classification (NCBI taxonomy): domain Eukaryota; kingdom Metazoa; phylum Arthropoda; class Insecta; order Lepidoptera; family Noctuidae; genus Allophyes; species Allophyes oxyacanthae. The sequence continues at coordinate 5,523,259 of OW028633.1, read as the reverse complement.
AAATGACCAGATTTATTTTAAGAAAAACCCTAAAGATATTATATGGACAGAAGGTACTATTGTGTCTACAACAAAATATCCAAGATCATTTATTGTCAAAGATTGTAATGCCACTTACCGTAGGAACAGTCAGCATATTCGTTCTAAATACAAACCAAAAAGTCAAATGTCAAGTCAGAAGAAAGTTTCTCAAAATAATAACAAAAAAGTCAATTTTAAGAACAGTGCTAGTCCTAGTCAATTAAATTTAAAACAAAATAAGTCAAAAAAAATTTGAAGAGGAGGATGATAGTTATACATACATCTTCACTTATCATGAGTCAAGTCCTAAGTCAAGTTTACAAAGTCATGAACTGAGCAATGATTCAGATTCATTCTTGTCAATAGATTCAAGTCATTCGTGTCAGTCAGAAAAACAGTCACAAAATATAATAAAATCAAAGTCACCTGTACCTGTAAATGTTGATGATTCTTCTCAGTCTGAAAGTACATCAGAAAACATAGTAAAGTCACCTATATTTGTTAACGTCAATGAATCAATAGTCTCACCTGAAAGTCTACACGACTATAATGAATATGATATCGAAAATACAATGTCTCCACTACATGGAAACTCACTTCAAAGTCCAAGTGAATTAAGTATTCCAAGTAGTGTAGAACAATCTCCTTTACCAGGCGACGTTAAGGTTGTAAATGCTGAAAAACAGTATAGTTCTAAGGGAAGATTGTTAAAGAAAACACAAAGACTTGATTTATAATGTTTAATGTATAGTTAATAAGATAAATTCACAATAATATTCAAATAATGTAATTCATTTAAAATTGTAATTTATTGTAATGTAGTTTATATTATTGCTATGTCACCTGTCAAACAATAATTTGTTAATGTCAATGTCAGTGTAAATCTGTCAGCCTTTTAAAAAGGGGCATGTTGTAATCTATGATCAATAAAAATAGTATTGTCTATGAGAGGTATGAAGACTCTCTCTCTATGGTCGACCTTGATACTTGTACGTATGTGAGATATGTGGTGCCTAATAAATAATATATTTCTAAGATTAAAGGAGTTTCCCTGAACTACAAACCATCCTGAACGAACCCCAAACAATTACAACCTTGGATATTCGCTAAACCTTAAGGGAAAGTATATGACGTGAACGATATCCCCTTTCCTACGAAATCCGTATCGAACACGCGTAAGCCGACGAAAGTTTGATGTAGCCAACGGAATATTTTTTTCTATACTTGTATATGTAACGAACCGGGAATATTTCTGTTTGGCTTTCCATTCCAATGAGCATGTCACGTCTTTGAATATGTTAGATTGGTATGTCACTATGAGTTAAGAAAATGTAGAATGTACATTTGGGCTGGTTTTACTACCATTTTAATCCCGGACAAAAAAGAGGGGTGTTATAAGTTTGTGTTGTGTATCTGTGTATCTGTTTGTGGCATCGTAGCTCCAAAATGGATGGACCGATTTCAATGCAGTTCTTTTTAATTGAAAGCTAATTTCATTGGGTATCATCTAAACTATGTTTTATGAAAATCTGTTCTTTTTCTAGTTGGAGTCGAGGGTTTTTGACGGTTAGGTTATTCTTTCAGTAGGTAAAAGGCGACTTCTTTATAACTGGAGCAGATAATGTGCGCTTAACATACTCGTACTGTTAATCCATTTGCCAAACTTGGTTATTGTGGCAATATTTATTACCGACTTTTAATTATAGTGGTTTATTTAAAAGCCCCTATTTAGCCGTGTATATCTAACGTAACTATGGAGTTTCTTGCCGGTATCTTCTCTAGGACCAATCCACTGAGAACCGTGCACCTAGAATCACGACGTTTTTAAAGTGCCTGCAAAGGCTCAGTAGAAATAAAAATCTTTGACTTTGACTTTGAACGAGTAAATATCTCATTTATGGAGAACAAAGTAAAATAAAAAAGGAGATAAAAAAAGAAGTTTGAATAGAGATAATACAAACAGAATGCAAAATACTAATCGTATCTAAAACCGTTAGTATTTTCATTGGATTTCATCAACAAAACTATAAATCCAGGAGCATTAGATCTGAGCTTCTAATACGCGGATAAATATTAGAATCACGTACCAGATATCATGTTGGAAATTCTCTCCATAAAGCTGAAATTCCCTGTATTAGATTTAAGTGCTATGAAATACACTATATCCGTATTGGAATTTTTGGTCCTCGGCTCAAAGGCTGGTCTAGTAAAATGTAACTTTTGCCCGGTTCATATAACCAAAAACAAATCGCTTTGCTTGCTAATGCTAGCTTTGGCAATGACCGTGATGATAAACTGTTTCCTTTAGAAGCTTTGGAGTCTACGTTTTATTATTTGTAACAAATGTATGAGTTTTGTTTTAACTAATAACGGATGAAATATATACGTGGGGTGTAAGTAATTACATCGAAAATTAATTTTAAGCTAATCAAGGTAAAAAAGTAGAAACCTTCGAAAATCATGATACCTATCTTTGAAAAAATTATAGACTGTGAAAGAAAGAAGAAAGAAAATACATTTATTCAGCACGGACATTGACAACACACGAGAGAGAAATAAAAAAAAAATACTTAAACCTTTAAACAGTAAAAAATACAAATAAAAAATAAGACAGACAAAGAACAAAGTAAAAAAAAAAAAAAAAAAAAATTAAAATAGTCATCCTATTGATTAGTGTCGTCAAGATTGCCCATGCCGAAAGGGTAGCCAGCTCAGCATTTGCTGCATTTGTTGCATTTGTTGCATTTGCTGTGCTTCGAGACACAATTCTATGAAAACATTAGAAGTAACTTTACCCAATGATTTTATAAATTGTTGTCCAGAAAAAGGACCTTAATTTTCGTACAAATTTGTATGTAAAAATATGTGAATTAATTTTATAGGTAATGCATTGAGCGGAAGCTTTCATGAATTTTAATACGAAACATTATGTTTCTATCAATATTTAAATTTTTAACGAACTTACATTATTCATAAAATATACAGGAGATGAAAAAGTACCTACTCGTAATTATTTATTATTTTGTATACTTATTCCTACAAATTTTAAGGCTCAGTTTCATGAAAATCCGTTACTATTACGATGTCATTTTATTATTTGCAAATGCTTATTTATTTTTTATATTATTATATATAAACTAGCTTCCGCCAGCGGCTTTGCCCGCATGATATCTTTCTAAATTATAGCCTATGTTACTCACTGATAAAGTAGCATTCTGCTGGTGAAAGAATTTATAAAATCGATCCAGTAGTTTTTCAGTTTAACAAACTTACAAACATACAAAAAATCAAATCTTTTCTCTTTATAATATTAGTTAAGATTTTTTAAATATAATTGTTAAAAGAAAATTAAAGCATGAATAAAAATTTACAGCTTCAAAATATGTTATAATATAGCTAGTTTATCAAAAAAGACAGCTAAGAAATTTCTCGAAAAACGCTCAGTTTCATCATAAATATATAGCGAATTTCAAAGTATCTACAAATACATCATTAATAACGTCTCTTGATATAACAAATGTTTTGAACTTCCCAAACACAATGAAGCGAGAGCCCTCACCCGTAATCGCATAATTAATCATGATTACTCAACACTTCACTACGCATTTACTTGAAACTAAGATTCTGTCGGTTTGTGACAACACTGACAACTCGCAAGGAAGCTAACCCTCCCGTGTTATAGCAGTGTGTAAACCTAGTAATTATCCCGGATCAAAACTTTGCATCTATCTAACAGACCTTTAGTATTTTCCTAATGAAGAAACTTTGAGGGCGAAAGATAAGGGCCATTGACTTGGATAGCGTTTTAGACAGTCCTGAAACTGTTTGTAAGGATTTGAATAAATTGTGTGCATTTGTGAGCGTTGTAGGTAGAAAAAATTATATTCGATCTTGAACCTTAATGGGCTTTATTTCTTTCTAACAAAAAATTGAACTGTGGGGTTTTATAGCGGTGGTACTTAAATTGGAAGTAAAATATGTTGCCCGTAATATAATGTTATATCATGTGGCATATCATGTCATAATAATTAATAATACATGTCATAATAATAAATAATGTATGTCATAATAATGAATAATGCCTGTCATAATAATGAATAATGCATGTCATAATAATTAATAATGCGTGTCATAAAAATATCATGTCAGTATAATGTTTGATCTACTACAAAAGTCCTTTTTCTGTCTATTTATTTATTTATTTTATTTATTTATGTACACACAAGGAAACATGGTAATAAAAATGTTACAGACAAATGAGCACAATGGAACTACTTATTTCTAAAGAAATTTCTTCCAGTAGTCCCGCGATTGGAAATAAGGATGATAGACACGTAGACACAGTGTGTAAAAATTACAAAGTAACTATCTATCCACCAGTAAGTGTCTATCTTACCATCCGTATTATATGAATAGTCATAGTAGTCATAGTATTAATAAGACTTATCGTTCAGATTCTTGGCTCATTCATTCTTTCATTATACTTGCCAAAGCTCCTTATGGACCTTGGATATTATAATAACTTAAGATTGTATAAGTTTCTAAATAGATATAAAAACTTGTTCAACCCTCAAATACTTATTATTCAGAGGATGGACAAGTTTCAGAGCAATATCAGCCTTACGTATAAACCTAACAACATGCAGCCTAGCATCCAGTTCAAAAATCTCATCTGCATAAATGATGAGTTCTCCAATGCTATTTATGAAATCAGTTCATTACCCTTCTCTTTCACTCTCAGTTAGCTTGAAATTATAGTAATAAAGAATAAATTGGACGTAAAAAGGCCAGCCTTTGTGAGTTTCAAAAGCATTGTCATTCAATCAACTTGCATATCGGCTGCATTGTGCATGGAGCTTGATGAATTTTTTATATCGTCAGCTTTATTATAATATGAAATTGTATGAAGTGCAAGGTTTAATAAAATGTATATATATATATATCTACCACTACATTGCAATGATGAATTCTTTCTATTAGCTTCAAGCAAAATCAATGGAGTTATTGTTTATTTTTTTTATTGTATACTGTTTTATTTCTAGGCAATTGCCTCTCCCGTGGTCTTCCACGCCTGTTTCTTCATTGCAGACAGTGAAGAAATAAGCGTGGAAGACTTCTCAAGGATTGGCCGGAGCAGACTCCAGCCAATCCTTGAGAAGCATCCAGATTGTCTTGTGAGCGTTTTCTGAGCCTTCCTCTGTGATGATTATTTTTCGGTATTCACCGTGTAACAATCCTCACCCACCTTTTGGGGTGCATTCTGCAAATATGGCCCGAACACTCCCATTTTAGCCTGGTAGACTTGTTGCCCACGTCAGCGATGCTGCAGCGTATTGTGGTGTTGCGAATCCGGTCACTAAGTTGTATGTTTACAATGCTGTTCAGCATTGCCCTTTGATACTTTAAGTTTAGACTTCTGAGACTCGGTCAAGGACCAAGTTTGAGCACCATAGGTTAGTAGGATATTAGAAAATTTAACGCATTCTATTCATTCTTGATTGGTTTCTTAATCAGTGTATCTCTTCGTAACTTTGGCTTTTGTATATCAATTTGCATATAATGTCACCTTAAGATCTAGATCGACTACTAGTTTATACAAATATTTCGCCCGAATACCTTTCACACCCACGGCATCTTAACCTAGTCGTCAAAATCCCCCGACTCCAACTAGAAAAAGAGCTCTAACTTTTGAACGGCTGAACATATTTTCAGGAAACAACTAAGATGGTACCCGATTAAACTAGATTTCGATTAAAAAAACTGTATTGAAATCGGTCCATCCGTTTTGGAGCTACGAAGCCACAGACAAATACACAGATACACACTACAAACTTATGAGTCTTTTTAGTCGACTTCAAAATGTCCCATTCTATGAACACTTTCGACGATTGATCGTTCATCAGTATTAGCTCCCTTGCATTGAAGCGATTGGACGTCGCTACTGATGTCGTCATAAAGGACATTGACCGGGTTTGGACCAAATGCTGCCCAGGCATGGGGGTACTTTTAAATGATTCCTTGTATCAATTTATATTCATAAAAATTATTTAAAAAAAAATCGGTCCGAGGGTTAAAAAGTTTTTAAGGATTTTCTGGTAATGGTAGTTTTAGTTAAAATTATATATATTCGTTTGTTGTTGGTTAGCATTACCACCGCTTTATAGATATCTGATATAATGATTCTGTGCCGTCCGATAGGTACATAGATATTGGTATTTATATTTACCAATATGTAGAAATTGCATCTATATACGATAGAGTTGACCCCGATATAGTCACATGTATAAATCATCGATATTTTCAAATAATTTCGTCATGTTGAGACAACGATGCCTGTATTGGAAGATGCGCCTGCAGTCAAAGATGCGCCTGTAGTGGAAGATCAGTCTGGAGAGGAGAACCTAAGGTTTCGTCTTCCTGGGAATTACTGCCGAGCCCCGAACACCTCAAACGCTTGTATGGTATATAATTGTACAAACAATACTCGAATACGATTACACAAAAGCCAAAAAAAATAAAAACTGGGATGATCTTTTCACTGCACCAAATCGTTGTTTTAGTTTAACAAGTATTCGAAATGTTGGAATTGTTAAAACTACCCAGAAGCCATCAACAACATGATGCGGAATTATCTTATTGGACTGGTCGCACTCGTGTCGAATTCGAAGGATTATTTAATGAAACTTCACTATTAGCACAAATATGTCCACGGATAGCACTAGGTAAACTCCTATCAAAACTGAGAACTGGGGAATCGAATGAAAAACTCGCCACGTTTTTTAACACGTCGCGAAAAAATCTTGAACGGAAAATGAAAATAGCCACGGAATGCCTAGATAGTGATTTTGTTCCTCGCCACTTGGGTTTCGACCACTAGACCAAAGAACAGATCATGCAAAGAAATCTAGCGGTGCCTAATGCTTTGTTCGCAAATAATGGGGAAGCTCTTAAAATATTTGATGGAACATATATCTATGTACATCCAAAAGAGCAGTACATAATTCACGTTTCAAATGACGTTTAAACGAACGTTTATGCATAATAGGTCATAAGATGTAACCAAACAATGTATAATTCATATAAAAATGATTCGTAATCTCTACTTACGAGTAGTATAGTAAAGTCGCTTTCCGCATCTGTCTGTCTGGATATCCGCTAACTCCTAAACCACGCAACGGATTTTGATGGGGTTTTCACCATCAATTGGATAATTTTTCACGGAAGGTTTATATGTATAATACTTTTATATTTAATGTAAGGATAGTAGAGAAATTGCACCCGTGCGAATCCGGGGATGGGTCGCTAGTAATATCATAAATAAATGATTTAATAACATTGTAAATAAATTATTCATAAATAAATTATTGCAATTCTAATGTGTGACATTGTTTAAAATAATTAGTACTGTAATTAATTAGTAAAATGCGCCATTGGTTGTCATTATTCATCAATATGAAAACTCAACAAAAAATACTTTTCCTCAAAACTCCTCGGATAGATTTTGAAGAGCTTAAGTTTACAGACTAGTACTAGGCCAAGGAACATAATGCACTTTGTGTCCTTTCTGGGCAGCACTTGGTCCAGCTCCCATATAGGATGGTCAATGTCCTTTGTCTATAACATTTTTATTCCTATGAAATGGTTCTCCCACCTGGATTTATACTGCGTCAGTATCAATTTAGCACGAAAATGAAGCTATAGTAGAACATGCTCAAGGAGAGGCATATGAAAAGTGGAAACGGTGTTGTATGTTTAAGTTTAGTCTCTCACGATCGTATTGAAGTTTAATACCAGTGTCGATGTTCATTACAATTTTAGTTACGCGGTAGACCCGCAGATATAAAAGAAAAAATATGACTTAATTAGCTATAATAATATCTCCTTTAATAAGTGAACATCACATAATTTTTTACAAATCCATAAAAATATAATTAAGTTGCTTTATCGAGTCGTCCATTTTTCTTTTCATTTCAACAAGGACTCATTTTTCAAAGCAATGTTTATTACTCTGCGAGTCTGCGCAATGCAACTTCACCTTTCATTTTAATTATTATTAAACGATGAAATTCTATATCTAAGTGTACCTACTACTATATTTTGAAGTATCACATAATTAATATATCCACATATCTTCAAGTTACTGGTCCTTCCACCCAGATTCTTCATGATAATGTTTACATAATTTATAATGCACTATTAAATTAATAATAATGCATACTTTATCCCTCCTAAATCTCCAAAGAACCATGTAAAATAAATTACGACCATGTAAGTATAATATAATTCCATATTTTTCGTCGCAAGCATGCAGATTACAATTTATGATAACGGACTTTTATGCATTTTAATAAAAAGCGGTGTTTTAGTGTCGATAGAAGTTATTACGGGCGCTTATCGGTAATTGGGAACGTGGTCCCATCCTTACTTTTATACTTAGCTGCTATACGTTGCAAGAAAAATGTGAATTCATTATGAATTCTGCGCACAGTCGCTCACGTTGGATATATTTTAACGTCTACTGCTCCATTTTATATACAAAAGGTTGTACTGTAGTTGTATCTTTGCAGTTGATATATAGCTTTTGTTTGCCTTTAAAAACTTTCATTCCAATGATATTTGAAAGGCCATAAAAAGCAGATAAAACTACGATCGCTAACATCAATGCAGTAGTAACTTTAGTTCTTATACCGAAATTCTACGACAGCAATCCCAATACTCTGCTGTGTTTTTAAAATCCACACTTTATATTCACAGTCCAAACGGTTTCAGTGCATTTAATTTTAGTTGTTTGGTTACCCTGTAAAAAATCCCATACAAAATATCTAAAAATGCAATCTCATAATTGAAGCCGCGACCTGAGCAAATACTCCAGAATCCCACGATAAAAAAAATGTCTTAGCATCGCAAAACAGAAATACAATCAACGTAGGCAAATAAAAGCGCAAATTAATTAACCCTACTCAGTTTCAGCATCAAAATAAGCTACAGTGGGATCCCCTTTTTAAAATTCAACTCCCATTTTTTGCGCTGCAGAGTTCTTTTGCGCCAATTCGGAGTTCGATGGTGCTCTCGGAACGGTATTAGCATATTAATGAACGGGAGCTACGAACTAACATTTGTAATTACTTTTGTCCTGACTCGGCGAGTTACGCCTTAGGTAACAAAGGCTTTTTAACTGTGCAGGATATGTTTCGTTACTTACTCAAAATTGTAAATATGATGCACTTTTCATCGTCTCTGTACGCTCGGGAAATTAAAAATATCAGTTTCAAAGCATACACAGAATGCTTTGAAACATATATTTTTAAATGCTATGTAGTTACCAACGCGATCAGAACTTTTTACTCTTTAGGTTTCAAACGTTATTCTTTTTCGTTTGAATAGATTTCAATTCAGTGTGTTACATATTTGTTGGAGATTTCAAAAGGTATAAACATATTAATATTCTTAGCACTAGCAATAGAAAGTAGCACATCTTTTCCCTAATATTAGAAAATTGAATAAATTTTGGTTTTATTTTAATCCAGATCCTGCAACTTTTCAATAATCCAACCCTCCTTAAGATAATTTCAACAAAATTATCGTACAAAATCTGCTCCGCTTCGGGCAAAAAAAAACGGTTTACGATTTTTTGCCGAGAGAAAAGCTCAGTTACAATTGTATGGTGTACCGTACCTACCTATCGATGCGTTATTTAAGCAACGTCCACACAAGAACGGTGGAACGTGACAGGGATCCTAATACTGTCAGCTTTTGCTTGAATATTATGAAGGCAGAAGAGGGCAAAGACATACGAACAACCTTTTTTTGTGGAGATTGTAAAAGGTTAAGGATTTTTTAGGGTTCGACGGATATTTTATGACGCGTTTTTTATTGCTGTCACTTTTTCTTTGGGTGAAATCGTCCAAATCTATTTTTCATTTACTCGGAGTATCATCAGTGAGTGAAGGGTTGGGTCCCTCATAATCTTGTCAAATTTTTTCAAGATCCTTTCTGTAAAGTTTATAACTTTAATACCTGTTTAATGCCAACTTATCAAGTTTAATTTTTGGATTTAGATTAGGCTTCTTGCTTTTACTTTAAAATCTCTTTCGCAAAGTTTAGATTTCTAACTAAGCAATTAAGCTATTCCCGCACACAGTCATATTAAAGCCATATCATAATATGATACTGTATTTATGCCATTTAGACCTCAGCTTTTAACACAACGACGAACGCTGATGAGTTGCGTAACTCCATTTGTGAAAATAGGTCACATCTTTCACTGGGTTTATTCAGCGCAATTAAATTTTTCATTAACAGCGTTAATGATACTATATTTTGGGACAATATTTCTAGTTACAATACGGTTTTCAAAATCACCGTTTTATCTTTGCGATAATTATGAAAATCTTTGCGATCCTGATCTAGCATCATTGTGCTGTAGAATGTTTTAAGATACGACTGATGATTATATTTAGATGGATTATTAACTTTATCTACTTTTATTATATTGATGATTATATACTGTAACTTGGTGATTATTACAAGAAGAAACATTAGGTGACCTTGCCTGATGCCATCATCAAACAAGATCTTTTATTTTGTTGACTAGAGTTATCACACTGGCACGAGTATCATTTAATGATGGGTCTAAAAGTCTATAAGAATGCTTCTGATCAATATTGAAGTTCTAATCTATGTTATGTTGAACTCGATTATGGTTATTTATATCAAAATCATTATTGTTTTCTTTTCTAAATACCACGTTATTTAATTCGTTGCCTTCATTAGCACTTCATTTAGAATCTTCAATTTCCTCAGAACCACATTCTCTTTCAACTAGTCTTTATTATAGGTAGCACTACTAACAAACGTTGAAATTGTCACAGAACAGTACAATCTACGCCACTTTTATCACAAAGGATGTTTCAAAGACAATTGCGGCCCGCTGCGGCTAACAACTGGGTGTTTATGAAGGGTAAATTGTAAAGAAGACAAATTTAAAATTTTTGTTCAAAGTGAAATAGGTTGTTTGGGAGCTGAGAATTTTGTTCTCGATATCTGCTTCAATGGTTTTTCCAGATGATTGAAAATCTATTGCTTTGATCTTTTAGTGTTCAATCTGTGGAATTGATATCGAGTTTTGTTATAATGGAAATTGTTTATTGTTTTTCGATATAGGTATTTAAATAAAATAGAATTGATTTATTCTAGGCTTATGACTGACACTAATTGGATAAGCGATTAGTTAAGAGTATCACGTGTCAAAAACTAAGTCTTTACCCGGCTTTAATTTTCTCTGACACATTGATTAATTATACTATTGCTTTGCTTTCTAAAACATGATGTATGTCAGCCCAGGTTTGAGTTTAGATACCATCATGTTGAATGATAAACTGAGGGCTTGCTTATAGCAGGACAAAAATACTGATGGACGAAGCATGATCATCATATTATGTTTGGCAACCGAATTAGTGTTCGCCGAAAGACAAAATATACCAAATTAAATCGTTATTGTTCGCCATTTTTCGGTCCTCGGCCAATAATTCGAAATAATCCAAATGACAGACGAGTCAGTTGATATACTGTATAGTTTTTTTGGAATATGCAAAAAATGTGTCACACTCGAAATGATGAATGTTACAGTTAACCCCTTCGCTCCAGGCTCATTGACTGTACGATATCGTTGACTTTTCCCAATCTGACAATTTTAATCTCCGTTTTATAGGATTAAATCAACAAACAGACTCGAATCACTGCCGTTTTTCCATTACTGGAGCGGGAATACGATTGATGGGCTCAAATTTGAACGAGGATTGATAAATGCGCGCCTAGTACCACTGATTGACTGAGTTATTTCTGACTAAATCTACAGTCTCTGATGTTTTCATGTTAACAATTTTGGGGTTATTGAATTCCAATAGATTTTATTTTCCACTTGGAATATTTTGTTCAAAAGAACGTTCTGATTTGGGAATAATGTTTAAAAATAATAAAACGTCGTTTATTTATCGCCTCTTTGACATTAAAAAGAAGGTAAAAAATAAATAAAAAAGGAGAATGATTACCCGGAATTGGAACTTGCTAAATGTTAGAGTGAAGCCAGAGGGTTTTGATACTATGAGCATGGGTCAAGTTCGTAAAAGTGCACTGCAAAGTATCTACCTTGATCCTTGTACACCAAATGGTAATGAACATCAACTCTGGTAATAAACTTCAATACGATCGTGAGTGAGTTAGTAAACAAATTACCTATCATGAAGATGGGAGTCATCATGATTGGTATTGTTTTTTAAAGCAGCTGCATGTTATTTCTTTCTCAAATCGTATTGAATTTTATTACCAGAGTTCCTTACCATTTTAGCTAAACGGTAGACTCCCAGTTTTCCCAGTCTCCTACACCCTCAGTGGAAAGTACAATGGCTTATATAATATCATACTCTCACCATCAAACCAGCGTCTTTATGAGCAGCTTGCTTACTCTAAAAGATATAAAGTCGTGTTCACACAAACAAGTCATTACTCAACCACGTATACTAAGTGATGGGCAATGTAGCGTGCCCCCACAACTATTGCCCATTTCCTTACATAAAACTTACATTTATGGCTCGGCGGTAGGGTGTTAAGTCAAACATATCATTTATTTTAGGGTTGTGCTAAGATCATGGCGTTTTTCTTTTGACGGATGGATCGAGTTATCCAGGATTATGTTTAGTGCATGAGCTGAGATGTTTCCGGTTGAGTTTGGCTTTATCAGAAAAATGCGATCATAATTTAGAATAAACTAAACGTACAGTCGAACTAAGGGCCCATTCACACACGACACTTTTAGCAGCAGAATCGGGCATTTTCGCGTTCGTTTCACTTTTTGTAAGCAAAAGGCAGCCAACGAACGCGAAAACCCGCGATGCTGCTGCTAAAAGTATCGAGTGTGAACGAACGCTAAGAGATAAATACAGTACCTACTATAGTGCGCATCGGCAATTTTTGTATTTCCGAATTATTACGAATATGCAACCAATGTCCGGCCGTCCGCGTCGTCAGTCAGTTAAAGAAAAGAAAAGAAAATAGTTTTTATATGACACAGCACAAAAACTGACAAAAATGATGTTAAGACCAGAGAAGAAAAATAAAACATGAAAATAAAAATAAATCCTAAAAAATGGATTGTACCTACGTCGCAGCTGTATCAAAAAGTTTTTTTATTCGCGATTTGAATGAGTTTTTTTATTCGCGATGATGAATACAATAAAGGGGGTATTGACACACATACACATACATTTACTGTTACTGTTAGCCTGTATCATCCCACTGCTGGGCAAAGGCCTCCCCCCTTGATTTCCCTGATGTCCTATCATGAGCCAGTGATGACCAGTCCTTGCTTAATGTGTCTAGTTCTTCCTCCATAAATTTAAGCAACCAAAATTGAATCATTTGTGAACAGCTGTTTCTTTTTTCGCGATTTCGGCGTTGGTCCCATACTAAAAGTTGTTCATAATGTTGAATACAATCCCTTTCGGCTTTACCCTTTCCGGCTAACCTTGTGTATCTAAATCAACTACCTATTACCCAGAGTAGGTACAGGAGAAAAGGTCAAGCAATAAATTGTATAGACCCGATATTTGGTCTTATTTACGCATATTATATACCTACTCTTTTAGTTGTAACTTTGTAAGTTATGATCGGCTATCGACACTTATCAGCCTTTTTAGGGTTTTGCGTAAATCTGGATTGTAGAATCAATTTGGGTCAACATTGAACGGATTCTTCAGATATATAGGTAGGTACTGATCTTTAGGGACTGATATCCTTATAACTTGACACGGTTGGCGCAGTGGCTAAACTATAGGCTTTCTGCGTTACGTGCCGCGGGTTCGATCCCCGCACGTAACAAATAGGTATTTGTACGGTCTACAGATAGTTGTTCCGGGTCTGGTGTGTGTGCATATGGGATGTATGTTTGTAAACTATACCCAAACGACAAAGGAGAAATTCAAGGGTGGGCCAAGATAACAGAAAGAAAAAACAAATGTGTTCTGACGTATCGGCTTGCTCATTTTAAACTCCCGACAAAAAAAGGGCTGTTATAAGTTTGTTGTGTGTATCTGTCTGTAACATCGTAGCTCCAAATCGGATAGACCGATTTCAATGTAGTTTTTTTAATTGAAAACTAGTTTAAGCTAGTTTAGGGTATCATCTTAGCTATGTTTCATGAAAATCTGTTCAGCCGTTCAAAACTTTGAAGACCTTCGAAGTTTATAATATTGAGTTGCGTTAATTAAGTATTGTACTGAAAAATAAACATTGTTATACCTAAATACTTGTAATTGGGGTTAGTTAAGAACTTCCCGGAATATTCAAGAAATTGATCCACTACAATTTTATTATACTCAGATTCTAAAGATGGAATAAAAGTGTTCTCATCACGCTGAAATCCCTTCAACTTTCTCGTCACGCAAAAGCCAACTACAAGGATCATATTTTTTATTTATTTTGAACCCACAAAAACGTCAGCCACAATCTTTTGCACGATGCCACACTTAATGACCCAGTCTCCATTAAAGATGGAATACAGCGTGTTCTCATCACGCTGAAATTCCTTCAACTCTCTCGTTATACAAAAGCCAACTACATGAGAAACATATTTTTTATTTTGAACCCACAAAATCGTCAGCCACAATATTTTGCACGATGCCACACATAATGAATCAGTCTTCATTAAAGATGGAATACAGCGTGTTCTCATCACGTTGAAATCCCTTCAACTGTCTCGTTACACAAAAGCAAACTTCATTAGGTCAGCCGTTCGTGCACAGAAAACGAAGAGACACAGTTTGTGCCAGGGGTTGGGAAAATATAAATTGTCCTTATTCCGCGGTTTGGTGTTAGAAAATAACGGTTTTTTTTACCCGACTGTGCGACGCAAAAGGAGGTAATGTGTTTATCAGCCTATGTATGTATGTTTATTCCTTTGTGGCGTTCTAGATACCAAACGCGTGGGCCGATTTTGATGATTCTTACGTCAATCGATTTGTCTTAATCTTGCGAGTGTCACTAAAGATATGACAGTAATCAAAATTCAATATGGCGATAACCAGATGCCATAAAAAAGTAACATGCAGTCAGAGGCATCTAGGATGTAACGAACGCCGTAAAACATGCCTCCGACTGCATGTTATAAATGGGCCACTCAAATGCTACAATTTAAATTGGACGATATCGTACTTATCACAGAGGATAATTTTATAGGTAAATAGTGGCTTAGTCTTTGGCTTTATCTTGAATCTTAATTAATTGATATATCGATATTCTCGTCAGATTTGAGGGCCATTTTCGTATTTTAAAACAATACGAAATCAATTCCAACGAAGATCAATTCTACGATTTCTAAATTCAGTTTTAACTAGCTCATACGACTTAGTGTGCTCGAATTTTATTTTGATGTGGTGGCTCCCCTTCCTTTATAGGCATAATGCACTTTAACTCATGCCCCTTATGCAATAGCGTGATAATTTATAGCCTATATGTTGACCAGCCCTTAGACGGATGTTACTGCAAAATTGAAACGAAATCTGTGCAGTAACTTTTAAGTTTATCGTTCACAAATAAACCGACAAACAAACAAAAAATCTAAATAATGTAAGTTTCGGCTTCTATATCGTTTCTAGTAATACGTAGCACTTTTTTTTTTAAATATTTTACGGACCTATTTAGTCTCCTTACGATTTTATTATAAGTATAGATAGATATAGATACGCGGTTCCTTGACAGCAAACCCACAGAGAACGATCGAACACTCTATTTCATTACTTCGTCCACACAGAAAAACATTATCTAATAAAGTGGCCCCATTTATTGACTGGCTGGCCACAGAATGTAATTAAAAAAGTTTATGAACCTCTTTTTATGAAAATTTTAAGTAAAGTAAAGCGAGTTGTGACCTTTTGAATTAAGAACGGAATTTGCAGTTGCGAAAAAAATCGAGGGTAGTTTTTGGAATTGCTAATTTCATTGATGGAATATTAGATAAAAATAATTTGTGAATTTACAGAATTCTGGGAAAACAGCTTCATATCAATTTACGCCGTCGCTGTCGTGCGCACTGCCACAAAATCTATCTATTTTGTGACACTGCTCTATTAGATGGATTTTTTAGTTTTTTTTAAATTATTTATTTGCTTTCATGCACTTCATCCATTACAAAATATGCCCAGCTGGGCTCAATGGGCCGATGACATCGTAAAAATAGTTGGAATAACCTAACCTAACCGTCAAAAAACCCCGACTCCAACTAGAAAAAGAGCTGTAACTTTTGAACGGCTGAACAGATTTTCATGAAACATAGCTAAGATGATACCCGATAAAACTAGCTTTCAATTGAAAAACTGCATTGAAATCGATTTATCCGTTTTGGAGCTTCGATGCTACAGACGGATACACAGATCCTCAGATACACACTACAAATACAGTTTTTTTTTTTTCGCAATGCTTTTTTGTTACGTAAATTAAGTAACAATCAAACTATGCGAACACATAACAAAAGGTGGTTATTAAGTTTGGTGCCTGTTAGGTAAGCCAGTTTGCTATTTCAAATGAACTTTATTAATCACTAAACAAAATTCGGCTATTTCCTGAAATAACCGAAACAGTTCGGTTATTTCTTTTTTTCAGTGAACTTATAACACCCCTCTTTTATGTCAGGGGTTAAAATACGTTCTAACTACGTTAGAAACGGTAAGATCCAATATATAAAAAACCCAAATCTATTGGAATGACAGTTTTGAGTTAAACACCTATTTTACCGGCACGTGCGAGTCATGTGTGGCCACCATTTTGTTTTTGCCAAGCTATCTAATCTATCTGGACTGATGGCCCATTAGGCTGGTATTTGTGAGGATCGTAACTTACTGCTCTTATTTGGGTTTGAAGTATAATTTATTGTCTTCAATTCTATCCGTAAAGGAGGAAAGGTTAAGCAATAAATTGGGCACAGCTGCGTTACGGACATAAGCTTGGAATTAGGTAACAAAAGAGACGATTTGCGAACGCTCACGGCTATTTGTTAGCGTGGATGTTATTGTGAAGTATCGTTCCTATGTTTTGGGTGGGAACTAGAATGGATAGCGTTTTGTATGAGGGACCAACCCACTTGGAACCGTGCACCTAGAATCACGACGCTTTGAAAGTGCCTGCAAAGGCCCAGTTGAAATAAAAATCTTTGACTTTGACTTTGGACCTGGAAGTGGAATAAACACTGTAACTGTAACTATTTACTCGGGAGTCAAATACAACGTGTAATTTAATTAACGCAACACCTGGGACACACCAATTAGAATATCTTGTTAAAAACATAATGAAATGACCGAAACTTATGATTTTTAAACGTTAATTTTTTTTTTTTTTAATTTAACCTAACCATCAAAAACCGCCGACTCCAACTAGAAAAAGAGCTGTAACTTTTGAACGGCTGAACTGATTTTCATGAAACATAGTTACCTAAGCTACCTAGCTAAGATGATACCCGATTAAACTAGCTTTCAATTAAAAAAACTGGTAAAATCGGTCCATTCGTTTTGGAGCTACGATGCTACAGACAGATACACAGATCCACAGATACACACTACAAACTTATGACACCCCTTTTTTGTCAGGGATAAAAATACGTTTGAACCTAGCATTATATATTGATTATTGTCTTTTTTATATAATTGCTTTTTGTTGTTTTTTCTTGTATTCTTATTTTTTTTTGTGTATTGTGTCTCTTGCTGTCCCAATAAAAAGTTTATTATTATTTATTATTATTATAAATGCTTTAAAATTAGGTATAACCTAAACTAATGTAATATACGAGACGAACACCTACATATAAATCAGGTACTAGGTTACGAATTCAAACGCGCCTTAAGTGGTCATTAGGCAGGCCAATTACCCCACGTGGTACAGTTAAATGAGAGAGGCCTTTATGCCCGGATAGTTGGAAAGTTCTCAAGTGTTATTACAGTTTTGTACTAAAAAGAATTGGCTAGTTTAATTTTGGTAATTCAGTCAAAGGTAATTAGAATTTGGAACAGCTTCTTTTGTTCATTTGTGGGGATGAGACGTGTGTGTTGAATGATAATGAAGTTCGTGTAATTTCAAAGAAGAATTAGGTTAGCAATGAGGCCACAGCTATTCTCATCCCGATTATCAATTTGTCGATTTGTTACGCATAAATATTGTGGGTTAAAGTGTACACATGTGTGTGTCTGTTTACATTGGGTCAGTAAATAATGTCAGTTCGTCAGCAAGGCAGTGCTGACTTGGGCGGATTTACATTGGGTCAGTAACTGACGTCAGGCCATCAGCAAGTCAGTGCTGACTTGGTACTGCTATCGTGAAAATCATTTTAAAATTAGTTGGACCAAAGAGTTGCACTGACTGTCGACGAACTGACGCCATTTACTAAATCAATGCAAACTATCCTTACACTGCTATTGTCTAAATCGTTTTAAAGTCAGCTGGACTGACTAAGGTTGCATAATGCATATACCTACTATCAAAATCTGTCATTTTACTGTCGACGTATTAAAACGTTCATGACATAATGAGCTCAAGCGATAAATACTTTTCATTCACAGTTGATATCATCGTAAAATCAGCACAGTCCTCTGCTAAATAAGCTTCTGTAATGCTTGTATTTGTAGATAGGTCATCGTAACACGTGATTATAGTACATAGGAGGATGTGTTATGTTCTGGACATAAGCCCTCTGGCACTCACACCATTCCTACTAAATTATAAAGATTCGGATGGCAAATTCCGAAAGATGTTTTATGAAAAGAGTATCCATGGAGTTTCTTGCCGGTATCTTCTCCAGAACCAACCCATTTGGAACCATGCAACTAGAATCACGACGTTTTGAAAGTGCCTGCAAAAGCCCAGTAGAAATAAAAATCTTTGACTTTGATTTTGAAAGGGTAGGAATAGAGAATTTTTTTTTTTTTTTTTTGCGTAATTACTAGTTAGATGTCAAATGCAATGCTAGTCTGCTTGTGTCCGATGACCTTCTGCTATCTCTTTCATGCGGAAAGATAATTCTTTATAATCGTTCTGACCTCCATCTTACCGGTCCGTACTAAGCTCTCTCAGTGAATCTCAAACTAGTAGTGAAATACATAAAATGAGGATAATTACAGCACCCCAGTCTTGTCACTGTAAATGTCGTAAGTTCACAGCCTTCGGTACAGTTCCTAGATTGAGACAAGACAAATCGAATAAAAAGGAGGTCCCTTTTTTGTGCCGAGAAATTCGAAAAAGTAAGACAAGAAATGAAAGAGAAAATCCAACGATTAGATTTTATTTCTTCTTTGTTTGACATCTTGTTAGGAAGAGATATTGTATTAAAGATAATATTAATAGTGTAGACTAGCTGTGCCCGCGACTTCGTCTGCGTGGAATTTAACAAAATTATGTTTTCAAAATTAAATTTAAAAGTTAAAGTAGCCTGAGTTACTCCTTATAACATCAGCTATCTGCCAGTGAAGGTCCCGTCCAAATTGTTCTAGCCATTTCGGGGATTAACCGGAAGAAACAGACAGAGACAAAAATTAAAAAAAATCTTTTTTGGTTATCACTGCCGTATATATGTACTTTCATGCATTTAGTTAAAACTGTTATTTTGACATTACACACAGATATTTGTATAGAATTATTTGTATAGTAGATTATTTGTATAGATAATTATTGCACCTAATTTAAACTTTGTTCATCACTACATACACTTTAAAATTCGTTGTAACGAGGTAGCTCTAAAAAGTACTTTAATAGCTACTCGTACTAAAATTGCTTTAGTGGTTAAAATTGTAAGTACGAGTTAGTCCAAGTTTATGTGGCAATGAACAAGTGCTCCATCAAAGAACTGGACTTATTTTTTGCGTCTCATGCCAAGGAAAAAAGACCTTTATCATAATTATCGTCATGTCAGCCCACAAGGTAAAATATTAGGTCGTTAGAAAGATTTGCTACAACCACGGTTGGTAAAGATTGGTGATCACAACGTGTTGTCATAATTAGCACAGGAGGAATACGACACATTTTTTTTTTGTTATGCTTATGCTGCTCCGGTGACCCTTAAGTAAGTGTAGACCAATAAATAAATATCGGAAACCAGAAACCCATCATGATTGGCTTTTTCCAAATAAATAAGATTTACAGGGTTAAAATATTTTGAAAAAAAAATGTGCAAACAGGAATCAAAACTATGAAAAAAAAATGCTTTTGAGTCCGCTTTGCATGCGTTAATACGTAATACAATATTAGAAATATGTTAGGTTCAGCTTATGGTCTAAATAGAAACCATTATATATTATATACTACTGGTTAGTTCAATACAAATTGAAGACCATCATACGACATACATGCAAACAGAGCACTTTACAAGCTTGCACAAGCAAACATTTTTAAAACCATACTCAAACTTTACGTACTACCATATTTCAATATGGCCGCCGACCAAAATGGAGCCGGCGCGTGGTTCTGCATTTAGCAGGCCTTCCTAATGCACTAACGACATTCGTTTGTTAGTTTCAGAACACTTCCAGAAATTGTGTTTTGAATGCATTTGTGAGTTGGTTTATACTTTGATCTATATGGAAGAGGTCTTGGGTGTAAATTGTTAGTTTACGAAGTACAAGTTTGAGAAAAGAAAATATTAAGGGCGTGTTCACACTAAGCTCACAGTCATCGGCGGACTATCTTCCGGCTGACTCTAATCAGCAAAACATACAGCTCACAGTCAGCATCCTGAGCCGCTAATCAGTGGCTCGGCGAGAGGCTGAATGTAGTTAAGCAAACTAACGTTAGCGCGCGTATCGGCGAGCGTTTTAGCCGCAAACTGCGTACTGTACGCATAGTTGGAATGCTCTATTCTAAATAGTATTAGATGCTAACTATGATGGCTTATATTGAGCCGCAAACTGTTAGTGTAATGAGAATATAATCCGCTATAAACTCCTTTGCTTTAGATATGAAAAATTGTCATCAGCCTCACCTTTTATCAATTATATTAATGGCCTCTTCGCATACCCTTTTGCTGTCTATTAATACAAGCATAGAAATAGAAGGGCTGGCCCTCAGCGAGAATCTTTCTGATCTATCATGACTCCCATCCACTCCACAACTTAGGCAAACCAGGCTTCCTCAGAATGTGTAAAGAATTCCGTTAAAATAGCTCGTCCATTTGGCAAAATACATACAAGATTCCATTATATTGTTAGTAAGTACTTACGTATCCTCATCCCCATATTCCCTTGCGAGGTAAACAGACACAACATCGAGTGTCAATTTGATGAATGTATCACAGGAAGTATTTACTTTGCGCCAATGTGCATGTGACACGGTCTTCTCTAATGGTTGATACATATTTGGTATAAATTATACGAAGAGTTGCCACAGATAACAATTATTCTAACATTTAATGTTGGCGTTGCAAACAATAATATTATGTATAAAATACCCAACAGACAGATCGATGCAATTGAGATTCGAGAATTTGACTGTAATTTTTTTATTTGCAAAAATGAAGCTTTTCCGTATATTTATTAAAACTATAAAAAAAATCTTAATAGACACAGATGGTGCTACTGAATTGTGACGTTATAAACTTGTAATGTCATAGAAAATTGTGATAGTTTCAAACAAATTCCATTTTGCGGGAAAACGATGGATAATTTCTAATGTAGAAATTTCTAAAGCTCCGGCCATTTATTCACTGATTTTAGTTATTTTGTCAAACTATGGTGTTCTTTATCTGCTTACTATAAGGGAATATACAATATTTGTCAATTAATAATGGTAGTCAACTACCCTATTCAAGGCTTTTATTATTATTTATTTAGTTATTTATTATATAGATACTTTATTATACACCTGAATATAACAATTTTGTAAGTAAGGAGATTACAATATTAAAGTACAATGGGCGCCTTATCGCATAAAGCGATTTCTTCCGGGCAACCATTGGATGGAATAAAGTGACAAACAAGTTATGGGGCAGACTGTGGTGCACATAAATATGATGTTGATATAAATAATTATACTTTAAAATTAAAAAAGAATTAAATATAAGTGACGTAATATAGCACAAATACATTATAAATACATATATCACAGAGAGAAAGAGAGCATTGCAAAGAAATAAAATAAAATAAATAAATAATAATAATCAATAAATTTACCTCATCAACCATTTTATTTTACTCTTGGTATCCATTTTGCTTGAAGGAACTATTGCGAACAGTAACAAGATCACGACCACGTTCTTCATTCTCGGTACTACGGCGATAATAAAGCTAATTTGCTGACTGACTATTTACATTTTCGTTCATTACCGTCGACTTCAACAAGACTTTATATTGTCACTGAGACTGCAAAAGAATACAGATTACATTTCCAGCGAAATGGGTCGTGAGACTCAAACCAGGAACGAATGTATTGTACTAGTATGGCATTAACATTTGTGCTTTTGCTCTCAAATTCTGTTCTGTTGTTAATTATGTGAGGATTTTAATGGAAATTGTAAAGAATGTACTCCCATTTATAATTCAAATACCTACGTTTTCCAGCATTGTGAGTAGCCGAAATATAAATATTTGCTGGTTTTCGGGGCTTATTTCATTGACTTCAATTGATAATAAGTAAAATTGTTTCCATGAGCTCCAAAGATTTTAATGTACTGATTGCATAAAAGTTTGAACGTAAGAAGAAGAGAAGTGATTTTTTTTTCTTCTTCAAATGTTGGTTTTCTTAGGAATTTATGTATGAACATTTTATTTCCAAAAATGTTTCAGAATACAAAAATGAGAAATTCGATTCGTGTATAACCAAAAACCGGTTCAATTATGAATAATACGAGTAAAAGAGCTCATTGTTGCAAATGAATTTACAACCAATTTTTTTTCTGGCTGATCTGAATAAGAAAGCAATTCTAAAACTTTTTTCTTTTACCAATAAACTCAAGTATTTCAATACTTAAATCTACCAAATTCACGAAAACCAATTAAACATTCTAAACTACAAGAAATTCAACAAACAAGCAATATATTTTGGTAGCTAGTTCATTAAAAAATTCCACTGTACTGTACGAATCTAGAGCGGACTTAAAAATCTTGGACGTTAGAGTAGCGTGGGGGCTTCCTGATAGCAGTCGTGACTTGGAACTGGGATCTGGGGAGCGTTTGAACACAGATAAGTAATAGGTCCACTCTCTGGAGAACATTTGAACGCGGTCGAGTTTGATAGTGGTCGGAAATGAGCGATTGTTTTGTGTTGTGGTTTAGTTATTTTAGGAAAATTTGTTTCGGATACCGGTGAGGCGGTGACTAAGGTTGGATGTTTAGATGGATTAGTTACTAAATTACACCTCTTTATATACATGTGCAATAATATTATAACATGTAGATGTTGTTATGAAAACATGACTTAGTATGTAAAGTAAGGATAACATTGAAACCGTTTATTAAAAGAAAGAAAAAGAAAATTTTATTCTACAAAGGACAGCAGAACTATTGTCACAATAATATTCAATATTCAATTCAAGTTATTTCAAGAAAAATATAAATTGTGTTTAAAAACAAACTATAAAACATAATAATAAACACATAATACAATAATAAACGTACATTTACGTAGATAACACACGTATGTTAAAAGTTTTACCTTGTCTACAAAGTTTACAATTCAGACAAGTTACTGGCTCAAGTTCACTGGTTAGAAAAGATACGTCTAAACGGTCCTTTGAAGATTGCGAAATAGATACTTTGATATCGCATGAAGTGTTTTCAAATGGATTCTTATGCTATCAAGACGAGTCTGTTAAGTTTAAGAAGTGGAAAAAGTCAGTCTGAGATAGTCCAGTCACATTTCGAAGACCAAAAGTATGTTAGAATTCATTTGTTAGACTATAAAACTTGAAGCTTTTAGAAGATAAGCTTAAGTTATGAGTGTATTGCATCAATAAAGGACTTAGTACAAATATCACACTGGAATAAATGGTATGGGGTGTTAAAAGTCTGATCATAGCTTTAAATTACTTTAGTTTCTGATCATGGTATAGTATAATTGATGTAACTACCTACATAAAATATACGTTGCCACATAGGTCATTTAATATTAATAATGTATTTGTTTCGTGTGGGGGTGGAACCCGCAACCCTTAGCGTAAATAGGCCATCGCTTAGGCACTGCGCAGTTTTTGTGAATCTCCCTTATCTCTTTTCTCACAAATACACAAATTAAGTTAAAAACCTTAATAAAAGGCTCAAAACATCACTGTTTTTTTAAAATGAATCGTTGCCCTCCCCTTCATTTCTTGGGTACAGTTTTAAAACATACATCTCACATGCACACGGTATCCCCTTGGTTCGCATAATATCTGAAGTCCTAACATCCAAAGGCATAACATATTCGGCATAAAGTCTTTTCGCATAATGATTATTGGCATGCTTGTTTGTGCACATAATGGTTTCATCGAAGCAAAACATTGTTACAGTAGGACAAGGTGCGACTGGGGTATTTATACACAAATGCGAACACTGTCATTATGCCTAATCAGGTTATTCGGATAGACTTTATGCGAAATAGCGAGTATGACAAGTATAGTCGGCCACTAGAAAATATGACTTATAATTGTATGCGAGCCAATATGGAAGCGATGCAGACACATTAAAACCAGCAACAAATATTTGCAGCTCATACTAATATTTGTTCCGTGAGGGAATACAACCCGCGACATATCACAGAAAGCCACTGCGCAAATCGTTCAACTACTCCAGACCTTTACCACAGCTATGTAGATTATGTAACACCACGTTACATTTTACGACCACAGTTCATAAGTACTCAAACTTCGTAAGCCCCTCTTATAGCGCCAAAGCCAGCCTTCATTTATTCACGACTAGCTCTTACCCGTAGCTTCACCTGTGAAATTAGATACTGCCCCATGGGTATATAACCGTCACCTATATTTACCCAGAGGAGTTCCCGGAAAGACAAGGGGTAATATCAGACACTCGACTCCCTGATGGCAATGTGTGTAGGTACTATGTTGAACACCGAGTTTAGGTACAGTCAGCAATAGAAATGGGTGAATATTTTCAAATGTAGTTTAAAGATTTCGATGTCTGTTTAATCTAGATTTGTCACATTTTCGATTTTAACAATATAATTCCATCTATCTCTTTTCCCTGCGGTTGTCAAAAAATCGATGTAGCTGCACCATCGTCAACTTTAATTCGAGAAACTACTCGCGCTCTTTCAAATAAATACAAAACTAGATCTCAATTTGGAATGAAACTCATTTTTATTAAAGCGACACTTTTACCTACATCACGTTCTGAATTTTAATGTGGTAGGCCTCGGTCACACCGTTGTTCGAATATTGAGTTTGGCAAATATTTCCCTTGTAGACAAACATGTTTTCGTTTGATCGTGGGCTCGGAAAATAGATTTAGTATGCTGATAGTAATCATTTTGTGGGAGAGATTGATTTAGAGTGGTACTTGTGTGAGTAATGTGTCTTTTTGTTAGTTTTCTTGAGATAAGTAGTCCATGTCTTGTTTAGGAACTTTTCAAATATTTATATTTCGAATTAGAATCAGAATCAGAACGTTTATTGCTTCATGTGGCATTCTTTACTAATGTAGACAAAGCGAACATTGTCGAGATCTCTTCTTATGCTTTTTGATGCATATGCTACAAGTTTACCTTAGGGGAATATAATTTAAGAAACTTTATCGGTATACTTCGAGAATGTGAACAAAATGTTAAGGCGTTAAGATACCAAGAGAGAAACGAAGATATGAAAGAGCAGACATAAAGTTCTATAAACATCAGTGGAGAGGAAACTGACTTAAACGTGATGACGACGCATGTAGCAGTCCCAGTTGGTCGGAATGAATTGTTCACAGATGATAAAAAAGCAATGAAGATGATGATGATGAAAAAACTAGATGAATCGCACAAAAAATCTTAAAGACAAGTAGAAATAGGACACGAAAATACTATAAAAAGAATTAGCATAGTCGATCAAAACGGTTGTTGGCACACGGAAACAATAGATTTTATATTGTGTCTACTTTGCATCACCTGATAGGTTAAAGAATAGAAAAGAGAAAGAGGATGACAAAGAACTATCTCCTGACTTTAAAATAAACTTTTTCCCTCAATCAACTCTAACAACGCCCAAAGGAAAAAAAAGTAACGAACACTTAGATTGTCTCCAATCCAAAACCCCCTAGACACTACACCAAAAAATCAAGTAATACAGAAACATCCATATTCGTTCAAAAAATTTCATCTCCTTACAAAAAGGCATGCAGATTTCTGAATCTAAAAAGTCAACCGCAATTTCCATGGGACTTATAAAAATATGAATAGTATTAAACGTGGGCGCAAGAAGCCTTTCATGCAACAAATTTTACCTCATTCCCTCGGCGAATGAATGAGAAGTGAGTAGGCTGCTTTTTAATATGGCTGTATTGCTTGACTGTTGGTGTTAACACCATGAAGAGCTTGAACTTCATTTATATTAACATTCTGCTATTGAAGCGGTAATTAATTGAGGTTGCGAATGTAATTAATACCATGTCCAGTTAATTGGATTGAAGGACCAGGTTTAACTGTATGACAATCGATGTAGACGTCTGTTATAGTTTCCAATATTCGCGAAATCCTAATTATATCCAGGAGAATGATAGGAGCATCCATATCTCAAGGGCTGTTTGTACTGCGAGGACTGGTTTTTAAGTGATGGGAATTTTAAAGGTCTGACGAGGAATTCGGTTTTAAATCGATGGTTAATTTTTATATTGGAAAACGTATGAGTAAATAAAGTTTTTAGATGAAGACGTCAATCAATCAATCATCTCAGCCTATCACAATACACTGCTGGACATAGGCTTCTTCTAATTTGCACCATAACACCCTGTTCTCCACCTTCAACATCTAGTCTGACCCAGCTACCCTCCTCAAGTCGGAGGTCCACCTGGCTGAGGGGCGTCTCACACTGCGTTTGCCGATTCGCGGTCTCCACTCAAAGACTCGTTTGCTCCAACAGCTATTGGTCCTTCGACAGACATGGCCAGGTTACTGCCACTGCCACTGCTGAAGAAGATGTAGTTTGACCTAATGAACACATAAACACTTCTCCAAAAGACTTATTTGGGACGTATTATAGTAACTACATTTTCTTTATCACCGATTCAGTGACAGTAAAACAGTGCTACAAAATGTTCAATCGCCCGCAACGTAACGGTTGTGTACATTTTACAGCCAAACAGCTAAGACGTTTCTTGAGAGATCGGAACGACATAAACGCCACCTGCCCGACGATTTGTTACAATAAACTTGACAGCGCTTAGAGCTATTGTTCACTGGGCTTTAGTGTTTTTATTACACCTACTAAGCTCTTTCGTTCCATTTCACACATGGTGCTTGTGAAGGGCGTTAAGTTTATGATTTCTTTTGTGGAATATGGAGATATCGTTTAAATTATTCAATCGAGAATTTTAATAATGAATGTTCGACTCCAGAATTTTGTATGGGCATCATCATCGTTATCACCGTATCAGCTAGTAGGCGTCCCCTTCTGTGCCTTGGTCTCGTCATGAGCTACAAAATAGAGTTGTGTCATAAATCCCCTATAGTGCAATATTCAGAACTTATAGACGGATTCGAAATCAAAACAAATTATTCCCTTTACTCATTTAACGTTTAAACATCTAGTAACCTATAGTTTCCCGTAGTTTCGCGACAGTTTCGTACTCATAATTCGGTTTTAGCCAAGCTAAAGGTGAACAATTAAAGGCCCCGACTTCAGAAGCTGTTAAGTTTTTTTATGAAAATAATTTTATTCTTTTTATATTTTCAAGTCGAATTTTACATTTTTATAATTTATTTACGTGTCGGTTTTTTGTCGAACAATTAGACAAGCCCAAGACGATATCAAAATGCTTGATGCAAATGTTTTGCTGTTATCCGTTCAGAAGTTTCCTTCCTCCTCGTACTGCCTGATCAGTGATCTTAACCAATTTTTATGGGACCGCCTCGGAATTTACCTCAGTAGAATACAGTTTAAACCATCCAAATCGTGTCCGTTAAAAAGCCATGCAATTCCTCGCAGTACCTATCTAAAGAAAAAGATCGACAAAATACTTCAGAATATTACAATTATTCTTCGAACTCCAAACTTTAATGAAGGAAGTAAAATTGAGTGTTGCCTCATACCGTAGAACTTCAAACTTTTTAACAAAATGTTCTTTGTTTTCTGTCAGTTTAAATGGCATCCCTGTGAAGGACATTTTGGGAAGTTCATTTATTACTTTCTGTTTTAATCTACAAATTAACAATTCAGACGAAGATGGAACAGAACGAGCAAAGTGAAATGAATTTTGTGTTTTTTTTTTTAAGAACTATCTTTTATAAGGCTTTCATTAGATTCTGGCCATTACACAAAACCATGTTCAAATGCAAAGTTTCACGTTTCAGTTAATAGGTTTCTTCCTGGTCATCATCAGCTTATTTTTTTTTTTTTTTTATAATCTTCATGGTGCTGTCAAGTAAGTATTTGTTGTTGTTTCTTTCTTTTTTCTTTCTTCCTTTCTTTCGTTCCTTCAACGTGCGGAAAAGATCATCGTCACTTGTTTCAATCTTGTAGTGTGTATCTGTGTATACACACTACAAACTTATAACACCCCTCTTTTTTGTCGGGGATTATGCAACAAACGTATATATTTGTGCGTAACTGGCATGCTATATGTGGCTGGCTTCACACACACTTATACTCCGTTTACAATAGCATTAGACAGAAGTTAAAAAAGGTTCTTTTTAATGTACACTTTGTAATAAAAGTACATTAAACTTGTTACAGTTAGGTACGATTAACGCCAAATGTATTAATATCTATTTATATACCAGGTGTCACACTTCATTGTAATCATTTGAACTATTTATCTTATGAAATTAAGTGGCTTTTATTTAGATATATTATTTCATTCCAACTTAAAATAAAAGTGTCAATGGTAAAAACCTAAAAGAAGCAGGAGTGAACAATATCGAGAACGTTTTTCGTTTCACTATAATTCTACCAAATCTAAAATGTCACCTAATCCCTCCATAAGCTGTGACAGCCGGGTTTTTATAATTTTACTGGTTTATGTCATCTGTGAAATTGACGTAAATGTTGTGATTTTGTTGAATTTTCATGATTTAGTTGTTATTTGTTACTGTTTTTCTTTTGTTATCGTTATTTGGTTGTTTTATACAAAACGTTACGTTTTGTTGCGTTATGGGTGATCCCGTTAGTAGTCTCAGATTTATCCAATAACTTAACATTGAAATAAAATGTTTTGCACTACTGCTTCTACGAGCCTCTTTTTTCTAATGCTATAGTAAATAGAGTATAGGTATTTATGGCTTAGTTTGATTTGCCTCAGTTTGTGTCCGCGTACTAGGCTTCTATGCCTTATTATTCTAAGTACGACACAAATTATGACTTGTAAAACCCTAATTCAGTTTTGCCATTTCTCTTTTAACACAGACATTAAGTCGTAACCCTATAATACTTAGTGAAACACGTTCAATTTACGTTGGAACCACAGAAAGATGTTCCCTCAGATAAACTCGGGAGAATTCAATTTTGTCGGGTAAACAGTTTAAAAGCGTACCGAGTAACGAGTATCGAATGGTAATGGAATGAATTGGACCTAATGTTCACAGCAGTGCTGTTTGGAAGTAAAAGGGCGTAAGTCTGTTTGATATTTTTTGTAGAATATTTGCTGACATCGCTTTTGATCGATCAGCAATATCGCAAACAATGTCAATGCCAAAACTCTGTTTGGATATGTCATAAGCTAATCAAATTGTGGAAAGTTGATAACGTATTATAATCAAATCCTGCTATTATGCTGAGCTGCGGCCTTTTGGGACAATAACTCATTTGATTTTATATTATGTTTTCTTTGTCTTTGCTTTTTTTTTTGTTGTGCCAATAAACTCTTTTTCTTGCTATCTTTCTAATGTGAAAAATTGTAACTCGGAAATAAAATATTTATTTATTTCATGCGAAACTAAAGCAATGACTACATTAATACGAACCAATTTTTAAAAACAATAACTTTAGTGACGACAAAGTAATCATAAAAAGAAAATTATTCCTTAAAAACATACCTATTCTCATTTTTATTGAATTAAAATAAATTATAATAATATCCTAAATAATGTACGCTACATTTAGAATTACGACGTACCGTATATTATTATCTCCACGACATTTTGTTACGCTAAGCGATAAAATTAAACGTAAAAAAAGCCAAATTTTGGAGTTACACCCTTACGTTTTAGCAGAACGCAGTGGCAAATGGAATGTGTTAGGCGGAGCGTTCACTCAAATACGCAAACGATCTGTAACGAGTGCTTATGAGTCGTAAATGATCGCATATGATCGCACGTATCCGTTGCCAACGAGATAATAGCATAATGACGAATAGACGGCCGGTATGATGTCATGACTGCTGCTCGTTTGTGGTGCAAGTTATGCAAGAGTACTTTAGATATTTTTAACCTCCGACAAAAAAGAGGGGTGTTTTATGTTTGTAGTATGTATCTGTGTGATGTTGGTCTATGTATCGGTGTTTCTGTGCATCTCTGTATCTGTCTGTGGCATCGTAGCTCCAAAACGGATGGACCGGTTTCAATGCAGATTTTTTAAATTGAAAGTTATTTTAATAGGGTATCATCTTAGCTATGTTTCATGAAAATCTATTCAGCCGTTCAAAAGTTACAGCTCTTTTTCTTATTGGAGTCGGGGGTATTTGACGGTTAGGTTCATAAAGTTATTATTAGTGGTAATAGAGGAACACAGTGTGCGAGTGAGAAACCGATCTTTACGAAAATCCTACGTGCGAGAAAGAGACACAATTAAATGTTCGTAGGACCGATTTGAAACAAATAATGAACTATTAGGTACCTGTCAAAATAAGATCTCGTATTATTTTATGATTTTCTTCACAATCGTTCTGTATTTTATTGGATAAATATCAATAATCGAAAAGGTTTCGTGTCCTGTGTTAGACTGCAGTGTAACTTACAGCAATAATGCAAATAAAGAGACCTTTTACAGGTAAATACCGTACAGTGCAATATTACTTTCAGAGTGCATATTTCCATAGAAAATATTCCTAAAATTATTTAGTAATACGTTTATAACATGCAGTAAGCCCTCTATTTTCTAAATAATATATTATTTTAAATAATTATGTGTAAGATAAAAAAATATTGTGTTCGTGAAAATGTGAAAATTAAACCGTTTGGCATAGGTTGTGTGTACAAAATCTATCGATATCTCGATATTTCCAAATTAATTTTTCGTACTACCTAGCTTCGTCCATTGCATAACTTGAGAGTTATTGTTAATCCTTGCTTATTTGTATATTGAAAGGTTGATTTAGTCCGGCCCCGCACATTGTCAGAAAATCATAGTCGGAATATTTCTGACGCACCGGAGGGCACTCGACACTATTCACACCATGTTTGTACTATTACAACATTTTAATAGTACGTACATAGCCCATACCCGCATTTTGTACTAGCCCCACAAATGACAGAATTTTCCGAATCGTACGTTCGCTTCTACAAGAAGCAAACTTACGATTCCGAAGATTCTGATTCTGTCGCACATTAAAATGCATAAAATAGCGCTATTTCCAGACAAAGAGTAGCCTGGTGAAAAAAATAACTTCATTATATTGACTGGCTAACTTCATAACTTCCAGGTTTCCGGACCACATTTCTCGGCCTGTGTCAGTGTACAAATACAGGGACCTATCACCAGAACCTTCAACATCAAAACCGAAACGTCTGACGTCAAGAAATAATGAATATTATGATAATGAATGATTACATAATGTTTACAATAAATTTTCTTTTTACTTACCTATTCGTCACTTTCGTGACGTTAATAATTTTGCCATCCTAATATAAACCTCTATTACGTAACTTTTAATATTTTAAAATGACAGATTAAATATGTCAAATATGGTATTTTAGTATAAAGAACATTTGAAAGATTTAATTGGTAATTTTAAAAGATTATAAGTTAGGTACATAATTTAGCCTAGCAGATTCTAAATGATATTCCACTCCTTATTAGTATAGCCGATTTTGATATCGATATTGCAGGGATATTGTCAATTCGGTGATATTATAATTTCACAATAACACGGCCATATCGATAATGCGGAGACGTCAAAGTCACATCCCTAAACTTCACACACATGTCAAATGCGCTAACATACGTATTTCTTTTTTGGTCTCGCGATAATGAAGACAGTGTTCCTCTATTACCACTAGTAATAATAACTTTATGGTTAGGTTATACTATGTTTGAAGTCGAATTTAGAAGCATATAAGCATAAGTTTCTACTTTGATATCCCTTCACCTAGACAAATGAGAGTGGAATGAAATATTATTCAAAAATAAAATGCATGAGAATCGGTGATTTTTTGTGTGCGGGCTTCAAAGGGTGATTACCAAATAAATGGCTCAATTTACTGTCGTAATGGCGTCACCATCCTGTATAGCTGCGACTGTGGTAGGTACATGACTAAGTGAATGCCGGGCAATTACCTTGTCTCAATATTGCCAACATAGAGCGCGGGCAAAGCATCTAGGTACACTTATAAAAACATCTTAGGTATAATGTGAATTCATCAACATTAAGCTGGTAAAAATGTTCATTTATATCAACTTTTAAAAAATACCTTGTACGGGCAAGCCGTACATTTTGTAACATCAGCAATATTTACAACTCGTGTAACCTACATTTTATTATTTATAATTTTGATGACTGTGCGCTCTATGACTAGGCGCCGCAGTAATTGTAAATCATTTTAACATTAAAACATTTAAGTCTAATAAACTCACTCAATCAGGAAGGTTGTTTTATTAACAGCGGCAGCAGCCGCTACAACATTAACTTAAATTAATTAATAAATTAATCCGCACCTATCATGGCATAACAACAAACACTCGGATGTTTTAACAGCAAGAGTTAAAACTCCGAGTTAACATTTACATATTATCATTTCGCTATTGGGCTTTACAACCCTACCTACCTCTTTCTTTATAAGAAATTTCAAAGAGCATAATAATACATCATATACCTACATAGTTTCTCCATTTGAAGAATATTACGTACAAAGTCAGGAAGTACTTGCATAAGAAGTTGAAAGCCCCGACGGAGTAAGACCTAACAATAACGAAGATATTTTAGCACATTAAAATATGATTAAAAGGAATTGGAGCAGCGAGGGTTTAGTGGAATAATACTGCGTCATTTTTAACTGACTTAAAAAAGAAGGAGGTTCTCAATTCGACTGTAAGGTGTTTTTTTGTATGTTTTTTCAGCGATATCTTTGTCAATTGTGATGATGATCTTTTTGTTTGAAAGAATATTCTCTCGAGGTGGTCCCATTAAAATTTGGTGAAGATTTGATATAGACCTTCGGAGATAGACAATGGAACTTTTCAATGGATAACACCAATTCACTTGCGATTTTGTACTCGGTTAATGGAAAAGGGTCGCCCCCTGTTACATAAAACCTAACTAGACTACCCAAACTGAAGATAAAAACAAATCCCCCTGCAAGTTTCGCCTTCGCATCGGCAAACGCAAAAGCGAATCGAAATCTAAACTAAATAAGGTTTTACTCTAGTACTATTAACTCAGTTTCTCTCCCATAAATAACCAAAATTATAATATCAAATTAATTAGAATTATAAACCCGTCGGCCATCAAGCGTACTAATCCTTTACGGAAACGGAAACCTAAGTCTACACCAAAAGCTGCGAATAATTTGATTATGATATCCCATCATGTGTAACGTTTTGCAACAGAGTTCACATTTAATATCCTTAGAACAACCTTAGAATCTGATATGCCTGGAAGCAGTGCTAAAATTAGCGCCTAATAACGAATAATATAACTAATTCACGGTAGTATTAAGTCGTTTTGGATACATTAACAAATGATTTTAGTAATAAAAAAATCTGTAAAAGAAAAAGAAGGTTGTGTGTGCATGTGACATGTATGTTTGTAAACTGTACCCTCGATACAGGAGAAATCCTAGTGAGGGGCAATGTTTTAAAAAAAAAAAAAAAAAAGAAAAAAAAATCGTAATAAATTTTTTTTTGCCTCTCATACAGTCTCAACTACTGATTTTGTTTTCGCGTTTTCTGGTTTTGATCCCAGTGTAAAAGTTGTTCGTAATGATGAGTAGAACATCCTCCTTCAATGTTTCCCTCGTTCAACTAGTCACCCTGTATATAATATAATATTATGTTAACTTTTTTGTCCATTGCTTGCTTTGCCTTCGTCCGTGTGTCACTGCAGGGGTACCAACTGTGATTCAATCAGCGTTGGGTTTTCGCGCCCAGCAAATGCTGAGCTGGCTGCCCTTTCCACATGGGCACTTGACAACATTTTTTTTGTTTTTTTTTTGTTTTCTTACGTGTTTTTTTTTTGTATAAAATTTTATGTTACCATTTATTTTCTTTCTTGTATTGTCACTGTGTCCGTGCTGAATAAATGTATTATTTATCTTATATGTGTTTCGAGTTTTACGTAGAATTGTCATAAATATCGATGTATGAATTTGAATTTTTCTCGAAATTCATTATTTTTAAGTTATGCTATTTCATTTTCTGCGTTAGATGGGGGTCAATGTACTTTATTGCCAATCTTTCTAGCGGGTTCTATAGAGCAATGGGGCAGTTAGGGTATAGTTGATGTAGATGTTTCACTAAAATACAGAGATCATGGCAGCGGTTTCGCGTAAAGTGGAAATTAATTCGCGTCGTTACGAGCGGTATCTTCAAGAGTGCAAGGGTCTGCGGTCATTAACCCGATTGCCCAGCGTGAGATATGATCCATACCTTGACTACGGCCATAGGGATTTTTCGTTCAGTGCATTTCAACGATGATTTGATTTATTTTTTCAAATATAGATATGAGGTGCTCAAACTCCTCATATTATCTATATTTGAAAAAGGAAATCATGATTACCTTTAGCTTAAAATTGGATTAATGCCAAATGAATAATTGTGATTGCCTCGAAGCCTTTCACATTGGAATTTTTTAATAAGTTTGATAAAGTTTTCAATAAATCTAAAGCTATAGCTAAAGGCACCCGTGTTTTTTGGTTTAATTTTGTTATTTGAATTTATTGAATAAATTATTTCATTTGATTTATTTATTTGAATCATAATCATCTCATCAGATAACAAGAGATCATCAGGC
This sequence comes from Allophyes oxyacanthae, assembly GCA_932294325.1. Lineage (NCBI taxonomy): Eukaryota > Metazoa > Arthropoda > Insecta > Lepidoptera > Noctuidae > Allophyes > Allophyes oxyacanthae. The sequence goes on along the minus strand of OW028633.1, from coordinate 5,487,926 downwards.
AACATGGCGTAATAAACAAATACTAGTGGTCACCCAGTAGTTGGAATTTGAGCTAATATTATATATAAATTTTAGCTTTCTGCACTCCTTCTCCATATAAACTTTAACTATTCCAAATCTCACACTCCTCCGTACGCGCAAAATGCTTACAAAGGCGTTCAAATTTTTCTCTTCACGTATGAATACATAAATTCTTAAGTATTTTAGGTTGTATACGAATCTAACTAAACATAGTTGAATATAAGTATTTATAAAAAAAATAAGAAGCACTTGATTATTATTCTCAAAATAAAACCTAACAACATAATTTTAATACTTGTACGGCCTTTCGAGGCAGAAGCGTTCACCCCGATGTTGTCGCATTAACATTGCATTAAAGTTTGTTCCCAAATCTTGGAGAAGAAATTATGCAGCCCACTGAAATATTCATAAAATGGCTTCGTAACAGAACTTGGGACAGGGTTGGTTACAAGTCATTATGCGCTGATTATATTACAAATTTGATGGACTCTGGTTTGGAAAAGTTGGTCGTGTAGGCCTATCTCTCTCATGACCAGGTGCACCGCCTGCTTGTAGGACAGATTGGGGTAAATTCGATGCGAAAGACAAATAGTTAGATGATGCAGCAGAACTTGGGGGAGGCCTATGTCCAAGATGGAGTCTGTTTTGGAATCAGCTCCTGTTATTAAATTACACGTTTATTATCGTATGTCAATCAAATATCAATCAACAATAAGAATGTTCGATCCCCGCACGGAACAACTATTTGTATGATCTACAAATAGTTGTTTCGGGTGTGTTTGTGGGTGCATGTGACGTGTATGTTTGTAAACTGTACCCTCGATACAGGAGAAATCCGAGTGAGGGGCAATGTTTTAAAAAAAAAAAAAAAAGAAAGAATGAGATTTGAATCAAGATGCGAGATGTTTGTATAAAGAATGGCTCCCCTGAAGAGGATTATGTCCAGACTATTGCACATAATTCTGTTCACTAGCCTACTACCTGCAATAGGCTGAGTTGATAAACACCTAGGGAAAGAAAAATAGAAAAAGAATCCAAAGCTGAAACGAAAAAAAATCAAGACAAAGAAAATGTTTTTTTTTCTGGTTTTATTTTGCACTGTTGCCATCATAAGGTAAATGACTTTTCTGCCTATGCATCTGTCCTCTTATTGTTATGTCTATCATTGTAATATGTCTTGTTTTGTCAGTGGCGAATTAATGTTTTTCTTTCTATAAAAGCAAACGGCAGTTTGAAAAAAAAATCTAGCCTTTAAAACAATATTTTTTCAACCGATGAGTGTTGATTCAATACGAGAGCAGAGCGTGATTTCCGCACTAGGACAAACAGATGTCCTACACGTACACCATGTTTGTTCCAAGTCTAGATGTTTGTACTCATGATTTGTGTGTGTGTTCCACGGCACACGGAATTCTAGTGTTGGGCGTTGTATGTGAGATGTTTATTTATTTACCTACGTCATAAATGTTGCTTGAGTGTTTATGTTCCAAGTATTTCGTGCGCTGAGGTACGTTTTCATTGCCAATAACATTTTTAATGCCGCTGTCATGAACATCGTCTAAAATCTCTTATAATATTTTAATGTGCAGAAAACTTCTTACTTACGTCTTTTGTTTTATATCTAAGTAAACTTTGCTTGGGGTATTGTTGCCATTGTATGTCTTGCCATTGCTAAGACATCTCTGTATAGAATATTACTGTTGAAGCTTTTAGAAAATATTGGCAGTAAGTTGATAGAATTTTATTGAAGATAAATAATAATAAGTAATAAACATTTATATCGGACAAAATCCATAAGTATTAGTAACATTTTTCTTAAGACCTATTTTAGTAATACAAGAAATAACTTACAATTTTTATAATTTCTCCGAAATAATACCTACCCAGTGTGCCTGTAGATATGGGACAATCGTTACAGGATGCAATGTATTGGCTACCGCGCAGTCTTTGGAATAGGGACGCCACTTTCTTATGCATTACTACTACAAAACTAACAATTTTATTTTTAAACGATTTGTAGAAATACGAAACGAACGAACGTTTAAAATTGAAGTGAACTTAAATATTATGTCGTGATTGTAATGTATCTATATTATCTTATATTAGCTAACTAGCCACTATTTTGAATTATATGAAATTATCAATGGTTTTGACGTGTAATGGAAATTATCAATAAATTGATTTATGATTTATTTTATTTCAAAATAGTTTAGTAAGTATACTGCAAAAGTACTTAATAAAAATAAAGCTAGCTATGAAAATGTAATAACACAGCGAACTAAATCACTTAATTGAAAACCATTTCGCTGAAACCCAATTCTTTTAAATAACTAATCAATCTTACTAACTCCGATACTCGGAACTCGCAATAAGTTTCCGAAACTTATAGTCGTTAAACTGGGTAAGTTCCAGAATTTGTGGTTTTAGTTTTGGTCGAAACGAAATGTACAAATGTAAACTAATGGTGAAAAATTACTCTTTTATACTAAAGCTCGTTTTTCTTACTGGTGAAGCAGTGACCTAAGTGATGTTTATACAATTTATTCTCTATGTATTGTAACCACTGTAGTTGCTTGTTGCAATGTTTTTAGTTTTTCCATGTAGGATTTATTCAATTTGTGTTGGACGGACTCGTATTAATTTCACTTTCTTAAGTATAGACCGATAGACGCTCTGAGAATTGTGCCTTAATTATATTAATTTTGTAGAAACGAGTAGGTATCACCATTGTTTTTTTCAAAGGTTTTATTTGCACGGAGTAGGAAGCTAAGCAGGGTCGTAGCTCATTATCTACATTTAACCTTTGTAAGCACACAACCGGTCGCCTGCGGTCGAGAACAGGAGGCTTACTACGCTTAGATTTGTAGTAGGGCAGAAATTGAACTGCCCAGAAATTTCCAAAATAAGCTGACCTATAATTGTACGAAAAGCCTATACAGTGCGAGGTCAGTTCATACTGGAAATTTCTGGGCAGTTCAATATCAGCCCCGCTATAAGAGTTTGTAGTAAGCCCCCAGTACTAATGTCTATGTGCCGTCACTCAATGAATTGTTCATCAGAAAAATATACCTTTAAATTCATATACCTACTTGCCATTCCTCTCAACAGTCCATGCTTTTCTTTTATCGCCAGATTAGCATGGAAATCATGGAAATCCACGTAACATCTTTCGAGTACATCTTTGGCGCACACCCAAGGTTTAGCGTGTAAGCATCCAATATGGAAATCGTATTCAAATTCCTAGACTTGATCAAATTACTCCACTTTGTTACAGGAGACTTGAAACGTGGCAAAACCCGCAACGGATATTTCGACCCCGCTTCCGTCTTGCGAAAGATTATCTCGAGTACTGATACTCGATAATCGGAAGACGTCAGTGATTCGATTGTTGAATGTAATTGAATCGAACGAACCAAACATGAAACTGTTACACAAAGACAAATAAGTGATAAATATGTGAGTGTTGTGGATATGAATATTGAAAACAAAATAAATGTGGATAATATTAAATAAAATGTATGGTGCATTGAAAAAGCCGGCAGAGAAGAATTAACAGTAATCAAAATGACAACGCTACATTCAGTGTTCGTTTGCATAGCACTGCATTTCATTGGTAAGTGAATATTAAAATTTCTTGGAATATTTCCAGAAAGTTATAGAATTTTACCTGAAAACGTTCCAAACCAAATAATAGAAAAATTATGAATGGTTTTACCATTTTGTTATATTAATGTTGTCTGCGATGTTTATTATTTTTATACTGTTCAATTTCCTAGGATGAATAATAATTGTCACTAGATATTGTTGCAATCATCTTCCATTTTTATCAGTAACTCATTTACTCTAGAACTAATAGAACGTACGCATATTACTAGATACTTCTTATAAATATCTAATAAATATTATTGTAACTAAAATCCAGTAAAATTTTCCAATAAATCTCATGTCAAAAGAATTAGCTAGATAATAATTAGCTGCAGCAAACAATATGGTTGATGCAAATGTTAATAATACATTTCCGTCGTTCAAAGCCTTCTCTATATATTGCTTCCTCGAGGAATCTCAAGGAACAAGGCTGATGAATAAGTACGCATCAACTCCATAAAGAGACCACATAATACTACCGTCAAAAGTCACAAGCAAAGCCAAGTGCGGTGTTAAAGATTTAGCCTCAAGTTAATTACTACTTGTTCTCACAACTTCTCTTTAGCCTGAGGCCTTACTGCGGCGGAATTATAAAGGGTGTACAAATTTCTCTCAGTTATTTAATATAACCGTAAATTAAGCGCCTCATTTTATATATGGATTGTTCCATATTTCTAAACTAAATTTCTTTTTTTTTTTAATTTAACGTGCTTTCTTATTCCCAACTGTGCTTCTATATTCTAAAAATTCTCCTAATTGTACCCGTTTTTCCGAAAAATTGATTTAATATTTTGTATAAACAAACGGTTATTATAAATTGTTACGGAAGCAGCGTGACGGTCTAAAATGCAAATGACGCACAAAATAAACGCAAAATGATCCTTCACGAAACACATGAATCCTTACATTTTAAATCTGAACAGGAAACGTGTTCAAGTGTCCGACGAAAATTCCATTACCTCAATGTATTTTGAAGATTCCCCAACATCTGTGGAAAGGAATATACAATATCTTTCTGCGTTGTTAACATTCGCCACAAGATTCTGGTGTCTCATTATCGTTTAAGGATATTCGTTTGTTCTCCCTTGTTTACTTATTTCCCTTCAACATTCTTTTATGAACAAGTCCCTCGGGCTTGTCTTAAATTAAGATCCTATCTCCCGAAGTATTTATATTTCTTTATTCTTGTAACTTTTTTGTTCCAGATTTGGTAGATTTGGATTAATAATGGGGCATAATTAGTTTCCAGTGGTCTTGTATTTTTTGGTAATGGAGCTAGATCTAATGATTTAATAGTTAAACCATCATTTGCTAGATTTTAATATTTTTGCTGTATTTAATACAATAATTTATATCTCAAATATAAACAAACCCTTCCATTGTTTCCACGCATGTTGTGACTTCTTCTGCCTGGTGCTATAGTCCGTAAAATTTTGCTCATTCCAATTTTATTTGTTTCTAATATTTTATTTGCAAATAATACAACTTGTTCAAGTTCATTATTTGATGTTTTTGTTTTTAAATAATATGCAGCTTTCATTTGAGATGAAATGCAATGAAAATAAAATCAGACGGATAAATGTGACGACCAGGTTCATCGCCGGTCAGAATATAAATAATATTCAACTACAGGGCAATATGCTACATCAGCTGTGTATCAATTCATACAAATTGTATGTGTCACTGAAGAAAATGGATGACTATCCTCCTCGTTGACAGGTCAACAACCTGTAACAATTTATTCACTATCTCGATCAATAAAATATCGTGTTGTTCGACTCGCAGTCAGTTTTATAGCCATATCAATGTTTTCTATTTGTATTTTTGACTTATTTATTGGTGTACAACAAGAGAGATTGGGCTAAGGTCGAATGAATTTTCTGTTTGAAAATTCTTTGCAAATATTTTTACAGTCTAATACAGGTTACCTAAATAATTTTTATTGTTCACCATCTTGATATGAGCCAATAGAGGTTCACAGCAGAATAAAATCTAAATAAACGGCTAATATAAGAACGCAAAATAGACAGAATAGATAATCTACTATTGACAGGAGTCAGCGACCATTTGCGGCTCAATAAATTAATGGTTACAGAAATGGTGAGGGTAAGGAGCTTCCTACAATTAACGACACTCGGTGAGGCTGTTTTTGTGCACCCCATCTATGCATAGTTGATGAACAGGCTAATTCTCATTTACTCCAACAGTATCAGCATCTTCACATAACATGGAAGAGATATTATGAGAACACATTTCGTCCGCAAAGTTTCAACAGCAATTTCCGTATAAAAGATCGCAACAATGCATAAGTAAATGGTGTATTTCCCGAGAAATTAAAGTTTACGTTAATTAAGCCGCTATTTAAGAAAAATGACAAGCAAGATATGAGTTGCTATAGGCCCATCGCGCTTGTACCTGTTCTTTCAAAAATATTTGAAAAAGTGATCTATAATAATATCTACAATTTTTTCGAAGTGAATAATTTATTTTCTAATGAACAATTTGGTTTTAGGAAAGGTAAAGGTATTAATATGGCAATACATCATTTTCTCAATACAGTCACTAAAAGTATAGACAAAGGCAACCAGTCATGTGCAATCTTTATGGATTTGACAAAAGCGTTCGATCATGTTGATCATAAAGTGCTGTCAGACAAGCTGTATGCGTATGGAGTTCGAGGAAATGTATTTAACTTAATAGTTTCTTACCTCAGTAATCGATTCCAGTCAACACAAATTACAAAAATATGCCCTGTAACGAAAAAGATAGTGAATCACTTACTCTGAATACAGAAAAGTAGTGTTCGGTGTTCTACAGGGAAGCGTGTTAGGACCACCTTTGTTCAATATATATATAAATGATTTGCCAAGGACAATAAATCATAAAACAATATTATTCGCTGATGACAGTACGGTTGTATTTACTGGAAATGACAATTTGCGAATAGAGCAGGACATAAATAACACTTTATGTAATATTAGTGAGTGGTTGACATTGAATAATTTGAAAATTAATCTCGGAAAAACTAATTTAATGACATTTCGCAATAGAGTAAATAAATTTACTAGTATTAATATTAATTGCTTAGGACATAGAATTGAAGAAGTTGACGTAACAAAATTTTTAGGTATAAATATTGACTGTCGTTTAACCTGGACCTCGCACGTTGACTCCCTGGTTTCGAAGCTCAACCAATTCTCTTATGCACTATATGTATTAAAGAAAACAGTCAATACATCGACGGCTTTAACGGCATACCACGGTCATGTCACACCCCTCTTAAGATATGGGGTTATGTTCTGGGGCAATTCAACGGACAAGGAAGCAGCATTCAAATCACAAAAGAGGTGTATAAGAGCAATTTGTAAACTACAGCAAACTGATAGCTGTAAGCCTTTTTTCTCAAAGCTAAGCTTGCTTACACTTCCTTGTGTTTACATCCTCGAAGTAGTGCTATTTACACGATGCAATATTAATATGTTCGAGAAGTTAAATAGTCGAAGGCATAACCAAAAAATTCATTTTCCATCGAACAAAACTGCACTATTAAATAACAGTATATTTTGCATGGCACCACGAATATACAATCATTTACCAAATCGACTACTTGAAATTCCAAACTTTAATGTGTTCAAGAGTAACATAAAAAAATTACTTATTGAAAAGTGTTACTACTCTGTTAGAGAATATCTGTTAGACAAATTATTGTAATTTTTATTTAATGTCCCTTTGTCTTTAATAATGTATCATAATCTAATCTTATTGGAATTTACTATGACATTTTTTATTAATTTTTGTGTAAATTTTATGTACGTGTTTCTAATGTTTGCATGCTGAATGGCCGTTTATGGTGATACTTACCTTATTTATGTAACAACATGTACAACCCATATTCGCAAACAAATAAATGAAAATTAAAAAAAAAAAAAAAATATAAGTATTTACAGTTCGCTCACCCATAAACTGAATCTTTCAATACGTACAATACTTGTGAAGAGTTTGCAGTATTTAGTATAGTTTCTTTATCTTGTATTCCGTACACAAACTGAGAAACAAATTCTAATGCTACTACGTCGCATACATCAATAGATATTTTTTTCTTTTCAGAGCCCGTTTATAGAGGATCCAATCCAATTAGAATTGCGTATATTGCTCTGACAGGTGAGGTTTGGATCACTAATTCTGTGAAACCCGATTCGTTTTTATCCAATTTATTTTCTTGTAATCCAAGTAAGAAAACAACAGACATTATTATGTATTTCTTGGTACATTTGGTATTCCATCTAACATTTTGTCTCTTTCTTCAAATAACATCGATACATCTTTACCATAATAAGGTTTAGCAAACCGAATCTATTCTTCAATTACATCAGCCTCATACATGACGTAATGTATATAAATACACACCAATCTCCAGTTATGTTTATACCAAGCTTTCAACTTAATAAGTCCGACAAAGGAATAGAAATTGTTTATTGTGACATCGTAAACAGAGCGTTTATTTCGTTACATTTATAAAGAGATAATTCAAGGCTTACGTACTGCTGAAATAAAAATGTTTATACGTGGTTGTTTGGTTTGTCCGTAAAAGGTGGAATAAGGGTAGAAGAGGCTTTTGATACGGATTGCTAGTGTTGCGAAATATTTGACCTTAAATAAAGAAAACGTTTCAATAGAAAAAGAAAGCGACATGCGTTTGGTCTAGATTAGTGCTGTTGGTGTGCTCAATAGAATCGAAACCATTGTATCATTGTATAAATGTATAATTTTTAAAGATTTGCATCTATAAACTAAATTAAGTTTAATTTAAAAAAGCTATTGTGATTGTTTTTGGATGTCGTGTTTACCTAAAATTGTACGCTCAGATAGTAATTAATGTAGTTTGTAGTCTCAACCTTTGTATGTATTGGTGTGTAACAATTGTTGGTGTACCAATTAAGTAAATGAATTAAAAAAACCCGACTTCAACTAGAAAATCTGCTGTAACTTTTGAACGGTTAAATAGATTTTCATGAAAAATAGCTAAGATGATACCTACCCGAATAAAATAGCTTTCGATTAAAAACTAACGGCATTGAAATCGGTCCATCTGTTTTGGATCTCGATGCCACAGACAGTTACACAGATACAAATATACACAGATATACACGACAAACTTTTAATACCCCTCTTTTTTTTCGGGGGTTAAAACTAGATTTTCACGGTACACCAAATCTTTCCTAATAGTTTGATAATAAAAGAAAAATGAAACATGTACCAGACCATGCCAGTTTTGAAAGTCAGCGGACTGGAAAGGTTAGGTACTAGAACGGTAGATAATCCTTTTTGCCGAACAAGTTTTGAATCATAGATATTGTTAAGGTTTACCCATCTGCATATAATGGAAATTCTGGTGTTTTGATCAAAATACAGCTGTCTACGAATTGACATTGCTCAAAAGAATCGAAATATCTAATATTGAACGAATCGCATGATATTATATCTATAGTGGAAAAGTAAAATAACTAACGCGCCAATTCGTAAACTTTACAGGATCAAGTTGTTTTTACGACAAAATTAATATAAAATCGAATGGATAAATTTCTGTAAAACGTATATTTTGTAATAAATCATTGATTCAAATCAGTGATTTAAGTACTAGAATATATACGTTTTACAGAAATAAAAATAAAACTTTAAAATGTGCCCCTGTAAAGTTTACATATTGGCGCTTTAGGGTCGGTAGATATCTGACGGAAAATGCGTTGAGCGTATCATCATCGGTCGAGAGACGCACTAACGCATAACGCAAACAATAATATGCGACGCATTTTCCGTCAGATATGTTCCGACCCTTACTCATTTTGCTTTACCAGTGTCGATATAATATCATCTAATAAAAAAATTCAAAGAAACAAATTAAACCTAAAGCTTAATATTTCTAGGCATTTTATTTTTGCATACTTTTAGATATTAAAGGACTTAATCTTAGTGGTCCCGACTCCACGCTATAAATCCTCAGTGTGGCTCAGAAAAGGTACTGTCGTAATCTACCTGTTAAATGTGATTATGTAATTTCTTGTGTGTGTGAGTTACGCTCCGTCGTAGAAAGGAGAGACATAACGTCTGGGTTTTTATACACAAAAAATATTGAAGCGCTTTGTTACGGAATAATTATAATAATAATAAAATTTGTCTTGAATAAGTTAATTGAAGGCTACTTTGCAATTAACTAAGGACGTTTACTCAGAGCTTCCTACTAATTGTAAATTAATTTAATTACAAGAAATAAAAAATACTTGTCTACATAATTTATCTATGGGAGTTTTTAGAGCATGGCAACAGTTTAGATAACTTCCGATTTTTTTTTAATCTTATCCTAGTTTACATCATAGTATGCTCCCTAAATCTTATTATAATAATTATAGTCTTGTAATTAGATTGTGTAATAACTGAAATTCCAGTCTACATAGTCTAGTGAAGCCTACCGTTTAACAGCGTCAGTTCCTGGTAGCAGCGCAGTGGGGGGGGAGTAGTGACGCGACACGAGAGCTTGTATGAAACTGAATTTTACTAAGAATATGTCCTATAGCACTTTTCTTACTGTATATGTTAAGGCGAAACACTCTCTGAATTTTGACGACACGATTGGCGCAATGATTAAACGATTGACTTTCTGCGCCACGTATTGCGGGCTTGATCCCCGCACGGCACAAATAATAACGGTTTTTACGAATCTGGGTTATGTGCATGCAGATTTATGTCCGAAAACTGTACCTACGATACAGGAAAATTTGGAAAAAGGAATTTGGTACAGTAGGTATAGTAGTATTAAATTAGTAGATATAAAAATATTTACTAATCCCGAAAACCATTGAATGGATTTTGAACGCTGTTTTTATTACTTCAGATTTATATTAGGTACCTATTTTCGAAGGAAAGTGTTGTTTTCGCATCAGAAACCGAAATTTGGTAGCTAGTTAAACATAAAAAAACGTACCTAGCTTCAAAGCATATCTAATAAAAGTACAATAAAAACCGATAAATCACCATTCCTCCTTTTGTCTATAGGAGCCATTTAGAAAAAAGCCTTTGTAAGCAGTCATTTTTAAACAAGAGCTCTTTTTATTTTTTGTTCCACTCTATTTTTCATTTCGTTCGACTGTGTAATCCTAAATACAATATCAAGAACACAATTACTGGAAACAATCTATTGGATCTCTCTAATATCTGGATTCTGGAACTACAGAATTTATTCAAAAAATTATTTCACTAATAGAAAGCTACACTATCTGTGAGTGATATAGGCAATATTTTATTTTCATACAAAATAATATTATAGTTTAAAAAAAAACGAAATAAAACGCTTTTGTCATCCAAACTAAACGTGTATGCAAAATTTCAGCTCAATCGGAAACCGGGAAGTGGGTCAAATTTAACTTCCAAGATTTTTTTACAAGTTAGTTAGTTAGTTACAAGTGAAGCTAATAAAAGCGTTTTAAAATAAATATAGTTATTTATAGCAATAGCTATAAAGAATTTAATAGATTGTTTAATCGAGACTTTCTTTAAAATTACTTATAATATCTACATGAAGATTACCAAAATAAAATATGATATTTAAAAAAAAAAACTATAGAACACGCTTTAGTCATCCAAACTGAACGTGTATGAAAAATTTCAGCTCAATCGGAAACCGGGAAGTTGGTCAAATTTAACTTCCAAGATTTTCTTACATGGTTAGTTAGTTACAGGTGAAGCAAATAAAAGCGTGTTAAAAATAACTAGACTATAAATAATACAAATGCAAATATTTTAATTTGTGAAACCCTATGTTCTAAAATGAAGTAGGTACAGGTGTTATTAAAAAAATGAACGTTATTGTCTAACCATCAATAGCGTACAAATATGTCTATATGTAAGTATTATTAACATTAAAACCATGCTGATTAAAATAAATTATCAATTAAAACAATAAAAACACTCATTCACCTTATTAAGATATTTGAATAGAATTATAGATTATTATTAATTTGGTACAACAAAAGGCAATTAAAATGAGAGCAAGCTACATGTTTCGTCATGGTCTAGCATTTAAATATTTATACATACCTACCTTATGTACAATATTTCATTACAAAACAAATATTAACAATAATAATATCATAATGAAGCATTTAAAAGCATTTATCCCTTCAAATTGTAAATATTTTATATGAAACATTCATCGTCATGTTCATACACAGCGATATTTTATTTTTGTAAGTACTGTGTTGTTCTCTCATGTTATTTTACCCTTTCTGCTAATTAAATAAATCTAAAAACAACCTTCCACGAAATATTATTTTAGGCAACCATTGAAAAGATAATTTTATTAACAATAACAATGCAAATAAAATCGTAAACAGCTTGCGCCGAAACCAGCGTATGTAAATCTTGTATGAAATAATAAGTAACACAGCGACCCCACGCCAGCAAATTCCCAATGTGGCTAATAATAACATTCCACTCAGGTTGGCGTATTGTTTCAATACGAAACGTGCCCATTCTAACATAATTAACAGCATTAAATTCACCATCCTTCTCAGAATTTAATATAATTACATATTTATGTCCTTTTGTAAAGGATCCCCGTGTGCCAAGAATATTGTTATTTCTCATCCCAAATTACCTCCCTGAGGTCCAAAAGGATTTTTGAGAGCAAAATCGCGTGGCGATAAAGAAAGGAAAGTGTTGAATAAATAAAAAAGCTTTCATTTTTATTGCGTAGCATTTTTTGGAGCGCCTACATTTTTCTCTGGTGCTTAAAAATGACTGGGTAGCGTAAAGTTGTTCCGCTTACAGTTAGAGTCTGACTTATTATAGTAATTTGTCTTCCTGTATCTTTGTTATGATAACTGCAGAACTATGAGTGTCAGTGGCTAGGCGGTTGCAATGTAGTAAGTAATTATATTTTTTGCTTAGAATATCATTGACCTATAGCTCAGATAAAAAAACCTATTACGGTACTATTAGTTCTTTAACTAAGACTCCTCCTCCCCCCTCCCCGCCCCCTCCTCCCCTCTCTCTCTCTCTCCTTGTCTTGGCGATTCTAAGTGCCTGAAATTGGTTTATATGAAATAAAAATCTATTCTTTTCTAGTGATTTTTAAATGTGTTTAAACAGAAAAATATTTTATTTTTCATTTAGTTATTTTTCGATACTTTATTTTCTTCTTGTTCTATAGGTACTTGGTCTGAACTCTGCTTCTCTTAAACAAATGTTTATATTTTTAACTAACTTATCTCAGTACATAAATGTCTAGGTGATGTTGTATAAAATCATCGAAGATGTAGGTAAGTTTGTTCCATTATTTCCTGAATGAACAAATTCCAAACTTCAAAGACGTAAACTAAATTAGCCTGAAACCACGTCTGCAGTTGAAACTAACATGCCAAAGGTAAAAGCTACATAATACCTACCGATAGATATAATTTAGAGAACTGATCCCTAAGGGATGATAAAGATTAAGGGCAAGACGATGTATGTTTCCGCTACCTTCCGTATACACATTTAAAGCTCCACCGTACAAAATAAATTGGGGCAATAATCGAGATGGAAAATCGGTTCCTCCGTTTGGCGTATTTCCTTTCCTTATACTCAAACCTGTGAATGATTAACATCGTGCGATTGATACTTTTAGTTTCAAATATTTTCATCTTTTATTTCTTGACGCCTATCCTATTTTGGAAGGCCTTGTACGCCGACGTATCAATCAATCAAATTCTGACACTATGTACAGATACAGCGAGCGGCTAACATCTATAACATTATTGGTAGTTTCTGTTGTATCATCCTAAAATGATGATGTTATGAAACCCAGAGTGATGAATTGAGAAATATGGACGTAAAAAGTGAAAGCAAGGCTAGAATTATAAGTATGTCAGTAGGTAGAATTCGTAATATCAACAAAAGCGCTGTTTTCTTTTGATTTGTTATACTGCTACCAAAATATTTTCATATTTTGCTTTTTTCTCTTTATTCATACATAATTTAAAGAGAAACCAATATCGCTGGCAAAATCTTGGATCGTTCTATAATTATAGGAACTTATAAATCAATTTATCGAACCCTATCATGACTTTCAGAGTAAACAAAATTTTGAATAGATACTAATAGCATTCCGTGATCAGAATATTCAAGTATAGAAAATAAACTCTAAACTTTAAAGTTGATTGAAATAGATGACAATCATTTTATAATCTTTTGTCAGACTCTTACTTGAACGATACAACATTACTGACCATCAAAAAGTTCATATATTCTCAATTAGCTATTTTTTTTTTTTTTTTTTTTTTTTTATAGTTCTACCAGCATGATCGTTCTTCAAAGTGGTCGTATGTATCGTATCACCTATCTACCTACGTGCCTTTCTTCACGTGAAAACCGTTTTATTGGTACATTTTCGCCGATAAATCTTTTTCTTGCTGCCGAGTCATTTGTCAATCCTTATTTAATGTTAAAAGGCTTTCTCGTTTATTTGGATTCGTAGATTCTTTGATCATGTCTTAAGAAAATAACATTGTTTTATTAAATTTCATTTTTTTTTGTAAAGGGAAATTAGATTATTAAAAATTGTTATTGTTCTCGTGTTTGCGAGAATATTTTCTATAATAGTTGCTGAGCTGGGTATGAAAAGACGGCAGAAAAATATAATACTAAAGAAATTATTTTCTAAAAATTTTTAGATGAGAAATATGCATCAATACAATAGCTTTAATATTAAATTCTTCTTTTGTTAGTTCTTCAATGTATTATTCAGTACTAGCTGTACCCGCGGCTTTGCCCACGTGACAATATTCGATTAAACTATGATAGTCACTTGAAATTAACAAAAAGAAAACATAGCCTTCAGAATTTATATTGACAAAAACTTACAACAATGAGGTGTCTTATGGGAGTGACAACTATCTACACTTTACTTGGATGGGTGATCGTTCTTTACTTGAGACCCCTAAACCACAATCACTCTGCTTAGAATTAACAATCTGTGAATGGTGTCTCGGCCCATTAAGTTATAAATTCGCATTCATTCTGGTCATTTATGTCCATAATTTTTCATATTAGTATGAGCAATTAAGTGTTTTAACGACCTAACGCAACATCGAGTTATTGCATTTGCATTGAGATAAATATTTGTGAAGGGAATCCTAGTATTTCTACCTAGTGTATATAAGCATCCTTTAAATATAAATCGTTTATTGAAGAAAAAAGTACTTTAGGTACTTGAATATGACTTGTAATGTAAGTAAAGTAAACACGGGAAGGACAATTCCAATAAACAAAAGAAAATTTACGACAGCAAATAAGAAGTAATAACCACACATCCATAACATCCCAAAAACACTGGTCAATCACTATTGGAAATTACCAGTTAAGCCTTGAGACGTAGCTAATAACATTATCATAAATTCCATAACTATGGTACCTATCGCTCCGTATAATCCAAATAGGTCATTTTAGGGCAAGGATAGATATCGCTGACCAAACCCGCCTATAAATTGCTCCTTCTTTTCATGAATCATTCCGGACAGAAAATGGAAGTGACACTAAGGTAGGAAAAGATATATTTACTTCGAAAATTATGTATGTTTTTGGGAGTGAATTTTTTGGGGCAATTTCTGCTGATTTGATAGAATCTGGCGGAAAACATGGCTTTCACTGCCAGATTTTTCCTCCAACGTAAATTGTAAGAGTGAAATCAACTTATTTTGTACAATAGAATGATGCTCGCTCTTGATTATTAACGTCTGGGAGTCTTCAAGTCGCGAGTGAATTTTACTGTAACTTTTAGGCTACCGTGCATCATCGTTGACCTCATAGATATCCGTGGTTGACCTCATCGTCACTTACATCAAACACAAGAGACACATTTACGTCAAACGCAAGCCTATCTAGATTTCGAAACCAAGCTTACGTTAGAAAATTATAATTAATAAAATATTATACCACCGGTATATATAGAATTGGTCATGCTTTCCGTTTCTATGAGAGTGGCTCACTAAGCGATTCTTAGTAGGATGACTATGCTGTTAGTCATCCTAGTTAGTTATCCATCCTCTTGTACATTAACAATACCATGAAGTGGGCACATCGTGATAATTATAGCGATAATATTTTCTTCCAACCGTTGATTACGACCGGTCTGATAAAGGCGTTCCTAACTACCTACTGCTGCCACTCTCGTGTTGGACAGTCATGGAGCAGGTGTTCTTCCACTTAGTACGTTGTCTAAATCGTCTGTACCAGACATAAAGGCCTCTGTAGACCTCGGTACATGGCTACACTAAAGTTTAAGAAGATTATCGTTTTCTGTTTATCTCATGATGGAGAAATAGCGTGAAGACGGATAGTATAACAGTCAATTTGTGGTGCCGTTAGTCTTAACTTGAAATAGGAAGTCGTCAATAAATAATAAGGTTTTTATTGCCTTTTTATTGTTATTGGATTGGGAGAAACTCGAGGGTTTTTGATGTCTCGTGCGCCATTTTGTTAGCGATAAAAAGGTGGTAATAGAAAATAGAGTTAAAAACAGGAAGATTGAAATGTTATTGTGAGGTTTGCGTATGATAACATAATTTTTGGTAATAAACAAAAAATGTTGTTGGAAAGCTGTTGCTAGTTTTTGAACAGTCCAGAATCCATAAGATTCAAATTTTAAAGCAGTCCCTGTCACAATATAACGTTCCATCTGCTGAGATGTATATACTCTCAATCCTCATACAACATAGTCCTAGGTATTGAGAATTAACATTTCAAACAATTTCAGCTCTAATAACTGAAATTATATTTCTCAGATAAACCTTATCTTTTCTTCTTCTTAGACTGTTTCTCCATCTCTGGAGGTTAGTAGTCAACTCTTTGGAACGATCTGTATCCATGACTATCCTAAATAGATCCTCCGTGGACTTATCCTTGTCCTCTCTTATTTCGAACCCAGGTCATTACGTAAAAAAATGTTGCGGTTTCAAATTCAGCTTTTAGTATGAGTCAGAAAACGCGTAAAATTGATAATACTGCACCTTATAATACATAAAGTACACACTCAGACATTCCACTAATAATATTGAGTGGTTATTACCCCCCAGTAGTTTTACGAGAACCTGTAATCGTGAACTGCGATACCAATATTAATACATACGGAACCCTTAATACGTTGTTTAGTTTATTGCTACCAGCATTTACTGCTCTAGATTATGTATGAGTATTTGCCTTCTAATATCTGGGTTATGGGATTTAAGAAAGCTTTTTATTTGATTAAACTGTGGGATTGTCATATTGTAATTGAAGACAACATTTAAAATAAAATTTATACCAAAGCAAATTACTTCTACGATGCCGCATTTCCTTTTCTTTTTGTTCGTCATGCTCTGCAGGGTAATCATGATAATACGCTTGTGATCGCAATACATTTAATTTTGACATATTATAAAGGATGTTCATTGCGTTGTTCCAATTTGTTGAGCGGAGTGATTTTTGAAGCATAGGTACTGCAAAATGTACACATTATTGAACAATCAAAATTAAATTGATTATGATTACGAGCGTGTTCCGTCATTACCCTGCTATTTAGTGATAGGTAGTTAAGTAGCTAGTTAAGCTCTGAATCCGACTGTGGTGAATACTTTTTATTTAAATAAGCTAACATTTTTAGTTACCGAGATATTAAGGTTTACTGGTTTATGACCCGGATTCATTACTTTCGAAAGAATCGAATTTAAAGTTGGACTGAATATCTCAGTACTGCTGCTTTGTTGTGGCCTTGTGGGTCGCTAAAGCGCATGATTAATCACAGCTTGTTGGCATTGTCGTAACTCATTACCCTTAGTTTACTCTTACTACCTGAGCGGGGTATAAAGCAGATGAGAGGTACCTAGGGCTTACTGCTCTCATAGATATTTCTAGAAATATTTGAGTAAATTCTGTACAGCAAAATTTAATTTCGAATCCATAGGGTTTCGAAGTCAAAGTAACTTTTTTTTGTGCATTCTTCGACCATTTCATCTTTTGTAAGGGAACTCTAAAAATGTTGTTTCTAAATTGGAATAAGGCTCATAATTTAATAATAGAGATCCACAAAACATTGTACCCATTCATCTAGTAACCGTTTTAAATGAAGAATACCATCAGTGAATTCGCTTGAAAGAGGACGACCATTATAACTTTGCATCAAAGCGTATAAAAAGCAAATAAACATTCCGAGAGCCCATTAACTGAGAGCCCGACATTCTATCGATAAATTGAATTCCATTCAATTTGAGGCTATGACTCTTCCTTATTCTGGCTGAAGACAAATCACCTCATTAATTCCGTGGCACGTGCCCACACCGTTTAGTACTTGCATTAAAGTAACCCTAAAAAAATGACACAGCCTCACATATTGTTTTACCCACCCTTGTCTTAAAATTAAGTTTTTATTATATCCCTGATCATGGTTCACCGTTTTGATATGGGATAATATTCAGATTCCTGTGAGTATCGTGATTTAGAATCAAAACAATTATCATTCCCTATGTAATATTTATGTATGTATTTTGGTCTAGAATTGTATAAAAAACAAAGATCATGCTACCACAGATTATTTAAAATTTGGTCCTACGGTACATACTTCATCGATTTTCGTGTACTTAAAGACCAAAATTGCTTAGTAATCCAATAGATATTAAAATGTTCCAAACGTACTCCTGGTCTTCCTCAAGATTCTGATGATTACTAAGCAAAGTGCAAACAAACATCTTGTCATGCTTGTTCAAAGCTAACATGTTACTGTAGTTTCTAGGATTGGCACCACTGCTAATGTTATTGCGGACACCTAGAGGCAGCTAAGAACAGTTCACCGTTCAATTCAGTTGACAGCTCCATGTGTGAGAGAAATGCAAGTCAATCTACAAAGTGTATCAGAAATGCGTGGTCATATTTAAGGGTGTGGATCAGACCATCAAACTGAATAACTTTCTGTACGGAACCAATATCTTAATCGTGAAAAAATCTGCTGTCCTATACAAAACTTCAATAAATACCTACTCGACCCAAACGTATGTACATTTTGAAGATTCGAAAGTTAATTAGGCAGCATTATGACCTCTTATCGTTAACTTTTGAGGAATTACGTAGTTTAATTATTGTAACCTAAAACATACAGGAAGTAAAAAATCCCATAACGAAGCCGATGTTTATGTAGACAGTACATCAAACAAAGAATTGTAACATAGTGCAAAAATAATTGCTGGGAAACGGATTTAATTTTTAAATATTAAAATTATGCTATTTTCTGTACCTTGGAATGTAACGCTAGCTACAGACTGTACTACGTGTATATAGAGCTAGACAGGTTGGTGTGGGAGTACAAGCGCGTAAGAAAGTTGAGTACCTAATACTATATTAACAAAATTGAAATCAGAAAAAAAAAGTGACTTTTTTGAAAGAAGAAAGAAAGAAAAATAATTTTATTCCGTACGGGATAATGACGGCGCCACATTTACAATAGACAAAACACAATAAAAAAGAAATAGGTACACTAATTCTAATTTAAAAAAAAATGAAAACATGCCGTCGAGCATGCCCGTACCGAAAAGGTTACCAACTCAGCATATGCTGGATGTGAGACACCCAGCACTGATTTTCAGTTGGCACACCCTGAAGTGACACACGGACGTAGGACTTTAAACTTCAATATCTCCATAAACAATCTGTTCCCAGATATAGCCCAATACAAACAAATCTTCGTGATGATAGGAAGAATATGTGGCTCTCGGCTTCATTGAAGATTTTTTTTACACCCATTGTAGATTTACCTACATGAATCTAAAATCGTATGTAATAGAATAGAATTTTTCTTTATTGGAGTAACCAAGACTCAACAAGATTATTAGCTGCCGGAAATAAATTTTGATATCATAACAGAATATTAATTGAAACAAAATGTTTAACTTAACATAGAATGAACAAAATGCTTGTTATTCCAATCCTTATCCCGTTGTCTATATTATTTCTCAATTCACCCCGAGGCGGCTCTTTTAAATAAAAATTGCATCTTCCAAGGTATTACTTGGACTCCAATTTCTACCTAACAATGATTTTTATTCCTTTGTTAAAACCGTGGTCGCAAAGATAGCCTGATTGAAATTCTCAGTTTTATTTGAAAAAGTTCTTTCGAGAATCTTGGTGTATTAAGATTATATCGTTCGTTGACTCTTTTGATATTGGCATAAATGATTGTGGAGTAAAAGGATTTTGAAATAAAGATTATTGTGATGTTTTAGTTTGTGATTTATTTTTAAAGGTTTATGAAAAGACTACTATAATATAATGCTCCCTCTTACCAGACTAACTACACTTATATAGACAGTAGGTGCGACACACACTACAAACCATTTAAATAATAAGTTACTATACCCAAGTATATTAATATTTATTAATATATGATTATGTTGGTAATGTTTACATAAGTTTATATACTTAGTTGTTTTTAAGTATAGTAATTATTATACTTCTCATTTAAGTTTGTTTTTTGGTGCATCTACCTTCATTGTCTCTGCATCACCCTGAGGTTGTCTGGTAGAGAATGCCTATGGCATTAAGAACGCCTTTGTAAATTTGTACATGAAGCATTTGACATAAATAAATTCTTTAAAAATATAAACTTAATTTCATCTTTACGGCTATTAGCCAATACACTCTTTATGTAAAAAAACTTGTTTTTGCATATTGTGCGTCAGGGTGTACAACAAAATTCTTGTTGGTTTTAAGGATTGTCCCATCTTTACAAATAAACTACTGAAATGGCTTATAATTATTAACTTTTTTAAATTTGCAAATAGAGAATATTGAAGATTGTTTTACCATATGAAATCATCTTTACACCTATTCTATGAAAATAAATACTTTGACTTTGATAACTTGAAAATGTCTTTGCTTTAAACTTTGAACTAACTTTTTCATTCAACCACCGTCGATACGTTAACGACGACGTCCCTATTCCTTAGTCTAACTTTAGTATTAAACTTTTCTTCACTCTATTTCTTCATGTAATTGAATTTAAAACGATCACTTTGAAATTCATTCCGATCTTTTCCACTACAGAAAATTTTATTTCATCGACAAAATAATGTTCTTAAAAAAATATTGTTCAGTGTTCTATTTATTTTGTTTTGCTTTTATAGAATTTTCTCCTCCACAGAGTTATTTCGTCTCTTATACGCAATAATATTGTAAGTATGTTGAAGGACAATCAGATAGAAATAATAAAATAAATCGGCTGGATGGGTCACAAAATAAATTGGAAGTCGATACTGCTTCTTAAAATACTAGTATTATTGTAAGCTATGGAACGTTACACATTAAAAATGATTATGAAAACCCCTTTAATATGTTTATGAATATAAAATTCTATTCTATTCTGTACTCTACTCTCCTAATCAGTTTTTTTGTTCTATTTATTGTGTTAAATATAATGAAATTCAAGCAAAATAATAATCGATGGAAGGATTAAAATTGTATGTATGTTGAAGTGGTGCATTTAGTTAAGTACTTAAATTTTCTACTACGTTAGGATCAAAAGAAAAACATGAAGTGATTAGCTCGTTATCGTCCACTAGTTGATAAAGTCAACAAGGATAACGGGGAGCTGTTCTAGCAACCTATGATTAATTATGTTACATTTTAATTACGACACTAACAAGCTTTATTTTGTTCTTATGGTTTCAATCAGTTTTGTTTTAGTGTTTATGTCGATGACATTTTGGTTTGTTTGTTCTTTTTTTTTTATTTCGTTACGCAGATGTGGAAGTCCCTTTTTTATATTAATAATTTATTAGTATTTAGTACATAACGGTGTTTAAAGTATTTCTTTGTTTTCATCTATAATGAATAGTGTTACAGAATTTTGTTCAATTTTTATTTGACAATTTAGATAATTTGGTTTTATATTTATTACTTATTATTTTTGTCACAAATATAGCCTTCTATGTCATTACTCTTATTATCTTGGAATGCTCTTCATATTTACAAAAGTGATTTTCTAATAAGCAAAATGTGAACTGCAAAGGTCGTACCTTGCCGACCATTTAAGGCCAACAAGTAGGCTAGCTCTTTGTGCCTCTAACTAAAGAGGCATTTGCCTTCAAAGGCACTTTTAGAAAAAACCCATAATTCCTACAAAAGTGGCGCAAAAGTCCTCCAAGATATTATCCTTTTAAAATGTCCGACGCACGTACACATTTTACTCACAACCGTATAATGTGGGTCGTTTTCTCAAGTGAGGTCCAGCCTTCATTATTTTTTGAGGATATCATTTGCAACACAGCGTTTTCATTGTTTGCTGTGAGCCTTTTTTGGGCAATTTTTTTGTGACCTGCCATTTTAGTTAGTGTGATAATGGCGCAATCACCTTTAAGACTTTCTTGTTTTAGTTTAGCAATTGAATTGATTTCTTGGTCTTTTCGTACGAGTACGTGAAGTAAAAGATTAATGTTAGGAGAAATAGGTCAGGCGAGTGGAATTAGTTTTACGCGCGGAGAACTGGTGAGATCATGTTGAACATAATTGTTTGAATGACGTAGATAGATCCTGTTCACAACTTGCGAGGAAGGAAGTGGTTTATTGCGAAGCTTATAGGAATTTGCTCGCCTTTTCACTTCCGATTTCTGTTATTTATACACAGTATTTTTTGCTCGTGGTTTTTCGGACTAGAGAGTCCTAGGAAAATACAAAGTACCTAATATTATGCTAAATATGACATCATACTTTTTTATGTCAAACTTAATTATATTCTTCGCCAAAAACTGTGTATTATTTTGCTCGTCAGTTATCAATTAAATAAATTAATTGGTACCTACTACGTATTGAGTTCCATAGCAAGTCTCCGAACCAATATTATTTAATAATAATAAATCTTTTAAAAACTATTCTCAGTGGACTTTTGCAACTTGCAGACGATAATGATAATTTATATTTACTTTCACTTATGTGAAAGCACAGAAGCTATATCAATAATAAAAACAATTGTAAAAATTGTCTACTTGCTGTCTTCATCTATTAATTACTTAAAGTTATACTAATTTAATTTTCTAATGAAAATGTAAATAATACGACTCAATTTACTGGGCCGTTTCAGCACCTTTTTATATGACCGTAATAAATTATGGTTAATCCTGACTTAAATGCGTATCTTTGTCTGGGGAAAGTAAACAACGTAGATTATATTTTGTTAAATGGTCTAGAAATGACAAGGCTGGACTATATAGGCCTTAGGAAAATGGGCGGAAAAATATTTATGTTAATGTGTATTTGCTATAATTTTTGGTCCTTTGGAACTGAGCAATAATTTTTGGTCTTTTAGGTCTTAAGAGTTACGCATACAATTTAGAGTGTTTAGTATCTTTTGGTTTTCAGAGCTGCCAAGTTCAATCTACTGGCACACATTAGTGGCATACAATATAACTAAGAATCTAGAAATTGCACTAGTTCAATAACACAGTTAAGAAGGTAGAATAGAATGTACGGCTAAGGTTTGTTAATGAATAGGTGAGCTTATTTTGGTGTTTTTTAAGATAACTTAATGAGTGGTCTATTGTAGAAATAATATCAGTCGAAGTCCGGTTAGGAAACGACATCATTGCAGGCCGAAAAGGATCATGGCGAGATGAGCTGTACACTTACGTAAAGGATTGGCCCCGGATTGCAAAGGGCCGGAAAAATGGAAAAAGAGGTGCTGTCTTTACCCTGCAGTGAGACATTACAGGCTCATAACTATAATAATAAAAATATCTGAGCTCCGAATCAACACCTACATTTTTGAAATAGAGTATAACTGATGCTCTGACGATTACGTGTTGATCCGACACTACAAAATTATTTGGCCAAGCCCGTGCAAAATACTTGACAAAAGTTACTCCAACTATTGACTGTCTCGCAATAACAATACCAAACGGCACTTTATTAATAATTTCAACAAGGTCATTTTGCGTAGAAGTAATGTGAGCCCTCGCAAATGATTTAGGATCGCTTGACCTGAATATTCCCGTTGAGTTATGAGTTAATTTATATGCGGAAAATATGGTGCGGACATATGACAGTCAGATTAGCGAGTTGGAGCGTTTGCCTATTTATTTTGATTACGTGAGGCTTTTAACCCAATTTTGTCTAATAGCCGCCATGTGTTTGGCTAAATGAGCTGAGGATTCTACTTAGAGATTACAGTTTGTGTTCTGTAAAGAAAATGTTTTTTTTATTAGGAACCTTATTCGGAATAATGAAGACAGAAATAAAAAATGTAAAGAACTACTAACCATAGGTACTACTTTAGTTTATGTGGATGTTTTTTTAACTTTGTCCCCTCCTGTGGATTTCTCCTGTATCGTGGGTACAGTTTACAAACATACATCTCTCATGCACATACAACCAGACCCGAAACAACTAAGTGTAGATTATACAAATATTTGTTCCGTGCGGGGATCGAACCCGCGGCACGTAGCGCAGAAAGCTAATCGTTTAGCCACTGCAGGACAAAAATATGGTGCAAAGATATTACAAAAATATTGAAATTCCAAACAACATTAATTTATAAAATTCTGTAGCTGCGAATAATATTTTCTGCTTTTTCATTTATAGTGTCAAATGTAAAGTCATCGTAGTTCTTTATTATAGCAGTGGCCTGCAATATGCATATAATTTTGTGCATGTTGTGCAGAGATAATGTAAGTCTCGTGTGTTACTTAAATCTAGCAATTTCTTGGAAGTAGTCAGTCTAAGCTGTCTTCCAAATCTTACCACTCCGCTGTCTTACCTACGACTGCCAGCTTGTCAACAGTTACGACCAGAGGTTTCGTCGTCTTTGGTCTTTATGTTAGATTGCCTGATTTACTATTCAACCTTAGAACACTAACTATTCTGACAAGTAACAGGGTCTTAGGCTGACATTCAGAGACGACTGTAGTTGATCTAAGTTCTTGCGGCCTTGAGAGGTTATTTTGGACAATAAAGTAGATAATCATTACACCTAAGAATCTTGTGATAGTAGCTGGATCTGTGCAGTCGTATATTATATCCATTTCATCATCACTGCTTTTGATGGTACCTATACCAATATATTATACTCTTACAAATTAAATGGCAAGCTATTTTTTAAAAAGGAAGGAGGTTTTGTTTTTTTTTTACAATCTCAATATCAATTTAACAAATCAAGCAAGCAATTGAAATGCACACAATATTGGGGAAAAATTAATATCGGTCGCTATGACGACGTGTTGATGGTCCGATGGCTCTCGAGCGAAAGGGGCGCGCCGTGAGACAACGCTCCCTTTTATACGGATTGGTTTCTTGAATTCGTTCTCATTCACAACAATACTATTAAATCCAATGTAATAGATGATCAGTGGTCCGAGCACGAATGTTTTGACATATCGTAACTTTAACGTAAACAAATTTTGAATTAAACATAGGTACATCATCCATGATATATTTTTATAGAAAATACATGCATTATTTTTACATGTTCATGAAAAAAGTGTGTTTATTTCATAAAATTGAACGAAAATGCGATAGATTCAGTGTATTTTGTAATCAAAATTTGCTTACGCTAACGTTACCATATGTCAAAACATTCGTGCTCGGCCCTCTATTATTTCAAATGAGTTTCCGTGAAGTTTCTTACCGGTTCTTCTCCATAGGACCTACTATTTGGAACCGCGCACCTAGAGTCTCGAAATTTCATCTATTCTACTCTATCTGAGTAGCTAATCTATCTACTACGGCATGGGTGATTCCCTCCTAGCTTATGTCGACACAATTTTATATCATTCTTCTATCATCACCGCCTATGACTATGTCCTTATCCCACAATATCACAATACTATTGCGGCAGAGATACATACGCAGACGCACAATAGGGTCTGATTCCGATTTGCATTTTAACGCAGTTTGTGTCGGCCTAAATATTGTTTCATATAATTGATACCGGCCCTTTACTTGTTATAAGCGTTTGATTCCACTTAGCACGGGCATTTGGGATGACTGGCTTTACCGTATATTTTATGTTAATTGGGAAAATTTAAATCAGCTTAAATTTTTGGGTAAAAGTACCTTACCCGTTCAGTGTTATTGTTGTTTTGTGAAATTCAGGTTGTTCAAGGATGCAAGTGTAACATCTATAACAAAATAACAGCAGAAACAAAAGAAATAAAGTCCCTTGCCTTCTGACCTTTTTGCGCAATTTTCAATTTCAGTCCTATTACTTTGCGTCCTGCTGATGATAGTTTATTTTTTAATCCCCTGGAAGCCATTACCGTAATACGCGTATCTTGATCTGAAAGCCTTCGATTTATTGGCGGCTAGTAAATGAAATGCACTTTTGTGGTGCCCTTTGACGAGTCGCCGACGGAAGAAATACAAGTTGTGGTAATTTGGTAGTTCTTTTAATTTAATAGGTTATAATAATAGAAAAAATGTAAAATAATATAATAAAAATAATAAATTCGAGGTGGCGCAGGAAAGAGACGTGTACAGGTACCTACTTGAGGGTCTTTGCCCGGCAAATAACTCTATGGAAACTCTTTTATTCAACATTTTCCTCAACGTAACTGTACGTAACTTTTACTCGACTACAAAAAATAATTCATTAGTGAAAATTCCTCGACATTATTAAATTCATTTGCATGTCCAATAAAATTTATCTACTGATGGTATCATAACCTAATCGCATTTTAAGTCATAATATTAAGCATATTAACGCCACGAGTAACATTTTCTTGACTTAACAATTAAGGGCCAATTAAAATTTTATAATTTCTTCCGTGCACATTATTCTTTCTGACAGAAAAATTAAGAGCTACTTCTGAAGTAATTGGGAATTTAATGAGGGTACATAAAGGCGGTATTGCAATGTTAATAAATAAAGGTGAAAAGGAAAAATTACAAAGTGGCAATGAGATTACAGAAAAACTAGTAGCTGTTATTAATCAAGTTGACAAAACCCAAGTAACTATAACTTTGTTCCGTAGTGGTGTGGCTTGTATGTTCTAATGTAAACTTTTCGTGGCTTATCAAGAAGTCTTTTGTAGCTATGTAGTATGGTGCATCAGCACTTATTTGAAAGAAATGCATTTCCGTTATGTTTTGCATGCAAAAACACTTGTAACGGATGATGCCATAAATTGAGTTTTTTGTAGATGAAGGACTTTATGTCCGATGGATTGCCGAAGACACGAATTTTTACGATAAAAAAATTCCGTAGATTAGAAAATTCAGCATGGACTCAATGCACACAAAACGGCTACTTAGTTCGTAGTTCCCCTAGAACTCTAGTGTCCTCACTGGGTACAACTATAAACCACGGTCATTCAGCTTATAATTTTCTTGCGATTACTATGTTGATACTATTGTATGGGGGGAGGCCTTTGCTCAGCAGTGGGATGATATAGGCTAACATCATCATCATCATCATGTTGATCCTATAGAAAAAGTTGTTCAATTTGATGTCGTGATCCACACACCCTTAAATATGACCACGCATTTCTAATACGCCTTGTATATCTTGTGTAATATGTGGTTTTTTTTTAACCAGGCATTAGAAATTTTCCCCGTCACTAGTTAGTATGTTAAATTACAGAGCACATATTTCATGTCAGAATTGTACATTACTATTTAAATTAAAATATTACTGAAAGGAATATGACGTATTCGTTATTAGTTGGCATTCAAATTATAGCCCTGAGCGTAGTTGAAGAAATAATTAACGTTCATTACAGTGGTTAAATTGTACATAAAAGTTGTTTACTGTAGGTACTTATAAATTAAATTAATATAGGTCTATAATTAAAAGTACTGCAATTATCTGGTATCGTAAGCATATAGAAAGGTCAAGAGACGGGGACTCACATTGTTTGAATAACTTATATTATTGATATCTGAATTAACAATCAAATAATACCTGATTGTAACAATGCAAGAAACGATGTCGCTATACCTAAAGCTAAATATGATTTTAACGCGCTTAAAATTAGAAGTGTCCATCATTAAGATTAGTTTAATGAAGTTGCCAAAATGCTTTCCACCATTAGAGCGGAGGCCGCTAATACGCGGTTTGCAGAGATTCCCAGATAAGCTAAGACTCATTTAAACTTAACAATGTGCTAAACTTAGCTAAGTTGTCGAGATTGTTCGCGGGATGCTAGTTGAATTAATTTGTGATAAATTTGAGACCTGACTTTGGTGATATTGTACCTAACTTGAAGCAAGTATACTGAAATACTAATGATTCTTGAAGATACACTGAAATATTTAAAGGTCAAAATAATTATTCTAATGACATGTAGATAAAATCAAATATAAATCGAACGGTGTCAGAATTCTGTAATAATGCCGAAATTTAAAAGATTTTACTTACAAAGAAAAAATATAATTTCCAAGTCAAATTCAGTAATCATCTGACTGCTGAAAATGCTAAGATTCAACGACGGGAGAAGCGTAAGCCCAAATAAGAGGCCCTTGAAAAAATCCCGTTTGATTTGTATTCAAATTAAGCTATCAATTATTAGTTACCTTGACTAGACCAGTTTATCTTTAAGAGGAACCGCGGATCTGGACTGAACTTTTCAAATTGGATTGACATTGACACATTTTCTGGGAGAATCCATCGGATAGAATAGAAATAAGAAATTCATCAAACAATACGTTCACTGCACGTCTTCTCAGTACGAATTTCCCAAATCATATGAAACTGTAGTAAATATTTGGTCGCTACCCAAACAACGTCTAACCAGGCTTAGCCGTATAAATTCCATTTTGGAGCAACAAACTGACAAGCAATAATTAATATTCTACGAAACGCACACTCGACTATCAGGAGCGGGTTCTGTACTAGTAAATTGCACGAGTTGGTCCAAGAGAGCCAATTCACCCCACCGCGGGCGTTTGCTAAAACTTTGCTCATATTTAATTTGGCAGCGTACTCGCTTGAGACTCGCCTGATTATTGTTACACGTTAAACACTATTAGTTGGAACTTGGGGTTGTATAGCATCAATATTGTCACGAACTTTAGCTGTTTGAATTTGAATATTAATAGCGGGACCTTTAGTGCTATTTTCCTCTTTCATTTGAATTGGGTACATAGTTTTTGGCATATTATAATTTTGTGTACCTAGGTTAAGCAAAGAAACTTAAGTCCGGACTTTAACTCAAGATTTTTTTTCCGAGTATTTTTCTATGGCAAGTTAAACTGTATCTATGTTTAATTTTAAATTAGAACCGTATTCATATGGACTTATTAGAGGCTTTTCTGATGTAGATCTGTATGTATCTGATCATTTACAAGAGTCAGAATTACGTCACAACAAAAATTGGCATGATGCATCCGCATTGCCGTATGAATGCGTGTTTTCACATGTAGTCTAAAGATCGAGATGCAGTACCATAAGTTTTCTCAGATTATTTCGTCCCGAAGGCTAACTTACATTAGTCTCTGCCAGAATCAATAAGTGTTGAAGCCGAACTGCATTGAACGCATCGCGATACTAGTATAATCGAGTATCCGACCCCGTATATGATACTCCTAACGAGTACCAACGTTAGTTAAGCAAATTCTGTGGAATTTGGCACAAAGCCGTGTACCTAAAGTTTTGGTTCAAGTTAGTGGAGAATCGAGTTTCGGATATTCTTACGGAATAGTAAAATTTACTAGAATCCGAAATCTGGCAAGTCCATTTTCATATTACATACATTTTAGAAAATGTTTAATACTTAAGCATTATTTTTTTTAACTTGAATATTAGTATGAAGATTCTATTAGTTTGCAATAATATTAATTAATTAAATATAGAGCCAGAAAATTTCAAAACTACAAGTATAATTGCATCAGAAGAACCATATTGCCTCGAAACTTTATTGCAGAACTAAATTGGTTCCAATAAAAACTTTCAAGTTGCAAAAATTAAATCTGTTAATACCCTCAGCGCTCCTAAAGTCGTGTGCCAAGTTTATTAGACCAAATACATTGAACCAGATTCCGTTCTTATTATCCTTAGATAATTTTGAAGTTCCTCTAAGAACGTTAAGTTATATACGTATTATCTACGAGTACGTACGTATTAACCTTCGTGTATTCTGGGTGAATTTGAAGGCATATTATCGCGAATTGCATTAATATTGCTCACATCTTCGAGCCCTGTTAGTATTTTAGATGTGCTATCAATAATACTAATTGTAATATGACAGTGCACTCAGCTTGTAATGTTAAGAAACATTTAATCATCGTTTATAAGTAAAAGAATGTACATGATACTTACTTCGATTTCACAAGCCAAATTCGACAAAATACACACACGCAAACTATTTTTACTGCTTTGCTCGACATTCGTATGTCATAACCGGGATCCAGCAGAATAGCAGCGTCAGGTGTCATAGCCTGGCACATGCTGAGCTGGACACCCATTTGCTATAGTTCGAGACACACACCGAATAGTCAAAAGGCAAGGTGAGGCTCAGTCGGTGCAGTATACCCACATTTTTAATTCTTCTTAATTTTACTCTATTGGCATCCTATGAAAAATGTATTCTCTGTCTATGCACCTGTCCTCTTCTTATTACCTATGTCTATCATTCTGGTGTGTCTTGCTTTTTTGTGGCAAATAAATTATTTTTCTTTCTTTTTATAGCTGTAATAATTTAAGATATAGAATAGAATAGATCTTTATTTAATGATACACGCACTTAAAAATGTCGAGACTCTAGGTGCACGGTTCCAAATAGTACGTCCTATGGAGAAGAACCGGCAAGAAACTCCATAATTCATGTCTTTACGAAAGCAATAAGAAAAGAGATAGAGATTTATTCTAAGCCCAAAAGACACTGCGGATACATTAATAATATAATGTACTGTTCGATGAACAGTAAGTTAATTATAACGCTCTACTTGACTTAGCAATTGTAACATAACATATCTCAAGATAAATTTGAACCCAATCCGGATCATTTCTGCTGAAAATGATTTTTGTACTTCTGAAATCATTATGTTAAATACTCGTGTGTTTTCCTCTTTACCTTTGTAATAACAATTACCAAATGGTATTATATCCAGGTGGATTCTGTTTTCATCTCCTGTATCCTACCTGTAACATGCCCGCAATCCTGTAATTAGCCTCGCTCGCTTTCTCAGAACATTTTCTTATATAATTGTGTTTGGGAAAAGATTTTGCTTGAGGAACTTGGAAAATTATAATCGTAAAGAATGTATATTTTACGTAAAATTCAGACCGAGTTTGAATTTTCATTGTACAGACCAATTAAATGAGTAAATAATGGTTCAAAGCATTATTTCAGTGCAGCGGTTGGTTTAAATGTTTCAAAAGCAAACATATCTGGGGGCACGGCAGTGCCCCCGCCAAGACGAGACAAGTGAAACTTACCTTTTCTCGAAGCACTTTGTCGTTTTTTTCTAGATTTTCAAATAAAAGTCATGACTGTTTGATATAAAAGAAATATGTCAAATCTATCGGTTCAAATATTAGAAGCGTACCTACTATTTTATCTTCAGGTTTAATTTTCAACAATCTAAGTAAACTTAACTAATACCTCTCCAAGTAGGTATCCAGGTCTCTGATAATACTTGCATGATTAGATTAGCGGTATCATTAAATAGTGGCATTTTATTGTAATACCCATCCATTTTTTTTGTTCGATTCTTTCCAAGCCCTGACTTGACTTATCCTTAGTATGGCTAACTTCATATTACAACTACTTATTAAGTTTTTTTATACTAATAAGATGGCAAATAAGCTTACGGCCACCTGATGGTAAGCGGCTACCACACCACACACGCTTGCAACACCAGGGGCATAGATAGTAAAAATATTTTCTCTCCCTTTTTGAAGAACCCCATGCTGTATAGTCTCTTGGGAAAACCTCATATAATAGTTAAATTCAGCATAAAAATCCAAATGGTCAAAATACTCTTAGTATAAATTGTATCAGCCAATTTACCTAATTTGATGTAGGGAACAAAGAAAAAGTAGCAGCCTCGGATATTACAGCAACTCAAGCTTAGCAACATTTGGTAAGCAAATTGTAATCCAAACTAAAAGCATCATCGAATCCCCGGTCACCACTTATTTCTTGTTTTTTCCATTTTCCAATATCAAAACAAAATTCAAGCTCTGTTTCCCTGACGCGACTTCATATTTCTTCCTTTATATTATCGCGTTTCTCCGTATTGCTACTTTGTTTTGCTTCATCTTTAAAAGTATGTTTTTATTGGCCTCAATCTGATATTAATTTGTTTTACGATTTTCCAATCTCTGCTTATCTTAAAGTTCTGAGTCGCTGTTGCTTTTCAAAAGAAATGTTATTGCTAAACTAAAACTTTAAACTGCTTTTAAAAGTTTAACGGGGCGTTCAAAGTTGCTTACAATAAGATTGTGTTAATAGGCACATAGACAATTAAATAGATATACTGACTACCTTGCCGATTGATAGGTGTACGAGGTCTGTACCTGTCGGTGGCACCGTTGATGTCGTGATTTTTATGTGCCACCGTTCTTTACACACCGAGACTTCTCAGATCTTTGGAGAATAAGTTGAGCTCTCTATTCCGCAGTCGCATTTAGATAAACTGAAAACCTGGTACTGATAATCATTTGAGGCCAAATTCATCGACAATATACCCAATGTTTAAGATAAAATCAACTATTTCTTTAAATATTTTTTTTAAATAGTTATTTTTTAGTTAGTTAGTTTTTTTTTAAATCTTTAAAATCTTTTTTTTTTTACAGTCATGATGCCTTTGGGATCATTCCAATCCATAATACTTAAAAATATTTATTCGTAATAGTTCCGATACACGTAACGCCACTTATTTCTCCAATTTACAAGAAGGAATCGAGCAAAGCCTTCCTCGCCGGTCTCTAGTGTGCAGTCCTTACATATTCTAGTTGGTGCTATAGTACAATTTGAGAACTGAGGCGACATTTTTATATTCAAGTGATTCCAAAAATGTTCCTGTACTAGACATCTATTTCTTATTATAATAAATGACAACATGGAGTTCAAATATTATCATTAGATCTGTGTGTCCATGATGAACACTTACAAATGCGTCGTCATCGTCATCATTCTCAGCTTTTGTTACCTACTACAGGGCCTTAAGCCTCCCCCAGAATTTCTACCATTTCATACATCGTTAAACTGTAAATATCAATTGGCAATAGCATAAAGCTACAATGGCTAATAGTAATTATCTTCTTCTTTAATTCTAACAAATGTGTCGTCTTTTTATCTAAGTACTCACTTTTAGTTAGACTACCACGAAGTACCGTCAAAGTAAAAGATGAACAATATGACGCTGGCAGAATAGTTGACGAGACCAACTTAAATGCCAAAAGGGGAAAAGAAAACGATGGTTACAAATTAAAAGCCCTAACGTTTACTCGTATTAATTTCTTCCTTCACCGTAAAAAAATCCTTCATCTTTTAACTGACAGGCAGCTGTCTGTTATAACTTGCGTCGTATCCACAGTCCCGCATCTCAACACTGGTCGAACACTCGAATCAACGTTTACAAATAGCTTCGTTTATCACCAATCTGAGAGCTGATTGCATCTTTTTGGCATTGCATTTGTCTAGCACGTTGACGTGGCAATATACATATGTTCGTACGTGTATTCTTATCGGCATCAAGTTGACTGGAATACATTTCTGTTTTTTGTTTTTTTCTTCTTATAAATCCTGTTTGGTTTATTTCTTTCTTTCTTCTTTTTTAAATTGTTGCCCTATGTTATGGTTTCTCCTTTATTGTGAGAACAGTTTACAAATATACATGTCACATACACACACACCGATACCCGGAACTACTACCTTACAACCGCCAACAGTGCCATCCAAGTACCGTATTTTTTGTACTTATATGGTATTTTTGTAATATACATCTGGGAATAGACTCTAATTCTTTATCACAATGTGCAAGTTCTAATGGTGAATAGTTATTGTGCAATGTATTCCATCAGTACTTATGGTTCTTAGCTTTCTATCATCGCTACCATCATCAGTCTATACCATATTGCCATTGCTGTGACTTAGGCATTCTATGTGAGAGGGATCGCACCACACTCCACCATTTGATTTTAATGCAGATTAGTAGATATTAAAATTTTATTGTGATTGGAATTGAAAAATGACCTATTCTTATTAATTATAAAATGCGAAAGTAACTCTGTCTCTGTTTGTTACCTTTTCACGACTAAACGGTTGCACCATTCTTGATGTTTGACAAGGAAATTGTATGCATCATATGTGTATGATGCATACAATTTCCTACACACAGGCTATTTATTGTTTTCAAAAATCGCAGCATCCACACGCATCCAAAATTGACTCAGGTGGAATTGCGGACACAGCTAGTTTATATAATATTTCTGCAATACTTACTGTAACTCCAATTATCTCGTTACGGATCATAAAGTGACATTTTGTGTCATTTATTTTGGCTCTCCCCACGAAGCAAATGACACCCCTCGGATTCAAATGCGGCAGCAACGTGCTATATATCATAGTTAATGTTACAATAATTTATTGTGAGAGGATTTATTTTACCATGCGAATGCATTGCTTCTTTTGTATATTATTTTAACTATAGTAGTCTTCAAAAAACTGTTTTAGATTGAAAATAACACTTGGAATGCCCAAACCTAAGAGCGAACCACAAAGATAAAAAAATCCTAGAAAGGTCGAACATAAAAGAATGTAAACGGAGAAACTTAAACTTAGGGAATTCAACTGAGCGAGCATGTTGGATCATGTTTCTTACCATTCAACTTGTTTGTTAAGAACATTTACAATTCTCTCTCTTTCCATGTTCTATCGCCAGTTTTTGCCATGCACCACGAAACTGTGGAATCAACTACCATCAGCGGTTTTCCCGAACACATATGACCAAGAAAAGAAAGCCTATACCATCCTAGAACCAACCATCCTAGAATCTTCTCCAGGACCAACCCACTTGGAACCGTGCGCCTAGAATCACGACGTTTTGAAAGTGCCTGCAAAGGCCCAGTTGAAATAAAAATCTTTGACTTTGACTTTTGACTTTGAGAAGGTCGGCAATGCATCGGTGACTCTTCTGATGTTGCGGATGTTCATGGGCGGCGGTGATCACCTACTCTTGTTTTTTGTGGCAAATAAATTATTTTCCTTTCTTTTCTTTCTTACTTACTTTTTTTCTTTCTATACTATAAAAAAATCTTTTAAATGTTAAGTCTTATTTTTCATTCCAGATTGTTCCTCATACGTGACCTATACTAGATTCTCTTAACCGTTTTATTCAACACCAAAATATCAACTGCTTCATTGGTCTAGTGTACCTGGTCTACTGCTGTGCATGAGGTCCGGCTTCTACTCCTAGGTCCAGCTATATATTATTCTGTATGGAAATTCACAGTAGCAGCCTGGTTTTTGAAATTGTGAGAAGGGGCTATAGCCTCTATTACATGGGACTCAATAACGCTGTTGGCAAGATGAGGGTGTGTAACTATATATCTCTGACTTACCCTTCGAGGAAAATAGGGGTGATCATCATCATAATTCTCCTGTCCTGCGTGACATTATTTAATAAAGTTTACTCTCTTTTCCACAGTAAAAACAAATCATAACCCTAGCAACATACACCCCAACAAAAGACTTCATACATTTATAAACATCCAACGTGTTTATAATACAGGGTGGCATCTCGAGCACATTACAGAGCACACTGTATCGCCATATCAAGCCACGTTAATGCAACTTGCTTTTAACCTACATCGGATGAAAGCGCGCGACGTAATGCCTGCTGTAAGGGCGTAATCGGGGCCGTTTGTTACACCGAACTCGTTATAACATAAGTACGGGAGTTAAGTATAGCGTTCGTTTAAGGTTATGACGGTGTGAGTGGCGTTTTTAATAGTGTAACACTTTTAGTTACGTAGAATCTTTTAACTGAATTTAGCAGGCCTTTGTAATCCATTTTGCTTGTACTAATTAAATTGGTTCTTCGTATAAGTTAATAGAAGTTTCGAAGACAGTTTTTAAACAGATCCACTGGTCTCTATAATCCATTAAAAAAGAAGAGTTTTGAATTATTTTTATAACAACGAAAGCTACTCAATATTAAGATAGGTATGTACCAGTGGCGAAGGGTGACAGTTTTAAAAAGAGAAGCCGTCCCAAAAACGCCTTCTAAAAATTGCTGCAATTAATGCTGCAAGACAAAAATCCATACCGTCTCTTGTAATCTATATAGTCAAGAATAACA
Organism: Allophyes oxyacanthae; assembly: GCA_932294325.1. NCBI lineage: Eukaryota > Metazoa > Arthropoda > Insecta > Lepidoptera > Noctuidae > Allophyes > Allophyes oxyacanthae. Next base: position 5,451,971 of record OW028633.1, on the reverse strand, counting down.
AGCCTTTTTTGTCAGTTGGATGAGCAAATAATATAATATTACGTTGGTCTATGTAGATACTAACCAATTCCTAAAGGGAAGCCGCTGGGAATCGGGTTGTATGGACTCTTCGCCACTGGTATGTACAATCGGCAATTTTTCCGGTCGACCATCCTTAAGGCTAAAATCGTTTGCGGCCGGCGTCCAAACGCAGAGTTACTAACTCTAAGCGGGCCGCAGTCGTTCAAAGGATTTTGTTTGCGAAATGTATCACCGCAACGTATCGTGACTATACACACTTGAATGTCTTTGATATACTTATCAGTATCTAGTTAAATTAACCACGTTACTAGACAATCAACAAAAATGCCAATGACACTCACAATACGCTCCACAACTCCAATGAAAATTATTATTCAATTCAACCACTAATTAAATCTATAATTTTCCACGTGAATCTGCCACGGAAATCCAGCTTCCAATAAACAAAAGGAAATTGCCATTGTGAATGGACCATACATGGCCAATATGACCATATAAAGTGAATATTAGATCCTAATGTAAGTCCGGTGATTAGAATTAACGTTCACCCCGTTGTATAGGAAATTAGGCAGATTCCGTGATATCGCATAATGTAAATGACGTCCAATGAGATTCAGATCGTCAATTTGCTGTAGACTTATTGTTATGGCATGGGACGCAATGTTATTGTCAATTATCGTCGGTTGATGACCGGAAAACGATGAAGATTGCTCTTACAATTGCAGTTTAATTTATTGTGCGGGTATAAATTCTAGAGGTTGATTAAAATAAATGAACAGTACCTATTTAACATTTAATGACAAATGACAATCACGCTTGTTTCACACGTAAAAGGATTGCCTGAGCTATAGCTATTGATTTACACTTAGATTTGCTTAAGATAGGAATTATAAGTCTAATGCGATATAGAAGGCAAAATAAACGTTATTCTACAAAAGTATAAAATTTGTGTTATCAGCAACCTTGGTATCAATTAGTTCAGAGGGTAAGTATAATAGAATATACCTACCCTCTCATTTGAGTTTGTTTTTTGGTGCATCTACCTTCATTGTCTCTGCATCACCCTAAGGTTGTCTGGTAGAGAATGCCTACGGCATTAAGACCGCCTTTGTACATTGTACATGAAGCATTTTAAATAAATAAAAATAAATAAATAAAACTAGAACACAAGAAACTTAGGTATATCAACCATGATTATAATAAAATCAAGGGAAATTCACAATACGTTAAATTGGAGAAGTAGGTACAATAATTTAAAATAATTACAACACGGTGTGACATGTACCAAGCAAATCATGTAGTGGTTTGTAGGTACAGAATGTCACACAGGGTAACTTTGCATATTCAACAAGCAGTTCGTTTGAACATGCACCTATTTCCCTAAACTCATTTAAACGGCGCGTTTTATCGATCAAATGACTTATAGACTCTAAGTACACCATATTTACAGTAAGCAGCCTGGCTTTCCTGGTATTTTTGGGAAAATTATAATCATTTTATTACGCGAAATCAGTCTAAGCACTGGAAACGTTTAAAAGAAGATAGTGATAACCTAGATTACATTATTTGAAATTTAGTGTCATGAATTCACGAATGATTAGTTAAATCATCCAAATAATCATCTCTTTAAAAAAGTAAATATACAAACATAATTATACCAGAGACCACTGCACCGCTTGCAAGTAAAGTTGCATCTCTGGGCATGTAATCATTTCCTAACAGATAGTAAACCCAATTATATTTTTAACCCCCGACGCAAAAAGAGGGGTGTTATAAGTTTAACGTGTCTGTCTGTGTGTCTGTCTGTAGTATCGTAGCTCCCAAACGGATGAACCGATTTTCGTTTAGTTTTATTTTTGTGTCATAGATAATTTTATCCCGAGTGTTCTTAGAAAGAGAAGAAAGAAAGAAAATCAATTTATTTTTTGCACACAGGACACCGAGCATGCACACATAACAAACATAAAAAAAAAAACAGAAAATTACATAAAATATAAACAATGAAAAATAAAGCATGTGAGTGTGTGTGTGTGTGTGTGTGCGTGTGTGTGTAGCCATGTTTCATGAAAATCTGTTCAACTGTTCAAAAGTTACAGCTCTTTTTCTAGTTGGAGTCGGGGGTTTTTGACGGTTAGGTTATTGATGTAAAACTAAAATAGATTGCAAAGTCATATTTCGTGGAGATAATTATCTACATCTTTACCTAGTCGTTGCTCACACCCAAAATGACAGGTACTGTATTCGAACGTAGTTGTTAAACTATTGCACGCATTCAATTTTTATTGCGGACGCGTGGGTTTTCTAAACATTTCCTTTCACGCTTGGGACTCGTGATAAATTGTGAATACGAGTAAATGTCTGATAAGCATGGTCGGCAAAAGATCGTATTTCGTATTACTTTTTGAATAAAAAATAAAAACCACTTACTAAAAGTATGGTCTATTATATTTGACGCCAGAGATTCTCCTCGGTAAGATAATAAAAAATAAGCAAATTTTAACAGTAAATTATGTATTAGAAAATAATACTACTGCAAAGAAATTGGAAGTGGTCAGACTAAAATCTGAAAACATAAAATATAACAATAATAATATAGAAACTGTTTCGTAAATTATTTATTAGTTCGATACACGATAAGTAATTACATCTGGCATGAGCAAACATTTTATTTCCATTACTTCCAGATCAGCGAAACCAAACAAAAGAATCAACGTCCACAACGCAAATGAACCAAGAAACAACGATAGTTGGTATTAACGTGTCGGCATTTACTAAGCTGCTTTCGAATTCGGTAGGAATTTTATTTCCCGAAGACCCGCAATACACCTTCTGGCAGCTAGCTTTAAGTCTCAGCGCTTACTTGGATTTATTGCTCCTCCGATATTTCGGCAAGTTCCCTAACACTCGCTTGTTTTGTTTTAACTTTGTTTTCGTTTCTTACATACTAAATTAAATAAAGTTCTTAGAGCTGAATAAAGTTGGCAGCGGAAGTTCTTTAATTAATGCAAGTTTACATTTTATAGTTAATTAGTGTTTGAATTTTTCATATTAGAAGTTTTAATAATTTTCTGTGGGTTTCAAGGACACTTTGGCTTGGTTTGTTTGGTTTTAAATTAAATAAGTAATACCTATCGTATTCCTTTTTTATTAAGACCTGTTTCAATATTGGTTCAATACATCGTGATTTGATAATTAGTAAGTATACTGGAAGTTATGCATACTAATTTTCAATTTTGATCAAAGGTAGGTGAATCTTGAGTAACAAATAGAGAATTCGATCCCGGGCCTAATTTCTAATCCCGGGATTTCGGGATTGTACACAGTCAATCCCGGGATCCCGGGATAATCCCGGGATTTAAGATTGCAAACAAAAAATTACGTAAGGTATATAAAAATCTGCTTTTTTATTAAGAACTCAAAATAATGTCCATAATGCAATTAGACGAAAAAAGTAAAGTAAAAATTCTACAAAAACCAACTAAAATCCTTTTTTAACCCCCGACAAAAACGAGGGGTATTATAAGTTTGTAGTGTGTAGCTGTGTATCTGTGGATTTGTGTATCTGTCTGTGGCATCGTAGCCATAGATCGTAGCTCCAAAGCGGATGGACCGATTTCAATGCAGTTATTAATTGAAAGCTAGTTTAATCGGGTATCATCTTAGCTATGTTTCATGAAAACCTGTTCAAAACTTATACCTATTATCTCTTTTTTTTGTTGGAGTCAAGGATTTTTAACGGTTAGGTTCACAAAACACAGAAAGCGGTTTCTCTCTCGTTACTTCTTTTCTGTGTTCTGTGGTTAGGTTATTTAAGTAAAAAATCAACTTTTACTTAACAAAATTAAATTAACTTTTAACATTATCACTACATAGTATAAAACAAAGTCGCTTCCCGCTGTCTGTCCCTATGTATGCTTAGATCTTTAAAACTACGCAACGGATTTTGATGCGGTTTTTTTAAATAGATAGAGTGATTTGAGAGGAAGGTTTATAAATGTATAATACTTTCATATTTAATGTAAGGATAGTAGAGAAACTGCACCCGTGCGAAGCCGGGGACGGGTCGCTAGTGTAACATAAACATAACAAGTGTTAATTAATATAACATAATATAATAATAGTAATCTGACACATTTCTCATATTATATGTAGCATCATAACTATGTATAAAAAACAAATTGAACGATTATAGTAACACTTTCGTCAATCCCGAAAATCCCGGGATTATGAAAATTTTATCCCGAAATTTTCGGGACTGGAATAAGGCCGGGATCCCGGGATCCCGGGATTCGGGATCCCGGGATCGAATCCTCTAGTAACAAATAACTACCAACACAAGAATCATGAACGTCTGGGAATAAAACTGTTATCACGTGAGTAGCCTTAGTAGAAGAAGGCACATGACGAATTGTACTACTTACACATCAATCGGCGCCCATCACTGTAGAACGGGCTACTGCGGTTATCATTTAGAAATATTCTTATTTGGCATTAACATTATCCAAGCTTGGAAACACCGTGGGATCTGAATCCAGTGTGCCATGTCACAGTGTTTTGTAGGCCTGAGCCTATCTCCAAGAAGCTTGATTTTTAATCCCATAGGGATATAGTGCGTTAGAATTTTCTCGTCAATAATTACAAGTGCATACAAGTCGGCCAGTAAATATAGACGTGCCAGCTATTCACAGCTTATTTCGACCTTTCTTTGTCCTCCTTTTTTACAACTCTTGAAGAATGGGAGTGAAAAGTTGGAAGTTCTGCTCGGAATACTGCGGCTCAACCGTTTCTTTCTCGCGTTCATTTTCAATGTGAATTAAAAATCTTACAAATGTATGTTTTGTGTTTTATGCATTAACACTACATGGATTTTTTGTTAGGCATTGAATGAGAAACACTTGCTTACAAGTTATAAGAATAGTATTTATTTATTTTTATTTATTTATTTATTCAACTTTACATGGACAACATTACAGTAAATACCAATGAATGAAAAAAAAAACCAAAAAAATTTAGCAATGGTCTACCTTTTTTGAAAATGACTAAGGAAATATTCAGATATAGCAGCGTAGGATATACAATAAATATCAAAAGTAAGTGAAAAACTGTCGGATGTCAAAACTGATAAATCATGTGTTACAATAATAACTTTAATTAATAGTTTATATTTAATAACAATTATGAAATTCGACATATTTATTGAATTGTTCAGCAATTATAAAATTCGACTTATCATCACTTACTTAGATGCTGACAGTATGCGGATTTAAAACACCTTACAGTAATAACCTAATCGTCCAAAACCCCCATCCCGACTCCAACTAGAAAAAGAGCTGTAACTTTTGAACGGCTGAACAGATTTTCATGAAACATAACTAAAATGATACCCGATTAAACTAGCTTTCAATTAAAAAACTGCATTGAAATCGGTGTATCCGTTTTGGAGTTATGATGCCAGATACACACTTAAAACCCCTCTTTTTTGTCAGGGGTTAAAAAATAAGAAGCAGTATTTTCACAAAACGACTTCAATTCGAGAAAATGCTCTACCATTACAATTTTATAAGAATAAACATCAAAATGCAGTTAAATAACTCTTGTTATTAAAGCCATTTGCAACGGATGCATTTTAGTAAAGGAACGTTATAAAACTTCTATCTCAAAGCTATCATTATTCATGAAACGTCGTGACGTCTTGATTAATGTTTAAAACAAAGTTGAAATTTTATTTCAGTTGCAGAAATGGGGAGCTAGAACTGTAACTACCATTTTTCAATTCACAAGAGACAATTTTATGAAAACTGTTGAAATATGTTTTCGGCAATTTGGTATGGAACGGGCTGTTTGCTAATTACTGATCTGGTGTTTAATGGCGTTCTTAATCAACCTGTAAATTTGTGCTCTGGCTAATTGGAAACAAAATTATTAACGTTTTTAACTTTTGCTAGTTTGTACGCAGATTCAGAATAAATATTTAAGTGCGAGACGTTCATTACAAAGTTCAACGAAAAATATCGTCGCAAGACGTGTAGATTGATGACGACATTAATCTCCGTATGATCATTAATCTGTCTATCATCTGTCTATACATAATCTAGCTACCTTCCTCCTCGAGGTATCTCTTGAGACGATGGCTAGCGTCATTTGTCATATTAAGCATGAACTAGTGCAAATGTGTCACAGCTTAGTACATTTGGATCTTGGAACCAAATATTCAATTCCTGCATAAGACTTAGAATAATATTATAAGTCTTGTAATAAATATACTTTCTTTCTTATTCAATTACATTTATTTATTTACAAACACTTGGTGTTACTAATATAAAATTACATATTTTTGTAAATAAAATTAAAGAAAATGTCGCCTTTTCTAATTATTCCCCCGCTGAGCTACATTATGAGTAAATATGAAGATGTCATCTAAATAAGCCAAAAATATTAAAACACAAAAGCCTCAGTCTTCAACGGTAAAACAACGACAATAAGGTCTTTACCAGTCCTTAGAGTCGCAATTAATAGAACAAAGGAGGGTACGGCAAAACCTCTAACGTTCGGCTCACTGTCTGCAACAATATGTTTGGTAATTCAGCTGGAAATATCCGTATACATGCTCTTAAGAGCTTCAAGCCTTGTCAGTTGGAGTTTGCAATGGGTATGCAACTGGTAATTTATGGTTGACTGGTTCAGATGTGTGTTGTTTAAAATATATCGTGAGACAAAGGATTAGATATATCTTTTTACGGAAATATTATGTTTTCAATATACATCACGAATAAGATGAAATCTTATAGCGTAAACTCACATCATATCAAGTAAAATATGTATTTATATGATTGACGGCGATACCTACAATAGTTATAAATATGGAAACCGATGACCGATAATTTTTTAACATTATACACAGTAAATGTAGAATAATAATTTGAATTGTTAATGCAACTGGCACATTAATTAAATCCAAAAGCTATTACGCGATAATAAAATCACAAACAACCTTTCCAAAAATTAAAAAAAGCCATTATAACTGTCGTTTCTAAGAGTACAACAAACAGAATTATATTATTCACAGTCGAATCGTAAATTTTATAACTTCCATTCGTTTTAGCGAGAAATAAAATTTGAACTTCTTTACAACATTCATCAAGCCGTCACGGGCAAAGCTTTTGAATAATAAAAATCTTTGCCTCGAGCCCCGCAACGAAGTTTCCATAGCGAAGACATACTTCCCCTCACGGTTTTTTATAACTTTATTATAAAGGACGAGAAGTAATTTCTTACATTTATTATCATTGCCGAAATCCCATTTATCATGTCAGGTATCCGTGATAAATATCAATAACGATGCTTGTAGAATTTGTTCCTGCGGGTTTTTTGTTGAGGGAAGTGAAATATGTTGTCATAATTTTACCGCTGACTCAGTTTCTGTGTTCGATATTAATGTAAAAACAATTTCGGGGAATTTTACAATAAAAATGCTGCAGATTTAAGGAATGTGCTGATTTATTATTGTCATCATTGTTATCCATCATCACCATCATCCTATTTTATCAAATATTGGATGTAGGAATCTCTCAAGACAATTCAACTGAATCTTTCTATGAGCTTAAAAATGGTTGAAGTGTTTTAATAGTTAAAAATTTATCAAATATTACTAGTGTATTTAAATTATATACATTTAAAGCCTGTTTAAACTTTATACTTTATTTATTAGACAATTTTGAAGAAACTTTAAAATGTAGGTTGTTATAAAGACTCAAGTAAAATTTTGTTCCAAATTACAGCTCAAATTGAACAAAATGTCTTTGTTGAGACTTTGATGAAAAGTTTTAGACAGACGACATTAATTTCACAACCGACATTTTTGATACAGAAATCTATAATTTTTGAGTTTATTGACCTGTCAATGTATCGTGTTGCTAACTCATTGAATCCGTAAGAATATTTAATTAAAAGGTAGGAATAGAAGAATACAAGTTCTCAAAACTAGGTATTTGATACCCACCAGTGGTTTTGTTGGTATTTTAATTTTATTGTTCGAAAATATATTAATACAAGGTTATGGTAGTACTTATTGCTGAATTTATTTCATTTGATGAACTTTAGAGGTATAATGGCAACTCTAATTAATAAAACTGCATTTTTTATAAAAAATATTTCCTCAGTTTATATCGCTTTCAACACAGTCAAGAAAAGGAAAATTTCATATTTTGGGCACATTTATAGAAACGAAAAATATAATATTCTTAGGAAGATACTGGAAGGCAAGATAGATGGCAAAAGGAGCAGGGAAAGAAGGAAATTAGCCTGGATTGATAACATCAAAAGCTTGACCAACATCAATGACGCTGCCAGTCTGTGTAGACTGGCACAAGATAGAGACGAGTTCCGTGTGGTGGTCGCCGACATCCGCTGAGGATATGGCACATGAAGAAGATATCGCTTTAAGAAAACCTAAAGTTTTATAAGCTTTTTATCATTAACAATACCTAATACAAAATAATTCAATTTTTTGCAGCAATGACATCTGGTTTGTTTGAAGTATTTTTTAGACTAGGAATATTTTTTCCATGGCTACGCAAACTTCATCATTAGTCCCTTGAAATAAAAGCTATTACTGGGACCGTGAAACCAAAACGTCACTTATCAAAATGTTTGGTTAATCCCATACATTTAATTTACTTTTCGTGCTTCATTTTTATACACGCAAAGAAACATATCCCCAAATAAAACATAATAATGTTACTAAATATTGATAGGTACGCAGTTCCTAAAACAAATACCGAACTACGAACCAAAAAACCTCACACCTATCAAACTCATTACAACTTACACGCCATACCAGAAACACGAGAACACAACTTCGTATAAGACATTATCGGAAACTTAAGTGATTAACTGCTCCAGAGTTGGCGGTAGCGAGATGGTGGTACAATAGGCGAAAAGTTTGGCGATCCGCATATTTTAGAATGCTAATGTGATTTTGCACTTAGCTCACGTGACTTGACAAAGGGTGCGCTCAAAATATAGGCAGAAGTTGTGAGTTAGAAGGTTGTTGTTTCGGTATCTCCATATTGTTCGGGAAAGGGGGAAGCGGTATCTGAGCCTTTTTTGACGATGAGTTCGTCTCGCCACAGTGATGGACATGAATTTATTTCACATGAAACGTCTACTATTTTAATAAATCACTCAACTCAGCTATCACCGTCCCCTCCATAGGCTTCTACTAAGTTTCATCACAACATGCTTTCAGAAACCTGCTGCTTCATCAATTAATGTTCAATAGTATAGACAACTGTAAGTAGTCCAAAGAAAGATGGAAAGAGCTATGCCGGAAATTGCACTACGTGATAAGTTCAGGAATACTGAGATCCGTGAGCGAACCAAGGTTGTAGATGTGACTCTTGTAATAGCACAACGCCGAGGTGGGCGGGCCACAAGCCGTGGAACCAATGGCAGGTGGGCCAGCAAGGTGCTAGAGTGGAGACCCAGGACCCGGCGAAGAAGCGTCGATCGTCAGCCGGCTAGATGGGCTGAAAAAAGTGGATGAGTAAGGCTAAACACCGGGAAGAATGGTATGCAAAGAAGATGGCTTACACCCAGCATTGGGTAAAGAATGGCTTACGAAGAAGAAAAGGAGTAAAGACAAGACATAAAAAACTATTTGTAATATTCCAATTATCATTGATAATGCTTCTTCTTCTATCGAGTGCTCATGAGCTATCACAATGAGAATCACTCATACCGTAGTGAAAGGATTAGCTTGTCAGCAATGGTGGTCGAGGCTGACTGCTCAGTGCCAGATGCTCTCATGTTTCGTCACTCGTGGAGGCTCTTTCGTTGCCCCCCAAATGTTGTTAATAAAGCTACATATACCTACGTACTTTTTAGATGTCTGTTGTTCAACAATGAACTCATAGGATACGGGTACAACTGAACAATTTTGAATAGACGGATTATGGATTTCAATTTTGTTTCATCAATGTACATGTTACTGTCCGCACGCTTACCTTATAATATCCCCTAATCTAGTGTTCAAATTCATTAATGCGTCCATTTAGGGCCATGGCCAAGGGCCATGTTCACCGACCAATGTAACAGATGTTTATTATAACGGCTTTTTACCCATTATAAAGGTCCATATCATTCGGCTGACAGTCTGTTATATTTTAGGTGAACTAAGGCCTAAATAAATTATTCAAAACTTGGTGTGAAGCTATGTCAAATATTAACACTCATTTATTTTTCACAAATTGAACTACAAATATTTATGTTTTTTTATAATCAGGGTTTGTTAGAAACGTATCTAAGGACCAGGCCTCCTTATCTGGTCCTTAGATACGGTTCTAACAAACCCTAAGATTGAACAGAACATTAAATAAAACAGCAAATTTTAATTTCTTTATTTATTATTATCAAAGTTGTGAATAACGTAATATCTGGTTACGTTTTTCCTTTCTCATCGAAAGACGATAGCCATCAGGTATTCGTTTTGTGAGCAAATTCATCCTTTCTGCAATGTCTAGAGATTGCAGTTTCAGTCGGTGAGCTTGATCTGCATTGCACAAGCCTTCATAGATATAAGCTTCTATTGGAGTTTGTTTAAGAATAAATCCAAAAGGTACCTATGAAAGTTAAAGCAATTTGAGCTGTGCTGTATTAGTTAATAAAATAATTTCTAGCCCATTTTTCTATAAGTCTTCAGAAGTAAATTGAAGTTCACTGATGGATGTAGACACGCAAAAGAATGGAAATAATGCTCATAGTCACCACACTAAATAACCTAACCTAACCGTCAAAAGCCCCGACCCCAACTAGAAAAAGAGCTGTAACTTCTGAATGGCTGAATAGATGTTCATGAAACATAGCTATTAAACGAGCTTTCAGTTAGAAACGATGGCATTGAAATGGGTCCCTCCGTTTTGGAGCTACGATCCATAGATACACAGATCCACAGATCACAGATACCTACAAAGATACACACTACAAACTTATAACACCCCTCTTTTTGTCGGAGGTTAAAAATGTTTGGCTAGGTAACAATATTATTTATTGTAAGAGTGATCGTATTGATACGTATATCAATAAGAAACAAGGATAACTCACAAAATCCCTTCATAATAACCGATATTAATCCATAAAATATTCACCTCACACCTTAAACTGAAATATCTCTCAAATGTAAGACAAGAACCTAATGGGGCGAATCATTTTCGTACGCTTAAGTAATCGAAGTGGAAGGCAGATAAATTAGGACGCGTTCGAGAAGATTTTGAACAATCCTCGGTTCAAAACATTTCTGTTTGAAATATCACAATTGAAGAATCACTCACCTTTGTTTATCAGGGATTTCGAATTTTAAATTGTAATGCTTTGCAATACTTACATAACCTAACCGCCTAAAAAGAGCTGTAACTTTTGAACGGCTGAACAGATTTTCATGAAACATAGCTAAGATGATACCCGGTTAAACTAGCTTTTAATTTAAAAAAAAACTGCATTGAAATCGGTCTATACGTTTTGGAGCTACGATGCCACTGACAGATACACAGACACACAGATACTTACTACAAACATAAAACACCCCTTTTTTTGTCGGGGTTTAAAAGAGTACACCTAACAACGTAAAAAACTTCCTAGCGATCCCTCAATCTACGAAATCAAGCTAATTTTTTACGCTTAAACTGTGAACGCCTATGTAGCGCCTTGGACAGCCTGAGAATTGGATCCCTTACACATCTAGTGGTCATTTTGAGGTACCTCATATATCGGCCTGAGTTAACAAACGAAAATTTAATACTCTCGTCACAAGCAGGTCTCAGGATTGACTGATGACCAGATCAACCATAGTTAAAGTCAAGCCAAAAATTTATGAAAGAGCGTGTGCGCATTTTCAACGTAAGTTCACTCACATGCGTGCGCAAACTGTTTTCATATATTTTCGAGAAAAACTCGGTATATCGGTACAGTTAATAGTAGATAATTGAGAAAAAATCGGATATTTTTTCATCATTCAGATTAAGTAGAGAATATAACAAAACACATTTCGGTTAAGATTCGGGTGATAAATAAATTAAATTGGCTTTCTTTCTTTGGTCCTTGGAGCCGGATGTATGGCTTTGGGTACATAATTGAAACAGCTAAAATTGCAGTCTCTAAGATTTTGAGTTAAATATAATATACCAATAATTTGACATCTGCTGATTCTTTTTATTTCCACAAATATTGTTTAAAATCAAATATCTGTTTCAAATTTAAATAATTTATGCAAAAAGGAATTTATGTAGATCCTCGCTAAAAGATTACAATTAAAATAATCTTGTTAAATAAATTCGCTTGGGGAATACAGATTTCAATTAAGGTTTTGCAGAATAATAATGTCCGGCGGATTTCGGTCTTCAATGTTGATTGTACTACACACTTTTATGACGTTTAATTTTATTTCAGAATACCTGCTTCTTTAAGAATATATTTTTCACACAATTAATTTTTACAAAATTATTGCTAAGCGAATCGAAATTGTTTATTTTTAATTGGGATTTTTCAACCACATAAATAGGTATTTTTTTTTATATTAGATGGCGCCGGTATTTCCTATTACTACTTCTGAGAAGAAAAACAAACATATGGCTCACGGTGTATTTGAAAGTAGACAAATTTTTGTTAGGCTCCATGTGAGAATAATGTAGCGCCTGGAAAGGCCTTTTGAGAAAAGTGTCATGGCAGTTTGAGCCTAGCTCCCCTGTCCCGACAGATGGCACTTATTTTAGCGAACTTAACGACCCGACGAACAACTGTACCATTATCCAGGATCACCAATCAATTTGCCAAGCATGAAGATTATGCCTGTTCCTTGCATTGGTCTATAAAGAAACATTATGATTAGCAGCGGTTGTTTAAGGACTTGATTTTGTACAAAAGTACAGCCTCAGTTAGTCGATGATAGTATCAGGTCTTAGGGGGCAAGGTCATTGTCATTTCTCGAGCTCAATTCCAGATACAACGGGGATGATACTAACAAAAAAAAATTATAGTTTAAAAAAAACGATAGAACACGCTTTTGTCATCCAAACTGAACGTGTATGCAAAATTTTAGCTCAATCGGAAACCGGGAAGTGGGTCAAATTTAACTTCCAAGATTTTCTTACATAGTTAGTTAGTTACAGGTGAAGCTAATAAAAGCGTGTTAAAAACCCAATTGAGCGTTGTCTGTGCTGGGAACGGGATTGAAAATTCATATATGGCCAGTTTATTTTCATTTAAAAAAACAATCGTCTCTTCTCCTATAAATTCTATACAAGCTAGATATAAACTTAAAAACGTACACCTACAAAATTGCCTATCCTCAAAGCCACAGTAAATAAAAAAACATCACGAAAAATTTCGTAGAAAAAGAACACGATAAAACCTACGCTTAGTTAAGGACCCGTATAGAAACACGTCGCGTTCATCTACATACATGATGTTCAAAAGAAAAAAAGCGAAAATAAATAGCATACGTAGAAATAAGCCGACACAAACAACATTACAGAAAATTCTTTTCTGCGCTAATCAGTAACGGAACTTCCTGTACGGAGGCAGTTTATCACAACTTCCCAACAAAATTCCTCTTTTGTGACACCGAAGCGGTAGGGTTACCATGTAAGCGTAATTTATCGGACAATAATGGACAGTATCCCGTTTTCCTGTAGCTATTTTGGAGATACCATTTTTCTGTGAGTTCGGAACGTATCAGTTTGTTTATCGTATATTTGTATCGTAAGATGTATTGTTAGGAGTTGTAGGTAATAACAAGTCTGCTGAAGCTAACTCGTTTGTATTCAGAATGGTATTTTTCTTACAATTGTGGACATCGGTGTTTACTGAAAAAATGTTTATATTAGTATGAGAAAATAAAGCTAAGGTTTTGTCATAATAATATTTATTTTTAATTTGGAATTCTGTAATAGTAGGTATCCCAGTGATAAGTAAGAATAAACTGCGGCGATATCTGTAAGATTTCTTGAACAGATTTTCAAGGGACTCATATATTATCTAAAAATAAAGTTTTTTTCCCTAGGAAGGCCTATAATTATTATGGAAAAACCTTAATATTGTATTGTATTTTTAAATCAGTTGGAAATCTGATCAATATTCACTGAATCACATATTATTATGAGCAGTAATAGTAATAGATAAAATAAAATAAAACATTTTAAAATTAAAACTAGGTTTTAAATCACATTTTATTAATTAAACAATTATTATTTTTCTTAAGTTCAATTGAATAGGATACTTGGAGAAATAAACTGCAATTATTGATCCGAATACATTTTGTCATTTTAATAATATCGCACTGTTAGGACAATCCCGCCAATACAAACAGTGTGTTCACCCGAACAAAGCCGGTATGAGTCAACGTTACTAACAAATAAATTGAACAAAAACCCGTCGCACGTTTCCTGCTGGCCCATAATTAACGTGACACAAAAATGCTGTGGTGAACTTACCAGTGAAGATGTTATTGTAGAAAATTCATTTGTGCTTTTTCATCTCATCCTGTATGTGATAAGCTAAAGATTTATTGCGCGGATGTAAGTGGAAATGCTAGGACCGGCCTTTCTTCAATTTCAACTCATTATTTGAGGCGCGTGTAGTTTCTTTGCTAAATTAATTTTTATTTCTGTATTAAGAAATACTAACTGTTGCCCGCGATTTCCACCACGCGTTTTATTTTCTTCAAAATAAAATACAGCCTACCACTCACCTAGGGTTGCCAGATTGAAAGATGAAAATATCTGGACAAATTTTCAAAATGTCGGTATTTCGTGGTTGTTTTCGGGAGAAATTAATATTATGAATAAAAATTAGATACACTTAAGTAATTTGTAGGTTGTCACATGTATTTGGAATTAGACTTCACTGAGGCCACCAATTTGGATCCTTTAATGGTATTCAGAACTTACAAACAGGCAAACGCGGACTAACGTCAAGCGATCAGCGCCACCCGCTCCCGCCCGGCGTCTTCCGTTCCGTTCGAGTGTAGAGTGAACGTGAATGCGCGCGGCAGTTTCAAATTATTATTTTGTTAGACTTTCCGAGAAGTTATTTGTCTGGAGATTTTGAGTTTTGTCGGGAGTCATATCAAATATCGGGAGAATCCAGACCAATCCCGACCATCTGGCAACCCTACACTCACCCACCCATTATCAGTACTATCACCTATCACTCAGGGATAGTGTAGCGTTTTATTTGTGAAATATGTAATTTATGTTATCGTTTCAGTAGTTCTAGAGATGACTCAACTCACTCACACTTGATCAGCTAATATAGTTTCTTATTTCTAATGTGGAAGAGCTGCTAGTTTGAATAACTCATGAAACAGTGTCAAAAATAAAATAAAAAAAAACAATAAGATAATGCCGTAAGAAGAAACCAATAACAAAAAACCGTAAGTACTTACCCTCTCAAAAGAATACCTAAGCTTTCTCAAAGAACTAGCAAGAACCGCAGATAAACAACATGCCAGGGAAACATCAGCTGCGCTTCACAAATGGTGGTTTTACCTCTTTTTACCATCAAAGCGTTTCCGTACATTCCTGTTTTTATTGAAAACATTAAAGGCTGTGTATTTTTTTTTTTTAAATTCACGTAACGTAGGAATAATAATATGGGGCGTATTAGTGGCAAGGGGTTGTGGAAAGTATATTTGGTGGTGTCGAGGTGTTTTGACTTTCTTGTTCGTACGGTTTTAGTTAGGCTGTAGTTTTGACGTTGAAGAATTTTGAGCCTATTTCACTTTTGCATTTACAAGGAGTGACCTTACGAGGCTGGCATATTCACCATGGTGAAATGAAGCAAAAAAAAAATGAATTAAAAAAAAAGGTCCCGATCCCTATGAGTTATTGTACCTCATAGAAATAGTAGGTACTATGTATTATCTCTATGTTGTACCTACTCATAATTATGAACAACTTTTATTATGGGACCAAACAGGATAATCGCAAAAAAAATCTGTCGAATTATTTATATAGAACATCTCTTTTAGTTTTTTGCAATTTCAGGGTATGTATTATAATGTTGTTTATTTCAGTTATAACTACAAATTAATTTATAGGACAAACTCGCCTCATTGGTCATGGGTGCCACACCCAAATTGAGAAAAGACTTTTCATTGGCTCCTGATTACATGGCATTTACTGTCTATTGAGGATTTAAAGATGGTCATCCTAAAACTGTTACCCACACTTGCGTAATATTTAGTAGAACAAAATAAAATCAATGACAAGCCTAATTTTCGTCCGCAAACTCTCAAATTTCCGCCCCTTCAATTAAGTATGCTTGAACGAATGCACAGACAAACATCAATTCGAATCATGCAACCCCTCGAGTTCCGCGGTAGATTAAATGACTTGGAATTATAATATATCTCAGCTATTTAGGGGGACTTTCTAACAGAGTAATATATACAAGAATACGTAGATACATAGAACGTGTATCAGAAATGCGTGGTCATATTTAAGGGTCTGGATCAGACCATCAAGCTGAACAACTTTCTGTATATAACCAACATTGTAATCGCAAAAAAAAAAAATCAGCTGTCCATTACGAAAACCAAACGACCCAAACGTATGGGACGTTTGGATTACGATACGGACACGGTGATACGGTTTGGACGTGTGGTTTTTTTGCGATTACGATATAATTGGTTCCATACGTCTCCATCATCAACATAGTCTATTATAATAGTCATAATAATTACGACAATAGTCTCAGACTTGTCATATTTTTTTTATTGCATGCAAGAAAACTCGTCGTTCAACCGTGTTTTAGGTCTCTTTGCGTAGCATCCAAAATTGTGATTGAAAACGTATTCAAGCGGCGATAGTTTTTATTTTAAAACTTGTCACAAACGAGTTTCGGTCGGCGGACGGCG
This sequence comes from Allophyes oxyacanthae, assembly GCA_932294325.1. Lineage (NCBI taxonomy): Eukaryota > Metazoa > Arthropoda > Insecta > Lepidoptera > Noctuidae > Allophyes > Allophyes oxyacanthae. The sequence goes on along the minus strand of OW028633.1, from coordinate 5,435,041 downwards.
AAGCGAAATTGGTTTTCCACTTTTGAGCCCACGTTTCGTATAGGCTTGTTTTGTTTTCATTCGTTAAAACTGACGCTGAGTGTGTCAGCGTATTGTCGGACGAGAACGTAGCTTCGTTAAAGTGATGTGGGAATTAATTTGTTGGTGATTGCTCGATTTATTTAATTAACGATTTTAATGGTGAGGATTAATGATGAAAGGCCGGTTTTTTTTGTAGATTTCCAGCTCGTCCCGTCACCAGCGCCTGCGCCGGCCACCTATCCATAATAGTATAATTAAAAAAGAGCAGTCATTTTACTTTCATAAAACTTCTTCTTAGTGTGTCGATGGAAAAAATAAGTAGGTACCTATTTTTGGCCCAGTATTCGATGGCATGTTTATATTAAAAGTGTATCTATTTTTTTTAATACGCTTTTCTTAGCTTCCCCTGTAACTACTTATGTAATTTTGCATACACGTTTAGTTTGATTGACAAAAGCGAATGTTTCAGTTTTTTTTTAAACTATAGATAATAATTCTTTTTGTGTTTCATTTATATATAGTGAATGTTGCGCCGTCATTACCCGTACGAAATAAAATTATTTTTCTTACTTTCTTTTCCTGTTCCGCCACGCGGACTGCAGTCATTAGCATTCTCATAAATGCAGGTGGTAGGCGAAGTGGTGCAGGATGGAAGGTGGTCCATTTTCCGCGGAGAAACGCCGCTTTCACAATCGAGGTTGGAGCCGTTTGTGAAACCCCACTTCACAAAACTGTACAATATACTTTTGATACATAGGTAAACCCCACGCCAAAACCTATCCAAGTAGAATATCCACTTGACCACTGCTATCTAATCCGTACTGCAGTATTTATTGTGCAGTGCAAACGTAAATTTAAATGATAGTGTTACACGTTGCGTTTCAGCTGTTTACAGATCACTGAATTTGCTCCGATTCCGTTCCGTTTTTATTTTATTTTAATGTTTTTCGGTATCCGTTTTGTGTAATTTTCTACTGAGAAGTATTTTTTGCCGTTCACGAGTATAAATGCGCTACAGTGAAGCTGGTTTTTTGGTTGGCTTACGAGAAGAAATGGGTCTAATGGCATACTTAGACCAAAGACTAAGCTTGCGCTTTAGAAATACAGCATGGAAAGCAAATGTTCAACCGCTAGGCAAACAAATAAATCAATAAAAAAATTAATACAATTTGTAATTATCTATATATTAATACGTGAAGAGAAAACTTTGTACCCCTTTTTATGCATATTGCGCGCACGGAGGAGTGTCAGATTTGGCATAGTTAAAGTTTATATGGAGGGAAAGCTAAAAATATATAATATAGTATTATGTGGTCGAATTTGGACCACTGGGTGACCACTATTATGTTTATTGCTCCTCTTTTATCAGGTACAATAAGGAGTAGTTCCATTCTATTCTATAAAAACCCTCGTAAAGTCCATTGGTACACAAACATTCTAACACTCTAATAGAAAATACGTGCAAACATTTCGTATAGCGATCAGACACGTGATTCGGCATAAAATATATGCCGTACCCGCCATATTAAAATAATATCGGTCCACAAACGCTAGGATTTACCAAATAGTATTCGGTTTGCACAAACAAACCATAAATTCAGAGATTTAAAAAGCTTTTATCTCTTTGTTTGCCCTGCTGTTTGGCGCAATACCATGTTGAATATAAAAGTTGTGCTTAAAATATCATGCCTCAATGTGGGGTACGTTTAAATGGGCGATTGCTGATATGAATATCTTAAATGTGGGAGAGAAATCATAGGATGTTAGACCGTTTACTGTCCGGGCAAGTCCGAAATTTCAAATGATGGAAATATGGGTTTTTGTAATGAATAGGGGTGCCAACTGAAAATCAGCGCTGGGCCCTCCGCGCCCAGCAAATGCTGAGCTGGCTATCCTTTCGGCATACTTGACAACATAATGCAATATTTTATGATGATTATTTTACTTTTTTTTTTTTCACTGTGTCTGTTTTTTATTTTTTATTGTTATCTTTATTTTATTTTTTCTCTCGTGTGTTGTCACTATCCGTGCTGAATAAATATAATTTATTTCTTTCTTTTTTGTAATCGTGTAGAGTCGTGTAGTGTCCAAGAACAAATAAGCTTACCTCTTCAGTAGGTACCGTAGAGGCGAACAAAGGTATAGTATAGAATAGGATAGAAAAGCACATTTAGGTATACATCAATGTAAATATTTTTGTATCATTTTATTGTGACTGTTGTGCTGTCCCATAAAGACTAAAATTATATTTCTTACATTACTTTCTTTCAAAATAATATAATCTACTCTGTACACCGATAAATTTTTGACACATAATAATTATGCTTATAGAAGATTTTTACAAAGGGCGGTCGTATCACAGTCGGCGATCTTTTCCAAACAACCAGGCTTAGGGCTCTACTCCACCTACCGTCACTATGTCTTGCCAAGTGTTCTGCCCTTCGCCATTTCAGAGCCGTTATACGTCGCACGATGTTATGGACTTCAGTCCTGCGTCGAATTTCCGTATTCCGGACTCTGTCTCTCGAACAATTATTTCGTGCAGCGTAAAAAGACAAGGATGGATAGAAAATTATTAATAAAATAGTGGGTAACTTAAAATTACAAGCGCACTTACAGATGATAAAAGCATGTAAAATAATATAACAAAAAAGAAAGAACAAAAAAGGATTAAATGAAATTAAATACTTAATATCTATAAACTACCAAGTAACGGTGCGCCTCACCTGTGCAAAAAGGGGTTGTTACTCAGCATAATGCTGTGGTGATGCGCAGTGCTATACTGGCAACAGATTTTATTACAGATTGCCTGTGATTGAGCATGCCTCACTGTGATTGGCAACTCATATGACTATACTCTTTGGGCAACGCATTCCACAGGCGAGCAGCCTGACCTGTAAACGATTTACCAAAGAAGTTGGCGGAATGCGTCAAATATTCTGTCAGTTACTTAAAAAAATCCAAGTAATCCTAGTTTTTATTAGAACCTCGCATAAATTTCCATACATAAAAACACCAAAACTACCAGGCAATAATAAGTTGCAAAAGTATTAAGTGGCAGATTTGGAGAGCAAAAAGCCACGATAACAGCAGGGACGTCGTTTAGTCTTATAGCCCAACTTCTAACGAGCTGTCATAAACTGGGTATTTACTTGACGCACCTTCAAGAAGCGCTCGCGGTAAAAATGTACTGTACGAGCGATATCGTAAAATCTTATGATGTAACTCCTTGCTCGGCTAGTCTCCTGGTACTAGGGAAGGACATTAGACTAAATTAAAAATTTGAAACGTGGCGTGTTTTGAAATAAATGTACTGGTTTCTAGGTTATTAGTTGATGTGTTTTTGGAATTATGATTACAAAAAGAGTTCCTTTTTATAATTAAAACAAGGACAACGAATATTTTTAACCTCCGACAAAAAAAGGGGTGTTTTAAGTTTTTAGTGTGTATCTGTCTGTGGAATCGTAGCTCCAAACCGGACGGACCCACTTCAATGCAGTTTTTTTAATTGAAAGCTAGTTTAATCGGATATCATCTTAGCTATGTTTTATGAAAAAAACTCAGCCATTCAAAAGTTACAGCTCTTTTTCTAGTTGGAAATTGGGGATTTTCGACGATTAGGTTATTACCAAGTGCGAATAAGGAAGAAAGAAAAATGTTTATACAGCACGGAGACATTTTTATCACAAGAGAGAGAAAATTAAAGATAAAAAATAAACCAGTACAAAGAGACAAAAATGAAATAAAAAGTAAAATTCTTAATAGATATGCTGTAATGCATGCCCATGCTGAAAGGGTAGCCAGCTCATTTTCAGCAGCTGATTTGCAGTTAAAGAATGATATAACTTTTACAACGTTTATTAGTAGTATTAGTCCTCGTTTCCTGCGAGATCATCTCGGAATCGAAATCAAATCGAGCGCTGTTTTACGTATACGATGGTTCGAATTCCAAATGTACATACGTCGTGAACGGTACCGAGCAGTCGAAGCAATTCGAACGACTTTCTTTCCGAGATATATCGAACTCGACTTTTCCATAATAGATCTATTTAATTACCACACGAGAAAAGTTAAATTTCGAACTTTTTCTCGAATTCCAGACTACTTCGACTGTACAAGAATTTTCCCCCGAGTTTCTAAGGGCTACTATTTGGTTAGAAAACGAATTTATGAGGCTACGAAAAAGAGTGGTAATTCTAGCGTCTATTTTTTTTTTGAACCAAGCATCCCTATCTTTGAAAATTAGCTCCTCGCAAAATATAGCAGATGACATAAAAACAAAGACGTTTCACCTAAAATTTTCGCACCTCTAAATTTTTGTGAGTTTCGCAATGGCACTAAACAAAAAAGTAACGAAGCGTTTTCGTCATTGACAGTGCCGGGTGAGTTATTAACTTTATACGTAGTGTCAGAGAAGTGACAATGAAAATAAATTGCCTATTACGACTGACTTTATTACTGCGAATGTCTTTCCTTTATACATTTCAATATGTTTTTTTTTTACTTTTTTATTGAATGACCAGACTAAGTGGTTGGACATTAAGGAATCGGATGCCAAACCACTAGTTCGTCTAAGGCCTAAGTTCATCGACAACATATCAGACGATGAGGGAAAAATCTGCCGTTTAACCTTATAATCCGTAGAGGGCACACAAATGGGCCCGACACGCAGGGTACCGTAAACTCGAAACGGGCACACAAATGGGCCCAACTGTCATTTCAAATCATTGTCAGTCGTTACGATAAATAAACAATCGAATCATGATATTGTGTGTTAATTAAAAGAGTTTTATAAACATTTAGTTTGTACAAGCACGCAAATCTTCCGTATTTCATGAATAAATAACAAAATTTACCTATAAAATATCGGCCATTCTGAGACCAACGGCCGTGTTGCTAAAAAACATGAAAATGTGGATTTTGGATCACCAAACTCCATATCATAGCTAAGTAAATAACGCCTTATATATTAGATTGCTGAAATCATCCATAGGTTTGATCAATAAAGCAGTGATAACAAAGATTTTGATGTTGGAAATAAAAATTTCCCGCGAATTATGCCTTTGTTATTGTTTGTTTTTCACTAATATCACATATTTCACAAATGACTTATTTAAAATATGCTACATTGTGGATTAAAAATATATGTAGTACACTTAGAAGTCCATTTTTCAACGTAAATATCACTCCACAAGTTAAATATTGCGTAATCTTTGTTATCACTACTCAATTCGGGATTTTTATTCTGCCACCATTTTTTAATTTTTTTTATTGAGATGTCCATACACTTTTTTTTAATCGATTATTTTTCCGAACTTTAATCGTAATCGATTAATCAAAATAAGTAACTATAGAAATCGATACTAATAAAATTAAAATAAATATTATTAATGTAATATAATTATTTTTATTACTAAAATGAATTAATATAAACGTAATATGACATATTATATTATTGTATTTGGATGTAAATTAAGTCTGCACTAAAATAACAAATGATTTAATTTTTGGGCGCACTGTTCTATATTTAAATTTGTTCTTTTCTGTATAACGCGCGTGCGCGATGGTATTCCAAACTATTTAAATAAATGGACATTGAAGTATATCTGTAAACTAACTTTTATGAGTAGTTTTTTTTAGATTCTAATTTCAAAAATAATAGGCAATTCATCTGAATCAATCTGAATAGACATGTTTTGAGCTCAAGAAATTTATTTTACTCTGGAATGCGCTTGTCATTAGTATTCTTAATTCAAAAATATTTTCTCGATATATAACTTGGCATAAGGCTCTTGTCCTGTCTGGGCAGAACGGCACAGCGCGTAAAGCAATGTGATGCATGTAAGCATGTTTTGTTTGTCCGATGGTCAGCAACGCGGCTTTTGCAAGGAATACGTGTCCTTGGTGCACGTACCGTGCCGCGCCGCTGCCAGGCTAAGACACGGTATGGGGAGATTTAGAATAGCTTTCAAAACTTGGATTATAGGTACTATTAACATATTATACAAGAATTACCTAACACTTTACTAACACATACAGACCGCCGCGCCGGAGGTAGACCAAATAGATGGGAGGGGCGAATGAATCGAACTAGTAGTTCAGGGCACCCTGACTATTGCTCTTCGTGTTATGTTTCTTGTAACTAAAGAAAAAGGGGGCTCCGCAAGTGGATCTTTGAAAATTCAAAATTTGCTAAATTACCTTGATACTGAAACTCATCTGTCTAGCCTTTTTCTCAATTACGTTGGGGTCGGTTCCCGGCCTAGCCATTTGCGGCTGAATATCAGTATTTTACACTGACCGAATGTCCACCGCCACCATTATTGGGAGAGTGATACCTAATTTTAGGGCTGCTGACTCCCTTAACTATTGTCATAGGTATTCGTATGACACCGGGACAAACTGCTTAACCGGCTTACCGAGGCACGGACAGGTTTAAAGAAACGGTCGCCCATCCAAGGATTGACCGCGGCAAGCGCTGCTTGACCTCGCTGATCGACTGATCTGCGCGATACCTATGTAGCTACGAGCCGGTTAAAATAATTAAACTATTTTGTGTTTATTATGGTGTATACAGTATGGTATGGTATGGTATAACTGTACCATGATAAAATTATTACAAAAGGTTGCTTTTTCAAATAAAGCCGGCAATACTATACAACTTTTTGGATTTCAAAATCCTTTTCATGATAATAAAGTTATCTATTAGATCAGATGAGTCCCACGATTTTATTTTAAATCCCATAGTTTACTCACTTATTTTAAAGCTCTTAGTACAATCTAATATATTATAATAACAACTATCTACATAAAACCGTTTAAAAAGATTTTCCTACTTAATTTTTTTTCTAATCGTTTTTGCCGAATCGATTAGGATGAATGCGAGGTTTCCATTGCTATAACAATTTGAGCTGGATGGTCATCACTAATATCGAATTACGGTTCCATTCAAATTTCAGATAATTTAGCTGTGATTATTTATGTGCTTATTGGTGTTTATGTATGAATAATGGTAAAAGTTAAGTAATAAGTAGGAAGATAATATATTTAATTATTCCATATTATAGAATTTCTGCGGGTAAGCAGAATCCTTAGGTGCATTTTTTATGCTAAGTTAAAGTGACTCGAAATCGAGATAGGTTAAGAAATTAGCATTTATTACAACTAACGCAATATAAGGATGCAGTTTTACCAACACTAACAAATAACTAAAGAAATTTCCTAGAAACTTCGGCTTTTAATTCAATGAGATAACATATTTTTCATTTATATTCACTGAATAATATTTACGTGCAAATACAGTGTAATTGATAGAATTCATGACGTAATTTGTGACAGCTCGTCGATTCAGCGGGTATATGGAATGTCACAATCTTGTCGAGCCGAAGGGTTAAACATGATTTTTTTTATGGGTAATCTGCTGAATTTATTTTAAACATCTATCTTGTCTGTGAACATGGCCCTTAGTCTGTTATGTCTACCACTGAAAATTATGCGGTGTACAGAACGGTCAGTCTGTATACTTTATTTATAAATACCGACCAGCTGCTTATTTATTTACCCTGGACTAAAAGTTATTAAACAATAGATAATTATGATGGAAATAAGTTTTATTTATTTCTCAATTTAAAACTCACATATTTTTTATAATAATCCGGTTAAAAATTTAAAAATTAACTATAAAGCTAATAATAATCAAAATTTTGTAGAAAACCAGACATAAAGTATTGTTCAAGGCCCAATATGACCGTTTGCGGTCTGAAAGGACATACCAAACTTCTATTAAAAGTGCGCATCGACTTGGCTGAAGGCTCCGAACTTTTTTAATAAACTACATCTATAAAAAATAATATTTTGTCCACAGGTACAGTGATCACACTGAAATCCCTACAAATACACGTACCCAAAGCGGTTCTAACGGGACACGACGCCGAGCTAATGTGCACATACGAGCTAGAAGGGGCACAGCTGTACTCCATCCGCTGGTATAGAAATATGATCGAGTTCTACCGGTTCGTGCCCAAAGAATCACCAGCGACGAGGGTCTTCCCAGTAGCTGAGATCAAAGTTGATGTAAGTGGAAATTTTTTATTATTTTGAAGCGTAAAGAAAATTATTAATAATACTAGCATTAGGATCGTTATGTAAATATAAACGCCATTGACTAAGGATCCTCTTAATTTTGCCATAGTCTGCCTCCCTGATAGTCATAGTCATAATCATAGTCATTAATTCATAAACAAGTAATTGTATCTGAATTTAAACACAAAAATAATACAAGTACAGTAAGACAATTAAGCACAATTAGACACACTAAAATAAATTACATTTGATTTACATTTGTATTTCCTAGATTCAAACAACAATAATAAGATATAATATACAAATATTATAACTATAACTGCCAAAGGGTTGGTTAATATACGAAGAAGTTTTTGAAGATTTTGTACACCCTGCTAACGCACAAGCGATGTAGGTTCAAGAAATATAAGTAGGTATGTAGCAGTGATAGCCTAGCGGTTGAACGCTTGCCTTCCATGCAGGAGGGTCTGAGTTCGAAACCGGCCCGAATATCTGACTTTTAGAATTTATGTGCGGATCACAATTTGACACTTTCGTTAATGGTGAAGGAAAAACATCGTGAGGGAACTTGCACACCTGAGAGGGCCTCATAAAATTCTCGATGGTGCGTGTAGTCCGCCAACTCGCACTAGGCCAGCGTAGTGGACTAAGGCCTAACCCTTCTCATTCTGAGAAGAGGCCCGTGCCCAGCAGTGGGACAGTAATGGGATGGATTTATTTATGTAGGTACCTTTAAGGTTAATATACAAACTTAAAATGACATTCCTTCTTCTCGTAGGTAGCAGCTTCAGATCAGAACCGGGTGGTACTGACAGAAGTGGACCGCACACTGACTGGAGAGTACCAGTGCGAAGTGTCTGCGGATGCGCCGCTATTCCATACGGACATCAAAGCAGCTATGATGGTAGTCGTCGGTGAGTCCTTTCAATGAAGATTCAAGCAGATTAGGCTTATGTGACGTATCGTACTTGTTATCATATCCATAGAAGACATCAACCATCATTCATAATAACCCGGTAAAATAACTTAACCGTCAAAAACCCCTTTTGATCGGTCGAACAGATTTTCATGAAAAAACTAGCTTTCAATTAAAAATTCAATTAAATTGCATTGAAATTCGTTCATCCGTTTTGGAGCTACGATGCCACAGACACAAACACAGATACACAGATCCACAGATACATAGATTTTTCATTCGGTTAGTGTGGAGCGCCGGAGGCCAAATTCCTCCCTTAGTCCCCTTACTACTCCTTTCCCTCCCTTTTTCCTAACACCATCCTAAAATGTCGGCAACGCATCGGTGACTCCTAAATACTTTTTTCTTTTTCTTTCTTTCTTTCTTTTCTTTCTCTGGTGTTGCGAATGTCCATGGCAGGCGGTGATCACTTACCATCAGATGAACCGCAAGAGCCTTCGACCCTAAAGTATATTAAAAAAAAGCGTCTTAGTGTTCTTAGATTTTTCAATTTCTTAAGACACCCGCTACACATTTTTCAGGCCTAGACTTAATCCAGACGAACGTTCTAAAAAACCCTCTTTAATTCATTCCGTTGAAAAATGTAGGACAATAAGGTCGCTCCATCTACATAAATAAATTGCAGCGTTTTCTTTACCGGAAAATATAGGGTTAATGTTTTGTAAAGAAAAGTTTCTTTTTAATTTACCTCGGTTCGTTTGAATAATTCGGCAGCTTTTTAAGACAGTAATAAAAGGTAGGCTTTATTTATTTTAATAATATTAATTTTGTTTTACTTTGTTTAATTAGGTCCTTTGGTAATCTGGCAATGCCAGATGTACACTTGTTGGTCAAAGACTTATTTTATTAATATGGCTTAAGGGTGGGTTGCGTTACCTTAAATAACGTACAACCTAATTACATACTATGACCTAAAGATCTGGTTTATTAAATTATCTAACAAATCCAAAGACAAGGGAAAGCTTTGTACCCCCTTTTTAAGCACATTGCGCGCACGGAGTACTGTGAGATTTGTCATAGTTAAAGTTTATATGGAGAAGGAGTGCAGAAATCAAAAATTACGGTGAAATTTCGACCACTGCGCGACCACTAGTACTGAATAAAATTGTCTAGAATGGTGTTACGCGCTGTTCAATCCCAACAGGTCCAAACTGAAGCGCAAACATAAAATCCTTTTTAATACTTTTAGTACTTTAAATACTTTAATTCTGTCTCTCTGTCTGTTAGTTACCTTTTCACTACAAAATGGCTGAACTGATCTTGATGAAATTTGACAAGAAAATAGTGTACATCTCGAGGAAGGAAATGGGCAATATTTAAAAAAATTAAAGCTTCCGAATTCCACGTAAATGGAGTCACGGACACAGCTGTTATTTTATTAAAAAAAACTACTTTAAAAGTGAATAAATATGAACTGAAAAACAATGTTCAGCTATCATTTTTACTACCTATATCACTTTAGAAGAAAAGAAGAACGTAAATTTGTTTTTAAAACAGCACATAAAAACAAATAAGAAACACAAACACGAAAAATGCAAATGTAAAGTAAAAAAAATATTATTATTTAATTAGCGTAAATAAAAATAACCCATGATTAAATTTAAATAATAATATGTACACAGTCTAATTATTTAAAAATAAAATAAATATTATAATGCAAATAAAACTGATCACTTAGGCGTCAAAGTACTCCTCCTCATCGCTGTTAATTGGTAGCGTGCCCAGAAGACTGGCAGCATCGCCACGTTGAATGCTTATTCTTTGACCAAAGAATAGGCCAGCCCTCGGGTCACGCGTAACGTCGACCAACTGTTTTTTAATAATTCAAAAAATAACTTAAAAATTAAAACTACAATCCCACATTAATAACCTCAGACAAAGGACGATAGAAATTGTTTGAAACTAATTTTGAGTTTCAACTTGTGAATTGCGTCCATTGTTTGACCTTTAAGAACCTTTATTTAAACCAAAACAATTAATTACGTACGTGTATTAGAAGGGTAGGTAAATATTTAACAAAGACAGAGAATGATCTAAATCAGATCCCAACAACCTTTTCTATATAGAATTACTTATAATAGTAGGTATATGAGGTTTTCATTATTGAAGTCAAAGTCATATTCAAAGTCGAAGTTTTTTTATTTCAACTGGGCCTTTGCAGGCACTTTCAAAACGTCGTGAATCTAGGAGCACGGTTCCAAGTGGGTTCAACTGAATTTTATTATACGCAATCTGTTCTAAAAGGGCGTTGCGATGCTGCCGACGCGCTCAAAAGTATGGTATTTCCTGCTTGCAGCTTATGTCCGCGGCAAGTCGCGTCGTTACGCGTAACTGTTTTTTGTGTGCGACGTCAGACGCAACATCAATAAGAACTTCAAAATGGTCGAATCAGGAGCGTTGAGCAAAGTTTGTAAAAGTAGGATAAATTGCCAAACATTTTAGGAATTTATAGCAAAATTGAACCCTCGGGCCCGCTGGCCATAACTTTCCCATGATTGGTAAAGTAATGACCATAATGATGTAGGACATAAGTCGCGTGTAGCGGCGCATCGTGTCGCGTCGCGACGCATTTGTCGCTTACGCAGGACACCCCGTAATTTTTAGAACTAATACTAACAATACCTACCTATTTCAACACATACCTAATAGGTACGTCACATTTAAATAGTTGTAAATAAATTCATTTATTCGCACATTTATAGATTCTAAATATATGCCTACTTTGAAACTAAACCGGCCAGCTTTCATCCAGGAAGGGCGCACCGGTCACCATCTGCCTTCCCAATACCCTCCCTTTCGCAGAATCTTTTATTAGGATTGCTGAAATATTGCAAATTCACAACACAGCTGGCATTTTGTCGGCAAAAACAAACCGGCCAGTTTGAATTCAATGTGAGAGCACGAGGTTTTCTGTTTTCACCAGTCAGTTCTAATTTTGAAAATTCAAAACGTGAATCCAGTTTTCGCTTTTCAACGGAGTAGGTGTATTGTCAAAATACATAATTGAAATCATGCGCCTATTGTTTAAGCGGTCTTATTTGAGTTGCGTACATGAACGAAACCAGGCAGCGTGTTTATAACTTCATGTAAAAGATGTCATTATTCTATGTTTTATGTTATTAGTTCTATGTTTTTCTACTTTTTATCCTAGTAGGTAACTGTTTATTTTGGAATTGTAAAATAAGTAGATTGTTGGTTAAATAATATTATAGTTTAAAAAAAAAAACTAAAGAAAACGCTTTTGTCATCCAAACTAAACGTGTATGCAAAATTTCAGCTCAATCGGAAACCGGAAAGTGGGTCAAATTTAACTTCCAAGATTTTTTTAAAATAGTTAGTTAGTTACAAGTGAAGCTAATAAAAGCGTTTTAAAAAATGTACTTTAAGATCATTTTTTCAGTTTTTATAATAATAATGTTATAATCTTTTTATATATTTATTATGTAGGTATAGTAAATATAAAATTATCAACAAAACATTTAAATGCTTACAATTATGAAATAAAAGATACATGTAATTATACAAATCATAGAGTATGAAATTTTTATACCTCATCATCATTCTCCTGTCCTTATCTCATTTTATTTGGGGTCTACCTCTCCTCCGTGGGGTCTACGCAATATGTCTTTTACTTCCAATCATCTCTATCAGACGTCATTTCCAGATTTACTTCCTTCACATTCATGTCATGTTCCACACGGTCCATCTATCTTTTCTTTGGTCTGCCTCTACTCTGATAGCCATCAACATTCATACTTACAACTCTTCTTATAACATGATTCTCATATCTCCGCATTACATGGCCATATCACGACAATTTACCACAATATTGTACTAATCTAGATTGTAATCTATGAATTTAAAAGAGTTTCCATTTAGTTTCTTGCCGGTTTTTCTCCATAGGACCTACTATTTGGAACCGCGTACCTAGTCTCGACATTTCATAAGTGTCTGTATTTGGTTTACATAAAATAAAGATCTCTTCTATCCTAGACTCACAATTGTGTCACATCATGTCCTATTTGTCGCTTGCCTGAACCAACAATAAATAAGCCTTTATTTTTCACAGAACCTCCTCTAACAAGTCCAAACGTGACGTCAGATCGTTTGTCATACGTCGGCGGTGACCACATAAGGGCCAACTGTTCGTCACCCCCGTCGCTACCCGCTGCCAACATCACGTGGTTTGTCAACGAGCAAATGGTGAGTTGTTACAACATCAAACCACTATAAATAAGAATAAAAGAATAAATATTATAGTTTAAAAAAAACTAATGAAAACGCTTTTGTCATCCAAACTAAACGTGTATGAAAAATTTCAGCTCAATCGGAAACCGGGAAGTGGGTCAAATTTAACTTCCAAGATTTTTTTACATACTTAGTTAGTTACAAGTGAAGCTAATAAAAGCGTTTTAAAAATAGAATGACCCTTCAATGCGCCACACAGTAGAAATTAAATGTAGTTATAATAATTTGCGGGCAAACAGCGCGAGTTACATCTGAACAATGAGTTTGCTATTCGACGTTTCTTTGACGGATATAAAAAATCACACGGTGAATGGGATTCCGTGGAAATGAATACCTATAAAAATATGTATTAACTGTATGTGTACCTTGTACAATCGGCTATTTTTCCGGTCGATCATCATAAAGGCTAAAATCGTTTGCGTCCAGCGTCCAAACGCAGAGTTACCATCTCTAAGCATGCGCAGTTGTATATCAAGTTTACTGACTTCCAGGTACCCGGGTTCACCGCCAACCACATGCTGAACTTCAGCAATGGCTACGCATCTAGTTTAGCTACGCTAGAACTGGAAGCAGCCGTGCATTCGCCAGTGCCTACACTCATGATTCGGTAAGCAACCATCAAAGTATTTTGTTTTTATTTCAACTGGGCCTTTGCAGGCATCGATGTCTATAGATATGCTTAGTGAACTCAAAAAGTGAGACGTGTCAGGTACTCTATTTTCAGAAAAATTGAGTGGTTGATCACCAGTCAAATGCCGTTTACAAAAATAATTATTAATTTGTGTATTGAATAAAAAATGTATAATAATAGTAGCTATTCCATTAGTGCATGTAAATAATATAATTCGAACATTGTTGAATTTAGAATTTCACGTCTTCAAAAAATACGTCTCATTTTTTTAGCTTCCCTTTGTATGACAGAGCGTATCGATAGACAACGATGTTTGCAGGCAACAGCGAGTGCCAAATGTTTTAATGACAAACACACTTACTTTCCTGGGTTACAGATGCGAAGCGTCAATATTCGACGTTTGGAGATCGACAAGTCATACGATAATATTACGGGAGCGAAGCGCTAACCCTGCTTCTGCTTTAGGCAGAAGTTTTACAGGTAAATAATAATAGATTTACCGATAAATAGTAATAGTTACTACATAGCAATCAATAACGGTAATAATGACGGGTTATCGATTTTTTTTAAAGTTAGGTACCTAATTTTATTATCTAAGAAAAACCCTATTGAATCGGTGATGAAGCGTCCCATGACCGGGTTATTTGGAGTAGATATTATCCTGTCATGCGTCTAATGGCAGAACCTGGGGGTCAAAAATTCGGAAAATTCAAGTTAGCGTTGAGTTAATTGGTGTCGATCTTAAATATTTAAAGAGAAAGAGATAAATTAAAGACTTTTTCTTCAACAGGTGCCGCTACGGAAACTTGCCTGCCAACTATAATGGTGTTACTTCTACAATTCTTCCTACAACTTCTTCTCCAGAGATACAGTGGAACTTCAATAAGATAGCTGTTCGCGTAATATTAACAAGTTATAATATAAATTTGTACGTTTAATACGGTATTTAGTTAAGTCTCAGGGTTTGAAGCTCGATTGAAACTGTAAGTAAAGTTACGGTTGTAAGTAAATGTTTTTTTCAAGCTTACATTATTATGTTGTTTACTGTATTTTAACTTGGGAAAGAATAATAAATAGATTACCGTCTATTCTATTCTATAAGAGCATCGAATTTCGATTCGAATCTCACGCTTATTATCGGTTTGACGAATTGACAAATAAAAACCTTATTTTTTAACATTCCCCTCACTAGGGGTTTCATCTGTATCGAGGGTACAGTTTACAAACATACATGTCACATGCACAGACACCCAAACCCGAAACAACTATCTGTAGATCATACAAATACTTGTTCCGTGCGGGGATCGGACCCGTAGCACGTAGCATAGAAAGCTAATCGCTTAGCCACTGCGCAAACCGTGTCATCAAACAATAACTTATTTCGTCATCATCCCGTTATAAAATTAGTTTTCTTTCTTTCTTTTAAACTGTGAACATGCTCTAGTCATGTTTACAGCTCTTGTTATTAAGTTATAAGTTTATTATTGTAAGTCAATTCGTTAAATATCAACCGACAGTAAAAGTGAGATTCGGATCGAGATACGAGTGTTCTTACAGAATAGTTGTGCAGTCAATTTTTTTGTACTGTCTTCTCAAAAACATTAACACTAAAACCAAAACATAGATACGTTAATATAAATACTTGTACAATGATTCTATAATGAGCACACACATAGATACGTATGGGATTCTTTTAATTAATTTTTTTATTGCGTACTGTCTCACTGCTGGGCAAAACCCTCCCCCAAGTTCTTCCATACGTCTCTTTCCTGCGCCACCTCATATCAACCCCGTTGATACGGACAGGTTATCATATTAATAATATCGAGGCAGTAATCATTTTAGTTCTTGAGCCTATGTCTTTGAAAATACATCGGAACGGCCGTTTCTTCTCACTTTATTTACTAACAATTCTGTGGTCATCGATAAGTTCGGCGTTTATGTGTGCGTAAGCTTGCTATCGCGCATTGTACAAGTATGAAGTGAACCTTCCGGGCGCTTACCATGAACTCTTATTGCCAGCCAATTTATACGCTGTAAACGGCATTCGTACCATGATGTCATTCTTAAAGGCATATAGTTAATCATAGATAAAGTAAACGGAATTTGAATGGAATTAAGTTCGTGGAAAGTCTACCTTTTTATTGTTTTATTATTCCTTTTAAAGGAATTGAACGCAAAAATACTGTCTAACTGTTCAGATGTTTATAGTTAATGTCTAATTAATTGATAACAAGTTATATTTAAGCGTGCATTATTTTAAAACAATTTCTGCATTCCTCTGCTGTTCCTCTTGTAATTATCTCATTTACAGTTCTTTCCTACAAATAAGCTTTTTTATAGTGAATTACAATTCTTGGCAAAAAGATTAGTAAAGCCTAACATCAGTAACGGTGCAGATTTCTATTACTCTTTTAAGGTATTTGGACGATTCTCTCACCTTTTGAGAAAGAAAAAAAAGAGATAAACCAATATTTTATCTTTCTACGAAATTAGGACGATAAATATTTAAAATAATAAAAATAGCACGATATAAAAGTAAAAAAGGAATAGGTGACAATTTTTCCTGCAACATGTGACGCCAACGACGTCTGGCGAAGTCGTGCGACGTCGCAATAGTTCGCACGATATCAATATTATATTATTTTTAGATGTCTCGCGACGTCGTGCGACCTCCAGCGACTTCGAGCGTTGTCTCTGAAGACACGTGTTGCGGAAATTTTTCTCCTTGAATACGCTGGTTTATACTGGATCCTGTGGGGTACACCTATTTTTTTTTTTCTAAATACTAATATACTAATCACAAAAATAATGCACGCTTAGAATAAAACAGATTAATACTTAGGAAATATACTGTTAACATAGACTGATTATATAGAATAATTTGTGTAAATAATTATTATAATAGTAACTGTTTGTAAATATTTACAAACTAAATTAATAATATTCGTTTTTAATAATAATGTTAATATTTCTTATAAATAAGTGTTAGTCCAGTTTATTGTGTGCAAGATGAATGTGATTTTAATTTTATATTTTTTAAACAGTTTATGCATTTATTATATTGCTTTGAATTTTTGTTTTTCTTTTAATTTTTGATTGATTGATTGTCTGTGATTTTTCATTGATCTTTTTAAATTATTTCTGAACATGTTATTTATTCAATATAATGATATTTTATTATTTCAAAATGTTACATATAATGTAAACAAATTTTTAAACAATTTGTTTTCGTGAGGCATTTGTAGATTTATACGTTTTAAGACCATCGTGATTATAAAAATAATGGTGTAATTTAATTGTACTTTTTTCAGAAATTTTAAGTTGACTTAAATATTTTTTTAATTTGATTATGAAAATAGGTAATTAACAATTTAATTCCATGACAAATAGCTACGAGGCTGTGTTTATGATAAAAGTCAAGCTGTTATTGTTATTTCAAGTAGATAAATTAATTTGCTATACTTTAAAATTGATGGTGCATTAAATAATTGTAAAAAATGTTAAAGATTGTGAACGACTGTATATAATATGATAAACTCGATTAAGAATGTGTTTTTAAGATCAGTACCCCTGCAAATAGATAAGGCTATTTCTCTGTTTGCTCTTAATTCATTCATAATTTAATTTTATTAAAGATCTAACGCAGTGGTAGCCTTAACTATGTTGGTACCTACAAAACTTACCTACCCTAGGGCTTCAGGAATTTGCGAATGTCAAAAGCTGTATAATCTTGAAATCTGATAAGTACTATCTGATCTACCTATAATTTTTTAGATTGGGTAAAACAAGCTCTGTGTTTTTTGCTTCTTGGGAAACTCACAAAATTACGAAGAAATATGCGTATTAGCATTCCATTTGTTAACTCCTCCGTGACTTTATACCACGAAGCAATACACGTCATGGTTTCAAAATCCTGTTTTAGCAACCCAAAAATACACCAGGTTGCGATTGTTCTGTTATTAAATTATCAAAGAAAAATATTCCACAGCTTGTTTTTAGAATATTTATCCCATTCCAAAATATTTGATTTAAATCTTACGACATTTCCTACATTTTAACCTACAATATATTCACCTAATTGTGCATTAAATTGAACATAATTCTAGTTAATAATGTATTGATAAAATAAACGGGAAAATAAAAAATAAAGAAGTAATAATTGTAATTCTGTTTATTATTTCTCATAACCCTATCTCAATTGACTATTCACTGGGAGCATGAAAAGGAATAGATGACATGGAAAATAGACCAACTGTCACTGTGTGTGTTTTCTTCTGTCGACTTGGCATGAGCGATAGCGCCATAAGAGAATCACTCAAGCCGTAGTGGACAGTGTTAAGATTTCGGAACGTACGCGCATTCATTCCGACGCACGCGTAGCGCCGTGCGCAGTTGCCATATTTTCCTTTAGAGCGTCACGTGGTGTACAACTGTACACCACACTTACACTTTCACTATCACTCACTTTATATTATAAAATTGTAATACTTCCAAGTTACACATTAATTACCTCAAGAATCGAAGACTTTCATTTAAATATATCATCCGGCTCGAAGGACCATAAAGCTCAGGAAAATTCTGCTGAAGAGGATCAATCCTCTTTAACGTATCTTGGTCTGCTACTAGTCTCGGACCAAGAAACCAGTGGATTAAATAGCCATAGACGACGGCAGAGAATTCCACTCCTTGGCCGTTCGCATGAGAAACGATGAAGCTAAACGCTTCGTGCGTATTAGCGGAATATCAACGACGAAGGGGTGAAAACCCATGCCTGGCTGTGGGAAGATGGACTCGAGAAGGGGGTATGAGGTCATGAAGTTCCTGGGCACACTCTCCGAAATGAATCCTGTAGAAAACCGATGGGTAAGCGACTTTACGGCGATGGTCGAAGCTTTGGAGCTTGTTTGAAACAAGTTCCTCGTCGCCAATGAGTCTTCTGGTGCATAGGTCAATAGCATCCAAGGCATCCAGCTGGTAACGAGCTGGTGAGCATGACCAGCGCTTTGATTACGTAAGAAAAATCTGAAAGCCACAGCGATCAACATACAATGTATCCCTTTCTCGCTTATTGACGTTTTCATAAGAGTATAGAATATGACGTTTATTTGCGACAGTAACTGTCATATTAATTTATCATACGTAATCAGGCAGCCGATTCCGGGCTAGGTATAATGTCAGAAGCTGTCCTGGTTTGAAGGTACGTCTCACCTTTGAGAAGATTCCAAGCTTTTTGGCAGCCGTTTTAGCCTTGGATACAGTCAAAAGTAAGTAATGATCAGTTGGATTTAAAAATTGCTGAATTATTATTTAACACGTTGACTGCCACCTCAGTAGACCCGATAAAAAATCGATTCTTTGTAGTTGTGAGAAGTATTGAATCTCAGAGCACTGTAAATTCGACTCTAAGAAAATATTTCAACAAAAAAATTCCAGGTGTTTTCGATGTTGTACATCACACACACAAAAATATTACAAAATATGTCATGGAGGCAACGTAGGTACTTCGTGATTTAAAAATATATTATTTAGTCGATGTTCAATAGTAAAACTGTACAAAATCTCTTGTATCACTCCTAAAGTTACAACGATGTTAGTATCTAGCATCTATGTAGTTCGTTAACAAACCCTTCGATGTTCAAAAATAAAAAAGAACACAACTGCGGCTCTAAATTCAAAAACTCGCCAATTTTTTTCTGAAGGAACAAAACACGGGAACAAATCACGAACGGTGGGTGCTCCGTACCTTTTGAATAATTCATATTTCACCGAGGCAATAATAGCACAGGTGAATATTATTTTTCTTTTTGTGCCAGTGCGTCAGTGAATAGAACAGAACGCCTGCGACCGACTGATAATAACTCATCGATTGTTTATTACTAACAGGGCGGCCGAATAAAGAGCGCCTTTTTAAATGATGAATTGTTGAAATGGTATTCTAAGGATACAATGCTGTTTTGTGGGATAACGTAGGGCTGTAGGAAAAATGGGGGAAGTTTTTTGAATTTTGACACCCTTGAACGCGACGCCAATAAGCAGTGAGCAAGCCTGTAGGTTCTTCTATTTTTTTTTACGTTGGCTCTCTCTTGTTTTTCTCCTGTATCGAGGGTACAGTTTACAAAGATACATCTCATGTGCACACACACCCAGACCTGAAACAACTATCTGTCATACAAATATTTGTTCCGTACGGGGATTGAACCCGCGGTACGTAACGCAGAAAGCTATTCGCTTAGCCACTGCGCCAACCGTGTCGTCTTCGTCGCGTCGTTTTAAGTCACATGGCAATCATTTCTCATGGCAAAGTGGATAGATTAGTTAGACACATTTGTAGCGAAACTGACTGGCAAATATGTGCCAGACATACATAAGTGATGTCAGGAAATCTAATCTATTAAAATCTATTATTATATATAAAATAAAACAGCAACAATAAAACTCCGCTGCACAGTGAGTTATCAAACAAAACTTCAGGCCAAAAAATTGGGTAAAAAGGAAACATTTTTATATCATGTCTATCTCCGGCTGTCACTTTGGGGGCCCATCCGAGTACAATTCATACAAAAAGCCTTGTATATTGTTAAAAAATACGAGGAATTTCGGGCTTTTGTTTCAAGTTGCAAGCCAGTGTGACATAGTATGCCGGAACGTTTACTCAGATAGTATTTCCGGTATCGTGCACTCCAAATTTATGGGTGTTTGCTGCCCTGCTTGTCAAGTGGAAATGTTAGTAGTTAAGCAATTTTGATCTGTGATATTTGAATTAGGCTGTATGGATTAAAGTTTTCCGGGTGTGAATTTAACATTACTGTTTCCAATGGCAACAATGCAGGTAAAACGTGGAGGTTCGGGGCTTTCTTAACCCCCAACAAAAAAGAGGGGTGTTATAATTTGTAGTGTGTATATGTGGATCTGTGTATCTGTCTGTGGCATCGTAGCTCCATTAAGGATGAACCGAAATCAATGCAGTTTTTTTAATTGAAAGCTAGTTTATTCGGGTGTTCAGCCATTCAAAAGTTACAGTTCTTTTTCTAGTTGGAGTCGGGAGTTTTTGACGGTTAGTTTATTTATACCTCTGAGGTGACAAAAATCCAAACCAGGCCCACTCGATGGTAAGCGGTTACCGTAACCTATGGACGCTTGCAACACCAGGGACATCACTCGCGCGTTACTGGCCCTACTACAAGCGTCGTTTCAGCAGTAGGGGTCCTCCCTGCTGCCAAGACGACGAAGTCGCAAAGAGCACTGGTGACCTTGCTCACCGTTCGGAACACAACACTGCAAAAGAGCAGTGTTATTTGGCTACGATATTCTGCAAGGAGGAGGTACTTCTCCACGCGGGTAGTTCCAATATTGAGCGGAAAGTTCCACTATGCCCTAGCTCTCTTATAGGGCTAATCGTCTACAGCTCACTGTTAACCGATTTCTGTGATAAAAAGATGATTAAAGCCGCAGATTCCATCCCCGCATGGAACAAATATTTGTATTGCCTACATATAGTTATTTCGGGTCTGGGTGTGTCTGCACGGGATATGTATGTTTGTAAACTGTACCCTCGATACAGGAGAAATCCTAATGAGAGGAGATTAAACCCTGGCTAAAGGAAAAGAGAGGTAAAAGGCTTATATACTCGTCAAAACAAAATAAGGGCCACTTGCAAATTTCGACATTATGGATGATTTAATGATCATTAACTATATCCATGTGGTAAATTGTACAGTGTTGTGTTATTTTAAGTGTTTGCGAACACTTTTACAGCATTCCGCTTGAAAAACCGTTAAAATGGGTAGATTTTATCAACTTTTTTGAAACCAATTAATTTTACCCTGTTTTAATGTGAACTTTAAGCTCATTTAACATTAGAATTGTACTGAAGACAGTTTAGTGTGTCGAGTCAGTGCGTACATCGGCATTTTAAGAACGTAATTCCACAGGTTCGACTTCAAATAGACTTGACTACAACGACCAGGACCATAACACTCATCCAAGAAGGCTATTCGTAGCGATCTGTAGTTTTACAGCCGAGATTTTCGCAGCGAGCGATTCAGAATGCTTGGAATTGCTTTTATGAGATCCAAAATTTTGTCAGAAGTAAGGAATTAGGTAGAGCCAGAGGAATCACCGCTCAGGAAGACCGCTACATAGACTTACATGCACGCAGAGAGAGCACCATCACTTCCCGCTCTGTGCAAACCCACTTGTGCCTGGCCACAGGCACGTGACTAAGTGACCAAACAATTAGAAATCAGTTTTATGAAGACCAGCAATTGTCCAGGAGTTAAGTGTTGCGAATTCCATAGACCAGTATTCATCATGCAAATCAATAAACATCCGCAAGGCAACAATTGGACTGTAGCGTAAGTGACTGAAGCACATTGCTTTTTACAGATGAGAGCAAAGTAAAAGTTTTTAGTGTTGACCGTTGCATAAGGGTGTGGAGATGAAAACGGAGCAACTTGCAGATGCCTGCATCCACTACAATGATCGATTTGGGGGGCCTAATGTTATGGTGTGGGGAGGCATAAGCCAAACTGGAAGAACTGAGCTCATAATTCAGAACCAGGGTACAGTAACAACTTAACGATACATCCAGGAGGTCATAAGACTCTATGTGGTGCCATTTGCATAGCAAGTGGGTGCAGGTTTCAAGCTGTTGCACGGCAATGCACGCGCTTATACTGTTAGAGCCACCAGAGAGACACTAGAAGAGGCTTGTATACAAGTGTTGCCGAGGCCAGCAAACAGTTCGGGCTTGAACACAATTGAACACATGTGGGATCAGTTGAAAAGAAGAGTATGAGACACAAATTGATCAGTGGACAATGAAAGACAGCCCTTAAACATCCTAAAATCGAGCAAGGAACAAATCTCTCAAGAGACAATGCGGCATCTGATAGAAAATGCCCTCTAGGCTTCAAGAATATGCTCAGAAAAGAGGAGGTTACACAAGATATTGATTCAAAAAGGAAGAAGAATAAACGCCGTGGAATTTAATTTTTAATTGCATTTTTAGTCCAAGTGTACTTTTAGCTGAAATTGCACTTTTTCTTGAAAATGTTGTAAAATTGTTTTTCTTTTCTGTGGATTGTGTAAAATTTAAACCCATTTCATTAAAAACAAATCATTGCAATAAATTTTACAACTTAGAAACCTAGGAACCTCATAATTTGCCCAGAAGATCAAAAATATAAGGTGGCCCTTATTTTGTTTTGACGAGTATATTATGATGGACTTTATTCGAGCATTGCGCAAAATGATGCGAACACTAATACTGTGTTTAGGAATATCACTGAAGCTGGGTAAATTGATAATTGTATTATTAAACAGCTGTGAACGTAAACTAAGATATTGCTGATTATTACAATACCCGCGGTTGTATATTTACAATTCGATAAATAGTCATAAATCAATCAATGTTTGGAAAGATTAGGTGTAAATGTTAATAAGATTCATATAAGTACTGTAAGTAAATGAAAATGTTAAGTGGGACAGGCAAGAAGAGGCAACACAAAACAGAGGAATATACAATACAATACAATAAACTTTATTGTACGCCAGAAATACAAAAAGATACAATACTTATAAATATAAACATGTACAATGGGCGGCCTTATCGCTAAAAGCGATATCTTCCAGACAACCTTTGGATGGACATGACTCGGAAGAAACAGAAAAAGGGCAGTTATGTGACTTTTGCCCAGCTGTGGGATAGTACAGATACTTGATAGGGATAGTGGTGTGGCTGAGGAGATTGTGGGGCCATTTCTTCTCTCCAAGCTAAACCACTTAGGAAGTAAAAAAGGGTGAGCGAAAGAGTTCAGTCTTGAAAAAAAAAATTCCATTTGAATTAAATTTGAATAGGATTAAGAAAAATAATTGAAGGAATTTTCATAGCTACATTACTGAAATAACAGGCTTATCTAAACATAACTAGAAATATCATTGAACTAGGAAGCGATACAAACCAAAATTTAATTTAGAACGTGTTTCAAATTATGCTGGTGATATTTATTACCATAATTTGAAACATCAGTTTGGTAAAACAAATAGTGAAACTAAATATTTGCCGTTCACAGAGTTTGAATTCGAACAGTGGATGGAGCAAGTTAAAGTAGTTTGCAGAAAAACATTATAATCCGATTTTCCTAACTGTCAACCTCAAAATATTATCATGATGGCTGTATTGGTAACAAGAGCAACAGTATTAGACGAAGAAGTGGAGAATTTACTAGAAGGCATCAGTGAAGAAGTGGGAGGAGAAGCAGGCCGATAAATTCAATCTTGCCAACCTAACGACTTTGACAGTTCCAAGTGCACAGTTATAAAATTCGAGTTATAGCTGTGCCTAATCATCTGTGACTTAGCTGTAGGGGAGCCCTACTTATTATTTCTATGGACTTAGCATACTCAGTTAAAGCATAATTATAATGTCTTACCCATGTTGTCTGATCTTCCCTTTCATTAAATAAATAAATTAATTAATTAATTATCTTGGTTATTGACGTTGTTTGGGATTATTTTTGTGTAGTCTAAGTACTTATG
The DNA here is from genome assembly GCA_932294325.1 of Allophyes oxyacanthae. Lineage (NCBI taxonomy): Eukaryota > Metazoa > Arthropoda > Insecta > Lepidoptera > Noctuidae > Allophyes > Allophyes oxyacanthae. The sequence continues at coordinate 5,410,541 of OW028633.1, read as the reverse complement.
TAATGTTATGTTATGTATATTTACAGTATGTAATATAAAAAATAAAAAATTAGCCATTAAATTCTTTGCCGGCCTCTCCTCTGAGAGTGATGGCGTGGCTAGAAACCGCGCGAGCAGAAGACGAGTTGTGTGATGTCGCAAGTCTTTGAACTTTAGGTTCCAGAACATGCTTGATTCCTCACGATAATTTCCTTCTCTGTTACCCGTTGAATAATGTACATTTTCTGATAATTCTGTTCTGTATTACATACGCTATAATCTTTATGCTTACACCACTCCTGTATACGACCCACTAACTCGAGAACTCCAATTTTGCCACTAAAGCTATCAAGAACTTATACTACCTATGTTGGTAACAGAACCATTAGCTATTTATCGAAATAATATTACCAGGATCTTACTCTGTGCTGCACTTGCAAGGAGGCAAGTGTGCTAGATGTTATGCTGGAGTACCATTACCAGACGAGTAATGCGTTAAAAAGGGCTACATAGTGTAGATGGAGCTATCTGTTCGTATTTTCATTTGTATCCTCAAAATTAGCTAGCTTTTTTATAACGCTTTTATTAGCTTCACCTGTAACTAACTAACAACAGGAGGCCTAAAAAGGACACATTGAGCAATTCATCTAATGATCTGCAGTTACTAACTGTCATACAGATGATTGCGGAATATGAACCTTATGCGGATGATATTAAGAGTCGTCAATTAAGTAAATATTTTGACATTCGTAATATGAATCATATTATGATTCATCTAAAACGGTCTTTTTAGCCTCCCAGATCTTCGCACTTCGCTTCTGAACACGTCACAATAGATCTTCGCAGGTCGCAGTAACAAAGGGGCTTAGTACCCTACCTCTTCAAATATAAACTAACTAACTAACTATGTAAAAAAATCTTGGAAGTTGAATTTGCTTGCTTGAATTGAGCTGAAATTTTGCATACACGTTTAGTTTGGATGACAAAAGCGTTTTCTTTAGTTTTTTTTAAACTATAATATTTATATATATAAATATTCCACCCCTAAGGTGGCAAACAAGCGTACAGCCCGCCTGATGTTAAGCGGCTACCGTAACCTATGGATGCTTATAATATCAAGGGCATCAATCGCGCGTTGCCGACCCTCCTACTAGCGTCGTGCTGGCAGTAGAACCCCTCCTGCCAACACGACGCTTCCACTGCAAAAGAGCAGTGTTATTAGGCTGCAATATTATGCAAGGTGAAGGTACTTCTCCAGTTGGGCGATCCCAATTGAAAGCGGATATTCCCGCTATACCCTACCTCCCTTGCTTATTTCTGAAATTTAAACATCTCTGGAATTTCTTCCTTTTAATGAAACCATGAACCACCAAGAGACGATATCGAGGCCACTGCTGGACCAGTATGGACAGAGATGCTGATAGGTAGTAAACAATGGAATCTGATGGAGTATTTACGATATTAAGACTATTTATTTGGGAATAAGTGGCTTCTCGTTGTTCTTATTGGGGCCTTATTAATCACCAATATCAGCCCTATAAGACCTAAGGTAGGTAAAACCCAGGTTTTAAATACAGCCGTCATTATTTATAAAGAGACGAGACGGGGCTATCTCAAAACAAACACAAAATCAAAACATGGGTTTTAGGTTTTAAAAGACTTGACCGTCTTTTGTAATAAGACAGTGTCTTAGCGAGAGCACTTAAGTAATAATGTTTTTGTCAAATATACAGACTCTAAGTACGATTTTATAAAGACAACTAGCACTCGCTACATTTACACTACGTATATTTGAACATCGACGATAGTTTCCGACGGATCAAATGAACAGTTTTACATGAATGGGTCTAAAATTGAGTGCAAGTTCGTAGCGTTCGGAACAAGCTATTGATAGCAAGTACTATGAAAATTGGCCTGTGGAGCTAAGCCAAGTAAAATACAGGATATTTTTTTATATAGTGCGCTTAATTTGTAGTTATTCAGTCTCTGTTTCGAAATGCAACCGCAGTATTGGGATACACTTTAAAACAAAACGAAAATTCGACTGAGTATGGGAGACACGCATAATTTACTAGCGCAAGCTATACAAAATTAATTTTTTATTTTGTTTTGAAGTGAATTTTATTAGGTACTGCGGTTGCATTTGGGAACGAACACTAAATCACTCTGCAAATTTTGCGCACTTCATAAAAAGTTATTCTGTAGGTAAAAATATGACAAGATTTTTGTTTGTTAATACTACAAATGTTCGAAATTACTACCTATACTCTATATATTTCATTTACCAAAAACAAATAAAGCCCATGTTAGCAAGGAAATGTATAGAAATATACAAAGTGTTTTGTTCCAGTAGAGATAGAACACAAAACTTAAACATGTACTTAACAGTAACTCATCGCAAGTTCTCACAATTAAACTAACCACCTCATTTCAAGAAGTAACAAAATGTTTTGTTTTATATCCATTAATTTAAAAAGTTGGCAACTAGAGGCTTTTACTGAATAATAGATAAATAAAATTACATTCCAACCTTCACATAAAGTATATGTGGAAATTTTATATGAAAAGTTTTTATTTAAGTGATACGATATTTGGCATGGATTTGGCAATCTGGTCCGATCCATTTATTGTTCTCCGACCTATTCGGGAGATTAATGTCGGAACTATCAAGATGGTTGTATATAACTTATCTAACTTGAGGTAAACAAGGTATATAACCTATAATAAGCCTTGTTTAGGTCATGTAGAACGACAAGAATTATTTTATTATTCTTGATAATGCGTTTGTGTATTTAAGTTAGATAATAAAGTTATCTTATTTATTTTTATTCCACGAAGTTGGAAAATAAGTATTCGGCCCGCCTGATGGTTAGCGGTTACAGTATCCTATGGACGCTTGCAACACCAGGGGCATCTCTCGGGCGTTGCCAGCCCTACTATCTTTGATACTCGAGTAAATATCTACAAATATAATTGGGTGGAGTTTCTTACCCGTTTATGGAGTCTCTGACCCATTCAAGCTCATTTAATTACTATTATTTATATTACATTAGAGTCCAGATAAATTTTTCTTTGGTAAATATGGAATTCTCCATTGAAAAACATCACTTTAGAACGTGATAACTAGAGTTCGACTAGTCTTATGTGCCTATAACTCTTCTACGTGAACAAAAATATATTTTATTATTATTAAAAGTCTATGAATGTGACTTTTAATAATAATAAAATATATTTTCAACAAACTACTTACACTTTTACGACAAAAGTCAGTATACGACAAACATTAGTCGATTATACGACAAAATTTTACCTGTTGGTATAAAAGCTTAAAATTCCTTATCTGAAAATTTTACGATACGAGATATGGAGGCAAAGTTGCAGCGATTTTCAGTCAAACGGTCTGGGTACCAAACGACCTCAGTTTGGAAGTTAACTCCAGTATAGAAGCACTCCTGTAACCTACTTGTTAAATTTCCTGGAAGAATTTAAGAAAAATATACGCAGTTACGAGACATTTCGGTGAATTTATTTCTTTCGTTATTACAGAGTTATTAAACGAAAGGCTTCCTTCCGTGTGGGGCACAAAATATAGTCGTTTCATACCGTCTGTAACAATTTGTTTCTCATCATAATTTATATGTACATGTTAGGTATAAGAGGGTATTTTAGAGATGTAGGTAAGAATGCTAAATGAAGGTACGAATCTATTATTTTAAAAGAGTTTCCATGGAGTTTCTTTCCGGTTCTTCTCCATAGGACCTACTATTTGGAACCGCACACCTAGAGTGTTGACATTTCAAAAGTGCCTGTATCTGGTTTACATGAAATAAAGATCTATTCTATAATTAAGCATGTTTCTCTATTAAAACCTTTAAAAATATAATTATATGGTCACAAATCTCGGTCAAGGAAATTCCATAATATTTTTTATATTTATTTTACGTAGACGCGTAGCTGATCCTTTCTCTGCTACGAGAGCGTAGCTGGCGTAGCAATGACGTCAGCTACGTCGTAGCAACCACTTAGTATTTACTCTCTTTCTCTTGAACTTGATTATTTCTAACCGTTACGTTGTTTCAGTTTAAATAAGTTAACTGTGATGCTTCTTCCGAACTAAGTACTCGGTTGTAAATAGCAAATGTAGAAAAAATATTTAAATTGCCCGGGTAAGAGAACCTTACTACCAAAGCCAAACAAAATGCATTATATTTCCGGTTCAATATCCCATTTATAAAACTTCTCAAGAGCTCCTTGAAAAAGATATTGTTCTTACCTATCAACACCGCTGTAAAGTAAACGGAACTTCACCTGACTCAACTTTGTTATAACTACCAGATCACCATTGATATAAACACTCAAGATGCACATTCAGTTATGTATAAACGTCCCAACGTAATAAGCGCACAATTTTAACAATTTTCTTGTCTCGTTTCAATGAGCGGTTAGTAAAAATAATTGGTTTGTAAAAGGTTTTCAATAACTTTTAAAACGATCGGGACCATTGCTAGGTGACCATTGTCTCTGTGTCTGCTTATGAGCAATTGACAACATTCATACGATTGACAAATGAAATTATCGAAAAAAATTATCTTCGTACACTTTCCGGAATAATCATTTTTTTTTCTTTTTTTCTCTGGGTCTAGGTCTAGGTTTGTACAATGAAAGGTTGCTATCAATGATAAGACCTATTATTTACCATTGAAATCAGTTATAACCATTAAGTTTGGATTTAAAGACTTGCTTGTTTCATAAAACAACTGTCAACTACCTCCAAAGGTGCCCCAGATACAGACTCAGCCTAGTTTGGGACCAATGGAAATAAATTGAAATTGAAATTAATTAAATCATATAAAGGGTGCAAAAAATTTCAGTGCATCTTAAAATTTTATATCTGAAACCTTCACCAAAGTTTATTTTAATTATCCTAGCTAGTTGCACTATTGTTCCACTTCAATTAATCTAGGGATTCTCTATTATGTTTTTATTTAATAAGTCTTCAACTTTGTTAAGTTCATTTTATTCTTGCTTTGTTCAATTTAATTTTGGTGTAAGAAAGTGTTTTTGATGTTAGCCTAGCGGATGAACGCTTGCCTTCCATGCAGAAAGGTCTGAGATGGAAACCGGTCCGGAAAGACAGAGATGCCTCTGACTCTTCGAATTTATGTACGGATCAGAATTTGATTATCACTTGCGTTAACGGTGAAGGAAAACATCGTGAGGAAACCTGCACACCTGAGAGGACCTCGTAAAGTTCTCGATGGTGTGTGTAGTCCGCCAACCCGCAACAGGCCAGCGTGGTGGACAAAGGCCCAAACCTTCTCATTCTGACAAGGGCCCGTGTCCAGCAGTGGGACACTAGTGGGCTGCATTTATTATTATCATTGTTACAACTCTATTTGGGCTATTTGTGATACACCCAAAATAGTCTAATATTAATAAATCTTATTTTTTTATATAACTTTAAAACAGGTGCGACTATACAACAATAATAATTATAAAAATTATTACGTGAACGGGAAACAACTTCCCACACAAGTAAAAGAAAGAAAGAAAGAAAATTCATTTCAAGTGAAGTCACAGTCGAGTTTTAACCGTCAAAAGCGATAATTTTATTGTCAAACTGTGGTCAAACTACTGTCTTGGTCAGCCTGGTTTTGCTGATGTTTGGTAGACGATACAGAGAAATTGAGCTGTCAAGTCAAGCGGATAATAAATTGTATTCTATACCTCCGTATTGTGTAGGAAGTCCACAGAAAGATGGAATAATTCACACTGCTGTATTTGACAGTTATGCTTAATATGTCGCCCAGTCACATCTACTTAAAGATATGTTGCAGGAAAATATTATCTAATCCAGCGATTTCGTGAAATTCTAGATACCACAAAATCACATGAGTTGTTGAATATCAAGATATGCCATACAATTATAAAAAAAACAATAACCTACTGAAGCCAGGGTAGGTTGTATTTTTTTTAAATATTTATCAAGAATACTAGCGTCAAGCACTTTGTGATGCCTAACATTAAGCTGATCTGGACACCTATTTGGTCCAACTTTGAGACACATGCCCAATTGCCCATGAAGTTTATGTTCTTTTTATCTAATTTTATGTCATTCTCTTCCTTCTTGTGTTTTCTCTGTGTTAATTTTGTATGTTGTGTCTCATTTTGTTGTTTCTCATTTTGTGGTGTCTAAATAAATGTTCATTCTATTCTGTTCTAAAATATGACAAAGTAAACTTGATGAACTCTAATCGTTTTGGCAGAACTCACTATCAAGAAATTTTCGACATCTTCAGATTTTGTTATATCCCTAGGGATTTACGAAATCCCTATTTTCGTCATTATCTTACGACAGTTACATACCCGTAACTCAGAAATAGCGACAACAAACTAACCCTCGACTTGACCTTCGCTAACCCTGCTCCAAACCAGTTAAGACTTCAAAGCATACCACTATTCCTACGTCAGTTAAAACATAACGCTCTAGTGTGGCAGCCGACTTGAATTATTCAAGTGTCGTGGTCGCACGCCGCTGACCTGCGACTTACAAATAGAATCGTATAGTAGTATGGTCCTTTCAAGTCTAAACTTTAGTATCTACCTATTCTGTCAACTTGAAATATTTGTGCATTGTTAGAGTTATGTATTTGTAATGATATTTCCCTGTGAAGTGAATTTGTAGATATAAGACTTAATAAAACAATGCAGAAATAATAACCTAACCGTCAAAAACCCCAAGACTTCAAAAAACTAAAAAGTATAAAATAATTACCTATCTTAAAAAACTTAAACACTTCTGAAGTCGGGGTCTTAAATTCTTCAATGCATCTAGCTTGGCAGTGGCATTTTTTATTTAGTTTTTGTTATTATTATTTTAATGTTTTCTCTCTGTATGTAATTTTCTGTGCGATTCCGAAATAAATCTTTCTTTCTTTCTTTCACCATTAATTATTTACCTTTACCTTATTGTTACGTAACAATAATTTGTAGTTACAAGCTGTTACAAGTGCCTTTGTCTTGGACAGTTGTAATAAAAATGACTAACAAAAATGTTGTTTATTTTGCGGCGTATGTCGTAAAACCTGACCAACAATAGGGTTACCTACCTACTGTTTTGTAGTAAAAAGCGATGGATCGGGTAGAATGTGCAGTTAAATGTAATTTTAACCTTATATTTTTACGTCACACATTTTCCTGCCGAGTGCTTTGATACTCACGAACGCAGGCATAAAAATTTTGTGCATAATAGAAATACGAGACGAGCTTAGAAAACCGATGGCAATAAATAAGACACTTAGCATAATCCACACCAATAACTCTGCTAAAATTCAGGTAAATTAATTACCTTCGTATTATAATTTTCTTTTGCAGTGTGTACTTAAGGTAACCTGCTAGTTTAATCCTTTATGAATCGTGACTGTTAAGATCAAAAAGATGTCGTTATTTCCATCTTTTTTGTACTACTAAGGTCTATGAGCCCACATAGCACAGAACTGGTATCCTGAGACAGTAAGACGAGGTCGCGGTAGTCCGCGAAGGAGATGACGGGACGAATTTGATGCCTTCCTCAAAGACTAGCCCGATACAGCGTGGGATCGCGAGAAGTGGAGAAAAGGGAGGGAGGCCTTTGCCCGAGATTGGGACTTCATAGGCGTTTAATAATAAGGTGGCAAACAAGCATACGGCCCGCCTGACGGTAAGCGGTTACCGTAACCTATGGACGCTTACAACACTCGTACGTTGCCGACCCTCCTACTAGTCATAACTAGAGTTATTTTGGTAGTAAGGGTCTCCCCTGCTTTCAACACGATGCATCCTCAAGGAGCACTGGTGACCTTTGTCACCGTTAGGAACACAACACTGCAAAAGAGCAGTGTTATTTGGCTACGATATTCTGCAAGGTGGAGGTACTTCCCCAGTCCGGCAGCTCCAATTTTGAGCGGAACGTCCCGCGGTGTCCTACCTCAGTCTTATTACTTTTAAGATGTTATTCAGAACAACACCGAAGGTACGAAATTCTAGGCATCCTAAAATAAAAGAAACAATATAACAATGTTTTCTTGTAGGAAACAAAGAACAAATGCATTTTTACATTAGCAACAATTCTAAACACCGTTCAGCAGGGTGGCGTAATAGCTTAGCGGGACACACCGACGAGTAAAATGGAGAACAAAACGAAAAGAAAGAATGAAAGCAAAATAATCTATTTGTTTGCAAAATTAAGGAACCACATGAAATAATTAATTATAAATCAAAAAACCCGTCTGCTTAAAAAATGAACTTTATATAAAAACTGAAAAGAGAAAAACAAGTCTAGTAGAATTCTAATGCGGAACATAGTGACTTTAACAGTCGGGACCCATTATTGTGAAGATTTGAGCCGGTCTCGTTTTTTAGCGTGATGATTATCGCAATATTCTTACACGGAGGTGATTGTAGCAATCAATGGCAGACCCCTATTAGCAATGGACGCTAACGATCTGTCTGTATGATCCTAAATGGTAAATCGTAAATTTTAACTAAAGTTATTACACTTTTAAAACATGACTTTGACGACACAAATGGCGAGGTGGCTAAGCTATTGGCCTTCTACGCTACGTGTATTCGATACCCGTACGGGGCAAATATTTTGTATGGCCAATTAATACATACGAGTAGGTATGTGTGTGATGTATTTATGTAAACTATAACCACGATACATATGAAATCCTAGTAATCCACACTATTGCTTTCTAAAACAAAAAAATAAAACCAAAAAAATACAACAAAGTATCCGAAATTTTACGCAACGCGTAGACTTCAAATTGCCCCTAAGAAAAGCATTATTTTTAACAATGAGAATCCGTTCTCACCGTCTAGAACCCAGAGTAATCTAGACTGAAATTAAGACCATCCTACGGCGACTTAAACAAAACCACTTCAGTTTCTAATAATACTGCTTGGGAATTTTAACAGGTGTTTTCAGAACTTCAGATTTTTCTTCAAGACTTTAATGGACTCGACCTGGTTTTGACTTTCTGAAATATTATTTTACTTCGCAAAATATACAGTTGTATTAAATTCTTAGTACCTATTTGATATGAAAGTTTGGGTATTCGGCCGGAAGTTTTTCTCGCCCTCAAGGGATGTAAAAAACACATCCTTTTAAACATCGCCCCACACACACATGCACACACACACCGACCCGTGCCTTGATTACATAAGAAAAATCTGACAGCCACAGCGACCAACCAACAATGCATCCCTTTCTCGCTTATTAGACGTTTTCATAAGAGGGTACGGAATAGGACGTTTATTTGAGACAGCAACTGTCATATTTATCATACGTAATCAGGCGGCCGGAATAACTATAATATAAGTATGTTGGCCAACCAAATATTTTGTTCCGTGTGGGAATATAACCCGCGTAAGGCACTACGTTACGAATTACTCAATCGTCGTAGTGGTCGTGGAAGGATTAGATAGCATGGATATATCGGGACCGACTGCACAAAACTGCCATGGTTGTGATGCTCTTACACACTCTTATACAGTACAAAACGAGCCAGAGGTTCAATCGGATAATTCCGTCACAGCCGAATTATGACGATCGAAATGCGAGTTCAATTTAGCGAACTGCCAGTAAAGAAATATCAATAATAACTTGACAATAATCTAAATCGGTCACATATTTCAATCCGCAAAACTCTGGTATAACGGAATTAGCCGATGGATCTTGTAGCTTGTAAGATAAAAGATAAGATAAAATTTATTCAAAAATTACTTATGGTAAAAAAAAAAACACAATATAAATCATAATTATAACTTATGTATCATACTGATAGGTGGTGTCGTAATGTACATGAAAATTATTTACTCCCAACAAAAGAACACTGAACAAAAACTGACATTTAAACCCGCAGTATGTCGACGGGTCTGTGTGTCCGAAAGTAACATTTCCCTCCACGTCTGCAGCTGCATCTAAAGGGTTATTTCTCAAACACGTCGCGCGCCGGCTCCGTAATGGGGGTCATTTATACCGGTGATCACTACTGTCGTTTACCACTGAAATTCTATATTTTATGACGAAATAGGGTGATGAGGAAAACTGTTTGACTTTGTGTAACAACCAATTGCTTTGATCATAAAGTGAAAAAGAGATTTACTTGACTTCTAGTACAATGTGGTGGTTGATATTTATATCAACATATAGTTTCGAGCGTATGGCACTCGTGGGTTGCAGCTGAAAACCAGGTCAGCTGGCCAGCACTGCCTCTTGAGATTATGCTGAGCTGCGGCCTTTTGCCAGAATAACTCATTTTATTTCATATGGTTTCTTTGTTTTTGCATTTATTGTTTTATATTGAGCTAATAAACTCTTTTTCTTTCTTTCTTTCTAGAGTTCTATTTCGTTATCGCTATAAACACCCATCTCTAGCGTGAGGTCCTCAGTTTGAAATTATGCCTGGACGCGCAAATCTTTATCAGCTCTCTGAACTCTCTCCCTCTCTCCCTCTAGCACCTATTATTATAGGTGCTAGAGGGAGAGAGAGAGAGAGAGTTCAGAGCTCAGTTCAGGGCTCATAAATATTTGCGAGTACTATATAGAGATAGCAATAATTATAGGCTCGCGGCCAAAGAGATGTAAGGCATAGCGGGACTTTCCACTCAAAATTGGAGTTGCCCGTATGGGGAAGTACCTTCACCTTGCAGAATATCGCCCCTGGTTTTGCAAGCGTCCATAGGTTACGGTAACCGCCTACTATCAGGCGAACCATATAACTCTTTGCCACCTTAGTGTTTTTTTTTTTTTTTTTTTTTTTTAGTTCACGAAACTGAATTCTATCATAAAAAGGTAGATTTAAGAAATTATCTTACGGCATGGCGTGAAAGTATCCTTCTAGATGCGAACACAGCTTGCATAATAACGGTATGTTATAAAACCGGTGTGTTATTTGAAAAAAAATGAAGTAAAAATAATTGATTTCCATTATTAAAGACGACACTTTTAACTACATAGGTACTTATATTACAAAATAGCAGGCTACTAAAACTATATATACTTGCTGGCTACACTATCATCCTATTAAGGCTGATCAATATTATAAATTAAGTCTTTTTTTGTTACGATTGACGGATTCAGATTCCATGTAACGCTTCCCTTGGGAAGGATGTATGTAATCAGAGTGAGTACCAATCCTTCGACGCCTCATAAAAACAGCCAAAGATAAAACTCGGAAAATTTTACCAAACAACTTTACGACTTTCTTGTCACATATTGATAATATTGTGTTTGTGTATGTTTGTGCGATTTGGCGGCTACCATCAATTACATTAGCCTACCGTAATTCACTTCTTCTTCATGTATTGGCATACGTTATCACATGGGAATCGTTAATGCTTTAGTGGAAAGATTTTTAGAAAAGTAGGTCATAGCGGGAGTTTTCGCTCAAAATTGGAGTTGCCCGACTGGGGAAGTACCTCCTTACCTTGCAGAATATCGTAGCCAAATAACACTGCTCTTTATGAAAATTTATGAAAATCTTTATGAAAATTTGTACATCCGCGGCTGTACAAATTTTCATGATACATAGGCATGATGATACCCGATTAAACTAGCTTTCAATTAAATAAACTGTAATGATATCGGTTCATTAGTTTTGGAGCTACGATGCCACAGTCAGATATACAGATACACAGATACACACTACAAACTTATAACATCTCTCTTTTTTGTCGGGGATTAAAAAGAATACTAATTATAGAGCAACGCCGGGAATTCCCCATAAAGTTAACTCAGTAATAAAGATAACGTACACAGCGATTTCGTATGTTCAGATTATTATCTTTTCAAAATATGGATTCGGTATACAGTCGTAAAACTGACGGGAATTTAACGACTCCAAACGCTTTGAAAGCTGCCCGATAGATTTAATATTGTTTATTATATACCATTGTGCTTATGTGCAAACCCTTTCATTTGATACCCATATCGTAATGGTAGATAAGATTTTTTTTCCCGCCATATTGGATTTAGAATAACGTCACTTAGCTAACCATGCATTGATATCCAAACTAAACTAGCATGCAAATTTAAAAAAAAAAATTAAATTCCAAGATTTTTTACACAGATAAGTGAAGCAAATAAAAGTGTGTCAAAAAGGTAGCAGAATACGTACACTGATGAAGCAATAGGTACTATCTAAATGCTTTTACGCATTACCGAGGTCAAACAATTGCACGGATTTTGTGCAGCATTTTTAAGCACTTTCTGAGCAAACGCTAGATCGATTGAGTTTTAACACATTCAGTTTTATCTTGTTTTCAAAACGATAGAATATTCTATCGTTCCTACAAAAATTTAAGCACATATTAAAAATACCATAAACGCGTGAAATGGCTTAAGACCGTAAAAAGCAGAAGTAACTGCAGAATTTTAAATTTTGCAGCATGTTAAGTGGAAGAAAAATTATGAAACACGATTTTAGTACACAAATAATATTAACTTTAGGGGATAAAAAACTTGTAAAATCTGACATTTCTTGAACTGTCATGAATGGGTTAGTTTTGTTTTTTAAAACTAAATTCATATTGGTTTTCAGTGACATTACTATAACACATTTTCCAATCTAGGCTGTGGATGTTCAATGATAGCATTGATCGCTAACTGATGACTCGATTTGACTCCAATAATATTAAAAACCAACTGCAATGATCTTAGAATTATTAATACTAATGACTATTAGAAAAAACTAAATTCCGGCCTCGAATGTTCTCAGATTAACTAAAACGACAGAAACAACAACAAATCCATAAAGTGAAAGGATATTAAATGGCGCGAATTGGTTCGACTGCTACAAAAAAAAATTTTTGGATCACAAATTATGCAGTACGTATGCAATTACAACGCCTGCTATTGAGCTCCGCCGCAGTCGGGTAAAAAAAACACAGGATGAAAAATAGCAAATTAAAATCTTTTGAAGTCAAGCCTTATTTCGAAAACCTACTCAATAAGGCTAAGCAAAAGCTATTGTGGCTTTACCGTTTAAAAGTAAACACATAATCTTGGAGATCTCCCACTCTCCCCCACCGTTTTATAACTTCATTTTACGCTTGGAGTGTTTCAGTAATGACCCAGCCTCCCCAAACTTTCGAGAGGTTTTTTCCCGTTCAATGTCTTGGTATTCTTATCAAGGTTTCGCTACTTTATTAACCATGTTTATCTAATGTAAATAAGATTGGATTTGGGGAGATTTGAAGTTAGGAAGAGTGTTACCATGTAAAATAGATAAGTAATGATATGGTAGGATCAACTTGTGTAGTGAACACTAACTTATTAATAAAAACTTGTAAATTTTTAACACGAATTAAATTTATTATACCTAGAATAGAATGGAATATATCTTTATTTTTTGTAAACCAAATATAGGCACTTATGAAATGTCGAGACTAGGTGCGCGATTGGAGAAGAACCGGCAAGAAACTCCATGAAAACTCTTTTAAAATAATAGATTACAATCTTGATTAGTATAATTTTGTGGTAAAAGCTGAGAGAATAATATAATTCAATGTGAATAAAACAATAAGAATAGGATAATAATGATTTGCCTTTGATTAAGAATGCCATGGAAGTTACAAGCTGACCAGTACAGACCTATTGCTGTCTACCAAGTCCAATTCCAAACTCTGGGATGCTACGGAGAATTTCCATACAGAAACATCTAATAACACTGCCCGATCCAGGAATCGAGTGTAGAACCTCATGCTTAGCAGTTGCAATTGCATTTACAAGACCAATGAGGCAGGTTAAAGCACAATTTTAAAGGTCACACTTAAAGTCGACGATTATAGATTAAACATCCAATACCACGGCCCAATACAGGAATCGAGTTTTGGACCTCACGCTTAGTAGTTGCGCTTGCTATCACGAGACAAATGAGGTAAGATAAAGCACTACTTTAAAGGTCACTTAAAATCCACTATTATACATTAAACAAATATAACTAACTTAAACAAAGCCCGTATTGATATCCCCATATATTTTAAATTACTCAATTTATACAGCATAATTATATGTATTAAAGGCCACATAAAATCAAACTGTTACTACATAAATCCACATAAACAACTTAGAGCCGGCCCGCCAAATGTTTATGGCACGCACACACGCACATAAAAACCGTATGAGCTATATAAAGTACTTTTACACTGACATTACATCAATCGCTCACATACGGTACCCGAACGAGGGAAAATTGCTTTTGATTTGTAAGGATTCGTTGTAAATATCAAATTATTTATGAAGACCTTTCATTGGCAGAACTTTGTCATAACAACACTTTGTGAAAACGCTTACCTCTTTTTTGTCTCAAATACTGGAGAGAATAGCGTAAGCCAGGTCACAGGTGGTATTTTTTTTTAATTATTGGGTTGGAGGCATCGTAAAAAAGCAATAAAATTATCTATAAAGAAAATGGTATCCGATAATTATGATCTAATTTTATCAATCACGTATTATTAATTTTATTTTATTAATTTACGTAGTTTGTGCTTAACCATTCCCCATAAACGCACGTTCATAATACAACGACTTGTAGCGACATCTAGTGCTACATGAAATAGCTACTAACAACATTGCAATAGACGACGCCAGCGCCGCCTATCAGAATATAGCGGCAACTCAGATCCTACAACACACTATGAAAAATGTTCACCGCTAATAGCCTAAATACGACTGTCTGATATCAAATGTTGGGCTTCACCAGGCACATACCTATCACCTCGCCTGGTCCAAGGATCCTCCTTTTTAAATGGCGGAACACCATACCTCGGTTTTCCACAGTGGTGACTCCTTCAATATCCCCCAGATCTGCATTCTTCCTCGCACGTCTTTCTTCACCGAGATCACGTCGGGGTCAACACTGTGGACGAACGAGGTATAGCGTTAGTGGAGCGAATAAACAGCGTCAAGAGAATGTCTATCGATTGGTGCCCTAAAAGTATAGGATGCCAATTTTTCGTATTTTAGTCGGTTCGATACCCGGGTGTGGCAAGCGTATTTTCAAAAATCTTTAAATGCAGTTTTATTTCTTTTTTAAAATAAGGGAATGTTACCTTTGAGTAAAATTTGCTGTCTTCGGTATTTTAGAATACTTTTCCTCCAGGTACGCTTCGAAAATTCCACCCTGAATATCGGTTGTTGCGGCATCGTAAAGTCTGACTGACTAACAAACATTCAAACATCTTCACGAACTTTTATATTTATATGATATAAGTACGGTCGCTGCTGTCTTTTACAATAACGGTCTTGTAATTCTTGTGCTAAACCCACACCATAACAAACAAAATTAAGGTATATTCCGCATCAATAGCGCATGTAAAAGTCCTTTACGGCCTTATAAATTAGACAGACAGCGAGCCCCGGCAGTAAACGGCACGCATACTTCACGAGAGCCGAATTGCTCACTCCTACTAAATTATTCAGACACAACTTTCGATTCGGCGTCTTATAGCCGTGTTTCAAGTTTACGGCCAATAGACATATGTGTGTAGACAGACTGATATAGTTTTGGTGGTAAAAACAATTTGTGGGCTGTTATTTATCTTATGTAGAGCAACGAAATAAAATGTAGGTAGATAATAATGTTTCATACATTTTAGTCGAGTAATATTGAGTTTAGTAGTGATAACCTAGTGGTTGAACGCTTGCCTTCCATGCAAGAGGGTCTGAGATCGAACGCAGCCCGCACCTCGATCTCAAGTCACCTTGTAAAGGGTGATACAATTCGAGGTTCCTATATTGGCAACACTGTGATTATAACAGTTGATACTAATGGCGCGTGTTAAACGTCAAATGTTAGTTTTTTTATACATTTACAAAATGAATCGCTTTACCGTTGCTCAACGGCACAACTAACCACAAAGCGCGTGAAATATGCACGCGCGCTGTTCGCGTGCAAATCGCGAGCGGCTCGCGAGCAGCGCATTCGCGGCGCATTCGTCAGATCTGGACGCACCCTTAGATGTTTTGCGTGAAACGTTGAAGTCGCATTATTTCACGATACAGAGACGTCAACTGGCCGCCATGATTTAGTGCGATTGCGCGATTTAACGCCGTTGGATATTTTTTGTGGGGTTTTCTTAAGTGTCGCGTCTATACCAACACACCTACAAAGTAGGAGCTCCTAAAAACTAACATCCGCCAAGTAATTGCCGAGATAACCCACGAAAGCGAAAGTCATCGAAAATTACCTCGAAAGAATCAACTGCTGTGGAAGGTCCAGAGGTACCCATTTGTCTGACATAATTTCTCATAATCAATACTTAAATAACACGAATTATTCGATTAAAGCAAAAATAATTAAGATAATGTTACATGACGACGTGTACTTAAAAAAAAAATTACGAATCTCGAATGTCACCCTTAAATTATGTTCATAACAATATTATGCTTACAGGAGGACGCTGCTGTATCTCTTGATATCTGTTACGATCCATTCAAATGCCACTAAAGGTCATCCAAGAACATATTGTATCCAATGAAATTCCTCTTCTATTCTATTCTATTCAAGTATACACGTCCTTTATCACATAATATAATAATAGAAGTTAGCGGAATCTTTGTTCCCATACAATGTGTTCAATTGCATTAGTACGATGCCGACATAAATTGTATCACTCGATCTAGCGACCCCGATTTATCTCGTTCCTTTAAGAACCAAGCAATTCTGTCTTGAATTGAAAATCGTTTAAAGTTTTTATTATCTTGGAGATTCTATTGTGGCCTAATTTTATTGAGTTTCGTCAACGAATCTCGGGTTTGAGGATTTTTCAAATTTCTGGGTGTGTGTGCATGTGACATGTATGTTTGAAAACTGTACCCACGACACACCATGTACACCATAATTATATGTGGTAAAACATAGAGCACATTCAATATAACCTAAGACCTCTGTAAAATTTACCTATATTTCACAAGTAAAGGATTATATAAAGGATTTATACAGGAAAATATTTGTGTGGGGCAAGAATTTTTAAAAAAGAAAGTACGTAAATGAAAATTGAAAAAGTTATCATAATTGTGTTTCTTTTATAAAACAATAATTCAGTATTATAATAGCCTCATATTTAAAACTTTGGAATTGGATCCATTTTTAGGATCCCAGCACCTAAATGTAATTTCTGGGCTTTTGTTAACATGATTTGTACACCATTATTTAAAAATGTTGTGCACAAACATCTTGACTCGAAATAAATATAATTAGGCCTTACAAAAAATACTGTTCAGACAATTGAACTAGACAGCGCAGAAGGCGGAGGCCACATTTTTTCTCATTATTATAATATCACTTTTCAAAGCTTAACAACATCTTTATATTCTCCGTCATAACATCAAAATGATAAATACTAAACCCCCAAATTCCTGACAAACTTCAAACAGCCACGAACGCTCGTAAAACGTAGCTAAAAATACTCTAAAATGCCTTGTTTTACAAAATGCCCAGAGACCGCAGCTACCATTAGTTAGGTCGCCCTGCCCGCAACTATCAAGCGATGTACTGTTAAAAATGTGTGAGGTAATAACCACTAAACAGATAGCTACAAAAGGTAAACTACGTACAATTCATAATAGACAGCTTAGGTACACCAGACCCCTTGTCACAAAGACCAATTCAACTAGGATTGCAACTTCAAGTGATTCAAAGGTCGCGTTCATTTAATCATGCAATGCGATAGTTTAAGTCAATATAATATATTGACCTTTTAAACCATATTATGGTATAGATATAATATATATTATGGTATAAAGAATTATAGACAATATTATGGTCGATTTTCAAATCCCACCATATCGTGTTCTGTATTGACGGATACAGTGAACTTCTTACCGTTAAATAAATCTTAATGTCAATAATTTGGTACGTTTTAATCAAAGTAGGTATGTACCTCAATATGAATTGAATAGATTTTGTAACCTATTTTTGTATGGGAAAAAGAAAGTCATTTAAAAAAATCTAGATTTTTTTGTATCTAATAGTGCTTCTTCGGCACCTTTTTATATAGTGATAATACGTTCATTTAAATCTTTTAGTTGCTTTCAGCACATAAAACTAGAAGTGTTAAAAATGTGCTTTAGTAACAGCACCTAATAATTCTACACCACCGATTCATACATTCAAACTAAAAAAAACACTGCTAGGCACGGTCCTCTTCTCAGAATCTCAGAAGTGTTAAGGTTTTCATCCACAGCG
Organism: Allophyes oxyacanthae; assembly: GCA_932294325.1. Classification (NCBI taxonomy): domain Eukaryota; kingdom Metazoa; phylum Arthropoda; class Insecta; order Lepidoptera; family Noctuidae; genus Allophyes; species Allophyes oxyacanthae. The sequence continues at coordinate 5,392,329 of OW028633.1, read as the reverse complement.
CTGGCTTGGTGCAGTTTGGCGGAGATATGCCATCAAGAACTTTATGGAGTGAACTCTCGGGTGTGCTGGTTTCCTCATGATATTGTCCTTCGCTGTTAACGCAAGTGATAATTAAATGATTAAACATTTTTTAACCCCTGACAAAAAAGAGGAGAGTTATAAGTTCGTAGTGTGTATCGGTGTATCTGTGTACATGTGTATCTGTGTGTATCTGCCTGCATCTCTCTGCATCGTAGCTCCAAAACGGATGAACCGATTCAATGCAGTTCGAAAGCTAATTTAATCGGGTATCATTTTAGCTACGTTTCATGAAAACCTATTCAGCCGTTCAAAAGTTACAGCTCTTTTTCTAGTTGGAGTCGGGGGTTTTAGACGGTTAGGTTATATAAAAAAAATATTAATTTTTCTCTCATCATGAAGCAAGAGCGAACAGAAAAACGTGACACAAAATTCTTCTGGCGTAGCTATGCTAATGCTAAGCTCTGAGCGCCCTGTTTGTCCAACTGCGACCGTAGGGCCATATTGAATATTCAGGGATCCAGACTTTATTAGCATTTAGAAGATTTTTTTTCGTTATATTTTATTCTAAAAACAGCAGCTTTAGTTAGGATGAGTATTTTTTTTTATTGTAACACAGTGAATGCCCTTCGTCATAACGGTTACTGGAGTAAGTGATTTGATCGTTGTAAGAGCCTCGTCGATCAGCAACTGTATTTTTTTTTGGAAAACATTTTGTCTGCAATATTATTGAAATACTTATACCAATAAAGCTTCGTTAGTTTATCAATTCGTACAGCTACCAAACACGCAATCTTGAGTTTGGTGCCGAATAGAATCAATCTGCAAAAAAATATTTGCTACCATATTTATTCATTTATTTAATAATTTATGTACACACATGAAAAGACACAGAAAACATTAAATAGGAGGACAAAGCATAAAGGTACTGCTTATTTCACAAAAGAAATCTCTTCCAGCAGACCCGCGAAAGGAGAATTTAATACACGAAATGTAGACAGCGATGTGGACATACAAGAATAGATACGCGATTACTATTATTTAATATTCATGTATTTCAACATCCATTATGATCTTCGATGTTTAAGCCGCATGTTTTTATTAATTTCCAACATTTTTAAAATGACTGTTCATAATTATCTACTTACCAGACTTTTCGTAGTTGAGTATGTTTCGTTCACGAAAAGATTTTCGATGGTAAACTATGTGTAACCACAGAACTCTTTCACTTCACGAAATTGAAACTGTAAAGCAGATTCTAACGCATTTCGCTACCGGTAAGGGTGTGTTCAGACATTACTTTGTGAACCACATCATAACCGCAAAACTGAAGTTGGGCAGTAGTTGTTTGAATAATCGTAACCGCAACAAGACTCATGTTAGAATATAATTATCATATCATATTTGAAGAATGACAAAACTATGGTCGCGTTTACAATATCTACGATGATTTTTTGCTCAAGCCTTTGCTGTTTAACCGGATTAGAAAAACCCCCGACTCCAAATCGAAAAAGAGCTGTAACGTTTGAACGGCTAAACAGATTTTCATGAAACATAGCTAAGATGATACCCGATTAAACTAGTTTTCAATTAAAAATGCATTGAAATCGTTTTGGAGCTACGATGCCACTAACAAATACACAGACTACAAACTTATATATTATTGTGGCCCCAGATATTATTGTAAATTTGTTTTATGAAAAGAGTACCTATCCATGGAGTTTCTTGCCGGTATCTTCTCCAGGACCAACCCACTTGGAACTATGCACCTAGAATCACGACGTTTTAAAGAGCCTGCAAAGGCCCAGTTGAATTAAAAACCTTTGACTTTGATGTGTCAAACTGTCTACACCACTACCCGAATATGTAGCAACAGCTATCAATGTGGACTGCAAAATGTGGTCCACTTTTATAGCTGTTGTGTGATTTGTAAATTTAGTGTCTGAACAAGTCCTTAGCGTGGGGTAGGGAGGGTACACACTCAACTTAATTGAGCTTGCTTTTACGACATCGAAAACTATTAAAATTGTTGGTCAAATCTTTGGGTAAAGTGTTTGTGTTCGGAGTTGTGTGTATTTTGTATTTGGCAAAAGTCGATGGCGTTTCGAGTGTTCATGCCAATGTATTACTTCGATTAATTGGAGGAAATGTTTTAAATATTGTATAACATAACTGTCTACTCACACACGCGTGGTTTACCCCGCGCCTGGGCGAGACTCACGCGCCCTCTAGAGCTGTTTCTTTAAACCGATTGCGGTGATGGCCGGACGTGTTTCGATGAATTGTACACGATATAAATTCTAGTATTTACGATTTATTCCGCTATTAAACCAGCATTACCTACAGTCCACAACTTTATTGACGAGGATCCTTAATATTGGTCCTTCGAGCCGGATTTGAAATAGCGACCTATGGATTATATATGTACGCTTATATTTCCCGAACGGGCATAGTGTAAATTCTATTGTACACCCACATCATTTCGACGCTGTTTTTAAGTCCCCTATTGCGAGCCTACTATAATGACGATAGGCGGTTATAATGAGAGGCGATTAATGAAACGGATTTATAGCGCGAATATTTAAGTAGAAATGCTGGAACACCCTGAAAGAAATTATAGCGACCTCATTGCTGATGTCCTTCAAAAACGTCAGGTGTGCCAACATGGAGCATGTATGTAACTATGCATGAATGTAGATGAAGCAAAAGCGGTAAGGATCATAGTCCGTGTCTTTCTTTAGTTTCTGCCTACACCCATGGGAAATGTCGTAATAGTAGATATGTAAAATAAAAGAGCAACAGCAAACACCGTTAGAAGTATGCTCCACAAATAAAACTCAGCATTTCAAGCAGATTTACTAGCATGTGCACTCAGGTTAAAAGTTTGTAATAAGTGTAATGGGATCCGGCAGAGCTGTCCGTTCTGATCCGAAAACGCTTAGGTAAATCATTTGTCTGATATCAGCTTTATTTTTAAGCTCGTGTTCAAACTCAGTCGATTTTTTTTTACATAATAATATGCGCATTTTTGCGGTAGGAATATTTTTGGGAAGCTGTGCTGAATCGTGTATGGAAATAATTAAACCTATTTGCGTTGTGTTTGTGGAGTCTGTTCTAAAGAAAAGAAGGGGAATAGAAATAGAAACAGTTTCATATTTGATGGCATCGAAATATGAAACTCATACCACCACCATACCATACCATACTTTAGGCAAATAAATTTCATTTTATTTCATTTAGATTAGTCCCCACATAGGGACATAACTAAAGATGATAATAATAATAATTTAGCTCATTATTTTCCCACATCTGAACACAGGCACAAAATATAAATGAATAAAGGAATAATTTAGCTCATTACTTTCCCACATCTGAACACAGGCACAAAATAGATAGGCAAAAGGCCGGCTCCATACTTCGAGCATTAACAGACATATACATAGAAACGAAACCAAGTCAAACGAACGTTCTTTTGACTCGGTTTGAGATTGCCGTACGTACACGTCTATATGTGAGTGCGCCCTTATCGCTCGTTGTATGGAGCCGGCCTTCTGTAACTATCTATTTTGTAGCATGGACCTCTTCTCTGACTGAGAAGGGTTAGGCCTTAGTTCACCACGTTGGCCTGGTGCGGGTTGGCAAACTACACACACTAAGTATCGAGAACTTTATGGGGCCCTGTCGGATGTGCAGGTTTCCTCACGACGTTTTCCTTCACTGTTAGGTTTTAGCTGAAAATCAGCGCTGTAGTGTTACTTCAGCATATGCTGAGCTGTGGCCTCTTGGTCACGTAATACCACGCTGAGTCTAATTTAATATCATAGCTTAAATTTATGTACGCAAGTAAGCCTGCTGCAATATGCAATTATTGATGTGTCACTCCCGGGTTTTTAGTTTCTGTATTGTATATATGGTGTGATTTAACCATGCATTGTGTTGACCAATAAACCTTATTTCTTTCTTTTTCTTTCGTTAACACAAGTGATAATCAAGTTCTGATCCGGAATGTATGAATTCTAGCGAGAGGTGCGGGCCGCATTCTAAGTGTTCTAACTCAGACCGGTTCAGCCGCTGGGCTGTCACTGAAATACATAAATATCTTCGAAAAATCTTGAACAAGCTTATATACTTCTGTTAACTTTACCCGATGTCGCAATATTGTTAGTGAGCTGTGCACTTAGCATTAAAAACCGCTACGAGTACCACTCTACTGCAAAAATCAATCGAGGTTGCCACTCTAATGGGAACATTCCTATTTGTAGACTTGCGTTCAGAATAGAATGCTTTATGTTCATGTAACATATATTTAAATACTTATCTATAATTCGATGACACGATTAGCGCAGTGGCTTAGCAATTGGCAGCCTGCACTGTGTGCCACGGGTTCGATCCCCGCATTGAATAAATATTTGTATGGCATGGATTATGTGCATGTGAGATTTATGTCTGTAAAATATACCCTCGATACAGGAAAAATACAAGCGAAGGGCAATTAATTTTTTTAAAGTTCTTTCGTGTAATAATAATGCGCAAAGGGATAACTTTTAAATATTTTGATAGATTATTGTTGAATATTATTGGCAAGTCAAGTTCATACATGCTTATAAACTATTTACTATATAGCAAAACGCGCGTGATAACAAAAAATCGATGGTCGATTGTTTATATTATGCGAAAATAATAACAACATTCCGTACTCCAACGCACCCGATCAACAAAAAGAAACCCTTTAATAAATCCGCGACATCTCGACTGACAACCGCACCATTTGCTGGCAGAACGATGGAAAGACAGTTGCTAACTGACAGAATCGGCAACCGACTTTTTAGCGTACAAAAAGAATTATCGTCTACGATATGTGACCCGTATCCATTTCCAGCACGAATTGACAGGCAGCCTTCTACGCTTTATTTTTCTTTTTCTATTCGAAGCGTGGAAGCGCGAATGTGAATTGTGAAGGCGTGAGCGAGACGAATATAGCTCTGCTATCTGCTTCAGTGATTAGGCTGCCTGTAGTTCGTTACCTGCCAAACAGATACCTACCAAAACAAAATAAGAACCTTATAAAAGTGTTTTAGACCACGTAAAAAGGTTCTGCTGCAATTATTTTGTTTCGAAAATTCAAAACAATTAAGAATCTTGATTATTTTTTATTACAAGCCACCGTCTTTGAGTATTCTAGATACTCAAAGGCCACCACCGCATCCCAAATAATATAATAATGTGTTTAGAAACTAAATAAGTACAAGATGAAATTGAAAACAAGCGACAAATCGAAATGGGAGGTTCTGTAACTGTTTTTTTTATTTTTACAAGCCATAGAGTAAATTTTGTACCCCTTTTTAAGCATATTGTGCGCACGGAGGAGTGTGAGATTTGGCATGTGTACATGGAGAAGTAGTACTCAAAGCTAAAATCACGGTCTAATTTAAACCACTGGGCGAAAACTAGTTAATCTAAATTGTAAAGTAAAAAATTGTGTTTATTGTCTTAGATGGTGCAAACTATCGTCCTCAGGTACCTATTTAACAAATATAGGAATTTTAATAAAATAAAATAAAAATATTAAAACTAATAAATTATTTAAAATTTAATCGCGCCCGATATGCAATCCATTATTTATTACTTTAATATTTTTTGCAATACTAAAAAAAACATTTAATTTCGATAGTGACAACTACTCAATTTAATCCTATATAGACAAAATCTAATAAAAACAGTATTCTATTCTATAATGTAATTATTCTACTCTATTTTTATTTGGTAGGGGAACGATAAAATCGTCGTCCAACGTCAAACACTTTAGCATTGTAACTGTAGCTACGTACCTACAAATGACAAAATCAGTGTAAAATAAAAGCAACATTTTTGTCTGGGTGTCGGCCAAGCGAATCTCACTGGCGTTTAGATTGATAAAGCCGGGAACAATAGCGGCAGCGAACACTGACACAAGAGCTCGTAACGCGACGTCCATTATGAAGATAATTGCTAACCAAGTATTTGAGTTACGACGTATTGTGATTTAAATTTGATCCTTGATAGGTTAGAATGACACTACATTCAACAGAACAACCCTAACGGCCCGTTCACTGCTGAAAATGAGTGATATTTCACGACGATAGCAAAATAACCTAACTGTCAAAAAACCCCGACTCCAACTAGAATAATCTCTTCATCAACTAGAAAAGAGGTGATGATCTTCAAACAGCTGAGCAAATTTTCTTGAAACATAGCTTTCAGCAAAATTACAAAAGACCAAAAAAAACAAAAATGAAAAATTTATTCTTTAAAAATAGAATACACTCGATTATGATACCTTTCAAACGAAAAAAACGTAATGCTATGAGCCATGATGCCACAGACAGACACACTACAAACTTACAGCACCCCTCTTTTTCGTCGGGGGTTAAAAATAACTTATAACAAAGTTGACTTGTATTGTGGTTGTCGTATGATACCTGAAAGTTTAGAGGCTACTACGAAGGAATACTAATGTGATGGGTATCCTCTTGTAAACTACTCATAGATGTACGAAAATATTCTAAGTCTATGATGCTACTAACATTTTTCTTTTTAATAAAAAAATTGTTGTTCCACACAAAGATTTCTCCTGTGTCGTGGGTATAGTTTACAAACATACATGTCACATGCACATACAACCAGACCCGAAACAACTATCTGTAGATCATACAAATATTTGTTCCGTGCGGGGATCGAACCCGCGGCACGTAGCGCAGAAAGCTAATCGCTTAGCCACTGCGCCAACCGTGTCGTCAAAAAATCTGATAAAGCCAACAACAATGATGACGGATATCCGACGCTACGGCTCGCGGTCCAGACTTTGGCTTTGATAGACATTGTTCGTCAATTGCGATTTGGTTCTAGATTTTAGAAACAGTGAATAGAAACACTTTAGTGCTTTAACGTACATAATATATGATGGTGTACAATAAAGAGTATTTATCTATTCTATTCTATTGTGCTTTGCTGTTATGTATGTGTGAGTTTCTGCGTCAATATATTGAGAATTTTTTGATTAGATAAACAAGCAAATCTTAGTAGTTAGAGGTCTTTGAAGATCATTATCTTTATGTTTGGTATTCTGTTTAAAAAAAATGCTCCAGTGATCCAGGTGGTCGCCAACAATGAAGCGGCAGCACCATTTAAACCAAGCAAAGGACATATTTTTTAATACATTGCTCCATACTGGGATTTCTTCTGTATCTTGGGTATGCCCTATATTTATGAAACACCTTTGTACAAAGTTTCTGCACTATATTTCTTTGTCTTTATAATTAACAAACATATATCTTACACACCCAGACCCGAACCAACTATCTGTAGACCATACAAATAATTGTTCCGTGTGAGGATCAAACCCACGACAAGTAGCGCTGAAAGCCTATTAGCTTAGCCAGTGGCCAACTTACGCAACGCCAACCGCGCTTTCAAGAAAAGACTAAAGTTGCTTTTGTACAAAAACATTTCTCTGATATATAAGTTATTAACTTCATGATCATCATACTAACCATTTCCCAATTATTGATGTTGGGGTCTTCCAGCTAATTAATGATTCAAGAAATAACAAAATCCAAAGATTCACTTACTTAGATAGCGTCAAAAGGGAAGATGATTTAACGACAGAAATTTAAAGGTAGAAATATTTAAAAACAATAAGTATCCATTTCACTTCCAGGTCTCTAAATCAGTGTCAGATTTTTGCCCAATCCGTGAAACGCTCTCATTGTTTTACCAAGCCTTTATCTCGTCAGAGACAGACAACATTTTTGGAATGAATCCAACATACGAATTGATATTTCCTTACGTACAATGAATGGAAAAATATCAATATGGATTTGGGTGGAAACATTATTTTATCTGCTGCTAAAAGCATAAAAGAATACGGTTTGAATCAAAATATAATGCCAAGGATTCATTACACTTTATTTGAAAATAAAAAAGAATACTTTAGTAGATATGGGGGAGATCTTAGCCCAGCAATGGAACAGTCTATTTATATATTAATACGTAAAGAGAAAACTTTGTATTGCGCAAACGGAGGAGTGTGAGATTTGGCATAGTTTTATATGGAGAAAGGGTGCAGAAAGCTAAAATTTATGTATACCTAATATGTTGTCGAATTTCAACCACTGGGACGACCACTAGTTATAATTGCCTACAGTGTCCCACTGCAGGGAAAAGGCCTTTTTCCCCTTTTTCCACTTTCCAATCCTTTGAATAGGAGTTTAACTAATTGGGACAGTACAGATTAACTAAATAAAAAATAACAATGCTTTAGTGAATAATCATCCGCGGGTACCGCTTAACTAAAATGGCAATGAACATGAACTCCAGTAACAAACTTGGTTATGATCGTGAGAGACTAAATTTGAAGCTATCTTGTAAAAAAAATACCGATCATGAAGTTCGTTGTCCCAACTCAACGTTTAAAGTTTAATCTCTCACGATCTTCGCGGGAAGACAGGATCTAAAATTTCTTTCTTTCTATTCTATTCTTATTTTTTAAAACTCTTTTATCAGCTTCACTTGTAACTAACTAACTAACAATGTAAAAAAATCTTGGAAGTTTTTCACCCACTTCCCGATTTCCGATTGAGCTGAAATTTTGCATACACGTTTAGTTTGGATGACAAAAGCGTTTTCTTTCGTTTTTTTTAAACTATAATATTTATATTCACATAAAATTACATTATTCTCGCAGCACTTGCCACAACATTGTACTAATCAAGATTGTAATCTATTATTTTTAAAGAGTTGCCATGGAGTTTCTTGTCGGTTCTTCTCCATAGAACCTACTATTTGGAACCGCACACCTAGAGTGTCGACATTCCATAAGTACCTGTATCTGGTTCACATGAAATAAAGATCTATTCTATTCTATTAAGACCCCTTGGTCGTGAGGCAAAACGAAGTACCAATGGTTTGGTGTCATCACGACATGTTAATTAATTATATATTAGTGCTTATGACTGCAACCCCCGACAAAAAACAGGGATAAATTTGTAGTTTGTATCTGTCTTCTATAAATTTGTAGTCTGTGGCATCGTAGCTCCAAAACGGATGGACCGATTTCACTGCAGTTTTTTAATTGAAAGTTAGTTTAATTTAGTATCATCTTAGCTATGTTTCATGAAAATCTGTTCAGCCGTTCAAAAGTTACAGCTCTTTTTCTAGTTAGAGTCGGGGGTTTTTGACGGTTAAATTATGACATTAAAAACATTATGTATGTATCAGATATTCGTATCCTGAAAACATAGGGGAATAAGACATTACCTTTGTAATAATATTCAATCTTTCGTATTGACTGACTGGTTGTCGATTCGTGGAAATCTTGTTACACTTATAGGCTGACATTTCAAGTAATCCCCTAAAGAGGCTATCCAATTATTGGAGATAAGGTAACTATACCTCGATCGCGATTTAAAGCTCCTGATTTGATAAGTAAAGCGAAACATCTTGATGGTTTATTGATAGGAAGGTCGTCTACAAATCATAGGTTGTGCGTGATCCAGAAATAATGTATACACATTTTTCATATCAGAAATATCTTAATTAGCTCTCTAATTGAGATTTCTCCCTAGAGGGAAAAAGGGTATAGTCTTCCTGTACTCGTCACATATCGCTCGAAACCGGTAAAAAAGCCGGTTTTCGAACTGTAAATAAACTACTCCTAATACAGGCACCTATCAGTATCATACCTATGTTTTTACTAAGATTTTTATTTTATTGTAAACACAAATATCTTTGTAATGTTGAATAAATTTTATCTTTTTTATTTTTGATCTCTACTGGGTGCATAGGTACCACGAAAGTATTGTATGAAAATACCTGTAATTGTGAGCGATTTACATCAGTTTAACCTTCTCTTTGATGCTCTAAAACTGAGTGAGAATTTATTGATACGTCGATTACGTATTTTTGATACTTGTTCTACGTATGATTCCCCTTAGTTTACCGATTAACCAGTTTCGCCTAAATATTCATAAATAACACTAATAGTGGCGAGTACCGGTAACCTAAAAACCACAACTCTATTATCAAAGAGTAACACAATAAACGTTCAAATTAAAATCAACTGCGTTAAATGAATTCAAATTAGTTGAAACCGAACAGTAATCCGTGATTGTTCCGGAACTGAGTACGCAGATAACATGCGGCGAATGTATTAATAACAGTATAACAGACACTATTGTATTTTGAACGTAATTTAGTATGTCTCTTTAACACGTTGGTGAACGGCTAAATGTAGTGAATTGTTTGATTTAAGCGGTATTTGCATGAGATTAATAGTAGGGATCATGGTGCGCCATATTCGGTGGGCTTTTATAAGTATATCTACAAACGTGTCGAATTAGATTATACTAACAAATTACAAAATCCTTACGATACGAAGTCAAAGTCAAAGTTTTTTATTTCAACTGGGCCTTTGCAGGCACTTTAAAAACGTCGTGATTCTAGGTGCACGGTTCCAAGTGGGTTGGTCCTGGAGAAGATACCGGCAAGAAACTCTATGGATACTCTTTTCATAAATCAAGTTTAGTTTGGCGCCCAACGTGGGACAGGCAGTCGAGCCCACGTTGGGCGCCATAATTTTCACACAATTTTCATCCTTACACAGCATGGATGTATGTGAAGTCCGTGGATCGGCTTAACTACTAATCAAACGTCAAAAGGATAATGATGGCAGCGGGGTAATGATGGCGTGGTGTACAAGCTCCATACAGAGGCAAACTTTTGTATGGAGGCACCACCCCGCCACCGCCAATACCTTTAATATAATATAGTCAATTCAATTCAATTTAGTTCAGGAATATACATAGTTAAAAGAGTAAAGTATAAAGAAAAAGTTAGGTATATTTAATTAAATTTCATTCGATCTGCCATGATTCTAGATACGATGGCAACACTGGAATCGTATACAAACTACTCATCTGCTAATGCTGATCAATTCTTTTATCTCTCAAATACTAAAGCTTCCTCATTTTCTGTCACTAACAACAGGCACGAGTTCTACGTAGAACCTATTATAAACGCTATTACCCAATAGGTGCTAATGATTTTAATAATAGAACAATAGAGCACTAAATAGTTTAATGACCAACTTAAGTTTTGTGGGCGTGGGAGTAGGATACGGTCTTAAAGACAGCGGAATACAATTTTATAACATAATTGGGACATATGTCGCTACCGTCACTTGGTGGTGGCTAAAATGTGGAGGCAATATTAGATTCTGCGAGCGGGGATTGCGGTAGTTCGGTACCAAGAGCGACTTGTGTACTGAACTAGAAGGTCACAGGTTCGAGTTCTGCTCGTGGCCGAATTTTTCTTTCCACAATTTTTTTTTACTTTAAGTTTGCTACGCGCCTAATAGCGTTCATCCAATAATAAAATAAAATAATACTAATAATAATAATATGGGCTCACGCTGGGTGGCTGGATCAAGGGCCTGATTAAGAAAGCAGTACTCGTTGATATAGGGCGCATTGTTAGAAGGTTCCTTTCTCTAGACCTCTGACCACCGGAAACATTAAATGTTTTCATTTTTATTTTTATAAAATTTTATAAAGGAAACAATACCATAATTAGGACATTTTCAGATCTGCTCTTAGGAAGTAGTGGCCTGTCCTTCAGTTCGTAACATAGGTACATTGTTAAAATTTTAATGTCTCATGCTTCCCCGCTAACACTGGGACCATGCCTCAAACCACTCATTCACATAATCATTATGGGTTTCGCAACTAAATCGCTCAGTATCACGTGAACGACACATTACGGATGAATTGTGTGCTTTATTTAATATCTCATGGTATTGTACGCGTGCCGAACTAATAGCTTGTTGAAACATGCATCAATTTATAGAATAGAAGTATAATATACCGAAGTGTTTTATGATATACTGAGGCAAATGAGCTTGCGAATGTAATGGTAAGTGAGTTATCACTTACCATTACATTCGCAAGTCAGTGATCAGATGTTAATCTGATCACTTACCATCACAAATCATGACCACTGCTCATGAACATCCGCTATCTACTGAAAAAATGGAGGGGCTCATAGCTACCGTGCAGATTAGTCGATCAGTGAGCTTAAGCAGCTCTTGCCGCAGTCAGTCCTTGGTTGTGTGACCATTTCTTCGAACATCGAGAACCCTCCGTGCCCGAAAAGCACGTAAGAAGTTGGTCCCGGTTGTCATATGAATACCTATGACAGTTACGGGAATCAGCAGTCCAGACCAAAAAGTCCGACAACTAAAATAAATAATAATAATAAACTACTTTTTTAATTGAAAAGAATATCAATGGAGTTTCTTGCCGGTATCTTCTCCAGAAACAACCCACTTGGAACCGTGCACCCAGAATTACGACGTTTTGAAAGCGCCTGCAAAGGCCCAGTTGAAATAAAAATCTTTTACTTTGACTTTAACTTTGTTTATTGAAACAATTAAATAAAAAGTTTAAAGATGCAATTAAATTTATTGAACCGTGTTAAAAAGAACTTAATTAATTAAATAAATAAAGCTAAACTACACCGTGTTTCCTCAAGTATCTTACAAAAACAAACACCAAAATTCTTAGAAACGATAAAGAAAATCGGCAATTATCTCCGAAACTTCCCCTTTAACTGCTAATCGTCAAGGTAAACTCAACGATGCCAAGTTTTCACATTTACAGAAATAATTACAAGCTACCCTTTACCTCCCTTGAACGTTTGTTTGAATGCCAAGCTTCCTATTTACCTTTTTGGCATGGTCTTATTGAAAAACTTTTAGACACATCGCTTTCAGAAATGTTAAGGGAGGCTGTCCACTTGTAATTTCAATATTTTTGTAATTAAATATCAACAGCGATAACATGGCCCACCCGGCGCCTCTTCAAAATTCAAAAAGTTTGAAAGTATTTACAAAGCGCCACCAAGACTCACAACGTATGTGAGCGTACTGAGACGGCCGTCAAACAAAAATAAATCCAAGGAATTGTTACTCGGTATTATTGAAACCGTAATTTGGAGGGGCGCGCCATGTTATCGTATTTTATCTCTAAACTAGGGAATAATATTTTACAAAGACCTAAAATTAATTGAAAATAATTGGATACTTAATTAGCAGTGATAATTAAGCGGTTGAACGCTTGCCTTCCATGCAGGAGGGTCCGAGTTAGAAACCGGCCTGCACCTCTGACTTGTCGAATTTATGTGAAGATCAGAATTTGATAATTACTTGCGTTAACGGTGAAGGAAAACATCGTGAGGAAACCTGCAAATCTGAGAGGGCCTCATAAAGTTATCAATGCTGTGTGTAGTCCGCCAACCCGCACCACGGCCAGCATGGTGGACTAAGGCCTAACCCTTTTCATTCTGAGAAGAGGTAATGAGCTTGATTTATTAATATTAATTGAATACTTAATTATATTGGAAATGCATTACCCCTGCGTAGTGAATTATTTTTTTAGGTAAGAAAAATTCGTATTCTAGCAGGATTCGAACCTGCGACCTTCTGGTTCAGTACCAGGCTTGGCTCTTGCCAACCAAGCTACTCTATTCGCAGATTCGCAGACTCAAATTTCTCCGACACATTTACAGTCTCATAGTGACGGTTGTAACATCGACATGATGGTTTGATTGTACCAAAAAACAATAATATATCAAACATTTTAGTGAAACTGAAAACATTTTAAGGAAAATTGGGCCTTGTGCGTTTTCCCCTCAAAACGCACAAGGCCCAACTTCCCATAAAACCAACCTTTCCTTTTACCAATGCTCTGTGTGGCTGACTGACGAAGCTTTGACGATGAACAAATGGCGGAATATCCTTCCAGCTTCCCGGAGCGGTATACAATAGTACCTACAACTCTACCTATCCCTTCGAAGAATACATGCGTGTATCTTTGCACCAATGAGCACATTCGGAACTTACTCGTATCAATTAATGAGTTTAAAACTTGTGTCTGAAGTTACGGCGAATGTGCGAACGAAATTTGAAAACCCCTACTCGCCGCAACTTCACGGGTTAAATTTTCCATTCCGATGGAGAAAGGATTAAGACGGAAAGTTAAGGTTTTATCTATGTTATTGGAATATTTGCCCAACTTCAGCACAGGCTTCGGTATGTTGATAAATATCGAAACTTTAGTAATTACAATATATCTTGTAACGAGATTAGTTATTTTGCCATTTATTGAATCCGGTGTTATTTATCTTTACTCCTTTTTCCGATTTAGATCAAATCTCTTGAATTATTTTTAACCAGCTTTTGCCGCGACTGCATTCACGTGATTGTCTATATTAACTTTTACAGTTGAATTTCCAAAAATCGCGTCATCGTGCTTGCCTAGATAAACAATGTGCATCAGTAATGCGTGGTCATATTTAACCTTGTGCATCAGACCATCACTTTGAACAACTTTCTTTACAGGACCAACATCGTAATCGCGAAATAAATATCAGCTATCCCATACAAAACTTCAATACCTACTCAACCCAAACATATGGGATAGCTTATTATTTTTTCGCGATTACTATGTTGGCCGCATAGAGAAAGTTGTTCAGTTTGATGGCCTGATGCGGACCCTTTAATATGACCACGCATTTCTGATCATTGTATAAGAAATCTTTGTGGAAAAATTCTATTATCTAGACCCAGTGGTCAACACCCCACTGTTCGTTCATTATTTCAGTCTGTTAGTTTCTTAATTTATTTATACAGATGTCAAAAATAAATTAGTGCTAGCAGCATCAAAATTATTTTAATGGAATCAACACGACTACGATGGAAATAATTGGTGTCCAGACATCTGTTTCTGATAACTGAAAATAGACTTGCTTGATACAGAGTGTTTTATTTATTATTTGGGGGAAGAGGTTGGTATAAGCCCCTTTGTCACTGCGGACTGCGGAGATCTATTGTGACGCCTCTTGATAGAGGTGTCACAACAGATCAAGATAGATATAGTGATACTGTAACAGTGATCTGTTACAGCATCACTATATAGATATTCAAAGGATTTTCGCAAAATCAATTGAATTATTGGCTCGTAGTAAATGAGACTTATTAATTTGATAAGCTACATTTATTTACTAAGAATAAGAATATTTATTTGCTGGAAACATGGTTTTAGGGATGTTACATTGGTTTAGTGCAGCATATCTCACCGAACAATCGGCATGCAAAACTTATATTTTTTTTATTAAATGATTATGAAGAAGCTCATTTTCACAAAAAATCTACACAAAGCTAATAAAATAATGATATCGTAATTACAATGTCAGTGAAGATATAATTATTATTAATAAAATGTCAAATTGAAAATAAAATAACGTTACTTATTAAGCGAATGAGAATATAAATTTATATTATTATTGTTATGAATTCTGTAATCGTATAAAAACAATTTTCAAGCCATTTCTTAAGGGTTGGTTTGTAACGTGTAAGCGGCAGTTCTCTTAGAGCTTTCGCTATTTTGTTGAAAACTTGGATAGTCATGCAACTACTATTCCTTTTACTTTGTATGTATATTTCAATAATTCTTTTAAGTAACAAAATGTAGAAACCAGTTTTCGTTAGTTTGTTTCTCGCGTGGGAAAATACAGCTGATACAAAGTATGTTTCTTCCTCGTCTTAAAGAACATCAAAACAATATTTTACAAGTAAGTTTTGAATATTAAAACTCCCAAATTTTTGATTTATGACAAACAGCTAGATCCAAAATACTTCTCGAACTTACACGTTGACTTCGAATATTTATGTCGCGTTCTCTCCGTTGTTTTGCCAAAAATTTCGCGAACATTCATGCATGGCCGTCCGGGTGCGTCAACCAAGGTGCACCGGGATAACACATTGCACCAACTTTGGTCATAAAATTGAATTGTTTTTGGAGGTACAACTGTGAATAGTACGCTTCCTAAACACTGTGTTTTCGAAAATAGGGAGGTTTTGTGCGGTAATGCCGGAGACTGAACCTGTTTCTACTTTATTCTTTGAGTTAAAGGAAAATAAATTAAGTAGACGTACGAATAAATCTTTCAACACCTTGCTGCGGTCTGATCTTCGGAATCCAATAAAATATTTATTATTAGTTCAATTTGTGTTGCAGTCGGTATAGTCACATGGTTCGGGTTATTGATTGTATCGCATTGTTGCTGGTGTGGCCAGTGTTTGGTTTGGATACTGCTATTTTTAATGCATGTCGATTTTGTTTTCTTTCTTCCAATAATACATGACGTTTGGTAATTGGGACCGACTGTTTCACGTATTTTAGAGTTGTATTATTTTGATTGAAGACCGAAATCAGCAACATTCCTGAAATACGAATCCCTTGAATTTGAATCTAAATCATCAGCCTAGCCTTTTCCCAACTACGTTGGCATAAGTCTTACGAGATGTGGTTGAATATATAACTATCTTACATGAGTAATGAGTAACTCTATGTCACCCGCCATCCGAAACCCAATTACTAGAGGAGCAAACCCTATGGTTAGTTCCGTTAGTTCGGTTGGCAAACTTTTTGGGCTGCTCAGTACCCATAACGACCGCTATAGGTGATATATACTAGACACAGTGGTTATATGAGACGTATCTATGGCAACCGAGCTCACTGTTGATTAACACGCGCTCCAAGGAACGGATCTCACTACTCTAACGGGTCAAAACTAATTTTTAATTAAGGATTTCGGTCAAAACTATATTTGATTAAAGCCCAGCAGTCAATAATAAATGGTTTTGCGTAAGCTAAACTATTTGGTGAGGTTAGGTAGAACTATGACCACACAACGCACGACGCAACCGGAGGCGCGTCTGCGGCTGGCGAATGCAAGGGTCATTTTTTAAATTAACCAATATTTTTCAGTGAAAACTAGTTTTGACCGAAACCCTTAGTCAAAACTATTTTAGACCGATTGTCGCAAACAAAATTAGTTTTGACCTATTTTCGCAGTCAAAACTAATTTTGACGGGTTATGAGTTTTGAGTGTAACATTATTATATATATGAATCTAACTAAAACAAGTCTCTAGTTACACAGATCAGTCAACCGTTTGAAGTTTATCAATAATCCTACCGTAGCTTAACGTGTCTTGTAAGTATCGGAATCCCGTCGCAGGATTGAGTTACAAACAATTGGATTACTGGAATAGCGAATCAATAAGTAATGGATTTCGCTAATAGGTAACTTAAGTTTATTGAGGTATAACATACAATTTTGCTGGGTGGTTTTCGGCAAAGAATACGCTCGTCAATTTACGTGAGTGTCCTCAAAAGAAAGAAAGAAAGACGGAAAGAAAGAAAGAAAGAAAATACATTTATTAGACAATTCAATAAAAAATACGCACACAGAAAGGATAAGACAAAGACAACAAAAAAAATAGGTAGGTACCTTAAAAAACTTAACAGCTTCTGAAGAATTAATAAGTTTTTTAAGAAAATTATTTTATGTACAACAACAATAATCGAAGGAATGTTCCGCATTAGAATTCTACTGGACTTTGTAGGGGTATGTTAATTGTAGGATTATTGAATGAAGAACATGTTGAAATATATTTGAGTTTACTGACTGGTATGTACCAGATTACATAATTATTAGTTACAATATAACGACCTAACTATGTGGTTGCGGGGGAGACGACTGCTGCGCCGCGCTAATGCAATCATGCGCCTGAGTATACAAAACCAATGCCTCAGCAGTGTAGCTACAGACTTGTTTTTTTATTTCAGTCTTTATATAAAGTTAACTTTTTTAGCAGTCGAGATTTTTATTATTTTTATTAACTTTTTTATTATAAAACTATCTAGTGACTATTTTGGCTATGGTTATCGCTAAACAAACAGGATAGTAACGCAAAAGCGCCGCTAAATCTCTCGAAAACGTCCGTGATAGCCTTTTCCATTACAGGATTAGCAATATAGCCGTCATAAAGCCGTCAATATCGGCAAACTGTTCATGCTTAAACCGCGAATGAAAATGTCAACCTCATGCATTTAGTTTAATCGATCAATATATGTACGCGTGTTGATAGACATGTTATAAACTCGCCAAAGTAGATACCAATAACATGTTATATGATGTAACGATTGGCGCAGTGGCTAAGTGATTTGCCTTCTACGCTACGTGCCGCGGGTTCGATCCACGCACGGAACAAGTATTTTGTATGATCTACAGATAGTTGTTTCGGGTTTGGATGGTGTGTGCAAATGTGCATGTGACATGTATGTTTGTAAACTGTACCCTCGATACAGGAGAAATACAAATGAGGGGCAACGTTTTATAAAAAAAAAAATTGGTTCAATACTGAATACTAAATATTTATTACGTTCCACGGTGCAATGTAGGTGGTAATGTAACAATTAATTCGATCATTATGGACCCCGTCCGGCACAAGAATGTAGGAAAGAGAAAGCACTGTGTCTATAATTAAATAAAACTATACAAGTATATAATATTTCACTAAAGAGAACATTAATTTTATGATTAAAAACATATTATTTTGAAACAACGCGCTCCTTCTTCAACCACTTTTCTATCCAATTAAAGCCTGTTCGCTGCCATTACGAAACAGAAAAAACACGAAATAATAAGACGATTACATAAATACCCCAAGTCCTAAGTAAACATAAGGGACTCAGTCGAGATTTTTGCTAAGGAGTCTGGGGAATGGGGTATCGGGGACACTCGACGCTAATTAAATTTCCATTTCGTTTGTATTACGTTAAAAAAATAATACTGTGAGTGCGCTTAGACGCTTACTCTTTTTACAGAATAGAATAGGATATAGGATAGAAATAGATCTCACCACAAAAATAAAGATTGCCATTGATAAAAAGCAATTCGCTCTTGGTATCTTCATAGACCTTAAAAAAGCTTTTGACACAATTAGCCACGACCTGCTGTTATGTAAACTGAATAATGTAGGAATATCAGGATCTGCGCTCAAAATTCTCGAGTCATATCTAAATAACCGGACACAGATTGTTAAAATTGATACTTATGAAAGTTCACCTGCAAAACTAACGTACGGAATACCACAAGGCTCGATCTTAGGGGGGTATTTTACAGGAATGCCGCAAAAACCGATTTGTATTTACAATTTTTTGAATAGAAATTCTTATTTCTTTGTCCTGAAAAAAATATATATCAAACTTGAAGATGTGACAATCTCTGCACGGTTGTCCGATACATGAATGGATGAAGTTGGCTCGATAAAAAAAAATCGCAAAGTTACCCCTTTTAAAAAAGTGTTTACAAGATTATTTCTAAAACATGATATTATTTCAAATAATTTTTACATCACAATATTGGTCGCAAATATACCAACCAAAATCGGTTGTTATTTTTTTATAATATTACGTATATTGGTCACAATTTGATAAAAACCACAAAATTCGTGATTTCTGTCATCTCTGCCATCAATCAGTCGCGTTTCGGCGCGCATCGAGGTCGGACCTGTGCAATTTTTTTTGACTTTCCTGCGCTTACACTTTATTCAAAACCAAAAGAAAGAATGACAGTAAAATCATTAAAAAAATTATTAAAAAGCAACAGGAAGTATAAGTAACTTGCCTTTTATTCAGAAAATCTAAGTATTTCGTTTATAAAAATCAATATGCTAAAATAATTTCTTGACATCTCCGTCAAGAATTCATTTTATAGGATGTAGTATAGAAAAATCAGTACGACAATTTGTAGTGTTGAGAACAAAGAGTATGAAGTTTTATATACACCATGTCCCAAAATTCAACGATAAGCGGGCACCAGAGGGTTGACCAGCTCATGACTACTCGAGAACAAAATTTTTTTTTTCAATTTTTCAATTTTTAAGAATTTACATAATAAATTTGAAATCCTTCAAAAATTTACACCCCTTAAGATATTTTTAATTACCATGACCACAATGTTTCAGATATTTCTGAATTTCTTTTTGTACCTGCAACCTAAGTAGCACTGCTATCCACCACAATCGTTAAAAATCCCAGAATGCCTGTAGATTTGACACAAAAATCAATCAAAATTATTTTTCACCCTAAAATTTTGAAAGATTTTTACTTTTGGTCCACTTTCACTCATCGTGGTGTAAAAAAAAAGTACAGACACTACCATGGCAAGTTTTTTTAAAAATTGACACAACTATCCAAGATTCCAAAATGGTATAATAATCTAGGAAAACTAGCCACAAAAAAAGAAATGCGTACTATTTCTGAACAAGAACCAAATTTCATAACTTTTACTATGTGGTTTTTTGTTGTAAATTCTTCGAATTTGAATGATACATGTCCGTAGTTAATAAAATTTAGAAGTTAGAGAGAGATAGATAGATAGTATGTAAAGAAGGAAAGAAAACGTTTTTAAAAATTATATTTATTTTTAGTTATCGTGGTTGTCCGTGGCATCACCACGGTCCTATCCGCAAAGAAAGAAGAAAAGAAAGAAAGAAAATCAATTTATTTTTTGCACACAGGACACCGAGCATGCACACATAACAAACATAAAAAATAAAAAAAAACAGAAAATTACATAAAATAAAAACAATGAAAAATAAAGCATGGAAGTGTGTGTGTGTGTGAAAACCAGCGCTGCGGTATTTATTTTATCTGTCAGGATTAACTGTCAGGATATGCTGAGATAGGGACTTTCTTTGGCCTCTTGCAGGACTTTTTTAACCCCCGACAAAATAGAGGGGTGATATAAGTTTATAATGTGTATCTGTGTATCTATGTGTCTGTGAATCTGTGTGTCTGTCTGTGGCATCGAAGCTTCAAAGCGGATGGACCGATTTCAATGCAGTTTTTTTTAATTGAAAGCTAGTTTAATCGGGATGGTTCTTAAAATCTGTTCATCTGTTCAAAAGTTACACCTCTTTTTCTAATTAGAGTCGAGGGTTTTAGACGGTTAGGTTATTGTTATCATTATTTGAATTTTTGTGTGTTTATGTAATTTCGTGTGCGAGTCCGATTTAAATGTTTTTTCTTTCTTTCTTTCAATTTTGAAGCTCTTCATCTGCATACATAGCGAGAATTCTGAACTATGAATATGGTTTTGATCTATGAATATGCAATTTCTTTTTTGGTAAAAAAGCAACCCTGTGAACATACTTAAGTAGGTATGACTACGGTAACGGACGACTCCTACAGGTGTGGGTGAGAGTAGGTTATTATCTCAAGGCATTGATTTGAGTTGGCTTATTCTTCTAACATTACACACACATTGGCAGTGTCATCAGGTTTGTCATGCCGGTATATCGGTTTCGTTACGGCATTATTGGCTTAGTGTGAAAATGCCCAATGTTGGTCGAGACAATTATGTGCACTTGCATAAACTCATACACAATAGGTATGACTGATAGTTTATAAGTAGATAGTTAAATAGGTATAAAATCTACAAATACAAAACGGAGGAACAGATTTTCTAGCGTAATATAGGACACTGGGTATACGATATTATGGATTTATATTTTTCAAGTATTTGCTGGTGTCATACTGCATATTGCTAATTAATATTGCTATTCTGTGACACGTGTGTCACACAGTCTGATACGTCAATTGCGTAATTGCGAGAACGGAGCTCCCCTAGTGGGTGGCTTAGGCTGATACTTCACCCCCTCAAAAGTAAGAAATCGTCGTAAAATACAACCTTAGGCCCGTTGTTGTTCCTGGTTTACATTAATAATATAAGCACCGTCAATGTATCTAGTAATATCACTCTCTACGCAGATGATACTTGTCTTTTTTATTTTGGTCATAACCTAACAGACATCATTAAAGAAGCTCAAATTGACCTAAACATCCTTAATAAATGGTTCATGGCAAATCTATTAACTATAAACACGAAAAAAACGTCGTACATGGTATTTGCGGCAAAAAATAAAAAAATTCTAAATCAAACCCAACTTTCAATCAACAACGAACAAATAGAAAAATCAAACTGCGAAAAATACCTAGGCCTAATACTCGACCCGAAACTAACATGGAGAAACCATATTGACCACATTAAAACCAAAATTTCACCTCTAATTGGGGCACTGCGACGAATATCCGCCTGTATTCCTAACAAAATACGCCCCATTATCTACAATTCCCTAGTAAGACCCCATATAGAATACCTTGTTGAGATATGGGGAGCAGCTGCAAAGACCAACATTCAAGAGATACAAATCCTGCAAAATAAGATAATCAAAACCCTTTACAACTACGACTACCTGACACCAACTACTAAAATATATAATGAAACAAAAACACTTAAAATTAATCATCTATATAACCTTAAAACGTGCACTCTAATAAGAAAAATCATTACACAAAATACACACTCACAATTACAGTTTAACAAAAAAACACATACATATAATACAAGACGACGAAACAAACTAGAATTACCAAAACCCAGAACCAATTATGGAAAAAAGAATATACTATATGAGGGAGCACAGCTTTATAATAACATACCCGAGGAAATCGTTAAAAGCAAAAATTTATTATTATTTAAAAAACGCCTACAAGAATATGTTAGAAAACAATACTGATACCAAATACATCACACTATGTTCTATTCTTAGTCTTTAAGATCCACAGATTTATGCATGACTATTATTTGTACTTTTCTCAAATTAAGTGAACTGTAACTGTTCTTATCTGAGAAATAAATGTCTTTAAACCGAAATACTCTTCATTGTTCACCTGATAAAAAAAGAGCAATTAACTTATTAATTACTATTAAATTGTTTAATCGGGAATCATCTTAGCTATATTTCATAAAAATCTGTTCAGTTCCGTCGTTTAAAAATCCCCGACTTCAACTAGAATAATAAATTAAAGTTTAAAAAAAAAACTAAAGAAAACGCTTTTGTCATCCAAACTAAACGTGTATACAAAATTTCAGCTCAATCAGAAACCGGGAAGTGGGTCAAATTTAACTTCCAAGATTTTTTTACATACATAGTTAGTTAGTTAGTTACAAGTGAAACTATTATAAGCGTTTTAAAAAGAGCTGTAACTTTTGAACAGCTGAATAGATTTTCATGAAACATAGCTAAGATGATACCCGATTAAACTAGCTTTCAATTAAATAAACACATATACACAGATACGCCGATACACAGATACCTACACATATTAAGTGTATCTGTATCGGCGTATCTGTGTATATGTGTATCTGTCTGTGGCATCGTAGCTCCAAAACGGGTAGACTGATTTTAATGCAGTTTTTTTCAATTGAAAGCTAGTTTAATCGGGTATCATCTTAGCTATGTTTCATGAAAATCTATTCAGCTTATTATACACAGATACACACTACAAACTTATAACACCTCTCTTTTTTGTCGGGGGTTAAAATAGCACACGTATAAAATAAAATCCAACATTTTATTCTTCATAATCCAGATGAAATGTCTAAACAGCGTAATTTCTCCGAACTTAAACTGCAAAGCAGATACTTCACCGTATCATTTCGTTTTAAAAAGAATTTAATGTCTTCTCAGACTGTTAGCGAATTTGAATAATGTTTTTCTTGAAAATAATCACGAGTTGGCAGTTTTAGCCATTTGTGGTGCTGAACAAAGCGCTTAAAGCGAGACGCGGGTTTAAAACAGTTTCTTTTTTTGTATAAAATTTAAAATGCAAACCTTTATTTAAGTTGTATTCTTTGGAGGAGTTTTATGCAAATCACGAGGTATGCGATAAGTAGACGGATTTTGGAGACAAAGAATATTTTTTTCTGCTAGACCTAAAGTTCTGAAAATATTCAGTCGGTGAACTATGTTCGGCAGACGCTTCAGATATACGAGATTAATAATCAGAAAAAAAATCACAATCTAAAATTCTAAAGGTATTTTAGTTGAGAAGGTAGACGTTATTCTGATTTTTAGATAGTATCTACTTATACAAGGTTATTTATAATTCACTTACTCATCTATATAAACAACTATTATTATGGGACCAACCATGAAACAACCAATTTAAGCTAAAGGTATCAGGGTCTCAGAGTAATTGGGTGGTAGAGGTCAGATGGCAGTCGCCCCGTGTAAAATACTAATATTCAGCCGCATCTGGTTAGACTGGAAGCCGACCCCAACGTAGTTGGGATCAGGCTAGGCAGATGATCGGAGCTGACTAACCAGGGTGCAGGGTGCTTCCATGCATTGCTTTTTCTTTTTTAACACGCTTTTATTACCTGTAACTAACTAACTAAGTAAGAAAATCTTGGAAGTTAAATTTGACCCACTTCCCGGTTTCCGATTGAGCTGAAATTTTGCATACACGTTCAGTTTGGTGTACTATAGTTTTTTTAAACTATAATATTTTATTATTATTATTCTTTTCTTTCTTCATTGTTTTATTATAAAGTAATTTTCTGTTTTTTAAATTGTGATTTTGGTGTCTTGTGTGCAAAAAATAAATTTATTTTCTTTCTTTCTTTCAGGGTACCTACGCTTAAAGATCTCATGCTTCGTCACTCGCAGAGCCGGTTTCCTTACACCGAAATACCCAAACTGTGTCTACTTTACATAGAGCTCTCAATCTCCCACGCTCATATCGTCGACAGAACTATGTAACCTTTTCACCATTACGACAATCCGTTGAAACATTACAACAGTTAGTGTGTCTTTGTCGCGGTTTTCGACAAAATTAATGAGGTCTCAGTAAATTTGAACCCACAGGTCTGTTATACCGACACTAAAATTTAACCCGAATGCAACACAAATCTTTGCGGAGCCCTTTGTAGACAGATTGTCGCTAACGTTAAGTGTTAATTCAAGTCGGATTATATTGCAAAGTTTATTGTAATGAGTTTTGTGTGGATGATAATTGTATTAGGTACTTACTTTTCTGTCTAAACAGGCTTGTTGTTTTGCTGAAGAATCCATAAGCTTTTATTACTTGTTTGTTTTAGCTATTTTTCGTAATATTTCATGCATGTTTATTAATATGACTAGCCACAATATATTTACTATAATTTTTCCAGAAGTAATTCTCAGAATTATGGTGAAAATTGCATCAAAATCCGTTGTATACATAAGAATCAGTTAGCGAGCAAACAGACAAACGCGGTGGGCGCCTTTATTTCCATCGAAACTCTTTTAAAATAATAGATTACAATCTTGATTAGTACAATGTTGTGGTAAGAGCTGTGAGAATAATGTAATTTAATGTGAATAAGAATAGAATATTATCGATTTCCTTTTTTTATTTATCACAATTTTAATTAAGATTAAATATACACACAGCCTAATTATTATAATAGGGAACATGCATTCGGACCCCATGACCCGAGCGTTTTGACACCAAACGGCTTGATAACAAATGATTTTCTTTATATTTGATGAATTTAGATACAATAACACTGGCTCGTGGAGGTTCTTCCCTTCCAATATCACTTAATTAAATCTTTTAGAAACATTTTATGTAAATCTAAATAAAATTACTTTGTATCTTCTGAAATGTTCCATCCAGACACTTAAGCAACATCCAAAGTTAATATATTCTAGGAAATTGAAACTAAAACTTTTCACTAAAACACACTCACGTTTAAGCAAAAGACTTTGCAAAGTAAAAGTAGGTGCTGAATTAATTCGGATTACCTAGTAAATCCTAGTGTGCCGTGCATTTCACTTAGAGCCTGCGCTTTTAAATTATATTTCATTATAATTTATTACTGGCTGTGCGGACTTTTAATGCTTATTTAAGATTTTAGTTTTAATGGTTCTTTTTAGCTTTGTAACGTATACAGTTAATGAAAGCTTGAAGATGGAGATTACGGTCTCAATTATGTTCAATTCAGTTTGTAAAATATAATAATATATAATATTTCAGCTTATTGCTGAGCTCGGGCCTCTTTTCAGAATGATAACAGTCAAAAACTCTTCGACTCCAACTAGAAAAAGAGCTGTAACTTTTGAACGGCTGAACAGATTTTCATGAAACATAGCTAAGATGATACCCGATTATACTAACTTTCAACTAAAGAAAACTGCATTAAAATCGGTCTATCGGTTTTGGAGCTACGATGCCAAAGACAGATACACATATCACACAGTCAGATATCATCTTAGCTATGTTACAGCTCTTTTTCTAGTTGGATTCGGGGGTTTTTGACGGTTAGGTTATTGATCGATGATTTATTATTATCGTTGCAATTTCAAATGGTGCTACTTCTGCTGGCGAACCATCGTGATCCGGATGTGACGTAGACACGGGTATCATTTGCTAGCACTGCCCAACTTGCATATGTATTTAGTTATCGCCACTCAAGGTGGGTCTTTCCCTGCAAAAGTCAGCCTTACGCTGTTTCTCTAACAACGTAGGACAATAAACAGACATTTTTCTTGACTCCGGAAGAATTATATAATTAAATAAATCATCCTTTCTTACAGAACTTGATACACAAAAGAGTAAGCTCCAAGTAGCAAGTACTACGCTTTAATTTTAACTGCAAAGCAGTGGGAAAACTTAAAATATTCTGAGTGAATCAGAGCAGTTTTTATTTACCGTTTCCTCAGAAAACCTTGGAGAGTCTTAAGTAGTATACAGTACAACCATAATCAGAAGTTACATCAGAATTTTTGGAAACCGAACGATGCTGAATGTATCTAATAAAAAAGATCAGATAAAATTTATTCTAAATTACTATGGTAAAAACACAATACAATATAAATTTTAGTAATAACATAGATATCATACTGATAGGTGCCTGTACTAGGATCATAAATATAATATACCACTAGTATAATAAGTTTATAACTAAGATAAACCTGTATCTTTTTTTTTTAATGGAAATAACTACACATACTTGGCATGTCTTATTAGCTTCCATTTCCGTTTATTGCCTAATTATAATATGTTCTCCTTGGCCCCGCAGGCGTCTTCTCTGAGGGAGTAATAGAGCAAATACCCGCCACTTGGGCCCAGAGCGGATTGACAGATATGACAATTCGAGTTTAAAAAAATTCCGGCCGGTTTCCTCATGTCGTTTTCTCTTCCAGCAATTTTGATGTACCTATAATGCGCACGTGATTCGTAGATAAATCTGATTCACAAGCGCGATGCTGCCTAAATTCAAATGCCCCTATCGATGTAGCAGATAGCTTGCGACAGGCGTAAATCGCGCGGTAGCTGCTGTCAAACATCACTTTGGTATTACGTATTTGCCGATATAGATGTGACAGTCACCGCTTACGGGTTCGCCCTCTGGCGGACAATAAACGAACTAAAAAGTGCATACTTGGCGCTGCTACCGCGACAAGTAGCAAAAGGTAGACGAATGCGGTACATAATACGAATTTCTTTGACAGTTCTCGACCAATCGCGCTTCGTCTGCCGTCACATGGGTGTCGGGTCGCTGTCAGATGTAAAGGGATTAAAACTAATGATTTTTACATAATTAGGGTGCGGAACTCATGAAACGGTGACCATAGGGCTAGTACAACTTTCTATATATACGCCTATGTCTATGGTCTCATCTGCAACCTCAAAGGTAACTGACGTTCGCGGGATCAACGAATATACGTGTAGGTGGGAAGCATAGAAATAGTACAAGTACTATGTATTAACTCTATGGTGGGAAGTGATTCGATTGCATAGTCTAGCTCGGTACATCTTTCGATCTTTTGGAAATTGCCGATGGAACCTCAGACTGTGGTAGACCTATAGTAACTTTGTACAGTTCGGAAACAATTCACTAAGAATAGGTTGTGTGTACGTGTGTTGGGCGCAAATGGCTGCCATATTTTGTAATGATAGAACATTACATGTGATTTTTTCGTGCGGTACAGGTTGGGTAGGCGTAAAGGTAAGTGGCTTTTGAGGGTAGATAATATTGATGGTTTATGTAGGTACTCTTAGAGTTTTGTAGTACTTTGATTTAGGAATAAAACATAGTTATAACCTGGGAGTATTCAAGGCGCGAGTAAATAGATTACTTCTAGGCAAGCGAGCACCATCTTCGACTGTATTATTGCTTAACGTCAGGTGAGATAGTGGTCAAATGCAAGCCTATTCAATATAAAAAAATAAAACGGGCAGTTTTTTTATAAGGCATACCTACAGTTTATTCACAGCTAGTTTACAGAGTGGTAATGTTCACTCTGCAAAAAAGTCACTTACAGGCATGCACTACATTCACAGAAGGACTATAGTGTGACCGCGACCGCTATACCGCTCCAGTAGTGACGTGGCGAGATGCGAGTGCGAAGCAGCTCGCTCTACTCTATCACGTCGCCTTCGACGACAATAGCGGCGGTAACATGCGTTATTTGCACCGAAATGTGTAGCCATACGCACATGAGACATTTTTTTATCTCATTTGTGCATAACCTACCTATGGCGCATAACGGTACACCGCTCGCGGTTACACAAATGTTTGTTCCGTGCGGGGATTGAACCCGCGACACGTAACGCAGAAAGCTAATCGCTTAGCTACTGCGCCAACCGTATTGTCAAATTATGATTGATTGATGATTTGATATGATTAGTATTACTGTGTTTTGAGACATAAAATTCTAAATTTGTAAAATCTTAGCAGGTACCAACATAGCAAGGAACATAAAAAACTTAGGATATCAGCTTTTATAATACTTTTAAGGGATGCACAACACGTCCAAAGCATGAGTTGAAATGGTGCCAAAAAATCTCGTGGTCAGCATTTAGAATTTTATCCGACCATGAAGTACTTATACATGTCCTTTCTGTTTTTTGTTGTTGGACAAACTAAATAACAACCCTTGTGTTTAAGAACGCTAGTTTGATTCACATTAAAATTATCATCAAATTATTTGTATTGAATTAGGTACTAGTTGGAACAGCAGCTTTATTTTTTACCCGACTACGGAGAGGGTTATATGTTTGACCGGTATGTATGTATGTATGTATGTGTGTATGTATGTAGAGGATAGCCGTGGTCGTATGCCACCTACAGCTACTCTAACAAAACAATACAGTTTAGGGCAAAGTGGCATACGACCAGTCGACCACGGCTATCCTCTGAACATCACTCTAAATATGTGTTAATATTTTCTTGTTTCATACCTACCTTTTCAGTAGTCGGGTTTTAGTTATTGAACTTATTTTTTTTCGCAATTTTATTGTTGGTCCCCATAATAAAAGTTGTTCATAATGATGAGTACATTATCCCTTTAAAGGGATCGGAACTTTCTAGTCTACCATTCTAGGTAAGGCCTTGTATAACTCACTGATGTAAGCACTTCCTGGAATGAGTAAGAAAAATAAATTTATTTAATAAAGTACTCCATTAGTATTCACTTCGAGTGCCTTTACTGAAATTTGTTATTTAATGGACCGAAAATTTTAACCAGTGAAGGAATGGGTATTATTATTCTTGCTCTATAGTACAGATTTATCGTATTCTGATGACGAATATCAGTATATAAACATTATATAATTATTATAATACTCAGCCTGTATTTTTTTTAAGACGATCTGATTATAGTTAATTCGTTAATATACAGATTAATTGTAATTAGATCTTCTTTGTGTAGTAAGTATGTCGTAATTTATTATTATAAAAAGTGAATGTTAAGTTTTTTTATTTATTGTATAAGAGTGACCTTACGAGACTGGCATAGTCACCAAGGTGAACTGAAGCCACCACAAAAATATGAATAAAAAAAAACGAAATGTGTGCTGGGACACATAGTAGAAGTGAAACTTCAACGGATATATCGTCTACCCCCTCCACGCAGCTGTAACGCTTTTTCGTGACAGAAAAATCCCAATATATAGAAGTGTCACTTCAAAAATAATAATAAAACATTATATATTTTTTATTATAGATTTGATTACGTTTGGCAGCACCTCACCGAAATGTTATTAAAATATGTAAGTTAGATTTAGTCTACAGTCAATCCACGCTTGACGACAATAACATTATAAATTAGATTTTAATTTTCTCTGTAAGTGGATTTGAAAGTATCTATTCTTTAATCGTATACACATAGAATTGACGGCACTGTTGTCATAGTAACTAGATTGGCTTTCTGCGCTACATGTCGCGGGTTCGATTCCCGACGAGCAAATATTTGTATACCTAACCTACAGATGGTTATTCAGGGTCTAGATCTTTGTGCATGTAAGATTTATATCTATAAACTGGACCCACAGTACAGGAAAAATCTTAGTGAGGAACAAAGTATAAAAGTATACCTGAATATGTGCTGAATAAATGGTTTTTCTTTCTTTCTTGTCCGAGCCTCGATGGTTATTTTAAATAAGCCTTTTGAATCGCGAAAGACTCTAGGTTAAGGGTTCTAAAAACGTTGGTCTAAAATATTCTAGAATAAAATAGGTCTTAATTTTGATAACAATATTGACTGTGACACATTGTTTTATTTCGTAGATTATTCTGTACTTTAACCATATCTAGCTGGTCTTAATTATAATTATATCTACCAGCGGTTTTCATTCTAGAAATATAATTTTAGCTTCATAATTCATCTCAATTCGCTATCCCTAGAAGGACCCTAGAAGGACAATCCGCCGACGGATAGATAGAGCCCTTTGGAATAAATATAGAACGTAGATATAATAATTTATGTATGTAATAAGTATCAAAATAATCTGCAGAACTATGTATCACATGTAAACATGGCGATGACGTAGCAAGTTAAGATATAGCGCGGTTTTTGGAAACATAAGGATTTATATTGCAAGCGTAGTCGCGGCGTTCAGACATTATTTTTACTATATTTTGTTGCGTTTTTATACTCGTCGTTTTTCGTATGGGAATAATTAATTGTTCGCTCAACATAATTTATTATAGTTTTAGTCTTAGTATTACATTGTTTCGTCTGTGGTTTTTGCTTCAGGAAAGTAAGTAAGATAGGTAGCAGCATCCAAATATATGTAAATAGCTTCATTATTATTATGAATATTTCAAGAACCATTGAAGCACTTACTATGTATGATCATCTGCTTATTTATAATTAATTTTTTAAAGTGTTCATCCTTTTTATGCAATTGCATATTGAACTTATACTGTCATTTATTGTTTAAGAGTGACCTTACGAGGCTGGCATAGTCACTACGGTGAACTGAAGCATCAATAAAAATTTGAAAAAAAAAAAAAAACTTACTATATGCGTTTATTGAGATTCTAATTTGCATCCCGTAAAAACGCAACGTTTCTGCTCCAAATGATCGCCCCTATATCATACTTACGCTTGATCCAGATATCTCTAATCGCCGACGGCCATCAATGTAACTAATTGGGCATATAATTTATGCGCCGGTCACTTTGACTAATGACCACGGTTTACACAAACCGTCTGCTTGAGGCCAATACTGAGATCGCAGATTATAGTTGGCTGTTTCGGCCAATTGAACGTGTTTCGAGTATGATGAATTAGTTGCTTTGATGTCACCTCACTAGTAGTTGATCACGGATAGACCATCATCATCATATCGACTATAGATCACGATTTCAACCTTATTTTTGGTGGAAAGTGAAAGTGGAAGATGGAAAAAAATTGTGACGAGTAATACTTTGACATTAGATTTCCTCTAAGGCTGACATTGTCTTCTTTGTGTTTAATTTTTATATTTTATTAATTGCTGACTTTGTAACATTATGCATGACAATATGATACCTAATTCCTTAATTTGTACGCTCTAGTGGCAAAACATAGCGCGCTATTACTATTGACATTTTGAGAACTGTATTATTTACCTATGTTTAACAATAATAAATGATTTGATTTGATTTGACGTATAACAATACAAAAATATTTTTTCTGGAATTATAAAAACAATTCTGAAAATAAACAGTTTTTCAAGCATGCCAAGAAAACATACTCCACAAAACACGTGCTTCCAATATAACGGCGCATCTGAAAGGATTGCCCGTCTACTAGGGAATAAAACTCGCAATAACAGAATTTAAAACTAGTAAAGTAAAATAAAACGAATCCTTTGTGGTGTACGTGTTGCTTCTAAGTTAATTAGCGGTTCGTAGAACTGTTGAAGTAGCCTTCTGTGGAACTTAAACACATAATTTATCGTGATGAGGTTTACTTTCATAGAAACTAAGTAATATAAAAAAAACTTGTATAATTGAATAGAATCTATAATATTAATATAATTTAATACGTGACGAAAAAACTTTGTACTCCTTTTTAAGCATATTGCGCACGGAGAAGTGTGAGATTTGGCATAGTTAAATTTTATATGGAGAAGGAGTGCAGAAAGCTAAAATTATGGTCGAAATTCGACCTCTGGGCAACCACTAGTAAATCTTTATTTCATGTAAACCAGATACACGTATTATGAACTCGAGACTAGGTGTGTGGTTCCAAATATTAGTTCTATTGGAGAAAAACCGGCAAGAAACTCTATTGAAACTCTTTTAAAAATAATAGATTACAATTTTGATTAGTACAGTGCTGTGGTAAGAGATGCGAGAATAATGTGATTTAATATGAAAAAAAATAAGACTAAGATGATAATAATTTGCCTCTGAATAAGATTGCCATGGCAGTTACAAGCTGACCAGTTCCGACAGGCGGCATACTGATGCCGTTTTGATATTATTAAACACTGTTTAAATTCTTTCCGTTGCTCGTATCGGCACAAGCTATCACAATATGGTGACCGCTCCTGCCGTAGTGAAAAGATTAGCTAGCTTTGGTGGTATCGGCGTAGATTTATTTATTTATTGAATGCTTTATGCACTGGTAAAAAAACACTGCACAAAGGCGGACTTAATACCATAGGGAGATTACCTGTTGCTTAGCCAAGGGTACACCAGATGTTTAGATTTTTGACGTTTGACGATTTTAGAATACTTAACTCATAGGTAACTTGAGCTTAGCCAGAGTAATTTTAAACGTAATTTAATTAACTTTCTAGCTCACACACACAAGCTTCTATTCTAATCTAATAAACAATTTATTTGTTATTCTGATTTTCTTCAAGCCATAGAAATGTTAATACACGAATCCAATCCGCGACTACAAGCAATCATTTCTCGAAAAATTTCCGCGACTCTAAGCAATCATGACTGTTTTATTCTTATATCAAGTGAAGCCAAGAGTAACACAGATAACAGTAAGGACAATTTTAGATGCCCACTACGTAATATTAAAGTAGGTAGGTAGTTTTGTTTGCATTTAATTATTGTAGTTATTTTTTCACGCTTTGAATTTGTTTATTTTATAAACTCTCAATAAAACTAAACTTAACTATGTACACTGCCTTATCGTCTAAAACATATAAAAAAAAATACAAAATGAACACTTAGGCGTCAAAGTACTCCTTCTAATCGCTGTCAATTGGCAGCGTGTCTAGAAGGCTGGTAGTATTGAATTGCGTCATAGAACAAAGAATACGCCAATCCTCTGGTCACGCGTAGTGTCGACCAACCGTTAGTTCACCTGGCACCGTCACGCCTCATAGGTACATCGCGCGCACTCTTGCCTTGTTGCGTACTATAGCTGTTCCCCGCGATTTCACTCGCATCCTATCCTAGGTGTCAATCCAGGACATGGTCTATCAGTGTGCCCAATTGCATCTAAATCCTTTATATATATTTATTTAAGTACATAAGGCACGTGCCAATTCACGTGTCGCATATGTCGGTCGAAGGGTTTCGACTGTGACTCTGCCGCGCCTCATATGTCGCCCTCACTCCTGCCTTCAATCAAATGTTCGTAGTTAATAATAATAATTGTTGTTGTTGTTATAAGCCTCCGGTGTCCCACGGCAGAACAAAGGCCTCCCTCCCCTCTTTCCATTAATAATAAAAAAAAAATCTTTAGTGACATTAAAATAAGCACAAATCTGTTTGAAGTCCCTGACTCCTGAGCTAGGAGCAAAGACCTGTGTTACAGGAGTCAATTTTCTCTCCCATTGTTGTTGACACAATAAAATTTTATATAAGGATGATTGAGTTAATAAGGCAGTACCATACTTAATGTTTATAATAATTCCCTCCGATGAATAACAATTTAAATTAATAATAGTACTACGACACCTGCTACGACATCGTAGCTCCGTAGCCGTGAAATCATGGTATCAGCTACGGCGTAGCAACATTGAGAGTAATAACAATCCGCTTACTGGCAATTAAATCACCATCCAAATTAAATCACCGTTTCCCGGCAAAAGTTCAATCACTTCGAGTACCTAAAGGACATCCCTTTTGTAATTAAGTAACGCGGATGATCAGCAAATGGCCCCTAATAAATACTTGCCCAAAATTAATGTATGCCCGTACGATGTACCATTCTAACCCGGTTACTGGGTATAAAATATTTAAGCAAATCGGGTGCCATTACTGATTCATTAGTCAAAGTCCCAAGGGAAGGACTTAATTCATTTTAGATCGAGGTTAGAGAACATTTTATAAGCCGTAAAGTTTCGGATTGTACTAGGACTTAGAGTTCGATGGGAAGTGGGTGACACAAATGAATTTTGTTAGTCATTTCGGAATTATTTGAGAACTATAATAATAATAAATCCAGTCTATTACTGTCCTACTGCTAGGCACGGGCCTCTTCTCAGAATGAGAAAGGTGAGAGATTCCACCACGCTGGCCTGGTGCGGTGCGGACTACACACACCATCGAGAACTTTATAGAGCCCTGTCAGATGTGCAGGTTTCCTCATGATGTTTTTCCTTCAACGTTATCGCAAGTGATATTCAAATTCTGATCCGCACATGAATTCGAAAAGTCAGAAGTGAGGGCTGGTTTTGGACTCAGACCCTACTGCATGGAAGGTAAGCGTTAAGCCCACGATGACGAGTTGACAACACGGTTGGCGCAGTGGCTAAGCGATTAGCTTTCTGCGCTACGTGCTGCGGGTTCGAACCCCGCACGGAACAAATATTTGTATGATCTACAGATAGTTGTTTTGGGTCTGCGTGTGTGTGCATGTGAGATGTATGTTAGTAAACTGTACCCTCGATACAAGAGAAATCCTAGTGAGGAACAACGATATTTAAAAAAAAGAGCCTCTATATTATTATTTAAGTTAGGATCTTTTATTATTTATTCACTATATCTTTCCCAAGTTATTACAACAATATAACATCAAGTAGCCTTCTTATAACTCACTTTAAAACCCATAAAAACTATAGAGTTACTCTATAAAAGCTGTAATAACTCCTCAATGTGTACTTTACTAACTAAAACAAAAGAACACGTACAAAATGAGTAATTGCCTATTTAAGTCACCGCGGCCAAGCCAACAGAAGTTCTGTTTTGTACAACAAACAGCAATGTATCTTATTTAGTGAGTTTTAAAGTTTTCCATCGTACGGAAGCCACCAGACTCCTTTAAGATATTGACTTATTGACTTTTAAAGTCTGCAGTACTGCAGGGAGGTCAATGGATCGAGTTGCATTCGGATTTACTTTTGAAGACAAAATGTCTTTGTTTCACGATACAGGGATGGGTGAGGATGGTTTTAGCTTTTCTATTGGGTTTTATAAAGATTGATTTTGTTTTACCCCTTTGAAAGAATTGAATAGATGTTTATTTCATGTAAACCAGATACAGGCACTTATGAAATGGTGAGACTGTAGGTGCGCGGTTCCAAATAGTAAAATAATCTGATGTTTGCCTTTGTTGTCCTTACACGTTTTATTGCTAATATCGCGGGTCTCAAACCATAGAGGCTACAGAACTGTTATTTTCCACGGAAAACAATAAAAAGAAGTAAAAGCCAACTTAAAAAAACTAAAACATATTTACATATAAATATGTTTTAGTTTTTTTAAGTTGGCTTTTACTTCTTTTCACAAAAAACTTCACAGTTTCTAAAGTCGGTGCCACTGCCAAACTAATGTGCATTGAAGAGTTAAAGGCCCCGACTTCAGAATGTTTATTATATATTTTTCTATTTCGAGTGGCATAAACAATACATAAACATGCGATTACGGCAATCGCGATTGATATGCTGTTATTCATTCAAGAGTTCCATTGTCTATCTCCGAAGGTCTTCATCAGATTTTTTTACCACTGCGTAACCTTGTAGTCTTTCTAGCAGTCTTTGTCATTCCCATGGCTACTCCTCGGATATTGCCTTGGTCCACCTTCCGTCATCCCGTCTTACCAAGTGGAATGCCCATCTCCACTTTAGCATCATGATCCATTTACCCACACGTCTGAATTGACAACTATAAATCAAATCATAACACACACGATCTACATTCTCTCTCATCAGACAGATTAAACACCAAACGAGCTCCGAACGCCAATAACAACAATATCTCGTCTAGTTAAACCAGTACTGAACTGAAGTTGGTCCGTGCATCTAAGTTAGTAACTACTTTAGTGATACGTGATCGGCATCTATAAGTCTGTCAGCATTTCCACGAACTATGTTGCAAAAGACCTTGTAGATATCACGACTGCTTTGATATATTACAATAACAATTTTCTAACCGACGGAGTGATTGCTCTAATAAATAAAGTTATTGAAAGTGATCCGGATGATTTTAAGAGTGATAGTTGCCCGCCTGGGGAAGTACCTCCACCTTGCAGAATATCGTAGCCAAATAACACTGCTCTTTTGCAGTGTTGAGTTCCTAACGGTGAACAAGGTCGCAAATTCTCCTTTGGAAAGCGTTGTGTTGGCAGTAGGTGTCTTCAGTATTGCCAACACGACGCTAGTAGTAGGGTCGGCAAAACGCGCGTGAAGCGCCTAGTATTGCAAGCGTCCATATGTTACAGTAACCGCTTACCATCAAGCGGGCTGTATGCTTAATTGCCCAATAGTAGTATAAAAAAATAAAAACTATTCTGATATATTTTCGACATAAGCAATACATTCAGGAAAAATGTCTGTATTCCTGAACATCCGTACTGATTTTACATTCTAAGAAATGTTTTAATTTCTAATGTTCATTTTATGTTAATTTAATTTTTATTTCATATTAATTCTACTGTTTTAGCATATAAGCTCACAGTCTGCGTTTCGTCACATGATGAGATATCCCAAAAATAATTTTATTTTTAAAAATTCCTTTAAATTCAAAAAGTTGTCGCTCTTGTCGGTGTAGTTGATACATCTCTCTTCATCTTCCTTTACCAGAACAATCTCCGTATCCTCCTTATACGAGTATCACATGACGGCTACTTTTTTCTTTATTTGGCTCACGTTGTTTATCTGTGGCATTCCTCTACCTTTCATTCCTTCTATCTTTATTGTATCTATCTATCACAATATATCTATCTATGTTCTCGCCTGAAACACAGTTTTACCTAGTTCAGGCACCCGTGTTATATTTATCTAAGTAAGACTTTGTATTTTTTAGTTTATTTTTATTGAATAAATTATTTGATTTGATATCTACATTAATAATTTCTGCCAATTTAGCTGGATTTTACGTTACTAAGTTAATCAAATTGATCGCTTATTCCAGATCACTAGGCCTGCTAGCAATAAAAACTTCAAAATGAAAAATTACTTCACCAGTTAATATAGCCAACTTTTTTATAAAAAAGCTATTAAAATGAACGTTAACCCGAAAATAAAGTTATTTCAACGGGCAAAGTTAAAAGTGCCGGGCGGCCGCCTCCGCGGAAATATGCAAAATATATTACACACACTAAATCAGTTTTGCAACAAAAAAACGTTTCCGTGCATCCGGAATGAGGTTCTCATTGCATATGGAAGATTTTCCTCAAAATGTGGACGTCTGAAAGCGGGATAGCTATCTATCCTCGGCTTATTACTAAGAGAAGAGTGGATGCAGAGTAAGAAAGAGACTAGAGAATCATAGCGAATTATCGTAATTAATGATTTTTTTATAGAAATTATTTTAATATACTTCAACTTATTAAATACCACCGAAGACTCCATTAAAAGGTCGTTTTTCTATAATGACACCATCAGAGCCAAATAAAATGATAATAATCAGGTCAGGCCAAATAATGCATTTATAAAAATAGATATAATATCCTAATACTTTTAGGAATAAATCGTATTTCCCACACGACGTGGTGTTACGAATGATTAGGATATAAATTATTATGAATGCGTCTATGCGAATATCAAACAAAGAAACATACAATTCAAAATTACAATAAAATTAATTAGCTGTAAAATATGAATTTACTATGAAAAAAAAAAGACCAAAAGTATACTAAACATACTGTTTACATATATTAAAAGAGTATTAGTTTACTTTATAGGAACACACTTCTATGAGTAACTAAGACTGTCTTTGGCAATCTCACGTGAAGTTAACATTTTTTTTATTTCTTTCAACGTTGCTAATGTGAAAGAAATTAAATAAATTATTTCTTGGTAACTCGTGTAAATCTGAATAATTCTACTTACCTAATAGAAAAATAGAAATAAATAAAACATGGTTCCTTCAATACTAAGGTATTTACAACATTAGCTAGCAAATACCCAAATGTCTATTCAAAAATAGAAGTAAGTAAATACGTAACAGTAATTACTGACTCGGAACTTGTCAAGGTCTCGAGTTCTCCAAGTTTTCAGCCAAGTCGGCTAATGTTGCCGACAGTTAGCACGTGTCAAAGTTACTCTTTAGCCCGAGTACCGAGTACTCATTGGACAAAGGCGCAAGGTGCCACGAATTTTAACTTAACTTCTTTGATATAAAAACTTTAGATACACATTTTGACGACTCGAAAACGTTCCAGAAAAATATGCGGACAAATCGAAACTGTGCAGCTATTTTGTATGTCTTAAGTGGCTGTTTTAATTGAGTCAAGAATATTGAAAATAATACGGTTTCTTACTTTCAATAAGTAAAAGTGGATAAGCGATTGGCTTTCTGTACTATGGACTGCGAGTTCGGTTCTCGCATGAAACAAATATTTGTATGGCCTACAGGTACAGGTAGTTGTTTTGGGGTCTAAGTGTATGTGCAATGTGCATGTGAAATTGATGTCTGTAAACGTAAAATGAAGGATTTAAAAAAAAACGTCTATACTTACTACACTACTGATGAGGAATTGACAATATTTTTACACGGTCAATTTGGAGGAAACTGTACATCTTGAGTTTTTATATCATTAAGTTAACTTAGAACTTTGTCACATTTCAGCGGAAAACATTCAAAGAGCGATTTATGGTGTTCACGGAATTAAATTTATATCAGAGACATTTTAGGACGCCCGAAATTAGAATTAGGTATTGCTGCTGTTAATCATTAAATAGCTTTCAAGTTCGTTTTTGCTTAATGACAAAATAAGTATCCGTTGATTTATCTACTAATAAATCAAGTGCTTTTATAGCAGCAATTACACAAAATTCTACAGATAGTTGTTTTGAGGAGATGTATGTTTGTAAACTGTACCCAGTACCTCTACCATGAGTTTTCCGTGCCGTCTAACGTTCACGTTCACATGCAATATTTGTATGGGAATTTTTTCAGCGCCTCTAGCGGTATAAATAGTGAACTAAAGTCACTATACAAATATTGAATGTGAACGATAGCGTTAGACGGCACGGAAAACTCATGGTAGAGGTACTGGATACAAAAGAAAATCAAGGGAAAAAACATTTTATGCCTATTCGATACTGGAAGCATAAGTAAGTTGGTTTTACGTGTTTTGTATTTTATTTTTACTTATTTTTTTGTATATTTGTGGTTTTGTGCTGTCTAATAAACGTATTTCTTTCTTTCTTTCTTTCAAGTAATGACTTGAAAGAAAGAAAGAAAGATTACAAAAATTACTAAAATACACACTAAAACTACAATTACGAAGACTAAAATTACATCATCATGTAATTTTAGTCTACACGATTGGACTCAAAAAATGCATCTGCAATTGTTTATTTTCATTGTACCGTCTTTTAGTTAGGACATATACTACATAGTTGCTAGTTACTCGATGTACAACAATGTCACAAAGGAATTCCTGAGATGCTCAGATAGTTTAGACGTGGGAAAAAATTGTAAGCTTTAAAAAAGGTTTTATATTATTATGTAGGTAGGTATCTAATTAATTAGATAATAAATCGTATCAATCTCGCAATAGAACTGGCAAATTATATTTATCATTACTATCCTCAATAATACTTGATATATTTAATATAATTATGTACATAATATATATCTATGTATATATATTTGATATTTTTTTATTTTTTTTTTACTTGAATCTACCTAAATCTTTTGATCTTATTAATTAATTATTGTTGTATATTGATTATAATTAGGTAAATTAGATAATATTAATTATCTAATGTACCTAATATTGTCTTTAAAATAAAATTATTGTAATCCCTTATTTTGCATGGAAATAAAACTGTTAGCAATAAGATGTCAATAAAATAAATAAATAAATAAACTTGTATTATTTTTACTAAAGAATATACGATTATGGTACAATATCATATTATCAATTCCTAAGCAATTTGTAGGTTGTTACTTTGTCTTCAAATACGTGTAAAGTCACATTATCTTTCTTAGTATCATGAACACGAATTCCTGATTACAAACCACCCACATGTTGCTATTAAAGATCACAAAGTACTTACACATTCCACTAGTGTTCGTGACTGTACCGCCCCGCTCTATTGGCTCGGCGGAAGTTCCGGTTAGCAGCGGAAATGACTGACGCGATACATCGCAAACACAGCCGTTTGAACTGTGTACCGTTGATTTGTCGGTATGTAGCGTTTAGAAATATTATTCAATAGGGATGGCAGAAAAGCAAATAAAAATAAAATATTATAGTTTAAAAAAAAACTATAGAACACGCTTTAGTCATCGAAACTGAACGTGTATGCAAAGTTTCAGCTCAATCGGAAACCGGGAAGTGGTTCAAAAACTTCCAAGATTTTCTTACATAGTTAGTTAGTTACAGGTGAAGCTAATAAAAGCGTGTTAATAAAATTGGAGTAAGCATTGAATTTTTTTAAGTGCAACGTATTTCAGAACCTACAAATTTATTTTTATTATTAAATTATTCGATTTTAATTAGGATGATGCATCATAGAATAAGTTAAATTTTATGAAAAATATCTCTAATACGCGGACTTTAGTTAATTCAATTTTGTGTGGATTTTTTTATCTCGCCAGCTAAATGAAGTGCGATTGGAAACATAGACCATGTCCAGTAGTGGACTGCTAAGGCTGATGATGATGATGTGGTATTTCCCCGGTAGAGTCAGCCTGTTTTTGTGTTTTTTTTTTTTCATTTAGTACCTATTCTGTGATGTTCAGACTTTTGGCAGCCCTGTCACAGACGCAGACATCGACTTGTTTGCTCATTTCCGCCAGTCTGAGTGATTCTTGATTATTTTATTTAAAATATTGTTTGTGTATTCGAATGTGCGATTTCTTCTTTGTGTTATTATTGTTGAAGATATTGAAGGCTTTGTTAAAAAGAATACTGATTAGACTGGGACCTGAGGCCAACGTAGTAGACTTAGTATTTGGCCAAAAGATTAGAATGATGATTTATGTTTGTCCTGGCATACACAGATGAATTCGACGCAACTGGTGCAAGAAGTCCGCCTCGTTGTTTAGCAGACTGCGAGGTTGCAGCAGTAACACCATACTGTTAATTATTGCTAACTTATATTACTCGTTGCTATGGAAACTGATAGAACGAACGAAACTTCTACGTATCTTGTATTAGACTTAAATTTTATTTATGCTTAGTAATATTTAGCAAGACTTGATGGATCTTTGTTGTCTTAAAAACTTAAAACAAATGATTATTATTATTAACTATGGTCTGCGCATGCCCTTAACCTGTCATTTATAAATTAATGTCAAATTCATGTCAAGTTTTTTGCCTTCAAGCCGGACTTGCATATTAAACAAGTTTGCCGTCTCGAAGCTTCTAATGCATATTAGATTACTTGTACCTCAAACTTTATATTAGTTTAGGTCATCGTTTATACATTAATTCTGTATTACCCTTCAACAACTTTTACTGCCTCGTAATTTTAGTGGTCGCTTGCGAGACAGCTGAAAGTGAAGTCGGATCGATTCGCATGTCGGACCAAATATTATTACGATCTTCTGTTAGAAAATTCTCATTAGTAAACGTATATATTGGCAAAAACCCGGCCCTTATATTTTTTTTAATTTTCATTTATCTAATAATGAAAATCACGCTCAAATACTCGCATACTTTAAAACTCTTTCTCTCACAGTAAAACGAACTGCAAACGCAACATAACTGCAGAGGTATGCAAGCTACAGTTTATAACGACTTCAGGCACAATTTTAACGCGAAATAGGTCACAGAGGCGACAAAATCATCTCAAACTCTGAGTTAATGTGAAGAGAAGTGAGATTATTATTTTAATGCAATAAACCTTCCCATTCAAATGTAAATCAGAGATTGCAGCCCTTTTGTCTGTAGAACTGAATATTATACCCCTTGAGTTCCAGCATTAGCGGAGCTAGGCTTACGAATTTTGCGAACATGATTTTAAAGTCAAAATTATGGTTAATAAGACACTATAAATTATTATAATTTTCTCATGTTAAATTACATCTTGGCAGTCTTGTATTTTCTGTCTAATTTTTATTTTATTCTTGGAAGCATTTATACATTTTGCGAATTTGACAGTATGAGAGTCGAACATCGTGCGAATCAGAAATAGGCATATAGGTAGTATCAAGCTTTTAAAAATAGAACGTTCCCAGAATAAGTTGTATTAAGAATAGAACATTTACGGAATTATGACAGTATCTCGTATCAGGACAGTAATCACGAACATTTTTGCACAATTTTGCCCAACTTGGAAAAATGTAACCCAGAACCACTCGACTGTCGCACTTACAACCACAAGACTAATAACGTCATTTATGTTTTTTTCGCATGTAAGTATAGCAGACAATTAATCCTGATAGCAGAAGTTGTAAACGTTGCATAAGTTCTTAATTTCTCTTTCCCGCGTGAGTATCTATATAATATCTATAAATATAATATTATTAATATGTGAAGAGAAAACTTTGTACCCCTTTTTTAGCATAGGTATTGCGCGCACAGAGGAGTGTGAGATTTGGCATAGTTAAAGTTTATATGGAGAAGGAGTGCAGAAAGCTAAAATTACGGTTGAATTTTGAATTATTATTCGTCACTTAATTAAATAAAGTATTCAATTTTCTTCTACAAAAATTTCAATATTAACTGGTACTAACAAAAGTCTCATTCATTACAAAATTCCTACTTAATTATGGTAATCTTAGTGAGTCCTGCTGAAATTAAAGTCTGAGACCTATTGATAAGGACCACGCATTTAGGGTTCCAAGTCATATTTTCATTTAGTCCCTTAGAAACCTTATTCAAAAGAGTCTGAACAAAAGGTGTAAAAAAATCCAGGGGAT
This sequence comes from Allophyes oxyacanthae, assembly GCA_932294325.1. NCBI lineage: Eukaryota > Metazoa > Arthropoda > Insecta > Lepidoptera > Noctuidae > Allophyes > Allophyes oxyacanthae. The sequence goes on along the minus strand of OW028633.1, from coordinate 5,349,028 downwards.
ATTTTTTTTCTTCTGAATTTTTAATTATATGAGACATAATAGACATAGTATAATTCCGTGTGCGACATATACGGAGCGAAACAATCATGAAGATTCCTTATTTAAACTACAGAACTCTAAAAATCACATTTTTATTCGTCATGAATATTTTAATGTTATCATATTTATCTGTCTGTGAATTTAATTTAGCAAGATAACGAACACTCCTGTTGGAACTTTATTTTGTTTCATTTTCAAGTCGGAATAATACCACATACAAAAATAGATACAGAAGGGCCGCTGTAAAAAGAAAATTCTAAACCTACGTTCGGCCGTAGTAGGCAATAAAGTTGTCAACAAATTACCCTGTATGGTACAAGTGTGTAACTACACCTAGGTACATTTTAATATTTATGACCACGTTCTCACTGAATACCCCTAAAGTAGTGACATTGTATTGCTGTGTTTCGTACGATGGGTGTGATTATTCGAAGAACCTATACCTCTGAATCTACAAGGCATAACGCCAGCAATGCATAGGCAATTCTTCTAATGTTCCGGATATTCATAAGCGATAATCACATACCATCAAGCGCATAATCGTTTGTATAGAAGGGTTTATTTTTCTTACATTAAATAAAATACATTTATTTAAAATCACAAAAACCAACACATACGAAAATAAAATAAAACATCAATTCTAAAACGCACACAGAAAGGATAAGAGTCTAAATAAAAAATCCTCATTCTCTTGCTCCCAACACAATAACTCACCGCGCTGCTGTACACGGGACTAATACTACTGAAAAAACCTCTTGTTAAGAGACTAGTGTGAGGCAACACACGTATAAACGATGCATGTGTGCAGCTGTTTCCAGACATTGTACGGAGTGGCGCTTCTGTAATTTATTTCGTGATATTACCTACGTTTGCCGGATTCCAGCAGTTGCATATTACCTGGCTGGTTGGACATGCCTTTTCTTTCTCATTACTCGTGCATTGTTCTTCAAATAAAGCTGTGTTTGGATAGAAATTCACAGTACATTTTGTGTAGAGGCACATTTAATTGTTTTAATTTGACGATGCTTCTGAAAGTTTGAATAAATTATTTTAGTGAGGTTTGCTGTACCTAACTACGGAATAAATGATTTTCATTTAATGATTGAGAATAGAGACCAAAACAAAAGAGATTTTTTACCATCTATACCTACTCTTTTTTAACCCCCGACAAAAAAGAGGGGTGTTATAAGTTTGTAGTGTGTATCTGTGTATCTGTCTGTGGCATCGTAGCTCTAAAACGGATGGACCGATTTAAATGTAGTCTTTTAATTGAAAGCTAGTTTAATCGAAAATTATCTTAGCTACGTTTCATAAATCTGTTCAACCGTTTAAAAGTTACAGCTCTTTTTCTAGTTGGAGCCGGGGGTTTTTGACAGTTAGGTTATTTAATTAGTATTAAAAAGTTAGTAAGTTTACTGGAATTACAAAAACCCATTTTTTTTTACTGTAACTAGATATTTTTTATAGCAAAACCAAATACGAGAAAGCAAGACAACTCCTAATGTGCTAAACATAATGATTCCTATAGAAAGTGTATTTCTATAAATACTGTTTATATACATTTCCGGTTACGAGATTATTTAAAATCCGCTTCAGTATAAGTTACTTTCAGGGATCAGGTAAATCGACACCTTAATACCCCCTTTGAAGCCTTACTCGACGGGCAATCCGTCCTTGGATCGATCCATTCGGGAAACAAGGATGATGATAGATTCGTTTCGGTATTTTTAGCATTAAGACTGCAGTGAGAATAGAAAGTAAACTCTGTGATAACATCTGAGGCCCAATTCTCGTAATTAAAAATGTTCAAAATATAGTTCGGATCTCATTCCGATCTACTACCAATGTCATAAATGTCACAAATGGTATTCTCCTACCCTAACAAACAACGTCAAACGTGACATTATATTGTAATGAGATTGAAAGTTAAATATAAGGCAAATCGGTATTCTGCTAACATTTTGAACTGACACAGATAATAACACACTCACATTGACACTCTCGTCTATACACAAACGTCAAAAATGAGATTGAAATGAGTTTGTAAGAAGATTGAATCCAAATCATACTGGAATCTGACTGAACTTTAAGAGGAGTAGAATACATGAGTTTTTGTCAATTCATAATATAATCTCAGTTCGGTCAACTTTCAGTCATATTATAAATTAATTACGAGAATTGGGCTTCTGATAGAGATGAATGGACGAAATGGATGAAATCATAGTATAATGGGACGGTGACAGTAGAATGAAGACCTTGAAGCATAAGCTATAGGTATATCTAATACTAATTTAATATTGGGATCGATCTACGAGTATCATTACTGACAGGACTTTTGTCACCAATAAGCCTGATATAGTGGTGATAGATAGATCAGCACGCTGTACAATGATTGCTGACGTTACCGTCCCACATAACGAGAACCTCGTAAAAGCCGAAAAAGATTAACAAATTAAATATCTTGACTTGGCTCGCGAGGTTGTCGACATGTGGGATGTGGAGTCAGCAATAATGGTGCCGGCAGTCGTAACGGCTAATGGCTTAATTGCCAAGAGTCTCGACCAACACCTCGAGAGGCTCTCGCTAGGTGGCTGGATCAAGGGCCTGATTCAGATTCTCTCTCCAGAGCCCTGACCACTGGTAGCTTGGACCCTGTTCCCGATGCCGGTGGGCTACAACACTTTAATGTTTTTAAATGTTTTATTTTATGTTTTTGTGGATAAATTTAAAAATGTTTTGTATGTGTTTATTATTGAATAAAGGAATAATAATATTATATTTATTTCAGATTATTAAAATCCATACACTTACTAAATCATCATCATCATAATAAAAAATATAAAAAACAAAACATAACTGTCAAGAACAATCCACAAATAAAATAAATCATACAATAAAATTAATTTCATAATCCATTCACCATATTATGAGATACGGTACAATATCGGGCAGCAGTCTGTAGAAACCTTTGCTCTAAAATTCCACTAAGAAGAAGAAAAATATTAAAAATAACAGAATGTAATATCAAATAACGTACATTCATAACTTTTACCTTCTTTTGTAATACTACTATTTCTAACTTTATGACTGTAGCGGCTTGGACGTTGAGCATTAACATAAATTTCCTTGAGAAAACTATTCCAAAATTGTTAACGTTTATGTAACGATTTAAGTAAGAAACCCATTTATGTACGCAATTAAACGTAAACGTTAAACGTTACCGTTAACGTAACGTTACGTGTAAACGTTAGATAATATTTGACCGGCCCCCTAATTACCGATGTAGCAGACAGTCTGCGACAGGCGTAAATCGCGCGGTAGCTGCTGTCAAACATCACATTGGAATTACGTATTTGCCGATAGCGACGCGACAGCCACCGCTTATAAGTTCGCCCTCTGGTGCACAATAAACGAACTAAAAAGTGGATACTTGGCGCTACAATTGCGACAGGCGGACGAATGCCGTACTTAATACGAATTTGTTTAACAGTTTGCGACCGTACGATGTAAAAAACATGAAAAAAAAACAGAGTTTAATAACCTCATCACGATGTGACTGAGCGAAATTCCACTAACGGAAATACCTAGGTATTGCAGGGTATTTTTTGTAAGTTTAATATTGTCCCTAACTCTACGTATTACCGGTAACATCTATAACTATATGAACAACAATCTCCACCTGAGTTATACCCAAGTCTGTTCTGTACCAGTAAATTGTTTTACCCTCCCTTTTGATATACAGTCCCTTATATTGGTACGAGATTTCTTTTGATTTATAGCCCTTAAGGAGCGCGTTTAGGGATCTTTTTAAGAGGAAATGCGGTCGACGTTTCTTTGAAGAATAGGTATTTTTAAAAACTATCGCTATTGCTGGAGTATACCGTTCATCGAGCGAAAGTGAAAGCGACAACTGCATCTCGGACTGATCAGACCTAAGTAAAATCGTCAAAGTCAAGGTTTTGTATTTTCATGATACAGGCTAAGATGATAAACGAGCTTTCAAAAAAATAAACTGTATTGAAATCGGTCCATCCCTTTTGGAACTACGATGCCACAGACTGATACACACATATACAGATCCAAAGATACACACTACAAACTCATAACACCCCTGTTTTTTGTCGGTGGTTAAAAATAAACAAAACATACAAAACGCTGCCCGCGTTTCCTCTTAAGCAACGCCTTTAGGGATCTTTTTAAGAAGTCAAAAACTGTATACAGTTTGGATTCATGTTATTCGCCTCAGGAGATATTGATACTTGACATCTTGTTTAGCAAAGTGAAATGTAACTGATGAATTATTTATTTTTTACTGGTATGTTGTGCACAATTTCGTTTCTGCTTTCACGTGTGTAGGTAATAGGTAGATTTTTTTTTATTTCCCAGATGGTACAATTTGGTTGCTTTCACGTCAAAAGCTTTGTGAATTAGAACCAAATCTTTTTGGTATCTTCAAAGGGTACAAGTAATTTTTAAAGCTAATTATTTCCGAGAATAAGTTGCCATGTCATTTCCTCATTCATGTTCTAGAAACATAATTATTTAACTCTTACTTATTATTAACCAGAATATAGGTAAATATGATACAGGTCAGTGTTAAGTTTGTACCTACTTGTTCTGTTTAAATTATAGTGGTACTTATTATCATCTTTGTTGTTCTTTTTTTTTATAATATTGTGTAAATTCAGGTCGAATTTTGGCCAAGGCTGCTCCTGCGGCCCTAGATATTATTGTAAATTTGTTTTATGAAAAGAGTATCCATGGAGTTTCTTGTCGGTATCTTCTCCAGGACCAACCCACTTGGAACCGTGCATCTAGAATCACGACGTTTTGAAAGTGCCTGCAAAGGCCCAGTTGAAATAAAAATCTTTGACTTTGAGTTTGGTCGACTCTTAAATTTTGGCTTGTAATGTGTTTCGTAAGAGGAAACATAGCCCGTGCTTTAATAAGAAAATACAAAAGTTACCAAAATATAACAACCTACAAGATATTCGATAGTAGGTAAACCATACGAAAATTGATTTTTCTGTTACATTTTAATGAGACTCTCAGACCTCATGCTGGGCACAGTGGGCAGTCCTGCTTGCGATCCTAGAAAAATTAAGGACGACTTGTGAAGGTATACGCAAGATATTATATCTATTAAATATCAAAAAAGGATTGTTTCAAAGCTACCATAAGCCTTACGTAATAGGGAAGTTGCATGTATTTTTAGTTTATCGTAAAGATGAAAGATTTGTTTTTTTTTTGTAAAAAAATAATAATATATGCATGAATAATTAAAATGTATCTTTCAAATATTCGCGCTATAACACAGAGTCACGTGAAATGACGTCATTGCATCGCTTGTGCAGAGCGTGTGAATATGGGTAAGGAAACACGAAGAATTGACGTCATAAACTCGATGATGATGTTTGAAATATCGTTCCTCATTAAGTAATTTATAGTAAATATAATTTGTAAAAAAATGTATAAATTTTCAATATTTTTTTCTTAAAAGATCATTCAGAAATTTTTATTAAAAAAAAATTAACATCATTTCTCATTTTAATAAAGTTCCCTATTAAAGAAATATAATAACTTTAATTTCAGGTTTACATTCATAGTTTGTTAGTATTTACTTAAAAACATCCCGGCACGAATTGCACGTTTGTGTGTTTTTGAAAATAAAAGTAAAACCAAATAAATGTTGTAGGTTTCCTTTTTCAATTTATTTCAGCAATGCAAATACAATTTTAATTTCCGTTGCACATATAAAGCCTGCTACGACAGATATTAACACGGTCGAAACAAATATATTGAAAATAGTATACCTCCATAAAAATATCAATTGTATTTTATGTTGATTGAAGTTTTTAAATAATATATTCAAAATAGAATACATAAGAACATCAATTCAATATTTATCATTGAAATTTTTAAGTAGGTAGCTTGTATTGTTTAGCAATTTTCAATCCTCTCTGATATTGGCCTGGTTTTCCTTTAATTACTAACATAAAGAGATACATAGGTATTCTAAGTAAAATAGCAAAATAAATTCCTAAGCTTGAATTTAAAAAAATATTTATGTAAGATCCAACCAGAACCCAAATTAACCTGAATTTATTCGACACATTCCGCTAAAGAGTAAAATCAAGTCGATTTAAAATACGAATATAATTTATTCATTGTAAATCCGAACGCAACGTTAAAAATGAACAATTCTTTTTTCAAATCGTAAATTAAAAAAGCGAAGCTCATTCTCCCGCCTAGCACACTCTTTTCACGTGAAAAACTGATGAAAAATAATGCGAAGCGAACACAATAAAGTAGTGGAAAAATTCAGGTGTAGATGTCAATCACCATGAAAATATGCTGGTAAAAATGCTTTGTGTTAAACAAAAAAGAGGCTTTTTTTTAAATGCGTAAAGCCAATTCGTCAAAGGTGAAAGCTTCAAAGGTTTCAATGGAACCGACACGTATGTTGCGGTCGAAATAACGCGGCGAACGGCCAAATATTTTTAATATTATCGACGGCGTTTATTTATTATCGGCCAGCCAGATTTTTTATCATTAAAGTAAAAAAAAAAATCCTTTAAGTATGGAACAAGTTAATATTTCAAACGTTTCCATTGTTTTTAGACTATAATAATGTATTGCAATGATTTTATAATTAGCTAATCACCCAAATCCGTGCGATAATAGGTTATTGCTAGTTAGTAAATTAATTAAGGCAATACGCCACAACGTAAATGTAAAGGTCTATTCAAACCTGAGCGATATTCGCTGCCGATGTGGGTAGAGGTACATACCGCGCGGGTTTCGCTCAGGTATTTAGTATCAAGTACCGCGGCTAGGGCGACCTGAGCGATATTCGCTGCCGCTGTGGGTAGAGGTACATACCGCGCGGGTTTCGCTCAGGTATTTAGTATGTACATATATTCTTTGGCGACTCAGAAATGACTAACTGGCGAAAATTTCTTACTTCTCTGAGTGAAACTCGACTACCGCGCGTTATTCTACCCACAAGGATAGCGAAATCCGTTTTGGTGTGAACAGTAATATTACCGCATAGGTACCCACTGGGTTTTCTCTGCCGCAGACGGTAGCGAATACCGCTTAGGTCTGAACAGTAATATTACCGCATACCCACTGGATTTTCTCTGCCGCAGACGGTAGCGAATACCGCTTAGGTCTGAATAGGCCTTTAATTGATGTGTTGTCATTGCGTATTTTCATATAACTTAATAAAGGCACATCCTGAAAGTGGTTTGTTAAGAACTTTATTCATTGAATCGATTTTTAAAGTAGGTATTATTTTCAGAAATGATGAATTTCGCGACACTGACAATCGATTGAGCCAAAGATAATTAAATCTTATATCAAAGTGATAAGGCTCAGTTTTAAATGCAGTAAATAGAATAGAATAGAATAGATCTTTATTTCATGTAAACCAGATACAGGCACTTATGAAATGTCGAGACTCTAGGTGCACGGTTCCAAATAGTAGACCCTATGGAGAAGAACCGGCAAGAAACTCCATGGTAACTCTTTTCAAAAAAATAGATTATAATCTTTATCAGTACAATGTTGCGGTAAGAATGTAAAATAATGCTAAACTCAACACTATTTTCTTAAAAATAATAGTTAGGTTTAAAAATCAAGTTTTGTTGACTTTATTATGCTTTCAACTCAATATTCTAATTGGGTTGTTACAGCAATGACGCACAAAGATAAAAAGATAAAAAATAATTTGAATGTCTTATCTAATTCTTTTTTCAGTCTTTTGACTGAAAAAAGAATTGGATAAGACATTCAAATTATTTTAGCTCAATCTTTCAAAATTCAAACAGTAAAGCCATTCCGACCATACATTACCAACTTTGCATACACATTACAGTAAAAACAGATGATCAATAAGCTGCCGAAGTCCAGTCCACTTCATCTTAAAGCACCGTATAATCCACATATAGCCAGCTTATTACCAAGCCACGGCCATATATTTTCATCTGTTGTAATAAAATTTACATACTGAATGCAACTCACGCAGTCAACGGATTTCCCCGTCACGTCGCCTATATTTTGTTAGGTTTGTAGGAACATTGCAAATTCGCTTGATTTATATCAGCAAAAACAAGTTTGGTTACATTTGCGGGAATTATTGTTAGTGTGACTGTTTTTAACCCCTGTCAAAAAAGAGGGGTGTTATAAGTTTGTGGTGTGTATCTGTGTATTTGTGTATCTGTCTGTGGCATCGTAGCTTCAAAACGGATAGACCGATTTCAGTGCAGTTTTTTTAATCGAAAGCTAGTTTAACCGGGTATCATCTTAGCTATGTTTCATAAAAATCTATTTAGCCGTTCAATAGTTACAGCTCGTTTTCTCTCGCTCGGGATTTTTGATGGTTAGGTTATTATGTAACATATCCGTGGAAGTTCATGGCGCTTATTTATATAATCTAAACATAGAACAAACATCAATTTTTATTCAATTTATATTTATTTGCGTTAAATGTGGTACAAATATGGTACATACATACCTATAAGGTCATTACTGGAGACATTTTCCTTCATAATAAAAAATGACGCCATGATATGATAACTATCACGTTAACTAATAAGGTTATAAAAATCAAAGATAATAACATTAGAATTTAATAATATTTAAATGAACTATTTAATTAATATAAATATTATGGATTATTATTTCAATATCATGATTTAATAATAATAAAATGGTGTGCAAGGAATATCTACTCGAAAAGAAATGCGACATGAATAATGGTATCCAAGCTGATATCAAGTAATGGTATCATCGATGGGTCACAATAATGATCTATCGGATCACTGGACAACTAGTCAGTGATTTATCATCCTGAAACTCTTTAACAAAAGTTGACTACTTCATCAAAAAGTCCAAATAACTCATATACTTCAGCCTAATAGTCAAATGGCCTAGTCGAACACCCTTTAGATTGATGCCACAAAATCTGAACATACATCACTAAGTATAAGCAATTTATTATAACACAACCCTACAGGGTGCTGATTTTTAGAGAGAGTATTAAAAATATATTAGGTAGTGATTGATTGCTGTAGATTAATAGCTGACAAGATAACACTGATCTTTCAAAAGATAGAACTGTCTTTAGAATAAAATTGAAGAGCGTACTTTTAGTAAGTCCTTTTATCTCCAATCTCGCTTCGTAATGAGGAAAGAAGTGCGGTTTTTTTTACCACCGACAAAAATAGGGGTTTTATAAGTTTGTAGTATGTATCTGTGTATCTTTGTATATGTGTATCTGTAGATCTGTGTATATGTGTATCTGTGTATCTGTCTGTGGCTTCGTAGCTCCAAAACTGATAGACCGATTTCAATGCAGTTTTTTTTTTAATTGTATTTTGGTTTAATCGAGTATCATCTTAGCTATGTTTCATGAAAATCAGTTCAGCCGTTAAAATGATACAGGTCAATTTCTAGTTGGAGTTGAGGGTTTTTGATGGTTAGGTGATTCAGCATCCGTTCCCAAATGCAACCGCAGTACTGAAATTGACTCCAAAACAAAATAAAAATTTGATTTTGTATGGCTTGCGCTAATAAATTATGCGTGCATACTAAGTCAAATTTTCATTTTATTTTAAAGTGTATCCCAATACTGCGGTTGCATTTAGTTACAGAGACTGAATCACCCTACAAATTAAGCGCACTAGGTACATAAAAAATATCCTACACAAACCAATTATTTAGTTAGCTCATTAATTTGCTTGTTTTACTTTTTATTTTATTTTACCATTGTACTTGTATATTATGTATGTAACCAGAGGGAAGGTACTGCCTCTTGACATACAGGTGTTAACCTAGTTTAAGAGGCAGGACTCCATAAGATGTACAAATGTTTTTGTAATAAAAAAATAAATTATATTATTATTATTATCCTGTATATAGACTTTAGACAATAGACGTGATATAGACAAGAACTACACAAGACCAAAAGGTATTGATAATCTGAAACATGTATAATACACAATAGTTTTCCGCTTAGCATAGCAATTCAATCTACGGGTATTTACGATTTTGTTTACTTCACAAAGAATACTCGAAGAAGTGTCAATAACCTGTAAAATATTCTATTCTATTCCAGAACTCCTGGATAGAGGTAAAATGCGCTTTCACACTTAACTATCACGAAGTATTTGTTGTTTATATTCTTACCAACTAAGGTTCTTTTTAACCCCCGACAAAAAAGAGGGGTATTTTATTTAAGTTTGTAGTGTGTATCTGTGGATATGTGTATCTGTCTGTGGCATCGTAGCCCCAAAACGGATACACCGATTTCAATGCAGTTTTTTTTATTTTAAGCTAGTTTAAAGTCAAAGTCAAATGTTTTAATTTCAACTGGGCCTTTGCAGGCACTTTGAAAATGTCGTGATTCTAGATGCACGGTTCCAAGTGGGTTGTTGGTGGTTTAATCGGGTATCATTTTAGCTAGGTTTCATGAGAATCTGTTCAGCCGTTCAAAAGATACAGCTCTTTTTCTAGTTGAAGTCGGGGGTTTTTGACGTTAGGTTATTATACCATTTTCCCGCTTTATAATTTCTCCTATAGTATCGTGGGTACAGTTTATAAACATTTTACATACATACACTCAGTTCCAGAACAATTATCTCCAGGTCATACTAATATTTTGTTCTGGGAATCGAATCCGCGACTCTTAGCGCAGAAGCCCCCCAATCGTCTGACTACTGCGCCAACTATAGCTATCAAACTACAATTATTATTATTAATATTCTGCTATTATACGAATTATCCCGATAAGAAAAACTGTCGAATGTTTCGTATAATTATTCGAAATATTTTTATTCGATCATCCTGTATCCGCGCCTATAGCTAATACTGTATAGTGCCCGACATGGTAGCGTCAGCAATAATGCAATACATAAGTCTTCTACGTAAACAAGCGGCCCATCAATAATACTGTAAATACTTACTGCTATTACCGGATAATATCGATCGGTTAATGTTTAGAATGGTTGGGTAATGTGTGTGGAATATTTCGATTTTAAATTAAGCTTAAAGGCTAGTGTTTCAAGTAAAAGGTCAAAACTTTCGGGAACTTTGTGGTAAAAAAAAAAGAGTAGTAACTAAGTAAAGTTTTTTTTTTTAAATAGGCATTCCCTGCAATTAATTAATTGCATTTTATCAGTATTAGCTTTTTCAGGAATGGACTTTTAAAATACCTATTCTTAAAATATCAAAAAAATCTTGGGTATTTATAAATGGCTTCGTACGGGTGCAATTTCTCTACTATCCTTATATTAAATATGTTCAAAATGTCGATGAAAATCGCATCAAAATCCGTTTTATAGTTAAGAAATAGTTAGTGAAGAAACAGACAGACGCGGCGGGCGACTTTATTTTAAATTATGTAGTGATTTCATGCAGATTCGTAACTAAGAAAATAATTAAATTTTTAGTCCACAAGGAATATGGAGGTAAATTCTTCCAAGTTCACATCAAACCTTACGTTCCCAAATAATGGATTCCGAACAGACAGAAATTACTCTCCATATTCAGTAGAACAGACATTTAACACTTAGAACCAGACTCGTACAATTTCAATATAAGTCTACTCACGAACAATGACTGACAAGCGCCGTACAATTGCGCGCAAAAGTGACAAGCCACGGCCGGTACAGTCGAGCACAAAATCGCTTTTGTAACCGACGCGTAAACACGCCACTGACATATTGGAACTATCGACGTTTCCGTCAAAAGGTTTTCAACGATAAAAAACGTTTTCCGGTACATTTTAGACGAGTATTTATTTCAACGTCTTTGTGTACCTATGCGTTTTGTTGGCGCCAGATTGTGTACAACTAGACACACACAAGTCATATATTTCTGTACTACTAATATTAAGGCAGTACCGTTTGTCAAATGCTTATTACAAGCTCGTTAATTAATTTAAATTTAATTTAAATTTCCGATTTCAATGCAGTTTTTTAAATTGAAAGCTAATTTAATCGGGTATCATCTTAGCTATGTTTCATGAAAATCTGTTCAGCCGTTCAAAAGTTACAGCTCTTTTTATTAAAACGCTTTTATTAGGTTCACCTGTAACTAACTATGTAAAAAAATCTTGGAAGTTAAATTTGACCCACTTCCCGGTTTCCGATTGAGCTGAAATTTTGCATACACGTTTAGTTTGGATGACAAAAGCGTTTTCTTTAGTTTTTTTTTTTAAACTATAATATTTATTCATTATTCTAGTTGGAGTCGGGGGTTTTTGACGGTTAAGTTATACTTGTTTGTGTTGCCTCATAAAAATGTATTTTCTTTCTCTTATTTCGTGTATTTCGTTCTTTATCAAAGCAAAACAGTAACACGATTAATTAACTCCAATGACCAAACATCGCTGCTCTAAAATTGAGCACGGAACCAACAAAAACCGGTTTGTCTATTAGACCAGCGTTTACAGGAACCGGATTGAACTGGTTTCATCCGGTGTTTGCGAAACTAGTAATTACCAGTTCAATTTACGTGAATGCTTTACATCGTGCGGTCGGTTCGTGGGTGGACAAGTATGTTGTACTTCAAAGGTAATTAGGAATTGATTAGTTTGGAAGTGAAATTTGGAGAGGTGGTGTAGCTATTCTTCGGTAAAGTACTATAAGTAATAAAATATGACTAAAACAGTGCTTCTAAGATAATGTTTGGTTGGTTAATAACCTAACCGTCAAAAACCCCCGACTACAGGAAAAAGAGCTGTTACTTTTGAATGGTTGAACAGATTTTCATAAAACATAACCAAGATGATCCGATTTGGAGCTACGATGCCACAGACAGATACAAAGATACACACAACAAACTTGAAACACCCTCTTTTTTGTCGAGAGTTAAAAAGTGCTTCTAAGAAAATGTTTGGTTTAGGAAATATACAAGATTATGAAAGGCGGTTATTGTAAAAGTGGTTCATAATAATGAGTCAATATGAAAGACTTCTAGTATGGGACCAACACTGAAATAGCGAAAAAAAGGCGTTCCATACGAATTACTCGACTAAATGTATGGACGAACCGTATTTAAAACAACACAAGCGCACAAACTTTAACTATAACTCCGTCACGCGTCGTATCGGAGGGTTCGTCCATTTTTGTGCTGTTCAATTTCCTATGAAACCCGTCACACAAATTTCTATGTAATCTATAAACCCACTCCTAAACTTAGCCCGACCGGTCGCTACACTATTCTATGTATCTGGCTTGTTTTGTACGCATATCGATAATATAAGCAACATAGGTGTATTTTTCATTTCTTTTTTTTTCTTTTTTTTTTTGTATTTATGCCGACCCCAAATAAAATGGGATAAGGGCAGGAGAATGATGATGACGATAGGTATATATTTTTTTTTTCTTCATAACTTTGTGTAAATTCAGATCAATCCAAATATTATTAATAATTCCTCTAATCAACATTTAAAAGTTTAAAAGATCAGCCCACAGGCATCGGGAACAGGGTCCAAATTACCGGTGGTCAGGGCTCTAGAGAGAGGAACTTACTAACAAGGCGTGCCGTGCCTTCTGTATCAAGCCCTTGATCCAGCCCCCCAGCGAGAGATTCAAAAGATGTTGGTCGAGGCTCTTCGAGGTCGCTACGAGTCTCTCTCTTTGTTGTTGTTGATGTGTTAGTAAATTTGTTACTGTTACTGCGTGTGTTTCTCTTGTTACTGTTGTTTTGATTGTGTCTGTTAATAAACCATTTATCTTTCATTCTGTCTTATAAGCCCTTAAACCATTGTTAAACGGCTCGAAGTAAACGGCGTCTAGCTGTGCTAGACTTAAACGAGAAAACCTTGGTACAGTCACCATGTTTAACAAACAGATGGTATTATTAACGCGCAGGAGGTTGGTCCATCATTTTGACGCCACAAGATCCCCAGAGGAAAATGTAAGCATTCCCAAATTTAGCTTATAGCATGTTATAGTTAGGTATTCCGTCGTAAAGTAAAGGCGATTGTGTACGACACGGAATTTTACGGGTTAGCAACGATCCGCTTATTGTCAGTGTCGAGAATTTCACACAGCAGCAATATGCTTGCTACCACATGGGAACAGAACTGACAAACAGTGAATTTACGACAGTTTACCTTTGCCTAATATCGTGTTACCCCGTTCAGAATAAATATCCGGACAATTTGCAGGCAGCAAGCCTACATCCATCAACCGTCAAAAAACATGTCGAACAAACTGTGTGTGTCACTTTATTACACTGTCGAACATTGCCCGACGAAAGTCAACAAATAAACCTTGCCCCGACGCAATGCTGACACATCACCGCAATGACGACAACCGTTCCATGATATATTACAATGAACCAAATATACGACGTCAGAACCAACAATGCTACCAACTGATAAACACCAAGAAGTTTTTATTTTGTTTATATTGCAAAGGTAGGGTACAGCGCAACCATATATAGAGGTCACTTTTGAGTATTAGAAGTTCCTTACAGAAAAACCCCAATCGCACTTTTTGCTAATCTGGGAATCGATACTCTTGCTCAGCAGCAGCGCTTGTGACGACTAACCTAAACAGATAGTCAAGCCTAATCTGCCTACTATTGCATCTGAAGCATCCGCAGCGAAAACAAATAGATACAAAGCGGAAAATAGAGATTTTTTTTAAAATAATTTATTGTTTCTAACATAGAAATCACAAACATGATAGGTAGAAACATACTAGCGTGTCCTGGCATGTTTTGATGCACCATAGTCAATCAGAACTTGTTGTGATATCATACACTCCTGAACAAATTCCTTTGATTAGTCAATCCTGCATCACGACACTGTAATATACTTTAGGTACTATTGGATTATAGCTTCCGCCAGCGCCTTCGCCCGCATGATATCTTTACAAATTATAGCCTATGTTACGTAGTAATAATATAGCATTCTGCTGGTGAAAGAATTTTTAAAGTCGGTCCAGTAGTTTTTGCGTTTATCCATTACAAAGAAACAAACAATGTAGTATAGATATAGATTATTTAAAGGTCAATCAGATCTAGTACCTACATCGTTTGTTGGCGAATTTTCAATAGAACCTCAGACTGTGGTAAACCTGGATAACAACAGTCCCGAATAAATAATACAAGTTCGTGCCCACGTATATCAAAGAAAGCGGGTTAAGCAAAATGCTTGTATTAATTCTACCTGAACTTTTTGCATGAACTTGCTCAGCGCCCTGACTTTCTTCATTAACGAACTTGGTAAAATGTTTGTTTGCACTGTTGAAATATAATTCATT
This sequence comes from Allophyes oxyacanthae, assembly GCA_932294325.1. Classification (NCBI taxonomy): domain Eukaryota; kingdom Metazoa; phylum Arthropoda; class Insecta; order Lepidoptera; family Noctuidae; genus Allophyes; species Allophyes oxyacanthae. Next base: position 5,333,708 of record OW028633.1, on the reverse strand, counting down.
TGGATGATTAACATTTTGTTTCAGTTTATTTATTTTGCGAATGTGATGTTTGGCTCGCCTCTTGTATTAATGAGAGCAAAACAATTTTGTATCACTATTTACTTTTGACTTAACATTGTTATAACTGACAGTAGTTTGTAGGTGTAGCTAGCTTTTACATGGGATCTCCATTTCTTTTGGACACCTATTTATTTTATTTTTTATTTTATTTTACCTAGGTACTATATTCTTGTCACGGGTTAAAAATGGTAGGTAATGATGTAACGCTAGTAGTACGGTCGGCAACGCGCGAGTGATGTTGTCATGAGTCATGTTGCAAGCGTCCATAGGTTACGGTAACCTCTTACCATCAGGCGGGTTAGCAGGACAGAAACGGAAGACAGAAAATTGGGGACAAAACCATCTGTTCACCGTTTTCTTTCTCGATTTTTCTTTTTGTCTTCTGTTATGGAGAGAAAGAGTGAAAAATACAGGTAGGTGGACTGCATGGCAGTTTGCCATCTTAGTTGTATTAAAAAAATTTTTTTCGTAGTGCCGATCGTCATTACGGCCAATGGCTTAATAGCAAAGAGGCTCGTCCAATATCTTATGAGGCTCTCGTTGGGGGGTTGGATCAAGGGCTTGATACAGAAGGTGGTACTCCTCGACACGGCATGCATTGTGAGGAGGTTCCTCTCTCTGGAGCTATAGCCACCGCTAACTTGGACCCTGTTCCCGATGCCGGTTGGTTCCTATTTTTTATGTTTCTAAATGTGTATTTTATTAAATTTTAAAAATGTAAATAAAATGAATAAACATTGAGTATATATTAGGAACAGGTACAATGTTCTGTGTTAAACAAGATATTTGTTTAAGAGAACGTAAACACTGTCAAGTATTTACAAGGGCTTTTGGCCTAGATCCATACAGCTCAAGAATATAACATGGCCCTTACGCTCTCGGTAAACGTCAAAGTTTGTCAATTGTCAAACAGAAGTCATTGTTTCAAAATTGTGTTGGAACAAGTCCTTAATTGTGAGACTCGAATTCACTTCGTCTTTTCACGGCAAAATTGTTTGAGCCACGACCATTTTGTTAATGAAAAATGTTTTCAGAACTTCTAAAAGTGAGATAAGGTCTGCGTTAGCTTCTAGTTTACATATTCAAGAGATGAAGCCATTAATTAGGCGTTTTAATTATTGCAGTTCGTCCGGGCGAAACTTTACTTGGACTGTTAAGTAAAAGTCTTCTTCTAGTGGTGAATTTTCTTAAAGAATACACAACAAATTTTAGTTTATTTTAAGTAGATTTTAAATTTAATATTTCGAGAAAAATATAATTAAGTCATTTATATTGACCTCGAGTAAGATTTATTCTGAGTAGGTATATTGATTCAGTCTATTCCAAGACACTGCTGTACAAAGAATCGTCAAAAGTCATTTCTTGTATTCACGTTTCGTTTTAATTCAATTTTTCTTTATTGTATTCCTGGTCTTCATTTCTGATAATTTAGAAATGTAGATCTATTTCATCTTCCATTTACAAAACGTTGACATTAACTGCAATTTTCCCCTTCCCCAACCAATTGTTACCAGCTCCGTCATAATAAACTCCAATCATTTGGATTGCAGAAGGAAAGGCGACATTGTTACTTAACGATCTACATTTAGAGGCTCAAGAACGTTATGAACAAGATTTGAATATTTTAATGGCATCAGATTTATCTGGCTTAAAATTTAATTTAAGAGGATTTAGCGCGGCTTTAAGCTTACAATAACATACAGGACTTACTGTCGTCGTGTTTATCCGCTGGGATACTATGTTGATAATGTACTTTTGGGATTCTTACGTTATCATTATTTTAAGGTTGCTCTGAACCCTGGTTCAATTTGTTTTTGTAAGCTCGGTTCTTTTTCTTTGAAAGTATTTTATTTTGCTACTGGTAAATTTCACTACTTTCAGGTTTTATTTAGGATTAACCTTATAAATTATTTTACTTATACTAGATGTTTTACTGCAGCTTAGGATAGACCTATTTCTAGGAGTTTACTGACTAATTAGTTTAGATCTTTTATATTTTATTTATCTTTAGTTCTTTGCTTCATACGTATCAAATAAAATCAACTATTGTTGTTCAACTTTGTTATTGTCTTCATTACTGTCTTTTCTCTTATGTGTGACAAGCTTGATAATTGTTTAATTCATTTGTAATCTTCTATCGACATTATTTATTAATCTTAAGAATATTATTTTTATCAATGTCAGCGTTTTTATATAAAACTTTTCTATTTCCCAGCATGTAGTATGCACAATTAATTTCAGTTATAGTATAACTTTGTAGAAGTAAATTATGTACCAAAAAAATATTTTATTTATAGAAATACCAATAATTACATTCCCAGCACAGTCTCTTCATAAGCAAGTGACAGAAATTGAATAAAAATAGATATTTTTTATTTGGTATATAAATTTATCTATCTACTTTCCCGCTCACATTCCCAAATCATCGCATTTATCATTGAAAAATAAACCAAAATTATTATTTATTATTATTGAAACCATTATTTACACTGTAGGTACTTTCAAACTTTGTAATAAAATAATCCTGCATCCGCAAAATGATTTCTTAAATTTCATATATTAAAATTAATTAAATTACCTTGCGTTGATATCGAACAAGTAAATATCTTAAAAATCTCTATCTTATTTTTGATAATGATGATACTATGTATAAACAGTACAAATAAAAAATATAACAGAAATCATAACCACTAAAGCTACGTAAGTATATGAACATGAAACCTTTACAAAAGATCTCACATAAATTGCAGTGTCCGAGATGAGGAACTCTGCACTCTTGTTAATGTCAGTTATTTTAATGCTATAGAAATACATATTTTTGGAATTCTCAATAAGGATAAAATTAACACTCAACAATGTCAGCTTTGTTTTCTTTTTTTTGCAAAAGATATTGAAGCCTTTAGAAACATTTTTGGTAAACCCTGGTAAACCAATAAAAAATAATTTTATAATTATTTAACCACTACTAAAAAATAAGATAAAACCTAGCTGTGTTATACCTATTAAAAAAATGTATTCAATCAGTGGAAAATTAATATACTAGTAAACTAACCTAATATAGATCAATTCAATAGAGCCGAGAAATTCCATCAAAGTGAAAGAATTATTTTTTTGCTTCTGAAATTAAAATTAGCTTCAAAAGCATACACCTGACCGTAAGTGCGTCACTACGTATAGTAGCGGACTCACAATTTGTCTTGCAATACAGCCTTTACTGCACCCAACTGGAATGCACAAGTTGGCCACAAAAGAAATCGTTCAGTTACTCTTACCGACAACTTTTTGTACAATACTGAATGGAAAATTCTATTTAGAAAATTTGGCTAGTCTACTTGCATGTAGAAACAATTGAGTTATTCTTCAGTTAAATTAAGTTTGGGAAGATGAAATAAAATGGCTTTTAAAAAATCCTATCTACAATATTTGAAAGTACTTTCCCTCCGTAACCCATAGCCGTGAGACGCCCTATATAATTATTATCTATGGGCCATGAAAGTTTGAAATAAATGATTATATTATTATGATCACCTTTATTATGTACCTGCTTCAATTGTAGTCTTTGTGAATTCACACAGGCCGCATTTTTTAAAATTACCCTTATTATCTAATATTAGTAACCTCAAAACTATAACTATTGTATTAGGGAAACTTGTAATGATAGTTGTATGTGTTTTAAATAAATAAATAAATTATTTCACAAATAATTTTTGGAAGAGGTATGTTACTAAGCCCCTATATCTCTGCGACCTGGGAAGATCTATATATTTTTTTCCATATACATATTTTTTATATTTTAAATACATAATTATTATAAACTAATTAATAAAATTCACATTTGAAAACATACAAAATAGGGACCAACGCTTCGGGAACAGTGTCCCGGGCTTATTATTATTAGATATCTGAAACTAAATTAAAGATCCCAAAAATATACAACAAGTCAAACTAACGACAAACAATAGATTTCAAAAACTAAAATTCATCTGGAAAATACACAAGAATTCCAAAAGCTAACTAAATCACTGGTTCAAAACTAGACACAAATACTTTATTCTACTTCCAAATGTATTGACCTGCATCCAATACACTCAACTAAAAGTTCGGGAATAAATTTATCGTAAGTCTCTACCAAGAACTAGTCTGAGACTTAGACTGCACAATGCACAGTTTGACTTGAATTGTTCCTAAAAGTTTCCGCCAAAAATATTTGATTACTGACTTCTGTAAACGTTTCTGTAAAATTAAATCGATTTCGACGAAATTCTGTGATGTTGGGAATGCTGAGTTGTTTGTTCGAGCAAATTGTACCTACGTAAGTGTTCATTTTGCAAAACGAGCTAGGTTACATTAAGACGATTGGACTGTTATGTTGGACCGATTATCAACCCATTAATTTTTTGGGGCTGTGTGCGGGCCTCGTCTCAAAATAAGAAAGGTTATGACCTTAGTCCACCACGCTGGCCTGGAAGGGTTGGCGGACTTCTCATACCATCGAAGACTTTATGATGCCCTCTCAGTTTTCCTTCCCCTTTAACACAAGTGATAATCAAATTGCGATCCGAACATGAATTCGAAAAGTCAAAGGTACGAGCCGATTTCGAACTCAGACCCTCTTGCATGGATGGCAATGATAAAATTAAATTAAATCGGCATTTTTCCCTGTAATATTATGAAATACCACTGATAGAAAAAACCCCCGACTCCAACTAGAAAAAGAGCTGTAACTTTTGAACAGCTGAACAGATTTTCATGAAACATAGCTAAGATGATACCCAATTAAAATAACTTCCAATTTAAAAAACTGCATTGAAATTGGACCATCCGTTTTGGAGCTACAATGCCATTGACAGATACACACATCCACAGATACACGGATACATAGATGCACACTGCATACTTATACACCCCTCTTTTTTGTCGGGGGTTAAAAAAAGGTAGCTACACATTTAATTCATACCCCATATAAAATCACCGTAGGCCACGATTTCAAAAAAAGTTTTATGGCCTATAAAATGGGGCCACTTAATATCATAAAATGAAATCAAAGGTCCGGGTCCATCCTCGATAATACATTTTATGTGAATACCCCGTTGGATGAATTTCTATTTCAATTTTTACGATACTGAACCAAGTCAAGACTTTGCATTTACAGTGTATTGTATGACTCAATTTAGTTTAAGAACCCAAAATGTTACTATCTATAATATATTAATACGTGAAGAGAAAGTTTGTACCCCTTTTAGCATATTGCGCGCACGGAGGAGTGTGAGATTTGGCATAATTAAAGTTTGTATGGAGAAGGAGTGCAGAAAGCTAAAATGACGGTCGAATTTCGACCATTAGTTATAATAAAAGCTTCCCAAACATCCGTTTCTAAATAATAAAATGTAAGTACAAGCTATACAAGTAACTCAGTAATTGTTGAATAGGTGAAGGGAAGCATTCTTCAGCCATTCCACCTTAATTAGAAAATAAACAAAATTATATTTCGCGAATTGAGATGCTAACCGGAATAACTGTTCTCAGGACATTGCGTTAATTTCAGGCCTTCAGGAAATTTCTCTTGGAACATTTGCGCGAAGTATGGCCGAAATTACTCGGATGAATTGTAACACTTCTGTTTATTTGGATATTTTGGGTGCAATATTGTAAGGAAACGAAAATAGCGTACAACAGGCAAAGGTAAAATGTAACGAAATATTAACTGCATTCCACGTTCATACCAACCCTTGATGAATGTACTGAGCTATTCAGAGGTAGGGGTTGCAGAACCGGTCCATATCTCAGTACCGGTTCTGTCTCAGTACTGGAACCGGGATTTCCTAGAATTTTCGGTACTTACAGGACTGACATAGAAATACAGTATGGATGATATTTTATAAAATTATGTGCAGAATTTATAAATTAAATAGTCACATCTCTATAATAAAATATGTAGTATTACTGTACTCGTACAATAATTAAACAATAATAACAATTTTTTTTACACGCCCTATTTCTAAATTTCTAAATAGATATACCTAGTACAAAACAATTATTGCGTAAATATCAAAAGTCTTACAAATGAATCGAAAATCTAAAACAAACAACAGATAATAACATGATACTACTTTGGCCCTTATTTTAATGTAATAGAAAAAAACCTTTAATACAAAGTTAATTTGGTATTTGGCATTACCTTGTCGACCTTCGTTAAAAATTTTAATCAAATACGCAACAATAGGCGCTCATAAATATCTTTAAGAAATCTAATTCGGTACATGGCGCTACTTTTTTTCCCTAGTTTTAAGTCAAGTTTGTGTTCGTTCTGTCAAATGAAGTTCAGAGAGGAGTTATAGGAGGAATCGTACGTAGTATAATAGTATTCAACATTATACCAAATCCCGAAAGTATCGGGAATAGCTAGCGCCAGTACCGGTGCAGCGGTGTGCGGATGCGCTTCGGTATCGGGATTTCCCGGGAATATTTACACAGTGATTTCTTTTAACCCTATTTTATTCTTTTTTTTTTGTGCGTTTTCATCATTTATTCTTTCGTAGTGATTTTTTAGTTTTGGGCACGTCTTCATCATGCAATTTTTTTTTAAAATATATATTTCTTTTTTTCTTTGATATCCTAGTGGATGTGCGCCTGCCTTCCATACAGAACGGTCTGAGTTCAAACCCAACCCGCACTTCAGACTTTTTTATTAGTTTGCGGATCAGAATTTGATTACCTGTCACTTGCCCAGGGCCCTTGCCTAGTGACAGTAATGGGCTGAGTTATTACAATTTCTTCACCTTTCTTCTATATAAGCAAGAAGTTCGTCATCATCATCATTTTCTGTCTTTTGTTCTCTTTCTGTGTATTGGACCAATCTTGTCCAGGTCATTCCGACAAGCTTCACGCAAAGAAGGTAGCATAAATACCTACCTAGCATCATGCCTGTATTTCCCGAAATACACCCTGCTAATGCGTATTAAGTCCTGGGAATCTGGGGGAACCTGGGAATGGAGCAATTTCATTAGAAGAAGGTATTCTTAAATTCATATCTATTTTTGGCATACGTGTAAAACAGACCCACAATCAGTTCACAAATAAAACCGTACGCCATCCGTATCGGTTCTATAAATAAGGCACTCCCACAAAGTTTACTGTCCGTGCCAGGACAATAACACGAGATGCATATAGCCAGTGACATAAATACACCAGATACCTACACAGTTTCCTACAAAACAAATAATGTTACATCTATTCTAATATACGTTGTTATAAGTAAAGATCGATGATGACACTATTTTTTTTTAAAGTAACTGTATACAAATCAATCTGAAAATTATAACATCAAGAACGTTAGCTCAAAACAAGAAAAGGCAGATTTTTCAATAGTTGAATAAACCTAGGAAAAGTTACTTCAGGATATATCCTGTAAAAACCTGTTCCCATGGAAAATTACCAGGAAGATAATATTATCTAGTAATAAAAAAATCTATCAATCAAATTTAGATTTGTGCGCGTTTTGCATTTGGAAGTTAATTTTTCAGTCACAAAAAGTTCATCTTTTATGTTTATATCAATATATTGTGGTAGGTATACACAATTATTTATACCATTATGGGCTGTGACGTCATAACATTTGCATCTCGACGTTACTTTTGTTAGGTTCGAAGTGCCAAGTGGTTTTGGCGCGGCCAACTTAATTGTCAAGTAATTTTCTTATGAGTAATGGCTGGATGTTGCGGCTTCTGAATGGGTAGCGGTGGGAATGTTTGGTTTTGTTATGTTTTGTTTGAATTTATTCTTGATTTAGAGTCACTTTCTTAAACTGTGGTGTCAATTATGGTGGCGTTGCATGTCGGTTGGCGTTGTATTGTATTGAAGAAATGTTATTGTATTATTTTTCTTTCTCCTTTCTCCTTTCTTTCTATATTGTTCAGTTCCCTACATAAGGCCTGACGTGCACTGATTACTCTACACTTCTCTTACTGATTGATTTATCTATATACATACTTCATATATCTATGTGATTATTTTAATTCATTGGTTTTTAATTTTATTTTTCTCGCGAGTTTTTTTTATTATTTCATGTGGTGCATTTATTATTCAACTTTGTTTATTTTTCTTTCTCTCTTGATTTGGCCACGGACACGACCAATGTGCGTTTCTATACAAAATGCAAGTTTTTATTTCCAGCCAGGTTGAAGCCGTGACCGTAGCCGCATCAGTGTATATTGGTGGTGTTTTCCTTTGGCGAACTCAAAACATTTTATTCTGTGGTAACATTGTAGATCATGGCTTACTGGATTCCCAGTCTTTTGTTTCGGCACAAGCTATTACGTGGTGATGCTAGTAAGAAGATTAGCCAATCAGGAGTGGTGGTATCGAAGTTGACTGCCCAGGGTGCGCCAGCAGTCGATCTCATATGTTTTGTCACTCGTGAGGCTCTTTGCTTGCACCCCTTTCGATTCCAAAGATGAGATTCCCAATAATAATTTAGTATGTAGGTCATCGACATTTGCCAACATTTCAGCTGATATAAATATAACTATCGGAAAAAACCCAAAAACTATCAGTCAGGGGAATTCCCTGAAGCCATTGAACCCTCACAGAGCTAATACTACGATATCTCAAAAGATGCAATTTATACGCACGTAGTATCCCCCAAATAAAGTAAGTAAAATGTCTGTGACGTCACAAATCCTCTCTTCTGCCACAACATAGGAATTACAGAATACTCACTTCCAATAACGCGTGATTGGCAAGTCATACGTAAAATTCTTTGACTCGACTGGCGCATTGAAGAGAAGATTAACCTTAGTACGCTAGTTAATATAATATATATTATGTGTATCAGTGGCGAAGGGTGACAGTTTTAAAAGGGGAAGTCGTCCCAAAAATGCTCTCTAAAAATTGCTGCAATTAATTCTGCAAGATAAACATCCATACCGTCTCTTATAATATATAATAGTCATGTCTGAAAGAGCTCGACGATGAACAACAAGCCTTTTTTTTTGTTAGTTGGATGAGTAAACAATATAATATTACGTTGGTCTATGCATTAACCAATTCCGAAAGGGAAGCCGATGGGAATCAGGTTGTATGGACTCTTCGCCACTGATGTGTATTCGCGCATAGAATCTTGTACGTACTTTTCACTTGCACTACGTATTAAAAGCATTTGCGCATGCGCTTTTCAAAGATGAAAACTGCAAAATGCATACACTGAATTTACCGAAGAATTGGAGTGCAAGGAAAGAGCCTCCACGGGTGACGAAGCCTAAGATCGTCTGGCGCACCCTGGGTAGTCAGCCTCGATACCACAATTGCTGACTAGCTAATATTTCCACTACGGCATGAGCGATTCTCATATGATCGATGATGGATCGACAGAAGACCGAAGAATTTAATTACAGGAAAATCTCAATACCTATTATCATCCTAGAGACGAGCATACTGGCGACCACTGGACCACAATAGACCGCCATCAATTGTCGCTCAGTGAAATTGATAGTGCGCGCCCACACTCTGCGGAATCGGCGTGCGGGACGATTCTGTCAATCAATTTATCTCGCTCTAGTGAACAATTTGTTTGAGTGACAGAAAGGGATGGAGATAGACGAATATTCGTTGCTAAGCGGTCAGATGTGGTCTGTTTCAATAATTTTTATTTTTCAAACTTGTGTGTTCGTAGGTTTCACTCATTAGAAGTACTGGTTCTTCTATTATTTTATTTTTTGTGGCTCTTCACCAAGTAGGGCTACCGTACAACTGACAAATGAGGGATTTGACGGTATTAAGGTTTTGTCGGCTGTTCCTACCAGTATTTATTGTGTGCGTTGTTCTTTAGTTATTTGTATTGCTGTGCTCGATTTTGTAGAGGTGTGTAGAGAAATCTAGGGTCATCGACATAAAGAGTGTTATTGATTTCTGGGTTTTATTTTGATAGTAAAACCTTTGTTGCCTGTAAATGACAGTGACAGATGGCAATTTGAGTGTAGAAAGTACCATTTTTAGTAAACTAATTAATTTACCCCAATCATACATAACTGTTCAACTTAATTCACAAACGTTTTATGAGAGACTGATAAGACCCAGTTAATCTAAGTATCTATAAATACGATTACCACAGCTTTTGTGTAACATAAACTGTCAACAATTTCACAAACATCCCTCACATCTTAAATTACATCACTGGTAACCCTAAGTCCTTCTGATATTACATCTGCTCAGAAATCCTTCACTATATTTCCTATCGACCGACAACTGTTCAGCAAATAGAATAAAACATCGCAATTTCCTTGGGACCGTGCGTGGTTCTGTACCTCCTATTTCCTACCAACTCATACCTTGACAACCCTAATTTTCACTTGACGTGTAACACCGCCACACAATTTTGAACCTTCTATACTAAAAGATAAGGTTGGATTTCTATTTTGTATATGGTAAAGGTAAGTTGGTAAGACTACACATGCTTGCTTCTAAATATATAATATAAGAACAATATTGCAACTAGTGTGTCTCCTGTGTTTTTCTGTTTCATTACTTTGTTTCAGTTTGAGATTAGTTTGACATTTACTTGATCCCGATTTGTCATTTGTATGTTGAGTTTTATCAATGAGAGGGAACGAGATGCAGAATCTGTGAAACTAGAGTAAATCACGTACCTACAAATATATCATCTAGATCTAATAAACCAGTCACAAATCTTTCAGATTTTCCTGTTGGTGATATTTGCCATTTTCTGCCACCATCTGCTGCATGTTTTATTCACTTCGGAGCACCCTTCTGCACATCTTCTTCACATAATCCCTTAGGATGAGTTTTCTCATTGACCTCGCAGCAGCGTTAGGTATTTGAGTTAGCTGTGCCGTCTCTGTCGCAATTCACCAGCCTGGACGCGCATATGGGAGAGAGGGGATTTTGCAACATTTCGGCGAATTTTTTTTATATTTCGTAATTTGGTGATTATTCAAATAATAATTATCCACTATAATTATTACTTGAATAAACTTTATGTGGATAAACTTTTGAATACAGCATACTCAATATTTTTTCTATATCTTTGCTCTTACTAAATAGTTCTAAATTGATTTATTGTCTTGTGTTTAATACAAATTTAGGGTCGATGAAAATAGGTCCAATGAATGGATGTAGTTGGGCCTTTATTGATTGAAAATTCCAAATCTTTGAGCAATTGTAACTTTAAAACTTTGTGTTTTATCGGAATTCTGACAAACAATTCAATTCAATTCAATTCAATTCAATTCATTTATTTGTTTGCGAATATGGGTTGTACATGTTGTTACATAAATAAGGTAAGTATCACCATAAACGGCCATTCAGCATGCAAACATTAGAAACACGTACCTACATAAAATTTACACAAAAATTAATAAAAAATGTCATAGTAAATTCCAATAAGATTAGATTATGATACATTATTAAAGACAAAGGGACATTAAATAAAAATTACAATAATTTGTCTAACAGATATTCTCTAACAGAGTAGTAACACTTTTCAATAAGTAATTTTTTTATGTTACTCTTGAACACATTAAAGTTTGGAATTTCAAGTAGTCGATTTGGTAAATGATTGTATATTCGTGGTGCCATGCAAAATATACTGTTATTTAATAGTGCAGTTTTGTTCGATGGAAAATGAATTTTTTGGTTATGCCTTCGACTATTTAACTTCTCGAACATATTAATATTGCATCGTGTAAATAGCACTACTTCGAGGATATAAACACAAGGAAGTGTAAGCAAGCTTAGCTTTGAGAAAAAAGGCTTACAGCTATCAGTTTGCTGTAGTTTACAAATTGCTCTTATACACCTCTTTTGTGATTTGAATGCTGCTTCCTTGTCCGTTGAATTGCCCCAGAACATAACCCCATATCTTAAGAGGGGTGTGACATGACCGTGGTATGCCGTTAAAGCCGTCGATGTATTGACTGTTTTCTTTAATACATATAGTGCATAAGAGAATTGGTTGAGCTTCGAAACCAGGGAGTCAACGTGCGAGGTCCAGGTTAAACGACAGTCAATATTTATACCTAAAAATTTTGTTACGTCAACTTCTTCAATTCTATGTCCTAAGCAATTAATATTAATACTAGTAAATTTATTTACTCTATTGCGAAATGTCATTAAATTAGTTTTTCCGAGATTAATTTTCAAATTATTCAATGTCAACCACTCACTAATATTACATAAAGTGTTATTTATGTCCTGCTCTATTCGCAAATTGTCATTTCCAGTAAATACAACCGTACTGTCATCAGCGAATAATATTGTTTTATGATTTATTGTCCTTGGCAAATCATTTATATATATATTGAACAAAAGTAGTCCTAACACGCTTCCCTGTGGAACACCGAACACTACTTTTCTGTATTCAGAGTAGTGATTCACTATCTTTTTCGTTACAGGGCATATTTTTGTAATTTGTGTTGACTGGAATCGGTTACTGAGGTAAGAAACTATTAAGTCAAGTACATTTCCTCGAACTCCATACGCATACAGCTTGTCTGACAGCACTTTATGATCAACATGATCGAACGCTTTTGTCAAATCCATAAAGATTGCACATGACTGATTGCCTTTGTCTATACTTTTAGTGACTGTATTGAGAAAATGATGTATTGCCATATTAATACCTTTACCTTTCCTAAAACCAAATTGTTCATTAGAAAATAAATTATTCACTTCGAAAAAATTGTAGATATTATTATAGATCACTTTTTCAAATATTTTTGAAAGAACAGGTACAAGCGCGATGGGCCTATAGCAACTCATATCTTGCTTGTCATTTTTCTTAAATAGCGGCTTAATTAACGTAAACTTTAATTTCTCGGGAAACACACCATTTACAATGGTTAAGTTTACCAAATGGCTAAGTATGTATGCCAGTTTTATTGATACACTTTTGAGTATCTTTGTTGATATTTCATCATAGCCAGTGCTTTCAGTGCTCTTTAAATTTTGTATAATTATATTGATATCACTAGGAACTGTCGGTCGCATAAATATAGATTTAGGATATTTTGCTATAGTTATATTACCTTGATTAGGAGTTAACTTGATTATCTGATTAATGAAAAAGTCATTAAATGAATTTGCTATTTGTTTTGGTTCACTAATAATATTACCGTCCAAACATATTTGTTGAACTTGTTCCTTAATATTATTTAATTTATTATTATTTATAATATTCCAGGTAGCTTTGCACTTATTTGGAGCATTGTTTATGTAGTCCATGTTACGAGACTTTTGTGTCAATTTAGTTATCTTATTAAGTCTGGATGATAGTGCCATGTAACGTGCTTTGCTATTTGGATTACGGTTTTTCCTGTACTCCCATAACAGTTGTCTCTTACGCTTACAGCACTGTCTGATTCCTTTCGTAACCCATTTTTGTCGCACCTTGGCTGATACTCTTATTCTTATTTTTGGGAAACACAGATAGTAAAATAGACTAAAAAGCTCATAAAAACTGTTAAACGCTATATTTGGATCTTCACCATTCAGAGTTTCATTAAAACTGAGGGAATCTATGTAATTTTTAAATTTGCCTATGTTCTCTTTACTATAGTCACGTTTTTCAACATACCAATATTTTAATGAGCAACTGACCTTAACCGGGCACGTCAATAATAAGCCTATGTGGTCAGACAGAGCAAACTCATATGTTTTTGTTTTACAACCTCTTATATTATAGATCATATTATCTATACATGTCCCACTTGATAATCGCGTAGGTTCCTTGATGCCTAGTTTAAGATTATAGCTCTGCAAAATATCAATGAACTCCTTTGATTCTCTACTTCTATTAAGAACATTTATGTTAAAATCCCCACACAATATAATTTTCTTTTTATTGCGACATAAGTGACTAAGTAGCGAATTAAATGTTAAAAAGAACTTATTTATATCCTCAGTGACTAACTTTGGAGGTCTATAGATGCATATAATATACAATCTATGTTCTCTTAACTCTATTCCTGAACACTCTATAATGTTCTCAATTGAGTATTTTTTAATGTAGTTAGAGGAGTAAATTGAAGAGAATTATGTACCAGGATACAAGAACCGCCATGGCGGTTTTTCCTAGAATAAACAGAACCCAGTGTGTAATTTGGAATCTTCAATGTACTTCTATCGCTCATTATCATATTGTGTTCCGTAATGCATAAGACACCCACAGTTTTTTGTTCATCTTCAAGGTGTTCTAGACTTAATGACAACAAATCACATTTAGATATCAGACCATTGATATTTTGGTGCAGTACATTAATTTGTTGATAAACGAAAAAAATCATTCGATATGGGGGGGTTTGGCAAATTATCATTTTCATGCAAAATTTCAGTCTGTGTACACTTATCTATTAAGATAGGTGGGCTATGTTCTGAATTGTCATGTTTTTGTTTACAGTAATGTTCAAACTTTAATTTATAGTCGATATGCAAAATCTCTTTAAGTAGTGATCGACACTTATGCAAAGCAAAAAACCCACGTCTAGGTAAAAATGAACTATAGTTCATATCAGCAAAACTAGCACACTCAAATTTGGAACATATAAATTTTAGTTCATAATTCAGTTTTCGCTCACTCAAAAACCTGTTATAGGGTACCTCGGAAATAAGTACATTACAGTTAGAAACACTAGTCAAAAAACGTCTGATTGAAAATAATGCTTCATCTGGGCGTTCATCATTTATGCCACCAAGAACAATAAGAATGTCTTTTTTGGTTAGCTTTTTTATTTCAGATTCTGATGATGATAGCAATTTTTGAAGGGGGGCACCTTGTTTCCATATGCATCTAACCATAAATTTGTCACCAATCAAATTTTGAAGAATCGGTTGTAATCTTCTTCCCTGATCATCTGCTAGAATAAAAACATTCCTTTGGTCTTTGGGCATCTCCGGGCGGAATGCCTGACGGATTTCATTAGCAACTTCACACTGAGGTACATTTTCATCACTTTTTTGCTTACACACATTTGATATAAGTTCCTGACAAGTTTGATTAGCAATTTGACACTCATGAGATATTACCACGACTTTCTCAGGTATGTTTGTAATTTCATTTTGCTCATGCCGAAATTCGTCGAGGTTTTCCTCATTTTCCTGTACAGGTGACTTAACAGACTGGTTGTCAAGCAGCGCTTCATGCCGAGTTTTGTCCAATACTGGTGAAGTAAACCTAAAAGTACGCGATATCCTTTCCTTCTTGCGTAAAGATATAGGTGTTTTACTTTTGATATCTGTGGGTGTGTTTAGTTTTTTATAGGTATCAATAAGTTGTAAAGATTTCTGGAGGTCATTTTTTAGACGGTAATTTTCACTGTTCAAACTCTCAATCTCGTTATGAGCGCTCATTAGATCATTTGTGAGTAATTTAATTCTGTCGCTGAACTCACTGATAACTTGACTACTGTTTTGTGAGCTGTCTGGTAAGCTCATCATAGTTGCATCAAATATTGAAGAATTATCGTGGGTATTAGAAATATCGTTTAAGGAACTTGTCCTGCATATTTTGCGACTACGATATGTCACATTATCCATTGAATCCATACTTTATAATAATACGATTGCAACATACTCTGTTGTAGGTATTTACCAGTTTGCATATCTTTATCGTCGCATTCCGTGCACTTGTTGTACGATGAGAACCAGTTTGTTTACAATATATCACTTTTCAATATTGGACTTGTTCACAGGTTGTTTAGATTATTTTATCATTTTATAGATTCTATCATTATTGTATCATTTATATCACGTAGGTATATTTTTGTATGTCACAGTTTATTTCATGGATTTGGGTCACTCACAATAATTTGTTTTTATCACTTTTAATGTTAATTTTTATAACAACACATATACTTTGGTCTATTCTGTACAGGTTATTAAAATGTTTAGGTATTATTTTACACAATAACTATTATAAAAAATTAAAATAACGCAATTAAAATAACCCGCCGCGGCAAAGCCGCCGTGCTAGCCGCTGGCATGCCCGGCGACCGAGCCGCCAGCATAGTGTGTATATTAGGAGCCTTTAAACGCGTTTTTCCGTATAGAAAGGAGGTGCCCACTAGGGGCCAAAGC
This sequence comes from Allophyes oxyacanthae, assembly GCA_932294325.1. Lineage (NCBI taxonomy): Eukaryota > Metazoa > Arthropoda > Insecta > Lepidoptera > Noctuidae > Allophyes > Allophyes oxyacanthae. Next base: position 5,317,562 of record OW028633.1, on the reverse strand, counting down.
CGGCCACTTACACACTTCCTCATTATTCCACTGACAACACGATCTAACCAATGTATCTATTCAATGATTGATGATGTGTGCGTTTTGGACCACACTCGTAAACATCGCTGAGTCGGACGTCTCAATGATGCGTCTCCAACTAAATCACTGTGATTGATATGCTCTTACGAGTGACTGATGATGTTTGATGCTTTGCTGTACATAATATAAATAATATTGCGATGCGATGCGATGTAAAAATATCAAATAGGTGGGTATATCGCTAATGAGTTACGAATGTACGCGACAATTGCATAAATTCAGCGAAGTGCGAATTTATTTAAATACCACTGAACTTTATAATATTTGAGGAGCAAATCAAAGTGATTGCGAAATAATATTATTTGCACTGATTAATATTATCAGTTAGAATGAAGTATCAATAGTAGATGTCGCTCCTAAGATAAGCCGATAAATCGAATCGGTACAAGTAATATTTCCTAAACTAGACCACAATAGAACGAAGTAAATATTATTCGTCTGCTATATTATTTATTTATTAATGTACAAACATGGAAACATGGTAATAAAAATGTTACAGACATATATAAGCACAATGGAACTACTATTTCTAATGAAATTTCTTCTAGTAGTCCCGCGACTGGAAATATAGATTATATACTCGTCAAAACAAAATAAGGGCCACTTGCAAATTTCGACATTATGGGTGATTTAATGATCATTAACTATATCCATGTGGTAAATTGTACAGCGTTGTATTATCTTAAGTATTTGCGAACACTTTAACAGCATTCCGCTTGAAAAATCGTTAAAATGGGTAGATTTTATCAATGTTTTTGAAACCAATTAATTTTACCCTGTTTTTAACGTGAACTTTAAGCTCATTTAACATTTGTATTGTACTGAGAACAGTTTAGTGTGTCGAGTTAGTGCGTACATTGGCATTTTAAGAACGTTAATCCTCAGGTTCGACTTTAAATAGACTTGACTACAACGACCAGGACCATAACACTCATCCAAGAAGGCTATTCGTAGCGATCTGTAGTTTTACAGCCGAGATTTTCCCAGCGAGCGATTCAGAAAGCCTGGAATTGCTTTTATGAGATCCAAAATTTTGTCAGAAGTCAGGAATTAGGCAGAGCCAGAGGAATCACCGCTCAGGAAGACCGCTACATAGACTTACATGCACGCAGAGAGAGCACCGTCACTTTCCGCTCTTTGCAAACCAGCTTGTGCCTGGCCAGAGGCACGTGACTTGGTGACCAAACAATTAGAAACCAGTTTTATGAAGACCAGCAATTGGCCAGGAGTGAAGTGGTGCGAATTCCATAGACCAGTATTCATCATGCAAATCAATAAACATCCGCAAGGCAACAATTGGACTGTAGCGTAAGTGACGGAATCACATTGCTTTTTACAGATGAGAGCAAAGTAAAAGTTTTTATTGTTGACCGTTGCATAAGGGTGTGGAGATGAAAAGGGAGCAATTTTCAGATCCCTGCATCCACAACAATGATCGATTTGGGGGGCCCAATGTTATGGTGTGGGGAGACATAAGCCAAACTGGAAGAACTGAGCTTATAATTCAGAACCAGGGTACAGTAACAACTTAACGATACATCCAGGAGGTCATAAGACTCTATGTGGTGCCATTTGCATAGCAAGTGGGTGCAGGTTTCAAGCTGTTGCACGGCAATGCACGCGCTTATACTGTTAGAGCCACCAGAGAGACACTAGAAGAGGCTTGTATACAAGTGTTGCCCAGGCCAGCGAACAGTTCGGGCTTGAACACAATTGAACACATATGTGATCTGTTGAAAAGAAGAGTATGAGACACAAATTGATCACTGGACAATGAAAGACAGCCCTTAAACGTCCTAAAATCGAGCTAGGAACAAATCTCTCAAGAAACAATGCGGCATCTGATAGAAAATGCCCTCTAGGCTTCAAGAATATGTTCAGAAAAGAGGAGGTTACACCAGATATTGATTCAAAAAGGAAGAAGAATAAACGCAGTGGAATTTCATTTTTCATTGCATTTTTAGTCCAAGTGTAATTTTTGCTGAAATTGCACTTTTTCTTGAAAATGTTGTAAAATTGTTTTTCTTGTCTGTGGTTTGTGTAAAATTTAAGCCCATTTCATTAAAAACAAATCATTGCAATGAATTTTACAACTTAGAAACCTAGGAACCTCATAATTTGCCCAGAAGATCAAAAATATAAGGTGGCCCTTATTTTGTTTTGACGAGTATAGATACGTAGAAAGTGTGTAAAAATGACAAAAATAACTGTAACTGTGTGTAACTGTATTTTTGGTTAGTTATAAAAACAAACAAATCCAAATTCTATCTCTGAGGGGTCCAGAATTATGTTCTGAATCCATGGTATCGGTTTTAGTTACAATGTTACTTAGGTACACCCTGTATAAACTTCCTATAACTTAACAAGTCAAGTAAGTCGTAGCTAACACTTAAATCATTCCTCTTAACCCTCTCATTCAATTGAACTAAGTAAATGCATACTTTTGCCTTTTTGTCAAAGCTCAGAGATCCGTCCTTAAAAGGTTAAAATATCGTAGTGAACTTGGGCACTATCTAACCGCGTTTTCTGGTCGAAATAATCCCAAAGCTGTGGTGGAATGTAAGAATTTTCAACTATTTCACTACGCTAGTGTGAGTGATGTAAACGGGTTTAAACAAAGTTAGGGTAGGTAGTTGAAATTACGATGCTTTGTGTCACCTTGTTATTTCTAAGAATGTGGTTTACACGATGAATGTTTTCCTGTTTACAATAACAATCCCACCAAAAACATTTTCATGTAAAATATTGCCAAGACGAGACCATATGACTCGCACTGTCAAAATGTTATCAGGGGGGCTAAAAAGGCCGCTTTAGGTGAATCATATTATGATTCCTATTACGAATGTCAAAATATCTACATAATTGACAACTCTTAATGTCATCCGCATAAGGTTCATATTCAGTAATCATCTGTTTGACAGTTACTATGCAGATCAGTAGATGAATTGCTCAATGTGGTCTTTTTAGGCCCCCTGATCTCATGTAGAGCCAAGCTTCTAACTCTACACGCCCTAACTCTACAAGGCCTAACTTCACAAACTCTACACCTTAGTCAAAATATGTGGCTTGGCCATTTTGCTACATGAAAAATTTATCCACCGTTCATTACTTTTCTGTTATATTTCTGAGAAACAATAGTTCTTGTAGTAAAGAACAAACGAACACAAAAGTTGTATTTTTTTTTGTTATTTTAACCCATATAAATAATAAGTAGGGCTCCCCTTACCCTATTGGCGTATATACTTTCATATCATCTAGTAAGAAGCTGTTATTTTGACATAAAAAACAGACACTTCAATTTTATGTATTTCTATTGAAGATACAATTGATTTTAGATATACATTTGTATTGAATAGAATTTTTTGATGTCTCACGAAAAAGAAGTCAACAATTCGAAGCCAAAGACAAAGTCAAAGCTTTTTAATTCAACTGGGCCTATGCAGGCACTTTCAAAACGTCGTGATTCTAGGTGCACGGTTCCAAGTGGGTTGGTTCTGGAGAAGATACTGGCAAGAAACTACATGGATACTCTTTTCATTAAACTAATTTACAATAATATCTGGGGCCGCAGGAGCAGCCCCGGCTAAAATTCAAACTGAATTTACACATTACAATAAAAAAAAGATTAAAGAAGAAAGAAAGAAAGAATTAAGACGACACGGTTGGCGCAGTGGCTAAGCAATTAGCTTTCTGCGCTACGTGCCGCGGGTTCGATCCCCGCACGGAACAAACATTTGTATGATCTACACATAGTTGTTTCGGGTCTAGTTGTGTGTGAACTGTACCCTCGATACCGGAGAAATCATAGTGAGGGGCAAAGTTTAAAAAAAAAAAAAAAAACTCCCAGATCGAGACAAGGGTTAATCAATGCATTACGAGCTGACTAATTGATCGTCGCGGGATCGAACCAACGATCTTCTTGATGCGGTCCCAACGCTACGTCATGATGCGCACTAGGGTTAACAAAAGTATTTTTAACCGACTTCAAAAAAGGAGGAGGTTCTCAATTCTACTGTATGTTTTTTTTGGTATGTTTGTTACGCGATTATACTCCGCCAATGCAGACCGATTCTGAAAATTCTTTTTTGTTTGAAAGGGTATACACCCTCGAGGTGGTCCCATTTAAATTTGGTGAAGATCTGATGAGGACCTTCGGAAATAGACAATGCAACCCTTGAATGAAAAACACCATATCACTCGCTATTGCTGTAATCGCATGTTTATGCCACTCAAAATAGAAAAATAAAATAAACTTTAAAAAAAGTAAAAACCGACTTCAAAAAAGTAAAAAGTATTTTTTTTTATACTTGTCCGCTACTGAAGTCGGTGCCACTGCCAAGCTAGGTGCATTGAAGAATTAAACACCCCGACTTCAGAAGCTCTTAAGTTTTTAAAGAAAATTATTTTAAGTTTTTTGAAGTCGGTTTTTACTTTTTACTAAAATTTATTTTCTATATTTTTATAAAGGATCAATCTAGGTATGTACTTAATCTGAAAAGATTTTGGCAATCGTGGACTTGCTGCGGTCAGTTCTATGATGGGTAATCGTTAAACTCACGGGCGGAAAGGAACAGAAATCTGATGAAGTGCAGCCATACGCTAACCCAACTCTTTTGTGAAAGTTATAAATCTTCTTATTAATCTCACAAAAGAATTGTCTTGTTTTGAGCCAAACATTTCGGGAACGTACGACAGACAAATTTTAGTTTATAGTTATACGCACTGTGTAAGATAAGATGTGTAGATAAGAAATGACCCCTCAAAACATTCAATTTGGACGTTAAACTTTGTGTACTCTCAACGGGGTGTATTTTTCTTGGCACAATGCTCTTACAAGCCGAGAGCTTTCTTGTTTCTTTTTCCAATTGTTTTCTGTTGACATGATCGTTTTATTGGACCGTTGCGCGTTGGTAGTACATTAGGGCATCGGCAATCTTCGTAAAACCGATCAGTTCCGAACTGAGTCTGACTTCAAGACTAAAAATGTTTATTACAGTAAAAAATATTTTACGCCGACGTAATAAATTATAAAATTGTGTAAGGGTGACTGCCATTGGCTGTTCGATTAGTTACATTGATGTTATATTTTAGTTGTGTCATACAGGTGTGCATAGAAATTCTAAACATAAAACAAAAACTAAAAAACATGCTTTTGCCATCCAAATTAAACGTGTATGCAAAATTTCAGCTCAATCAGAAACCGGGAAGTGGGTCTAACTTTCCAGATGTTTTTACATAGTTACTTAGCGTGATAAAAAATTGCAAAGTATTTTGTGTTGGGTGCCATCCCTACAGAACAACACTTCATGCATATTGAGAGGCCTAACAACCTCGGTTCGCTCATCAATTAAATGGATTGTAATTGCCGATTTTCGGCTGTTGGATTTCACCTCACCGTACACTATTTGTTGCTTAGCTAAACTCTTTGTTGGCGTTGCTATCATAAAGAAAGAAAGAAAGAAAATTTGTTTATTGGCACATATAAATCATCAACTACATTATAAGAACTAGGATTTACAATTATTACAAAATAAAAGTGCATATATAGGTACGTGTGTGTGTGGGTGTATATATGTGTGTGTGTGGTGTGTGTGTGTGTGTATATCATGTAGTTGCGATTTTGAAATCTCAGGCTAAGACCAATAGAGTGTACTTATACTCTGCTCAGACTTTCCTTTGCAATTAGGTAGATACTTCCTCTATTGATTATCAAACTTCAGTGACTTGGTCGGTCTTATTATAATATACTTTATTGTACACCTGAATATAACAATTTTGTAAGTAAGGAGATTACAATATTAAAGAACAATGGGCGGCCTTATCGCATAAAGTGGTCTTAGAGTATGCTCAACACAATTTCAGCTTGTTTTGACTATAAATTCCAAATCAAAGTATAAGCTAAACATAATTATAAATAAACTTAGTCAAAGTACGTACTATAGAATGATAGCCTCTATCTCAATGAACGATGAATAATGCCATCATGAGTTTGCACGGGTTTCGTGATCGCAGAAGGTCGTAGAAGGATGCTACTCTTCATCCTCTGGATTTCAATACGTAAATTGTTCTAAAGAAACCAACAGAAAGAAAAAAAAAAAATATTTTACGATACCGGAAATCATAGGTTAGAATGAAGTGATTTTAGTTAAATCCCTAATATAATAATAGGGATTTAACTAAAATCACTTATCTCTTACTCAAAATATATATACCGTTGCTTTCCGTAGACCGCTTACGAAGAATTGGTCTCAATTATCATACCATCAAGAGGAAAGGAAATAGGTCAATAGATGTTACAGAAATAATTTCAGCTGAACAATATGAATGAACATTTGTCTCACAATATTATTATCTTAAGACAAAACAAGTCTCACGATCACATGATAAAAGCCCACTTATAAAATATTCACGCGCAATTCCAGAATGAATAGAAGAGGTCTATCCTTTTCTCAATGATATAAAAAATCAAGATGGAACTTCAGCTATTCAAAAACGTCCCAGATAGAAAAGCGTACAAAACTACTCCCAACTAACTAAAATAGGTTTTACCTTTCATTTTGAAAGAGTTTTGATGATTGCCTTCCACTGCAAAAGAGAAATGAAGAACGAGTTCGTTATTAACTATTTTCACTCCTTCAGTCCTCTCCGCTAGACTCTTTATTGGTGGAAGCACTTCTATGAAGTTTACCGTTGCAAGTTAAACGGAGTCCGTACGGAGCCCGCTCCGCTGCCAGTGGAAGCCCGGATTTAGCGTGATACTGAGTATTCCCGGTTTCTCAAAAGCAGATCAAATCACACCAGCCAGCATATCCCATGTCAACTGATATGATTAGTAGTAAATTTTTTTCAACAGCTAACATGATTATAGATTTGACTTTCAAAAATTGTGGATAAAATTTCGTGGCTACTCGTAATTGTAAAAATATCTCACCTTTGAGCTCCAATTCTGAGATATCTATTATGTTCGCAATTTAATCGGACCTTAATCAAGCGGAGAGGTCACGAATGAAAAAAAATACGTGATTTATTACTTTCGGTAAGTTAAGTTACCATTAGATATACACTTCTCTTAGAACAGTGGACTGCTCGAAGTAGAGCTCGAATGCAGATCAACGAGATCACCCGAGCCAGGTCATCTCTCCTCGTCCTCGCGTCGTTTGTATATACCATATAGAATCTGAATAACTACTTAGTCTTTATATTAATACGTGAAGAGACAACTTTGTACCCCTCTTTAAGCATATTGAGCGCACGGTGCAGCGGTGTAGTGTGAGATTTGGAATAGTTAACGTTTATAATATGGACAAAAAATGCAGAAAACAAAAATCACGGTTGCATTTCGACCACTGGGCGACCACTACTTATGAGAAATAGACGACACTTTTACATGCAATAGTAGGGAACTGTTATCACTTGACTATAGCCTTTAATTACGTCCCTTTTGGATAGTAATCGCCTTAGAAATAAAATAGTAATAAAGGTATAGTATGATATAGTTGTGAGTTTGAGAGAGGGTAATGAGAAAATTCGAAAATATTACTTGTCCTGTCAGTCAAATTGACTGATTATCTGACCGACTGATCTATTAACACACAGCCTACCTATTTCGCCGGAGCTAGAAACTTATATTTTGATAGTAGCTCCCGTGTATGACGTAGGCCCCAATTAAGAAGAGATTTTTGGAAATTCCACCCCTAAGGGATAATAAAATAGAGGATGAAAGTTTGTATAAAAATCCCGTCATTTTTTAATAGAAATCCATAAAATTTGGCACTTTGGCGTTTCGGTTAGAAATAAAGAAACACGAGTTCCAAGATTTTCGAAAATTCTACCGCTAAGGGGGTAAAATAAGATGACGGGGCCCCCCTTGTAGAGGGCCGAAGCCTGCCGGGGTCGCGGGACTTATCTCATTACCGTGACCCCGGAACGTAAAGGGCTATTGAAGGAACACCGTGGATTTTAGTCAGTACAAGTCTGACAGTCCCTCCCGCCGAGGGAAGACTCATTTGATGATTTTACCAAGCTGAAAAAAAAAAAAAAAAAAAAAGGGGGTAAAATAGGAGATGAAAGTTGGTTTTAAATTCTGTCATGTTTTAATTCAATCCTAAAAAAACATATTTTAGGCTTTCGGTAAGGATACAAAATATCGGCTTCCATGCGAGCAAAGCCGCGAGCAACAGCTAGTAGCTGAATAAAGACCTCATCCATAGACCACCAATCATAGACTACCCATAGCGATCAAGTTTCATCAGTTTACCTCTTTATCACCCCTTACGATCACTGAAGAGAGCCATGAAAAATAATTAATTTACTAAACATTTTTAAAGGTCTTATTGGGAGAGGGAGGCCTTTGCCCTGCAGGCTTACAACACAGGCTGAAAATAAAAAAATACCTTAGTCTTTTCGTGCGATAATAATATTTGTCGTTATACGTGGTCATATTTAAAGGTGTGGATCAGACCATTAAACTTAACAACTTTCTTTAAGGAACCAACATCGTAATCACGAAACAATAATTAGATAGAGAATGTTGTTCAGTTTGATTGTCTGATCCACATGCTTAAATATAACCACGCATTTCTGATACACGTTGTATAACTTGTCTTGTTCTTCCTCTAAAATCGCAACCAATTTTTCCATAATTATATTTCCTGCCTATAACTTAATCGAAAGAAATCTGTACTACACAGAACACAACTTTCCACTCACCTACAAAACTTTCCACTCCTACCTAATTCATCACCAGCTCACGTCCCAAAGACAGCGACATCTATCGCAAAATAAAGGAACTAGCACTATTACAGTGTATTTCACACAAAGAGGAATCCGTTCAGTAATAATTCAAGGGAACTACATATCTCGTGAGCCGTCGGAAATAGAATATTAAAGTGGGTAACTCATACATCTTGGATTGGTACAGGCTATTCTCCTCATGAGTTGACCTTTTGCGGATCCTTTTGTCCTTTTTATGTTGACAAGGTTTCTGAAACTAGATTCGGCCTTCAATCTTTAGATTCATGGGGTCTATTCAAGTTAAAGTTTGAAGTGTTTATTCCGAATTTGTTACATTACTTTGTTCAACGGTCTAAGATTATGTCGGATTTGATTTCTACCTCCATCCATCCGAAATTTAAGTGCCAGGAACTTGTCGGAATAGTAATTTCCATCTAGTCCTATCCAATGTTAAATCTTTTAATTTTATTATATTATCTAATATCTGGGTACCTACATTTGCTTTTTCATGCAGTTGCATATTTTAAAAGTGCAATAATTTTATTATCCTTTAGTGGTATCTGAACAGCATGCAATGTACCTATATCATTTTAAAAATCTACTATATCAAATCGATTGAAAAGAAAAAAATCTATTTAGACACCAATCCTTGAAAAGTTTGTTGCCAAATTAACATAACACACATTCCGTTATTTCATCGTTACATTAGAAACATAAAAGTCACAAATAAGATTTAAAAGAAAGCTCTAGATAATAATTATGTAAATTTGGGTTAAAACTCGCCTGTGTACATACCATCTCAATTGTATTTGTTTTATCTCTTTTCGTGTACAATACAAAACATTTTTGCACTAACCAACTTAAAAAGTCAACACTTTACCCGGATACAATGTCATCACTGTAGCTATATTAACACAATTACTCTAGAATATACATACTCATTGAGAAGGCTGTCTTGCAAGCAAAGCAGAGGAATTCTGAAAGCAAATCATGAACGCTTTACATGTCAGCTACAGTATTATTGTTTCATTACTGCGGGAGACGCGGTTTATTGAGACGGCTTGTAATGACGTCATTACCAACAACGGTTGGAGTTTCAAAATATCTTCCGAGAATTAATGAATAATGTTGGTGAATTGTTTAAGAATGATATTATGAAGGATGAAATGAATAATAATTATGTATCTTGATTACCCCATCAAATGATACAAAGAAAACATAAAAGAAAATCTATTATTTATTGAGCATCTATGCTATAAATGATACAAAATGCAGCAGCCAAACGCGGGTTTGATATTTGCTATGAAAATAGGTATTAATTCACTTCCGTACAGGAATGGAATCCAGAATACTGGGAAAACAAGACAAATGCTCTGTCATTACGTCATCTAGGCAGCCGGATAAGAAATACAAAATCATTTTGTCCTCTCTGTTCGAGTTAGTTCAGTCTTCTTAAAAATATATCTACGATCTTGATCAAAAACTGTATCCAATTAAGCACCTGCTAAGCTAAATGTTATAAATATAAGAGCCAATGATCTAATCAGGATGTTGAGAACCGAGGAGTTTCTTGCCGGTATCTTCTCCAGGAACAACCCACTTGGAACCGTGCACCTAAAATCACGACGTTTTGAAAGTGCCTGCAAAGGCCCAGTTGAAATAAAAACTTTTGACTTTGACTTCGAAAAATTGAAAAAGACTAATTTAATAGTTAGACTCCAGCAACAGCTATAAAAAATTATACTAGTAGAAACAAAATTGCCCAAGTTGAAACTACCCAACTACATAAGCTTCCAAATCGTTAGAGCCACTGACTACAAATATTCACAATTTTGGTGAAGTTTGTGTAGCACCGGAATCGTCTCCGTTCACTTATTACCCGTTACACAAAGGCATAACAAATAACAAGCATGATGGTACTCTCGGTAGACATTCTAATTTATAAAGATGTGGCCACAAGTGTGTGGTTGTAAGCGATTATGCAAATACTAGCTATTACCCGTGGTATCGCTCACATCCTAGCGGAACTACTTAATGCACCCGGTTAAAAAGTCCAAGGTCCAAGCGTTTATCTAATGCCAATTTCATCAAAATTCGTTCAACTGTTGAAACATGACATGAATGTGAAGGAAGTAAATCCGGAAATGACGTCTGAGGTGAATGGAAGAAAAAGACATATTGCGCTGACCCCAAGTAAAATGGGATAAGGGCAGGAGAATGATGATGATGTTTGTGTATAATTGATTAACAAACATCCAAATATCCTAACATCCAAATATCTTCACAAAGTGTAACTTTTATAATATTCTTTTGTCTACTTTGTGTTAACATTCTTTGCCAAATGCCTATCTTCACCATAATATCTGCTGTTATCGATTATTTCATACTGTTCAGTCCATAATTGTGGATTTCTTCTTTTGATATTATAATAAAATATCAATTTCTCACTAATATTCATACCTTCATACCGCTAATGTCCTAACGTAATCCTAGCTCGTCTGTGATTCTTTCACAATTATTTTGGTTGAAGATCTTTGTCCGTTGATAATGATGAATGTCTCTTCTCTAACTATAATTTCACCTTTGAAAGCGTTTGAAGGTAACTCCTTATAAAAATGTGTCATAAGCTAACTCCCAATATTCACCTACAATCGACCCTCACTCACCGACCGCTTACTTTAGGGCCCCAAAATAAGCAACATTGAGTACTTCGCTCGCGGCAATCATAACTTGGTACAAGACTTTTGCTTTACGTCGACTTCAGAGAAATCGTGAGGAACCCCTCGTTAATTAGATGATACGGTTAGGTGCTCTTTGCATTTTTTGTATGCACCGGGTGTACCCTTTGTTTAGTTGTTTTACTCCAGTTTCAAGAGTATTTTAAGTAAAAGCGTGGTTTGTTTCGTTGAAACATTTCGGAAAAATATTTCTTGCCTACTATCTTTGACCACAACCAATTTACCCACATAATAGCATGATTTGTATATTTATTAGTAATGAATAAACTTAAAAACTATGGGGCGATTCTATAAATTCGTTCACCAATAGAATGTTAAATTATCACTGAGAAACATATTAAGCATTTTTTTTTTAATTGGATCCCTACGAAATCTCCAATAATGTAACCCAAGGTGTAAATAATGACCTATAAAATTCCTTACATCGCCTGCGCTGCGAAAACTATTGATGATAGAACAAAATTATTCTTGTTTAATATAAAGTAGTGGTCGCCCTGTGGTCGAAATTCGACCGTAATTTTAGCTTTCTGCACTTCTTCTCCATATAAACTTTAACTACGCCAAATCTCACACACAACAACAAACACAAACACAAGTTTTCTCTTCACGTATTAATATATAGATAAATGTCCACCCGTGCGAAGCCGGGATGGGCCGCTATATGAAGATCTATTATATTCTACTCTAGTTCCTGACAAAACTGGTGTGAAAATAAACACACAATAAACCCTTCTTAAACCTACCGACAAGCTTTAAATAGTTAAGCCGAGATTTCACAAAACATAATCAGCTACCCCAACTTTGTTCATCCAATAAATAAATTATGTATCACAGCATCTCATTTATTAAGTGTCCCTCCCCAAGTTGTTTAAATATTCGATTACAGTACTAATCCCTCGGTGCTTGGGTGAGATTACGCCGTGGTTAGTGTACCTGCCACCCAGTAATGTACTAATTCTCGGAAGGACGTACAAAGGATAATTAGGGTAAACCTGCTCTTCATAATTCTGAAAAATTGTTTTATAACTATTCTCTTTGTTGATCTTTTAGTAATGCTAATTTGTATATACATATATGTGTGTTTAAGTTTTAATATGGAAATGAAAGGAGGTTTGACCCATTAAATGAGAAAACAACAGTCGTCTTGGTCGGGTCAGTACATCTTGCAATTCAGGAGCATTAACTTTACCATCAAGGATTTTGCACATGGTTGTCATTTGGTCATTTTTTCTTCTGACCTCCAGAGAATTATACCCTAAATCGACTAGTAAAAAGAATTGTAGGATACCTGAAAAGATAAAATCCATTAAATCTTTTATAAAGTTTCCTAACGTCCCATCAGAGTATCAGCGCTGAGAGATTTTCCAAATGTCGTCGATAAAACAAACGTGATTTTTTTGCCGTTTTTATAGATAATGGTACGGAACGACTCGCACTTGGCTGGTTTTTTGTGTTATTTTCAGTGCGAATCCCAAATAAAACTGTTTTCTTTCTTTCTTTACCTTTAGGAAAATGTCACAGAAAGCTCCTGCTCCATATTTTTCGAAAACAGAGAGCTTACCACACTTTGATACTAGTCGCTTCCAACTTCAAAACAATACTCCAACACCAACAATCAATTCAAGGTGTTTTAAAAACAAAACAAACTGAATAGAAACAAGGATGCACACTGTATTGAAATATTCTCCTGAGAGGAACTCCACTTGAAACTTTATAGTTTTGGCTTTTGCCACCGACTGGATGCGACGCGCTTGACTCAAACTTTCGTTTGGTATACCAGCGTAACTTTGAATTACTGGGGCATGGACTGTGGAAGACAGAAATTGCGTGTCGGTTCCAGAATGGAACGCATGGTTCGGTAGAATCTCTTGTTTATTACCTCGCTTTATATTTTCTCTTATACATTCAGCTACATGAGTGAATAAAAAATCGGAAATTGAAATTTAAAACCCATGGGTTTAAATATGTTACGTTACGCTATTCTATAACAATTAATAACAAAAACTAAGGAAATTTTCAAGTCTTCGTTGATAAAAAAACTTGGTGAATGTGCAGTAATCAGGTAAGCACTTTTATCGCTGACTGTACGAGGGAAGCATTTTCAAATGCACGTTAGTAAGAGTATAATATGGGTATCATATTGAAACGTTTTAGGTTTTACGTTTTTCGGCAGGTACTTTTGAGAATAGCAAGCAGAGAAATGGAAATAGATTGATTTTTCATTCGGAAAAAAAAACGTTGATAAGTTTAATTATTTTAGTTTAGTTGTGTGTGCGTGTGAGATTTATTTCACATCAGTCAATCAAAAGAGTTTCACGAATAACAATATTCAATAACATTCAGTATAATTTGTCTATTTGGAAAAACAAATGGCACAAATACCTAGTATATAACTTCTATCTCAAGTTAATACAGATAGACAACTGAAAACGGCCATTTTGTTTTCAATCTCAAACAGCAAAACCGCGTCTACATCTTACATAGTCATCCACATTATTGAGATTCTAAATTATATTCACACATGCATATATTATTAATGTAATGATGGCATAAATAACTGAGACCCAAGATAATAAAAATAAAACGTTCGGTAGCTCGTACAACTTTCTCACTTTCAAACAGTGAAGCATTACCGTGTACGTTACAATTGCTACGTATTGTGCGATGGTTACTATAAATCGTCATTAGCTTAGCTATTTTCCCACTAAGTTGGGGTCGATTATCAGTATTATCACTGAATTCGTCTTGTTTTATAGAAATGAAACTGAAAGTCGTACGGCATCGTCGCAATTTCTAAACAAAGCTATTCGAAAAACCCATCTTAAGTGGCGCGTGCTTGCTGTCACGTCAATGAGAAGTACAAGCGGTTGTCGATTTGTAAAAAGGACTGACCGCGACAGGTACAGTCAAGGACTTTGGCGGTTGTACACTTTGCCGACAAAATTCTTTGCACAGCTGCCGATAAGCCAGCCATGCCCACTTTTTGTTTGTGCCAATTGGGGCCTAAGGCTAAGTGGCTCTAATTGGCGGATGCAAAATAAGGATGTGGATAGCATAACGGGAGGTGTACAAAAATTGTAGGCAAAGTGTACAACTGCCAAAGTCCTTGATTGTCCATATTTAATGTTGCCATTTAACCACGAGTCCTCACAAATCTATAATGATATCGTTTTTTACATTATCATGTAACCAAAACATTTAACAATGTATTCTTTAGATACTCCTACACCATAATATTTACACGCTCAGCGACAAAAGGAAAGAGTCCCAAAGGTGCATCCACGTTTAATAAATAAATTGCAATCGTGTGCAGTAGCGTCCGACGTACGAAGTGCAACTATAGTGCTGTGTTTACACTTGTTCATAGATTGAAATCGGGTCCTTGCTGGTCGAGTGGTAGGAATTAAGTAAAAGCTACTCGAGATAAAATCATGACCCACAGACTTCTGTACCGACTTTATTGACTGAAAAATCTTTGAATAACGAATGGTACAGCAGAAACCTATCCGTCAAAAACCCCCGACACCAACTAGAAAAAGAGCTGTAACTTTTGAACGGCTGAACAGATGATTTTCATGACATTATAGCTAAGATGAGTTCAGATTAAACTAGCTTTCAATAAAAAAACTGCAAAAAACTGCTCTTTTTCTAGTTGAAGTCGGGGGTTTTGACGGTTAGGTTATGTCAACCTACAGCGAGTTTAGCAAATACAATTTTTCTATAATACAAATTGCAATCGTAAGTTATATTCAACACCGAATCTTGCCAAACTTTTTATTGAATTCATCAGAAGACTTGAGGGTACCGAGTATAGCACTTTCAGAGTTTAATTAATTTACCTAGAACCACGTGAGTTGGAGTACATTTTCAACTAAAACATTTCGAGGTGAACTTCCTCTGAGTATTGTTCAGAACTATTAATAAATTATACTAGCGGCCCATCCTGGCTTCGCACGGGTAGACATTTATTCATATCAAACATTTTATATGTCATTCTTTTACAGTTTGAATCAGATTAATGGAGTATTCGTAATTTTTTTGAAAATATAATGTAGCCTATTTTTCTCAGTGATAATATAGCATTCTACTGGTGAAAGAATTTTTAAAATCGGTCTTGTAGTTTTTGAGTTTAATCGTTACAGACAATAATACAAATAATTTCCCTTTATAATAATTATAAATAATTATTTTATTTTATTTTATTATGTTATTTAATTGTAAAATTATTTAAAAATATCAAAAAGTATGTAAAAAATTGAATAAAGGGAATAATAATTATTATTATAGCAGCACGTCCCGGCACCGCACGGGTGAACATTTATTTATATTAAACATTTTATAGGTACTCGTAATTTTTTACACCTTGAGTTACATTATTGGAGTTTTCATAGGGATCCCTAATATTTTTGAAAATAAATTATTGCTTAAGTTTCTCAGTGATAATATAGCTTATGAAAGAATTTTTAAAATCGGTTCAGTAGTTTTTGACTTTATTTATTACAAACAAAAATACAAATCTATTCTCTTTATAATATTAATATAGATTGAAGAATTTAATAAGGAATATTGGAAGTGATCATGAAAGTTAGCTTGGAGAAGAATATTAATACCTGCCGAGAATTTTAGTACCATTTTCATTAGGAATATGCTCATAACTTTGTCTTTTCGTGTACGCGGGTGAGACGGTATTGAGTTATTCATGACGAGAAATTGAATAGTTCATTAAAGTTAGTTTTTAGGGTTCCGTTCCTAGAGGGTAAAACGAGACCCTATTACTAAGACTCCGCTGTCCGTCCGTCCGTCTGTCTGTCCGTATGTCACCAGGCTGTATCTCATGAACCGTGATAGTTAGATAGTTGAAATTTTCACAGATGATGTGTTTCTGTTGCCGCTGTAAAAAACAGAATAAAATAAATATTTAAGGGGGCTTCCATACAACAAACGTGATTTTTTTGCTAATTTTTATAGATAATGGTACGAAACCCTTCGTGCGCGAGTCCGAGTCGCACTTGGCCGGTTTTTTTTTAATTCAGGCTCCTGCTATAAATAGGTATACATCAGTGGCGAAGAGTCCATACAATCCGATTCCCATCGGCTTCCCTTTAGGAATTGGTTAGTGCATAGACCAACGTAATATGTCTTGTTATTTAGTTAGGTCGAGCTTTTCCAGACATGACTAATATAGATTACAAAAGACGGTATGGATTTTTGACTTGCAGCATTAATTGCAGCAATTTTTAGAGGGCATTATTGGGACGGCTTCCCCTTTTAAAACTGTCACCCTTCGCCACTGGTATACATAGTTAGTCGGAAAAGGTGTATAAAGCTGAAATGGGTTATTGTATGAACAACTTTTATCATGGGAACAACTCTGAAATCGCGAATAAAATATCATCTGTTCAATATGTTCAAATTAATTTAGTCGAGTAGGTAACATATTTTTTGTCGCAATTTCTTATTTGTTCCCATAGTAAAAGTTGCTCATAATAATGAGTACATTAACCCCTTAAAGGATTGGGATATATTATTCGCTAGTTTAAAGTGGCATGGCGTCGGGAATAGGAAAAGACTTAGTACAGATATTTAATCATGTTCAGATTTAATAGTTCTACAATATAATAAAATTAATAACGTAGAACATGGCATTACAATTTGGATTAACCGCATTTCGTCTTAATATTTCTCGTATAATACTTACGCATACGTTATAAGATTCTATAGAAGAGGTTTGAGCGTAGATTTTTATTGGTGAACGAACGTGGTTCAATTTTTAACCACCGACGAAAAAGAGTTGTGTTATAAGTTTGTAGTGTGTATCTGTGTCTGTGGCATCGTCGGCGGTGAGGGAGAGCTGTAACTTTTAAACGGCTGAATAGATTTTCATGAAACATAGCTAAGATGATACCCGATTAAACTAGCTTTCAATTAAAAAAAACTGCATTGAAATCGGTCTATCCGTTTTGGACCTACGATCCTAAAGACAGATACATAGATCCACAGATACACCGATACATTTTTGTCGGGGGTTACAAAAAGGTTTGTCCACAGAAAAATCGGGAACAAAACCATCTCTTTATCGTTTTCTCCTTCCATTTTTCGCTTCGTCTTCTGTCATGGAGACAAAGAGCATGCTGAACCAGAGTTCACCTCAGTCACAGAGCCCGACCAGTCCAAGCTCCACAACTATATTGACAAAAAAATTGAAATTCACAAAGGACTCCCATCCAACTGTCAGGCCTTTCCGTTTACCATACATCAAGGGTATATACGTAACACACACCACGTCCCGTCTCATGGCTTATGAGACGAATATTAAGTACCCGAGAGATATTTACAAGGAAATAAAAATGCTGTGTCGTCATCTTATTGTTAGCGCGGTGCGAATGTGAAAAAACGGTCTGAATAGGGTGGGTAAAAAACGTTTTGGAACGTTTTGTAATAGCGTGACGACTAAATACGACAAAAATGTTCAGTCGGCAAGTCATATCGTACTTGTTTTTAACACGCTTTTATTAGCTTCACCTGTAACTAACTATGTAAGAAAATCTTGGAGGTTAAAATTGACCCACTTCCCGGTTTCCGATTGAGCTGAAATTTTCCATACACGTTCAGTTCGGATGACTAAATCGTGTTCTATAGTTTTTTTTTAAACTATAATATTTTATTTATTATTTATGTTCCCCTAAGCCCCCTTAGACATGTAACTCTAAAAATTGTTCGTTGTCTACATATTTTTTCAACATGTCATGGTCGCCCGGTGGTCGAAATTTGACCGTAATTTTAACTTTCTGCATTCC
Source organism: Allophyes oxyacanthae (assembly GCA_932294325.1). NCBI lineage: Eukaryota > Metazoa > Arthropoda > Insecta > Lepidoptera > Noctuidae > Allophyes > Allophyes oxyacanthae. The sequence continues at coordinate 5,299,213 of OW028633.1, read as the reverse complement.
TTCTCCATAAATCTCACAATCCTCCGTGCGCGCAATGTTCATAAAAAGGGGTACAAAGTTTTTTCTTCACGTATTAATATATAGATAATCCTAACTTATATTAGAATAGAGAAAAGAAAAGATTTTATTTCAAATAAACCAAACATTATCACTTTTGAAACATTAATTATTCTAGGTGCACGGTTCCAAACAGATGGGCCTATGCAGAACCAGCAAGAAACTACATAGATACTCTTTTTAAATAATGTTGTTACATTCTTATATAGTAGGTACAAAGAATAATAATGACAGAACAAATATTGAGAGTATATAAAATACATAGAACAAAAAATATATTATTTAAAAAAAAACATCTCTACGAATACCGTTTTTCCCATTATTCTGTGAACCCCTAAATCTCTTGGCATTAGGTGTGGACGGCGCAAATCCGACGGTTGACTTATTGAAATGACCTTAGGCAATCATCAATTTCAATAATAATATCTCATATGCATCGTTTGCTTGCCAAAGGATTTATGAAGTACTTATTGCAGCAGAGCTTTATAACTTGGATTTTAGTGCGGTAGTAAAATATTGGTGGGTTACTAGTGAGGTGACGGTTATCTTTTGGGGTACGATAAAAGATATGAGATGATGGATTCTTTTAGGTGTAACTTATGATTAGAAAAAGATAGATTTTTATACTATTTAGGTGGAAAACAAGCCCGCCTGATGATAATTGGTTACCGTAACCTATGGCCGCTTGCAACACCAGGGGCATGATTCGCACGTTGCCAACCCTCTTACTAGCGCCGTGTTGTCAGTACGTATGCAAACTACATACGTATACTATGTATACTTACATAATTGTATGTCATACCTACATACATACACCTGAAAAACATCCTTTCACTGGAGTAGTCGGGTAAAAAAGTTTTTTTTTTTAAATTGGTTTCATTTTGACTTTCAAACTATTCCTTTTGCTTGCAATAAGATAGAACGAGACAGAATCATAAACTATCAGACCGAAGACGATTAATCACATACAAATAACATAACTCCAACTAGAAAAAGAGTTGTAACTTTTGAACGGCTGAACAGATTTTCATGAAACATAGCTAAGACGATACCCGATTAAACTAGCTTTCAATTGAAAAAACTGCTTTGAAATCGGTTGATACGTTTTGGAGCTACGATGCCACGGACAGATACACAGATACACACTACAAACTTATAACACCCCTCTTTTTTGCCGGGGGTTAAAAAGTATCTGCGTTGACAAAGGCGTGGCATACCACAGTAAGCCTGTTAACACAAATTAGAATAGGGTATTAGATCAAACTAAGCTTCACTAAGTCGTGTTGGCACTCCACAAACTAAGATATCCTATTTGCATCGCACAGCCGTTAACCGCTTTATCTTTTGCCCCGTTTAAGACGTAATCGTGGGAAGTCAGATTAATAAAATGGATGTTCAGTTCATAAAATTGAAAATAGTTTTGCTTTGATGAATTTCTATGCGATTTTTATGTGGTTATTGAAGGTATGCAATGTAATGTGGTATTTACCCATAGTAAATAGGGATGCATAGCATAGCATAATATAATGCCTGTGTGCCACGATGGGTTAAGCAGAGACAGTGGCGTGCATTCCATAAAGACAAAGAGATCTTAATAAATTAAGTATTAAATAATTACAAACCTTAATATGTATACAAGTTAATTTAAGTCTTAGGATGAGATGGGCAATCACATATATCATTTATCTTGACAATAGAATAGAATAGACCTCTATTTCGTGTAAACCAACTAAAGGCACTTATGAAATGTCGATACTCTAGGCGCACGGTTCCAAATAGTAGGTCCTATGGAGAAGAACCAGCAAGTAACTCCATAGAAACTCTTTTAAAATAATAGATTACAAATAAAATTAGAATAGGATAATAATGATTTGCCTCTGAATAAGATTGCCATGGCAGTTACAAGCTGTCCAGTTCCGACAGACGGCACCCGTTCACGAGCATGACGCATGCGTCAGCATCACTTTAATACAACACTAAGTTACCCTGTGTTGTGCTTACCCTGTAAGAAAATGTCTGTGCACGCCACTGGGCAGAGGTGTGGGTAGTATTGTCCCCCCACATTTTGCCGATGTAGTTATTAACTACCATGTATTACGGGACGCAAAGGTACACTGGAAAGCTCACGTCAAAAATAAAAAGGACGAACTAAACTTATGATATAAAAGATTATAATATAAAGTCCTATACTTGATTAGCGGAAGCCTTTTTAAGGGTGAATTAAATAAAAGAAAAAATAAATCATTTGAGCCTAAAATAAAATATAAAAAAACATATTTTTGAAAACCTTAAATTAGTACCCTTAACATTATTGATTTAAGTACTGGTTTCCTCGCGGATTTTTTATGTGATCAGTAGGCGGCTTTATTCATCATTTACCATTACTGTACTAAACGGTAATCCGAGAGAAAACCAGTAAATAAATACATCATTGTTATGGTATAAACAAGATAAAAAAATCTTTAATTTTATTTATATCTTTCTTCTCTTCTTTCTTTCTTTCTTTTTTTAAAACCGTTGCCCCTCACTAGTAAATGCTAGGAAATGTATATGCTCAAATGATTTCTTTTCAAAAGACCTACGCTAATAAAATAAGACCTTATACTGGCTGCTTGGAAAACACAACAACAGACTATATTAAATTATACAAACAAGTCCTAATGACCCGTTTTTTTACATAAAAAAGAAAAGGAACAACATGTACATAAATCGGTAAAATATGAAGCAGAAAACCTTTGAGTATCTAGAACTCAAAGAAAAAAATATATCATTCCTCCTCGCGTCGTAATACTAGCGTGATATGTAGATTCTCGTTACCAAAATCAGTGTACATACGTAATTCCTCATTAGAACAGTTCTAACCACCAAGCGTCTACGAAAATCTAGTTTAAAGGTACATACATCTATAAATAAATAAAGTTGAATGGTCTGTTTGTAATGGCAAAATAACAGCTTTTTAATAAATGCGTATGAAAATAATATACGGTACCTTTTATTTTTTTTATCAGTCTGTCTGTTTTTTTCGGCTAATCTCCGAAACGACTGGACTGATTTCGACAGGATTTTTACTGGCAGATAGCTGATGTTATAAGAAGTCACTCAGGTGACTTTTACCTACTTTTAATCTAAATAAAAATTAATTTAGTTAATATCCACGCGGATGAAGTCGCGGTCACAGCTAGTTCTAAATAAATGATATTCCTCGAAGCTGAAGGTCGGATCCGATTGTCAATATCCTGAACGATTTATTGCCTGAACTAACGTTTCACTAAGTTACGGTGACCCGTAACTTAGCCAAAGTTTTTGGTCCTTCGAGGTGATCCTCGAAGGACCAAAAACTTTGGGTACGCAAAGAGTTTGTTTCTGATTTGTATTCCTAAAGGACAAATGGAATTGTGATAGCCCTGGTTTGGGTTAGACATTTTGATTGTCACGAGAAGACAATTGACTGTGTTGTATCCGACAAAACATAAACAACTCAATCACTCTAAATCCCTGGGTATTGTTAAGAGAATGGGTAGCAGCGTCTCCCTATATGTAATACATCTGCTAAGCGTGGTGATTATGGATATCTGTAATTGGGAAGCCCTTTTTCAGCAGTCGATGTTCGGGCTGAGAAAAAATGATTGAAAGAAAGAAAGGAAGATTGGAATTTGGTATATTGGTAACAATATTTGGGCCAACATGCTGGTCCCAACTGTTTAAACCAATAGATCAGGCTCGTGTGTCGAGCTGGTTGCACCTATTATAATAAGTTTATGGGTTACTTAACTAAACAATTACTCGCTGGCAAAGAAAACTTAATCATCAAAGACACAAAGAAATAAAAAGTGTTGTTTCTGGACACGCACAGATAACAATATAAAACAAACGACAGAATAATTTTTAGAATCGGTTCAGTATTTACAAACAAACAAATATTACTCTTTATAATATTAGTATAGATAGAGTAGAAATACCTAAATATATTAAATTGTACGACGTTACGTCGTCGACGTCAGACTAGATCATCAATTATTAGAAAGAAAGAAAATTGCGTTTATTGGCACAATTAAAATTAAAACACATATTTATCATATTATATTTAGATTATTATAGTACCTACTCTCAAATCTTCATGAGCCCTGAACTGAGCTCAGAACTCTCTCCCTCTAGCACCTATAATAAGCGTACTATTATAGGTGCTAGAGGGAGAGAGTTCAGAGGGCTCATAAAGATTTTCGCGTACTATAATCTTCTTACAATCAAAAGAACTAGGTATTTTTGTTCACATTTCATTCAAAAAGGCTCAAGAGCAATATGTCCGGTAATGATAAGTTTATGGTCCGTTTATATGTAAATTAAACTCTTTAAAAAGTCCACAAACTTGTGACAGCATTGTGACCGCTACATTTTGAGAATTAGTCGAAAAGTTTTAGCGGTCGCGAAGTTTTCGCATTTACATGAATAATTACTGCGATAGCCTCACGTCTTTGGTTTCTTTGAGTCTCGTTTCTGTATTAAATTTAAAAGATTTTGCGACAGGTATAGGGCTTTTATATCTTTTTAATGGATTTTTTCTTGTGTTTATGTAATTTAAAACAATATTTTTTTCTAAATGATTCTTCACCCTATTTAGTCAACAGGAACGAAAAACGTTTTCCTTGTGGAAGAGCCTTGCTGTAGTCATCTGACTACAGCTCGTAAATGGGCTGGCTCGACCAGTACCTCTACCATGAGTTTTCCGTGCCGTCTAACGTTCACGTTCACATGCAATATTTGTATGGGAATTTTTTCAGCGCCTCTAGCGGTTTAAATAGTGAACTAAAGTCACTATACAAATATTGCATGTGAACGTGAACGTTAGACGGCACGGAAAACTCATGGTAGAGGTACAGGAATTACCACACTCTCACAGAATCTTAGCGTAAAGTAGCATCCTGCTGCGTTTCGCTGATGATTGAGAGGACCGGACGCCCAAAGAAGTCATCCTAAAATCCTACACTATCCTAAAAGGTTGGCAACGCATCGGTGACTCCTCTGGTGTTGCGGATGTTCATGGGCGCGGTGATCACTTACCATCAGGTGAAACGCAAGCCTGTTTGCACCCATAGAATAAAAAAAATCTTTCTTTCTTAATTTTTATTTTTTTTATTTTGTAATTAATTGTATTTTGTTCTTCTTTGTATCTTTTCAAAAACTCCGCACACGTATCGTCCCGGCAACAGATCAGCATCGCCTTACCTCATTGGCTTGCTGTCAATACGACGTAAGCAAAGTACGCATCTACTAGGCCTTTGGGGAAAACAGTCGTGAAGCTCCATCATATAAATATCCGTACAGCGTATATTTATGCACATTTGTTAGCACCAAATTCAAGGTGTTGATTCTGACAACCACTAGGCCACCTTTGGCAGGCGCGCGCAAATCAAATCAATCGGGGCGGCAAGCAAACATTTTGCAATATTCGCCGCGGAAAATATTCCATGCGGTGTTCGCTGTCGAACTCCTAGATTATAGAACAGGAGTGGGGTGGAAACATTTTAAAAATTTAATTTCATAACGTTACTTGTTCTTTCACTCGATTCGATACATAGGTTTTAATGCCCGGAGACTTGTTCTATAAATTTGAGTCGAAAAATAGTACTAGAAAAAAATGGCTCCAACACGATATGGTAGAGAAGAATTTCAACAACGCGTTCTGGGCGGATGAAGCGGCAGAAAATTCAATGTGAAAAATATAGGAAACTGCATTTCAATGGCCGCCTCTAGATTTATTAGTGTCATTCTACGCTACGATAATTATATGCTACGCTTTCCGCTATACTCTAATACTACGCATTTCGGCTACGTTCTATGCTACGCTTTCCGCTATGCTCTTTGCTATGCTTCCCCTACGTTCAATGCTATGTGTCTCGCTACGCTCTTTGCTACGCTTTCCTTACGCTCTATGCTATGCTTTACGCTACGGTCTATGCTACATTTTCCGCTAAGCTCTATGCTACACTTTCCGCTACGCTGTATGCTACGCATTCCGCTACGCTCTGTGCTACGCTGTTCACTACGCTTTTTATCCACATACTACAAAGGAATAATTTTCTTCCCCGCATCCTTAGCACTCGTTGTTCCAGTGACAATCATATGTACTAGTGTCACACCCCGGTTATTTTTATTCTGCGCCTCCGCGACTTCTGTTTATTTTGCGACTGGGATCGTTGATTTTGTCTTGTAGATATAATGTTACGGAATTTTTGACGTGTAAGTTCAAGGTATTTTATACTGACAGGAATGTAAGCTATCGGAGAAAAACACGCTGTCACATTGCTGACCAAAGTGATTCTGATAATAGATGAACGGCTGGATCACCATCCATCTTTCTATCCATAATATACGAGAGATGATGAAAGATGGACCGAAATAGTTAATAATACGCTCTTTTTTATAACATTTTATAAATGAATGTATCCATGGAGTTTCTTGTCGGTATTTTCTCCATAGAACCAATCCAATTTTGGAACCGTGCAGCTAGAACCACAATGTTTTAAATATACTTACAAAGATCCAGTTGAAATAAAGAACTTTTATTTTGCTCTCTTGTCATCCTTATTCAAGGAGCCAACCATATCACTGATTCAGTTTATTTCTCAACCTCATCAAGATCAGAAAATATATTTGACATCACCAGCTATCGATAATAAAGCCGGGCTTCCACAGGCAGCGGCGCGGACTGCATACCGACTCCGTTTAGCTCGCATCGGTAAACTTCTAGAAATGCTTCCACCAACAAAGAGTCTAGCAGAGAGGACAAAACGAGTAATAAAATATTATAGTTTAAAAAGAACTATAGAACACGCTTTAGTCATCCAAACTGAACGTGTATGCAAAATTTCAGCTCAATCGGAAACCGGGAAGTGGGTCAAATTTTACTTCCAAGATTTTTTTACATACTTAGTTAGTTACAAGTGGAGCTAATAAAAGCGTATTAAAATAGGAGAACTTATTCTTAACTATCTATACCTCTCTGTGGGTACCAAAGCTTTTAATTTTTTTAATCTCATATCGTATTATATTCCAAAAACATTTAATTCTGAACACAGTAAGGGCCCATCCACACTCGATACTTTTAGCAGCAGAGCCACTTTTTGTAAGAAAATGGCAGCCAACGAACGCGAAAACCCGCGATGCTGCTGCTAAAAGTATCGAGTGTGAACGAACGCTAAATCGTTAAAACAAAACAAGTTATCAAGTATTCTGTAGCTCATTCGTCTTAGTTTTTACAATTAATCTAAGTTGAGAAGTATTTGTGAAAGTCATACAAATTATGACTGAACTTAAAACTAGAGAGACGATAAAAGATGTATAAAGTAATTGTTTTGTTGTATAAAAGGTGTTTCTTTTTTCGTTTTGTGCTCCGATCCTAGTGATAAAGTAGGTACCAAGATCTGATAAATATATTCTTTTTTTTTTTTTTTTTTTTTTTTTATTCGGGCATTATCAGTGCACATTTAAAACTCTTCTCTGTTTACCTCTTAAGCTTAGCAATCTTTAAGGATTTCTCATCACATTGACACTGAATAACTCAGCAAATTTTGCGCACTACATAAAAAATATCCTGTACAGATATTTAAAAGTTTTGAGTCAGATTTCAATCATACAAACCGAATCACGTACACATAAAACATTCTCCCTGAGCTCCTGAAAAAATTCAAACTTATCTCCTATTCCGTAAAAACTAGTATTTCACTCGCATGACTTTTTAGTCACTTACCAAACTCGCTCGCGGTTACTGCGCACGTCTGCGCGCATTACCTGTTCTGTTTTACAAACAAGGTACAACGTGTTGGCTAAAACATAGTGCTGGTTGAAGCACAGGGCTTTTGGAACGGTTACTTTTTGTTTTAAGAGATTTGAGCAAATGGCTTTATTTTTAACCCCCGATGGAAAGTTATAAGTTTATAGTTTGTATCTGTGTTTCTGTCTGTGGTATCATAGCTCATGAACGGATGAACCGATTTAGATTAAGTTTTTTTCGTTTGAAAGGTGCCTTAATCGAGAGTGTATTTAGCTATGTTTAAAGAAAATCTGTTCAGCCGTTCTAAAGTTACAGCACTTTTTCTAGTTAGAGTCGGGGGTTTTTGATGGTTAGGTTAATGTGTAGTGAATTATGTGATGGAAAAAAGCGCATATTTATGGAATGAGCTTAAGTGACATAACGCCACGTCATATGATGTTTTAAAGTAACAGCGACGTCACACACAAGTCTGTTTCTAAAGTGTTCTGTTTTTTTATTTTATACAGGAATTTTTTTATGTAGTGCGCATAATTTGTAGTTTGTTTCAGTCTCTGTTCCTAAACGCAACCGCAGTATTGGGATACACTTTAAAACAAAACGAAAATTCGACTTAGTATAGTATGGGATTACGCATAATTAGCAAGACATACAAAGTCAATCTTTTTATTGTGTTTTGGAGTGAATTTTATTACTGCGGTTGCATTTAGGAACAGACACTTAATCACTCTACAAATGTTGCGCACTACCTACATAAAAAATATCCTGTTCTTTTACACTTTAGCATGGAAAAAAAGTCCAAAACCAAATAGCATTGAAATTAGTGTCTTTACCGAAAACGCTCATCAATCAATCATTTAAATCCTTTCCACAGTCATCGTCCTATCTTATTTAAACTTTAAGTAACTCGTGTTCCAAATTCAAAATTTCAGATAAACTCGATAGCTTAGGAGATTAGGTTTAATCCGGATTTTATAGACGGCCCGTTATCGACTTTGCGAGTTTCCAAACGATTTTTTTATGTCAAACATGTTATTTCGAAGTTTATAGTTTTCAATACCTGCCAGTGTTTTGCGACCTTGTTGTTTTGAATTTGTAATTCAAATTTCGAAGGGCGGGTTTATTTTTTCAAGGGACTAAACAAATTATTTAAATTTTGTTGGGGTTAGGTATAGAATAATAATTTTAAATTTCGTGCTCCAAAAAAATATGCCATTGGTTCATACCAGACAGACATGGTAAGCCAAATTGTTATTACAATAGTTGTTTTTTTCGTTGACTCAATTTATTCATCGATAGACTAATATGTATAAGAATTATATTTTCGTCAAGCTAAGTTAAAGTTTCCATTAATACAAAATAAAAGTCACTTTATGCTTTAAAGTTAGTCTCAAACCATCTTTCTCTTCAACATTTCAAGAGTAAGTAGGTGCTTATCTTTTAGTATCTAAAACGCGTATCAGAAATGCGAGATCATATTTATGGATGTGGATTAGACCATCAAACTAAACAACTTTCTCTATGAAACCGACATCATAATCGTGAAAAAATGATCAGCTGTCCCATACAAAACTTCAATACCTACTGGACCCAAACTTATGGGACAGCTTAGATTTTTTTTGGCGATAGCGAGGTTGGTCTCATAGAGAAAGTTGTTCAGTTTAATAGTCTCATCTAAACCCTTAAATATGACCATGCATTTCTGATACACTTTGTATATTCAAAGGTTATTCTCAAAAACATCACCATAGCAACCATAGCCTGTTCACATCATCACCCCATAGACTGTGCCGTAGGGCGTAAGATTTTATAATATCATTATTCAATTATTATCATGTATTTAGTCTTTATAAGCTAAGGTCAATCTCAAAACGCTCTGAAACCTATCTCTGAACAATGTACACAAGTAGTGTGCCCGGTCCAATGCATCCAGGTCACTTGGAAACTGCAGGAGCGCGGAGACAATAGCAACGTCACTTCAGTTAATGTATTGCTGTCTTTAGCGCGAATGATACTTGCCACACCTGGGACTACCGTTGGTGCAAGAAATATTCATTTATTTATTTATTTAATGCTTTTCATACAAATATGTACAAAGGCGGTCTTAATGCCAAAGGCATTCTCTGCCAGACAACCTTAGGGTGATGCAGAGACAAAAAAATGGTAGATGCACTAGTCATTATTATTAGGTGAGGATAATAATATACCTACTTATGTAGAACCTAAGCAATACAATACACATATACCTACTTACATTACAATATATAATTACCTACATTATTAGATACATCACGTACCTATATACTATACAAATAATATACATACATATTAATATATATAATATCAAGATAAATCAAAACCGAGATGAATCCGCCAAAGTCTTATCACGAAAGTGCTTACGTAACTTAAACTTAAAAAAAGCCGACTGTTAGCCATCCTAATTACCAGCGGAAGCGCATTCCATATTAGAATCGAATATAATTTTGAATTTAAAATTGGAACGGAGGAATGACCCATCTTATAAAAACGATAATAAGAGACCGATCAGTCTAGATACTTTAAGTAGTAGAAATCAAACACTGTTATAAATATTAAGAGAGGTGAGGAATAGCGGAACTTTGCAGCTGCCCGACTCGGGAAGTACCTCCACCTTGCAGAATATCGTAGCCAAATAACGGTGCTCTCTTGCAGTGTTGTGTTCCTAACGGTAAGTAAAGTCGCCAGTGTTCCTTGGAGAAGAAGGACGATAGTAATAGAATCGACAACGCGCGAGTGATGCCCCTGGTGTTGCAAGCGTCCATAGGTTACGGTAACCGCTTACCATCAGGCGGGCCGTAAGCTTGTTTGCCATCTAAGGGGTATTATTTTTTAATTGAAGACTGTGAGTCTTCAATAAAAAAATAATCAAACTATCCCTTACGATTTGCTTATTTGTTACTCTTCGAGGAATAGAATAGGGAAGGCGATGGCAATCAGGCTGTGTTATTCTGGAGAATTACCATTTGGATCAATATCAATATCAAATATTGAGAAAATAAGAACCTGGTATGAGAAAAGAAAGTTCACTAAGTAGACTTTCTTTTCTCATACCAGGTTCTTATTTTCTCAAAAAACTGAAGAAAATATTTAGCCACCAAAATTGACAAAAATTTTCATTTGCTGATATTGACCCATTTGAAGGTGGACTTGAAAACTGCAGATAAGAGAACCTACTTTTGGCCCAACTTGCGACGAGATGAAATTGAGATTTTTCATTTTTATTCGCTATGCAATAGTGGGAGTAGGCTAGGCTAAATAACTCAATTAAAAAATTACTTTCTCGGATTTATAATATTATAGAACACTATCAAAATTTTCATTTAAGGATATGCTTCTAATAGATGATTGGAGAAAAATTTCAATTAATAGTAGGCATATAATATGTGCGCTTGTCAAGAATGTACCATTCCAGTCATGCAAAAAATTACTTCAGTGTCTTGAATAGGTATTTTGGGAATACCAAGATACTTTAATTTAGAAAACCAGAAATGACTTCCATTCGTCGTCCTAGCTTCAGAATAAATGAGCAGCAATATAACAAATGGTAAATTTCTGGTTTTAGGAAGCTCTGTCCTATGGGAAATCAGTATTTCGCGGTATGATGTTATCAGAACAAAGGTAGGTAGACTGCTTACAACAACCAACTAATTTGATCTCTCAGTTGACTCTCACAACGCCTACATAATGAATAGGGATGAGACATTGTTAAGGTGCCAACCGACTGCACTTGCATGACGTGATGCCACAGAAAAATAACAATAATATTTTTCAGAAGATCTGATTAGAATTAGTTTGATAAATTTTCTCATTGTTATTTAATTAAGTATAGTAATTTGTCATAATTATTATTATTTTAAATATAAGTTTTGTTACAAGAGTGAACTTACGAGGTTGGCATAGTCACCAAGCCAAGGTGCACTGCAGCCTGGACGAAAATTTGAAAAAAAAAAACAAAAAAAAAAGTTAATTTATAAATCAAAAAACCCGATTTCTTAAAAAGTGAACTGATTTTTTTTATAAAAAATCTCTTTAAGTAAATAACAAGTCCAGTAGAATTATATTTCGGAACATGGCTACTTTAACAGTCGGGGCCCATTTTGGAGAGATTTGAGCCGGTCTCGATTTGACCTTTGGCAACAGCAACCAAAAATATCACGTGGGAACTGATGCTGGCACGACGGAAAATGAGAAAAAGAATTAACCTACAAAATGTTCTGCAGTTGACATACACAAGCTGATAAAGTTCTTAGCCTGGAACAGTGACAGCCTAGAACGTAATAATAACGACATAACTTGCCACTTCGTCGGCACAAAGTCGGATCGTGCCCAAAAAAATTAATTACGAAGAGTGACACAGCACTTTTTGTTCAATAACTGTCAATATTATTGCGAACGATGTACTGAAACATTTTTTTCTCGTATTTCTGAATATTTCCTGGACTGAATCGTTATATGGATTATTGAAATTGTACACTGAAATAACGTAACGGCTAGAAATAAACAAGTTATTGCTACCTACAACCGAATAACTTGGTTCGGATGGACCCTGTAATTTTTTTCTTCTTTTAAGTATCTTCGGGTTATTGAACAAGGTTAGTCGGAAATATACAAAGCTTTGAAAGATACTCACCATTATAAACAAGGTCTTTTACTGTGGGACCAATGCTGAAATCGCTAAACAAAAATCTGCTGTTCCATACATTTAGAGCTCAATTATGGAGACGCGGAAAATCGCGCGGAGCGCAAAGCGAGACAGACGCTTATCTCCGTTCATGGAGAGTAAGCGAGAGAGCGATATGCCGCTTTGCGCTCCGGGCGACGGACGCTCCGCGGTTTCCATAATTGAGCTCTGAAGTAGTCAAGTAATATTGAATTATTTGTTTACAACAGCAGTTTTTTTTTCACGTTTAATTTATTATAGCACTCAGATCACATTCATAGACTCATACCAACAAAAAATGTTGGTCTTTTTTATAATAGTAAAAGGAACTGATTAGTGTTAAATGAAAAATGAATTTTCGAAGTACCAAAAGTACCACAAAACAATCCTTAGTAGTCCTTACGAAAATAAAAAAACAAAAAGAAATAAAAATGTTTGTATCGTTTTCGGAAATAGTTTTGCAATTCAACAAGCACCGTACGTAATAAATTCGACTTTACGCTCCTAAGAAATTGGACGCTATGTGAGTAATAGCACCTTTACTGGAATGGTTGGAATTGAAATGTCGGGTAAAAACCAATATGTCTAGGTTTGCATGTGTATTACATGGTTACCTCAGAAATTACATGAGTTCTGTAGCGACATCTTGCGGCGCTACTATAAGAAACTAAGTAGGAATGTAGCAAGCTAATAACATTGGGCGTATACAATACGAATTCGACCAATCAGATTACGAAGCCTGCATCACGCAAGTAAAATTATCATTGTATCTGCCGGATAATGTGATAATGTAATGAATGAACAAAAAAAATGTACCTAGTGCGCATAATTTGTAGAATCATTCAGGCTCTGTTCGTAAATGCAACTGCACTATGGGGATACACTTTAAACCAAAACCAAAATTCGAGTTAGTATGAAGGACACGCATAATTTACTAGCGCAAGCCATACAAAATAACTTTATTACTATGTACTATTTTCACTCTGCAAATTTTGCGCACTACCTAAAATAAATATCCTGTATGAACAAATTTCCGACATGTCATGCCACAGGCTTCGGCCTGCCAGGATTTCAATATAACCTTTATGCATTTAGTATAGAACCCAAATTTGCAAAAACCTATGGGACAACACTCGCACGCGCGCCGATTCCAAGGCGACACAGCGCCGACAGAAAGCGCTTACGTCTGTATGGGGCCTCATATATATAGATCAAGTCTATTTCTATTGACCCAGTCCGAAATTTTCTATCACAAAAATCAAATAACAGTTTTACCAACCTAGGAATCGAATCGAAGACCTCTCGGATCTACTACGGAACTACTACCTAGGATCTACTATTTGGAACCTTGCACCTAGAGACTCGACATTTCATAAGTGCCTGTATCTGGTTTACATGAAATAAAGATCTATTCTATTCTATTCTCGCTCGGCAGTCGCGTTAGCAACCACGAAATCATCGAATATTAATACATTTTTTTTTATCTTTACAACAGTAATTTCAACGCACATCTTTGCACTTCGGAATATAGTTTATACATAATAATATAGTTTTTACATAATTGTAATGGGTCTAATACCCGGCATGAATCTTGAACACTGATCCTAGATTACTAGCGATTTTGGACCTTACTTCTGAGACAATACAACGTTATTTGCCGGCAACTATACATATTTTTTTAATATGTTAACTATCCTAACAACCAAGCAGATCCGCATTATCAAAAAAATACTACGATCTCTAAAAACACGCATACGAAAATCCATATTTACACGCAAAACACCACAACTCAATTTTTCCACTCTATAACCCTCCACAGTGAATTTTCTCGACAATTTCGGAACCGAACTTAATTTCCTCGACATGGTTAACTAAAGATGTTAGAAGATGAAGCAACTTCAAAATAAATATCTCTTTCATCCCGAAGCGTCCTGAGTGATTTGAAGGTAGTTTTTCCATCGTTTCTGAAGGTTCGTTATTCGCTGGCTATTCAGAGGACAATCCTGACCCAAATTTAGGGTCCTTAAGCTATTGGAAGAGTGACTTGAATGCCCCGTTTCCTTTATTTGTTAAGTGCAATATAAATAGTTTATTGGTTCTCAATAAGTTTAAGGTTTACCTATTTGTTGGAAAAAAGCGTAAGGGTGAAAGAGATTTTTGTAACCGATAGTGGAAGTATTTTGACTGGTGACAAAAGAATTTCCTTTTTAAGACTCTATGGGATTTGAAGAACCATGATTGGAAACTTGAGTATGCACAGTAAGCTTATTACCGCCAATATAGAAGGGAAAATAAGGGCAAAAAAAAGAGAAAAGCCACGAAGAAAAAATATTGATTAACTAAAGGAAAAACCAAGTATAGAGACAAATAGGGAATTATGGAGTTTCTTGCCGTTTCTTCTCCATAGGTCCTACTATTTGGAACCGCTCAACTCGGTACCGCGCGCGGCTAGAGTCTCGCTATGTTTACATGAAATAAAGATAGGTAGATAGGTATATTCAATTCTATCAATGTTCCGTATTCTAGGCTTTCCCTCTTAGTTTTTATTTTACACACTGTGTCTACGATTTCTTCTGTACCCTCTCCAGTCGCCGGTCTGCTAGCAGAAATTTCTTTTGAAATAAACAGTATCTTTGTACTTAAGTGTTCCTTGGTCTTTTTTTTTTTGTTGTGTGTACATAAATAATAAATAGTAGATTATTAACCAAGGGGATAAAGCAGTGTTTTCTGTCGCGGGTGACGATTTAAATCGCGAGCGTAACGAAGGACTCGAGGTTTACTCCCGAGCGTAGCGAGGGTGTTAAAAACTTAAATCACGAGCGAAGCGAGGGATTTAAGGCGAGTCCTGAGTGTAGCGAGGGATTTAAGTTCACCCAAGACTAAGACAGCTTTATCACTGAGGAAAATACTCTACTTTTCGTACCATTTGCGAAAAAATTAACACATTAATAATATGAGATAAGCATTTATTAAAAATAATGACAATTAAAAGTAAAATGCGTATTCCTTTTTCAAAAAGATGTATAATGCTTTATATACAAACTCAATGGTGTAAACACAGATGTAGTTCAGTATAAATTTCGGTAAGTATTCCAAATTTAAATCACATTCTCCCCCTACAGGTGAATGAAATTCAGTACAATTTTCTTTCCCTGTTTTTAACAGATTAAAAATGACTATTGTTATGTTCGTTTTTTGTGGCATAGAATGTCACTTTTTTGAGCAAGTGGTACGAAAATAAATATATTCTATTCCATTCTTAAATATTTACGCCCAGATTTTTCATCGAAAGTTACAGCTTAAGTAAAATTTTAAATTTTACTACTGATTTTATTTCTACACTATCGGTCGAAACATCACAAGCTCTTCGGATCTGATTTGACAGACTTTAATTTCGAACAACGCGTTCTTAAATTTAACTTTATCATAAAGTTTACTTTGTACTCCATAAAACCATAGATATTCCCAAGTAAAGGCACGATTTCTGTGCGTATTTTTCTCGGACGTTTCGTATCTTGGGGTAAAAAGTTTATTGGTATAAAATTTACCCGCTAGCCTGACATCAGAATGGCGACTCACTTCAAAATAATATTTTCCAGACATACGGTAACGTACATTTATACAAACTTGTGTACATTAACGAACATTTCCCGTACATTCATTCATTTATTTATTTATTGTACAATGTACACATAAGTTGTTATAAACTAACCTGGTACATGATCCTGTTAGGGTGCTGCAAGGATCAGAAGAGGCGGTAACATTAATATTATATTTATAAACTATTATTCTATAAAAACTATGTTATGTTATAACTTATAATACTTTTATGTTGTGTTATTATTGATATTTTCAGTATCTTATAATGTTTATATCGAATAGTCTATCTATAATTATTTATACTATGTTATGTTATAATTTACAGTTATATAATTTATAGTTTGGATGTATTTGAAAATCATACACCCGCCATTCTGACCGATACTATAAATCCCAGATATAAATCTATGTACAATCGATATTCTGCTAGCAATAAAGCGGTCGGTCACTTCCTAATTATTGGTATATCGGCAGACCTTTATCGAGTTTTCTGTAACAGACATTGAAACTGAATTCAATTTTCTCATTTTGCTGTTTGTTTTGAAAGATACATTTTGTTGAGTTTTTAACCGACAAAAAAAAGGAGGAAGTTCTCAATTGAACTGTATGTTTTTTTTTGTTTGTTGGCCCATGCGAATAGCACAGTTCTATATTCAAGTGAAACTATTTTTTTTTTTTGGCTTTATCAATACATCCTCTTATCGATAGAACTGTATTTTTCGTTTTTTTTAAAAACGTTGCCCCTCACTATGTTTTCTCTTGCATCGAGGGTACAGTTTACAAACATACATGTCACATGTATGTGTGTCTGTAGACCATACAAATAATTGGTCCGTGCGGGGATCGAGCCCGCGGCACGTAGCGCAGAAAGCTAATAGCTTTGCCACTGCACCAACCATGTCGTGTCGTGTGTGTGTATGTGTTATATTCGTCTTTCTTCCCAGTTCGACAAAAAATCATTCAACCTAAACAATTTATTGCTTCACAAATCTAGAACTCCAAGCCATATTTTCACCTTTTTCATGTAGGTATACACGTTTCGGCTAGGCCACAGGGACTCCCTAAAGCCTCGTTCACACTGTCCGACCGAGATAAAACTACTGGAGCGAATAATGTCGCATTACAATGCATTGGGTGTCACGTTAGGATTACACGAATGTGTGTAATGGGCCGAAGACGGAGCGAGAATTGCGTGGATACGACTTTAAATCTGAAAAAAGTATTATTATATCTTTTTATATTGTTGCTGCCCACGACTGGAAATATTATGTGCCTTTTGTAAAAAGATAAGTTATTCTATTATTATCATCATCATTAGCCTACTGATATTTCCGCTGTTGGGGCCTGGGACCCAGATCTAAAAAAAACCGCGGTCATAACAAAAATAGAAATCGCTTGACTGTACCCTCATTTACCATCATACTTTCTCTATCACTAAAAGGTTTGCTGGTAGAAAAGTAAAATTTGGGTTAAGCTCACCTGTGTACATACCATTTCAATTGTATTTGTTTTACTATGTAATAAGAAATTTGTCTTTACGCATACCATACATAACAAAAATTGTCTGTGTATAGTTTTTCTACCTAAGTGCCAAATCCTTGGTCGCGGGACTTATCTCATTACCGTGACCCCGGAACGTAAAGGGCTATTGAAGGAACACCGTGGATTTTAGTCAGTACAAGTCTGACAGTCCCTCCCGCCCTGCCCGGGGTGGGAGGACTCATTTGATGATTTTACCACGAAAAAAAAAAAAAAAAAGTGCCAAATCCTTATCGCTGGAAGAAATCTTGCAATTATTGCATACATAGAACGGATAAATAAATACATGAAAAATATCTGTTCGTGTATTATGTGTTCATTGTCCCATTCTAATGACGACATGGTTGGCGCAGTGGCTAAGTGATTAGCCTTCTGCGCTACGTGCCGCGGGTTCTTTCCCCGCACGGAACAAATATTTGTATGATCTACAGATAGTTGTTACGGGTATGGTTGTGTGTGCATGTGACATGTATGTTTGTAAACCGTACCCTAGATACAGGAGAAATCCTAGTGAGGGGCAACGTTTATAAAAATAAAAATAAAGATAAATGAAAGAAGAATCTTCATTCAAACAAGACTCTGTTTTTATAAAATCAGAATCTTGTTTGACTGACTACGAGATCCAGACGTCAGACGTCAGGCTCCATCATATTATGATGTAGCCTGACGTCTGACGTCTAGATCTACAGATCCCTGAGGAAACTAAGCTTTCACGAAAAGATCTTAAAATAAAGATAGAAGATTGATAAATCTTTTTCATCCACGTCAGGAGACCGATTGGTGGTAATGGTCGTCTCTTTGTCAATGTTTATACATTGTGTTCACTCATCTGGATATGGAATGATATCCCATTTCAATATTGAAGAAAAAAAAATCGATTTCGTGAAGTGCTTTAGTTTCTGTATTTAAGTGTATTAATACCTTGTAAAGAGGTAGGGTATAGCGGGATTTTCCACTCAAAATTGGAGTTGCCCGACTAGGGAAGTACCTCCACATTGCAGAATATCGTAGCCAAATTACACTGCTCTTTGGCAGTGTTGTGTTCCTAACGGTGAGCAAGGTCGCCAGTCTTCGTTGCAGAAGCGTCGTGTTGTGAAGGTAATAATAGGGCCGACTACACGCGAGTGATGCCCCTGGTATTGCAAGCGTCCACGGGTTACGGTAACCGCTGCTAGTTAGTAACATTAGAGGTATAAAAAAAAATTGCAATCGCGACGATTAAAATAATAGTTTCTATCAAGTAAGCAATACTTCTTTATCAAAAATAGTACGTGTTACGCTTTCAGATAGCTTATTACCCTACTGATGTCCCATACTATGATGTGTATGAAAAATAAAATGATGATCCTTTAAAAAAATATAGGTAGGTAGTAAATCAAGTAAGTAGGGAAGGCAAAAATAAGAAACAAAATGTCTGTCATACAATATTAAAAATAATACTTAAGATGGTAGAATTATGAATAACTATAATTAAAAAGGATAAATTAATAGGTCCCATAATTGAGTACTTATTTATTAAATGGTTGTTTATAACCTACGTTGCGCATTTAAGGGTTAAATAAAAATTTCCACAAACCCTATGCCTTATCCTCCATATGCTATCATCATGATTGGCCTGAGACTGAAATCTCTGTTGACCAATCACAGGGCACCGTTCTAATTGGACGAATAATATATTCGTTGTTGGGTCTCTGTGAGCTGAATTTATTTTATAATGGAAATAGGAGATTTTATATCGAACGTCATTGAAATATGTGACATGAAAGCCGAAACACGATACTGGTGTCATTAAAATTGGATAGAGTATAAAAAAAGAATTTGAGGGGTGATTTAACAACGGAAAATAAAGTGTGTTCCGTGAAAAATATGGAGTATCAGTTGCTTTGCTAGACTGGGTAATAGTATCAGTTGGCAGGCAATAAAAAAAAGTATGAAATCAATCTTTTTAATCGTAGTTTCGTATCACTCGATAAAAATCTGTAGAACTGGGCAACAAAAAAGAAAAATTGCAACAGAATTTTTCCATAATTTTTTCATCTCTGCCAGATTAGTTTATATTTGTATTGTTTTTTGGCCGATTTTAGATCATAAATGTGTATCTACTTATAAAAATTTGAATACCAATTATTTGTATCCATATTATTCATAAGATTAATTCAGTTTATTTATTTGCATAAGTCACCAAAGTTTTTAACTAAATGAAACAAAAGTTATAGTCAGATTTCAATGAAAATTAAAAAAAAAATTGTTTTATAAATTCTAAAAGGCACCGATTGTCACTGAAAGCAGAAAATAAACTATAAGGCGCGGCGCAGACGACGGACTTTTTGTCCGGCAAACTACAGCGGACAAGAAATTTTACGACATAAAATTGCCGCAGACAAGAATATTCGAGATGGACTCAACGTAGACGACAGTTATTTTGTTTGTAGTTGTCGTTAAAACTCTAGTGTCCTCACTGGCAACAACTACCAACCACAATCATTCTAGTCCGTGGTAGTTAGTTTGCCGGACAAAAAGTCCGTCGTCTGCGCCGCGCCTAAACGTCAGAAAAAATGCAAAGGTACTCGCAAATCTCTGAGCTCTGAACTCTCTCTCTCTCCCTCTACCACCTATAAAAATCGTACTATTATAGGTGCTAGAGGGAGAGAGGGAGAGAGTTCAGACGGCTCATAAAGATTTGCGCGTAGGTACTATACCTCAAGTTAATAAAAAAACATTTAGTGACAATTGCCATGCTAATCATTATTTGATGGTAAGGTAAAAGGCTTAGATTATAAATTGGTTGTCGCGGCCGGAGTGGCTGCGACAACCAATCAATAATCTAAGGTAAAAGGTATACTCTATTCATAAGTCAAATACAGATTAGAAGCCTTTGTATTATCTTATGTCTGGGAACATATCCATTACGTCGTCTGAAGGTAACATTGCGTTAAACTTGATTGAGCCAGCCGGTGAACACATAGGACTAACCAACGTGCTGCTTCTATTAGGATAGTCCCGATAGTTCTAATTACTTTGACATTGTTCAAGGTAACTCTAAAACAGTTGCCAACGCCCGTTCAGCTGTGAATCAGTAGTACGGCAACAAAGGACTTAACAAATTCATGTCCGATTACCTACTAGATCAGAGCTGCGTCTTGACTTTCTGATACATATATTGGCAGTTCGATGTGTGTAGGTTCAACTGCACCAGCAGGGGGGGGTTTGTCAAAATACACTCTTGTAATCGTAACATAGCATAAATCCTCCGTACACATTAAAAGATATAAATATCCATTCCATTACTTTCCCACTGCTGACCACTTTGCTCAGAATGAGAAGTCCACCACAAGGGCATAGAGTGGGTAGACGGTAAAATAAAAATTAAGGAAAAAGGAATGTACATTCGGCGGTTATCGCGGCATATTGCGCAATGTACATTATAATAGTCAAAATTGAAACGATTCCGATTACGAGTGTGTAACGTACTGCTTATTTCTAAAGAAATTTCAGTCAACAGACCTGCGACAGGATAGAATGAAAGGAAAACAAGACACAGTGTACAAGAAACAAGTTAAGGTAGATGATAGGGAGAACTGAGATTACCCTGCAGAAAGGGCTGAACGAATGCATACTCACACGATATTGTCTTATCACTTTTGGTCGGCTCAAGGCCAAATCATCACATGGTCGTATTGAATATAGGATTCGGTCTTTGTCCGGAACTTTACTGACAATTTCTTTAGTCTTTAAACTGCGCATGTGTTTTGTGTATGGAAACTGCAGGTATTATTTTATATACAGCAAAAACAGGACTGAGATCCATGTTTAAAAAAACCTATCTAATTTCGTCAAGCGGCTACCAAAACTAATTTGAACAAACACAAAACTATTCTCATCCCATCCAATTACAATCGACCCTCACCTCAACCGAATCAAACTCATGCACACTCAATCGCCTACCAAAAAAATCTCCTCTATGTCCCACAAAGTGGAGTCTCGAGGAGGGCTCCTAGCCATTGTAGGAATATTGGCAATAAGCTCTCCGAGATAATTGAGTGGTGCGCCCTCCGATCCCATTAAGGGATCTGTCAAGATACGTAGTCGATAATCGTCTAGGCGCGTCTCTATTTCTCGATCTTACTGTGATGAGGCCTCTAAACTAGCGGTAAACAATACATTAACGTATTTTTTGTACACCCTTCTTTTTATAAATTAGGTCTTGAATCAAAACCACGGCAAAAAAATTGTTATGTCTGCATCCATCATTACGAAGGGCTGCATCTTCGAGCTCTAGCTCGATTGCTGATTATTTTGAAGTATCATCAGATAGGATCTATATCCAAGGAACCAACGAAAAACCAATATAGCCTATTGGTTTTTCGTTGGTTCCTTGGATATAGATCCTATCTGATGATACTTCAAAATATCAAAAAATATCAAAAATTCACGCAACTAAAGATGTGCAGATGCCGCGCAGTTGCAAAAAAATTTTGATCAAAACAACACATTTGATATTCTCTTAGCTTCAGTGAGATACGTATCAAGTTCGAGCGTCACTGCAATATGATCAACGCGTCACCCTCTGGTCTCGTACCATGCGATTTTAAAGGAGATTACTACCACGCACACTCAGGTGGTGGAACCAGTTCTAAGCTCGTCATCGAGGTTTTCCCAAAAGACTACAGCATGGGGTTTTTTCTTCAATAAGGGAATGAAAATATTTTTACAGGGTCGGCAACGCGCGAATTATGCCCGTGATGAAGCAAGCGTCCATAGGCTACGGTGACCGCTTATCATCAGGCAGGTCGTACCCTGATGTTGACAGAATCTGTGATGTGATTATTATTAAAAAAAAACTTGCTTAAATCCATCCATTTTCCATCAAGAGCCATTCTCGTGTTGGCCTATTCTCGCTACGTATATTAATTATTCTGTGGTATAGCATATTAATTTAATTATAGCTATAGCATGTTGCGGTATTTTGGTCATACCTATCATGCGCAAGCCATTGCCAACAAGTTCATGACGAAACACACAATGAGATACCAATTTAGAAGAAGTCGAAGTCCAATCGTGGTAAAACTAAACGCTGTTTTAGGAGCCCAACCTAACTAACACATTGGAATACAAAGACGCAATAATATCTAATTACACATTGAATTTAATTACATGAAATAGCAATAACAATGCACGATGCTGTTTGTATAACCCTCTGCTTTGTGTGAATTGAACTCCAAGAGAATGGGGAATTGAGCCAGTGCAATTTACACCTACTTTGATTGCTTCGTACATAACGAAGCCATAATATAAATGTAACTAACTTTGATGGCACGTTTGGCGCAGTGGCTAAGCGATTAGCTTTCTAAACTACGTATCGCGGATTCGATTCCTGCACGAAACAAATATTTATAAGATCTACAGAATACAATAGAATAGATCTTTATTTGATGTAAACCAAATACAGACACTTATGAAATGTCGAGACCAGATGCACGGTTCCCAATAGTAGGTCTATTGGAGAAGAACGGACAAGAAACTCCATGGAAACTCTTTTAAAATAATTACAATCTTGATCAGTACAATGTTGTGGTAAGAGCTGCGAGAATAATGTAATTTAATGTGAATAAAAATAAGAATAGGATAATAATGATTTGCCTCTGAATAAGATTGCCATGGCAGTTACAAGCTGACCAGTTCCGACAGACGGTACCCGATCACGAGTATGACGCATGTGTCAGCATCGCCAAGCTCAACCACAATGGAGGGAACTCAACTGCCCGTCACACAACGCCACCATCAGCGAGACATTTTAGTGAGCATGACAGATAGATGTAGATCTCAGTAAAAACTATTACAGAAGGCACATATTTCCTTAGGAAACTTATGAGGAAATGTGACAGTAACATTTTTAAGGTACATAATTCTCTTTGGGTAGGTACTGTCTGCATAGTGAATTTTAATTCACATTATTGAACATTTACTGAACATGGAAATGAGCCCATTTGGAAAATCACTCAAAGTCAAAGTTTTTTATTTCAACTGGGCCTTTGCAGACGATTTCAAAACGTCGTGGTTCTATGTGCACGGTTCCAAGTGGGTTGTTCCTGGAGAAGATACCGATACCACTGGGTGGGTACTTTACGTTAGGTCTAATTGCAGCAGTGGACTTCTATAACGTGACTCACTGCAGGGTGCCAACTGAAAACCAGCGCTGAGTGTTCCACACCCAGTAAATGCTGAGCTGGCAACCCTTTCGATATGGGTGTGCTAGTCAGTGCAGTAAAATCTCCTGTATATTTTTTATCCGTGTTTGTTATTATTTTTTGTTTCTTTGTCATCTCTGTGTTTCAATTTTTTTTTTGTACTGACTATGTATGTCCTTTATTGAATAAATGCTTTCTATTCTATTCTATAAGCTAAATTAAATATAACATGCTTGCCTCGTTATAACCTTTGTTCCTTGTATCGTCAAGTAGGTACTCGTACATATTTCAGGTAAAAACCGTCCAAAACATTTCAGCAATATCAAAAAGTCTCAACTCAAATAAATCATTCCACAAAACAGGTCGCAATATGCCGTCAATAAATAAAAACACAAAAAACGTATTTATCGTAACAGGTCAAATAAATTAAAGAACAAAGGGGCAGCTTTTAATTTGTTTGATTCGCTCCCCTACAAAGTGAAAAGCCAAAATTGCTACCCACCGCCACAATACCGACAGCTTCGCTCAATACCAATTTTTAATTAAAACTAAGAACCAAACAAACGATTGTAATTAGGAATATGGATGGCAAGTAATAAAGCTTTGGTTTTTATAACCTAACCGTCAAAAACCCCAACTCCAACTAGAAAGGGAGCTGTAACTTTTGACCGACTGAACAGATTTTCATGAAACACAGCTAAGATGATATCTGATTAAACTAGCTTTCAATTAAAAAAAATTGCATTGAAATCGGTCGATCCGTTTTGGACCCACAGGCACATACACAGATACACATATACACAGATCCACAGTTACACAGATACACACTACAAACTTATAACAACCCTCTTTTTTGTCGGGGGTTAAAAAGATAGGAACTACACAGTTTCCGCGTACAATATTTTGGTGTATGTATTAATAGAAACGTTAATTGCTATGTATAGCGAAACATTAGTAAGTACCATCAATCAACATTACTACTTAAAACAAGACCTCTTCAAGGGCAGATTTTGATACTCATTGCAAATAGGAGCGACAAACTGGAGCCTTATTCACTACGACCCCAGCAATCAGCATGTCTTGTCACTTAACAGTCAGTCAGTCAGTTAACTGTCAGTTTAACAACCACAAAGATATACGTCATTCTCGTTAAAAAAAAAAAGATAGTTTAAAAAAAAACTAAAGAAAACGCTTTTGTCATCCAAACTAAACGTGTATGCAAAATTTCAGCTCAATCGGAAACCGGGAAGTGGGTCAAATTTAACTTCCAAGATTTTTTTACATAGTTAGTTACAGGTGAAGCTAATAAAACCGTTTTAAAAACACAGGTTTGAGCGCATGTTTGTCATAGAGATCCCTGGAGTGAAAAGAGGAGCCACGCAACATACAGCTTCTCCAAAAATCAATCCTACTTTACTTACTTAAGGTGCACCTCGCAGCTGACGACACGGTTGGCGCAGTGGCTAAGCAATTAGCTTTCTGCGCTACGTGCCGCGGGTTCGATCCCCGCACGGAACAAATATTTGTATGATCTACAAATAGTTGTTTCGGGTCTGGTTGTGTGTGCATGTGACATGTATGTTTGTAAACTGTACCCTCGATACAGGAGAAATCCTAGTGAGGGGCAATGTTTAAAAAAAAATCCCTTTAATATCCCTTTAATAGCTAGCAAAGGCTCTTGGCACCCGATATAAGACCAGAACCTGGTAGCTAACAAGCTGACTGCGGGCTTCATATTTTTGGGAGTAGCCTTTGGCCAAAAGAGGACTGTGATAAAGTAGAAAGCCACACAGCCACACATTGCAAAATCTCTAGATCTTATGGACAACATGAGGCTTTGGGCTCATAGTCGCGTTTGTTATAATTAAGTAGAGATAAACTACGATAGCATGGCGCGCCCCTCCAAATTACTGTTTCAATGTGTGTAGTCACATCCTTACCGAGCAACAAATCCTTGGATTTATTTTTGTTTGACGGCCGTCTTAGTACGCTCACATACGTTGAGAGTCTTGGTGGCGGTTTGTAAATACTTTCAAACGTTTTGAATTTTGAAGAGGCGGGCCATGTTGTCGGAGTTTATCTCTAAGACCAAGTAATTATGTACTGAAACTGGTGGAACTTATCGAATTTCTGCCACAAGAGTCATCAGTCTGTTTGCCCAATGCGGTGATTATCATAATCACGTTTATGTTAGAACACACTTGTATCTAGCAGAGAACTACGATAGACTGAATAAAGACCCATACAGCCGCGTTATAACGATATTATCGCTGCGATATCTGTTTTTCATTTTGTGTTAAAACACATGCGATCTTAAACACAGCTGTGATAATGCTTCCTAAGACAAAATGTAGTAAAACAGATACGAGTATCACAACAACGCAGAGTTTTTATCGGCCGATAATAAAGCGGTTGTGTGATCCCGTAGTATCGCACTTCTCAGAAACGCATCTATAATATATTCGAAAAAGAAAGAAAGAAAGAAAAAAGAAAGAAAAAAGTATTTATTTGACACAGCACAAAAACAATTTTAAAGATAAAGTAACAAAAAATAAAAGAATAAAACATGTAAAAGAAAAAAATATTTATCTAAAATAACAAATGGGTTGTACGTCGCAGCTGTGTCAAAAAGGCTTCCGCTCAGCTTAAGCTGACGCGCTGCGAGCAGCCCGACAGCGCTGGTTTTCAGCGGGAGCCACCCGAATTCCGAATTCACCCGAATTTAAACGAAGTTGCACGACTCTTAAGCCCCTATGTCACGACAGTGTTTACAGCTTCCGAATATCGCTACATTTATAACAATTCGTACGATGATTAATGTTTACGAAATTGATATTTAATTGCTGGTAAACATCGTGTGTCGACGGTGGCGCCGCGGAATGCTGCGGTCTTTAATGACATAATTTATGACAGCTTACACTTGTATTATACGGTAAAAGCAATTGAAGCGCTTTTCGACTTAAAAAAAAGAGTTATTCATATCATAATAATCGGTACAAAGACTGGATTTGTACTGGGTATTACTAACCCAGTGTTAGGTAGCAGTTGCTACCTAAACTCTGGTAAAATTTTACATTTTTTTTTAAATTATTATTTATTACATTTGGGAAAACAAACAGTAGTATATTAAACACATACAAACACATACATAACACACACACACAACATAACATACATAATACACACAAAACACACATAACACACACACACACATGGTACATAATTTTAATTTTAAGACGTGTATTAAAGTTTTAAGTTTTCTTTGTTTTTGTTAATGTGGCAATAAACATTTTTTCTTTCTTTCTTTCTTTCAAACATTAACAGTGTTGTCTTCAAATTAAACTTATTAAATATACTACCCACAACATTTTCCACAGATTACATGCAACATTGTGCCAATCTGGTGTTGCCTACACAAATAAATTGGTCATTATCGTAAATCTAAAATCTGGTTATTACTTACTCATCGATTTCAGGAATATTTCCCATAAAACACACAAAATACATTATTTTTATATAAAAGATAAGGAAAAACATACCATATTCTGTTGTAGGGAATCCAATACTGTGGTAATGCGATTTCAATAGCAGACATCAAATGTATTTCAAACATTTACATCTATAACAACCACAAAAGGTTAAGGAAATTATCTTTATCTTTTTCAGTCCCCTTCGTTGGTACTATACTTCGTTGGTTGGTCGGTGTTCGTTGGTGGTTATATTTTAATTTGTAATAGGTATTTATAGTTGTGCACTTGACTGTACCCTCATTTACTTACCATTGTGCTTTCTCTATCACTCAAAGGTTTGCTGGTAGAAATCTCAAATTTGGGTTAAGCTCGCCTGTGTACATACCATCTCAATTGTATTTGTCTTTTATCTCATTTTCGTGTACAATAAAGAATAATACTATTACTAAATTGCAATTTTGGTTTCATAGGTTAATGATCAATTCTTTATGTAACATCTAGATGAACATGTAGATCTAGATGTACGCACGGCTACATACTATAGCTACATTTTCGGCAACTGACCTCTCATCGTATGGAAAGCCAATACAATACGACGTCAGCTTATACTGAAAATGTATAACTAGATATGTAGCCTACTATGTATATAAATACTACGTATTTTTCATTATTGAGTGTCATATGTACTGGCCACCAAATGGCCACAAATGTCGCGATTCTTGGCTGCCACACACCCGGGGCCGAAAGCAGCTGCTCTGAACGTTTGCGCCGGAGTCACGGCGGAAGACCGTCACATACATCCCATAATATTTAGACCAACCTGTCGTGCTGACGCTAAATATTAAAACTAGGCTGTCTACCATCTATCTTCGCAGGATACTTGAGTTCTTTGGTCGGTTTAGCTTAATTTGCTAACTATAAATACCAGTAAAATTTCAATCCACACACCACCAAAAATACAACAGTAATACGCAAGGAAGTGGGCCAAATAAAAAAAGCATTTTTTACTATTTGACGTAAATCCACAAAACTTTTCCAATTTCACTCCTTAACTCGACCTAAAATTCTCTCTAGCGCTAAACCTCAAGTAGTCACGTTATACAGACTTATCGCTCAAGAAGGCGCCAGCTCACACCGTCCTCCATGATTGACGCTAATTGCAGCACTCACTTAACGACGAGGGATTTGTTCGGTAATCGGTATAACTGTACCGTGTACCAGGGTCTTAATTGCGAATCAAAGAGTGTGTGATAGAGTGGCGTAATCCTAAGTCTATGGATAGAGCTGGTTTTTGTTTGAGATAATAGGTTTGTGAAGGATTCTACATCAGTATATCTTTATCTTAGTCCATATAGTCGGTAAGCAAGGGTCTTCGCAGGACAATCTCGCAAGGATTGGGGAGAAAATAAACGGGGCTTACGTCCCGAGCCGTTATACTACAGCTCGGGACATAATCATTAGAACTGATGTGTTCTTATTTTGAATGCAATGGTTGACAGACAAAATCGTTTTCCCTAATTTTTTTTGGATGATGTGACGACGTTATGAACTCCAAAAGTCTGGTATTATCAAAAGCGATGACCGTTTTGAGGACCAAAAACAACATGCCATATCACAGTCTTGACAGGTTACTTATTGTAATTCTTCACGGCTATATATAACAAGCTATAAATTTCCAGTATAAGCTGACCTCGCATTGTATAGACATAGAGCTCATACTTAATATGTATAGGTACCTTGATATGTAGTGTACCCTAAGAACATAGCTATTGCCACTTTTATAAAACATAAAGCAAAGTGACGACGAAAAAAAAAGGGCTATTCGAAACCATTTCAAAAGTTTACAATTTAATCCCAAACCAAAGTAGTGAGCAATATAAAATTCATAGACAAGAGTGTAGCTTTAAAATTGTATTTAAAACGAAACACGCGTCGTGAATTTTTAGCTAAAAATAAAAGCACATATTAATTAATGTTCTCCAAATATATTCATGCTACAAACTCTACGTAAAACAAAAATGTGGTTTTATTATACTATAAAACAACATTTTACTTTCAGATTATACAATCTGAACACGACAATATTCCCACAAGATATAGGCGGTACTGTTGTCGTGTATCCACACCCTTATTTCAGCAATGCCGTTATTAAGACGTAAGATTAATTATAGAAAGATTGTTTTCTTTTATGGTTTATAATGTATGTATCTATGTATTTATTCCTTGATCTAATTTATTTTTATTTTTATTATCTTTTATTTTACGTTGCACCCACCATGTTTGTCTCTGCATCAGCCTAAAGTAGACTGGCAGAAAATGCCTATGGCATTAAGTCTGCCTTTGTGCAGTGTTTTTTTTTCAACTGTACATAAAGCATTAAATAAATAAGACCCATTTATTAGGCTCAAATCCAAATTCCATGTTGCTACTATTTCTAAACACACTTTGGCTGACCTGAGAGTCCAACCTAGGTCCAGAGTCTAGCGACCACAAAACTTATAAGACAATTTTAAGGGGGTATTTTACAGGAATGCCGCAAAAACCGATTTGTATTTACAATTTTTTGAATAGAAATTCTTATTTCTTTGTCCTGAAAAAAATATATATCAAACTTGAAGATGTGACAATCTCTGCACGGTTGTCCGATACATGATTGGATGAAGTTGGCTCGATAAAAAAAAATCGCAAAGTTACCCCTTTTAAAAAAGTGTTTACAAGATTATTTCTAAAACATGATATTATTTCAAATAATTTTTACATCACAATATTGGTCGCAAATATACCAACCAAAATCGGTTGTTATATTTTTATAATATTACGTATATTGGTCACAATTTGATAAAAACCACAAAATTCGTGATTTCTGTCATCTCTGCCATCAATCAGTCGCGTTTCGGCGCGCATCGAGGTCGGACCTGTGCAATTTTTTTGACTTTCCTGCGCTTACACTTTATTCAAAACCAAAAGAAAGAATGACAGTAAAATCATTAAAAAAATTATTAAAAAGCAACAGGAAGTATAAGTAACTTGCCTTTTATTCAGAAAATCTAAGTATTTCGTTTATAAAAATCAATATGCTAAAATAATTTCTTGACATCTCCGTCAAGAATTCATTTTATAGGATGTAGTATAGAAAAATCAGTACGACAATTTGTAGTGTTGAGAACAAAGAGTATGAAGTTTTATATACACCATGTCCCAAAATTCAACGATAAGCGGGCACCAGAGGGTTGACCAGCTCATGACTACTAACTCGAGAACAATTTTTTTTCTCAATTTTTCAATTTTTAAGAAGTTACATAAAAAATTTGAAATCCTTCAAAAATTTACACCCCTTAAGATATTTTTAATTACCATGACCACAATGTTTCAGATATTTCTGAATTTCTTTTTGTACCGGCAACCTAAGTAGCACTGCTATCCACCACAATCGTTAAAAATCCCAGAATGCCTGTAGATTT
Source organism: Allophyes oxyacanthae (assembly GCA_932294325.1). Lineage (NCBI taxonomy): Eukaryota > Metazoa > Arthropoda > Insecta > Lepidoptera > Noctuidae > Allophyes > Allophyes oxyacanthae. The sequence continues at coordinate 5,268,431 of OW028633.1, read as the reverse complement.
GACACAAAAATCAATCAAAATTATTTTTCACCCTAAAATTTTGAAAGATTTTTACTTTTGGTCCACTTTCACTCATCGTGGTGTAAAAAAAAGTACAGACACTACCATGGCAAGTTTTTTTAAAAATTGAAGCAACTATCCAAGATTCCAAAATGGTATAATAATCTAGGAAAACTAGCCACAAAAAAAAGAAATGCGTACTATTTCTGAACAAGAACCAAATTTCATAACTTTTACTATGTGGTTTTTTGTTGTAAATTCTTCGAATTTGAATGATACATGTCCGTAGTTAATAAAATTTAGAAGTTAGAGAGAGATAGATAGATAGTATGTAAAGAAGGAAAGAAAACGTTTTTAAAAATTATATTTATTTTTAGTTATCGTGGTTGTCCGTGGCATCACCACGGTCCTATCCGAAAACCAGCGCTGCAGTATTTATTTTATCTGTCAGGATTAACTGTCAGGATATGCTGAGATAGGGACTTTCTTTGGCCTCTTGCAGGACTTTTTTAACCCCCGACAAAATAGAGGGGTGATATAAGTTTATAATGTGTATCTGTGTATCTATGTGTCTGTGAATCTGTGTGTCTGTCTGTGGCATCGAAGCTTCAAAGCGGATGGACCGATTTCAATGCAGTTTTTTTTAATTGAAAGCTAGTTTAATCGGGATGGTTCTTAAAATCTGTTCAGCTGTTCAAAAGTTACACCTCTTTTTCTAGTTAGAGTCGAGGGTTTTAGACGGTTAGGTTATTGTTATCATTATTTGAATTTTTGTGTGTTTATGTAATTTCGTGTGCGAGTCCGATTTAAATGTTTTTTCTTTCTTTCTTTCAATTTTGAAGCTCTTCATCTGCATACATAGCGAGGAATCTGAACTAGGAATATGGTTTTGATCTATGAATATGCAATTTCTTTTTTGGTAAAAAAGCAACCCTGTGAACATACTTAAGTAGGTATGACTACGGAAACGGACGACTCCTACAGGTGTGGGTGAGAGTAGGTTATTATCATCATCAGGTTTGTCATGCCGATATATCGGTTTCGTTACGGCATTATTGGCTTAGTGTGAAAATGCCCAATGTTGGTCGAGACAATTATGTGCACTTGCATAAACTCATACACAATAGGTACGACTGATAGTTTATAAGTAGATAGTTAAATAGGTATAAAATCTACAAATACAAAACGGAGGAACAGATTTTCTAGCGTAATATAGGACACTGGGTATACGATATTATGGATTTATATTTTTCAAGAATTTGCTGGTGTCATACTGCATGTTGCTAATTAATATTGCTATTCTGTGACACGTGTGTCACACAGTCTGATACGTCAATTGCGTAATTGCGAGAACGGAGCTCCCCTAGTGGGTGGGGCTTAGGCTGATACTTCACCCCCTCAAAAGTAAGAAATCGTCGTAAAATACAACCTTAAAGCTATAAAATTATAACGATAGAATAATGCAATAGCGTTAATAAAACGCGAATTTTACACAGTTTCACCGTCGACGAAGACGCCGAGAAAAAGCTGATTGAATTCCAAATTGCAGTCTCCACTCGCTTTTATATCCGTCGAACAAGATCAATCGATATTTTATAATAGTCTGCGGTGACTGCTAGATTTATACAGTAACTGTATGAATCAATAGCAGTGATTCATGTCATTCTCAGGACCATCTGTAGGTAATTAGAATGAAATTCAACCTCTTTATATTTTAGCTTTATTTTCACAAAGGCTTAAAGGGTAAATGAACTAAAAAAATATATTTAAATTATAAATTAATGTGGTATAATAGGAAGGCCCATTTTCATCATTGAATGTTTATATTTTATGCTGTTATGATGAGTGTCAAACATGCTTTTGAGGCAACACCTATCAACCAGTCATACAACATAATTTGGGGTCTATTCGTACCCAAAGACCAATTGTAGTTCATAACAAGGACTGGACAAAATCACCTTTAAACATAAAGCATAAATAAAGAAAAAGATACTTAGATAGAAAAAAATCCTTTCTTTCTTTTCTTATTCCAACAAGGAAAGGACAAAATCACCTGAAAATGAAGCATAAATAAACAAAAGAAAAAAAGTTTTTTTTCTTTTTTTTCAAATAAGGACAGGACAAAACACCTTAAAATATAAAGCAGAAATAAAGAAAAAGAAAGAAAGAAAACCTTTATTTCATTTCCAACAGGGACAACAAAATAACCTCAAAACATAAAGCATATAAAGGTCAAACAACATAACCATAACTAATCAGATAACAGAACACTAACTAAAATTCAAAAACAAAAACCTGGTCCTTTTACCTCTAATAAAATGTTTTACAAAGTCAAACTGCGTAAAAAGCAATAATAACAGAGCTAGGATAAGCCGCTATAAATAACGGCATTTTAGTTATAGTAGTTATATTACAAGCTTTATCTGGCGTCCGGGAGATAACAGTCGTTTCCTCTCTCATCTGTTCTGTTTGATACTGGAGCTAACTTTTGCTGTTGTATGCAGATATTCAATCAATTTGCTTTTAATAGAATAGGGACTTGAGTATTTAGGATTACGAGAGTACAACGTAGTTTCATCTTGTTTCTAGTTAGACCATAAAAGTTGTACAAATCATTGATTTCGTTTTGTACTTTGTAAGAAAAATTTCAGTGGCGCATGGGTTTAAAAAAAAATTGGATTTCTCCTGTATCGTGGGTGCAGTTTATAAACATACTTCTCACGCACTTACACCCAGACCCCAAATGTCTATCTGTAGGGCATACAAATATTTATTTTATGCCGGCATCGACGATGTGAAGCCAATCGCTTAGACCCTGCACCAATTTTTGGCGTTAGATAAAGATAGATCTCAGATTAAAAAGGTAATGGAAAGAAGGATATATTATTATGTATGTGTATGTAGTCGCTAATGTTGGTAAGCTTGGAGTACTGTGAGATGAGCGTATGAATGTTATTTGTAGTATATTATTAAATTAAAATGTGTATAATTAATTTAATTGGCCTGCGGCCGTTTTAATTATAATAAATAAATATATATATATTCAGCCTGGGTTGTCCCACTGCAGGGCAAAGGCCTCCCTCTCCTTTTTCCATATAATATATAATAAATAAATAAAAATGATAAAATAACCTAACCGTCAAAAACCCCAGACTCCAACTAGAAAAAGAGCTGTAACTTTTGAACGGCTGAACATAATCATAATACATAGCTAAGATGACACCCGATTAAACTAGCTTTAATTTTTTTTAAATGCAATGAAGTCGGTCCATCCGTTTTGGAGCTACGATGCACATATTCACAGACACATAGATACACACTACAAACTTATAACAGATTTTTGTCGGGGGTTAATAACAATATAATTAAATTAAATTCATACTTACAAACAGTGCAAGTTAAATAAAAAGTGACATTTAATAATATCATACCGCTAAAATCTTGTATCTGGTACAGATTCCAGATTTTAAAAAGGTACTTTACCTTTTCGTACAACCCGAAATTCACCGTCACTGCAATAATGAAAGCACTGAAATGTTAATTAAATCATAATGTGACAATTAGTGTTCATTAGATAAACATTGTTAATGCGGTATATAAGCGAGAACTATTTTTAATATTATCTTTAACATTCAGGAAGCGAAAGATAATGCTTGTGCATTTATAACAATTTAAACAGTAGTGGTCACTCTGGCGTATCGCACACAATTGTCCCATAGTTGTGTTTTTATTAATTTTATACAGTGTTTTAAATTTTGATTGTTTATTTATAAGTGAAAATGATAATTTATTTATATTCTTTTATTTATATTGTTGTTTGTTTGATAAAAACTTCGGATGCCGAAAACAAGTCTTATGTGTTCACGACAAAAAGTAAGTACTTAAATAGGGTATTTCTAAATATGCAACAAACGAATGATACTAAGATTATTTTAATTCATTATGTGACGAAACGCGTACATTGTCAGCTGTAGAGAATTATTTTCGTTTTTAACCGACTTCAAAAATAGAAGTAGGTTCTAAATCAGATTGTATTTTTTGTATGTTTTTTCAGCCGTAACGTCGCCAATTGTGAACCGATTTTAATGATTCTTTATTTGTTTGAAAGAGTATTTCGAGATGGTCCCATTTAAATTTGGTTAATATCTGATGAAGACATTCGTAGATAGACATCAGAACTCTTCATTGGACAGTAAATCACTCGCGATTGCTGTAATAGCATGGTTATGCCACTCAAAAAAGTAAAATAAATAACAAACTTAAAAAAAGTAAAAACCGACTTCAAGAAACTAAAACGAATAAAATAATTTTGCATTGAAGAATTGAAAGGATTCCCCGACTTCAGAATCAGTTTTTTTTTAAGAAATTTATTTTATACGTTTTAGGTTTTTGAAGTCAGTTTTTACTTTTTTTTAAAGTTTATTATTTTTCCTTCAAGCAATTAAATTGTTAAAAAAACGTGCTTTAGATGTTGCTACAATACAGTCTCTTTATTCCAGTGGCCCAAGCCTGCAAGGAACACATCTGTCAAGATGGATACAGCTATAAAACTTTCTACAGCGTCGACAACGAGGACTTGAAGGAGATCAGAAAGGACTCGGACACGGCTTTCGAGATGCACATCGGTATCCAAGCTACAAGCAATGGCCACATCTTGCTGTCAACTGTACCAAGACCAGGGTACAGCAATGCTGTATATGAAATCGGTAAATCAAGCGATTTAAGTAGATAATTTCTACTCAGATTTTTTAACCGACTTCAAAAAAGGAAGAGATTCGGATGTTTATATTTTTTTATGTATGTGATATCTCAGTCATATATAAACGGATTTGGAAATTTATTGTTTTATTCGAAAGGGGTTTACGCCGATACGGTCCCATTTAAGTTTGGTGAAGATCTTATGAAGATACAATGGAACTCTTGAATGAATAACAGCATATCACTGGCGATTGCTGTAATCGCATGTTTATGTATTGTTTATGCCAATCAAAATAGAAAAATAAAATAAATTAAAAAAAAACGACTTCAAAAAACTAAAAGGTATAAAATAATTGTCTTAAAAACCAACACCTGATTATCTGAAGTCGGGGCTTATAACTCTTCAATGCACGTAGCTTGGCAGTGGCACCGACTTCATAAGGTGTTGTAGACAATTATTTTATACTTTTATGTGATTTTTTTAACACGATAGTTATGTAAAATGTCTCATTATTTATAACCCTAATGATAGCTTCACTTCTATTTATTCTACAGCTTATCTGTGAACAGCATTGTAGGTTACAATAATATTATAGTATTGTACCTATCTTTCTTTAAATATAAGTATATAATTTTGAGAAAAAGGTATTTACATATATAGACTAAATATTTACAAATAAATTAAAAATTAATTAAAAATTAAAAATTAAAGATAAATAAAAACAAAGAGGGAACACTTAGGCGGCGTCAAAGTACTAGTACTATAGTACTAGTACTACTTTTATACTTTTTAGTTTTTTGAAGTCGGTTTTTACTTTTTCTAAAGTTTATTTTTAAACATTGTGATTCCCCCACTCTTTGAGTTTTCCTATATCCTACATAATCTTAATGTCAATGAACCCTTCCCTTTGATATCAGAGATAAGCGAGTTTACAACAAATGCATATCATATTTTCATCAACCGAAATCAGTATCCGCCTTAACATTTCCATCCAATTTACCTAACAAACTCTGAAATATACAAACAAGAGATAATCACTGTGATTCAACATTGGTTTAACTAAATAACCGTAACTCGTTGTCCAGTGGTTGGCGGCGGCGGCAACCAGTTCACCGAACTACGACGCAACTTGAAGAGAAACGCCCGGAGCTCTGTCAAAACGCCCAGGATATTATCCAGTTTTGAACTCAGAGGGTTCTATATTAAGATATCTCAAGGTAAGATTGTCTTTATTTATTTAACTGTAGAAAACATAGACGTATGTATCAGTGGCGAAGAGTCCATACAACCCGATTCCCATCGGCTTCCCTTTAGGAATTGGTTAGTACATAGACCAACGTAATATTATATTATTTACTCATCGAACTAGCAAAAAAGGGCTTGTTATTCAGTCAGGTCGAGCTCTTCCAGACATGGCTTTATATAGATTACAAGAGACGGTATGGATTTTTGTCTGGCAGCATTAATTGCAGCAATTTTTTGACGGCGTTTTCGGGACGGCTTCCCCTTTAAAAACTATCACTCTTCGCCACTGGTATGTATACCTCAACGGTCTACCTAAAAATATAAAATATTCCTTAAATTAAGTACCTACATATTTTTTGGATAATTAAATAATCATATCTCATTTCCTTGGTGAACTTCGTAATGTTATTTTGAGAAATAATTGAAAAAGCAATGATTATGCTCTGCATATGCGTTCTAAATTCACTTATATGCGGGTCCAGTAAAATTAAAAGGCCGCGCCGAAGTACCTAAATAGTTATCAAAATAACAAGCAGCTATGCAAGCAGTGTTCGCATCTAGAAGGATACTAACACGCTATGCTGTAAGACAATTTCTTAAATCTACCTTTAATTATGATAGAATTCAGTTTTGTGAACCAAATAAAAATAAAACATTATCACTAGCATTATACAGTTGACAGGTAAAATGACTAACAAGCTACTAACTTAAACTTTAAAATGTGCCCCTGTAAAGTTTAAGTTAGTTTGCCAAGGAATTGGCGCGTTAGTCATTTTACTTTTCCACTATCGAATTATCTTAAATTATTGTATTTCCTCGTATCGGTATCACATTCCCGTGGTGGAAAAATAAGCCAATCAGGAAGGTTCGTTTAAAATAATTTCGTAACGGTCAATCGGGCTAATATGTTTGCTTCATCGTTTCACATACGAAACGCCAAGGAATCTTCAAGGCGAGAGTGAATAGGCATTATTTGGGCTTACGTGATCCATTGTCAACAGCAACATCACTTACCATCAGGTGAGGTTACGACAAAAGCACTAAAAAAGAAATTTTGCACCGCGAAATAATATTGCCGACGCGGATCCCATACGGAAACCGGTTTTAAAAACGACAGAATTTTGTTGCAATCTTTATGTAAGTTGAACTGGTCGCCCCAAATGCGCTGTATAGTCCTTCGGAAAAGTTCTTGTTAATGTTATCTGAACCGAACATTTCAATATCACAGACTAAGTATAGCTACAGAGCGATAATAGCTTAATAGCTCCAACTGTCGCATTCAGTATGAACTACCCGCGTACGTGACGAGCATCTCGTAAATCGGGCGAGGAACATTCGTCACAATTATTAACAATCAGTATCACCTAGACTGGTTCACCTAAAATTATAGATAGACGCAATACGCAAAGGGAATATCGAACACATTTGTGTGACAAAAGAAAGCTGAGTAGTATCGAAAGAAATTGATTTTGATTCAGTTCTGCATTACTATTCTGTAATAAAATATTATAGTTTAAACAAAATTATTGAACACGTTTTAGTCATCCAAATTGAACGTGCATGCAAAATTTCAGCTCAATTGGAAACTGGGAAGTGGGTGAAATTTAACTTACAAGATTTTCTTACATAGTTAGTTAGTAAGTTAGTTACAGGTGAAGCTAATAAAAAAGCGTGTTAAAAAATTTATTATTTTCTTTCTTTTCTTTCTTTATTAATTTAATTTTACAAAACCAAACTACCACAGACCAAGAATTTGTAGCAACAGTCTCCAATATTCAATTACAGATGGTCTAATAGAATTTGGCAAGGAGGGCGAAGTACTACCTTTGCTGACCTATATAGATGTTAGCCCCCTCGACATTAAATACTTTAGTTTCGCTGCCTGGACCGGGGTTGAAGCTAAATTTCTGTACGACTGTCCAATACCGACAGGAAACGGAACTGAATGTAAGTGTTATTGATTCATATTTTTAAATTAAGCTGTATGTACAGGTTGGCATGTGTTTCAGCTTATTGGAAACGGGATTTCTTTTTAAAAACAAAAGACAAAAAAAGGGTGTTATAAGTTGGTATTGTGTATCTGTGTATCTGGCTGTGGTATCGTAGCTCCAAAACAGATGGAACGATTTCAATGATTTTTTTAATGAAATCTTTTGTTATGTAATGCCATCATCGATTCGATTCAGGGAGCATCGTAAAACGGAATGATATAATGATATGATACTAATACTGATGATGGATATGAGACTTGTATTAATATGAGTGTGATATCCATTGTATGCATGTAAAAAAAACCACCGATACTTAGAAATTATTGTTAAAATGTATTTAGTGGTTGTTAATATTTGAATATTTCCAGTGTATTTTAATTCTACGAGAGCATATATCACATTATATATGAAAATTCAAGGCCACGTCATTGTGGCGTTAGCTTTGAGGACCATCGATGTTGAGGACCCGACATTATACGTCAACACTTAAAAATATGCTCAAGTCAACGCTCCAATAACGCAGCAGTCTTTAGGAGCATTGGCGTTAGCGCTGTGTTCTCTTTAAAGGAGTAATATAAATAATGTTCATATAATTCCCAGCCACACCAAACTCACAAGAAATAGAACCTCCTATATCAATGCCTGACCAGCTAAAGAGGATTCTCCTGTTATACCGGTTGCCATGGATACCGCCAAAACCTACCATGGAAGTGAGACTTGGAGTCAAGATCACCAGTGTCAAATATGACCCGTTCCAGACCAAGCTTCTTACTGGAATGTCCGTTGTAACTGTACGTATGATTTTCTTTTACCGTCGCTTGCGTGATCTGTCAAATGAGAATTGCTTATACCGTAGTAGAGAGATTGCCTTCCATGCAGGAGGGTCTAAGTACGAACCCGGCCCGCACCTCTGACTTTCTAATTTATGTGCGGATCGCAATTTGATTATCACTTGCATTAACGGTGAAGGAAAACATCGTGAGGAAACCTGCACACCTGAGAGGGACTCATAAAGTTCTCGATGGTGTGTGTAGTCCGTCAACCCACACCAGGCGAGCGTGGTGGACTAAGGCCTAACCCTCCTCATACAGAGAAGAGGCCCGTGCCCAGCAGTGGGACAGTAATGGACAGGATTTATTACTTACAATAAAGAGAAAAAGAGATGTACAAAGGGCGGTCTTATCACACTTGGCGATTTCTGCCAGACAACCTTGGGATGGACAGATTTGCAGGTTAAAAGAGAGAGGAAGGTCATGGTGTAACAATAATCATACATATTATGCATAGTTATGGCAATATTCCCTCAAGACCGTGTTCCTCACAAGTAATGCATCTGTAGAAGATGCGATAAATCTAGTAGTACTATAAATAGGTATTTTATATTTGATTTCAGAGTTGGACCGATGACAGCATGGCGTGGTACCCAGGGAAATACAATGGAACAACAAGCCTCAAGTTCCGACAGGGACAATTATGGAGACCAAAGTTCTATATATTCAAGTAAGCACCATAAAGTCAAAGTCAACGTTTTTTATTTCAACTGGGCCTTTGCAGGCACTTTCAAAACGACGTGATTCTAGGTGCACGGTTCCAAGTGGGTTGGTCCTGGAGAAGATACCGGCAAGAAACTCCATGGACACTCTTAATTTATTTTTAAACATGACGAGTCTTCAAGTTTATATGGTCGTTTCGGATACGTTGACGAATGACTGTACTCATAATAATGAACAAATTCGCAAAAGGAAAACGTCTTCCATGCAAAAAAAAAATCGGTTTCTCATACAAACTTAACCAACAGATCGTACCATTATAAATTGGAAGCAGAATATTTTTCTGTGGCATCGTAGCTCCAAAACGCATGGACCGATTTCAATGCAGTTATTTTTAATTGAAAGGTAATTTAATCGGGTATCATCTTAGCTATGTTTCATGCAAATCTGTTCAGCCGTTCAAAAGTTACAGCTCTTTTTCTAGTCGGAGTCGGGGGTGTTTGACGGTTAGGTTATTTTAAATATTGAATTATTTACTAAATAATATTTTGTTCATAACTTAAATCGGTTTCATGCCTAAGGTGCTGTTGTAGTTGGTTAATCCAAGCCGAAAATCAATTTAATACCCATTAATATCAGTTATTAAAAGATTTGACGGGAGATTTGCTGATAACAGATTTAAATAACATTTGATAAACTGGGTGTGTATGTCTTGGTCCAACAGCGAACTTCTTAGAGTTAATTATAAACCGTATCCCTTAGCCGTTTGAAGTTCTTATAATTTGATTAACACATTGGTATGCTCGAGATACGACGCTCGAAGCTATCACTGCTTCATGAATATACTATGAATAAATAATTTTTTAACCCTCCATCGGCTTAGTGGCCTAGAGGATAGATTGTATTGCTAAAGACGTTTTATTCTTTTGTTTTGTTTTTTATGGTGTATTCCCTTGCTACAGCTGGCTACCTATGTAATTTGAAAGACGAACAAAAATCTTCTATTCTATTCTATGCTAGGTATTTCTATTTTTTTAATCCCCTTTTTAACCCTCACTTTGATTTCTTCTGTATCGTGCGTACGGTTTACAAACACACATGTGACATGCAAACATACCCCGAATAACTATATGTAGACGATAAAAGTATTTGTTCCGTGCGAGGATCGAACCTGCTACGAGTACACGTAGCGCAGACCGTGCCGTAAAATAATGACGCTTGAACTCGATTTTTAAATCGAGCAATGTATCGTTTCTCATATTTGGCTGTGCATGTAAGAGACTTACAAAAAATTAACAAAAAAATTATTAAATTAATTCCATGTCTGAACATAATTTCAATTGAACTACTACTGATATTTTTTACAAGGTTTCAATTTAGTCCTTCAACCTGGATATTGAATCCAGGGACGTCATGATCGCGTACATACATTGAATTCCTTTAATCACTACTCTAATCTATATCTATCTAAGAGCCTAATCCACACTTTTAAAGAGTCGATTTTTCAATAGCTGAATAATTCTAGTTTATATTTAAAAAAAACAGTACCAAATTCAAAAAATCTATCTATTTTCTATATATCTATCTATTAACACGCTTTTATTAGCTTCACCTGTAACTAACTAACTAACTATGTAAGAAAATCTTGAAAGTTAAATTTGACCCACTTCCCGGTTTCCGATTGAGCTGTTTTGCATACACGTTCAGTTTGGATGACTAAAGCGTGTTCTATAGTTTTTTTTAAACTATAATACTTTTTCATCTATCTAAAATCTATTATATTGAAAAATTGAGTTTCTTATTATTGTAGACTCATATACATTTTTGTATCCGCTATAACAAATACAATGGATTTTTGTATGTTCCAGTTCAGACAACATGAACGTATTTGACGCAAGGAACTCGGACCTAATTTCAATGGTTAACAGTGGAGAAGCGACTTTCCACTTCCAGACCAAGGTTTCCACGTGGTGCATTGATACTCCTCCGGGGTTCAGCAAGTAAGTTGGTTATTCAATTATATAACGTCTAGGAAAAGATTTAGATTCTAATGTATTCAATTTACGGTTTGAATAGTCTGGGAGTAGTTAAAACAAAGGTAAGGTGCTTCAAAAACAATACTGCGTTTGTACAAATTCGTGCAAGGAAATGCCCGTAGTCAACCGCGTCTGTCAGCTGACTGACAGGAAAGCGGCGCTTGTAGACTTAGATAAAGCGGGTACTTCATCTGAGCTTGTAGATTTAAAAGTTTGTATATCTTAATACAGATGGCCCCACGATGAATACATGTGCTCAATTGTAATTCAACCATGGGAGGCGCATGAGAAAATTTCCATTGATATCATTGATCCTAAAGACAGCAAAATGCATATTGTAAGTATTTTTCACATCTAAATTTACAGTATTTTCTTCATTATCATTATCATTGTGACTGGTTACCATATTCTTCAGGTGAGTATCAACTAAACAATCGATTTTTTTATCCAGAGATTTGCGGAAACGTTTTTAATTTTTTTCTTGAACCCATGTTCATACCACGTGTATCAGAAACGTGGTCATAATTCAGGGTGTAGATCAGATCATCAAACTGAACAACTTTCTCTATAGGACCAACATTATAATCGTGAAAATAAAATAAATAAAAATAATAGTAAATAATCAGCTGTCCCATATAAAACTTCAAGGTGTTCAAGGTGACTTTATACTCGACTAAAACGTATGGAACAGGTGTTAATATTTTCGCGAATACGATGTTGGTCACATAGAAAAAGTTGTTCAGTTTGATGGTCTGATCCATTCACTCAAATACGACCGCTCATGTCTGATACACGGTGTATAAAGCTGTTGATTCTGATATAGATTGATGACAGAAATACTACTGTACTGGTATTAGATAGACACAAAAGAAAGTCCAAATAAAAATCTTAGCCTTCAGCAACACAAGCCCACACACGTCTGCCTTGTGCTACACTGTATCAAAATCTAATGACTCCTAATTTCTAGTTTGCTGACACAGACGACGTAATAGAAAACGAATGGGAAGTATCTACGAAGCAAGTGATAATAGCGCCTACGGTCTGGAACCAGGTGTACATCAATGATGACAACCAAACTCATCGGAGCGATAGACTCATTATCAACATAAAACTGAAGAGGAGAGCTACTGCTTATAACATTGTGTTTTATACTCCTCTGCTCGGTAAAAATCATTGCAATTTTTGTCCTTATTATTCTATACTTTTTCCAATATTTTCTAGATTATTTTCTATATGGGTGCTAAGATAGTTCCCTGAGGTACACCTAATATTATGGATGAACATTTTTGTTTTCCGATTGCTAATCTTGGCTCACTATTTCTCATAGTTCTCCAGCCTGGGATCAATTGAGCTAGTTAAAAACCAGAAACTCTTTTCTGTGACTCTGTCTAAAATATAATTACATTATACCTACGTATCCTAATAATAAACATACGAGATTTTTCTTTAAGCATTTTTTTTTAAACTTGTGTTATGCGATGCAATTCCCAACTGCCTTCAGTAAAGTTGTTAGTAAATTAGTATGGTCTACTTGATAAAAGGCAACCAAGAAAGTTACTTGGTTCTCTTAAAAGATACCCTTTTGAAATGTAGAATTAAATGACAGTCTTGGAAAGTAAGTCTTTTTCTAAATTTAAACCTTTTTTTTTTTCAGTACTACTGTTATTTATTCTCATGTCTTTCTGGAGTGAGCCCCTTACTATGGACAGGATTTGGTTCCTCGCTGGCTGCTCCATCGTTATATCTATGGGACTATGTTATGTCGACTACTTGATACCTTCGCACATCTTGCCGTCTATATGTAAGTAATATCATTTACTTACCTGTTCGCCAGCCAGTCGTTAGCTTCCATTTGTATGAGAAATGCGAGCGCAAACTGACTGGCAATAAGAGTTAGCACTAATCCTTCCTTCTCTTTTTGATCCACTAGACACCTACCACGACTTCCTTCGGGTGGAAATAAGTAAAGGATTTTTCATAACCCCCCGTTCCCGTACCCATTTTTCGACCCTGTGTTTGTAAATTGCAAATACATTACACTGAACATCCGAATATCATCTTACCTGCAAATATATTCCAATTTCTATTATCCAAACCAAAGATCCTAATGACTTGAAATTGGCAGCAAAGATCGACTATTAAGGCCGAAGCCATTGATCTTACCAGTCCCTTTATTTAAAGTACGTCTATCTTTTTCCAGTGGTATTCTACACAACCGTCCTGGGAGGCGTGTTGCTCGCATTGCTCATCCAAGCACTACTCATGACAACGGCAGTTGAAAAAGTTCGCAAAACGGATACTATGCAGAACATAATGACTTCATACATCTTCAGAACTATCTTTTGTTTGCCAGCTTATTTGGTAAAGGATCTTCGTTCTGATTATTTATCGGCTTTACTATAGATCTACCACCTTGTACTGTTTCTGCAGCTTAGTAACTAAAGCACCAGGAATCCCAGGAATCATCAGTAATGTCATCATCATCCTCGCTAGACTTAACTATCTGAAGTTAGTTATAATCAGCTTTTAGTCTAACCAGATGCAGTTAAATAGTTTTACAAAGAGTTACTATCTTCTGTTTAGATATTGGCTGACGTATATTCGCAAACCTTTAAATTCTCTCTGAGTCAGTTATATGTCTTGTTATGGAATGAATCGTATCCTTGCATAACTTAGTCTACGTAGTATCGTAAACCAAGACATCTGATGGGTCCATTCATATTTTCGCGCCACTACTGTTGTCAGTTTGTTGCCTTGTAAGTAATTATTCTATGTGGCGATAGATGTCGCTACACAATCAAATTGATCATTGCCTATTACTCTTTCAGACATCATCAAACAGGAATGGAGGATATTCTCTACAAGAAGATGAAGAGCCTCAGTCTACTCCAATAACCAGAGATATAGAAGAGATGGAGAGTGAGAACCAGAGAGCGTTTGGAGACAAGAAAGAGCTGGCTGAAGTTGTAGACAGAATCTTGTTTGTGACATACTCTATTACTTTCGCTGCGATGCTGGCCGCGCATTTCTAATTGTATCGGCATTATTTATGATGATCAACTAGAAAGTTAGTTAAAAGTTTAAAAGACCACCGAACACTTTTGTTAGTTTGCATCGGACTTTTTTGGTTCATCTGAATTGAACGTTCCATCCGATAGTCTGAGTGGAAGATTGTGAGACATGATCATAAAACCTTTATTGGCTTGTTTTACTTTTGTAGTGAGACAGAATGATGCATGTATGTGTTTGTATTTATTTATGTATATTTTTGTATTTATGTGTATTTATTTTATATAGGTATTTTACATAAGTTTATATTATTATATTTAATTTGTAGTTTTGTTCTATTCTTGTGTACATCGCTGTCTACATTTCGTATTTTAAATTCTCCTCTCGCAGGTCGGCTGGAAGACATTTTTTTTGTGAATTATGCAATACCTTTGTACTTTGTTCTCCTATTTAATGTTTTCTGTGTCTTTTCATGTGTACTATACATAAATTATTAAATAAATAAAAAATAGTTAATATTTAGAACTTTAGACACTCTTAAATAATGCAAACAGATAAAATAAAGAATTTTTCCTTAGTGAAAAGAGACCGTTTTATTCATATTTTATTTATTTTTATGCTTCAAGAACAATGGCACCATATTGTTATTACGAAAACAATTGGCGTTTAAAATTTTTATATTATCATACATAATCTTCAGTAAACTGAATAAAATTATTTTCTATGAATTTTTAACATCTTAATTATTTCAGTTGTAAAAGGTTGTATGTGCGACATTTTTGATATTCTACATTTTTACCTCAAACAAAATCATTTATTTATTTACTTTATGCACTAAGTAGGTACAGAAGCGGACTTAATGCTTTAGGCATTTTCTACCAGTCAACCTAAGGTAATCATGTATGGGGATGGGGATCTGCCATTGTTCTTTGTAATTTTAACTCTACAATATTTCGTGATGAAAATATAGGCACTAAAAAGTCTGATAACTGTGGTTAAACTCGTTCAATTTCGAATGTGAAGTGAAAATGCCCAATTTCCATAGTTTAAGGAATCAATTGATTCCAACGCTGATGATTACCAAGCGTTGGAATGCAAATTTCTTTCACGGCATTTATTGTTGTTAAGTTGAATTTACTGCGTATATCTTTCATTGAATATTTCGTCTTTTGAGTTTTCAATTTAAAAATATTCTTCAAATAAAATATACCTACGTACCTAGTTTATTTGCTAACACAAATTCAATTATTGTCTTTTTTGATTGGCCGCGTTATTTCATGGGAAAAGTATGCTCAAAATAAACCCTCTTCAGTCATGGGAGTCGACTAAGCGATCATGCCAAGAGGATGGACCGCAACGTCCTTATGTGCTAACGTGGTGCGGTCACCAATAGACAGATGCCTAAAGTGGTGATTTTGGCTATACTATGAGAATGGTTGCCTGACATGAGGAGAAGACCCTTCTGTTATTCATCTCATCAAAATGTATGAAAAACACTCTATTCAAATTGTGAACACCATAATACAATCAAAATTGATACCGTTTTCCTGTAGACTCAAACTAAAATAACAGAATATAGGTACTCCTATCTCAAAAATATTTACAAAACAGCGGGTCTACCGCGTAACTAAAATTGTATGAACATCGACATCGGTATTAAACTTCAATACGATCGTGAGAGCCTAAACTTTGAGCTAACTTGTATTTTTTTTACCGATCATGAAGATAGGTGTCCCAACTATATGAAAGGTATTTTTTTTACAAGTTAGCTCAAAGTTTAGGCTCTCACGATCGTATTGAAGTTTAATACCGATGTCGATGTTCATACAATTTTAGTTACGCGGTAGGGGTGCTGATTCATGTATGAATTCATTTCCATCACTTATTAAATAAATAAAACAATAGTGTTTTCTCGAAAACAGAACCAAACATCGGCTTAACATAATTTAATAATTCGTTCAAAAAAGTGCCATAAATGATATAAGAACAGAAGTCCCACTCCCACAAACAAAATAAATCCAGCCCATTACTGTTCCACTGCTGGGCACGGGCCTCTTCTCAGAATGAGAAGGGTTAGGCCTTAGTCCACCACGCTGGCTTAGTGCGGGTTAGCGGACTACACAATGAGGCCCTCTCAGATGGGCAGGTTTCCTCACGATGTTTTCCTTCACCGTCAACACAAATGATTACCAAATGATTCCATGCACAAGTACTATAGTCAGACCAATGCTCAAATAAAGACCTAATAATACTTATTTTCTCCCTTGGCTAAACGACCCAAAAGGGGCCTGGGCCTCCGATACGAGAGACCGCCATACATGTCGATTCTTGGCAGTTTCTGTTTCTTGGCAGTTTCAGTTCTAAAACACTAGGAAGCGGTGAAGGGCGTTTTGAGGGTGCTGTAACATGTTGACGTCAAAAAATACAAAAATAATCTATTTTGAATAAACTCTATTTGAATTTAATTTTTTTCCGTAGGGGAAACCTTCAAGCCTGGCTTGCGCCACCAATGTGGTAGAGTATTTTTATTTTTTTTGCTTTGAATTAACCTTCTACACCTTAATATTTAGTGATAGAACAAATACATAAAAAAATAAAATTAGTTAAAATATCGTTATAAATCTTTATGACAAAACATTTCCAGTGTTTTGAAATGCTCACGTCCTTTCACAAACATCATTCTTGTTTTGCAAATAGAATAAGGCGCGCTATCGTATGTGCGATTTTAATATTTTTTATTTGCTGATTACAATGTAGGAGAAAGCTAATGTTTGTTAAATAAGAACGAGTTTAATTAGGATATATTTGGATTGTTATTATTTAATGTTGTTGTTTTTTTAATCATACAGTATTTTTAGATGAATGCTGAATCCATTTCATTCAAAATAATTGTTCTTATTGTTGTTGACATAATTCAAGCACGATCAACCACGATCTTTTGTCAATATAAAACATGCCAATCGTCCAAGATTATATTTTAACTTTAGACAATTTTAAAGTTCTACAGTCCGTAAAACCTAATAGGGAATTTATTTATTTGGTTTACCAACAATTGCTTGTAGACCAATACACTATAAATAAACAAATCAAAAAAACATGCAGAATAAAAAATAATTTAAACAGTGTAACAATCACTTATAGGTAAACACCACATGAGAAAAATTTGTTATGTTGATTGTAAGCTTAGGTACATAAACATCCAAACATCACAGGGGTGAGACATATACATTATTAATGAGCATGTAATGTCCCACTGCAGGGCAAAGGCCTCCCTCCCCTCTTTCCATTTCTCATGGTCAGTTGCAATCTGGGGCCAATCCTTTATGTAAATGTCCAACTCATCCCGCCATCTCCTTAGCTAGAATAACCATAATGATTATAAATGATTATGATTTTCAGTTATCCAGTACCTCTACCATGAGTTTTCCATGCCGTCTAACGTTCACGTTCACATGCAATATTTGTTTGGGTTTTTTTTAGCGCCTATAGCGGTATAAATATTGAACTAAAGTCACTAGGTGTGTGGGGTGTGTTTGGTAGGTATGGATGCTGCTATTTGTATTGTATGTGTGTCATCTTTGCTGCAGAAATAAAATATTTTTCTTACTTTTCTTTCTTTCTTTCTTTCACTATACAAATATTGCATGTGAACGTGAACGTTAGACGACACGGAAAACTCATGGTAGAGGTACAGAGAATAGGCAGCTTTATTAAAGCTCCTTACGATTGTCAAGAAACAATGTGACACGCGGCACCCTCTGTGATCCGCGTAATGGATTAATAAATGTTTTGTAAGTCAGCGACGGATGTTACTGTAGGTATTTATTATATTCTGTTAAGCAGATGTGTCGTCAAGTACTCGTTTTAAACAATGAGTAAGATGGTGTCCAAATTTTTCTGGATGGGAAGAACCCTATTTTGTCTTCCGGTTTTTAAGTTGACGATTGATTCATTTGTTTAACCTCCAAAAAGGAAATCGAAACAAATTCAATATTACATACTGCAGATAATAGTATTGCATACTTTCTGGCCAAAGAAGGCAGCACAGAAAGAGAGAAGTGGAAGGCTATGGGAGAGACCTTTGCCCAGCAGTGGGATAGACTGGGGTGAGTAAAAATAAATAAAAAAACCGTCAGGTAACGCATGTCGCAGTAGCGATCTGTTGAGACTCCGTGTGTTACAGCGACGAGTTGTCCTAGTCAACCATTAGTTGATCTCATCGCTGCATCGGTGTGGTGCAGGGGTTTTTTGTGTAACGAAACTTCAATGGATTCCCGTCAAAATGGTTGACATAACAGCTAGAGTTATGGCTAAACAAAAAAAGTATCAGACACCAAGCATAAAATAAAAATTTACACGTCAAATAAATTTCAAAACTGCTCGTTAGTGCATTCGCTGCTCCAAACAAATTCAATATTCAATGGCATAGAGGTACCATGGTTTTACGATTGTTACCGACACAAGTGCATCTTTAAAATCGGGCAGCGTCGCATCACGTCACCATATAAGGTCACGCTGGCAGACAGCCGCAGAAACTCGCGTCCTTATGTATGGTGCGCGATGAATCGATTGGTCGTGGCGCGGCTAGAGGGCGCGGGGTCGCGGTCGCGGCGAGGGGGCGGTGGAAGGGTACCGATAAAAACCACCGCACTCTCGTCGCGGCGTCTTCTTGCCCGTGTTTGTTCGCTGTTGTCTGTTGAAGTCTCAGTCTGTCGCTAGCAATTCGCCCTTCAGTGTTATAATTAGGTATTCTATTTTTTTTTTTTAATAAATAAAATATCCAGTGATTAGTGAATTTATATTAATTTTAGGTCTTAGCGGTAGTAATAATAGTGTTCACTTGAGTACGTGTTTTAATAATAAGCAGTGTTTTCTTCTACATAATTGATTCGCTTATCTCAACCAAAGGGACCATTCTACAATTACATAAGAAATGCACATCTTAAAAATAGCGATGTGCATAAATAAGTAGGACGTACAAATTACATACAAAGGTCAATGTACAGCGTAGTTCGTACAATTTTGAATTTCTATAATATAAAAACCTAACCGCCAAAAATTCCCGACTCCAACTAGAATAATATTCAATCCAAAAACCTGACTGCTTAAAAAGTGAACTTTAAAATATATAAACTGAAAAGAAATAAACAAGTCAAGTAGAATTCTAATGCGGAACATAGCGACTTTAACAGTCGGGACCCATTATTGAGAAGATTTAAGCCGGTCTCGATTTTTAATGGGTCCCGACTTATGTTCCGCATTAGAATTTTACTAGATTTGTTTATTTCTTTTCAGTTTATATTTAAAGTTTACTTTTTAAGCAGTCGGGTTTTTTTATTTAATTTTTTTTATTTTATTTTAAACTTTTTATTTTTATTTTATTAAGTTATTCTAGTGTATTAAGATATATATATTTATGAAATCGTCTCTTCGAGGCCTTCATTTTGAAACCAAACATGAACATGTCACGAAAAAAATATATTTTACACCTACACTTACTGGCGGCAAAAATCCGGCATGTAGGTTTTTTTTTTTCAAAATCCTTATAGCCAGTGTCACTTGTAAGGATATCTCATTTGTTTAAATCGGTTTACTCGTTTAGGCTCTAGGAGGGAACATAATATGGTTTCTAACTAACTTTTAATCGTTATAGGTCCTAAATGGTCATTAGTAATAAAAAATTATTAAAAAACCCAAAGATGATTTTCAAATACCTATTCAATGATACCCCACTTGACATAGTTTGTCGACTTTCATTATTTTATTTTTCACAATATGGCGTCTGGTTGTCGCCATTTTAGATTTGGTTAAATTACTATCATGTCTTTAGTGACACTCGCAAGATTAAGACAAATCGATTGACGTAAGAATCATCAAAATCGGCCCACGCGTTAGGTCTCTAGAGTGCCACAAAGGAACAAACATACATACATACATAGGCGAATGAAACATTACCCTCCTTTGCGTCGCACAGTCAGGTAAAAAACGCTGTAACTTTTGAACGGCTGAACAGATCTTCATAAAACATAGGTAAGATTATTGCATTAAAATCGGTCCATTCGTTTTGGAGCTACGATGCCACAGATAGATACACAGATACGCAGATATACACTACAAAATTAATTGTCCCTCATTTTTGTCGAAGCTAAAAAAAATTAAACGTTTCCCTTTTCGATATTCGATCGACAATAACTAGTAGAGCAGTTTGTTAGCATCAATTGAAGTGTAGCGAGCATGCAACACCTAACGGCAGCAGATCACCACTGCTACATGATTACGAACGGTTTAAACTACGCTTTACAATATACAATGATTGCGATTGTTGTATTGTTGCTGTCCAATGATACGTGCAGGTGTTCTATGTAAGTTTGCTGTTGGGCATAACATTAAATAAATAGCATCGCGCTTGTATTCTTCGTAAGGTTAGCACACATTTCGCTGTATGTAGGTATATTGAGTCCGATATAATAGGAGGCACAATACAGCAAAATACACATGCAAGTTCTCTATTTTTAACCGACTTCAAAAAGGTGGAGGTTCTCAATTCGATATGTATGTTTTTTTTTATGTTTGTTACACACTTGCGATTGCTGTAATCACATGTTTATGTATTGTTTATGCCACTCAAAATAGAAAAATAAAATAAAATAAAATAAAAAAAAACCGACTTCAAAAAAAAAGTATACAATTCTTCTAAAAAGTATACAATAATGTTCAAAAAAAACTTAACAGCTTGTGAAGTCGGGGCCTTTAATTCTTCAATGCACCTAGGTTGGCAGTGGCACCGACTTCAGATGTTAAGTTTTTTAATAAAACTATTTTATACTTTTTAGTTTCTTGAAGTTGGTTTTTATACGAAATAAACATGAACAAAGCTTAGCACGAAAATTTCGATACAACTACGGCAGAACTGGTAAAAAGAATAGAACACTTGAAAGTCAATATCGGGACAAAGAACTTTGAAATCCACACGAAATCCATTTAGGCGTTAGCACAGAGCTGCGGTCGTAGATAGGAAATACATGGACAGTGGCCCACATAGGCCGAAAAAGCGCATGTGGGAGCTGTAGAGACATTTTTTCGACTTTTATTTGAGCGGCTAGCCGTCGGCCTCGCTAAATTATTACCGCAATGTTTTTCCAAATAAAACTAGACCAACCAAACCATACTCTCACATAAATGCCGTGTATGGTTTTAAAAATTCAATTTTCTCTTGCAATTCGCAAGGATTCGTACGGTTGGGATTTTTAGTAATCAATTTCACGCCGAAATGCTTGTAAACAATCAAGTTTTGGAGTGCTGGCTGAATGTAAAATGCCCTTCAAGTTAGCGAAATAATGAGAATTTAAAAATGTACTTCTCTTGCTACTTTTTTTCTGTTCTCGTTGCAAGCGAGAACTGAAATACGAGGCGAGGCTTTTGTTGTTTATTGCACTTTAACTTGGCATTTGTTTCTATTTTTTATCAGGTATAAAGAAAACACGCTTATTGTATGCTTTTTGTATGTTTGGAAACGTAATTGAGCGTACTGATATTGCAGTCTGATAAACTGAGATCAAGTTTTTTCTTTTTTAATATGTTTTTTTATCCGTTTTATACAGTGTGTCTGGTCACCGGCCGACCCGTTAAGGCGAAGCAATATGATCAATTTTATCGACAAATCCACCATAATAAGGCATTTTGCCCCTACTGTTTTGAAATAATAATAATAATAATATTCCACAACTATCACACAACGCCATCTAGTCCCAAGCTAAGCAGAGCTTGTGTTATGGGTACTAGACAACTGATAAACATACTTATATATTTCTAGATACATACATATTATAGATAAATTACACCCAGACACAGAACAAATGATCATGCTCATCACACAAACATTTGTCCTGGGTGGGAATCGAACCCACGACCTCCGGCATAGCAGTCAGGGTCACTAACCACTAGACCAACAAAATGGCGGCCATTTTAAATTTGTTTTTACTGAGTGCGGTTGGGTTCATTTATTTTGCCATATCTACCGATATTAGAGGTCGTACAGGGATAAAAGTGGTTTCGTTCGATAGCTACAAAAGTAGGCAATAAGTTCACATTAAAAAGTTTATCAAAAACTCCCATTAAAACTTTAACAAAATACTGGAAACTTGTGAAAGTGTGAAAATTTTAAAACCGTAGGGGCAAAATGCCTTGTTATGGTGGATTTGTCGATAAAATTGATCATATTGCTTCGTCTTAACGGGTCGGACACCGGCGACCAGACACACTGTATAGGCTTAGATTCTCCACTATACAAGTGGAGATTTGAAAACAAATTGATGAAGAGATAAATCCGGAAGGCGGTTATTGTACTTATCATTATTCATACCTTTTACTATCGGCCCAGTGCTGAAATTTCAAAACAAAAATCTGCTATTTATTAATCTGCTGAATTATTTGTATGGAACAACTTATATCTTTTCGCGCTTTCGGGGTTGGTCAGTAGTAAAAAATTGTTCATAATCATGAGTAAAATAACCCCGCTCCGCGATTATCCTTGTATACACAAAAACATGGTATGTCATGAACTGTCTTACCCAGGGACTTGAATAGTTACTCAAAATAACGTTACTTACACGTTACGTAATGTTACTTGGAGTTACGTTTCAAGTCTCCTGCTTTAACGTACGGGACCTGAAACGTTACTCAAAATAATATCACATGTTTGTTGGCCTTCCCCAAGGAGTTGGGTTAGCTAGAATGAAACAATCTATCCAAAATACGCGTATCGACGTGGAGTTGCAGAAACTCGCCCGCGTTACCTATATCTACCAATACCAAAATTACGTAACGTAAAAGTAACGTTATTTTGAGTAACATTTCCAGTTCCTGGCCATACCTACGAGTCTGACAAAAAAGAGGGGTGTTACGAGTTTGTGTATCTGTGTCTGTCCGTGGCATCGTAAAAAACAGAATAAAATAAATATTTAAGGGGGCTCTCATACAACAAACGTGATATTTTTGCCGTTTTTATAGATAATGGTACGGAACCCTTCGTGCGCGAGTCCGACTCGCACTTGGCCAGTTTGCCTAGTTGGAGTCGGAGGTTTTTGACGTTTAGGTTATCCTTCGAAGATCAAAATTATTAGAAAAATTCATGACTCAGTTTCACATCCTAATCATCAAGTATTTATAAGTAATTCGACTACAATAATATAATTCTCTTCATTGCACTTAAATCCGATGATAATAACTTTGTTTTGAGTGCGTATACATACTGAATAGATAAGAACAGTTGTTAACAACACCTAGTAGACAATAATAATAATATTTGTTTTTAAAACAAAATAAGGTTATGCAGTGTATAAAGAAATTAAATATTGTTGTATACCTATTTTATTTTTTTGGTCTGAAGGTCACATACTTTCGAGTTCAAAGACCTCGATTCAACGGTCATATACTCCTGACCTACCCAGCTGATCACAGGCAACTGGGCATACGCCACCTTCTTAAAAGATGACTGCATTCCATCTTATTTGTTTTAATATTTCTGTGAGAGTGTTATTTGTTTGTATAATAATTTTTGTTTTGTTTTAAACGTTGCTCCTCACTAGGATTTCTCCTGGGTGGAGGGTACAGTTTACGAACATATATACATGCACACACACGCAGACCCGAAACAACTATCTGTCGATCATACAAATATTTGTTCCGTGTGGGGATCGAACCCGCGGCACGTAGCGTAGAAAGTTAATCGCTTAGCCACTGCACCAACCCTATCGTCAAAACGTCATTACGAGGTCTTGTGCTTTTTCTTAGATGTTGGTTAGTATTGTGCTTTTGTGATTTTAAATGAAAATATTATTGGTTTCAGTTGAATCGACCAAATGCATAATTATAAGATAGAATAAATTGACAACTAATACACAATAACAATAATAGAAACATCGTGGCTGCTATCAAATATCTTATTTAGATACTCGAGATAAGGAGTCCTTATCATAGTAATAGTAATATTATAGAGAAGTCCTGACTGATTGACTGACTGACTGACTTATCATCAACGCACAGCCGAAACTACTGAAGCTAGAGTCACGAAAATTGGAGGGTAGGTCCATTTTGTATTGAAGGCAAGCAATAAGGGATTTTTGAAAATTCAGCCCCTAAAGGGGTGAAAAAGGGGGTGAAAGTTTATATGGGAGTCCCTTCATTTTTGAACTGAGAAAGATGAAAATTGGGATTTAGGCTTTCGGTTACAAATAGAGAAATGCGTGATTCTGCGTTTTTGGAAATTCATCTCCTAAAGGGGCGAAATAGGGGTGTTTGTTTTTGAAGTGAGAAACGTGAAAATTGAGATTTAGGCTTTTGCTTAGAAATAAAGAAACACGTGTTATCGCGTTATTGGGAATTCATCCCCTAAAGGGGCGAAATAGGGGTGAAAATTGTTTTTCGTACCACTTGCTCAAAAAAGTGACATTCTATGCCACAAAAAGCGAACATAACAATAGTCATTTTTAATCTGTTAAAAACAGGGAAAGAAAATTGTACTGAATTTCATTCATCCTCTAGGGGGAGAATGTGATTTAAATTTGGAATACTTACCGTTTATACTGAACTACATCTGTGTTTACACCATTGAGTTTGTATAATTATAAAGCATTATACATCTTTTTGAAAAAGGAATACGCATTTTTAGAACATTAACTTATTTATAAAAATAAATTAAAATAAACTTAACGTTTATGTATTTGAAGAAAACAAAAACGCGGCAAATTCCTAGACTAATATTTTTTTGTCGGAAAAGCAAAGGCATCAAGCTCATACGGCCTCGTCGGTTTTCGAAATTTTATTTAATAATCATAACTGCATAATAAATGCGTTTTAATGGTCATTATTTTTAATAAATGCTTATCTCATATTATTATTGTGTTATTTTTTTCGCAAATGGTACGAAAAGTAGAGTATTTTCCTCAGTGATAAAGCTGTCTTAGTCTTGGGTGAACTTAAATTCCTCGCTACACTCAGGACTCGTCTTAAATCCCTCGCTTCGCTCGTGATTTAAGTTTTTAACACCCTCGCTACGCTCGGGAGTAAACCTCGAGTCCTTCGTTACGCTCGCGATTTAAATCGTCACCCGCGACAGAAGACACTGCTTTATCCCCTTGGTTAATAATCTACTATTTGAAGTGCGTAACGTGAAGATTGGGATTTAGGCTTTTGGTTAGAAATAAAGAAATATGTGTTACCGCGTTATTGGGAATTCCTCCCCTAATGGGGCGAAATAGGGGTGAAAATTGTTTTTGAAGTGAGTAACGTGAAAATTGAGATTTAGGCTTTTGGTTAAAAATAAAGAAACACGTGTTACTGCGTTTTTGGAAATTCTTCCCCTAAAGGGGCAAAATAGAGGGTTAAAATCGTTTTAGAAGTAAGAAAGATGAAAATTGGTATTTAGGCTGTTAATTAGAAATAAAGAAACACATGTTACCGCGCTTTTGGAAATTCATCCCCCAAAGGGGCGATATAGTGGTGATAAATGTTTTTGAAGTTAGATACGTGAAATTTTGTATTTAAGCTTTTGGTTAAAATTAAAGAAAAAATCAGTTTCGCGTTTTTTCGAAATTCAACCTCTAAGCGGATGAAATAGTTATATCATTTTGTTTAAAGAGAAACATGAGCATTATTCTTAACGCTATTGGATCAAAATTCAGAGATACGTGTTAACGCGTTTTTGAATTTCAAGCCGCAGGGGTTAAATATGGGAGGAAAATTATATGGGAGTCCCTTTGTTTTTGAAGTCAGAAATTTGAGTATGAATATTTTAGGACGCGTTTGCAAAATTGATAGCTATCGAATTGCACTAATCGCACCACTACATTGACACGGCTCAAATACACACACACGCGCCCGGATAGCTGCGGGAATAACTAATTTCGATACTTTTTTGTTTTCTCATATTTTATATTTTTGGAATATTATGTAGGTATTATATTTTTATTGTCGGACTGGATGGAGTGACCTGATGGTGTACTTCCGTGACTGCTACTGGAACTCCTAGATGAGTAGACCTAGATGTGCCGACTTTGGGCTCGTTTTGTTAGTTGTGATGAGAACTTACCTCCGGACTTGATGGAGTGACCTGAAAGTCTACTTCGGTGACTGCTACTGAAACTCCTAGATGAGTAGAGCTAGGTGTGCCGAGTTTGGGCTCGTTTTGTTAGTTATGATGAGGACTTACCTCCGGACTTAGTTAGTTAGTTAGTTCATGTTCATGTTCATGAACATTATGATGATCATCATCACCATCATCATCTCATGATGATGATGGTCATGATGATCATTCATCATGACCATCATCATTATCATCCTCATGACCCATGATCATGACCATCATCATAGTTGATCATAGTCCTCATCACCGTCATCATTATGGTCTCCATCATCATAACTAGAATCATGAACTAGAGACGTGGAACGAGTCGTGAATGAGTTATGAGAGACGTGGATCGAGAGTGGATGTGGACGTCATTAGCATGGTCACTATGATCATTATCCTCATCATGGTCATCATCACCATCCTCATGACCATCATAATCATGGTCATCAAGACCATGAGCATCATCATCCTCCTCATGACCATCATCATAGTCCTCATGACCATCATCATCATGACCATCATCGCCATGGTCATCATGACCATGAGCATCTTCATCATGGTCATGAGCATCTTCATCATGGTCATCATGGTCATGATCATCATCATAGTCCTCATGACCATCATCATGACAATGACAATCATCGTCATGGTTATCATGATCATGATAATCGCCATCATGGTTATCATGACATGACATCTTCATCATAATGACGGTGATGAGGACTATGATGATGGTTATGGGTCATGAGGATGATAATGATGGTCATGATGACCATGATGATAATGGTGATGATGATCATCATAGTGTTCATGAACATAACGGGTGAACTCGATCATTATTGATTATTCGACGTTATTGTTTATGTGACGTCCACGTCCATATCTCTAGTTCCCAATTCTCGATCCACTACTCTGGATCCACGACTAACTAACTAACTAGTTCTCATCATAACTAACAAAACGAGCCCAAACTCGGCACACCTTGGTCTACTCGTCTAGGAGTTCCAGTAGCAGTCACCGAAGTAAACCTTCAGGTAACACCAGTAAGTCCTAGACGAATGTGAATTTATAATCCCTAAATAATAACTTCTAGCAAAAAAAAAATTATAAGAAAAATCCAAGTTGCGTAAAGTATCTAGTTTGGTGTTGTCAAATCTCTTGTATTCGTACAGCGATCTTTTTTACACGCCCTGCTGCTTACAAGCGACACAGAGTCCACTCATGACGGCAGCCGAGCGCCGACTGAGATTGCATTAGAAATTCTTATTGATTATTAACCCTTATTGCCAACCATTAAGATTCACTTAAAATGGCAAATTTTGTGAAAAAGATAGACGCGATTTTAATTTTTTTCTGAGTTAATTGTAATATTTTGATAAATTTTTTCGACACCATTTTGAGTTGAACATGTACCCGTACCTATGGTAATTTTTTAATTGCGTTATTAAGAGAAGAAATATTGTCCTAAACTCAAGCCGATATCGTCAATTTCATGTGAAGAGGTAACGGAAAATCGTTTTTACAATATAAAAAACCGTCTTTTTTAAGAAAAAAGTTAACTATTAATATAAAAGGTTATTATTAGTTTACTTTCATTTAGTTTCATTTTGTCGTAAAATTGACCCAAAATCTGCTTATTTTTGTTAGTTGTGAGAATACGTCCTATAAAAAATATGATCATTAATGTTTACTTACTTATTACCTAATGTTAAGCGTTTTCCGTAGATTAGAATTGCCTTTTACACTTTATAATTTGTATCGATGGTATAAGAGAAATAAAAAGTTCTTTGAAAGTTGATAGGTATTAATTTTACATAACCTAAGGAACGCGACGTTGTATTGCACGGTGCGATGTATTCGAGAACGGGAACGCTTTGTAAGAGGTCAAGAATTGATGAACATTAAAAAGTATCTACCGGCTACTTTGTACCCGAACGAAGTCGGGACGGGCCGCCAGTATATAATAAAATGAAGTATTTTGTATGTTATAGAAGTGGTTCAGTATCAAGCAGATAAAATGTTGGCTGCCAATGTTTTTGTGTTCGTGCTGTTTCCTATGAGTCACATAGTCGCTAATACAAGTAAGTGAAAATATAATGAACATTTATTTATTAACTTTTTTGGATATCAATCTCAGTCCATCGCATTATACTTTTTATTGTCTAAGAATGCACCTCATGAGATCTCAAGACGTTATCATACAACCGCTGTAAACTTCTGCGTACTCTTGGAATGAATGCCGGTAGTAAATTCTGTTTTCTTTTCGCAGAAGTACTAGTATGTTACTATGGATCCTGGGCTACTTACAGTAACGGTGCTGGCAAATACGACGTTGAAAATATCAATCCCAATTTCTGCACATATATGATCTACACTTTTGTGGGAATAAATTACAAGGGAAGTGTTGTTTCTTTGAACCCTGATTTAGATCTACTTGAAAATTTTGGACGAGGTATGTTCTGCATAATGGTACAGTAACATAATTGGGTAATTATGACCTTAAACGATGATTATCCGTTAATTAACTAAACTAGCTCTCAAGTCTATTGCTATTTCTATCCATTGGAATATAAATGACAAGGACAGATTTAATAATTAGTATTTTTAAATTACATGTTTTTATAAGTAAATGAAGTTTTTTTGCCTAAGTATTAATTATCAAAAAAAATAAAATCAAAATCATTTATTTTCAAGACAACAGAGATCCATCACATAACAGAGTATGCACAAATAACAATAACATAAAATACAATACATTAATTAAAAAGCGGCAAAATAAAATAAAATACATTAATTACAAAATTCAAAATAAAACATGTCAATTACAATTTAAAATCAATAAAATTAAATACATTAAATCCAAATTCAAAATAAAATAAAATAAATATAAAAATGTGTAATGTGTGTGTTATGTGTGTGTGTGTAATGTGTATTATATCGAGTTCTATTTTTTTTTGGGAAATGGCAATTTTCTGTCCCTTTGAAAAAGCCAAATAAGTTTTTAACATCATTAAAATTGTCATAAAGCTTCCTAAAAACAGAACTGTCTAACTTGTATAACAAAAAAGGTAGCTACCCTTAATGCCACAAAATTTTGCGCCAGCCTGTATACCAACTGCATTTCTTTCAGATAACTTCAAGAAATTCAACGCGTTAAAACAAATAAATCCAAATTTAAAAACTCTTCTAGCCGTTGGCGGAAGGAATGAGGGATCTGCTAAGTATTCAATAGTAAGTTCACTTTATAACGGATGAAGACTTGCCTTGCCTTGCCCTTGACTTGAGTTTTATCAGTTTTAACTGACGCGATTACAAAAAACATACCTTCGATGGCAAGACGTTTGAAGTTTATTCCAAATCCGAAATAACCTAACCGTCAAAAACCCCCGACTCCAACTAGAAAAAGAGCTGTAACTTTTGAACGGAACAACATATTTCCATGAAACATAGCTAAACATGATACCCGATTAAACTAGCTTTCAATTAAAAAAACTGCATTGAAATCGATTCATCCGTTTTGGAGCTACAATACCAGAAATAGATACACACTACAAACTCCACAGATATACAAATACACCGATAAACAGATAAACACTACAAACCTATCACGCCCCTCTTTTTTGTCGGGGATTAATTAGAAACATTAATTACCAACCATGGTCGGAATATTACTACTACTACTACTGTACGGTGAACGATACTTGTTTATCTACCTGGTACACTATATCCTCTAGTAGGCCTTTACGACACCTTAGGAAGGAGATGTAGTAGTCTCTTACACAAATGAAAGAATCAACTTATCATATTAATTCCCGTATTCATTTCAGATGGCAGCCAGCCCTTCACTAAGAAAGAACTTTATAGACAGCGCCGTAAAAATGATAACATCTTATGGCTTCGATGGCCTGGATATCGATTGGGAATACCCAAACCGCAGGGACTCAGTCCATGGATCAGCAGACATTGATAACTTTACTACTTTATTGAGAGAGACAAGGGAGGTGTTTAATAAAAGTGGCTTACTGCTGACTGCTGCAGTTTCGTCTGTGAGGGATTTAGCCTCGCAGTCTTATGATATTGCAGCAATATGCCTGTGAGTAGCACCTTCAGCATCAGTATCCAGCGGCGTGCCAGTCGGCAGCCGGCGGTTTTACCTTTCGTGCGAGTGCCACTCACCGCCGGCTGCCGCGGTCGGCGCGTCGGCTTACATTCTTTATAGTATAAAAACTATTGGACCGATTCGCCTCGTGTATGGCTTAAAAGATTCCATAAATACGGAGCTTTCATTTATAAAAATAAAAATTTTTCTTCGGCATTTTTGCGCAAACCAAAAGTTCCTTCCGGTCGTAATTTTTGCTGAGTCTGCCGCCGCTGGCACTAATCACTTTTGGCGTCTAGAATCTGGCATGTAAGGGGGTATTTAGCTTTACAGAGTCATAGTGGGCGATACCCTTGTAGCGGCATATAGTGCTACATGAAATAACTACGTAATAACGTATCAAGTTAAGTACAATGGATGTAAACCGGATATTTATGTAGTGAGCAAAATTTGCAGAATGATTCAGTGTCTGTTCCCAAATGCAACCGCAATACTAAAATTCAGTCCAAAACAAAATAAAAATTTGATTTTGAATGGCTTGCACTAGTAAATTATGCGTGTCTACTACTACTAAAAAATACTAAGTCAAATTTTCGCTTTGTTTTAAAATGTGTCTGACCCTAACTGTGGTTGCATTTAGGAGCAGAGACTGTATCAATCTACAAATTATGCGCAATACATGAAAAAAATATCGTGTATAATACGAATTCGAGCAATCAGATTACGAAGCCTGCATTATGCAAGTAAAAAATATTATCGTTACTAACACATATACAACTATTCCACATTAACCTTTGGGCTTCGGCCCGCCAAGCACGTATCACCTCGCCTGGTCGAACGATCCTCCTTTTATAATGGAGCAAAACCATACCTACGAGTTCCTCCATACCCTCTTTCAGAAATTCTTCAAGTTAGGCAAGTGAATCGGTGGCCGCTAAGGTAGTCTTTTGGCAATGCTACTGCGACCCGTCAATGGCCCAAGGAAAGGCTCTACCTGGAAGACCTTACTAAGCACATTGACTGAAAACAGTTTTACTTCCTGAGCCAGCGGGTCGGTGAAAGTTAAGATGGTTTATTGAGTGACAACAAGCGCGGGCGCTAACAATGGCAGCAATTTTGGTATTATTTTGCACGAAAGTTACTGGTAATGTGGTGTTTACTGTGATTAGTTTGTGGTGTGTGTTAATTCAACTAATTGCTATCAAGCGCTAGTATTGGTGATGACAGTGCGGTAGCGAGTGTAGCGACAGGCGAAAGAATGAGTTTCACGACAGGTCTTGCATCTGCATATCAGCTGCTGTTGCGTGGCTGTCGCTGTTATTAGTTAATCAAGTGTCGATCAGAATCCTAGTCTATGCTCAGATAGTGAACTACATTCCCAATAATCCAATCAAAATATGCCGTGAAACCATGAACATATTTATTTATTTTTGATTGCAGGCACCTAGACATAGTAAATCTCATGACGTACGACATGTATGGTGCTTGGGACCCAGTCACTGGTCACAACGCTCCTCTCCACAAAGGAGAAGGAGATGAAGATGCTGTTGCGTCCGATTTGTACACTGTTGACCAAGCTTTGGACTATTGGATTAGTGCAGGTAAGCGATAAGTTGCCCCTCTTAAAAAAACAACATAGCTTTTGTCCCTACATTCGAAGATATAGCCACGCCATCTCTTCGTGTAGCTTAGGACGCAAATCAAGTATGGAAGCGGACGGATAATAAATGGTAATAACTGATTTATATCATCATGCTGTCTGTTGGTTGATTGGAAAAAACCCTGCGACAGGTACCGGCTGCTACATTAATTGAGTTTATTTTGATAGATATAAGCGGTGAAAGATTATCAAGATTCGATAACGATGAAAGTTCAGTACAGAATGTGGCGTAGCTAGGTATTATGCGATGGACAGTGGTTGTAATTTAAACAATTTTTATTATCACACTATATCTCTTTCTTATAAAAATCATTGAAAAAGGACAGAATATATTTGGAACTGTCAAATTAGTCTATGCCAATTATGGGATAATAATATTAAAGATGACTTACGACGATGGTGACTAAATTCACGTTGGTAACCACTACGTGCACTTATTTGACAGGACTGAATAATATTTTCCATCCGTTTCTCATGTTTTTGTTAGAAAGAGACAGAATGAGACGAAATTAGTTTAGTTTGTAAACAACAGAATCCGTTCCAGTAACAACTCACAACATCCTCATTCGTTTCTTTATATTTCTAGGTTGTCCTCCAGAAAAAATAGCCCTAGGAATTCCATTCTACGGTAGAACATTTACATTGACCAATGCTGAAGTAAACGGTGTTAGGGCACCAGCATCTGGAGCTGGTATTGCAGGGCCTTACACCGCTACGAACGGGTTTCTTGGATACAATGAGGTAAGAGCTTTTATCTTCTTTGTCACTTCTTTGTTGTTCATTGCAAATATTTTCAGGCCATGGTTTGATTTCCCTTTTTAGAAATTAATAGATTATGCAAACTCACCATCCCTCTTACCGTACTTAAGTATGATAATCTGCCATGCAGATACAATATCCTCTGTATGTGCTTATAACAACTTATTGCGATCATCTATCCATTTAGCAAGCATGATGGTTCTTAAATCAATATTCCTTTACAACTTTTCGTTACTAATAGTCCAAAGAGGCCATAATATGAGCAGATAGAATGATTTTCGAACAGGCCAGTTAAATCTTCATGAACCAATAGATGGCGATGAGATCGAAAACACTGTTTCCTGCATGCGTTCATTAGTATTTCTATATACTAAGTTTTCTCCCATCCACGATACAGTTAATAACCTAACCGTCAAAAACCTCCGACTCCAACTGGAAAAAGAGCTGTTACTTTTGAACTGCTGAACAGATTTTCATGAAACATAGCTAAAATGATACCCGATTAAACTTAGCTTAACTTAGCTTTTTAGATTTCAATTAAAAAACAACTGCATTGAAATCAGTCCATCCATTTTGGAGCTACGATGCCACAGACAGATGCACAGATTCACATATACACTGATACACTATATACACAGATACACATTACAAACTTATAACACCTCTCTTTTTTGTCGGGGGTTAAAAATATACAAATTAAATCTATCTCACATGCACATTACAAAGTTTTCCGCCACACTCAGTTCCATGTCTTTCCAAATGAAACAACACTACTAAAAAACTTTGGCGTTGCCGAGTCAAAGCATCATGCATATGCGGCTGACTACCAAAAGATCTCCAAGTACATTTGCAGCTCCACTAACAATACTATAATATGGTTCTACCATTACAAGAAAGAGAAAACTTCTAAGGCAACACACCCGACTTATATTTAACTTATCCTTTATAAGAACAACTGACAACTTTCAAAACTTCGCCAACGACTTGGGCTGCCATCCATCCATCCAAAATTTAAGTGCTAAGCACTTGTCGGTGTAGCAATTTCCATTCGGTCCTATCTAATGCCAAATCTTTTAAATCTTTATATGTTTGTATATTCGCTTTTTCTTTCAGCTGATCAATGTAGTTTCTTCTTGGTCTTCCTCTTTTTCTTTTTGCCTCTATTTTTCCTTCTATAATGTTGGTAATGAACTTATCGTGCCTAATCAAGTGACCAATCATGTTTCCTCGTCTTTTTTTTTTTTTTTTTTTTTTCTTTTTTTTTTTTTTTTTTTTTTTTCTTTTTTTTTTTTTCTTTTTCACTTGGGCTGCAGATGGCATAAATTTATTTTTGGTATTTCGTTTCACAACGACGAGAACATTACCTTTGACGAATCAAGAGTCTTCTGTATCTCGGTTGCTTAGGGATTGTTGCTTTTCGGTCGTAACGTATATTTTAAATACTTGTTGAGTCCGCGGCACTGCCTTTATGAAAATTTATTAATTCGCTGCGTGATACACTATGTTAATTTTCGAATTCCAAGTTACCTCTGTTAAATACTTTATATAAATCATTATGCTATCATCAATAAAAAATATGTATCAAGAAATTAATTAATTCCTGCACAAAATATTAACAAAAATTTAATATCTTCCAGGCTTGCTTCAAACTCCAAAACGAATCCTGGACCCAACGCTACGACTCCCTCGCGAAAGTACCGTACGCTTATAAAAACAAGAACTGGGTATCCTATGACAATGCCAACTCGATAGCATCCAAGATCGAATACGCCAAGAATATCGGCATCACTAATGTAGTGGTTTGGAGTATAGATACTGATGATTTTCATGGAACCTGTGGTGATGGAGCTAATCCTTTGCTTACCGCTATTAATACCGCGTTAGGTAATTCTGAAGCTACTTCTAGTACCCCTGAATCTTTAAGTACAAGTATTGTAGTATCTAGTACAATGTCTAGTCCTTCAGGTAATACTGAATCCTCTAGTGCTCTGCCTAGTCTAACTACAACTGAATCCTCTACTACTATTATAGGGTCTAGTCCAGTTACAATTGATTCCTCTAGTACGTTACGAGTCTAGTCTTAGTACAACAAATTCTTCTAGTCCTGCATCAGACACCGTTTGCAAGCTAAATGGCTACGTAGCCAACCCTGAAGATTGCTCATTTTACTATTGCATCGGAGATGCCAGTGGTACTATAACTCCCGTAGCATATAAATGTCCATCCTATCTTTATTGGGATCAAACAATAGCGGTCTGTAATTATCAGCAGTTTGTTAACTGTAACGCTTAATCTAGAAGAGAAAACTTTGTAGCATACTGCGCACACGGAGGGGTGTGAGATGTGGCATAGTTAACTTTTATATGGAGAAGGAGTGCAGGAAGCTAAAATTACGGTTGAATTTCGACCACTGGGCGACCACTAGTAATCTTAAATAACTGAATACTGTACTTGATTTTCATTATTCGATGTTTTGTCTTGTATCAATAACATAAGATCATCAATAGGCGATCACTAATTTCATTAACCTCTTGTACTTTACGACCTGCGTCGAATTTCTGTATTTTGGTCACATACATAGGTACGAGTATAGTCTAAAATATCTTCTATACCTACATATAAAATACTTTGTCCTGAATGACTGACTGACGGATCAACGCACAGCCTAAACCGCTGATCGTAGAGACCTGAAACTTGGAGGGTGTGTTCCTTTTATGACGTAGGCATCCGATAAGAAAGGATTTTCTGTAATTCTATTCCTAAGGGATGAAGAAAGGGGGCAAAGTTTGTAATAAACATTTTTTAACAGAATTGATGGAAGACGTGTTTCGTATTTTATTGAAATTCACCCCCTGACGGGGTTAAAAAGGGGTAGAAAGTATAGAAAATTCCTTGGAAATCTCTTAAATTATACCTACCTACTTAGCAAATATTTGCGATTGCTGTATAATTTGTTTGAAAGTTCATTTTCACTATTTCATTAGAATGTTTTCAGTGCAGTTAATTTAATTTCTTTTTCATTTGTTGTTATAATATCTAATTAAATAAGATTCTTTGTGTTCGATGTGTTATTGTATAACATAGGTTTTTAGTTTTAATTTTATAGGTCTTTGATTTTTTGTGTATAGGTTTCTTTTTATTTTATTTTCAGGTTTATTTAACCTTTAAATCCCTATACTATAATAATAAGTATTCAAACATATGAACATAATAATTTATATGTTATAACAAAATTAATAACGTAAAAACCTAATTAAAAATCCTATTAGAACCATTTTCGACTTCTACGCTGACGAAGTCGCGGGCAAAAGCTAGTAGTTCTATAAATTACCAACTCCAAAATATAAGAATGAAAGTGCTATTGTTGGTTTTATTTTGTAATATTCTTCACCAAAAATTCATTTCATAACCAGTAATAAAGTTGTTTTGAAATTCTCTTGCGGGATTCGCCTGTGAATGCGTTCTGTTATAAAACTGCCATCTTTAAATGAGCATGGAGGGGCATGGAGGGGCATGGAGGGGCATGGTGGGGCATGGAGGGGCCATGGAGGGGCATGAAGGGGCATGGAGGGGCATTCCTGAAATGCTTACAAAAGGCGACATATACTGAAGTGTTCTACAATATAGAGAAGACCTGTAAAATAACTGGATAAAATCAGCAAGTGTAGGTATAATAAATAGAAAATTATACTTTACTCTCAAATGCTCGGAAATTGTTTTATTATATATCAATTGGCTCTTTGCGGTAGGTACACAACGAAATAACACGTCAGTAATTTTCAAAACTACAATAATGAAGACGTTTTACCTGAAAATAAAACGCATATTAAAAATACTTACCTGATCCGTAGTCTAATATATATTGAAAGAAGCCATCGCTTCCGCTTCCTTGTTTTGTCCCTTTTCTTCCTTAACTGTGTGTATCGCCATCCTTTCCGCACACCCTCACCACCACTTTTTTTTTTTTTTTTTTTTGTCGTGGTAAAATCATCAAATGAGTCCTCCCACCCCGGGCAGGGCGGGAGGGACTGTCAGACTTGTACTGACTAAAATCCACGGTGTTCCTTCGATAGCCCTTTACGTTCCGGGGTCACGGTAATGAGATAAGTCCCGCGACCAACCCTCACCACCACTAGTCGTGAAGTCTCGTGGAGAAGTTCGTCGATTTCGTTTGTCATTACTTCTGTTGTTTTTGTTATTCACCAGGCAGTGTTTAAAAATATTAGACTTCGGATCAGGTAAGTATTTTTAATAACGTTTTATTTTCAGGTAAAACGTCTTCATTAAAAAACTGTACCGTGATCCGAAGTCTAATAAATATTGAGAGATGTTTGTTATCGCCTGGTGGTGGTGGTTGACGTCAATGTGATTATGAAAATAGAAGTCAGGTGGGTACATCCTTATTAAAGCTATTGCTTGTTTGCATATACTGTTATCAATAAAAGGCAAAGGTAATAATAAAATAGTGTTTTATTTTAAATATTGTGAATTTTTTTGTGAACATAACATTTCCTCAGTAACTTCATAATAATTCACACATAATGAAACTTAAGTTCTTGCCTGGAACATTGGCGTTACATTTAAATTAACATTATTACTCGATTGTGCTGTCTGCAGTAGAATTTCTTAAAAGTCTTTTACGATCTCAGTTCCCTCTTGCGAG
This sequence comes from Allophyes oxyacanthae, assembly GCA_932294325.1. Lineage (NCBI taxonomy): Eukaryota > Metazoa > Arthropoda > Insecta > Lepidoptera > Noctuidae > Allophyes > Allophyes oxyacanthae. The sequence continues at coordinate 5,230,653 of OW028633.1, read as the reverse complement.
AATATCTTCAACAGATGTATTCTCGATCCAACTTTTAGAAGCAACTGCTGCTCTAAAACTACCAGCTGATGCCTGTACGCCAGCATCATTTAGTAATTTTTTAATCCACCCAGAATCACACATCTAGATGCGGGTTTTGGAATACCACATGTGGTACCAAATAGGTTTGTACAACCTGCAGATTCTCTCCTGCTTTGTCCAGAATTAATTAACCGATTTATCCAATAGACAGGGTCCAAAGTTTTAGTATCTTGATTAATGTTAAGCCTCCAACCAGACTGACGATAATTAGAGGAATCAGTTTTTGATCCGAAAACTAGCCATAAAATAATATAATCACTGTAGAAAATACAGTTCTCAGGATCTACCCTAAGGAGAGTCAAATCGTGTACTCTCCTTCCAGAATATAGAAGTAAAATAGCGGCCGTATGCTTAGATATTTGGAAAAACTATCAACATTGGGATCTACCCGAAACATGAACTTAACCACTAGGTCAACATCCCATACAGGAGATTTAGCCGGAGTTGGATTTGACAAGGTTATTGACTTTAATATTCTTCTTACAAAAGGATGATTAGTAAGCTGCTCAGAATGTTCTGGATCACAAAGTGTAGCAACTACGGACTTATAAACCAGAATTGTATTATAAGACAGCTTCTCGATATAAAATAAATCGGCTAAAAACCTTGCTAACTCTGAACCCGAAGGCTTACAACTAGATACGTTACTATGTCCTATCCACTTGATCGCGTACTCTAAAATCTATAACACTAATAGAGTATGCTAAAATACTCTTTTTTACACAATGTTTACTATTAGTACAGTAGATAGTATTTTAAGGTTTTAATGGGAATTTTTGATAAACTTTTTAGTGTGAACTAATTGCCTACTTTTGTAGCTATCAAACGAAACCACTTTTATGCCTGTAAGACCTCTAATATCGGTAAATATGGCAAAATAAGTGAAACCAACCGCAATCAAAAAAAAAAAAAAAATGGCCGCCACTTCAAAACCGTAGGGGCAAAATGCCTTGTTATGGTGGATTTGTCGATAAAATTGATCATATTGCTTCGCCTTAACGGGTCGGACACCGGCGACCAGACACACTGTATAGGCTTAGATTCTCCACTATACAAGTGGAGATTTGAAAACAAATTGATGAAGAGATAAATCCGGAAGGCGGTTATTGTACTTATCATTATTCATACCTTTTACTATCGGCCCAGTGCTGAAATTTCAAAACAAAAATCTGTTATTTATTAATCTGCTGAATTATTTGTATGGAACAACTTATATCTTTTCGCGCTTTCGGGGTTGGTCCGTAGTAAAAATTGTTCATAATCATGAGTAAAATAACCCCGCTCCGCGATTATCCTTGTATACACAAAAAAATGGTATGTCATCAACTGTCTTACCCAGGGACTTGAAAAGTTACTCAAAATAACGTTACTTACACGTTACGTAATGTTACTTGGAGTTACGTTTCAAGTCTCCTGCTTTAACGTACGGGACCTGAAACGTTACTCAAAATAATATCACATGTTTGTTGGCCTTCCTCAAGGAGTTGGGTTAGCTAGAATGAAACAATCTATCCAAAATACGCGTATCGACGTGGAGTTGCAGAAACTCGCCCGCGTTACCTATATCTACCAATACCAAAATTACGTAACGTAAAAGTAACGTTATTTTGAGTAACATTTCAAGTTCCTGGCCATACCTACGAGTCGTCCATTAATTTGGCCAAAGTACCCACACACTTTGTTTGAAACTGACGGTTTCCACAAAAAGACTCGTCTTCCAGAACCGTTGTTTCTTTGAAAGCTCAGCTCAGCATTTGCTGGGCGCGATGAACCCAGCGCTGATTTTCAGTTGGCACCCCTGCAGACCAGTGACACACGGAGGAAGGCAAGGCAAAAAACGTAAAATAAATAAATATGATGAATTTAAAAATTAAAGAAGTATTTTTAAATAAATATACTATATAGATATATACGATTAGAGATAAAAACACAACAAATAAATTAGAAGGTAAATAAAATACAATAACAGGCGGCGGCGCACACTTCCGGCTGACAGAAAAACTCAACCTTTGTAGCCATGTTGGTCGATGGGATCACATTTAAAAGGATCTTTGGCTAGAACACACACAGCACACGGTTTTCAAAAACGTTTAATATATTGATGGCGGAGTTTTTTGTGAAATATTATTTAAATCAAATATAATCAATCAATTTAAGGGGGCTCTCATACAACAAACGTGATATTTTTGCCGTTTTTATAGATAATGGTACGGAACCCTTCGTGCGCGAGTCCGATTCGCACTTGCCCAGTTTGCCTAGTTGGAGTCGGAGGTTTTTGACGTTTAGGTTATCCTTCGAAGATCAAAATTATTAGAAAAATTCATGACTCAGTTTCACATCCTAATCATCAAGTATTTATAAGTAATTCGACTACAATAATATAATTCTCTTCATTGCACTTAAATCCGATGATAATAACTTTGTTTTGAGTGCGTATACATACTGAATAGATAAGAACAGTTGTTAACAACACCTAGTAGACAATAATAATAATATTTGTTTTTAAAACAAAATAAGGTTATGCAGTGTATAAAGAAATTAAATATTGTTGTATATTTTGTTTTTGGTCTGAAGGTCACACACTTTCGAGTTCAAAGACATAAGTCAGGTCATATACTCCTGACCTACACAGCTGTCACAGGCAACTGGCGATACGCCACAAGTGCATAATTATAAGATAGAATAAATTAACAACTAATACACAATAACAATAATAGAAACGTCGTGGCCGCTATCAAATATCTTATTTAGATACTCGAGATAAGGAATCCTTATATATAAAAGGAAGTATTTTGTATGTCATAGAAGTAGTTCAGTAGTAAATAGATAAAATGTTGGCTGTCAATGTTTTTGTGTTCATGCTGTTCACTATGAGTCACATGGTCGGTAGCGAAAGTAAGTGATAAGATCATCATCATCATCATTCTCCTGCCCTTATCCCATTTTATTTGTGGTCGGCGCAATGTCTGTTTCTTCTATTCATCTCTATCAGACGTCATTTCCAGATTTACTTCCTTCACATGCATGTCATGTTTCACACAGTCCATCCATCTTTTCTTTGGTCTGCCCCTACTCTGATAGCCATCCACATTCATACTTAAAACTCTTCTTATAACATGATTTTCATCTCTCCACATTACATGTCCATACCACGAAAGTGAAAATACAATAAACATTTATTTATTAACTTCAAGGATAATAGGATTTATTTATTAACTTCAACTCAGTCTTTCGCATACATTTTATACTCTAAGAACGCACCTCATGAGATCTCAAGACGTTATCATACAACCGCTGTAAACTTCTACGTACTCTTGGAATGAATGCTGGTAATAAATTCTTTTTCTTTTCGCAGAATTAGTAGTATGTTACTATGGAACCTGGGCCACTTACAGAAACGGTGCTGGCAAGTTCGACGTTGAAAATATCAATCCCAACCTCTGCACGCATCTGATCTACTCTTTTATGGGAATAGACAACGAGGGATATGTTGTTTCTTTGGACCCTTATTTAGATCTACCTGACAATTATGGACGAGGTATGTTCTGCTTGATGGTACAGTAACATAATTGGGTAATTATGCCCTTATTAATAAACGATGATTATCCGTTAATTATCTAAAGTAGCTCTTAAGTCTATTGCCATCTCTATTCATTGGCATATAAATGACAAGGACAGGTTTGTTTTTCAAGGACAGAATAATTAGTGTTTTTATAGTAAATAAACTGCTCAGTGCCTAAATATGTCGAGTTTGATTGATATTTTTGAGAAATGACCATTTTCTGTACGTTTGAAAAAAACACATGTTTTTAATATCTTCCAAATTGACATAATGTTTCCTAAAAACAGAACTATCTAACTATAACAGAAATGTTAACTACCCTCTATGATACCAAATTTTACGCCATCCAGTATACCAACTGCTTTTCTTTCAGATAACTTCAAGAAATTCAACGCGTTAAAACTGAAAAATCCAAGTTTAAAAACTCTTCTAGCCGTTGGCGGATGGAATGAAGGATCTGCTAAGTACTCAATAGTTAGTTCACTTTATAACTGATGAAGACTTGCGCGATTAGAAAAAACATACCTTTGATGGCAAGACGTTCGTACCGAAATAACTTGACCGTCATAAACCCCCGACTCCAATTATAAAAAGAGCTGTAACTTTTGAACGGAACAACAGATTTTCATGAAACATAGCTAAGATGATACCCGATTAAACTAGCTTTTAATTAAAAAACTGCATTGACATCAATCACACTACAAACTCCACAGATATACAAATACCCCGATACACAGCTACACACTACAAACATCACACCCCTCTTTGTTGTCGGGGGTTAATTTATTAGACACATTAATTACCAACGATGGACGAACTATTACTACTACTACCTACTGTACGGTGAACTATACTTGCTTATCCTGCTGGTACACTATACACTCTAGTAGGCCTTTACGACACCTTAGGAAGGAGATGTAGTAGTCTCTTACACAAATGACAGAATCAACCTATCATATTAATTCCCGTATTTATTTCAGATGGCAGCCAGCCCTTCACTAAGAAAGAACTTCATAGACAGCGCCTTAAAAATGATAACGTCTCATGGGTTCGATGGCCTGGATATCGATTGGGAATATCCAAACCGCAGGGACTCAGTCCATGGATCAGCAGACATTGATAACTTTACAACTTTATTGAGAGAGACAAGGGAGGTGTTTAATAAACGTGGCTTACTGCTGACTGCTGCAGTTTCGTCTGTGAGGGACTCAGCCTCGCAGTCTTATGATGTTGCAGCAATATGCCTGTGAGTAGCACCTTCAGCATCAGTATTTAGCTTTACAGAGTCATGGTGGGCGATACCCTTGTAGCGGCATGAAATAAGTATGTAACAACGTAGCAAGCTAACTACAATGGGTGTATACCGGATATTTTTTTATGTAGTGCGCAAAATTTTCCAGAATGATTCAGTGTCCGTTTCCAAATGCAACCACAGTACTAAAATTCACTCCAAAACAAAATAAAAAATTGATTTTGTGTGGCTTGCGCTGCTAGTAAATGATGCGTGTCCTCCATACTAAGTCGAATATTCGTTTTTATTTTAAAGTGTATTCCAATACTGCGGATGCGTTTAGGAATACAGACTGTATCACTTTACAAATTATGCGCACTACATAAAAAAATATCCTGTTTAATACGAATTCGAGCAATCAGTTTACGAAGCCTGCATCATGCAAATAAAAAAAATATCTCAAAAATGCCTAATCAATAAAATCCAATCAAAATATGACGCGAGACAATGGAGATAATATCTGTATTTTTTATTGCAGGCACCTAGACATAGTAAATCTCATGACGTACGACATGTATGGTGCTTGGGACCCAGTCACTGGTCACAACGCTCCTCTCCACAAAGGAGAAGGAGATGAAGGTGCTGTTGCGAATGATTTGTACACTGTTGACCAAGCTTTGGACTATTGGATTAGTGCAGGTAAGCGACAAGTTGCCCCTCTTAAAAAAGCAACATAACTTCTATCCCCACATTCGAAGATATAGCATCGCCATCTCTTCGTGTAGCTTAGGACACAAATCAAGTATGGAAGCGAATGGATAATAAATAGTACAAACAGATATTATCATGCTGTCTGTTGGTTGATAGGAACAAACCCCGCGACAGGTACCGGCTGCTACATTAATTGAGTTTATTTTGATAGATATAAGCGGTGAAAGATGGTAAAGGATCGATAAAGATGATCCTTGTAGAACTATGAGGCAAATAACTGGATCTTCGTTCAGTACGGAATGTGGCGTAGTGGGGTATTACGCGATGAACAGTGGCGCTAATTCTGTTTGCATTTCGCACTAAACTATTTTTATTATCACACTACATCTCTTTCTTACAAACATCATTGAAAAAGAGTAGAATATATTTAGAACTGTCAAATGAGCCAATGCTCTCATCATTTAAGGGAAATTAAAAGTGACTTATGGCGTTGGCGACTAAAATCACTGTGATAACAAGCAAGACGTGCACTAATTTGATAGAACTAAATATCTTCCATCTTTTTCTCATGTTTTTGTTAGAAAGAGACATAGTGAGACAAAATTAGTTTAATTGGTAAACAACAGGATCCACTCCAGAAGCAACTCACAACATTCTCATTCGTTTCTTTATATTTCTAGGTTGTCCTCCAGAGCAAATAGCCCTAGGAATTCCATTCTACGGTAGAACATTTACATTAACCAATGCTGAAGTGAACGGTGTTAGGGCACCAGCATCTGGAGCTGGTATTGCAGGGCCTTACACCGCTACGAACGGTTTCCTTGGATACAATGAGGTAAGAGCTTTTATCTTCTTTGTAACTTCATCTTTGTTGTTCGTTGCAAGTATTTTCAAGCCGTGATTTGATTTTCCTGTTTAGAAATTAACAACGTGCTTATAACAACTTATTGCGATCACCTATCCATTTAGCAACCGTGATGGTTCTTATATCAATATTCCTTTAGAACTTTTCTTTAACAATAGTCCAAAAGGGTTCAATTTTATTAGATGACATAATATGGGCTGATACAATGATTTCAGGATCCGATAGATGGCGATAAGATCGAAACCACTGCTTACTGCATGCTTTAATTAGTATTTCTATACACTTAGTATTCTCCCATCCACGATATAGTTAATAATAAACTGATAGTCAAAAATACCCGGCTTCAATTAGAAAAATAACTGTAACTTTTGAACGGCTGAACAGATTTTCATGAAACATAGCTAAGGTGATACCCGGTTAAACTTAGCTTAACTTAAATTTTTAGCTTTCAATAAAAAAATAACTGCATTGAAATCGGTCCATCCATTTTGGAGCTACGATACCACAGACAGATACATACATTCACATAATTATACACTGATACACCATATACTCAGATCCACAAATAGACATTACAACTTATAACACCCCTCATTTTTGTCGGGGGTTAAAAATACACATATTACATCTAGAATCTCACATGCACATTCCAAAATTTTCCGTTATAACCCACTCAGTTCCATGCCATTCCAAATGAAACAACACTAATAAAAAACTTTGGCGTTGCCGAGTCAAAGCATTATGCATATGTGGCTGACTACCAAAAGATCTCCAAGTACATTTGCAGCTCCACTAACAATACTATAATATGGTTCTACCATTACAACAAAGACGAAACTTGAAAGGCAACACACCCGACTTATATTTAACTTATCCTTTATAAGAACAACTGACCACTTTCAAAACTTCGCCAACGACTTGGGCTGCAGATGGCATAAATTTAATTTTGGTATTTCGTTTCACAACGACGAGAACATTACCTTTGACGAATCAAGAGTCTTCTGTATCTCGGTTGCTTAGGGATTGTTGCTTTTCGTTCGTAACGTATATTTAAACTTGTTGAGTCCGCGGATCCACCCATATGAAAATTTATTAATTCGCTGTGTGATACTCTATGTTAATTTTCGAATTCCAAGTTACCTCTGTTAAATACTATAAATAGATCATCAACTAAAACACATGTATTACGAAATTAATTATTTCCTGCACAAAATATTAACAAAAATTTAATATCTTCCAGGCTTGCTTCAAACTCCAAAACGAATCCTGGACCCAACGCTACGACTCCCTCGCAAAAGTACCCTACGCCTATAAAAACAAGAACTGGGTATCCTATGACAATGCCAACTCGATAGCATCCAAGATCGAATACGCGAAGAAACTCGGCATCACTAAAGCAATGGTTTGGAGTATAGAAACTGATGATTTTCATGGAACCTGTGGGAATGGGGACAATCCTTTGCTTACCGCTATTAATACCGCGTTAGATGATTCTGAAGCTACTTCTAGTACCCCTGGATCTTTAAGTACAAGTGTTGTAGTATCTAGTACATTGTCTAGTCCTTCAGGTAATACTGAATCCTCTAGTACTCTGCCTAGTCTAAGTACAACGAAATCCTCTACTACTATTATAGGATCTAGTCCTAGTACAACTGATTTCTCTAGTACGTTAGAGCCTAGTCTTAGTACAACGAATTCTCCTAGTACTGCATCAGACAGCGTTTGCAAGCTAGATGGCTACTCAGCTAACCCTGAAGATTGCTCGTCATTTTACTATTGCATCAGAGATGCCAGTGGTACTATAACTCCCGTAGCATATAAATGTCCATCCTATCTTTATTGGGATCAAACAATATCGGTCTGTAATTATCAGCAGTATGTCAACTGTAAGGCTTAATAATCTTAAACGACTTAATACTGTTCTTTGTTTTAACCTCCGAAAAAAAAGGAGGGGTATTATGAGTTTGTAGTGTGTATCTGTGGATATGTGTATCTGTCTGTGGCATCGTAGCTCCAAAACGGGTGGACCGATTTCTATGCAGTTTTTCATTGAAAGCTAATTTAATCGGTTATCATCATAGCTATGTTTTATGAAAATCTGTTTAGCCGTTCAAAAGTTTGAGCTCTTTTTCTAGTTGGAGTCGGGGGTTTTGACGGTTAGGTTATTTATTATCAGATGTTTTGTCTTGTATCAATATCATAAGAAAATCATCAATAGGCTATTACGAATTTCATAAACATCTTGTACTTTAAGCCCTGCGTCTTTCCGTATTTTGGACAGCTGTAGTCTAAAATATAGCTCTATAAATTATCAACTGCAAAATATAAGAATAAAAGTTTTATTGTTGGTTTTATTTTGTAATATTATTCTCCACCAAAAATTCATTTCATAACCAGTAATAAAGTTGTTTTGAAATTCTCCTGCAGGATTCGCCTGTGAACGCGTTCTGTTATAAAACTGTCATCTTTAAATGAGCATGGAGGGGCATAGAGGGGCATGGAGGGGTAGGGGCATTCCTGAATTGCTTGCAAAAGGCGACATGTGCGGCAGTGTACTACAATATAGGGAGAATTTGACCTGGAAAAAAAACTAGATGAAATAACGAGTGTAGGTACTTATAATAAATAGAAAATTATACTCGTCTCCACTTGCTCGGAAACTGCTTTATTATTAAAAAAAGCAATACATCAATCGGCTCTTTTTGGTAGGTATGTAACGAAATAACAGGATTCAACTTTCAACACGACAAGAATAGAAATTTCCGGACCGTTTTTTTTTTAAATTATTCTTGGATTGCTACTGAGGTTTTTTAAGTACACAGTCACACAAATAAGGTGTTTTGGGTACATGGATTTTATTCTTTTAAAGACTAAATGCGCATTTTATTTCAAAAGTTATAAAAAAGAACAAATGTCGCGCTCTGTCAATTTAGCGCGAATGACAATTAGATACTGTAGAGTGGTGGATATTCTTGAAGTAGTTTGTATATTGTAATACACCGAGGCCGGGGGACTTGTATCGGGGGTTAAAAATAGCTTAGTTCTGTAAAATAGCTTAGGTTACAATGAAGACTATTATACTGAATCGCCCGACGAGCGACGCTCCGAATATAACTTTTGATATACGCCACCACACTGTACGAACTTCCCTCTTTGCTAAGTAAAGAAGTATTTTCTTTGTGTGTTATGTAAGATGTTTGTTCTGTGCATCGAGATATAAGTACTACGTACTAGAGAAGCTACGTCAAATAACTGAATTGTCCTATTCTTCGTAATTTGAATCTTTAGTTCGCTGCAGCGCTAAAATAATAACAATTTGTCTAAACCGTAACTAATTTACCACAGCGCTAGATTTGTTGCGGAAGTGTATTTATTCTCGGCAAAAAGGTCTTAAGCGCCATGTAAATCACGGCACTTACGCGTTTTCTTCGACAAAGTGCGGCGCGATCGCCGCAGTTGAACGACACAAAGTAGGAATTTACGGTGTCTTCTCTAGTACGTAGTACTTATATCTCGATGGTTCTGTGATTTCATACTTGCATTTTAATACACGTCTAGCTATCTTTTTTTTACATATTATCGATATAGTACGACACAACTAAGATACAAGGTGGCGCAGATGTTATCACATTAAATGAAACCACGTATTTGGTATCATGTTCTGAAACCGTACTCAAAAAATCTGAGATTTTTACGCAAATTTTTTTGCGTCATATTTCACTCTGCTATCATTCGACTAGATGAAGGAACATCGAAGTAGAAATTTATGTCAAAATTTTATCTGTTTTACACGTGTAAATAAAAATAATTTTGGTTAGAATAGGTTGGAGACTTTACAAACTTTGCCTAAAGATCGTGCGATCGATAAGTGTAAAATTATGAAATGGTTCCTGTGGCTAAACTACAGATTGGATTTGATTGATTTTTTGTGTACGGTCAGCGAACGTGCTACTAAATACCCGGTATCTGCGATACCCTGTATATAATAATAAAGAAATCTGTCATTAATCTGTAATCTGGATGTTTTATTTTTTTGATCGAATTATTCAAAACTGCACAAAATTACACTTACACTAGTCGGGCAACTCTTGAAGAAATCCCACGATCAAATTGCAAAAAGCAAGTACAAGATGTCGCGGACAAAGCCAGTTACATACAAATAACAAGTAATATGTTTTCCCCATCTTTCGCAGTCAGACACGAATATATTTTAGCGAAATTATGAACCTCATTCGGGGGAGGTAATACCCATCGGCTTGCGTACCTATACTTACGAGATTTTTGTCACAGACAATTTGTTACAATGCCTTATTTTGCGAGAATATAGGTACGAGGGGAGACAGTCTCAAATAACCCTTGTTATTGTACCTATAGAAGCAATTTTTTTATCCTTTCATAGACCTTGTAATATCTCTGATGTTTGGTCTTTACAATTTTGATTAAGTAAATGTTATCATTCAAATATCTTTTTATTCTCTTCATACGAGCCAATTCATGCCAGAATTTTGAGACAAGTTTAGATTAATTGAATAAGCCCTGTCTTATTATTTATGTATTCTTTACATAATTTAAAACCATTTGATTGTAAAACTCATGATATTGTATATTGCAGTGCCCGCTGATCAAGCGTCAACTTTTGAAAATGATTAAAGTAAAAATCTCCGGAAATAAAGCATGATGTCAATTATACAATGTAATCAACATAACTACAATATTCCTATGAAGTCACTGACGTCGATTCTTATGAAGATATGGTTCTCATCCACTTTTCCCGAGATTACCAACTCATTGCTACATCCAATAGATTGGTTTGTTCCGTTCCAATTGAGATCTTCCTAGTTCCTAGTAATATTAGTTCTTGACACACTGTTGCGATGTCAGCGATTTATCCTATTTTCTTTTCTTGGTATTTCATAGATATATACTAGCTTTAACTGCGGATTTATTTGCAGAATAAGATATTATTTTCTAGATACTAACCCCAATAAACCTTGATTAAACGTTATTTAATTAACCCTCTATTTATTGGCATACAAATGACAAGGACAGGTATAAAATACAAAATTTTACTTGCAAAGAGGTAAGACTTATTTCACGTCTTTCTCTTCGGCGGTTTTTTTTTTTCTATAATCGGATACTTACATTGGACAATGTAACATACAGTCATTGTGTTATAGTATGATTTGGATTGCTGGATATAACTGTGTGGTCAAGATTATCTCAGCACCTTACAACAGCAGCATGCACTATGACTATCCGATTGTTATCTATACATATAAAAACATACAGTCATAAGTAAGAGATTATATAATTTCTCCTGTATCTAGCAAGAAAGCGTAGGAAATGCTTTCACTATTAGAACAATTGTACCCGATTGAAATGTTTGCTTCCTTGCTGTGGATGAAGCTCTGGTTCAGATTCCATGGTTGAGTAGTTATTGGGTTTGTGGAGGAACACCATACCTTGTTCTTCCACAGTGGTGACCCTGACGTGATGTGAGCCTTTACTTGCGCGAACCAAACTTCGGGGTTACCAGTTTAGTAGTATGCACTTATTGTCCCTCCCTTCTGTGAGTATTTGTGTTTGTAGACTGTATTATAACTATAAAAATAAGATCATCTTTTTTTACAACTCACTGTCTTTATCCAAACACAGCAAATTAGTGCATACCACTAAAAGTTGTGACTACAGGATCTCCTATTTCACGAGACCTCATATCGTAACCGATGAGTTCTACTGGTTCTAAATTATTTACAGATTTAAGACCGACATCACTTAATCATGCCGTCACGAACAACAAGACAACAGCTCCTAACTCTGTCACAGGGAACTCTTCAAAACTCACTCACTGCCTCATAAGTTGTCACAAACTCTTGAGACCCTACTACTGTTGTGTCGACTTAGATTTATAATGAATGACTTTGGATACCAGACTATATCAGAGTGATTTGCACTTTATTCGAATATAGTAATTATAAAGGATGTTTGCTCTTCAACAATCCTATGATTTCTCCTGTACTGTCGGCAGTACCGATTTTTGTAAATGTTTTTGTTCGGATTTTAATGTTTTGTTAATGTGTTGATATTTTTTCTGTAACCTTGTTTATTTATTTATTGATTGTTTAGTTCAAGTTTTAATATTGTGTGTGTGTTTAGTTAATCTAGTTTCCTTCTTTTCTTTTTGCTTCATGAGAAGATCGAACCAGCAATTTCTTTTTAGAGAAAACCAATCTCTTAGCCACTTCGCAAATCGGTCCTAAAAATACCTTAGGGCTTTGACTTATAATAGTTTGAGTATGCGCTTCCGGAATCATGAATGAAAACATTATGAGGAACCCACGTAGCTATAATAAAATCTAATAGCGGTACTACCTTCCAAACGACGGTAAGTTTATCTTATGGAACGTCCAACATACAGGTATATTGAGAAGTCATCGCCAGTACGTAAATGGTCCTATCAGAATAGCGGATACTGGGGAGCTATTCTGTAAGAACATATCGCATCTCGATTCGAATCTCACTCCCTTTGACCACCAATTCTGAGAAATATATTATCTGTTTTCAATTTAATCGGACCTTAATCGAGCGGAGAGGTTGATGTCGATTGTTATATAACGAATATACCTATTAATATACATATATATTATATTAGCTTCCGCCAGCGGCTTCGCCCGCGTGATATCTTTATAAATTATAACCTATGTTACTCACTGATAATGAAGCATTCTGCTGGTGAAAGAATTTCTAAAATCGGTCCAGTAGTTTTTGAGTTTATCCATTACAAACAAACATACAAAAAATCAAATCTTTTCTCTATATAATATTAGTTTATACTATGTAGAGAAGAGATAACTTAGTAGTATATTACGTCTATGAGAGTTATGAAGTATGGGAAACATTATAAATATTGGCATATAATTTCGAGTTCCGTTAGTACGATCTTTTTATACGTGGATCACGGAATTCACAAACTTCACTCTCACAAGTCGCGAACTTTTACAAATGCTTGTTTTATTGCCATCGCTTTTTTACTGGTAACACCGTCTAAAAACTTGCCAGAAGACAAATTTATGGGACGTGATGCCTTTCCATTATAATATACAGTTGACAACAAATAAGAATGCGTTGTGATACGCATTTATAATGTTCTTTTGTTATTATTAATGAGACGGGAATCTTCTGTCGAATCGCCGTAATGTATCACAATGAAAGATGAAAGATTAGCCAGTTAGCATTATCGAGAGTGCCTGCCCAGGGTGCTCTAGCCAGATGATCTCATATTTTGTCCCTCGTAGAAACTCGTTCCTTGAACACCCTTTATTTTTGTTTTTTTTTTTGTTTAACGTGGTGAGAACCCATCATAGGGCTGTCCTCCGCCTGGGGGGGGCGGAGGGGTGTGCCGGACTCCTACCGGCTAAACTCACCACGGTGGTCCACTTCGGCACCTACAGGTGGGTTTCGGGTACTCTTAGAAGACCGCGCCGAAGCCCACCTCGGTGCCACGCCTGTTAGGGCACTTCGCGGGGAGGCAGACGTAAAGAGGTCTCCCTCCCAGGCACTTCCCGGGGGAGACTGTAAAGAGGTCCCCCCGGTACTCTCGCTTTGCGGTGCACGGCGCGCAGGACCGACCAGTGCGCGCCGTCTTCTCGGGGGTCGCTTCGGTGAGAGCGTCACAGAGTCCCCACTCTGTGGGCCCGCGACCCCGGCGGCCCCCCGCCAGGTTTCGTCCGGTGGGGGGTTTCCTTGAACCCCCTAGTATAACCTAACCTAACCGGCAAAAACCCCTGACTTCAACTAGAAAAAGAGCTGTAACTTATGAACGGCTGAACAGATTTTCATGAAACATAGCTAAGGTGATACCCGATTAACAAACTTTGAAATCGGTCCATCCGTTTTGGAGCTACGATGCCACAAACAGATACCTACACAGATATACATTATTTTTGTCGGGGGTTAAAAATTATTTCCATAACCGCAACCTATCTACCGCAACACACTGAATTACTCTACAACATGCAATTGTGATGAAATCATTTGTAGGTAATCAAGTAATGTCATCGTTATTATAATTAATCAATTGAACGGGTTTAATATTATTAAGTGCTTGTAAACAAAATATGTGAAAACTCGCGTAAACCGCAATTTTTATTTTTTTATTTGCAGCGTTATTTGCGATAATTACCTTCGGATTTTGTTAAGTTAAATACTTATTATATTTTTGAAGCAGCCTTAGTGATGAGTTAGCAGAGATGTGATTAGATTCGCTTTTTAAAACGCTTTTATTAGCTTCACCTGAAACTATGTAAAAAAATCTTGGAAGTTAAATTTGACCCACTTCCCGGTTTCCGATTGAGCTGAAATTTTGCATACACGTTTAGTTTGGATGACAAAAGCGTTTTCTTTAGTTTTTTTTTTTAACTATAATATTTATTTACTATTCATTCATATACATATTTTTTATATTTATTACTATTGTTATTTAGGTTTCAATATTTCGCAAAATGCTGTTATACACACAGCGTGCAGTGCGAGCAGCGTTTTTTGTATTGTGTTGTACAGCACAATACAAAAAACATTTTCCTTTTGCACGTGCTTAATTATAGATATTGCAGTTGGGATTGGGACTACACGGGGGATCCAGGCGGCAGATAAAGATAATCATTTGCAGATACGACAGCGATCCAACGAAACGCTAACTGCATTGAAACTGCTGCATTCTTAACACTCTGCGCTGCAGTTAGCTTGAGAAGTCGTGACGAAATATCCGTCTATCTACGTTTTAAGAAATGTTACCCGGATTTAAAGTGTATATTAACATAAACGAATGACGACTCAAGAAATAAACCAGCGCTCCCAAACATAAAAGACCAAGCTAATAATCCACCATCTTTTCATAAAGAATATTGCACAAACTTCTTAGAGGTCGCTTCTTAGAGGCTTAATAAAAAATTTGATCTGTTTAAACAAAGCAATTCATATTCATGAATGACAATAAGTCAGTGGGAGGCAGAATAAATTAGATACCACGGGTTTTTAACAAAGATCGTAGAAAGTGAGATATGTCAAGAAAATACCTACTTGCGGCTCATGCTCAAAGTTTAGAAGCCTACCAATCTATCAGTTTCAAAGGTTAATCCGTATTTTAATAAACGAATGTTCTCCTCTATTGGCCTATTACATCCAGGGTGCAGGGAAAGAGCCTTTTTTTAACCCCCGACAAAGAAGAGGGTGTTATAAGTTTGTAGTGTGTATATGAGTCTTGTGTATCTGTCTGTGGCATCGTAGGTCAAAAACGGATAAACTGATTTCAATGCAGTATTTTTAATTGAGAACCAGTTAAATCGGAAATCATCTTAGCTATATTTCATGAAAATCTGTTCAGCAGTTCAAAAGTTCTTTTTCTAAGTTTGAGTCGGGGGTTTTTACGGTTAGGTTATTTATGTCTCTCACTGGCTCAGAGAGCTTTTTCTGTTTAACCGAACTTGTGGTGAGGCTTAAAGGGTCTCCGACCTTATATAAAATATTTAAACCACAGCGCAGCTAACGGCGTGCCATTGTTGGACACCAGCTTCGGCTTAGGGCACCGCTCAGGGGGCAACAACACAAGGGCTTGCTGTGTCTGGTTCATCATCTGGCTGGCCTTTATCCCAACTACGTTGGGGTCGGCTCCCAGTCTAACCAGATGCGGCTGAAGAACAGTATTTTATACGCAGCGACTGCCATCTGATCCGCCAACCAGTTACTGGGAGACACTGATACCCAGTTGTCAGACTTTTTGGTTGCTGACTCCCGTAGCGACTGTCAAAGGTCGTATGACAACCTTTTATTTATGCCTCTATTTATTATATAGTTTTTTAGTGTCTGGCGCGATGCTCGCGTTGACATGCTCCGAGCGGTTTCCGTAATATTACAGGGGGTCGCGCGGGTTGCGCGGGTGGAGGAAGCGAAATCGACAAATTCGTTTGCTATCTGGAGCACCTTAAGGGGCATGTTTAATATACTACTGGCTCAGCACGAGCTAGCACGACCGAGGGTCAGGGAGGAGGTCGGCGAGGACAGTATGACGTCGGTGGTTAGGGAAAGAGCCTTCACTAGGCATAGGCCGACCGCCGTAAGCGACCAACTAGTCTGTTGCCGGCCGCATAACCACCACCCCGCGTCCCGCAAGTCATCGATAGTCTGCGGGATGTGGGAGGGGAACAAGTTCGACCAATAAACTCGTCTGTTGGACCGAACACCCGTCGCCCCCCGTCCCGCAAACTATCAGGAGGGCCACGCTTACAGCGGTCGGCCTATAGGTATATAATTTAGCTCTCGTACGAATCTTACTGAATCGCATAAATTTCCACCACTGCGTGAGAAATTGTCATATGAAAGCTGATCCCGAGACCGTTGAAGAAAAAGACGCTGTGAACGGCTATACACGTTTCATAGTAGACATTATTAAGCCTTCTTAATTTGCACTCATAACTCATCGCCCTCCTTTCTACGATCCAAGGATCCACCAAGAAAAAGTTTCCTGCGGCGAATTTACTTGCATCTCACGTACCCATTAGGGATGGGGGACAAATAAGACATTTATTTAAACAGGGGTGCAGTACAAGGGTGTATTAAAAGAGCCACCCCTATTAAAGTTAGAAATAGAATTACGTTCAGGTGTTCACGGCTTTGTTGCTTTGAAGACAGGTGGGCATAAAGCTGAGACGATTAATACACTGATACTCAACTTGCTTTATGATTAACAAGGCAATTGACAAAGTAATTAACGATTATTAACCCCCGACACAAAAAAAGGGCTAAGCTAGGTATCTCTGTCTGTGGCATTGTAGCTCCCAAACGGATCAACCGATTTCAATGCGGTTTTATTTTTTAATCTGAATCTTAGTTTATTCGGAATGGTTCCAACCTCCGACTCCAACTAGAAAAAGAGCTGTAACTTATGAACGGCTGAACAGATTTTCATGAAACATAGCTAAGATGATTTCAATTTAAACTAGCTTTCAAATAAAAAAACTGCACTGAAATCGGGCCAACCGTTTTGAAGGTACGATGCCGCCGACAGATACACAGATATACAGACACACAAATATATACATAGATACACACTACAAACTTAAAACAGTCCTCTTTTTTGCGGGAATAAAAAAATTACTAGTCTAACGTTGCACCCTACCCATTTTTCTAACACTTCTAACGACGTGCACTTCTGCAGATGAACCCGATAACGTACAAAAGTTCCGCTAATATTTTCTCACAGAACATTACCGAAGGGTCGTTTGTAGGACACTCACTGCCTAAGACCTACGAGTGAGAAGTTATCAGCGTCTTCCGCATGGACGGCCATGAGGCACGGCGCGAGCCCGTGTCCGATCGACGGCAATTTGTTACATTATTCTGCATGAATTGCGTTCTGCGTTTCCACTTTAAGATACTTGTGTTTGAGATAACGAAAGTAATAAGTACCTACTTGAGGTGTTCGAGGATTTAAATTATTTTATCTACACCTACACTCATATCTTAAAGTTTTAATTATGAATTCAAAAATAGTACTTTATTGACAGACTTGCATATAAAATTAAAAAGTTTTAATAAGATACAGTTTTTCTAACAAAACAATGCAATGAAATAACTTTTTTTCTATTATATTACACTTCGGTTCCATCAAGGAGATTTCAATTCTAAGGCACATGCGCGGCGCCCTAAAGCGCATGCGCGCTGCTCAGTTTCGGCGCCATTTTTGTTTATAGATTTATTGTTGTTTATTTACATTATTAATGTGTTATCAGCATAGAGATAATACATAGTACCTAACTATTTCTATGGTTATCAGATACCTATTGCATGAGTATAGATAAAGTAGTGTATGAAACTGCACTTAACTAGGTATCCTCTATTATGCAACAGTTTCGTAGACTATTATTGTGCTAATGTTGAATTGAATCGAACGCCGGCACATAACTGACACAATGCTTAAGAAAAAAAAATCGACTGTATAGGTAAGGTTATCGACGAACACGTTGAACTACCTACTTTTGACTGAAGTCAACAGTCTTCACTACACCAGGCTGACTACGCTTACTACTGAATTAGGTATCTACTACTATTGTCCAAATCAGAAAGAATATTTCGTTAGAGCTAGGTAACTAAAGAAACGTCACCAATATTAAATTTATACAATATAAGAAAATTTCACCAATATTTTAACCCAGTTATACAAAATTAATACTTAATATTTTATACTCAACGATAGGAGGCAGAAAACTGTACCAAGTACGGAGGAAACTGAACGTCACCATTTGCCGTAAGCATGCTATCGCCTTACTTTTCCTGCCACTATAATGTTATCGACGATCACGTTGATAACGTAACTGCCCACCCATCCACCTGATACACTTCTCATTTCTCAAGATGCATCATTGGATACCAACAGTTATTTCAGAATTCAGTAATTGAAATAAAAACCACACTACAGTTTTGAAATAATTCGCTTGAAACGCAGAACTGTAACACGTTGCTAATTTATATTTGCAGGCGCTATTCTATTAACATATCCGTTGCACAGTCAAAACTCTTTCTTGGTCGAAACCATAGACTTAGAATATTTTCGCTTCGCTACATCTATGGTCGTCGAAACTACCCGAAACGTAAACAGAGATTGGTACTATATATTATCTCTATGGTCTGATTACAGGGTTTCTCCGTCCACGGGATTACAGAGAGGATTCTTTGGTCATTGCTGATTACCAGTCGTCACTTACCTTACTACTGACGACTTTTTAGTCGACTTGTTTTGATTATTAGTACTACTAATAATCAAAACTCTAATCATTTCAATAGGAAGAATTCTCAGTCAAAATCACAGAGCACGGGAGCCAGCGAAGCCAGCTTGGGAGTTTACCGCTCCAAGGCCCTTTAAGTTCGAAGGGTTTCATCATGTTCATTAAATAAAAATACTCTCCAGCAAGCGACATAGAGAGACATACAATAAGGAAAACTGCAAACCAAAAATTACCTAATATTACCTATTCAATTCAAATTTTAGGATTATGGCTCCATCGTTTTTTAATTATTTAATTACCTACCTTTTGAGGGCAACATTTTTTAATTATGTCAATATGTGAAGTGTCAAATTAATTGTCACTGTGACAAGACACCCCATAATTTCGCGTTCCAGATCAACTTTAACTTCAAGCGTAAAAGCGAAACTACCGATTAATTTGTCTACACGTGTAACAGAGACAGACAACAAATAATTGTTTCATCATAATAATTGAGCTGGAACGTTACATCTCTAAAGTTATTGATGCTGTTTTGCAAAAATTTAATCTTTATTTTATTTATTTGTTGAAATTTAAAATTATTCGTAATGGCGTCAACATCGAAAGATATTCCTCCGACCGTTATCCAGGATAACCCACCAGATGACCTGGAACCAGGTGCTTGTTACGATAGTATTCTGAATCCTACAGATTCCTTCGAAGAGTTCGCTTCGGAGATGAGTTCAAGTCTCCAAGAAAGGGATATATCATTGGCTAGTAAAAATAGTACTATTTATGAGATTCAAAATGAAATTGGTGAAAGTTCTAAAGATGCTCAGATAAAAGCTACAAAATCCACTGATGATCTACAGGGTAAAGATGTAAGTTCTTTTTTCTTTATGATCCATAAAGTAGGTACTATTCTGCCTATAATTAGTAGCAATACTATACTTCTGTTAATCTTTATATAATTATATTTATCAAATAAAGTGATGTAACTTTATTATAGTCACTCGCTATTATTACTCATAGCAAATCTTTCCATCTAGTCAATTAATCAACATGTACTTACATGATACTCAAATATTTTAATATGGTAAACACTTAAAATATTAGGCTTATGGTTATTTTAAAACTTAAGATAATATCAAAACATTAGGTATGAAGGATATTTTATTTATTTATATTTATATTTATTCAGACTACATGAGACCCATTGTGTTAGTAACAAATTTACTTAGCCTATGTTAATACTTAATGACTAACACAGATAGGGTTCAGTTGGTCAACACCCATACAAGCAGGCTGTCTGCCCAGGCGGCCATCGCTTGCAGGAGGTTGTTGGGATTGTCACGCAGCCTGCCAAGTAGCTAATATTATAATATAGTATTTAAGGTCTACCTATGTTTGTTATAGCAATACATGGTATGATTAGACTTTGATGTGTTTTTTTATTTTTATTTCATTCGGTATATTATTCACTAGCAGTTACTCTGGCTTTGCATTGGGAAAGTCGATGTTCATCTATTTGTCTGTTATCCTTAGGGGTGGAGTTTCCAAAATTCCTGAATGATGTGCATATTTATTTCTAACTGAAATAGTAATAACCAAATTTTATAGACATAATATTAAAATTGACAGATATTTATACAAACTTTCATCCCCTACTTTACCCCCTTAGGGAATAATTTCCAAAAATCCCTTCTTAGTTGGTACCTATGTCACAAAACAAACCTACTGTCAAAATTTCATGTTTCTAGCCCCAGCGGTTCAGGCTGTGCATTGATAGATCAGTCAGTCATGACGTCTTTTTATATGTATAGAAGATTTATCATTTCAGCGTATATTCACACTGCTGATATAGTCCGTTGCCTCTTCGTTATGAGACAAAATGGTCAGGTGTGTTCTTTATACATCTGTCTGCTTCACAATATCTTCTGATGAACAGGCTCTACTATCAAGTATACATGACAGTCTTAAAAAAAATCATCTTGCTAACATTTCTAGGAATCAATATCAGCATCAACCAGCAACTCAAACTTAGTAGAAGAAAATGGTGATGACACGGACAATGATAAGGATGATTATCTGCAAACACCGGAACTAGTGAACAAGGAGAAACATGTATTTATACTGAGTTCTGCTGGTAAACCTATTTATTCTAGGCAAGTATTTCTTCTTCTATTCTTTTCCAACTACAGAGAGGCTTGTAACCATAGATATCCGTGCTTGTAACTGAAACTCTCCATAGTATTAAATAAAGTTGCTTTCTACATCTGTCTGTTTGTATATCCGCTAACTCCTAAACCACGCAACGGCTTTTGATGCGATTTTCTTCATCATTTTGAGCATTTCTTCCGGAAGGTTTAACTATAGGTACAGTCTGTCAATAAAGTCATGAAAAGGATTTTGAAGGAACTAAAATTCTTCTTCGCTCGCTACCCTAAATAAGTACCGTAGGTGTCAGTTTGGGTACAACAATGTGTTTATTTTACTATTCTGTGTAGATTTTTTATGATAAAAAATGTTTTCGGCATTAATATATTGTAAAAATAAACAAGAGAATATACAAGTGGCGCCCTCAATCCTTTTCATGATTTTATTGACAGACTGTATAATACTTTCATATTGAATGTAAGGATAGTAGAAAATTGCATCCATGCGAAGCCGGGAACGGGTTGCTAGTAGATTATAACAATGAATAGATCAAACAATCCCGAGTTAAAACTGGACTAGCAGAGGTGTCCTTGGATGTATTACCATTCCTTAAACATTGAGGTTGCTTCGTACCTAAGACAGCATGTTAAACTGTAAGCAGCCAGGCGAAGTTTTTTGATATTTTTGGTTTGGATATTCTGAGCAGCCTGGGCTCTAACTCGTAACTAAAATGGTAATGAACATCGACTTTGGTCATTAACTTCAATACGATCATGAGATAATAAACTTCAAGCTACCTTGCAAGAATTATACGAATCACGAAATTGGGACTCTCACCTTCATGATCAGTATTTTTTTTATAAGGTAGCTTGAAGTTTCGGCTCTCACGATCGTATTGAAGTTTATTACCAGAGTCGATGTTCATTACCATTTTAGATAAGTGTTAGACCCACTGGTGTTTGTCATTGTGTCTGGATGATGGCAATGGGCTCGCTCCTTACTTGGGACTTAATACCGGCTAGCATTGCCAAAATGTGGGTGTAATATCCTTTTAGGAATACAGGTTTAGGTGTGACTATGATAAGTTTCTTATTATTTCAGATATGGTAATGAAGATAAATTAGCAGGTCTGTGTGGTGTCATTCAAGCATTAGTCAGTGTGGTAGAGGAACAAAACCAGGATATATTGAGATCTATCACCACTAAAGATTGTAAGGCAGTGTTCTTAGTAAAGGGACCTTTGATACTGGTTGCAGTGTCTAAGTCTAATGAGAGTGAAACGCAACTTGTGTTACAGTTAACGTAAGTCGAAACATAATAATAATAACTGTTTTAAATAAGAAATGGCCACATTAAGTGTCATCATAAATTAATATAACTCCAATTGAGAATTTCTCCACTGTGAGAAGCATCATAAAAAAATTGATTCATGCAAAAACTAAAACTTTTGACTGGACCGTCAATAATATTGTCTCTATCTAGCCAAAATGCTTAGTATTTTTTGTCATCGTTATGTATGACTTCCATGCATCAACTACATACAGTCAAACAAAGAGATAAGTAACGAATATCACAGATATAGATGAATATTTCTCAGATTTTTTTATTAATTGACATAGTGGAACTAATTATGGAACTAATTTATGTAAAACTTTATTTGAAAAATTCCATCTTTCTTTACAAACTTCATCGATATCAGCGGGTCTACTGCGTAACTAAAATGGTAATGAACATCGACTCTGGTAATAAACTTCAATACGATCGTGAGAGACAAAATTCTAAGCTACCTTGTTAAAAAATTACCGATCATGAAGATAGGAGTCCTAACTTCATGAGTAGTAATTTTTTTACTGGGTAGCTGGATGTTTAGACTCTCACGATCGTATTGAAGTTTATTACCAGAGACGATGTTCATTACCATTTTAGTTACACGGTAGACCCCCTGATGAGCCTAGTTACATCTTTTTGTTTGATTGTACATTTGTTATGACTTTGGTTAAAACGCTATGCCCTATTTTTTTTATTTTTTTTTCCTTTTTCTCTATCTGTAATCAGCCACTTGGCCATAATCAAATGTTTGGTAGTAATTTGGCTTTTGTTGGGCCCTCCATTGAGAATCATTGCCTCACATTATCATTTTCTTTTGTGCCCTATGAATAATGCCAGACATAATTTTACTTCAGATTTTACCGTACTTGTTAATTTACTTTCAGATATTCATTTAACCAAATAGTCTCAGTACTTACTCTAACACAGCTGAACAGGATATTCGAACAAAGACGGAATTATGACTTGCGGAGACTATTGTCTGGGGCCGAGCGGCTCATTGACCACCTACTTATATTTATGGAGAAAGATCCTGCGTTTTTATTGGGTAAGTTGTGATTAGTAATGGAGCTTCTGTCTGTTCTCATGCTCTGCTGAAAATATTTGCCAGTCAGTAAGAGTCGCAATGGAGCTGACTGCATAGGAAGTGCCGGACAAATAGTAACACATGACTTTTGCATATTGGTACTGTTTCCAGCCTAAGAAAAGATCAAAGATCTAAAAATCACGCTTTATATGAATCATAATAATTAATTATGTATTAAATTATTCATATTTGCATGTGAAAATATCCACTGAAGTAATTGACGATTCTTAATATCATAGTCGGCTATTATCTGTATGACACTACGATCTATTATCTCTATGGCGATACGAATAAGAATAAGAATCATTTATTTGCATGAATATGAGTTACAGGGTTGAAAAAATAGGACGTACGTAGATGAATTGTTAAGTTTGGCCTTTTTAGCCTCCTGAATGCAGTATGTTGTTACTGAGCACACAGGAGGATGGCTACAAGAATAACTACTTGCTACATGACAATAGACTTCGCCAAAATCTATCTGAATATAGCGGTAGCTGAGATTATACATTGCACTATGATTAAGTTCATCGAATTTAACACATATACGACTGTCCTATATCAACCATCGGGCTTCGGCCCGTCAGGCAATATCACCTCGCCTGGTTGGAGGATCCTCCCGTTTCAATGGAGGAACACCATACCTCGTTCCTCCACAATATCCCTTACTCGCCTATTACGTCAGCCACAGGCACCCAGAAGTTGCCATATCAAAATGAATTAAATTTCAGGTGCAGTCCGCTGCCTCCCTCTACCGGAAAAAGCTCGCGAGAACATAACGAACGCCATCCAAACCACATGCAACAAGATCCGCGACTTAGTCTTCGCTATCATGTTGGCTGGGAACCAGTTAATTACTCTAGTTCGAATGAAGAAGTACACCCTACATCCATCCGATATACATCTACTGTTCAATCTGGTTAGAAGCTCTGAATCGTTTAAGACGGCGGAGAGTTGGACGCCGATATGTTTGCCGAAGTTCGATTCTACGTAAGTTGTTTTTGGTACTGTGGGCTTACTACAAACTCTTATAACAGGGCAGAAGTTGAACTGCCCAGACATTTCCAGTATGAGCTGACCTCGCACTGTATAAACTTTTCGTGCAATGAAAGGTTAGCTTATGCTGGAAATGTCTGAGCAGTTCAATTTCTGCCCTGCTAGGCTCGTAGTAAAGCCTGTTGTTACAATTTACGAGCGCGTTGTGTGACTTTTAAACCCGCGACGAAAAAGCGGGGTTTTATAGGTTTGTAGTGTGGAAGTGTGTATCTGTGTATGTCTGTGGCATCATAGCTCTTGAACGGATGAACCGATTTTGATTGAAAGCTTTTTTTTCGGGATGGTTCTTAGCTATGTTTCATGAAAATCTGTTCAGCCGTTCAAAAGTTACAGTGTTTTTCTAGTTGGAGTTTGGCGTTTTTGACGATCAATTAGTTATATTACGGTTCATTAATATTTTTTATGCTAAGAAAAAATTGCTTTGGTTAGTTGGGGAATTTTGACAAAATGGTCAGGGAAAGTCCAGTATTTTTTTATAAGCATTTGCAATGGACACCTTGATAATAAATAATCCTTGTTTTATTTCAGAGGTTTCCTTCACGGCCACGTATCCTACATCTCCGAAGACTGCCAAGCTTGTTTACTTCTATTAACAGTTCAAAGAGACGCATTCTTTCCTCTCTCCCAAGCAAAACACACTATAGCTGAAAAACTACGCCGATCAAACTGCCTAGTCGCTATCAATGACGCCTTACAGCGGAACGAAGAACTACCCACAACGAACCCCTTAAAACATATAGGAATACCCGAAATAAGGCACTTTATGTACAAATGTAAATCCACAGCGCAACTTTTTAGTTCAGACCCTATAAGCTTAGATAAGCTTCAGGATTATAGGATGAGACATAAAGTGGGGGGAGATATTACTGTAAAGAAAATTGAAAGGTTATCTGATATTGATTATGTGAGGAATTATAGAAGCTTCTGCAGTCAGATACATTGTACATCGACGCCAGCGAAACTGATTTTTAGGTCGAATTCTAGTGATACTGTTTTGGCTTGGGTAAGTGTATACGTGTATAGTGTGTACGTTTAGTCGAAAAGGGTAAATAAAGCCAAAAGGAGGGTAATTGTACATATCATTATGAACAACTTTTACTATGAAACCAAAAAAGTAATCGAAAGAAAGAAAGAAAAGAAAGAAAAAAGTATTTATTTGACACAGCACAAAAACAATTTTAAAGATAAATATCAAAAAATCGCGAAAAGGAAAACATCCTTTCGGCTTTGTAGGTATATCCTTTTCGACAAACCGTGTTTTTTTTTTAATTTAACTTTAAATTAGGATAATCCCATATCTAATCTACCTAAAAAAACATAAAAAAAAAAAAAAACGCTTCGAATTGAGAACCTCCTCCTTTTTTTTGAAGTCGGTTAATAAAAGACCTAAAATTCACCGTGTTTATCATGCTATTATGAATATGTATGTGAATTATCATTATCAATTCCAGGTTACAAATGGCTTCGAACTCTACGTAACGTTCGACCCGCTAATGGAGAAAGACCAAGCAATAAAAGCAGTGGACCGTCTCCTAAAATGGATCAAGAGGGAAGAACAGAGGATCTTCATAATGCACGCGCCGACCTTCTAGCCAAAGTTTACAGTGCCGTCGCTCAGTGGCATGATAAACTCTCTGAATCGCAACTCTAGTGCCGAAGAGTGTCTATGATTTTATTATGGCGGCTCATTTACACGATTCAAGTGTTTAGTAGTGAGTTCTTAGTTAGTACAATTTTGTGATTTGGATCGTGTCAGCCACTTGGTTAGTTATAATTATAAAATTGATTGGTAACACGGTGTGAGTCACAATATGTTAGTAAATAAAGACTCGTATTTTAAAGCTCCGTTTACACGTTTGTAGTGTTTAGTGGGAATGTTTGATTTTTAGTTTATAAAATTTTTGATATTTGGCAAATTGACATAGGTAGTTACGATAACTTAATAACGTAATTTTCACAGCATCTGTTATTGGCTACGTTTAGTTATTCATTTTTCGGTGTGAATGCCGCTCGCTCATCGGGAATAATTGAACGGTTTCGGGCGATCCACAGTTGCGTTACGCGAGTGACCAATCGAACGACCTCAAAATATCTGTTGGGTCCTATAACTACAGTCATTGGTCGGTTGACAGCAGTGCGACCGAGTGCGACTTTCACCCTACTATTCTACGGGGTGACCGGAGCAGTCGCTCGATGACGGCGACGCTCGCTCAAATAACTGAACGGTTTAGTGTGATCACCTGGACGATAATACGTCGTCGAGCGTCGTCCGCCGTAATAACTGAACACACCCATTAAGTTTCACGTTTATTATCGTATGTCAATTCGTGAAATATCAATCGACAGTGAAAGTGAGATTCTAATCGAGATGCGAGATGTTCTTACAGAATAGCTCCCCAGATGTTCACAAAATAGCGCCCGTCGTCGATACGTTAAGTAAATTGGTTATTAACTCGCAAGTTAGTTACTACTAAACACTGGATACATGTAAACAGGGTTGTAGCTATAAAGTTATCTCCCGAAAGTGCCACGTTGGATAATGCGTCGTTTGATACAGTCTGTTGACAATATCTATAGTTTATGGGCGCAGCCAGGGAATACTTATGAGGGTTTCAAGTTACAAGGGGGGGGGGGGGGGGTGATTATAGTTTTATTAAAGTTGCCCCCACACTAAGATTTTTCCTTTATTATTGTGGATACAGTTTACAAACATAAATCTCACATGATCATACAAATATTTAATTTTGTACCGTGCGGGGTTCATTCACCCACTGCGGTAAAATTGTCGGATTTAAAGATGAGAATCTATTACTTATTTTTTATTGTAAACATAAACACAAATAAAATACATGTATAGGCGAGCTTAACTCAAAATTGAGTAACACTACATACTGAGTACATATTATTGAGTATTACTGTTTCTGGTTTAACTACGAAACCCTAATAAATAGCGTATAAAGTCGCCCGCCGCGTCTGTCTGCTTGTTCGATAGCTACTTCACTATACAACGGATTTTAATGCGGTTTTCACCATCATTTTGAGCATTTGTTCCGGAGTATTCATAGGTATAATAAATAAATACTTTCATATTTAATGTAAGGCTTGTAGAGAAATTGTAACCGAGCAAAGCCGGGGGCGATTTGCCAGTAATGTATAATAAATAAACCATTTTTCTAATTAATTAAAAAAACTTCGAACCTTGTCTACGCCCATCAGCCCATGGTATCTATCTACTGGTATTGGCATTTGTAGAGTGATAATTAGACAGTGTATAATAACAAAGCTTCCAAATTCTACTCTTTATGATACACATAGGCTGTAAGCAATCGTGTATTGCCAGTAGTTATGTTATATGCTGTATTTCCGCACCAAGCTCGTAACAAAATGGTAATGAACATCACACTCTGGTAATAAACTTCAATACGATCGTGAGAGCCTAAATTTTAAGTTCCCTTGTAAAAAAAATACCTATCATAAAGTTAGGACCAAACCAAAAAAATAATTAATTCGCCTATTAACCAAAAAAAAAGAAAAAAAAACTCAGTTTGATTTCACCATCATCATTTTATTATTTTGTGCAGTTTTGTTGTGATAAAAGAAAGTTTTTGCCAAAAATATTATATTAAACATCAATTAGACAATATTTTAAGTGGCGCCTTCAATTATTTTATATTATTTAAAAATCTGTAACCATTGACACGATAGAAATAAAAAAAAGTTTTTTTTTTGTAAAAGTGCTGCTTCCCATTCCATTCAGCCGATAATAAAACTTATTTTAGAATGTTTTTTCTTTTTATTTAGAGGCTTTTACCTCCTAAGGTGTATTGTAAAAACATGAACAATAAAAGAACGTACTATTTATAAAATTTAATACTATCGAAATGTATAGTTAAATCTAAATTGAAATGTTTATCTGTATAGTAAAATATTAGAAAATATAATAATTTATCTATCAGTCTACTGCTGGATATAAGCCTCTCCCAAGTTGCACTACCATATTCAGTCCTCCGCCTTTCGTATGTACCCTGGCTGCCTTTTTTAAGCCATCGGGCAATTTTGCGAACCCAAATAACGGCCGTCGTTTTAGGGACTGGCCATGCCCAACTATGAACTGCGGTGAGCTGAGGAGAGAATAGACATCTTAATGTTCCTATTATGGACTTTTATGTACAGTTAGCGTTAGATATACTGGAGCAACTAAAGGCGCTGATAAAACAGAAAATTCTAGCGAATATTACAATATTCTATTTTGTACTAGTTGTACCCGCGACATAGCCTGCGTGGAAAGTAATTTTTTTTGCGTGACACAATTAATGTTTTTTCTTTTTCTAAAATAAAAGTAGCATAAGTTACTCCTTATAACATCAGCTATCTGTCAATGAAAGTCCTGTCAAAATCGGTCCAACCGTTTCAGAGATTAGCCGGAACTAACAGAAAGACAAAAATTATTAAAATTGTTTTTTTGTTATTCATACCGTACCTATACAGGGTTATTTGTAAAACACCGGCAATGCTTTAAGGGGTGAAACTACTCATCAATATGAACAACTTTTACTATGGGACAAACCATGAAATCGCGAAAAAAAAATTAAACTTTTCATACATTTTGATGGAGCAAGGTTAATTTTTTGTATGAAAATTTCGCGATTTCATGGTTTGACCCATAGTAAAAGTTGTTCATATTGATGAGTAGTTTCACCCCTTAAAGCATTGCCGGTGTTTTACAAATAACCCTGTATACTTTCATATGCATTTAGTAAAAAGCTGTAATTTTGACATTACAAACAGACACTACAATTTTATTTATTTGTATTTTATGTGGCTACTTCCAGTAATTCATTTTTCGATGTGAAAGTCACCCGTGCGAATGTCGCTCGCTCATTGGGAATAATTGAACGACTTCGGGAAACTCTTAGGTACCGACAGCTGCAATATGCGACTGTCCAATCGAATGACCTCAAAATATCTGTCAGATCCGTAGTCATTGGTCAGTTGATAGCAGTGCTACTTTCACCCTACTATTTTACGGGGTGACCGGTGCGAACGTCCGATGACACTCGCTCAAATAACTAAATATTGAGACCCTTCCTGCCTCGGAAAGCAGGTCAAGTACCCCCAGTAGTCCCAGTTGTCATACGAATACCTATAACAGTCGTTACGGGAATCAGCAACCCAAAAACTGTGACAACCGATCTAACCTTAGGGTATCAGTGTCTCCCAGTAAGTGGGTGACGCAATGCTGCGTGTAAAATACTGGTATTCCGCCGTATCTACTAAGACTGGGAGCCGACCCCAACTTGGTGGGGAAATACTAGGTAGACAGATGATGATGATGCTTCATGTTTTTTATTACAAGTGTATGCTCAGAGAATCGTTTCGGGTACCTACTCATTATTCGGCTCGGCAAAAGTATCTGAGATGTTTCACTCCTGTTCACATTACCTGTTCCAGTATATCTGACGCCGACCATATTACAGCCATAAGAAATTTTAATGAAATTACAGAAATGTATTTAGCATGCATTTTTGTCCCTAAAATATTTTATATAGATTTAATAATGGATCTGTGGGCGAATGTGTACATAATTTTATTCAAGTTAGTAAAATAATTATATGCTCATCAAATACATGTTATGAATAACAATATTATTCCTATTACTTACATATAAATATTTAATCTTATATCTTCTTACTTGCTAATCATTTTATGACACAGACCTATTCATTTAATAAGGATATGGTAGGTATACCTACTACACAGCTATTTGTAAATCCATTGGTATATATAGTACGCGCAAATCTTTATGAGCCCTCTGAACTCTCCCTCTAGCACCTACAATATGCGTAGGTACTGCGCAGCCTCTCGCGTTCAACTTCCGAGAGCTCATAAAGTTTTGCGCGACCTATATCAGCATAGCTATTCTGTAGGAACATCTCGAATCTCGATTCGAATCTCACTCTTGTCGGTTGATAATATCAACCGACAAAACTTGATATTGACTAAGAACGGAACTGTGAACATGCTTTAGTCATGTTCACAGCTCCTGATATTAAATATCGTATGTCAATTCGTCAAATATCAATCGAGAATAACAATGAGATTAGAATCGAGTTGCGCGATGTTTTCACAGAATAGGTAGCTTTGTCTACTAGAGTTATTTTATTTTACTCTTCAAGTAGCGTGAAGCAGACACAATAGAAAATACGACGTAACTAAGTAGGTAGATGAATTCAAACCTAATCAGATCTTCAAGTTGCAATATATAGGTATTATTGAAACTCATTCTTGAATCTTGATTTAACTTTATGCCAAACTTTCTCTCACGTATACAACGTGTATCAGAAATGCGTGGTCTTATTTATATAGGTACCTACAGCCGATATTTTTTTCGCGATTACTATGTGGGTCCCGTAAAGTTCTTTGTTTGGTCTTCAGTTCTTTATTTCTGATACACGTTGTATGTAAGCTGTTTAGAATTCATATAAAAAATTAAATATATATCCTTTTTGTATCTGGCGATAATATTTGCGAAAATGTTTCCCTGTAAGCGAACCTCTTTTGGTATTTTTGACGCTGTTGATTGGCTCACGCGTTCTAGATACCCACTCAAAGGCTCACGCGGCCAATGCATATCTAAACCTGCGGTCCGAATTGCGCTAAAAGTGATAATATCGCGAATCCGATCAAAGTCAAAATTATTGTTGTTACTCAATAGCCCTTATATTTTGTGACTATTAAATTTGGTCGGATTCGCGATATTATCACTTTTATTCGCAATTCGTACCACAGGGTCTGTATCTACAGATGTTTTCGCAGGTAGCATAGACTTAGCAGGTAGTATTAATTTGATTTTGATGTACATAATGAAGAAAATTAATATACTCGTAAAATGAATTGTGCAGTATACAGAGAATTATTTTTATGACATTGTTATCTTAGCAACTCATTTTTTGATAAATATACATGTCAATTCATGGATTATTTTGTTTATTTTATTCATTTAGTATAAATAACCCCTGAAAACTGCGAAAATCTATTGTTACAAGATGATTTCTGTAAAATGAATGAATGGTAAAAAAAACATGTTTTCAGTGCTACAAATAGGCTCAACTCCAAATTTTCAAAGGACATGTTAATTAATTAAAAGAGTTCTCATCCAACCACTACTTTCTTCTTCTTCTTTTAAATTAGTCCCTCATTGTTGAGGATCATCTCCAAACTTATTTGTTCTGTCCTGGATAAGTTTGCACCACGTAATTCATTCTGCAGTCACTACAGTTCACCTTTAAAGTTACAACATGAAACATAACAGCAATTTAAAACATGAATGAGAGAATTAGTTATGCTAAGTTAAATAAAACTATGTTGTATAAACTACAGACTTTATTCTTATCAGTATCTCCCCCTATCTCTTCTTCTATCCACATCATGTCTATCTCTATCCCTCCTATCCTTCTCCCGTTCCCTTTGTTCTCTAGACCGTTCCTTTTCTCTTTCCTTTTCACGTTCTTTTTCCCGTTCACGTTCCCGTTCCCTCTCTCTTCTGCGGTCACGATCTCTGCTTCGTGACCTGTCCCTTTTGCGGTCCTTTTCACGACGGTCGCGGTCTCTTGACCTGAAAGGAAATATTGAATTCTAGAAAAGATGATTTTGGCCTACTGAAATAAATGTTCATGGTATCTAAGATTTAAATATTGGAAAATAAGTGACTATAATGGTCATAGGGGTTTGTATGACCATGGGCACCTTTCTAAAGCATGACCTTTGGATCAGTGCCATCTAAGGGGTAGCATTGCAGGCAGCAATACTTTGCTGATTGCACAATTTGTACAGTAGCCCTATAACCATAAGCCTCTCTTACTAAGACACATTTAACATTAATAATTACATCAATTTGGTACAAAGCAACATCTATTTATATTCATGTCAAATATGACTTGAATTTTATGATAATTTTGATGAATACAACTTTGTTTACAAATAAACTAACCTATCTCTCCTTCTGTCTCTGTCACCTCTTCTGTCCTTTTCCCGCTTGTTCTCTTTCACCTCAGTATCAACATTATCATCATCAGACGGCATATCCTCGTCCAAATCGTCGTCCAGAGCCGAAACTTTAGGTTCCAACTCATTATTCTCCTCAAGAAAATGCCGCTTCTGTATCCTTGGTAAAATAACGTCACAGAGACGTTCTTCACGAAGTAGCTCGTCTATAAACTCATCTACGTGGACAATTTCGTACTGGCCTTCCCGATTCTGTCTCCTCAATTTTCTGTTATCATTGTACAATGGTTCAAGATATTTGTAACAATCTACCGAAGAACCTGTGAGCCTCATGTAAAAAGCTCCCAATGCACGTACGTATTTGAACTCCTCGTTCTTTATAAACTCTACTACAATGTCCTTCTCAGGCTGGATTTGCAGCATTTTTAAAACTAAACACAGAAACGGCGTTGGATAAATGAAGCCACCGTGCACGCCGCCAACGTACCGCAATTCCATAGCCTTGTCGACTAGTAACTCTGCCGTTAAAGCGAAACATTCTTCCTTCCAATATTTAGAATCGTATATACGCGATCTGATGATTTTTTCTATCAAATATTGAGGATTTGTACCTCGTATTGACTTCGCGTCTTTTACCGTGCGGTTCGCCATTTTTGTTTTGACAGTTTGAGCTTTTGACAACTGATTGAAAAAAAAAACTATCTATGGTTGAAATCTTGAAATTGAGAAGGAAGTAAATCTGGAAATGACGTCTGATAGAGATGAATGGAAGAAAAAGACATATTGCGCCGACCCCAAATAAAATGGGATAAGGGCAGGAGAATGATGAATGGTTGAAATCGTAGACATTTTTTTTTTTGTTTCTTTTGTCCCATATGGGACAGGGAAATCGTAGACAGATGTTAACGAAATGTATTCTGTAAGATTTAGTAACTTTTGTTGGTATCATCTCTAAAGTAATTTTTTCAAGTTTTGTCATTTTTTGTATTTTGTTGTCTGTCAATGTCAATCTGTCAAAATAAGGCGCTAAGAAACGGTTTTCGTTTAAAATAATTCATATTTCCTATGAAATTCCCATTTATTCGTGTTTGCCTTCGTAATTTTTAAGATCAGTGTTAGTTTTCACCCTCCGCTGCATAATGCACAAGTCGAAAAAGAGAAGGGGAGAGGAAGAACCGATGGAAATTGATTTAGTTCCGAATGGCGGGGGTTCCAATTCCAGCCAAGATAACATCATGAACGGCGACATAGACCACATATCTGATGATGAAGAAGGTGGAGTCCGTATAGGTGATATCTACATACCGCCGGCACCAAAACCGGCGCTGACTTTTGATACTACTGGTCCAAGACTGATTATAACCCATATAGTCAATGAAAACTTCAAGAGTTATGCAGGCATACAATCATTGGGGCCGTTTCATAAAGTGAGTAGTAAAAAAAAATACAAGGTTACATCTAAACAACAATGGGTTTGTAGTTTTGTTTGTTATTGTCGAGGATAAAAGTAGATATTTAGTTTTCTGACTGTACTGCACTACTCAGTATTGTTATGCTCATGTGTCCTTGGAATTTAAACAGGAAGTTAGTTTGCACAGTTGTAGATCACTGCAGTATAAAGATTTCTTATCTTGATTTTATACTTTATCTAGTCGGACCTTTGTTGTCACTGCACAACATTAATTACAATTTTATTTCCAAATAAGCATAAATTGTTTATTATTTTGCTATTAGAATATATTTGAATACCATCTAAAACTAGGAGGCAGTGAAGGGTGGGTGCTTTTTAACCCCCTTTTTTTCTGTGTATCTGTCTGTGGCATCGTAGCTCCAAAACGGATGGACCGATTTCAATGCAGTTTTTTTATTAAAAGCTAGTTTAAATGGGTATCATCTTAGCTATGTTTCATGAAAATCTGTTTTCAGTCATTCAAAAGATATAGCTCTTTTTCTAGTTGTAGTCGGGGGTCTTTGACGGTTAGGTTATTCCTTATGATGACATATCACATATCTTTGTGAAGTACAAAATCTACTCTATATTGAAACATTATATCCAGCTGTAAATGTTTACAGGCTGATAAAATTAAGAAACCTTTAAAATATCCTATTTACAGAGTTTCACCGCAATTGTAGGACCAAACGGCAGCGGCAAGAGTAATGTGATAGACTCTATGCTCTTTGTATTTGGGTACCGAGCCACCAAGATCAGGTCTAAAAAGATTTCGGTACTCATCCACTCGTCCAGCAAGTTTCCTAATATCACCAGTGCAAGTGTTGAGGTACACTTCTGTCGGATTCTTGATGGGGTATGTTGAATTTTACGTTTATTTTTATATAATCAAAGTAAATTGTGAATACTTACACAATGTTGATTGTTATAAGTTTTCACAGAATAATTTCCCAAGTTTTTGTGTTAATTTGATTTTTATACTATAATGAAGATTTTTATTCTTCTTTGAAGTAAGATTGTATTGTATAGGCAATACCTTGTACCTGTAATGGGCTAGAATTGAATGCTAATCCAGTGTCTTAAGTTTATACACTTTTGTAAATAAGTAAAAAAAAATTAGTTAGTTTTAAGAATATTTGCTAATAAAATTATTTAATGTCACATAATTATTATGATTCTTTATCTTTGTTTGTTGAACTTTTCTATAATGCATTCACTAAGTGACGAGAGGCCTCTTGCGGCCAGAATGACACTAGTCTACATGTCAACACTTGGCAGGTCAAAATGAAAATACTAATTTAATTGAATAAACCTTGACACTGCTGAAATAAACTATTATTCTCTCTGTCCTCATTCTAGCCCATACCAATTAAAAGCATACTTACCATACTTCATTGAATCATTTTTAACACTATTTTCTAAGATCCAAGTTCACTAACAACATAATAGACAATTAGAGCAAAATCTGCAAAAAAAAAAAAAAAAAATTATGGGTTTGACGACACGGTTGGCGTAGTGGCTAAGCGATTAGCCTTATACGCTACGTGCCGCGGGTTCGATCCCCGCACGGAACAAGTACTTGTATGATCTACAGATAGTTGTTTCGGGTCTGGTTGTGTGTGCATGTGACATGTATGTTTGTAAACTGTACCCTCGATACAGGAGAAATCCTAGAGAGGGGCAACGTATTAAAAGAAAAAAAAAAAAAAAAAACATCCAATTTAATTTTAAGCATCTATGGAGGAACGAGGTATGGTGTTCCTCCATTGAAAAGGGAGGATTCTCCGACCAGGCTAGGTGATATTGCCTGGCGGGCTGAAGCCCAACAGTTGATGTCGGACAGTTGTATATATCTTAGATACGATGTTATTTTTCCTTGCGCGATGCAGGCTTCGTAATCTGAGTGGTCAATTCATATTTTCACGCCACTACTGTTGTCAGTTTGCTGGCTTGTAAGTAGTTATTCTATGTGGTGATAGATGTCGCTACGCATCTGTTATGTTGTCATTGAACTTGGCCTTAACATTTTTAGGAAGGAGAAGAATTTACGAAGGTCCAAGGCTCTGAGATAGTGGTATCTAGGACAGCTTTCAAAGACAGTTCCTCATTCTACACCCTCAATGGAAGAAGGGTGCAGTTTAAAGAAGTGGCCCGGATGTTGAGGTCTCACGGCATTGATTTGGATCATAATCGGTTCTTGATTTTGCAGGTAAGTGGCAAATATCTAGGTATAAGTGTTCTGTGAGAACTGGCACATTGGGCTAGTAGTTGCAAGTGTGGCTACTGAGCGTGGAATCAATTTTTTATAAGGAAATGCTCTGCTCTTTGGTCTACTCAACTTTTATTATGGAAACAACACTTAAATGGTAAAAAAAAATTGATTGCTCCATACATTTTAGTCACCTTCTGTATGGAAAATCTGTTTATTTTTCTCGTTTTCAGAGATAGTCCTATAATAAAAGATGTGTTGATATAGAAAAAAAAATTGGTTATCAAAATTTAGGGTGTATTTGTAGGTACTTACATGTTTTTATACTAATGCTTGTGATTGACCATTGGATAGTGGTTGTTATATTTTTTATCAGGAATGGATTTTAAATCCAAAAAAATATGTATTAAAAAGCATAATAATCTGTTGGTTGTTGATCATGTTGTTGATTGCCCAAATTTTTTTTTTTTTTTTACTGTATGAAAAGAATATTCAATTGAGATTTGTTTTAGGGTGAAGTGGAACAAATAGCCATGATGAAGCCGAAGGGTGTGACTGAACATGAGTTTGGAATGTTGGAGTACCTTGAAGATATTATTGGCACTTCCAGATACAAGGTAATATCATTTCATGTTTAATAATAACTATTAAAACTTATGTTTCGTTTTTACTAAAAACTCAAATGCTTCTCGATTTTAAGTAGCTCATAAGTCGCATTCTGTCTCTTAAAGTCTTCTTCTATCGAGTTGGAACAAGCTATCCTAGCTATGTGGAAAGATTAGCTACACAGCACTGATAGTGT
Source organism: Allophyes oxyacanthae (assembly GCA_932294325.1). Taxonomy (NCBI): domain Eukaryota; kingdom Metazoa; phylum Arthropoda; class Insecta; order Lepidoptera; family Noctuidae; genus Allophyes; species Allophyes oxyacanthae. The sequence continues at coordinate 5,193,357 of OW028633.1, read as the reverse complement.
CGAGGCTGACTGCACAAGGTCCGCCAGACAATCTTATGTCTCACTCGTGGAGGTTTTTCCATGCATCCCCGTCACTTAAGGTGGACAGTAGCAAGAGTTTCTTTTATAGGTATGTCTTCTGAGCCATTGACGATTATTCTGCCTGAATCACGTAAAGCTGGAATTCAATGAAAGCGTACGATAAATACTTAAGGAAGTTGTTAGTGGCTGAAAAAGAAAAACAATTTTATTAGTACATAAATATTATTGATTACTAGAACACTATTAAATAGATGGTATAGGTAACTTTTAAAAGCACCTCAAAGTTAAGTTGTATGTGAGTACTTGATGTTAACATAGGTATAAATATGATTTCAGTTTTTGAACCAATTTTATTATCCTTAATATTGCCCATGGGAAGAATGACTTTTAGGGAAGATAAAATTAAAATGTGCCTTCTATACAAAGCTACTCAGCATGTAGAGTTTGTATGAGAAATTTATGAAATTGGTTTTTTTCATTAACAATATCTGCATGCTAATTCTGATCCGTTTTTTGATATAAATCTGTTTAATAGTAGTATATTAAACCCGGAACTAAAGTAAGTTGTATTCTATCAATTTCTACAGGATCCTATAGAAAAGCTAGCAGCAAAAGTAGAAGAGTACAGTGAGCTGCGTAAAGAGAAACTCAACAGAGTCCGTCTGGTTGAAGCAGAGAAACAGAAGTTAGAACAGCCGATGCGTGAAGCAGTTGATCTCATGAACTTGACGAACACCGCCTTGAGGACCAGGAATATGCTGCTGCAGAAATATATGTGAGTTTTGTAACAATATTCTTTTTTTTCTTATTATAGAGTACATCATAAGTATGCACCGTAATCTTATTACAATCTAGCTTTGTAATAAGGTTAATATGTAATTTAATTAAGCCTGAATAGTTGATAGTACCTATGTTATCTCTTAAAGTCAAGCTTAATTACTGTTGTTAACTTTAAGACTTTCATGTTACACTTTTATGAAATAAATAAATAAAAATTATAACTTAAACTATTAAATTGTATTTTATTATGGCCGCAGTGGTTGGGGCCTTTAATTCTTTACTTTGCGCTACTGAGCTTTTTTAAAAGTAGTAATTGTACTATATTACCCTTATGCATTAACACTTAACTTCTGTAACAAATGGTTTCTTTTTTATTACTTCAGCAGTGAAAATTAAAACTTTTTTCATTTTTTTTTCATTTCCCTAATTAGATTAACTATCAGTAAACTGGTGCCAAGTATGAATTTTGCCATGGTCCTTCCCACTTTTGGGATTCAAGCCTACACTCTGAGAGGTGGAGTCAATGTCGCAAGTCTTAGAACTTTTGATTCTAGGCTAAGACGAGTTGTCTCAAGATTTTTTCCTTGACTGTTTACAGCAGTGATTCATTTATATAATCTGTTCATATTACTTCCAGCCATGAAACCAACAAAATTATAGAAGGCAAACAAGAAGAACTGACAGCTCTTAAAGAGACTTTGGCTGGCATTGATGAAAAGCTCAACACTATCAAAGAAGAGTTGCAGGAGAAGAACGCTGTTCTCAAGGCTGGTACACAGTGAGTATGCAATTCGTATTTAGTTCAATTTTTTATAAGACTATTCTTTTTAACCGACTTCAAAAAAAAGTAGGAGGTTCTCAATTCGACGCATATGTTTTTTTTTAATGTTTGTTACCTCATAACTCTCGACTGGGTGAACCGATTGTGATGATTCTTTTTTTATATGAAAGCTGGTGCTTCCCGTGTGGTCCCATTTAAATTTGGTGAAGATCTGATGAAGATCTTCGGAGATAGACAATGGAACTCTTGAAACCGACTATAAAAACAAAAAAGTATAAAATAATTTTCTTAAAAACTTATCAGCTTCTGAAGCGGGGCCTTTAATTCTTCAATGCACCTAGCTTGATAGTGGCACCGACTTCAGAAGCTGATAAGTTTTTAAGAAAATTATTTTATACTTTTTTGATTTTTTGTTTTATTTGGTTTGTAGTGATACCTTAGTGGTTGAACACTTGCCTTTCATGAAAGAAGAACGGCCCTTAAAGTGCGAAACAGGCCCGCACTTCTGACTTTTCGAATATATGTGCGGATCGCAATTTGCATAACACTTATGTTAGAAGAAAAACATCGTGAAGAAATCTGCATACCTGAGAGGGTCTCATAAAGTCCTCAGTGGTGTGTGTAGTCCGCCAACCCGCACTAGGTCAGTGTGGTGGACTAAGGCCTAATCCTTTTCAATAAGAGAAGAGGCCCAGCAGTGGGATGGCCTTTTTTTTTCTGAAGGTGTAGGTACTTTAATAACCGGTTCCGTGTAACTTAATAACAGGAGCCGTGAACGTGACTAGAGCATGTTCTCAGCCCTGATATTAAGTTATTGTATGTCAATTTGTCGAATATCAATGTCAACCGACAATAATTGTGAGGTATGAATCGAGATCGAGATGTTCTAACAGAATAACTATGTACATATACAGAATACAGTGACATAGTTATATAGATGTGTGTGCTTAAGCTACCTACTTACAGACCTATAACATAGTTTTTTTTTGCTTAGAAAATATGACGTACTCCGCAAAAAAAAGGAGGAAATAGCAGAAAAGCTGCAAGGGTTCAAGAAAAAAACTGTCACGGCTCAGGCAGACCTCACACAGAACAACAAGAAGAAGAAGAATTTAGACCAACTTCTAGAAGTTGAGAAGGGAAAGCTCATTGATTTGGAACTTGTAAGTTAATCTTGATTCTTGCGGTTTTTTAGAACCGTCGTAAGGTATTGCCGTATTATTATTACCTTCTTAATTCATGTTTAACCCTCGACAAAAAAGATGGGTGTTATAAGTTTGTAGTGTGTCTTTGTGTATCGGTGTATCTGTGTATCTGTTTGTGGCATCGTAGCTCCAAAACGGATGGACCGATTTCAATGCACTTTTTTTTACTGAAAGCTAGTTTAATCGGATATCATCCTAACTACGATTAATGAAAATCTGTTCAGCCGTTCAAAAGTTGCAGCTCTTTTTCTAGTTGGAGTTTCTAGTTTCTAGTGGGTTTTTGACGGTTAGGTTATATTTTTTTACATTTTTAAATAGGTACATAATTAAAAAATATTAATAAAATACACAATTAAAAACATAAAAGATAGGAACCAACCGGCAACGGGAACAGATCAGCTACCGGTGGCTAGGACCTACTTACAAAGCAAACAAACAAAATAACATGCTTTCTGATTGGTTGATCAATTTCCGGCGTAATTAATTGTGTCAACTGCGCAGGTACATCGGTAAGCTATATAAAATGTGTCGTACTGTACCTAGTAGGTGAAGAGGTTTTTATGCATGCAAATGCATGGGGTTTTAGTATGTTTCATCAAATTGGAGGGTATTTGGGTCCCTTTATTTCTTCTTTAACGGCAATTGATCTGATGTCGACTATTCTGCTCGCGTTATGTTTCGACCGTCAAAACTGTCCCTCTGGCGACGCCCACCAGGTCTTGGGAACTTAACAATTTATTTATTTTTACTTTAATGACAAAGGTCTGAGACCAATTACAGTAATTAAAGTTAAAGTTACAACACAAGACAATAAATTATAATAATAAAAATACATTCATGAATCCCTCTCACTTCACTGCAGACATACTGACAAAATCTTCGTCCCTTCATCCACAAACTGATCGTAATTTGGATTAGGATCCAAGAGTTCGTTAAGTGCTGCGAGGGTTCGTGGTACCGGGGAATAAACTTATTAAATAAAATAATTAAAATTATTTTACAGATACCAGACAAAAACAAAAGAGAAATAGAAGACTGTAGGAAACTACTTGACAAACACACGGAGAATAAACAGTTGGCCGAGGAAGAATTACAGACCGTTGTGGCTAGTGTGAGGTAATGTATTAGATTTATCAAGACAAGGATCATAATAGGGAATTTATATTATTTTTATTTTATCTTAATGATTGAAGATAATAATAAAATATTATAGTTTAAAAAAACTATACATCACGCTTTAGTCATCCAAACTGAACGTGTATGCAAAATTTCAGCTCAATCGGAAACCGGGAAGTGGGTCAAATTTAACTTCCAAGATTTTCTTACATAGTTAGTTAGTTAGTTACAGGTGAAGCTAATAAAAGCGTGTTAAAAACAAACAGTAATAAAAATAATACACAGCGAGTAACAGAGCTTGGTTATACGTCAAAAAATGTATGGTTAAGCGTTCGTTTACATTCGATACTTTTCGCAGCAGAAACGCGCGTTTCGCGTTCGTCGGCTGCCTTTTGCTTACAAAAAGTGAATAACGGAGGTGAAATCGCGGGATTCTGCTTCTAAATGTATCAAGTGTGGATGGGCCCTAAAATGCTGTTATCCATGACATATATAAATATTTTACTTAGTTTGCGAATGATTGATAATATTATTTCCCTAAATTTTATAACAGCTATTTTATCCTAACAGAACTAAAACCCAAGGCTTGCAAGAAGCGAAGGACAAGCTCCAAGCCAAACTGATGGACCTAAAGAAGATAGTTGATGAGGCCAACAAGAACTACAAGCTAGCTGAGTCGGAACTGAAGATATATTTGAGTACCGAAAATACTGAGGTGGATAAGCTGGAGAGTTTGAAGGAGGCATATGAGAGGGCTGCGGCGGCGCTGCAGGAAAAGAAACCGTAAGTGTATTGGTATAGAGATGTGGATCCCAATTATTTTTTAACCATAGACCCTAGTATGTTTTTGTTCTGTAAAAATGCTGGGAATTTAAACATTGACTTTAAGAGGCCGGCGGAGCATGTGTAGTTCATACAAACGGAATACCAAAATATTTTTTAAATCAAACATATTCTTATGGTAGTGTGTATTTATTCCGATTGGACTACAGAATATCTAGGTTCCCAAATATATATTTTGGAAGGACACTGAAAGACGAGATATGAGGAATTTCAAATTTCAATAGAAACCTTATTTTTCTCATATTCCATGTTTAAATCAGTGTTCTTATTTATCATTTCTTGTTTGTCATCCTTTAAAGTCATATCTTGATGGATTGGTTAGCTAACTTCATCTGTCCTTCCAGGATACAAGAAGAGTTAAAATCTTCTGTACCAGCCAACGAGAAGCGTTTCAGTGACATTCAGACTAAACTGCAGACTTTGAAGAGAGAAGAAGGGGAAGTGTTCACTGAAGCCAGAACTTTGAGGTATGTTGTCTTTTATTAAAACTTTAACAGGTTTTTTGGCAAACTAAAAGGCAATTTCCACAGATAAAATAACAGAGGTTTAAAATTAAAGTAGCCACAAAGAGAGTACCTTCTGTTTTTTTTTTCTGACAATAAATGTTTTATGTCTGATAAAATAAATAGGTAAATGAAATTAAACGAGATCAAAATATAGGATAAATTTTCAAATGTGCGTGGAGAATCAAATCCGAAACTATAAGAGATAGATAAAAATGCTCAAAGGAATTTCGGGGCCGATTTTGATAAAAAAAAAAAACAGCATCATTAGATTTCTTTTAAATTAATTTTTCTAACCTTTTTTGGAACCCGTTGATTTTGAAAAAAGAACACAACCTGTATTATTAGCTAGCCAATAGTATCAGGATAAAATTCTATGAAGTGTAATTTTTATTTCAGAGCACAATTAGAAGAATCTCGCCAAGCGATGAGCGCCAACCGATCCCGCGGTCGAGTGCTCGACGCGTTGATGAAGGAGAAGAGGAGTGGAAAGCTCCCCGGAATATTTGGGAGATTGGTAAGTTCATAGAAATATTACAAGCCTAGAAGAGTAACAATTTTTTGACATTAATTGAACTGTAACGCGTTAGGGTGACTTTTCTATCTAATATTCAGCGTAATGAGTTAAAAAGAGACAGATATATATAATCTCGACACCCGTCAAATAGAACAGAATCATTATGTAGCCGTATTACGATATCAGTGGTCACCAGTCTGGTCACCAATTGCTAAGGAAAATCGCTAAGTCCTTTAGTTATGACATTTCAAAAACCGGCTTCATTTGGACTTGAATGAAAAGTCGATTACAGCTAGCTGTCTCTATCAATCTCTTAAGCGCGTGTATTTGATAAAATAGTACCACTACATTTGAAAAGTTCAATTAATAGCTACTCTTCTAGGTTTATTATATTTCTATGGGTAAGTTACATAATACTAACCAAGCCACACTGGGATAGACAGATTTTTAGTATATGTAGGCAAACAATTTTTTTTACTATTTGGATTTTCAATTTTAATTTTAATTTATCTATTATGCAACAGTTTCAAAAACTACTATTTTTAGGTTAAGGTTGTTTTTATTAGCTCTCATAATTCACACATCTTTTTCGTTGGCGAGATCTCACTTTGAGGTCAACATTACAATCGATCTTTGGTTAACCTCTTCTGAAAAAAATATGCTCAAATACTTTCAGGCAACTCCTACCGCTTAATACTTACGTTTTTATACCATTAATTGTGGCAAGCTAGCATACGGCCTGCCTGATGGTAAACCGGTTACCATAGCCAATGGACGCTTGATAATATTAAACTTGATACTAAATAACGATTACAGGGTGATCTAGGCGGCATCGACACAAAATTCGACGTCGCTATATCGACATGTTGCGGCGCGCTCGACAATATAGTCGTGGACACCGTGGAGACTGCGCAGGCGTGCGTCGAACATCTGAAGCGACACGACATTGGACGAGCTACGTTCATAGCGCTGGACAAGCAACAGCATTTGAAACAGAGCTACGAGAGGCCTAATAGTTTGTAAGTTTTTATCTTCTACGAAATACACTTCATTTCAGGAACTATAAAACCGACATACTTGAAATTTAGAAGGTTTAATGTTTGGTGGTATTATTTATCTCGCTGCCATGCCAGCATGAATGGGTCGACGCGACCTGGGAAGTACTGGTTCCCACAGAATATCGATGCAGGTCCCAGTAACAGTGACTCGGAGTACCAGCAGTACCCCGAGACACTGGTACTGGAAGAGTGCGGAGTATGAGCGACGGTCGGGCGCAGCGCAAAGTGCCCGCTTCCTCAGACCTCGCGCGCGGACTATAGGAGCCGCTAGCGTTATTACCATTAGCTGCAAATACACTACCTTTATATTATTTATCTATCCTCATATCGTAAAGTTCTAATTATGAAAAATCAAAAATAGTACTATAATGACAGACTTTATGCACATGCCACTATAATAAAATTAAAAAGTTTAATTATGATACAGTTTTCCTAACAATACAGTGCTATAGAATAACTTTTTTTCTTTTATAGTACACCATAGACATAACATACTACTGTTTAATAAATCTATGTAGTAAACTTAGGTTCCACCAAGGAGTTTTCAATTAAATTTTTATAGCAGCCGTACATTATCTATGGTGGCGCGGCTAGGGCGCATGCGCGCTGAGTTCCGGGGCCATTTTGTTTATTTACAATTTACATTTGTTTCTTGGCAAAATGGCTATGGCTGCAGTTGCCATTCATTAAAAAAAAAAAAAAAAAAATTACATTATTAATGTGTTAACTACCTATTGTATGAGAATAGATAAAGTAGTGTATGAAACTGCACATAACTAGGTATTTAACTCGTGTGATACTATTAAACATCTGGCCTGCGGCTCGATTTTTAAACACACACTCGTGTTTTAATACCCCCTATTATGCAACAGTTCCATAAACTACTATTACATTTGTTCCAGCCCCGAAAACGCGCCTCGTCTCTTCGACCTAGTAAAAGTGAAAGATGATCGTGTCCTACCTGCGTTCTACTACGCGTTGCGCGATACTTTAGTCGCTAACGATCTGGAGCAAGCGTCCCGTATAGCGTACGGACATACACGATACAGAGTTGTCACTTTGAAAGGAGACGTTATTGAAATAGCTGGTGAGTTCAATGTATATGCCATGCATGATGAATAGCTATATTTTTTATACATGTACTCATGCTCGAAGTTCAAATTACTTTGTCTCCCTAGGGAGTAAATTATGTATATTACTCCCGCTCTGTGAGTCAATAAACATTTTCAGTAGGTGATCATGAAAATCTGTTCAGCCGTTCATAAGTTACAGCTCTTTTTCTAGTTGGAGTCGGGGGTTTTTGACGGTTAGGTTATAATACAATGTATATTCCAGGTACAATGTCCGGTGGTGGTAAGACTACCATGCGAGGCAGAATGTCCAGTTCAGTACAACAAGACACGAGCGAGCAAGACCCCAGAGTGATACAGGCTAACGAGAACAAACTGGTTAGCTTGGAACAGAGGTGAGATATGGAACACTATAGCATAATATATATGACACAAATCAGAGACCCAATTCTCGTAATTAAAAATGTTAAAATATAGTTCCGATCTCGTTCCGATCTACTACCAATATCATGGTATTCTCCTACCCCATCCTACCCTAACAAACAACGACAGACGTGAAATTATATTATAATGAGGTCGAAAGTTGATTAAAGGCAAATCGGTATTCTGCTAACATTTTGAATCGTAACAGATAATAAAATTGATATTCTCCTTCATACATAATCGTCAAAAATGAGATTGAAGATTGGGCTTCAGAAGCCCAGATCGGAACGAGATCGGAACTATATTTTGAACATTTTTAATTACGAGAATTGGGCCTCTGTACTAAATCTACATAGAATTAAGTTCATAATGATCGATTGTTACCTGTTGTAATATAAAATAAATAAATAAAATTACAAGCGTTGATCTTAGATAGTCATCATTTATCTTCTATCAATAGGTTAACAGAAATTCGAAGCGAACAAGCGGAGTTAGAAGAAACAGCCGCATCGTTACAAAGAGTAATACGTGAGGGAAGGACTACGGTGCATAAGCTGAACATTGAGCTCAAGAGCTTGGCCGAACAAGTGCCGGTTATGAAGGTAAAATCCTTTACTACTTCTTACTAATACAGTAACATCCGCTTAATACGCCATTTTATGTCAGTCCCTACAACGTGAGGCATGTTTTCAAACATTTTGTCACGCTTAATACGATTTGCCTTCCCGCTTAATACGCTCGTAGTCTTTTTTGAAGATCTTATTGAAGAAAAAGCTTTTGCTTGCTAGTTTTTTCTAACTCCCGACAATTAGAAGGATGTTATAAGTTTGTAGCATGTATCTGTGTCTATCTGTGGCATCATAGCTTCAAAACGGATGTACCGATTTCAATGCAGTTTTATTTAATTGATAGCTAGTGTAATCTGGTATCATCTTAGCTATGTGACATAAAAATCTGTTCAGTCGTTCAAAAGTTACAGTTCTTTTTCTAGTTGGACCCGGGGGTTTTTGATGGTTAGGTTATTTAGAGAAATGTTTTTACTTTTTCCAACAGAATCAAATAAAACAACAAGCGGCAAAGGCAGCGTCTAGCAAAGTGGACCCCAGAAAGAAAGCTGAGTTGGAAGCCGTACTGAACACCGCCGAGGAACAGCTTGACGAGGCTAAACAAAATGCTGGAGAAGTAAGTTTACTTCTATATTTATCTTTATGGTCTTCTGTCTCGGCACTAGCTATCACATGGGAAGCGCTTATGCCGTAGTGGAAAGCAAGGTTGTTACAGAAGTCCCTTAGCGTATGCGGAAGTGGAAGCGGAGGTTCTGGGCTTGACATCCGCGGATGCGGAGGTATATTTTATTAATGAAAATTACGAAGAATCTACATAATTTCTCTTTAGGTTCCTATTGAATCAGGAACTACAATTAAATTTCCTGAAATTATGAAATCTTATGAAATGTATTTACCTAAGTTATAATGCACATGAACCATGCGGGACGCGTGATTCTTTATTTATTAACAATATGTTCTATCGCACTCAAAACCTCTGTCAAATATCCGCTTGAAAACTTGCGGAGGCGGAAGCGGATGCGGAGGTTCAATTTTATGCGAAAGTTCCGCATTTGCGGATGCGGTAGTTCCGCACTTGCGGATGCGGAAGTTCAGCACTTGCAGAAGCGGAAGTTCAGAATTTACGGATGCGGAAGTTCCGCACTTGTGGATGCGGAAGTGGAGCTTCGTTACAGCCCTAGTGGAAAGTCTTAAGAGCGGTCTGTTTGCGCTAGATGCAGTTTAATCCCGACTCGGTTAAATACTATTTTTGGTTGACAGGTAGAACAAGAAGTGCAAGGCGTAGACGCCCAAATATCAGCAGTGGCCGGCGGCAAAGTCAAAGATCTACAGAAAATTGTGGACGATCTCACTAAGAAAATTGACAAAGTGAACACCGAGATGACTAAACTAAAAGTTGCTATTAACACTAGCATAAGGTTGGTTTTCGCTTGATAATTTAAGAAAGTACGATCTTAGCTATGTTTCATGAAAGTCTGTTCAGCCATTCAAAAGTTACAGCTCTTTTTCTAGTCGGAGTCGGGGGTTTTTTTGAAGATATTAAAATAACATATTCTTTATAATATAGGAATGCAAAGAAATCCAAGGACAAAATTCAACAAATGGAGGCCGATCTCAAAGAAACTGAGAAGAATATAGAAACATTGAACAATCAAAAGAAAAAACTCAGTTTGGACAGTTCACAACTACAGAAAGATTTGGAAGAGGTAAGTTATTAATATTTCTTTTATTTTGAAACATTGCAAATTGAACCATTTTTTAACCCTGACAAAAAATTGGTGGTGGTGTTATAAGTTTGTAGTGTGTATCTGTGCATCTGTGTATCTGTCTGTGGCATCGTAGCTCCCAAACGGATGGACCGATTTCAATGCAGTTTTACTTATACTTTTTTTTATTCACAGTTAGAAGAACAGATAAACGAAGGCACCGGCGAGTTCTCAGATCTCAAAAAAGAGATTAGCAAGCTTCAGAGCAAAGAGAATAACATCAAGAGTGAACGCTTAGAAGCTAACAACGCGGTCGACAAGATGGAGAAGATTATACACGACTGTACGAGCAAGGTGCCTCTGTGGGAGAAAGAGGTAAATCAGAAAGAAAATAATTTATTTATTTATTTTATTATTTACTAGCGACCCGTCCCCGGCTTCAAACGGATGCAGTTTCTCTACTATCCTTACATTAAATATGAAAGTATTATACATATAAACCATCCTCTTGAATCACTCTATCTATTAATTATTATCAGATTAGGTATTTAATTAATTACATTGAATCTCATAATTATTGATTGAAATTTGTATAATTTATATTTTAATGCTATTTTTATTTTAATATTTGAATAATAATAATATTGTAATTTAATAATCTAATGCCCCGCTAACAACATTTGTACACCCATGTGGGTATGTCACAGTGGTCTCTTTGATATTAACACCTTTCTTTGTAACTTATGTAAAACCTGTGAGAACAAATAAAACTGAATTGAATTGAATTAAAAAAAGCGCATGGGCATGGAAAACTTTCTTATAACTGCACATACAATAATCCTATCACTATTTATAACTTAACTCCAAAATGCAAAAGGTAAAAAAATCCAACAGGTTTTATATCTATGAGTACCTACCTACTTTTCAAATTAAAAAATTAAAATTATTTCTGCAAAGAACAATACCCAAAGAAATTAAGTTTAGAAACTAAAACGTGTCTATTTTAAGGCGCAACAATATGGCGATAATCTTTAAACCCAAATACCTGAACGTCTTTATGCAATCTGCTTTCTGATCTTATTCGGTGTTCTTACAGCTAAGAACCCTAAAACTCGAAGACCCGGGCACCGAAGGCATCCAAGGAGTGGAGCCCATAACTCCTCTGGAGCGTCACACGGATGAGGAACTAGCGGCGGCGTCAGTAGAGGAACTGCGGCACAGACTGACCGCGCAGAAGAATAGGATCGGTGACCAAAAACCCAACTTACAAGCTATACAGGTAAGAAGAGTACCTTAGACGGCATGGTACTGGAAGTTCGTCACCACGGATCTTTGCGTCTGTGAAGCTAGGTTTCGTATCATCATCATTCTCCTGCCCTTATCCCATTTTATTTGAGGTCGGTGCAATAATATGTCTTATAGGTTTCGTATCATATTATGTCTAAATTATTTATTCTTTTATTTTAATATTATTATTTCTTTTATTCATTCTATACAGTTACATATTTTTTACATTTTTAAAAATACATATTATAAAATTTAATAAAATACACATTAAAAAACATAAAATATAGGAACCAACTGGCATCGGGAACAGGGTCCAAGCTACCGGTGGCTAGGGCTTCAGAGGGAGGAAACTCCTCACAATGAATAGAATAGAATAGAAAGCATTTATTCGATATAGGACATACATTGTCAGCATAAAATAAAAATTGAAACAGAGATCACAAAGAAACAAAAAAATAATAACAAACACGAATAAAAAATAAACAGGAGATTTTACTGCACTGACGAGCACGCCCAAATCGAAAGGGTTGCCAGCTCAGCATTTGCTGGGTGTGGAACACCCAGCGCTGGTTTTCAGTTGGCACCCTGCAGTGAGTCACGGAAGCGTGCCGTGCCGAGTGCTACCCCGAGACACTGGTACCGGGAGAGTGCGGAGTATGAGCTACGGTCGGGCGCAGCGCAAAGTGCCCGTTTCCTCAGCCCCCGATTCCCCGGAGCTCTAGCGCGGACTATATGTACTTACTTCTACGTTGCTACATAGTTTCTCATTGTAGCATAAGAAAGAGACTAAACAACATACGCTGTTCGTTTCAGGACTACAAAGTTAAAGAAGAGTTATACATACGTAGGGCAGCAGAACTGGATGAGATAACAACACGGAGAAATGAAATGAGAGCCCTTTACGATCAACTCAAGAAGAAGAGGACTACTGACTTCTTGAGTGGTATGTTTTGACCTATTTTATCATTTTTAATTTATTTAGCTCACAAGCAAATGATGCCCATCTTCCCATGGAAAAATATCATGTCGAGTGGTAGAGATCCGGATGTTGTGGTGAAACTTGGAAGTATAAAAGAGGCTTACCTATACCTGAATTGAAAAGGATTATTATTTCAGATAAATTGGCAGCAGCATAATAAAATTGCAATACTATTGCCATTTGCCATTTGACTATGTTTCCAAGATACCATAGACAAAAATATAAATTGGAAATCACACGTACTAAACATAAAATCTAAACTTTCAAAATTTTTATATGCTTTTCGTGAAGTCAAAAAGACCACAAATTTACAGACCGCCCTGGTTACATACTACGCCTATGCTTATGCCTGGCTTAGCTACGGCATTATAATGTGGGGATTCAGTACAGATGCACTAACACTGTTCACCGTTCAAAAGAAATTTATCCGTATCCTGGTAAATATACAACAGATAGATAGCTGCAAACCCCATTTTATAAAACTAAATATTTTAACTCTGCCGTGTATATATATACTCGAAATATGCAAATTCGCTCACAAACACCAAGACTTTTACACCAAACGAGAAGACATACAAACAAGACACACACTCCGACACAAAACACGACTTAACCTACCATCATCCCGCTTAAAAATACACTCAACAAGTCCTCTGGTTATGTCAATAAAAATATACAATACGTTACCCGAATCAATAAGAGAAGAAAAAAAACTACACCTATTCACAAACAAGTTAAAAAAGTTATTATTGAGAAAATGTTACTACAGCGTCAACGAATATTTACATGATAAATCCCTGAAACTTGAAAATTAATGTTTTTAGTGATTAAATGTCCACGTTAATAGAATAAGTGAAATTATAAGAATCTTGTTTTTAGTCCATAATTCCTGACATGCATGGTGCACTTTGCAATAATAATTCAAATGTAATTAATGTAATTGGACTTTAAGATAAAATTAATTATTTCTTTCATATTTTTATTACTAATTTAAACAGACTTGTATTGTACCCATTGACATACCTACTTAATATTCCCAGTGACATTTGATGTAATATTATGACATTTTTATATTTATAATTATTGTGATTTGAACAATTTGAAATGAATTTTAATAATAATTTAACTGTTATCTAAGCCTAAATCAATTGATAATGATTTTGCATACCCATGTGACGGCAGAACAATGGAGAACTAACTTCCTTATCAACATCAATGCACCAATTTGTATACCCATGTTTGCAAAGAAATAATTTATCTAAGTTCCTTGATAGGTCCTCTCAAAATATCTTACTTTTGCTGTGCCCGACAGGGTCCATGATTGTTACTAAAAATGTTTACCACCTAAGCCTACATTGTGGAACGCAATAAAGAATTGAGTATTGAGTATTGAGATATTCTTTATAAGATTATAAAGAATAATATTATTTATGTGTATATGATGTTGGTATTTTATTGTACAGCAAATTTCTTATGTTCCAGGCTTCAACACGATAACAGCTAAGCTAAAGGAAATGTACCAAATGATAACTCTGGGAGGCGATGCTGAGCTGGAGCTAGTGGATTCACTGGATCCTTTTACTGAAGGAATTATTTTCAGGTAATATTATAGTTAGCGAAAGAGATGGCGGGACGAACTAGACACATTCAGCAAGGACTGGTCATCACTGGCACAGGATAGAACAGCATGGAAATCAAGGGGGGAGGCCTTTGCCCAGCAGTGGGATGATACAGGTTAACAGTAATATTATAGTTTAAAAAACAGCCAAGCTAAAACGGGAGTGTGAGAGGTGTGGAAGGAAGACAGGATAGAACAGCATGGAAATCAAGGGGGGAGGCCTTTGCCCAGCAGAGGGACAAACAGTAGGATATGAAAAGAAAAACTGTTTTTATTGTGTATGCTCTTAGGCAGCCCGCCAAATTTACGATACCTGTGTGAAACTACCATAAGGACTTCGATGTTAATGTGATGTGTGTGTGTATGTATGTGTAAATGAACCGCTAAAATGATAATATATTTAGTTATAGAACTATTTAGGGCCATTTACACCGACAAAATAACATATGTTTTAAATGAAATCTGCTGATTACCCATACAGAAATTCATGTTTAAATTCCTGATTTTGCTCTAATCGATTGTTATGTTGGTGGTTAACTTGAGTCTAATATTAGAACTGTGGGTGTAAGTCAGTAAGTAATTTATACTAAATTCATCCGCCTAGCTCTAGTATGACTGTTAAATCCCTAGTGATTTAGCAAAATATCTCTTTTTAACTAAATCTCTAGCGACTTAGCCTCAAGACTTATTCATTTTTCATTTTCAGCGTCCGTCCTCCAAACAAATCGTGGAAGAACATATCAAACCTCTCTGGCGGCGAGAAGACGTTATCATCACTAGCCCTCGTGTTCGCGTTACATTACTACAAGCCGACGCCGCTGTATGTCATGGACGAGATCGATGCGGCGTTGGACTTCAAAAACGTGTCCATTGTCGCTAACTATATCAAGGTTAGTGTTAAGATGTACTGTCGAACAGAGATGGAGAATACAAGATTACCAGAAATTTTAAATAGGGTTTAATTAAATACAGGATATTTTTGTATGAGTGCGCAACATTTGCAGTGGTTGAGTGTCCGTTGCCAAATGAAACGGCAGTAATAAAATTCACTCCAAAACAAAATAAAAATTTGATTTTGTATGGCTTGCGCCAGTAAACTATGCGTGTCTCCCATACTAAGTCGAATTTTCGTATTGTTTTAAAGTGTATCTGAATACTGCGGTTGCATTTAGGAACAGAGCCTGAATCACTCTACAAATTATGCGTACTACATAAAAAAATATCCTGTATAGTTCAACGATAACTATTAATTAAATAATTAAATTCTTCGAATGCATCGATAATTTCCTGAGAAAAATTAATAACTTAATATTTTTCAGGAACGCACCAAAAACGCTCAGTTCATAATAATCTCGTTACGATACAACATGTTCGAGGTTTCCCACCGTCTCGTCGGCATCTACAAGACTGAAGACTGCACCAAATCAGTCACCATCGAAAACGCTCTTCCCGAAAAAATAGCACTAGATATTACCGTTTAATTACATAGAAATAGCGCATTTTGGAGCAGACAGGCTCGTGGTTGACTCCTTGCCTTCCATGCAAGAAAGAAAGAAAATAAATTTATTTTTTGCACACAGGACACCAAAATCACAAATAGCATGCATCCATAACAAACTTAAAAAAAAAAAAAACAGAAAATTACTTTAAGTATAATAAAACAATGAAGAAGAAAGAAAAATAAAAAAAACAATGCATGGGAGTGTGTGTCACTCATGTGCAAAAAAATGGGCATGCCATGGCAGGTTGATCTTAGCATCCGGCCGGCAGCTCTAACAATGTGCGGATCAGAATTTGTGTGAAGGAAAACATCGTGAGGAAACCTGTAAACATGAGTGCTAAAGTTCCCGCTTGATTGCAATCCGCCAACCCAGTACAGACTAACCTGGTGGGCTAAAGTCTAATCCTTCTCACGTTGAGGATAAGTCCATGGCCAGCAGTGGCACAGAATGGGCTAAAATCTTAAGGTTAATTTAATTAGCTAGTTAAGGAAAAAAATATACAATTAAACGTGGTTTTAAATTTATTACTTGAACATCTCAATATACATATTATAAATGTTTATACATTAAAATAAGTTAAAT
This sequence comes from Allophyes oxyacanthae, assembly GCA_932294325.1. Taxonomy (NCBI): domain Eukaryota; kingdom Metazoa; phylum Arthropoda; class Insecta; order Lepidoptera; family Noctuidae; genus Allophyes; species Allophyes oxyacanthae. The sequence continues at coordinate 5,176,800 of OW028633.1, read as the reverse complement.
AATTCTCTTATACAAGCCATAAATAGTTGGAACGCGATATACTTGATGCGCTGTTCCACACAGCGGCGTAAAAACGCTCGCTTCAGCAGACGCACGAGCTCTCGCACCGCCGTTGCCCTGTCGCAGTATAGCAATTAAAGCTGTGAATTCATTAGAAGACAAATGTCCCGCGACACGTGTCTCCAAAGTCGCTGGGATAAGTCGCGCGACGTCCCTAGATTTCGCACGATATCAATATTATCTATATAATAATACGTGAAGAGAGACTTTGTACCCCTTTTTAAGCATATTGCGCGCACATAGGAGTGAGATTTGGCATAGTTAAAGTTTATATGGAATAGGAGTACAGAAAGGTAAAATTATGGTCGAATTTCGACCACAATATTATTTTAAGATGTCTAACGACGTCGCACGATGTACAACTGCGCGATTTCTGCGGAGACGCGTGTCGCAGGAATTTTGTCCCCCAGTGAATTCGCAGCTTTATTTTTGGGCCCTATTATACTTTGTAGGTGCCCTAAGGAAACAAGTCTGTGGCCTTAGATAGAACACTACTATAGAGTTCGTCAGACTTGTTTTTGTGAATAGTCGTCTATGGTGAATGCACGCTCAATATTTTGATCGTATACGTGTTTACTGACAAATATCAATGAAATCTGTAAGCTCCTTATTACCACTCGGGTTTGCCCGTTAGGTGATGTTGATGTATCTACGTGCTATGCTATAAAATTCCAAGTATAGTCGACATCAAAAGTAAGTGATGATAATTCAGATTTAAAAAAATTGCTGAACGCATTGCCTATAAGTTATGTAACACATGATTAACCAGTTTCGAACATCTGACTATTCATCACTTTTCAAGTTGACTGTACGTTCTTCGCAACCAGTTGGCCTTGTTATGAACTACTGGCTGGCTAATCTTTCCATCGCGACGCTTATATGGACACGACAGATGTACCATATTAGAATCCATTATAGAGATTTCCAAGAAACCAATGAACTATATATATAATAGGTACGTAAAAAAACGCGCCGAATATTTATAGAACCACCTTTTTCGAAGTCGGTTAAAATATTACATTTATTACGACGGTTAAGACCAAGGTGTCTAGTTTACCAAATTTAAATTTTCGTTTTACTCGCTCATTTAATTTGATTGAATTTTTATACATTTAAATGTAAAGTGTGCAGAAAACGGAAGGAATAGACATGAAGATGGCTCGACCTCTTTCGTAGATAGAATATATAGTACCAGTAATGTGTGGCACATTTCTTATATGCTATTCACCCTCCCATTGCTAACATGTGCTAGAAGTGGGTTCATTACCATATAGTTCAACGGTTCAGGACATAGAGTAGTTAACAAATGAAGCTCTAATAATATACGGGTGAAAGTGCGAGCTAAACGTCTTGGTGAATGTACGTCACTGCAACAGTGCACGATAAGACCCTCTCCAAATAACGATATCTAAGTTTGGCGCACCCTGGGCTGATTTGCCGTTTGGCTAATCTTTCCACCACTGCATGAGCAATTCTAACACATTCGACTGTCACGCAGCCATTAATAGAAAATCAATTGTTTCTCGTTACGAGTAACTGACGCTGAGGTAGCGCTCAAAGGGTGTGAGAGCTAATGCTGCCGACATCACAGAAGACCGTGACAATTGGCAATCGAAAATACGTCTATGACAGCGACTGTCAAATAACAGAACTTTCTCCCCGTCCACCTAACAAATTGTGACGCTTCCATTTCAGAGAATTGCACTCTAGTTGTGGTTCTACACTTTGTGGAATTTGTACAGACTTCAATCGCCACTCAATACCTTAGCCGGTGATCAACTATAGTGCATCAAGTGTAAAATTCTTGGCGTTGTTAAATGTGAGAATTAACGTATTGCTCCGACTCTAGACTTCAGTACAAAATGGCTCATTTCCAATTAAGACTTCTATGTAGATTGTGTTAAACATCCGTCAAAAATATTAATGAAAGAGTGCTGTATGCATTCAGACCTAATCATTGGTTGAATGGTAAGTTTCCCTCCCTCCTTGCCTCACAAATAGATTGATTTACTTAGAAATATATATTTTAACAATCCATAAGCTCACTACTCTGTGACCTCCAAGCAAAAATGCAGGCATGCCACATTCTACTGTGACCGAAATATGTCACAGATTTAGTCGAATCTTGTGCAACATTAGCGATGAATTCGGGTTGACAGAGTGTAATAGCGCTATATGATAGCTAAGCACCAGAAAGAGAGCACCTACACGCGGCCACCTGCCATTTTAACTTTAAATGCGTATTTTGTCTTGTACGATGGTTTTAGCGTGCTGGCAAATGAGCCATTTTGTAAAAGAGCTATTACATCATTGATAACAATATACCTTACACTTCTTGCACCAAAACCATGACTTCTGGCTTCAAAAACACATCCTTATTCGGGCTGTTGTGTATTTGTTCGGCCACCGACGAATGCCAAGCGAATATGAGTATAGTTGCCGGTACTAATCGTAGGTCAATAAGGGTCTTATTCGCGTCTTCTTCGGGTATCAACTTGTGGCCTGTTGGAGTGTTTAGAACGAAAGGCAGGTCGTGTTCGAGGTTATCTCGAACGAATTCGTGGATTTCATTGTAGCGTTCGTACACTGAGAACGTGCCCTGAAATGATAGAATGAATTCTCTACTATACTTGTTTTTGAAAGGATGGAGAAGAAATTGATTCTTAGATGTTTGGTTCTCGATTTAGAATGAGACCCCCCATTCTCTTCTGGCTTGCGTAATGGTTATGTTAATGTTCCCCAAGACTTCTGTTCTAGCGGTCTATGGGTAGGTCCATGTCCAGTAGCTCGTTTCCAGGCTGATAGTAAATACTTATACAAAAAACACATTATCATGGTAGAGATAAACAGAGGCCCAATTCTCGTAATTAAAAATGTTCAAAATATAGTTCGGATCTCATTCCGATCTACTACCAATGTCATAAATGTCACAAATGGTATTCTCCTACCCTAACAAACAACGTCAAACGTGACATTATATTGTAATGAGATCGAAAGTTGAATAAAAGGCAAATCGGTATTCTGCTAACCATCTGCTAACATTTTGAACTGACACAGATAATAAAATTGACACTCTCGTCTATACACAAACGTCAAAAATGAGATTGAAATGAGTTTGTAAGAAGATTGAATCCAAATCATACTGAAATCGGACTGAATTTTAAGAGGAGTAGAATACATGACTTTTTGTCAATTCATAATATAATCTCAGTTCGGTCAACTTTCAGTCATATTATAAATTAATTACGAGAATTGGGCTTCAGATTGCAAGACTGGCAATACTAACCAGCGACCTGTTGAACTAAAACAGTATGGTGACTATGGGCAATACATCTATTTTCGAGATGACCCATGTCGACCAATCGCGTGTTTTTGCGTTCGTCAGCTGCCTTTTGCTTACAAAAAGTGAATAACGAACGCGAAAACCCGCGATTCTGCTGCTAAAAATATCAAGTGTGGACCCATCCACACTTGATATTTTTAGCTTAAAGTTATCTAATAGTAGTGATAAATTACTGTTTATATTACCTGCAGCAAAATGCCATCTGGGAAGCGTACTCTAATAATAGCAAACTTGTATTTTCGCATTTCTCTCAGTTCATCTTTCTCTCTCATAGCTTTTGTTCGCAGCATTTGACTCCTTTCTATAGCTTCAGCCCTGTTAAAAAAGATTTATTTTTAGTGGAAGATATAAAGATCGAGCGCATATAAAAATACTAATATCATCAAATAGAAAATGTGGTGGGAAGCAGCACATCAAGATGTATACTGATAAAATGCGGGTCCTAAGCTGATTACAGTTTAAAATGGGACATTCTGGCGCGTTCTGATCTTATATTGACAATTAGACATTTAAGATCTATTTATTAGCTTAAATGTGCCGCCTCCGTGAAAGAATCTATCTATCACCGATAGTGATTACCGAATAATATAAGTATGACATTTTCTAGTTTAGTAAGTAGCCGATAGAGGCGCCGCATTTTGTTTCGTTCAAATATTAATAAAAACTTATTAGACGTACTAATAATATGGGGTATATATTTACATTGTAAGGGCATCTCAATCGAGTCCCTGACCAGACCCTGAGCAGTCAGCCCAGCAGGACAATCACGATTTTCGATTGGTATATTTTGACAGTTTGAGAATGTTCATTGGGTTCTTCCAACTGGCAAGCTAAGTTACACAGTGCCACAAACTATCTGACCCGGTCATGGCGTCGCTGCCGTCGCTTTTACCAATGTCATCTCCCTACAATAATGACATTTTGAAGTCATTTTCGTTCTGTAGCGACGTTAGTTCCAATTTTGGCCACCGGGTCAGATTAGTTTGTGGCACTGTATTTTGCATGTCGTATGAATAAACAATCTACGACACTGAGCGAGTCCCACGTGACAGCTAATGACGACACGATAGAAAAAAATTCATATCTAACTCAAGTTTCTCACCTCAGCTGCTGTTCCCTCTTAATCTCTTCTGGACTCAACGCGTAGAAGGACGGCGGCAGCTGCACTTTATTAGCGGCTTGTGATGGCAGCAACACTTGTAGGTTCCGATCCAACTCGAGTTGGATCGGCTCGGCTGATCGAAGAGCTTCTATCAGATTCTGAAATCATATTTTTTTAGGTAAATGTTATTTATTATATTAGGTGTGTACTTAACTTAAATATTTTATATAGGTTTGCTTTTGACCGCTATCTGGGCCTCAAATCTGCTACTTCAATTGTACCAGAATGACATCATAATTGCAGATTTTGACAGATTTACAAAAAAAAAACTGTCAAAATTTGCAATTATGATGTCATTGTGAAACAATTCTGACACAATTGGAATAGCAGACTTGCCGTGCTGATCGAGTGTTATTTGACAATGCGATCGACGATGAAAAACGCTGGTATTTTGAAGAGTAAATAAATCGTACAATACTACTTACCACCAAACTCTCAACCGACGGCAGATTTTCCTGGTGGAACACCAGATATTCTTCTTCAGCGCCGTCTGGGTTTGGCAGCTTTTCTTGTAAGAATCCGGCCGCGAGGAGCAATTCCATCGAACCTTCAACCGGCTGTACACGTTCGGTGAATACCCTGGAATGTTTTGCATGGAATATTATATTACATAGGTATAGTACTCGCAAATCTTTATGAGTTCTGAGCTGAGCTCTGAACTCTCTCTCTCTCTCCCTCTCCCTCTAGCACCTATAAGCGTACTATTATGGTTGAGTTCAGAGGGCTCATAAAGATTTGCGCGTACTATAAAGGTCATATTTAGCTACCAACTGTTGCCTGCGATTTCTTTGATATATAGCATATCCAGGACATGTCTGCTGTATGCAAAATTTCATCTCAATTCGTCCTGTCGTTTACGCGAGATTTAATAACAAACTTAACTCAATGGAACCTAACTTAACTATTATTCTTTTATTTTTCATTGTTTTTATTATAAAGTAATTTTCTGGTTTTTTATGTGCAAAAAATAAATTTATTTTCTTTCTTTCTTTTCTAAATGGAAGTGGAATAAATATGTTGTGCGGGTGGGAAAATTAAATGTGTGATGTGATAGTTCGAATCTTTTTTAACAGGCTGGCAAGCATAGTACATGATGAAGTACTGGACATCTAATGGCTATTTATTGTTTGTATTAGGTCACTAACCTGTTGGTCATTCTAATTTTCTGAAACTTCTCTTCTTCAGGATGTGTCACAATGTTCTCTAAATACTTGCACAGTGTCTCCACACATGTCTCTACCTGGAAATAAAATTTTTCTTAGTATTATTTTGTTTAGAGAAAGCGACAAACTTCTTCATTGACGGCGTTGCCGGGCGTACCAACTATTAATTTCTAAGAATGCTAGGTTCCTATAAAAAAATGACCTGGTGAGACTGTCACCTGGTTTCTCAAAGAAATCTAACCAACTACCAAATAATAAATAATAAATTATCATGTCGATTGTTATGATTGGTTGTTGACTTATTCACAAAAATCTCCATAGTACCCTTCAAACAGATGTTTGCTAAATATGAACCTTACTCATCAATAAAATGGCCATATTTTTTATTAGTAATGTGTATAATTAAGATGAATTTACAGTGGCCTTTTTAAAGGCCCTGAGATTTAAAACAGTCTTTTAGAAGCCGGGGGGAAAATGAACAAACATTGTCTTACCTTTTCTCTATTGTTGTTACAAGACTGTATTATAAGACAGGCGGTCAGCCCTCTCTCTTCCTCTAACTGTTCATACAGGAATGACTTGATGTTTCTCTTCCATTCATCTCTAGGTAGAACGTCATTGCTAATTAATGGACATCTGAAAACCAAATGATAATTAGCAATTACAACTCCAGCGATAAAATTATTTTTGACTGAAAAATATAGGTTAATTTAAAAAGTGACTCTGGCACTAGCTCGCTCCGCTTGTGCGTTGTGTGGTTGGTGTTGGTTGACTGCAGGCTTTTATGAAAAGTAGTTTGGACCGATATTTCTGTCAAAATTAGTTTTGACTGCGACATATAAAATAATAAATTATACATTGATCTCAAAGAAAACTCTCAGACAAAAGAGTTAAAACTTAGATTTCTAATATAGCGGTTTTTCCCGAGGGAGTGGCACTAGTATCTCGCTTTGGCGGCATGATTAAAACTTAACACTAAACTAAACAAGCCTCCATGAGCCAACCATAATAAACAGATAAAAGTTACAGTGAAAGACTGATGAAACATAGTCAAACCTTACTTGAAATAAACACCAGTGGCGGCGAAGTTTCTAGGCACATCGACTTCTGGCTCCTTTCGTTCATGCTCCGACGGCGTAGCCTTGGAAGCACACGCCGCTTCCTTTTCATTCTCTAGCTCTTTCTTTACTTGAGCCTGAAATACGTTTAAAATTATATTTTTGAAGTTTAAATAAATTTATAGATTGCTATACAACCAGTATAGTAATCTATGAATTGATTTCATCTGAGCTTTTGCAGGCTCTTTCAAAACGTCGAGATTTTAGGTGCATAGTTCCAAAATGTGGGTTGGTCTTGTGGACCAGAGACTGGTAAGGAAGCTGTAGGTGCCTGTCTCAAACTAATGTGAAACAACAGCCTCTTTAGAATGACACTCACAACACACAGTGTTCACAGAGTGTTGTGTTTGTATGAAATGAGAGACTCAAATCTGTACCCAAGTATACAGTCTTATGTTGACATGTATACTTACATCCATTTATTTCAATAGAGAAAAAGGGACATTTGGTTACTTTTTGAAAGGCACGAGTTGTAATCGAGTTTGTGTACTTTATTTTAACACCATTTATGGAAAGTACCGAGTGGGAGTGAGTTAACAAGATTAATGCAATCTGACATTGAACTATCTATGTCAAATGAAGGACAACATTGAACTGTGAAAATCAGTAGGTACCTTTGGTATGCTTACATTTTATTCTGTAATTAGGTTGATTACAACTCACATCAGATATTATGGTAATGTTTGTTTCTAATAAATGGTCTTTTGAGAATTAATGCCGAAACAAGATCAGAATCATGGTCTATTTTATTAGGTGCTTTTAAATCCAGTTTTATGTATGAGAGCCCTTCAACAATACAACCTATAATAAACTACTTCATAAAGAAACTCACCTGTATAGCAGCTAATGAGGTGTTAAAAGATGGATTCTCCCGCTTCTGTTGCAACCGAGCCAAAGCCGCCTCCGCAGCAACCTTACTCTCCTCCGACAACCCTGACCGTTTCACCGGAGCCTCCTTCCTCGACGCATTAGAACTCTGACTACTTAACGTTGATTCACTCAGCTTATGGCCCGGTCCAGCCATTTTAAACTTTGCATCAACCTTTTTCTTTTGAAAGAACTTTTTTATTCGGTCCGCCATGTTTTTAGATTCTCGGGGTGTGTTCTTTAGGTAGTTTTAGTTTGGACACACTTTCTCTAAGTTGTTCTATAGTCGCTGATGTGGCTGTTAAAAATAAATGTAATTAGTCCAGTACACTTTACATTATTATTTTTTATAGTAAAGTTAACAATTTGTTGTTTGCTGCTTTGAAAAAATAAAGAAACTATTCACACTTGTTTTTTGATTTGCCACACAAAACAACACAGCTAGTTGACAAGCCTTTCATTCACATATTGTTTTTAAATATATGTACACAACCATAACATAAGAAGAAGTTTTGTATTTATTTATTATTACTTATACTTCATTGTACACCTGAGTCTATAAAGTTTGGATAGTAGATTAAAATAATAAAGTATGCCGCCATATCCCATAAAGCAATCTTTTCCAAGAATGGGTGGAATACAGTGACATAAACAAATAATGGGGCCGAAGTTACAACAAAACGGAGCTTATATTGGTTTAATAACGTTTTTATTTAATGTATTAATGATTCTACATATTGTTTACATTCTTGGATCATAATGATATTAACTAAGCTAAGCTCAACTGCTATGATGTAGGTATCTAGGCATATAAGAATTATATTCCATCCAAGTTTTATTTAGTCAGTCTGCAGTAATAATGAAATATTGATTTATTTTCTGTAAATAATTCCATTTAGGAGCTTAAATTTTACAAGTCTTTTAGAACTAGATAGAGACAGCATTCCCTAGCAACTGTCTCTGAGAAGAAACACCAAATTGTTTTGGTGCTTCTTCTCAGAGACAGTCATGTTTCATACAGTCCATCCATCTTTATATGTATGAACTTGAAACTCTTCTTATAACATGATTCTCATCTCTACACATTACATGTCCATTGTCCAAACCATGAGAACCAGTTACTTTACAGCTTTATTATGTTTACTAAAAAAGGTAGGTAGGTAAGCAAGAAACATTATTATTAAAAAATTTATAATGATTAGACAAATATTCAGATGCTGTGTGTTATTATGTAGATAAGTAGTTTAATTATTACTTTTCATAGTGAAAGTCATAGATTTTTATTTCAGCTGGGCCTTTGCAAGCTTTTTTATATCGTCGTGATTGATGAAAGGTTCCCAATGGGTTGATCCAGGAGAAGATACTGGCAAAAAACTTCATTAATACTCTTTTCAAGATAGTTACTCAATGTTAATGCATAGAAAAAAAACACTTTACTCAGCTGTTCACTTTGGATAGTTCACAGCTGGTAGTTGGCACAAAAGGAAAACAATAACGCAATACATATAGTAAATAAATAGAACTGAGTAAAATGTAGGTACTTTGTTAATGTTCAAGCCGTCAATATGGATGACCAAAAGATTCTTACACCTTTCTAGATTACGTAAACTGTTTATTATGCTACAAATAAAGAAAACAAGCGAAAATAATGACTCACCCGGTTTCATAAACCGCTCAGAGATACGTTTGCCGTAAACTCGCCACGAAATGAAAATCAATAACAAAGTAAACAACAAAATAAGGGAAAACGTCTTTAGAAGTAGAAATTGGAACTCGTTGAAGTATAAAACCTCCGCTAGCTCGTCGTAGAAAGATAATTCAGTGAAATCTATAGATTTTGGAAAACTTTCAATCGGTAACGATGATACGCACGAATCGAAAAAATCCCTCGCGAACGACAAAGTATCTCCAATTTGAAGATACAGAGCCTCGTAAAGGGTGGAATTAAAAACAGCGTTGTCGAATAACGACATTACACATGAAATTAAAATGTTTTATCACAAATAATTTGAAAAATAAAATAGCTCATACTGAAATCTACGAACCGCATGTCACTTTGACATAATTATAATGTTGCCAAAAAAAAATATTTGATACGAGGATTTTATTTTTTAATTATAAATCCTTGCAGTTCTAGACCTAAAGAATAGGAGGTGCTACGTCGATGAAATAACAACTCAACTATTTAAAATAGGTACTGAGGGTCTAATAACTAATTACCGTACAAACAAACATAGAACATAACAAATACACATTAATAAATATTACATAACAATTTACAATAGGTATAGATATCATTAGAACTATTTTATCTTCAAAACGTGATCCTATATAGAAAAGACCTTGGTTTTAAAATTTTAATGATCTCTATGAAGAGCATTGCATGTAGGAATAAGATAGTGCATGCCTGTATTTATAAATTATTTGTCATTATCATTATTAGAGTATTGCTCGCAGCACCATAATTAACTCTAGCACAAGCTAGCACGCTATGGTGCAATTTATTGAGACTATATTAATCTAACTTTTTATTTTGCAGGGTTTAATCAATATTGGAAGATTCTAGAAGATAACAATATTGCACGGGTTCACAGAAGGGCCTCCCCGAGTGACGATACAGTAGGTAGGTAGTAGATGCGGCGCACCTTGGAAAGTAAACACCTGCACCGTAACGAACTTTACAGTAGGTACGCGTATTATAACTTTGCCTCTCTGAAGTTAGCCGTACCTGCGTAAACGTCACCGATACTATAAGCGCTCGGCCCCCCGTCCCCCACAATCCATTTAGACCTAAAATGCGAATGCTGTGCAGCCACTTGTTGCGTACCTCAGAGAGGCAAAGATAATACGCGTAGGTACAGTCTCAAATGATGAACTCGCTTACGCTGATTAGTTCTATAACTAAGCGTACAGTACTCAACACTTAAATATGACATTTTCCATACGAAGAAGTACCTATGTAGGAAACTGTTGCAAAAAACAAAAATTACTTGTAGAAACCTTTACCTAAATAATTATATATATTTTTACTAATTTTATTACAATTGCTAAGGCTATTTTGTTTCATGATTTGACCAGTCGAAGTCTCATAATTTTTAATGAACTTGTAGGTCGTAAAGAACTTTGGATTCATGCAACTGAAAAAAATGCAATGATTTTTTTGAGGGGGCGATATCCTTTCTTTTCGCTCCGAGTGCCACCCACTCTAGCTACGTCACCAACTTTACTGACTGATTTATCCTTTCTACTAAGGTGTAAGCCTATGCTAATCAGCTCATCGATGACAAAAGAAGTGCAGAGAATACATGCATCAGATTACCAGATGCCATTCACACAGTGATGGATACCACGAACCACGGAGGGGCAACTGAAAAATAGGCAGAACTAACGCATTTTCGTTTTATTGACGACACGTTTGGTGCATTGGATAAGAAATTATAACTTTCTAACGCTTCGTGCCGCGGATTCGATTCCCGCACGGTTCAAATATTTGTATGACCATTAGATAGTTGTTACGGGGGGAGTGTGTGCATGGGAGATGTATGTTTGTAAACTGTACCTTCAATGGAGTAATACTAGTGAGGGGCAAGGTTTTCAATACAAAATATTGACAAGCTATGATATAGGTACAAGAAACCTACGATCGCGTCAGTTCTATATGCTTTCAGTGTTTCCAGCTGCTGGATCAACTTAGACCTCGACGTAAAATCCCCCACTTAAACGGTACGGTAGGAATTTCCATCCAGTCAGTCGAGCCCGTCCCAAAGACCACCTGGCAACTTGGCAACAAAATTATCGAAACTGATAAACTGTTTTCAACGAAAGCACTCTAGATAAAATATTCAAATACTTACCTACCTACATTTTTTGTTTATTTATCTCATTGCACAATACGGTGACTTGACTGAATATTATATAGGGATATAGACTCCGTGATATGACGTCATAAACCATAGGTATTGCACAGCACACTTCGAGGAGATCAATGAAATATACACCGAGATAAAAATCCAAAGAGATTATGATCTCAAGTGGCGGGGAGCGAGATCTCCACAATTAGGTATTATTATCAGCATAAATTCCGAGGGAATACATGGAAAAATTAACGTCCCCGAGTGAGTGCATATATGTACGATCGATGCACCTTGAGTCTTGAGTGGTCAATTCCTATAAGAATCTTTCTGATTGGTATCTGCAACTTCAGGTTGCAGATACCAATCAGAAAGATTTATCAAGCCTTTATCAAGAAATATCATTCCATTTAGATATTTGTAGTCTTGCGACATAAAATCGCCTTCCGCATCCATTCTGTTCTAGCTGGCTTCTTCTGGCTCTCGGCCTACTTTGCTAAAGATATACCACGTTTGCATATTCGTGGTCTCCATTGAAATGTGCCGTATTTCAGAACTGATCAGCTTGTAACTGCCATGGCAATCTTATTCAGCGAGGCAAATCATTATTAACCTGTTCTTATTTTTATTCAAATTAAATTACATTATTCTCGCAGCTCTTACCACAACATTGTATCTACTGATCAAGATTATAATCTTTTATTTTATAAGTTTCCACTTTCCATGGAGTTTCTTGCTGGTTGTTCTCCATAGGATCTACTATTTGGAACTGTGCACTTTGAGTCTCGACATTTCTTAAGTGCCTGTATATTCTGGTTTACATGATATAAATATCTCTTCTATTCTATTCTAAAAATATACGTCTACTTCAACGACCATCGGTCTTTCGACAAACATGGCCATTGGACTAGCCCACTGCCACTGAGTGGGCATTGAAAGATTCTCCCATATTGACTGCAACGTTTTACTTTTAAAATTGTTTAGCTTTAGGATTACCCATAGATATCCGGGATTACCGTAGGGTGTAGCGCGTAGCTGCAGATTTAATTGCGTGCTTTCTTTATTAACCTCCGACAAAAAAGAGGGGTGTTATAAGTTTGTAGTGTGTATTTGTGTATCTGAGGATCTGTGTGTCTGTCTGTGGCATTGTAGCTACAAGACGGATGGACCGATTTAAATGCAGTATTTTTAAATTGAAAGCTAGTTTAATCGGATATCATCATAACTATATATTTCATGAAAATCTGTTCAGCCGTTCAAAAGTTACCTCTCTTTTTCTAGTTGGAGTCGGGGGTTTTAGTTCTGTGTTGATCGAAGAATGACAATCTCCGAACTTCAAAGAAAAGAAACGTTTACTGTTTCACGTTGAAGAGGTTGAAAGCCCTTTGCATTCGTCACCTGGTGCATATCTCCACTTCATGACCAATCTACAAACGTAAACACGTATTGTAAGGGGTTGAAGTAGTTACGTCAAGTGTGATAGGTATACTTCAAATGTCATGATCAAGATAATTCGATACTGTGACAAGATTCATCCTATCTTATCAGTAACAAATAGACTCAACATAATCTAGAATTATGTGTTAGTTCGTCCCCGCGTTTCCGCTAAATATGTTAATGTGGTGAATTTGTATTAATTAATTTTATTCGTGAGTTCTGTGCGTGTAATATTGGGTAAGTATCTAAATGCTTGAGTCGTAGTACGTAGTACTGATGTCGCAGAATTCCTTTCTCAATCGTCACTGTTTGGTTAGAAAGAGATTTTTTTTTGCAAAGGTTAAGATATTTCCCCTTCTGTTGTAAAAGAGTCGTCTTAAATCGTTGACGAAGGAGTACTGCTATGGACGATTGGACGCAGCATTCTTTCACGCGAAAATTACAACAAACCATCATCTGCCTGGCCTTTATCCCAACTACGTTGGGGTCGGCTCCCAGTCTAACTAGATGCGGCAGAATATCAGTATTATAGGTATACGGATCCACTGCCATCTGACCTCCGCCACCCAATTACACTGGTTGTCAAACTTTTTGGGTTGCTGACTCCCGCAACGACTGCAAATTACAACAAACCACGGTTACCAATTCGGTTGCCCAGTGTGGTAGGTAATCATGGGCTAACCAAAAGGCATCTGGCCTGCCATCCCTGTGCCCTTCCACCTCCCATACATTTAGCTGGTTATTAGTATGCCTATACCTCAAGTACTGGTGTAAATTAATGATTTGAGCCCACCCTTCCTCACCTCAAGAGCAGAATACGCCCATGGGGGTAGATGAATTGTTAGTTAACAGTCAATATGACGGTCCTATGTTCAGTACGTTTTCGGGCTTATAATTAATATTCTTTCTCCAAAGATCATTCAAAATAGTGTCTTCAATTCGTTGAAGCATCAACTTTTAGGCTCCTTAACTACCAGCAAGTCCAAAACAAGTGCAATCGACCTACAGAATTAAATTACGTGATTTTTTGCACCTACGTCATCACTACACTTTCGCTTCCAATTTATTCTTCGCACCCCTCAAAAAGCGCGCGAATAATTAACGACCTAATAAAATGGCGTCACCCGTCAAATTATCCTTATGATATTGCCATTTCAGTGTTCCGAACCGTAAAACGGCACTTTGAACGTCTTTAACAGCTTTTCTGGGCTACCAGACTTCCCACAATAAAACTGAAGTTTGTAAACTGTATTCTTAATGAGAATTATTTTCGTTTTGTTTGTTAGTTGTTGGAAGGAAATGGTGCGCGTAATGGATCAATATTGTGATTTATCTGTAAACAGTGACTACCTAGTTAATAGTTAATTAATCGTTTGGAATGGTTTGAGTTTCTTTGTTCATAAAAGTTCTTAAACTTTCTCGCCTAATTTTGGAAAAGGATTGATATTTAAATCTTCGTTATTTTTCAACCTCATATACCTAGATAACCTAACCGCCAAAAAACCCGACACCAACTACAAAAACAGTTGTAGCTTTTGAATGGCTGAAAAGATTTTCATGAAACATATCCAAGATGATTCTCGAATAAACTAGGTAGCTCTCAGTTAAAAAAAAGTGTATTGAAATCGTTCCATCCATTTTGGAGTTACAATGCCACCGACAGACACACAGATACATAGATACACAGATACATGGATAAACAGATACACACTACAAACTTATAACACCCTTTTTTTGTCGGGGTTTAATAAAAGAGCAAGTTAGTATGTCACCAACTATTGCGCAAAAATCCAATCGGTGGCTAATCTAGAGCAGACACCTAAGGCGCAAGTTCACCGACAATATAACAGTCGATTATAGCGAAATCTGCCGTTTAAAAAAGAGTTTTTGTATGGATGATCGGCTGATTTCATTATAAACAGCTGTTATATTGTTATATTGTCGGTGAACTTGGCCCTTAGTAGGACATCATTGCTTTTAATGTCCGACACTCGGTTATCTTCTATTAGGTCTGTGCTTTGGTTATCACTTCAGAAGCGATGAATTCGAAGCCTAGAATAATTTCGGGGAAATCAGAATGCCAAGTATTGTAGTCATTACATCAAGACGTTTTCAGTAGATATATATTTTACATCTCTGATCTCTATCTGCTCTTGCGACGCCTGTACAGTAATCTATCTAAACTAATATTACAAAGAGAAAAGATTTGTTTTTTTTTTATATTTGTTTGTTTATAATGGATAAATTAAAAAACTAGTGGACCGATTTTAAAAATTCTTTCACCAGCAGAATGCTACATTATCACTGAGTAACATAGGCTATAATTTATAAAGATATCACGCGGGCGAAGCCGCTGGTGGTAGCTAGTTTGTTTATATTTGAAGGTGAGGATCACACCTCGCTATCCCAACCACAGTTTTATCTCTAAAACACCATCCAGTCTAGAAATCTAAGGAATCCATTTATCTGGTGCTTTCACGGATAGTAGTCATAAACTGTTTGCATATTATGGCTCCGTAAAAAGCTGGGGAGGTGGTCGAGATAAGGCCATACTACCCCCCTGTGAGGGTGGAGGGGGGAGGGTAGATAGTGGTTTAATGGTTAAGATAGTGTAGTGGTAATGTGGTGTAACTTTATGAATTTTTGAAACCGAATCTGAGGTTGTAGGTGTCGAAGAATTTTTCGTCGCTAAAGTATTTTAGTTTTTCGTCGTTAACGACATATTTACTGCTAGAAAAAAAGTATTAGATAATTTTGTTATCTTAATTCCAGCGATCCACCAATATCTTTTAGTGTAGTATGCTAAAAAGAAAGCTAATGTTGTTCGGCCGCCTTTGAAAGAGTGCTACTGTTATCAACCCGTGCCTTAGTCGATTCAAGCTATTCAAACAATTTGTTCTCAAATAAATAGGACATAAACGACATACTGCTAATAAGTATATACAATTATAAAACGGGTGTATAAGAAAATTATTTCAAATGGAAAAGGTCGTAAGGTAGGTAGTCATGATAAAGCCTAATCAGATACTTGTAACAATTACGACCCATAATTAATTTAAATTCTAGAAAGATCCGGTCATAAAGGAATAACAATTGATTTCTTTGTGCATATGTTACTGTTACTGTTAGCCTTGATTTCCATGCTGTTCTATCATGTGCCAGTGATGACCAGTCCTTGCTGAATGTGTCTAGTTCGTCCCGCCATCTCTTTCGCGGTCTGCCGTGGTCTGCCACGTCGCCGTTGTTGTGCATATGAGACATCTTTTTTTAAACTACAGTACAGGCACTGGAACGGTCATCACTACAATATAGACAGAGACTGTTTAAGAAACTTCTTCTGAATAGAAATCCTTCTAGCTCTTATAGCAAAAAAGTTATAATCCTAAAAACTTTCTCTATTTTCGTGTTTTGCTTCTCCTGAAAAGTCGTGTTTTGTTCTTTACGCCTTTTGTAATCTGAAGTGTCAAAATAATACTATAATGACAGCACTCGGGCCGATAAAATAAGTGCAACGGCGCGGCGGCCACCTGTCATTTTGTTGAGTTATTTGTGAGATAAATATTCTGGTTGATCATGCTAAGCCTGTTGTAGTGCTTAAATCCGAGATAAAACTGTAAATATCCAATTGCAGAGTGATTACCGTTGGTGGTCATAAGCCTAACTTTTTCATAACTGTGTTGGGGTCGGTTACGTATTTAATATCTATGGATTATTATTTTATTCGAGACGATCTGTTGTTTAATAACCAGTAATTATTGTTATAGTCTATATCGGTATCCTGTTGGCTACCTACCGATATTTATAGTCATAGTAATAAGATTACAAATAATCATACTGAAATTTAAAAATGTAAAGTTCATAATAATAAGAATTACGTAATTATAAAAACTAGTGGTCGCCCAGGGGTCGAAATTCGACCATAATTTTAGCTTTCTGCACTACACACCATCCACCACCACCCACCACCACCACCACCATCACCATCCACTATAAACTATGCCAAATCTCACACTCCTCCGGTCACGCAATATGCTTATAAAAGGGGTACAAAGTTTTCTCTTCACGTATTAGGTAATATATAGATTTATCAATTATAAGAAAAATAATTTAATTATTAGCAGAGGTTACAAAAAAATTCGTCAAAGCTGTAGAACGGTTGCTCATGCGCTTGCGGGCTTACTCCCGTATCGACTGTAATATGTACTATACAGGATATTTCATAATTTGTAGAGTAATTCAGTCTCTGTTCCTAAATGCAACCGCAGTATTAGGATACGCTTTAAAACAAAACGAAAATTCGATTTAGGAGGACACGCATAATTTACTAGCGCAAGCTATACAAAATCTTATTTTGTTTTGGAGTGAATTTTTAGTACTGCGGTTGCATTTGGGAACGGACACTGAATCACTCCAAATTTTGCGGACTACATAAAAAAATATCCTTTAACAAAAACACTGAGACGTGCTTTTCGAAATGACTAGATTGGTAAAGAAAGGTTTCTAAGATGACACCTCGTCACCAATTTGCAGATCGGTAGCAATTTAGCCACGACCACCCCAAGAACCGACTGCCAAACGTTTTCCACTAAAATCTGTTAGCGCCTGTCATTTTTAACCCCCGACAAAAAAGAGGGGTGTTATAATTTTTTGTGTGTATCTGTTGGTGGCATCGTAGCTCCGGACCGATCACAATGCATTTTTTTTAAGTTGAAAGCTTATTTAGTCGGGTATCACTTTAGCTATGTTTAATGAAAATCTGTTCAGCCGTTCAAAAGTTACACCTCTTTTTCTACTTGGAGTTGGGGGTTTTTGACAGTTAGGTTATCAAGGTACTGGTGAATTCGGCTGTCCATCCGCTCCTGAACTCTTCTTCTGGTTGTCACCACCAGTGGGAAGAGATGGGATATCCTCAGCATCCTAATCTTATCCAGGAACTGCGCTGATACATTCATTGTTTCACATGCAAATCAGTTTAAAAATAACTCATTGAGACTGACAAGCATCCAATGTCCCTGTGTAGTCTGCGAGTTCGTCCGCTAGCGACATTGAGACGATGACGTCATAACCCTACCTCTGTCCGTAGCCAGGGATATGACAGCTCTGTAGCTGTGACGTCACAGGCTATGCATGTGTGGGTGAACCTCAGAATTTGATTGGTTCATTACCAAATTGAAGGTGAATAATTCTTCAGGGGCAAGCTGGCAGGGACAACGGGGCTTCATTCACGAAAATAATAACGATCCATAACTGAATAATGTTAGCTCGAACTTTTATTACCGCCACATAATTATAGGTAGATATATTTTATTAACCGAGAAAATATTCTAAGTTTAAGTTAAATTCCGTATTTTATTATCTCTGTGCGTAATTTCATTATTGCTTATTTTGTTGTTGGTACAATTCTGAAGCTACATTTAATATTTTTGATCCGATTCTTTATTTAATTGACAGTTTATTCTTGTCTGTTTTGTTGATTGTACACATCTGTTATGCTGACGGTACATTAGGCGTACCTCGGTCGTAGGCGGCGCACTGCTTAAGTGTACAATAAAATTATTGAAACAGACATCTTGAGTTAATATTAGCTAGAGTGATTAATACCACTTTTGTTTAGAATTTTGAGTGAGGTTTATCTGTCTTATTCAGTTAATGATCTCGATATAGGGATAGTTTAGGGAAGAGGTTTCTATGAGTAGAATCATCTATACTATAACAAATAATGATTCCTAGATGAACTCTGATAATATTATATGTTACTGTACTACAGTGGCGAAGAGTCCATACAACCCGATTCCCATCGGCTTCCCTTTAGGCGTTGGTTAGTGCATAGACCAACGTAATATGGCTTGTTATTCAGTTAGGTCGAGCTCTTCCAGACATTACTATATACCTATAGATTACAAGAGGCGGTACGGTTTGTCTTGCAGCATTAATTGCAGCAATTTCTAAAGGTACTAATGAACTAAATTAATTGTAACCTTGTTTATAGTACCTACCTACCTAGACCTACCTACTTATTTTTCAGGCTGTGTTGTCCAACTGAGGGCTAATTCACGTAATTTTATGACGCGCCGATCATATTGCAGTGAAACTAAGAGAATACCAAATGTGTTAATTTGATCAAAATTTTACTGTAACTGCGCCGCAACTGCACTTCTTAAGTTAGCCTATTACACTTCTAAGTTAGCCTACTGCAGGGCAAAGGCAAAGACATCCCTCTCCTTTTTCCACTTACTTCTGATTTTGCTCGTAGAGATCAGTTTTTTCGGTAGAAGTCAAGGTCATCCCACCATGTTCACCTCGTTCGTACATATTCAGGAAAATTTCTTTTATCAAGTTAGAAATTTCTGCTTCAGGAAATCGCTCAGATAGCATTCATAAATCAAAGTCATTCCAATCATCGGCTCTACATCAATTTATTCTTGTTTTCCTCTTGTCAAATTGTGGGGGGTGATAAATCGATTAGATTTATATCTTGCAACGTACGACATGGAAACCTTATCGTATGCATAGTACTATCTTGATGATTGTGAATCCAAGACACATACATACAATGCAACACACCCCAACACACATAACCTAACTAGAGTTGAAAACTTCCAGGAAAGTTTCCTTTTCTGAGGAAAGTTTCCTGAAAACTTCCAAAACTTCCGAAACTTTGGAAGTTTTCAAATTATGTTTTTCTATTTATAAAATCAACAAATTCGTTGCTTTTGGACTACTCAGAATCAGTAACGTCAAATAAAAATGATCCTTTAATTTAGTTCTATCTTCTTTTAATATTTTAATTATTTATGGTACCTATTGAAACAAATTTATGAAATAACGTTTTTTATTCAATCGGCTTAAATAATACGAAGGCAACGAGGATAATGTAAGCACCGAGCGGTATGACCGAAATTTTGGAAATATTCATTTTTAACATGTACCCCACCCCGCATCCCGTCCTGTGCTTGCTGTGTTCGAATATTTAAAATCTAGCTAAATGTAACACATTTTAAGTACAAAGTATCCCCAATTACAGTTTTTATAAGTAAAAAATCATTTCTGAAAACTTCCAAAACTGCCGAAGTTTTGGAAGTTTTCGGGAATATTTCCGGTAAACTTCCGGAAAACTTCCAAAGTTTCGGAAACTTTCCGCAGTTTTCAACTCTAAACCTAACCGTCAAAAACCCCCGACTCCAACTGGAAAAAGAGCTGTAACTTTTGAGCGGCTAACAGATTTTCATAAAACATAGCTAGCATAGATGATACCCGATTAAACTAGATTTCAATTTTTTTAAAACTTTATTGAAATCGGTCTATTCATTTTCGAGCTACGATGCCACAGATATACACTACAAACTTATAACACCCCTCTTTTTTGTCGGAGGTGTAAAACACAACACATCACATAGAACACAACACAACACACAAAATACAGCCCAATACAACACATACACAACAACACGTGGAAATCTTATGAAGAGATCTTTAAGCTAGGGTTGATGATAGATTCAAGACGAAGCTTGAAATATGTGATCGAAAGTTTGAATTTTACATGCAAGCAAATGGTGCAAGAAAATAGCCTCCACGAGTGACGAAACTTGAGGTCGTTTGGTATACCCTGGGTAGCCAGCCTAGATATCACCATAGCTGGTTGACAAATATTTCTACTACGGCGACTCCTGGGGGATAGCTCGACGTGCTGACACAACAGAAAGAGAAGACCTGCAAACAATAAACATCCGTTCCAAATATCGGATTAACTGTCTTAATAACGCATTACGGTGTCTCGATTATGGGCAGGTATTTCTAAACATTTTGAAGCAGTTAAAACCCCAGTTGATGCCAATAATACGCCAAAGGATCATGTAATGCAGATGTCCATGGGTATTCGCTTGACATTCTAAAAGTTATGAGGGCTAGGGTTCATTTTTAGTTCTGTATCACGTTTTAGGCCATCTTTCTTCTAGACGGTAGATATACAATATCAAGAGCAAAGACACAGCTTTATAATAAACATGAATTTCTTTCTATCTTCAATTCGATTAAAATTTTAAGTTTGTGGCTTCATAGTTTTATCGATGATTCATATCTAACAAACTTATGCAACAGTCAAAACAAAGTTAACATGATGTCTCCGGATAAGATATTCTTTCTTTGAGTAGGTATCCTTTTACTATCGTTAGATAATGTTCTTATGTTTACAATGTAAATTGACGAAACTTCTCGCTATGAAATTTAAATTGAAATTATTTGCTATGACTATATTAGCATTGGCATATTAATAATCATGAATGTCTAAAGTATCTCTTTGCCTAGTTCAGAATCTTGAGATTGAGATTTTCTGTTTCTATCCATTGTGGCAATATTTCTAACTCCTCAGCGGATCGCGGTAGTTATCAATGGAGTTTAGAGGCTAGAAATAGAGCAATAGGTTAGCACTCTATCACATGAGACATAATGACAAAATCGCCAGTCATTGAACTGCGACTGACTAGAACACACGTGTCATACACTCCGTTTGGGGGCATACACGCGTGATATGATGGAGTACTTTAGCATTTTGATTTGGAGATAGAAATAACCCTTTAGGAGACGATTTTTTTTTGACAAACTGATGCTTAGTCTTCTTATTATAAATCCTGCCCATTACTATCCCACTGCTGAGCACGGGTCTCTTCTCGGAATGAGAAAGGTTAGGCCTTTATTCACTACGCTGGCATAGTGCAGGTCGGCGGACAACACGGCACGATCGAGAAGTTTATGGAGTCCTCTCGGTGTGCAGGTTTCCTCATGATGTTTTCCTTCACTGTTAACGCAAATGATAATAAAATTCTGATCTGAATTTAGTCTTTTTATTTACTCGCTTAATATTCTATCACATTAGGGTAATAACTGTCGTCATATTAAAAACAAAAGCGTTATGTTTTATCATGCGTAAACTGAGTTTATCTCTAAAACGTTTCATCCCCTCAATGTCATGCTCATTGCGTCACACATGTAGCCGAGTGTCATATGAGAACGCAATATACAGAATCCTATATTATATGCCTACAGTGGTCTTAAATTATTAAACTGAATATTTGTCGACTCAGACGTAGATACGCTCAGTCGCGTTCGAATGTCGCGTGGGCATAGATGCTCTACGGTATGCTACCCAACAATCACACCATTAAAGACTAATTTTCCAATAGAAATAAATAATGCACAGCAGAGGAACGGTCAAAATAGCTACCACTTAACTATTTCCGTACGGTAGTCGCGGCCATTTTTGTGAAGTGACGCGTGTTCGGTACTATTTTCGAATTTTGCCGCGAAAGTTCAATCTAATGGCTACATCGATTGGCGCGGGTCGCGACTCATTCAGCCAGTGATTTTTTTTCGTAAAGGTTTTATTCAGTGGACTTGTTTGGTTGAACATTTCGAAGACTGTAACAGTGGATCCATTTGTGAAAAGAAAAATGAAAGTTTTCAAAAAGAAATTGCGTTTTTCTATAGCTTCATGTTACGTTTAGACTATTTTGATATTGTACTATATCTAACTACAAATTAGGTGATTTCACATATCAACATCGACGAATTCGAATTTCTTTGGAGC
Source organism: Allophyes oxyacanthae (assembly GCA_932294325.1). Lineage (NCBI taxonomy): Eukaryota > Metazoa > Arthropoda > Insecta > Lepidoptera > Noctuidae > Allophyes > Allophyes oxyacanthae. The sequence continues at coordinate 5,154,216 of OW028633.1, read as the reverse complement.
CATTAATAATCGAAGGTAGGTAATATTTTTGTTTTTATTTTTAGAATTAAGGTATTGCATTATTGTTCTCAAGCTGGCGGTTATTACCTACAATAATTTTCGGCCACACTTAAGGTGTTTTGTAGAACCATACGTTTGAGTCCAGTAGGTATTCGTTTTTTATGGGACAGCTGATAATTTTTTTGCGATTACTATGTTGGTCCCATAGAGAAAGTTGTTCAGTTTTATGGTCTGATCCACACCCTCACGCATTTCTGATACACGTTGTACATATTTAACATTTTCATTCTTGGTAAGTAGTTTATTAGTTATACAGTTCAAATAATATAGTAGGTAGGTACCTATATTTTTCTTTACGTGGTCGAGTAACTTGGTAAATTTAACCGAGATAAATGGGATATGTTTTAGAATAGTCTGATGTTAGTAGTAGACCACTAGGCCATTTATCATTATCTATCGTTTAAGCTTAGTCGTGTCGCTTCCGACAATGAATAGGCACTTCCCGTGAGAGTCGTAATCCACTCCGGCGCATCACTCCGTTTTCCACATTGCACCAATGACTGGTATGAGATCCCGAGTAAAAGCACCGAATTTATCACCATAGGTATAATCAACGACAAAAGGTAAAAAAAACAGCTTTTTCATAAATACACGTAATTCAATATTACTCGACTACATGTATGGCACAGAAGAATATTTAATCCCCGACAAAAAAGAGGGGTGTTAAGTATAAGTTTGTAGTGTGTATCCATAGATATCCGTGTGTATCTGTGGCATTGTAGCACCAAAACGGATGGACCGATTTCAATGCAGTTTTTTTTAAATTGAAATCTAGTTAAATCGGGTATCATCTATGTTCAGCTGTTCAAAAGTTACAGCTGTCTTTCTAGTTGGAGTCGGGGGTTTTTGACGTTCAGTTTATTCGATTTCAGATTTGGTCCCACAGTAAAAGTTGTTGGTAGCCCTTTAGGCTATATAACTATACCCGTTACAATAAACAGTGTACAATAAAACACAGGTAGATTTGAATTTCATCATCTCTCCTACTGATAATTTTACTAATGACAGCTGATAAGGTAATCTTATAGATGCCTTATCAAATATTATAAACAGCATGTTTGGTAGTCAAGTGTTAGGTATCAAGATATAATATTTTAAAGCGAAGACAAATAAGTATAGATATTTGGCTTGACGATCATGTTTTTCAAAATGAATTAAGATAGTATTTCGTTGAGGTTACCGGGTTTCATGTTGTACCATACACTTATAAAGCCGGGCTTCCACTGAGAGAAGATTAAAGTTAAAAAATAACACACTACAAAACTTGACAAATAAGATATTTTTTTAAATATATAGGTATGCTATCAAGCATGCCATGCCGAAAGGGTAGCCAGCTCAGCATTTGCTGGGTGCGGAGAACCCAACGCCTAAAAGCCTAAAACTCCCCCCGCCTAAAAGGGCGCCTATCATGATTTGTTACACCTGACAGGTCTGTTAAGGTCGCTGAATTTGTTGAAAGTCCGTAAATTTATCTCGCAGGATGCCGCCAGATGGTATCACATTAAATGAAACTACGTATTAGGTATCCTGTTCTGAAGCCGTACTCAAAAAATTTGCTCTACTATCATTCGTCTAGGTGAAGGGACATTGAAGTAGAAATTTATTTATTTTCACCGTTATTTGTGCTACACGTGTAAATAAAAATCATTTTGGTTAGAATACGTTGGAGACTTTTCACACTTTGCCTAGGACTGTGATATGTGTAAAATTATGAAATTTTTAATATATTATTATTTAATTTAGATTTAATTGTTTTTTTGTTTAGTTGGTCTCAGAACGTGATATCTACTAAATACGTGATTCCATTTAATGTGATAAAATCACCCTGTATAAAAATTTCACCCCCCAATCCATTATCATCTTTCCCTTCCTCCTGGTTTTTTCTCAGCCCATTGCCAGACCCGCTTTGACTACCAACCACAATTATTACGTCACAAACAGAAAGTCAGTCTTCGATTAAGTCCAATTTCAAAGTCTAGACGCATACATACCTAATGAAAGCGACTGATTCGAAGCACGTGCTCGAAGCAGTAAGATGTAATACAAATTCATAACAATCAGAAAATAAGATTTACTTGTTATGCCTGGTGGGCACTATTGCCTATTTGTGCCGCAAAATGGAAATACCTTTAAAATCAGTCCAGCCGTTTCGGAAACTAGCCAGAACAAACAGACGGAAAGACAAAAAAGAAGCTTTTTGTTTATTTACCTCCTCTCTTCTCTATTCTTCTACGAAAATATTCTAAGTTTATGGAAGCGAAAATATTCTAAGTTTATGATTCTTCTCACCTCTTTCTGTCTTTCTGTGTTCTATGGTGCATTCTATCTCATATGATTTTCATATAATATATATTTGGCTGCGTTGCTCCACTGCAGTGCAGTTTTGCTCAGTACCACCGGTCAGCTAACTTCTCTAATTATTAAATGTTTTCAAGGTCATAATAAAAAGTATTTTTACCTGAATCTTTTTCCAAGTCTGGGTCATTTCCCAGTTTAACCAGAGGGTCTACCGCTAACTGAAATGGTAATGTACATCGACAATGGTAATAAACTGAAATACGATCATGAGAGATTAAACTTTGAGCTACCTTGTCATTTTTTTACCGAACTCGATTACGAACCCGATTCGTATTTTTTTTACAAGGTAGCTCGAAGTTTAAAATGTCACCATTGTATTGCAGTTTATTACCAGAGTCGATGTTCATTACCATTTTAGTTACGCGGTAGACCCACCGATGCGGCTGAATATCATCACATCATCAACATCACATTCATATAGAGCTCATTTTATATAGAGCGGCTGCCATTTGAATTCTGCAATACACTGACAGGGGGAAACCGTAGATCGGATGCTCGATTTTCCGGCTTCCGTCTCCCATTACAAGTGTCACAGGTATTCGTATGACAGCTGATTCCGGGACTTTTGGACATGTAGAGTACTGTCAATATCAAACACTATGACCTTTCCCCAACCACTATAATGACTATAACAACGTTACCCAACCTATCAGATCGTAAAAATTGGCTCCAATCAATTTTGTTTGGACAAAGTAAATAGATTAGTTGATTTCTCATGTAGGTATACGGAATCTAATGCTCTTCCGATTGCAATCCACCCTTGGCTGGATACTTTAAAAGTAATACCTAACTATTAGGATTGAATTCTAATAGAAGAAGAAAGAAAGAAAGAAAAAGTATTTATTTGACACAGCACAAAAACAATTTTAAAGATAATATAACAAAAATAAAAGAATAAAACATGTAAAACAAAAAAAAAACAAAAATATTTATCTTAAACATCTATAAAAAATGGATTGTACGTCACAGGCTCTGTGTCAAATGTCGCGCTGCGAGCAGCCCGACAGCGCTGGTTTTCAGCGGGAGGCACATCGAGTGACGGTATGTGTGCCTACGTGTACAGAAAATATATTAATTGAATATGAATTAAATAAATAATAATTATAAAAGAACTTGTGTGTGTTGAAATGATAAATAATAAATATTATGCAAATAGCCTGATCATTTGCCGCATGCCGGAGAAGCTTTGAGCAAAAATCCCACACAGTGGGTCCCAAATAGTAGAAAGATAACCTAACCGTCAAAAACCCCCGACTCCAACTAGAAATAGAGCTGTAACTTTTAAACAGCGGAACAGATTTTCATGAAACATAGCTAAGATGATACCTACCCGATTAAACTAGCTTTCAATTAAAAAACTGCATTGAAATCGGTCCATCCGTTTTGGAGCTACGATGCCACAGACAGATACACAGAAACATAGGTACTTACACAGACACACAGATACACACATACACACTACAAACTTATAATACCCCTCTTTTTTGTCGGGGGTTAAAAACGGCAATGTGGCTGGCCCAGAAGGAGAAGACGTGATGAGCTGGACTCCTTAAAGTCTCAAATTTCCATTGACCGGGAAGAGTGGAAGAAGGGAATCTCCCCTTTGCGCCCCGCAGTGGGACAATACAAGCTTGTAAAGAAAAGATTTCACTGCCGTCAATATCGTTTGAACATGATACTGGAGGCTTACTACGAACTCTTATAGCAGGACTGAAATTGAACTGCCCAGACATTTCCAATATGAGCTGACCTCGCTCTGTATAGGCTTCTCGTACAATCAAAGGTCAGCTTATTCTGGAAATTACTGGGCAGTTCAATTTCTGCCTTACTATTAGAGCTCGTAGCCCCCTGAGCGGTATCGTGTTCAGTGTCGGACGTGTAATCAATCGATATAGGTCTATAGGGAGACATAAACCGTTACAACGAACAGTCTGGCAACCTATTGCAATAAACATGTTGAGAAGGCAGTAGCTTTTCAATTCCGTCGATTTATTATATTTCTAGTAAATAATAATGAGCAGAGTTTGTTATCTAGATATTATTTTATACCTACCTAAGTCCATCTGCCTGGCCTATATCCCAACTACGTTGGGGTCGGCTCCCAGTCTAACCAGATGCGGCTGAGTAACAGTATTTTATACAGAGCGACTGCCATCTGACCTCCGCCACCCAATTACTGGGATACACTGATACCCTAAGGTTAGACCGGTTGTCAGACTTTTTTTGGGTTGTTGACTCCCGTAACGACTGTCAAAGGTATTCGTATGACAACAGGGACCAACTGCATTACCTAATTACATATATCTACCTAAGTACTACCTAATTTTTGCTCGCAGCTCAGCCGCTCGTGGGTGCTGGCAATGAGGATAGAAAGTATCTCATAGATTAAAATGGAAGCTAATTTAATGAGCAAGTCTCATTAAAATCATTACCATTCAGTCATCTCAGAGTTTACGTTCTTATAATATCCATGTCAAATTTCATACAATCGATCCATCGTTTCTTGGGTCTGCCTCTTCTCTTACATCCATCCACATACATACTTAAAACTCTTCTTTTTACATGATTTTCATCCCTCCTCATCACATGCCCATACCACGACAAACGGTTAGGTAATTCTCAAATTCTCATTAAACTCAAAGTCTCATTAAAATCGTGATGGTTAAATAATATAATTAATACAGAAAGGAACTAACTAGTTGGAGTGTAGAATCACAAATGGGCATAAACACAGGGCCTTTTGTCCAGCAGTGGGTAAATATGTCAACATATATTTACATACAACTATGTAAGGATGATAAGTGCAATTTTAGCAGGGGTATAATAGGTATATTTTAGATTTCCTAAGTACCTATTTACAAAACGCCTAAAAAAATTTTGTCCTCATCTGTGTAACACTTATCGACAGTTTGCTATTACGAAATTATGAGGCGCTTAAGATATAAATAACCAAATTGTAGAGCATTGATGGACGAGACAGGCCGAAAATAAAGGTTTTATAAAAAAATGTAAGATGAAATGCATTGATTTTCGTATGGAAAGGCTTTGTTAGCCATTTCAGAAGAGCATCACTGGATTTGTTAATGCAGGATTATTTTGTCGTTCTATTACGCAATAATTATCATAATGTCATGCCATGGGAATAGTATCTATTATGTTTGCCTATGAATAACGCATGTTAATTAGATTGTAATACGATCGTATTAGGCTAATTACGTGAAGATTTCATCTCATCATGATAATATCTATAATAATTACAACAGTACCTAATTACGGTCTTATTCGTATAACAGAAACGAGTATTACAGTAACTGTGGATTTGAAATTTCTCCGATCGGTTTCTATGTCGATTAAAAAGCTGAATCGATTTTTTAACCGACTTCAAAAAAGAGGAGGTTCTATTTTCGCATGTATGTTTTTTTTGTAGGTATGTCCACCGATTTCTACGTCAATAGGGGACCGATTGAAAAAAAAATTTGGCTTGAGTGAATATTCTCCCGAGGTAGTCCCATTTATTGAAGGGTTTGTCTATTTCCAAAGTTCTTCATCAGATCTTCACCAAATTTAAATGGGACCACCTCGGGAGAATACCTAGGTACTCTTTCAAATAAAAAAATAAAAGAACATATAATTAAAACAGATTCACAATTGGCAATGATATCTATCGCAGAACAAATAATATACCTACAAAAAAAAACTGTAGATTCTTATTTGAGAATCTCCTTCTTTTTTGAAATCGGTTAAAATGGCTATGTCGGTCTCCAGTTTAACCAGATGTGGATGAACATCAGAATTTTAGAGGCGGATGCTGAGTAATAATAATTATTATTATTCAGTATTTTTTCACTACGCTAGGGCCGTTTCAGCTTTTCCATTCAGCACAGCGCGTATTCCTATGCAGTGAAGCGTTACGTACAGGAACACGCGTGAGGCATACTGCGAACGCGTGCTAGGTGTTTATATTGCACTAAATACCTACAATGTGACTTCTCGTATGCAATTTCATACCATGTAATGTAAGGAATTGCATACAAGATGTCATGACCCCAGTTAGTATTCCCAGCAGTTCAGCTGTTCAGCTTGTAACTGCCATGGCAATCTTATTCAGAGGCAAACATCTTTCTTATTTTTATTTACATTAAATAACATTATTCTCGCAGCTCTTACCACAACATTGTACTAAAAAAGATCGTAATCTATTATTTTAAAAAAGTTTCTATGGAGTCTCTTGCCAATTCTTCTCCATAGGACTTACTATTTGAAACCGCGCTTTTAGAGTTTCGATACTTCATAACTGCCTGTATCTGGTTTACATGAAATAAAGATCTATTCTATTCTAGGCCTATGATATAGGTTATATCTGTAAGAAACTCAGTAATAGTCCGGAGCTTGGAATTGTGTCCAGTAAATGGCAATGGGCTTGCCTTATTTAATGGGACTTAACCTAACCTAACAGCATCGGCAAAATGTCGTATGCAATAGTACCTTTGCCTAACACTTCAGGGAATACAGTCGTCATGCTATGTGGTAGTTCCGGCGAACTGAGATTACATTTGTAATTTATATATTTATATAAATAAATATATAAACTACACCAACAGTATATACATCACACATTACATTTATAAATTTAAAGAGTACAGCTAGCTAATCACGATGCACGCTCGTAATCGGAATCGACTCAATTTTGACACTACAACAGTGTTCATTGCGTTGCTCCAATTGTCGGGCGGAGTGATTTTAAAAGCATACCGCGCATGTTAGTTTGTTGGATTGTCAAAATTGAATCGATTCCGATTGCGAGTGTGTATCGTGATTACCCTGCAGGAGCTGATGCGTATGCCAATTACAGGTATAGGTACACAACGTTCTATATTATTATCATGCTACATCTTAAAAAATATAATTTAATTCTAAAATAAACTTAACTAACTAACTAAATTATTAAAGAATTATACGAAAAACAATTATAAGAATATTACAAAAAAAATATTTTTGTTTAACACTGGCCACTCAGGTGACCACGCAATATCTTTTCAAACTTGAGAAGGGAACCAAAGAACACTCCAACTCCGGCAATCTAGAGCCAAGTTCGTTGTACTGTACACTGTTGTGTGTGTGTTGTACTGTGTGTGTTGTTGTGTTGTAGTTCTATACTTAGATGATCTTATATTTGTGTTTGATTAGATTATTAATGTCAGTGGGGTCAAGCTTAATTAACAAGGAAGTCTAATCATAATCATGCATAAGGAAAAGAATACAATGAGGCATCCTTTGAGTACCTACCTTGTTTAAACCTACATCTAATTCAATCTCAACATGAATAATTATTGATTGATTGATTGATGACCATTATATACGTATATTCCTCGAAATAAACAAACATGTCTTCCATCCCAGGGTCTGAATTCGATTCCGGCCCAAACCTCAGACTTTTTGAATTCATGTTCGGATCTGAATTTGGTTATCATTTGGTGAAGGGAAATGTTGTGAGGAAACCTGCACATACTGATGTTTTCAGTAGTTTTCTTATTGGTACCGTGTCAGTATCGTTATCGACAAAGTTTTAATTCATTAAAATAAATAAACCATTTATTTATTGCAAAACACATGAAGTGTTCATAGAATATGATATTCCGGCGCTTGTTAGCTGAATTTATTCCAAGTTAAAGTGACACAAAAAGCAATAAGCCACACGGGACGTCCGGTCTCAAACGGTTGCAAATGTCGACTGTTTTTGACATTGAGTAATAACAGTAATTACTCATGTCACATGTTAAGATTTCTAATTACTTGTTTTAAAATAAGGCGGTTCCTGTCGGGTTATGAAGGGAACCGTATTTCATAATTAATTGATTTTGAACTTTAGTTCGAATTTCTGGCTCTGTGGGAGAGTAAACCCAGTACTACGATACAAAATATGCGCTTCGCTAATCTTCGGCTAACTTCGGAAATACGAACGTACGGTATTGATATTTAATATGTAAGGTACTCCTACCTTTCTAGTCCCGATCCATTTAAGAAATTATTGTATTTATCATTATGAACAACATTTTAACGTGAAAAAATGTCTACTTACAAAAATATTACTTGACTAAATGTTTACCCTACTATTCGTCCATTGCACTCAAAAATTCTAAGACAGCTCAATGAATAATTTCCTCAAAGAGACCTAACACAGAATGACTCACAATATTTGGAACATGCTAATATAATAATTGTTTCATTTACCTTCTTGACTGACTAGTACACGCCATACAAAAAGCATTAATTCTGATTTCTATAGACGTACTTAGACCTTTTTTTTATTTATTTAAGGCATACCAACTAAATACATACTAAAACATTTGTACATAACATTTAACAAAACAATATTATAGCTTAAATGTATATCTAAATTAAAGGTAAGCACAACATTTAAGTTAGATCTCACTTATACATTAATAAAGATGAGCATAAGGTATATTAAATATTTTTACATTTTTTTTTGTCGACTTTGCTTCGGAATTTTAGTTAATTTCTTTATTGACTTTTAGACTTTGTGTACCTATGGACTTCGTCGGTCTTAGCGTATACTCAGCACAATTTCAGCGTATTAAGACTATAAATTCCAAATCAAAGTTTAAGATAAGCTTAGCAAAGTTTACGTAAAGTCTGAGCTAAGTCAAAGTACGCAATATAGATGCCATCCTAAGTGGTTTCAACAACTTCTATAGAATTTTTACTATCTTCCTCACAGTGATTTATTTGTAATAAGCCCAATAGAATAGAATAGAACAGATCTTTATTTCATGTAAACCAAAAACAGGCACTTATGAAATGTCGAATCTTTAGGTGCGCGGTTCCAAATAGTAGGTTCTTTGGAGAAGAACCGGCAAACATATGGCTATCTTCTGAACATGACTATGAATAAGTACCTAATAATATTTTCTGGTTTCATACTTTTTCAGTAGACGGGTTTTAGTTTTTGAACATTTTTTTTTGTTTTGTTTTAAATAAATAAGCAGTGTACATAGTTAAGTTTAGTTGGTAAATAAAGCAATAATAGACAGCAGTAGAGAAGGGTGACAGTTTTGAAAAGGAAAGCCGTCCCAAAAATGCCATCTAAAAATTGCTGTAATTAATGCTGCATGACAAAAATCCATACAGACGGTATAGATTTTTGTCATCTTGTACTCGTATATCTTGTAATCTAATATAGTCATGCCTGGAAGAGTTCGACCTAACTGAATAACAAGCTATATTACGTTGGTCTATGCACTAACCAATTCCTAAAGGGAAGCCGATGGGAATCGAGTTATATGGACCCTTCGCCACTGATAGACAGTTCCTTAATTGCGATATTTCATATTTTATAGACGTGTTAAATAACACGACGCGCTTCAGGTCACATAAGCCCGATCTTCGATACTAAATCTACTCCAGCAATGATGTATTTCTTGTTACCAGCGTCCCTTTAAAGTGCTTAATGATGTTCCAATGAAGGGTTAATTACTTTGGCCCTACTCACCTATTAAGGTTCTATGAAATTGAAAGTTTGGGATAGTCCACATAACCTTGCCCAATTGGTGTAAAATAGGAACCTCTATAGATAGACTTGTCCAGGACTTAACCTAACCGTCAAAAACCCCCGACTCCAACTAGAAAAAGAGCTGTAACTTTTGAACGATTGAACAGATTTTCATGAAACATAGCTTAGTTAATTTCCAATTAAACTAGCTTTCAATTAAAGGAAACGGCATTGAAATCGGTCTATCCGTTTTGGAGCTACAACAAGTTGATATGTCTTTAACTCCATGAACTCCATGGGGTAATAAAAAGTAATCTGACCCTCTTTATCATGAGTTTAGGGGCTCAAGGGTTTAAAAAAGAAACCATTAAAATCGGTTCACAATGGGCGAAGATATCGCTGAAAAAACATACAAAAAAGACGTAAATTCGAATTGAGAACCTCCTCCTATTTTTTGAAGTCGGTTAAAAAGTGCCTGCCAAGGCCCAATTGAATTATAAAACTTTGACTTTATCAAAAAATGTTAGACTATTTGTTCATTGGACGTTCTGCTACATAGACATTTCGATAGTTGTACGTTTTGCTATAAAGACAATTTGCTAATTAGACTTATTTCTAAATAGACATTTTGATTATTTGGACGTTTTGCTACGAAGACGTACCTATTGATCGTGAGGCCTAAATGGAAGTAAATATCCGTAGGTAATACATACGGAGTGACTAACCTTTGACCTCCACTACCGAATTGTAAGAATTCTTAGATTATAATAAAACAGGTTCTACGACTTTCGGGCTTCTGGCTACCCATACCTACCCACGAATAACGGTAAATAACGGTTGTCATACGAATACGTCTGGTATTCGTATGACAACCGGGACAGACGGCTCAATTACAACTAATTTGCATGAGTTTCTTCCCTCCTCATTTATACATAAAAGTTTCACACTTCCTCACTCGCGACCCACAAAATTAGATTATGTTCTCAAAGAGTCCTCACACTTTTACCTGAGGTTATAAAGGTGTTTTCCTGTCGTAGCCACGTGTATATGCACATATAACTGCACGGCTACGTACGTCAGGCGACAATAAGCCAATTGGCTGGAACTTTGATTGGGACACAATGCCGAGCCGAGGTGGGCAGTTAGTAATATATTATGTATCAGCGTTATCTGAGAGAATGAAGGTAGGACTGAATACTTTATATGCTTCTCTCGTTTTCTTTTGGCGAGAAAAAGTTTATCTTTTTAACCCCCGACAATAAAGAGGGTGTTATAAGATTGTTCACGTGTATCTGTGTATCTGTCTGTGGCATCGTAGCTCCAAAACGGATGGACCGATTTCAATGCAGTATTTTTTAATTGAAAGCTAGTTTAATCGGGTATCATCTTAGCTATGTTTCATGACAATCTGTTTAGCCGTTCAGAAGTTACAGCTCTTTTTAAAACGCTTTTATTAGCTTCACTTGTAACTATGTAAAAAATCTTGGAAGTTAAATTTGACCCACTTCCCGGTTTCCGATTGAGCTGAAATTTTGCATACACGTTTAGTTTGGATGACAAAAGCGTTTTCTTTAGTTTTTTTTAAACTATAATATTTATTCTAGTTGGAGTCGGGGGTTTCTGACGGTTAGGTTATGTAGGCTTTTTCTTGTTTTCGGTGGGCGAGATACAGAGATTGGTTGTTTCCATCTGTTGTTGCATCAGCGGTATTTGTATGAATTAGACTATTTGATTATTAAATAAGTATTGTTTTTATTTTTAAATTCGTTCGGTTTATTATTCCACTTTATGCCTCAATGAAAACATATCAAGACACCAAAAAAATCTTGCAGTTGCATGTTGGACAAATCACCTCGGTAATGGTTTGAATAGTCATTTTGTTAAGACCTCTACCACATTAAATATTATTATTGTACACTTGTACACTACGTTACCATCTTTATAGCTGGAAATTCCACATTATGACAATAATTTTTCAAATATTTTAGAAACAATACTAAAACAAAACAATCTGTTCCATAAATCAGATTTTTTTCTTTGTTCTAAAACGTATAGAACGTATAATGTAGTAAAATGTTAAGACAAAGTCTTGTATAAAATTAGTTAAATTAAAGACTGGCTAACAAGCAGGCTACACTAATTAGCGTGGTGGATTTCACTGTTTTAAAGATATGCTCTTTTAACGCGTGTTAAGGGACAGTTTATTCGATAATTCTAGCTTTAACTTCTTAAATTTGATCATTACTAAGTTTTTCTGTTGGCTATTCGGCCCTGCGTTGGATTATTCCTCTCTCTTCTTCTTTTCTCCATCTATTTTGAACCCCCGACAAATATAAGAGGGGTGTTATAAGTTTGTAGTGTGTATCTGTGTCTGTGTGTCTGTCTGTTGCATTGTAGCTTCAAAACGGATGGACCGATGTCAATGCAGTTTTTTTTAAATTGAAAGCTAGTTTAATCGCGAATTATCTTAACTAGTTTCATGAAAATTTGTTCAGCCGTTCAAAAGTTACAGCTTTTTTTCTAGTTGGAGGGGTTTTTGACGGTTAGGTTATTCAGAAATAATTTTAAAGGTCTTGGCGGAAAAAATATGTTATAGTACGAGACTGGCCAACTTTCTCTACTATTGAAAAGCTCAGTAAAGTGCTAATAGGCTATTTCTCTTTTATTGGCACTTACCGGTTTTTAGGAATTATGGATAAAAGTTAGACAAAGGTGTGTGATTGTTAAATCGTAAAACTCTGCCTTTCCTTCTTTGAATCTCATGGTCTGTTTATGTAATATTACGATTAAGCCATGTAAGTGTTTGATTGGAATATTTCTCATCAAATCAGATCAAGACACAAAATATTATTTTGCAATAGAACCGCTTACTGATGACGTCTGTTATAACATTTTGAATGTCTTGGACTTTCCTCGTGTCGTAAATAATCAAGCATTTTTATGTTATCCTTGTGTTGAAAGCACGCGAAGATTTCGAAGTAGGTATTTTAATTATTTAAACGTTTATCATATCACAAATGTATTAATCGAAAGTGGTTTTTTTATTTATCTCCGATTTTGATAGTGGGATCTCAAAATAGAAAAGTAATGTCCTTCACAAAGTAAAGGTTTTTGACCTTAAGCCTCGAAGGACCAAAACCATTTCGTTTTCAAAAAGGATCATATATTTGTTTTTTAATTTGTGGGTTGTTGCAATGTATCAACTAAGCATCTTTTCACACCATTGTAAAGTCCAAGGTCACTCGTGAGCACTTCAAACCATTATTTCAGGTAATCTTTTGGTGCAAAACAACAAATTCTTAATCATTTACGGCCTTGTTAATACTCCAAGATCATCTCAAAATTAACAATCTAAGGATAATTCTAGATATAACTCTTTTTCTGATAACGTAGTTTTTTCGAGAATGGAAAAGGATAGAGCATCTTTACACCAAGCTGTTATTTTAATCTGTCACATTTAGAAGTTAAGGAATTATGAATTAAATTGATGATATATTAAACATCAGTTAAGATCTTTGAGTATCTATAAGATGGATAAGACCAGGGTTTGATAATTTTTGCCGCTATTTTTTATTAAAAAAAACGATGAAGATAAGAATACGGGCGAATTCTTTAGTTTTTCGCAAAGTCTTTGAGAGATATGCCCTTAACTACAACACGAGTATGTTAGACACATTTAAAAGTCTAAATTATTCGAGTTACAGTTCATTTGCCTACGCATGTCCACGTATGTGACTATACTGGTCAATAACTGGTCTATTGTTTACATCAATTTCCTTCAAGTTCAGCCTGAAGTGGTGAGTACTTTTTCATGAATACAGTAGATAAATTGTTACAATAAAATAAGTAGTATGTAGTATTTTAATTATGTATTGAAAGGACTTTCATCCTGACGGAAAAAAAGACAGCATTAAAACAAAATGTCATGTTAATAGATACTCGTACAAACAATCGTTTCTAACAAGGAAAGCGAATTGTCATTTTAATGAATCAAAAAATCTTAAATTTTGTTCCTAAATATTATAATCATGAAGAAAAATAAGATCTATAAAATTAGGAATTACCGAAGAAAATATAGAGATGAAATAGGAATGAACTTAGAAACGAATCAAATAAATAACTTAGAAACCGTCATCACTTAAATTACGTTATAAAAAAAATTATAGCCGCTCAAGGAGCTTTCACGGTGAGTCCAGAGGGCATCCAGCCAGGCAAGAATAATTTTTTAAGCAACCATACGACTTTGGATGCCCCATAGTTGGACTCAAACCTCAGCTTAGGACGTTGCAGGGGAGACAACAAGAGGGGTCTATTAGGGACTTTTTTATACTATGATGGCTCAGCGCGGACTGGAGTTGGAGTGAATTGCCCGATGATTAAAGATCTATAAAATGATTTCCCTATTCTCGCTATTCTCGCAAGTAGGTAGCTTAAAAAGTAACTAAGCAGGTTTAGCATGAGGTGCAAATAATTATATTAGGCGATAAATATTTATTGCCTGGTATTTCTAATATTTGTTCTAAGATTTACTATGACATCAATAATTTTAGTGCCATGTTATTAATAATGTTGCTAGCACATTAGTTTGTAGATACATTGTCATATCACGTGTAGGAATTTATACTTAAGTTTTTTTGAAGATTGAAGATACTAAACTTATTAGTGCAGTCAGCAACAAAAAGTAGATTAACAGTTGAGATTTTAATACCTATTAATACTTTAAAATATAATAGAATAGAATAGAAACCATTTTGATCACAATGCCTACGCCGCATAACTACTTTGAAGGATTACTCCTAAACAGCTATATGACTACGAAGCAAAATAACTAACATGTAAAACGGCTATAAAGCAAAATGCCTCAAATTAAAACAACTTATCATTACTTTACCTCTAATGCAAAAGGACTTTGAAGTAAAATTTCTAAACATTAGAATGACTTTGAACTTAATAAGATTCAAATGCAAAACATTAATTCGATACAGGACATACATTGTCAGCACATAAAAAGTAAAATTGAAACATAAAGAGATCACAAAGAAACAAAAATAACAAACACGAACCAAAAAAAAAACCACGAGATTTTACTCGAATGATGAGCACGCTATATCAAAAGGGTTACCAGCTCAGCATTTGCTGGGTGTGGAACACTCAGCGCTGGTTTTCAGTTGGCAATACATCTCTTTTAATTCAGAAAATTACATGATAACTTTTATCTAAATTTTTTATTCTATAAAATCTTTGTTCTAGATAACAATTACTTAACTAATTATTATTTTTATAACGTAGAGTATAAGAACACTAAATATCGATTAATGTTAACTTATGTTTGTATACGTAGATAATATTAAATGTATTAGCAGCAGTTTTATTATCAATTTTATGTTCAGTTTAGAATTAGATATTCAAATTAATAACATCATCCGTTTTCAATACTTTTAAGTGCCTACTTCCCATTTGCAGGATTTTATAGCTAAGCGGTCTTTAGACTTTTATTTTTATGATATCATTCCAATTTACTTACAAAATTTACGATTTTCAATAGGCTCACCCTAGAGATGAGGTTTGAATTAGGAACGATTTTAAGGCACCATATAAAAACCTGAAAGTTATTCTACCTTAGACCACAGATTTTCAAAATATCCGTTGCCCCCAGTGTTACTTACTCGTATCCTAGGGGAACTACTTGGGGTGCTCGGATAAAAAGGCTTCTCTGTGATAGTCCAGGATATGATCTATTTATATGCCAAATTTTATCCAAATCCATTCAGCCTTTTATGCCTGATTGACTAACATAATTCCATACATAGGATTAGTAGGATTCTTTCAAATCTTATTAAGTACTAGCGGCCCGTCCCCGGCTTCGCATGGGTGCAATTTCTCTACTATCCTAAGCTTTTCGGAAGAAATGCTCAAAATTATAGTGAAAACCGCATCAAAATCCGTACCGTGGTTAAAGAGGAGTTAACGGATATTCAAATTGACAGACGCGGAAAGCGACTTTATTTTATACTAAAGAATCTTACAAAGTATTGAACAAATTCTAATCCTATCAGCTTCAATATCTTCTTAAAGATTTTCCTTTCCTAGTTTCGTTACCGTTTATTTCTCGCTCATCTCCATTTTGTAATAAAGAAGCCAACACCTTCACAATCACCTTGCTTCCACGTGACTTGATCATAAGTTTTTTTATCAGGCTTTATCCTTATGAAATCATAGGTAATACCATATCGCTCTTTGTTGAGATAATCATTAATTTTGTTTCGCAATATTAAAAACTTATTTGTCTGCAGGCAAATTAAGTAATGTCTAGGCGTTATTATTGTACCTATAGATAAGTCTTAAAATTCTAAGTTTTGTCCTTTATTATCGATCTGATCTTTAATATTTGATAGAATAGATTTAACTCAGCTTATCACAATAAATATAGGTCTCTTTAAATTTTGACCTTTTTATAATGTTTATGCCGTTGCTCCAGTTCAAAGGTTTTTTATTTCAACTGGGCTTGTACATGAAATTTTAAAACGTTGAGACTCTAGGTGAACGGTTCCAAAGTGGGTTATTTCTATGGCGAAAAGGCAGACAAGAAACTCCATGGATTCATTTTCAATTTATTTTAACAAATGTAACAAATGAACAATCACATCACAGAAAAATTAAAATTAATAATTACATTGGTATCAAAGAGTTACTTAAATTATATTAATAAAAGTAAATGTATTAAAATAATAATAGTAGTTGACCGGAGAGATTTTCAAAACATGCTGCGTAATGTATATTGTCTGAACTGTCAAAATTGCAGCGATTTCAATTGCGAGTGTTTTAAACAAAGGTTCTTAATTCAAGCGAAGTGTCTTTGGGTTGTTCTCTGTCTTAAAATTCAAGATTTCATACAAAATTACAGCATCATAATAAAGATACCGTCAGCGGTGAGTGACGAGCGTAGGAGTAAAACTGCATTTCTCTCCGGGGGATACTCTGCGGCAAGAACATTTATGACGTCAATTAATAGGTATTTGGTGTTTCATCAGCTCATCTATGATAAATAATTTTCCAGATGAGTACCTGTAATAGGTACATATTAAGTGTTACTTGTAAGGACATATTTGTATAATGTGCTAACGCCTAAGAGTGCCTTTATTGTCTAAGTATTGTGTGTCCTTACGGATTATAATCAACTATGATTTTAATCTGTAAGGACACAATTTTTTATATTAAAATTGCCTTTAAACCTTGATCTTGTTTGTTTGTGATCTTGATTGTGAACAAAACTAGGATAATAATTAAGCATCGTTTGACGGATTTGTCATGATTTGAAGTTATTTTGTCTCATTAATAATAGAACTTTGTAAATGGGCAGTCAACGTTATATGAGGTCATCGGGATTCAACAGTTTTACTAATGTTTATCTGTAGTTGCGTTTCCCAACCGTGCAATAATTTCTTACGTCATCAGTATGAAAACTTATATCAATTGGTTTTGCCAGCTATGTTACCAGCTATCTTTAGTTGTTGTTAATCTTTAAAGCATCATGATGATTAATATGAGGGAAAATCAAGGTATTTTTATGTATGATAATAAAAACATATATAATCCTATAATTAATATTAATAGCTTTACGTAGGTATATTCTAAGAAAAAACCTATAAATTAGGAAGGTACATAATATAAAATTAATCTAATGATCGGTAAATCGGTAAGTTATCACTATTACCGGTACACACTACAATAACTGGGTATAAAATACCTGAGCTGAATGATGCGGTTTGTACCTTTTCTTTCGCAAAGATAACAGTGCAAGAAACAATAATTTGCTGATTCACTTTGGGTTTGCACATCTTTGGGTTTTTATGGCAGGACTAATAAAAAACCCTGAGATGTGTGGATCTCATTAACTTTTTATGTTAATATACACCGCACCGGCTTCATCCCTTTGTCGCCTCGTAGGACCAGCACGGTAATCTCAATACACGCTCGTAATCGGAATCGATTCAATTTAGGCAGTTCAACAATGTACAATCCGCAATATCTCCGGTCGGACACCCAGGCTTAAATCGATTGTGCCTGGCATCCAAACGCAGAGTTACTAACTCTAGGCGGTTTGTAGTCGTTCAAAACATTTTGTTTGCGAAATTTATCGTAAAAATCACTCAGCTCGACAACTCGAACAATGCAATGAACATTTTTGAACTGTCTAAATTATATCGATTCGATCGATAGATGTTGGGACTCCTATCTTCATGATCGGTAAAAACAAATTACAAGGCAGCTCGAAGTCTAGTCTCTCACAATCGTACTGAAGTTTATTACTTACCAGAGTCGATGTTCATTACCATTATGTTACGCGGTAGACCCGCTGGTTAATTAGTTCGAGTATTAGATTATTATTTTTGAATATAGAGGGCAAACGAGCTTACTGGTTACCAGGTAGTAAGTGATCACCACCACTTATTAATATCCGCAATACATGGAAAGTCGCTGATGCGTAATATTATTTATTATCAAAAGGTTATTCGCTTTTTACAAAGTCATAATTATGACTTACACCTTTCCTGCTTGTCGGCTTGACAATCTTCCCATGACCTTTTATTGTTCGGGCTATGGGGGAGCCCCAGTGCGCATTAAAGAATAATTTACAATATTTCAAGTGCAATATTTACATGTAACTGATACAGCATGCGATAAATTACTATAAGAATGCGACCTGTTTCGTAAAACGTAAGTCGCTACTAAAAGAACATGTTCTTAATTAAGTCCGGCGCCGACACATTGCGATTTCGTAAGTGATACTTATTTGTTAGTGTTTCAGTTTGGAGAATAGGCGCTATAACCTTACGTACGTATATATGCGTTTATAGGCTTTAGTAATTACATTAATAAGGCTCTAGCTATATTATAATATAACCTATAGATAGCTGGTGGTTATAAGCTGGATATTTTGAATATAGGCTCCAAATAGCAATACAAAAAAAAAATGGAAAGAGAGAAGGGAAGCCTTTGCCCTGCAGTGGGATTACACAGACTTATAAAAATAATAATATCTAAGAAGCGTGACATCAAAGTCCAAGTCAAAGTACGAATATTTAGTAAGGGCCTCTTCTTATCTTGAGAAGAGGCCTGGCCTGTGCCCAGTAGTGGGATATTAATAAAAAAAATTATTAATTTATATCATGTATCCATATTACTTAAAAAAATATCACATTTTATTAAAGATTAACTTGTAACAAATTAAATGAAAATGTTTTATTATAATCTAATCAATTTTGATAGAAAATCTATTTTTATGAAAGAGGAAATTTCATTGACGTTATTTAATGACGCATAACAAACAAGATTTTCGTAACTAGCTCAAAACATGCGGATATAAAAGCGCATTTCAATTATTGACGTCTTTGTGTACCAGGAGGACATCCAAAGAGATAATAATAGAAACTGTTTTTAGATAAAATCCCCGCTTGATGAGACAATACTAAAATAAGCGGCAATAAAGATTTTAAAATCTGTATCTATATTATAGCTAACAGCAAACATATTTGCTCATTTTTAAACTCCAATTTAAAATTATTCATAGAATTCTTCAGACCTCTACAATGAACGGTCTGAGGTAATATTGCCATAATCGTTACAGCTATCCTATGTTTTGTGGAACGCCTTTTGCTTCTTCTGACGAGTCGGCAGAAGCTATCACATGGTGATCGCTCGTGCCGTAGTGGAAACATTAGCCAGGCAGCAGTGTTGGTATCGAGGCTGACTGCCCAGGGTGCGCTAGACGAACTTAGGATTCGTCACTCGTGGAGTCTCTTTTCTTGCACCCCCTTTCCCCTAGTTGTTATGCTTATTATTATATAGTTTATGTTATTGACCATTTTCTTGGCTCTAATCATCTTTACGACACCTATGAAGAGCAAAGGCAGCCCGTTACTATCAGAATATCACATGTCCAAAATGATTAATAGCAAAAACATATTTGATAGTTTTTTAAATACGAGTTTTGATAAACCCCTCCTTTCTCTATAGAGATTAAATAAACAAAAATGATTTAAACCAAGAGATGAATACGTTAGTTTTTGAGTCCTAGAGGCAATTAAAAATTGGAAGGCTTCAATTTTGCCTCTACCATGAGAATATAATTATAATATAATTTCAACGCGATTCTTTGTCGATAGCTTCTTTCCATGTTGGTCTTTAGATTCGCAGGTTGAAATCGGTTTATTTTATCGAATATTAAAAAGTAAGATTTCTTCGGGTAACCTATATTCTTCTCTTACGACAGTTTATAGTCTATTCTTACCCGGGAACTTCACCAAATAAGTTAGCATAGAGATTAGTAAATTACGTAATTCAATAGCCGTTAAGAAGTTTTCCGGCATTTTTGTGTTTAATTCGTAATACGTTTCAACATACCATTAATCAACCAGTGTTTATGTAAATCCGGCAAATGCTGTTAGGAAGAAAGTTTGATTTAATATTAAGGCATCACAAAATCTAATTTTCTTATGTGGTTAAGATATAAAGGAGCTTTCTGAAGAATATTAAGGCCAGAAGAGGAAAAAATTGTACGCGAAACCAAGTCCCGAGGATAATGTAAACATCAGCAAGCAAGATATAAGGACTAGATAAGAGAAAAGTTGGATATCACAGGAAGTGAAAGTAAACGAACTGGCGGAGAAAAGAGACAAGTATGGAAAATTACAACTACACTGACAAGAATCAAATTCTTTTTATCCGACTACGTGACAGCAAATGCAGGGTATATTATTATGACTACTGCTGCTAGGCTATTAGTAGTCCATAAAATAATTATTATTATCTGATGTTCCTAATTACTTGGTGCTATGCAAAACCTGTTAGTGAACGTGCGTAAAGCTGAGTTCAAACTAGGCGATGCAAGCTATGTTTGGCGCCAAAAATCGCCTCTCACACCGCAAGGTCGCGTGTGTACGCGCGGCTTAAGCAGAGATGCACAGTGTAGGGTTATCGCGTGGAAGTGTAATCTCAATATAGTTTCGGTTCTTGGTCCTTAAAGGCATTATAAAGGCAGCATACAATTTTGTTCTGTTTTTCAATCACTGTAGGTACCTCATTCTACGTCATTATAGTGTGGTGGTATTGTTTGAAGAAAGGTATAGATGTAAGGAAACGGCATGACACGATCGCGCCGTGGGTCAAGTTCAAGGCTGCAATTTGCGTACTTGAATTCTTATACGGCGAAGAAGGATAGACATATTAAGCTGGGATATAAAACAAAAAAAATAAAATAAAAAAATACACTACACTAATCGCCTAAATTAATACCTCATTGGTGAACTACGTACCTCAAGTTCACATACACATGAAATTTTGGTTCTTTGGTGTGTACCAAAAGACCAAAATATTATGTTCAACGAATTAAGCCGGAAGAAGCTTTGTCTAACACTTTAGTTATTAAGTGAAACTGTAATGAAAACGTATGCAAGCTAAATCCCTCATTGGGTGATCAGAGAGACCACCAACTGTTAGGTTTCTTAAAATAGATTTAAGTACCTATTGTATAATAAGTCTAAGACCTTCCATTTCACCTGAGTGCGTGCCAGTAACAGGTTTTCCTTAGGAACTTTATAAGGCATGGATGATACACAGCTTTTTAATTTCAATTAATTATTTAAAAAATATAGTGCATCTTAGTTTAATATTCGGCACCTGCAAAAATTTACAAAATTGCTTGACAGTGACCGACTCTTTTATTAATTTTATCATCACAGGTCCTTTAACGAAACCTTTTCGGTTCCAATTCGGTCTCGTTTGTTATCATCCTAACAATAAAAAAAAACACCGATTTAGACTTATAAATATAATACGCCTATTCACTGCAAAATATTTAATTTCATTGTATATTTACTTCAGAACAAATTGATCCCAACATGCTCTGAAATTTATCTTAAGGATTCACTGATTTACGTCTTTGCTTACGCCAAACAAGATGAATGGTACACTATTAAAGTGTGCGTAAACACGTTTGCTGGGTTCCCCCATAATAGTCGCAAGTGACAGCCCTGGCATCAACAGGTGATATGGAACGGCTCAATGGTCATTTACCGACTACCAACCATATGTAGCGTTCGCGAACGCGGTTTGAAATTCAAAGTGTTTCGAGTGTCGGTTGCGAAAAATAAATAAACATTTGAATTTAGAATTAAAGTGACATTTTTAATTATGTATGTGTGAGTGTTTTTGTTTAGAGTGTCATTTTGTTATTTTTTCGGAGATTTGTGTAAGTTTATTTGTTTTCTTTTTATTCGCGAATTAATTTATTTTAGATAATAATATGAGTTAATTATTTGATAACAATTATAACAATTTATTTTATATAGTCATGTAGGTAATGATTTTTATTTTGAAAAAATATTGGAATGACCCTAAAGCAAAGTTCTGTATTACAATATTTACATCTGATTAAATAAAAAATTTGAATAGGTATAAAAAATTATATATATTATTATAAGAATATTATAATTTATCAATCTTTATAATATCACGTCAAAAATTATAGATACTATGTAATAAATAGCGAAATCTTTCTTCAGAACATCTCGTTTCAAAATTTAATTAGAATTTAGATAGTCTAACAAAATGCATTAATTTACCAAAACATAAAAAAATATAAAAAGAAACAACATTCGAAATTCAAAACAAAAAATAAGCACAAAAAGAATAAACATACCAACAAGCAAAAAAAAATCTACTCTTACTTTTATAATCTAATTATTAATTACATCTTATTCAAAGCAGTTACACGCTTGCTCAACACACATCTCCTTGACCGTTTATGAACCAGGTTAAGCAGGTTGCAGCGAAATTGTAGCCAGTATAATGTTTAGATAGAGTAACGAGACAATAAATAGGTGATTATTGAACCTACGCAAGGCGGGTACATCCTTTTGATTCATCGCTCTTTATAAAGATTGTCTGCTCTTTATTAGTTTTGATTGGGATTTGCGAATTTAGTGCGAAACAAAGCTTGTATTTTCAAACGATGAGTTATTCACGGCAAAGAATAGCTATCATTGACTTATAGGTTTGATACTTCAGTGATAGCTATGGGAAATTTAAAAAAGGAGAATGTTCTTAATTTGATTGTATTTTTTTTAAACGACTTCATAAAGGAGGAGGTTCTCAATTCAATTTATGTTTTTTTAGTACGTTTGTTCACCTATATATTCACCTATTTGATAAACGTTTTTAATGACTCTTTTATTTTTTGGAAGAGTATTCTCCCGGGAGCTCCATTAAAAATTTATTTTAAAATCTAATAACCGAATTTAAGAATACTAAAAACAGTAAAATAATTTTCTTAAAAAAACTTAACAGCTTATGAAGTCGGGGCCTTTTATTCTTCAATGCAACTTAGCTTGGTAGTGGCATCGACTTCCAAAGCTGTCGACTAAGTACGTCGAGATGTGAGGGTAGTTAGTACTGTTAGTAGCATGCTTCTGTATCAGAAACTACACTGCGGCAACCAATCCGCTTAGCAAGCGTGGTGCATGCCAGGAAAGAGTCTCCACGAGTGACGAAACATGAGTCCGTCTGGCACACCCTGGGCAGTCAGCTTCGATACTAGCGGTGGGTCATCGACGCATTTTTGTTCATGGACGAGTCCATTGACTAGTTGAAATCGTCGACTAGTTAACGTATTCAACTATTAACCGACTACGTTCACGCGTCGTCGTCGTTTTGCCCGTCGATAGGAACGTTGTGGACTCTCAATTTAGCCGTCTACGAAATAGACTAGTCGATTGAATGACAGTGAACCGTCCATGTGTTGATTGTATGTACGTGGACGGTCGATTTAACTAGTCCGTTCATTCAACGCTCATCGCTACTCGATACCACCACTGCTGACTGGCTAATCTTGCCAGTACGAGCAATTCCCATGTGATAGTCGAATTGACAGAAGAAGAAGAATTTAATATTTCGAATGTGTAATCCACCACAGCTGAATGTAGTCCTACTCACTGATGATGGAGTGGCTGAGAGGAACATGTGCACTGTGCAGCAATGGATTTAACGGACTTATTCGTGGCCGAGAACCACGAGTCCAATCCTTCAGCACGTGTGATAGCAACAATATTGCAAGATAAAAAAAAATATCGTTGACAATCTAATTGCATACAAAGTGTCCTAAATGAGGACAGATTTAGTCATAGTAAGATGTAAAGTCGGCGACATAAGTTTTTTTTTTTTTTTTTTTAATAAAGTAATGTGATGAACTATTTTTAATTTGGAAATTAATTTATCAAAGAAGATAATTATTGTTTTAAACTAACCATTACACAAGTGGATAAAGTTACGGTATTCTTTAATAAATTACAAAAAGTTAAGTTAATGTTAAGTAAGTAAGTAATGTTAGTGGTAATGTAAGTTAAGGTAATGTTTTATTCATAAAAAAATCTTATGAATCTTTGTACAATACTCAGCTACTTTTGTCACTGATTGTACCCATAACATTTAAATGTGACAATTTCAAAATCGTCGCGAAGTCGTGACTGAGGATTGCAAGTATCAAACTTCAGATCGCTTAATCTCTATAGTTGGAGACTTGGGCTGACATTCAGAGACGACAGAAACGAGTCTAAGCGTGAACTTACGCTTCCATCTGTCAAACTTACGAACAAATTTTGACAGATGGAAGCGTAAGTTCACGCTTAGACTCGTTTCTGTTGTCTCTGAATGTCAGCCTTGGAGAGTAGAAGCATGATATCCTTTCATTTGATATTTCATGTCTATTTATTTACTAATTTATTTTATTTATTTATGTACACACAAGGAAACATGGTAATAAAAATGTTACAGATTTCTAATGAAATTTCTTTCAGTACTCCGACGACTGGAAATAATGGATGATAGACACATAAACACAGTGTGTAAAAATTACAAAAGTAACTTATTTAGACCACTTAAACTATCAGTGGTTCCCAACCTTACTACTGTTCGGTGCAAAGATCCCAGGGTTCAAAATAAAAATACTGACAATAACAAAATATTATACTTCTTAACTTTTAGATAAACAATAAACTTAAAAAAAAAAGGTTCTACCTTTATAGTCCCGATCCCTTTAAGAGGTTATTGTACTCATCATTATGAACAACTTTTATTAAAGGACCAACATTGAAATAGCGAAAAAAAAATCTCCTGTTCCATACACAATTAAATTAGTCAAGTAATATTTATTTGTTAGTATGGAACAGCTCATTTCTATTTGGATGTATTGGACCTTAAATATATTTATATTTTTTTATAATAGAGAACTTTTAATTGATAAAATCAATGGGAATTTCCAAATGGCAAAATCAATTAATAACAATTTTCCTGACCTGTGAATCGAACCTAGGATGTACCGCTCTGCAGCTGCGCTTGCGACCACTAGACAATTAACTGATCAGATAATAGATCTCTATAGTAGTATGTCAAGTTATGTAAATGTGCAATTAGTATGCCACATAACAATACCTAATAACAAATTAGTTCCAAATGATAAGAAACATGAATATTATCATTATCTTGAATACCAACATCCTAACATTAGGTACGGATAGGGTTGCCATCTCTAAAATTTGGCAACCAGGACAAGACGCGTGAAAACCCCGGATTTTAGAGCCCAGAACCCGGACATGTCAACAGGTTTTTTTAAACATAGTCAGGCGGGGAGACGGTTAATTTAGCGAGTCGGTTCGACGGTTGATCACGGCGGGCGTGCGGGCACAATGCGTGAGTCGCGGGCAGCCCAAGACTTTAAATTTTTAAACCCGGACTACAAATGAAGCCCCGCCCGGACGCTCCCCGGATGCCCTCTTAACTAGGACAAATCCGGGGAAACCCGGACGGATAGCAACCCTAGGTACGTATCTATTAATCTTGAGAATTGAAATGTATGTTACATAAAACAAATATGGCAATTAACAAAGAGATAATGAGACATCGATAATCCTATACTTGCGTGTTTAACGAGGAGAATATTAAATAATATACAATGTGTATCAGAAATGTGTGGTCATAAAATAAGGGTGTGGATCAGGCCATCAAACTGAACATCTTTCTCTATGGGACCAATATCGTAATTGCGAAAAAATAATCTGTGTCTGTGTTTGGGTCGAGTAGCTATAGTTGTTTACGCATTTCTAATACACGTTGTATAGGCTTTTTTTGTTTATTAAAGCAATAAAGATAATTATAAAACAAAACTAAGGGCACTTAAAATTTTAAATTAATATAATAGAGGAATACGCGTGAAAAGTCTCAAAGGTAAAGCAGTAATAACTAATATGGTAGAAGGTGAAGGAAAACATGATGAAAATTGCATGTCCTAGAATCAAAAATTCAAAGACTTGTGACGTCATCCAATCGCACTGGGTTCACGTGGTCGGTTTCTGCCTAGTCCCTTTCTGAAGCTGAGATGTATACTTAGTGCGTACTTTGCCTTCGTTCAGACTTTACTTACGTTAAACTTTGCTACATTTACGCTTAGCTTATACTTTGGTTTGGAATTTAATAGTCATAACACGCTGAAATTTCAGCTGTTCGTAGTCAATATAATAAACAAAGTCTAAAAAGTCAATAAATAAAGAAAGGTAGTCCAAAGCAAAGTCTGAGCATAGTCTAAGTAGGCTCTATAGATCTTAGCCTCAGAGAAGGCCTAAGTCTGGAGGACAAGCCTATTGCTATTAATCGGACACTGCTCCGATCCCGGAGAATATTTTTTTTTTCTGGTAGAAAAAATTCAGCTGCGCATGATTTAGCAATTAAATTAAAAACTTTTATATTGTTAGGAGCTTGTTACTAAGCGGCTAGTACTTACAAATTTTTCTATAGAGCCAATATAATAGGTCTATGGCCAAACACCTCTTAGTTCGTGCGTTAGTGGTCCTAAGAGACGCGTTACCAGGCAACTATAAAAAATTGGTACTTACATAAATACTTCTTACGGATCTAGAAGAGATCCGTTTGCACATTGAAATGCCAGAGCGTTCTACATTCGATCGGTATGACATCAATACATAGTATCCTGGTGCAAATATGTCGTATTTTCCCAAGTCCGGCCTGATATCATTAGTATGCGGTATTAAAAGCTAGATGTCTACGTGAGGATTGCATGGTCATATTGTAATGATATTGGTAGCAAGCTGATTGCGGATCAAAAGTCTTACACCTACCGCCATTTTTTATAGTAGTATTGTTTTAACCTTACATCGAAATTTCGTACTATAACATCCTTAAAGTAAAATCACTTTAATATTATTTTGCTAAGAAGTTCTGTGACGTCATCGTAAATTATTCATAGTAAGGCGAAAATATGTTAGGATTCAAAATAAATAACCCTTCTTTTTAAAGCAGATACATTTGGTTCAATTTATTATGAACGAATAAAACAATCTTATTCTTGAAAGGTCATGGTACGAATTAGAGTATTATTATATTACTTTTAAGCTTGAGTCAAAAACTTCTTGAAACGTGATGGTTTTGTAAAAGATGGTAGTAAGTCGCATGTTTTGTAAATTTACATTGGATTGTTCTGGGAGAATACTATAAAAGTTTTTTTTTTTTGTACTTTTGTAACTTTAAAACTTAATTACTAGTCTTAGTATAGCCAAGGTTGAAAACGAGGCTTGTGTTTTTTTCCCAGGTGTAAACTTCAAAACACCTTCAGCAAACGTGAAGAGGCTCCGGGATTGCTTTTGGAAGGCACATGAGCTCCTCCTATCGCAGTATATCCCGGGAGAAAACTAGTTTATTTCCCCCGGGAAACCGCGGTTCTCATAGCAGCACTTCATATTATGGGATCTATTAAACACCTCGGTCTTTGTTAGTTTTGCATGTATTTACCATCGAAATGCGGGCTTTATCTACATAGCAAAGAGATTTATTGTACGTTAGGTGTTATCTACATCCTTATTCTATTTAGGTAACATAATTTTCGAATGATTAAAAAAGTGTGGTTAAATCAGTCTTGTGATTGGAAAATTACCTGAGAGTGTTCTTCTTTTTTTAATTAAAAAAATTGCTGTATCTCAGGTCTCCTGTCTAAGAGAGGGTTAGGTATTCACCTTATGGGACCAGTGCGGATTTAAGGTTCACTTTAACTTAGAAATAATATTTTAAAATATGGTAGTAGGATATATTGCTTGTTTACTCACGATGTTTTTCTTCACTGTTACAGAGACAGTGGTGATGAAACAATAGTTTTACAAACTGAAGTTTAATTGTGATCTTTTGTCTGTAAAGATTATCCACCTATGTCATGCTTATACCACATACAGAGGCAAATATAGAGTATTAGATTTTTGTTTTAAGTATTACTTGGGATTAAAACATCATTTATTGTTATTAAACCTTAAAATCAGTGAAGAGTGGACTTTACTGACTTGCGTGTAGTATCGATTATTTATTGCGATCGATTACGATTAGTGTCGGCGAGATAATCAAGCGTTTTTCTCGCTAAACGTCAATTATATGGTAGCCGCAAAAAATCTTACGGAATTGTTTTGTTGTGATCTCAGTAATCGATAGGTATTAATTTATCTCTACTACATATTAGAATTTGATAGAAAATACTAACATAGATATTTAATATCAAGCCTCTTTCCTATGGGTATAGGCAGAAGCTACGGAACGCCACGTGCTACGATACTTTCTTCTTCCCCATTCATACATGACCTTTTTTAAGAACATTACCATTAAGGTCAGTATAGTTCCTTCTAGGGCGTCCCGTCCCTATATTTCCACCTACATTAGCACTATTATAAATCCTTTTCATTAATCGCCTTTTATTAGTCAATTTGAGAATGTGATTATATTATTTTTAATTCTTGTCATCGTGCATCAGCTTCTTTCTCGTCTGTTGCTGAACAATTCTCGGTTTATTATTTTGTAACTGCAGAAACCAATTTAAAGCAAGAAAAAGAAAAGTTATTTTATAATCATAATATAACATAAAGTACGTAGTTAAGTCATTATATTTATACCATGATCGTTAGGGCCTCACAGCTGCACCAAAAAAGTTCAGTTCAGCGTTATACCAAATATCAATTAACTTGGCACTGATTTTTAGCTGAACCCTATCCTTCACGGATTTAATTTATTATCCCTAAAAACTCAAGATTTTTAATTTACCATCAAATTCCTGCCGGTTATACACATAATTAGACACATATTTCCCATGGTTTTGAAGTACAACAGCCATAAAACCATCGTCCTTGTTTCGTTGATGCCTCCAATTACTACGTATTACTCACGTACAAAGTATTACGTCAATTTTCTTGAGCTATACCGAGACAAACGGACGCCAGATATATTTTTTCCTTTAGCCTTTGAAACACCATAATGATACTCTAAGACAAAAAAAAAATTGATTCAAAAAACCCTGATCTTTAGTCAAAAAATAAAAAACAGAAGAATGTGGGAAAGTACACGATAGTAGAACGCAAATGTTAATTTTCCTGGTATTTTGCATTCCCCTCAGCGAAGGAAAGCCCCAGTGGTTAAGAGCATCTTAATTGAAGACAAAACGACGTTTTTCTTAACTACTGAGTGGACGCTGCATGCATTCGGTAGTTCAACTAGTTTTTATGATTGCGTAAAAGTGTGGTCTTTTAGGTATTTAGTTTTACTTTTTTGGTCCTTCGTTCCGTATTTTTATTAAAACATTTTTAGGAGTTAGTGACTAAGACTTTATATGTAGTGGTACTTTCTAATTACACACAAAAGTCATCATCATTAATAAAATTAGTCCTGAAAAAACCGTTCAACTTTAAACTCTACAATTTTTTGGGTCTTGTTTTCAAGTAGGTCGAGTATAACGCGTAACGTTTAAAAAGTCCTTAGGTCTTTTTAAGAACTGGAATGGGTACATCACAATTAACGAAATCAATACCCCTTTAGTATAGCTAATAATATTTCTGAATGATTGTTAATTGTTAATTTAGTCGAAGCAAAAGTGTGGTTTTGAATGAGGGCAAATAATTACTATTGACCATTACCAAATCGTTTTCTCTTTTCTTTCTTTTTCTTTTTTTTTCTTGATGTGGTTACTAAAGTAGTCTAGACTTTGTTAAGCATGTCAAATCACGAGCAACAGATAGTATTAATATAAAATAAAAGACTACAGGATCTAATTATTATTTAAACATAAGAGATACTAAAATAAGTATAATTAAATTGTCATTTCGTATCTCAATACTTTTTGCTCTTGTGGAGTACTTAATTAAACTTTTTTTTATATATTCTGCTGACTAACGTGATCATTGATTTATCTGTAGTCGCAATCTTCATTGTTCGAGCTATATTGATAAAAAAATCATCACACTTGGAAGATTAAGCAGAGACCGTGTAATTTTATTCATCTTAATTATTTCCCAGACTTTATTCGAGCCCATTCCTTTTTTTCTTTATAAAAGAATCGGACACTCATTAGTGACAATGTGACTTAGGGGAAAAAAATCGTTTTTCTTAATCCATATTAATATTTTAAATCTGAAAATGTGTTTGTTTCTTTGCTGGTTCTTGATGCCTCAATTACTGATCCGATTTTAACGAAATTTGACATACAACCTGGGGAAGGACTAGGATACTTTTTATCCTGGAAACGATCCCTGTGGGCAAAGCCGTGGCCAGAAGCTAGTAAAATATATATTTAATTTTATTTAATTGAATTTGTATTGAAAATTAAATTATTATTAGTAATTCAATCAAATACCTATTGAGATAATAATATATAATATAATGTGAACTAAAATATTTTGCACACCAGTCATCTGGTAGAGTATGACGGAACTTATTGCTAACAGTGTCAACTTATTATACTTACTCATATTCTTGCAAATAGATAATTCTTATTCTTATTCTCACATATTAATCGTTTTTTACAAAACAAATCATAATTCACCAAAATCTGCTTCAGCCAGGTATTCGAAAGTCAATGTTCCTGTCCATTCAACTGGCATTATATCCTATATTACAGACAGGTAGTTTGTCCTCAACCTGATCATAAAGCTTAGAACTAGATATATCCAAGCTATACTGGATCTTACTATAACGCGACTGATGCGATGATCACTATCGACATATATACAGAATTGAAACGTTGAGACGTGTTCTCAAGTGTTTATTTAGTCAGTTAAAGAGATATTATAAAGCTTCATCCTGATAAACAAACATAAGTCATGTAGAGACTAAAATGATAATAATATCTTTAATATTTAATCATAAATAAATGCTATGTAGTAATGGCAAGAGGTTGCTCAAAATTGAGAGGTGTGGAAGGGAAAAGGGGAGACCTTTGCTCAGAATGTGAGGGAAAAAAACTTTGTTTTATGTACCTATTGATAATTTTTTTCTGGCAAATATTTTTTTAACCCTGTATAGTGAAATTTTTTGGCATGATTATCCTGAATCGATGATTGTTATATTTAACTATTCCTGCCGTTTAAATTATTAAATATTGTACAAGAAGCTTCTAGTTCAAAATGCTAGAAAAATTATTATCATCGCTTCCACTGGACAAAAACACAACTCGAAATAAAAAGCTCAGCCTTCAACTTGATTAATCATTACCGCTAGACGTCAGCAGACTGTGCAGTGTGCAGTGCTGTGTAATTTTTCATATATTTTTTCTATACACGTGTGTGTGCGGCCCACTGGGCACAGTTAGGTTCGGTCTTGGGTGAGGAGAGCTGCATAACAATGATAGAATATGCATCTTGGCATGTACATAATGTAGCTTCACGAGGTTTTTATTCAAATAGATAGGAATTAACTGTATTTTGTTTTTGCGCAAACAGGTCCGTCCATTCCCGCGTGGAATTAATATTTATGACGTGCACCTAGCAAAAGCGCCGCGACATAATTTTGTCGTCGGATTATCTCGCGCAGAAACAGGTTTTTTGAGGCAGTATCTCGTCTTGTCATGACGACAAACTTTCTGTCGTGGCGCGCATGTTAGCCGAGATACAGATAGTTGTGTTGGCCATAATTGTGTGTAGTCATAAAAACAGTAATTATGTTAATACTAATATGACCAAAAATTTGTGTACATCTAACTACGATATCTACATTTTGAGATGAGGCCCTTGTCGTAAGTTTTAGCTACAAGTAGCACCCCAGTATTTTATGTGAGAGGTCACTAAACTAAAGGATAATACGACATCACACGTTTATACTGTTAGTAGTTCCAGACGGTACCAATATATGACACTACACCTTGACCTCGTCGAAACGATTGAAGCGTTGTGTCATCTTTGTGCTGGAAGACTAAGTGCTAAACAAACACTTAAGGTAACCGGCATTTGTTTGTAAAATGACTGTGATTTGTAGAACGGCATAGACCTTCGGTGTTAAAGCTAATTGTAATATTCAGTTGAAAACTATTGAATTCAATAAATTGCCTGTTCTCATTACTTAAGTTACAATGTCAGGTAATGACCAAATTGGTCCTTACATCCGAGAATATTCTTTTGATCCCGACTGGAATTTAGATACGTTATCTTGTGTGTCAATGTCGTAGGAATCCTTTCTCCAAAACTGCCAATAATTTGTGGGAACCCAGTGAAGGTAGTCGCTCCATAACAAAGAATTTGCCATACGATAGGTCCAGTGAATTTGATATATAGTCACTAACCTAGACTAAATACCTAGAGTTTCCTATGCTTACAAAACATCTACCCAGCAATAATAGTTCAATTATTGTCTAATATTCTAAACTATAGTTTTTCATATAGTTTAATATAAGTATTATTCAACCAAAAAGACAAGATTTTGTTTAGTCGTAAGGTATATTTTTTTCAGTATTTTGGCCAATTACCGATGTTTTCAAAACCCTCAGACAAGCAAATAAATTAACAACAATGTTCTTAAACCAATACTCTTGTTGCTTCACTAGAGGATATCGCAGGGTAAGTCAATCTTAGTAGATTGGATGATAAAAGTTTGGCAATGGACAAGTCTATTACTGACTTATTCGATTCGCTGAAGAGGCGTCCCGATTGACTATAATATTGGCCGATGTATTCTCGTTATCTTGCAAATTGACTGACATTCGGTCAGTAGCGGCTGCTCTGCATTTTGACATAGTGAAAATTGTTGTACACGTCTGCAATTTAAAATCTATAGGCATTCGGTCTATTTGGGATTTTGATAAGGTATTCGACACAGCCATTGATTCTTGAACAACAATGTGCGTCTCGCACCATCGCTCCTTCCTTTTACCAATGTCTCTAGCAAGGCCCTTGTAACCTTGATGTCTAAATAAGATTTTCCTTAACCATTACTTATAAAGATATAATGTTATAGGAAAGTCAAGTTCTTCAGATTAACGACTCAAGGAAATATAATAATAATAATAATATAATATTCGGGCAAGGATTTCCTGAAAATTGTTATTAACTCGGAGAGTTTGTTTCACTTCTTGATTAGCTTAGAAATGTTGTGTGGTGATCATTAACTTGAACTAATTAGTATAGTCATTTAAAGCGAATGTTTTCTTGTATTAAGATAGCACCCTGACATTATTTTTGCATAAATATGATCTATGAAAACTCCAGACTATTGCTGCATTCGACATTGAATTACTACCTACTTTGTTATTGTTGTTAAAATTCTATTAATTTTGCACGGGAGAAGCCTCTAATAATTCTGAAATATACCTATTCAAAGAATAACAGAGTCTTATCATCTCTTGCTGTAAGTAAGCCAAGTCTACCCTGATGATGTATTGGTACTAGCAAAAATATCAATCTGTTTATTGCTAATTATAATATTATTGTGAAAGTCTATTTTTCCTAAATCTAGTTCAAATTGGCTTTAATTATGGATTTATGTCATACTCCGCTTATTCTAATCATGAACGTAATACACACTATCACACACATTAACATAATTGGATTAGATTAGATGTTTTGGATTATGCACATTCCTAACGCAAAGCTAGGTATTTTAATAAAATGAGAGTAGATTAGATGAAATTAAATATAATTTCAGAGACACTGATCATTCATTTTTAATTTATTTTTAGTTCTAACGGATTTCGTTAATTTCAACACTAGCAAAGTCATGAACTAAGTTTAGCATCAACAATTACAATATCATCCAAATAAAAACATGTCCCATGAAAATAAAACTGACACTAATTTTGCAGACGTGTCTAATTTGATCTATGCGCGAGCATCAAAATAATTGCATGCATGTTCAGGACTAAATTAAGTTGATAAGCGTGACTAAACTAAAGACAGATATGAAGAGCAATAAAATATAAACAGCGTGTTTATTTGAGAGAAGGCATTATGTGTGTCTAATTTTAAATCTTTTAGAGGTAACAAGAGGCAAGTGCAAAACATTCAGCTTCCTTTACGTCAACCGCACCAGCTCGCGTTGCACCCTGTTCGTGACTAATGAGGCTTTAGCGACAGATACTAGGATATCCATCAACAATATCAGCGAAAATATTCCTCCTCACAGGATTTCAGTACGTTTTGATCTCTCAGTTTGAGTTTAAACTTATATTGAAGCTTGTTTTAGTAAAAATATACCTACACCCTTTATCATGACTGTATTCTTAACGAGCCCGTTAAAGAGGTATAATGAATGACTGTTCAGGATTATGAATGGGTGTCAATTAAGTTAAACTAATGTTGTCATGCTCGTTTACTAAAGAGCACGTAAGGGTATTGAGTAGTGCAAATGTTTAATAAATATGCGAAGAATAAAAAATCGTACAGTTCTTGGATTGGACATGGGTCCAATTCAATACCGAGCAAGATTGTCATCAAACCCTAAATCCGCATTTTTAACCAAAAATATTTCATTACACGATGGAAATCTGGTGATCGAATTTTGGTCCTTGGAAGCGACGTAATATGAATTAGATTGTAGATGGCAAAGAATTAGTAAAATATTACTATAGTCATTAGATTTTTGGTTATAGGACACGAATCTCTTCTTAATACTTTTTACTGGTATTGACTTATATGTAATATTTTATGATTATAACCGATAATACTGTTCCTACTTGCGGAAGATACGGGATATTACGCAACTGATATATTAGGCTTTGTTTTTTATTTCCCTATTATGGTAGCATCAAAATATTTAGTTGATTTGACTTACTCAGTAACTTTATTAGATAGATAACTTCTGTGTAGCATTTTACGGCTTATGAACCATGGTAATTATCAATTTGCATTGGTAAATTTTATGATATGAAGATTTATGAACTATTATATCTTAAAGTATAATATTATGTTATCTAGAATTCTCTTTATTTTTCTAGTCTAAAAAAAAAGCGTAATTCCGAACCTTGTCACGTCCATTGTTAAAAATGAGTAGGCTTTTATTCGAGTAATGTCCCGCACATCAGTTCAATGTCAAAATGAATCACTTTCTATTGTATAACAGAGTAGCGCTCTCGTAATACTCTCAAACAAAAGATGCAGAAGGCCAACTTCATAATTAACCAGTTTACGCAGCCATAGACACCAAACGTAACATAATTACGTGATACGTCCGAAATAATGTTTGCAACTGTGCATGGCGAAATAATATTTGAGTTGTCTATTACGAATTTTGTTTACTGTCATACGCTAGTAATATGTGAATGGTAGTGGTTGGTCAAGGTGAGCCCATCACTAGTTTGACCAATTTCAAGGCTTCGGTCAGTTCCTGGCAGAAAAATGTAATAGCACAGCAGCAGTAGCAGCTAGCGCATAGTGTAATGTTTATAGATAATATTATGTATTTTTTTTGTTATATTAATTTATGTTTTCTTATCTTATTTACTTTCTTTCTTTCTTTCACAATGCCGAACTTATAAAACCAAATAATAACGCTGATGCGCTAGTAAAAGCTACATTCCACTTTAATAAAGACGTACCCTCACGTACGGCGGCCGCTCTTGCTACCAAGACCAATGTGGTAGAGGAATGATACTTCTGTATATATTTTGTGCTAGTATTCTCAAAACAGTAATCGTTGTTAACGTCATTGACACACATTCCGTTTGACGTAATGTCGATGGTAGAAGCGTACCTATTCTGGAATTCTAAGACGGCAGTGAGGTGATAACGTTTCTAAATCGAAATTAAGTTTCATAGTAAATGGGTGATGTCAGAGATTTTTGTGTTAGGTATACGAGAAACTTAAATTATGTGAACACTACTCGTAAAATTAAGATTCTAAATTGATTAAATAAAGTGTCAATTAGGGTCAAAGTGCTTCGTTTGACAAAAATAACGATGGTGACGTTAAAATTCAAGAAATTGTTCTATGTAGTGATAGGGCTCCAAACCCATGTAATATAGTAAACAATAATAAATAGAAAATCACAAAAACTGACTTTAGAGATTTGGGTGATGGTTTAAGATGATCTTTTTTATATTAGCTATTTTCCTTTTACTCCAATGGGCAGATTGTATGGAAAACCAGGATATTATTTATGATTTTGTAATTTGTCTTAGAGTAAAATCCACAAGTTCTTTATCAACTAACTCTGTATGATTTTGACTAATATACATAATGAGGATTAGTATATTTTCTAAAATTCTAATTTGTAAAAAAAAATGTACGCGTCCTAGATTTCGTGATTTATGAATGATATAATTATATTCATATTTCAATGAACTCATATGCATGATTTAATGCATCATTGATGAGATTATTTTGTATTATATTATTATTGTATGCAATTATGATTTTATTGCCGATGATGTCAGCTAATTCTAAGCAAGGACAATAACAATTATTCATTTTCGTATTATTGGCGAGTAACTAAAGGACGTTACTAATGATAATGGAACTGTTGAAATCCGGTTGGAATAAGATTTGTACATTGACGGCCATTTTGAAATATTTTTATGAATTACCTATAACACGATCACCCCGCGATCATGGCGCTTGTAATAGCGTTGAAATAACGGGACCTCTTTTCAAAAACAAATGACCGAAGATAAGTATATGTAACAATAATAGTTTATCTACTTCAAATAAAAAATAAAACAAAAGAAACACGTTTAGCTATTTTTTGTTTTTTTATTTATAAAATTATTTATTTCTCTTTATTTATATCAAATC
Organism: Allophyes oxyacanthae; assembly: GCA_932294325.1. Classification (NCBI taxonomy): domain Eukaryota; kingdom Metazoa; phylum Arthropoda; class Insecta; order Lepidoptera; family Noctuidae; genus Allophyes; species Allophyes oxyacanthae. Next base: position 5,117,201 of record OW028633.1, on the reverse strand, counting down.
TTATTATTCAAAGATATTTTTGATATTGGTGATCCCACTACCTGCCTTATCATTTTACCAGAGACTTAATAACATATTGCTTCTCAATTCTTTAGTCACCGTTTACGATGGCCACAGGAAGCGTTTAGTTATCTCTTCGTCAGTGAAACCGCGTCGCATATTTTATAGTTAACCGTTTATAAATCGTACTACGATTCAGAATACGCGCAAAGGTCGTTCAACGGTACGGAACGTAAAATAACATGTCACGATGCACTCTGTATTTTAGTATTGTATGTCGAGTAATGAGGTAGATTTGTTTTTGCCTTTATTTGTTAGCAGTCATGTGTGACTTTTGTGGTTGTACATTTTTGGTGAAGGATTTTTGGGATCATTAAATTATTATCACGATTAGACGTTACACGATAAAAATATTAATAATCATATGCGCAGGAGACATACTAATGACTTAATTACAAAAAAAAAATGGTACTATAAAAGTACCCTAATAAAGTAGAACTCGTCATCATAATATCTAGAATGATAAAAAAAAATATTTGAGTATAAAAACTAGTACATAATATTTATATAAAGGATGCAGAACCTCTCTCATTTGACAAATCAACGGTTTTAAAAATTAAAAAGGAATATTTAAGTCAAACATGTATAGACAATTTTGCGCATAATTTTCATAAATCTTGTAAGGCGGAAGTGATTGAATTTGCCTTGTCTGATCATACTGCACAAATGTTGAAGTGTCCTGTAAGTAAGAAATTTATATTTAAATATTGGCGTAAAGCACAAAGAGATTATGCAACCGAGAACATTGTAAAATTTAGGAATTGCCTAAAAAATATTACTTTCTCTGAAATCTATCATACAGAAGACCCTAATACAGCATATCAGATTTTCATAGAACAATTTAAACTTTTTTATGAACTATGTTTCCCCACTAGGCTCATTAATCTATCAGTTACCAAAAAACCCAAATGGATAACACGGGGACTAAAACAATGCAGTACCAAAAAAAGACAACTTCTTTGGACATTCAGACTTAAACCTACACAGTTCAATAAACATAAGTATGCTAATTACTCCAAACTGTACAAAAAAATTATAAGGCTTACAAAACGAGCTCAAAATGATTATTACATTAAAACGTCGGACAATAAAAATAAGTTAACATGGCAAATAATTAATAATTCGAAACTTAACCTACCTAATGATTCCATACGTATAATTCAAGTAGCTAACAAAAATTTTACCAAACCGGAAGAAATAGTGAATAAATTTAATGATTATTTTATTGATAAAATTGTTCCAGTACCAGGTTTAGGAAAAAAATCTACTTCACTGGTAACAAATAGACAAAATTCTATGTTTATGGTTCCTAGCGTACCTATTGACATTTTAAATATAATTAGTAAATTAAAAAATACAAATAGTGTGGGTTATGATGAATTGTCTACAAAAATTATAAATCTGTGGGTGACCTAATATGTGGACATCTGAGTCACATCCTAAATTTATGTATTAGTCATGGTATTTTTCCAGAGTGTCTACAGGTATCAGTAGTAAAACCCTTATACAAAAAAGAAAATAAAAAGTTAATAGAGAATTACAGACCAATTGCTCTTATTTCAATTATATCCAAAATTTTTGAAAAATATATTTACAGTAAATTGTACTCGTACCTTGAAAACAAAAATATTTTATGTAATGAGCAAAAAGGATTCCGAAAAAATATGACTGTAAATATGGCTATTTATAACTTTTTAAACACAATAATGACCAATATTGATAAAAGAAACCCTGTGTGTGCTGTGTATTGTGACATGACACAAGCGTTTGATTATGTCGATCATGGTATTCTAAAAAATAAACTAGAGTCTTATGGTATTAGAGGAAACGTCCTAAATTTAATTAAATCATATCTTTCAAATAGAAGACAATTAACGGCAATTACAAGGCTCAATCTAAAAACTAAAGAGGAAAAGATATATTTGTCCAAAGAACGTACTGTATCATACGGCGTACCACAGGGCAGTGTACTGGGTCCTTTATTGTTTATTATTTACATAAACGACTTACCTAAAGCAACAAGACATCCTATGACACTCTTCGCCGATGATAGTACAATGACAATCGCATGTCAAGAATTAGACACTTATGAAAATGAAATTAATAATAGTTTATCTTCGATTATTTCATGGTTGGACAGTAATAATTTAAAAATAAATCTTAAGAAAACACACGTAATGCACTTCAGTCAAAAACAACCTTCCCCTGTTAAAATTGAAATAAATTATCAGAATAACTCAATACTTGACATTGAAAACACTAAATTTCTTGGTTTAATAATTGACAGAAAACTTAACTGGAAGGCTCATATTGAAGGATTAAGTAAGAGAATCAGTAGTGCATCTTATGCACTTTATAAACTTGCCCCAACAGTCAACACTGATGCACTTATAACTGCCTATCATGGCCTCGTTGCATCTCTTCTGATATACGGTGTTATTTTTTGGGGTAACTCCACAGATAAAGAAATTGCATTTAAAATACAAAAGCGATGTATTAGAGCCATGTTCGGTCTACAAATAACTGATAGCTGTCAGCCATACTTTATTAAATATAAAATTCTTACACTACCGTCTTTGTATATTCTAGAAACTGCCTTATTTGTAAAAATAAATTCGCATTTATTCCCTCGTTTAGCAGATGTAGTTCATCGTAACAGACGTGACAATAATAGACTATGTATGCACAACGCTAAGACAGCTCTGATGGGAAAAAGTATATTCTGCTTAGCCCCTAAAATTTACAATAAAATTCCTAAGCAGTTCAAAGAATTACATGTAATTTTATTTAGAAAAAAATTGAAAGAATTGTTAAATTGTAAATGTTATTATACTCTGAATGATTTTTTTAATGACAAATTTTGAAAATAATGTTAATTTTAATAATATAATTACTATAATAATCCTCATGTTTATCTGTATAATTAATTAACTTCTGATTTATATTCCTTTTTAACATTTAATAACTAATTTCAATGTACCTATTTCAATTGTTTAATTTGCACGCCCTAAATGGCCGAATATGTTGTTACTATATTTTAAATTATAAGATCTGTAAATGACCATATTCAAACAAATAAAGTTATTGTATTGTATTGTATTGTATTGTTAAGTCAGCTTTCCTAAAATTACAATACGAAATTATCAAAAGCTTAATTATTCACATCTATTCCACCACCATCTTTTATGATAAATCATAAATATTATCTATAAATCAGTAAGTTAATCTATCCATCTCTACATGTTATGTAAGATATTAAATAAATGATTCGCTCTTTGCGTAAAATATAATTTTTCGCATCTAATTACCGAACGATACGCATCAGTCATATAATTATCAATAAAAAACGACCTTCTCAATATTTAAATAAAATAGAATTATTTTGCTAAGCTTTGTGAAGTACGATTTACATTATTTGTTAATATGGTGTAATTTTTCGCAATGATTAAAGATCCGGAAATTCAATGAGTTGATCTTTGAGCAGTTATGTAAAGTATTCAGGGTTGGCGCAAGTTAAATTAAGGAACGGATAGCTATATATAATTTTACTGTCCTCAAGTAATACCACCTGAGGGCTGAGCACGATGTTTTTAATGTATAGTAATGTTAACGTAAGCAAATTTTAACTATATAACCTAACCGTCAAAATCCCTCGACTTCAACTAGAAAAAGAGCTGTAACTTTGAACAGCTGAACAGATTTTCATGAAACATAGCCAAGATGATTCCCGATGAAACTAGCTTTCAATTTAAAACAAACTGCATTGAAATCGGTCCATCCGTCTTGGAGCTATGAAGCCACAGACAGACACATAGATACACACTACGAACTTATAATCCCTCTTTTTAGTCGGGGGTTAAAAAAGCTTTATGTCAACCTCAGTTAAAATTTAATTGCTCAACACTTAAACTAGTTTAAAAGTATACTGTTACAAATGACATAATCTACTATGCGTTGCCTAATTGCGGTTTACATGTTTGCTATAATTCAACTGCTAAAATTTGCTTAACAGCTTGTCATAGATATGTTACAGTTTTTTTTTCGTCACTTATGTAAGGTGATGACTTTGATTTTTCAGGATTTTTAAGTTCAAATTTGTTTATGGAACTATGATTAGAAAACTATGAATGTTTACTACATAAATAGTTGCGCTTATCCAAAAGTTAGCAATAAGAATATCCAAAAAAACAGTCCTGTAGATGATATAATATACACGGTTGGCGCAGTGGCTAAGCGATTAGCTTTCTACGCTACGTGCCGCGGGTTCGATCCCTGCACGGAGCAATATTTGTGTGATCTACAGATAGTTGTTTCGGGTCCGGGTGTGTGTGCATGTAAGATGTATGTTTGTAAACTGTACCCTCGATACAGGAGAAATCCTGGAAACGGGAAATGCTTCAAAATAAATAAAAAAATACCGAAGTAGCTTGCAGTACAGGGTAACCAAAGTCTGTGAGTGGAGATCTCTAGTCGGAAAACGAAGCGTAGTCCTCTAGACAGATGGACTAATGAGTGTGGGGTATTGGATGCGCCAGGTGGGGGACCGAGTGGCCTAGCGCATCATGGTAGAGGCCTATTATCCAGCAGTGTATTGAGATAAGCTTATTTAGGCTGCATTTTCATCAGAGCTGTGCGAGGTAGCTAGGCGATACTCGAGGAAAAGTCTACTAATTGGATTACTTCATTTTTAGTCCGAAAAACACAGCTACGCATCTATACAAATAAATAAAATTGAAGTGTCTGTTTGTAATGTCACAATAACAGCTTTTTACTAATTGCATAAGAAAGTAAACTTTATTATTATTATTTTATTTATTATTTGTCTCTCTGTCTTTTTGTTCCGGCTTATCTCCGAAATATCTAGACTGATTTTGACAGGACTTTCACTAGCGGATAGCTGATGTTGAACATAGACGCTGGTAATAAACTTCAATACGATCGTGAGAGACTAAACTTCGAGGTACCTTGTATTTTTTTAAACTATCATGAAGATGGGAGTCATAACTCCATGATAGGTAATTTTTTACAAAGTAGGTCGAAGTTTAGTCTCTCAGCATTTTATTGAAGTTTATTACCAGCGTCGATGTTCATTACTATTTATGTTACGCGGTAGACCCGCTGATTTTTGATCATAGAGCTCAAGTTCGAGTTGTATACTACCCACTATATTAGGTTTTGATACATCGGTCATTATACTAGATCAAAAAAGGATCAGGTTATTAGCCTATCTGACGTCATAGAAACATGTTTCCTTAACTTGATACTTTATAAAGGAAAATATAATTTGTATTCAAAAGACCTTAATTATTGTTTTTTATTTATTAACATGTTTAATGGTGTCAATGATGTCATTTGGATCTGAAATCACGTGATTCGATTCTTAGAAAAAATATAAAACGTGACTTTTTTATGATCTAAAGAATGTCACCTAGTATTAGCGGCATTCAATTAAATAAAAAGTTGCCCGTATTATTAAATAATGTACATTGTTCCATATTTTAATTAATTGGTCCTTTTTAGAAATTTTATAAAATCAATAAATACTCTACAAAAGTATTCTACAATTTCTTTTTATTAATATTGCAGAGGTTAAATATTGCCATACATGCCATAGATTTTGTATGATGTTAAAAAATGGATTACAGTTAGTTTATTGCTGTTATTGATGAAAGAACCTGCAGTCGTGCTCTCGATAACGAGCTCACCAGCTGTTTTTTTTAGCTAAGCATGTTTTTGCAAATGGCTGGGGAAACCACAGATTCCTTTGTAATCTCTGCAGGGGAAACCCTGAGATAAATAAGATTTTTTATCATAAGATGTTCCTTATAAGGCCCTAAAGAATACCTAATCGTGCAACCATCACACGTGCAACATAGAGTACTGGAACGTGTTATAGATTCAGATGTATGTTTGGTACTGAAAAGTACCAAACTTGGCCTAAGTTTGGTACTTTTCAGTACCAAACATACATAAAAACTTTCGTTTACGGACTGATATTTTTGCATTACTCTATACATTTAGAGTCATTTTCTCTGACACAATAACAGATGTTCAAATTGAAATCAGCCGATTACCCACGCAAAAATTCATATTTAAACGGCTGATTTTGCTCTAATCGATTGTTAAGTTGTCGGTAAACTTGAGCCTTAAACAATAGCTAAACAGTATCAATGAGTGAATTTAGTTGCATTACACTATCTACTAATTACATTGCATATTGCTGTGACAGGTTTGTACCGAAAACCGATACTATGATAAATAAGTGAGTAACATGAAAGTTACGTCAAAATATAATTTTAAACTCATTACCCTCTTTTCTTTCCACAATCGGGTGAATGCAAGTTCGTGAAACCGATTTTAGTAATTACTTAAAGTGAAGCATTTGTTGGACATTATATTGCCTAATATTGTTGGACATTACGTTGTAAATGATGGAGATTTTCCTACTGTGATTTGGAACATAAGAAAGTAGATATCAAATGAAATAATGAGATTTTATGGAGTAGTAGCGACATCTATCGCCACATAGAAGAAATACTTAGCAAATAGCAAAGCAACACAGCTAACTACAGTGGCTCGAAAATATGAATTTGACCAATCAGATTACGAGGCCTGTATCGCGCAAGGAAAAAGAATATCGTATCTAACACATATACAACTGTCTGACATCAACCGTCGGGCTTCGGTCCGCCAGGCAATGTCACCTCGCCTGGTCGGAGGATCTTCCCTTTTCAATGGAGGAACACCATACCTCGTTCCTCCAGAGGGTTTTGAACTCACCTTTGTGCAAAATTTCGGTAAAACCTGCGACCAGTTTTATAAAATTTGTATAATATCGTTGGACATTATGATTTTTCCTCCAATGATTTGGAATGCAAGACACCTTGAAATGTATGCGTGTAGGACAATGAGATCTTATGGGGTTTTTGAACTCATCATTCGGTTTTGGTAAAACCTGCGACTAGTTTTACCATATTTGAAAAAAATATTTAATATTTATGATTTTTTATTTTATGTTTACCATTTATGTCTTTAATTAGGGTTTATATGCTTTGTGACGCAACTTATGCTACATCCAATAAGACCTGTAGGTACCTACGTGTTCACCGAAGCGACCCCCGAGAAGACGACGCGCACTGGTCGGTCCTGCGCGCCGTACACCGCACAGCGAGGGTACCGGGTGGACCTCTTTACAGTCTCCCCCGGGACGTGCCTGAAAGGGAGACCTCTTTACAGTCTCCCTCCCCGAGAAGTGCCCTAATAGGCGTGGCACCGAGGTGGGCTTCGGCGCGATCTTCTAAGAGCACCCGAAGCCCACCTGTAGGTGCCGAAGTGGACCACCGTGGTGAGTTTAGCCGGTAGGAGTCCGGAACACCCCTTCGCTCCCCCCAGGCGGAGGACAGCCCTATGATGGGTTCCCACCGCGTAAAACAAAAAAATAAAATAAAAACGTACCTACGTGTATAATAATTATATTGACTAGTGTTTCCTTGTTTCAGATCTGCCATCATGTATCCCAGGAGCTATAGCCAGTTCGTCTCAGCGATCGTCCTAGTAGTTCTAAGCAGTAAGTGCAAATTTTATTATATTAAATACCAGACTAGGCGTCTCCGTTCGCGTAAAAATAAAATCTAGTGGAGGAGCACCCTATTTCCATTTTCATTGTTTATAAGTAACCTATTTACCAGACTTTCTTTCGAAATCTTAATCTAGGTGCAGATTTTCAAAGTCAATTTTGCTTTCAACTGCAATTTTGCAAGGCACTTTTAAAATATAGTTTTCTGTTATCTAGTCTTCCTTCTTCTTCCTATAGTACCTATATTTTAATAAAAATGAGGTATAAGTAGGTATAACAACTGTTGGTACCTATACCTACTCAATCAAAAACAATAATGTTTACTTTACTTTATACGTCGTAATTCTAGGTGCGCACGGTTCCAAAAGTGAGTTGGTGCTATTAAGATGATATCGGCCAAAAAATCAATGGTAACTCTTTTAAAATAATTGGTATACAAAAATCACATCACGTCACATTACAAGTTATGAGCTATATACAATACGATCTATAAAACATAGGATTTTCATTAAGTGGTACCCAAATTGGTCTATGATTTCAATGTCTAACGTTCCTTGGCTTAGTGGAGTGGAAAGTGTAGAGCCTAGGATATTTAGGCTGGAGTCGTGAGCGCACAGTATGGGGACTCTGCTGCGGGCCCCAAGAAGACAGCGACGTATTGTGGTCATGTGTCGCCATGCACTGCATAGCGAGGGTAACAGGGAGCCTTCTTTCTCTCGGGACGTGTCTGGGGTACCTTTCTACTGTCTCCCTCCCTGAGATGTGCCCTAACAGGTGTGCTACCGTGGTGGGCTTCGGTACGGTCTTTAAGACTTTCTGAAGTGCACCAATGGGTGCCGTAATTCTGTCATGTGATAATCGCTATCGTAAAACGTACATAAAACGTATCGCGTGCAGGTGAGGTTGATAATTGATTAGCTTTAATAGTGTTTTTTTAGACCTTGTTTGGATTGTTTGGGTTTATGTTGGGAAATCCATCTAAATGCTTCTTCACTAGAGCACAGTAGTGTTTCGTCAACTCTAAGATCATAAATGTAGATAATTATATCTCTTCAAAAATAATTAGGAGTAATAAAACACGTTTGTTCGTACAAAGCCAATATTTCACAATAATATTTAAGAAGCGTAGCGCGAACTAGCCCAGACTGTTGCAATAACGTATTCTTCATCTAACAGACAACCTTGTATAGAGAAGTATAGAGTTCATGTTGGAGGAGGTCATTCTAAAATAATTATATTTTTGTGACTCATCATCTTAGTTTCGCCTTGATTGGCGAAGCCTCAAACAGTATTAGCAATTCATTATAATTTGTGGTCTTTAGGTCCGCACTATTGGGGAACCTCAAACAGTTTAACAATTCGGTATAATTTGTGGTCTCAATTATTTTTTTCACACGATTGAAAATATGAGCTTAAAGAGGCAAAGCTTCTAGCATATTATTCGTTGCATAACTCATGCAACATCCGCATACATCCGGCCTAACAAGTTAAGCTCGGTGCAGATCCGCGAGATTCAGCTCGAAAATTAACACTATTTTTTGCCCAATATTTTGTGAAAACATAACATTTATTGCAGCTTCGAGAGAGAGTTGTGAATTTATTTAATGGAAGTTTTATTTTGTCTAGACTAAATCATTAAAGTAACTACTAAAAGTTATTTAGAACTTAAAAACTGATGTTTGTTATAAACATTTTGGATCATGCAAATCTGTCATTAATTTTGGTTATTATTCTGAAGATTAGCAATCTCATTTTAAAACTTATATTTATCAAACTTATTAGAATTTTCCATAGTTGCAAAAATGAGCGAAAACAATAGTGCTTTTCAAAACTTTTATAATAAATGTCTTTCGCAGCTGCTCTTCAAATTGTTTTTACTTTTCATCGTTTTTCAATATATTTAAATCAAGTAGTACAAAGTAAAATTTCACCAAAAAAAAAACATGCAAAAAAATGTTTTCGTAATGAATAAAACAGAAATAAAATTGTACTCAATTTAAGAAAAACTCACGGAAAAGATTCCTAAGCAAAAAAAAATGTATACAGTATCGGCCTCTCAAATTATTATGGAAATCCACTCGAAGTTTGGGTTAAGCATCCGACCCCACTTGTATCAAGAATTCTCCATTCAAACTCTCCGATAAGTGCTCAGCGAAATATTAGCTTAAACGTCAGTATAGGCTAAGCTTAAGATTTTATTTTGGTTCATTGAATACGTATTGGTTATTGCTAATTGAGCTTTTTGAATTCTTATTCTTTTAAAATTGATTAATTAGTAGAGCTGAGTTTAATTCGAAGATTCGGATAATAAACAAATGTATTCGTATAAATTCGTAGAATTTGATTATCAATTACATTAACGGTGGCGGTGAAGGCAAACATCGTAAGGAAACCTGCACATCTGAGGGGACCTCATAAAGTTACTTTATTCTCGCAGCTCTTACCACAACATTGTACTGATCAAGATTGTAATCTATACTTTTAAAAGAGTTTCCATTGAAAGAGTTGCCAGTTCTTCTCCATAGGATCTACTATTTGGAACCGTGCACCTAGAGTCTCGACAAAGAAAAATCTCGAAAGATCTATTCTATTCTATTTTATTCTGAATAGAATCGAATTAATTCCCGGAACGCTTAGAATCTCAGTAGATTGCACTATGGATTCGTTCCGATTGATCTACGCAATTGTATCAGTCACCTAAGATTTAAGGTAGTCAGTCTACACAATGGATAAAGTATCATGTTGGTAAAGACGTAGTTAAGGATAAAGAGTAGACCAACTGTTTGAAGAGATACCCTTTGAAATTAAACAACACTATTTGAGAGTGGTCCATTTGTGAAGGATCGACGCCCTCATAGAAACCCTTTCTTAACTGAATCGCGCAAGAAAACGGTCGTGGAAAATGCCGGTTGTAGTCGTAGGAATAGGCTGTACCTACCGAGGAAGCGCCTATCAACCAAATCCAGATAATTTTCACGCGTTGTAGCATACATTAAAAATACAGATACGGGTGTTTGTCTAGAGAAGGGTGAAATAACAAACAGCATTTTTTGTATCTTCTTAAAGTATGACTAATATAAATAATAATAATAATGCACTTTATTGCATAACACTACAAAAGAAAATCCCTTATGACTACAGTAAGCGTACAATTCATAAATCAGTTTACTCGCAAAAAAATTAGTTTAGAAGTATATTTTGCAAAGTAAATCAGTGTTGTCCTACTGTTACACACAAATTTACTGTAGCAATAACTAGAAACGTGAGCTATACCACTGGCTATACCGTGTAGCCGCCGTTTGGGACACCGCGGGAGACTCACCACTGAATGGATTGCGAAACCTATATACACACGGATCATGACGTCTTGATAATTGAATAACTCTAAAATAATTCCGCATAGTATCGCCCTATCATTTTGTTCGTTGTAGCTATAGTAGTTAGCCCTACAAATAATCATACTAATCCAACTTTTAAGTGGGATTTTTTGTTGAGTACATGATTACTAACTACGTGTAAACGAACATTATTATATGGAATTGCGTTATCAGTCAAGTGGTAATTTATTTTTTTGTAACTTCTTGGTTAGAATCTTGTTATAATAAATTGACCATTTGCTGATCTAAATTCTTTGGAAAAAATATAGAAAGAAAGAAAAATAATTTATTTCTGCAAAAACACGACACACATACATTAAAAATAGCAGTATCCATATCCTTGTCTATATCTATTCTATAAAATAGGTACTTACCTCTCCTGATGACGGAATCAAACGTAAGAGCGCAAAATGCTTTGCGTCATTTTGAATCGTCAATTTACAATAATAGATGAATTTATCTATTTTCATGAGTTGAGAAACCAATACAATCGTTGTTTTCTACTAACAAACAAAAGAGGTAATGTTTATGGTGCATTGTTTAAAAGTCATTGGTAATAATAAACAAGTTTATTGCACATTACACGGTGAAGTAAATGGGACATTTCTGGATAGCACTCGAAATGTCACGTAAGTTAGACGTTGTGTACATATAATTAGGAAGTTATTATGCGATCAGTAATCATGTGGAAAACGTGTTTTCGTAGTTGTCCAATCGTGATAATACGCGTACCTAATTAAAATAATTATTAATATGACGTCTGGCAGTGTGGATTAGTGATCTTCATGGGAAGTGTCTAATTGATGGTATCATCCAATTATTACAGATAGACATACAGATGTATTTCAAAACTCATAAATCGTTATCATTTTTTTTTAAATTATTTATGTACACACTACAAAAAAGAAAAATATATAGAATAAGGAACACGTAAGTACAAAGGTACCGCTTATTTAAAAAGAAATTTATGCCAGCAGACCTGCGACTGGAGAGGGTACAGAAGAAAATGTAGACTCAGTATGTAAAACTAAGTACTTAGAGGAAAAGACTAGAATACGGAACATAGATAATAATAACTAAACCTAAATGATATAAATTTAAAAAAATAATAATAAATATAGTACTTAAATAATAAGATAAATACTTATACTAATACATTCTACAATAATATTTGAGAATTAAGAGGATAGGTGATCTTTCTTTACTTCGGACAGCAAAAAGATCCATTGTGTTAGTATCTCGCCACGTAGATAAGTACTGTATAGGAAAATAAAAATTAAATTAAATTTTGAATAGAATAGAATAGAACAGAACGTTTATTTGCAGGAACAGTAGTTTTACAAGGTCTTACAGTTAATGGTCGATAGAATCATGTTCCACCTTACAAAAGGCAGGCAAATATTAAATTACATGCATACAAATCTTGATTTTAATATTATTACAGTATAGCATCATAATAACCCTTCACATAACCATGTCAAGCATATGCTCATCATGGCATATGTCATGTGAAGCATATGCAGAAGACGCTAAAGAAAGAAATGCGTTTTCTAGTTGACTATCCACCCCACAAAATGTTTGAGGCATTTTTTCGATAGGAGAGGAAGGATTTTCCGCCACTGTATTCCCGGATGCTATTTTTACCGACCATTGGTTAGATTTTATTCAAATCATTCATGATTTTTAATATTTTTTTTTGTTTTTATTACTCTGCCTTTTAGCATTAACAAAATGATTTAGCAAATTATTGTAAATGAAGCATAATCTTTTTGTTTTAAATTATTTTAGTGTACCATCCGTGAGTGATACATACTTGATTTTTTTTGCTCAACTAATAATAATAATACTTGATTTTTAATAAACTATCATTATAGTGTACCATATAATGGACAGAATAACAGAAGCAGAAGCATGGAATTATACATTACTTACCTAACATTTCTCATCAAACTATTTATTTAGTTTAACATAGAGCACCATAATCTGCCTAGCATTTTCCCATACATCACTATTAGGTATATAGTGCTGGATATAGATTTTTTATTAAGCTCACGAATATTTAAAATAAAAACCGTTAGGCTGCATATGCCAGCACTCATACTTGCCACCTTAACCTTAGGATTGCGGTCGTCGGACGAGCTAATTGACAAAAGTGGCAAAAAGTAATTAGCCGAAAGGTCCGGATGTATGCATTATTAAAGGACAAAAAATTAAGAATTATATTGCAAAATTCACAGGACATATAAAATACAAAAGGCAATTAAATATAAAGATATCCTCCTTAACCACTTAAAAATATTTACCCAATCTGTTCACTTAAGTCGGTACTGAAACTCAGTCAAACAAAAAAACATGTTTGTAGATCACAAGATTTTTTTTTGTTTTAATTTCAAACTAATCACGTTACTTGAATCGTAACTATTATCACCCGACCTTCAAATATTACGAAATAAAACATACCAACACAAATTACTATGACGAAAGAAAAATAATTTTATCCTTCACATTCAACTATCAAAACGCTTTGGTCGTAGTATCAGATCTGAGATGAATGGAGCGATTAACTGGAGAGCCGGTACAACCTTGATTGGTGAGGGGACGAAGTCGCGCGACTATCGTGCGATTGAATTGCGACAAAACGCAATAAATAGTGGACGCGTTGGTAATTTAAGTACAGTCATTTGCAAATACATACCTATATCGAAATTAAGATGATTTACTACTTAAGTATAGAATTTCATGAGAATATATTTAACAAAGCAAAAAATAATACATTTCACTTTTGAAATTCTTTAATATTGTATAGGTACTTTTGCACGCCAGTATACCTATAGATTTCTTTTGAGGGTCCGACTTGTTCAAACATTATTAATTTCCTTCTGCATAATAAGTCTTGCATAATCTATATATTAATACGAGAGAGAAAACTTCGTAGGTACCCCTTTTTGACCATATTGCGCTTACGGAGGAGTGTGAGATTTGGCATAGTTAAAGTTTATATCGAGAAGGAGTGCAGAAAGCTAAAATTACGGTCGAATTTCGACCACTGGGCGACCACTAGTAATAATTAATGTCTATCAAAATAGTCTCTTAATGTCCACAACTGAACATTGGTCTCAAATACCAACCATTACAAAAACCTTGTAGGACAAATTTCATAATCACTGCACTCGGAAAGCGAATTCATTATTTTGCTATCACCGTAAAATCTTTTCATTGCTACACTTAATAGGACCCCTTAGTCGCTCTTTATGACGTCCCACGGGATGAGAGGGGGTCGATTCTTAGTTCCCAGCTTAGACCCGAGACAGACTATGCAGTCGATATAAATTACCTATTGCAGGCTCAAGCTCCGGAGGACACTTAAGACTATTATAGGTTGTAGTTAGTCAGAAATTGCTTTCTATGTTCTGTGGGCACATAAGAATACTTTAGCTTACCTCTATATTAAATTTCAGATTATGAAACAGTATATTTTTATGACCAAAATGAATTATGTAATTATTCATCTAATCTGCAAAATAAAATACCTATATAGATAGCAATGGTGGAGGATACAATGTTGTGGTAAGATGATTATGATGATGATGAATAATGTAATGCAATGTGAATAAAATGTGTAGGAATGTGTCTATATTAAAAGAGCTGGAGCTAGACCACCAAAATCGCTTGTCTTCTGTTTGCCTGCACAGAATATTAAAATACTTTGGCCACATTGCCCGCAGACACACCGATAATACCGAGAGACTTATTGTGACAGGCAAAATAGAAGGCAAGAGACCGAGAGGACGCAGCCCGAAGAGGTGGTCAAGCCAGGTGTCGGAACAAATGGAAGTACCGGTGAACAGACCGCAGCAAAATGGAGATCAAGTATCAGGAAGATCATGGGAAGGGGTCACGATCCTCAACATTGAGGGACCGACATTGGAGGAGGAGGAATGTGAATAACAATAATAATAGCATAATAATTATTTGCCTCTGATTATGATTGCCATCAGTGGGCCTAGCACGAATGTTTTGACGTATCGTATCGTAAACGTAACCAATTTTAGAACCAAAAATACACGTTTAATCTATGATATTTTTTTGTAAATACATGCAATATTTTTACTTTTTAACGAAACAAGTGTGTTTGTAGCATAAATTTGAACAAAAATGCGATAGATTCATCGTATTTCTTAATCAAAATTTGCTTACGTTTACGTTACTATACGTCAAAACATTCGTGCTCGGCCCTCAGGACAGGATCGCGATATTACGTATCGCGTGATAATATTGGTAGTGTAACACGCCCCATAGGTTTAAAAATAATTGGGGTAAACCGGTATATTAACATGTCGGTATACTAACATGATTAACATGTCATTGTAGGCTAGGTAGTTTAATATAAAAAAAGATCTCACGTTTGTTTTATTTTACGAGGATCAAAAACAGGTTTTTTAACCTATTATAGTGATAAATTGATGCTCTATATTCAAATTCTTTTTGCCAAATTAAATAGTAGTTGTTGGTCACGTTTTAAGGTACCTATCTACATAAATAGCAAGCTACTAGTTTGGTCAAGTGATGTTAAACGATTTTTATATTCTCGAGCAGAATCTGTATTTATAACCTAACTGTCAAAAACCCCCGACTCCAACTAGAAAAAGAGCTGTAACTTTTGAACGGCTGAACAGATTTTCATGAAACATAGCTAAGATGATACCCGATTAAACTAGCCTTCAATTAAAAAACTGCATTGAAATCGGTCCATCTGTTTTGGAGTCGGAGGTTTTTGCCGGTTAGGTTATATCCTTCATCACCTTATGTAAATACTGTTTCACTTACCGCACCAACAAGAAAGCAAATATTGAGCAAAGTCCAAGTATTTATATAAACATAATAAAAACAGGTTAGAATCAAAGAATTTCCCGTGCCATACTGCCAAACACGTGATCGTGAGACGCAATCTATGACGTCATGGCGAAACTGGATTTGTGAGATGAGCCCATGTTTTTGCTATCCTTATTATTAAGCTGTTGTTTCACTACAAGATAAGCTGTACAGCTTTTAAGAGAGCGCATAAAGCAAAATACCAATGCTAGGTTCGATTTTAACTTAATTAAATCAAAATATGGATTCTTCATTATATTTACAAGATTGGCCGAAAACATAATATAATTATAATAAAATTCTCTCGATAAAAAAAAAAAGTTACCTCAATTGTTTAACCTTTTGGTTTTGTATTCAATATGGTGTGGATTATTGGATCGAAAATTGAATAAATAATATCACTTATACGGATGTAAGTGACATCGTAACGAAAACTGATACCATGGATTTAGTACATGATTCTGGACAAATCAGAAGGAATTACGAGTCGGTCATTTTTTTTTAAATACGATTTTGTTCGCAGATTTTTAAAATCGTTATAAAAGAAGCGAACAAAATCGTATTTTTTTTTAAAAGACCGACGCCTTATTCCTATGCTGAGGTGTTCAGTATCATGTACTGAATTAATGGTACCTATCAGTAGTAGCGAGGTCTTATTGAGGACATTAGCGATATTTTTTATTACCAGCATTTATGGACTCATTGAGATAAAATACTTTTGTCGCTTACTTCGCGAAAGACGCTGTCGTCTTCCGTCGCATGTCGCGCGTACCTACTTCGAGCTTCTATTTCAATGTGAAATTCGACTTTCTGCTGGCTTTATGCGCCCTCTTAAAGCTCGGTCGCTTTCGTATGGTTATACTCTTTTATTTTTTATTTTTTTTATTTACAATGCTTCATGTACAATGTACTATCATTATACAGAGTGTAAGTAACATCGTAGCGAAAACTGATACTACGGATTCAGTACATGATTCTGGGAAACCCCAGAGCTATAAATAGTACGGTCTTTAAAAAAAAATCAATTTTGTTCGTAGTATTTTTTTGTGTTATCAAAACTGCAAATAAAATCGTAATTTTTTTCAAGAATCTTTTACTGCACCCGTTGTATCAGTCGTCGTTATGATGACGTTTTCAGCTTATCGTCACTTGGTTAAAATTCTGAAATTCTGAAAAGTACTTTACTAATAAATATTTTTCGACAGAGGGACAATTTCCAAGAACCTAAGTGAAGAAATATTTGAAAGGAACTCAGAATTATAATATAAATATCTAATAAAAGCTCTCGGCTATTTGTGGAGTTCCGGCTCATTAGGGAGATTAAATTAAAAAGCTACGGGTTTTTTTCCGAGAAATAATGTTAGGTACAATTAAATATTATTATTACACTTGGCAACAACACAATATAAAAAAATACTCACAAATTAAATGTAAAGGTTTATCTATCTATAAACTGTTTCGAAGCATTTAAGATAATTAATTAGTTTTCCTAAAAATACTAATTTATTTTTGCACAAGAATCTCTGTAAAAATTGTGTTTGAAATATTCTATTCTATGTACTTATCTAAGGATCGATTTCCGCACGGATAACAAAACAAATATTCTATTAAATTATTAAACAAACAAATAGGTACCTATTTGCATAATCTACAGATAGTTGTTCCGGGTCAGGGTATGTGTGCATGTGACATCAAAAATATGTTATGTTTGTAAACTGTAGTTACCTACGATATTATATATCGGTTTTTTTAAATCATTTCCCCGCTCTGTTATTTCTTACAGAGCGGGGAAATGATTTAATAAAACCGATATGACATAAAAACATCGAAAAATCCTACAAGTTTTTGCTCGTTTAAAAGTAATCAAATTGTAAACGCCTACTCAAAATAACAAAGCAATACACGCACATTAGTGATTGCTTTTTTTTTACGGGTTATTTTGTGGTTTAGGAAGATATTATACCTATTATTATAATTATGGTTTATTTTAATAGGTATTGGTAGTTACATACGTTATTATAACTACTAATCTTTGATTAGTTTCGCAGTAAATAAAAGAAAATCCATTACTTATTATTTATATTTGTGGTTTTATTGTATAGGAACTTTGATTAGATTATTTTATTTTATTTTTGAAATCCAGATTTATATATACCTATTTTATTATATGAAGCAAATCAGATTTGAAGATAATTATATTGCTTATTGGAAATAAACTACAATACGAAAATACAATACCTACTAAACTTAGAACTACCTTATAAAAAGAAGACCAATCAGGAAGTTGTGTCTCCTATCTCCATGATCGGTATTTTTTTTACAAGGCAGCTCAAACTTTAGTCTCTCACGATCGTATTGAAGTTTATTACCAGAGTCGATGTTCATTACCATTTTAGTTACGTGGTAGACCCGCTGGTTAGATCGGAAGCCAAACCCAATATAATTAGGAAAAGGCTATATTGGCAGATGAGGTGCATTTGCAGCTAAAAGACATCAACACAAAGTTTTATTTGCATCAAACCAACTTGCGCATAATTAGAAATTTGGTTTCTGTTCGAGTTCCGAACAGAAACCAAAACCAACACAGAAGTTGAGCTTATCCAAACCCCGATCTTAATTCAGAACTCAATTCACCAAACAACTTACCTAAGATGTTTGGCCGACTTTTAAAACTTAATCAACAGTTAAAGGCTGAAATAATTAATTAAAAATTTCTAAACATTTTGTGAATCTTTCGGAAGCACGTTCTATTGTTATTTTATAACATCGGGGCATTTTTGAGATGTTGAAGTTTAAAAAAGAAAGAGAGAAACTCGATTTATTAAACACACAACACACAGACTTTATTCGTCACATAAATAAATAACCTAACCGTCAAAAACCCCCGACTCCAACTAGAAAAAGAGCTGTAACTTTTGAACAGCTGAACAGATTTTCAAGAAATATAGCTAAAATGATACCCGTTTAATCTAAGCTTTCAATTAAAAAACTAATCTTATACTTTACTTAACTTATAGGCACGCAAAATTATCTATCGAATCCGAAATGAGGAGATAAGGTAGAGAACCAGAGTAATCGACATAGCTCACAAAATTAGCAAGATGAAGTGGCAATAGGCCGGCCGTATTAGCCGTGGAACTGATGACCGTTGCGATAGACGTGTTCTTGAGTGAAGACCGCGAATCGGCAAACGTAGGGTAGGACGCCCTCAGGCTAGGTGGAGCGACGATCTTCGCGGTGCGGCTGTTAACAACTGGATGAGAGTAGCTACGGATCGAGCCAGATGGCGTGAGATTGGAGAGGCCACTGCTGGACATAGTCAAGCAGTGGCCTGCTACAGGCTTATGATGAAGCTAAATTATATTTTGGTGAAATTGGAATATACTACTGATCCCGTATTTTCCTTGTCTCCTTGACAGCTTGATACGTTGCTACGTAGTTACTTTGTGGCGCTAGGTGTCGCTGCAGTAGGTACCTATTGTGTACCCTCCCTAAGGTACCTTCCAAACCATAGAATTAATAAGCACTTCTCGTTACTTAGTAGTACAATAAGTCTATGCTCCAAACACATGAAATTGATCGTCAAAAGTAACATATGACCGGAAAAGCCGGAAAGTGTCAAAAAGCTAAATTATTAGCACTATACGTTCATACGTTCCATTTCCTAAATGTCTGTGATGTCAATAAATAGTAGTTCATTTTGCAATAAACAACAATGAATAAGATTTAATACTGGCGTAAAATTGAGACAGTTATGACAATTACTTATAGCTCTATTTAATCGGTATAGATGGTTTATAAAGGAGGATCCAATTCGAGTTTCCTATACCTATTTATAATTAATGAATATTAATACTAAATATTCGATGCATTAAAAATAAATACGATCATGTTACATTTTGTGTATTTTCTTAAATTAAAGTTGGGACACTCGAATAGGATCACCTATACTATAGAAATGTTCCATTATTGCATTGGTAGCCTAGCGGTTGAATCGGCCCGCACCTCTGACTTTTTGAATTCATGCGCAATTCGATTATAACAAAAAATAGAAAATTGTTACTAACCCTATGAGCCTTGTTCTCGAATTAAAGTTTTTCTATTCTATTCTATAACTAGCGCTAATGGTGAAGGAAGACAGTGTGAGAAAACCTATACACCTGAGAGGCCTCATAAAGTTCTCGATGGTGTGTGTAGTCTGCCAACCCGCATCAGACTAGCATGGGGGACCTTAACCCTTCTCATTCTGAGAAAGGACCCGTGCCCAGCAATAGGACACAATAATACGGACGCAAGCGTTCTACACTTTGAGTATCTAGAGAAAGGTTCTACAGCTTTGACGAATTTTTAATTATAACCTCCGCTATATAATATTTTATAATTGACTAGCGATCGGCAGCCTGATTACGAACGCAGCTGACAGTTTGCGACAGGCGTAAATTGCACAATTGCTGCTGTCAAACATCATTTTTTGTATTGTACGTAATACCAAAATGATGTTTGACAGCAGCAATTGTACAATTTACGCCTGTCGCAAACTGTCAGCTGCGTCCGTAATCAGGCTGCCGTTCCCGTCTACGCACGGGTGCAATTTCTATATTATACTTACATTAAATATGAAAGTATTATGCATATAAACCTTCCTCTTGTATCACTTTATCTATTAAAACTAAACGCATCAAAATCCATTGCGTAGTTTTAAAGATCTAAGCATACATAGGGACAGACAGACAGCGGGAAGCGACTTTGTTTTATACTATGTAGTGATGTAAAAAATTAATTATTCTGTAATTGTATACTTAACTTTTGATGTATTTTTTTCTCTTTTAAATGTGCATTCTGACTATATTGTAATCTTATTGGTATCAAGATATGGACTATGAAAAAAAAAATATATATATATAATATAATATAATATAATAATAAAAAATAAAAAAAATACTATTGGTCGCCCAGAGGTCGACCATAATTTTAGCTTTCTGCACTCCTCCACATAAACTTTAACTACGTCAAATCAGGGGCACAGAGTTTTCTCTTCACATATTAATAATATAGATTCCAAATCCCGAACTACCCCAATAACATGAGCCTCAAATTCTTTTGTCAGGTTTACACAAATCGTTTTCTAAATACACTGAAAATGTTTAATGGAGGATTCGACAAGACAGGTTAAGTCAGCCGGGTGATGGTACGATTTACAATTCAGATGTTGCCTTAATATTCTGATAGGGTTGAGAATTTTCCTATGTTACTGAACATTTATATTTTTGGGATCATGGAAAAATCTGTGTTAGACATGAATGGTTTTGATCATGAATATAATTCTATTTAGAAATAGAAACTCAGCTTTAATTATTGTACCTATATATAAAAAAAGTAAAAACTGGCTTCAATAAACTAAAAAGTATAAAATAATTTTCTTAAAAAACTTAACAGCTTCTGAAGTCGGTGCTTTTAATTCTTCAATGCACCTAGCTTGGCAGGGGTACCGACTTCCGAAACTGTAAAATTTTATTCTTTATAGTTTTCCGAAGTCTGGTTTTACTTTTTTTTAAATATTATTTCATTCAATTTATGAATTGAGTATTTTTGCTTAGAGAGATGACGGGGCATAAATAATTAATCTTCGTCATAAAATTCTTTGCGTGTTAATCATTTTTGTAATTTATTGTGTAAGTTAAAAATATCCCGTACTGCTGAAAAGCTCAACAAAAATGCTACAAGCTAAAAAAAAAACTATTTTGTTTTATGTTTTTTTTTGTAGCTGTACTAGCCGATGCTAATTTCTCAATATTTATGTAACCTCTAAAAACTTTGCGTTTAATACAATTTTTTTTGTTACAGATCTCCACGGTATCAACACACAGACGGAAAAATCACAATCAGTTGAAACAACAACAGTTGACATCAATTACTCACAAAACGCAGAAGCAGATGTCAGACAAAGTAGAAGTCAGAACATTAGCTCAAACGATTCTGACGAACCTCATGTTAAAACATTAGATCAAGTACCACCCGATGCTCCTGAAAGCGCTTCTAGAGTATTAGTAGCAAATAAACCTAACGGTGAATCCAATGAATTTAAATTTGAAAACAATCTAAACAAAAACGCATCAAATGCTCCAATCAAACACCCGATTAAGAGATTACATGACGATGAAGCAAGGAAAATTAGTAGAAATGTAAATGATGCTAAAATTAGGGCTCATGTGAGGTATGATGAAGTTACAGGAGAGCTGATGAATGGTGATCATCCCTGTCATAGAGAATGTAAGGAAGGGGAGGAGCCAATGATTTGTTACTATCACTTCGTGTTGGAATGGTATCAGACGATGAGCAAGGCCTGTTACGACTGTCCTTACAATTTGACGGACTGTTCGCGGCCTGATTGCATCCCAGCTGATGGTATGAATCGACCTTTGAACGTGGTGAATAGAAAAATGCCTGGACCGGCCGTTGAGGTGAGTTTGAAAAGTAGAATTTTCTTTTTCGATAAAAAAATATAATAAATAAGATAGAGTTCAATCTTGTTGTAATCAAAACATTACTCCATGTAAAGCAAATAAAGTAGACACTTAGGGTTGTGTCTGCCTAGTTTTTAACCCCCGGCAAAAAAGAGGGGTGTATAAGTATATATAAAAAAGTTTGTAGTGTGTATCTATCTGTGGCATCGTAGCTCCAAAACGGATGAACCGATTACGATGCAGTTTTTTAAACTGAAAGTTTGTTTAATCGAGTATCATCTTAACTATGTTTCATGATAATCTGTTCAGCCGTTCAAAAGTTACGGATCTTTTTCTAGTTGAAGTCGGAGGTTTTTGACGGATAGGTTAGGTTATATTTTTTGGTGATGCTGTGAGAATTACTAACAACGATTATGTTTACTTTGTTATAATAACATGTTTTTATTTGGTGGGATCTCTCAAAGCATCAAGCGTCATCAAGTGTTTCATGTTTTGCCACAGACCTTGTAACTTTTTCATTCTAAAAGTTAAATTGGACGCAAAATTCTGAGTACTCTTACCAAAAATTGTATTTACACATCTATGAGGTTTTAAAAGCGTAGATGTTTGCACATGTAATGAATTCGGTGAAAACTGAATTTTCACTCACCAAATTATATCTACATCAGTCCCATAAAAACGCTGAAATTTACTTTCAGGAAAAAGTAGATTTCAGCGCTTTGTTCTAGGAAGAATAATCTCGGATTTTATATTTTTATACCTATACGTTTACTAAGCGAAATGCAATCGAGGGAAATTTAAATGGGGCTTCATTATATTCCAGGTGTGCCAACATGACCGCGTGATCGTAGATGTAGAAAATGACCTGATGACTGAGGGTACCACCGTCCATTGGCACGGACAGCATCAGAAGGGGACGCCGTATATGGACGGGACGCCTTACGTTACGCAGTGCCCTATAGTGCCTGAGACTACTTTCAGGTAAGGATTTCTAGAGATTTTAGTTTTTGGAGATTTTTAAGCTCTTTAACTGCATATGCAGTAATATTATGTTCCTCCTTCTGGAGTGCATTAGAGGAGCTTTTACGCGTAACGATATACAAATGATCGTCCGACACACCCTGGGCAGTCAGTCCGATTACCAAACTGCTGACTGGCTGCTCTTTTTAACACGCTTTTATTAGCTTCACCTGTAACTAACTAACTATGTAAGAAAATCTTGGAAGTTAAATTTGACCCACTTCCCGGTTTCCGATTGAGCAGAAATTTTGCATACACGTTCAGTTTGGATGACTAAATCGTGTTCTACTGTTTTTTTTAGACTATAATGTTTTTATTATCACGGTATGAGCTATGATTGTGTAATTCATGCCGACACGATATATTATAATTTGATATCTTCCTTTCTAGTAGTCTGAAGTTCAAAAAAATAATTATTTAAATTAATTAAATTGATTGAATAAAATTAAATATGAAATGTTGAAGGAATGTAAAACTTTCAATTCATTGTTTGTTTATTATTTGGTACTAATTTAAGCACTTAAAATAACGCATATATCCATAGGATATCCGTGCATATATCTATGTAATTGACTTTTGTATTTTGTATAGCAGAATGTAGAGGCACTGACAATAACTATGCCTATAACACACCTATATTCACAAAACAATTAATATTTTAGGCAGAAAAAAATATATCTTAATTTTGACTATTAACATCACGGATATATGATTAACATCAACATTATCGACATTTACTCAATCATACGGTAAATTTCACTACTAAATCTATTATTCTGTCTCTCCAGGTATCAGTTCAATGCGACACACGCCGGCACTCACTTCTGGCACTCCCACTCTGGCATGCAGCGCGCTGATGGTGCCGCTGGCGCGTTTATCGTGAGAAAGCCCAAATCGCAGGATGACCATGGAAGACTATATGATTTTGATAGGTGAGTCATAAACTAAAGTGTATATTGGGAAGTGAGTGATGAATGAGATTGGTTAAACATTAATCTTTTTTTTTAAACTCGGCCTATCTCGGTTTACTGATGGGTTTTTTGTCTGTCTTACTTATATTTTTAATTTATTTAATTCAACTGTTGTCAAATGAAATTAAAATGTAATGAAAATGAAATGAAATGATCTTTATTTTCTTGAAGCATGGTACATAAAATAAGTTCTTAATGAGTTAAGTCCGACATTCTTCGTCATGTTATTTTCGTTGTCGGTTTTATCGTGATTATATTGTGATGTCTATTAAATGTTTCTTTTTATATACCTTTCGCTAGTAGCCCCCGATGCAAAAATGACGCGAAATTATAATTGAAGACCTGAGTGTCGAACTTCTTAAGCCGATTTTTTATGTAGTTTACTCGTCACTAGGATTTGTTCTGTATCGAAGGTACAGTTTACAATAGTTTACATAATACATCTCACATGCACACACCCAGACCCGAAACAACTATCTACAGATCATATAAATATTTGTTCCGTGAGATTGAACCTGCGGCATTTAGCGTAGAAAGCTAATCGCTTAGCCACTGCGCCAACCGTGTTGTCAGTTGAACTCCTAGAGAGATTTTCTAAAGGAAATTATATTAAATAATTTTGCGTGTTTATATTTCCCTAATAGCATTTATTTAAATTTATACGTAGACCAAAAACTGCTTTAAGGTATTTATTCCCCCTACTGATTCGATTTAATTGAAGTAAAGATCCCTTGCACTCTCAAAGGGTAGATAATAAAATCAAGAGCACGACTTTAACGTAAAGGCCAGGTCTTCTCGAGAGCAAATCGTATTACTGATACAACAAACTTGACTAGCTGTGTGCAGAGGGTCTGTCTGAATCAATATTGAGCGTACATACAGACAGGTGCGATCAAATAAACAGCTGAAAGATTTGTTAAAATCAGACTGCTTTTTTAAGATTATTTGAGCATTTATGTCTTTATTAGTGTGTAATATTTTATAATAATATAGAGCGGTATTTTATAACGAGTTTTTTTAAAATTGAGGACTGAAGATAAATCTCTTGGATGCTGCTCCTTATCCTCTAATTAAATTCAGATTACTATGAAAACAGAAATTGATCTGTGTGTCAGAGAAAGTAAAAAACACGAGATTTTATAACTTGTGGCGGTTGAAAGAAAGAAAGAAAGAAAGAAAAAGTTTTTATTTTTACGCCCAGTATGACGCACAAGACTTAAAAAAACTTACACCAAGATCACTTATTACTAAAAATTATCATTATTCTGCTTTGAGTATCTATACTCAAAGTGGTTGCTTTTATTTCTTAGAATTATATGGTTGGTTCTTACGTTACGTTATGGTTTTATTTCTTATAGGGTATGTTTTTTTTTTGAGCTTTAATCCATCCCTTTGCGCTAGGGTAGGCCAAAGGTTATGCCGGACTCACCAACTATAACAGCACTGTGTTCCTCCAACGGTCTATGGCCAAAGGGGCAAGATTCTCTCGCGTATGCGCCGAACCCCCAAATTGTTATTTCTAACCTGGTGTCTTTACTTTCAGATCGGAACACGTGATGATAGTAACAGACTGGATCCACGACTTGGCTATGGGCATGTTCACCGACCACCATCACTCTAGAGGAGATAACAAGCCTCCGACGCTGCTCGTCAATGGAGTCGGAAGATTCAGGGTCTTCAATGAGACCACAAAACCTATGTACATGAACGCTGCGAAGTTTAGCGTGGAACAGGTACAACTTTCTATCTTAGAGCGTTGATTCAACATAGTCACACTTGTAAATCGTAACAGCTAGAAATAAACACGTTATTGGTATTTACAACCGAGTACTTGGTTCGGGTGGGGCTTGCAAAGTCATTTCTTCTGTGCATGACTGTAGTTAGTCTAGTCTTATAAAATCTGTCCGTCAAGTCTCAAAGTCGTACGAAGAGATACTAAGTTAAGAATAAAACGAAAGTGACGTCACATAAATTAAACTGTTGCGGATAGAAGGTCCTACTTTTTAGTAGAGGTCCTTTTAATGGATTAAGATATCAAAAATGAAAAGATATCATTAAAGCCCAAAAACAAATGTTTTTTTTTTGAGAATCTAAAATGAATACCATAACGATTGATGATTTATTGGTTTCCTCTTGCATCAAAACTGTCACGCGCGGCAATAGTAAAATATGAATGAAGCCGCAGTCCGTATGAAAATCAGAGAAGAAACCAGTAAATGAATACGTCATTTTATAGTATTAATTTTACATAAAAAATGTTTACTTTTTATTTTAGACTCAAATGATTTCTGATCACTTAATATATTCACCCCTAAGGACCTACGCTGATAAAATAGGACCTTATATAATATGTACATGAAAGCTGATGTCTTGTGATGGACATAATATTAAATAGGTACGTCACATAAGACAAATCTGTTTCCCCCTTAGTCTTCACAACTTCAACTTTCCATAAAGTTACACTAAAGTTTATATAAAGTTACACTAATGGTGATGTTCATTTGGTCCTTATGTCCGAACAGTGATGGAACATAATACTTGTTGTAAACATCATTTTCCTATAAAGACCAAAATTTCATCAGTTTCATGGATGAACTAAATTCAACGTGCAGTTCCTAATGAGTGCCCAGTCAGTTAAATTAGCAAAACGGACTTTGGCTTAGTGCCATTTGAACGCCAGAATAAAATAGTGTTTTAGTTCTTTCTTTATCCTGGCGTTTCAAAATGTAACCCTAATTATTATTAAGAATCTGTGATGTCCCACTGCAGGGGAAAGACTTCCTTCCCCTCTTTCCATTTCTCCCGGTCCTTTGTGATCTGGGGCCAATCCTTTAGGTACATTAGTGTCCAGCTCATCCCGCCATCTCCTTTTGGGCCTGCCGCGCTGTCGTTTCCTGCCGTTTGGGACCCACTCTATGGTTACTTTAGCCCATAGCTCATCCGATAAGCGCATTGGCAGCTGTATGGCCCACGTCAGCAATTTGCGTTTCTAATCAACAACAAAATGTAATCCTTCGATTACATTATTAAATGTTGCATACAACTAAACATTTTATGCTTACTACATAATTAAACAAAGCCACGTCAACAGCTAACGCACTTTAAAGGCGTAACTATGAGCATCTTATCACGCGTATCATATTCCGGCGGCAGTATAGCTGGATTATTATTGTGTACATCATAATAAGGCTTCAAAAGATGATTAACACTGTGTAAGCGTATCTTAGTTCTAGCGCAGCTGCCGTGTAATGGCTGTTCATTGTAAGCTATGCTTTTACATAAACCCCCTACCATTACACCCAAAGAAAACACTCCAAATGATCCTATTAAAGAATAACCAACTAAAATCACACCTTATTTCCAGGGCTACAAGTATCGTTTTCGTGTGATCAACGCGGAGTTCCTGAACTGTCCCATCGAGCTGTCGGTGGATGGTCATAACATCACAGTGATTGCTTCGGATGGCTACGATCTTGAGCCGATTACTAGTAAGTGATCATTGTAACAGTTATTGTAATAGTCGCATAAGGATTCACGAGGTAGAACTTCAAGATTTGAATTGGAAATTCTGTGAATAGAAGCTGATTTTACGGAATATTACCAAGAATTGAAAGAAAAGACAAGATTAAGCTGATGTACAATAATGATTCTTAAAAACCCGACTCCAACTAGAAATAGAGCTGTAACTTTTGACCGGCTGAACAGATTTTCATGAAACGTAGCTAAGATGATTCTCGATTAAACTAGCTTTCGATTTAAAATACTGCATTGAAATCGGTCAATGCGTTTTGTAGCTACGATGCCACAGACAGATATACACAGATTCTGCAGACGACAATACTTTCAGGAAGAAATTTGAACCCAAACGAAGCCGGAAACCATAATATAAAATAAATCTAACTGACACCAAAACATGCAGATAAAAGCGCACGACTTTAAAGACTTCACGAACACAGACCAAATAAAACACAATGAATTGAAATGTCCATAATACACAAAAGCCAGGACTTTCTCTTTGATATTTTTCATTTTTGTGTTCATTTGCATTCAAATCTACTTCCTTTTGTCGCTTGGCCTGAGGTCGACCGCGCTATTTTTTCCTCATTACCCGCCTATCTCACCATTCTTGATGTTCTTATGCAATAGACAGGTTCAGAAGGTTTACTTAATTCAAGAAAATAAGCACCAAGCGGGTCAAAAATATCGGTATAACGTTTGCATGCACTGTTGTGGCTTGAGAGTTGTTATTAAGTGTTAGTTATTTCATCAACTATATCGTGGTCCATTACTGGAATTGCGCTCTTCAAAAAGGAAGGTAAATGCCCGGTAGTCTCAATTATGCACCACACACCATGGTGCACACAGAGCTAGTCTTAATCCATAATATCCTAACCTTCCAAAACCCCCGACTCCAACTAGAAAAAGAGCTGTAAGTTTTGTACGGCTGAACAGATTTTCATGAAACATAGCTATGATGATACCTGATTTAACTACCTTTCAATTAGAAAACTGAATTGAAATCGGTCCATCCGTTTTGGAGCTACGATGCCACTGACAGCTACACACTACAAACTTATAAGACCCCTCTTTTTTGTCGGGGATTAAAAATACTGCTTTTAGCGCTATGGGGTCTTTGGGGTTTAGACTGGCATATTAAATGGTTGATTCTCAACCATTTCGTAAAATCCAATTATTCCATAAATAAAATATCTTATAAAAAAATTGCAACGCCTTAAGACAGTAGTGGCCCAACGCGATAGTATTTTACTATACAAGGGACTATTTTGAGTCCCTAATCGTGCTTTGATGCGAGTGGGCCTTCTGTTCTTAGATTTGTCATGTCACATCTCCGTAGCTTCGATAGCCCTAGGCTTTGTTTGAGCCAGTGTGGTAGTATTACTGCTTTTTAATCGTTTGTGTAAATTTGCTAGATTTAACAGCATTTGCGTTCGATGGCAGGGCTTAGGATTCGTTCGAAGTGGATTCTTGTGGATGAAGTGGTGAAATATTATTAGAATCTTTCTTGGGATGGAACATTTATTTGTTTATAGGCGTCTATTCGTAAGATTGTTTATATTGAATATTAGCTGTTGTCCGTGGATTTACCCGCGCGTTTAACACTAATCAGGGATAGTGTACCTGATAGCTTTCCATTAGTGAAAGAATTGGGTCAGTTGCTCCTGAGATTACCTCCTACATATTTATTTCAACTGAGCCTTTGCAGGCATTTTCAAAACGTCGTGATTCTCGGTACACGGTTCCAAGTGGGTTGATCCTGGAGAAGATACCGACAAGAAACTCCATGGATAATCTTTTTATAAAACAAAACAATAATATCTGGGGCCGCAGGAGCAGCCCTGGCTAAAATTTGATCTGAATTTACACAATATTACTTCCATTCATACAGCAAAACTCGCAAGAGATAGCATAATTCGCGCTTGCATTAGTACAGTTACAGCTGATACGATGTTATCGCATCGTTTACTAACATCCTGGTAATTTATTCTCCTTACGGTTCTAGTATGCGAACTACTTTCAGATAAACGAAAGTTTAGTCAATTACAGACCTGAATAGTATTAGGTATCTTTTAGTCATAATAGCAGCCAATAGATGTTCACTGCTGAAGATAGGATTTCTATTAGATTGCTTATAGAAACACACAGGATTGATAGTCATTAACATGACTAAATTTTCTTTTTTATAATTAACTAATAGTTGGTTTGTTCTATATAAGCGATAGTCTTTTTAGGCATTCATCAAACAGATAATTCGTTAGTCAGAAAGGCACTAAAAGAAGGAAAAATCTGATAGGTAATTGAAAGTAGGTATAACGCAAAACAATTTTACAAATACCATAGTTCCGAAGACAAGTATTTAATTTGATCCACTAATGAATTCTCTCCAATCAAAAATTTTAAATACTCGTAGAACAAATCGAATGAAAAAACCCAATCGACAAACGGGAAAGCAGCGAGCTGAAAACTGAAATTCAAGTTGTTATAAGGGCAACAGTTTCAACGAATTGGGAATTTCAAACCACGAACATTGCACATGTTGTAGTAGAAGTGGAAAAACCGGATTATTCCGAAAATTCTAGGATTATTGCAATGGCTCGGATGATTGGAAACGATTAAAGAAAGAAAGAAAAGAACATTTATTCGGCACAGACACATTGACAACATAAGAGAGAGAAGATAAAAAAAAAAAAAAAATAATTATAAAAATAACACACATCAAAAGTTGACAATAATGAAAAAAAAAAAAAAAATACAATTTTTTTTATCAATTAATGAATTTCGTAATAATCTTAGGTATTTTAAGGATGTTTGCAACGATCCTATCTCATAATTTTAAGGTAAATATTGTAAGTTTGTCACGTTTTGTGAATTCCGTAGCTTACGAATGTTTCAAACTATGGCGACGCTGATTGGTAAATCTTAATTTATGGCTGCTATCATTTAATACTAATTTAGGAATGTAATGTATTGACCATTAAAAATGTAACATAAATCAACGTTTAGAAGAGATTTCATGCGTCCTAAATCAATTTCACATCTTAATAATGATACTGAAGATCATGGAGATCTGGAGATGAATGAAAACAACGAAGGAATTTCGCAATAATCTTTGCAATTGTCGCAGGATTTTCGCAATCATCCGTTTATTTCCATTATTCTTGCGACACATACATCTAGTTACAGAATGTTAACAAAGCGAAAGAGGAAAAAAATACGAATAAAGTTAATTGAAACTCTTGTCGTCTCGTTATAAAATGCAAAATAGAATCATTCGCTGACGCTCCCTCGGCGTCTAACTTGCGTTGTAGGGTTGGTTGAATTTGGGCAACTTTGGGGAGTCGAAAAAGGAATTAGCGTTTTTGAATTTGTAATTTTTGGAAAAGGCTAATTGCATTATTTATTAAGTGTCTACTGCATATTTTAATGTGTTTTGCAGTCAGAATATACTTCTTCATATTTTGCTGTTTGCAAAATTATGTTCACAGAAGGACGATGAAATACTTGCATGAAATATTATAATATTATTATCTAATCCTAATAACATCTTCGAAAGGACTAATGTTGCGTTTTGTTTTGGTAAAACTTTGAATTAGATTCTAAATTTGAATTAGATTTTTTATTATCATCACCGATATCCTTAACCAAATCTCTAATATATTTTAGTCCTATATCCGATTTTCCAATTACTCTAATATCTATTATATCCGTCATTTGCATTTAGCCAGGATCAACCCTATTCCCATTTAAACGTGGTCCACTTTTGCTTTATTAGATTATGCCAACACCTCGTCCCGGCAATGCTGATCAAACATTCATTGATTATTCACTACCAGACGCGTGTTTGCTTTTGCTTACGGCTTACATAAAGGTTTTCTTCATTTTACCAAATGAATTAAAATGTGAAGAGATTAAGTCTAGGTTTGGAGTTTAATGAAAATGTAGTCTGAATCCGTCGTGAGTTTTACATACTTACCTACATGATGTAAGTTTTGCGGTAAGTAAAAGATAAAATTAATTGATCGACCATAGAGATAGTCCAGCTGTAGATTGCGATAGGTTGATTGAATTAAAAAATGCAGTGGAGGGAATGTGAACAAATCAGGATCAGTCAAAATAAAAGCAAGTTGTTTGAGTTAAAACAAAAGAGGTACTGTGTATATAACTACCTAGCATGAAACAATAGCATGCAAATATAACATAAATACAAATATAATAAATAAATAATAGAAATATAGCACGGAATAATAATAGTATAATTTTATCAAGTAACCATATTTTTGACGAGCGCGATACTAGATATCGCTCGCTGCATATTGTATTTCTGCATAACGATTCGAGAAGAAAAATTCAATTATAATTATGACGTATCTGTGTTATAAATGCAGTAACAAAAACATGTATTTTTATTGAGTAAAAACAATTTTTGTCTGTTTCTGCTAAATCCAATGCAAGCCTTCCCTCATTCTCGTTCACATACCATATATCAAATAGCAACTCAAAACAATACACAAACTATAATTTGTTTATGAAACACTCGAAATTGTATTTCATAAAGTTGCAGAGAATTTTAAAATAACGATTGTTCTAGATGGCGCTTACCACTGGAACTGTGGGTGTTATGCGACGAATTTCATGACGCGCTCTTTATTTTATTATTATTGTACTCGGAAATATGTGGAGCTACAATGTTCGTTAGACATAAATTGTTGCAGCATTTCTCGTGTGAGTGTTGTTTCGAGTTTTTGTAGTGTCATGTAATGTATTGTGTGGATTGTCAATTGTTTTAGGTGCTTCGTTCTGAATTGCTGTAATGTTAGAGTAACCGTCGGGAGTCGTTATTTCCTTGAAAGGAATGTATAAATAGAAGTTATTTACATTTCAAGGACCTTCTTCTATCGTGTCATTTCAAATAATTCAATATTTTTCTTCTTGAATTGTATTGTGGGTTTAACTTTTGATTGATATTGATTTATCGATTTTTGCGAAAATGTTGCATTTGAGCATGATAGAAAACTTATCATTCATCAAAGAAGGCCTATATTACTTATTACTTCTCATGAGGCAGTAAATCAAGGTTTCAATTATTGTTACAATACAAGCACACATCGACTAAATTGATTATTTAGTATTAGTTTATAAGTAGCACTAAGAATTCAGGTACACTAACGATTTTTGTTTGAAAATTTGAAAATTTTATACAGTGCCTTTTTCATTCCACTTAACAAAAGTTTCCTTTTAATAACATTCCCCAGTATAAACCGAGCTGTTCTCATTAAATTGTTTTCGGAATCCGTTTCCGCATTGAAATACATTTTACCCAAAAATATCATTAGTGGGTCTGCCATTAGTGAAAAATTTTGCGCTCTGAGCACACCTGTCCTTGGGTTAAGTTGTCTAGGTCAAAAGGTAGCGTACATCCCTCGGGTATACAAACAGGCTAACGAAAGTAATCAAAGGTCAAACACGAAAAAGGTTATACGCGTTAGCATGTGCTTTTTTGGTTTTGGACGATGTGGGTTTGTGTTGGAAAGTGGAATAATTAGAAAGAAAGTTAGAAAGAAAATACATTTATTCATTTATTATTATTGTATGGTCCACTCCTTTTCCTATACTGAAAATAACAGGTTAAAATATTTCAAGATTGAGACTGAAAGACGATAATAATTATGATTGTAATTTTAAAACCGAAGCATCACAATTATTTATTTATTTATTTTACACCATAAAATAAATGAAACATTGTTATGCTTCCATACAATATCATAATTATGCATCATTCGATAACTTAAGTCATTGGATAGTACAAAGCTGTCATCTACATACACACTTTCAACCTAACCAATACCAATAGGAGTAACCTTATAACATTATACGGAAAGCAAACATAACAAATTTACGTGCAACATAAATCTGAGCAAGCAATATCTAAAATAAGCGTAACTAGCCTATCAAACATTTTTACTTTACTTGCCAATTTTGTTAGATCAAGCTTCGGGTTTCATGCAGCTAACGCTTTCACAAAACGTCTAGGTAACGGATCTGCCTCTTTGATCCTTCGCGCACATTTGAATATGTAAATTTCCAAAGGGGATGAGCACGGGTAAAGCTGGCCAACTAAACGGCAACGCTACTCTACTAGAATTTAATGTTGATTTTAATTCTAATATTAGTTCAGGATATTCGGGTAGTAGTAGTCGAACAAATATAGGATTTTAATTTCCTTTGAAATTGTTTGGATAATAAGTAGAATATGTTCAGTTTTTTTGTAGATGTTCTCAGAGAATAATGGGCGTGTGAATTAGAGGGAATTAATTTTCGTGGAAATGCATTTGTATGCAAATGTAGAAATAATGATGTGGATATAGAATGCATTATTAGCTTATCGTCTGGTGCAAGATAATTATGCGGTGAAATGGGTTGGTATAGACTAAAAATAATAGAGCTAGCAAGTAGCACATACAAAATTAATGTTGAATTTTATATGGCTCTTTAATTTAATATGGCTTTTTAATTTTATATCGCTCTTTTCATGGCTGTATTCACCCGCAGTGGGCAGTATTCACCCGTATTCTAATAAAATTATACTTTGTAAACCTGAATTTATTATAGATATACAGCTAGGGCTGGTAGGTTTTAAAATTTGCAAATTCATGGATCGTGTTGAAAGATCGTCGTGATCTTGCGTTATTTTGGGCTTGTGACGAGAACTTTTGATCAAAGACGATCATGGCAGGATGTGAGAAAA
Source organism: Allophyes oxyacanthae (assembly GCA_932294325.1). NCBI lineage: Eukaryota > Metazoa > Arthropoda > Insecta > Lepidoptera > Noctuidae > Allophyes > Allophyes oxyacanthae. Next base: position 5,082,597 of record OW028633.1, on the reverse strand, counting down.
ACTATGAAGAAGAATGCATTTGGATAGTGACAAGTTATTTCTGTGTTCCACCATTGAAAGCTTATGGTGAAGAGCACAATACATTTGATATAACATAATATAAAATTATGTCTATATTCTTCGAAGTGTTAGATAGGGCCGTACTTGTTACACATTCACAATTTCAAACCTCCGGTGGCTTCTGATATTTCGTTACATAAAATAACCTACAAAAAATTTGTTCGATCTGGAATACTAGATTCCATTCTGAATACATTACGGGAAAATTTGATAGGCACAAACATTGTTAAAACTACAACAATTTATGCGAATTTAATTATGAGAAGCATTGCTCTCATGAATTTTAAATTTTGCTAGATTGTACAGTACAATATCCTTTCTATCAGTATCAAAGTAATATTAACTAACTCAATTTTGCCAATATTCGCTGATTTGGAATTGAAATAATGACAAAGTTTTATCAAATTACTAATGTGTTAATGATTTTGTAGTGTCGTTTTGTTATACGTCACAAGTTTTGGCTGTGATCTTTTAAATATTGTTTAAGCCCCTATCTAATAAAAAGTTGCATATCTATGCAATATTAGGGTCATGATTTGGTATTAAGTTTAGATTTATCTGAATCATTGAATTTTTATCTCTTATACAATTCCTCAATAGCTTTCTACAAAACTAAAGCAAAATCACGGGATGATCTATTCTGAGTTCAGAACACACACATACAAAATTCCTAATCGTGTTCATTACACAAGGAACCGAAGTTAGGGTATAAGTAAACAAATTCACTAGATTGAATAAATTTGAACCACATTTAGTTCGAATTCTCCCTACTACGTACCAACGTATATTTGCCAAGTATCTACATACATTGCTGAGTTCCGCGCTCCGTTCGACGACCAACTTTTTCCAATCTCCCAGATAGAAAATTTTAAAATGCTTATTGGAAATTCAACTTATCTGGACATTAGTAGATAGATGTGATCAGGATTGAGTTTAAAAACTGAAAGTCAGGAAAATATTGGCTTTATTTTCATCTTCTTTAGGACTTTGTTTATGTTTGTTTAGTTTTGTATCTGGGTTTTCTTTTGCATTGAAAATCAATAAACTATACAAATTTTATTTTTATCATGAGAAATCATAGATTTGTAAAAGTACCAAAGCATGTATGTTTTCTTCTTGAAACACGTGATCCTATAGTCTAATCTTAGAAAATTTTGTTTCTACCTATTGAGTTAAATGTATCGAAGATAAAAATATAAAGACTTAATTACGAGTAAATACTTGACATCGGATGGATTCGGCTAAATTGTAGTGTTCAACAAAGCAGCTTACGGCTTAGGTCACTCAACACATAAAGGCAGAGTCGGAAAATAGAGACAGAATAAAAGCTAGTTCTCACAGATAACAAAACAACATCTCACAATTCTCAGCAAATATAAAGAGACACAATAATTGCTTTTGAATAAGTTTGTACATTCATAGCCTCCCTAACTTTGTTCCATGCTAGCGAAGATAATCATCTGTTGTATAGCTTATCACAAAGAAAACAATCAAATCATTGCAAAAAGAAAGTCTTATACAAAGAACGTGTTATCTCAAAAAGATTATTTCAGTGCTAGTGCTGTTCATTCTCCCAAAACCGAATTTCGGTGAGAACGTGACGATTTGGTTATTTTTCGGATAACAAAAATATATTTTGTTTGTAAGGGCTTCCCTCTTAAACGGCTCATCCAATTGATATAAAACTTTCAAGTTTGTGGTATCTACATAATATATTACGATTTCAGAGATTTTATTCTAAATTTTATCTTTGTTTTCCAGAGAATTTCAATTTGCTATTACTTAATAGGATACTCGTTACTCATATTGAAATAAAAGGTTCTTTGCACTTTGATTCGGCTTAAAACCACTCTGCTTTCATTTTTTATGGAAACTCAATATTAATTTAGATTTAATGGGATCTCTTCATCATAGAATAGAATACAATAGAATAGAAATATACTTTATTGCACACCAACATAACAAAACATACAATACAAAACAATGCACAATGGGCGGTCTTATCGCTTAAAGCGATCTTTTCTAGACAACCTTTCATAATAATATATTAATTGCGTACTTTATTGAAAATTGATTAGATGAATTAATAACTAGTGGTCTGTAGGAATGAATCCAAAAGCTTCTAAGTATCTATAATTGACTGATAATTTGTTAATAATCAGTAAATTTTCGATAACCAGAAGTTTACTGCTATAGGTACTGAGAAAATCGAAATCGGTTTTCAAGTCACCTTCCAAAATAATTCACCCTTCACTAATTCTTCAAAGACTAAGTGAAGAGTTCCTATATAGAATTTATTCTCTTTCCACAAATTGTGAAATGAAATGAGTATTAAGAATTAATTAGTTTCAAGTCCTTATTCCGCGACAACAATTAGTGTCTTTGTGGAAACGTATTAGACTAGTCTACTGAAGTAATTACGTTGTTACAGCAAATGGAGTTTTCGTGTGTTGGAATTTTCCATTAAGATGAAGGTATGAAGGGAAAAGCTGATTTATATAATGTGTATACGTAAGTGACTAAAGTGTTCATCGGATTCGAACGCAAAATGTAAAATGAGTTATTCCAAAGATTATAGGCTAGTAATGAAGAAACTCCATCATATTATTAATTGGAAACTGAATAGAATGATAACGATGAACGGTCTGGTAATTTTTAATTATTGGGATCTTCTGAATCCATTTAATTTGACTTGATTTATCTTCTACATTTAATCTTTGCTGTGTTATTAAAATCTATCTATAATTGTGTTTTACTAGACTATTAGAGCGCTTACTAGCATTTTTATTATCTTTCGTACAGAAAGATTTGGGTTCATGTTGAAGAACTGCCTTTTAATGTCTTTAGCTATAAATTATACAATGTTCATAGTTTGTTGTTTTTACTTCCGCATACTTTTTTATTCATATTATTTATTCCATTACGAGATTAGCCATTCGTATACACCTTTCTTCAACCAACCATACCTTTGGTACAAAGTTTGTGTGCGCGGTTCTTACTGAGATCATGCCTTTACCGCAATTCAATTTACTTTGGAACGCATGAGGAAATGAAGTAGACGCGAATGTCAGAACATTTTGTAGAATATTTTCAGTTTTTACGAAATGTTTGGTTTATTATTAGAGTCAGTCTGATGTTGAATGTTTGAGAAGAATATTGTGCGCAGCTGTCAGACTAATACACCGACAATGTTGATTCTTCAAAGGCGTTTGATAGATTTTCGTATCAAATCCAATTTTGAATACATTATGGATACATAGTATGATGTTTGTAGGTAATATAATAATAGATATTATTCTTCCATTGCATAAGTATAAAATAATTGCATAAGTACTTTGATTTCTTTAAGTATGATAATATATAATGTAGGTATGGTATGATCAAAGTCAAAGTTTTTTATTTCAACTGGGCTTTTGCAGGCACTTTCAAAACGTCGTGATTCTAGGTGCACAGTTCCAAGTGGGTTGGTCCTAGAGAAAATACCAGCAAGAAACTCCATGGATACTCTTTACATAAAAGAAATTTACAGTAATATTGGAAAATTTATAATAATATTCAATCAAATAGATTGAAAAGAAACCGCCGTACTTAAAACTTCGAAGTCTGAAGTAAGCTTAAACTTCAAGTAAAAGAAATAAGATAACACCAGTGGAAATACCATTTAAAATAATAACCCCACTTCAGGCACCGGTAAAGTTACAGAGCGTTCAAATACTGCTCACGATCATTTCCAATGAACTTTTTCCTTGAAGTTTGCCGGAATTCGCCATGTTTGAAGTAGCAATGAAGCGTGATCCAAACTTCATATCAAAACGGTATTGAACTGCGAACGAGTATGAAAGGACAGAGCTATCAAAGTTTTTAAACCCATAAATTCGCGGAAAATCGTTAATCGGGCTTTTGATAAGTGCAGCAATCGATAGGTTTTAATTAAAAATCTGTGATCAAAATACGGATTTGGTTGTTCTTATCGATTGGTATTCGTTTTGAAATACTGAATCAGAATTTGTCAATTTATGTGAACTAGTGGTCGCCCAGTGGTCGAAATTCGACCATAGTTTTGGCTTTCTGCACTCCTTCTCCATATAAACTTTAACTATGCTAAACGTCACACTCCTCCGTGCGCGCAATATGCAGGGTACAAAATTTTGTCTTCACATATTAATATAGATTTCAAACGCGGATATTTATTTTTTAAAGAATTGTATTTAGTAGATGTAACATGTTTTAGTTAAATTTATTTATGCCTTGTAAAAGTTTTAAGTTCTTTTTCACCCCCAGAAACTCCTGTTCAGAGTTCAATTTATTTTCATACATTCAAATATAAGTCGTTATTTTATTTAGCATATATTCTTGTTACTCTTCTCACCCCATTCTCCATTAACTGGATTTCATTTCTTTTTGTTTCAACGTCTTTCCTTAATTCCTATCACAATCATTTTGAGACAGGATTTTTGTGTTGTCACATACATTGAATTTTCCAACAAAAAGATGTGACTCCTCCAAAGGTCAGGATGTATACGGTTTTTGTGACGTTTTCGGGTCGTACTGTTTGTGAACACTGTGAATTTTGACCGGTTTTTGTTCGCTTCACCGCGTGAACGCCAAATCTTATTTGCAAAAAGGAAAATCGAATAGAATCGGAGTACCTATGGGTTTTTTTTAGAATGGTGCTGTAGGTACTTGTTTATCCTCTCATAGGGGAAATCGTACTCACTCTATAAGGAAAATCAAGTTTTACCCTTGTTTTCCTTGATCAGAATTTGGAGACAATATTCGAAAGTCCCAATATTCAATGGGATTTAATTTAAGGAACTGAGGATTATGGCGGTTGCTACATACGAGAGTTGCTACATCCCTTTTCTGTACAGTTACAGTCATTTCTTTCTGGAAAGCGATCCGCTTCTCCAAATATTAACTTAATATCTAAATAGTTGATTAAATCTCTAGAAGTATTTAACGTATTCTACTCATAAGTGGTTTGTGTTTCGTTATTTTAGATATATTTGTATTTTATTCAATTTTTGTAGAATGTAAAATAATTTCTATTAATATGCTAATGTTGAGCATGTTTGTGTTTTAACCATCGTATTGGGCTTTTTTTATTACGGATAGATGTGAAGGAAATATACCTACAATCATACTCCTTAGATTAGAAGTTTACAGTGAAGTTTGACATACCTACATATTGAAGTTCTTGAATTCATTCATCATTTGCCTACTTTACGCTTCCTAAAAGGGTTAAGTTAAGATTCTACAAAAGAATATTTATTGGAACCGATGCCGTTGGCCAAAGTCTGCTAAGACGTCGTTCAAACGAAAGGAAACTCAACATAATTTTAATCATGTCAACCCACACTATCCACATAACATATTGTTGAAATAAGGTTAACAATAAAAAAAACGAGTACCTATATAACTATTACATAGGTAAATTGCAAGCAAAAACACTTATTATAGCTTAATCGGATTCAAGATAGTCCCTAGACATAGTGGTATTAATGGATGCTAAGCTACTAGTAAATAGATCAATGAGGGGTGATCAGACTTAAATGTGATATTAGTTCAAATCCGAACTATACACATTTATCGTATAAGCATTTTAAGTACCACATGTAGCCTGAAGGATTAACATTACTTCAAATACTGTTCTATAAACTTAATCTAAACAGAACCTAAGATAGTCATCTCACAAAGCCCATCCCATTATATCAGATCACAGATAAACACAACATTCAATTGGAAACCGGCACAATCCTATTTAATTCCAGGCATTGCAAGCACCTGTAATCCGTGTCAGTCCTAGCCCATCCATAACCGCTGGACGGAGCAAAATCGTGGCTATTGCGGTCCTTGCTGCTTTGTCTCGTTCAATTAGTACTGATGCTCGGGAAACTGAGACATGGAATTGGATAGTGTTATAGTAAATTATTGAGACGCTAAGATTTGGTTTTGAAGCGTGTTGGCTTGAATGTTCAAAGGGTAGTTTACTCTAGATTCTCTTAGAGATATTACCAGAGTAATCTAAGAGTAATTAATGGTATCGTTGGAGAAGCAAGTCAAAGAAAGTTTGTTTGTATAGGATGGTACATTTAATATTCGTCATTTTTCGTTACTAATAAATTAATTAGTAACAAATTATCACGAATAATCTACTTAGAGTTGCTAGGAACTGATTATAATATTATCTACGGATTGGTTCTTAGTCAAAGCCTAGTACTGCTAATTTTAGTTTCGGAGTATTCTTTAAGTAGAATATCGTTGACGGTGTTTATAATGAATTCGATTTCAATGATTCTATGAAACGTCCTGCTTCAAGTGTTTCAAGTTTCATTTGAACAATTTTGTTTGTTACAGCAACATCACTTGTGACGTATGCGGGAGAGCGGTACGATTTCGTTCTGGAGGCCAACAATGAAATAGACAACTACTGGATAAGGTTCCGTGGCCTTATGGACTGTGATGAAGTGTAAGTATTGAGATAAAAGAAAGAATGAACATTTATTTGACACAAAACAAGACACACTTGAAAGATAGACTAATGTAATAAGAAGAGGACAGATGCATAGACGGAGAAGGCGTTTTTTAAGTTGGCAACAATGCAAAGATAAGAAGAAAAAAATAATTATAATTCAATTAAATTCAATTGTATTGTTACATTCTTTTTTACTCTCAGATACAGTTCCATAATAGTGTGATATGGTTCTTATTTCAATTCATTAGCGTGCGTTAAGCTAAAAAAAAGACGTGTATCATAATTAATTTGTTCGTGCGCAGGCGATTCTGAATCACGCGATTTTGTTTCATCGTCTGAACAAAGCAGAACATTTACATCAGCTGTTTCCATCGTTATAATTAAAATTATACCACTACGTAACATCTCTATGATTGAATATGCAGATAGTCGCATATATTTCTAACTGTACCAAAATTGTTTTTTCTATAGGTTCACAAAGGCAAAGCAGGTTGGTGTTCTTCACTACGAAGGAGCCATGGATTTGGAGCCTCCCGGCGACCCTACGTGGTATGAACTGCATAATGAAGGATTGGTAAGTTCAGAAAAGATTTTTTTACTGATAACTTTAAAGATTTTCATCGATTGTATAACGACTTCATGATACGTCCATGGTTATCAAATAGTTGCAGCGATAGAAAGAATATCATCAATTTTGTAAACATGCTACTACTCACTAGCTTAAGTGGGCTCTTTATAAAAAGAATTGCGGAAGCAGAACAAAGGGTTAATTAACATAATTTTATGACGCGCCGATCATATTCAAGATCTCACTGACGCTAAGAGAATACTATAATGTGTTGTTTTGATCAAAATATTGCTGCAACTGCGCGACATCTGCACTTCTTTAATTACGTGAATTAGCCTACAGATCTGATTCACGTAACTGATGTTACCTATCTGTGAAGTATCCTCACTCAAAAGCAAGAAAATGAATCAAAATGTACCATAAATTTTCCGAACTACCTTCCATTCAACGCTTACCAAACTATCTCTACATGCAAATACACTCGAGAGCAATGAATCCGGGTCACTAAATAAAGCTTAATATCTCGGAAACTAAGAATGTTAGCATAATCAAATTAAAAGTATTTTATAGACTACTTAATATCTATTACTTAAATAAAATTAATAAAGCTTCTTAGTTATTATTTATTTTACTTATTAAAAATACATTAATTTAAAATGCGTAAATATTTCTTTATTTTAATATCCTCACTTTTTATAGAAACTTATATCATAATCTCACTTTTAGTACTTTGTATTACCTCCGTGTGTTGTCAATACAGATGTCATGCGGTTCATACGGCACAAAGTGTCTGGCGATGTTGGGGATGTTGGCGGCGATGTTGGGGAATATTCTCACATACCTCTATCAATGCAATGTCAAGCTCTCGAAGCGTATTATAACTTGTGTAGTATTAAATAGTCTAAAATATACTCTTTATTTGAATGAGCTATCATTCTTAGTTTCCGAGATATTAAGGTTCATTATGTTGGCGACCCGGATTCTTTGCTCCCGAGTGTATATAAATAATAAATTCTAAAAGCATCATTTCATTGTATATTCAACGAAGAACTACACAAGGTCATATTTCAACCCTATAAAAGTGTATTGGCTACCACGGACCCTCTACATTGATGTACAATATCGCACCCTTGTGTGTCATAAAAACTAAGGGATGGCGCTACGGGCTTTATCCCGATATGACAGTTTCCCTATGCTTATCAAAGATACGCATAATAAAGTGATATTTATGGTCAGTGTTTTGGCTTGACAGTTGTTTATGAAGGGAGAAAGGAAAGATTTTATGGCAACTAGTGTTTTTTATTATGTAAGTAAAATATAAAGGACGAGTCGATTTTAAATAAGGTACATTATAGCACAGTATTCGGTATAGTTTTGAAGAATAAACCCATCATAGAGGTAGCAATATTAAATATTATAGCAAGACATATTACGATATATTTTTCATAGTAATCTTCGAGCAACATCAGACGGAGCGGACGGATATATATATTTCTATTACGTCACCAAAATATGTGGATAGATATAGCAAGACATATTATAATTACATAATAGACGTGTTTTTTTTTTTTGTATGTACGCGGTATTTATCCTGTTACTTACTCGGTATGGTACTAATAACAACGATATGGTGTATAAAACGAGGAAATCTCCCACCGTGATAAGTTAGGATAACGTCAGGGTGCAGAATACCAAGCCAGAAAGTAATTAAAACGTTGCGAAATCCCACATGGAGCAACCTGTACATGCAAAGTTTGTACAGCTTAATTGGACGACATGGCAGCAAATAAAAGTCTTTAAAAAACTTTACTACAACTAAGTATTCTGAAAGCGATCTCTAAATTACCTGTCCGTAGATAAGCAGGACTAGGACATTCATTAACCCTTTTCAAGGGTAACTTGTTTCCACTTTTATTCCAAGTTCCTAAAGACATTCGACCAGCTGATTCAGCTAGGGAACTTAGTAATTTACTGCTGTAACTTGTCACATTACCCGTAGTCTACTTTAGTGCTACGGAAGTGTTGGACGATGCGCAAATATCGATTGTGCGACAAAACCGTAGTACGAATCACAAAAGTTCGAATGCCCGCTAGTGCGACATATGGTACTTTGTCATTAATAATTATAGTGAAAGTCATCATCTACTGTAATCGGTAGGTTTGGTTACGTTAAGTATATGTACGTTGTACCACCCTTGTATTGAACAGTACAGTCATGAAAAGAGATGTTCTTCTACTCAAAACGCTGTCAAAATCATCTGTACCAGACGTAAATGTCTAGTTGTGTCTGCAGCGCAGTATGAGCTAAGGAAGAAAAGCGTGCCATCACAGTGGCCAGCGAGCTTCAAATACCTCGGCTAAACAGATGTAGAACTACAGAAATCAGAGATTTTTTTGTGTTCAAAATTCAAAATTCTTTACTGGCCGCAAGTAAACCAAAAGCTAGTTTTTTTGCATGAGCCTTGGTTAACAATTTTACATACATTAAAACCAAAACTCTGTATCCATACCAAACAGTCGTTTGCCAAATGTCGCTTAGGAGCCACTAGTGTGCTCATTAGCAACGAATGCTTCATCCATGATATCGTGAAATTCCGTCTGAAATTCTATTTTGCACGACCGCCCGCTGACAACCGCAACGCTTAGCAAAACCCGGTTTTATAGTACCATGTTAGTAGTGGCGAAGTGTAATAATATTTTCTTCTCCTCTGGTATTCAAAGAGAAAAGGCACACACAGGATAATTTTTTATATAGTGCACAAAATTTGCAGAGTGATTCAGTGTCCGTTCCCAAATGCAACCGCAGTACAAAACTTCATTCCTAAAAATTTGGTTTTGTATGACTTGCGCTAGTAAATTATGCGTGTCCCCCATACTAATTCAAATTTTCGTTAAGTTTTAAAGTGTACCCCAAAACTACGGTTGTATTTAGGAACAGAGATTAATTAAATCTACAAATAATGCGCACTATATAAAAATAAATCCTGTATGTCTGATTGATAACGCATCACTCGAAAACGTTGGATTTCTAGCGACTCATTGGATTTTAATTTTAATTTATAGTGTCATTATCATAAAAGCCTGACATAGAAACATTTTTTGTATATTTTTTACAGTGCGTTAGGCTCGCGAGCTCGTTGGTAACACTCCCATGTTGTGCGGGCGACGGGGAACAAAAGACCGCATGAGGGTGCCCAGAAGTGTGCGGGTGGCAGGGTCACCTAGAAGTAGTGTCAGTCGTGCCGCGCGTCATTTGTTGTTACCCGTCCCCCATCGCCCGCGGACCATGGGATGGATATGTGATGAACGAACTTGTCTATACATCTTAATCAGCCAACCCCATAACGATGCTGACTGGCTTATGTCTCTACCGCAGCATGAGCAATTTACAGATGAATGAATTGAACTGAACGACTCAAAATTACGTATATAAGTACCACAAAGTTCCTCAGACAAGTAGGTATCTCTACTTCCATAAAATCAATTACGAAGGTCGTCTGTCGCAAAATACAAGCCAAAAAACCTAAGATAAGCCTCTTATCGGTACAACGAGGATATTAGACAGGCCACAAAATCAAATAGCCTGCAGATGCGGTAAAATTATCCGTCGGTATAACGATGCCCGACGAGCTGGCCAAACGCCAGGCCCCATCAACGTCGAAGGCTTTGCATGCGAAGATTACAATAATGTAGTTCCAAGTAAAATTTTGGAGTGAGTATCTCAGATTGGACGTTTGGAAGATAAATTGCGGTAGTGTATTTGAAAATTGTTAGCTCGCTTTTTATTCCTATAGTAGTACTTAACATTGTGCCTTTTATATATAATGGTTCATTGAATGGTGTTGAAGAAACATAAAAACATTTCATATTCAAACATTAAAAATTATAATTATAAGTATAATTAATTGTACTATATGAATTTAAAGGTTTAGTTGTTAGTTATCTTGTAGCTGATAATGATAAAGTTGGTTTTAAAATAGCAACGACTTTAAAGGAGAGTTCTTAGTTTTATTTCATTCTGCAGTGGTTGGTTCAAAAACCTATAATACAGGTCTCGAAGCATGTTTATGCCGTTTAACGTTACGATAAATAACGTTTGGTACCATTTAATCTTTGACTACCTCAAGTCAGTACCTATAAAAGTAGTAGCTAGCTGTAAGAGCTATCTTCCATAAGCACCGCATTACCATCTCTCAGTATTGAATAGACTAGAGCAAGATAAGCTGCTTCGTTTACCTGTGTTCCAAATACTATACTATCAGGAGGATTGAATATTTTATGGTTTTACTTAGATGATGTCTTCACATAATTCAGGGACTTAAGTACTGTAATATTATTCTCCTACATTTCACCAATGTCTGTATTGAGTTTGAGTTTCATGTGTAGCTACCTAGCACCTACTTTGCACAATTCCAACTACCAATTCTTAACTAAAAACCTAATTCTACTTTGTTTAATATGGGAATTAAACCCAGAACCTCATGCCTGGCAGCCGCGTTTACGACCACTGGAACAACGAGGTGGTTTAGACGAGTAAGACGTGTGTTCATTTTGATTCATTCTGAGCTTGATTATATGAAGTCCAACCTTTCTAGCCCCGATTCTTTTAAGGGGTTATTGTAGAATCAACTGTTCCATACAAATAATTCCATATTACTCGACGAAATGTGTGGAACAGTAGATATTTTTTTCGCGATTTTAAGTTTAAAGTAAATTTTGTTCATAATGGTGAGTAAAATAACCCAATAAATGGATCGAGATTAAAAAGGTAGGACCTTGTATACTGCCGTGATTCTTTAAAAGACAGTCATCTGACAATTTACCGATTTTGAATTCATTGGGCGTGATCAGGCAAAAAGGCGCGTCGACCTGTCTAAGCCTTTTTTCTGTATCTTATTTAGTTTTTGAGATATATGCTTCCTTTTAGTGGTTATAAAAAAATTAAATGAAGACGATTTTTGCGATTTTCTCCAAAATCTGTGTTGGCAGAAGGCTGCCTTATAGAAAATCATAGTAGTATATTATGGTCACCATGTTAAGCCTATACAAAGAAAGAAAGAAAAATAATTTATTCCACATAGGACAACACAACAGTCACAAGAAATTAACAACACAAAAGTAAAATTTTACATTGGTAAATACTTAAATGTGCTGTCGAGCATGACCATGTATAAAAGGTTACCAACTCAGCATATGCTAGGCGTGGGACACCCAGCGCTGATTTTCAGTTGGCACCCCTGCTGTGACACACCCAGGGACTAGCTCAGTGTGATCATAACTATGAATTAAAATGAACCAATATATAATTAACGAATATATTTTTCAACAGCAACTGAACGCACTGAACAAAGGCGAAGAAGAAAACGAAACAATAAGCGTGGCTGAGATGAGGTCATTAGCAGGGTACGACGACAGCCTCAAGGAAGTGGCTGACTACCAGTTCTACGTGGCGTATGACTTCTACGCTAAGAACAACTCTCACTTCCATAGATCGCCCTACTACGGATATTACCAGGGTAAGTTTTATATACCGTAATTTTCTTTATACAAATCTGGCCAAGAGCATCTCTCTTGCAAGGATACAGTATCATTGCGTGAACATCAATCTAATAGGTTTCATTGACATTTCTGTTGCTTGGCGATCGAAGATAGTTATATTGAGAGTCCTGATGTTTTTACGTAATCGACTGTTTTCTACAATGAAACCATTTTTTGCCGTAGACCCACTCCAATTCATAGAACTATTAGGTCATATTAATGACATTCTATCATCCACTGCTGGGTAAAGGCCTCCCCTCTTGATTTCCATGCTGTTCGGTTATGTGCCAATGGTGACCAGTCCTTGTTGAACGTGTCTAGTTCGTCCCGCCATCTCATTCACGATCTGACGCTTCGCCGTTTTGCTGATACAGGCTAACAGTAACATATAGCACTGCTATAGCTGTGTATAGCTTGTAACAATAATAGTAATAATGACATTTGCAGTAAATAGGTGCCATATTCTCAATTCTAGATTTTTCGATATGAAGATTTTTCTATAATTTATGAATGATAACACTGCGCTTATATCCAAAGATCAAGATAGAAGGTGCTTAACATACGATTCATCCACTTTGTCTTAAAGATTGATAGTGAAACATAAAAGTTTTAGTATATACACAAGAACCTTTCTCGGCGGAATAACTGAGTAATTACTGCTTTGATAAAAATATTATCCTTTGCGAATTTTAGTTGGACATGATTGATGTAATTATGAAAGAGAAAGTCCCAATTAGGGGAGTAATTATTCTCCAACAAATTTTGCAATTCATCAAATAAATAGAGGTGTTTCTAATTAACGGTCCGTCTGAGGTTAATGACGTATTTTGTTCATGAACTGAAAAATTTGAAGGGTAATTGGCGTAATTGCTAATTATAATTTGGCTTGAAAAGACTTTGACTAAGTATTATCAATAAAATATGCATGTTAAATGCAAAGACATTTTTAAAATAGATGTTGTACGTAAATTATGTATAACATTTCATTAAGCTTAATTATCAAATAAAATAAAAACTATGACATAAATTAAAATTAATCTAATGAAATGTTTTTTTCTTTCACAGTCCCAGCAAAGCAAAATCGTCTGTACACACCTCAGCTCAATCATATCAGTATGAAGCTACCTTCGAGCCCTCTTCTCACTGCTAGACCATCACCTGACAACTTTTGCAATTCTTCCAGCATCGATGAAGCCTGTACTGAAGGCTACTGCGAATGTTCTCACGTTTTATCAGTAAAACTTAACTCTGTTGTCGAAGTAATAATTGTTGATGAAGGTATTACATTTGATGCGAACCATCCTTTCCATCTACACGGTCATAGTTTTAGAGTAGTGGGTCTCAGACGACTTGCTAATGATACTACTATAGACGAAATTAAAGCGTATGACAAAGCAGGTTTGCTTAAAAGAAATCTAAAGAACGCACCAATTAAGGATACCGTTACTGTGCCTGATGGAGGATACACAGTAATCAGATTCAAAGCAGATAATCCTGGATATTGGTTATTCCATTGCCATATAGAATTTCACGTAGAAATTGGAATGGCATTGGTATTCAAAGTTGGTGAACATAAAGATATGGCACCTATACCACGAGATTTTCCTACATGTGGCAGCTACATGCCAGATAATATGTTGGAACATGCAACTACAGAGAAACCAAAGGGCGAGAAAGATATGATTTCCATATCACACTGGTGGCCTGTAGTATTTATAAACAACAGTACGTCATCAAGTAGTAATGTTAATGCTTCTGGATTGGCAATTGTATTTAGTATATTGTTATTGACACTGAATTTAAAATCATAGTTTAAATTTTAGAATTTTGCGTGTATATTGTTGATGTCAATAGTCCAATTGCAATTTTCTACGAATATTGTATGCCTGGCTCACTATTGGAATTTGTACTTACTTGATTTATATTTATTTCATATAAATGTTAGTTTTATAAGATTTCCTTTGACACGAAAAGAAAAGTTTAAAGTAGTTGATACAATTAAAGTAAATGTAATAATGAATTTTGTAGAGAAAGTAAATTATGTGGCTTTAATTTTTCTTTTATTATTGCTAATAATTGTGAGCGTATTATTATTTTAGCGGCAATAGTAGTTGTAATTAGTGAATTAAGTTAGACTTGCTAAAGCAGATTTGTCGTTTTTATGTCTTGCCCAATGCCCGGTTCAGAAAATAAGAAACTATTTCTTAGTTCTAAAAATAAACTAGTTAAAAGAGAAATAACGGTAAGATTGAGTAAATTTATTGATTCATCATCATTGCATGTTATAGTTAATGTCTGGTCTGTTTAAGTATGGTACCAAATCTCTAACAACCGTTACAGTTTTGTATCTACTGCCATTTGGAATTTTTCGGAAAAAGAATCGAAGTGTGTTTTATGCTGCAGTCTCAAATTGTTAAGCTCTGTCAACATTCCTTTAATTTGGGGATTTAGTTTCTCAATAATTTACACCAATATTATCGATTTTATCAAGCCTCAGTGAAAAATAAGTTTAAAGGGAGCCCACACGATTTTTGTACTCTTAAAATTAGTCCTTCCTGTAATGTCAAGGTTGTCTCTGTTATTTCTATGTTGTAAGCAGTTTCTGTATATTGAATAGTACTTACTTATGGTTCATCATTATAATCGTCTGCTTCATCGCAAATATTATTACTTATAACAGGAGATTATTATTTAAGTCTGTGATTGGTTTAAAACGAATCGACCAAAAAAGTAGTATTGAACATTTTCAAAAAATGTTTAAGTTTGTAGACGTCGTTGATGATATGTGATATTATTTAGTTTAATATTGTTAATGTAATTTAATATTAAGTATTTTATAGTGGAAAAATACATACACCTACCAACTGCATATTTTATTTTTATTTTATTTCAGTTAAATTATTACCATATTTTATTTTCTCTTTCATCTTAATATTTTTTTACTTATTATCAGGCTATTATTTATTAAATTAAACTAGTCTAGCTTTGAGTATGAATATGAATAGAGCGTATAATTTTCCCTCGTTTATTTTATGACAAGATTTTATTAGAGACAGTAATTAAATCAGAAATTTGTGATAAAATCACGTCTACGACCATGTGTGACACCTTTAATAAATTAATATTTAATTATAAAAGCTACACACAAACTAAGTATTTTACATAAATCAAAGCTTTTGACATACGTGCAAAGTTAATAATTAAAATTAATTTTGTTCTGCTTGTAAATTAATATACTATCGATTCATTTTGTGGATAAAGTAAAAATGGTGCTGAATTTATCAGGACATAAATAGAATAAAACAAAAATTGAATAAATATTGTTACTAACAAGCTTTTGCGTCTAGTTGCCATGAATAAACATAATAAAATCAGCCCATTACTGTCCCACTGCTGGGCACAGGCCTCTTCTCAGAATGAGAAGTATTAGGCCTTAGTCCACCACGCTGGCCTAGTGCGGGTTGGAACACTACACACACCATCGAGAACTTTATGAGACCCTCTCAGATGTGCTGGTTTCCTCGCGATGTTTTCCTTCACCGTTATCGCAAGTGATAATCAAATTCTAATATGCACATGAATAAACATACCACAATAATAATAAATATTATAGCTGCATACAAATAACAAAAATAGTCTCTCCTAAGGACCACTATTAATCCCATATGGGTATTTTTAATGGGTTTATAACTACCCTAGGGGTGTAAGGAACGAGCCTCCATGAGTGACGAATCATGAAATCGTATGGACAGTCAGCCTCGATACCACCATTGCTGACTGGCTAATCTTTCCACTACGACAGAAGAAGAAGAAGAAGATTACTAACCTTAGCAGGTAAATTGCTGAATGGTGATTGCTAGAAGTTAATAATAAATAAAGATGTTACTATCCCACATGATGAGAATCTCGTGAAAGCCGATAAAACAAATTAAATATCTTGACTTGGCTCACGAGGTTGTCGACATGTGAGATGTGGACTCAGCAGTCGTAGTGCAGATCGTCGTTACGGCCAATGGCTTAATAGCCAAGATCCTCGACCAACATCTTATGACGCTCTCGTTGGGGGTTAGATTAAGGGCTTGATCCAGAAGGCTGTAGGTATTCCTCGATACAGCATGAGAACGTAAAAGGCGACTAAAAATAGTTACGAAAAATATGGACCTGACAAAAGGAAAAGGTTTATGTTTATTGGCATAAGACACCAATAACATAGATGAACTTAATAACATAAGAGCCTACAAAACAATCGCCAAACTGGAGTTTACAAATCGATAGTACTCAGGTTTTACTCTCACAGTTTTAAAATATGATAATAATACATTTAAGGCTAATATTATCATATCAGCCGTAAAGGTCCACTGCAGAGAGGTAGCTTTCCTAGAGACCGCTACAGAATGCGGTTGTGCCAAGCCCTACAAATGTTTTATGTAAATGAATAAAATTGAAAAACGACATCGCAGACGTATTGCGTATTACTTCCTCTATGAAAGTGAATCGATTTTCCGTACGGAGATGGCGGTATTTCCTTTCTGACATACAATATATTATTCATTATGTTTTGTAGATTATTTTTGTATTTTTAGAGCCGCTTTAGCAGATAATACATGAATATAATGTATGATTATTATTTTTATATGAAAAGTATTGTCTTCCAGCCCGTAGCTCATTTTAATTTGGGTATCGGCGAAAAAATTTATTTATTTTTCTTCACTTCACTGTTCTGTCTTCTCAGTCACGTCATGTTTCACACAATCCATACTTCTATCTTTTCTTGGATCTCCCCTTTTTCTTAGGTTAGCCAACAGTATTCTCTTAAGAATACTGTTGGCTGTTGTTGTTGGAGGTGAAAAGCATTTCAGAAGAAGAGTTAAGACTCTTCTTCGTGAAATGCTTTTCACCTCTTCACATCCATCCATCCCATCCATCCATCTCCATACCACGACAAATGGTTACTTTAGTAATAATAAATATTATGGATTGTTAGTATACTACTAAAATTTCCATTTACCAAGAAAACATAACAGCATAGTATCCCTGATCTAGTCGTTTTATTAAATTAGTAGGCAGCTAAACCGGTGATTAATATTAAACATCTAATTAACGGACAGCCAATGATTAAGTCAGCCTAAATGCGGGCACAGCCGATTAACGAATAAATCGGACGTCCGACTGTGTGAATCTGAAATGATGCCCATGAAAGGATATGTCTTTTCGGTGAATAAGCTCATGTGTTTCAGTAATTATGAGGTTTTATGTTTGTATGGTATTGGATGATTGGGTTTTAGAGTTGTTTTTTTCCATGGGATTAGTTTTACTAGTGGTCGCCCAGTGGTCACGGGACTTATCTCATTACCGTGACCCAGGAACGTAAAGGGCTATTGAAGGAACACCGTGGATTTTAGTCCATACAAGTCTGACAGTCCCTCCCGCCCTGCCCGGGGTGGGAGGACTCATTTGATGATTTTACCACGCTAAAAAAAAAAAAAAAAAAAAAAGTGTTCGCCCAGTAATCAAAAATCGACCGTAATTTTAGCTTTCTGCACTCCTTCTCCATATAAACTTTAACTATACCAAATCTCACACTCCTGGGTGCGCGCAATATGCTTAAAAAGGGATACAAAGTATTCTCTTCACGTATTAATATATAGATTAGCTATTTGAAGAGTTGATTATAAAATATAACCGTATAATGGAAATTATAGGAATAAATTTAGAATTGATTGATCTAAGTTTTAGAGTTATATTTGTTTCGGTTAATAGGTCTTCATGTTTCTGCCGATTACTGTTTTTTTATGGAAGGAAATATGATTAAGTGGAGGAACGAGGTATGGTGTTCCTCCATTGAAAAGGGAGGATCCTCCGACCAGGCGAGGTGATATTGCCTGGCGGGCCGAAGCCCGACGGTTGATGTCGGACAATTGTAGGTATATTATGTTAGATATGATATTATTTTTCTTTGCGCGATGCAGGCCTCGTAATCTGGTTGATCAATTCACATTTTCGCGCCACTAATGTTGTCAGTTTGCTGACTTGTAAGTAGTTATTCTATGTGGCGATAGATGTCCCTACATCATGACGTATATAATTAAAAACTTAATCAAAGGAATAAGTTGTTGCTCAAAGTAAAATTCAATAAATGGGTAGTAGGTAGGTATATAACTATATTGCTGATACACGAGCTAACTTTGAATTTGATAACAGCTTATTATAGGTAACCTACTTCGGATTTTATAAACGTACAGAAAATTTAATAAATAATTTTGTAAAAATTGAATAGAACGATTCATTTCACTAGATTTTCCAATTTTATTCTAAAGGAATCGTATTTTCCCAAATTTTACTATTCATCTATATAATTTATTTGTGGATTCAACTAGAATTTCAAATGGAATACTTACAACGAAAATTATTTTTCTAATAATATTTACGAGAAAAATGTCGGAAAAAGAACTTAATTTCATTACTCCTAATGGATCCTATTTACCTTTTCAATTTGCGATAAAAACTAAAAAAAAAGTGCGTAAAACAGATCACTGGGAATCACATCTCGAGGGAAACTTTGCCAATTAAGATAACAGGGAAGGTCTAAATCAAGTCACAGAAAGAAAGGTTGGTCCAATAAATATAGTAGAGAGATGGGCGGTCGCTCCTTAGGGGTGGATGGGAGAAAAATGGCCTATGTAGCCTGTTATCTAAGATCTTTGCTTGCGTATATTACGGCGTGTGGATGCTATCACACCGACGTATGATAATAGCCAACACACAAAACAAATAATATACAACGTATAACAAAAGTTCGAAAAATATTGAAGGACATGTATAGTATATATATATGAAGTAGAGAATCACTAAGGATATTGAATACAACGGAGTATTTCTTTTCATACAAATAAATTCAATTGATTTCAAGCGGTATGTCGAAGTCAAATTGTAGAATCCGTCACATTATATCATTAGCTCTTTATCGTCTACCTACCTTGTTTCTTTTAGTTGCACAATGTGTTTTGTTCTTTTCTCTCTATCCTGTTGCAGGTCCGCTGGCAGAAATTTCATTAGCAATAATCAGTACCTTGGCCCTTAGTTATAATACGCGCAAATCTTTATGAGCCCTGTGAACTCTCTCCCTCTCTCCCTCTAGCACCTCTAGTATGCTTATTGTAGATGCTAAAGGGAGAGAGAGAGAGTTCAGAGCTCAGTTCAGGGCTCATAAAGTTTTGCGAGTACTATACCTATAATTTTTTATTTTCATATATGTTTGTGTGTACATAAATAATAAATAAATAAAAATATCCTGAGAGAACTTAAAAACAAGTATGTAGGTATCATATTATTTTTATGAAGAACTAACATTATATTTCGAATTTTAACAATAGTTGTGAGCTTAGTAACCCACAGTCATGTAAGTAAGCTCAGGATTATTGACTGAATCAAAATACAATAGAATACTTATAAACTTAACGCTTATCATCTCTGAGAGGTATTGCATTGTCTTTTGTGTATAGTTTAACAATGTGATATGAGACAAGGGCTGCCATCACATAAATTGCCGAGACCGGACAAAGATTTATAAAACCCCGGACATTTGGTTGAAAATAAACATGAAATTTTCATTTTAATACTTTAATGTAATGTACAGGAAATTTTTTTATGTAGTGCCAAAAATCTGAACAGTTATTCAATGTCCGTCCCCAAATGCAACCTCAGTAATAAATTTCACTCCAAAACTAAATAAAAATTTGATTTTGAATGGTTTGCGCTAGTAAATTATGGGTGTCCTCCATACTAAGTCGAATTTTCGTTATGTTTTAAAGTGTATCGCAATACTGCAGTTGCGTTTAGGAACAGAGACACTCTTAAAATTTTGCGCACTACATAAAATCTTATTCTGTATTGTTAATGAACGAAATTGCCAACGTGACGGGCGTCCGGGTTTCTCTCGGACACTTTTTGAGAACCCCGCCCGGACACTACCGGACGGCCTCCCAAACTAGGACAAATCCGAGGGAATCCGGACGAATGGCAGCGCTATATGAGACGACAAGAGGATACTAATCAGGCTCTAAAATAAAAATGTTTGATAACTTTGTTCATATTGTTGAAAATAATACACAAAAGACGATGGCAATTTGATGAAAAAATGTGTATAAGAAGGAAAATTACGTAGCCGTGTGAACGAGGTCTGTGCGTCCCACGATTTTTTTAGGGTTGGTGGAGACATTAGCTTGATAGAATTGAAAGATATTTATTATTTGCCATCATTTGAGACGCGACTGAGTCATTATTGATGTTAATCTCTTTTAATACTAATAATTTTTGACGACACGGTTGGCGCAGTGGCTAAGCGATTAGCTTTCTGCGCTACGTGCCGCGGGTTCGATCCCCGCACGGAACAAATATTTGTATGATCTACAGATAGTTGTTTCGGGTCTGGTTGTGTGTGCATGTGACATGTATGTTTGTAAACTGTACCCTCGATACAGGAGAAATCCTAGTGAGGGCAAAGGTTTTTTTTTTTAAATAGCCTATAATACTAAAAACCAGCCAAGTGCGAGTCGGACTCGCGAACGAAGGTTTCCGTACCATTATTTGTGTAATACTTTGATATTTAATGTAAGGATAGTAGAGAAATTGCACTAGTGTAAAGCCGAGGACTGGTCGCTAGTAATATTAAAAAAGTATTTATAACAATAATAAAATTCACATGCTAGTAATCAAGGGGCACAAAAATACATAAATACATGCCAGTAATCCTGCGTAGTTTGTTCAAAGGACACTGGTAAGTATATTGCAGTATTCAAGGAAGGAAAACACATAATTTTAACATTTGACGACTATACAATACACAATACAACACAATAAACTGTATTGTATACCAGAAATAACATTATTTATAGATATAAACATGTACAATGGGCGGTCTTATTGCAAGCGATGTCTTCCAGACAACCTTTGGACTATGTTCTCCTATAATATAACCTAACCGTCAAAAACCCCCAACTCCAACTAGAAAAAGAGCTGTAACTTTTGAACGGCTGAACAGATTTTCATGAAACATAGGTGATACTCGATTAAGATTAAACTAGCTTTTAATTAAAAAACCCCATTGGAATCGGTCCATCCATTTTGGATACCATAGACAGGTACACATATACACAGATACACACTACACGTCTTATAACAGTCCTCTTTTTTGTCGGCGGTTAAAAATATTATTTGTTAAATATTACAAAAATTGATTTCTGACTATATGTTTTAAATAATGTGATGTACTTCAAACACTTCTAGAAGAAGTAACTTTCGAATTTGTCATTGCCTAGTTTCGTCTTTGACACCAAAAGGGCACAGTAAATAACGTTGTTTATACTGTTTCTCAAGCCCAGGTGAATAAGGTATAGCTGATAATTATAATAATGTACATCTCCCATCAATTTCAATTACAACTTAAAAATTAACAAACAAAAAGTTCTCCAATCTCCACAATAATAATAAAATATTTGTTTAGAAAAATAACGCTAAATGTAGAAGTTTCACAAGTTATAGCTGCTTACGAAAACAAATTGTGAAACGAAGGTAATAACGTTTTGTACTGAAAATATTTACTTCTAAACTGAGGAGTTTGAATTGTTTCGAAGGCTTCGAGCTAGCTTTAATAAAATAAAATGTTAAAAATGTTAGAGCGAGTGTTTATTGGGCTAGTTACTTTGTAAGGGAATTCTTTGTTGCCTAACGATTTTACTATACTAAAATACGAGTCTACAATACCAAAAATACGAGTTTACTCTACTAAGTAGAGTTGAATGAATAAACTGATTTTCTACTTTTAAGGAAATAAATGTCGCAGAGATTTTAACGCAGGTTTTTTTAATTGAAAGCTAGTTTAATCGGGTATCATCATAGCTATTTTTTTTATGAAAAACTGTTTAACCGTTCAAAAGTTACAGCTCTTTTTTTAATTGGAGTTGGGTGTTTTTGACGGTAAGATTACATTCATTTTAGTTAATCTAAATCATAAACATTATTAATACTGGAACTATAAATATCGTTTACAAGACAAACGACAACATACCATAAAAATCTGGATGACGAACATCCGTATTCTAAAAAAAAAAAAAAAAAAACTCGTAATAAATTCCCGCCATAGAGCTTGAGCTCAGCTTAAGTAATAAATAAGATCCTAATTAATTGTCCTCGTTAGTCGACGATATTGAAAATAAAATATTATAATGAACGGATTTCAAAATGGTTGACAGTGGGCTGTAAAATGAGATGGTGGAAAAGTTCCGGTTGAAGAATTATGATATTACACATTAATTTTGTTTTTGGAGAGACTAAGTTCTACATTTGAGACTGGCGGCCCGTCCCGGCTTTCGACCGTTATAATAAATATAAATTTTTGGTTTCTGCTCTTCTTCTCCATGCTATAGTCTTTTAGGAAAATCTAAAATTAATTGGACTCATTGCTAGATAGATAATTCGTCCAGTTAATATTTACGATTTGATTACAGATCAATTGGGTTAAAGTAGAACATGGTATTTATGAAAGTTCTGACGATATAAAATTAATTAATGTAGTTTGTAGTTTTTAAGTCGCATAGTTAGTAAAGATCGTTTTAAAATATTCTGTGGAAAATATTGTTGGTTACACATTTGCTCGTATTTGTTTAGGTATATTCTTTTCATATAAAATGTAATGTGTCACAGTTTGTTTTCCCCAATTAATAAAATAAATAAATAGATATCCTCTCAAAAAAAAGATTTTAAACTTAACATTTTTACAAAACTTTTGAAATAAACAAAAATATATTAACCGACTCTGACCCCCATTTTCCGTGTTGACCGTGAATTTCAACTTTAATATTTCGTTAAACGAATTTTCAAGTCCAGGCAACACTTCAGCATCTATTAAAGGACTTTTGTCTCAGGGCACTTGAGCCGAGAACCCACTTTTATCTCTGTGCATTAGAAAAAAAACTTCGCCCAAAATTCCGCGAACAAACTCCTTACATCTTTCTTTTTTTTCTTTTCTTTGCAATTACCCACAGCTAAGGCTAAGTTCCAGCATTCATAATGTCCTTATAACAAAGGGATGACCTCTATAGGGCAAGGGACAATAGCACAATGGACTGCAGCCCTCTTTTGTATTTGGAACTGAATTTGGCGAGGAATGAGGCGACTCTATGGTATTTTTATCCACATACCGAAGACATTGTTAGAGGTGCAAGGAAGTGAGGTAAGCCTATCTGCGGTCGGGCGTGTTAAGGATTCTGGAAATGAGGTTTTTTGTCAGAATTGTATCCGATATTCTCGCTTCGGTTCCCTTGTGAGTTTACTCTGAATCTTAAGCCGGAAACACGCTTGTTATTGTTTGGTGGTAGTCGTACCGAAAAAAGACCCCCGCGATCAAGAAGATGGGCAAGCAGCAAATCATTAATCAATTTATTGATGATTTCCATTACACGTCAAAACTATTAATATTTAATAGATACAATTCAAAATAGTAGTCAATTAGCTAATATAAGATATTATAAATACATTATAATTATGACATAATATTTAAGTTCACTTCAATTGTAAACGTTAATTATAATTATATTGTAACTTATATGTTCATTGCTCCTTTTTATCTGATGTACAATAATGAGTTTTTCTATTGTATTCCATTAAATTGAATATCTTTTTAATAATACATAAATAAGTGCTTTAGTAATAAATTATTATTCAGTCAATTCCTTAAACTCATAAAACGCTTTCTCGATAAGCCAGTTTTTTAATCTCGTTTTAAAGACTGTCATGCTACAAGCAGACGTCACAGTACTAGGTAAACAGCATCCTCTTATACGCTAACACACTACGATCACCATCCCTCTGCCAAGTGCAGTGATTAGTAAATATACATTAACTGTAGCTGTATATCGATGATATAATGATTTTACGTTCCAAAACATCAACTATTTTCAATATTCATTCATAACCATTCAATAATTTTACTGTAAATTATAACAGCAGCTGTAGATAAATAGAAAAACGCAGGTTCATAATAATAAGTGCGGTTGATTAAAATTTATTGATAAAATAAATGTACAACGTTGAACTTTTCCATAACAAGTGTGTTCCGTGTGGAAGTTTAATTAAAATCATGTTTGAGCTAATTAAAATATGATTCGCTGTGCGCCCGTCTACTTCTGCTGGTGAACTAATTGAAATATTATGGTATTTATTGTTCTAGTTATTTTTATTTGTATACAGCATTATTTGTAATTCACCAGCAGTGTAATAAGGGGCAAAAATAAAGTCATAGCGCGGGATTTATTAGTAAACTTAATTATTTAATTAAATAAAGTATCTAGTTTGTCGCAGTCATTATTAATTTAAGTACCTACATATATGTTAAGTTTTGTCATTTATTGTTTAAGAGTGACCTTATGAGGCTAGCATAGTCACTACGGTGAACTGAAGCCTCAATAAAAATTTGATTAAAAAAAAACTTAATTATGTAAATCTTCTTCTATTCTGAACTTTTCATAAATAACGTAATCATCAAAAATCCCCGACTCCAACTACGAGATTTTTTTCTCGGTGTACTGTATTATTTTATGCCAAAGGTTGGATCCATTTAATGTTTCGGTACAAAAAGAAACTGAAGAACCGGCAAGAATAGTAAGCTTAATTTTCGAACGACCACAAAATAGCGGCTTATGCAATGACATTTTCATATCCATGCAAATTCTAAAACAAATATCAAAGTACTTCTTTTAACATTGAATTATGTTTAAACATAGAAGCCATGTCGCAGTGCACCCCCGCAATCCATGAATATTTGATCTTGAATACTCGAAGACTCGACACTAGTTTTAGACCCCGACTCCACTTCAACCCGCCACTCGCTTCACATAGTTCTTTCACCAAAACTTTCTTTATACTTCGTCCGAAAAAGGTTATTTGATCAACGTGAAAGGACTTTTGTGACGTTTCTTCGCTCGTCTTTTGCTATTTGGTGGAGGTTCGCCTTTATTGGAGAGGATGTTTTATTTGCAAATGGCGCCCATTCATGGATATGAGATGTCGAGTAACGAAAATATTAACTGTGGTGCCAAGTTTGCCGACACGTCAAGTTTATATGAAATAGATGTAAATTTAATCTTTGGTGTCCATAGAAAAATACTAGAGTTGTAGTTTTAGGTTGCTGAAGTACCGAGCCAATTATTTATTATTGACACGCTTAATTAGCTTCACTTGTAACTAACTAACGACATAGTTCGTAAATCTTGGAAGTCGATTTTAATCAACTTCTAACTGCCGTATCGATTTAAAACTTTGCAAGTATGTAATCCGGATGAAAATAAAATAATTTTGTACTATCAAACTGATCTGATGATGGAAGCAGGAGGTGGATAGTGGAACTCTTCAATAGCTACTAGTAAACCCCCCGAGTTTAGGCTCATTTGATTTGTTTTGTCGAGTCCCGTCGATCATTTGGGGTCGAGATTCAGTTGATCGACTCAGGAGGTGGACAATGATACTCTTCAATGGTTACTAGTAAATGCTCTGAGTTTGGGCTTGTTTGATTGTTCTTAATGCTGTGGAGCGCAAGTTATCCCACTCAAGCCAAGGTGAGAAACGATGTATTTTTACTTTTTTAAACTAGGTAGATACAATTATTTTTATCTCATTGGTCTATGTAAATTTTCAGTAGAAGTCCAGAGTTTTCAATTGTGCCCGGTAGATGGCAGGCGCGGATACAGGATTACGTTTAGGGGGGGCAATTTTTGTGTTATTTTACATATCTTCCAGAAAATTCGTGCTCTACTAATTGATAAACTTTTATTTGTTATTTATGTAATAGGTACCTACTTGTATTTGCCTAATTACGGAAACCGGATAGCGTTTCATTAATTGTTTTTTCTATGGAGAAAAATCAATAGCCTCTAGCGAAAGTAAGGCGAATCTGGGTGATTCTCCAAAAAACCTTTATCATTCATCGTCATAAATCATGCCATCCTTCCTTCCTTTGGTTGTAATTATCCCATTTATGTTTGAATTGTGATTATTCTTATGCCATGGCAGTAAAGTAGTTCAGTTTGTCCTAAAAAAATTATGTGATTTAAACTTCTGCATTGTTAACTTTGTGTAATGACGTATTTAATAGATTTTGTGCAGAATCACCCACCTCAAATTTTCCATACAAAAACCAGTGTTTGGTCGGAATCAGGCGGGGGCAATTGCAACCAATGCCCCTTCTGTATCCACGCCTGATGGATGGCAGTAGGCTCGTCATTTACTGCATGGGACTTAATAACTGCTCCATACATTTTGATCCATTCTGTATAGAAGAGAGGAACAGAGCACGTTCATAAAAAAAATGGTAATTAAATACTAACGCTGTATTTTAGAACAAATCCGGGGTCGTTAGTTGAATCTGCACTGAAAACGTTACCGGTAAACTGTAGCGATATGAAAGTATCTTTCTCCATTGCGATGTCAAGCACGATGGTATGAAAATGTATATAAGAATGAATATTTTTATCTCTACATATTGCACTTAGGACTACATTTCTTAGCACAGCTGCCAGACACCACATCTTCATGCAAAATGCAGTGGACCGCGTTTTGACAGAATATTCTACAACTTGTGGTTTTAAACATAACGTTCGCGCTTTGCATGTGAGATAACTTTGAGACTTATAGAAGTGACGCGTGCATTATTATTTAATTATGTTGTGGTAACATTGATAGCCTTGCGGTTGAACGCTTGCCTTCCATGCAGGAGGGTCTGAGTTCAGACCCGGCCCGCACCTCTGACTTTTCAAATTTATTTGCGCATCGCAATTCGATTATCACTTGCGTTAATGGTGAAGGAAAACATCGTGAGGAAAACTACACACCTGAGGGCCTCATAAAGTTCTCGATGTTGTGTGTAGTCCACCAACCCGCACTAGGCCAGTGTGGTGGACTAAAGCTTAACCCTTCTCATTCCGAGAAGAGGCCTGTGCCCAGCAGTGGGACAGTAATGAGCTGCATTTATGTTGTGGTAAACCATTGAGCTATTATGTACTACGTACTAGAGGACACACCGCACTTCATTACGCTGTCAGCAGTGCTGTGAACAGGCAGTGCCTGTGGCACTGACTGCTCTTTGAATTTATGCCGACGGCACGTATAAGATAGAAGTAATTTTTATTTCGGTTGTATTCAATTTGATGAACTAGGTACCTTCAAAAATACCTGTAAATGTAATAAAAGTTGTAACTGAGAAATACAGGTATTGGTCATACCGGTTTCTGTCCCTGATTGCAATAATAGTATGTGAAGGATATGCTATAAAACCTAGTTTTCATAGGATAGTTATATAGAAGCGATGAACTCCAGAGACAAGTACAACGCAACTCGTTATCAGTAAATTCTGGGGTCGTGTACATTATAGAAGCGATAAATTCTAAAAATAAATACCCTGTTTATACTTAAGAGTTAAAACACAAGTACGATAATTTAAGTAAAAACCGACTTCAAAAACCTAAAATGTGTAAAATAATTTTCAAAACTTAACAGCTTCTGAAGTCGGTGCCACTGCTATGCTAAGGTGCATTGAAGAATTAAAGGCCCCGACTTCAGAAACTTTTAAGTTTTTTATGAAAATTATTTATACTTCTAGGTTTTTGAAGTCGGTTTTCTTATTTTTAAATTTATTTTATTTTTCTATTTTGAGTGCGACTATAGCAATTGCGAGTGATTTGCTGTAATCCACTGAAGAGTTCCATCGTCTATCTCCGAAGTTCTTCATCAGATCTTCACTAAATTTAAATGAGACCACCTCGAGAGTATACCTTTACAAACAAAAAAGAATTTTCAAAACCGGTCTGCAATGACGGATAAAGCGGCGAACAAACAAAAAAAAATACAATAAAAAACAAAAATATTATACAAACAAAAATATAAAAAGGAGGAGGTTCTATATTCAACTGTACGTATTATATACGTACAGTTGAAAATAGAAACGCCTCTTTTTTGAAAACGGTTAAAAAATGCAAGTTGTACGTCCTTCGACGAGTTATTATTGCTTACGGTCCGGTATAATGTGTTGATAACAATAAATATTTGTAACAAATACTCAAAGGTCAACAGGAAAATTTAAATACCTATTCAGAAACACTATAATGAACATTAATAATAATAATAGTGATAAGCGGTAACTATAAGTAGTCGTGTATAAGGGGACTACATCACTCTACAGTGTGCATCACATTATAAGCCGGTCCATCGAAATTGGCGTACTTTGTATTGCTGGTGAAATATCTGTGACGCTATACACCAATGTGGCCATCTACCAAACCAAAGAAGTGTTGAACAAGTGATAATAAAATGACGAAATCTAGTTTAATAGTGTTGTTGTTGGCCGTAATATTACTGGTCCACACCGCGACGTCGGGACCAGCAAAAAATACACTGGACACCTTATTGATTCGTAGTAAACGTGGACCCACATCCAACAACAGGTGTGACTACGTCATACAAATAGGGTATAATTGTGGTGCTGGTTGCTCAACGTTCTGTACGACGCAGGGTTGTCATGGTTCCTGCAACAACGGTAATTGGTGCACCTGTCAGTCAGATTATCGTTAATGTGCTGCTGCTGCTGTCTACAAAACTTATTGTTCAACGCACAGTTGTTATTGTTCCAAACATGTTAATAAATAAATAAAAAATAATTTAAAAAATGTATTATGTTATTTTTTATTTTTCTCTGTTGTGTTGTCACTGTGTGTGTGCTGAATAAATATGTTTTATTTTCTTCTTTCTATATGTATGAGTATAGAAATATATTGTTAAAATAATAAAGCAGTACATTCGATTTGTTTGTATTATTTCTATACAGCTTTGAGCGTAATTGGCTCGCATACAATAAATTATGTCATATTTTGTAGTCGCATAACTGTACTTGTCATACTCGTCATTTCGAATAACGTCTATCCACATATCCTGATTAGGTATAATGATAGTGTTCGCGTAAATGCAAAATTCTTTTGTGTTTATGTTCGCAGCACCAAGGTGGCCCAAGGCCCCCCCAGCCGCACCTTAACTTACTGTAACAGTGTTTCAAATCGATAGAATACTAGATACTTATGCTCACAAACAATTATTGTTGCAGTAATAATTATGCGAAATAACTTTATACCGATCATTTTTTGAGTCAAAATTGTGCGAATTAAGGGGATATCTTTGACCTCATTTTCGATTTGATCACTCCGAACTTTTTGATACGTAGGTACCGTTTGGGCTTGTTTATTACTAAGTTGGCATCGTAAAGATTGTTGATGACGTATTCTGGGTATCGTCCGAAATAGTCGTTCGGGAATTTCTATACACATGACTGGAAATTGCTTTGTTAGTGTTCTTATATTCGAAATTCTGAGCGACATCTGGTGACGAAATATAGCTTCTGTATCGTACGACATTATGTTGTGGGCTCTATGGGGTAATCCAATATCTTTTTCCGTTGACATCCATTGGCTAAAAGTTGCTTATAATGATGAGTACTATCCACTTAAAGAACTATTAGTTAATTTCCAATAACCCGATAGGTATAATAAATAATTCAGGCGCCATTGTTGGCAGTGAGGGCTGAATTATTATTGTATTATTCTTATCCAAAACATGTAAAAAATACAAGACTCAGCACCACCTAGACTCCAACAATACAGTCGAGAGCTCAGAAAGTTTCTACAGAAACATACAATGTCTGAATTCTCGATAACTTCGTGAATTCTTCACAAAATGCCCGCTGCTTTCACCGTCTTGTTTTCAAAGCATATTTTCTACTCTGTTTGTTATATAAGTACTTACACAGCTGCGAGTTTTTGTCGGCAGTCTGGACGTTCTTGAATAGGAGGTTGTATAAAAGGTAGGTAGGTAAATAAACCGTTCGGATAACCTATATTATTTATTTTATTATTGCAAAATCTTTTAAAACTAGGCTCTATGAATGATGTAGAATTTATTTCAAATATCATATTAAAGCTGCAGTATATTTAAAAATTATGTAGGCATTAAGATCGGGCGGCGGCGACTTGATGCGTGTGTGTCGGAGTAGTCGAGCCCGCCAGGTCATGTGGTCAAGTTCATGACCTTAGTCCCATTCATAATCATAGAGGAATAAAGGTTTTATGCAAACGGACACATCAATTATTTTAATTAATTTTGAAAACTTATGAAAATATGTTGATATTATTATTTTATTTTTTGCTAAGACTATCTTTGTAACCTATAGATTTATCTCCTAACACATTTTGTATTATTAAAATAAAACCTTATAATATAAGGGCTTATTTTAATAATATCTATCGTGAATAGAATAGAATAGTTATTTATATCCTGTATATTATATTATATACAGGATGGCGCAAATAGAGCATAAAGGGTGGCTACCCTTTCTGTTGTAGTCAAAAAGTAGTACCTAGTAGTTAGTTCTTACGAAACTTTGGAAGAATTTTGAAGATATTAAAAACGCCATTATTAGATATTTTTAATCCTTATAAATCTTTTTACGACGATATACTTCTGACGCTGAGTTAGTCCTAGTCAAGTCAACTCATTTACAAACTGCATTCAACTCTTAGTTTCGAAAGTGCCTTTGACTTTTCACCAAGGCGTTTTCACGAAAATCGTGTTCTCAGAAAATTATTACCTATTTCTCCAACAATATTAAATATCTTACCAACGTGTTTCGCTAATAAATACTCATTTCCTGTTTCCGTTACTCACCTCCATTTTATTAAAACATTATTAAGAATATCATGTTTTCTTTGAAGTATAGGTTTGGTACCTACTAACAGAAGTTCATTAGATAATATTAATTTGATTAAATTACTCGTATATTATATTCCTCATACACCAGTAATTTTATTAAATTAATGTTATTATGAAAATTTTGTCGTGTAGCGCATGTCGTGTCGCTTTTTCGAATCTTTTCCGATGATCTTGTGTGAATTATGACGAGTTTGAGTGCAGTGGTTGAGTGATTGACAGTTGCGCTAGGTGTTGTGGATTCGATTCCTGCACGGAACAAATATTTGTATGGCCCAAATAATATTTTTTTTTTAAAAAAACGTTGCCCTTCACTAGAATTTCTCCTGTATCGAGGGTACTTACGTATGGGCGTAAAATGTATCAAGGGGCCTACTACGAGTTCTTATAGCAGGGCTGAAATTAAACTGCCCAGAAATTTCCAGAATAAGCTGACCTTTCATTGTACGAAAAGCCTATACAGTGCGAGGTCAGCTCATACTGGAAATATCTGGGCAGTTCAATTTCAGCCCTGCTATAAGAGTTCGTAGTAGGCCCAGGTAGGTATATGACAAAATATTTAAAAGCTGAAATATGAAATAGGGGTGTGTTAGCATTTTAATATAAAAAATGATTAATGTGCAAATTGCCGACGGCCGGGACGGACGAAATTGGTTTTAATGAGATTTCGTTATTATACACCAAAAAAATTGGTATTGCTTTATTATCCCGCTATGATAATATTTGGACGTTTAACGAATAAAGATTGAAGCTTTAATAAGTAGTTATATTTTTTGTCTTCTTTTAATATAGTATTTTAGATGTCTGGATTTATTTAGTCTGATATTAATATTTTGTCCGGATAAACATTGTTTTTATTTTGTTATTTTTTTGTACGGCAAATGAATGTTTGAAGCTGCTCACTGCTCAGCTAAGGGCCATACTACACTAGCTACTTTTTGCAGCAGAATTGCGCGTTTTCTTTTTCGTTAACTGCGTTTTGCTTATAAAAAGGGAATAATGAACGCGATCTTGCGGCCACAGATATTATTGTAAAGTTTTATGAAAAGAGTATCCATGGAGTTTCTTGTCGGTATCTTCTCCAGGACCAACCCCTTTGGAACCGTGCACCTAGAATTATGCGAATTATTATAAAAAAATATGCTTTATAAATTGAATTATAAAAAAATCTATATAGGTACTTACCTAATAGTTTTCTCTTTAAGCATAATATTTAAAATTCAAATTTATCGGGTAAAAATCGTCTATCATCGCGCAAATAATTTGCTAAATAAAATCGGCCGCTAACGGGTTGCCCTAAAAGTGGACGCTCAGGTCTAATGTCTAACCTTTTCTGTTTTTTAGGTTCAACTGTTGAGCTGTAGCGGGGAGCCTGGATTATTATTCAATGAAAGAAAAGAAAGAGAGAAAATAATTTATTTGGTTGCATAATTAAGGCACCCACATGTATTAATAAAAAATTAAAATTAAAACAAAAACAAAAAATAAATAAAAAGAGAAATTAAAATAATCACATAGATACCTACCTATATAATAAAATAAATGAATAAAAAAGCCGTTTATTCCATATTTCTAAGTTTCATTTCAAATGTTGTTGGTAGGGTGTTAGTAAGTTTACTTATTGGATATCGTTAGTATGGTTAGTCTTCGTTCATTGAAATATGGACCCCTTTTTAACCGACTTCAAAAAAAAGGAGGAGGTTCTTGTTTGTTACCTCATAACTCTCGACTGCGTGAACCGATTTTGATGATTCTTTTTTATTTGAAAGCTGGTACTTCCTGAATGGTCCCATTTTAATTTGGTCCAGTTCTGACAATGGGATCCATGAGAAAACCATATAAGTCTTAAATTTACATTAAGTATGTGCGCGACAAATGGTCGAATAACTCAATATCACGCCAACCGATTTCGATGATTCTTTTTTTGTTTGAAAGGGTATACCGAAGTGTTCCCATGTTAATTTAGAGAGGATCTGATGAAGATCTTCGGAGATAGACAATGGAACTCTTGAATGAATAACAGCACATCACTTGCGATTTCTGTAATCTCATGTTTATGCCACTCAAAATTGAGAAATAAAATAAACTTAAAAAAAAAGTAAAAACCGACTTCAAAAACTAAAATTATTTTATTTATTTTTAGTTTTTGAAGTCGGTTTTTACTTTTTTTTTTTGGGTAAAGGCCTCCTCCAGATTTTTCCACAAATCCCTGTCCTTGCCTGTATTTGTCCAGTCGTTTCCTGACACCTGGATAATGTCATCAACCCACCGTCTTATAGGTCTACCTGCATTCCTCTTTCCCTGTGGACCTTTCCATCGTGTGGTTTCTATGCTCCATCTTTTATCTGTGTACCGTGTGATGTGTCCAGCCCACCTCCATTTTAGTCTGAGTGATAGATACCTAAATGCAGTTTTTTGAAAGCTAGTTTAATCGGGTATCATATCAGCTATGTTCTCTTTTTCTAGTTAGAGTCGGGGGTTTTTGAAGGTTAGGTTATTATTAACTCACTACTCGAATCGATTTCTCAAAAATGTTATCTTGGTAAGAGACGTTCTATAGTTCTTTTTTTTTAATCCTCCCATCGTTTCTGCCTTGCTCTATGCCCCTGGATAATCCAGCAAGTCATGTGACACGACCCTTGCGGTGGCTTTTACTTAGAACCTTTACACATTAGAAGGCCGGACAGTGTCGATGATAATCCATTGTCCTACGTGAGTGACACGTGCGACAGCGTTGCGACGCGACGTGAAATGACGTGAGAGCCACGGTGAGAGTGTGATGAAAATCAATCGATTTGCCAAACAGAGGAATGTTCTCAATTGACTCATGGTGGGTCCATTGTCAGAAAGTGTGCTGATATCTATTACGGGATAAAATAATGTACTTAACACAATTTTAATTTACATAACCTAACCGTCAAAAACCTCCGACTCCAACTAGAAAAAGAACTGTAACTTTTTAACAGCTGAACAGATTTTTATGAAACAGCTAAGATGATACCCGATTAAACTAGCTTTCAATTAAAAAAACTGCATTTAAATCTGTTCAACCGTTTGGAAGCTACGATGCCACAGACAAATGCACAGATACACAGACACACAGATACACACTGCAACATAAAACACTCATCATTTTCGTCGAGGATTAAAAATAATCTCCAGAAAATTCAGGGGATTTATTTGTGAAGTAAAATCATTAAAATGGTCTTAATCTTAATTGAGGTGACTGGTGGGTGGGCCCATTTTCGGCATCTGCGGGTTGAGTACCCCAATGATTATAATTATAAGGAAAGCCGCGAGGAAAACAAATTTGTACTGCTTCGTATCTTGTCTCGTATCTATTCACACACGCGTCAACGTAGGTTATAGGAGTACTTAGTAGGAACAAAGTTTGATATCAACGTGTATCAGAAATGCGTGGTCATATCTAAGGGTGTGGATCAGACCATCAAACTGAACAACTTTCTCTATGGGACCAACATCGTAATCGCGAAAAAATTCTCAGCTGTCCCATACGTTTGGTTCGAATAGGTATTAAAGTTTTGTATGGGACAGCAGATTATTTTTTCGTGATTACGATGTTGGTCCCGTAGTAAAAGTTGTTCAGTTTGATGGTCTGATCCACTCCCATATGACTACGCATTTCTGACACAAATTACAGGATAATTGTTTATGTAGTGCGCATAATTTGTAGAGTGA
This sequence comes from Allophyes oxyacanthae, assembly GCA_932294325.1. NCBI lineage: Eukaryota > Metazoa > Arthropoda > Insecta > Lepidoptera > Noctuidae > Allophyes > Allophyes oxyacanthae. The sequence goes on along the minus strand of OW028633.1, from coordinate 5,047,459 downwards.
TTCAGCCTCTTCCTAAATGTAACCGCAGTATTGGGATCCACTTTAAAACAAAACGAAAATTCGACTTAGTATGGGAGACACGTATAATTTAGTAGCGCAAGCCATGCAAAACAATTTTTTTATTTTGTTTTAGAGTGAATTTTAGTGCTGCAGTTGCATTTGGGAACGGACACTGAAATGCAAATTATGCGCACTACATAAAAAAATATCATTTATTGACATTGTATTCATTGTTTATCACGTAAATTATTGAGTTGTATTTAATTTTATTACTGTCAATGTTTATTATGAAACTATAATTTACTTACTTAATACTAATTAATACTTGTGCTACTTTTTATATTAATTGCATGCTAATTTTGGTTGAATGTATGGAACTATTTTTAAGTAATTGTACCTACTTCAGCAAATAAAGGATTTGATTTGATTTGATTTATCCTGTCTAATTAGTTATTGTAGTAAGATTAGCTATAAGTATTTTATAAAACATATAATCAACACCCTTTATTATGACCATTAATTTCTAATACACGGGGTAGAAGCTCTTATTTATTTTTAAAAACAACTGAATGTTCTAAACAAAATTAATGTTTTATATTTTCGCTACGCATCGCAGCGGTTATGTCTCATCGCATTCGCACGTAGGACGCTGGGTCAAAGGACAGACAGTAAACTAACCTTTTAATGTAGCACCCTTTACAATTCATGACCACACAACACTACTTCTAATTTTTGGTTGAAAACTTTAAACGGTTCTCTTTGTTTGTTTGACCTTTGCGGTAAGGCATTTGTGGACTAGAATTTTGGATGTAGGATATTGGAGATGTTAGTAAGGATAATTGTATGGGGAAAATGTATGTGAGTAAGAAAGATAGACAGTGGGACGTTCCGCTCAAAATTGGAGGTGTCCGACTGGGGAAGTACCTCCAGCTTTCAGAATATCATAGCCAAATAAAACTGTTCTTTTGCAGTGTGGTATACCTACCTAACGGTGAGAAAAGTCACCGGTGTTCTTTAGGGAAGCGCCAGAGTGCTATTGTCAGCGAAGAACCTAGAAAGTAGGGTCGGCAACGCGCGAGTGATGCCCCTAATGTTGCAAGCATCGATAGGTTACAGCGGTTGCAGTAACCGCTTACAATCAAGAGAGCAAGAAGTTTTCTTAGGAAATTATGGATGCATTCGAGTAATATTTGATTAAGTTAATTTAAAACCATTATTTAAAAAATCCATAATTAATCGTTCTTTAGAAAGTTTTAACTAAATCTTGTGGATCTATATCAGAAATCTCAAGCCGTAAGGAGTCAAGTTTCAAGAATACAAGTCTTCTGTTTTTATTAGTCCGCACTGTCCCACTGCTGGGCAATGGCCTCTCCCAAGTTCATCCATACGTCTTTTGTTAAATTAGAAAAAATAACTTTGCTACTCTCGATTTCACTTTCTGAAGAATGTTATTTGTTGGAATTACTTTGCTAAAATAATATATATTAATTAAGTTGGCTATCAATTTTGAACGTCATACTATTTACTATTTAATAGTAAACAGTATGACGTTCAAAAAAATAGTTCATCAACAGACTACATACCTCAGCATTAAACTAATATTCTATTTTTAAAACAAAATTAGATTTAGACAAAAACCTCATTAATCAAATTCTCATTTCTGAACGTTACTTTTAATTTGTCAAGTGACGTCAGTGACGTGCAGCGAACGTACCGACATCAAAGGCGCGTGCGATGCATGATATATATCTACCTATCTCCACTTTCAATATGGCGCAGTCATCGTATCACTTAAAGTAATTGAAAAATTCCTTACAATACTGAACACAAGTGTGTATCATGTGTGTAGCATCCAGGCTTAGGTACCTTTTAAGGTCCCCTTAGATGGAAATTGCTTGACGGGCATTTACGTGCTTGGCAAGCATGCTTGATATGGCTTATTGGGGCTTGAAGCATCGATCAAGCATTCGCACTCATTTGTATATGGGTCACCATAGAGTGATCCAGCTTCGGAGTTTGGCAAAAACACAAACAGTGCTTGACAAGCATATCTCTAGATGACAGGCGTAGGTACTTGACTAGCATTGCAAAAATATAAATTTTCTTCCAGCTTTGTTCAGCAGTTTGCTTGTGCTTGCACCTCAAGCTTAATTCGAAACGGTCAAAATTGCTTATCAAGCACGAAATATTCACGTGCTTGGCTGTCCTGTCCAATGATAATAATCATTTTTGTATGATAGATGTGCTAGAGACCACAGAGTGGGTCCCGAACGGTAGGAAACGACAGTGCGGCAGGCACAAAAGGATCAGTGGGAAAGGTAAAAAATAAATCCATAAAAAAAATACCTCACTAATCGATGGTACTACTGATATCACTACTCTGCGGGACGAAAGCGATCAAAACAAAGATTTTACAGGACAGACAAGAATGGGCAGAGTGAAACTTTAAATGCAATACTGGGCAGGTTGTTTTAAAGTCAGTGAGATGAAATAAACTGCACCAGTTTGCAACTAGTAGTGCCGTCTTTGCTACAAGCGCTGCCTATTTATCTAAATATTCATAAAGTTAATATTTAACTGCGCTTTGGTTCTCCGACTGATGAGGTAAGTAGTTCAGTAGTTATTTACCATTTATATAAATGAACATGAGCAATAAAGTTTTTATAGAAACAATCCCAAGTTTATGTTTGGCATAAATAACAGTGAATCAATTTTATTTTAATAGACTTTCCGCACTATCCATTTTAAAAGGCTATTTACATTAAACTTTGAATTAAATAGACAAGGAAAAAATGTATAGGCTATTATCCCATTGCGGCGCGAAGGTTTTGTAATAGACCGAATTAAATCAGTGGATCAGGATCAGTAGACACTGAGACACGTATTTGAGAATCAAGCTCAGTGGGCCGAGGACGTATGTTTTGACGTATAGTAACGTAAACGTAACCAAAAGAACCAAAAATACACGTTTAATCCATGTTTTTTTTTGGAAATAAGTACATGCAATATTTTTACATTTTCATTAAACAAGTGCTTTTGATGCATAAAATTGAACAAAAATCCGATAGATTCATCGTGTTTTATAAACAAAATTTGCTTACGTTTACGTTACTATACGTCAAAATATTCGTGCTCGACCCATTAGGTGTATTCTATTCTTATGGGGATTACCTGGCCTAGCGGTCTTGAAATGTCAGATAGGGATATCTGCATATATTTCTTCACGTGACCAAATGAGACAAAAATACAGGGCCGGGAGCGTAAAATTGACCATAAATAGGGTTTGCATTACCTAGTTATTTTTTAATTAATTAATTTAAATTTGAAAATTAAGAGTAATAAATCAATGTCTAAAATTTTTTACAGAAGACATTACAGTTTTTGTGGCCTAGAATTCATGTAAAAGTACCTGGTACCTGATATAGAGAGAATTTACAATACCTAATATCCAGAGCTTAATTTTTTTTTCGATAAAGATTACATGGACAACTTGAACGCTTTTAACGTCTTGAGGGATTAAAAGATTTTAATCTTAATATTGCTCTTAGGCGACAATTTTAATGGCTAAGTTGAAAGGACTTGTAAAATGCTAGTGGGTTCAAAAAGTTCTTAGAATTAAGCATTTTTTAGGGGTCTCCTGTAATATTTATTATGATTGAGGTGATATTACCGAGATTGTGCGTAATTAGCATTTTAATTAAAAGTAATTAACTATGTAAGTACTTTGGCGTCGGAAGTACGGTGAATATTAATAAGATTAATTATACAGGTGATTTTTTGAGCGAACGACATCACCCTAAGGTTGTCTGGTAGAGAATTCCTACGGTATTAAGACCGCCTTTGTACATTGTACATGAAGCATTTTAAATAAATAAACGACATTATTTCCTTATTAATTTGATATCAACTTTATAGGCGTAGGTAAAGTATTATTATATTAAGTCATTTTAGTGTGTCTTGTTTTTGTGGCAAATAAATGATTTTTGTTTCTTTTTTTTTGTTTTTTATTATTTTTCCAAAGTATGTAGGTGCTTGTGGTAATAAAAAATAATAATTTAAAGAATGATATTTCACCCATTGAGCTCCATTTCTTAGAAATCTATTATGTTCGTAATCAGATCGGACCTTAATCTATCGGAGAGGTCACTAAATAGAAATAGACATTTATTTATATATTATATTTATATTTATAATATGCGGAACAATTTATTCCGCCTTTGTAAAGGCTTCCAAATAATGCATTTTTTTAATGCTTATTTACTGATTTATCTTACATTATTTTAATAAATCACTGATTGATATGAAACAACATTAGATCGAAAAATATTTACAGTGAAAATATTAGTTTTATTTTTCGTTTTATTCACTTAGAACCAAAGTATTATAACGTAACTCAAATCTAAAGTTTTTTTAGCAGTGAATGCTTTCAGCGATCGCAGGCGCATCCCATGGAACAATATTTTCTAAAGTTAGGTGCTGAAAACATTTTTTCGGAAAGTGTGCTTGTGTGCGTTCTTCGCGCATTTTGGCATTAAAACTGATAACTAGATTATTTATATATATCCAGTATATAGAAATAATTCAGCTTTTCTATATAGAAATAATTCAGCTTTTCTATAAATCAACCCAAAAATTCCTGTATAATTTTAATTTTGAGTGTCTTTTGATCGCTAGTTTAATAAAGATTAGTGCTATCCTAGACGTATTCTTTATTTAGTATTTAATTAAGCGATTTTTTTATGACAAGAATACTTAGGTCCTAACAAAGAAAAAGATTGTAATAAAGATAATTATAAAATAGTCTCAGGATCAGTATCTTTAATCAAAAGGGAACAATTATTGCTGTGAAAGTTCATTGCACCTTTTCTTTTTAACCTCTGACAAAAAAGAGGGCTGTTATAAGTTTGTAGTGTGTATCTGTGTATCTGTCTGTGGCATCGTAGCTCCAAAAAGGATGGACCGATTTCAATCCATTTTTTTTAATTAAAAGCTAGTTTTTTTAATTATTTTTTTAATTAAAATTTCATGAAAATATATTCAGCCGTTCAAAAGTTACAGCTCTTTTTCTAGTTGGAGTCGGGGGTTTTTGACGGTTAGGTTATTACAACATAGCATCTAGAGGGTTGACTACCTATTTATAAATACCTACGTATCCAAAACCTTTGGATTTAATTCCGTTGGCCAAAAAAACGTCAGGTTGAAAATATGTGTTATAAGTACCTACTTATACACATGGCCTAAAACTTAAACCAGTATCTACCCGAAATTTTTATATTATTACCTTATGGTGGCGAATAAACTATCTCAGATTAGTAGAAGCAATTAATACACGGCACATTATGTGTACAAATTGACGGTAGAATGGCTAAGTAACTGAGATTAGGGTAGGCGCAAGTTGGATGCGGGTTCGTCACAGAGGAGGTAGCAAATGAAGTGCTAACGTGCATAATAATTAATAACAGAAAGCGGAAGCGAGATAAATGCCAGTTTTCTTTCTTTCTTTGTATGTAGGTACTATCAAACAAAGAGATAGGTATACAGGGTCACCAGATATAGATGAAGTTTTCTCAAGAAATTATGTATGTATTCCAGTAGTGTCATTGAATTATTAAACATACATGAACTTTATTTATTAAAAAATTCCATCATCAGTTTTTTAGAATCTTTTTAGTACGTACCTATTTGTGCAAATTTCGATAGAACGACGCGACGTGCCGTTTACAATAATAATCTATTTATAGTCACACTTCTTCCAAGAAGTGGAATACCATCATTATCACTATTTTGGTAAGTGGTTTAGTAACCACAGGTGGGCTGGACCTGTCTTGCAGTTTTTCGGGTTTACAGGTTAGATGGTTATTTCACAATCTGTCGGGCCATGTTAGAACAATGTCGGGAACACCTTTCCTACGTTTTAGCTTCATTAGCATACTGCTCCGTGGGACGTCTCTTGTCCCACAATTTGTTCTCAACCCACAGACTTCGCGATGTAAATATATTGTCGCTAGTTTAGGGTACAATTTGCCTAAATTTGCGACGTGGATAGATTAAACGGTCGTTTATAAAATTGTTGCCGAAGTAAGGTTTAATTATGTGTAGATTTCAGTTGTTTGTGTATTAGGTTTATAGCGGAGATTAATTTTATGTTCGTTTCATTTTAGCGTCCTTGGTTAGTCTAATTTGAATGAATATTTGGACACTCAATTTTATTGAAAGGGTAGAACCAGCTTCATAACCTACGAATAAAATGGTCCATTTTCCGTTTCATTTTTTTTATTTTGTTTACCAACATTTGTTTACACTCTTACTTGCACAAAATATTTAAAAAAATATAGCATAAAAACACTCCAAAACACAAATTACTGACGTAGCTCATAAGGCTGCAAAGTTGAAGTGGGATTGGGCTGGCCATGTCTGCCGGATGCCTGATGTGCTGTGGGCCAAGGTAACCACTAAGTGGAGCCCTGATATGACGAGAAGGCGACGCGGTAGACCACGAAAGAGATACGGGACGAACTTGATAACACTAACAACGAATGGTTCACACTGGCTCCAGACAAAAGCCTGGAAATCATGGGGAGAGGCCTTTGCCCAGCAGTGGGATGATGTAGGCTAACAGTAACAGTAGTAGTAGCATAAAAACCACTTATAGAAGCAAAATTTGTTCGTAAAATTGACATATGGAAGCGTAAGTTCACGCTTAGACTCGTTTCTGTCGTCTCTGAATGTAAGCCTAAGTGTCCTCGCTCACCACAAACAAAACAAACTGAAACTCTAACCTTTCAGTCAACCGACATGACCACTTACCATCTCGAATAATGATACTGCGTAATAAAAGCAAATGATGATCAATAAAGTACAGTTGAACATTTTATTCACTGTAACCTTTGATATAAAATTTCAAGATGCACAAGTCTCTACGATTTTTTTTAAAGTATCCTCAATTTTTCCTATATATTTTATAAGCACATACAAATGCAATTTATAGTCATGTACATTTAGCGAACGTAGGAAATTCCGTTGTTTTTAATGTTTGATATGATATTTTTACAAAAATCAGGGAGTTTTTGTATGAACATTATAGGTATGTTTACAGAAAGCGCGAATTACTTAAGTGTACAATTTCAGTTTATGCGTGTAAAGCTCTCGGATATTTTTAATTCCCGACGAAAAAGAGGCGTGTTATAAGTTTTTAATGTGTATTTGTGTGTCTGTCTGTGGCATCAGAGCTCCAAAACGGATAGACCGATTTCAATGCAGATTTTTTAAAATTAAGAGTTTCTATAATCTTAGCAATGTTTCATGAAAATATGTTCAGCCGTTCAAAAGTTACAGCTCTTTTTCTAGTTGGAGTCGGGGGGAATGTACATCTTGATTGTTTACATCAATGACTGTAACAGTTGGAATGTGCGATAAATTTTCTTCGGCTGCCGCACTGCGGAAGTAAGGTTGTCTTCGACACGATTTGTAAGAATTTAAAACGTGTTGAACTGACAGTTTCTTTTTGAGCAAATAGTTGGTGTGGAGTTAATTAATTTTGATAACAAGAATACTGCAAATACATTGATACAGTAATTAATATCTGTTCAGATATAAATAGAAACTGCGCGATAAGTGATTGTAAATATACGGGCCTCAACTTGCGATGCTTCTACATAGAAGGACTATCGACCTTATAAAGGCAGATAGGTTATACAGGAAGCAAAAAACGAAGAACTAAGTATTTTAGAACTTGGGAGGGGCCTATGTTCGGCAGTTCATCGAGAAGGGCCAAGATGAGTAATTCACGGATTGATTGAAAAATTGGTTCTTCAAATATAATACATAATATCAATCCTCAAAACCAGATAAAAAGTAAATCCAGCCCATTACTATCCCACTGTTGGGCACGAGCCTCTTCTCAGAATGAGAAGGGTTAGGCCTTAGTCCACCACGCTGGCCTGGTGCGGGTTGGTAGACTACATACACATCATCGAGAACTTTCTGAAACCCTCTCAGATGTGCAGATTTCATCACGATGTTTTCTTCACCGTTATCGCAAGTGATAATCAAATTCTAATCCGCACATACCAGATAAGTGCAAGACCAGATAATCAAACAAAAATAACACAATTTATTAAACACACACAGCTTAATTGATTTTCCGTTTTCCGTCCTCATTTTCCCCATATAGAGGTGCTCTTGAACGGGGGTACCCCGAATCACCCCGTGTCCCAGATGTTTGATTAATTTTGTCCGTGGCAGGGGATTTAATAAAATTTCACGGCTATTGTTAAAGCTGGCAGCCCACAAGGGTTTGTTTTATTGTCTGAAGCGGAAACGATGCTAGTAATTACACAGCTACTTTTGTTTCTTTTAGTTCATTTAAAAATTGAAGCAGTAAAATATAAGTGAAAAAAAAAATCCTTGTCCGTTTCTACGGTACGGTTACTTTGTTTTTGGGAGGTGTGAAATTGACGGGTATTTTAAATAAAATATTATAGTTTAAAAAAAAACTATAGAACATGCTTTAGTCATCTAAACTGAACGTGTATGCAAAATTTCAGCCCAATCGGAAACCGGGAAGTGGGTCAAATTTAACTTCCAAGATTTTCTTACATAGTTAGTTACAGGTGAAGCTAATAAAAGCGTGTTAAAAAGGAAAAGAAAGAAAATAATGAAAGATATTTCCATTTCTCTAATGTCAATCCAATGCCAATCGCTTTTAGTACAGCCATTATCAGCTGAATTCCGCAAACATAACAAAGTAGTACGTCGCCTTAAGTCTTGTAATTTACAGAATAGCGACCTAGCAGACTGCCGATTCATAAAATTCGCGCCACTAAATTCGAAATCACCTAACAACTACAAAATCCGGAAAGAAAAATCTGCAACAATCCGTTAAAGGAAATTAGTCGATCGTTGCTAAAAAGGCCATTATCAATACTAGGTACCCATCGCAAATAATCCTACAAAAAAGGGAAAATAAGGTAAAATAAAATGTTCGGGGTTGCTAACGGTGAAGGGTGAAACTTTTTGCTGCTGTATAACTTTTTTAATTGATGTTACAACTTTTTCTGGAAAAGCTGGAAAATGATAACGATACTTTTTTATCCCCCGACAAAAAGAGGGGTGTTATAAGTTTGTAGTGTGTATCTGTGCATATGTGTATTTGTGTACCTACCTATCTGTGTATCTGCCTGTGGCATCGTGGGTCCAAAACGAATGGACCAATTTCAATGCAGTTTTTTAATGAAGCTGCAATCGGGTATCATCTTAGCTATAATAATAAAAAAAAAAAAAAAAAAAAAAAAACATCAGTCCATAGAATTACATTTTACACACATTAAGAAAATAAAAGTTATTTAATTGAGACGAGCATGGCTGCTGGCTTTTGCATAGTCAGCCAGTGTCTCATGATAACACTCTCGAAATCCTGGGCCACAATAGCCAGAAGACTGTTGGAACTACCCCGCACCCGATGCATCAGGGATGCAATCCTTTTACGCACGACTGCATAAAAGTCATCGATGCGAGCCTCAGCAAACATCCCTGACGCACTACAGAAGCCAGGCAGTCTCAACAGTCCCCTGCACCCGTTATTGTACTGGACTCGTAGGGCACTAAAAGCTTTCCGCGTATACCTGACCCACAGGCTGCACGTTCCTTGAAAACGTGCACGTGCTATGTTCCTTGAAAATCTGTTCAGCCGTTCAAAAATTACAACTCTTTTTCTAGTTGGCAGTCGGGGGATTTTGACGGTTAGGTTATTAAATTTCTTCTCTTATACAACGTGTATCAGAAATGCGGGGTCGTATTTAAGGGTGTGGACCAACATCGTAATCGTGAAAAAATTGTCAGCTATCCCGTACGTTTGGGTCGAGTAAGTAGGTATTGAAGTTTTGTATGGGACAGCTGATTATTTTTTTTCGATTATGATGTTGGTCCCATAGATAAAGTTGTTCAGTTTGATGGTCTGATCCACACCCTAAAATATGACCACGCATTACTGATACACGTTGTAGACAAATAAGTCCCATTTTAGCAAGGAAATGTAGAAAACAATAACGTGTTTGCTTCCAACAGAGATTCAACACAGTAAATACCTATAACGCTTTTATGAGCCATAACAGTCAATCAAGATGGGTTTAAACTTTACTTGAAGGCCCATTCCTTCATCTATAAATTAATACGTGAAGAGAAAATTTGTACCTACCCCTTTTTAAGCATATTGCAGACGGAGTGTACTAAAATTACGGTCGAAATTCGACCACAAGGCGACCACTATAAGATTAATTTTATCAAGCAAAAATTAATCTTTGTAATAGAACGTTTCTTTATTCAAAGAAAAAACTCACTAGTTTAAAAAATAAGGGAATAGGTGAACGTTTTAAATAAGTGTTTCATCGTGATTTTAACCGACGATCAAAGCATTTGTTGAAGAAAGAAGAGAGTTTTCCTTGAATATAATGCCTCCATTTCTCACAGGACTTAAAGGAAATTATCAGTAATGAGACGATGAAAGAATGTACTCCACTGATATTAAAAGGCTTCTTTTGTAATATTTTAAGTTGTTAATTAAGCCATTTGTTGATTAAACGATTTTTTTTTAAATATTTCTCAACTAATCTGTGATAAATTGAAATGGATTTGATTTTTTACAAGTTTTTATTTAACTTATGTAAAAGCAGAGTATTATATGTAGGTATCTACTTAATACTCTGTTTTTCATACTTGTCTTAATAAGTCAACAATCTTCACACAACTCAGTAATGAAATAAACTTTTATAAAAATACATCAACACATGTAGATTTGGTAAAACGTGATTAATTATCAGACAGTTTAATTTAACATGAGTTTCATATTTTTATTTAAATAAAGATTTTCGTTAAAAAGACATCTGAAAATTGTTTACTAAATATGACAAATAAGAAAAAAACAGAGTATACGTATGTCATTCCTCTAAATTAATAATATTTTTTTATCCAACTCTCGGTAAGTGACATGTATTAAGTAATGTAATGTAAGTGACATGTATTGTCACTTTTTTTTAACGTTAAATTTCCGGTGATGTCTAGTAAGGCAGTAACTGAATCTGAGTAATAGAAAGAGAAACAGAAACTTCGTGTTTGAACAATAATTTGATAAAACAAAGTCTTGTATAAAATCTTGACTGGAAAGAAAAACTGCATACAATAAATTTTTCGGTTAGGTATAGGTACCTAACCGAAAAATTTATTTATAATATTATATTGGTTCTTTATTGGTAAAACAAATACACACAATATGTAAGATGGTAAGACTTGTACGAATATAAATTGTACAATGGGGCGCCATATAACGTACAGCGATACCTTTCAGGCCACCTTTGGATGGACAAGAATGTATTGAACAATTTAGAAAAACAATAGTATCTGAATTATCTAGTGCTTCGGTGTCTATTTACTTTTCGCCAGGATTCATTCAAGATTCAAAAGCGTTTTCTAAACTTACGTAATTTCATGGAGCTTTCGCTTCTATATCAGTAAATAAAGGTGAGCGCAAAGGTCAAACACCTTTTCATAAGGCTGGTGGCTTACTTGGCAATTTTCGTTACGCTTCTGTTCCGATTCATACGATGCTTTGGAGTTAATGCTATTAATTTAAGTATTTATTTTTTAAATCCTGCGTTATTGTTTTCGATGGCAATGGAAAATCTTACAATTTTTGTAAGAATCGAGGCGTGCACAGAAACTTAACATTATTGGCGAAATGTATTGTTGAGTTAAATGATTGGCTACCTTACTAAGACGACACATCCATCTCAATATCCTCAAATTACAGACATATAACGTTTGTATTATTGAATACTTTATTTATTAGGGTACCTAGTGTCTTTTTGTGTCTATGGAATGCACGCCACCATAGACTTAATATACTACTAAGTATATTACGTCTATGCACGCCACTGATAACACTGTACTTTCCTCACAATTGTAATGAAAAGCAGTGTTTTTAATCTTGGGTAAAAATATCAATTACTCACTCGAACTAGGCCACTTCGCTGCGCTCGAGTGCCGAAATACCTTGTGGAACCACTTCCAACCCTGATTTAACAATCTATTAATATTCTACGATTTCTATAAATATTTGCGGTTTATCAGAAATAAATACTTTTACTACGTAAAATAAAATATGCTTTATATACTCCTCGATGCCAGATTTTTCTTTTATCTGTATTATGTAAAAATTGCTGATTTTATTTTTAAATGTTGAGGATTTCTAAATGGCAGCAAAATATCCAAAAATTACGTAGGTAAGTAATAATCTTTCTCATTTATTTATTTATTTTATTTCTATGTAAGATGTATGACATTAATAATAATAGTAAATAAATGACATTAGTAATAGAAAAAGTTAAATAACTTAAAATTGCCATGTGGGCTACCATCCTAAACATTTTTAGGAATTGATGGCGGAACATGTTATAACTTGTCAATTTCCCTTCAACTTACTTTGAAGTAGTAGGTAATGAGAATTTGTATGTGCATTGAAGTATAAATAATCCAAGCTATAGAGCGTGTCGGTGGAATCAACCTTAGCATGGGTATGAATAAATGTGAGTAGCGTAGGTACCTACTCGTGTATTTTTGTTTTCATAATAACTTTGTGATACAACAGTAATTTTATAATTTGCAGCAGCTAATCAATCATACTCCACCTCACATTTTATAAATATACAATGAAACACGTACTTTTATATTGTCAAGACTCTATTTATCTGTAAATTCTGCCAAGTAATTTGTATTAGATACCATTAGAAACCAATTAAAGATGAAATCCTAAAAACATGGGAATATAATCCTGGATTACAAAATATCAAAGGGTAAGTACGAAGAGATAAAGGAAATTCGGCGTTAATGTATGTATTTTCATAAGACGGTATTTTTATTTTTATTAGTTTATTTAAAGAAAATGAGACATTATCACGATATCCGGATCGTTTTTCTGTCGCTCTTTATTTAAATCAACTTTCGAAACTTCTCACGTTTTGTGGTACTAGTCGGGTGGCTCTATAGCTTATTCATACATGCATGTTAATATTATGTAGGTACACAAATTCATTGTAACTTTTGGTCTCCATAAATTTTCGTGAATTCCCGTTTCACCGAATGTTTTGGTATCGTTCCAAAATTAGTTAAATATTTACTTAGTAGCTTTACCAATGCTGAAGTAGGATTTAAAGAATATGTACCTAGTACTTATTTTTATATGTGCGTGTTATTTAGTGCTTTTATTCTGCTAGTAAAACAAAGTGTCGGTTAAATCTTGAACCAAATAATAAAACAGTAGGTATATGATTCAAACTTTTATACGTCGACTACAAATGATTTTCAATATTTAACAATATCGACCCATTGATCTGCAGCCTCATTGCAGCCCTATGATTCACGTTTTTAAAATACACTCAGGAGTGTCAATAATATTATCTATACCTTAATATCTCGGAAACTAAGAATGTTAGCGTATTCAAATAAAAAGTAATTTTATAGACTATTTAATACATACTACTCAAATAAAATTAATAAAAAGTCTTAGTTATAATTTACTTATTAAAAACATAAATTAAAAATGCATAAATTTAATCGCAATTATTTTTTAAATATCCATGTTTTAAATGTCCATTCATAATTATAAATATATTCTTACATTTTAATACTTTGTATTACTTCCGTGTGTCGTCCATACGATGTCATGCGATTCGGCGTAAGTACGGCACAAAGTTTCTAAAGCGATGTTGGGAAATATTCTCGTATTTCTCTATTAATGTAATTTTCAGCTCTCGAAGCGTATTATTTGAGTAGTATTTAATAGGTCTATAAAATACTCTTTATTTGAATAAGCTATAATTCTTAGTTTCCGAGATATTAAGGCTTATTATGTTGGTGACCCGGATTCATTGGTCCCGAGTGTATTATTCCAATTCTCATAATGCCGTAATAGTTAGTCTCGTGCTACTGCAATATTCAAATTAAACAAAAACTGAAGCAAGATTTAGTTGAAGCGTTATCTCTCGAACATTTCTTGTTTCTCTCAGTAGTGCTGTTCTTAAGCCTATGAGCTTCCGTTATAGAATTATTTAGGACTAAAGCTTCCGCCCCAGGTTTTGTTGCTGCGAATTTGTGTATTTAGTGTGATAAATGACTTGAAATACTTAATGGGTTTTAGCTACTCTCAAATAATTTTTTTGGTGTTATCTCATCTGTCACTCGTATTTAATCCTTCTTTTTCCATTTTTTTACATTTTTCGAGATAAAATTCTACTATATTATTACTTTATATTTTTTATAATTGACAGCTCTAAAAGAGTTATCTGAAAAGAATCTACTAAGTAAAGTCAACTTCAAAAGTAAGTGATGAACATTCGGATGTCAAACAGCTGGTGAATTATGTGTTAGGTACCTACATTAAGTTTAATTAATAGATCAGAATATTTTTTTCACTTACTTTTGATGTTTACTGTACCCATAATTTGTTTAAATTTTGTACAGTTTCCAAACAAATGGACTTTAGATATCCTTTTCTATTTATACCTATCAAACCATATCATTTTCACTGAAGTGGCACAATTCTTAACACTTTCCCTAAAGATAGCTTCAATAAAGCCACTAATGACGCGGTTGGAGTGGCCATTATTATTTGGGCGAAAGAAATGTTGTATACCATAGATACTCTTAAAGTATCATTGACCCAACGGGAAGAATATGGACACTTATTTTCGCTATAGTGGAGGTTTTCATAATACAACGTGTATCAGAGATGCGCAGACCATCAAACTGAATGACACCCATAATTAATATGACTATGACGACGAAATATGACGATGTTGGTCTTTTAGAATAGATTAGATCTTTATTTCATGTAAACCAAGTACAGGCAATTATGAAATGTCGAGACTAGGTGCACGGTTCCAAATAGTAGGTCCTATTCAGAAGAACCGGCAAGAAACTCCATGAAAACTCTTTTAAAATAATTGCTTTCTGCGCTACGTGCCGCGGGTTCGATCCCCGCACGGAACAAATATTTGTATGATCTACAGATAGTTGTTTCGGGTTTGGTTGTATGTGCATGTGACATGTATGTTTATAAACTGTACCCTCGATACAGGAGAAATCCTAGTGAGGGGAGCAACGTTTTTTTAAAAAAACTGAACTGAACTGAAACTGAGATTACAATCTTGATGAGTACAGTGTTGTGGTTGTGAACCAATATCATAATCGCGGAAAAATAATCACCTATCCCATACCAAAATTTAATACCTGCTCGACCCAAACGTATGGGATAACCTCAAAGGGGATAGCTGATTATTTTTATAACATTAAAACTTTGTGTCTTCTTCTTACACAAAATAAAAATAAACAAATTCGTTTTTTTGTAGGAAGGAAAAGTGTGGCTATTAACCGCATCCGTAATACAAAATTAGTTGTGAAAAGCAACGCGTCGCATTTATCACTGTTAAGTTAGCGGATTAGCATTTCAGGAGTTTTTACTCAAGCTTTTAGGGATGGGAAATGTTACCGTTGGATATTTGCGGATATTCATTTTGAATTATCGGTCTCATAATTAGCACACAGAGTTATAATACTTGAGTGAAAATTATGAGATTATTAGCCGAAGTTAGAATTAACTTCTGCTAGTAAATGTGGACATAATTTCTGATAACAGTTTGCGGTAATTAAAGGACACAAATAGATAGTTCAGTTTTAAGGTTGATCACATGAATTATATTGATTTTTTATTTTTTTTAATTATCGTCGAAGATATTTTATAATCTCTACCAATTAATAATGTTGGCTGAATATGTTAAAATGAATAAAATTTACAATAGCTCATTGAAATTTTTTTATTAAAGCAATAAAACAAATCAGTGTTGGATATTTTGCCTCTTCTGCAAAGCATGGCTCATCACTACAAACGCGAACAAAAGCAAGCTTTGCGGGCGGCGCTCCGGTAATATTGTTTTCTGTACCCCTCTCCATGATAACAGAGCCCAACTGGCACAGTTTTTGTCGTCACTATCCTTGGCAATAGTGACAACTTGAATTAAGGTTGGGTGCGTGCGTATGCTCTGTAATTTTCCCCTCTATGACGTTTTCATAGAAATTGTTTTGAATAATGAATTCTTTGTATTTTAGAATTGTCCGTGTGATGTATGTAACGTGAACTCCGTGACATCTAAAGTATTATAAATATGGGATTCTTACTATATTATGGATGGAATAAAAGATGCATATTCTTGAATTAATTATAATGTCTTATCAATGCAATCGTCTTCTCACTCACACCTTTAAAACTTACATATTTCATCTCTTTTCCACAGTCATGCATCATCTAATTCATTACGTTCCATTCTTATATAAATATAATTATTTTCCCTCATAATAGTAAAAGTGTCTACAGGTTTATAGTTGTTAGAACAGAAGCCTTCATCTTTGTTTTGATAACATCATACTGTGAAAACTGCAGAAAGCAGTAATTACCTAGACATAAAAAATAAATCCTTACCATGATGTTAAAAGAACCGAAATACTGTTAATTGATGAAGCAGACGGAGAAGACTGCGTAGCCGAATTAAATGAAGTAGAGAAGCCTCTGATGGAAGGGAACACTAACATTAAGAAGTTCAAATTCTGTGAATTAATAAAAAGTAGTTTCAATTTGATCGTCTACCAGTGAAGAATTTAAGGAAAATTCCAACACTTTTATTAAACACAACATAACTTTTATTAAAAATACTGTAAGTGTATTCAGGCATCCATTATACGCGGCCCATTCACAACTGTCTTCCGGTTCGAGCAGCCTCGCTAGAGAAACGGCTGCGGCCGGCTGGCGAGTTTCCAGATATATTTTTAACTAAAAAACATCACGGAACAACTGTCCCGACACAGTGTCGGCAACTTCTCAGCCGTTGTTTGCAAGCCTTATTCTTGAAATAAATATAAATATTAAATAATTTTAGATTTTGCGTTTCTTTGGAATATGTAAAATATTTAATGATAATTTTGCTGAAATTTATATACAATTTGCTCTAAGTAAAAAAAACACAAATAAAAATAAACTTCTAATCAAACTTTATCATCGTCAGTTTACCCATTTTCATATTATGTATTGACTCTCTTCTGATTTTAATAGACAACTTTGAACATAATAATTATAATATTTATATACTTAAAACCTTTTAGAAGCAAGTGTATAGAAAGTTAAGCTTTGGTAATGGCTCGTTACATCTCATCATTCATAGTACCTAAAAGCATACACAGGGCCGATAATTTGTGTTATCTCGAGGAGAAATTTCATTTTTTGTATCCATTATGTCGCTGCAACGAAAGGTTCTGAGGGAATTTTGGTATTGATAATCACAACCGGCAGATGGATATAGATTCGTTTGAAGCTTAGTTGACAAAGGATCTGTTTAATAAATCAGTTCTTGTAATGGCGTCACGAGAAATATTTATTAAACAGATTTTTGTCTCGCTCAGTTTTGATGGGACCCAATATCGTTACTTGGGGAACGCTTTGTGTTCACGATATTTGAGTAGAAAATCGTTTGACAGTTGACCTTTTTATTGTTCATATTCTTTCACAACTGAACAAATAATTAATTGCAAACTGAAAATGACGCCCCAAATCCTCGAATTACTTCCTCGAAGAATAAGAATTGGAAACGTATTTTTTCTTTTGCACTCAAATCCATCTTTCAATAAAGAATTCGTTCTACGCTATTATTCAAATGAAAAGCAAAATTATTCAAATGAGAACAATCCAGTATTTAAAATGGTAACCGAGGTTGAAGGTCCTCTGTGAACATGGTTTCCGAATATTGGAATAACGCTGGGGGCCATAGAAATTATCTGTTAGGAAATGAAAACGAAAAGTTGGTAAAATCGAACAAAGTTCGGTAAAAATTATAGGTACAAAGTCTCTTTGGGTAATCAACGTCTGTCCATAATATTTTGAGGTGGTTTTGAAAGATATTATTTGATGTATTCTTTGGCATTTAATAAATAAACTCTGCCTTTCATTGTCCACTGGTAGACAAAAACGTCTCGCAAATTATAAAACATTCATTAGGAACACAGTCTACCTTAAATAATGTACCCATATCTTCATGATTGAAAGTAAAATCTAACCAATTTTCCGTGGAGTTACTAGCATATTTCACAATACCACTATCAAGGCTTGGATATTCATTCAAGAAGGCCTAATGTATTGGCCTAAGCCTATTAGTTCCCAAGTTACAGCTTGGGCATCTGAACATCACATAAGAATGATTATTAACGGATAGACCGATTTCAATGTAGTTTTTTTTAGTTGAAAGCTAATTTAATCGGAAATCATCTTAGCTATGTTCAATGAAAATATGTTCAGCCGTTCAAAAGTTAGAGTTCTTTTTCTAGTTGGAGTCGGGGGTTTTTGACGGTTAAGTTATGGTATTACGAATAACATTCACTGGAGGAAATGGAGTAATCTATTCTTAGGACTTTTTCATAGTAATTTTGTACACAAACTGGTTGGACTTCCTTGCTTCACCGAATACGCTCCCAGAATATGTTTTAAGTAGTTATCAGTGAATTTTGAAGCGGCGTCCCGTCTTGCTTGTTTTATATTGAAACTTCCTCCCTCTATACTGATAAAGTTGCAAACTGAATTTAGATGGGCCGCCGACGAATTTTAGATGCTTGCTTATAAAAAATAATATAAGTTTTCTCTTTTAGCTGGCTGAGCAAGTTTGTGTCCTTTGTTTGATGGTTTTTTAAAGACTACGATTTTGTTGGAAGATTTTGTATTTTAAACAGTATTTTCGGCTTAACTTAGGTTAAAGGTTATAAAATGTTTAGTTTGGTCAACGTACCAGGTAAATCGCAAAAGTTATTATGCTTTACTGTTATTGCTATATCAATACAGTCTTAGAACTTTTGCGAATCTTTATTTTCTGATAGAGAAATGGCTTGCTTTTTAAACCTCCGACAAAAAAGAGGGGTGTTAGAAGTTTGTAGCGTATATTTGTGTGTCTGCCTATAGCATCTTAGCTCCAAAACGGAAGGACCGATTTCAATGCAGTTTTTTTAAAACTGAAAGCTTGGTTTTTCGGGAATCATCATAGCTATGTTCCATGAAAATCTGTTCAGCCTTACAAAAGTTACAGAACTTTTTCTAGTTGTCGGTTAGGTTATATGATAAACAGTCTCGGATAAATAAAAAAGTAAGGCCACGCAAGTGGGCGTGCGATCTTACTGTGAAATAGCAGCTGATCGGCACCACATGTGTATGTAGGGGTGAGTTCGCTTGTACAAACGGACTCCTTTCGTTTTTATTCAGAATTCAGCCTTCAGATATTAAAACGTATTTTGAAACAAAATAAAAACAATAAATAAAGCATTTACTTACTGATTTCACAGTATTAAATATTTTATTACACGAAATTAAACCGAAAACCCTTTTATATTAAATGTAGCGTTAACAGCACGTAAAATTATTCAATGATGTAATCAATCTTTTATGCAACATTAAAGTCAGGAAAATATCCAAGAATCGACGCTCGGCCCGCTTTTCCGTCATATTTCCTTCAAATATACACACGGGCGTTAATTGTGTTCAATTTTTAGTATTACTGTATATTGTAGTGTATATATACTTTAGTGCAGACCAGAAAGAGAAGAATAGATACAATAAATAGAAAAAGTGATGTAAAAAGAGCGATCTCATCGCACTTGGCGATTTCTGCCAGACAATCTTTGTATGGACAGATTTGCAAGTCAAAATAGAGGACCACCTACCCCTCTCTTTTGACTTGCAATGGTGTAACAATATTCATACATAAAAACTTAAATATGTACACTAATTATTATTAATTATATAAAACCTAAAATAAAAAATACAACTATAAAACTGAGCACCTAGGCGTCAAAGTACTCCTCCTCATCGCTGTCAATTGGTAGCGTGCCCAGAAGACTGGCAGCATTGCCACGTTGAATGGCAAAGCTTATTCTTTGACCAAAGAATAGCCCAGCCCTTGGGTCACGCATAGCGTCGACCAACCGATGAGTAGGAGTACTTTGACGCCTAGGTGCTCAGTTTTATAATTATTTATATTTTTTATTTTAGGTTTTATATAATTAATAATAATTAGGCTGTGTACCTATATATTTAAGTTTATATCCTGTTTAAATCTGTATTACATGTAAAAAAATAAAAGTATAGCTATAATAAGAAGGTGGCTTGGATTTTAAGTTCCTAAAAATACAGTTTATCTTCTAGGTCCAAAACTGTGTTTGTCATAATTCCCTTCCGTATGTTACCACGTTCACTGAAAGCCTGTACGTTTTTATTATAAATCGAGCCATTCATAGTTGTCGATCGATCAGGATCCAGAGATGTTCGCAACTCAGTGGATTGAGATAAATGCACGCCACTTCATCCTGATGTCGGACTGCGAAAATAGCAATAAAATGAAAACAGCGGAACAATATAGATGGAAGATAGATTTGGGGCTAAACTTGGGGCTGATCGATCGAGGTTTTCATAAGGGTCAATTGAGAGGAAATATTAGAGCGGTATTTTCGAGTCAACTCAATTCGTTTTGTTAGGGTCTACTTCGGTGGAAGTGTATTAGCAAACGATCAAGAATCTTTTTGCCATATGTAGTGATTATGGCAAATTAGCAAATGTAGGTACTCTCTGGTCGGTGTATGAGGAAAGAAAGAAAAATATTTTATAAAGAAAGCGAAAGAAGTAAGATAGAAGAAAGGAAGCGAAGAGAGGAAGCTTATACGCTAATAAGCTATAAGCTATTTTTTTTTTTAATAATAATAAAAAGGTTCTTCGTCAACAGGAGTAAATAGAATAACCTAACCGTCAAAAACACCCGACTCAACTAGAAAACCAACCAACCAAAAACAAGACTAGATAAAGAGCTGTAAGTTTTGAACGACTGAACAAATTTTCATAAAACATAGCTAAAATGATACCCGATTAAACTAGCTTTAAATTTAAAAAAAATGCATTGTAATCGGTCCATCCGTTTTGCTACGATGCCACAGATACATACCCAAACAGATACATAGTATCAAACTTATAATACCCCTGTTTTTTGTCGGGCGGTTAAAAAGACAAAATTATGCTTGATAAGTGTAATTATAGGCCTGAAACTTTACGCAATGGTCTTCTTTCTAGTTTTCATAGTTCTTCGTCTGAACCATCATAGATCAATACTTTAAATTATGACTAACTCGAAATTTTATAACCTTCCTATTTTAGAAAACAGAGCACAGAAAGTTTAAGTTATTCCTAATTCCCATATCGAGAATTCTAGTCCCCAAATTAATTTAATCATAAAACATGCGAGCAACATGTTTTATCAAAGGTTAGATTGCTTTTCGGCGAAACCATTAAAATACGCCTCTAAAGCGAAATGTTCTAATTTAAAGTCTAAAGTCCCAGGATTGCCCTTGAACGATTAAAGACATTTATCATTCAAATTTCCGAGAAAGAAAATAATTATCAACGGACCGAGATTAGAAATGATAAGTCCATCTGAACATACAGACGCGTGCAAGATAATTTATTATTTACGCCAGTTTAATTTTCACATTGACATACGTGTATCAGAAATGCGTGGTCATATTTAAAGGAGTGGATTAGACCATGAAACTGAACCACTTTCTCTATGGGACCAACATCGTAATCGCGATCTGGCCCATACAAAACTTCAATACCTATACGACCCAAACGTATAGAATAATAGAATAAGACTTTTATTTCGGACGTAGGTAGTCCATATACTGTCAGTAATACAAAAACCTTACAAAACTATTGTTAGTATACATACACAAAAATAAATTAAAAGTGGCACCGGCTAGGAATGCCAGCTTACGGCAGGCCTTGGACGCGACCACCCGCAGTGTGTAGTCGCATCCAGTGCCGCCATAACGGCGAGTCCCACCGGTCCACGAACACGCTCAGAAGGCTG
The DNA here is from genome assembly GCA_932294325.1 of Allophyes oxyacanthae. Lineage (NCBI taxonomy): Eukaryota > Metazoa > Arthropoda > Insecta > Lepidoptera > Noctuidae > Allophyes > Allophyes oxyacanthae. Next base: position 5,025,470 of record OW028633.1, on the reverse strand, counting down.
TTCGAGCTGGCCCGCATGCGCTTCATAAGAGAAGCACAACGCTTCCGCATAATGGCATGAAAACCATCCACGCTTTTCCCCGCAAACATAGCTGAAGCGCTGCAGTGGCCGTGGCTGCAGTATAGGACAGCTGATTATTTCTGATGATCACAACGAATGACATCGTGAGAAAACCTGCACACCTGAGAGATGGTTTGTATAGTCTACCAATCCCATCAGGCCAGCGTGGTGTCCACGGTGGCCTGGTGCGTGTTGGTTAGGGCCTTGATTCTCTGCATTCTGAGAAGAGGCCCGTGCCCAGCAGTTTGACAGTAATGGGCTAGCTTTTTATTATTATCTCCTTAACTTATTATATAGAAGTTCTTATTTTAATAATCCAAAATATTTTAGGAGGTAAATCAATAAATAAAAAAGATTCTATTAACAAAAAAGAAAAAAAAAATCATATCAATATTTTTTATACGTTTTCAAAAATGATTGATGTTTCCGTTTGTATAAAACCTTTATTCCTCTATGATTATGAATGACACTAAGGTCATGAATTCGACAGACTCGACCACATGACCTGGCGGGCTGGGCTACTCTGACACACACGCATTACGTTGCTGCGCCGCCCGATCTTAATGCCTACATAATTTTTGAATCAACTGCAGCTTTAATTTGACATTGGAAATTTATTCTATACCATTCATAGAGCCTAGCTTGAAAATATTTTGGATCATTACAATAAGACCTTAGTACATACATGTTTAAATACTTATTATTAAAAAATAAGAATAAAATGTACATTTAAAAACATCAAAAATAGGGACCAACCAGCATCGGGAACAGGGTCCAGGCTACCGGCAGCTAGAGCTCCAGAGAAAGAAACTTCCTCACAATGCGTATCTTGTCGAGGAGGTCCATCTTCTATATCAAGCCCTTAATCCAGCACCCCAACGAGAGCCACATAAGAACTGCCTCTTGCTGTACTCATGGTAAATTAAACCTTTCAGAGCCTTTGGCATTATTAAACTACATTAAATTTAAATATCAGTTAAATAACAATCTGGAAACGAGCATGTTAATCATTCATGTTTTATGAGGGTAAAATTAATTAAAATTTTAGCCTCTCCCTTAATTTGTTGGGCCTCGAATTAAATACAAGAGTGGGTAAGAATAACACAGCATGATTACTGTGAATTAAAAATACAGTGTATTTTTGGAGCGAAATTGTAGTGTGCTTGTTTATAATAAAAGAGCAACGATTTATTTAAATTGGTTGCTAATTGGTTATGGTTGATTTCAAAGGTTTTTTCATCGGCAAAGTGTATATCGTTTGTTTAAATGTTTGTATGTACTATGTATCTACATCCTTCCACCAGCGTAGAGTAGACATTCTCGTACAATCGAAGTAGTGGAGAGAAAAAAATCGAATTCGAACTTTTCTCGAGTGATAGGTAATTAAGTCGAACTATTCTGGAAAAGTCGAGCCCGAAATAGAAAAATATTATATGCTTTGCGAGCTTACGAGTCCCGAGAATTAAGTGATGTTGTCTTGATTATGAATTATAATTTATTTTAAATTAGCGACCCGTCCCCGGCTTCACATAAGTACACTTTCTCTACTATCCTTACATTAAATATGAAAGTATTAAACATACTAGTGGTCGCCCAGTGGTCGAAATTCGACCGTAATTTTAGCTTTCTGCACTCCTTCTCCATATAAACTTTAACTATGCCAAATCTCACACTCCTCCGTGCGCGCAATATGCTGAAAAAGGGGTAATAAGTCTTCTCTTCACGTATTAATATAAAGATAAACCTTCCGTGAATTTTTTTCTAACTGATGGTGAAAACCGCATAAAAATCCATTTCGTGGTTAATTAAGGAGGAGTTAGCGGATATACATACAGACAGACAGACGCGGAAAGCGACATTATTTTATACTATGTAGAGATTTGACATGACTGAGTAACTTTGCTCGTTCCTACAAGAGTTTCCATTAAAACCATCAAAACTCATCTTATTTCTGATTAGAGTTTCATTTACAAATTATCAATGGTTGCTTATCTATGGCGTGTGTAGTGATTGCTTTTGGCGGAGCCTCGAAATTGTTGGAACTGCGCTGATATGGAGAGAATTTTATTGTGTTTTCTACGTAAGTTGAATATTATTATCTTTTTTTAACCGACTTCAAAAAAAAGGAGGAGGTTCTCAATTCGACGCGTATATATATATATATTTTTTTTTGTGCCAATATTTATTCTGACGGCACAATTGGTACAGTGACTAAGCGAGGAGCTTTCCGCGGTACATGCTACGAGTGCGATTCCCACACGGAACAAATGTGATGTTTGGGATACGCTGAACTGAACCTTTTTGGTGCAGCCGCGAGATCCATACGATTGTAGTATAATTGCTTACCTACATCTACCAATAAATAAAATTGAAGTGTCTGTTTGTAATGACAAAATAACAGCTTTTTACTAAATGTTTAAGAAAGTATATAGGTACGGTAAAAATAAAAAGAGAATATTAAAAAAAAATTGTCAGTTTGTTGGTTCAGGCTAATCTTCGAAACGGCTGGACAGATTTTGACAAGACTTTCACTGGCAGATAGCCGATGTTATAAGAATTCGAGTAACTTAGGCTACTTTTACTTTTATTTGTAAGAAAAAAATATTTTTTTAAGTTCCACGCGGACGAAGTCGCGGGCACAGCTAGTACTTTATGATATGATTATTTTAATTTTTGTTTTTTTATTATTGTTTTTCTTGTTGTTTTTAGTTTTATTTTTAACCCCCGACAAAAAAAAGGGGTGTTATAAGTTTGTAGTGTTTATCTATGTATCTGTGTATCTGTCTGTGGCATCGTAGCTCCAAAACGGCGGTCCATCCGTTTTGGAGCTACGATGCCAATGCATTTTTTTTTAAATCGAAAGCGAATTCTATTTGGGAGTCGGGGGTTTTTGACGGTTAGGTTATTTATTATGGTTTTTCTTGTCCTTTTTGGTTCCATTTTTTTATTACTGCATGGGGAGCCTCAATTTTGCATCCATATAAATTCTTTTTTTTATGTATGTGTTGTTATATTTGGCTACAGATAGAACTAAACTAATGAGCAATAAAACTATTTTACAGAAACGACCCTGTTCTTGATTACTTGTTATGCTACGTCTCAAACTATGGACTTGGTAGGCAAAAGATCAAATGCTACACCGCTCATGAATCATCCCTGGTTCCACTCTTCGGACATCAAAGACCTCAAAATCCTCAGACAAGGGTAAGCGTAAAGATAGGCAGAAATCTAGGCAACCGACAGAAACCTAGGTGAATTGACAAAAACCTAGGCAAATGTTAGGTAATACTTAGGCGTTTTAGAACTCATGGAAGTTAGAGGAAGAACGGTGTTCAGTTTTTGGTACTTGCTGAGTACCTACCGCACAAAACGCACCAATGTCTACTTCACGGTGACAGTGAGAACGAGGTAGGTAGGTACTTTCCCGGTCCAGCTACCTACAGCTGGGTGTTTTTTTGCGGGAAAGAGCGCAATTCACAATAACCTTTAAAAAAAAAACCGACTTCAAGAAACCAACCACCAAATATAATAAAAAAAAATGTACGCAAACTGTCTGCTACGTCGGTAATTAGGGGGCCGATCGGTTTATTACAGGACCCCGCAAACAGGATCCGGTAAAAAACCGGATCTTGCCGTGTGAACAGGCCGTTATTTCGTTATTTGTTCGCTCATCTCATATTTCCTCTCCGTGGTATTAGAACAGCTTCTATTAACTCTTCGTTCTTTCAAATCACGTACTTCATAAGAGCATGACAATACATCCATAAGTTATTATCTTCCATTTATAGAACAGAAAAATATCACAGCAATCAAGATTAAATCCAAAGCCCTCGACTTTTTTTAACTCCAAATTGAATCCGAAGTGGAATAGGCAGAGGGCACTGTAACCAACTTTCCTTAAAGGAAATTCTTCGCAAAAAAGTTTATGTTGAAGGCCTCTTAATTTGAGTGACTCAATCAGGGATTATTGAGAAGGGACAGCTGTTTTCGACTCGAAATTCGCTGGGTACAGCATTTTTTATGTAGGAATGAAGGCAAAATATATCGGTGTTAAATCTTTTCTTCAATAGAGTAATCTATGGTGAAATTCAAGTCCTTTCGGATACGATTTGTACTCATGATAATGAAGAACTTTGCAAAAAGTAATTTGTGTTTCAATACGAGTTTTCTTTCAGTTTTCCATACATAATGGTACGATCAGCTGGTTGAGTTTGTATGCGAAGTCAAAAAACTGAAAAGTGTGAAACAAAAAACATTTGCAGTGTTGTTCATTACCATCAGTACAGTTCCACATGACACAACCCGACATGGGAATCGAATCTGGAACCTCATGGTTAGTGGCTACGCTTGCTACCAATGGACCAATAAGGCTGTCAATCAGTAAACTAACAAGAGAGGTAAACGAGGTATAACGAGATTTTCATTCAAAATTGGAGCTGTCCGACTGGGGAAGTACCTCCGCCTTGCAGAATATCGTAGCCAAATAACGCTGCTCTTTTGCAGTGTTGTGTTCCTAACGGTGAGTATGGTCGCCAGTACTTCGTGGGGAAGCGTCGTGACACGATACTGGTAGTAAGTTTGGCAACGCGCGAGTCCGCTTACCATCATGCGGGCCGTATGCATATTTTTCAAATTATTGGTCGCCCAGTGGTCGAAATTCGACCGTAATTTTAGCTTTCTACACTCCTTCTCCATATAAACTTTAACTATGCCAAAACTCACAATCCTCCGAGCGCAAGAGGGATACAAAGTTTTCTCTTCACGTATTTAAAAAAATATCATTTGGTGAAAATTTAATTTCTATTTCAGAATGGATCCAGATATAAATGTGGAAAAAAAAACGGAGCAGCCTAAAATAAAGCCCGATTGTGTATGCTCGAGGATCTACGATCCAGTGTGCGCTTCCAACAATGAATCCTACTTCAACCTATGTTTCTTACAGTGCAAAGTATACAAGTCTGATAACATTAGCGTCGTACATCAAGGCAACTGCATTCCATTTTAGAAGATAGAAATAAATAATTGGTTAATAATTATGTGTTTTTTTTCTCATAAGCCCTATTTATAGAAGGTAATTGGTAATTAATTAAAGGCGTTATAGTACTTATCCTTGTAAACAACTTTTGATATTGGACTAACACCGAAATCGCGAATAAATAACCTAACCGTCAAAAATCCCCGACTCCAACTAGAATAAATATTATAGTTTAAAAAAAAAACTAAACAAAACGCTTTTGTCATCCAAACTAAACGTGTATGCAAAATTTCAGCTCAATCGGAAACCGGGAAGTGGGTCAAATTCAACTTCCAAGATTTTTTTACATCGTTAGTTAGTTACAGGTGAAGCTAATAAAAGCGTTTTAAAAAGAGCTGTAACTTTGGAACGGCTGAATTGATTTTTATGAAACATAGCATGGTTCCAATTAAAAAAAGGCATTGAAATCGGTCCATCCGTTTTGGCGCTACGATGCAAAGACAGATACAAAGATACACAAATACACATATACACAGATACATATATACACAGATTCACTGATACCTACACACTACAAACATAAAACACCCCTTTTTTTTGTCGGGGGTAAAAATGTAATTCTTCATGAGCGAGCAACGAATACAAAACTCATATCCATTTAAATACAGTGAATATAATTTTTCATCCACGGTAATATTAAAATCTCCCAAGTTTTTTATGCAATTAAACTCTGGGAAAGTTAAAAACTGCATTATGCAGTTTGTAATAACGAAAGAATACCTTAATTTTTATTCACTTTATAACTTTATTTGAGGTCGGTGGCATGTTGTAAACTTTTTAACCGACTCATGAAGGATGAGGTTCTCAAATCGACAGTATTTTTTTAGAAAGAGCATTCTCCTTTTGTGGTACCATTAAAATTTGGTGAAGATCTAATGAAGATCTTCGGAGATAGACAATGGAACTCTTCAATGGATAACAGTAAATCACTCGTAATTGCTGTAATTGCATGTTTATAAAATAACTGAGTGGGTCCCAATAAATATTAAACGGCATCGTGGCAGACCGAGGCGAAGATGACGCGACCAATAAAACTGGTCCCTACTAGCAAAAACCAGAAGTGAGTGGAGAAGGAGAGGGAGGCCTTTGCCCTGCAGTGGGACAACACAGGCTGAAAATAATAATAAATGTATATATTAATACGTTAATACACATAAGATTCAAATTGGATTGATTCACACACATTTGTGAATAACATGAATAACAACTACAAAGATAAAAAAATAAATATAAAGATAGTACACGCAAGACAACTTAGGGCGAACGGAAATGCCGCAAAACCCGATTTTTATTTACAATTTTTTTTATAGAAAACTCGTATTTTTTCAACCCTGAAAATAAGATATATCTTTTTTTCAGGGTAAGAAAAAATACGGATTTTCTAGTGATAATCGAATTCTGTATTATATAAAACAGAATATAATATACAATTATAATATATTGTATTTGTAGTGCCTTAACAGTGAAAGAAAACATCGTAAGGAAACCTGCACACATGAGAGATCTTAATGGTGTGTATAGTTCACCAACCCGCACCAAGTTAGCATGGTGAACTAAGGCCTAACCCTTTTTATTCTGAGAAGAGGTCCATGCTCAGCAGTGGGACAGACATGGGTTGAATTATCATTATTATAACAACTATGAACATAGAAAAATAACTACAGACACAGCCCCGGCCAAAAGTTAGTTAAAACATTTTTTATAGTATCTTCTAATACCATAAAATTTTGTAGACTTAATTCTCGATTCCAACTTACGTAGCAACAAAAACACAATGGCAGTAAAACCGATCGTGTGCCTTCGGTCTAAGGAACATAATTTCTTATCATTTCTCGTCACGGAAACAATCAAGTCGGGCCGATAAGGATAATGTGATTATAGAGGATTCGATGATCGATCGCGTTAGGCGTGGATTGGAGGGAGACGTGTTTATTAAGACATTATGGTTGTTCGGCGATTGGTTGCGTTTTCTTTATTGAATTGTTTAGTGTTGATAAAGATATCGTCAGCACGCAAACGTTAGTGAACTATTGAGAATGTACCTATATCTATTATTAGAATACATATTTAATTGGACACAACTAAATGAGACACAACATACAGAATGAACACATAAAGAAAACACAAGAAAGGCGAGAATGCCATAAAAAAAATGTGTCTCAAAGTTGGACCAAATAGGTGTCCAGATCAGCTTAATTTCAAGTAGGTTCTTCTTATGATGATGATATAGTCGAACGAACGGTGAAGGAAACCATCGTGAGGATACCTGCAGACCCGAAAGGGCCTCATAAAGTTCCTGTTGGTGAGTGTAGTTCACCAACCCGCACCAAGCCAGCGTCGTGGACTAAGGGCCTTCTCATTCCGAGAAGAGGCCCGTGCCCAGCAGTAGGACAGTAATGGGCTTAGAAACATTATCTACAATGTACAAAAATTTGAATTTTGAGTACTTGAACCGTAATTTCGCAATTTGTTCGCTCCATAAACCACGAAACTACTTATGTAACTATACTTAAGAAGTTTGAGAGCATTATTTTAGAAAGTATTTAATATTCTAGCTACATTCAGGGCCTACGCAGACCAAAGTCAAGACTAATTAGCTAGACAGACTACTCGCTCTAAGAAAGTAGTGAACATTTGGAACAAGACATCTACATAATAGTGATTGGCTGTTGGAAACTACATTCTAATAGAATGTTTAAAAAATTAGTCTCTCGTAAATTATTGAAGAAGAGAATTTGATAAACCTTGTAGCCCGTTCATTTTTCGGTAATTTTAAACACGTCCGACACACTCCAACATTCGTCTTACTGAATTATTCGAAGTTCGAATAATTCAGTAAGACAAATGTTGGACTGTTCGAATTTCGAATTTAGAAGCAACTGACGGAAGGCATCACCGCCTCGCCGCGGTTGTGTCGTCGTGTAAGGAATCAATCCGACCGCAGACCGCAGCGGCATTGCTGTCGCGGTACTGCAACTACAGGCTGTAGAGCTCGGAATAGCACTTTTAGTAGAAACAAAGCGAAATATTTAAAATACCACTTACATAAAAGTGTTTTCGTGTCCGACATAAACAATAATTTTAATTATAAGAATTAGCAAGAGTTTCCACTTAATAAACTCTGGTCAAAGTTACATCGTTAGGAATCTATGTTAGAGGAGAGAGTTCGCCTTTTTTATGGGTAAACTTTCACGAAGTTCGCGGAAGCCCGGATGAGTTTTTAAGTGTCCGATTGCATTACACGTTAATTTTCCTCCATTCATTTGTTTATGTAAAAGCAAGGAAAAATTACTTCGAAATACATTTTTCATTCAATTGATAGTGCTATTTATTTTGAGACACACGGCTTTTCTGTTTGGAAATCATGTTGTTAGCTGAGAAAAGACTTTGAATTGTATTTTTATTCAAATTATAAGGTACAGTTGTGCTTTAATCTTGTTAAATATTTAGTTTGATACATACGGCTATTATGTTCGGACAACACGTTAAAAATCAGGTTTTTATATAATCGTCAATACTTCTGTTATTTTAAAGTCATCGCCCAATAATTAGCGTCTTCAATGGTTGAACCATCCATTTACTTTAAGACCTAGAAAACTACTTTAACTTTTAATGTCATTCATTGTATATTAATGCTTTGAAATTGAATGCGCATGTCATTTAGCGCAGGCCTTTAATTCTTCAATGCACCTAGCTTGGCAGTGGCACCGACTTCAGAAGCTAAATAGCTTCTAAAAGTATAAAATAATTTTCTTAAAAAACTAAACAGTTTTTTAAGAAAATTATTTTATACTTTTTAGTTATTCGAAGTCAGTTTTTACTTTTTTTCAAAGTTTATTTTATCATTATTATTTTTTAAATATTTGTTTTCTTCTTCTCTCGAGTCAGCACAAGCTATCACGGTGATCGTTCATGTCGTAGTGGAAATAATTACCAGTCAGCAATGGTGGGATTGAGGCTGACTGCCTAGGGTGTATCAGACGAACTCCGAATTCGTCACTCATGGACGCTCTATGTTAGATAATAACCTAACCGTCAAAAACCCCCGACTCCAACTAGAAAAAGAGCTGTAACTTTTGAACGGCAAAACAGATTTTCATGAAACATAGCTTAGATGATACCTGATTAAACTAGCTTTTAATTAAAAAAAACTGTATTGAAATCGGTTCATCCGTTTTGGAGCTACGATGCCACAGATACACACTAAAAACTCATAACACCCCTCTTTTTTGCCAGGGGTTAAAAATAAAAATAAATTAAGCATTTTGTTAGTTCGACAAATGCTTTAGCAGTGTGTAAGACAGTACCAAGAAAATCTAGTTAAATTCCAGGCTTCGAGCTAACTGTATTAAATTAAACTGACTGGCTATGAAAAAGGATTTGAATCAGCCAATCAGAGCAGTAATATTTAAAATAAATAACACAAGTTTCGAATTATGAAGAGAAATCTTTAGAGAGAGCTTTCTGCGCTACGTGCCGCGAGTTCGATCCCCGCACGGAACAAATATTTGTATGATCTACAGATAGTTGTTTCGGGTCTGGTTGTGTGTGCATGTGACATGTATGTTTGTAAACTGTACCCTCGATACAGGAAAAATCCTAGTGAGGAGCAACGTTTTAAAAAAGAAAAAAAAAATTGATTGGACTTCTTCTTTCAGTCAGTTTAAAAAATATTCTATACATGGTTATTCGCAAAGGATATACAGGGTGGTAACGACGTTACGAAATTAAATAAAACCACGTATTTGGTATCATGTTCTGTGACCTTACACAAAAAATCAATCAAATCCAATCCGTAGTTTAGCCACAGGAACTAATTAAAGTTTTCTTAATTTTATATATACACATACATATAATAGCTTATAATCAGCGCTGCATGCAGCAATATGCTGAGCTGAGGCCTATTAGTCACGCATTACTACACCGAGCCTGCCACGCATCGCACAACCTATCGGTGTTGTACCTCTTTTGTTGTTTATATCTTATCCTTTCTGTGTGTGTGATTTTTATAGATTTTTTATTTTACTTTAGTGTGTGTTGGTTTTTGTAATGTCTAATAAATGTATTTTCTTTTCTAATAAATGAGATTTCTTCTTCTTTCTTGTCTAATAAATGTATTTTATTTTAGTGTGTGTTGGTTTTTGTAATGTCTAATAAATGTATTTTCTTTCTTTCTTCTTTCATACATCATTTAGTCGAGTAATAGTGTTTTTTTTTATGAAACAGTAGATATTTCTTGCGCGATTTCAGGGTTAGTCCCTTAATAAAAAAAAACATAATTATATGTACAATAAACTCTCAAAGGTATCGGGACTAGAAAGGTTGGACCTAAGTACATTTATAACTTAAGTAACACGAATCACGCAATTCTCTTGAATTTATACAATGTCAGATTTTCTGTACAGAATAATTCACTAAATATTAGTTTGCAAGTTCATACTTCTGTACTAACAAATTATTTTGTCAAGCGGTAAATCAATTTTGCTAAGTTTTGTATCTTGAAACAATAAAGTCAAGTTGCAAAGTTTCGGCATGTTTGCCCAATTAAACAACTTGGTATGGCAAGTTATTTGACTAGATAGGTATTTAATATTATCATTTTACTATTGTGAAATATTTATTGCCTTTTAGTTAAGTGGTCGCAACGGGTGATAATAATCTGAATCAATATTCTCTGCACAGATTTAGGATACCTGTAAAAGTAATAAGTACGCACGGCTACACATCTAGCTATACAGGGTGTAAGTGACATCGTAACGAAAACCCATACCATGGGTTCAGTACACGATACTGAAAGACTAAGCGAAAGAATTTTGCGTCGGTCTTTTCAAAAATTTTACGATTTTGTTCGCAGTTTTTATAAAAATCTGCGAACAAAATCGTAAAATTTTTGATAAGACCGACGAAAAATTCGAACGCTTAATGATGCAGTATCATGTACTGACCCCATGGTATGAGTTTTCGTTACGATGACACTTACACCCTGTATATTTTCAGCATTCGCTGACCTCTCATTGTATGGATAGTTTATACAATGCGAGGTCAGCTTATACTAGAAATGTAACATAAAAACATACGTTTTGTCATTGATATAAATATTCAGAATATAAAATAAAATACCTTGAAAATTCGTAAGGAACTGTGCATCTTTACTTTCATGCTGTGCTTTGTAAGTACCTATTTTTATTTTACATGCTCCTCCGTTGCTGAACTTTTGTTGTATATCAACAGAATGTATGCTCAAGGGACTGAATATTCTCGTCCAATCACGGGAAAGCTCTATGCTATGCAAATATTTATGAAAAACTAGGAAAATAAAGTCTGGAACCAGAAAAATCTGGGCGAACCACGCACCGACCGAGACGGTAGAATTTGGAAAAATAGGAATTCAAATGACTTTCGGATCAACTAAGCGAAACTTGGCTAGAAAATATTTTTGGTAAAGGAGAGAAACATTTATTCTGTGCTTTCGAAATATTTGTCGTGTATTATACATAAAACTGGTAAAGAAAAAAAAAAACAAGATTTGTCTCAAAAAAATATACAAATGCCTCGTGAAATTATTTTCTCTTTCCGTGGTTTTTTTTTTGTGTAAAGTTTATTTCTACACGAATAAAGACACATGTTCATATACGTCAGGTTAAAGTCACTGCAGACAGGAAAATACACATTAGGGCATTGATCACATGGCATCTCCTTAGATAGAGGAGGAAATAGCCTCTCATAAGTTTTGGTTGTCCAATCCCTCTGGGCTAAATAATATGGCAAGAATATCGCAATTAGAATAGCGAATGTACCTGAAAAAAAAAAGTTTCATATTCATAATCTACAACTTGTATCAGAAAGGTATTCATATTTAAGGGTGTGGTTCAGACTATTTATCTATAAGACCAACATCGTAACCGCGAAGAAATTATTAGCTGTCCCATACAAAACTTCAATACCTACTCGACCCAAATGTATGCGATAGCTGAGAATTTTTTCGCGAGAGTTTTTGTTTTTTTAATAACGTTGCCCCTCACTAGGATTTCTCCTGTATCGAGGGTACAGTTTACAAACATACATGTCACATGCACACACACAACCAGACCCGGAACAACTATCTGTAGATCATACAAATATTTGTTCTGTGCGGGGATCGAACCCGCGGCACGTAGCGTAGAAGGCTAATCGCTTAGCCACTGCGCCAACCGTGTCGTCAAAGAGTAAGAGTTGTTCCTCAATTAATGCGACCACGCATTTTTGATATAGGTACGTTGTATAAATCGTAAATACCTACCTACTAGTCTTTTTTTTGTTTAATTATGTGCATCTCCTAAATCTAAGTTATGGAAAAGGGACTTGTCCTAATACAAGCATTTTTTGCTTAAAAGGACGCTTCAAAAACAAACATTGAATTCATATATTATATAACAAGAGGAATTAATTAAATTTAGTACAGGCAAAAAATGGAGGTAGGACCTTATATTCTTTAAAAAAATATTTTTAACCGACTTCAAAAAAAGGAGGAGGTTCTCAATTCCACTGTATTTTTTGGATGTTTGTTCAGCATTTAAATTTGGTGGAGATAGATAGAAAAGAAAGAAAGAAAAAGTATTTATTTAACACAGCACAAAAACGATTTTAAAGATAACTTATCAAAAAAATAAAAGAATAAAAACATGTAAAAAAAAAAAAAAAATATATCATAAATAAAAATGGATTGTACGTCGCAGCTGTGTCAAAAAGGCTTCCGCTCAGCTTAAGCTGCCGTGCTGCGAGCAACCCCACAGTGCTGGTTTTCAGCGGGAGCCGAATCGAGTGACTAAAATAAATAAATAAATATGAATTTAAAAAAAAAATATACAATAGAACTTGTGTGTGTTGAAATGAAGATCTGATGAAGCCCTTCGGAGGTAGACAATGGAACTCTTCAATGGGTAACATCAAATCATTCGCGGTTGCTGTAACCGCACCTATGAATAAGACTGTATTAATTATACCACTCAAATAGATAAATAAATAATAAACTTTAACTTTACCTACCCAATGATGTACTTACAAATTTTATCCATGTTTTACTTTTTAAAAGCTTCTTCGTTCAAATCGTTTGCTTCGTATGGCAGTTCATTTGAAATTATAAAAACATATTTAGGTTGTTTGAGAACATAAAAGTAGTTTGCATGATTGGTTTAAGTAGCTAATTAATTTACCATGAAATTGTAAAAAAAAATTGTGTAATAAACGATGAAAAAAAAGAAACCGCCCAAGTGCGAGTCGGACTCGCGCACGAAGGGTTCCGTACCATTATCTGTAAAATCGGCAAAAAAAAACACGTTTGTTGTATGGGAGCCCCCTTAAATATTTATTTTATTCTGTTTTTTAGTATTTGCCGTTATAGCGGCAACAGAAATACATCATCTGTGAATATTTCAACTGTCTAACTATCACGGTTCATGAGATACAGTCTGGTGACAGTCGGACGGACGGACAGCGGAGTCTTAGTTATAGGGTCTCGTTTTACCCTTTGGGTACGGAACCCCAAAAAACACTAAAGTGTTGCGAGCGTGTCCGCACACATGGCGAAATGACGCCGTTCGGACTGTTCGAGATTTTCTTCACCTCAACCGTAGTTACCGTCAAGCCATAAATATATGAAAACAACGTGCGCGCGCATTTGGGTGAACTTCTATCGAAAACGCGCGCACACTTTTCATTATATTTTTTTTGGCTTTACGGTAATTACAGCCAAGAACGAGAAAATCTCGATATATATATCGAGATGTTCTTGGCTGGAGTTACAGATCAGCAGATGTTATGATCAACAATTTGACTGACATAGTTCCCGCAGTCTATCCTATTATTATTATTTTCAGCCTGTGTTGTCCCACTGCAGGGCAAAGGCCTCCCTCTCCTTTTTCCACTTCACTTCTGGTTTTTGCTCTCCTAATCCTCTCCAGATCCTAGTTTATTTTAACTTTTGAGTATTCTTGTCATGAAATTTAAGAATAAGAATAATTATGAGTTACAGGGTTGAAAAAATAATAATTAACAGTCCGACATGTTTTACCTTAATATTAAGTGTGGAAACCATAAAGTTATTATTACTAGTGGTAAGTAATAATAACTTTATGGTGGAAACCTACGTAAAGATACGTAAAGATAGTTAAGCAGCCCAAACATTAACTAAAAATATTAATTAAGTCCCGTGGACAATGTCCACTCATAACATTGAACATGATTATTATAATAATTATATTTAAAATAATTCGAATTTAAAATATTATCAACTGTAAAATGTAGCTAAGTACAGTCATTATTATAATGTTATGTCTTCTTTGATAAATAACAAGAAAAAGATTTAATTACAAGAATACATAAAAGTTGTACTTTATTAGAAATCACAGAACACAGAAAAGAGGAAAAATCACCTCTTTCTGTGATAGAAATGAAATTATACTATAAGCGCAGGCCTTGTCGGTACCAAAATAAAACAAACAAAGAACATTAAATCTTTATTTCCACAATCAGTAATCAAATGGCTCAAAATATGATGTGCAAAGGCCCATGTAAAAAACAGTTATTCTTTTTCGTCCTTTCAAACCCAATTTGTCATTAATACAATTCATTTTGCAAACATTTGTGAATGATTGGTTATTTGAACCGCAAACAGGGATGTATATTCTTGGGCAATCTTTACAGGGTGTTTTTTCTAGTAATTGTAAAGAATCTGGTGTATCAGGTGGCTGGATCATGAACTGCGGCGCTGGCGTAGTTTTTTTTTTATTTCGTTGTGTTGCAATGCCTTTTAGTATCGCCAAACATGCTGCAACTAATAAAATAAAAATTCTTTATTTCGGATAATTGACATTCATATTGGGTTAGTAACAATAAAGTAAAAGAACATAATGATCACAATTAATCAGTTAATAATACTATTAAATAATATTTATTTAAATTAGGTTACAAATGGTCATAATTTTTTATGTAGTGTGCATAATTTGCAGTTTGCAGTGTGATTGAGAGTGCGTACCCAAATACGACTGCAGTACTAAAATTCATTCTAAACCAAAATATTTTTTTGATTTTGTATGGCTTGCGTGTTCTCTATACTAAATCGAATTTTTGTTTTGTTTTAAAGTGAATCCCAATACTGCGGTTGCATTTAGGAGCAGAGACTGAATCACCCTGCGAATTATTCGCATTACATAAAACAAAATCCATTATAAATTATATTAAACTTAAATCAATTATTGCACACCTAATGACGGTGTCATGTTTCCCTACGTGGTATCGCGTAAACTTCCGTTAATACACGACACCCTTCGGCTAAAATTAAGAGGTAAGTATATGTAACACGGTTAGTCGCCAAAAGTAATGCTGAAAGGGTTGTACTCATCATTATGAACAACTTTTACTTAGGAACCAAGACTGAAATCGCGAAATAAAAATCTTTTATTAATTATTCGACTAATGGAATAGCTTGTTTTTAGATTTACTTTGCCCCTCTCTAGGATTTCTCCTGTATCGAGGGTACAGGTTACAAACATACATGTCACATGCACACACACCAGACCCGGAACAACTATCTACAGATCATACAAATAATTGTTCCGTGCGGGGATCGAAGCCCGCGGCACGCAGCGTAGAAATCTAATCGCTTAGCCACTGCGCCAACTGTGACGTCATGACGTTTTTTTTTTTCGCTCCTTGTGGTAGCGTTCCCCCTTTTTGCCAACACGATGCTAGTAGTAGGTTCGGCAACGCGCGAGTGATGCTCCTCGTGTTGCAAGCGTCCATGGGTTACAGTAATCATTTACCATCAGGCGGGCCGAATGCTTGTTTACCAACTTAGTAGTTTAAAAACACATATAAAACACATCATTACTATACTAGAAACAGAGAAAATATAGAACTACCTAAGATTAGAACCCTGTACGGAAAGAAAAATATACAATTTGAGGGTGCACAGCTATATAATAAGTTACCAAAATATATAAAAGACTCTGTATCTGTTAATGTTTTAAAAAAAAGATTGAACGTGTACCTTATTGATAACTGTTAGTTTTAAATTACTATGGTGGATCGAACTGTTCTTTATAATTAAAAATTGATGTTAATTATATTTAGTTAAGTTTCTCATATAAGTGAACAATATTGTTCTTCTGAGAAATAAATGAATCTTTAAACCGAAAAATAAAAATATAATAATTAAACAAAAAAAAAAAGACTAATTATCTATTAACCATACAAGTACTTACTACAGATAATAAAATGATATGTATTTTTGGGCCAATCCATGCTACAATAATTATTTTAACCAATTCGATTTAATGTATCTCTAATGTTTGGTTCATGCGAATTTTTCATTTAAATCATAAGTAGCTGCTGCTACATTTACAACAAAAAAAAAAAACTGAGACGTGTCACGTTTGGATTTTAACTCTTTAGTAAATAGTGAATGGGTAATCAAAAAATAATGACTGTAAAAGCCTTTCAGATAACATAGTCCAGCGTCAATTTTCCAAGTAATAAGAAACGAATCAACATGTTCAATTTAATACCTACAATAATAAAAGCTATAAAAACGAATAAACGATATGAATTACGAATGTAAGCAACCACTAATGTTTTTCTGAATTTTTATTACAATTTATTTTAGGTTACCAGTCTCCAAGGAACGTCATACGACCTAAAATCGCAATAATAACACCCAAAATGTTTCCAACATTTAAAAGAGTTGCAGAGTCTTCAAATTCACAGCAAGAACAAGTCGGAGTCTCGCTTATTTCGCTGACAGTTTAACAAAACGTCTTTTAGCTAGCAAGAACTTCCTCACAAATGTTCCCCGTATACATTATTCAAACTAAAGTTGGACGATACCGGCCTAGCCCTTACTTTGCATTATTTCGAAACACTATCCAATTATAAAAGAGAATTGGCGAATACTATATGCGTTTTTTGACATCCATTTATTGGAATAAATGAGGAAATATGGTTAGTAAAAAGACACAGTGGTAAACCCTACCGCTAACATTTTCAATTAAAAGCCTTAACATGTTAAGCTAGTTGAAAGAAGGTTACGTGGCAATGTGTACTCAAATGTTTAGGCAGACTTGTACGATTTCTTAATAACCTAACCGTCAAAAACCCCCGACTCCAACTAGAAAAAAAGCTGTAACTTTTGAACGGCTGAACAGATTTTCATGAAACATAGCTAAGATGATTCCCGATTAAACTAGCTTTCAATAAAAAACTACATTGAAATCAGTCTATCCGTTTTGGAGCTACGAGGCCACAGACAGATACCTACACAGATACACACTACAAACTTAAAACTCCCCTTTTTTGTCGGGGTTAAAAAGGGCTATCTATGGTTGTGAGAAGCTTATGCATAGAGAGATTTGTAAGGACTGCTCTATTTACCCATACAGTGTGTGGTTATATTTGGGCAATTCATGAACTTTTAGTAAATGTAGGTACCCACCTACAAGAAGTTGGTTTATCAGTTGAATCG
Organism: Allophyes oxyacanthae; assembly: GCA_932294325.1. NCBI lineage: Eukaryota > Metazoa > Arthropoda > Insecta > Lepidoptera > Noctuidae > Allophyes > Allophyes oxyacanthae. The sequence goes on along the minus strand of OW028633.1, from coordinate 5,007,879 downwards.
CAGCAATACGAAGTTTTTCGTAATCAATATGCCACAGACTTTTCAAGATAATATCTACAGGCTGTTCTGGACTTGAAAATTATTTGATTATTTCTCTTTGCTCCAAAACACGGCTCGTAAATATGTTATCTAACAAACTTCAATAAAATAAATTTTAAGTACGAGGCAAGTTCAATAGTTGTCACAAAAGTTTTATCAAGTTCTTATGTGAACATAATTTAATCTATTATTAATTAATATTATAATATTATTATTATTTATTTATTATTTTTTAATTTATTATTTATTTCTGCGCTACGTGCCGCGGGTTCGATCCCCGCACGGAACAAATATTTGTATGATCTACAAATAGTTGTTTCGGGTCTGGTTGTGTGTGCATGTGACATGTATGTTTGTAAACTGTACCCTCGATACAGGAGAAATCCTAGTGAGGGGCAATGTTTAAAAAATAAAATAAAAAAAATCTATAGACTTTATTGCCTTTGCCGACTTGAAAAGAAATAAACTTTATAAAAAAGTATAAAACGACTTCAAAAAACTGAATCGATAAAATAATTTTCATGAAAAACTGAAGTCGGGGTGTTTAATTCTTCAATGCATCTTAGCTTGGTAGTGGCACCAACTTCAGAAAATGTTAAGTTTTTTGAAGTCGGTTTTTACTTTTTCATAAAATTTATTAAGAAAAAGAGCTATCTGCAGTTATGTATAGAGCTTAGTTTTAAACTGGTGTACATTAAATGGGTATAAATTTTCCATAACGTAAGGTACCTATTTGAATGTAGGTACATTGTAATAAATATCACTGCGAAAGTAAACCTAGATTTCCACAACAAAAATAACCTAATAAATTCGTGCTTGTAAGTCCTAGGTTAGAAACTTCAAAAGTAAAATGGTCGCTGGAATAACGTGCGTTTCCTTTGCCTAATTAACCGTTACAAGGATATTAAGGTCCAATGCCTTCATCATGCGAAATGTTTACGTCATATTAACCGAATGAATGTCAAACGCGTTTATAATATGTGGTTTAGGTCTCCAAAATTGAAGATTCATTGAGCCGGAAAATTTGGTATGACAACAATGAAGATCACTCAATTTGCTCATTGAGTAAACACAAAAGGACTAAGTACATATCGAGACTTGTTCCTACACGGAAAAGCAAAATTGCTCAAGTCCTTTTAGAAAAGAAAGAAAGAAAGAAAAGAACATTTATTCGGCACAGACATATTGAAAACATAAGAGGGAGAAGATAAAAAAAAATAACACACATCAAAAGTTCAAAGTAAAAAAATAAACTTAAAAAAAAAGTAAAAACCGACTTCAAAAAACTAAAAAGGATAAAATAATTTTCTTAAAAGTTTAACAGCTTCTGAAGTCGGGGCCACTGCCAAGTTAGGTGCATCGAAGAATTATAGGCTCCGACTTCAGAAGCTGTTAATTTTTTTAAGAAACTTATTTTATACCTTTTAGATTTTTGACGTCGTTTTTTACTTTTTTAATAAAAAAAAATATTATCTTAAAGAAACATACGCGTCGAATTGAGAACCTCCTCCTTTTTTTTGAACTTGGTTAAAAAACAAAAAAGAAAGAAAATGTTTGGTGGAGCAAAGTTTTAAGTAAACTTTACTCCAGTAAAGTTCACATTTTAAAGTTTCGTTATTAGTTGTGTTTTATTTATATTGATGCATGTAAAATTGATTGTAAAATTGAATAATTGTAGATGAATGAAATTAAATAATTATATAATATAATGTAGTGTATGTTGAATTGATAAATAGTTATGTAATTATGAATTAGTTATGTAACGACATGAAATTTTAATGTGATATACTGCGACTATGATTGCAGGTATGTATGATACCCTGACAGAATTATCTTAAAAACTTAACAGCTTCTCAAGTCGGGGTCTTTAATTATTCAATGCACCTGAGCTTGGCTGTGACACCGACGTCAGAAGTTTTTAAGTTTTTAAGAAAATTATTCTATAAATTATACTTTTTTGAAATCGTTTTGTACTTTTTAAAATTATTATTTTTTATTATCTTACAGCGAATTTTTTTAAATATCCACATAATAAACATTCAGATCACCATGTGCGGTAATACGACAATAAGATGGCAATAACATGTATTCCATTGAGGAGGACACGTCTGGCAATAAGGGCCCTACAGAAATATAACGCAATACATTATTGAAAGCCAACGTGACATGCTGTCGTGTCACGTGGCTGGAGGAATTGTTCCACATCTTCAGCACTTTCAGATTTACTAAAATCATTTTTTTATACAGAATAGAATAAATAGAGACGGAGAAGTAAAGGCTGTTGCAGCTACAGGAAGAGTTGTGGAAGTTCATAAGAACCTCTCCATATTTTTAAAACTAGGTATTTTGCCCCTTTTTAAATTACCGTCATTTGATGGTAAGTATGTATACAACATTATGTTTAATAAATGCGAAATACGGTGCCACTGCCAAGCTAGGTGCATTGAAGAATTAAAGGCCCAGACTTCAGAAGCTGTAAAGTTTTTTAAGAAAATTATTTTATACTTTTTAGCCGGTTTTTCCTTTTTGTTTAAAAGTTTATTTTATTTTTCTATTTTGAGTGGCATAAACAATACCTATATAAACATGCGATTACAGTAATCGCAAGTGATATGCTGTTATTCATTCAAGAGTTCCATTGTGTATGTTCTTCAGATCTTCACCAAATTGAAATATGACCACACGAGAAGCACCAGCTTTCAAATAAAAAAGAATCATCAAAATCAGTTACCCAGTTACCCAGTCCAAAGAACTGAGGTAACAAAAAAAAAACATACGTGTCGAATTGAGAACCTCCTCCTTTTTTGAAGTCGGTTAAAAATAATGTTGAATAAGTAAATATAGCTGTTCATGAATGCCCGCAAAACCATCTGACTGGTGTGTTACTGACTTCTGGGTCCTCCTTAGAGAAGTATCGCACGAAGCAGCACATCAATAGCGAGAACATGGAGTTTCTTCCCGGTACCAAACCAACTTTTTTGGCACCGTACACTATCTTTATCGTTTCAAAGGTACCTACTTAATACACTCGGAAGCAATGTATGCGGGTTGACGGGTCACCAACATAAACCTATTATACCTTATCACGAAAATTAAGAATGATAGCTTATTCAAATAAAGAGTATTTTATAGACCTATTTAATAACGTAAATTTCGTATAAATAATGTAGATACTTTGAAACAAAAAACAAAGTTGTTTTTTGAATAGAATAGAATAGAATAATATTTATTTGCTTAAAAACATGGGAGTCATATAAAAGCAAAGGCAGAAACATCCACTTCTACTGAAAAAGGTGTAGACGAATTTTTATATTTTATATTTTTATTCTTGGGCGCAAATTATATGGTATGATGCTGTTTTTGCTACCAATCTAAATTTAAAACATTCATTTTGTATAGTTTAATGCTAGTTTTGATATAATTCCAATATTCGATCAAATAAAGTCGACAAAGTACTATCAAACGGCATTTAAAGCTATTGTAATGAAAAAATGGAATGTTGCTGCCTTTGCTTTTATATGACTCATGGTATAAAAGATGGTAAAATACAAAATAAAAAGAGCATACATGTTTTTGCTTAACAGTTATAAGCGTACTTTTTAAGCGTAAAAATTTCACAAGCATATATAACATTTATTATCAAAGAAGTCCTTGAGACTATAAAAACTATGACTACACAACCATTCATACAATTTATTTTTGAATGATCTCATATTTAGGGTCTTGAGATTACTTAGTATCTTATTATATATACGTACACACAAATGGATATACAACTTTTATTATATTTAGCTAGTCTCGGAAGGATATCCAGTACGAGCTTGTGGGGGGAGCTTGTGGGAGCTTGTTTCAAAGTACATTATTTATACGAATAAATAAAATTGAAGTGCCCGTTTGTAATGTCAAAATAACAGCTTTTTACTAAATGCATATGAAGGTACGTACGTACGTAGGTATATACGGTACTTAACAAAAAAACTATTTTCCGAAAACATCTCCGACATGGCTGGACTGATTTTGACGGGACTTTCACTGACAGGGATGATGTTATAAGGAGTAACTTAGTCTTTTACTTTATTAAGTATTTATTATTAGAATTAATAGACGAAGTCGCGGGCACATCTAGTGTGAAATAATGATTCGGGCACTTTAACACTCCAAAATAAAAGATAATAAATTCAAACAGCAATAAAAAAATTGATGGAATCATGTAAATTGAGCAAACGCACGCGAGGCACGTTGACTGAACTGAATTGATCTAATTTCAATTGATTTACATTAGGTCATATTTTCAAGTAAAATTTTGTGATAATTGTTGTTGACATATACAATACACAGATCCACAGATACATAGATCCACAGATACACACTACAAACCTATAACACCCCTCTTTTTGTCGGTGATTAAAAATAAATAAAAGTGAAATAAGATGCACATATTTTTATAATCTGTATATTTTACTCAAAAACTTTTAGGAATTCTTCCTTTTCATTCTGGAAATACAACACAAGGGCCTGTTCTCGAAAAATTGGCCTTAACAGTCCTATTTCCTAGATTCTGATTGGCGCATTTCAGCTTGCATTCGTTTATATAAGTCTTATTGTCATCAGCGCAAATGGGAAAGTAGACTCCTGGGCAATTGGAGCAATTTTTGTACACATCTATATCATCCAAATTTTTTAATTCATAGCTGTAAGGATTGAAGACATAGTATATTCTCTCTACGGCCGTCTGGGTTATAACATGGGATATGCTAAATAATCCAAAGGCTGGAAAAAAAGTTTGAATGTAAGTTAGTTTCAAAAAAAAATTATAGGTTAACCTTGTATTTTTGTTACAAAAGTTGCTTACGTCCGTCATTAGGTACGATACGTCGAAAAAATTCGTGCTGGGCCAAGTAGTAATTTTTTCGACGTACGTCTGTATACCTACCGATATTTGCTCGATCTCGTTCGTAGTTTTTGAAATATTTTTTTTGCTATAAACATTATTATGTTTACAAGATTTTTCACACAGAATAAAAAGTTTGAAGCTTAGAAGTATGAGATGACATTTTACAATTTCGCTATTCTGTGGAAATCTATAAAGAAAAATAGCACTACAAATTACAAATACTCACAAAATATAACAAAATATTTTGATAATAAAACTTCCATTTTAATGTCTCAAAAATCAATGTCATACTAATGTGAGTGCGAAACGATTATATTGCAATTTTTATGCCATTAAGCCCTAATGAGATGAATTATTAGGCAGTTAATTTTTATGTGAATTCTACTTAATTTTCAAGAAAGAAATGAAAAGTTAATTGGCATGTTATTAGCTTGACCATAAAAACTAATTGTTATTCTTAAGTCTGCTATTAATTATTAAAATGTTACAGAAAACCTGATATTTTTCGTTTTCGTTGTCCAACACCAGCAATCCTTCTGTAAAACTGCAGACTTCAAAAAAACTAAAACATAGAAAATAATTTTCGTTAAAAAATTTAATAGCTTCTGAAGTCGGAGCCTTTATTTCTTTAATGTACTTAGCTTGGTAATGCCACCGACTTTAAAAGCTGTTATGTTTTTTATAAAAATAATTTTATACGTTTTTGTTTTTTGAAGTTTATAATTTACTGGCGTACATGCTTCACATAATTTACAACGTTTATTAATAAATGTATTTTAGTTACGAAAATCCCTATAAACCTAAGCAGATGTAGACATCAGGAAATCTAACCCAAAGGTTCTAATTCAGTATAATGAATAGAAAAAAGTCAATATAAGGCAGGTGTTACATTCACGAAATGGCTTGTGCCCGGGTTTCGAACCCGAGGCAATTTCACGGAGCGTCGGCCCATTAGGTTGGCGACCGTTACAGTGTCATTCAAATGCGCCTGTCAGGGACGCGCCCAGGAAAGCGTTTTCATCCTTTCAAGACGGACGCATTCACACCGAAGCGAGCTGTGACGAAGACTGTATTAAAATATCCTAGGTGAAATCACAAAACCTATTATAAGGTCCAACCTTTCTAGTCCCGATACTTTTAAGGGGTTTATTATACTTATCATTATGAACAACTTTTATTATGGGAACAATAATGAAATCATGAATAAAAAAATCTGCTGTTCCCTACAAGTAATTTAATATTACTCGATTAAATTATATATTATAATTATAAAACAGCAGATTTGATTTCTCGCGGTTTCAGTTTTTATAATTTTAATATAAATAAGTCTAGTTTCTTTCTTTCTTATCCTTAGGGAAAGATGAGTGAGAAATTAAATCAAGTGAATGGAATTTCCGGCAGCATTCTGCTGTTATTTAATAAAAACATATCGCAAGTAAGGTAATTGAAACCATCTTCCACGGGACAAAATACGCTTTGGTGTAAAAGGCGGATATTAACGGATATTCATACGTAACGACGAGCCTTATGTCAGGAATCCTTTAACCTTTTTGCCTTTTGACCCTTTTTGACCTCTCGCAGGTCAATATTATAATGCCTTTAGTATCACAGACACGTGACCCACAGTTGTCATTTTGAAAAAAAGGCTTGACTTAATATGCCTCTGTGGCAACTGTCACTGTATCAAAAACAGTGTTACTAAAAAAAGTAAGTTTTAAAACTAAAACCCGACTACTGAAAAAGTATGAAAGAAGAAACTATTAATACATATTCATAGTGATGTTCAGAGGATAGCTGTAGTCGTATGGCACTTTGCCTTAAAGCTTATGATGACTTACTACAGTTATAAATGTAGGGGTTTGTTGTTTTAGTCGAGTATAGGTATTATAGATTTGTATGGGACAGCTGATTGACTTTTCGCGATCACGATGTTGGTCCCTTATAAAAAGTTGTTTAATTGGGTGGTCTGATCTACACCCTTGAATATCACCACGCATTTCTGATACACGTTGTTTGTTGTTTTGGTTCTTGTATTTCTTCGCAGGGAACTTTGAAGAAATACGAATTTTACTTCAAATATAAGAAACATGAGCTAAAAGAAACCCCTAAAGAAATTCCATGAAAACTCGAGTCAGAATGAATAGCACTCCTTCGTAAGATCTCATACATACCAACATTCCTAGGTTCGTTAGGCTAGGCTGTATATTCAACATCAATGTCAAAGGATTTCGGTTTGAATCTTAACAAAGAGATGACTTCATAAAATTTTTGCTAATTCCATAAGTAATATTTCGTGTTGAAGTACCGGAGTAATTAAGCATAAAGTTATTATTACTATAATTAAGAGCTCTAAGTAAACGAACAATAATTGTCTTTGACTGTTGTATTGTTTTTTACATAATATGGCATCATCACGCCAATAATAGATAATAATAAATATTTCTAAAATCTGTCATTTTGGCTATTATTACGTAGACTGCAGGTTCTTGTAAAGCCAAAACAAATCAAGTAAGACCATAAAATTGTTTACTGGATTCCTACCCTGAGGAATAGAAATCCAGTAAATAAGTAAGTAATACTAAAATTATCATAAATAGAATAGAAAAGAAGATCTTTATTTGTCTTTCAAATTACATAGGTGGCAAGGGAAAACATCATACAAGAAGGTCTTGGACTCAGCGTAGTAGTTGACAGCGCGAGGCATGCTCATCTTCTGATATTCTGTCCAAGCCAATCATGCGTTGAATAGAACATAATTTTTATAGTACCTATTAATAGATAGGTTTATCGATATGTACAAATGCTGTAATATAATGTTATCAAATATATCTAAGGATAAACATGCCCCAAATTCTATTGAGTCCCAGAAACTAATGATTGCTTCATTATTAACCATTTGTGACAATGTAATTTGAATGTACAAAATGGACTGTACCTCATAGTTACGACGAACAAATGACCGACTAAAGTTGTTGCGACAGCACGTAGTTGTGACGCACGGAGTCGCGACAGATCGTTGTTGCGACACACCTCATTCTGACAGCACGTGGTTGCGACTCACGGAGTCGTGACAGATCGTTGTTGCGACCCACGTCACTCCGACAGTACGTGGTTGCGACTCGCTGAGTCGCGACAGATCGTTGTTGCGACACACGTCACTCCGACAGAACGTGGTTGCGACTCACGGAGCCGCGACTGATCGCTGTAGCGATACACGTTTTATCGACAGCATGTAGTTGCGACGCACAGGGTCGCGACAGAATTTTATTACGTTAAAACACTCGCCAAGGTTCAACATCCATACCCTGCCAGGTTGAGGTCGAATTTTAGCCGGGGCCGCTCCTGCGGCCCCACATTTGTTGTGTAGTACCTAAGCTTGATTTATGAAAAGAGTATCCATGGAGTTTCTTGCCGGTATCTTCTCCAGGACCAACCCACTTGGAATCGTGCGCCTAGAATCACGACGTTTTGAAAGTGCCTGCAAAGGCCCAGTTGAAATAAAAATCTTTGACTTTGACTTTGACTTTGACTTTGCGGTTTTTTCAAGTAGGTGTATCGGGGTCGGCTTTCAGTCCAACCACAGTCAGTTGAATAATAATACCTGTAGGTGATGGTAAATCGTTCCATCACTTGGAAGCAGCCATTTTGAAGCGACCTTTGGTTTTGAACAAGGAATTTCGGATAGGGTTAATATAATAAAAACAAGGTTATCCAAATTTTTTATTGAACTGACGTCACTAAAAGCGCAAATATCTTTAAAAAGCCATCATCAGCTTTCACGTATACGTCGACACTTCGGATTACTAAGGGAGTAAAGGACGTTTTGGCGAATATGATTTCTGACTTTTTGATGGTATCATACTCAGGTTTGACTGACTTGAGTGTTAAGTACGCACCTACTAGTATTGTATATAATATTATAGTGGTACTTAAGATCTTTGCTGTTCTTTTTTATTTTAATGTTATATTGTGTAAATTCAGATCGAATTTTAGCCGGGGCCGCTCCCGCGGCTCCACATTTGTTGTAAGCTTGATTTATGAAAAGAGTATCCATGGAGTTTCTTGCAGGTATCTTCTCCAGGACCAACCCACTTGGAATCGTGCGCCTAGAATCACGACATTTTGAAAGTGCCTGCAAAGGCCCAGTTGAAATAGAAATCTTCGACTTTGTTTTTACGCTCTCTTCGATCTGTCCTGTATTAAAATAGCTCAAACTTGTCTTATGTGACGTAGCCGTCACTTTCATATATACAGGCATTATACAGGCATTTTTTTTATGTAGTGCGCATTTGCAGAGTGATTCAGTGTCCGTTCCAAAATACAACCTCAATACTAAAATTCACTCCAAAACAAAATAAAAAAATGATTTTGTATGGCTTGCGCTAGTCATTTATGCGTGTCCCCATACTAAGTCGAATTTTCGTTTTGTTTTAAAGTATATCCCAATAGTGCGGTTGCATTTAGGAACAGAGACTGAATAACTCTACAAATTATGTGCACTACATAAAAAAATATCCTGGATAACGGCGTCATATCACATATCCAGTCCTTTTGCGGCTAACCCTTGTTTTCTTAGACCCTCTGAATCCGACGGGTCAACGTCAAAGAAATCACTTTCTTTAAAAGTTTGACCTGTCACATTAACTCTGGTCCATACTGTAGGAAGACGTAAGAGCTTAGGTAATGGTCGCGATCTTCTATAAATGATGCAGGGCCCTAATCTTCTCAACTTGGTCGCGTTTGAACATCTCAGGATGCAAGCGTTTATATAAGTGACATTATTTTTGCCACAGGCAGGATGATAGACTCGAGGACAACTGGAACAATTCGTCATGTCTTCGATATCTATTATTTTTTGATTACCCGCAGGCAGTTGAAAAGGGTCGAGAAGACCGTACATGGGTTTAAGTTGGTCGTAGGGAATGTAAATTTTCTTGGGTTTTTTCGCCTGCCCTTGGACATAGTGAAGGCAAACTGTCGAAACAAAATACTATATTTTAAATAATATTTAAAATTGAACTGGAACTTTTTTCCCACAGAAATTATAAAGGTGTGGACAGACACGGCTTATGTGACGCCAAAAATGATGTGCCAAAAACTTATCTGACCCGGTAATGACGTCGCTGCCGTCGCTTTTACTAATGTCATCTTACAAAAAATACATTTTGAAGTCAATTTTGTCCTGTAGCGACGTTAGTTCCAATTTTGGTCACCGGGTCAGATAAGTTTGTGGCGCTGTACGACATAATGACCAGTGGCCCGAGCATGAATGTATTGTATCGTAACGTTAAGTAAACAAATTTGTATATATAATGTAGGTAAAATATATACTGTGACTCAGCTAGACTGAATAGTAGTGGATGAGTCATAAACTTATTATACTTTACCACTAGTACCTATAATAAGTTTATGGGATGAAGGGATATTGTTGTGCAATTTGAAATAATTATAATCCCAACAAAAACATTAAATGTAAAAAAAAATGCCAAGTCTCTCGATGCAGTCTTTCCATCGTAAAAAGTTTTGAGATCTCATAGAAGCCAAGTCCTATTCAAATTATTTTGTAGTTATAAATCAACATTTAGTAATTGTATCAATAGTTTTCTTTATATTATAATTATAGTGACTTGGCAATGAGCACAAGAAGAAACAAATAAAACGGCATATTTGGAGGAGTTGAAAGTCACACACCGCATGCGTAAACATTAATATCACAAAATTAATTTTCTTTTGGTTTATCCGTGTCGTCCCAACCGAATTTCGGCAACGGCAGTCAGTCTCATCCAAGACTAGTAAACTGCGCAGGATAATCTGATCACAGGTCTCGTCAGTAACATTTGCACATAATTCCAGGCAGCAAGCAGCTTTTAATTTGTGCTCATTGCCAAGTCACTATAATTATAATATAAAGAAAACTATTGATACAATTACTAAATGTTGATTTATAACTACAAAATAATTTGAATAGGACTTGGCTTCTATGAGATCTCAAAATTTTTTACGATGGAAAGACTGCATCGAGAGACTTGGCATTTTTTTTTACATTTAATGTTTTTGTTGGGATCTCATTTATTTTTTGTAAGTGTATTTCTTTCTTTTTTTTTTAGGTGACCTCATAATTTCTTGGACTTCAGCTACTGCTTCGCTTAGAACCCATTCTCTATCTCTATCTCTTTTGTTTCTTTTCTGAGGCTTCGTTACTTCTAAGGTAGACAAGTCTGGGCGATATATACTTCGGAGTCGATTATATTCAGCTATTGCTATCTCCTGAGCTTTGATACTACTAAAATTCACATTTATTAAATGTAATCCACCCAAACTAGTCACTCTTGAAAGGGCCACGTATGCTTGACCACAGTTTATATTATTATTTTCTATTCTATGTATTTATTCATCCAATTGAATACTTAAACAACGAACAAAGTTAACAATGCAGTTTAAATCCATACACAATGTTCTTGCCAAACCGCAAATATAAAATTGTTTTCTATGGTATATTATTTTTTAATGTTTTTATAATTTTTCCTTTATATGTGGCTAATGACCTATCTTGGTGCAAAATTTGAAGTTTCTAAGTCTGCTAGAAGTACCTTAGATTTTTGATGATCGGTCAGTGAGTCAGTGAGTCAGTGAGTGACAAAATGGTGTAACTTTGATCGACCGTAACTCCTAAACTATTAATTCAATTGGCATGTAATTTCGAACTTAAGCTTGTTCTAATGCCTACTATTATTCACCGAAAACCTAAACTCGTAGCTTTGTCCACGTCGAAGATATAGGGGGGGCGAAACAGCCGCGAATCGCATCGAGAAAAGATGGTACGGCCGTGCCCGTTTTGCTCGAGACTTGGCTGGGGCACTGCCGTGCCCCCAGATGTCTTTTAACCTGCAAATCTGTCCATCCTAAGGTTGTCTGGTAGAAATCGCCACGTGCGATAAGACCGCCCTTTGTACATTTCTTTTTCTAATTACTGTATCTTTTCTTCTATTACTGGTGTGCAATAAAGTGTATTGTATTGCATTGTAATGTCCTACCTATAGGTATCCAGACAGCGATAGGCCGTTTTGATAGATTGACCGTTGCTTAAGCTGTTTTTAACTTACCCGCATAAAAACACAATACGAGGAGACAATGGAGAAGAAATGGTTGAGTAAGCCTTGACCGTTCTGACATGATAGTATTTGAGAGATCGAATTGTAATAACGCGGAACGTGTATTTGTTAGATAAAAGTTGATTATTAATTATATACGCGAGACAAAGATTGGAGCTAATCTAAAGCAAATTGCATATCACCTGTACTAGTCGTGCCCGCGACTCCGTCGGGGAGGAAGTGGAGAATTTTGAAAAAAAAAAACTATCCTTCCTCATGATTCTCTCTTCCTCATTACCTTTTGCCTGTTAAATTTCTTCAAGATCGGTTCAGCCGTTTAGTCGTGAAAACGTAACAAACAAACAGAGAGACAGAGTTACTGTCTCACGTGTGCCTAGCTGTGCCAGCGACTTCGTCCGCGTCGAAAACGGAAGCTGGGACTTTTATAAAAAAATAAAAAATATTACATGTCCTCAGGATCCACACAATATCCTCGTGAAATTTCTCAAAATCGTTTTTTTTTGTTACACACATACACTTGAAAAACATTACCCTACTTCTGGGGCAGTCGGATAAAAATAATAAACTTAGCAGAAATTTTTTTTGCTCTATTTCTAGATTCTAGATTACTACTACTATACACTACTACTATACACATGTATATATGTATGTTATGTGTGTGTGTGTGTGTGTGTGTATATATATATATATAATTATGTATTACTATTACTATAGCTACTATTTCGAGTGGAGTATTTTTGACTTATTTTTTGAAATGTTAATCTATCTTCTTTGGCCTGTACCTATATAAAATTTTAATTGACATTGTTAATATAATTATAATCTGTACAACAATAAAGAAAAAAAATCACTGTCTGTTTTTACTGAGTAAAAAATTAAAGTAATTTAAAAATAATAATATTAATAATTATTATTATTTTGTTTACTCATGACATCTGTTTTATATAAATAGTTTATATAATAATTAAGACTGTATTTTTTTTTTTGTAAAATCTAATACCTACCTTACAAAATAATAATTATTTAATTTTACAATTATTTTTTTTGTATTCCTATAATTAACTGTATTTTTTTGTAATTTAACATCTTGCAAGCCCTGTGTAGTGTGTAGTACTCATGTTTGGAACAAATAAATGATCTTGTACTCGTATCTTGTCAATTTCAACTAAACCCCAATTTATGCAGGATCTTGAGAAGCAGTCGCGTAAGGCCGATGACGCAATAGGCTAAAGATTACATCTATACCCTAGAAATAAATATACCTAAGGCTAACCTTTTCTGCTATTACGTTGGGTGTCGGATAGATAAATGGTCCGACATTCCAAATGGAATTTATCTTGCCAATTCGAGTAAGTTATTAGGTGGAACCCTTAGTAGCTCCTCACACGGGTCGAAAGAATACTGCCTGGAGTAAGGCCTTCTGCAGACGGCCGACTGATCACCGACACCGACACCGGCCGTAATGGAATTAAAACTCTTTAGATTAGATTGTTTATCAAGAGAATGCGCACACGACCTCAACAAATTTTTCATCTACTACACAAAAATTGTAATTATATTAAATTTTTAAAAAAAAAAAAACCGGGATCAGTCGGCCGTATGCTGGATGCCTTATTGATTAGAATGTAATAGAATAGATCTTTATTACATGTAAACCAAATACAGGTACTTATGATTGTAGGTAAACGACGTATAGTGCCACAAACTTATCTGACCCGGTGACCAAAATTGGAACTAACGTCGCTACAGAACAAAAATAACCTCATAATGTCATTTTTGTACGGAGATGACATTGTTAAAAGCGACGGCAGTGACGCCACGACCGGGTCAGATAAGTTTGTGGTACTATACATGACCGCCGCAAAAATTCTAACACGGTTATCAGATTTAATTTAGATTTAAATGTAATAAATAATGATCCTATAATGAGGTCAAATGAGTAAGATCCTAAAATTATATCGCTGTTAATTTACTAAGTTGAGAAGAGGTTCAAAGAAAGAAATGTTTGAACCATTTAGGGATTACATAACTTAAACATAATCACAGAGACATTTTGATTGAGTAGGCCACAAAAAAAAATACATTTCTGTGTTTTGTTATATTGTTATCCTATTTGCATCTATAACCTAACGGTCAAAAACCCGCGTCACAACTAGAAAAAGAGCTGTAACTTTTGAACGTCTGAACAGATTTTCATGAAACATAGCGAAGATGACACCTGATTAAACAAGCTTTCGATTTAAAAAAAAGCTGCATTGAAATCGGTCCATCCATTTTGGAGCTACGATGCCACTGACAGATACACAGATACACACTAAAAGCTTATAACACCCCTCTTTTTTGTCGGGGGTTAAAAATGGCACTCGGTAAGGTCTTATTTAATATTCAAACCCTAAACATATTCTCGGTATGGCTATGTAGAATTCCGATAGGTCATGCCAATCGTGACAGATGCTAATGCCAACCGTGATATATGGTTGTTCTCTATCTTAGCCACACATACAATATTATGAGAAAATCAATTCCCGTAATTAATATACACTATGACTGAACATAATTATTGTGATCCTGGTTCACTTACTTTTTATTTCCATTTGGCATTATATTATATACATTTTATTTTGTTTAAAATGGGAATGCCACGAGAATGTATAAAAAAGTTTTCTCGCCGATGTTCATAACTCATTCTAAACTGAGTACACACTAGCACCCTTGAGAGAACTCAGCGGACCTCCGGGGAAAACTGTGGCTGTGGTACAAGGTAGGACCGAATACTATAATAGAACTTTAGTTCACTATTTATACCGCTAGAGGCGCTGAAAAAATTCCCATACAAATATTGCATGTGAACGTGAACGTTAGACGGCACGGAAAACTCATGGTAGAGGTACTGCATCAGGCTAGCGTAGTGAACTAAAGACTTATTCTTTCTCATTCTGTGTAGAGGCCTGTGCCCAGCAGTGGGAAAGTGATAGGTTTGCTTATTATTTTTGGAAAGGCCTAAGTTTTTAAAAGGACTCGTAAATCGGATAACTTCATAATTGATCCGGCAATATCTTATTGGTAATAATGGCCTTATATTCGGAAACTAGATCAGGATTGGCGGAAATCACGCGCGTGGAATTGGATCCGAAGTTTTCGATGAGCTGAACAAAATCTGATATATTGTGTTTCGGATATTGATTCGAGAAATCGGTCCGGGGTTTTGGATAAATTAACTTAGGTACTTCTTTTATAACTTCGGATCAGGAATTGTCTGATTTTATGTTTAATCAGACATGTCGGCACATTACATGGGAACCACTCATGTTTCCACTAGGAAACATCAGCCAGTCAGCAGGATGAGATCGAAGCTGACTGCCCAGGGTGCACCAGACGATCTAAGATATCATCATTCGTGGAGACTTTTTCCTTGCACCACCATGTCCTTATTTCAGCCAACTCGGGATTGGATCGGACACAGAAAACCACTGACAAATAATTAGTGAAGTCACAACTCTCATGGCTGACTTTCTTCTTCTCTTTTCGATGGCCCTCTTAGTTATGCAGATTTCCTAACGAGGTTTTCCTTCACGAAAACTAAGTAATAAAATTATTTTAATTTTCTTTCAATAAACATCTCCCGCTATTCTCTTCTCGCACAAGCCTCCATGCTGTGGTCTCGCACACATCATAACTAGGTCACCTGCGATATGTATAAATCACGAGACAGTTCCGTTCTCATGTCAACATTGTCAAATGAAATGATAAACATGGCTTGCTAGAAGATTCTTAGTTAGCCTTATTATAGGTTTGATCATTGTCAAACCGTTGTCAAAGCTTCTTATGCCAAAGTCACAGAAGGTACATAGGTGCGATCTCTTCCTGTGAAGCTGTTATGCTTCAGAAAGAGGCCGCAAAGTGGGATCGAGAGATGGTCAATTCCGCTTGGTAACTGGGTGAAAAACGCCGTAACCCCCCGCCTTGCACCATTTGGCAGGGGGGTTCTGGAATTGTGAACACACATCATGGGGACTCTTTTGCGCTCTCACCGAGTGGCCCCCAAGAAGACGGCGACACATTGTGGTCGTGGTTCACCGTGCACTGTATATCGAAGATAACGGGGAGATCTCTTTACAGTCTGCCCCGGAACGTGCCTTGGCCTCTTGCTCCCCCCCTACACCGAGATGTGCCCTAGCAAGCGTCGAACCGTGATGGGCTTCAACGCAGTCTTTAAGAATTTTCGAAGTCCGCCAGCAGGTGCCGAAAGCCGACCACCGTGGTGAGTTTGGTCGATAAGAGTCCGGTTCACCTCTCCGCCCCCCTAAGTGTAGAATAGCCCATGATGGATTCTCACTTCACTAATCTAACCAAAAAAAAGTTACATGACGTGTAAATGAAATTTACCCTTAGGAAACTGGATGTTTTTCATTTGCCCTTATCAATCTGTCACATCATGCAAGTAAAAATAATTAACCTAGAGAATTTTAAGGTTAGCAATCTCGCAGGATATTCAGCTGGCACTTTTCACGCCTATTAAGGCCTTAATCTATTCGGAAAACATTCATTTAAAAATTTTATGTTTTTAGGTCTCAATCTGGATAAGGTCAGTGCCAACCAAAAAAGACCCAAAAAGAGGTCCCGAATTTTGCTTCAGTACATAATCCAGTTAAATCCAATTAAAATGTTGTCTGTAGTTAAAATCTTCATTTAATTACGATAAAATTCTTAAGATTTCTTGCGAGTGCAGAACAAGATTTAATTAAAGAATTCATTTGATTCAGCGAAATAATCTGATTACAATCGTACACGAGAAGACTTATTTCGAAAATGAGATGTGGATTGTGATATCCAATGAACTGAAATAGAAATTCGTAATTATAATGGATATTAAGCACAAGGAGCACAAGATTAAGGCTTTATTAGAGTCCGAAACTAGTCAAGTATTCCCTAATTATTTATTTGAGCTTACCGAATAAAATCATAATAAATAATTAAATAGGTATCTACAACGTGTATCTGAAATGACCATCAAACTGAACATCATTCTCTATGGGATTAAAATCGTAAACTAACTAATCGTAACTGTCATTGTAGATCAACAAACTAAATGGCACTAATAGCATAGTCAAAGTCAGTTTTTTATTACTGGGCTTTTGCAGGCACTTTCAAAACGTCGTGATTCTAGGTGCACGGTTCCAAGTGGGTTGGTCCTGGATAAGATACCGGCAGGTGATATCCTAGGTACCCTATTCAGTCATCCAGCGTTCGCTATATTGGATTTCCTGTAATGTCATATTCTTTAGGACACTCTCTGGATCAAGATGAATCCAAGGACACATAATTTTTCAGTAGTTTACGCCTTGAAAACTATCTCACATACATACATAGTCAGTGAGATTCATAATTCTTCTCCTCTGCTATAGTTAGGAAAAAGTCCATAAAGTATCATATGAAAATCATTGTCACGAAGTCCTGTAATCACTCGATCAGGGGACTCAAGGACAAGGACTTCGATTAAGCGCTTTACAAGTTTTAATGTATGAAAATCCTCTAATATTAATTTCCGACTTATCCCCTATCTCTCAACTAATCTCATACTTCGTACAGTTGACACGATATTCGTTCCCATCAGCCAGTGGCCTATCCGAAACTTAGTACATTAATCTTTGCGGAGTCGATTCAAATTTATCTTTGTTTTAGCAAGTTTCCAAAATAAATTTAGCTCCCCCTCCATTGGATCGAGAGTTACTCCCAATTTAGGAGGACACAGACGCGCGACTTTGTGCAGGAAGTTCTTTTTCTTCCCCAAGAAGGTTTTATTGTTTGAAACTTAGATTGAATCATTTGGGTAGTACTTACCAGCAGACTTTTTAGAAATTATATTTTTATCCTGGAGTAAGTAAAGTTTTCGTAAAGTTGACACTGAAGGTGATGATCGATAATTTAATGAAGTATGCTAGAAATTAGAAGCAGGACTAAAGTCCAAGACTTCGTACAACGTATAACGGCTCTGAAATAGCGATGGGCAGGACAAATGGCAAGACATAATGACGGTAGGTGGAGTAGAGCCCTAACAGAAAGGCTACTGATAGACGGTAGAAGAAGTGGTAGAAGACCTGCAAAGAATCGTGGGAAAGACCTGGATGCGATAAGCACAGACCACGGAAACATGGCATGAAAAGGAGGAGGTTTATACTCAGTAGTAGGTTAGGTAGGTGGGGAACAGGCTGCCAATGATGATGATGATGCTAGAAATAAGTAGCTAAACGATATAAATAAAAAAAATCCTTGCTTGGCTTTATTGCAGTTGGATCAGAACAGAATTTTACTAGGTTAACACCAGAATTCTCTCCAAAATTAAGTCATTCGAACGCTATAGTCCTACAAGGTTAGAATTGACCTGCATTAGTTAATTCAGCGGTCGGTCATACCTAAAGAGATTGCTGATAGTGACTTAAACAGTCTTTCTTATCAAAGACCTCTCTCAGTATCCACCTCCGGTCTGGGGGGGGGGGAGTAATGTAGCGGCAGCAAGCTAACACTAAAATGGCGCGTAAATATGAATTCGACCAATCAGATTACGAGGCCTAAATCACGCAAGGAAAAAGAATATCGTATCTAACACATAGGTATACAACTGTCCGACGTCAACCGTTGGGCTTCGGCCCGCCAGGCAATATCACCTCGCCTGGTCAGAGGATCTTACCTTTTCAATGGAGGAATACCATACCTCGTTCCTCCATACAATGAAGAAATATTAATAGCTTGGTCCCAGTCTCCCGTCTGCCTCTCCCTTCATATACCGCCTCCTAACAACTTAAAAATTGACAAGTTCGTGAAATATGATATCCAAGATTTCCGACTGTCGTCAATGCTATTCATTATAAATGACTTTTTCGGGAGTTTTTATGCGATTAATTTATGTGAAGCTCTGTCATCTGTTAAGAGGCAAGTTTTGTTATGACGGAATATTGGAATGGTCTCTCATCAAGTGACAAAAACCAGACGTTAATGTTGTTCTAAATTCAATGCGGCCTCTTGTGATCTGAATAGTGAAATATGAAACAGAAGATTTCCAATTGTCGTCAATGCTTTACATTATAAATTAATTTTTATGGAGTTTTTGTGCGATTAATTTATGTGAAGCTCTGTTATCTGTTATGAGGCAAGTTTTGTTATGACGAAAAGAGATTTAAGTATAGATTTGTGTTTCTGTCAGTGGCGAAGAGTCCATACAACCCGATTCCCATCGGCTTCCCTTTAGGAATTGGTTAGTGCATAGACCAACGTAATATGGCTTGTTGTTCACTTAGGTCGAGCTCTTCCAGACATGACTATATATAGATTACAAGAGACGGTATGGATTTTTGTCTTGCAGTTGCAGCAGTTTTTAGAGGGCATTTTTGGGACGGCTTCCCCTTTCAAAACTGTCACCCTTCGCCACTGGTTTCTGTATTGCTTTTGTCAACGCTTACAAGCCCATGAAATCGCAAATAAAACACAGCTGATACATAAAAATAATTCAATATTACTCGACTGAGATCCAAGTTAATCGACAAAATAACAGACGATTAGAGCAAAATCAGCCGTTTATAAAAAAAAAAACTTACATGGGAAATCGGCCGATTTTATTTAAACATCTGTTAATTTGACGGTGAAAATGGCCCTAAATATATTATGGAACAGCAGATTTTTATTTTGCGATTTCAGTATTGGTCACATACTAAAAGTTGTTCATAACGATGAGTACAATAATCCCTTAAAGGTTTTCATAGAGAATGATGACCTTGAAACCAGCTCAATATACAAACAAAAATAAAACGATTTAGGTTTGAAGGTCGCAAGGACCATTTTGGGCCATTTCAATTAAAAACATTTTCGCTGAGGGACGAGTACTGAAATTGGTCAAATAAATAAATAGAGCTCTTTAAGTTCTTTTTAGTTTATAGAAGATAGGACTAGAGTAGAACTATAATTATGTGCACTTAAGAATCCCTTGACGATTGTTTACAGTGTAAAATATTTGCTTTATTTTATGGTTGGGTCTAACACTTGTCTAACAAAGTAATTTTATAATCTCCTAGCTGTGCCTGCGAATCCGTCCGCGTGGAATTGAGATGCAGCGATTTAAAAGCAAAAAGAAAACTTATGTCCTTCCTTAAGATACACGCTATTTCTTGTCAAGTTTTCATCAATATTGGTTTAGACGTTTTGTCGTGAAAAGGTATCAAACAGACGGATAGAGAGAAAGGGTTATTTTCGCATTCATAATAATAAGTTGTAATAAACTTGTAAATAAATATTAAATACCTACATGTAGACTTCCCCCTTCTTTATGGGTCTTTTTACACCCTGTATATAAGGCCCTATCTTTCTAGTCCTGATTCCTTTAAGGGTTTATAATTGTACATATCATTAGGTATAGCCAACTTTAATTTTGTGAACAACACTAAAATAGCGAAAGAAAATTTGCTGTTTCATAGATACATTTAATCAAGTATTAATTATATTCTTATTCTTTATTGTACACATAAACATAAATAAAATACATAAAAGGAAATGTTTTATATGTATGGGTCAGCTGTTTTTTTTTGCGATTTAAGTGTTTATCTCGTAGTAAAGTTGTTCTTAAGGATGAATATAATAACATCGTAAATCGATCGGAATTAAAAAGGTAGAACCTTGTATATTGACTCACTATACCTATCTCTTTCTTCAGCTGTACACACAAAGGTTATACAGGGTTAACTTTGTATTCTTCCGTGTTAGGTATGTATTTATGTATTTTATTTAAATTATTTATACGTATCCTTTACACACTGTGTCTACATTTCTTCTTTTTAATCTCTCCTCTCGCAGGTCTGCTGGAAGAGATTTCTTTAGAAATAAGCAGTACCTTTGTACTTTATGCTCCTGCTTCATATTTCTCATGTATTTTATGTGTGTATTAATTGTTAAATAAATAGAGGTATTTTTTGACTTACAATCCAAATTAAAGAACATAATACTTTATAACCTATTCAAAGTATTGCGCAGTACGCAAGCGTCGCCGCTGGCTAAAACTGGTAAATTATAAATGTATGCTTCAAATTGGTAACCCGCCTGGTCTTTCATCTCCCGCAAAGTTATAATGCAATGAAAATTCTCCACCGTTTCAACTTTTCGTAATGATATGCACTCTATAACGTTGTTATTCGACCATGTTTACTAACTTTGTTAGTTCTTGTGAACTTTATGAAATTTTTGAATATGCCAGACGTGTTTTAGTTTCAAATTGAGGTTTTTGGTAACTACAATTAAAATTAATGATAGGTTTTGTATTTCATACGTTGTTTTTAACCGCCGATGAAAAAGAGGAGTGTTATAAGTTTTTAGTGTGTATCTGTCTATGTCTTAAAAGCTCCTGAACGGATAGACCGATTTCAATGCAGTTTTTTAATTGAAAGTTAGTTTAATCAGCTATGTTTCATGAAAATCAGTTCAGCCGTTCAAAAGTTACAGCTCTTTTTCTAGTTGGAGACGGGGATTTTTGACGATTAGGTTATCTTCACTGTTAAATGCTGAGTTACTAGTTTTTTTTTCAGGAGGGAGATTCTGTGCTTGTAACCGTCAACAGGGCAGTGCTACTTTCGTGACTTACGCGGTATTTACCAATACTAGTTACGCGGTATTCTACTTTCTCCGACGAATGACTGTTTGTTTATACGAATCAAAATGATAATGTTGTCCTTAAAAAAATCCCGCTCGTTCTGTGGCTCGTGGGTAGAATTAAATATTTTGTGTTTTAATTACAATATACCGTCAAATAGTAAATGGATTTCAATGCGGAATTGATTTATAACGGGCACTAATCTCATTTTAAGGGTTAATGAAACTACGAAGGGTTCGTTTGATGCGGCATATCCTCAGATCACGTAATTATAGTTAACATCAAATTATAATATTATGAGAGAAAGAGCCCGGCTGCGAATGTTAGGCACATTTAATATATAATTAACACCTTTTTATTAACCCCCGACAAAAAGACGGTGTTATAAGTTTGTAGTGTGTATCTGACTGTGGCATCGTAGCTCCAAAACGGATGGACCAAACATTACAAACATATAATAGATACCCCCCTTTTTTTCGGGGGCTAAAAAGTATCATAACACTTGTCCAAAACTCTTCCATATATTATCAATGTAAGGTTAAGCTTGGCTTGCGCAAATTCAGCAGTATAGTCAGCGCCCCAAGGGATTTCATTTAGCGAATTATAGACGCCTCAATACTAACTAACGTTTCTCGGATAATTCTGTAAGGAATTTATATGACAGATATGTGATTTTGTTTAAATATTGTGATGAATTTTAATAGTAAATTGATAATGTGGTTTGTATTGAAACTATTGTGTGTTTTGTTTCAAATCTGTGGTCCCGGTAATGACAATTGGAAGTATTTTCAAAGGTGACGATGGTCGATGGCCCCAAGACAATTTTTTTATATACTGTATGGGCACAGACAATAGCAGTGTATGGTGTTGTATGCAAATGAATAACAATATAAATTGATGAATAACACTTAATAACAATATTGCGATTTCTGCAACTATTATTTGCAATATTTAGTACATAGTACTTAAACAATAAAATACAATACACTTTATATACACACACATACTTTTTTCTTTGTTCCTTTTTTTTTGTCTTCTACGAATGCATTAGAGATATTCGGAGTTCAGTTAACTATATTCCCATGACAGGAATATTCTGAAACAAAAAAAAAAATGTTTGAGGTCGCCATCTTCTTAAGGTTACAGAATTCCACAAAGAAATAAAGTCCATTTAAAACCCTTTTCTTGAAACAGCTCAGTGAACCAAGCCTCGATGAATACCTAGGCATACCGTTCAATATTATTAGGACAGTAGCCAACAGTGTCTGAGAGTGCGTTTTCCCCGATTAATTTGCTGGCAACCCACGATTTGTCTACGTCACTCACTGACGGACGATCCTTTACGCAGAACGACTGATTCTGCTCTATTTATTATGTAGGGATTTTCAATGGAATTTTGTTTCCGTATGGAAATTTAAATGACTTGGTCTAGATTGTGAGCGGACTTTTATTTATTTATTTAATATTTTACGTGCTGTTATTAATGTATGTCTCTGTGATGAAGAGAAAATAAAAATATATTCTATTCTATTCTATTATTTATTATTTATTTATTTATTTATTTATACTCTTTATTGTACACCGGTAATAAATACAGGATTGAAAATCACTCAAGCTAATGTACAATGGGCGGTCTTATCGCGCACAGCGATCTGTTCCAGATAACCTTTGGATGGACATAACAGAAAATAAATAGGTACCTAATGGGCAGTCCAGGTGTACAAGCTGGTACATTATTGTACTTACATCCAATACTTAAATATAATAATATAATACACGCTATTACAATTCAATAAAATATTGAGATATACAAACATAAATACACTAATACATAAGGGAACAGTATTCTATTGTACACTTAGTTTGTGAAAAATGTTTGAGTTTGGCATGTATAATTATATATACGGTCCAACCTTTCTAGTCCTGATCTCTTTAGCGTTGTTTGACTTATCATTGTGAAAAACTTTTACTATGAGCCCAACTCGGAAATGAAAGAAAGAAAAATATTTTATTTCTGCAGCAAAAACGACACACATACAATACAAATAGCAGCATCCATACCTACGAAACATTTGCCATACCAGCAACAAAACAATGAATAGGTAAGTCGAGGTAAGTATACCGACCGAAATCGCGTTAAATCTGCTGTTCCATACATAAAGGTAGGGTATAACATACATTTTATATTATTTTTTCGACTAAAAGACGAATAGTATAACGCGTATAATCAACTAATAAAAACAGAAAATAAACAAACAACTTACGTGCACTTACAAATAGACCTAGATAAGGCAAAAAATAAAAATAAAAGAGAGAAAAAGAAAAGCCTATAGTAGCTTTGAAGCAACTATTGGTATGCCAGTTGCTTGCAATAGTAACGGCAGTGAGAGGATTGCCTTTACAGCACAAATGCATTTAGCGGATACGTCCGTTCGTGCTAACTGGGTGCAAACTGCGTGAGAACTGTATTGTGGAGTCTATTTGAAGGCTGAATGCAGTGTCTGTGCCAGAGCAATGTGATGATTCTATCATAACCGTTATTTTTTTGTATGAAGATCGCAATAATTTGAAAAAAAAAAGAGGTGTATAATAAGCAATGTAGCGACATCTATCGCCACATAGAATAACTACTATCCGATTACGAAGCCTGCATCGCGCAAGGAAAAAGATATTCGTATCTAACATAATTATATATAACTGTCCGACAACAACCGTCGGGCTTCGGCCCGCCAGGCAATATCACCTCGCCTGGTCGGAGGGTCCTCCCTTTTCAATGGCGGAACACCATACCTCGTTCCTCCACAGCAACATAAAGTTAAGAGGAAATGCGAGCGTCGATTTGTCTATCCAAACGTAGGTATTCCCCGATTTTCTGTCTGATTTCAATAAACTCCTTAAACCTGCTTTCCAATATTGTGGTTTCAACCAAATTCAATTAATTAGCTGGCGTCACAAAGTCTGATATTTTCTTTATAACCCTTGGCATTTAAAATACCCCAGACAATTAGTATACCCAAATATTATCCAAACTACGTCACACCTACACACTGCCCAGCTGTTTATTTAACGAAGTTGGCTGACCTCCGTCATAATATCACATGTATCACCAAAACTCACACTAATAAATACTTTGACTTTGATCATAACCTTGGTATTATCCATCCCATTTATTTATTTATTTATTATTTATGTACACACATACACATGACAAAGAAAATAAGTAAAGATATCAAGTACAAAGGTACTGCTTATTTCTAAAGAAATTTCTGCCACCAGACCTGCGACAGGAAAGAGTGAAAAGAAAAGAAGACACAGTGTGTAACTAAAGGAAACAAGGTAGCTAGATGATAAGAAGCTAACGAGGAGGAATATAATAAAATACATAAAAATAAAATATATACTTACGTATAATAAAGATACATACCAAAATAAACTAATACATAACATGAATATTATATACTAATAAACATATATATTTGTTAAAATATTATAAGGATAGGTAATGTTCTATAACGCGTTTTTTGAAAGAGGAGATAGTTTTTAGTTTAGTTATGCTACGAATTACTTTATATCTTTTCTTCTTCTTTATATTATATCTATCTATTCCGTCCATATGGTTCTCAGCGAAGAATCTCGTGGGTACTTAACAAAAAATTCAATATTACTGTACTAAATGTGTGAAACAGCTGATCTTTTTTACGGGATTTCAGGGTTCGTTTCATAGTAAAATTTGTTCATAATGAAGAGTACAATAACCCCTTGAAGTAGGTGTCCTGTTTAAATAACATACAGGGTGTATATTTCAGTGCGTTTAGTAGCACCTGACCTGATGGTAAATGATGATGCTGCCGTGGATCACCCAAGCTCAAATAATTCAATAACCATATTCTGGAATGTGCTTCCCCTTGAGATTAAAAAATCCCCGAGTAAATATACATTCAAGCATCGTGAATATCTAGTGAAATCGCTACAATCCTAATCGCCTATCTTCGTCTAATAAAACTCATAAGTTGGAACCACGATGACTACAGAGCTACCTTTATTTCACCACAGTGCTTATAAAATATGTACCTACTATACCTTAAACCCAGCAGATGGCCGCACAGTAATTACAATTTAGGTATTATCATGATAAAAGTCACAAAAAATCGTCACAAAGACAATAATACTTTACGTCTTTATAATTACTTTCCTTTATCCGTGTGCTTAAGCAAAATATCTCTCAGACCCTAAACATTTTTCCGCTATAAGAAAATCTATTGTTCTGACTTCCCCTTCGAATTTGAAAAGGAAAATGGTGGATAAAATTTTATGTTCTGCCTCTAGATGGCTCGTTGCCTCGGTAACTTAAATTCGTTGCAAAATAGGCTTGAGCCGTATTAAGTATGCGGATGGACGAATTTCCGAAGGTTTTCGGACAAAATCTCGAAAAATAATTTTTAATCCCGTTCTTAAGCCGTTCATTAACTTGTTTTTATTGTCGTATTTAGGCACCTTTAAATTCCAGCCATCCATCCAAAAATCCAATGCTAAATATTTTAATTCTTTAATGTTTCTTCTCTTTCAGTTGATCAGGGTAGATCTTCGATCAACCATAGTACTCCACTATGGTTGCTCGAAGGTATAGGTACATTCTACTTGGCTTGGATTCTTCCTATCATACCTATAAAAAATGTAAAAAAAAAAATGCCAACAAATTTTTAAGCGCATGCTCTGCTTTTCACTCTACAATACACAATTTTCATTATGAAAATTCCATACGTTTTAACTTAGTTAAGTATCCACTTTTGTATGAAACGGTTGTCTCTTTTTCTCAATATCAGGAATGGTCCCATAATAATAATATAACAGTCGTAAAGAATTATGAAACATTTGGAAACGTTCATATGATTTATATTCTATGAAAATAATTTGAAAATACAGTCACAGATTTGGACTGCTAATAAAGTAAATAAATATCAGACATATTTTATCAAAACAATAATCCAGCCCGCATCTCAGATTTTTCGAATTTATGTGTGGATCAAAATTTGATTAACACTTGCGTTAACGGTGAAGGAAAACATCCTGAGGAAATCTGCGCGTCATAAAGTTCTTGATGGTGTGTGCAGTCCGCTAATCCGCACCAGGCCAGCGTGGTGGACTAAGGCCTAACCCTTCTCATTCTGGGAAGAGGCCCGTGCCCAGCACTGCGACAGTAATGGGCTGGATTTATTTATTTATTTAATATTATGTAAACGTTAGAATTGTTTCACTCCTAATTTTCAAAGTAGGTCCCTCAAAAAAGATTCGAATCCCAAAAACATGTCAACATCCATATTCTCTACAAAATATCGAAACAAAAGCCAATTAACTCTGTGATGTGTGGCGGCGAAGACTTTGTTTTCTCCGTAATAGAATCAGGAAAGGTTTTTCGGCCTTTTAAACAATTTTTGGATTGTTCCCGTTTCTTTGTACGAAATTTTTATTTACGTATCATTTTTAGAACCAACTGTCTGTGATATTTTGTAGAATGGAAGATAGAAAGGTACATAATACGATTTTAGACTTATGAATATACAGGGCGGCCCAAAAGGTGACGTCATTTATGTTTCGAGATTATGTAGATTTTGAGGTTTTTATTACAAGCTTTTATTTAAATTCACTTGCAATCTTAATATTTGTAGGTATGTTAATAATTGCAGTCACGATTAATACATTATTTCAGTACTCAGAAATATAACTAAACTGTCAAAAGCCCCCGACTACAACTAGTAAAAGAGCCTGTAACTTTTGAACGACAGAACAGATTTTTATAAGACATAGCGAAGATAATATCCGATTAAACTAGCTTTTAATAAAAAAAACTGCATTTAAATCGGACCATCCGTTTTAGAGCTATCATGCCACAGACAGATACACAGATACACACTATACAAACTTATAATACCCCTCTTTTTTGTCGGGGGTTAAAAATCATGTAAATTGTTATTCCGAAGCACTTTTAGATAATCAAAACTTCTAATTATACCCGAAATTGTGGAAAATAAATCATTGAATGTCGATACGATATACCTCTTTGACGTGAAATAGTATTTTGTTTATTCTCACTTAATATATGGATGAAGTTACAAACTAAACTTTGTATTAATAGCAAAAGCCTAAAACTATGCAAATTGGTGTTTGGGTCTAATGACATTGTTTGAAGATAAAATCACAATCACGAAATTAAAATAAATTCTACAAATGCTTGTAAAAATAACTTTTATACAATTTAAATTTGTTTGTTATTGCTCAAGGATGAAAATTTATTATAATAATAAATCCAACCCAATACTATCCCAATTTTAGAAAACTAATGAGTACCTAATATCATCTTTAAAAAAACCTCGGATCTATTTGGGAGCGGTCAGCGAATTTAATTTGAACAAAAAACTGGCACAAAATTCGACTCAATTGGTTCTAAAGTCAAATATAGAATACTTAAAATGTTGTTCGCATCGCTACAACATCGAGGAGAAAATTAGTCGTAGCGCCGCAAATAACTCTTTGAAATCAATCCAACGATTAAGCTTGTATACACTGATGGATGTAGCAGCTTTAGAGATTAGCACTTTCACTAACACCGAGATGACAGTAAAAACTATCATACAAAATAAGACCCCCCCCGATCTTGAAATATATTTATATTTTTTGGCTGACATAACTTGAAGTTTTGTATGGGACAGCTGATTATATTTTTTTCACCATTATGATGTTGGTCCCATAGAGAAAGTTGTTCAGTTTGGTGGTCTGATCCACATCCATAAATATGACCACGCCTTTCTGATACACGTTGTATGAAAATGACAATGACAGGCGTCATCTTTAAAGCATTTATTGAATGTGAAAATGTTTATGGGTTACGTAAACACTACATAATAATTCCAACCTTTCTAAAACAAACTCAGGTATTTAAAGTTCAGTGTAGTGTTACCAAGTGGAACTAAATGAGATCTCACGCGCGGCGCATGACCTCGAATGCATTAGGCTGCTCTTAGCAGCTCATATTGTTGGTGATGCTAGCTAATTAAAATAATTGTCGTTAAGTACTAAGGCTTCTAATTTGTTTGTTGTTTAATTAATTCTGTGGTTTATTAATTGTTTACCATAAACTAGAAACTTGCCCTTGTTCCATATTGATAGAAGAGTATTGTGTGTTTTTAATCCCCGACAAAAAAGAGGAGTGTTATAAGTTTGTAGTGTGTATCTGTCTGTGGCATCGTAGCTCCAAAATGGATGGACCGATTTAAAAGCAGTTTTTTTAAATTGTAAGCTAATTTAATCGGGTATCATCTTAGTTATGTTTCATGAAAATCTGTTAAGCCGTTCCAAAGTTACAGCTCTATTTCTAGTTGGAGTCGGGGGTTTATGTTTTCTCAGCCGTTTGAAGATCGTCACCTCTTTTCTAGTTGATGCAGAAATATAATTCTAGTTGGAATCGAGGGCTTTTGACGGTTATTTTATATATAGTGATTGGGTACATGTCTTCTTTCTTTGAGATCGGATCTATCGGATCTAATTTTTCAAAGAAATTCCGTAGAAGTACCTACGGTCCGTGGCATCATAGCTCGTTAAGCGTAAGCGGCTTTGTTCAATTAATTTAAAAAAATATAATATTAAAAAAAGAGCAGTGATAGCCTTGCGGTTGAACGCTTGCCTCCCATCCAGGAGGGTCTGAGTTCAAACGCGGCCCGCACCTCCGACTTTTCGGATTCACGTGCGGATTAGAATTTGATTATTACTTGCGATATCGGTGAAGGAAAACGTCGTGAGGAAACCTGCACATCTGAGAGGGCCTCATAAAGTCCTCGATGGTATGTGTAGTCCGCCAACCCGCATTAAGCCAGCGTGGTGGACTAAAGCCTAACCCTTCTCATTCTGAGAAGAGGCCCGTGCCCAGCAGTAGGACAGTAATGGGCTGAATTTATTTATTTATTAAAAAGCTAAAGCTCCGGTTCAAAACCTTCCGTCAATTTTCCTGGACTGAATATTTTTATTGAGGATCAACAAAGACAACACGAGCCAGAGATTTGTGCCCAGTGGGATATGAGGTCATTATCCGTATCAATCCGATTAAGCCTCGGGGCCCACCAGCCAATTTTAGTTTCGGAAAACTATTGACGGGGCCCAAACGAAAATTGGTTATGATTTCAAGTCTTTGGCATTTTTTTCTCCAGGGAATTTACTTGATGTATATATTTACATTTCATAATCCCAACTTTATTAAAAGGCAAAAGTTTGGATGGATATATCTTTACAGCTGAACGGATTTGGATATTCAGAGAAATACTCAAAAGAGTTTTTTATTTCAACTAGGCCTTTGCAGGCACTTTCAGAACGTCGTTATTCACGCACGCACGCACGCACGTGCATGTGCACGTGTGTGTGTGGTACACGGTTCCAAGTGGGTTGGTCCTGGAGAAGATACCGGCAAGAAACTACGACTACTACAGCACCACGGATGCAATTTCTCTACTATCCATACATTAAATATCAAAGTATTATACATACTAGAGGTCGCCAAGTGGTCAAAATTCGACTGTAAGTTTCTCCTTCTCCATATAAACTTTAACTATGCCAAATCTCACACTCCTCCGTGCGCGCGATATGCTTATAAAGGGGTACAAAGCTTTCCCTTCACGTATTAATATATAGATAAACCTTCCGTGAAAAAATTTCTAACCGATGGTGAAAACCGCATCAAAATCTGTTGCGTGGTTTAGGTTAGCGGATATACAAACAGACAGAAAGACGCGGAAAGCGACTTTATTTTATACTATGTAGGGATTAGTCTCGGAAATCAGCTATTGAATACTAAGATAGGTAACTATAAACTCGTCGACATAAAATGATCAACTGCAATCCAATTAAAACAAACACGAAACAACTGGATTCTATCTATGTTCGTACTTCGCTCATTAATTCTTGGCTAGGTTGCAACGCTGCAATGTCAATATTTTCCACTTGTAATATTCGCGTGGAGCGGTAGTTAATTTTGTTTTTTTTTAAGTATATGCAGCGCAGCTAAGGGGGCATAGTGGGACACGGTCCTAAGAAAGAAAGAAAGAAAAAGTTTTTATTTTCACGCCCAGTATGACGCACAAAACCTAAATAAACCTACACCAAGATCACTTAATACTAAAAATTGTCATTGTTCTACTTTGAGTATCTATACTCAAAGTTGTTCTACTAAACAAAACATAAAATTAACTTAATTAAGTGGCAGCACCGAGTAATACTGACTGTCTATTTATGGTAACCTACGTCTGTGGCGTGCTATCATCTGTCATCTGTCCATTACTGACTAGGAACAAGCATACTGTTCCTAGATTACTGACTAGCCTAGAATTTTTAGGTCTGTGGATCTGTCAGTGACATCCGTGAATCGTGACGTCAGTCTGCCTCGGTGACGCCGATCGCCTCAGAACAATAACATCGGCTTAGGGCGTCGCTGAGGGGGCAACAAGAGAGGGTTTTGCTGTGTCTGGTTCTGGTTTATTATTAGGTTGGTTGGTTGGTTGGTTGGTTGTTATGCATCATTTTGAAAATGTTAAAACAGACTAGGAAAACATTTGTAGTGAAATTTCAAAATGTATGTATTTAAATGTAATGAATCTCCTACCTTTCTGGTCTCGATTTCTTTATGAGGATATTGTACTCATCATTATGAACAACCTTTTAGTATGGGACCAACCACAGAACACAGAAAAAAGAGGGGTGTTAAAGAAAGAAAAATACTTTATTATCACAACAAAAAATAAATAAAACCAATAACAAAGAAAACATATATAAAATAAATGAGTTATTGTGCCAAAAGGCCGCAGCTCAGCATAATGTCAGGAGGCAGTGATACTGGCCACCTGACGCTGGTTTTCAGCTGCAACCACGAGTGCCATACGCTCGAAACTATCAATATTATATTATAATAGGTATAAGTTTATATCATTTGGTTTAGTTTATTGGTTTGTTTAGTTTTTTTTTTTAGGTTAAAAGTTTGTATCTGTGTATCTGGGTATCAGAGTATCTGAGTATCTGTCTGTAGCATCGTAGCTCCAAAGCGGATGAACCGATTTCCATGCAGTTTTTTTTAATCGAAAGCTAGTTTAATCGGGTATTATCTTCGCCACAGAACACTGTGTTCTGTGGGACCATGTGGGAGCAACACAGAAATTTAAAAAAAAAAAAAACTCTCCATTCATTTAATCGAGTAGGTATTATAGAAGTATTTGTATGAAACATCAGATTATTTTTTGGCTATTCTGGTATATCTGGTTTACATAAAATAAAGATATACCTATTCTATTCTGTTCTATGTGTTTATAAATATAATTTTTCTACACTCAAACGACTGTCAAAATGACTGAAATGTTCTGCCGTCTTTTAAACTTTTAAACTTTAAAATACTGGCTATTATACTGTAATAAGGCTTTAATTAATTATCTACACTAATAATTATTATTATATTATAAAAAAGAAAGATTTGTATTTTTGCATAGACTTATTGTTGTAGGGGAGCCCTACTTATTATTTCTATGTATTCTTGTTTGTAATGCATAAACTTATAAACTATAGGATGGATTTAAAAAATTCGATATCGAAGAAATCATATCAAAACTATTGTCTTCGGTACACAAATGATAGAAAGAATTCTACTATTATACAATGCGAGAGTTTGTATATAAATGTCACTATACAGAAAATCTAGAATCCGATTTCAATGAAATTTAGCATAGAGATAGCTTTCTCCCGGCTACTTTTTAGGGTTCCGTATCCAAATGGTAAAAGGGGACCCTATTATTAGTAATAGGGTCCCGTTTTACCCTTTGGGTACTGAACCCTAAAAAGACTCCGCTGTCCATCCGTCTGTCTGTCTGTCTGTGTGTCCGTCTGTCACCAGGCTATATCTCATGAACCGTGATAGTTAGACAGTTGAAATTTTCACAGATGACGTATTCCTGTTGCCGCTGTAACAACAAATACAAAAAAAAACAGAATAAAATAAATATTTAAGGGGGCTCCCATACAACAAACGTGATTTTTTGGCCGTTTTTATAGATAATGGTACGGAACGGAACCCTTCGTGCGCGAGTCCGACTCTCACATGGCCGGTTTTTATTTATTATTATTAAATGTCTGCCCGTGCGAAGCAGGAACGGGCTGCTAGTACCCATTTTATGTTTTGGATACCTATACTTAATAATGTTTTTATCACGCTTTTATTAGCTTCACCTGTAACTAACTATGTAAGAAAATCTTGGAAGATAAATTTGACCAACTTCCCGGTTTCCGATTGAGCTGAAATTTTGCATACACGTTCAGTTTGGATGACTAAAGCGTGTTCTATAGTTTTTTTTAAACTATAATATTTTATTTATCACATTATTACACTAATAAATCCAAAGAGGAATAGGTACACTCCACTTTTTTTATATTTACCTCATGAGATAAGTTCAGGAAGTTTACAAAGTTGGACGAAATAATCCCTAGCGGAAAATTAACTTCGATGTGTATTTGAAAGCTTTTGTTACGACGGAAGTTTATTCATACTTTTTTTATTTGTTCTTTTGTAATTCTATCACGGAGGTGATTGATCTTTGAGTTGGTTTCGCGAAACTTTTGAGGAAATTTCTAGGGAAAATATGAGAGGCAAAAATGTGTTTTTATACGATACTAGCTGCCGCCAGCGGCTTCGCCCGCGAGATATCTTTATAAATTATAGCCTATGTTACTCACTGATAATGGCTATACTATATCACTGTGTGTGTATATGTACTATATTTATAGGCACGCGTCGCCGGCCCCCCGGCCGGTGCCGACGCAACCGCTATGTCCCTGCATTTCAAATCTGTAATAGTTTCGAAAATATTCATTTCAATTACATGGTGTAAAGGGCCATATTGATCTATACTACATGCACAGTGTATTTAAGGTACTTAATTGGATAAGGATTAATGCTGTATTGCTTAAAATCGAATGTAATTTTATTTAATAAACTCCATCTAACGTACCTATTTCTCGAACAATGTTCGAAACGGGATTTTCTAAAAATCCCTTCTTAATTCTTACAAACCTTCCGAAAAGTTCCAGCGAGCAATTTTATTTTCATTCATATTTTATGTTATTTCTGTCATTATACGATTCAATTCTTTGCCTTTCTCGCAAAAAGTTTTAATTGTTTATACTTGAAAAATAATAAAAACAGAAAGGATACCTCGATTGGACAACAAGACACGCCTCTCAGGTTTCATCGACTTTTCGTGAAATCTCCCCTTTATCCCTTCTTAGATGCAATTAAATTCTGAAGCGGCTTATTCATCTATTTGTGCTTCTATATTTTTATTATTACAAGCTTTAATTTTACTTGGTCTTTTGTATATAGGTACATCATTCCTTGTTTGATCTGTTTGTATTTTATTAGATTATTGTATATTTTTTACTTCTCATTTACCTATTGAGTAAAAACATTGAATTTTAACGAGATAAAAATATCCTTCATCATAACGATAAAGGCGTAGATAGTCAAGAAAACATAATTAGATCTCAGTAAGTAACGGAAACAGGGAATTTCGCGTTTGAATATGGAATTATTTATTAGCATTATTCGTTACGTTATGGAACTTTTTTATTTCTGGATGTTTGTTTATTACATGCTTGTTGCATGCTTGTTGTTGTTGTTGTTGCATGCTTGTTGTTGTTGTTTGTTTGCTCGTCGGTGCAGTAAAATCAACTTTATTATATTATTTATCCATGTTTGTTTGTTATTATTTCTTATTATTATTTTTGTTTCTTTCTGATCTCTGTGTTTAGATTTTATTTTATTTCTGTACTGACGATGTGTCATTTATCGAATAAATATTTTCTATTCTATTCTATTCTATACATGTATATTTTTATCGGAATTTCGTATGTCAATACAATCCAAATTTCAACATTGGTTTTGTTTTTATCGCGAGACAAATTCTGTTATTTCATTGTTTCAAGAAAATAGAAACGGTTCAGTGTCTATACTCCCACGCAATAATATATATTATAATTATGTATAAAGGTTAAAAGGTTGTTTACTCACAGGAATAGAAAAAAAGTCTAGTTACGACATAGTTAATAAAATTGTAACAAAATATTTTGTTGTTATTTTGTTAGTTAAACAATAAGTATTGTTGAATGTTATTTGATAAAAATTTTGATTGCGATCAAATAAATGTATGGCATTGGTAACACACATTAAGTTTAAGTTATTTTAGCTACTTCTTGTATGTGTCGTGCAATGAATAGATTGACCAGTCAGCTAATTAGGTTATCGATCAGTAGGGTAATCACGATGAACACTCGAAATAAGAATCGATTCAATTTTTACAGTTCAGCAATATACATTGCGGAGTATGCTTTAAAAAATATACTGAACGACAATTCAAACAACGCAATGGACATTCTTAAACTGTCAAAAGTGAATCGATCCCGATCAGCAGTGGGTATTGTGATTACCCTACTGATTGCCTTGGGTAATTTTAGCTGTGCCCGTATTAAAAGTTCCTTACTTTTCAGGATAATAGGCCTACGAATCCAAGATTCAATCTATCTCTGTATTGAATTTCGTCCAAATCTGTTTTAATAATAGTAAATTATTTATTTGTTTAGACAACAAAGATCCCATTTGTTAGTTACCATGTAACGTACCTAACGTTATCATGTAATTTTGTAGCAAGACATAAATTCACATTTCTGTTTATTCAACTAAGGCCCACGTTCACCGACAACTTAACAGACGATTAGAGCAAATCAGCCGTTTAAACATGAACTTCCCTCATAAACATCTGTTATATGTCGGTGAAAATGGCCCTTGGTCTTCTTAGATAAGAATAATATTCTTCTATACCATATGAAACATTTCAAGCAAAGTGAAACTTTTATAAATAAAATGAACCCTCAAGATTTTTAATTTATTTCAAAGCTTAAAGTTTAAGTTACTTCAGTACATTTTATAATTTCAATAAGCTAAGAAATTTTGCTTTTATAATCTTTGATTGATGATGAGTAAATATTAAGTAGGTATCTCATTTTATATTCCATAATTATGTAAAAATTTGCATGTCGGGCATATTGTTTCTTCCGATGAATTATGGGAGTCTAAAATATGTTTACTACCCATCTGTATGTACCATCCTTCAGGCAAATAAATTTCATTTTATTTCCCATTTGTGATAAGCTCGTGACGATCCAACAGAAGAATCCTCAAAATTACAGCGATGTGTCCAGTGTACGAAACTTTCAAATTATTATCCCTAATGTAAAAGTTAACAACACAAGTGGACCGGCTGGCCAAAAGCTAGTGTGTCCATAAAATATCAAACACAGACCCTTTAGATACTACTATGTCCATAAGAACTTGAGGTTAATGGGTTCAACGCGTACGTGTCCATCAGACCTCTTATCTATGTACACTTTGTGAAATATTGAAGATTCGAAGGTTATATTTTGTCCCCACTTGCTTTAAAGTGCACTCTAAATAATATAGAGATACGTTTACTGTTTATTTACATTTTTGTACATAGTACTTCAAGTATGATAGTTGGTTGTTAAATACATAAATTGTGTTCAGTCATGTCTATATAGATCTAGACCTATCATGTTGTTATAGACTTAGAACGTGCTGGTTTATTTTTATGAGACTTAAGAGGCTGGCATGGTCACCAACACAGAACACAGTCACCAAGCTGTACTTGGAAGCGAAAAATTGCTTGTATAACAGGACACCTGCTTTATGGGGTTATATATACCGCCCTTTGTACATTTTTTTGTCTAATTATTGTATCTTTTCTTCTATTACTGGTGTGCAATAAAGTGTATTGTATTGTATACATATTCATCAATATGAACAACTCTTACTATCGGACCAATGCTGAAATCGCGACATCAATAATAAAAAAATCTGCTGTTCCATACATAATAATTCATTTATGTCATTCCATCCAAAGGTTGCCTGGAAGAAATTGCTTTGTGCGATAAGGTCACCCTTTGTACTAATTGTAATGTATCTACTATCCATATTTTATATATTCGGTAGTACAATAAATAAATTATGTAAGGAATTTTTTTGTAAGCAAAATAATTCGCGCCTTTATGGGTTAAAAAAAACTTCATGTCTATCTGATGACTTTGTTTATAGTAGATTGTCAAAGTTAAGCAGCAGCATAAGCTGCGTCTTGGACGATGCTGCTACCCAACCTCTTGACTTAGACTCTTAGATCCCTTTCACCATACGTAAGAAGTTGGGAAGGGTACCTATAAGCGCACCTAGAGTCTCGAAGTTTAAACTCAAGGTTTGCCAGCGTGCAATGGAGCTTTGTATCCTGGGTGTTAATTAACGGATAAGGTTCGAAACACCACTCTGCGCTTCAAAACTCAAATCACTGACGTACCTCAAAGAGCCGCTTAAGTAAATAGGGATTGGGCAGGCCACGTCTGCCGTATGCCGTCTGAACTGTGGGCCAAAATAACCACGCAGTGGAGCCCTGACACAGCAAAACGGCGACGCGGCAGACCGCGAAAGAGATGGCGGGACGAACTAGACACATTCAGCAAGGACTGGTCATCACTGGCACAGGATAGAACAGCATGGAAATCAAGGGGGAGGCTTTTGCCCAGCAGTGGGATGACACAGGCTAACAGTAACAGTAGAGTCTCGACATTTCATACGTGCCTGTATCTGGTTACATGAAATAAAGATCTATTCTATTTTATTAGATTAGGCCTGAGCAGGATACCGATTTTTTGTCCGACGGATTTTTGCCGCGACGATGGAGCTTATGAAATCCTATGCAATAACGCACACGGCGGACAAAAAATCTGCTATATGCCCAGCGCCTTATTCATCGGAAACCTCATGACCTTTATAATACAAAGCAATATACTTTATGTGCAAAGCAGTGTATTGTTTGAATGTGTGGGTTTAATGTTGATCTTCGCTCGGTTTTATTTGCCTTTGATTCCCCTGTTCAGGAAGTAAGACAAACAAAACTCACCTGCTGTTGAATTTGTATGGAAGTCCTGCTATGTGTTAGTGCAAGGTCCTGAAATTAATATAAGCAAAGATATTTTTTTTTTTTTTTTTTTAATTAATATTATTTATTTTTTATATCCATGCCCTTGGTAAGCATAAAGGTACAATTCCGACACTGGTGACAGCGGCCGACCGCAGCTGCAGTTACTGTTGCCAATTGCAAGTAGGCCATTGCATTTAGGCGGTATATACACTAGTTCATTTTATTCATTCGGATTGAACCTCGATTGAAACTACGTAACAGAGTAACTAACTATACGAGATTAAATTTATTCAGGTGTAAAGTGATGAAACATAAACGAAAATCGGTTCAGTAGTGTTTGATTTTATCCATTACAAACAAACATACAAAAAATCAAATCTTTTCTCTTTATAATATCAGACTTTAGATTAGTTTACACAGTGGTAATGTTCATTTATGTGATCTTGTGCAAATAAGTCACTTACAGCATGCACGACATTGATCACAGAAGGACAAGTAGCTGATTACTTAACTATTTAAATTATCAATAATTGATTAGTATGAATTTTCATTTGATTTGTGTTACTGTGTTATACTGTATTAAAACCTATCATTGGTGGTAACGGCATAATCGCTAAACAGCAGGCACATTAGCGATCCAAATTTGTTTACATAATATAAAATAGTGAATATTAAAACAAAATTGGGTATTTACATAGGTAAACGATGGAACATAAGGGTCAGCGCAGATGGACGGATTGGCGACGGAGCGACAAATTTATTAACAATTGAAATTCAACTTTGGTTACTTCTTTCTGCATGACTCAAATTGATACAGATAAATAAAATTAAAAAGAAAAGAGGAGGAAACATGATTAGTCACACTTGATTAGGTACGATAAGTTCGTTACCAACATTATAGACGGAAAAATAGAGGCAAAAAGAAAAAGAGGAAGACCAAGAAGAAATTACATTTGTCAGCTGAAAGAAAAAGCAAATATAGAAACATGTAAAGATTTATAAGATTTGGCATTGGATAGGACTGACAAATGCCTAGCACTTACACACTGGAAGGCTCACAGTACCGCGAAGTCAATGTGCTGTGCGACCGATGACCGCTCTTCGCCGCCACTCCGTCTGTCTGCCCTAACCCTTACGGGTTGGCCTATTAATAGTCGAGACTACAGGGCAGTGTCCCTAATTACAGCATAATACGTGTTATTAGAAGCGTCCATTGCCTAGGGTTAGCATCTATTATTAAAGGCATTAATTATGTAATGATGTTTGCCTTTACCGCTTAGGGCTAGAGCTTAAAAATACACAGGTTTGTGAAAATCATGTGGGTAGATAGATAATGCCTATTTAATGGAGCACAAACATCCAATTATTTGTCTTCACTGTTCATTTAGTAGAACAAGCATATTATGATTTCTGGGTACCTATTAGGTATTTAATTATGTTTTCTTGTAACATGATATATACATTTTAAGGGCTGATTTCACCAAACTTTCTTATTCTTGAGAATAGGACCAGTAATAATTAAACCAGGCATTATTTAATTCTCAATATTTACTCTTGGATAACTCCGAATATGTTTCACCATTTTACACCAGACTTCCTTTGTGTTATATTATGTGAACTGTGTATTTCATTTGAATCCTTGATTAGGTTATGTTGAATCGAAAAAGTAGTTTATTCTTGAAATAACTGCTAAGTTACTCTCGAGTAAAACTTATTCCATCTTGGTGAAATTGGGCCAAAAAGTGTGTTTTTATTCAATAAAACGATGGAAATTGACGCCTAATTAATATGAGGAAGAATGGGAATTATTTTTATTGTTTGTCGTTTCTTGTTCTATTAATTACATCGTCAAATGTATCCAAAACTCCTTCAAATTCAAATTCCAATTAATTTAATTCCGACAACAGAGATTCATATTGTGTTAGTATTACAAAACAATTTATATTCTAGTGTTAGTACTACAAATATAAAAATTTGAATAATGCACACTCCACGCAGAGGCCGCCCAGACACGAACACAACAAAACATGTGTCCTACCTGATCAACCTCCGCATGAAGTGTCTGATATTAGGAGTATAGCTCTCCGCCACGGCTCTCAGGATATAGTTGCGACTACTTCGCACTCTACTCAGCTTGCTATTATTACGATGCGGATTTTTGCGAATGATTGCATT
The DNA here is from genome assembly GCA_932294325.1 of Allophyes oxyacanthae. Classification (NCBI taxonomy): domain Eukaryota; kingdom Metazoa; phylum Arthropoda; class Insecta; order Lepidoptera; family Noctuidae; genus Allophyes; species Allophyes oxyacanthae. The sequence continues at coordinate 4,967,967 of OW028633.1, read as the reverse complement.
AAATCCATCTGTGGGTCGCAAACATTTCCGAGGCGCTGCAGAAACAAATGCCTTAGAAAATGTTCCCTTTATCAAAACTCCCAAGACATAACCAAGACAATCGGAAGGTAAATGACCTGTTAATGAACGGAAGGAGAGGGAACTTCGTAATGACGTCATCGGAATCACTGCAATTAATTGGTGCCGGCTGCGATTGGCTATCCACAGTTCCGGATACTAAGTGACAAGTCGTGGGCGGCTGGCCGCGGGGCGATTCGAGCTATTTCTCTGTACCACTCAAAATTTACTGCTAGAAGATTATATGTATTTTACGCCTGCATTTGTGTCTATACAGCTGATTATTTTTTCGCGATTACGATGTTCGTCCCATAGAGAAAGTTGTTCAGTTTGATGGTCTGATCCACACCGTTAAATATGAACACGCATTTCTGAAACACGTTGTATAATAAAAAAAGATGTAGAGATAACCAAAATCATAAGTACTTAAAAACTGAATATCTATTTTAGCTGACGACGTATATGGTTAGTTTTGTTTGTGGATAAACAACACTCAGTTACGAACGTTAGCTGCAAACGCGCTGCCATTGCCGCGACATGATATACAGTTGCTAAAGTTCCTAACTTGAGTCTTTGTTTTTGACATCCGGGTTGAAACTCCATCCATTAGCTTTAATTGGACCAAACCCTTTATAATAACTTTTAGAAAAAATAAAAGTGAGTTCATCGAAGTTTGGACCACAGGCTTATGTAACTACCACATCATTAGCCTAGCCTTTCTCTGACTATGTTGGAGTCAGTTAAAGTAACGAATTAAAAGGAAAGGTAGCTGATTGCTTTATCACCTTTTCCTGATTACCTGTACCTACTATTGTGTGTTGTACAAGGACGTCAATTCTCGTGTAGTAGAAGTAGTCTTGAATTAGAGAAAAAGTGCAGATTCTACGATTCTCGAGTGGTAATTAAGTTGACGTATTTTGAAATAGTTGAGCCCGAAATTTCTCGAAGGAAAGAAGGAATTACCTTCACCGCTCGTCACTTTCTAAAATATTCTACTATTAAATATTTTAAATTCAAATGCAGAAGTCAACTTATCGATTGCCAATCATTCCCTGAAGGAGTTTGGCTTTTGCCATAAAACCTTACTATATCGTTGGACACGAACATTTCGAATTCGAACTATCTACGCCAAAAAGCACTCGAAATACAAACTCGATTCCGAAATGATCTCGCATGCAAAGAGATGCCTCCGGGTGACGGATATGGCACTCTAAGCTGCGAACGGTCGCCGGCGCCCGCATACAGTAGTTTTTTATATTTAACCCCCGACAAAAAGAAGGAATGCTATAAGTTTGTGGTGTGTATCTGAGTGTGGCATCGTAGCTCCAAAACGGAGGGACCGATTTTAATGCAGTTTTTTTAAATTGAAAGCTAGTTTAATCGGAAATCATCTCAGCCTTGTTTCATGAAAATCTGTTCAGCCGTTCAAAGTTACAGCTCTTTTTCTAGTTGGAGTCGAGGATTTTAAAAGGTTAGGTTATATCTATTTGCTTCGCTTGATGGGTTAATTAATACATCTAATAGAAATTTTACAACGTCTAACCAAACATCAAGCACATCCATCCCATCCATTATTTATGTCGTAACTTTGTTTGCTTACTATAAACACCACTTTATGACTTTAAAGATAGGATCGGAGTTCACGTTTGCGTTATTAAAGGTGACATTGAGGACCACTCATGTTTTGAAGGAGTCCCTTTTGAGGAGTTTGTTGAAACTTGTTCAGGAGTAGATACAAGCGAAATTCGTGAGGTAGAAATAAGAAACACGCACGAAATAATATAACCGTCAAAAACATCCAACTCCAACTAGAAAAAGAGCTGTAACTTTTGAACGGCTGAATAGATTTTCATGAAATATAGCTAAAATTATACTCGATTAAACTAGCTTTCAATTAAAAAAACTGCATTGAAATCGGTCCAGCCGTTTTGGAGCTACGATGCCACAGACAGGTACACAGATACACAGATCCACAGATACACACTACAAACTTATAACACCTCTCTTTTTTGTCGGGGGTTAAAAACTGATTGGAATGAGAAATGGTAAATGAGCGAGCGATTTATTTTAGCAAATGCAGACCCTAAATCTAGGTTATTAAAGATTGCTAAGGGAATCCTAGGATAAAGAACAATATTTTTCATCGGATAGTCATAGACATAGTTACTTTCATATTTATATTAGGTATTATTTATTTATTTATTTTATTTATTTATGTACACACAAGGAAACGTGTAGGTACAAGGTATTATCATTAGTGTGATTACTTAGATATTTATTTGAATGGTTGAATTCTGTACCTATCGTTAAAAAAATCTCTTAAGAAAATTATTTTCCATTTATTCAATTTTTAACATACTTTTTGATATTTTAAAATAATTTTACAATTAAATATAAAAATAATTAATAAAAACATTTAAAAATATAAATGAGTAGTAGGCCACCGGCATCAGGAACAGGGTCCAAGCTACCGGTGGTCAGGGCTCTAGAGAGAGAAACCTCATAACAATGCGCGCAGTGTCAAGGAGTACTTTTTACTTATTTTGCATTATTATAATTTTTTTGTTTGTAAGGGAAACACAAGAACGTCACAAAAACCTAAATAGGTTTGTCTGGATGTTAAGATACTGTTGAGAAACATAGTAAGTAGGTACCTAAGTTAATATAATAAATAAATAGGTAGATATATATCCTCTATAAGCTAATTACTATTCGGTCCTGACTTTCTGAAGTAAGTTTAAGTTCCCAATTGTACAATGTACAGCCTAGACGTTAAAATGTCTAATAAGATTTACTTTAGTTAACACAATTACACCTAAATGTCTGCCTCGCTTATTCTATGAAATGAAATTGAAGGATTTCATTTTGTCGCCTACAAAATTGTATGCTTAGATTGGCAAGAAATTTCATGATTCCAAAGTCATACTTTGGAAGTACAGATTTTTAATTAATTATAGGATTTCTGATCTGTATTTTGTTGTTATTTATACGTCTTTGACTGTTTAGGAAATGGTTGAAGTCTTTTATCCTTTGAAATTGAATTCATATAAAAATAAATGATAAAAAAAATGGTCGCCTCGGGTGTGGAAAGAACAAAAGAAATGGAATTCTCAACATTTTCGTAAATTAAATAACACGAATAATCTCTCTCTTATCGACTTTCAGTCCCACATGGCGGTGGGTTCAGCCTTCTTTGTCTTTCGCCTACACTTCACCCTCTCCATGGTCCATGTCAAAAATCTCGCATGTTGGCATATCTCTATATAATACACTATATCAGGTAAAGACAGATGCAGTGCCAGGTTGCCTACGTAATTCGGTGGTCTTCTTTTTGTATGTCCATACCATCTCAGACTACACTCTTGTTCTCTTATAACACGAATAATGTTATACAAGATATGCCGCGGTCAGTCCCTGGATGGGTGACCATTTCTTCGAACATCGAGACCTCTCCGTGTCTCGGATAGCACGTTAAGCAGTTAGTCCCGGTTGTCATATGAATACCTTTGACAGTCGTTACGGGAGTCAGCAACCCAAAAAATGTATGACAACCGGTCTAACCTTAGGGTATCAGTGTCTCCCAGTAATTGGGTGGCGGAGGTCAGATGGCAGTCACTCTGTATAAAATACTGTTACTCAGCCGCATCTGGTTAGACTGGGAGCCGACCCCAACGTAGTTGGGATACAGGCCAGGCAGATGAATGTTATACAGGATATATTTTAATGTAGTGCGCATGATTTGTAGAGTGATTCAGCGAACCGCAGTAATGGTATACACTTTACATCAAAACGAAAATTCGACTTAGTATGGGGGACACGCATAATTTATTAGCGCAAGTCATACAAACTCAAATTTTGCGCACTAAATAAAAAAATATCCTATGTATAAATTATCTACTTGGTTACGTTCTTGAGATCACAGACCTTGAGATAAAGATCCAAAAACTGTACATCTAGTCTCGCCTTTTCATAAGTGCCTTAAATCTGATTTACATGTAATAAAGGTAGGTAGGTACCTATAATATATTCTACGTCCTTTGTCAAAAATTGGATGAAGGATCTCTCCACCTCTGATCTCTTAAATCAAGGTCCGTTACTAAATAGGATCTAATTTGCTCAAAGAACTGTCAAAACCTTTCAATCCAAAATCAATCCACTTTTACACAACCTTCAACTAAAAAGAATTTTCATCCCCTCTATTTCCACAATGACGTCATTAAGTTCAACAACCACGTCATTCCTGTGACCATAACTTACAGGGACAGGATAAGCCCAAACTACAAAGTCGTAAACCCAATTTGACAAGTTAGCCAATCTTGTCCAAACTTGTTCCGAGCTTCCTCGATAGGGATAGGCTGTACAGAAAGCTATGCGAGGATATGCAAAATCTATTTATTTATTTAAACTATTGCTCACTACAATACAGGATATTTTTTGTATGTAGTGCATATAATTTGTAGAGTGATTCAGTCTCTGTTCCAAAAATTTTTCTTCGTGATTTCAGGGTTGGTCCTATAGTAAAAATTGTTAATATTGATGAGTAGAATCAACTCCTTAAAGGTTGCAGGTGACTAAATCGGCACCCTGTATAGACACTTACGACGAAACGAGCATTATTGTATAGCACCTACCATTCTCATATAATGCTCAAAATTGAACACCGAATTGTTACATTAAACGCGAATACTCCCAGTCAATACCCACCTTAAGGCATTCAGACTTACAATCAAAGTAATCGAATGTTTAATTTTAGCAAGTCTATTGTCCTCTCGAGTGTAATTCCACTTGAATTCTGTGTTTAAAACAGATATTAAGGGTTAAAATGTCTATTCCAAAACAGCTTTTAGAATCTTATCGTACGAAATGTCTAGATATTTGGCTCTTAATGGATGTAATAATTAAGATTAATCGAGTTTTGTACATAGACGTATCTTGTATACATGTGCTTGATATTATAATGTGCTATTATTATATCAATATTGCAGGGTAGTGGGTGTTAAAATTAATAGGTTTGAAGAGGTCAGGAGACAGACATTTCGTAAAAACAATGGTACTTATACAACCGCTACTGAATAAACTGGAAACCGGGCTGAACATAAAAATAATAAATCCAGAAGAAATCCAGCAACTTATTGTCCCACTGCTGGACACGGGCCACTTCTCAGAATGGGAAGGGCTAGGCCTTAGTCTATCACGCTGGCCTGGTGCGGACTACACACACCATCGAGAACTTTATGGAGTCCTGTCAAGTTATTATTATTTTTTCTGCTTAGTTTTACACTGTTGCCATCCTAAAAAATTTTCTTCTCTGTCTATGCACCTGTCCTCTTCTTAATATCTATATCTATCATTCTAGTGCGTCTTGTGTTTGTGGCAAATAAATGTTTATTTTTTTTTCTTTTCTTTAAGTGTTTTCTAGCACCGTTAACGCAAGTGACAATCAAATCCTGAACCGAACATGAATCCGAAAAGTCTGAGGTGTAGGCCGGTTTTGAACTCAGACTCTCTGGCATGGAAGGCAAGCTTTCAACCGCGAGGTTATCACTTCTTATGACCTTAACATAGTGTTGCGAAAAGTTAGGCAGATGATGACATAAAGTAGGATTTTAGGCAATAATGTAGTGCATAAAGGTGCATATAGACTGTACTTGAGCCAAACGGGCGACGGAGGATTCCTTATAGAATCCCGTCCAATACTCACGTCCATTTGTACGCATCACGAACGACTATTACCTCTGTACTTCCCTTACATTATTTTAATATAATCAGTACCTAATCAGTCTACGTCGTTTATTTTATTCAACTCCAGGTTCTCGTAAAATGCCTGGATAAGGTGCTGGTGTCCAAATACATACAAAAACAGTAACTTACAACAAAACATGGTTACATTCTAGTTTCTACAGTTATGTCGAACTGAACCTAATGAAGTCTGATGTTTTGTTGCAAGTATAATATATCGTAATGTAACGTAACATTCGCTGAAACGTCTGCATTAATAATAAATAATGTAATACTTTTAAAACGCACTAAATTCCATTAACTCTGGGCTTGTTCTATCTACACAGCAATTTTATAGCCTGAGCGTGCTCTCAATGCTTCGAAACTGCCTCTCAATAATAATTTAATTTATTAAAGAACTCCCAGTTAGTTTTTGTAATAAAACATTAGCTCTAACGTTACGTTACATGGAATCGCTTTAATTTGTATGCACCTTAATGGTATAATTAAAAAATCAGCCCATAAATTATTTCATTGCTGACCACAAAACAGCGGCGTGGTATGGTGTTATTATAGCCACGCATGGGCAAGTTTAGAACCCAATAATAATGTCGTTTGTAGCACAGGTGTTCCGTGACTTCTTTATAATTATAAATATACAGGGTGCCACAGATGTCATCATTATATGAAACCGAGTATTTAGTATCATGTTCTGTGACCGTACATTAAACATTAATCAAATCCAATCTGTAGTTCAGCCACTCCTGTGAAATTAATGAATTTTGTGATGTGAAATTCATAATTTTACATTTAACACGATCTTTAGGCAAATTTTGTAAAGTCTTCAACATAATCTAACCAAAGTTATTTTTATTGACATGTAGAACAATTAAATGTGTCATTTCTAGTTGGATGTTCCTTCACCTAGTCGAATATCGATAGTCGAAACATCGCAGATTTTTGTGCACGGCTTCAGAATATGATACATACCAAAAATTTCGCGCGTCTTTTTGAATTTTACGCTTCATTTGACGACTCCGCATAATGCATAATTGTAACATAATAATAAAAAAAATTGCTGAATAATCAGGGATTTTGCCAGAAAATCTAATTTTTTGATCTGGTAACCATAGGGTTCTAAAAATTGTGAGGCTACCCTCACCGCATTTGTGGCCACTAATGAAGCAGTCTTATATATTAAAGATTATTACAAAAATAATCTCAAAATAACATAGCTGACGCTACAGTTCTACCCTTAACTATGTTTTGTCCAAGTCCACCTGTTGCGGCAATGCACCCATTTTGTGACGAAAATGATGGATAGCGTGGACGTGGAGTCGATACATTTTGGGGCACAAATAGCCCGATGATATACAGCTCTGGCGTCACTTTACTGCGTCCGTATCCGAAATACTTTCGGATAATAAATCTGCAGCTAAAACTGTAGTGTTTTGATTTGTGGGTGTGTGTGCGAAAGATAAAAGTTTAGCCACTAGGCATATATTTTTGTGTCAGGGCTGGATGATGAAAGAGATTTTGGGGATTTTAGGTTTAGGTTTCCTTCTTTTTAAAAAGTTCGCAAATGCTTTATTAGCCCATGAAAGAGGTATTAAAATTATCTACTAGTGGTCGCCCATTGGTCGAAATTCGACCACATTATTATTATTATATAAATTTTAGCATTCTGCACTCTTAGACCATATAAACTTTAACTATGCCAAATCTCACACTCCTCCGTGCGCGCAATAAGCATAAAAGGGGGAAAGCTTTCTGTTCACGTATTAATATATAGATAACGCAAATTCGGATATAAAGTTTTAATGTGTTACCTATAAATCAAAAGCCAGATAACTACGTAGACGCCCTCGATAGGATAGTCAAGAAAAAGATCAGAGCAAAATTGAAAAGATTGCTAAAGTAGAGTAAAAACAGATTTTCCTCAGCATTGCGTAGCAAAATACCTATGATTTTATGTTGTTAACTACATAATTATAAAGGACAATGAGTAATTCTGGACCAAACTCTCAACAGTGATGAAACCTATGCCATGTGAGAGCTTTTGGGGTATTATTTAATTCATTCTATGGCAGCCAAGTCGAAATCGAGCGCGAACATGGTGTTTTGGCACATTTTCAATACTGAAAACCTTGCTTTTGTTTTGCGACTACCGGCTCCTTATTTGACTCCAATATCAGCTTATTTGTGTCTAGGGTAGGGATTATCGATATTCATCGATGGTAGATTAGAGGGAAAACATCAATGATTGTAAATAAAAAAAAAAATAGTCCTCAAAAGTATCGACACATAGATGTTACCAACAGTTATAGAATGCGTGTCAATATATTTATTAGGAGCTACAAAAAAACTAACTACCTGTTTCAACCGCAAAATCGATGGGGTTCTTAAAAAAAACAAAACCTAACCAAACCTAACCTAACCTAGACTTTGTTTTTAGATTATGCCGAGAACTGATCCCTGTGGAACCTCGCAGGTTACCTCCCTCCGCTTGAAGCCACCGTCCTTGCCCACGTAGCGAATGTGCCTGTCGCGCAGAGGTCCGCTTAACCTAACCTAACCTAACTTTTTTTTTTTTTTTTTTTTTTTTTTTGTTTTACGTGGTGAGAACCCATCATGGGCTGTCCTCCGCCTGGGGGGGGGCGAAGGGGTGTGCCGGACTCCTACCGGCTAAACTCACCACGGTGGTCCACTTCGGCACCTACAGGTGGGCTTCGGGTACTCTTAAAAGACCGCGCCGAAGCCCACCTCGGTGCCACGCCTATTAGGGCACTTCTCGGGGAGGGAGACTGTAAACAGGTCCCCCTCCCAGGCACGTCCCGGGGGAGACTGTAAAGTGGTCCCCCCGGTACCCTCGCTGTGCGGTGCACGGCGCGCAGGACCGACCAGTGCGCGCCGTCTTCTCGGGGGTCGCTTCGGTGAGAGCGCCACAGAGTCCCCACTCTGTGGGCCCGCGACCCCGGAGGCCCCCCGCCAGATTATGTCCAGCGGGGGGGTTAAGGCGTACGCGCCGAGGCGGTTGCTCCTCGGCGCCTTCTTCTCCGAGCGGGATCGGCCCTCTCTCGATCCCGCTCTGCGGTCTCTTTCTGGAGCATAACGGCTTCACAGAAAGAGACCACTGCCCTCCAATTTTCCTGGTCTGCCAGCATAGCCGATACTATGGCTGGCAGACGGAGATCCTGCCCGATCTGGTTGACCAGGATCTGCCGCTCCGCGTCCCACGCAGGGCACGCCTCGAGCGTGTGCTGTGCAGAATCCTGGCCACCTCCACAGTGGTGGCAATTTGCCGTGGCCTCGCGTCCGATCCTATTCAGGTATTCACCGAAGCAACCGTGCCCGGTGAACACCTGGGTAAGGCGGAAGGTGACGCACTCGCTCCTCCTGAGCCAGGCTCCGAAGTGCGGCAGAATGGCTTCGACAACACGCTTGTGCGCGAGCTGATGCTGTGAAAGCCGCTCGCGCCACAACTCGAGCGCGTGTCTACGTGCCCGCCGCTTCAGCCTTTCGAACGCCGCTGCCGGCGCGATCTCGCCGCCCTGGCGGATGGCGCGGATCCGGTGATACACCTTCGCGTCCGTGTCCGCCAGGATGTCGAACGGCGGAAATCGCGCCAGAAGAGTCGCCGCCTCGAACGATACCGTACGGTATCCTCGTGCGATCCGAATGGCCACTTTACGCTGCAGACCATGAATCTTAGTTCTGCAGCGTCGGACGCCAGATAGTCTAGCTGACCATACAGGCGCCCCGTAAAGGGCCACGGACCGCACGACACCCCCGTAGAGGCGGCGAACCTCCTCCCGAGGCCCCCCGAGATTGGGCAGCAGTCTGTGCAAAGCACCCACTACCCTCTCGATCCGGGGAACCAGGCGTTCGAAGTGCTCCTCGAAGCCCCAGCGACTGTCCAAGGTGAGCCCCAGGTACTTCATGTACCGGCCCACCTCGACCTGCGCGTCACCAACGCGTATGCGCGAGCTGGGTGGTTCCCTGCCACGTGGCAGTTTGTGGAACCATAGCGCCTCGGTTTTGTGAGGCGCTATCTCCAGACCCAGCCCGCGGATTTTGGCCACGACTATTGCCACCCCTTGCTCGGCAAGCCGGATGGTTCCCTCATAGGATTCCCCGCCGGCCAACACCAGTGTGTCGTCAGCATAGCAGACGATGCTGACGCCAGCGGGGAGATCGACACGCAGGACCGCGTCGTATGCGAGGTTCCACAAGAGGGGGCCAAGAACCGACCCCTGTGGAACCCCGCAGGTAATCCCCCTCCGTTTTATGCTACCGTCCCTGCCCACATAACGTATGTGCCTGTCGCGCAGATACTCCCCGACGATGCCGCGCAGGTACTGGGGGACCTGATGATATTCCAGGGCCCCCCGAATCGCCCCCCACGGTAGAGAGTTGAAGGCGTTGACTATGTCAAGGCTGACAACCAACGCCACTCCCCCCCGCCGGGACACTACCTGCTCCGACAGCGAGCGGACGCGCAAGATCGCATCCACTGTAGAACGCCGCTGCCGGAAGCCAAACTGGCTATCGGCAAGGTCGGGACCTACACGCGACAGGTGCTCGACTAATCTTCGGGCAACTATTCTTTCGAATAGCTTCGAAGCCTCGTCGAGCAGGCAAATGGGACGATATGCAGAGGGAGAATCTGCGGCCCTGCCTTCCTTCCTGATGAGAACCAATCCGGCCTCCTTCCAGCCGGATGGGAACACGCTGTTACGGAGGCAGCCAGTGAACAGCCGCCTCAAGCGGTCCCCCACGACAGCCATCGCAAGCACCCACACGCGACCCGGGATGCCGTCCGGTCCGGGCGAACCTAACCTAACTAACCTAACCAAACCTAACATAACCTAACTTTTTTTTTTTGATTAGCGTGTTGTGCACCCATCATAGGGCTGTTCTCCGCCTGGAGGGGTGTGCCGAACTCCTCGGTTAGAGTCCGGCACACCCCTCCAGGCGGAGAACCTAAACCTAACCTAACCTAACCTAAACCTAACCTAACCTAACCTAAACCTTTTTTTTTTTTTTTTTTTTTTGCGCTGGGAAAAAATGCATTACGCATACCCTCCCATCGGGGGATGGGAGGGGTATGTGGGGCTCCCCGGTCTGACCCGGTATACCCACTAAAACGACCCAGCGGCACTCCCGCTTCGTCCGAGTGGCGGGGACTGGGAAACCGGCACAGCCTTTACGTCCAGTCCCCGCTGACGATTGCCCTTCATCGCGGACCCCTCACGCCCTTCCCATGGGGAGGGGGACGGGCCCGGGAGCGACCGACGAAGATGAAGATGGTGACGGGTGCAATGCGGGCGAAGGCACCCCCGTGCCTGTCGCCCGCCCATCACCACCATGAGGAAGGAGGGGACGGCGCCCTCTCCGACCCCTTCTTCTGCGGAGCGGCGCAGCGAGAGGGTCGTCCTCCCGCGCGCGCTCCGCCGCCTCCTTTTGCGAGATGACATCCTCGCAAAAGGAGGCAACCGCTGCCCAGGCCTCCTCGCTCCCCAGCATAGCGTTGACCACGCCGGGAAGCGAGAGGTCCTGTCCAATGACCGCGGTTAGACCGTGGCGCAGCTCGGACCAAGCCGGGCACACCTCGAGGGTGTGCTGCGCCGTGTCCTCCGCCGCGCCGCAGTCGTGGCACGCCGGGGTCTCCTCCCTCCCGATCCGGTGCAGGTGCTTTCCGAAACAGCCATGGCCGGACAACACCTGCACCAGACGGAACGAGAGGAACCCGTGGGACCGCTCGAGCCAGTCTCGCAGGACCGGACCGAGCGCATCCAACGTCCGGCGGCCAAAGGCGGCGGTGGCGAGGTCCTCCGTCCAGTGGAGGACGATTGCGTCCCTCGCCTCCCGACGCACGGCCTCCCGCTCTTCGGCGACGGGGCGCTCCCCGAGCGCCTTCTTGCGTGCCGTCCACTCGTACACTCTGGCAAGCACCCATGCCTCCAACTCCCAAGGAGGGGTGCCGGCCAGAGCGCACGCCGCCGAGAATCCCACCGAGCGGTAGGCCCTCGCCACCCGCAGTGCAATGGCCCTTTGGGGCCTGCGGATGGCAGTCGCATTTTCCCTCCTATGGAGGGAGTCCGCCCAGATGGGAGCCCCATATAGGGCCATGCTCCTCAAAATGCCGGCATACAGGCGTCGGCATTTCGCCTTGGGCCCCCCCAGGTTCGGGAGGAGCCACGAGAGGGCGTCCGCGGCCTTCAACAGGCGCGTCGACAGCCCGCTGAAGTGCGGGCCGAAACGCCACCTGTCGTCCAGCACCAGGCCCAGATATTTCATCTGGGGCTTGACCCCTATCCTGACGCCCTCCACGACGATGTGGGCGTCGGGAGGGCAGCGCTGCCGAGGCCCGCGAAAGAACACGGCCTCGGTCTTTTGCAGCGCCACCCTCAATCCCAGGCGGCGGATCCTCTCTGCAACCAAGGATCCGCCAGCCGAGGCCAGACAGGCCGCGTCCCCGAAGTTCCTCCCCCGGGCAGTGAGGAGAGTGTCATCCGCGTAGCAGATGACACTCGTGCCCTGGAGGAGGGCTCCCCGCAGAAGCCAATCGAAGCCGATGTTCCACAGGGGGGGCCCCAGCACCGACCCCTGTGGAACACCGGACTCTGCGCCATACCGCCTCACCGTGGCCGTCTTGTCCACTAGCAGGACCTCTCGGTCTTCCAAGTAGCTGGCCAGGAGGTTTCTCAGGTATTGGGGCACTCCGTGATACCGGAGCGCCTCCAATATCGTCGAGTGGGGGACGGAGTTGAAGGCGTTAGCAATGTCGAATGACACCGCCAACACTCCGTCCCCCGCCTCCACCGCTTCCTTCACCTGGCCCTTGAGTAAGGCCAGCGCGTCGATGGTCGAACGCCCTCGACGGAAGCCGAATTGGGCGTCCGACAGATCCGGCCCCACCCCCCGCAGAAGGCTATCGAGCCGGGCGGCGACAATCCCCTCGAACAATTTACCGACCTCATCGAGCAGAACGATGGGCCGGTATGCCGAGGGGGAGTCCGCCGGGCGTCCCTCCTTTCGGAGGAGGCATAGCTGCCCCTCCTTCCACAGTTTCGGGAACCTCCCAGCCGTCAAGCACGCGCTGAAAAGGTCCCGAAACCTGTCCTCCATTTCGGAGGCGGCGATCGCCACCACCCGTGCGGGGACGCCGTCTGGTCCGGGAGCCGTCTTCTTCGCGCGGAGGCTGAGAACCCCCGCGCGGAACTCCGCCGCCGTCACCGGGGGGACCTCCTCCCCCTCCAGCGAAGCCGCCCCTTGGGGGGGGTCCATCGCTGGTGGGGTGAAGTCGGTCCTGCGCGGAAACAGGGACCGGACCACCCCATCCAGCAACGCTGGCTCGAGGGTCTCCGTCAGTGGGGGACCATAGGGGCGTAGCTGGTTCCGCGCCACCTTGTACGGTCTCCCATAAGGATCCCTGTCGAGACCCTCCAGCATCTCGGCCCTCGCCGAGTCCTTTGCAGCGCCCATTGCAGACTTGAGGACCGTCGTCGCCTCTCGGTAAGAGGCGTATAAGCGGTCCTCCTCTGCCCGGACTCGGTTTTGGGCGCTGCGTCGTCGGCTCCGCGTGTAGGCCCTTCTGGCCGCCACGCAGGCGGCCCTGAGCCCCGCCAGCTCCTCCGTCCACCAATAGACGGCACGACGGGGAGGCGGACGGCGAGACCGAGGCATGCTGGAGTTGCACACCTCGGTCAGGGACCCCCTGAGCCGGACCGCTGCGGCGTCCACGTCCAGGACCTCGACAGGGGGCGACAGCCAGTCCTGGAGAAAGGCCGCCTCCTTAGCCGCCTCCCGGTCCAGGCGGGTGAGTGCCCACCGCGGGAAGGGAGACTGCCCAGCGCGGGCCATCCTTCCCCCCCGCTGGTTGGAGATGTCGAACCGCACATATCGGTGGTCCGACAAGGTCTCCACCATCTCTACCCGCCAGTTGACGATGCGGGCGGCTAGCGCGGGAGTGGCAAACGAGACGTCCACCACCGACCCACCCTGATGCCGCACGCACGTGTGGACCGCCCCCCTGTTGAGGAGGGACACACCGCATGAGGCCGCCCAAAACTCGACGGCGCGTCCCCGGACGTTGCAACCGGCTGCCGGGTTGCCCCAGGCCGCCGACTTGGCGTTCAGGTCGCCCAACACCACGACCTGGCGCGGCGCCGCCCTCCCTACGACTGCGGTGAGGACCTCGAGGAAATCCTCAAAGTCCGAGAGAGAGCGGTTTGGAGAGAAATAGACCCCTACCAGGGCCATGTCCCCCCACGCGGCGGCCACGTATCCCGGTCCCCTCTCTAAGAGCGAGAGGGGAGGGGAGTCCGTGGAAGACCGCGACACCAACGCCACCAAGCCGTCCCGGTCGCCCAGCCAACGGCCAGGGACCGAGTAAGGTTCGGCGACCACCGCCAAGTCCACCAACCACTCAGCCATGGTCTGCATCAGCAGATCCTGGGCCGCCCTGCAGTGGTTGGTGTTCGTCTGTAGGATGCGATGTTCGACCCTATCCATCACTCGGACATCGCACCCCCCTCCGCAGCCACCGCAGGTACGACGGCGCTAGCGACAGCAGCAGGTCCGGTCGGCGCCTGTGATTTGCCCCGCTTTCGGGGAGGATTGCAGTTCCTCCCCCTCATAACGTGGCCCGCCGGGCAGCCACTGGCGGCACACACCGCGCAGTGCGGCGTGGCGGCCTTGCAGGTGGCGGCTTTGTGGCCCTCCTTGCCGCAGCGGTAGCACGTGTCCGTCCTGTCTACCGTGGACGGACACAGGGACCGGGTGTGTCCGATGCCCAAGCACCGGAAGCACCGCAGAGGCTGGTCCTCGAGTGCCCGGACTGCACCCGAGCTGAACCCGACTGTGAGCCGTCCCTTGGCAAGGATGGCTTTGGCAGCGGCGACCGGGCATTCGAGGCGAATGGTGCCCATGCCGCCGCGGCCGGGCCTTATGTCCCGGCCTTGGACCGCCGCGACGTCACAGCCCCCCATCGCTGCGACCGCCGCTACCACCTCCTCCTTGGTGACGGAGTCGTCAAGGTCGGTTACCTCTATGGCCGCCGACTTGACTGGTCGGGCCACCTTGGCCGAATCCGCAATGACCTCCTGCAGCTTGGCTGCAAAGAGATCCGCATGGGCACTCCCCTCTGCCCCCGGGAACTCGAAGATTCGAGCCCCGGCTTGGGTTCGACGGCAAGACACGCTGCCGATCCCCAGTTTGGTAGGATCGGCAGAGGTACGCGCCCGCACCAAGATTGACGCGTACGTCTCCCCTCGCTCCGCAGCCTCCGCGGTGAGCGTCACCACGACGGCCGCGGTTTTTGGGGAGACTAGCTGCCCCTTTCCCCTGCCTTTCCCTTTCTTTTTCCCCTTCCGCTTTCCCTTGCCAGTCGTCTGCGATTGGCTGGGAGCGGTGGCGGCGGGGACGACAGGGGTGGCCGTCGCCGACTTTTTGCCTTTGCCCTTCCCCTTGCGTACCACTTCCGTCCACTCGTTGGACGGGGTAGTAGGCGGGAGAAGGGCGTCTTCCGACTGGGACTGGGAGGACGGCCCCGGCTCGCACTGCCTCTTATCCGCTGCGAGCGGTGGTCGGAGGCGTTTCTCCGGCAAGAGCCGGTCCTCTATCCCTGCTAAGCAGGCTCTTGTGAAGGCCCTCTCCTCCATTACAACCTTGCGGATGATATCCTCAAGGTTGCTGGAGGCGGGGTCCTCTGCCGCAGGGCTCGTCTTGGCCTGTTGTGGCCGGGCCGTGGCTTCAGCCAGCTTCTGATGAAGCTGGCTGACCTCCGACTGCAGGCGATCTATCTTCGCCTGCATTTGCCGCGTCTCGTCGGTGGCCTTGCGCTGCACCAGCTCCGCGACAACACCGCGCATGCTTGCGGCCCTACATTTCAGGGCCTTCTGCAAGGTACCCTTTAGGTTGGAGGACTTAGAGGCGACCTCCACAATCTCCTCCTCGTCCTCCTCTGCCATTCTCTCCAGCTCGGCCAGAGAGTAGTCCGCGTAAAGAACGCGGGACGCCCCGTAGCCGGACTTGGCCCGGGCGGCGTGCGCCCGTTTCTCCTTGGCCGCAACCCGCTCCTCCAGCTCTTGCTGGAGCTGACCCCGCCGAGCCAGGTCCAACTGGCGTTGGGCGTCCGCGAGCCCAACGACATGGGTCTCCGAGGCCACCGTCGGCTTTTTAGCCTTCGGCAACCTCGTCGACCTCGAGGCCGAGGAGCCCTCGGACCCACCGCTCCGGTGGACGCGCTTCCGCGACCGAGAGTTGTCCGCGTCCGACACACTGAACATTGAGTCGTTGTCAGACGACTCGTCCGCCCCTCCAAAGAAGCCAGCCGCAGACGGCGCGCGGCTAGTCTAACCTAACCTAAACCTTTTTTTTTTTTTTTTTTTTGCGCTGGGAAAAAATGCATTACGCATACCCTCCCATCGGGGGATGGGAGGGGTATGTGGGGCTCCCCGGTCTGACCCGGTATACCCACTAAAACGACCCAGCGGCACTCCCGCTTCGTCCGAGTGGCGGGGACTGGGAAACCGGCACAGCCTTTACGTCCAGTCCCCGCTGACGATTGCCCTTCATCGCGGACCCCTCACGCCCTTCCCATGGGGAGGGGGACGGGCCCGGGAGCGACCGACGAAGATGAAGATGGTGACGGGTGCAATGCGGGCGAAGGCACCCCCGTGCCCGTCGCCCGCCCATCACCACCATGAGGAAGGAGGGGACGGCGCCCTCTCCGACCCCTTCTTCGTCTGCGGAGCGGCGCAGCGAGAGGGTCGTCCTCCCGCGCGCGCTCCGCCGCCTCCTTTTGCGAGATGACATCCTCGCAAAAGGAGGCAACCGCTGCCCAGGCCTCCTCGCTCCCCAGCATAGCGTTGACCACGCCGGGAAGCGAGAGGTCCTGTCCAATGACCGCGGTTAGACCGTGGCGCAGCTCGGACCAAGCCGGGCACACCTCGAGGGTGTGCTGCGCCGTGTCCTCCGCCGCGCCGCAGTCGTGGCACGCCGGGGTCTCCTCCCTCCCGATCCGGTGCAGGTGCTTTCCGAAACAGCCATGGCCGGACAACACCTGCACCAGACGGAACGAGAGGAACCCGTGGGACCGCTCGAGCCAGTCTCGCAGGACCGGACCGAGCGCATCCAACGTCCGGCGGCCAAAGGCGGCGGTGGCGAGGTCCTCCGTCCAGTGGAGGACGATTGCATCCCCCGCCTCCCGACGCACGGCCTCCCGCTCTTCGGCGACGGGGCGCTCCCCGAGCGCCTTCTTGCGTGCCGTCCACTCGTACACTCTGGCAAGCACCCATGCCTCCAACTCCCAAGGAGGGGTGCCGGCCAGAGCGCACGCCGCCGAGAATCCCACCGAGCGGTAGGCCCTCGCCACCCGCAGTGCAATGGCCCTTTGGGGCCTGCGGATGGCAGTCGCATTTTCCCTCCTATGGAGGGAGTCCGCCCAGATGGGAGCCCCATATAGGGCCATGCTCCTCAAAATGCCGGCATACAGGCGTCGGCATTTCGCCTTGGGCCCCCCCAGGTTCGGGAGGAGCCACGAGAGGGCGTCCGCGGCCTTCAACAGGCGCGTCGACAGCCCGCTGAAGTGCGGGCCGAAACGCCACCTGTCGTCCAGCACCAGGCCCAGATATTTCATCTGGGGCTGGACCCCTATCCTGACGCCCTCCACGACGATGTGGGCGTCGGGAGGGCAGCGCTGCCGAGGCCCGCGAAAGAACACGGCCTCGGTCTTTTGCAGCGCCACCCTCAATCCCAGGCGGCGGATCCTCTCTGCAACCAAGGATCCGCCAGCCGAGGCCAGACAGGCCGCGTCCCCGAAGTTCCTCCCCCGGGCAGTGAGGAGAGTGTCATCCGCGTAGCAGATGACACTCGTGCCCTGGAGGAGGGCTCCCCGCAGAAGCCAATCGAAGCCGATGTTCCACAGGGGGGGCCCCAGCACCGACCCCTGTGGAACACCGGACTCTGCGCCATACCGCCTCACCGTGGCCGTCTTGTCCACTAGCAGGACCTCTCGGTCTTCCAAGTAGCTGGCCAGGAGGTTTCTCAGGTATTGGGGCACTCCGTGATACCGGAGCGCCTCCAATATCGTTGAGTGGGGGACGGAGTTGAAGGCGTTAGCAATGTCGAATGACACCGCCAACACTCCGTCCCCCGCCTCCACCGCTTCCTTCACCTGGCCCTTGAGTAAGGCCAGCGCGTCGATGGTCGAACGCCCTCGACGGAAGCCGAATTGGGCGTCCGACAGATCCGGCCCCACCCCCCGCAGAAGGCTATCGAGCCGGGCGGCGACAATCCCCTCGAACAATTTACCGACCTCATCGAGCAGAACGATGGGCCGGTATGCCGAGGGGGAGTCCGCCGGGCGTCCCTCCTTTCGGAGGAGGCATAGCTGCCCCTCCTTCCACAGTTTCGGGAACCTCCCAGCCGTCAAGCACGCGCTGAAAAGGTCCCGAAACCTGTCCTCCATTTCGGAGGCGGCGATCGCCACCACCCGTGCGGGGACGCCGTCTGGTCCGGGAGCCGTCTTCTTCGCGCGGAGGCTGAGAACCCCCGCGCGGAACTCCGCCGCCGTCACCGGGGGGACCTCCTCCTCCTCCAGCGAAGCCGCCCCTTGGGGGGGGTCCATCGCTGGTGGGGTGAAGTCGGTCCTGCGCGGAAACAGGGACCGGACCACCCCATCCAGCAACGCTGGCTCGAGGGTCTCCGTCAGTGGGGGACCATAGGGGCGTAGCTGGTTCCGCGCCACCTTGTACGGTCTCCCATAAGGATCCCTGTCGAGACCCTCCAGCATCTCGGCCCTCGCCGAGTCCTTTGCAGCGCCCATTGCAGACTTGAGGACCGTCGTCGCCTCTCGGTAAGAGGCGTATAAGCGGTCCTCCTCTGCCCGGACTCGGTTTTGGGCGCTGCGTCGTCGGCTCCGCGTGTAGGCCCTTCTGGCCGCCACGCAGGCGGCCCTGAGCCCCGCCAGCTCCTCCGTCCACCAATAGACGGCACGACGGGGAGGCGGACGGCGAGACCGAGGCATGCTGGAGTTGCACACCTCGGTCAGGGACCCCCTGAGCCGGACCGCTGCGGCGTCCACGTCCAGGACCTCGACAGGGGGCGACAGCCAGTCCTGGAGAAAGGCCGCCTCCTTAGCCGCCTCCCGGTCCAGGCGGGTGAGTGCCCACCGCGGGAAGGGAGACTGCCCAGCGCGGGCCATCCTTCCCCCCCGCTGGTTGGAGATGTCGAACCGCACATATCGGTGGTCCGACAAGGTCTCCACCATCTCTACCCGCCAGTTGACGATGCGGGCGGCTAGCGCGGGAGTGGCAAACGAGACGTCCACCACCGACCCACCCTGATGCCGCACGCACGTGTGGACCGCCCCCCTGTTGAGGAGGGACACACCGCATGAGGCCGCCCAAAACTCGACGGCGCGTCCCCGGACGTTGCAACCGGCTGCCGGGTTGCCCCAGGCCGCCGACTTGGCGTTCAGGTCGCCCAACACCACGACCTGGCGCGGCGCCGCCCTCCCTACGACTGCGGTGAGGACCTCGAGGAAATCCTCAAAGTCCGAGAGAGAGCGGTTTGGAGAGAAATAGACCCCTACCAGGGCCATGTCCCCCCACGCGGCGGCCACGTATCCCGGTCCCCTCTCTAAGAGCGAGAGGGGAGGGGAGTCCGTGGAAGACCGCGGCACCAACGCCACCAAGCCGTCCCGGTCGCCCAGCCAACGGCCAGGGACCGAGTAAGGTTCGGCGACCACCGCCAAGTCCACCAACCACTCAGCCATGGTCTGCATCAGCAGATCCTGGGCCGCCCTGCAGTGGTTGGTGTTCGTCTGTAGGATGCGATGTTCGACCCTATCCATCACTCGGACATCGCACCCCCCTCCGCAGCCACCGCAGGTACGACGGCGCTAGCGACAGCAGCAGGTCCGGTCGGCGCCTGCGATTTGCCCCGCTTTCGGGGAGGATTGCAGTTCCTCCCCCTCATAACGTGGCCCGCCGGGCAGCCACTGGCGGCACACACCGCGCAGTGCGGCGTGGCGGCCTTGCAGGTGGCGGCTTTGTGGCCCTCCTTGCCGCAGCGGTAGCACGTGTCCGTCCTGTCTACCGTGGACGGACACAGGGACCGGGTGTGTCCGATGCCCAAGCACCGGAAGCACCGCAGAGGCTGGTCCTCGAGTGCCCGGACTGCACCCGAGCTGAACCCGACTGTGAGCCGTCCCTTGGCAAGGATGGCTTTGGCAGCGGCGACCGGGCATTCGAGGCGAATGGTGCCCATGCCGCCGCGGCCGGGCCTTATGTCCCGGCCTTGGACCGCCGCGACGTCACAGCCCCCCATCGCTGCGACCGCCGCTACCACCTCCTCCTTGGTGACGGAGTCGTCAAGGTCGGTTACCTCTATGGCCGCCGACTTGACTGGTCGGGCCACCTTGGCCGAATCCGCAATGACCTCCTGCAGCTTGGCTGCAAAGAGATCCGCATGGGCACTCCCCTCTGCCCCCGGGAACTCGAAGATTCGAGCCCCGGCTTGGGTTCGACGGCAAGACACGCTGCCGATCCCCAGTTTGGTAGGATCGGCAGTGGTACGCGCCCGCACCAAGATGGACGCGTACGTCTCCCCTCGCTCCGCAGCCTCCGCGGTGAGCGTCACCACGACGGCCGCGGTTTTTGGGGAGACTAGCTGCCCCTTTCCCCTGCCTTTCCCTTTCTTTTTCCCCTTCCGCTTTCCCTTGCCAGTCGTCTGCGATTGGCTGGGAGCGGTGGCGGCGGGGACGACAGGGGTGGCCGTCGCCGACTTTTTGCCTTTGCCCTTCCCCTTGCGTACCACTTCCGTCCACTCGTTGGACGGGGTAGTAGGCGGGAGAAGGGCGTCTTCCGACTGGGACTGGGAGGACGGCCCCGGCTCGCACTGCCTCTTATCCGCTGCGAGCGGCGGTCGGAGGCGTTTCTCCGGCAAGAGCCGGTCCTCTATCCCTGCTAAGCAGGCTCTTGTGAAGGCCCTCTCCTCCATTACAACCTTGCGGATGATATCCTCAAGGTTGCTGGAGGCGGGGTCCTCTGCCGCAGGGCTCGTCTTGGCCTGTTGTGGCCGGGCCGTGGCTTCAGCCAGCTTCTGATGAAGCTGGCTGACCTCCGACTGCAGGCGATCTATCTTCGCCTGCATTTGCCGCGTCTCGTCGGTGGCCTTGCGCTGCACCAGCTCCGCGACAACACCGCGCATGCTTGCGGCCCTACATTTCAGGGCCTTCTGCAAGGTACCCTTTAGGTTGGAGGACTTAGAGGCGACCTCCACAATCTCCTCCTCGTCCTCCTCTGCCATTCTCTCCAGCTCGGCCAGAGAGTAGTCCGCGTAAAGAACGCGGGACGCCCCGTAGCCGGACTTGGCCCGGGCGGCGTGCGCCCGTTTCTCCTTGGCCGCAACCCGCTCCTCCAGCTCTTGCTGGAGCTGACCCCGCCGAGCCAGGTCCAACTGGCGTTGGGCGTCCGCGAGCCCAACGACATGGGTCTCCGAGGCCACCGTCGGCTTTTTAGCCTTCGGCAACCTCGTCGACCTCGAGGCCGAGGAGCCCTCGGACCCACCGCTCCGGTGGACGCGCTTCCGCGACCGAGAGTTGTCCGCGTCCGACACACTGAACATTGAGTCGTTGTCAGACGACTCGTCCGCCCCTCCAAAGAAGCCAGCCGCAGACGGCGCGCGGCTAGTCTCTGACGCCGAAGCGTCGGAGTGGCCCTGAGAAGGACCTTTTGGTTGGCCCTGAGAAGGGCCTTTTGGTTGGCCCTGAGAAGGGCCTTTGGGTTGGTCCTGATAAGGGCCTTTGCGTTGGCCCTGAGAAGGGCCTTTTTGTTTTAAGAACCGCCCGCAGGCGTCCCGCGAGGGTGTCGACATAATTTTTTTCTTTTCTTCCCCTTCCTTTCTTTTTCTTTTTTCCCCGCAAGTTCGTAGTCTCAAGGCAAATAGGCTACGAAAGCACAGTGCACTTTGGCCAACCCAGTCTGCCACTCCGTTACGGTGGTCAGAACTGGGCTGTTTCCAGGGGACGCGACGTGGACGCAAGCACTGTGGGGTGGTCCCCCAACCTAACCTAAACCTAACCTAACCTAAACGTAACCTAACCTCTAAACAATATTATAATATTAATTAATAAATATTTGTAAATACGGAAACCGTTTTCATATGCAAAAATAAATCGAAATAAAAAAATATCTATGAATTCAAATACCGGGGAATCCCCATATATTCGAAGAATGTCGCCATAATAAAAAATGATCGTCTATTTAAGACCTTTCGAATGAGATATGTTTCAAATCTGTTGGAGGGTGGGGACGTTTCTTCCCATTGTCCTTTATAATAAAAAGTCAACCACGTGCGTTCCCGCAGAACGCCCCACAGGTCAGGCAAATTGTTTGGTTATAATAAACACTCAACCACGGGTATCCCTTCAGAACACCTTTCACATCACAACAAAGCCGTTTTAGACCACGTGCGTTCCCGCAGAACGCCCCACAGGCCAGGCAAGTCGTATTGAAGCTCAAAATATTCACTTTTGATTGCATTCACGTGCAAAGCCGCATGGTATGTCCGACATGTTATACTTTTGTCTGTGTCATACACGATCTTTTCAATGTAGCGTACACAGGTAGCGTATATGTAAATATGCGTAATAAAACAGGGCCTTACACCCTGTTACTATATCACTTTATTTATCTCAATGCCATAAGCAGGGAACAACAGGAAAAAATCACACTACGCGGCAAAATTCTCACTTTGATCACTCGAATCTGAATCAGTCATTTAAATACGTTTCTCGAGTTTTTTTAATAAATGTGATCTTTTTATTTCCTGTCCTGGCTTAATTTTTCCCGTTTTTATGTTAGTTTTCACTATTTTTCACACAAAGAACAAAAAATAGATGATTTCTCGATCAGAATTGGTGGTAGAGCATTGCCGCATATGTGTACAGATTTCAGAATTGGAGCGGGCAGCTCCAATTCTGAAATCTGTACACATATGCGGCAATGCTCTACCTAATTACTAATTAAATTACTACTATTACTATTAAATTACTAATTACTAATTAATTAAATCTAAAAAGTAGCCACAGATAATAGGTTTGCCGAAAACATTTTACGCATTATACATGCTAAGACCAATACAACAAATATTTTATTTGATTACGTTACACTAAGAAATCTTAACAGACAACGAGTTGCCTTTGAAAAGCTTACCTTTGAAAAGCAACTCGTCTGTTAAGATGCTCATCTTCCTCAGTTGCAACTTCTTGATACTAACTGATGATGATTTAGTTGTTATTTCCCTTGGTTCATATCAGTTGAAACTTGTAAATCTATGATACAGTCTCTGAAACCTAGTACATAGTCAGCGAAATCTAGCACATACACCCAATTCACGCTAGTTGACTAGGAGTAGATATTTCGATGGGCCGATATTATTCTCCTCAAAAAAAATTTTTTTTATACATTCATTGATGTTTTCCCGCTAATCTACCATCGATGAATATCGATCATCCCTACCAGATAGACACAAATAAGCTAATATTAGAGTCAAATAAGGAGCCGGTATTCGCAAAACAAGCAAGTTTCTCAGTATTGAAAATGTGCCAAAACACCATGTTCGCGCTCGATTTCGACTTGGCTGCCATAGAATGAATTAAATAATACCCCAAAAGCTCTCAATTGGCATAGGTTTCATCACTGTTGAGAGTTTGGTCCAGATTCCATACAAATTTGCCCATGGTCCTTTATGTTTTCACATTACAATTAATTTCATTTTTAGATCAATCTGTAGATATAAAATAAAATAAAGTCTGCCCACCCACACAGTAAATAATAAATTGTTATTTGGTTATCAAAATCTTACTACCTGCATATTAATATAGGTAGTAAGATTTTATATGTACAGGTGGATCTAAAAATGATATCTGTTATGTGAAAAGTAATTTCAGCCACAATGATCATTAATTATTATCGATAAAAAGCCAGCCAATAAATTATTACTTTATGATGTCCATTTTATAACCTCTTCGATATCTTATTAAGATAATAAAATGGATACTTTTAATGTATGCCAACGGTCATAATATAGAAATATAAATAGCTATAGTAGGTACTCGTAAATCTTTTTATTTTTTTTCGTTTACATAACGGCTCTGAAAATTTATAATTGCTTTGATTTTGATACTGAATATCTGCAGCTCAACACTTGTGCAGCAAAATCTTAATCATTGATCACATTTTATGACACGAAAAAATCTAAAAAAATCTTATTCAAGACTATTTTTGGCTAAAAGAATTCAACAAAAAACCTAAACAAAATTTTAACCCAATACAATTTTTTCTCGCCCCCAATTTCATTAGCAAAGGGTTTCTTATCATAGACGGGCGTAATTTTAGTTATTTATTACATTGCCTCCAGTTGCCGATCTAAGTTTGATAATGTCACCTCGGTTATTAAGTGCTTTCCCGCTAATAACTGCGTAATACTGGACTATTACTGTTACATTACGGTATGTTATTTACGCTATTAAGATTACTATCGACGGTTTTCTTTGTTATGTTGAGTTTTTGGTGTGCTGGGCGGTTAATGTAATCAAAATTTATTGAGATCACTCGTTTTCAAATCATTTCAAATTATACTTGAATTAGGTACTCGACTTAATGTATGGAACAGCTGCTTTCTTATGATGCACAACTATTTCCTCACTATCGGTTCAGCCGTATAGTCGTGAAAAGGTAACAAACAAACAGACAGAGAGACAGTTATTTTCACATTTAAAATATTCGTAAGAATGTTGTACTGTACTACCTACCCGTGCACATAAAGAATGGGAATAAAAATGGCGTCGCCTCTATTCACCTCTCGCTTGCACACTGACGCTGTCTATACTCGTTATTTGTTGGTTTGTTATTGTTCATAAACTAAGATAACGTTTTTTGTTGGTTTGTTATTGTTGATAAACTAACATATCGTTTTAATATCTTTATTTCTTCTGATATAACGTTTTGTGCGTCGTTTTCGCTGTAAGTACCGTGTATGCTGACAGTCCCGACTATATGAGCCGCCATTTCTAATCCCATTCTTCCTCCGCCCGGATAGTACAACATTTCTCTCCACAGAACACAGAAAGAGGACCTCTTTTCTGTGTTCTGTGTATCTCACCGTATAAACGGTACCTATACAAAACTGATTTACATTGTCATGCTTATTACACTGCTAAGTCACTTAAGAGTTGTGATTAAGGTATATAATATGTAACGTGTGTTCACTTATTCCGGATATTATGTATTTCACGTAGAAACCTTCTAAAAATGTCAAGGTCGAACTAATAAGCTATTTATATGATAATTCCTCTTTCAGGGTCCGGATATTGGAGATTAGACCGACTTTTTTTATTAAACACGGTGGAAAATTTTCTAATTTACCTGGATGGGATATCGAAGGGTCTCTTATTGTGTTGAAATAAGGTTCAGTTTTGTGTGGCAAGTGCTAGGTTACTTTGTATGCGACATTTATTTTAATGATTCTGTATTACGGTCCCGCCCTGTTATGTATTGGACGTATAACTTTCTACAGAGTTTAATATTCTCAAAAATATCACCTGCGTAATCAATATTGATTCTTTTGTTAAAGGTATTAATTATTTTTTGTTTAAACCAAATTTCGACCGCGTGCAGGACTTCCGCGACCTTCGCTCGCAGAGTCGAATCTTCCATCATTTTTAACCGTCTTATGATGACGGTGGCAGGCGAAATGCGTTCTTCCAATATAAATTAGGGTAAATAATTATAGTATCATGCCTGTATTCCCCGGAGGGTTAGGCAGAGGTAAACTGTTGTAGTGTTAGTAGCGATTGGCCTTCTAATTTTTAACCAACTACCAAAAAGGAGGAGGTTCTATGTTCGTCAGTATGTCTTTTTTGTGTATGTTAATCGATACTTTCGCCAATAGTGAACCGATTTAAAAAATTCTGTAGTTCGAAAGGGTATAGGTACTCCCGAGGTGGTCCCATTTAAATTTGGTGAAGATCATGATGCATATTATCGGAGATAGACAAAGGAACTCTTCCATTGATAAATATTGTTTATGCCACTCAAAATAGAAAAATAAAATAAACTTTAAAAAAGTAGTAAAAACCGACTTTAAAAAACTAAAGAGTATAAAATAAATTTCTTCTTCTTTTCGAAATTAGCCGATGGAAAGTCTGGCTTGCTGTACTGTAGGTAGCTCTAGGCCCGGGACAATGCCCGAAAGACGAAGAGTTGAGCGTTGCCTATCAATTCAGGGATAACCGAAAGGGGATTAGGCCTGACGCTTATTTATTTCATGTAATTTTCGCTCGCTTACGTAATCAAATAGAACACGAACTTTGTGTAACCATTTTCAGTTTTTATGTTGTCGTAAAACGAAGATTTCGGCGGTCGATTCTAACTTCGCTCGGAATATAAAATATGCCACCAATGTATTGGTTTTATAACTTGCTGTGTTTTCAGTAATCTGAGTTTTGTTTTTTGGTTGCTAACTTTGTTTTTATTTTTAACCACCGACAAAAAAGAGGGGTATTATAAGTTTGTAGTGTGTATCTGTGGATCTGTGTATCTGTCTGTGGCATCGTAGCTCCGAAACGGATGGACCGATTTTAATGCCGTTTAATTGAAAGCTAGTTTAATCGGGTATCATCTTAGCTATGTTTCATGAAAATTTGTTCAGCCGTTCAAAAGTTACAGCTCTTCTTCTAGTTGGAGTCGGGGGTTTTTGACGGGTAGGTTATATAATCAAAATTTACTTACATTAATGTTACCATACGTCATAACATTCGTGTTTGGCCTGCTGTGCCGCCGCACAACTCGATGTTACATCGAAAACCACCTAACCATTCCGAGTGCCCTCTACAGACGCGATGACGTGGGCCAAGATGGATTACCTCTAGAGTGGTACAAGATTCGACCGCGCAACACCGCAGCAGGTAGCGCCACACCGCTTCGCGTAGTAATCACCGAAAACATCAACATTTAATTACTATTATCATTAAATTATTATTCCATTATTATTTTATTATTATTTTATTTTCTTTCTTTATTATATTAACTGAGCCTCTACCGAAATGGTTCGATCCCCGCACGGAAAAAATAATTGTATGATCTACAGATAGTAGTTTCGTGTCTCTTAAAAAAAAAAGCAGAAACACCTGCTAACCCTATAATGAAAATGCTTTCAAAGAATACAACTTCCAAAACCGAAAAACTCCATTAGAAATTGAAAAACAATTCGTTGGCTATATTAGTTTATTAGGTCGTGATTTCAGTCCACGTAGGCGAACGTGACTGGATGCAATAAAACTCTAGCGTGAAACTTTAACCCGGCCTGTCTAGGAATCTTATTTATTTGTTTGTTTGGTGGTCTGTTTGTTTGGAATGGTGGTAATTTGTTGAGTCATTCAGTGTTTGGTGGGTAAATGGTTTGTGCTGTCTTTAGTATCAACACATTAGGATTAAGAAAGCCTGATCACCTGACAGCGACCCGACAGCCACACGACAGTAAACGGAGCGCGATCGGTCGTAAACTGTCAAACAAATTCGTATTATATACGACAGTCGTCCGCGCGTAGCTACTTGTCGCGTTTGCAGCGCCAAGTATGCACTTTTTAGTTCGTTTATTGTTCGCCAGAGGGCGAACCCGTAAGCGGTGGCTGTCGCATCGCTATCGGCAAATATATAATAACAAAGTGATGTTTGACAGCAGCTACCGCGCGATTTACGCCTGTCGCATACTATCTGCTACATCGGCAAGTAATTTAGGCTGATGTTGTATTGTCAATTGTTTCTTCATAAAAAATTGGTATAGAATAATGATTCTTAGTACAGCCTCGTTGGGCTAGCTACTTGTACCTTATTGGTCATAAGAGTGGTTATCAAGGGGGTTTGATTCGCAGGCCAAGGTAAGGAAATCACCCAATTCCAGTTCAGATTTGTAACTAATTGTGTCCAGCAACTAGCAATGAGCTTGCCCCTTGGGACTTTGTGCAGCCATCTACAAAATATAATTTAATGTTGATGATAATTGAAATCATGGCGAATAACACACGGAGTGGTGCGGCGTCACTTGCTACGGCGATGCGACGTCGAATCTTGTACAACTCTGTAAGTAATCCATCGAGTCTTAGCACACGGCACCGCGTCTCCGAGTGGAGCAATTTCGATCCACTGGACCGAGCATCACCGCGGCAGACGGCACCGCTCCATGTGTTATTTTCCTTAAACATCCGAAACGAAGTATTCTCATGTGTCTGTTGAAAAGCAAATAATATTTTATAATTCGAAAATCCAGTTTTGTATGCACGGCTACATTATCATATCATTTTTAGTATAAGCTGATCTCTCATTGAACCGAAAGCCTATACAATGCGAGGTAAGCTTATACTGGAATATAGCTTGATATGTAGCCAGTGCTTGGTATGTGTTCAGTATAAAACTATCACAGCACACTGTGTATTCTGCTGTTCCTTTCATTTAAGATACCCCGTTATTCCTCGTACAAAGCGCCGTAACGGTAAGTGCACCGCTGGCGTATTTTGAGACAGGTTCAATCCCATCTAAATATTTAATACCAACATGGACGGAACCGCGAAGATTGCTTGTAGTGTGTAAAACTATCTATTTGATGTGATACCTACGAGCTGAGATGGGATAAGAAAGTTCATTCAATTTTGAACCTAACCTTGTTTCTTACTTTTTTATTTAAGCCGAGGAGGTAAAGCTGATTTTGAGCTAACCTACACTAGGCTTCATGTAGTTTTGGTAAACGAGTGTTTGGTTTTATATTTTTATTTTATGTTTTAAATAAATATGCTGTGTACATATTTTTAGATCATTATAACACATTGAAATTATTTAAGGTAATAAATGATAAGGCCATTGCCCTATGTGCCCATTGCTGGAGCTAAACTGCTTGGCTGGTCATTTTTCTTTCTACTAGTATTATATTATTAGTGCAATGGTTATTACCAAACACGTATTTGCTTTTTGATTTTGAATAGGCTTGCGTTTGATCTCTATCTCACCTGATGTTATGCTATGATACAGTCGAAGAAGGTACACACTTACCTAGAACCTGTTCACTCGTGCCTTGAAAACTCTCAGGTTAAAACTATCGGGAAACAGACAAAGAAGGCAAAGAAATCTTAATTCAATTTTTATAGCGGCTCCACATTGTCTATTGTAGCGCACGCTAAACCGCATGTACGGTGACTGTTAGATTTCGGCGCCATTATTGTTTTTTTTTACTTTATAATTTGTTTACTTTTTAACTAGGTACCTATTTAAACATTAGTTTTAATAAAAATTGAAACACAGAGATCACAAAGAAAAAAAAAAAAAAGAAGAATAATAACAAACACAAATAAAAAATAAACAGTAGATTTTACTGCACTGACGTTGACTGATGTTGACTATACATAATTATGTAGTTTTATTCTTTAGAAGATGTTGCTATCCACATTTTCTACCATTGTTTTCTTGCCCTTTTTACCCTAGTTCAAGAATAGTGGCCAATTTATACAGGCCTATGTGTGTGTGATCTACGCAACCCTTAGGGATCGTAAGACGTATTACAACGTGATCCGTGTGCATGCCTATCTAACTAATATAATCCCTTAATCACTTCCTACGGTACCCTCGCATGTAATGGTGTGGTCTAATTCTTAATTTGAGGTCAAATATCCTGTACAAATATTCAAAAGACAACTTCTGCCAGCGGCTTCGCCCGCGTGATATCTTTATAAATTACTAGCGACCCGTCCGCGGCTTCGCAAAGATGCAGTTTCTCTATTATCCTAACATATGCAAGTATTATACATATAAACCTTCCTCTTGAATCACTCTATCTATTAAAAAAAAACCGCATCAAAATCCGTTGCGCAGTTTTAAAGATCTAAGCGTACATAGGGACAGACAGACAGCGGGAAGCGACTTTGTAGTGATAGCCTATGTTACTCAGTGATTATACAGCAATCTGGTGGTGAAAGAATTTTTTAAATCGGGTCAGTAGTTTTTAGTTTATCCATTACAAACGAACACAAAAAATCAAATCTTTTCAGAAATTCGTATCCATGAGGAAAAATAATTATTTTTCCTCATGGATACGAAATACGAATACCGGAATTAATTTGAAAATGGAATTAATAATGATTATTACATTTATGCTGCCTTTAACAGCATTGGACATAATACCGGAAACAGCGGACATGTTTCATAGAATTATTACTGTCGTTATTTTTATAATATCCGTAATGGTTCGTACCTATATGAGTTTCCGAGAATAAAATTTCAAGAGTTGTGTGTATGCACAGTCTACCAACGAATTGGTTGCAATTTGTTTGTAATTAGAATAATTAAAACTGTATGTGAGTACAGAGCATTGAGAGTCGTTGAGTTCCCTTCATTATGGTTGAACTAAGCGATGCTGACGCATGCGTCATGCTCGTGAACGGGTGCCGTCTGTCGGAACTAGTCAGCTTGTAACTGCGATACCAATCTTATTCAGACATGCTAAAAATAATTATCCGTAGCTAAGGTATCAAAAATATCTACACAGACCAGGTTTAAAGCCGAGTGTCCACTGCGAAAGGGTAATGAGCAAGTAATAGCTGGACGGAACGAACCCCAAATAGCTAAAATAGGTTTTACCTTCCATTAAGAAAGAGTTGCCTTCCACTGCAAAAGAGAAATGAAGAACGAGTTCGTTATTAACTATTTTTACTCGTTCAGTCCTCTCCGCTAAACTCTTAGTTGGTGGAAACATATCTATGAAGTTTACCGTTGCGAGTTAAACGGAGTCAGTACAGAGCCCACTCCGCTGCCAGTGGAAGCAAGTTTTCCCGGCCCGATGCATTTACAATATTTGCACGGAGAAGAGATTTTTCTGCGTCATTTCTTCAAAGCTATAACACTTTCCGAGGCGCTACTGGTTTCCGACTACGAGACAGCGTTTGTATAAATAATCTGAATAAAAGATTTATTTTCTTCCACTCCGATCTAGGGGAAGATAAATCTTAGAATCATTCAAATTTTAACTGTAACTATACATCGGACTATCCATAGAGTAAGGTTTTGCAGTCATTATTTGTTTTAGATTCAGTTTTATTCAACATAGACGGTCTTTTCGGATTATGAGGACTCAAATGAAGGCTTCTTTATTTCATCACCTTAGAATAGAATAGATCTTTATTTCATGTAAACCAGATACCTACAGGCGCTTATGAAATGTCGAAACTCTAGGTGCGCGGTTCCAAATAGTAGGTCTTATGGAGAAGAACCGGCAAGAAATTTCATGGACACTCTTTTAAAATAATAGATTACATCTTGATCAGTACAATGTTGTGGTAAGAGCTGCTTGAATAATGTAATTTTATGGGAATAAAAAATAAGAATAGGTAATGATTTAGGCCTTGTTTCCACTACCAGAATATCCAAATGGCAAATTGGTAGTATGGATTTTCTTATCAAAAAACTCAATAACACTTAACATGACCTAAGAATCTAACCCAAAACCTCACATTGAGCAACAGACAGTAAATTGTATGTAAATGTATGACATTTGTATGTTATGGTATATAAGTAGTCTCCCAAATGATTCCATGGTGGAGATACAACGACGCAATAACGTTTTAGATTCTGGGGCACCATACAATGGGGATTAATAGAATATATTATGACGGTAGGGCTAAACAGAATGGTTGTAGGTTATCCATAACTTATACGTTACGGCTTATATGGAACCCACGCAACCTTGTATAACGCGATTTTATTGACTTGACTACAATAAAGAACTTAATTTAAACCTTCTGTAACTTTACTTAAATGTGAGCTGTATATGTCTTGTACTGAGTTCATAGTCAAATCTTTATTTCTACATATAATCTAAAGACCGCCTTTGTACATTGTACATGAAGCATTTTAAATAAGTAAATAAATCTAAAATAATATTATAAAGAGAAAAGATTTGATTTATGTTTGTTTGTAATGGATAAACTCAAAAACTATAGGACCGATTTAAAAAATTCTCTCACCAGCAGAATGCTATATTATCACTGAGTAACATAAACTATATTTTATAGAGATATCACGCGGGAAAAGCCGCTGGCGGAAGCTATAGCTCATATTTTAGTTAAATTCGTCATTGACTTTAAGAAAGTTTTTAATTTTTCACACTACAAACTTATAACACCCCTCTTTTTTGTCGGGGGTGAAAAAGCGTCTAACGAATTATTACAAAAAGGAAAGCATAACATTGTCAATATACAAATGTAATGCGGTCCATCAACTTACCCAATCCCTTACCATGGGATATTCTAGCTCAAATAAAACAGATAAAAAACTTCACCCAACCCCAAAGACAGAGACAAACCGCCACCAATCTCCCGGATAACAACACACGTCCCGTTTTTTCCCGCAATAAAACCTCCTCATTTGGTATTCCATCCGATCTGAAGATGTAAAATCTTCCACTTCATTTGGCTGACGTAGAATCTTCGCCATTAAGACATTCAAGAAACAATTTGGCAGAGTTGGGTTCCGTTTCGATTTACAAAGTTAACTTTGCAGTTGAATTTATGTAAATACTGTTCTAGTGTACGGAGATAGAGTTGAATTTGTATAAATTGCAGTGAATTAAGGTAAAATGAGGATGCAAAATGGGGGCAATGAGAATGTTCGCCGATTCTGTTCGGTTGAGTGTTTACATGTGTGGGTTCGAGTGACTTGTAACGCTATTGTACTCTAATTACTGTACTAGTCTTGTTAGTAAACGAGTTTATAAAGAAAATCGAATGTAACTCCAGACTCAATTCAAACGAGATACAGATTCCCGTGTACGAGAATCCCATGATGTAGAAAAAGAAGATGTATTTAGAGAAGTTGGAAAAATGTAGAAATACTTCAAGTTCTTATAAATGTCTTATGCCCTAGTGGAAAGATTAGCAGTGAAATTCATAAATGAGGCTGCCCAGAGTACTCTGGACGTAATCATTCATCGGCACCAGTGGGCATTTTTTTGGGGCAAAATCTATCTTGTTTACCTATCACCTCGGGGAATACGAAGGGTTATTATACCGGAATCTTACCGGCTAAAACAGCGTGGTGTTCCTCGGACAACCTATAGCTGGAGGCGCAGGATTCACTCGTGTATGCGCTGAGCCCCTAGCAGGCCTTGGACCGTTACTTGCATTGGCGGACCTTGTCCCCCTGCGTGGGCTGGCATAACTCTAGAGAGGCGCGTACGTAACACGATGCACCAGCTTTCCAGGCTTGTCTCTGATCGGGCGATGAACTGATCAGTGCACCCCCTAAATTACTTTGGTATGGCCTATGTTCGTTCAGTACACTCTAAGCTGAAAGAAAGAAAATACATTAAGTCGGCACGGACATGGTGCCAACATAAGAGAGTGAACATTAAATATAAAATAAAACACTAAAGAAATCTGCAATCTTGATGTAAGGCTAATAGTAATCTAAAATGTTACAAACAAAAAACCTTATATTGTTAGAGCACGTGTTCAAAACGCGAAATTATTTTCATCGCAAAACATCAAAATAGCACTATTTGGAGTCAAATTACGAACATGCTATGCCTGGATGGAATTCCACTACTGAATCACATACTGTCGCTAGTGATGGAGAGCCGTACCTACGGCTATTTGATTGATGAATTAAATTATTATAACCTAACCGTCAAAAACCCCAGACTTCAACAAGAAAAAGAGCTGTAACTTTTGAACGACTGAACAGATTTTCATGAACTGTAGGTAAGATAATACCTGATAAAACTAGCTTTCAAATAAAAAAACTGCATTGAAATCGGTTCATCCGTTTTGGAACTACGATGGCACATACAGATACACAGTTCCACAGATACACACTACAAACTTATAACACCCCTTTAATGTTGAGGGTTAAGTATTCAAATAGATTCCTAAATAGTTTTGGAGTGCCAGCGATTTATTTGAAAGTTTTGAATAATCTGGTATTAATCATTACAGTAGAACGATAGATTTGATTCATTCGACTTCACATCGGAGCACTATCTACTTCTTCTCCATTCAATTATGAAGGCATGCTTCGATCTCATTCACCTGTGACGTCTCATTGTTCTGTCGTGTCGCTTTGTGCTCTCGAATTTAATAGAACCTCGTGCTAAAATTAATAAGTTTAGATAGTAGCTGTGCCCGCGACTTATTCAGCCTGGACTTGAGAAGTAGTGAATATTGAATAAAGAAATTGTATATGTCCTTTCTCATAATGCACATTATCTTCTTGTCAAATTTGCTTCAAGATCGCTTCAGCAGTTTAATCGGGAAAATTAAGCAAACAGACAGAGAAACAGAGTTACTTTCACATTTATACTAATAACTAAGTGTGTTAATAATATGGTTGTAGTTTAATGTTCAAAAGACTACAACCTGTTATCTACAGTAACAAAAACACTCACTCATGTCTAGATATAACCAACAAAATCTGCTACAGACGTATGTAACAACAACATTTGGCTGCGACCCAACACTAAATGCTCGAACAAATCCGCTACATGTTCTTACGAACCGTGTGTTCAAAATCGTGATATTACTGCGACCGTAACAGCTGTAGGTTGCCCCGATGTGTCGTGACCTAGTACCATTAAAACTGATACTGATATTGCAAAATTTTGCACAAATTCAACCGTGTTCGATGGCATATTGAAGGCAATTGCAGTTGTGGTACGAATTATGATTGCTTAATTTGTTTTCTGATTGTTTATTCTTGGTTCTGTAACTTTAGGGTTCTTAAGTTCTACAAGAACTTTATTTAATGACTTCATGTTCCCACATTTTCACTTACTGGATTAAAAGTGTTCAATGTGTTAATTTAGGATATGGCTGTGTACCAAACATTCAAATGCGTTCAATCATTAATGTTTGTTTGAATAACAAACATCAAACAAAGTTTCACATTTTTTGTGTGATAAAGTCAAGCTAATTATAATTGCTTAATTTGTTTTCTGTTTGTTTATTTGTGTTTCTATAATTCTAGGGTTCGTATGTTCTACAAAAACGTTATCTAATAACTTGCGGTTGGCTGCGGTTTCAGTCGGATCGGGAACTACTTCATGTATCCGGATGACATTGTTCTCTGTTTTAATTTAGGAAACCCCAAATATCCGAATGCGTTCAATCATTAATGTTTGTTTGAATAAAAAACATCCAAACATCTAGACATACCTTCATAATTATAAATTGGTGTAATAAAGTCAAGTTGATGATCTTTCATCTGTCTACTTAATATATTTCGCTTTTCCCCGTTATTGTTAGGGTCGGCTTTTAGTATCGTTAACCTTAGTTTTAGTGTTGTTAAGTTAGTTTTTGTCTTATGCTTATAATTGTGTTTGTTCTAATTTATTAAAAACAGGTTTAGTCAGTAATATATATTGAGATAAAGACTATAAGGCTGACATTCAGAGACGACAGAAACGAGTCTAAGCGTGAACTTACGCTCCCATCTTTCAAACTAATAACTAAACTGAAAGATACTTTTAAAACTTATATTTCACAAGTTAGCAACAGGTATATTATCAACGCGGGAAAAAGCATAGAATGAAGTGTCATAAATAGTGAGGTGACGCGACATCCACGGCGACCGGTAACTAGTGCCGCGCCACTGCACTCTATAACGGTTGTCGGTTTTCTTCCGTCTAACAAAACTTACGAACAAATTTTGACAGATGGAAGCGTAAGTTCACGCTTAGACTCGTTTCAGTCATCTCTGAATGTCAGCCTAAGAGTTCATCTCTGAATGTCAGTCACTTGATAACATGTTTTAACATTTAACAACAAGACAACCTTTTCCTGCGTGTAGGTGTCAGCTAAATAGATACTTATGTCTGGTACAAATAAATTAACTAATTTCAAACACACAATAAATAAGCGTTTAATTTTATCATTATTAGTCGTTTTGAGCGTCCAGTAAACTAATATCAAAATAAACATTATTAGCTTATTAGCATGCACCGAACACGTATTTACATTAAAAGAAACAAGAAATTAATAATAAATGCAAATCTTGAACATAAAACTAAAATAAACCATAAAACCAAACTAAGCTTCATATTGCGCACGGCAAAGCATTTGTTCAATTATAATAAAAATATTAACTGCATACCACAATCAAAGTTAAATATAACCTTTATTTTAATGAACTTACAAAGGATAATTAAAAGCTACGATAATAACTAGATTTTATTTAGTTTTACGTTTATAAATTCAATCTTCTGTCGAGTCAGCACGGGCTATCGAGTCATAGGGGAATATTATCATATATGACCTAACCGTCAAAAACTTCCGACTCCAACTAGAAAAAGAGCTGTAACTTTTGAACGGCTGAACAGATTTTCGTGAAATATAGCTAAGATGATAGACGATTAAACTAGCTTTCAATGAAAAAAAAAACTGCATTGAAATCGGTCCATCCGTTTTGGAGTTACGATGCCATAGACAGATATACAGATACACATATACACAGATCTACAGATACACACTACAAACATATAACACCCCTTTTTTTTGCATTGGTGGTATCGGATCTGAATGTCCAGGGTGTGCCAAGACGACTGGGATCATTTGGCTGAGCTTAAAGTAACAAGTTTTGATATTAATTTTAAAATTAACTGTGCCTGCGTCTCCGTCTCCGAGGACCACGGATGCTGCGATTTTTGAAAAAATATTTAAATAGTCCTTCCTCATGATACACACTATTTCCTTCACAAATTTTATCAAGAACGGTTCAGCAGTTTAGTCGTGAAAAAGTAACAAACAATTCATACTTATTCAGTAGTCAGGTTTCAGTCGTTGAACTTATTATTTTTTCATTTTCCTCTTAGCGACGATATTTTTCCCAACTCAGTCCATCTAAACTCATCACTTTGTCCCAGTCTTTACACAGTTCAAAATACAAAACTATCTGATTGCGTCGCATTGTGTTCATGCTGATGATTCGACCGAACGTCCCGCTTTGTTGCCGCGCCCCGACGTCAACCACCATTATGAATTACGAAATTGGGTCCGTTTTATTGTACCCTTTGCCGTGTTAATCCAAACTAGTGGTCGCCCTGTGGTCGAAATTCGACCGTAATTTTAGCTGTCTGCACTCCTCCAACATATAAACTTTAACTATGACAAATCTCACACTCATCCGTGCGCGCAATATGCTTAAAAAGGGGTACAAAGTTTTCTTTTCACGTATTAATATATAGATTCTTCCCGCTACCGCTATGATTTCGTCTTCCATCTTCTAAATTGGCGTCCTCGTTTCCTTTTTCTGTCCCTCGGGTACCACATTATCATGGTTTGGCTCTATTAATCATGTCTTCTTACCATGTGACAGGCTTTTAATTGAGTATATAAAAAAGATTGTTTGCATAAAAAAATCATATCAGGCACTATATTAAGCTAAAAAACGAGCAGAAGTTTAAAATTACAAACTACAACAATTACATGTTCAAGAAAATAAAGAAATTCAATCGCAAAAAGAACATTAGGGGCGAGCACATTCTAAAGATACTAGTACTGTAACCACAAATTGCTTTCTACTGCCAGTTTGTACTATATAAAGGCAATATTTAAACAATATTATACTTATATACGAGTATATAGATATTTATTTATGTACCTACTAATAGTGTATACATATGTAGTGTATATTATATAAAAAATTATGTATAAATAGTTATAACCATAGATATCGTGGTTATAACTATGCATAATTTACTTTTTTAGTATAATTATCTTGTCCGTGTATACTTTTTTCTCTGCATCACCCTTAGGTTGACTGGTAGAAAATGCCTAAGGCATTAAGTCCGCCTCTGTACATAGTGCATAAAGTATAAATAAATATTTGGATTCCACGAAAACCCATGGACGATAACTGATATGAAATTAGTTCTGTAGGTATAGGGTTGGTGGTTGTGCTGTTTTTCCTGGACACTATTAAATTTCAGGCCGAATGCGGACATTTTCAGAGGCGCCGAAACTTTTAATCCCCAAAGATTGTATAGGAAAATGATAAAAAGTAATTGTCTGTAATACGTAATGTCGAAGTTTAAAATACCGATGTACGATATGGCACAGTACAGGCGTCAGATGTACAGTCTCGGTCATTAATGCAGTAGCAGTCTCACAAAGCAATAGATTAACACTAATGAGTTGACTTACGACCTTCTTTACGAGTTTCTATACTCGATATCGTGTTCATACTATAGAAACTCACACACACGCACTGTTGTCTGCAAAAACAACCGATTGTATTTCATAATTTCAATCGTCTTAGAATATGGCATGCTAGCGTAGCGGGTAAGGTGCTGTGGTAGGTGTATAGAAACAAAGGTATGCGGTGGGTTCGAATCTCACGTGAGGTTATAGTTTTTTTAAAGTTTTATGAAATATTCTTAAGTCTTAAGGCATTTATTCATTAAGTTTAACATAGTGGTTCGATAATAATAACAAGCCTACCGCGTTATCTTGTTCAATTATAAATTGTAAAGTAAGTAGGTAGACAACAAAAATTTTAATAAGTTATTTCGATTTCTGTAAGGTAGACAGATGCAGTTACGACTCAGTCATTTAGATCGAATAGAACTTTGTTGGAAGTTATTGTTGGTTAGTGATTTGTGGTTAAATCTATTATACCAGTGTTGTGGATAAACTTTTCAAAATACAGGCAATAGTGTTATTATCGAAGCGAGAGCGAATACCTATTATTGCTCTGCCTAAAAGTGGACGTTATAAATAAAACACAAATATCGAATGAAATCGGACTGACTGTGAGTAATTTATATATTTTATTAAACAAAACTAAATCAAAGATTAATGAGTGTATTCTTGATCATGATCAATAATAGTTATTTTCTTGTAATAATAGTTTAGTTTATGTTCAAATAAAACAAAAGAAAAAGATAAATCATTTATAAGTTTATTTATTTAGATTATTGAATGATGAATAAGAATTCTAATAATTTTATTCTTAATATTGTTTTGTTTCTTTAATTATTAGATATATTATAAGTATAATTATATATTTTTAATTATATATTAATATATAATATATACTTATATATAAACTATTTCTATACATTATAATATAATGTATAGAAACGGACTTTCTTCACAAGTTTTAAAATCCCGGTGTATTATCCCGACCCCGGCGCCTTAGACCCTCAGGGAAAAGGAAGTTAGGTTATATAATATAAGTATTTAATGTTATTTTGTTTCTTAATTATTATAATATAATAAATTAGAAACAAAATAATATTAAATATAGAATATATAATAATAATAGTAATCAGTTTTAGTATTTTGCTTATAGATGTTTAATAGTATTTCTTTTTATTGTTCTAGAAAAATACTATGAGTCGATGGGTTAAGAGATACCTATGAGGAAGAAAGTAGCCTTGGTAGTCGAGAGCGAAGTGGAAGGCTGGGCAGCGACGACACATGGTGAACGAATATGAAACATCAAACAAGTGGTTTTATACCAACTAAATATTTTGCAGAAGTATTCGACACGTCATTACTAACTGTTCGCCATGCACTCCACGCTGAAGGTGTGCATCACCGAAGACCAGCTTTTTGATAGAAAATCAAGGACGTTTCGCAAGAGAATATTTATACTTACTTCAACTGAGACAATTAACTACTATATTTTCAAATGAAAAAAAAATTCTATCTAGCCAAAAGGGAAAACTTCATTATGGTGTAAGGATAACACACGCTATAGTGAATAATTTATGTGAAAGTATTATATGTGTCGTATTGCGTGCAGTGTCCGTTTTATTTTTTATTTTTTACTGTTTAAAGGTTAAGTTAATTTTTATTTTATTTCTCTCTCGTGTGTTGTTACTGTCCGTGCTGAATAAATGTGTTTTCTTTCTTTCTTTTCTTTAGTTATAAGAAAATATAAGAGGAACGTAAATATGTTTTAATCTTGTGCTCAATGTGTCGACACTTACTTGACTGTATCGAGAACAATGGAGATCATACTAAATGTTGAAAATTTGCAAGTGCTTTACCCCCTTATTAAACACTTCATTTTTATTCACTCATTGTCATTTTCATATCAAAGAAAAGAGATAACAATAAACTCAACCATGAGTTTATTAGTAAACGATGGAGGGGTAAAAGATTTAAGTTGTAATTGCTGGCCATATTAAAGTTAGTCGGTAGTTAAAGAATTAAAAGATTGAGGTTTAGTTTCAATCTTCTTTTCGTCAAGAAAACGAATACTTTAAGCTTACCTCAATAACTAATAAGTGTTACTGTAAGGATTATTATTGTAATTAAAACAAATAAACGTATATTGTTATAATTCTTTTTATTTTTCTTAATTTTGCAATAATGACCTAGAAAATAATCACTTACTTTATAGTATTAAATCATTAAGCGAATCCATCAATTAATAAAAAAGAAAAAAAGAAATACAATGTTTTGTCAAGGATTCGAACCCACACGCCTCGTAAATCGAAATCCTACGCATAACGCATGCAGCTATTGGTGCTTATTGCAATTTCTTGAATTATAGAATTACAACAGTGGAATGGACCGTCCAAGGTCATTCATACTGACAAGCGAAACAGACGCATTCTTTCTTTCGTTTTATTTAACTTCTGAGTGTGTGTGGTGACGTCTCATTACGTTGTGTGCGTTGAGTCATCACTCACACAAACAGCTCGTACGCCCCGTAGCATGCGATTATGAACTCTAACATGCCACTGGACTTTTGTCCCCTTACTGTACATTAGCTCGACAGTATGATATAACGATATACTAAACTTGTAATATTTAGAATTGCGAAGTACATTTGATCGACAGATCGACAGATTCTCGAAAAAAAATTACTCGACTATTAAGATTTATGTATATTGCAATAACAAATTGTCGATCAAACGTACGTCGCAATGGTAAACATTCAAAGTTTAGTATATCGCTTTAATATACTGTCGAATTAATGTACATCGGACTTCTCTACTGTACTATCGTACATCGGTAGGTATTTGAAATTTCGATATTTCTAAATACAGTGAATCTCTCTGACAGTGTTTTCTTTGTGGGTCTGTTATGTTTTTATATCATTGCATGATGTTAGTAGCATCCATATAGTTGTAACAGAGGTTAAGTAACCAGTTTTTTTAATTGAAAGCAAGTTTAATTGCGTGTCATCTTAGCTATGTTTCATGAAAATCTGTTCAGCCGTTCAAAAGTTACAGCTCTTTTTCTAGTCGGAGTCTGGGGTTTGTGACGGTTAGGTTATGTTGAATGATGATACCTTCTAACCTATTTTGATGATGATGTCGACTGCTACTGTCTCCATTTTTATTATACATGGTAACCCTAATTGCCATGGTTGCGTGCAATTTTCAGATCCGTTCACAAATTCCATGCATTTGTAAACCTGATACTGTTGCGCGGCTGATTACTGTTGGTAATTGCTGCAAATGCAACATGGCTCGCTTTGTTCATATCAACCGGAATCCATGACATTTGGTTTCGTTTAGTAGAAAATAGCAGGCAGATTTATTTCATAACTGTTAGATACTATTACTGTTAGCCTGTCATATCCCACTGCTGGGCAAAAGCCTCAACGCTTGATTTCCATGCTTTGTTGTTTCTTAAAAGATTTACCTCATAATTGTATTTGCATTTGCATGGGATAATATCTCGCAAGTTACGCGATAGCTGCGTGTTTTAAACCCCCGACAAAAAAGAGGGGTGTTTTAAGTTTGTAGTGTGTCTGTGTATCTGTCTGTGGCATCGTAGCTCCAAAACGGATGGACCGATTTCAATGTAGTTTATTACCGGATATTAATGTATTTTAGCGATTTTTCAAAGGTTTATAACCCCCGACAAAAGAGAGGGGCGTTATGAAAGAAAGAAAGAAAAAATATTTATTTCTTTATACTCGTAAGTTATAAGATTGTAGTGTGTATCTGTGTGTCTGCCCGTGGCATCGTAGCTCCAAAATGGATGGACCGATTTCAATGCAATTTTTTATTTGAAAGCTAGGTTAATCAGGTATCATCCTAGCTATGTTTCATGAAAATCTGTTCAGCCATTCAAAACTTACAGCTCTTTTTCTAGTTGGAGTCAGGAGTTTTAGACGGTTAGGTTATTACCATAAACGTAGTCGTTAGTTACTACGTATTTTTATTATCGCGAACGAGTTACTAGCGTGATTTTTTCACATGGAATAGCGAATAAGGTTCTTTTCTGCTATCGTATGTACCTATCCTTTATCAATATCTGTACAGATCACAATAATTTAAGTTTCAACCATAGCAGACTGACATTTATACATGTACAGCCACGTACATAAATACTGGTATACATTTCTCCAAATTTAACGGAAATATAAAACAATAGGGTAACAATTTATACAAAATTACATATATTCGACCCGTTCATCCGTAACCCATAATCACATCATTAATAGGACCCTCCTCTTCGCATCCCTTTAGAATGAATTTAAATGGAGGCTGAATATCAAAGCTGTGGGTCTCATGGGAATCAGTGTCTTCCCAATGCACACGCGGTTTGGCAAGTCAAGCGTTATGCTATGTTGTAAGGTGGAGGGCACAACGCCTTGTAGGTTTTGTAGATATGATGAAATTTTCTTTGTAAAAAAAAAATTGTTTAATGAGTGGAAAAAATTGCCAATGAGTTTTGAGGCCGTAGGCATGACAGAAAAATTCGTATAGAATTATTGGGGAAGAAAAAATATTTCGAAGGGTAGAGGTATACAGGATATATTTTTATGAAGTGCGCAAAATTTGCAGAGTGATTCAGTGTCCGTTCCCAAATGCAACCGCAGTACTAAAATTTACTCCAAAGCAAAATAAAAATTGATTTTGTATGGCTTGCGCTAGTAAATTATGTGTATCGCACGTACTAAGTCGAATTTTCGTTGTGTTTTAAAGTGTATCCCAATACTGCGGTTGCATTTAGGAACAGACACTGAACCACTCTACAAATTATGCGCAAAATTATCGTGTATAGGTATTTAATCAAATATATAAATTCTGAGGTATTTGCCATAATTTTGTTCGTTATATTGTAATCGAAACGCCTCAGAGATCATATTTGTCCTAACTTCAAACCAGACTATGTACCAAAATTTTCGTACACCACAGTTTACATGTAAAGCCTTTTATTCCGAGTGGCAATACTTCGTATTCCGTTTTGCTGATAACTAAGGGATTAATTCGTTTAGGCAGAATGAAACATCGCTGCCTCGACAATTAACAGTAAAAGATAGCAAGCCTCGCTATTTGCTGAAATAAACAGAATTGGGACAAAACGGGAACACTCTGTTTTGACGCTTCAATATTACTCGTTCGTCAATTGTAAGTATAGTTTGCTGTAATATTTAAAAAGTAATAATAAAGATCATATGCAACAGTTTTTTCCAGGCCTTCGCGTTGTGCTGTTTTTTCAACCGATTTAGGTTAATTTAAAAAATGAAAATATAACCTAACCACCAAAAACCCCCCACTCCAACTAGAAAGAGGGTTGTAACTTTTGAAGGGCTAAACAGATTTTCATGAAACATAGCCAAGATGATACCCGATTAAACTAGCTTTCAAATAAAGAAAACTGAATTGAAATCGGTCCCTCCGTTTTGGAGCTACGATGCCACAGAGATACACAGATACACATTACAAACTTATAACACCACTCTTTTTTGTCGGGGGTTAAAAGTGTTTTCTAATTAACATCTTCTAAGTATCTAATTGATTGATTTTCTGTAAGGACTACCACTAATTATTCATCTCATTATCGGGTACAACAGCCTATATTCGGAGCCTAAACTCATTATGTCCGATCATACCCTCGCTAATGTGTTCTAAGCTTAAAACCATGTTGACGGTAGGCCCGCTAGAACTGGGTCGCAGTTTTAAACTTCCTCAGCCCGGTCTTAGCGCCTTGAAGAAAGACAAATTTGTTGAATAATACCGTTAAATTGCCCTAATTAAGATGTCGTGGAAATATTACGAGTTTAACCTTAGAACTGACTTATTGGTTTAAAATGAAGGTGGTTGAAGTTTGTTTGTTTTACGTGTAATTACTAAAGTTTAACTTTAGAACGATTTATACCTTGGGTTTCAGTTTATCTTCAGTTTGAGGTGTAAAGTGTACAGGTAGACGACAAAGAAGTATTCCTTATTGTACACCAAAAGAATAATAAGTATTTTCCTGTAATTGTTTCATCAGTCAAATTGAAGCTTTTCCAAAAAATAATATTTTAAAAAAAGTATATATTTAAGAATCTTTCAAGAAGACAGAGATAGCACTACTAACTTGTGGCGTCATAAACAAGTAGTATTATAGTAAACTGTGACAGTTTCATACAATCATATTCCATTTTGCAGGAAAAGGATGGGTGCCATTTGTAAAAATTTCAATGTTTAGGTACAACTACGACATTAATTACATTATTTTTTTCAACTTTGGTGTTCTGTGCCTAATTTTAGGGAATATTATTATTATTAAATTAAGGACGAGCAGCAGGCTTGCTGATGTGTCCACATCAAAGTACAATATATAATATTTATCAATTTTTAATAGTAGTCAACTACCCTATTACAACAAAAATACACAAAACTTTAATACTTTCTCAACCCAAACGTATGGGACAGCTGATAATTCTTTCGCGACAACGATGTTGGTCCCATAGAGAAAGTTGTTTAATTTGATGGT
Organism: Allophyes oxyacanthae; assembly: GCA_932294325.1. NCBI lineage: Eukaryota > Metazoa > Arthropoda > Insecta > Lepidoptera > Noctuidae > Allophyes > Allophyes oxyacanthae. The sequence goes on along the minus strand of OW028633.1, from coordinate 4,923,410 downwards.
CTGATCCACTTCCACACCCTTAAATATGGCCACGAATTTCTGATACATGTTGTAGGAGTTAACACAGACAAAATCGCAGGTCGCTTGTTTTTTTTTAAAGGTAAGTAGCTACTTATCAAATTAATTATATTCATAACTCAGTGAAGATTAATGACACATAATTTGGAACTTGAATTCGCTTAGCTAAATTCAGGCCATTCAAAAGAATAGTGGTCTAGCCTTATGTTTGTACTGAAGGCTATTTTCACGTCGGGTATAATGATAATTTCTTCGGTGCCTGGTGCCATGCTATCGAATACCTTTTGTGTGTGAGGCGCGATGGTAGAGCGAAAGCTGGAAACGATTTGGTCAAATGGACTTGTATAGTACCTACTCGCAAATCTTTATGAGCTCTGAACGATCTATTCCCATCCAATACCAAGAGCTAATACCATTTGGTATAAGTTTATTTCCGAATTTATTTTCTATACCCAACGAGTACCACATTTTTTTAAATAAAAAATCTATTACTAACGAAACCAAAGCGTGACTTTTTGTACACTCAGCTACACAAAGTTTTATTTTATTTTCTAACATTTACTTAAATATCCATTTTTGATGTTTTTTGCCAAAAACATTGTTAGATACATTTAGAGTTGATTATCTATGATATTTTATAATATTGTTAGATTTTCAGTACTTTAACTATTCATATTCGGTTTTTTGCCAAATTTTTAGGTGATTTATTATTGAGATACGCAATTATATGTGATTTATATTCAAACCCTAATCGAATACATCAACCATAATCAAAGCATTTTAATTTTACTGAACCTGACTGTATCTGATTTCTTCAAACTTCTTTTGGTATTGGTTTTTAAATGTGGTACTCGTTGGGAATAGAAAATAAATTCGGAAATAAACTAATACCAAATGGTATTAGCTCTTGGTATTGGATGGGAATAGATCCTCTGAACTGAGCTCTGAACTCTCTCTCCCTCTAGCACTATTACAACACATTACATTACACATTACACACTGCACATTACATTACATTATTATTTTGCTATTATAGGTGCTAGAGGGAGAGAAGGGGAGAGTTCAGAGTGCTCATAAAGATTTGCGCGTACTATAAGTTTAAAGAGCATTTTTACTTTCGGTGTTTCCAATGCTTTCTTGGTAGTTCTTGTAATTGTATTTGTAGGTTGATGCTGCCCCCTCAGAGCAACAGAATACTTCTTTTTGTGTTCTGTGGTTGCCCCACATTAGGATTTCTCGAGTTCGTGCATCCTGAGTACAGTTTACAAACATACATGTCACAGATAGATCCATCTATCGCAATCCCATGTTAGGACCGAAGATTCCATTGGCGTATAGAATAGAATAGATCTTTATTTCATGTAAACCAGATACAGGCACTTATGAAATGTCGAGACCCTAAGTGCTCGGTTCCAAATAGTAGATCGTATGGAGAAGAACCGGCAAGAAATTCCAAGGTAACTCTTTTCAAAAAAAATATAGATTACAACCTTTATCAGTACAATGGTGTGGTAAGAGCTGCGAGAATAATGCGCATCATGAAAGATCCATAAAAAAGAATCATGAGACATATAAATATAAAAATTCATGATATTTACCTTAATTTATTTAGAAGTTATAGGTAAGTATGTACAATCGACAATTTTTCCGGTTGACCACCCTTAGGGCTCAATTATGGGGAGGCGGAAAGTTGCGCGGCGCGCAAAGCGGCGTGTCGCTCTCTCGCTCGCTCTCCATGAACGGAGATACGCGCCTTTCTCCGCGCGACTTTCTGCCTCTCCATAATTGAGCTCTAAGGCTAAAATAGTTTGCGCCCGGCATCATAACGCAGAGTTAATAACTCTAAGCGGGCCGCAGTCGTTCAAAGCATTTTGTTTGCGAAATGTATCACCGCGAAGGAACTGTACATAAAAAACTTTAATTTATCTCGAAACTCAATTTTACGGGTAGCGCCTTGTTGCACCCAATACTTCAATTATTATTTTCCTTGATTATTTTAATATCTAAATCAATCTTGTTGACACTTCTAGTTATACTCGTAAATCACACCTAAACATCTTTGCTCGTTCACTATGAAAAATATATCAACAATAGGCGCTGGCCCGTTCCTGTGCCTTGATTTATGGCCATAATACAAAACGCTATTTATTATCAGCTTCCTATAAAGTTGAACTGAATATTCTAGACTTTTGTTGGCGGAACTGTGAAATATTTCCGTTGGCACGTCAAGAAATAAAAGATGTTAATGTTAGGCATTTTAATATTATTTATGAAGGAGCTTTTTTTTATAAATGAGTTTGAAGTGACACTCATTAATGATTTTTAACCCCCGACAAAAAAGAGGGGTGTTATAAGTTTGAAGCGTGTATCTGTGTGTCTGTGTATCTGTATATCTGTGTATCTTGTTGTGGTATCGCAGGTCCAGAACGGATGGACCACTTTCAATGCAGTTTTTTTAATCAAAAGCTAGTTCAATCGGGTATCATCGCTATGTTTTATGAAAATATGTTCAACTGTTCAAAAGTTACAGCTAATTTTCTATTTGGGATCGGGGGTTTTTGGCGGTCAGGTTATGCGACAAAATGTTTTCAGAAGCAATTATACAAAAAGTTTCTTACTTCACTTAAAACTAGTAACTTTTGAGTTTTTGTATTTACTTGCACGCACGACAAAGTTCTTTCAATTAGCAAAACTAACTTATAATAGTTTATATAACCTAACCTTCAAAAACCCCCGACTCCAACTAGAAAAAGAGCTGTAACTTTTGAACGGCTAAACATATTTTCATAAAACATAATGATGATTCCCGATTAAACTTAAAAAACTGCATTGAAATTGGTCCATCCTTTTTGGTGCTACAATGCCACAAACCGACACACAGATACACAGATACACACTACAAACTAATAACACCCCTCTTTTTTGTCGGGGGTTAAAAATTATTCTCAACAAAAAACTTTTTCCGTGATAAGACAGGCCACTATTACAGCACATACTCCACTACTTTGAAACTTATAAAATATGAGCACGTAGTACTGTTGGCAATTTTGCGGCGAGTTCACATTGAGAGGAAACCAAGGTCATCACTAACTTTTGCGAGATTCGGTTATCGGTTCACGTCATGTTTGTTTCGTTAGTAATCTTGTTAGGAAAGCTTTCTAGAATTACGGGTTTGTTTGTCTACTTGAATCTGGTTAGTTTTGTTCTAGTCACATACCTTTTAAGAAAATATAGAAAAAGATTAGACTACTAATAATTATAAGCAACTATAGTCCGCGCGGAACTTGTTGGCCGCGCCTTTTATTATTTCAATGACTTATCCATACCAAATAATTCTTAATTTAAAAATTCATATTTCGATTTTCAAAAATAAAACGCTTTTCAATTGTTTTTAATTATTATAAATACCTCAAAGGACATTACAATGGTCATACAAAACCTACTACTACGTAAATCCTAGTCGCAACGTGATCTAGAACGGCGAATTCAACCTTTGGCACTGCTAGCAATGCCTCTTGTGCCAAATCATACCCTAGTTCGTAACACGGCTATAAATTAGGTCTATGCACATGAGTACATGCACAATTTAGTGCTAGTCTATTAGCAAACATGGGTGCAGTGATTCGGGAATTCAAGAAACCGTTCGACCAATTAATGGTGTTGAGATTGGAGTTTGAATTATCGAGTATTTGATTAAATGATTTTTTATTACACATAAAATTAATATATATTACAACCCGCGATGTTGTTTCTATACCTTCATATTTTTTGTAATTTATGCATTAATTTTACCTTTAGCTGCCTTGCCACAGATTAAGACAGAAAACACAATCAAATCACATTATAACAATAACCTAACCGTCAAAAAACCCCGACTCCAACTAGAAAAAGAGCTGTAACTTTTGAACGGCTGAGCAGATTTTCATGAAACATAGCTAAGATGAAACCCGATTAAACTAGCTTTCAATTAAAAAAACTGCATTGAAATCGGTCCATTCGTTTTGGAGCTACGATGCCACAGTCAGATACACAGTACCTACACTACAAACTTATAACGCCCCAATTTTTTGTCGGGGGTTAAAAATAGAATAGTTCAAATGTTAAAATGCTTTTCGGCTATTTTTTCAGGATGCTTCACGTTGATAAATAATACTTGGTAAACTTGATACCATTATAACCAAGCCAACTGTCGAGTAAGTGGAGTTTCATTAAGTGCCGAATAATCTGTACCAAGTTTCTTAAATATAAAGTGGTTTAACACTTCATAAAGTCTGCCACTAATAGACCAAGACCTAACTGTACCATTCCGAAATCTAGTCACACATCTGTAAATTAACTGCCCATAAATTAATAATGTTCCATATTCGACTCCTCCGGCCATCAGATAGGAGCAAATCGAATTTTAGCTTCACATCATGTCGAACAGAGCTGTGCCACTTACTGGCCAATTAATATCGAGGCAAATTCAAATTCAATATATCACTATCCTCGAGCCAATTTGGGCTTTCAAGTGATTATTAGTCACGACAGCTCTTTTTAATGGTAATTCAATTTTTTAATTTTGGTTATAATTGTTAAGTTGGTGTCGGAAATAAAAGAAAAAATAAAAACATTCATTCTTGTCTTCGAATTTTTATTATCGCAAAAAAATTATATCAATGTCACCTCGGAACTCAAGCCAGTCTATCAGAGTCCACGGAAGTGATTGGGTGACCTCTTCCAAGTTTGCCTAGTTCAGAATCAAAATCAGAATTCGCGCTTGCTATCAGACTAATGAGACAATCAACGTTGATATATTAAACTTATACTAAAATTTACCTCAACTGATCAAAAACCTACAGCCATCTGACATATTATGACGACACGGTTGGCGCAGTGGGTAAGCGATTAGCTTTCTGCGCTACGTGCCGCGCGTCCGATCCCCGCACGGAGGAATTATTTGTATGACCTATAGTTAGTTGTTCCGGGTCTGGGTGTGTGTGCATGTGACATTTATGTTTGTAAACTGTACCCTCGAGGAGAAATCCTAGTGAGGGGCAACGTTTAAAAGGAAATAAAAATCTTATCAAATAGCACGAATCAATTAAAAACCAGTACCAGATAACAACTGCAATCAAGGAAGTAATAAATACGTTGATGGCTACATCAGAGTGGAGCCCCAGTCGTTAACCTGAGACTGCTTCAGTCAATCCCACATAGAATTCAATTGCGTTCAGCGTCAGTAATGGTGCTGCGGTTTGCGGGCTTAGCCTTTGAGGGTTAAATGATTGATTAGTACTTCAAGTATACTACAAGTTGTTATAGTTTTGTGTATAATTATGACATTTACCGATCAATCTTTAAATATTAGATCAACGGTGTGTACTAAATAACTTGAATTTAAATTAAAAAATCAATAATAAAAGTTGTGAAAATTGCTTTAATATAATAAAAATGTTACAAACATATGAGCACAATGGAACTACTTATTTCTAATCAAATTTCATCCAGTAGTCCCGCGACTGGAAATATAGATAATAGACACGTAGACACAGTGTGTAAAAATTACAAAAAAGAACTTATGTAGACTTACTTTACTTAGAACGTCTAATAAACTAATCTAATAACTACACGACTGTGAAATAAACTACATAGATAACAAATACAATGAACTACATATACCATACAAGTAAATACCTATCTAAACATATAAAAACAAATAATATACAGGAATTATGTATTTATATACACTCAAAGGCACATTTAACCGGCCACGTAAATTTTGTCAATTTCTTCAAAATTCTACAGTAATTTAATTAATTATGTTTTCTTATTATATTGGATGAATCTTTACGAACGAAATGGAACATGTGTAGTTTGTTAAATGGTTTAATAAAGATAAAAAAAAGAGAAAATGCAGTGTTCTATCAAAAAAAAAAAAATTTAGTAAAATATAAATTTTTAAAAAAAGTGTGCTCTAAGTTAACGGATTAATAATGTATAATTATGGTATGCTTGTTTCGTTTATTGCAGATATACCCACTTAAGAAGTTACGTCTAGTAGTCAAAGCGTAAGTTACCTTAAACAAACGATATGTAATTTGAGACGGGTGGACGGCTAAATGTGTCCCTGAGTGTATAATCTAATGGACAATTATTGTAAAGTAGAAAAGTAATGGTCTTTAACACATTTCTTAAAAACAGAAATAGTTTTCGAGTCACGTATGTTAGGCGGAAGCCAGCTTAGTTTAGTTCTGTTAAAGTTCGCACCAGAATCAACACCATTACCTACTTTAATATTCCATTTGTCTCATTCCAGTGTCACAATAATTATGCAGCCTGTCCCAGATTCACTCGTAAGCTAAGCCTGAAAATGTCACTGGCTTTAAAATTAATTAGCCAGTTTAAAGGAAATGTATTGTTGAGGCTTCGAAATTAATTTAAAGGCATTCCAATGTTCCGCTTCATATTACTTAGCCGTTTTGTCATCGAGTATTCTACTCGTGCATCTACACCATTATAAAGAGGTGAAATTTGTTTGTTTGTATGTAACTGGTAATATCTGGCACCAAAGAACTGACTCTAAATAAAATAAAAAAACCTATAATATAAAATAAAAAAATTGTCGTATTCTCAGGGTGCCTTCTCTGCTTAACCGATCAAACGGAGAGACGATAGAGCCTCAAGCTTGGCAAGAATATTTTTTTAAGTAATCACACAGGCGCCCCATAGTGGGACTAGGACCTCGGCTTAGGGCGTTGATGGGGGGACAACAATAGGGGACTTGCTGGATCTGGTTATGATTATTATTAGGGACATGTTTTTGTACTAACGGCTCAGCCCGGGCTGGCACGAGTTAGCGTCGGGATGGACAAGGAACAGGGTGCCGTGTCGGGCCTCGCCTGCGAGGACGGTATGTCGGTTGATTGTGTGAATTGTTGATAGATTTGTTAGCCAATCGGATTCTCTCTTGATGGAGAATTATATCATCGTCTCTTTACGTGACGTTATAGAAAGCTAGATTTTCCCTGAGTGATATAGGCTACATTTTATTTTGACAAAAATAAAACGCGCGAGTGAAACCGCGGGTAACAACTAGTCTAGTATAAGCCGGGACGGGAACGAAACCATTTATACATAAATTCTTAATACTCTATTGTCTTGCCCGGATTAGAATTTGATTATCTCTTGCATTAACGCTGAAGGAAAAACTTCGTGAGGAAACCTGCACATCTGAGATGGCTCCATAAAGTTCTCAATGGTATGTGTAGTCCGCCAACTCACACCAGGCAAGCGTGGTGGACGAAGGCCTAACCCTTCTCATTCTGAGAAGGGGCCCGTGCCCAGCAGTGAGACAGTAATGGGCTGGAATTATTTTATTACACTTTAGGACTAAGTTTGTTTTGCGATTCTCTAATTAAATATTCAGATAATGGCAAAAGAAACTTAGTCTTAAGGCAGTGGTCCGACCGCCGACGATGAACGAGAAACGAGTAGAACTAGAAACTATAAACGAATTGGCAATCAGCGGGAAGCGAGTGTTAGTTTCGATAGTTTTGTCGCCCGGCTATAAGCGAGTGTGCAAGTGCGACAAGCGATTACTCGCGCCACTCGCCCGCGGTCTCTCAGTCCTGTGCAAAATGCCGCACTGTAAAGAAATGATCAAGCGAGCGAGCATCGCTGAACGAGTATCGCTGAGCGAGTATGATGTTTGATAGCTCTTGTCGCTCAGCGACAAACTACTGAAGCGAGTCCTCGCTGGCAGTGTGAACAGTCAGCGATCAACTATTAATATATGTATCTCTTTTGTTGACACGGAATGTATATCAATTGTACGTTTCTTGAGAGAGAAAATCGCCGATAGTTAGTCGTTTTCTCGCCGGCGGTGGGACCACTGCCTATATCTCAAAAAGTGTGTATAATAAGCTTTTCTTCTATACCTATTGTTTTTCTTCAGGTTAAGTTTGATGAAGCTCAACCACTTTATTGTTTCTTAGTTCCTTACTTTGTGTGTTGGCTATCTGATCTAACAGTGTGGTAAGTCGTCATCTATCTATCTATACGTGAAGAGAAAGCTTTGTACCCCTTTTTAAGCACATTGCGTGCACGGAGGAGTGTGAGATTTGGCATAGTTAAAGTTTATATGGAGGAGGAGTGCAGAAAGCCATTTTTTTATTATTTATTTAACAATTAATGCACAAATAAATAAAATACATGAGAGATATGAATTAGGAGCGGTTGCATTTAGAAACAGAGACTGAATCATTCTACAAAGTATGCGTACTACATCAAAAATATATCCTATATCCAAGTGTATGCCTTGATATCAAACATATAGTTATACCATGGTATGGCTATAAGTATTGCGTTTATCGTTATTAATGTACGAAACTCAAACAAAATGTAATAATAATGCCCATAAATATTACAGTGTTGATTTATAGTTAACCTTTTTATGATGAGTTTCGGCGAAAAAAAGTTACTACGAAAAAGTTATTACGTAAAAGTTTTTCTTGTAGCTAATATGAAGTTATTTTATTCGGGCGATGTTGATGTTTATATTTTTATTTACCTATTTTATTATATGAAAACGCTGATAAACTCTACCAGTGGTAGGAATTGGCTTGGGAACATAGTTTTTACTGTACAAAAGTGTACAGTGAGAATGATGATCAATCCATCTAAAATATACTCCAATAGACACAAAAGGAGTGGTGAGATGGTATATTTTTAGATACACAAAGTCAATTACATACTTCACGCATAAGCCTGTGAGATAAGCAAGGACATTTTCCAAATGAGCGTGAAATAATTAAGAAACACGTCGGTATTTCCATAGGTACTAGACGCAATATTTTTAGAAGCAATGATATTTTAAAACGCTAAAATAAAATGGTCTCTAAATGACAGTAAATGTAGTGTTTAATAACCGCTGTGTTTGCTAATGCAGTTGAATATCGTAAAACCAGCGATAAGTTAGAACAAAATATAGCTACCAACAATGTTTATTACAAAACAAAACAAGCTTTACACCAGATTCTGCTTACAAAACGATAAAATGGGGCAGCTCTAATTATAAAACTAATTTGGAAAATAATTATCATACTACATCATACAGGTTTGCTCGAGAATAGTCCTTTGATCCGCACCAATATAAAAACTCGCGCTCTCGTAATATTATTACAGTTGATGCAATTCACGAGTACGCGTAGCACTTGGCTGTGGTAAAGATGTATAGACGTATCTATACTACGTGTCAATGTGTGCGTGACAGCGGTAGCGGTAGGCGCGCACTCTATCGCAAAGTGTATGTATATGTCTAACCACAAGTAAAGCCTTAGCCCATGCGCGCTCGTGAATTGCAAGAACTGTACCTACCCAGACCATATTGAAAAGAATACGACTTTTAATAATCCCGTAACTGATTTCTGAGATAAAAAAAACATACAACGTATATCAGAAATGCATGGTCATAATTAAGGGTGTAGATCTGACCATCAAACTGAACAACAATCTCTATGGAACCAACATCATAATCGCGAAAAAAATATTAGCTATCCCATATAAAACCTAAATGTATGAAATAGCAGATTATTTTTTCGCGATTACGATGTTGGTCCCATAGGGAAATTAGCTTAGTTTGATGGTCTGATCCAAACTTAACCACACTTTTCTAATACATGTTGTACAACTTATAAAAAGATTTAATATTCATAACAGAAAAAGAATTTATGTATTCTGTCATCAAAAAACTAATACTTGAGACGACGCTACACGCAAAAAGATCCATCCAAGGAATATAATCCGTGTCTCCGGTTACCAAAACCCACATTCACTTAAACTACTTATACAAGGAAACAATAGATCCATTTGGTTCCCTAAGGATCTTTACCTTGAACGTGTACGTTATATATTGCAGGTGTACCTGAATTAATCAGGACCCGACACGATTAGATTAACCGGGAAACCGGGAAGGGTGTTTTATACCCTTCGTTACGTATTTAATTTTCTAGACCCACTTTTAGAATATGTTCTAGAAGTTTGTTTGAATAAAGGTTCGTGACCCTACAGATTCTATTTGTAGGAATTTGTATCTTATTTAGTAATTATGAATAAATACCTAACTGAAAAAAAATATGATTAATAAACTTAATTTGATCCCACCTTTTGTCCGGATGATGTGTAATATTTAATTTAATATACGTTTTATGTGACTTATATTGTTTTGGCATAGCTAAAAATCTGCCGCTCCATCCAGTTCAAAGTTGTGAAAAAAAGACTAAAAATTTTAATTGAAAAGACTTCTAGAGATATCTAGATAGAACCCAGAAAGATTTAAATTTTATACAGCTCTACTTTAGAGATTTAAATTTTTCCGGTCTTGATTCCAAGAAAATGGAGACAAAGAGATTTTAACTAAAATTTTGTGGAAACTGATTGTGAAGCTCATCTAGTTCAAAGTGATACAATAAACTACTTAAATAAAATATGCCGCGGGTCAGAAGGAAATTGCGAGTCTTGAACATAAAATTCTTGAAATAACGAAGACGTCTACCTCACTAAGGTACTTGAAATAAATAGCTTCGAAGAAAATTTTCCTTTTTATCCAGCGCGAACCATATTTCATTTACAATGACAACACACGAAAAAAAAAGTCGTTCAAACCAAATGCTCACTCCTAGTTTAATAGATTTTACACTTGAGGGGGTAATGGAAACCAATTTTAGAAGACCCCTATCAAAGCTTGCATTAGTCTTCTTTATTAAGACTTGTCTTTGAGAAAGAGGGGGGAATAGTTTCAAGTTATAGTGGCCGTGTTTAATAACGATCAGGAGGTCTTGTCAAGCAGTCCCTGAGTATAATGGACGAAGTTGAACAAAACTTAGACCATCAATAACTGATGGTGTAACTTGCCGAGGATTTTTACTTATAATGGCGGATAAGGACGTGTCGGGTTCGTATTTCTTTTTCATAAGAAGTAATAATAGATGAGCACCTTAATGGTTAAGGAAATTGCGTTTCTAACAAAAAAAAACAAATTAAATTTGCATTTATCTGTTCACCTGTATTTTTTATTATGGTAAAACAAAAATCATTGCAAACGTAGTGCGAATTGGATCGTAAACGTGCCTGGATTGGACGGAGTCAATCCGCGTAAAACAAGAAACTATACGGTATCAGTGGCGAAGAGTCCATACAACCCGATTCCCATCGGCTTCCCTTTAGGAATAGGTTAGTGCATAGACCAACGTAATATGGCTTGTTATTCAGTGAGGTCGAGCTCTTCCAGACATGACTATTTAGAGATTACAAGAGACGGTATGGATTTTTGTCTTGCAGCATTAATTGCAACAATTTGTAGAGGACATTTTTGGGACGGCTTCCCCTTTTAAAACTGTCACCCTTCGCTACTGTACGGTATAGTATTACGCGGAAAGCATGGAACCGTTTCAAATGATGCATGTTAGTATGTTATAGATACTTAATAAATACCCGCCTGTTCTCTGGTAATATCAATCTGCCATGCTCACCAAAATATCTGGCTACTGGTGGCGTTGTCTGTTGAGCCGTTGAATTCCCTACATTATGGTTGAGCTTAGCGATGCTGATGCTCACGTCGTCCTCCTGAACGGGTTCTGTCTGTCGGGACTAGTCAGCTTGGCAAGCAGTTGCCATGGAAATCTTATTCAGAAGCAAATCATTATTATTCTATTCGTATTTTTTATTCATATTAAATTACATTATTCCCGCATTTATTACCAAAACATTGTCTTAGTCAAGACTATAATAACTATGATTTTAAAACAGTTTCCATGGAGTTTCTTGCTGGTTCTTTTCAATAGGACCTACTATTTGGAACCGCGCCGAGAGTCTCGACATTTTATAAGTGCCTCAATTTGATTTACATGAAATAAAGATATATTCTGTTCTATTCTAATTGGCGTAACAGAGAAGAGGTCTATATACAACAGTATATGTAACTATGTATAAAGGTAGAAATGGTGATGATGATACTATCATCGATAAAGATAACATCACCTTCTACGACGATTAAAGCCCCACAAACAAAGCTTAAAATTCAAATAAAGTGAACCGTATCAAAAGACCAAAAGATCATCGACCCAAAATATTGGCTGCATAAAGTAGAATTGATATCACCTACCTACAGAAAACATCTTGACCACAAGGCCCAAAATCAAGTGCCATTTTTCACATTTATAGGCCGACGAGAGCCCAAACTGTCAATATTAATATCTGGATAGTGCATTATACGGACGGTTATGTCAGCGCCCATACTGTGACCCACTTCCTGTTACGACTTAAGTGGGTACACAAACTTAGTTCCCTAGATAGTGGACTGTTGTTTATGGGAACTATTCCAAATCGATTTCGTTTTCAATTTGCTGGTAAGACAATTTTGATAACAGTAAAACTTATTGATCAATCACTTTTTCAAGGGTGTTTTTGTCGATTTTCAGTTGTTGAGTATTTATTTATTTATTTCAAATGCTTCATGTACAATGTACAAATTCTCTACCAGATAATCTTAGGGTGATGCAGAGACAATGAAGGTAGATGCACCAAAAAACAAACTTAACGGAGAAAACACTACACTTATAAAAAACAAATATCACTATTTTCACTAAGCGAATACATCTGACTTTCGTAATATAACTAGTAGGAAAAAATGGGTAACCTAAGTATAAAAAAATACTCTTTTTTTTTATTTGTTACCTGTAAACTGTGTCGTGTATTTATTTTTTACTTTATTGGGGTAAGCTTACAAGTACATTGTTTCTTACACTAATTAATATATAATAGTACAATGTACACGCAGCTACATATTAAGCTATATGTTTTCAGTATAAGCTGACCTTTCATTTTATAGGCTTTCTGCACAATGCGTGTCCTAAACTGAAAATGTATATGCCCTTGCGTTTCGCTTGGCTCGTCTTGGAGGGGGCACTACCGTGCCTCCAGATCTTGATATGTAGCCGTGCGTACAATCTACTACGCTCCGACGTAGTAATTATAGGGAATGAAGTTACACTATAAAATTAATTATACTACCACAAACTAATAATAGGGTTAGTGTTAATAATGATAATGATGTATTAACAACGACGGACGTCTCAGCATGGTTACCCATACAAAGTTTGACCTCGGCATCGATTAATCAATCCGCAGTAGCTAGTTAGCGAATAACGCCTCATGCGCAGTTTACATACACTTTAGTGATTGTAATTATAAGCACATTAGGGGACGCTGCCCATCCTTTTGTCATAATCCTGGAGCTACTTTTCACCACACCCACGCAAAGGTCAACGATTCCGCTGGAAATCAATGCGCAAAGTTATCTGTTAGAAATACCAGTCTAAATCAATGTTGTTTTCAATCTACTGGTTACTAAAGTCAATTTAGTTTCCAAGAACAACAGTAAAAGCTTGAATTTTAAGGAGTAAACAATAATAACTTCGCACACAAAGTTTTGATGGGATTGACATGTTGATATGGGGTGAGGAGAAAATATATCGTATTCGAACGCATTTCCTCGCGTGTCAAGAACAACTGACGTAGTTTTAGAGAATTCTTCGGTTATATGTTTTATTTTAGCTATTTTGTGAAGAAGTTTTATTTACGAGATATATCTCGTAAAATACCTACTAAGCCCTCTTAAAAAAATAACTAAAACACAATAATATCCGGTATAAATTCCTTAGCTACACCGGATATTATTAAAAAAAAATTACCACTATCATGGCGAACAGGCATACGGCCAGCCTGAGAATCAGCAGTTACCATGACCGTAACCGTATGGACGCTTGTAACACCAGGAGCATCACTCGCGCTTTGCCGACTCTGTAAAATCCCACACTTTTCACTCTCTTTTTGAAGAATCCCTTGCTGTAGTCTTTTGGGAAAGCTTCGATAGGAATATTGAACCTGGGTTTCATTAACACCTTTAGTGGGTTTAGGTTCTTGATGAAGATCCGACATGACTTATGTGGCCGACAGCCAGCATGGGTTCACGGAAAGTGTTTGTGTCAAGTGATAGCACCTAAATAGTAAGTACAAACTGATGCACCCTGCACACGCACAATCAACTCCGATACACGACTTTACTAATATTTTCACTACGACATGAGCTTATTCTACAGTTAATGCCAAAATGATAGAAGAACGTTCCACTAATTTCCAATATTACTGACAATTTTGTCTTCTGGCAATTACCGTACGGTGACATAATTTGCAATAGACTAAAAGTGTCGCCAAAGTTAGGTATATTTCGGTTAATAGAAAACACACTGAAAGCTTTCAAAAAATCTCACAAGGGAGCTTGTTCGAACATCTTTAAGACAAAAAGCCTATCGAATCCCCCGAGAAACAGAGAAATAAAATTACACCTAACAGGTCATAAGACGCCGCAAATTCTGTGCCCTTAGGGCTAGCAGAGTCAGGATATTGTCCAGAGGAAAGTTCTCGAACGACCCTTGACCTCAATATATCAGTGCATTTCCGTCCGAAGTGAAGGCAACCCTCGTTACTTTTATCTTCGAGAGGAAATACAAAAGTCTGTGAATAATAAAAAGAGAATAAAACTTTTCTCCTTTGCTGCGTATCTGCGAACTTGTGAATGAATATGTAATGTTTTTATTCATTACTAGCTTCCGCCAGCGGGTCCGCCCGCGTGATATCTTTATAAATCATAGTCTATGTTACTCAGTGATAATATAGCATTCTGCTGGTTATTTTTTTTAATATCGGTCCATTAGTTTTTGAGTTTGTCCATTACAAACAAATAAACAAACATACCAAAAATTAAATCTTGTCTCTTAATAATATTAGTTTAGATTTAGATTAGTAAGAAGTTTTAATGGTAATAATTGATAGGGCTTTTATTGCGTTTTAAATATTGGATTTTATGGAATTATGGAAGAAAATGAATTATTAGACTTTGAAGTAACTAGCAAAATTTGGGATAAATGTTGAAATATTTATTGTTTCGGAAGTATCCTGCTATATTTAGTGATTTCAATGTTGTACCTTGTGGTAACCACTTAAAATCTGACCAATGCTTTTGACATTAAAGTAATGTGTTCACTAGGCAACAATTGACACGCAACATGTTGGTCAAAATGCCGAGTGACACAAGCCAACATTTGATGGGCAACTATACATTGAACGGATATAAACAGCAAGACGCGCGCCATGTTCGGCGCCATCTGGCGAAGTCGCGCGATGTTATGCAACGTTGCCAAACATGTCGAGCGTCACGTGTTGCGCCTCAATTGTTGCCTAGTGAATACATGGATTTACTATCGATACTGTTTATTTAAGTTATATACTGTTTTTTGTATCATGCATTGCCGAATCAAATAATGTAGGTAAATCAGTGTAGACACCAAAGCCTTGGACCTAATTAAGAAAATTGGCCAAGAAGAATAAGCCTCACTAAAAATATAGCTAGAACCAAACTCTACTAAAATGTCGTCCAAATAAATTGCACCTAAATGAATGAACATCGTGTAGGCACTTGATAAAGGTCAAATGATTTCATAAGATCAAAAGTTCGGTAACAAGGGCCGATCACTGGATTGGCTTGGAAAAGTTTTTTCATTAGCTACTTCACTTCGCCAACTCAGGATATTATATGATTCATTGTAATTGGTTTTTGTTGTAATCTATACGAATAAGATCATAAAAGTCAATGACGAGACTCAGGAATAGGGTTCCGCTGTACGGATTTATACTTAGGTTCCTATTTAGGTGTTCTGTTTCTTGTAATTTTGTTTTAGACTTGGCAGAGAGTGAGTTGGTGTTATCAGTTTTCTTGTTTTAGGCGATTATGATATTTTACACCTAATTTAAGTACGAATTTGAGAACTAAAGTTTTTGGTCCTATTATACAAGGTCCTAACATTCTAGTCCCGATGCCTTTAAGGAGTTATTATGAACAACTTTTACTAATAGGACGAACCCTGAAATCGCTAAATAAAAATAGAAGCTCCATACGAATAATTCAATACCTATAAGTCGACTAAATGTTTGGGACAGATGGTTTTTTCTCAATTTCAGATTTGGTCCTAAAGTGAAAGTGAAAGTAGTTCATAATGATGAGGAAAATAACCTCTTAAAGGGATTGGGACTAGAACGGTAAGACCTTGTATTTCTATACTTGCGTAGGTAGGTACTCGTGATTAATCAAAATCTCGTGTATAATATATTTTGTAATTGTGTACCGGTAGATCTTTCTTCTTTTTTTTTTTAAATATATGTGGTGGTATTTTAATGGATTTCTCCTGTATCGAGGGTACAGTTTACAAACATACATGTCACATGCACACACTCAGATCCGGAACAACTATCTATAGATCATACAAATAATTGCTCCGTGCAGGGATTGAACCCACGGCACGTAGCGTAGAAAGCTAATCGCTTAGCCACTGCGCCAACCGTGTCGTCAAACATGATGTTCACACATAACCACTAAACATTAGCCAGTTTGTCTGGCCATGGCGGCAAAAATACAAGGCACGTTCTGTTGTTATTTATACCCGAGCACTTACTGCAGTAACACGGCGTAAAATGGTGCAATAAAAATCTATAGTACACACAAATAAGAAGTCGCATCGGCAAACTTCGTAAAACCGATTACTTCCGTCAAGTGCGTCTTCAAGACCGCAAATGTTTATTAGTGCTGCAGTGATACATGAACTGTACGCTGAAGTAATAAGTTGTAAAAATATTTAAGCGAGCGCCATTGGTCGTTCGATCAGGGGGCCTAAAAAGGCCACATTTAGCAATTCACCTACGAATCTCCATGGTAACTGTCAAACATATGATTGCTGAATATGAACCTTACGCGTTTGATAATAAGAGTCATCAATTAAGTGGACATTTTGACATTTGTAATATGAATCATTTATTATGATTCATTTAAAGTGGCCTTTTTAGACCCCTAGGTACATCGATGTTAGTTCATATTTGTGACTCGGACTGTACTATAACTTTTTACGAGTATATAAATATCAATCCGTGATCCTATTTCGTCTAAAAAACTTAAAATAAACATTCTAAACAAAGAATTCAAAATATAAATTTAGCTCATCTCCCGAATGAAAATTACAACATTCTTATGAGAAATACCGATAATAAATTCCCTTTAAGCGGCCAAACTCTTCGGTTTTATCATGAAGGGGCGAACGCTCAAATATGTCGACGTATCGACATTATTAGGGCAAAAGGGTTGGTACCTACCGCTTAACCCACATTTGTTAGCAGGAACTTACAAGTAGCCTATCTCAACAGACTTTTTAGGAACATCTGTTTTAACTAGCCCGGAGGCCAAGGCTTTTCAAGTTAGTAGGTTATACAAATTGTTTGAATTTTGATGTTATTACAGTAAATTTGCTGTTGAATTTTATTGGTAAGTAAATGTATCCAATTTGTTTTTAGTTTCAAATTGTTCCAGTTTAGTTTGTTATTTTTGTTTTGAAGTTATTTTTATATGGAGGCCATGATTTTAGATATATTTTTTATAGTTCATGGGGCTAATGAGCGTGCGTTTCACCTGATGGTAAGTGATCACCACTGCCCATAAACATCTGCAACACTAGAGGAGTCACCGATGCGTTGCCGACCTTGTAGGATGGTTTATTGATTTATCTTAAGTTGCTCCTCTAGAAGAGTTTAAGCTTCGATTGTTCTATCATCGTACCCGATGTATAAGGTCCCAGTTTATTAGTGGAAGTCCTTTTAAGGGGTATAGGGGTTGTGAATGTGGCGCCGTCATTATCCCGTACGGAATAAAATTATTTTTCTTTCTTCTTCTTCTTACTCTTCATTATGAAAAACTTTTACTACTATCAATTCAAACCTGAAACAGCGAAAAAAATTTGCTGTTCCATACAAATAAAGTAAATAGGTAGGTAAGAAAAAAGAATACAAACCTATGCAATATTTTATCTGTTACTAATAATTAAATTACTTGACTGTACGGCAACCTTTCGTTTTTCTCGATTTTAAGGTTGCTCCCATATTAAAAGTTGTTCATAATAATTATGAGAATAGCAAATATGTTCAAATTAAGAAGTAGAATAAATAAGAGTACATAACAGGGGCAGCATCAGGGAAAATCATCAAATGTTTGTTTGATATAAAACTACCTAGTCAGCTCATGGCAATAGTTTTAAGTCTAGATAATGATTGTGTTCTTTGTATAAATGTCAAGTTTTAATGTAAGGCTATTAGTAAGATTATGTATTGACCGTAACCAACAGTACAACTGATTCCTTTAACGATTTACCTTTTCATTCCTCGAAAACATAATAACCGTAGTTACTGGTACAATAAATTAATTCAATTGAATTTCTAAAAACAATTATCTAGTCAATTGTGAATATAAGGTAAACAAGTATTGTAAACAGAATCGCGATCCACTGAAACAACAATAGGGGGCAAAGGTAAGTCTAAAATTATGAGGTTTGTTGTTATTCCCAAATTGTTTCCGATTTTGCCTCGAAAATTACCCCTAACTTTGGGAAATCTGAGTTGAACGTAGATTAATGTACAGAGTTTTGCTAACTAGCCGCGTGGGAGGTTCGGATGAAATTTTTTGTTCGATATGAAAGGTCGGGGCTCTAAATGAATAGCTAGGTTGCGTAAAAAGTATGGTACGAATCCGAGCTTCTAAATATTGTAGTCAACCAGAACTTCTGGAATCCTAAATTGTTTATCAGCTATTCATGTACTTAAGTTAGTTTTAGGTACTATAGATTTACCATTAATACAATTTTCGTCTCAAAATTAGTACTCATTTCATTTATTCCTAACAATTTAAAATTGTGTCGAAATATTTTATACAAAATGTCATCATAATCGATACTAAACATTACAAGAACAATAAAACACCGATATATTATGAATAATAAATTTCTTCCACAATTCGAGAATTTAACCGGTTCGAAGTTTTACAAAGATAGCTTAACACCTTCAGCGCCAGATCCTACCTGGCCGTTCTTTCAATTAGTAACATTTTATTTAATAAAAAATAAATCGTCAATAACTTTTTTGAAAAGTAACCGATACCCAGACCTTTATACTGAAAAAAAAAACGCATCAGGCCAGCGCTTTTAAAGTAAAAAAGAAAACGTGTACCTTAAAGATACACAGTGCTTTTACCAAGTAGAAGGATGTGTAAATTTTGAATATACAATGCGCTGTGACAAAAAGAAACACATGGCTCCGAGGATGTTAAATAAATATATTGGAACTGAGATTATTGAAAAAAATATTGGGCATAATCTAGATTTCTCTATCAATTTAATAAAATCTGATAAAAGCAAACTAGAACTAATTCAAATAAATCCTTTATCAAATCAAATAACTGTTCTACTTATTAAAATAGTAATTACTACGAAATGAAGGACGGATCGCATTATACTTACTTATTATTCCATTTCCTTTTAATATTTATCTTTTCATCGCCCACGTTATCTTCAAAAGCTTCACATAAAGTACCAAACATTTAAAAGGTCCAGCAATACGGATTATTTAAGTCATTGCTTGAGCCAAACGGGCTATAAGATGATAATCTTGGGGATAATCAAGTGCGATTACCGTAATGGTATTACAATGATTAGGGAAAACGTTGGAGCCCGATTTAACGCAAATGATTTCCTGGATTTTTATAGTGTTCTTTTTGAATGTTTGTGTAGTTTATTTCAAAGTCCAAAGTCAAATTTAAAGTTTTTTACATAGCCTAGTCTATTTTCGTCTTAAATCTCATGAAATTAATAGTATATATAACTACTTCACTATGCAGTAGTAATTATTGGTCGTTTTACATGGGTTAAAGACTATAAAAATCCTTAAAAAGTGCGTAGGAGCAAGTAACACAATAATAATATAACAATAGCGCTGGGCAGAAGAAGAAACAGTGAACCACTAACTGTCATATCAGTCATTATTAATAATGGGCCAGCCGGAGCCTGAAGAAATCAGAAAAGTAATAAAAAACTTAAATGCGTCCTGCAAATGGCGGTGGATGCCACCATTTATTACTTTGGGCATGAATGACTAGTGAGAATAGGACGTTATATTATATGAGAGCTGATACAATGATGACGTTGTCGTTTTTCGTCGGATCTGCATAAAAAATGTATTGTGACTTTGAAAGTATTTTTAATAAATGAGAAATAGATTGAAAATAAAAATGATGTTGGCGATACATACCTGTGTGGATCATAGACTAGACGATCTTTAAATGTCGAAACTTTAGGTGCTAGGTGTGTTGTTCCAAATAGTAGGTCCTATGGAGAAGAACCGGCAAGAAACTCCATTGAAACGCTTTTCAAATAATAGATTACAATCTCGATTAGTACAATGTTGTGGTGCTGCGAGAATAATGTTATTTAATATGAATAAAATACAAAAAAATAGGATAATAAGGATTAGCCTCTGAATAATTGTTCGTATTATAGGTAATCTCTGGTAATAAAAAAAAACTATCACTGTGTGATATAGGCTACATTTTGTTTTGATAAAAATAAATCTTTCAGTATAAACCAAAATAGATGAAAAAGTCACTTACTTAGATAGTACTTAGTACTTACGTAGATATTAACCAAAATTCTCAAGTACAAAACGGTTGTAAAACCAGCAGTGGGTATCTTGTACAACACAAATAACCAGCATTTTGATTACACGATAAATTTAGATTATGGCCGAATCAATTTAACTTTAGGAAATATCATAAAGCCTCTTTGATCAATCCTTATGCCTTTAATATAAGGTTTAAAATGGTACAGCAGATATTTTTTGAGATATAAAAATCGGTATCGATTGTCACGTAATGTCGATGTCGCGTGTCGGAATGAAGGTTGCGTCAAACGTATTCAGTTTAGTTTTATGTCGTTAGTTCTCTCTGTAAGGCCTTTCGGAGTAGATACCTTTTCGCATCGTATTCACTATGCGACAAATGTCCCGCGACACGTGTCGCTAGAGATGTCGTATGATGTCGCATTAAGAGTCCGGAAAAATAGCGCGACTGGTCGTGTCGACGTGTCGCTTCAGTTGAGGGATTAATTCTCGTATTCACTAGGGACAAATGTCCCGAGACACGTGTCGCTAGAGATGTCGTATGACGTCGCATTACAAGTCTGGGAACATAGCGCGACTGGTCCCCTGCCAGCGTGTCGCTTTAGTTGAGGGATTAATTATTCTCGTATTCACTAGGGACAAACGTCCCCCGACACGTGTCGCTAGAGACGTCGGGCAAAGTCGATCAATGTCGCCTGACGTCGCACGACTTTGTCCGACATCACTAGTGACACGTGTCACGAGACATTTTTGTCTCCTAGTGAAATAATTTGTATGATCTATAAATAGTTGTTGCGATACTGGGTCTGAATCCACCATCGATTCTACAAAATACGAGTATTTGGACGTCATTTAATTTTAGGTCAATTGTATTAACATAATACCTATATTATGTTACATCAGCAGTGATAGCGTAGCAGTTAAATGCACGCCTTCTATGCAGTAGGGTCTGAGTTCAAACCTGGCCCATACCTGTGACTTTTCGAATTCATGTACGGATTAGAATTTCTTAATCACTTGCGATAACGGTAGAAAAACATCGTGAGGAAACCTATACATCTGAGAGGGTCTCATAAAGTTCTCGATGGTATGTGTAGTCCGCCAACCCGCACTAGGCCAGCGTGGTGGACTAAGGCCTAACCCTTTTTATTCTGAGAAGAGGCCCGTGCCCAGCAGTGGGACAGTAGTGGATTGGATTTAATTAATTTATATCTTATTCAATTCTACATAACGTGTAACTATAACCCTACAGGGAGAGTAAGCCAGTTTGTAGAACTTAAGTACCTACCTGAAACTAACTTGAATCATAAATGAGATATTCGTGGAGCCACATTCAGCACTTAAATAAGTTAAGTATACTTAGGTTTGTCCAACTATATAATATAAAGGTATAATACGCACAATATAATACAGCTAAAACATTTCAATGGTTAAGACTAGACTAGGACTCCCTAGAGTACTGAGTACTTACTATAAACTCTTAA
Organism: Allophyes oxyacanthae; assembly: GCA_932294325.1. Lineage (NCBI taxonomy): Eukaryota > Metazoa > Arthropoda > Insecta > Lepidoptera > Noctuidae > Allophyes > Allophyes oxyacanthae. Next base: position 4,901,328 of record OW028633.1, on the reverse strand, counting down.
AACTATTGGAAAAGTATTTTTTGGACTACCTTTCAATGCCTGAATATCCCAAAGGGTTCGGCAAATAGAGGTGACTCCCATTTCGTTGATGACCATATTTGCAAGTCCTATGATAAAGAGAATGACGTTATTGCTTTTCACCAGACGCGATAGGGTAGTTGACTAATATTAAAAATTGACAAATATTGTATATTCCCATAAAATAGGCCATAAAGTAGATAAAGAATACTGTAGTTGACGAAATAATAAAACCGGTGTTCATAAATGCCGGAATTATATGCTTTAGAAACTTTAAGAAAAATGGAATATGTATGAAACTGTCATAATTTAGTATGATATTACTAGTTTATGACGTCACAACTCAGCAGGGTCATCCCTGTCTATTAAAAATATTAAAAAGCTTATAACGGCATATTTACAAATATTCAATTTATTTTTACACTATTGCTTAAGATTTCGGAAAAGCTTCATTTTTGCAAATAAAAAAATTACAGTCAAATACCCTATTCCAATCTGGAGCTACCAGATCGAAAAGCTCCTAGATTTCAGACCACATCAATAATTATTGATACATTGCCTTAACTGTAAACTGAACGCAGGATCTCCAACTCGACATCCATCTTAGACTCTCTCAGGGCTGAAATTAAATCTAGTAAATGCGTTAGATCCGTCAACTGCACATCTTTACTTAGACCTTCGGGGATTACAAGTATTACAGTAAGATAAGTTCAAACATAGTATCATAAGAAACAAAGAGAGAGAAAAAAAGAGAGAAAAAAAGAGAGAGAGGTAGGATGGTGAGACTTTCCGCTCAAAATTAGAGCTGCTCGACTGGGGTAGTACCCCCACCTTGCAGAATATCGTAGCCCAACAACACTGCTCTTTTGCAGTGTTGTGTTCCTAACGGTGATCAGGATCGTCAGTGCTCTTTGTGGAACACGATTAGAATCTAAGAATTGGCACCAAGCAGCCGCTCTTGCGACCACTATACCTATACTAGTGGGTATCTTTTTATATTCATTGTTTACGAATCAACCACTCAAACTAACGAGCAGCACTAGAAATTACAACAGCCCAAGCAACTAATTTCCTCAAAGAATTTATACGAGCTCTCACCGTAAAAAATAATGATCTAGTTCATAGAGTGAATAATGCACTAATAAAAGCTTTATGACATCGAGCGCCAAAGCTTTGACTGCAAAAGAATTTTTAATATTGCCGTTCAATTTCAATATTTAAAAACTATGAAAATCTTCATACGATTGCTTAAATAGCATTCTCTTCAGCAATTTCATCCGTAGCTTTTCAGATATTGGCTTGCGGGACGCGTATTCTAAAAGTATTCTGAAGCTGCAAGTTTGAATGTCGAAGTCCAAGATAAGCTAAGGTAGAAATCCGTATGAAGAAAACCGGAGTTACCTCGGAACCGTTCGTAAGTACAAGCTATCGGAACTAGAGGAGCGATTCTGAAACTGCCCGATAGATTTGTCAGCGTTTTGTAAGGACATTTCTCGGAAAAATGTGGATTTTCTACTATTGTAAAGTGGATCGGTTGGGAAATACATGGATAATGTTTTAGTTTATTGTGTTTGAAGTTTGTTCTTTAGAGTGTTTTTATCGCACAGTTTGCGACAGGCGTAAAACACCTGCTTGTCGCAAACTGTCTGCTAAATCGGTAATTAGGGCGCGGGTCGGTTTCCAGCCTAACCAGATGCAGCTGAATTATCAGAATGCTGCCTCATTTTTTACAATTTTTTTGACGTTTAAAAAGTGCTTCCAAAAATCCATTTTGGAAAAGCTATTTTTACTTTGCTTTACAACAGTGAATACTATCAAATACTCTTACAGCAACGCGAGTCTTCTAGCTTTCCTTGTCTATAACTGTCATGTGTTTACTTAAAGCCTGAGATCGGCTTGTAATCACTTGTTTAAACATTAATTAATTAAACGCTAAACCTGAGGAAACCCATTAATAATGTAATTTACGTAGTGATTATGTTAAGTACTTAGTCAAGGCAAGCATTTATTTGATTGCAATTTTAATTATTATTTATGACTATGGAATAGAATATATCTTTATTTCATGTAAACCAGATACAGGCACTTATGAAATGTCGACACTCTAGGTATTAGGTGCGCGGTTCCAAATAGTAGATTCTATGGAAAAGAACCGGCAAGTAACTCCATGGAAACTCTTTTAAAATAATAGATTACAATCTTGAAGTACAATGTTGTGGTATTAATGATGAAGCCCTAATCTGACAAGATCAGGAATGTCGATATTCGGGGCAAAATCAAATTAATAGACGCCGTACAGCAGGCACTTAGGCTGAAATAGAAATGGGCCAGATATAAAAATAATTTAAAAAAAATTGCGATGATGCAAGAACAAAGATGGACCAAAATTGTCACGCTTTGGCGTTGCCCATCGGGGACCAGGAGGCAAAGGACAGGGAAGATTGAAAGAGCGAGAGGAGACCTTTACCCTAGAGGAGTCTAAATCCATATAGACAGAAAAATGAAGAAGAAATGCATGCAATTTGGTAAGTCTTTATTCTGTACACGAAATTAAATTAAATACAAATACAAATTGAGGTGGTATATACACAGGCGAGCTTAACCCAAATTTGAGTTTTCTACCAGCAATCCTTTGAGTGATAGAGAAAGTATGATGGTATGATGATAGTAGTTATAATATATTTTAAATATTATCTACTAAATTAGTGAAATCCAAATACTTACTTAGTTTCAGAATACCGCAGATGGTTTTTATTATTTTTTAGTTTTGGAAATAAAAAGGCCATTTTATTTATTGGATGGACTAATGGACTGCATTATTTGCAGTCAACAACCTCGAGATGTTTTCTTTCACCGTTAATGCAAGATGATAATCGAATTGATCTGCACTGAATTTGAAAAGTCAGAGGTATGGGCTGGGATCGTATTCGGATGCACATGGAAGGTAAGCATGAAAGTGAGACTACCACAGATTTTCTTGAATGGCAAATATATATTTTTAAATTTAAACAAAAAAAATTTTGACTTATCTAATAAGGGTTGTTTGTTTTACTTCGGAAAGCTAATTATCAATCGTCAGCAAGTCCATAGGATTTAATATAATTTAATAGCTTCATTTTTTACTTTTAATAGGAAATATGGTTTGCAATTAAACCTGATTCAGGGAAATGAACACCGATAAATGTGCCATTTTACACCCTTTTCTACATTATCTTTCATTTCTGATTAGTTTAACGTGTTTCCAAGAGATTTAATTTTGTATTCACTACGACATTTTGTACTAAAAGGAAAATTCTTACTTCCATACTAATAATTATAACTGCGAAAGTAATCGTGTCTTTCTGTCTGTTAAATTTTCATGACTAAACGCTTGAACCGCCGCCGCGCCGCTTGATTACGTATTTAAGTTTAGCTTATTTACTTATGTGTTGTAGATGAGTGGCGGGTTGGTAACCTCATCTTCAGCAAGCTTCTTACCAACTTTTTTACTTTCTTTGTTTTTAAAACGTTGCCCCTCACTAGGATTTCTCCTGTATCGAGGGTGCAATTTACAAACATACATGTCACATGCACACACACACCCAGACCCGAAACAACTATCTGTAGATCATACAAATACTTGTTCCGTGCGGGGATCGAACCCGCGGCACGTAGCGCAGAAAGAATAGAATAGAAGATTTTTATTTGTCTTTCAAATTACATAGGTAGCAAAGAGATACATCATATAAGAAGGTAAAAGACAAAAAGGTCAAAGCTAATCGCTTAACCACTGCGCCAACCGTGTCATCAACTATAGTAAGGTTGGCTTTCAGAATTCAGTCTAACCAGTTGCGTCCGAAGTAATAAAGGAATATTGGTATCGAAAGATAAGGCTGGTTGTCAGAAGTGGAGATGTCTGACTACCGGTACCGGAATGTAGTTTCCGAGATGTCACACCCAAATCACTTTATACCTCGGAAACTAACGAGGCTTTCTACTATTCAATAGAATGTTCACTCATTAAAGAAATGACCGCTTAGACAACGAGGCAGATTGATCTATGAGTCACAAGCAATTCAATGTTGGTAACGAAAAGGCATAAAGATCATACTACTACTTATAGCGAACTGGCATAGAAACTACCCAACAACTTATTTAATTTCCACATCTACCTGCTCGAGCTGACGTTTTAAACCAGATTATAAAGCCAAGAGCCAACGAACGAGCAAGCATCTCGTTATTTTCATCTGAAACAACCGCGAACCACGACACCCGAATATGAGGGTACGAAACAAGTTTACATTGCCGTATGAATAAGACAAGCTATCCTCAGACAATTGACGGCCGCTGCTGAACATGGCCTCTTAATAAATCGCTATATTGAACAGTCGTAATTTAACGTTGCCTTGACCACCACGATCGGCAAATCGCGCTTTGATTACTGTTACTGTTAGCTTGTATCATCCCACTGCTGGGCAAAGGCCTCCCCTCTTGATTTCCATGTTGTTCGATCATGTTCCAATGAAGATCAGTCCTTGTTGAACGTGTCTAGTTCGTCCAGCCATCTCTTTCGCGGTCTGCCGCGTTGCCGTTTTGCTGTGTCAGGGCTCCACTGGGTAAGAAAAATCTGACAGCCACAGCGATCAACAAACAATGCATCCCTTTCTCGCTTATAGATGTTTTCATAAGACGATACGGAATAGTACGTTTATTTGCGACAGCAACCGTCATATTTATGAAATGTAATCAGGCGGCGGATTGGCGGTCGCAGTGTAGTTACAGCAGGATGCTACTACCAAAATCTTGACAAAATCCTTTGGTGAACTTTACGGAAGTCCAGGGAGTAACTTTTTTTAAAACGCTTTATTAGCTTCACCTGTAACTAACTATGTAAAAAAATCTTGGAAGTTAAATTTGACCCACTTCCCGGTTTCCGATTGAACTCAAATTTTGCATACACGTTTAGTTTGGATGACAAAAGCGTTTTCTTTAGTTTTGTTTTTAAACTATAATATTTTTATTGTTATTTCTCCCTAAAAGCTGGATAAGGCTGGTTCATGAGCAGCATCCTCTGCTACGCTAATGACAGTAATCTACGACCATCAATACTTTTGCCAAGGCAATTTTCCATCGCGGTAATTCAGTTTGATGACACTGTTTGCGCAGTGGCTAAGCTATTAGCTTTCTGCGCTACGTGCCGCGGGTTCGATCCCCGCACGGAAAGACTATTTGTATGATCTACAGATAGTTGTTTCGGGTCTGGGTGTGTGTGCATGTGACATGAATGTTTGTAAACTCTACCCTCGATACAGGAGAAATCCTAGTGAGGGGCAGCTTTATTTAAAAATAAAGAACGAAAAAGTATAGTCTAAACTAATATTGTAAAGAGAGATTTTATTACTTGTATGTTTGTTTGTTTTAAAATTTCTTTCACCAGCAGAATGCTACATTATCAGTGAGTAACATAGGCTATAATTTAGAAAGATATCACGCGGGTGAAGCCGCTGGCGGAAGCTAGTTATCTATAAAGAGGCGCACTGATAGCTCGTCTTATTCATACCTTATGACTTCACTGTCGTGTACCCACATGAACTCTTGACCCAATTGCTAACAGTCGCGACACAACGGTTCCTCCGACCACTTCGAACTACAACACAAACTCAATTAGGCAACCACCATTATGGTTGGGGCCTTAAATCAGGACAAATTTGTTGGAGGCGGATTAGTTGCAACGAGGCATCAAATGCCTCGAGTTATGAAGTACTTGGTTTTTGAGCTTATACGGTAAGAGATCATTAATGCGTGGCAGCTAACTTTCAGGCTTACAATTTTGTTAAAGGTAAGTAAAGAAAGAAGAAAGAAAGAAAGAAAAGAAAGAAAGAAAAGAAAGAAAGAAAGAAAAGAAAGAAAAGAAAGAAAGAAAAAAAGAAAGAAAGAAAACAGTTTAAAGAAGTGTGCTACTCTCTATTTGACTTTTCATAGCCATACAACAATAATTTCTATCATCAAACTCATATGTAATACTACATCTTGTGTAATTTTGAACCCCCAACAAAAAAGAGGGGTGTTATAAGTTTGTAGTGTGTATTTGTGTGTCTAAACACAAGTACACACTACTTGGATTTGTATCTGTGTATCTGTATCTGTCTGTAGTATCATCGTAGCTCCTAAACGGAAGGAGTGATTTAAATGTTCTGCGTTTTTTTCATTAATAAGTGAATAGTAGTAGTTCTTTTTCAGAAATTGCACTATCGTGGATTTGAATCCACCCCAATAATAAGCCATAAATTAGAAACAAAAAAAATAGAAATGTGATACCTTGTCAGGTTGAAATTTCTTTTAAGAAGGCATTATTTACTGAATCATTTTTGATACAAACTTTCAAAGCAAATTAACAAGTAACTTCTATATTTAATAAATCTACATGAAGACACAAGCCAAGGTGAATGCCTTGAGGTAGACCAACTGCGGTGAGTTTCATTCCCACGCATTCTAAGAACACATGTCTTTGCGTAAGCTTCATCATTATAACAAGCATTTTAACTAAAAAAACTCATATAAGCAAACGTAATGAATGACTCGAGGCAAGTCTACTGTAGTAAGGTATAACATTCCCGCTAATTCTGAGGCCCCGCGGTTTACGTTTTCATTGTAAATTTAATTTATCTTAGTCAAGATCAAACTCGTTGTTATTTTTTGCAATAAAAATGTCGCAATATAAATTTGTACGCAGAAAAATTGTAGAAGGTAATTAAAATTTGCTTTTCACTAATTGGTACAAGCCAATATTTTTATCAAACAAGAAAGAAAAAAAAATCATTTATTCGGACTAGACGTCAGACACCACAATGCACAAACATAAAAGAGAAAAAGATGGTGTCGTATGCCAGTACCAAATGGGTTGCCAACTCAGCATTTGCTGGGCATAGGTATACCCAGCGCTGATTTTCAGTTGGCACCCTTGCAGCACACAAGGACGGAGGAAAAAAATACTCAAACCAAAAAAAGGAAATCAAAGTATTTTGGAAGCAATATTGTTTGCACTTTGTGTTAACATCTTCCACACATATTATGCATAGTACATGCCTCACGCACGCACATGCACCCACAGACACCTCTCCATACACACTAGTTGCACATAGTATACAGGGTTATCCATCCATCTTCAGCTTCTTCTATCTGCAGCTTCAGCGGTCCATCCATTTTGTTGCCACGTTGCCACAGATAGACACACAGATACACACAAAACTTATAAAACAACTCTTTTTTGTCGGGGGTTAAAAATAAAAATCTTTAAGCCGTTTTTATTTAACACTTGTTTCAGGAAAAGAATCGGATTGTTTGATGCAGTAGTTACGTAAGTGCATCTTTTGTGTGCTGTGGGCGAAATCAATTTCCGCACATCCGCAACCGCTTCTAGACCGCTCTTAATAGGTACTACCTTGTCTATGACGTTTGATTGACGCATGCCATATGGTCCCGACATACTCAAGTGCACTATTACCAAATCCTATTGTATGTGGTTTTGATTGAACACTTCCTGGACGTACTATGTTCAGAATTTGACATGTAACTGCAACATAATTATAATGCAAAGATAGATAAACACATTTTTAACCCTCGACAAAAAGAGGGGTGTTATAAGCTTGTAGTGTATGTGTATCTGTCTGTGGCATCGTATCTCCAAATCGGATAGACTGATTTCAATGTTGTTGAAAGCTAGTTAAATCGGGTATCATTTTAGCTATGTTTCTTGAAAATTTGTTCTGCCGTTCCAAAGTTACAGCTCTTTTTCTAGTTGGAGTCGAGGGTTTTTGACAGTTAGGTTATACATTATACTTTTTTGGAAGGCATGATCCATAAAATCTGTATTGTATATTTCTTAATTCATGAAGCTGCAAACGGTCGCCGGCGCACGAAAACAAAATATTTATTGTGTTTACTTGCGTTTTTTTTGTAACAAAGATACCAAATAATACCTACCAATTAGGTACTAAATTATAGACTTATCACTTTTTATAACACGGTTGGCGCAGTGGCTAAGCGATTAGCTTTCTAAGCTTCGTGACACGTGTTCGATCCCAGCACGGAGCAATTGTTTGTATGATCTATAGATAGTTGTTCCGGGTCTGGGTCTGTGTGCACGTGAGATGTACGTAAACTGTACCCTGGAAACAGGAGAAAAATTAGTGAGGCGCAACGAAAAAAAAAAATCATTTTCTGGTTCTTTGTACCCGCCATCCTGACACCCACCTTTGAGTTTTTTGACGGATTATGCGTCGCATTCATCCATGTCTTGTTATCACATAAATACATTTTAACAAATGAATGTCATCCAAATTCACAAACATCCAACTCAACTATACAGCAAACTGAATAACAAAATAATAAATTCCATCGCGTCACTTCCGAATACAATACCTAACAATTTCCATTGTGAATTACATAAATTATAGCAATAAATATAAAAGCATTTAGTGAGTTATATTAATACGAACCAACAGAATAAACGAACCGTGTCTACCTGGGATTCGGAAATTGTTAAAATATTCGACGCCGATTCAATGAATTTTGCAGTCATAAAGGTTTTTGGTACGCAAGTGTGATGTAAGTACGTACTACACATGGACTGGTATCGAACAATGAATGTAAGTATCATTGATATATGTCGGAGTTGAAATGTAAAGGATTTTTCATAAAGCTTTGGATTAAGTGCTCGTGCGTGTTACCTTTTATTTTAACCCCCGACAAAAAAGAGGGGTGTTATAAGTTTTTAGGGTGTACCTGTGGATCTGTGTATCTGTCTGTGGCATCGTAGCTCCAAAACGGATGCACTGATTTCAATGTTTTTTTTATTGAAAGCTAGTTTAATCGTGGTATCATCTTCTATGTTTCATGAAAATCAGTTCAGCCGTTCAAAAGTTACAGCCCTTGTTCTAGTTGGTGTTGGGGTTTTTGACGGTTAGGTAATTGATTAGCATGGTGAGAAGCCATCATGAGCCACCCTTTGCCTGGGGGGTCGGAGGGGAGTGCCGGACTGCTGCCGGCTAAACTCAGCACGGTGGTCCACTTCGGCACCTACAGATGGGCTTCGGGTACTCGTAAAAGACCGCGCCGAAGCCCACTATGGTGCCATTCCTGTCAGGGCACTTCTTGGGGGAGGAGTATAATATATTGTTTAATTTTAGTCCAAATTTTATATTTTTCTTTCATACTTTCTATACTTTAATCCTGTAGCGAGATCTAGCGGCACAATAAGAAACAACGTAGCAACGTATCAAACTAAGTGCATTGGGCGTATATAATACACTTTCGGCTAATCAGATGACGAAGCCTGAATCACGCAAGTAAAATGATCACCAACTGATCCGACATCAACCGTCGAGCTTCTACCCGCGAGGCAATATTTATATAATATCAGCTCGCCTGGACGGAGGATTCTCTTTTTTCAATGGAGAAACACCATACCTTATTCCTTCAAAATCTGTTTGCCATTACGTTGTGATTATGGCAATTTTCCCCTCCTCCAATTATCTTTGTAACGATCGATTAGAAGGCCCATATTTTTATAAGTAGTAGCCTTGTATGTGTGCGTGTATATAATTTTAATTGGTCCCTGAAATCCTTTGCTTGTACAATTTAAAGAGGTCAGGTCAAAATGTATTGAAATAATTTCAGATATTAATTCTTTGAAGTCGAATTTCATACAGGAAAATATTTTATTTAATATAAAATTTTCATTGTTCGTCGAATATATTATTGTAATAAATCTGAAAATATGAATTCCGATGCGTAAAATTCTATAATCAAAAAGCTTTTTGGAGTTCGGCGAGAAACGGTGACAATGACGAGTTCCGTCCGTGAAGGGAAGAGAGGCATTAAATAAATAATATTAAAAAAAACCAGCTCATTACTGCCACACTACTGGACACGAGCCTCTTCTCAGAATAAGAATGGTTAGGCCTTAGTCCATCTCGCTGACCTAATGCAGGTTGGTGGACTACGTACACCATCAAGAACTTTATAAGACCCTTATGTGTACCTAGATGTGCAGGTTTCCTCACGATGTTTTCCTTCACCGCTATCTAATCTAACAAAAATCCGTACATGAATCCAAAAAGTCAGAGGTACGGGCCGGGTTTGACTCAGACCCTCCTGCATGGAAGGCAAGCGGCTATCACTTCTTTATACGCAGCATTGAATGAATAACTGAATCTATGGAGGTGGCTGATGAATGAAACGGCTGATATATGACGAGACAGGATTATTTATTCAATGCATCCAACATAAACAATAAAATCACAGAGAACACTCTTAGGTTGGTACTTAGGTAGACACAAGTTAGGTAAAATCTAGGTATTCTATGGGTGGTTCCTGGAATGGACTGCGGGGCTATCCTATTCCTTCACCTCCTAGCTATGCTTTATCTGAGGGCTGCGGGGCTACCGCTCAGGACAAGCTTAAGACAACGGAGTCGACTGCGGGGCTATCGTCCTCCGTGCCGTCTAGCTATCGAATGAATTCTGTAGGCCGGCGTGCTCCTTATATAGTGGTCTGGCGACGTATGTGAGTGTGCGGCCGATATGTTGACGCTCTTAGCTAATGTTGAGTGCGTGCGCTTATGAGATCAGGTTGTCTTGTTATAAATCTATTTTTATTTTACACATACACCACAAACACAAAACTTACTAGATCATACATTTCTTCAGCATAATATAATAGGTATCATGTTTTTATTATTATTAAATTTTCGATCGTAGACTGCCGACTAAAATTTGCAAGTGTATGGAGATTGACAGATAAAGAGCCGGAATTCGACCATCGCCGGCAGGTAATTATTGCTTTAGTGGGTGTGTTATGTAGACCTAGGACGCCAGGTCGCCTGATAAGAGCAGGGTCTGCAGGTGAACTGTTTATCAGTCAGCCCCTTTAGATAGGAAACGAATCAGTTCCTATGAGATTATTTACTGTATTATAAAAGCAAATGTCGTTTGGAAACTAAGATTCTAAACACTGAGCCAAGAAGAAATAAATTAACAAACACTATCCAAACGTCTACATTACAGCCAATAATACCTCGAAAATTTTCAGTACCTTAAATCCATCTATTTGACTACTTCTATGCGTATACCACGCGTAATTTAAACTTGATACCTTGTCTCAATCCTATAAAAAATCTCAAACAGGTAGGATATCCTGAAAAACCGGGTCTTTTTCCGTATCAGTGAAAACGAATTGACAATAAAGACGGCTTTACGATTTGCTTGAAGTCGCTACTATGTTTTTCGAAGTCATTTAGTTATCGCCTAGATACTTTAGTTCTTGATAAAGTGAGCAAGTTTTCTGTCACAGTCACCAAGGCTCATGGATCCTGAACAAAAACAAGAAAATACAGGATGGCCCAGAATTAAACGCACATTTGAAAATTCGAAAAAGAAATAAAATATTATAGTTAAAAAAAACTATCGAACACGCTTTAGTCATCCAAACTGAACGTGTATGGAAAATTTCAGCTCAATCGGAAACCGGGAAGTGGGTCAAATTTAACTTCCAAGATTTTCTTACATAGTTAGTTACAGGTGAAGCTAATAAAAGCGTGTTAAAAACTATTATAGCAGCTACAAACAGTATATTTCGATCAATAGATAATTAAAAGCAATTGGTATTTAAAAATATTATATTGTCCAATTGACATCATGGCGGCGACGATACTCTTCCAAACTGGTACGATTTTTTTCGTTAGAGTTGCTGTTGTGTATACTGAATTTATTTTACAGCCTGAATATTTAAACAGGACACGGGGATTTAAGAGTTTATTGTACAAATCATCAAGAAAAAAAACGTGAAATCGCGAAATAAAAACAACTGTTCCACATAAATAATTCTAATATTACTTGACTATGTATCGAACAGCTGTTAATTTTACGCGATTTCAGCGTCCCATAGTAAAAATTATTCTTAATTAAAAGTACAATAACCCTTCAAAGCAGGTGTCGTGTTTAAATATTTTACACCTTGTATATTTTAGTTTTCACAGGACGGTAGCAGTGCGGATGTTCTTACTTTTTATATAATTGTCTAGTCTATGTCGTATTAAATTGCTTGTTCTAAGATTTTTCTTACACCAACAGTTTATAAAGACAGTGACAATACATTTTAACGAGAAATACTGTAGGTAAAGCTACTTAAAATAAGTTAAATGAGAAAACTTTTCAACTAGAAGTACACGTTAATATAACAAACATTTTAAAGCCGTCACACTGTAGGGTTAAACTAAGCTGTAGGTACTGAAATTGGCAGCCATTTTGGCTGATTTGTTAAATAAAATTCATACTACTTACAAAATCATCATACTAACTTGACAAGGCTATTGCTCGAGTTTGTTACAATCGCTTTCTGGAACAGTCTGATGCAGCTGAATCTGCAGATTATCTTGATGGTCGAATAATCAGCCCTAAGACTTCTACTAATGGACTAACAAGTTAATCTGCCCTCTAACTGCTTTACGCTCATTAGCGGTAACATATTATACAATGTGTAACTTAATTATCGCAAGAACTCATACACACCAATTAGAATATTAAGTTAATAGCTTAATACAATAATCAAAACTTTAGAATTTTAAACCTGCCTTTTATTTTTAAATATAATTATAGTGTTGAGATTTGCATTATTTACTGCATTCAAAATTGAGTCTTATCTCTATGATATAAGATCTAATTTTCTTTGGCTCTAACGACTCACTCATAATTTATGAAAAAAAAAACCTATTTTAAAAATCACTGAAATCGACTGAATAGTGCATTATGAACAAACTAATTTCAGGACTTGCGTTTATTATGTTACATCTTGTAGATTCCCGTAGTACGGGACGCGATCCGCGCTTCGCAAGCCCTACAGGATCACCGTAAACTGCGCCATTCCTTGTTATTGTAGCTACAGCCGAATAAAAATTATTTTGAAGCACCTCGCCTTTGCGCCTAAGTACGTAATACTTGAGCCTTTTTAGGGTTCCGTACCCAAAGGGTAAAACGGGACCATATTACTAAGACTCCGCTGTCCGTCCGTCCGTCTGTCTGTCTGTCTGTCCGTCTGTCACCAGGCTGTATCTCATGAACCGTGATAGTTAGACAGTTGAAATTTTCACAGATGATGTATTTCTGTTGCCGCTATAACAACAAATACTAAATAATAATAAATATTTAAGGGGGCTCCCATACAATAAACGTGATTTTTTTGCGGTTTTTATAAATAATGGTACGGATTTACGGAACCCTTCGTGCGCGAGTCCGACTCGCACTTGGCCGGTTTCTCTTTTATCAGGAGAGACATTTCTAAAGACGTCGTGGCAGGTATTTTGTGAAGGTAAGTAAGTAGATATAGTAAAGTATATTGTAGTTTGATCTACATTAGCTCCTAAAGTTTGTATCATCTCCATTGTAGCTAGATTACTGGACCGTGAAGATCTTAAATAAACAATAGACCAGTAGTAAGTTTCTATTTTTTTCATTTTTTTTTTAACTTTGCCCCTTTTTTTGTATTTCCCCAGTACGATTACCTAATTAATTCTTAGTAATCTGAATAACTTATAGTTATTAAACTGCTGAAGTAGGTGGATAGTAGAATGGTTTGATAACTTATTTGATTTCTACAAAATTCATAAATCTTTTTACATAAGTAAAATTGGCTCCACATTTGAACGAACCCTAGTAAAAGATATTAATTTTATATACAACACAATTCAAAGGTACCATCGGCTAATTCCGTCAGCCGATTTTTGCTGATTGAAATGCGAGTATAATTTTAACTTACCTAGTGTAAAGATATAAAAATACTATTGTTTACTAGGAGTAAGCACGTTCGCTAAATTGCACTCGCATTTCGATCGGCATAATTTGGCTGCGACGGATTTAGCCGATGGAATCTTCAGCTTGTTGAGTACACAATCCACCAAAGCGCTTTTAACCTATAAAATCCATTTTAAAACCACACCATTGTCGCTCAAGCGTGACCTTAGCGAAAGTCAAGCATTGTGTTCACAAATATTATGGGGCACCTTCCTTTGATGGGGCACTTTCCAGCCAAAAATGACTTCTTTTGTCGTCAACAACAATGCATGATTTATTGGACTACGTCATCCAGCTGTGACCTCAAAGGTGTTTGTAATGTAGGTTAGGTTGCGATGAGAGTGGTTTATGTTTTGGTTTAGAAAGTTCTAGAACATTTAGGCTTTCCGCAAATATCTTAAGCATTAAAGTATGAAGCTTAGAACATCAAGTTTGTAGGCAGGGCGTGACACTATTGTTGCCATGTTGAATGGGCCGCAATTTTATTTGGTCAAAATTAATTTGATTATCTATTTATATAAGGTCTTACCTTTCTAATCCTGGTCCAAATCCTTTCTACAAAAATATAGTTCTTGAAACACTCGATTTCAATGATAGTCCTAATAGTAAATGTTTTTCATTATAATGAGTTTAAGAAAGGTAGGAGGACCTTGTTTATACACATACACATACACTACACTCCACAAGTTCACACTTAACTTTTTCTTCACTAACATCACGGGAGCGCAACCGGAAACTCACGTAAGCTAATAAAAAGTCTATATACAATCAACGCGTACGCACACCAAACCGATAACCGAAGGACACACAAATCCGCTCCGAGACCGATAGCGAACGATTCCTTAATCCTTGAACTACCCACGACCGGCGAAGCGCAACCCAACCATACCAAAAAAAATAAAAAAATAAAAAGGATCAAAGCCAATGTGAAATTCCAGATACTAGTCTGTAAGTTCATTCACCCTATAAAAGGAAGGCAACGAATAAAATTTCCTAGCAAATAAGGGCCCTTATTTTTACAAGCTTTGTTTTCGGATAGACATTTTTGGTTTAATTTAGGTTCATTTTAGGCGTACACGTAGTTATTCTGTTGGAATATCTTCGTGTAAATATTCATTGGAATTCTATTGGTCCGTTTTCGCCTTTATAAAATACGGTATTGTTACAGTGGATTATTTTGTTATTTTCGGGATCCGTTTAAGTTATTTGGTGTCTTTCAAGTTATTTTTGTCCATTTGTGGTCTGTGGATTCTGTTTGATATATTCGCTTAATAGGCTTCTCGAGAAACATGTCTTGTTTTTTTATCATGTTATTAACATCTTGTTAAGGTTTAAGGCTAACATATTTTTTATCACGATAAAACATCTTGTCGCAAACTTCTTAAAGCAAATAACTAATATGACTTAAGATCATAATATTTGTTAATACTTTGTACACAAAACCTTGAAATAATGAATATTTATTTAATAATTTCGCGACCACTTATTTGTTTCTACTGGGTACATTAAATTAAAAGGCATAAATTAAACTATGCTAAAATGTGAAATAGGTACTCAAACAATAAATTAAGCTAATGTTGTCTGGTTGAGAATGCTTTACGCATTAAGACCGTCTTTGTACATATTTGTATGAAATGCATACAATATTTAAAAAAAAATGTATAATATTTTTCTTACGTTTCTTTCATTCTTTTCATTTTTATTATTAATACAAACTCACTATTTTTTCAAACTGACTAGTCATGGTTTCAGATATTAAACTAGAGTCGGCACTACTTTGATTAATAACTTGCCAACTAATAGAATTTAACCCAATGTTAATTAACTTACCGAAACAAGAACGTTAACTTGATATATTACACAAAAATTCGTACTCATTTTAACATTATCAAATGCTAGTCATCCCGACACAGAACAGCTACCTAAACCTGATAAAATTTTGCAATAATTTACGTTTATAATCAGGTCACCTGAGCTCTGTTGCACCCAATTACGTAAAAATCACCTGACAGCGACCCGACAGCCACGCGACAGCAGACAGAGTGCGATCGGTCGTGAACTGTCAAACAAATTCATATTAAGTATTCGTTCGCTTGTGGTTGCTTGTCGCGTTTGCAGTACCAAGTATGCACTTTTTAATTCGTTTATTGCCATCGCCAGAAGGCGAACCCATGAGCGGTGGCTGTCGCGTCGCTATCGGCAAATACGTAATACCAAAGTGATGTTTGACAGCAGCTACCGCGCGATTTACGACTGTCGCAAACTGTCTGCTACATCGGTAATT
Organism: Allophyes oxyacanthae; assembly: GCA_932294325.1. Classification (NCBI taxonomy): domain Eukaryota; kingdom Metazoa; phylum Arthropoda; class Insecta; order Lepidoptera; family Noctuidae; genus Allophyes; species Allophyes oxyacanthae. The sequence continues at coordinate 4,885,200 of OW028633.1, read as the reverse complement.
AGGGATGGTCACGGGATACAAGCTAGGGTATCCCCTGTAGAAATACCCAATGTGTAAATTCATAGTAGTCTAATTAATGCACAGGTACTGGACCCTTTCGCCTGACAGCCTCAGATAATTGAAATAGATAAAATATAACCACAATATTCAGTTATGATTGGTGAATTTACATATAGATTATTATGGATATTTTGAGAGGCTCGTAGCTACATAGTTCACACGCAGATCAGTAAATCAGCAAGGTTAAGCAACATTTACCGCGGTCAGTCCTTAGATGGGTGACCGTTTATTCGAATATTGAGACCCTTCCGTGCCTCGGAAGGCACGTTAAGCTGTTGGGTCCGATTGTCAGGTACGAATCGCTGTGGCAGTCGTTGTCGTTACTGGAGTCAGCAGCCCAAAATGTTTGACAACCGGCTTATCCTTAGGGTATCAGTCTCTCCCAGTAATTGGGTCAGATGTCAGTCGCTCTGTGTGAAATACTGATATTCAGCCGCATTTAGTTACACTGGGAGCCTATCCCAACGTAGATGGGAAAAGGCTAGCTAGATGATTATAAGGATATTTTGAGGTGTGCTCCACGTTCGCTCTTTGACTAAGAAATTCGTTCTATATTTTATAGACCCGTTGTAAAAGGTTATATTAGGTAAAATATCGGCACTATACGAAAGTCATGCCAATTTGCGGTATACAATGACATCATTCCAAAGAAAAATTCGGTAATTCTGACCTCTATTCTGAGGAAGCTGAGAATCACCTTTTTTATATATAATATAGGGGACAAACGAGCTTCCGTTTTACCTGTTGGTAAGTTATCACCGCCACCCATGAACATCCGCAACACCAGAGGAGTCACCAATGAGTTGCCAACCTTTTAGGATGGTTTAGGGTTTTAACCCCCGACAAAAAGGGGTGTTTTAGGTTTGTAGTCTGTATCTGTGTGGTGGTGTATCTGTATGTGGCATCGTAGCTCCAAAACAGATGGACCGATTTCAATTCAGTTTTTAATAGAAAGCTAGTTTAATCAGGTATCATCTTAGCTATGTTTCATGAAAATCAGCGTAGCCGCTCTTTTTCTAGTTGGAGTTGCGGGTTTTTGACGGTTAGGTTATTATGTTTCTTGGTTGCGCAAAGAAAACAACGAAAGACAGTAGATTTTTATTGCGTCTACTTTGCCTCGCTTCACGGGTTCATATGCACTCAATCAACAATTATTTGATGAAACAACAAAAAATTTTACTTCAAACAGATCCTCTTACCATACCTACATGAAACATGTTTTATGTATAAAAGATAAATGAAGGAAAGAAATTCAATTTGATATTTGCGGCAAATGACTGGAGATCAAAGAGGCGCAATCATGGAGAGAGTTGCCGCTGAACGGAGTACCACACATTTACCGAAGACTTCAAAGGTTGGTAAGGTAGTATAATTCGTAAGAGCTCCCGCAGATAGCCGACTGATCACCGACACATCAGTTTTCTATACTTAATCTATATTATTAATACGTGAAGAGAAAACTTTGTATCCCTTTTTCAGCATATTGCGCACACGGAAGAGTGTGAGATTTGGCATAGTTGAAGTTAATATGGAGAAGGAGTACAGAAAGCTAAAATTACGGTCGGATTTCGACCACTGGGCGACCACTAGTAATTATAATAACCTCTCTCTGGAGCCCTAGTCACCGGTAGCTTGGACCCTGTTTCCGATGCCAGTTGGATACTATTTTTTTTTAAATGTGTGATTTTTAAAAAAAAATACATATTATCAATGTAAAAAATATGTATATAAAGTGAATAAAGGAGATAATAATATTTCTTGAATGAAAAAAAATCTTTTCATTAAAAAGATCAACCTTGCTCGATCAAAATGTATGAAGAGTTTGAATTTTTTTTCGCGATTTCTATTTTATATTTCCCATAGTAAAAGTTGTTCAAAAGTAAAAAGCTTTTAAAACTATGTGGGCATCGAATCCGCGGTACGTAGCGCAGAAAGCCAATCGCTTAGCCACTGCGCTAACGTGTCGTCTTTATTTATATGTTTTTCCCCCATTAAAAGGTTAGTGTCTATCTTTTCCGCCACATCGTCACTGGTTTTACGATATTTAAGGGCACTTAAATTAAACGAACCGAACCAACTGACTTCAACTTGGATTGTCTTTTTATGGTTTTGTAATAAATTTAACTCGGTGCGATTAAGTTGTAAAAAGTTTCAACAGCCTTCTCGAGGCTATAAGGGTGTATCGACGGTTCCCATAAATTTGTTGGTGAAGTTATAAAATATACTGCTGCAGTCAGTAGATGCGAAGGTTTATCTGTTTGAAGGAGTTTGGCGGCATTAGTGTTCTGTTTCCTTTTGAATTTAAGCAACGGATTGGTTTCTTGTAAATTGGTGATTTTTCCCTTTACTTAAAAGTAAAGTAAGTAAATCCAGCCCATTACTGTCCAACTACTGGGCACGGGCCTCTTCTCAGAATGAGATCGGTTAGGCCTTAGTCCACCACACTGGCCTGGTGAGGGTTGGCGGACTACACACACCATCGAGAGCTTTATGAGGCCCTTTCAGAAGTGCAGGTTTCTCACGATGTTTTCCTTCACCGTTATCGCAAGGGATAATCAAATTATTATCCGCACAAGTTAGAGGTGTGGGCTGGGTTCGCACTCAGATCCTCCTACATGGAAGGCGAGCGTTCAATCACTGCAATGTCCTATATACCTGTACTTAGTAGGTAAAAGTTAAATAAATTTACGTCAACCTCATTAAAAATTGTAGAGTCAAAATGATATTCATGACACAACTTTATACGGCATGTAATAATCTTGATCTTTGAATTCACTATTTTGAGGCCAATTTTTGAATTGCTGGATATGCCTCAGGGAAATTATTCGTCTGATAAATCCGTATAAAAACTGTACCAATTTAAAATTAACAGCTACATAACCTTTATCTGGCCATAAAAATCAGGCTTAAGGACTAGATGAAATATTATAGATACTAGTGATTCAAATAAAGTAATATTGAACTGTTGTAAAAAGAGCCCTTTGATAGCGTTTTGAAATTACCTAAAACAAAAATTATGCGTTGAAAAGATCATAGATGAAATATCTAAAGTGGCATTTTACAATGACCACCTTAGTTGCTTATTACCTATAATCTTTCAAAGCATATCAGTAAAATAAACACACAATAATTCTAGTTGTTCGTGATTTACTGAGAATTCAGTTGCCCTATTTGAAACACAAGAAAAGCAAATCACCCTAATACGTTTTGAAGTGATCAATCGTTCAGAATACATTACGAATTCCCTGAATGTGGTGACGCCCTAGATTTAAAATATACTTTATGACAACAGATCGGCTTATAAATTCAGTACATACATCGCACTACATAATATCACTAATTGAATAATGCCTGTTTGAAATTCAACACATATTTATTTAAATTATCAAATCGACGCGAACACTAATGAAGTGGTGTTATATTCGTAGCAAGCGATGTAGCAAGTGCTACAATCGAGCTACGAATTACTACGCCGTAGCAATTACTAACATTTGCATGACTACGCGTATTTTAAACACTCTATATAATAATTGTTATTGTATATGTATAAATTATTATATTTGTTCATATGATACTTTCTGATTGGTTGATCAATTTCAAGCGTATGTAATTGTGTCAACTGCGCAGGTACATCGGTAAGCCATATAAGTTGTGTCGTATTTGTACATCTTTATTATTAACTTCATAAACTAGAATAGTTTATAATGGTTTCTTCTTTAGTGCTTACAACAAGTTTAAGCCGTTTACCCAGCAAAGGACGCTCTTAAGAACTTATAAAACTATGCAACTTTGTTTTATCAATGACTAACTTTTGCCGCAGCTTATAATAAGTACAGTGCGGCTAAGTTATGTAAAGAGGTTTGTTATTTATTTTGTTAAAAACTTAGGGATTATATTGATGACTTTGTTAATGGCGCAATGGCGAAGAATTTAGATGATTTGAATCCCATATAAACTTATGCCATAGTAATTCAGGAGCAGCTAAGAAATAGTAAAAGTTGTTTATAATAATTAGTAAATTAACCCCCTTTCGGCTTTATTTTATGGTCTTATTATAATAATGCTAAATATTTTAGGGGGTGGGGGGGGGGTAGGTGTAATGGGTAGTATATATAGAGTCTTCGTACGTGCAAATCTATAAAGATTTGCACGTACTATTATGAAGACTCTGTTCAGCAAAAAAATATATTCAAATAATATCAAAGAAATTTATACGTTTTCAAAATTGAACGGTGAAGGAAAACATCGTGGGGAAACCTACACACCTGAAAAGGCATAATAAAGTTCTGAATCTCATTCCGAGAAAAGGCCCGTGCCCAGCAGTGGGACAGTAATGAGCTGGATTTATTTACATATATGAGAAAAATCTAAATTAACGCTTCAAAGTTTTCATACCCCCAGTGTCATTGTCATGACCGTAAAATACACGAACACACCTATTCACATATTACCGCAAATTAAAGTTTAACCGAATCGAAACTTTAATCTGTGCTAATGTTCTTTCACTGTAATCGGTTGAACCGCAAAACAGGTGGTCTTTGAGCCAAATTACCGATTGAACATAGTAGAAGATTATCGGTTTTACGTTTGACCGCAATCCGATTGTGCATAGGCCGATGTTTTATGAATATATTGCGCGATGGTAGTTTTGTATTCTGTTGTTATGTTAAGCTTTAAATAATGTGTGTAATTGGAATTTAATTTTCATTAATTAATTATAAATTTTATGCTCTGTATAATGAAATGATTTACTTCGATTCATAATCGTTTATCAAAATATTGAGGTAAGCGATAATTTTATGGCTTATTATTATCACCTATAATTTCCCGGTTTTAACAAGCCGGGAAATATAAGTTTGTCATGTGTATCTGTGTGTATGTCTGTGGCATCATATCTGTGGTTCAATAGTACAAAAGTTACAGCTCTTCTTCTAATTGGAGTCGGGGGTTTTTGACGATTAGGTTATTCGAGAGCATCTTTTCCAGTTGACTGTGGCGCTTTCTCGTGATTGGACAATTCATCTTATTGTGCGTATGTTGAACATAGATAATTAGTGTGTAAAAATAGAACTAATACATTAACAGAACATTGCACACTTGCACTGTAAGCGATTACGAAAAAGGGTAGGACGCATCTTCGTAAGTGGTACTATCTATAGTTAAGTAATACGACTTAATTATCACGTACAAACGTAATTCAGAATATTATCGACTAATAACATAATGTTGTGTCACGACGTAATTATAATTGGTTTGTAAAGAGATTCGGTGTCAATTATATTATTAATTGGCAATTATTAACGATTGGTAACACTTGTACCCATTCATTGACACGTGTATTGAATTTCTTGTGTGTCGGCGGATTAAAATAGACTATTGCTCTTTATCCTTGTATGCTATATAATAATTACGATTATTAAGGTTAACTATTATTTAAGATGACTTGCGTAACAGTAGCAATCACGATACATGCTCCAAAGTGTTGACGACACGGTTAGCGCAGTGGCTAAGCGATAAGCTTTCTGCGCTACGTGCCGCGGGTTCGAGCCCCGCACGGAACAAATATTTGTGTGATTACAGATGGTTGTTTCGAGTCTGGTTGTGTGTGCATGTGACATGTATGTTTGTAAACTGTACCCTCGATACAGGAGAAATCCTAGTGAGGGGCAAAGTCTATAAAAAAACAGAATCGATTGAATTTTGACACTACAAAAATGTATATTACACAGTATGATTTAAAAATCACTCCATTTGACAATTGGAACGCAATGAACTTTCTTGAACTTACAAAATTGGACCAATTCCGATTACCATCATTTATTGAGTTTTTTGCCGGTTCTTCTCCATAGAACTATTTGGAACCGCGCACCTAGAGTCTCGACAATTCATATGTGCCTGTATTTGGTTTACATGAAATAAAGATCAGACTATTCTACGATCATAAGAATAATAAATATATTAAGAGTATTATTTAGTATTCATAAGTTATCATGCCGATCCGTAATCGTAATTGCTTAAATTTTGGCATTTCAAAATAGATATTCATTACAGAGTATGTTTTAAAAATCTTGCCCGCTCGACACCCGGTACAAAAAAGTGAATATTTTTGTACTCAAACAAAATTAAGCGATACCGATTACGATATTGTAATGCAATACTCTTCTGAAGTTACACTGTTTAAACTCGCCCTTTTTGTCAGCATAAAGTAGGGCTCCTATATTGCAATAAAAGGGTAATACAATTCGATATCCGGTTCCAAAAAAACTCGGAAAGCATCGATTTTTCTCGGAAGCCATTTTACTTTCGACTCGACGCGTATTTAATTAAGGGCTCTATACGCTAATTATATTAAATTCCATCGAGTATAATTGAGCTCTTTGATCGCATCCGAATCCCTAATTTTGAGAGTCGAGGTATCGTGAATTTGAGAATTGAATACATTGAGTTCTATGATCAAAAATCTCGAGTAGGCGATATTCAGAGCGTTTTTCCTCGTTTAGGGGTAGAGGTTAGACAGAACGAGAATTCCAGTAACGATATCTTAGTACAGTCAGCGGCCTAAGTAGCTTATTTGTTTGTAATTTTAGAAATTAATGTGTCAAGGATGATTGTTGTTATTAACTTACCACTGAAACCGCAAAAAATAAACAGCTACTCGTATCTCATACAAAAGCTGATGAATTTTTCGCAAATTCAAGCTTTTTCCCTTAGTAAAATTTGTTCATAATTATGAGTACAATAACCCCTTAAAGGAATCGGGAGTAAAAAGGTAGGACCCTATTTAATAGGTGCTACGTAATAATACAAAATTTTGTAGTCTAATATATTTTTCACATCACGCATCAAAAGTCAATATTCTAAAATTAAATAAGTTTATTTTCACATCACCAATTTTGTTGAATAAATTAGCTTTCTAAGCTTAAATGGATCAGAATAAAATTATAAAGGCTATTTAGACATTACTAATCCCAAATGGTCTCCAATGGTCCTTGTCACGACTACGTCAATGGCGAAATGAATTAATTATCCAATTAGTTCATTAATAAGATATTAATTAGAACCTTCGCAATAATTATCCAAATTGGATATATTATAAATTGACTCTGTCAATGACATACAGACGATGGTTTTAGATATTGATTTATGGTACCTAATTTTACATTCGGTTATTTATAAGTAACCTATTTCATAAGTCATTAGTCCTCAGTTCTTAACTGATTTAGATAGTGTCAATAATTGCTTAATCAACAAGTAAATGAAAAAAAAAATAAACAGTTTATTTTCACGGATCTTTTACAGAATACGGTTTTAATTCTAAAGGTATACTTATCAGCATCCACATATCATTATGTATACAACGTGTCTCAGAAATGCGTGGTCATAAAATTTAAGGGTGCTAACCATCAAACTGTTACACACGTTTGGGTCGAGTAGTTATTGAAGATTTTTATAAGGATAGAATAGAATAGATCTTTATTTCATGTAAACCAAATACAGGCACTTATGAAATGTCGAGACTCTAGGTGCACGGTTCTAAATAGTAGATCCCATGGAGAAGAACCGGCAAGAAACTCCATGGTAACTCTTGTCAAATAAATAATTGATTACAATACGAGTATGTATCAGTACAATGTTGTGGTAAGAGCTGCGAGAATAATGCAATTCAATGCGAATACAAATAAGACTGGGATAATAATGAATTGCCTCTGAATAAGATTGCCATGGCAGTTACGAGCTGACCAGTTCCGACAGACGGCACCCGTTCACGAGCATGACGCATGTGTCAGCCTCGCCAAGCTCGACCCGATAAGACAGCTAATTAAATTTATTCGTGATTACGATGTCGGTCCCATAGAGAAAGTTGTTCAGTTTGATGGTCTGATCCACACCCTTTAATATGACAACGCATTTCTGATACACGCTTTATAGTTCTTATTAAGACCTTACCTTTTTACCGTTTAGTGCTTATTACACCTCATTTCTGCCTATGCATTAAGATCGCCTTTGTACATATTTGTATGAAAAGCATTAAATAAATAAATATGCGATGTTAATTATGAATGTTGTTTGTCTTCTATGCGTTCCTTTACCATCTATCCGATTACGAAAAATCTTTGGTAAGATGGTGTCCGCGCGCCAGGCAAGATTTTTGATAAATATAGAGAAAAGATAAATAAAACAATTGAACTTGGCACGTTAAATTCAAAATTGTTATTTATTCTTAATCCCAAATGACAGATAATTACATTTTCTTATACATCACTTACATAAGAATATAATATTTCACATTATTTTTATTTACAATTAACATTATTGTACTCAATTGGTATACTTTTTATTAATTTTTTATTTATCAATTGTGATAAATTTCAACTTTTAAATCAGTTATTCAGCTGTAGATAGTGAATTCGACAGTTAGATACAAACCAAATTTAAAATCTAAATATAATAATAATCTAGGAAACGAAATTGCACAATAATTACATGGCACATTTGAAAATTAATATAATAATTATTGTATCTGGGTCAATATCAGCAAATGAAAATTTTTGTCAATTTGGTGGCTAAATATTTTCTTCAGTTTTTTGAGAAAACCTTATCATACCCAGGTATTTTCTCAAAAAACTGAAGAAAATATTTAGCCACCAAAATTGACAAAAAATTTCATTTGCTGATATTGACCCACCTAATGCATATTAACAAAACCATTCCAACAGTTATATCAATTTGGCGGTCTAAAAACAGAAAATACAAGATACTTTTTCAGCGCAAATTTCTCAGTAACTAAAATATCAAAAATAAAATTCAAATCATAGACTTACTAGATAAATAACTATGCACAAAAAAATACCATAATGGTTATTTTGAAAGTGACGAAAACGTTTCTTTTTTTTTTTAAACCCCGAAATTTGTTGGGTCTTAAAACTGATATTATGTGAAATATATTGTTTGAGCGGAGTGAAAAATACAACATTTACACAAATAACCAATACACATACACAGTAATCAATACAAATACACAGTAACCAATACATGACATACACAGTATCCAATACAAATACAGTCCTTTCATGGTATACGAAAATCAAAGCAATTATATTGCTTCCGTGTTTAATTAATTGCTTGTAATGCGTGTGAATCCTCATGCACTTTCATCTCACTTTTTCATTTAACACATGCGTTATTGATAGATGTACAATAATTAAGGCATTATCCTTTAGACACCATAAAATATGCAATATTGAACGTGGGGTGCGTTATCGCTTGCATCACAGTGCAAGTTGAACGCGACCGGTTAATTGCATGAGTTATATCAAACACATTGAAAAGACGCAGTTTTCTTTGCTATTCGTGCGTTAGTTTACACAAGGCAAAAGATAAATTCACGTAAACTACATAACTACTGGGTGTGTTATTTCCCGCTAGTGCTCGTATGTGACCACAGAGAGTTGCAAACTTCGTCGTGCTAATATGCGCCAAGTTCCTACTATCTTGAGAGAATAGCCTTAAGTACGGCTAACTTTACACTGTACGGACATTAAGGAGCTTAAAATGCTTGTTCTAGCTGTAAATTCATCTTAGGAAGAAAATATTGTAGTTTGTTCTTTTATACCAAGGAAATCCTCTTGAGTACTTAAGTATGTTTCATATTGCTTGACTGGCTTCCTGATGTTTACTCATAACATAGCATCACGTCTATTCCCCGAAGGGATAGACAGAGGTCAATTGTTCTACGCCCACATTTCGTAGGTCTTACTCAGAATTCCATTTACGAATTCTGTTCAATATGAAAATTGGATTTATTAGCCGGTATGTTCCATATCAATCTTTGCCATTATCCTGGGATGTAGTCAAATTGGAGGTACAAAATAGGCGTGGATGGAGAAGGAAGTATCAGCTCTATGAACTCCGAAGTGTTTCCGGACCTAAAGACCAAAAAATATTCAATCAAGCAATAACGATGCTGCTTAGGATGGATCACGTGAGCTCAAATAATGCCTATTCACTGTCGCCTCGAAGATTCCTATATTATACGAAGCAGGGAACAGAGACGCCAGCAGAAAATTCCACTTCTTGGCCGTTCGCAAGTGGTATTTTGACCGACACTTTTCGATACCTAAATAAGAATAAAGGTAACAACAAAGCCATGGATTGCCCTTGACGCTTACTTTATTCACAAATTGAATCACCTTGTACTGATTTTAACTCCCTTATCACCCAGTCGGCACGTCCTAAACGATCGTAATGTATTGAACCAATCCTGTTATACGAAACGATTCATCCATCCACTTTTACATTACGGCTTTTGTTAGCAGACTTTTTGCCTTGTGTATTTCCTTTTATTCCACTCATGTTATTTTGTTACGATATGCTACCCCAAGAGTGTTTGAAAATTAAATTTATCCGGATCGAAATTTATACAAAAAAATCAAAAAGGATAAACAATTGCTAACGGTGGGAACTCACCATATTTTCATGAAAACGTAAATATCAATTAAAAAACTGATTCGTACTTTATATTTCATATGGAGTTCAGTACCTCTACCATGAGTTTTCCGTGCCGTCTAACGTTCACGTTCACATGCAATATTTGTATAGTGACTTTAGTTCACTATTTATACCGCTAGAGGCGCTGAAAAAATTCCCATACAAATATTGTATGTGAACGTGAACGTTAGACGGCACGGTAAACTCATGGTAGAGGTACTGATTTCAAAATAATATTTAGAAAAATCTGATTTTATTATACACAGTTGCACCTGCGAGACGATATCTCAGCATAATCCTATGGTTGACTGGTAGAGAACTGAGAACAGGGGTCTACTACGAACTCTTATAGCAGGGCAGATATTGAACTGCCTAGACATTTCCAGTATGAACCAACTGTATAGGCTTTCCGTACATTGAAAGGTCAGCTTATACTGGATATGTTTGGGCAATTCAATTTCTGTCCAGCTGTAAGAGCTCGTAGTACGTCACAAGAGAAACATTAAAAGTTGCATAAGTAAGAAAATATATTAAATATTATTTACCGATATTTTAAATAACGTTACGTAAATTACAAAAGTAAAACAAATATCGGAGTATAATAATTTCAATAGCACAGCTATATTAGCACAATAATGTAAATTGGCATCAAACATAGATTCAATTGATTTCACATCAATATAACATTGCTATGCATCCATTATTCGACTAAAATGCGAGCGTTTGCATTTAAAGTGTTAATGTTTCATAAATAATGTGCGGTATTTTGTACAGAAACCACCACACAATCCTTTATCGGTTTCAAATTGAGTAGCCTAATTTGAAGTGATTTTAAATTAATAAATTATAAATAGTGAATTAAAGTTCGAAAATACAGGATGTATATTTTAACAGGACGTATATTTTAACAGGACATCTGCTTTATAAGGGGTTATCGTACTCATCCGCTCCTGCGGCCCCACATTTGTTGTGTAGTACCTAAGCTTGATTTATGAAAAGAGTATCCATGGAGTTTCTTGCCGGTATCTTCTCCAGGACCAACCCACTTGGAACCGTGCGCCTAGAATCACGACGTTTTGAAAGTGCCTGCAAAGGCCCAGTTGAAATAAAAATCTTTGACTTTGACATCGTTATGAACAAATTTTAATACGGAACCAACCTTGAAATTGCGATACAAAAATCTGGTGTTCCATACATTTAGTCAAGTAATATTGAATTATTTGTATGGAACAGAGGTTTTTGTTCGCTTTTTTTGTAAGAAAAAACTATAATGATAAGTAAACCCCTTAAAGCAGATGTTCTGCTTACATCCTGTATAAACCCACTGTGTGTGTGTGTAGGAAACCGTGCTTTGAGTTCCAAATAGCACCAAAGCACTATTACAAATCACGTTTGGGAGAAACATGATTTCCATAGTTTAAAGTAAAATTGCAATATGCAATGGCAGGCTGCCAACTCACCGCGCAGTAGTATACCACTGAATGTACCTATCATTCTACTCTATACATAGAGATTTGGAATAACGTCTACTTTTATACATACTGTTTGTAATTAAGTCTCAATATTTTTTATCTCAACAAAAACTGGAATAATTCTTGATGTAAATTAGAAATTCGAAAAAAAAAAAACATTTAAGGTTATTCTCTTCCCTATCTACAGCTGAAAAACATTAACATCAGAGAGTATTGTTTATACACAGAAAATTTGTTACAACAATATAATTACAATCATGTTAGAACAAACGTCGTTATCCGAACTCTTGATGATTTTGTACGATGAGCATCCTTAGGGAAACTAGGGTGACTAGCAAATGTATGAATAAATGGGTCTTGTATGTTCCTGCTGAAGAGTTGTTGCCATGTTGCATGGCAGCTGGAGTTTCACCTGTAGACAAAGAAACAGAATATAATATTAACATAGTGTCACACTCGTAGCTACATAGCTACCGCGCAGATCAGTCGATCAGCGAGGTTAAGCTACGGTTGCCGCGATCAGTCCTTGGTTAGGTGACCATTTCTTCGAATATCGAGACCCTTCCGTGCCTCGGATAGCACGTTAAGCTGTTGGTCCCAGTTGTCATACGAATACCTTTGACAGTCGTTACGGGAGTAAGCAACCCAAAAAAATGTCTGACAACCGGTCTAACCTTAGTGTATCAGTGCCTCCCAGATTTTTTTTTATTTTTTATTTATTATAACAACTTTCTTTCAAAATATACATCGAACTTACAATCTAAAATCCACGGGGGTTTGTCCCGATTGCAGTGAATAACATTCTGCTCACATTCGCAATAATGTAGGTAGATATCTATCTATTAAAATAACATAACACAAATACACAATGTAGTTGGGATACAGGCCAGGCAGATGATGATAGTGTCACACTCGTCTCAGAACGGTAAGGCAGAGGTCTGACACCTATATTTTCCCGTGCCTGTTGTCATCTACTGAGCAATTCCAAACTCTAGGCTGTTATTGAGAATTTCCTTAGAGAAATCCAACAACACTCACTGAAAGAAAACTTATTCTGAGTTAAGCTCGCCTTTGTGCTATATTGATAAATTGTATTTTTGTATATTTCATATTTTTTAAACAATAAGGAATAAGAACACTTTGTCTAACTTTGGAATCGAAGCCAGGACCTTATACTTTCTTGCCTTTCTTGTCATCAATTGACCAATGAAGCAGCGAAAATGTCTTTTATATATATATATTTTTTTTATCAGGCAGGCAGTTGAGACAACTGGTAAGTGCCTGTATCCTGCTGTTCCTCACTTGGTTTTATTCTTGCAGTTGAGAAGTTCAAGTCGATTCTTGAACTGATTTATATTTTGGGCTGAGACTACGTCTTCTGGGAGCTTATTCCACGCCCTGACTATTCGATTGCTCAGAAATAAGAATAAGAAGAAATAATGTTTGTTTGTTGGTCTTCTATGCGTTCCCATACCATTCATCCGATTACAATGAAACGTGGTTACAGTGAAACTTTGATAAGATATTGAACGGGAGCTAGGAAATGATTTTAATAAATAAAATTGAAACCGTCTTCTATACCTGCCTACACCATTCATCCGATTACGATGAAGCTTTTGGAAGTAAAGAGGCATCGCAAGACATAGGTAGTAATATAATTATAATTATATTATATTAAGACCGTAGTGTACATATTTTAACCGTAGATGTTTGTATCTTTGTGTTCTACAAACTCGGCTATTGCTAGATTCTTACTAAAATTCAACAAAAGTTTTTATCGTCAAAATATTATATTTCTAGCAAGACTTCTACGAGAAATCCATTTGATACATTTAAGCTCTTATCTCTTGAAGTCGGAACACGGTAAGCACTTCTTATAAGTTTAAACTCACAACTTCATATCGCCTTTATGGCTTAAAAGTCTTCATCGTCCGAATCCACACTCCAAGATCGAGATCCAGTTTAAATGTAGCAGCTCCTTTTAAAACTTATCGAAAATCAGTCACGTCTCATCTTTACCAACATACCGAATTTCAATCTACCCGTTTTAAAGGGGTTTGCCCTTTCATTGGTTTTTTTATAAACTTAACCTCTTAGATACTAATAAGCGATAGTGTAACCATAGAGAGTATAACTAAACGTCGTTATTTAACGAAACTAGCTCATAAGTCTATTGCCATCTGTATTAATTGGCTTACAAATGACAAGAACAGGTAAAATTTAATTAATGTATAAAAATTGCAAGTTATTCCACAATCCATTTTAGGTATTTAAGATAAATATTTTTATTTTTGTTTTAAATGTTTTTATTTTTCTGTTATGTTATCTTTAAAATCGTTTTTGTGCTACAAATAATCATTATAAGCTAATAATGTTCTAAGAGTACTTATTGATTTTATTGGGATTTTTATGTCGTGTTAATTTTATACATTTGGAGGATTATCAAGAATGTTTGAAATGGTTCAATGATAATTAGCTTTTGTTGCCCACGGTTACACGCGCGGGTTTTATTTTTAACAAAATAAAATTTTATCCTTTGTCACTCAAGGACAGTGTAGCTTTCGAAGAATTTAAAGAATCGGTTCAGTAGTTCCAGAGAACACCCCCTACATACAAACAAACACATTTTACCTCTTCATATTATTAGTATAGACTAGCTGTATCCCGCGGCTTTGCTTGCGTTGAAGTCGATATTACGGATTTCATTGAAACAAAAAAAGGATTTCAACAATCTTTCATCTATTTTACCCCCTTAGAGTTTGGATTTTCGAAAATCCTAAAACACGTGTTTCTTTCATTTTAACCGAAACGCCAAATACCAAATATTATGGATCTAACTTTAAAACTGACGGAATATTACCCCCTTAAAGGTGGAATTTCCAAATATCCCTTCTTAGTGGATGCCTACGTCATAAAAGGAACATACTATTAAAATTTCAAGTTTTTCGCTCCAGCGGGTTAGGCTGTGCGTTGATAGATCAGTCAGTCAGTCTGTCAGTCAGGACAAGTCTTTTTTACCTGACTACGGAGAGGGTTATATGTTTGACCGATATGTATGTATGTGTGTTCATCTGTTCCCTCATAACTTTAAACTACTTATCGTAATTCAACAAATGAGGTATCGTTGGAAGCGTCTTGATTGTCTGCTGGTTATTAAGCTATGTGACGTCACATGAAATTAAATATGGCGCCCAATAAAGGATAAAGCAATGAACTAAAAAAAAAAAAAGATTGTGTAGAATATAGAAGATTGTCGTCGAAGAATACTTAGACCAACGTGGTCTAAGTATTCTTCGACGACAATCTTCTATATTCCCGTGAACATCGTAAAAGGCGACCTATTGAACTCAAGTATATACTAATACTGTGTACAAAATAACAAATGGCTTGGGTTTTCATGTAGCCATCTGGATTACAAAACAATTTTCATTTTAACTTTATTCAAAGTCTTTTAATACGCTTCAAGAATCTTAACGAATTCAAGAACTAAATAAATGACGACAATAATGTAATTACTCTCCTAGAAAAAAACAGAAAGGACTTTTTAATTATTCAGTACCTAATTTGTCCAGCGAATTGAGTGTAATGTGACTAATTCTTCCCGTTTATACAGTCTTTGAAAGAATTAAGGTCTTACATAAAATTCAATTACTGCAGAAAGGGACTTGTTTCTGTAACTGTATTCTCGAAAATGTCATTTTACCTTTGTTTCTCTATTACATTATATACATTAGCCTTTCTCGCAACGTCTCCTAAATCTTGTAAAGGACTTGTCGTAGAAACAAAATTATGTTTATAAAATGAATTTTCTAATTTATCATTTATGCCAAGTATTTAATCAAGTTTGGAAGATTCGGGTGGTGGGTTGTTCAAGAAATTCCTAATGGTTAGAGTTTTTTAATGAAATTGCTTTACCATTATGTTCGGGGTAAATAATCTAGATATTAATACGTGAATAGAAAACTTTGTACCCCTTTTTTAGCATATTGCGCGCACGGAGGAGTGTGAGTTTTGGCATAGTTAAAGTTTATATGGAGGAGAGCAGAAAGCTAAAATTTATGTATGTATAATAATGTGGTCGAATTTCAACCATTGGGCGACTACTGTTACTGTTAGCCTACATCATCCCACTGCTGGGCAAAGGCCTCCCCCCATGATTTCCAGGCTTTTCGGTCTAGAGCCAGTGTGAACCATTCGTTGTTCGTGTTATCAAGTTCGTCCCGCCATCTCTTTCGTGGTCTGCCGCGTCGCCTTCTCGTCATGTCAGGGCTCCACTTAGTGGTTACCTTGGCCCACAGCTCATCGGGCATCCGGCAAACATGGCCAGCTCAATCCCACTTCAACTTTGCAGCCTTATGAGCTACGTCAGTAATTTGTGTTTTGGAGTGCAGTGTAGTGTTTCGAACACGGTCTGTTAATTTAACACCTAAAACACTACGCTCCATAGCACGTTGGCAGACCTTGAGTTTGGACTTTTGGATGTTAGTCAAAGACCAAGTCTGAGCGCCATAGGTCAGGCGACTACTAGTTATGTTAATTGTTCGGTACTCAAGAGGATCGGAACACAGTTTATCAGTTAGATATAAATAGAATGATTGAATTTTCATGA
This sequence comes from Allophyes oxyacanthae, assembly GCA_932294325.1. Lineage (NCBI taxonomy): Eukaryota > Metazoa > Arthropoda > Insecta > Lepidoptera > Noctuidae > Allophyes > Allophyes oxyacanthae. The sequence goes on along the minus strand of OW028633.1, from coordinate 4,868,571 downwards.
GCAAGTTTTCTCATTTTGTATTTTCTGACTTGTGAGAATTTTTTTCAATTTAATGATCTGATCCACATCCTTAATTATGACCACGCATTTCTAATACACTTTTTATAGTGCCATACATTCATTGATGTAAGTACGACTTTATCCAACGCTTCAGAGTTTTGCTGACCACAAAGAGATTATGCACTGAACTGTATATGACCACGCATTTCTGATTTATGAGAGATATATTTTGTTTCAAATTTTTCTGTTTATTACAATTTCCAACACCCAATCGTTCTGTCTCTATTATCGTTGACCTAAACTTGTGAACTATCAAAAAATACTTACTCTGTACAACATGAACTGTGACTGAAGCTGCCTTAGCGTTGGCAGGCACGCAGGTGTAGTTGCCAGCATGACGAGGCTCTGCCTTGCCAATCACCAGCTCACTGGTTTGACGGCCGTTGTGGACGCTGACTCCATCTGTGTGAAAATTTTTTTTTAGTACATAATCACACGAAGAATAACTTTCACCCTGGATCCGAACCAAGTTATTCGTTTGCAAATAGCAATAACTTGTTTATTTCTACCCATTACTTTATTTCAGTGTATACGTTCAGAATAAATGAATAACAGATCTTGCTGTAACTTTTGAATGGTTAAACAGATTTTAATTAAACATAGCTAAGATGATACCCGAATAAACAAGCTTTCAATAAAAAAAACATTGAAATCGGTCCTTCCTTTTTGGAGCTACGATGCTACAGTCAGATACACAGATTCACATATACACACCCCCACAGATACAGAGTTACAAAGATACACAGATACACACTACAAACATATTTCCTCTTTCATTTTTGTCGGGGATTAAAAATACTCGTAGTAACCTAAAATTCGACATTTTCTTCTATACAAAACAGAACCAAACTTTATGGTTCAATTTGAGGCCAGACCCAATTCCAGCAAATATCCCTCAAGATCTTAAAATCTGTACTATATAAATTATTTATTTCGCAAGCAACTACACTCTCCAGATTGAAAAACAAGTAAAATAAGACAACGGCGTACGTCCACTTCGAGATCCCCTTTTAAATTAGGTCACCAGTCTTTGTTTACATTAGCAGCAATGCTGAGGGAAATTCTTTAGAAATGAAAGTAGCCATATAACTGGAAATGTAGTAGGTACTATTTCTTTTATATTATTGTTCATTTTATTGTTTGAAGTCGAGATTGAAAAAGAATCGTAACAAAACTACAATTAATAGGTTCAAGTTTCAAGTCTTATAAATGTCATAATTTTCTTTAAGTTCTCGATGTTGGGTGTAGTCCGCCAACCTGCACCAATGTAGTGAATTACTAAGCCTTTAGGGCTCAATTATGGAGAGGCGGAAAGTCGCGCGGCGCGCATAGCGGCGTGTTGCTCTCTCGCTCGCTCTCCATGAACGGAGATACGCGCCTTTCTCCGCGTTGCGCGCCGCTTTGCGCTCCGCGCGACTTTCCGCCTCTCCATAATTGAGCCCTAAGACGCAAAATTGAAAACGTTGGCTACAGGGATCTTAATTTTTCTTAGCGATTACAAAACATTCAAAACTGATATTTATGTATTTCCTTCATTATTATTTTTTTTGTATTACAGCAGAGAGAAAATATCAAAATCTGCTGTTTAAAAATAGAGATTTTCATTCAACAGGGAAACGAGACCGATTTATGCTTTAATTTTTTGTATAATTTAGTCTAAACACACGTGCGTTTTTGTATGCAACCTATTTGAGATTAATAAAATTGTTTTCTAGTGCTTAACCTTAATAACCCTTCTCATTCTGAGAACAATCCCATGTCCAAGAGTGGGACAAATGGGTAATTATTTTTTCTAGAAATCAAGTTGATTATAGCAAAACATTTCCTTATCAAATAGATGGGTAAAAGTATTTAACTTCCCAAATAACAAAAGGCAACACTAAAGATAAAGATGAATCACCACAAATTACTCTTACCTAATCTGCCTACGCCGCAAGGGAAATAAGTACTATAATACTTTCGTACTTTTCTTCAGCTCAGAGCCCACCTGACTACTAACGAACTACGATGCTCAAGGGATTACCGAAGCTTACAGCTTTGTAAAGAGACTTTGGCAAAATGGCGTGGTCATTGTAAAAGATATTGTATTTTGTTTCAAGATATTTTATGAAGGAGATTATAGGATCGGTAATGGAGCAATTTACTGTAGAGGGTTTTAATAATTTGATTTATAACGGCTGAGTAGACATATAAAAAAACAGAGGGATATTATCTACAATAATTAATGGCATCACTACACGATATTATGTATTGTGTCATAATGAAGCCTGATTCGAAATGGTTTATTTGATTATGATGCTTGAATCAATAAGTAATAACGATCTTATTAAGGTTAAAAAAAAAATCGCCCTTTCTGCCTAATACATAATTCACCAAAGTTTCAGGAACTTATACTCGTAGATAAAGTAAAACGGGAAGTCTAAGAATGACTTTCTCAGGAAAAATAGAGATGTCAAGTTTATTTTGATCTAGGTGCTTTCTCATTAACCATCCATCCTAAATTTCTATCCAGTTCTATTCAATGCTAAATCTTTTAACTCTTTATGTTTCTACATTTGCTTTTCTTTTGATTAATGTACTTCGTCTTCTTATTTTTCTTTTTGCTTCTATTTTCCCTTCTTTATTAGTTGTAATAAACTTATCGTGTCTAATCAAGTGACTAATCATGCTTCCTCTTTTTTTATCTGTCTTTCAATATTTGTGTTGTCTGTTTTACCTACCCTTCATAATTTATTTCTTCATTGGTCACTTTTTCTGTCTAGGATACTTTCTCCATTCGACGCCAACATCACGTCATTTCAAATGCTTCCAGTCTTTCTCGATCTATTTTAGTGAGCTCCATGTACATAAATGTTCTAAGTTATATTTTTTTTGTCATTATTCTATCTATGTATTAAATAATGCTAACAAATTCCGATAAAGATATTATCCTTGAAAAACCTACTGAAAATAAATTAGCCCTACAAAGAAAAAAGATAAAGATAAGGTAATCTATTTATAATTAATAATTGGTTCAGAATATACAATATCCCCTCTTCGCTTCGCTTGTTTCGATTTAATTATTATCCATGTACAAGTGCCATGTTGATTTAAAGAGGAAACTTCAAGTAGAATTGATACTAATTGCGATGCAACTTCGCAATAAAATCGAACGAACGGATTTAACTTAATTTGTTGTGGTAGTTACAGTTCCAATAAAGTTGACGGTTACAACTTCAGACATATTGATGAACTGGGAAAATACAGTATACAGTACAGAATGAAGGATTTACTGACAGCTAATTAAAGACTAGTGATACAAGATTAGTGATTCACTACTATTTTATTAATATGTCTGTCACCTATGGTTTACGAATAAATGATTTTGAATTTGAATTTGAAGAAATTAATGTAGGTAGTTCTAACAAAATTTGTTATGACTAATTATAAATAACATGGGTTTATCCAGATTGCAGTAGGTATCTTGAGAAGATAAACTCGATAGATGGCGTTGACGTTACAGGCGGTACATGAAAAAGGCGTAAAACATATACTTATGTTTTGCACCTTTTTCTTGTCTATGGACATTCATGTCTGAAAATTCTTCCCAATTCAAACCGGCTATGTTTTGCATACTTCCTGCGTAATTTTGTTTAATTCCTATATTTTATTTTTATATCATTTCGATCGTTATTTTAAACTGTGTCAAAGTCAAAGGTTTTTATTTCAACTGGGCCTTTGCAGGCACTTTCAAAATGTCGTGATTCTAGGTGCACGGTTCCAAGTTTATTTTATTTGACATCCGCTGTTGATGCAACGCCATCTATATCCAGTACCACAAATGTAAAAAAAAACCTTTTATAAATAGGTAACCACCCAGTATACTTGCTTGTCACTAGATAAATAAATCATAGTGTTATCAAGCTCAATTTTATTTTCACACATATAAAATAAATGTATGTTGTTTAATGAAAACAAATGCCCGTAATACAAAACCGTAATTAGCACTTTAACGAAATATGTTATGACTATTTATCTGTTTGTTTATTTAAAGAATTTGATATTAACAAATCCTTAGTACCTATTGATGGTTTTAGGACTTGATAGGATTGATTATTAGTACTGTTTGTTACATAATAAGTAAATTTTTGCTTCGTCTGCTGAATATACTAAACTACAAGGAATGAGTTCATCATTATAAGGCAAGGGTTGACGATGAAACTCACAATTTCTCTAAAGGATTAGCTTAATAGCCCAATTCATTGAATTGCATTAATCAATTCGATGGAAGTCCTACATAGTATTTTCCATTATGCGTTGCAAGAAGCGATTCTTTCAAGATTAATAGAAAAGTTACTGTTTCGCAGTGAACGTTTGACTTTCAAAGTGAATAGCCATGAAATTGACGAAGTTATTATAATGAACAAAGACAGGTTCAAAACCTAGTTTTCCGACAATATTAATGCACATGACAGTAATGATGTCATACACTAAAATAACAAAGGGCCTCATTGCGGTAATTTGGTATTATTTACTGCGTTCGCACGATGCATCAAATATTTGGTTTCAGATATCATATTTGATAGTAGTGGTTTACTAAATTTTAATGAGAATTATATTTGAAACCGCTCTCCGTTTCGAGGCATCGCTTGTGTACTCAGATTAAAAAAGGATTTATTTAGAATTGACTAGTTTGATATTTTTTTGACCTTCACCTACCTATAGGGAACTCGTTTATTTCATTTCATCATCATCAGGATTGTTAGCTTGAATAGATGCCAAAGATGTATAATATTCCAATTAAAATCTGTGGGAGATTTCTATGATTCTATGATCGTGTTCAGGAACAAGTTACATGAATGTTAAATCAAATTCATGCTGATTGGGTGCATGGTCGATCCGTATTTAGTGACTAGTTTCTAATTTTACAACAAAAAGAAAAGAATTACAATGTTAAATATAAATGTATGCAGACTCTGTTCTTAAGATTTGACTAGCGAGTCTTTCAGAACATATTTTTTAAATTTAATTCGTTGCATATTTGTGTTAATACAAAATTTATGAAGAACACCTTTTAGCCCGAGGACATACAATTTTAAATGAAAAGCTTTATTTTTAATATGTATCAAATTCTTTTTATTTACTGCAGACTAAAAGGTCTAGAAATTGAACCTAATTACATTAGAATTCTAAACTTATTTAAATGTTGATATTGTATTGAATTTTCATTGTCATACTACAGAACCATATTACTTGGTACTAGAATGAATATGATTATTGCAAGATACAGATTCAAAATAATGATATTTGCTTTAAAAATACACTCTAAATAGGTTATAAAAATCCAAAGTCAGAGATGACTGAATATACTCCTACGGTCTTATTCCAAAACACGGACTAAATATAAAACTTTCAATTTCGAAATCAAAATTTACGTCATAAAACTCTCTTCTTCTTCTTCTTCTAACAAGCGTTATCCAAGCATTTGCTTTTTCCTCCTAAATGAATACTACGTTTATTGTAACTTTACTTTTTATCAAAAGCATTAGAAATTCTATAGCTATACCAATACTAAGTCCAGGTATACTAACTTCACTTTTTATCAAATCATTTTAAGGTTATCTCTATAAGTAACCTTGTCTTTACAAAAAATTGGTATTTTTTTGAGGTGGTTCTCAACATAAAAATTAAAAAATACTCACTTAAATCATAGTTGATCATCCGGTTCTCGAAGTACCAGAAGACATATGAAGGTGGCTCTGTGGATCTCTTAACGACGCACACGAGCCTCAGCATCGATCCTTCGTGGATTATCTTCTCTGATTCTCCCACTATCTCCGCGTACGCCGCTGTTGACAAAAAATATATTTATCAATTCATCATCATCTTCTTCTTAATTCTAGATCGGTAATGGGTTCATGTCAGTTTGAACTCTCACTAGCACCACATTAATTTTCAAGGCATCATCGGATATTTACTGAACTAATAGACATTGGAATTTGGATTCTCATTGAATTTTTTTCGGCCCTTCTTATGTATCTGTCGTCTGACCAATCGACTTTATTCTAGAGTAATGTTATTATTATTACGTGAGGCACCGTTTGACCTTGGTCTAATAGCAAAACCATGTTTTCTAAGTAAAATTTTATCAATGCCTAGATTAGATGTTGGTGCTCATACACGATGTAGGTAATTGCTTAGTTGCTTACGACATCTACGGGTGATTTTAATTAGATATTCATAATACATATTTTTAGCCATTCTTTGTCCTATTCATCAAGATATTTAAATTCTTAATTGAGATCGTGCGTCGGCGTCGTAAGTAGTGATTTATAAATATCTATACTTATACCTTGTAATAATTAGCCTTATTATGTTTATTTAAGTCCTTACTTTCTGTAAATAACTGTAAGTATTCATACGACTAAAATTAAATGAATAATAATAAACAAAACTAACAAGAGCCCTGTCGTACTAATTTTGAAACAATTTAATTATTGTAAACTACAGATTATGCCAATATTTCCAATAACCGTTTTCTGGGATCCATTGCTGAATGTGGGTAACATTCAGCAATGGATGTTTACCGGTTAAAGATGAAGGTACCTATCTCATTTTAGTTTTCAATATAAGTCTAATAGTATAACATTTATATCGAATCCATATCAATTAAAAATATCATGTTTGAAATTTTAATTAAGTTTACCACAAGGTAAATTAATGACAACAATACTTATCAATGAAGCCACAGAAATGAAATCCGATGTTCGTTCCGCGAATCGGAAAGCCGATCAATGAATTTATAATGGTAATTTTAATTATTAATTTTCATGGAGGCTTACAAAATAAAACACTTAATCAAAAAACTTGACATTTCAGTTTGAATGTGAACCTGTATCGGAAATTGAATTATTAAGTAGATGACGACTATTTAAATATTTAACTACCTTTGTAATTGGATAGGTTGAACAGTGACTGTATATTTAAGAATGTTAAATTATGTATGGAATATGAAAATGCTACGAAAGCATACAAGTATAAAGTTATAATCACCAAAAATACAATTTTAAACAACGTGTATATATATATCTGGCTACCATTAACTTCAAGTAATATAAGTATAACTATAGGTATATAAGTATTATTATCCATAAGCACACAAAAAGATAGGAACTGTAAAAGATTTAAAATACTAACATATAATATATCTTTCTCTATATTGTTGAAACTTTGGCTCTTGATAATCAAAAAGTAATAAAAACCCATCTTACGCATTTAAATTTATTTTAAGTTAGGCACATCCAATTGTTATACTTTCAGAGTCTATTTCTCAAATAATGCTGGTAAATTGTACTTTATGTCCAAACTAAAATACAGAAACATAAAAGCTGATAAAGAACTTACCGACAAGAACAAGTTTGAAGAAGATACTGGTAGGCGGGTGTGTGGGGACCTGGCACTCGTAGTACCCCGCGTCTGCTGACGTTGCGAATCGTATGTGTAACGCCCAATCCTGGTGGAAATAAATCACGTTAACGGCCTCCAAGTGCGGTAACTACTGGTTATCGTCATATAAAGTTTGGTAAGGGTTTTATAAGAATGGATTTTAACAGTTAAGAAAGTTGGAATCGAATGTTGTAAAAAATAGTTGATGTCGCAGTTTTTTGGAAGGTATTTTTTAAAGTGTATATTACATTTGAATGAATAAAAAAATAAAAAAAAAACATCTTTATTCAAGCAAATTACACCCATACACAAGAAATAATATAAATGTCACACCAAAAAAATATAGTAATATCGAAGTAATAATTATTTATTACTTCGATAGAGATTGAATAGAGAAGCAGAATCTAAAAGAGTAATTCATTTGGAACACAATAAATGCTAGAAGTATTTATAATGACCCAGAAAACGTTATTTATAATTCAGATACAAATACAATTAATTTTCTTCCCGAAAAGTTCCCCTTTTAGTTCAAATCAATATATTTAAATAAGTAAGCACTGTAATCGATATCGGCGGCTACTTAAAGTCTAATCGAAACAACAAATTGATTGGACAAAGAAGATAAATAAACAACGACAAACAACAATAATTCGTAGATACAGTTCCGAAAGATTTAACCAAACAAATCTAAAACAATTTTCGATTTCAATCCAAATCCATTGAACCGTGTTGTAATCAGTAAATTAAACAAAACAAACAGTAAAGAAGACTTTGAAACAAACCGCGAGGAACATTTCAAAGGAATTTGACAATAATGGGTGTTCTTAAACTCGAATTCACTCTAACGTCGAATCGACAGCATCGTTTACTTTAGCTGTTCATTATTGTATCTTTCTACGGTACTGAGCAAATATAACTCTTTCTTTAATAGTATATGTTATGTCTTTAAATTGAGGTGGAATCTTAATTTCTTCATTGTTCAGATTTTTTATAACTTTTTTCACCTTTAACTCATCGTGTACTCTTGAGGTTTTTAGTAAGTAATTTTCATTTATAATAGCTTTCATGATTTGTGCCCAGTGAATTTCAACAGCCTCACTATCAACCATTTTAGACCCAATGTGGTAGAAGCATAGACTTATTAACTAAGTAACAGGGGAGCCCTACTTATTATTTCTATGGGTAGAAGTATCATCATGTTAGTCATTGATGATAATCAATATATTGTTATCAATGACTATACTATTATGTGATTTATTTATCTCAATTCCTTTTGTTTATTTACAAGAAATAACAGTCTCTAAATCCACCTTCTATTTCAACATAAATGTACATGTATTTAAACCTCCACCATACATTATATTTTCAAAATTAAATGAACCAGAAATGTAAACAAAGCCTGTACAAAATCCAGACTCCTCATTAAACCAGTGCAAAGAATGGAGGTGGAAAATTCAAATGGAACGTAACTTTTGAAATGGCGGGACGAGATCGACGTAAGATTAATTTAATCGCAGGCTCTTCACCGGAATATTTCGAGAGTACTTGTACGTCGCTCGTGACGTGAGATGTATGGTTATAAAAAGTGTTTGTGTAAAGGGACCGGTGTTGATGATTTTAATCAGGGTAAATAGGGATATTTTCGAATGCCATGGAGAGGACTGGTTTAATTTTATGTTTATAGCGACTAATAAATCTGGGAACATGAATATGACAGAATACAATGGCGTTTTTCTGTTCGAATATTTTTTAGATTTATAAGACATTTTGTGTGCAGTACACAGTATTAATTTAAATATTTTTCTTCTTTTACTATGTTAATATCTTCTTTTAGACGTGTGGTAATACCTATAATAAACGTTTTATGAGTTTCATACAATTTAATAAAACACTGTCTACTTAAGCTAAATTAAAAAATAAACATCCACCACCCACAGAATAACTTGATAGAACTAACGCTACATAATTTCTAACTCATCATTTTTATAACAAAAGCGACTTTTAATACACTGGAACGCTTAATAAAAGACTAGACTACACAGGAGGGAAACTGCAAGAAAATTGTATCAGCTGGGAGCGGATCTTGCAAGACAGACAAAGACGTTTTATAATGTCCATGCACAAAGGAATTGTGGGGTATATTGTATTATGCATGCCTTTTTTATCCGTAACGGCTAAATGGGAAGACCTTTTAAGGCTTCAGTTATGAAGAATGCTTATGTGTCTATAGAATTTGGAGAGTTTTATCCTGCCATGGCTTTTTTAATGTTATTATCAATATCAATATCAAAAGAAAGAAAGAAAAAGAGTTTATTAGCACAACAAAAAATAAAAGGAAAAGCAAAGGAAACATATAAAATAATAGATCTATTGTGCCAAGGGAGCCACAGCTCACGTAATGTCAGGAGGCAGTAATACTGGCCACCAGATGCTGGTTTTAAGCTGCAACCCATATCAGTTTCGTTATCATTACCAACAACCTATCCAGTTTCACTGCTGGCCTTTGGCGTCATTCCACAATCGGTCTTGCAAAGGTTAATGGCGTATGGGATATTTGAGTGCTTTGTACATTTCCCTTATTCGTAAATGTTACCATTCACTTTCCTACCACCAATACAATTTCCTACCATCAATTGGTTCCCAGCAAAAATCATAATTATTAATATTACATTATTGTCGTGAATCATACGTGCACGCATCGTGTGTGCTAAATACTTTGTGGTTTACACAATCGGTAAACAATTCATCAATCGGAAATTCTGTTAAGTATGCGATATCGATATAATCGTATCGTATTCATGTTGCAGTAATTTGTGATGAATCAAAAGTATTGTTGGTTGCATGTTAAGCTAATAAGCTAAAGCTCTGCGCTTTATTGTTGCCCATTCAGTTTTGCCGCATACAGATTCATTACTTCCAGTGAATGCTATAGAAGAAGCATTTTCTACATTTGAACGAGCAACAGCATCTCTATTTGTAGTAATAACATCGTTATCACCGAGCCGCTAACCAATCATGATACAATTGACTGTTACATTAAGTACTACTTGGATCGTTCGCTCTAACAGTTTGCAGAGGAAACCGATACTCTAGTACGCGTTTACTGGCTGGGCAATGTGCATGATGATGTCGAATTCAAAGCAGTATCGAGTATACTAAAAGCTTAACGGTTCATGCAATTGAATGAAGATCGGTCTGTTGGAAATACTATTCTAGTTTTAGCATCGAATGCTAATTTGAGAGGCGGATGATTTTAGATTGCAATTATTTGAATCGAATCTCATTAACTGAATGAAACATTTTATATATAGCTATGCCTGCGACTCCATCCGCGTAGAAGGATGTTTCATGTAACCTTCCAACCCTATTTCACCCCCTCAAAGATGGAATATCGTAAAATATTTTCTTAGCGGATGCCCTTAGCCCTATATAACCTGCAAAATTTCAAGTTTGTATGCTGTATAGTTCTTCAGATTTTATTTATTATTTATTTACACAAAATAAGTATTTTGAACCTAAATAGTGCTGCTTGTTAGTCGGTTTTGTGATTAATTCTTATTCTATAATGTACACAAAATACAGAAAATACAGTTTAAAGATATAGGTATGCACAAAGGCGAGCTTAAGAATGAGATTTCTTCCAGCAAATCTTTGGCTAAAAGTAAAATGAAGATTGATCAGTGAGTTATATTAATTCGCTTTATATCAGACTAGCGGCCGCTCCCGGCTGCGCACGGATGGACATTTATTAATACTTAACATAACATCCAAAATTAAAAAAAAAAAATATAGCCTTTGTTTCTCAGTGATAATATAGCATTTTACTGGTGAAAGAATTTTTTAAATCGGTCTTTTAATTTTTGTGTTCATTTATTACAAACAAAAATACAATTCTTTATAAAGCATACTGACAGAAACTGAGCGAACGAAGGAGTAATTTTCTTTAGGTTTGTCTCAACTAATCCATTTATATATAAGTACAGAAAATTTGTTGCAGGAAACCATACAGTGAGTTACATTCCTACTCAAAGTGATTATAATTTTTACCACTACTATAAAAAATGACCTTACAAATACAATCATAATATTTTTACACCCCTCAAATATCTTTGTAAACAGGCAGAATTTAAACAGCAGTTGTAAACAAAACAGAACATTTACTGAAAGGGTTTTCAGCAAAACTAGGCTGTTTATTCCAACAAAAGCTTAGTACAGGTTGTAAAAAAACATTACATAACATTTGTACGTTCGTGCTAACATTACGTTTGTTGTCTGCGGCAGTTTTTATAACTTTGACGTTTATCGATTTGTCTGCCTCCCTGATATTTGGGGCATCAGGTGCGTTGAAATTTTCACAAGTAATACTTGTGTCATTGTTTGAATCTATGTAGTTATTCTCGGAACACTGCCATCTGAATTCAGAAATATAGATTCCTGAATTAAGATGGCAGTGTTTCGACAATAACTACCTACCTATACAGCTACGGAGTATTTACTACATGTAAAACTCTTTTATATCCTGAATCGCGATTTCAAGGTGAACCAGCTTATTTTTTTTTTTAACTTATCCTTGACTTTCCCGCGTACTTTTAGGCAAAGGCCTCCCCATCTTTTCAAACCTCTCGCTGTGTTGCTTTCTCTGGTCAGTTCCTAGTAAAGGCATCTCATCAATCACACTAGCGTTTTCTAGAGCCACTGAAATATAAGAGTATATTGAAGCTTGAAATTAACCATTGTAGGGCATTAAAGAAAAACTTCGTTATGAAACTGGGGTATCTTAAAACCAAAAATAGTATTTTAACGTCCATAAGTCCGCAATGGACCCAAGTGGTGGATTACGGCGCAGTCTCTTGATACCATGAGTGGAAAAATGAATAAGTTGATGATGATGAAACATTTAGTAATATCTAATTCTTCTGTCAGTATGCTTAAAATATGATTTATTTATAGAATTACAGGTATTCCTACTATAGAAACAATATCATCTACGCGTCTGTCTTCTTTTGGTTTTAAAAACACAAGTTTGAAAGTACCTAAAAGAACAACCATTACCTACTTACTATCAAACTTAATTTTGCGGTCGGTGAATTTTATTATTACAACCCTATTCAATGTCTCTTTTTATTACCTACAAAAGTTCATGGTACGGAACTGTTTTTGCACGAGTCGAATTTCCACATGATCGCTTTTTTATGCTTTAAAACATGTAACATACCTAATAATAATTTTACAGATTATGAGAATCTTACTTAAATTCTAGAATAGGCCGCGGTTTTTTTTTTGTATTCAGTAAAATAAGGTAAATATTGGAAAAATCTTAAAAAAAAATTTGATGATCTTGATACTGTTCTCAACAAAACATCGAAAGTTTAAATTGATTCGAATTATATATAAGTCAATGATTCGAATGCCCCTAAAAATTTTACTCATGGCCGAACGTCACGAAAGTCATATCGAAACGATACTGTGACACGTTATAGATTGTTTACTTTTTTAAATTCTCCAATATTCACTTACTGCGTTCTTTGTAAGTACCTACTTTCCTGCAATGCCCTATAAACTACTTATTGACAAGTCCAATTAAATTCTAAATTAGTTCCTCGCGGAACTTAATGGTATGACGTTTGATTATAGATAGTTAAGTGCTCAAGTTTCACCTAGTTCTAACTTGTCCCCATTTCTTGTTATAATATCGATTCCTCCAATGTCTCGGCTGTCGACGGAACACGAGCGTTTCTGAGTAAATTTGAAATTAGTTTGAAGAAAACGTGTCGCAAAGTTTTTGTCACCTGTATGGAAAACTGAAATTTCTTGTTTTCTGTGAACTTATAGTCGCTAGAATTGTTAAATAATTGAATACTAGGTACTGTTTCAATTTGGCACCATTTACAATTTTAGTTTTTCAAAGAAATTGGTATGGTTGATAGAAAGTGTTGAATAAAATTATTTTAATTGCACTAATATTTTAGGTAAAACAAATACTTGGTGATGTTTAAATATATCATTATCAGGCTGAAAAATTGTATACCTATCAAATCAATCACATTTTTGCGATATTGACAAAACAAAATACCTATATAATAATAAGAAAAATCAAATTTTCTTTTACACTGTTATCTAAAGCTAGATTTCCTTTAGAATATAATAGAATAGAATAGAATAATCTTTATTTGTGAAAACATAGGTACATAAATAGGTCTTTCAATTAATGGTGTGAAGTTTCCAATATGTTCTGCCATACAAGGCGTACAAATATTTTTCAATTTTAGTTATAAATTAATTAGTAGGTATTACAATTAGCAAATTATTACAATTAAATAAAAAAAATAATTAAATTATTGCAATTTATTATTTTTTTAATTTATTATTTTTTATTATTTACTTTTTTCAAGGGGTCCGCAGGTGTCTGGGAATTTTATAAGTCCGAGAAACCCTGAACTAGACAATCAGTAACTTCAAGGAGTTTCCAATGTCATGTTTCTTTTCTGGATACTTGGAACACATTCTTCCATGAACTGTGGTATCATTTGGCACGATCAACGTGAAGTATTAGAACCTCATTTAACAAGGGTTCAAACGATTAATTATTTCCGCTTTCCCGCAAGGAATATTTAACTAATTTCCTGAGATTAGATTTAGTTGTTACCTATTAGTTAACTTTAGAAACTTGTGAAAAGTTGGATTTGACTCATACCTCGGGGCGTTGTTTGAACTGCAAGTGTTTGAGGCTGAAGATTATTGTTGAATCTTTCCCATGTAATACAAATCACTATCAATCACTACATAGTATAAAACAAAGTCACCCGTCGCGTCTGTTAGTTCGCTAACTATTTCATAACTACACAACAGATTTTGATGCGGTTTTCACGATTATTATGCGTATTTCTTCCGGAAGGTATATTACGTACAATACTTAAATATTTAATGTACGAATAGCAGAGAAATTGCACCCGTGGGAAACCGAGGTCGAGTCGCTAGTTCAATAAAAATCATTAAGCAATTTTTGCATATTTTAGTGTTATGTATACAACTTTATCATGATTTCTTTAAAATCAGTCCGTTATAGGAACCTTTAAAATCTTTTCAACAGACATCTATCAAGATAATGGTGAACCAAGATAGCAATCATTTCTCTCCGAACAAAATGTTCCTAGGAATTCTTCGTTCTCTCAGTTCGGAGGAACCTAAAGTTTATACCACGCCTATCTTTTCCGAACATTCGATAGCAACCGTGTAATTTAGGACGCCCGACTTTGTTCAATTATAGTATCAAATTCTAAAGAAATAGAAGCATCCTATATATTTAGTGAACCAATAATCAGGGTTAGTTCAAATACAATAATTACCTATTTGATCCCCGACACAATAACCTAACCGTCAAAAACCCCCGACTCCAACTAGAAAAAGAACTGCAACTTATGAACGGCTGAACAGATTTTCATGAAACATAGCTAAGATGATACCCGATTAAACTATCTTTCAAATAAAAGGAACTGCATTGAAATTGGTCCATCTATTTTGGAGCTACGATGCCACAGATACACAGATAAACTTATAACATCCCTCTTTTTTGTCGGGGGTTAAAAATACTGCCCGAAATGAAGAAAGATAGCATATAATGCAACAAGAAAATTCTTGCCATCACTTACACCATTAACACTTCCTATTTCACTTTGCTTGTGTAAAAAACAGAATTGGGTTGGAGCTATTAATTTGGCCTATTTGGCCCACTAACGACCGCTAAATGAAAGCCCTGCCCACTTTGCGATGCATTCTCCCATTAACAAGTAATTATTATGGATATAAAACCACAGCACTGTTTTACTACTCAGGTAATTAGGTTTTAATTGGATGTCATCGGACGTGTGTTTAATTAGTTATAAATTCTCTTTGTTTATTAGATGGCTTTCGCTGGGAACATGATGATGACAATGATAATGGTTCTATTTATCGAGTCGATGTATTTATTATCACCCTTAGGGCTCGATTATGGAGAAGCGGAAAGTTGAGCGGAGCGCAAAGCGGCGCGCAACGCGCAGAAAGGCGCGTATCTCCGTTCATGGAGAGCGAGCGAGCACTTTACGCACCGCGCGACTTTCTGCCTCTGAGTAATTGAGCCTTTACTAATAAACAGAATAAAGATAACCGTGGTAAAGAATTCATCTCAAATCGGCCACAAAAACGCGTACGAGCTTGCTTGTGCGTATTGCGTCAAAACAGTATTTGCCGTTAAAAATAAAGACTATCGTTAATTTTATAACATCCAATTACCATATTGAATTGTGTATTTGGACTAATCTAATAGAAAATTTTGAGTCATAAATCGGTTTCGTTTCCCTGTAAAATGAAAATTTCTGTTTTACACCAACTTTATTAGTGTGTGTGGGTGTGTGGGAAATTAATGTTTAGGCATTTAGAGAGATTTTAATATTTTTCCTATTTTTATAATTTTTTGGATTAGTTTGCTGTGTTATTTAAAATACATGTTTGCTATTCTTCTTTCTTGAATTCCTATGTTCAGAAGAAGACTGCAATAAAATGACAGTTGATTTATGGAAATTAAAGTCTTACCTTGACATGTCTTCCATGAGCTGAGAAGAACCTGCTGTCTGCACTATAGGTGACAAGACCAACTGAGAGCAACGAGTAGTCTTTTCTTCTTATCCACGTCACCTACAAGAAAATATTGGCGTTATTATCCATCACTAAATTCTACTGCTTGCTTGAAGGCAGATGAGGTTTTAAATGAAAAAGGAATACCATACAATGTGGCGCTAGAGATTTAGGAAATTTACGTGTTGCGGCGCAGCAATATAGCTTATAGGATCTAGCACTGCCTATAGCACGGAGTACGCGTGCCAACGTTATAACACGTCCTATGCGTAAATTCTGCTTTTGATGGACGTGATCGCACGTTGCGTCGAAATTTTGACGTCTTATAACTTTGATTAGCAGAACATGTAAAAACAAAAAATATTTGGCAAATCTAGTTTTCATTAATAAAATAAAAATGAATCCAGTCCATTATTGTCTCGGTTGAGCAAAGGCCTCTACTCAGAATAAGAAGGGTTAGGCCTTAGATCACCAACACTCAGATTTTAAATAAGTTGAAATAGTCTAGAGGAAAATTATAATAATACAGGATTTATAAATCATCCTTGCTCGTGCGTTAACACACCCACACGTGTTTAGGAAACAATTTTTATAATTTTCACCCCTAAACGAAACAACAAACATTCTGGTTTGGAGTTTTGGAAGTAATTCAAGAATTTACAAGTTATGAGTCAAGTTCTACGCGTGTTTATGCTCGGCTTTGTTGTAGCTAACTTTTGGAAGTATTCCATTTTGATTGTTACCATATATTGGATGTAGGTACTCGTGTTGTGAAAATTATTTAAAGTGTAGTCAGTTTGGAAAAAAATGAACAAAAGAAAGTAAACGGTTTTATTCTGGACACGCCAAGAACAGATAAAAGTACAAAAAAAAAGAAAAAAAAGATAAACAATAATTAAAGCAACCTGGACGAGACCAAAAATGGCCCCCATCTCAGCTTATTGCTGTGAGAATATGTTTGTGTGTGTGAGATTATGTTTGACGGGTTTTTTAATTTAACTATAACAGCTATGAAACAGCACCTCGCCTGAATTCCCGTAGGCTACTGTTGAGTTCTATGTAGTAGGGGACGAGACTAATGATATCTACCGGGCACAATACCAAACTACTGCCGGGGCTGCTACTGAAATACAGTAAAACCCAACAACATTTTTTCCCAACCCTGAAATAGATCCCCAAGATCTCATGCTCAGCAGTAATGCTTACGACCACTAGACCAAACAGACAGTCAATGGAGGTGTAAATAGTATTCTAAGTGAAAAATCGAAGAATCACTTACCGTGTTCTCGGTGATATCACTAACTTCACAATGCAGTATTGCTGTAGTTCCTATTTGAGCTATAACTGTTGTACAGTTCTCAGTCAAAAATATACCAGCTTTACCGCCTTTGCCACTTAATTTATTGACTGTCGCACCCGCAGAATCTCTGTACATTTTCTTAATTTTATTCATAGACTTAGATAGCGAAGATTCATCGAATTCTTGTATTATTTCTTTATCTGTTAGTCTATCATGTTTACTGTGTCTTCCTCTACCTATGTTAACTTCATCAATAATATTATCTATATTATGTACATCATCATTATATTCTTTATCTAATAGTGAGGAAAGGCGAAGAGCTTTGGGTAGTTTTGGATATGTTGTCCCAACATATTCTGTTGTAGTGTACATTTCAGTAAGATCTTCTGCTTTTACTGTTGTGTATAATACTGTTGTAGGAGTTGGTGATGTTGTTGTTGTTCTTCTTCTGTGACCTGTTAAAGATAAAAAATAAGTATTATTTACATAAACTGACAACATTACTTAATAATTTGACGCTTTACGGACACATAATATCTAAATAGACATTTTTCTAGACGACTTAAAATAATAAAAAATAGTATATCTATAACAAAATTTGTTCTACCACAAGTTATTCTCAAACGAAATAAAAGTGTAAATAGTACCAAGTATTATATAAGTTTTATTTATCAATGCATGCGATCATGTTTTATTTTAATTAAGTTTATTTTAGGTTATCTTGGTTCATGCTTTATAATTATCTCCCCGAATAACAGGGCTTCGAGCAAATAATTGGATATTTGACACACTTAATCATTTTTAGTGTGAATTACATAGAGAATGAGATCCAATTATAAGAAAATATTATCACTCAAAAGATTATTAAACAGTTTTCGTAATTTGATAAGTTTTGTGAGATAATAAATGTTGTAGATGAATAAAGAAAGAGTTTAGGAAGTTTTAAAATAATTTTAAAGTTTCTTAATACTTTTTACTCGTAAAATGTTGTACAAGCTTTTATTTTTTAACTTGATACTGAAGAATAATTTATCAATGATTTTTATTTATCCAATATTATTATTCTTATTTTTTTTTATATAAACAAACATCTCTATTAAAGACTTGCCATTTGTTTAGAGTAATGATAAGCAGATATTTTGACTAAGGCGAGATTAACATTGGTAATCCTCTTCCAAATACTATCAAACACAGCACCGTACTCATGCATTTAACAATACATAATTATTGTCAAACGCAACCCACAAATACTACCCAAATCTCCACAAATTACTAGACTTAACGATAAATCCTTACATTAAGCTTAACATGTTCTAAACACACAAGCTATTGTTTGCACTGAATGACCTCCATAAATGACGTCATCTACGTAATATTAGGGTCTAATAGCATAACAGCAATACAAAGGCAGCTCTCAGGTAATCCGGTTAGCAATCAGACCCGGATTAGTGGGGTAACGGACGACCAATGTTGGCGTGACCTATGGGTATTTGTTGTTCGATCATAATTATGCCATCGTGGTTGGACCTTTTTGGGTCGTTTTGGAGATTATTTTCTTCTAATATATGTATGATTGATACAAGTACTATATCAGCGCTGTGTCAAAATTCTTCTCCTTCTTTTGTTTCGGCAATCACATAGGAATTGCTCAAATTGAGCATTTGAGCAATTCCTATGTGATTGCCATAGTGAAAAGATTAGATTACGAGTGCGTACCATCGCGTATTACTATTGGTCGGATAATATGCTGGATATAATTTATATCATTTGTTATTAATGAAAATTGTATAATTCGACATGATTAATTTGATATCGTGAAAAGTTTAATTATATTGCAAGTGAATTATTTAATCTTAATGTAAGTATTAATTTGGCTTATTTTGTCTAATTTTGTTTCTTTATTTTGGTATTATGTATCTCTTTAATTGTTTTTTTAGAATTTTTGCTTGCTGAAAGGCTTAATGTGGCGGATCTATTTCATTGCAACATCTTTGTAAACCCATATTATGCAAATAAATGAATTGAATTGAATTGGATGGTGATTGGCTGTTGCTAATATTTATAACAATTTTTTTATTATTGAACTTCTAATTTATTGAATATTCTTATACCATTATTTATTCACATATTCTATTATTAACGAATATTATGTATATTTTATTATCCTTTTTATGTGTTTATTTAATTGCCTTCGTCCGTGTCACTGCAGGAGTACCAACTGAAAATCAGCGCTGGGTGTCCCACGCCTGGCACATGCTGAGTTGATAACCTTAACCTGGTTGGTAATTTTTTTGTCCGGAACACTATTTATTTTTTAAAGTAGCTTATGATACTCTTTATAACATCAGCTATCTGCCAGTGAAAGTCCTTTCAAAATTGGTCCAGCCGTTTCGGAGATTATCCGGAATATACAGAAAGATAAAAATTTAAAAAAATGATTTTTGTTTTATGTTCCGTATAAACTTTCATATGCATTTAGTAAAAAGCGCAGTAATTTTGATATTACAAACAGACACTTCAATTTTATTTATTTGTATGTATGTAGTATATAATTATGTATGTAGGTATAGATTAAGTTTTACATAAGACCTTCTCAGGGATCAACACTTATCTTAATACCATGTGTGTGTGATTGGTATTAATGAATCAAAAGCTGGAAACGCTCTCGTGTATGTAATTACATACACTACTATGAACTAAGTTTCAAATTATGTTTGTTATAGCATTCCTCTAGTGTGAGGGTTGCTATTAGAAACTAAGTTAACTCCAAGCAGGTAATAACAAGAAGTTTTGCTTATCGTGTTATGTAGAATAGTAGAACGAAGTGTATACATAATTATATACTAGTTTATAATTATGCTGTGTCACTAGATCGTGAAATTCCTGACTGAAAATGGATCTCATTTAGCGTAGGTATTCTAAGAAGCGATAAGAGATTCTATCGAGTGGATGGACAGACAGATGAATGATCTTGTACAACATGTATCAGAAATGAGTGATCATATTTAAGGGTGTGGATCAGACCATCAAACTGAATAACTTTCTCTATCGGACCAACATCGTAATCGCGAAAAATATTGGCTATCCGTTTTAGTCGAGTAGGTATTGAAGTTTTGTATGGAACAGCATGTTTTTAATACGCTTTTATTAGCTTCACATGTAACTAACTATGTAAAAAAGTCTTGGAAGTTAAATTTGACCCACTTCCAGGTTTCCGATTGAGCTGAAATTTTACATACACGTTTAGTTTGGATGAGAAAAGCGTATGTTTTAGTTTTTTTTAAACTATAAATAATATTATTTTTAAATTATTTTACTTACCTACCCTCTTTTTTACCTCTACGGTATTTTACTAAATATTAAGACATTAAAACTGATGAAAATAAATAAAAGGTGCAGGTCAGGATGCGAAAATGTTTTATATTATCTCATTATTTTTATTGTAACCTAGCTACGCCTAGCTCTCACAACATGACAGAAGTCTATCAAGATAAATGTTTTACATTGCCATATGAAATATTAACAACACCCCCTCTCAATGTTAAACATTTACAATAAATCTTAAACAAAATTAACTTTAGGTTACCCAACAACCTACAACAAAACTAATACATTAGTTACGTACATTTCTCTTAAACATCTCAGTATCAACTCTTTATTTAGAGCCTTCGTCAAAATATCTGCTGGCTGATCACTTGTGTTAACACTGTACGCACAAGTTACCATCATTAATTAAATCTTTAACAAAATGATACCGTATATCAATATGTTTCAGGCGTTTAACTGAATCTGTATTTGCCACTGATATTGCTGACTGATTATCACAATAAATATTAATATTATCATAACCAAATTCTTTTAACAAATTTATTAACCAACAAGCTTCGCTTGCAGCCGAACTTAACGCAACATACTCGGCTTCTGTTGAAGACAGACTAACAGATGCTTGCTTCTTACAACACCACAAAAATTAAACAATTAGAAAACGTAAACATATAACCTGTGGTGGACTTCCTGTCCTCTAGATCTCCCCCAGTCAGCATCACAATAACCTTCTAACACTATATCATCACATTTGTAAATTAATTTATAATCCAGAGTATGTTTTATGTATCGCAATACTCTCTTTAATGCAGTCAACAACACATTATTTGCACATTTCTGGTACCTACTTAACATAGTGCTAGATACAGCATACATAAGACATCCTATGATTTGTCGACATACCTGCTGTAAGTTTTTATGGGTCAACATCGGTTTACACGTTTCTATTTTAAATCTTTTAAGAACATTTTCCAAATAACTTTTCTGAGAAAGTTCAGTTAATCCATTTTCAAAATTTTGCTTTACATTTATACCTTGCTTTATATAGCTTGCCCATTGACTGCTAATTATTTTACCATTGACCGGTTTTACCCAAATATCCCAATTATTATTTTCCTTTAATGTTTGCAACTCTGTATTTATAGCTTCAGTCCACTTACCCGCATCATTCCGTTTCATCGCCTCTTTATATGTGCGTGGCTCACTCTCTTCACTACAAACATTGTTACATTTATAGAAAGATGTTTGTTTCCTCACACGGTCACTCTTGCGTTGAGATGGTACTGACGTGTCATCTAATCCATTTGTAGAACTTCCGTCGCCACCACTACATGGTTCATACTCACTCTCGGAATCATTGCTCTCCACAGAGCTAGGAGGTTTATCTTCCAGAATTACTTGCGATTCTTCGATACCTTTGGATACATCTTCAGCTTTATCTTCATACATATCACACAAGAAAACTATATCTCTCTTTATTTCTACTATGTTCTTCTGTGGCATGTATACCCTGTAACCTTTAACATCTTCTCCATATCCAACCATTAAACCTTTTTCTCCTTTTTTATCCCACTTCCTTCTCTTCTCTTTGGGAATATGTACATACACAGGTGTCCCAAAAGTTTTCAACTGACGAATATCAAAATTCTTATTATACCATACCTCGAATGGAGTTTTTCCTTCTTCCCTACTTTTTCCAGTTCTATTCAGAACAAATGCTGCAGTGTTCACCGCCTCTGCCCACAGCTTTTTAGGTAAGTCCTTTGCATATAACATTGTTCTTGATGCCTCAACTAATGTTCTGTTTTCTCTTTCAGCTTTCCCGTTTTGTTCAGGAGTATACGTTACTGAAGTTTGGTGTATTATACCTCGCTTTGAAAACATTTCTTTAACTTCTTTATTGACAAATTCAAGTCCATTGTCACTCCTAAACCATTTCACATTGTTTCCGGTTACGTTCTCAGCTTTATTTAAAAAATCTTCTATGCAATTCTTAATTTCATGTTTGGCTTCAAAACAACTTTCACACTTAGGAAGAGAAGTTTGTTTTGGTTCAATGTCATTTTTCTGTAAGATTTTTCTCACATAATTAAACTTTTGATTTGCAAATTTTTCATGCCTATCGTTCAAATCTTCAACTGTCTTTGCAATACTTGCGATCTCGGTTCTATAGCGAAAATCCATATAATAAGAGTTCCCAATTCGTTTTGCAATAGCACAAACAATTTTATTTTTATAAAATTTGCACATATTTTCATTTGTCATCATGACATACCCTTTGTCAGTGGCACGATTTACAGAGAAAAGATTAGTTTTTAATTCTGGAACGAATAAAACGTTGTCTATTCTTGTGTCAATCCATTCTCTTCCGTCATAAACTTCTAATGCCATCTGTCCGTAACCTAACACATTAATTGTCGCTCCATTACCGACAGTTACAGACTTCTGGGTTACGCTTGAAAAAGTCGTAAATAATGTGCGATCCCGACACATATGTTCACTTGCCCCAGAGTCCACTAACCACTTTGATTCTTGATATTTTTCTGCTGAATTTGTCACCACAAAAGCATTACCTTTACTTTTCATATTGTTCATTTTGTTCTTCATAAACCAACACTGAGCTTTAACATGTCCCTCTTTTCCACAATAATAACAGTTATTATTGGTACTATTACTCTCTTTCTTAGTGTTATTTTTATTATACCTGCACTCACTTTGAAGATGTCCGAGTTTATTACAGTTGAAACACTTTACAGTCTTTTTATTCTTGACAACAAATGCTGACGATGATGAAGTTTCCTGGGACTCTCCACTCTTCTCCTTTAGTCTTTCTTCTTCAATTAATAATCTAGCCACTAGATTGTCCACGGTCTGCTTGTCATCTGGCGCAGATTCCCATGCTGACACGAAGTGTTTGTATTCATCTGGTAGTGACATTAATAATCTTGGTAATCACAAATTTATCGGAAACTTCTTCGCCCATTTGTTTCAGCTGATTTTGTAACTCTTGTATCTTTGATAGGAACGTCGACATTTCACTTCCTTTTTCATATTTGTACTGGAAAAATCGTTGCTGTACGATATGGATGCTTGTCTCAGTTTTTTGCTCGTACACGCTCTGTAATTTTCTCCACATCTCTGCTGATGTTTTACAAGAAATGATGTGCAACATTACAGCTTCCGTCATTCTCGTGACTATTATTGTCTGAGCCTTCGCATCTTTAAACTCCCAACTAGTGCGACCAGTTGCATCCTCAGGTTTTATACTCCTTCCCTCAACTATGTCCAACCAACCTTGGCCCCTCAGCAATACTGTTGTTTGAAATTTCCAGATATTCCAGTTTCTGGAACCTTCCAACTTGGTCACGTTGTAAGTGATCGTATTTCCTTCCATTTCGCCTTCTTGCCTTGTTCATGCACCAGAACAAGTATCTTCTATCGATGGGTCCGTCCGTCGTCCGCGCTACCTATACGTGCGACGTGTTTTGTTTTCGGCGATCTGCCGATCTATGTCCGTCGATATTTTTCCTGGTCCTACACTTTTATAAATATCTGCACAGGATTATTGCCTGGGCCCATAACCTGATGAAAATAAATAAAAGGTGCAGGTCAGGATGCGAAAATGTTTTATATTATCTTATTATTTTTATTGTAACCTAGCTACGCCTAGCTCTCACAACATGACAGAAGTCTATCAAGATAAATGTTTTACATTGCCATATGAAATATTAACAACAAAAACACCAAAATACTCTGAAAATAATGTGAAAATACTGTGTCTGGACTAGTATTACAGTTTTCGTAAAAGTATTAAAATATTACCTTTTTTGTGATGCCTTGTGAAATTCCCAAACACACTGCCAAGCCGCTGCTGATTTCTCGTCGTGCACAGCTCCAAGGATTTCAAATCGTCCGCATTCTGCGCAACCAAAATGGAAGACCTCTTCGACTCCATAGCACCCGTGTTCACTAACAACTCGGCTTCAAGTAAAAGAACAATAGTGACGTAGAGTAGTTTAAGTTTTCTACAGCAAAGCATTGTTTTGGCACTAGATTTGTTTAGGTCACATTGGTAGCACGTCACATGGTACACTTAAATTAATAGTCATGGTTTAGGGCACTGCTATCTTCTTCTGTTGAGTTCTGGACAGGAAGAGTGGTGTAGCATTCTGAAAAGAAAAAAAAACATTTAAAGTAAAATCGGTTTGAAGATAAATTTCAATCCAGAAGAACAACATTGTTCACTTATATGAGAAACTTAAAATATAATTATAAAGAAGAGTTCGATCTATCATAGTAATAAATAAAAAATATCTGTTATAAATTACATACACTTTCAATCTCTTTTTAAAAACATTATTATATACAGAAGTCTTTTATATATTTTCGTAACTTATTATATAGTTGAGCTTCTTCAAATTGCCTTCCTCTAATGTTAGGTAGTTCTATATATTTTTGTCTGTTTCTAGTATAGTACCTAATTATGTGTTTTATGTTTCACTGTGATTTGTGAGTGAACATTATTCGGAAGTATTTTCATTAATACACATGTGTGGTGGGTATAAAGTTTATTTATTTTTAGTAGGTTATCTGGGGGCACGGCAGTGCCCCAGCCAAGTCTCGAGCAAAATTTTAGTTTTACAAGATATTTCTTTAGTGGGTGTTAGATATTTGAATCTTTAAAACTACTGAGTTGACTCCGGTTTTTTGAAGACTCTGGTTCACTATAATAAGTTAAAGTTTAAAAAAATCATAATTAATTAATTATGACATGTTTGTATACCTAAGGTCTGCGCATATCATGGTAAAAAATAAAAAAAGCATTTATATACCTGAATAAGGTACAGAAAGGTCTTGTGAAAAAGAGTTTGTTTCGGTTTTTCTTATCAGGCGTCAGTAAGAAAAGCCGGCGCCATCTAAATCTATAAGACTTGTAAAAGCTTCCTCAAAGGAATTATTTACAGAAAATAAATTATTACCTATTTAATTATTATTTCACCTTCAACCTAAACAGAACCTTCATTCTATTCCAGTTAAAATCAATACCTCGAAGTAGCCAGCTATTAGGTATTCTAGTCAACCCCTGAACAGTTTATAGTCAAAGAAACTTTAAATACTTTATAAAATGTATGTTTCTGAGAAAGAAACAACAATTAAGCTTGACGATAATCGATTACCGATTTGTGTCCTAGGCCTAATAGGCCTAGAGTAGACGACCTATTTAACTGTAATAGATCAATTTATGTCCAACTTTAGTTGGCCGGTATCCGATTATCTTCGGACTTAAAGTACACCTTAGCCCACTTTTTATCATTGATCGCTATAGCTGTTAATTTTTTTTCCGATTTAGCTTTGATACGACATTATTGGAGACGTCCAATAATGTCGTATCAAAGCTAAATCGTAGTCAGATGAAAAGTTGTCTGATCGCACGGCTGCAAAATTATTTGCGTCTCGTGCCTTTGAATCCCTCGCTACGCTCAGTACTCTATATTTAAACCACTCGCTTTGCTCGTGGTTCAATCTTAGAGTCCTTCGCTTGCTCGGTAGTCAATACAAGCACTCGCACCAAATAACAACTCTGCAGCCTTGTATAACAAATAACTATAAATAGTGGAATCCGTAATTCCTTAACTGAAATGTTTAGATTTTTAACCCCCGATAAAAAGAGGGGTGTTATATCTAAGTTTGTAATGTGTATCTGTGTATCTATGGATCTGTATATATTAATGTGTATCTGTCTGTGGCATCGTAGCTCCAAAAAGGAAGGACCTATTTTAATGCAGTTTTCTATTGAAAGCTAGTTTAATCGGGTCTCATCTAAGCTATGCTTCATGAAAATCTGTTCAGCCGTTCAAAAGTTACAGCTCTTTTTCTAGTTGGAGTCGGGGGTTTTTGACGGTTAGGTTATACTGATAGATTTTGTCGTGGGATTCTAGCGTTCATATATAAAAAATCATTAGTTCTATTTGAATCGATAACTCTCGCTCCACTTTACTAATTGTCTGTCATCATGGGGCTTACTAAGAGCTCTTATAGTAAGACAGAAATTGAACTGCCCAGATTTTCCAGTATAAGCTTACCTTATATTGTACGAAAAGCTTATACAATGTGAGGTCAGCTCTAACTGGAAATGTCTGGTCAGTTCAATATCTGCCCTGCTATAAAAGTTCGTAGTAATTCCCTTGCATTGCGTTTGCAACTGTTATCCAAATAGTTGGAACAGGAAATAGATCAACTTCAAATTCAATAGTTGCTTTAGTGGTTTGTGTATGTATCAGGTATCTATATTGTTTTGATTTGTTTGTCTGTGGCGTACTGTATTCAATGGGCGCTCAAAAGCAAATAAACACGAACCGCTCGAAATGTTCGTGTGAATTGGCACTTACTTTGTTTTTTATTTAAAAAGTGTGGCAATTCACACCGTTTTATAAATATTGTTACCCTATCGACAAGTTATACCTACCTTTTTTATAGTATAAGGGGCAAATGAGCGTGCCTTAACGATGGTAAGTGATCACGGCCGCCCATGAACATCTGCAATACCAGAGGGGTCACCGATGTGTTGCCAACCTTTTAGGATGGTGTAGGTAAATCTCGCGACATGCTTTTATATCATATTAATTTGATACCCATATTATGAAGGTTGAGAACAACATTTAAAATGACGTTCTTTGATTTGATACCTTTTGATACCCATATTAACAGGGTTGATAGAATATTCACCATGGGCCATCTTGTGGCGGCGGCCATTTTGATGCCATGCAAAATTTCAGGAAAATAGGTTGGGAGAAAATGTTTCAAAATTCAGTTGCAAGTTTTACATACAAACATTCTTTTTTTTTTCTTTTTTTTTTTTAAACATTGCCCCTCACTAGTATTTCTCCTGTATCGAGGGTACAGTTTACAAACATACATGTCACATGCACACACAACCAGACCCGAAACAACTATCTGTAGATCATACAAATATTTGTTCTGTGCGGGGATCGAACCCGCGGCACGTAGTGCAGAAGACTAATCGCTTAGCCACTGCGCCAACCGTGCCGTCGTGTCGTCGACATTGCAAGTTAATTAAAAGCTTGTAGTAAAAAAAAATACCCTTTTTTAATCCATCATTGGCTATCCTCCGCTTGTGGGGCGGAAGGGTGTAGCATACTCCTACCGGCTACACTCACCATAGTGGTCCGCTTTCGGCACTTCATGGTGGACTTCAGGAACACTTAAAGACCGTGCCGAAGTCAATCATCACAGGGCTAATTCACGTAATTTTATGACACGCCGATCATATTGCAGTAACGCTTAAACTTCACGCGAGCGTATCTCAATGATGCTAAGAGAATACCAAATGTGTTGTTTTGATCAAAATTTTACTGCCACTGCGCGGCAACTGCACTTCTTTAGTTACGTGAATTAGCCTACAGTATCGGTTCAAGCTGACGTTGCGACGTGCGACTCTTCGGGAAATACAATCTAATGTTATGTTATTAGTATAGTACTCGCAAATCTTTATGAGCCCTGAACTGAGCTCTGAACTCTCTGTCTCTCTCCCTCTAGCACCTATAATAAGCGTACTATTATAGGTGCTAGAAGGAGAGTGACAGAGTTCAGAGGGCTCATAAAGATTTGCGCGTACTATAGGAAGACAGGTATCCCATTCATGTCTATAGCCTCATCAAAATAATAAACACATTGCTATAAATACAGACTTGAAATCTAATGAGAAAACGGAAAATGCAAATGGTCTAGGGACTTATAAATTTTTTGTTCAATTCCCTGTAAAAGGTCGCAGCTGGAGTACCCAGGTGCGATCAGATAGATACGGTAACAACAATCGTATTTACGTAACTGTTATAGAAAATTGTGGTGTTTGTAAGATGAGGTGAAAGATATTTTGTTTGTATTTTTAGATATGTCCATCATCGTATCTACATGATTAATCGGAAAGAATAAAGCCGAAAGGAACATCTTTTATTATGGAACCAACAATAAAATTGCAAAAAACATATCATTTAATTTTAGTCGAGTAATATTGAAATAATGTATGGAACAGCAGTTTTTTTTTTCTTTGGCGCTTTCTGGGTCAATGTATAATTTAATGTGAATACAAAATAAGAATAGGTAAATAATGATTTGCCTCTGAATAAGATTGCCATGGCAGTTAGAAGCCGACCAAGTTTTTCCTTTTTAGCAATTTTTTTGTCTTTATAAAAGCCATAATAAACACTATTTCAAAATTGACAGTGACATTATGACGTCATATTTCAGTATTCCTATTACCCGCTGTATTGTTCGGTGATCGCTATATTTCCATCAACGGTCACTGTGACGTCATATGTCACTATTTATCTCGCGCATCCCGTTTCAGCTTGTCGTATGAATGCCAGTTACCAAATAATTTTAGCATAGTCTAAAATTTGTCACTTAAATTGAGATTGATAGCAATCAATAAATAAGCTGGTGCAATATAAAGTTCTGATTAGGTGATGAGAAAGATAGCATTACTTTGAAGGTGTTAATGACCAAGCTAGTGAGAAAGGTAAAGATAATAAATAGACGACTTGAAGAAGGCAGTTGAGGTAGACTCGATGTGGAAGGTAGTAATAAACATTACTTAATTACAACATTGTTTCAAATAATTTTCATAAAAACTTAACTGCTTCTAAAATCGGTTCCACTGCTAAGCTAAGGTGCATTAAAGAAATAATGGCCCCGACTTCACATGCTGTTTAGTAATTATGAAAATTATTTTATACGTTTTAGTTTTTTGAAGTCGGCTTTTACTTTTTTTAAGTTTGATTTGCTATTTTCCAGTGAAGAGTTCTATTGTCTATCTCCAAATCTCCAAAGATCTCTATGAAATCTTCACCAAATATAAATGAGTTCGCCGTGGGTGGCCCCTTCAATTCAAACAAACAAAATCTACATTCAAATTTTGAATATCCTACTCAAAATATAGTCGAATTGAGAACCTGCGTTTTTGAAATCGGTTAAAAACCAGGTGTTTTGGAACTAATTGAGCGGGTTATTGACTAGTAGTAGATAGTGGGTTACCCTCTCGATTTTAATAATTTTTGTGGCCGTTATAGATTGATTTGATTCTCGATTGAAACTGAAATACAAAACAATCGCCAATTAACAAAGAAAAATAAAACACACAATACAAAACAATTTGCCTTACCAACGTAACCATTCGAGGTTTTCATATCAACACTTATGGCACGCATTTAGTATTCACGTCACAGAACAAATATAACACCCTATTTAGGCGCTATTACACAACTCATAACCACAAACCTAAAGGAGAAACAGAAAAAAAATTACGCTAACCTAAATTCGTTGATGACGTCATAAAAACGTGCGCGAAGAATAAAAATTCCTTGTTTCTGGACTGTAAAAGAAATACAATCTAGATTCTTATCAAGGTCGGAAGCAACATCTTTGTAAAAAAATTGTCGGTTGTAGGGAATATACTTATGAATTATTCATGCGCAGTAGTAAGATGAGGAAATATGAGTCGAACATATTCGAGTGCCATTTCGTGCGTGGCACAAGTTTGGGATGTACAGTCAGATCAGAAAATTTTAGGCCAGTACGATTTAAAGTTGTTTTACAAGATTTGTTCTAAAATAAGAGATTTCTTCTTAGATCTTGTTGGAGTTTGACAAGGAAATAGTGTGAACCATAAGCAAGGAAAAAGGCTATTTAAAAAAAAAAACAGCTTCCGAAGTCCACGCGGACGAGGCCGTGGGTAGAGCTAGTATAATTATAATAAATTAAATACCTCTTGAGATGAGATAAACGAATGATGAATTTTTATTTTTACAAAAAAGTTTCTTGCACCTGTACTGCAGATGTAATGAGGAGAGATGAGAATCATGTTATAAGAAGAGCTTTATGTATGAATATTGATGGCTATCAGAGAAGAGGCGGACCAAAGATGAGGCACTGTATGAAATATGACACAAATGTGAAGGAATTGAGTACGGAAATGACGTCTGATAAAGATAAATGGAAGAAAAAGACATATTGCGCTGACCCCAAATAAAATATAAGTGCAGGAGAATGATGATGACACGAACTCCTTGCAGATGAAGTCACGGACACAGCTAATGATGTTATAAAAGATCCTTGACGAAAAATAAAGTACGTTAAGCTTACCTTATTTTCTTTTAGTTCAACACAAAAGGAAATGCGAATGAAAAATTTAAGTGCTTAAAATGTGGGTAATTAAACATTTTTAATCTTCTAATTGTGAGGACGACGTTTTTCTGCTGGCTTCACGGATAAGCTTCTACAAAAGACAGCAATTTATCTTAAGAGCAGTTTTGTTTGTTTTGTTTTTATAAACAATTTTGTGCTTGTTTCTCTTGATTCGTTTTGTAGCGTTGTCGTTTGAGATACGTTGACAGAATTTAGTAGTAATACCCCAATGGCTAGTGCTTGATTGCCGATTTGGTTATGAGTTAGATCCTTACTCATTGCATTTTTAACGCACTTCTATCACAAGCATATTTACTTCTACTGCTACTCCGCTACTCTGCAAGCCTCATGGCTAGTAATCTTAATGACGTAGAATTTTAATAAAGGTTTTTGTTGATATCTAATTGCGAGTCGGAATTAAAATAAATTTAGTTTCTCATAACCACATTTGATTTTCATTCCTAATTATTATTACTAGCCTGTATTAAGGAACTGCAGGGCAAAGACCTCCTTTCAATCCTTCCTCTTTTCCCATTCCTAAAAGGCTGTAAACATAAATTAAAAAAATTTATATTATAGCTGATTGTTTTTCTTTTTTAAACATGAAACAAAACCTCAAAACTAGTATATCAGACTATTTTATTATTGTTAAAATGTAATGATATAATAAAAACCCTACTTTATTAGCGAAGGTTCTTTTATGGGGTTATAGTACATAACATTACAAACAACTTTTACTATGGGACCAACCCTGAAATCGTAAATAAAACGGCTGTTTCATACATTTTCGAGTAATATTGAATTATTTGTATAGGCTCAATAAATGTGTATAAAAGGATAACCATTTACAATAATATCCGAAATCGTAACCGAAATTCTCTAAGCTGACTGTACAAGCAATTTCTGCGAGGGGACGCAAAAACCTGTAGTGGATTACCGGAAAAGAAATAATACAATTTTTACGTGGCATTTTCTATTCCACATGGCGATTGTTATTGAAAAATGTGTGGCATTTGTTCCATTTTTGGAACAAACTGAGCAAAATTTGTATCCGACACTAGCTGTGCCCCACGGTTTCAACCGTCGTTTTTTCTTTATGCTCGGCTCTTACGGGTCGTGATATTAAATAACCTTTGTCAAAAGTTGAGCTATCAACTGAAAAAGAATTTTTCAAATCCGACTAGTAGTTCTAGAGATTAGCGCGTTAACAACAAAACAAACAAACTCTTCAGCTTTTATAAGAGAGGAATTTTCCCTTGTCTAGATACCCGTAATGCTTGCACCGTTATCAGAAAACACAGGCGAGCTGTATAATATAACACGTGCTTTAGTGGTTCGTGTACTGTCACGAAAACGACTTAGAACTTTATAATGCTTCACCATTCAATATTTTATGTTTCCTTACACAAATGTTTACTGTACCTCTATATGGTATCTTAAATGGTACCCGATGTGCCTTATCATTGTTACTTAGGCACGATATTGTAAATAATCTTCAGCTGATCAGATTGCTTTCAGATTGTTTTTGTGCTGTGTCAAATAAATACTTTTTTCTCAGAACTACACGAACGAATACTTTTTTTTTTTTTTTTTTCTTTCTGTCTAGCTTTGTTATATTAGTATAGATTTGTAGAAGCTATGTAGTTGCTAGTTAATTCTGTAAAGTGTGACCTTGATATCACAACCTAATTAAAATGACTACGAGATTCTACAATGTGTGACGTATGAGCTTTATTGATAACATCGTACTACTGTTACCATCGTAATATCGTATTACCTTTATTAAATTTAAAGGGTCCAAGTTACCGGTGGTTAGCGTCTAGAGAGAGGTAGGTACCTTCTAACAATACAATCCGTTACTATTATTAATATTTCCTTTATTCAATATTACTTCATAATTCTATATATTTTTAAATAATTTTTTAATGAAATAATAAAAATATAAAATAGCCCACCGGCATCGGGAACAAATGACTAGTGGCCAGGGCCTCTAGAGAGGAACCTCCTAACAATGCGCGCCGTCTCAAGGATTACACACCGAATAGGTAGTCAAAAGGCAAGGTGATGTTCAGTCGGTGCAGTATACCCACATTTTTTTTTTTTTTTTTCAAATTAAAAAAAAATCTGATCCGTTTTACACTGTTGCCATCCTAAAATTGTATTCTCTGTCTATGCACCTGTCCTCTTCTTAGTATATATGTCTATCATTTTACTGCGTCTTGTGTTTGTGACAAATAAATGTTTTTTCTTTCTTTCTTTTACATAACTATAATTATATTGATGCTTAAAATAAAAATTTGTACCCCTTATAAGCATATTGCACGCACGTAGGAGTGTGAGATTTGGCATCGTTAAAGTTTATATGCAGAAGAAATGCAGAAAGTTTAAATTTGCTTTACATTAAGGGGGTATTTTACAGGAATGCCGCAAAAACCGATTTGTATTTACAATTTTTTGAATAGAAATTCTTATTTCTTTGTCCCGAAAAAAATATATATCAAACTTGAAGATGTGACAATCTCTGCACGGTTGTCCGATACATGATTGGATGAAGTTGGCTCGATAATTTTTTTTCGCAAAGTTACCCCTTTTAAAAAAGTGTTTACAAGATTATTTCTAAAAAATGATATTATTTCAAATAATTTTTACATCACAATATTGGTCGCAAATATACCAACGAAAATCGGTTGTTATTTTTTTATAATATTACGTATATTGGTCACAATTTGATAAAAACCACAAAATTCGTGATTTCTGTCATCTCTGCCATCAATCAGTCGCGTTTCGGCGCGCATCGAGGTCGGACCTGTGCAATTTTTTTTGACTTTCCTGCGCTTACACTTTATTCAAAACCAAAAGAAAGAATGACAGTAAAATCATTAAAAAAATTATTAAAAAGCAACAGGAAGTATAAGTAACTTGCCTTTTATTCAGAAAATCTAAGTATTTCGTTTATAAAAATCAATATGCTAAAATAATTTCTTGACATCTCCGTCAAGAATTCATTTTATAGGATGTAGTATAGAAAAATCAGTACGACAATTTGTAGTGTTGAGAACAAAGAGTATGAAGTTTTATATACACCATGTCCCAAAATTCAACGATAAGCGGGCACCAGAGGGTTGACCAGCTCATGACTACTCGAGAACAAAAAAATAATTTAAAAAAATCTCAATTTTTAAGAAGTTACATAAAAAAATTGAAATCCTTCAAAAATTTACACCCCTTAAGATATTTTTAATTACCATGACCACAATGTTTCAGATATTTCTGAATTTCTTTTTGTACCGGCAACCTAAATAGCACTGCTATCCACCACAATCATTAAAAATCCCAGAATGCCTGTAGATTTGACACAAAAATCAATCAAAATTATTTTTCACTAGACTAGTACGTCTGTGGCATACCATCACCTGTCATCCCACTTAGGATTTTTGGAGTGAAAGTGGACCAAAAGTAAAAATATTTCAAAATTTTAGGGTGAAAAATAATTTGAAAAAATTGATTGATTTGATTTGATTTTTAATTTGAATTTGATGATGAAATAAATAAATAAATGATTCACCAATTTAAATTATAATCTTTACCTTTATTTATGTATTATGGGTTATCATGGTTGTCCGTGGCATCACCACGGTCCTATCCGAAAACCAGCGCTGCGGTATTTATTTTATCTGTCAGGATATGCTGAGATAGGGACTTTCTTTGGCCTCTTGCAGGACTTTTTTAACCCCCGACAAAATAGAGGGGTGATATAAGTTTATAATGTGTATCTGTGTATCTAAGTATCTGTGTGTCTGTCTGTGGCATCGAAGCTTCAAAGCGGATGGACTGATTTCAATGCAGTTTTTTTTAATTGAAAGCTAGTTTAATCGGGATGGTTGTTAAAATCTGTTCAGCTGTTCAAAAGTTACACCTCTTTTTCTAGTTAGAGTCGAGGGTTTTAGACGGTTAGGTTATTGTTATCATTATTTGAATTT
Organism: Allophyes oxyacanthae; assembly: GCA_932294325.1. Classification (NCBI taxonomy): domain Eukaryota; kingdom Metazoa; phylum Arthropoda; class Insecta; order Lepidoptera; family Noctuidae; genus Allophyes; species Allophyes oxyacanthae. The sequence continues at coordinate 4,833,666 of OW028633.1, read as the reverse complement.
TTTGTGTGTTTATGTAATTTCGTGTGCGAGTCCGATTTAAATGTTTTTTCTTTCTTTCTTTCAATTTTGAAGCTCTTTACCTGCATAGATAGCGAGGAATCTGAACTATGAATATGGTTTTGATCTATGAATATGTAATTTCTTTTTTGGTAAAAAAGCAACCCTGTGAAAATACTTAAGTAGGTATGACTACGGAAACGGACGACTCCTACAGGTGTGGGTGAGAGTAGGTTATTATCTCAAGGCATGGATTTGAGTTGGCTTATTCTTCTAACATTACACACACATTGGCAGTGTCATCAGGTTTGTCATGCCGATATATCGGTTTCGTTACGGCATTATTGGCTTAGTGTGAAAATGCCCAATGTTGGTCGAGACAATTATGTGCACTTGCATAAACTCATACACAATAGGTATGACTGATAGTTTATAAGTAGATAGTTAAATAGGTATAAAATCTACAAATACAAAACGGATGAACAGATGTTCTAGCGTAATATAGGACACTGGGTATACGATATTATGGATTTATATTTTTCAAGTATTTGCTGGTGTCATACTGCATGTTGCTAATTAATATTGCTATTCTGTGACACGTGTGTCACACAGTCTGATACGTCAATTGCGTAATTGCGAGAACGAAGCTCCCCTAGTGGGTGGGGCTTAGGCTGATACTTCACCCCCTCAAAAGTAAGAAATCGTCGTAAAATACAACCTATTTTAGTGAAGTGAGTCTACTTATAAAGTCAAAACTGTACCTATATCCTGAAGAGGTACAGGTAGATAGTCCATTCGCACAAGACTCTAATAATAAGGTATATGATCAAGGGCCCATGTCTAGTTAGGTATGGAAAGCCGTACATAATTGTTTAAGATTCAAATGTGATGAGGGGCGAGTACTTTATACTCCAAAATAGTTTACTGACACAAATGTTAGGTACAAATGTTACATACAAGGTGCTTCAAATTAGGGTAGCAACAATAATTATGATTTGAAATAGAATCATACTGGGGAACTTGCGTGTATTTTTATTTTTTGTTTATCGTGAAGATTGAAGGCCCATATTTTGACTAAGGTCTAGAGTTTGTGAAGTTAGGCCTTGTAGAGTTAGGGCGTGTAGAGTTAGAAGCTTGGCTCTACATGAGATCTGATAAGTTTTTGACAGTGCGAGTCATATGGTCTCATATTGGCAAAATTTTACATGAAAATGTTTTTGGTGTGATAAATCTTTCATTAAAGCACTTTTAAAACTTTTATTATTGTTTTTTTTTACATAATTTCTCATTATTATTTAGATGCAAGTTTATGATTAGAATTAGAATCATAATTTTATCCGCTAGCTTAGCAGTTACTTTGTGTATAATAAGTATAAAATATGTCGTCACACTTTTGACGGAATGGTAATTACGCATGCCGCATTTTCAATGTAGTCCTAATCCCTGACATAAGTCAAAAAGGGTTTGTTAAGTCGTATCGTGGTCGCTTTACCAGTGTCGCTGTGGTCAGGTATTAACGATATCTCGAATTAAATAAAATTATCATGCCCGTACGAAGGTGTTGTTTATGCTTAAGATATGATAAATAAACAAATTGCGGTTTACAGGGAAATAATAAATAAATATCATTAAAAAAAAAACATACCGAACGAATTCAAACTTGGTGAATGAAAATTGGGTAAAAGCAGTGATGATAATTTCCGGATACGTCAGTTTTTTTTTTTGATTCTATTCTCTGGCTCGACATCAAGATTCCACTAGACTTAAAAATTACTAAGTATTTTCTCTCAAAAATCTCAATAGAACTCACGCAGGGAAGTCACAATTGCCACTACTAGCTCAACAAACCGTTACCGCAAATTCCACTCACGTCGTAATAAAAAGCGAATGCAAAACGAAAATATAATTAATGCAAATTCTATACCAAAATTCAAAACCGGGCGAACGTCCATCCGTTTTTATTCCATATTAAACCCCTGTGATGTGTATCCGAGCAAAGGCCAAACCTAATCCCCAACCGAGAGGGCTGTAATAAATCGAACTGAAGCGGAAAATATGCAGACTGGCGGATCTCATTGCAGAGGTTGTAATCCCGACGGCCTTATTCGAATATCATCTAGGTTAGCCAATCTAGGTCCAAAAAGTAGGTAGCCTAACGAGTCCCCTAAGTCTGGTTTAGGTTTTAAATATTCAGGCGTTTGATCTGGTCTGAGTTCAGGTTGATTTTATTTGGTATGGCTGACTCATTGGTTTAAAATTGTCTTTGAACTTAGATTTACACCTAGTAAATTATATGAAAGGTATTTCCGGCCTGATAAATACTGTAATTTCATCGATTAGAGCCACGCCGTCTAAAAGTAGAACATTCTAGTTTTCCTACTGTAAATTTTAAGAGGCAATTAATACAAAAGTTTTTTGGCGTAGATGTGACGTACCTATACTTGATATGGATTTGATACATACTACTAATAGGTGTCTGCTTTTCCCGTTGCTTCTGTTTTGCAATGATTGAGGTCTAGAATTACTATAAACGTTTTACAGAAAAATACGTTATCTAAGGGTTGTTCCTTCGAGTCCTTATGAATCCTACATACTTGCAACCTTAGTAATAAATAAAGGGATTTTATTAGGAAGGGGACTGGCTTCTGCTGTTATAAACATGAATAAATAAATTGATATAACTCGCTTTATTACTATGTCGAACAAAGTAAAGCACTTTGGGAGTCTTTTCGTAATATGAACTTGAAATAAACAGATTGTCAGTTATTATTGCGTGCCACTCAGATGTTCATGTTGCGAACCCAAAAAATATTTCTATCCAACAAACAAACAAATGAAACGACGCTGTTGATATAATTCCTCTTCGATATCTTCCGATAAGCCCAGAATATGGTTTGTTCGGAAACGCTGACAAAAAAATGAATTCTTACAAAGTCTCGTCTCGATTCAATTTCTATATTCATCGATGCAAAAATTTCTTGTTTCGGTTCTCGTATCGAAAAGTTCTTATCGGAAGGTAAGAAAAGATACTTATATTTTACAAGAGTTTTAACGGACGCTTAGGATTGAACGTTTGTAGAATATTTCTAGATCATTTCCTTCGCTGATTTGCTGAAGTATTGGAAATAGTCGAAGTGGTTATTCAAAGGCTTACATTTTGTAAACTTAGTAATCTCCAATAAGAGTATTAAGTTCTTCGCTACCTTCTATAGAATCCTTAAGAAGCGCGAATTTATTTCAGAATTGGACACCATCATCTACCTATTCATTGTCAATATCATTATCATTATTGTTGGTTAGAACCAGTTTATCAGTTAATCGTTGCTTACTGCTAGATTTTGCCAAAACATTAGATAGATAATGCCCGTTAACACCACGCTGACTAAGTACCTACATTGATATCTGCATACTTGGTCAGCGAAATTTATTATAAATTCAATACAACTTGAGATGAGATGAATGGCAATGCCTATCTCTTTGTGAATTTATGATCTTGCTGTATCATGTGTAATCAAAAGAAGATCGGGTTTTATACTAGTTTTGGCACTCAACGTCACATCAAAAGAGATTTCTTTATTCGGATCTAGTAACAGAAAATGAGAACAAACCATGTTTCCAATATTCTCAAAGATTTTCTCGCAACTCAGCTTAACATTCTGTCAGTGATGACAGAAACTAGAGATCACAGTTTGAATATTGATGTGTTGCTTTGAATCGAATTTCCATATCGATTTGGGATTGAAAGGGAAACATAGTGTATCAAGAGCTGGTCCATAGCAAGATGTAAGAAGGTATCTAACAGAAGCTATAGATTTGCTGATTCGTCAATTTTTGAGTTCAAACGTAATTTCATACGGCTTTAACTGAGTCATAGCAAATACAATTTTGAATTAATATTATACGACGTTTGTGCTTGTTTTCGGTAATAGCTCCTAAAGACGCCTTACATTTCTATGTAATGGTCTAGACTGTTATAAGTAATAGTCTTTAGAGTAATATATAGTTAAAATTACATACATTAGAAGTCAAGTTACCTTTAGTAAAAATTACTATAGTTTAGTCTTTTACCAACTTGAAACAAGGTAAACAGCTATTTATTAACAGGTACAAAGCTTTTAAAGAATTTGATAAAAGCCAATAGATCCGTCGCGTGGATTTCCTAGAAAACTGAGTAATTTTCTGGGATAAAAAGTATCTTATGTCCTTTCTCGGGCTGTATAAGTTGAATATCAATTTAGTTGAAATCCATCCAGATGTTCACACAGTCATGTTATCTTACTTTATTATCAATAACTTTTACTAAAGCTTTCGACAAATTGATAACACCTATATCGTCATTACCAAATTTATGCCAATCTACGCATATTTACTCCTTGTATTTATAAACAATACATGAATTAGAATACATTTCGCCTATTATCCATTTAACATGCAATACTTAAATTTCCATAAGAGTAAAGTATTTGTTTATGATTTCACCAGGAACCTAACTGTACACGACGTGTGATAGAATGGATTTAATTTATCTTGTATTTTCTAAAAAAACATGGGAATATTAAAAGCTTCCACATGGTTCCAGGAATATGAGATAAATGGTGTTATGTTTTCACTGCTAAACATTATTTTTCTAGTAGGAAACTCAACGCTACATAGTGCAGTTATATCAACTTTAACTATGTCATCTCTAGTTGCGCTCTGAGAGTAATTATAACTTGGGTTAACTAGTTGAGGATTAGTATCATACATGCTTATTACTTTATTAATAAGGTTACGAAAGACGGCAATTTTATTTGACATTTACAAGTTGGTAAGTCCAAGAAAGTTCCAGTGACAACGATGAGAATTAAATTTGAATTTACTGTGAAACCTTGAGCAAAAGTTTTTCTTTTAGTGTTCGGTGAACGACAGAACTTGGCACTTGGATCACTTCAGGTCACCGGTATCTTAAAAAGTCTATGGTCATGCTTGCCCAGTGTAATAATAATGAAAATACCACCTTATTGGGAGGGGGAGAGGTGATTTTTAAGGGGAGTTATATGGGTAGCAATACACAGACTACTGATAATGATGAATCTAAGGGAGGTGATGAAACGAACTAATGGCCTACCGCTTAACTGAGACAGTCGGTGTCAGAGTTTATGAAGAAGTTGCGCGGTGCGGGAGGGGTGTGACACGAGATTTCAGTCATAGGCTCATGATACGCACCATAAAGCTTAGCTTAGCCAATAGTAGGCGTGCCACGCCACACCTCCCCCCGCATCGCGCAACTACCTCAACTTCAGACAACAATCGCTATAGTAACGTGAATTCTAAGTACCTATATTACAATGATTCGAAATTCTCTCGATAACGCAAGCATATTATGTAATACCTATGTGAATTGATATTATAATTTCGTCGTTCGACATATTTGACAACGTTAAGAGGAAATGCGGTCGACGAGACATTTGAAGAATAGGTTAAAAAAACTATCACTATCGCTGGCGCATGCCTTTGACCGAGCGAATGCGAAAGAGACAACTGCACCTCAAACTGATCTGACCTAAATAAAATCGTCAAAATCGATGTTTTTTATCCTCTTGTTTCCTCCTCCAAAAGTGGGCCGATTTTTATGTTTGTTTTATCTAGGTACTGTATTGACAATCATTTTTCTATGTCTGTACGTTTTGCTTTTTTAAATACACTGTCAATTTTTGCGTTTTGAAAGTGCCCGCAAAGGCCCAGTTGAAATAAAAATATTTGACTTTGACTTTGAAGAAAGAAGAAAGAAAGAAAAGAAAGAAAGATTTTTTTTATTCTATACGTGATAATGACGGCGCCACATTCACAATAGACGAAACAAAAAAGAGAAATACTTTGAAATTGAACGTCTGTTGATGGCGTTCAAACTAGGCAATTTTATGTTATTTTGGGGGGTCACACCTCCTATAGGAAGTAACTAATTAAAATAGCTAAACTTAAGGACATGATAATGGTTAAAAACAAGCTAGTGGTAATCTATATCATATTAAAAAAAAACAGACAGAAAATCGGGGAATACGTTTGTATGGATAAAACGCCGCCCAAGTTTCCTCTTATGGCATAGGTAAGGTGTATCGAGTATTATACTACCTACCTATATTATTTTTATATTTATTTTATTTTATTTTTAATTTTGATTTAATGTATCTATGTATAAATTCATTTTAATTTAATTTTGAATTTTGATTTAATGACTGTAAGTATTTAATTAGATTTTGATTTTTAATTGATATGTTTTATTTTATTTTGAATTTTGTAATAAACGTATTTTATTTTATTTTCATCTAGAATTTTAATTAATGTATTGTAGGTATTTCATTTTATTGTTATTTATGCTTACTTTGTTATAATTATGATGGATCTCTTTTGTCTTGAAATAAATAATTATTCACTTTATATTAATAATATAAAGTGGGTCCCTAATAGCAAGAAACGGCAACGCGGCAGGCCCAGAAGGAGATGGCGTGATGAGCTGGACGTCTGTCTAAAGGATTGGCCCCAAATTGCTTTAGACCGGGAAAAGTGGAAGGAGGGAAGGGAGGCCTTTGCCCTGCAGTGGGATACTACGGGCTATTAATAATAATAATAATAATTGTATTATTTGTAAAATTATTTAAAAATATATAAAAGTATGTTAAAAATTAAATAAAGGAAATAATAATAATAGGTAAAGTAGGTAATGTAATATTAATTTTATTTCACGTAAGAATAGACGCTAGATGTGTGCGCCGATGCCCGTGGTGGCGTGGTGGCGTCATCGGCGTCATCGGCGTCATCGGCGTGGATGGTGAAAATCTTATTAAATACAAAATATTGCAGACTTATTCCCCAAATGACTGTGACGGAAGAAGTTATCGCCAAAACGCGCTATTTAAATTATGGTCATAATTATTATAAAAATGGTATTTTATTGAATTTGTTAAATACCTAAATACGTCGAAATAAACCAATAAGCATATATTTAGACATTTCTAGTGTTTAGTTTACTAGTATATGTCTGCATTGTATCTAAAACAACCGTATCTGTCCGACCATCCACGCCTATGACGCCGAATAGACGCGTTTAAATATATTCGTATTTCAAGGTCTAGGACTGAACTGTAAACAAGGTATACGCACCTAATATAACAATATAAAGGTTATTATTATTCAAACCGAGCTAAATAATTCAATTATTTGACCACTTCGGGCAAATTTCAACGATTGTGGTAACGACATGTAACATAATATTAGAATTGGAACACTCAAACAATGGTCTTAGTTTAATAGCTCTGCTAGCGAATCTGTGCTGTGAATTCGCATGAATTTCTTCATCGAGTTCGGTATGAATATTCATTGAATTTCAGCCCACAAAATCTAGATACGTTACTTAAATAAACGCTATATTTGTAATTGTAGACGCAGTATCTAGTGTAGGTTAATAAAAACGTAACTTTTTATTGGATACAATATAAATTCGGAGTTATATAACCTAACCCTCAAAAACCCCCGACTCCAACTTGAAAAATAGGTGTAACTTTTAAACGGCTGAACAGATTTTCACAAAACAGCTAAGATGACACCCGAGTAAACTATCTTTCAATTTAAAAATCTGCATTGAAATCGGTCCATCCGGTTTGGAGCTACGATGGCACAGACAGATACACAGACACACACTACAAAATAAAACCCCCCGTCTTTTTTGTCGGGGGTTAAAAAGGGGTACAAAGTTTTATCTTCGCGTATTAAATATAGGTATAGTAAGATCTCACGCCAATACTTTAAAAAAAATAATTATTCAGCCCGTGAAACACGCTAATTATGACAATAAGCTTCGGATTACTTCAAAGAAACTTACAAGTAATTCATCATCCGCAGATGTCAAGGATTCAAGTGCTTTCATAATGAGACCCTGAACAGTAAGTACTTGCAGCTTACTACGTCTGTACTCAGACAGTTCTCTTTCATCTTTTACAACTTACCAACTGACCTTGACCTTCGTCTTAAAAAGAACAACTCGACGAGGGATGAGTCCGTCCTATTAGCATTTCAAGAAGTCAAAATTCGTGATATATTTAAAAGTCTGAAAGCCAGTAAGGGGCACCGTTCTTATTAGTTATTTACTTAGGGTCAGTTCAGAAACACTGCACCACAGAAAAGTGGGCGGACGTTAATTTGTATGAAACCACTGGTAATATTCACGCGGACCACATTTTATGGTCGGTAACGGACAATGCGGGTTGATATCGAATTTGTTGTGACCACAATCCAACCACCACCGGTGATGCCACTGAATAAAAAAAATTATGAATGATGGTATAATATTTTACAGATTGTAATATAATTATGTGTTAAACTTATAGTCAAAACTCATAAGCAGTCAAAATTAGTTTTGACTGAAAAATATTGGTTAATTTATAAAGTAACTTTGGCACTCGTCGGCTGCTACCGCAGCACCGCTCGATACGCTCGATTAGCTCGTCCGTTGTGTGGTTAAAGTTGAAAGCTAATCAACTAGTTTGGCTTAAGCAAAAGTAGTATTGACCGATATGTCAGTCAAATCGAATTTAGACTTATTTTTGCAGTTAAAATCAGTTTTGACCGGCTAAGAGTTGTGCCTGTGACATATGCATAATTTCCTACAATTGCCGTCGCTGGTGAAACGATGCATGGCTTTCTATAATTTACCTTGGTACAATCCGAGGTAAACTAAGATTTAATTATACTGATGTGGCTTTTCTGGCACTTACAACCTCCGCTTTCTTTTTAAAACGCTTTTATTAGCTTCATTGTAACTAACTAATTATGTAAAAGAATCTTGGAAGGTAAATTTGACCCACTTCCCGGTTTCCGATTGAGCTGAAATTTTGCATACACGTTTAGTTTGGATGACAAAAGCGTTTTCTTTAGTTTTTTTTTAACTATAATATTATTATTATACTAATTAACACGATCCACTTTCTAAGGGCTCAATTACGGAGAGGCGGAAATTTGCGCGGCTCGCAAAGCGGCGTGTCGCTCTATCACTCGCTCTCCATGAACGGAGATACGCGCCTTTCTTCGCATTGCGCTCCGCGCGACTTTCCGCCACTCCATAATTGAGCCCTAACCACTGTTTTGTAGCTGTGGCAGGCTTCGACAGCTGTCAATCTCATATGTCTCATATGTCAGAACCGGGATCCAGCAGAATATCAGCGTCAGGTTTCATAGCCTGGCACATGCTGAGCTGGACACCCATTTGCTACAGCTCGCGACACACACTGAATAGGTGATGCGCAGTCGGTGCAATATTCCCACATATTTTTTATTCTTTTAAATTATTATTTTTTCTACTCAATTTTACACTGTTGCCATCCTAAAATAATGTATTCTCTGTCTATGCACCTGTCCTCTTTTTATTACCTGTGTCTGTCATTCTAGTGTGTCTTTTTTTTGTGGCAAATAAATGATTTTCCCATAGAGATAATATTATATAGTATTTTCCTTTCTTTCTTTCTTTCAAATATGAACAAGCCCTTACTCATCTAAGTAAAGTACTGTTGACCTATATTCAATTATTTATTTTACCTGTATTACCGCAGGAATGCCCATCTAATCTCACAATGCCGCAAATAAGAACCCTCGTTATATAAGCAAAGGATGCTCTACAATCTCCATAAGATTGCTCATATTTTGGACCTTCTAGAGTAGGTAGTAGACTGATTTGTACGTCGTTGAAAATTCAACAGATTTAACGACGCGTGGTACAATCCTTTGGAAAATTGTCGTTAATAATGCGCAAACTAAGCATTTTTGTGTGATTTTTATTGAGCTTAGTTTGCATAACCAATTCTGAGCACATCTTCCCAAATAGGTAAATAACTGCATAATCAGCCCAGAATTTTATAGTCTCTGTCAAGTCTATAATCCAATAATAAGACATTAATATAATAGTCCAATATTATGAATTTAATATAATAGTCCAATATTATGAAATTAATATAATAGTCCAATATTATGAAATTAATATAATAGTCCAATATTATGACATTAATATTAATATTAAAACAAAACTTTCTGGCTCAAACTTCACGTGAAAGAAAAACGTAGGAGTGAGCAAATATATTTTAATTTGTACGTATCGTGTCGCAGAAATTTTTAATTGTTTATATCCTTTGTAATGGCGAGCCGGGTCATGACAAAAGAGGGAACATATTGTTTTTGTCAACAAGTCAAAATATAAATTATTAATCTACCTACTTGTTTTTTATTCCCTATTTTGTTATGATTTGTAGCGATGCTTCTAAATCAAGGGCCAGAAAAGAATTGAAAATGGTGGCGGAAGGGATCTCAATTTTTCTCAGCAATTACAAAACATTCGGAAGTAAGTACTTTATCATGTACTAGCTTCCGCTAGCGGCTTCGCCCACGTGATATCTTTATAAATTATAGCCTATGCTACTCCCTGATAATGTAGCATTCTGCTGGTGAAAGAATTTTTAAAATCGGTCCAGTAGTTTTTGAGTTTATCCATTACAAACAAACAAACACACAAAAAATCTAATCTCTTCTCTTTATAATATTAGTTTAGATTTGACATGATAGGATAGATAAATATTACAGCAGATGATAAAATATCAAGAAAATGCTCTTTAAAAACAGAGATTTTCATTCTACAGGGAAACGATACCCATTTGAGCCTCAAAATTTTCGGTTTAGATTAGTCTAACCGCTCCATTAAAAAAGGTCGGTCTTTCAACTCCCACAATGTTTATAATATCAAATTAATGTAAAAAAAAATATGATTTCAACATACATAGAATAAAATCTATACCGTTCTCTGTAACTTCCGCACGATTTCATCAAATATGCGACATAAATGTAGTATTCTCAGAAAATTGGCTGCTTTTCAGTTCAATTTGTGTCATAACGGATGGATTTCAACTGGAAATAAATTGTATAGAAGCAAAATATGAAAGAGATGCTTCATAATTATTGCTGGCAATCAGAATAGAATGTTCTGTGCTCGTAAGAACCTTATTGGAAAATATATTGATAAATGCAGATGGAACAATATATTTAAAGACGTTTAGTCATTCATAGGAATGGTAGCCTGGCGGTTGAATGCTCGCCTTCCATGCAAGAAGGCCCTCTCAGGTGTGTAGGTTTCCACACGATATTTTCCTTTACCGTTATCGCAAATGATAATCAAATTCTAATCCGCACATGAATCCGAAAAGTCAGAGGTGCGGGCCGGCTTCGAACTCAGACCCATGCATGGAAGCCAAGCATTCAACAGCTAGGCTACCAAAGTAACAAAAGTCTCAAAACAAGACACTTCAAATAAAATGTAATTGTGATCGTGTTAAAAAATGTAGCAATAAAAAATACGTAAAGTTTATACTGAAGTCATCCAAAAGCAACGTATCATGAAGAAATCGGACGTGTTTCCGAAGATGGTTGAATCAGAAGTCGCCAAACGAACGTGCACTGAATTTATTATGACAGGGTGAGTTTCCTCAATATGTCTTACTTTACTGTTCGAGTCGGGTGATCTTTTGATCTTATACATATAGACACGAATTTGCACCAATTTCGAAAGAATTACAGATCTATCTAATGATGCGTCTTTGTAGACGCATCATTAGATGATCACACTAATATTTATAATGTGAATATTTGTACTTAATCACGCGTAAACGGCTGAATTAATTTAGATGAAACTTGGTACATAGACCATGTCCTGGATGCGAGTGAAACAGCTGGCAACAGCTAGTAATAATATAATAAACAATTTAATGGATAGCACAGAGCTTGTTTGTGAACGAAAAGTCACAATGCGGTCGACAATAAAGCACGATAGCCGAGATTCTGGAAGATACCAATTGATCTATGACCTTAATAATTCACACAAACCGTCTTCCTCTCTCCTATATTACTATGTCCAACAGGGTTCACAATTTGGGCAAAAAGTTTTTAGCCTAAGTAATTTAACTAAACATTATAAATAGGATTTCATCACGGACTTATATAGAGGTAAAAACCGTTGCTTGATGCTTTCTTTACTTTACCTGCATATTATTCAGAAATGAAGTAGGAGTAGGAAGCAAACATAATTTCATATTCACAACACTGTTTACCCAAATTACCATTTCCAAGAACAGGTACAATATTTACAGCCCTGTCGTATACAAAAATAATATTGTGCTTAACATACTTGTCCGAGGAAAACAGTTCTCGTATATAATTGAGCTAAACCTTCACATATTCTTTGTCAAAGAAAAACAATTGCGATATGGTCGTACAAGTCTTCTCAATTGACGTGTTTGTCTTTGAAGTAAAGGTAAAGGGGAACCTTACAGTATGAATACAAGCTATAGAGCGCTAATGTCTTATTAGTACTTTCGGGATTATACAAGTTACTCAGAAAACGATGAGATAGTAAAAATATTTAATTGATGAGAAATTATATTTTTAAACTTGAGATATCTATTACCAATCTTTGAATTAGCATTGACACTTTTTAAACATTCTACTCTCTTAAACATTTAAATTCAAATCAAATGGGGATGCCAAATTAATTATCAACTGCCAAGCATTGAAGAAGGTTGACTCATTTCATAAAACCTTACAGTATCTTACTTGTCGTTATTGCACAAAATAATCCTTGAAAGCAACAACAATTCACCTAGCTCATTAGTAAGCTACATTTTTTTTCACGTCATAGTTTTGCTTATTTTGTCACGCACTTCGTGGTTTACGTAAAACGGACACTGATAATATTTTAGCTATCCTACGGATATGTTGTATTCTTGGCTGGGCTTATAAATTGAATCGTGGTGTTTCAACAGTTCAGCCACCATGATTTATGACAGCTTTATGTAGATAACACTTAATGAGAGTACAAATTCTAATCTACAAGGTTAGTCGGAAAGGGTATATAAAACTTTAACGTACTCAGCATTACAGACAACTTTTAATATGGAAAAAACTGCTGTTCCATACAAATAATTCAATATTACTCGACAAATTTTATGGAACAGTAGATTTTGTTTCGCGATTTCAGGTTTGGTCCTATAGGTTCTAAATGATGTGTATAATAACCCTTTCCGGGTTAGACTAACCTTGTATACCAACCAACCTTTATTAAGTTAACTATGCTAATGATCTGACAAAAGAAAATTACTATTCCTTTGCCGATTTCTGCAATGATGACCTTTTAATACACACATTTCCACAGGATTTTCACAAGGTATAAACTGATGCACAAAGCATCTGTTATCACTTGTTTTATACGTCTTTTCGTCGCTTCCTCTTTGTCTCTTTCATACTCAAAGACAGAATCTCTAAGACAAATTGAGTTGGGTATGACGTAATCTGCTCGCTTTAAGGAGAAGGTATGTTACACATTTAAGTCAGGATGTTGTAACTGGGACATGACTAATTACAGAATTTCGTTTCAAAGGATTTAAAGCAAGAGCTTAATATTTTACGCTGCTGTAATTCAATACTATGAAAGATTATGAATACGACCACTAGTATTTTGCTTGCGGAATTTTCCACAAGAAAATTAAATTCTAGCGTCTATTTTACTTTGGTTAGTATAAAAACCAACTTTTTAAAGTTTTTAGTGTATAAGTTAACATGTGTAATTTAAACTTCAATTCAATCTTGAAGAAACTTTGAATTACTGAATAGTTTACGTAATTTTTAAACTAGTACTTACCAACTTTTACTGAATTTGGTGATTTAAGTTCTAAGACCTTCAAAGAATATACGTGACAATTATTCATAAGAAGTCTGTAAAAAATAATAAAATAATTGTTATAGTTTTTTGAAAAAATACTATACAACACGCTTTAGTCATCCAAACTGAACGTGTATGCAAAATTTCAGCTCAATCGGAAACCGGAAGTGGGTCAAATTTAACTTCCAAGATTTTCTTATATAGTTAGTTACACGTGAAGCTAATAAAGGCGTGTTTAAATTCATCTACTAGAAAGAACAAAAATTTATGGGTCCACCTTTTGTTGAAATATTTGAAAATATCATGCCTATATTGAAACTCCAGTACTACACACACTAGAAAGAAAAGAGAATCCACTGAGTATGATCATATTAATAGTAATAATTCAACCCATTACTGCCACACTGCTGGACATGGGCCTCTTCTCAGAATGAGAAGGGTTAGGCCGTAGTCCACTTGCTTGCCTGCCGGCACCGTGACATAATAATTGTCGTTGCATTATGTCGTGTGGAAACAGGTTTTTAGAGGCATTATCTCGTCTTGTCATAACGACAAACTTCTGTCGTGGCGCGCATGTTAGCCTAGCTGGGGTGAGTTGTCGGAATACACACACTATCAAGAACTGTAGGTGTGCCTTCTCAGATGTGCAGGTTTTTTTTTTTCAAATTTTTATTGAGGCTTCAGTTCACTGTAGTGACTATGCCAACCTCGTAAGGTCACTTTTAAACAATAAATGACAAAACTTAGTGCAGGTTTGAAATTAATTTTAATATACCTACTATCTGATCTAGATAGGTATCAAGATCATTGTTGATAGATATCAAGTACCATGTATCAGACTAAAATAATATTGTAATAATAATCTCCATTTTATCGAGTTACGTATTCATATCCACTAGTATATACACATGCATAAATCATAAAGGACATTCAAAGTCACGTAACTGAGACCCCAGTCTGTGACAATCAATCATATGTGAATATTCCCCAAGGGAGAATCTTGTAACATGTCTAGCCTAGTTTAAATACATGATGTATTGGTTTTTGTCAGACTTTTATCCGGTACAAGTTTAACTTTCATGCAGCTATCGCTCCATCAAGGGCGGCCTACATGTTGAGGTAAAAGGACTTTTTGGGGTAGAGTACTTTGGAAAAGCTTTTAAATAAAATAAGTTTTTTTTTGCCTACGCAAGGAGATATTCCCAAAGGTTACCAGGTCCCCAGTTACCTATCAAGTATGCTAACCACATTCAACGAACGATAAATATAATTTCTGACATTCTAATAATTATACTAACATGTTGTATAAATACAATTTTTCCATTGTTTTCATTTTAGTAGTCTTTGTGAAAAACTAATTAACTTATTTTGATATTTAGATGACCGCATTGTTGTCTTTCGAGTTATCGTAATGAGTTTGTTTTAATATTTTCGTATGGCTTTTTGGGGAACAGTCCGAATATAGTGAAAAATTATAATAATATAACACAGAATCTAGGAATTACAAAATTTATTTAAATATTTATTATAGTTTAGTGTGCTCCACTATCGCTAAATCGGCTTGTCTTGTACCAAACGTCAGTTTCACTTCAGTCTAATCAAATAGCCCGAGGGCAACTCATATTTTAGTTAGATTGCCCTTTATTCCGGCATATATTTGTTAATTTATCAAATTGATAAAGCTTTGCAAATGTAGCTACTTATATTATGTAATGTAAATATGCATAGCTAGCATTTAGCTATTCATTGTCATCCATACAAATGTGTGCTGTAAAAGGGAAATAAAGGATTTTTTGCGGATAAGCAGCAGCATCTAGGTAGTACTAGTAGTTACTTTAATCAAACATAGCGTAGTAATCGTGATACTGTTCATTAAGATCTTCTAAAAGAGATTTTCAGTAGTGGATATTTTCAAACCATTATATTTAATTGTTGTTTGATAACCGCTCTATTTTTTATTTATCTTTATTTTAGAGGAATAGAAACCAGAACGCATATGTTACTCCCTACATTTACTAGCTCTTGAATTGAAAAATAAACCACTCTAAGTACGAAACACATAACCCATTTTACAGTGTCTCTATAAAAAGTCCATTCTCTTAGAAAATCTCGACGTCTCAATTCCGCTTTATGTTGACTTTACACCCTGCGCGATGAAGTTCGTCTTAAGTCCATTTTACAAGAACATAAACATAACTTATGTAAGTACATTCATGTAACGGCCCTAATAAATTGTAAGCGGATTTCTCCCGTATAATGTTTGTAAGCTCATTAAGAGATTATACGGCCTGGTGTTTACGCATTCGTTTAAATATCTCTATAGTATATGAAATATCTATTTGCTGGTAAATACTGTCGAGGTTTGTCGTTGAATTCATGAAGACTTGCTGTAAATTGTATATTATAATTACATCTTTTCATCTAGTAATGCCTACAATTTGCCAATTAATCTAAGTAGTCAATATTTACTTTCAGACAATTACTGAATATTAAAATTACACTTTCGGCAATTAATGTGATTCTACTAACCTCTAATCTTATTGTTGACAAAAACCGTACTAAAAATATGACGGATAAAATATTCTTATATCTTTTTTGCAAGCCTTTTAAGCTAAATAGATTATTAAAATGTTCATGCTGCTAACAGGTCTCAAGAGTTATGGTTACCTTGGAAGCCTAAAAAAGATTTAAGGCACATACATAATTGACTTATAAATCTTTTGAAGACCGTAAAAGTCGTGAAGGAAAAGGGTTAGGGTCTTAAGAGCCAAGGGACGTAATAAAGTCGGTACCAAAGAGCATTATTGTAAACTTGAACATTAACGAACGTTTCCAAAAGGTAAGGACTTTATCCAAACACAAGGACCGGAAATTGGATCGACAATCTTAACTATGTTTATGTCGATGGCATAACTAGAGTAATAGGAATGAGGTTTAGAAATAATTTATTATCAATACACAATGTTATCGTGTCATTCGAGTTATGTATGAAAACGTTTAGAGATAAATTACTATCAAAGTTTACCATTGAATCAAATATTTTAAAAAGTTATTCATATTAATTTCTGTGTCTATAAGAATTTCATACGTAACCGCCATTATACCTTGAATTGGCGAAATTACAGCTATAACTGCGTTCTAAATTCGAACATTATCCTAATAGTCAACTATTATTCACGTAGCATCAACTTGAAATAAGTCCTCTTCTCTATTATATTTAACATTAAGTAAAATAGAGGCTTTATCAAAATATGTAGCATTTGAGACCACTGGACCTGCCTTATTTACCTCCACATACATGTTTAATGCGAAAGACCCGACTTCTACGAACTACCTCCAGTTTTATCTTTGCCTCTATTAATTTTAATGAAAATGTCAACCGTCTCTCTCGAGTACTGAAATATTGTCAACGTTGTGTATCTAGGTTCTACTGATGGTGGAGAGCGATAATAAATGGTTAGTTTTTACGTATTTTGTTCGGTAGTTTAACAGTTGCATTGGGACGAGGTGAGGTGTAAGCGAATTATCTCTGAATTGCTTTATACTGGTGTATTTGAGCTTCTGTTGTATGACAACCATTATTATGCCACAACTTGTTTTTTTAACTTGAATTTTGACAAAAAATCCTCAAAACCTCATTAAATTGTTTGATGACTGAACAGTATAACCAATCGTCTCCGCTGTATTTTCAAGTAAACATCGAAATCCAATATAAAATCAATTATGTACAATTGGAATCGTCGGAGAGAATGAAGCATGAAAGAAGAGATGCTGCTAAGACCTGTTTTAAGCAGGTTTTCGGAAGATATTTAGCAAAATTTAAGATGAGCATTAGGTATAGCTTAATTGGATGTTTGCCGAGGTAGTCCAATTAGCTTCATGTAACTAACTTAAGCTTAACTAAGACGGAGTATATTCTGTGCTAGATGGTGGACTGATGAATACAAAACACCGTCGTCTAAGAATAGACAAGCATCTTTCTTCCTAGAAGACAGAATCGACATCATCTTAACTTTTTGCCAATTACGAGTACCTATTACTGGAGTCGACATCTAGTATAATAAGCAGATAGAGCTGAATGTCATAATTATGTACTAATATTTCCACGGAGAAAATTCCATCTCATCTTCGTCGACACCGATATTATGTTGTTGGGTCATGGGATTACGTTCGTTACATGGTCCGCAACATTTACATGTATGTTGATGATATTGTCTTAGGGAATAAATCCGCGTCAAGCGTAGTGATTATATATAGCTTAATAATTATCTTCACAAGATTGTTTTTAATTTTTTTTTATCCTGATACGCTTTGAAAAAAAATATACTTATTCATATTCTTTCTTCTGTCTACTGTGTAATTTGGTGTGAAGCAAAGATTTGTAGGGGGCCTAGGCGTATGTTGAACGGTTTTTCAATCTAATAAGTATGTACAAAGCACGATACATTAGCATTAATTACAGCCTATCAGCATCCAATATGCTATAATTAATAGCCTTTACCTCTTCTAGCTCACTAGTTTATAAAGTGAATTTTAAGACTTGTGGACATATTATGGGAAACTTTCAATCTGTTTTGAAGTTAGTAAGCTTAAAACTTAGGCTCGTATCACTTTCAACTCGATAAGTCAAACGTCGTGCAAGGGTAAAGAATTCGTTTTAACTTTAGGGAAGTGAAATTTTATATAATTTCCACTAAGTTAACGGATATTTTAAATATAATTTTCCGCTTTGTTTATTAAGTTAGTTGTGCACTCGATATCATTAGTTCTACAATTTCTATTGCCTTGTGATGTAAGCAACTTTTATTTTTATTTTGTAGATCATTGTCAGATTAATACCTACTCGTAGCGTAGGACCGGTATTATTCACATGATTTATACCTAACCAATTACTAGCTTCTTACATGATTTTATGGAAGGTGATGGCTTAGAAGGCGAACTTATTCCCATGGGGATTTGCTTCTCTTAGTAGAAATACAAAAAGATGAATCTAGGAATTTAGGCAAAAGACAATTTTACTTACAGGTACGTCTTGTGGTTTGTGTTTTACAGATAACGTTTCCAGCTAGATGAGAAATACAATAATCTTTATTAATATTAAATGTATATTTGCTCACTTTTTTTTTAAACTCTCAATGTTCTTCTATCTTCTATGTAAACTGAAACTATTTTAATATCAAGCTCATCTTCAAACAAACATCAGAGCCATTTTATGTAACCTAAATAGAGCCACGACAAAGTATGGGTCAGGTGGAGATTTTACCAAAACAAATCGGCCAATTACGGAATTCGTTCGATGCGGGTTCAGCTGCTAATTTTATCTGATACTTTATACCTATTTGATTTTCTAGCTTCAATTTTCTGATAATGGTTTCTTTATAATGAAGGCTAACAAGCAACAATTTGTCACGTTTCTTTTGTTTCTTCGTTATCACAAATCACAAGTGATAATCAAATCGTGTGCCACACATATATTTCGTGCAATTGAAGAGTCGGGCCAGGTTTGACCTCAGACTCTACTTCATGGAAGGCAACCGCTAGGCTATCTTTACTTCCGAGTGCTCGCCCAGTGGTCAAAATTCGACCGTAATTTTAGCTTTCTGCACTACTTCTCCATATAAACTTTAACTATGCCAAATCCCACACTCCTCCGTGCGCGCAAGGGGGGTACAAAGTTTTCTCTTCACATATTAATATATAGATTATGTACATAACAAATTGAAAAATACAAACTTTAATCCGACGAATAACTTTTGTACAATTATACACGGAACTTTACAATACGAATATTAATAAACACAAAAGCCAGTCCTGAGTAATGGCGGTGCGGTTTTATTGGAAACTTCGTGGCAATAACCCGCTTATCGCCTTCAATCATGCCAGAATTATTAATAATGAAAGTTAAACCACGGTTAATGAAATAGTTAACTATACTATCAACTATGCAGTCTCCTTAATTATATTATTTGTTTCAAGTTTCGTGTATCAACGCTAATGTAGAATAGATTACTTCTAAGAAATAATTATTAGTTTAGAAACTGATTGTAGGTATTAAAATGTCTGCTAATAATTTAGTTGGGAGGTGTAGTTCGACAAATATCGCCTCAATATTCTAGAGGCTTGAATAACTTTTATCATTATCAGCCCGAAACCAGCCACTGCTGATCATAGCATAATAATAATAATAATAATTAATTAATTAATTAATTACCGAGAGTCTCGACCGACACCTTAGGAAGCTCTCGTTAGGCAGTTGGATCAAGGGCCTGATTCAGAGAGCAGTACTTCTTGACACGGCACGCATTGTCAGGAGATTCCTTTCTCTGGAGCCCTGACCGCCGGTAGCTTGGACCCTATTCTAGATACCGGTGGGCTACTATTTTTTCATATTTTTAAATGTTTTTTAATATAGTTTTGTAAAAATATTTAAAAATATAAATAATATGTATAAAAAATGAATAAAAGAGTATAATAATAATAAACAGTCATAAAGAAGTGATTTACTGCATTTGGTAGAAAATTTGAATGCGACTATTAGCGATTCTTATATAGCTCACGCCTAACTTCCCAATGTATTACTTTATACGCCGAACTTAGGGTAATATAGAAAAAGTCTTGTCCTTATAATGTACAATTGAATGGTTGTGTTCATACAGACAAAGTGAAGAAGGAATAAGATCATTAATTATGTGGGTTAATTATTTTAATAATTATACTAAAACACATAAATATAAGTTTAAAGTTATTGACAGCGAGAATATTGATCACTGACACCTAACCATTAATGATGTAATTTAAAGTCATTAATCAAATTCTCATAATTCAAAATATCAAAACATAAAAGCAAGCTAACAATTCAACTGCATTGAAAATCGAAGTAAAGTTAGCAGAGTACTTTACGACTCATTCAACGGGGGCTATTTATCAGAAAATTTGTAAGAACACTGTTAGCGAGTCGCCTAAATTAATTTAATTTGTAATATCACCTCTCTTCTCACAAAAGGTGAAGACAATGCTGAAGACTGACTCAATCCCAATTTGTAAACTTTATTGAGTTTCACTGACAAACTTGGTTGATGTCTCCATTTTGAAACTTGTACTGTCACGAACTTATTATGACTTAACAATTGCAACTTTAACAGTTTCTATAGTAATTAGCTCCTCATTGCCATCCGTTGTCTACTGTCTCGTTATTATAACGTCTTTATTATAATTTTATTCATAATAATTAAATACTTTATCAAAGGAAAACTCATTAAGGTTTAAATTTTTACATGAATGAATTTTGGTTACATTCTCACATAAAAGGTTTCACGAAACCTTTGAAAGTTTGTTGCGATAATTTATATTTTCTATTAATCGAGATGTATTCTACCTAACTTCATATTCTTAGGGGAAAATCAATTTTCATAAAATTAAAGCTTTTTACCTTTACTAAGGCTGTAATGGGTTTCTTTCTTCAATAATAGTACTGTCAATTTCCATTGACGTTGAAGTAAATTAAAAATAAATTAGTGGTGTTTATAATGCTACTAACTAGCTATTGAAACCAATAAAATGGTTAAATGCTACCGTCTGTCGATTCACGTCAATTAAAAAAAGGACAATCAATACCTAGGTACTCGTGTTCTAACAAAGGGTTGAAAATATTGTTATTTTTACGAGTTTTTTTTTTATAAAAGTTTTTTTTTTAGACTACACCCCAGATCACAGCAAACAAGGGATTGAACTATTATAAATAAAGGCACTGAAAATCGATACACGTGGATACAAACGTTTAAATTCTAGATGCCATTGACATTCTACATGAAAATTCTGAGGCCTTCTACCCTATAAATTTCAAATATTTACTACAAAAGAAACCAGTGAAACTAAAATATTTACTTCAAACGAAAACCATGTATCAGTTACAAGGCTCGCATTGATTCTGAGACAGGCTTCACGAATACTTTTATAGGGGCACGTGTTTCGAAAATCTGAGAAGGCATCCTTGGTATGTGAGGGAGATTAAGGTAGTGCTACATCGCAGTTGCCAACTAACGACAACAAATCGTGAAGATATTTTTGCTGGTTGTTTGTTTCAAGTATGGGCAAAATACAATATTTTTTAAATATAGACATTATTTTTAGTGAGGTAAATTGTTTTGCTAGTTTTTTATGACCCTTATCGAGAAAAGTAGAAAGGCCTCACTTTGTTGCCCGTCAGAGTCTGTTCATTGTCTACTACGGGCCATGGCCACTGAGTATTTATTTTGAGAATTTACAAATTAATAAAAAAAATAAATGTTACTACTAGAAAATTTATTTATTTTGGTTTTCTATTTAAATGTAAAACGCATTTACACAAAATTCATATTACAGTCCATATTATAATTGACGGTTTATGTTCTCAAAAAAAATTTAGACAGAAATAAAACATAAACGGTACTACGTATCATCAAAGTCGATGTGGAAGAACCCTTATTCGGTCGAGGCATGTTCTACGTGTCATTCCGTTTGCCTTTTATTCGTACATTGTTTTTGCTACAAATAATTGACTTTACGTGAAGGAATGTTTTTTCTAGAGCCCGAGTTTAGCTTAAACACCTATGAAAATATATTGAAACAATTCCGTTTTTGGTGAAGAGAAAATTCTCTTCATTATAATTATAAATAAATATCATATTACTTTAGTGTCCATCAGAAATCGGACAGAGGTTCAATAATGTTTATTCGTCAATACGAACACTGACCTCGATGTCGACTATTAAAGTTTCATAATTAATAATGGAAATGAAGAAATATTTACCTATTTAATTTATAATACATCTGTTTTTAACATCTCAGGCAAAATTGATGACGAACACTATTTCTATGTAACATACACATGTTTAATCGGAGAATATTTTATTGTATTGATTGTAAATGGACTAAAATATGTAATACAAAAGCCTTTGAACATCAAATTTTATAAAAATCCAGAGTTCATCAGAAACTACTTCGTGCAAAGGTAAAAAAAAAAAGGAACAAAGTTCTGAAATTCAAACTCCTTTGATTAAGAAGAACCCAACAAAGGAAAAATACCAAAACAAATTCTGAGTGTGGAACGGTTAACATTTTTAATTAAAAAAATATAAACATAATGGTTTTAATAACGGATGATTATATCACAAAGGAGTACTTAATTAATGAATAGGTAAAGTTTAAAAAGTTTCGTGAAACGAAGGCATAATAATTATCTGTTACGACGGTTGGTCACGCATTGTTTAACAGTTTATCCGTGCTCATTTCAACATATTTTTAAGGTTCTACGCTAAAGGGTTTAACGAAACCCTATTACTATCGCTTCGTTGATATTATAACCAAGAATGTGAGGGATATTTTTGTACCATTAACAATATTTATGCTCATTTTCTTTTATATTTTGGATGTTAACATTATTATTTCTATCTAAACCAGGAGTAGCATGTTGTATTTCAACATTGTAATAGTGCGTAATTATATAATTTTGGACTGAAAGCTCATTTTATTTAATCGTTGTAGTCACGCCTCTAAACCCGAAAGTAATTCACTGCAAAGGTGAGCGTACTTTTGATTGTCGACCTTCCGCCAGAGACAAACTTAGATCGTAATGTGATAAGGTTTGGATGATTCTTTTTAAGGAGGCATAGATTTAATTCCAAGATATAATTAAACATTTTCTAGCCAAAAACCTTTATGACTCAGGCAATCTCGATCTGGAGGTCTTATCAAGATTTCTTATTATAGAAGGACAGCGTCTTGAAAGTCTTGATTAGCACTAGGCTGATGATTTTAATTTCATTTAACTAATGGAATAAATGTTTTTTCTTTAGTCTTATCTCCTTATTACGAATGAGCTGCTTATAAAATATATTTTATCGATAGCCGGATTTGACAAAACCTGTGACAATAACACGGCTTCGTGGTTATGGGTTTTTTTTTTTAAATCCAAATACCTAAATGTAATTAGAATTAGAAATAAATATTTATAGTCCAAAACGATTAGCTTAACTTCTTTTTTTAATGACAACTTCATAAAATTAATGCAGTTTGCTACTTTTCCGTTAATGTAGGTATTTATTACCTAGCATTAAATTTGAGCCTTTTAATCAAGTCGGTCTGAACCGACAAACATTTTGAACCCCAAAAGCGAATATACGAGCAAACAATCGACAGATATTCATAAATTGATCGGTACTACTAGCAGCGCATTGACAGTTTGACAGCCAACCAATGTCCAATTGGTTTCGTGAGGTTTTGTCACACTACATTTAGGCTGTTACATATTAATCTTAGATGTCAACGTTAGGTGTTCCATTGTTCAAAGTTACATGAATAAACATTCGTAAATGTGACATAATTATATTTTACTGGACCTTTGAAATTACAAGAGGACCAGCCGTTGAAACCAACGTATTTAAGCCAAATTTACTGACGACCTAAAGAAGATAACGCAGTTATATTAGATGAGAAAGCCGTAGAATCAACCCTTGTGGGACACAGAGAATTTGAAGCTAAAGATTTGAAGGGAAAAGGGTTTTCTGGTACCTACTTCTTCTTTGCTTAATAGTTTTATGTTCTTTTTATGCGAGTGCGTTTCAAAAAGTGGTCATGACTTAGAGTATGAAAGTATACTATAAGTATACACCAACCCACTCGGAACCGTGGACCTAGAATCACGACGTTTTGGAAGTGCCTCCAAAGTCCCAGTTGAAATAAAAAAAAACTAAATGTGTGCTGGGACACATAGTAGAAGTGAAACTTCAACGGTTATATCGTCTACTCCCTCCACGTGGCCCTAACGCTTTTTTTCGAGACGAAAAAATCCTAATAGGTACCCCCCGTCTATATAGAAGTTTAGCTTCAAAATCTTTGACTATAAAGAGCGATCTTACAGGAGTATAAACAACACAGCTGCGACACGAACTTCGCATCCATAGTTCGAACGACCGCGACTCGAGTAGGTTGGTAGGCCTTATACGAATTGATAACATAACATTTCACCAATTTTTCGCTTCTATATCGATACTTTTACCGAGAACTAATGACGAACGACTCTTATCGACATATTCGTACGATGGTAAATCATTGGTGTACCATATATCTATAAATGCATCTACATGCAAACTGCTCACGCTTCGCACAAGGTAATGTAGTTTATGCTATCAGTCTATACTTTTTATACTCTAAGGGTCATGCCCTCATGCACGCGAAATATTCTGGTAATTTAATATCAATACTGAACCAACATAGAAAATACATAATCCTTCCATTATTCCTTTATCAAAAGCAAACAAACGTGACATATATTTTTACTCTCAACCTTAAATCCCTTTTATTTTTATAGTCAACGAGAAATCGCAAGTGTAAGAACTTCTAAGTATGTGAACGGTTGACTTCCTTTTGGTTCAAACTCTATGAATAAGAGTTTGCGATCAAGTGACTCATAACTCGATTATCGAGTCGGCAAACAGTCCTTTGCATAATAAAGTCTTCTCATATAAGGATATTTTTGTTAGAATTCTTTCGGTTTATGAGCAAATAAATAACGTTGAAGGTTTGAAAGTGAGATTACATCCTATTTAGATTTTATGGTTTGTTTTTTGTTTTTGTGTAAATGGCATGAATTTATAAAATATCTGTTATGTCCTTTTGGCCTCCTTTTTTAAATATTTATTCAAAATAAGTGGTATTTAACGGTTCTTAAATTAAACCTAAAATATATCTCTTATAATTAAAAACCATTATACACTACTATTGCTTGTAAGTGTCAGTAATACAACAACCAAGTCAGCTTGAAAGTTAAATTTAATATCGTCATAGTACCTAATTAAAATTGGTGTTTTCTTTATATAGAATGCCTGACCAAATGAGTTTTAAATGTTGATTCCTTTACCTTCTGTTTCAAAATCATGTTAAAGGTCCAGTCACTTACTCCTCAGTTATAAGGGTAGGTATGTGTCTTCTTCCGATGACAGAGAGTATTAAGTATTGCTAATCTACTACTAGCCGAGTTTACCGGCAAAATAATCACAGGTTTAAGAGTTAAATGGACGCTTAAAACGATGCGGTTTTTCAAATTTAAATATAATTTTTTTTACTTCTTAGGAGAAACCTGCGTTCTACATGGACCAGGTATATTAGTCCTTGGAGCCGCATATTTTGTACCGTACGAATTAACGTCAAAATCTATCCCCATTGCAAACAAATCTGGCCCGACCATAGTCCGATAAAAAATCAAAGAAAAAGCAACACGTTCCAGTATTATATAAACTCAACGGTTCCATCCGATTTCATTTTCGAATATTTCGATCGATTTCGATCCTATGACTACAAATGTACCTCTGCTTACGAATATTACAAAAGTATCGTACAATGTACACTAACCTAAATTATTACGTGACCCTTTCGTGAATAAAAATACCAGCGAGTCCGTTGTTTGATTATAACAAAAATATATTGTAAAAATATTTCCCGTTGAATAAACGAACCGTCCCATATGCATAATATTGCTATACAAAAATTAAATCCTTTCCACGAAATCAAAGCGCTCCGGAATTAAAAACTCACAATACAAAACACTAAACACAGGGACGTATTTAGGTAATAAAAATCCCAAAAAAAGAAAAGGACTTGGATATAAATCGAAAAAGTGGAAAAAGCCAGTGATCCATAGAGGGACCACACGATTCAATACACGAGTGTGTCCGAACGAATGAGCCTAGATTATTCTTTTTTTATGAAGCAATAAATTTATAACAATTTTTGGTTCGGCCCTGGCCTCAATGAATGGATGTATTGGAGCGTGCAAAACTGCGGTATCGTGTATGTAATTTGATGGTATCGATATTTCCACAATAATTTTGCAATTTCATTCGGTTTCAGAATTATCGGTATTTTAGTGTTAAGTAGAGGAGTAGTGGTTGCCCAGTGTTCGTGACGCCGACTTATAGTCGTAGGTTAGAATTCATGGGGGCGAGCATCACTAGGTCAGATTTATTCATTGCTTATGTGCGAGAAACCGACATGCCCTAAAATCGAAAATTCTATGATTTGGGACATCCAATAATCCATAAGGGACCATAAAACCTTAGTCCAGTAGTGGGAACATGAAGGCTGCTTACTGATCATAGTGTAAAGTGTGATGATAACGCACTAGGCAACCGAATACTTGCGTTATCCAAACCAACGAGCGCAGGGAAACTGCGTTAGTCAATCAGTTCACTTAGCCAAAGTGACAGTTTTCTAACATTTTACCTTGTGAAACGTATTTCCCAGAGCTTCCAAACCCATCCATTCAATTGACATTTCTATTCGTTAGAAGTTGCACATTGTCACTTCGTTAGGAGCTGACAAGATGACAGTTCGTCATGGTACCTCAGATCAGCTGTCATAGACTAGTTGCAACAGTTTTTCGTGTTCTTCGTTACCTGTGTAGCCCTGGTCCCACATACTGGCCCCAATTATTGGGCTGAACTGTTGGAGCCAGCGTTGGACCAAATACTGGTTTATCAAGATACGCAGACGCACTGGACCCAACAATAGTTTTGACCAATATGTGGAGCCGATTCTCGATAGTAAATTAAAGTTCCCGCAAAATTCTCAGAAGGGAAACAATAAGAGCATTCCCCATTCCAATACTGATACAATCTGAAATTACTGTATTAATGGATCGAGAACGGTACTGCAATGCGAACTGAAACTGAATGCAAAAGTTGAACTGAAATTCTTTTCGTTTGTAATTTTAAAGGTTTCATACCAGATATCGATCAGAGAATGAAATTAGAAATAAAAATGTTCAACGTATTGAATACGTCGGATTCTGCTAATTTTTTTAGAATGAACCAATCAGATTTATTTAATTTAAAATCTAGGTACACAGTAAAATTCAGCAGAAGAAAAAGAAAATAAAAGCAATGGTACATGGTAATTTATTATTTTATTATCGGAATTTAGGGTTAGCATTGTTAGAGGCGTAAGGCTCAAAGGACCAGATTTTTTATTACAAAAAAAATATCAGTAAAAAATATAAAAGTGCAATAATTAAATTAAACGCCGCTATGAATGTACGCGAATCAATTCCTAAAAATAGAAGCGGCGAACTGGTTTCAATATTTATAAAAATATCGGTTGCCCTGAATTTTTCATTGTTCTAGATAAATTCTTATATTTTTACTTTAACCCAGATTCTTGGTTCAGAGGATAAGTGCGTCTAAAGACTTTTAGAACATATTTTTTTGTCCTACGTAAAAATTTCTAAATACTTATATTCCTTTTTTTTAAACGACTTTGATTGCTCCAGAATAGCCTTTGACCTTTAGGTTCCAGAAACAATTCTTGTTAAAAAGTTCTTGACCGTTTCTATGAATACTTAATACCGTTCTGTAGAGAAAAATCCTAAATATATCCTTACCCTATTTTTTTCTGACTGGGGATTGAATCTAGTTATTCAGAAATGAATATTAGTATATATTACTATTACTATAGTAATTACTATTATGAACAACTAGAGATTTAACTAGAAAAAAAAAATGTCCTATTACATCATTTTGAAAAACACTTGGCACCCTTAAATTCTAATTCTTTTTTAAATCTTTAATGGAATAAAACACTAATGTGATTATTTTACTAAACTTATCTTAAGTCAAATTATGCGTAAATCAATAAAAAAAAAATAAGTACCCGGTACCGGTTTTATAAATGTTCCGTTCCACCCATGATCTCATGATACATTACACAGACAATAGCGAACTGAGATCAAAACAATTCCCACAATGGGAGCAATTTCATAGTTGCTCAGAATTTATCACGAACCCTGTCAATTACGGATTATTTCGTTTCAACAGGCACACGACGGATTCGATAGAAATACGGATTACTTAGAAAATAGTTTACAATCGCTTCAGTGGTGGCCGGAAGGTCTCCAAACACCGGGATCAATAAATAATAATATGAGCCTGTTTCACCACTTGCCAGATATAGTGCCTGATATATCTTTATCTAACAGATAACATAACTGTTCGATAACAATCGGTTAGATTATAGACAATTTATATCTGTTAGATTACTATCGGGCACTATATCAGGTAAGTGGTGAAATAGATCCTTAGTATTTATCGATACCGGTGTTTGAACACCATAAAGAAAATGACAGCAGATAGGTGAATGATTTCGCTGTTAAAGTAATTATTAGTCAAAAAGGGATATGCCCATTCGTTAAGGAGGTTTTGGCCAAGTGGCGTCCATAAATACAGCAAATCATAGGCATTAGGGTTGAAATCATAGACACAAAATCAACCACAATTTTTTACATAGAACTTGGACAGAATTTTAAAATTGTATGAAAAAAATTCAAGGTTGATATAAAACAAACATGGAGTTGACTGGCAAGCCAGTGTCGTCGTGGTAAGCGGGTACGGAATCCAATGTAAAGCAATGTAAAGCGTTGTCATCGCCATAATACTAATCAAAGTCATCGGATAGAAAATAGCAAAACTGTGGAGGAAAAATCACAACTCAACAAGCACAACAAACAACCCGCAACAAACAAAATGGTAACTGTCAACACAGACTGTCAATTTCAATTATCATTGACGTAGTGATGGTGATTCAGCATCGATTTATCAAAAACCGATGTTATAGAGCTATGAATCGATATTTTTAATAAACTTGAACCAGCACTGCATAGATTTCGGAAGACAATCAATAGACATTTATTTTACCTATTCTATAGAAATTAAACGTTTTAATATGGGAAGCGAAACAAAAGAAAAAAGTTTTTCAGAATATCATTCAGTTCTCGATTTATTTGATTTCGATTTTTGTGACATTTGCCATCACTACTTTTATAAGATTGACATACCGTGCGGAAATGAAGATTGCATCACATGCTTATTTGATTGAATATCTTTTTAATATAAGTTTTTAATTCCCGAGTGTTACAAACAAATAAATAATAACAATATTTTAGTTACTAAATAAGATTCTTTTTTGTTTTTTTCACATTGGTGTAACGAACCTGCCTACCTACTGGCCAAGAGTGGGCGTTTGCCTTTATCTGCTAGATTTATTTATTTATATTTATTTATATATTCTTTATTGTACACCAGTAAAACAAACATTATACACATAAAACATGCACGAACAAAAGGTAAATTGTACAATGGGCGGCCTTATCGCACACGGCTTTTTCTTCCAGGCAACCTTTGGATGGACAAGAGTGATTTTGATATGGGGCAGTCAGTTATGTGCATTAAAATAGCACTACACATTATATAAAATATACTGTAAGTATGAATAAATATGCTATATATTTTATATATACACATATACATACATACACACATATATATACAATATACCAGACATATAATGAAACAGAAATTGAAACGCATTCTGTCAGATTAGTTGTGGATAGGCAATCAGCCAGTTTATCAGTATGTAGCCATGGTATGTAGTGAAACGGGGTCTTAGTTTTGGAAATGTATAATTGCTTTTAATTAAAATATGTGATAGGGATAAAAATGCGCCAACAATACCGGTTCTTACATTCATGATGTAGGTATGAATTTGACCAGTATTTAACTTTACAGAGAAATATTATATAGATCAGTTGTCGATAGATTTTGAACACAGCCGTTAAAAAATCACCCTAAAAGAACAGAGCAGATTTTTATTTCTTTATTTGAAAGATTTTTTTGACACTGACTATTCCATCCTATATAAAAAAAATACGTACCTAGCATTGCAATTGTATGGATTTAATATAATTACGGTACAAAACAATGGTGCAAACGATGGTCGAATTGCATGGCGCAAATTTGTCCAAGACATAACCTGACCGTCAAAAACCCCCGACTTCAACTAGAAAAAGAGCTGTAACTTTTGAACGGCTGAACAGATTTTCATGAAACATAGCTAAGATGATACCCGATTAAATTAGCTTTCAATTTAAAAATCTTGGTAATTGGTCCATCCGTTTTGGAGCTACGATGCCACGATCCTTAACAATGAGGGACCGATTTTAAAGACGAAGAAGATAGTACAAAAATGTATTAAGTATCCAGATTTTTTTTTGTTGATATGCATTATATACCATCAAATTAAGACTCAGTTTTACCATAAGTAAACAAAACAATACGCTCTGGAACAGGCAAAGGCATTATACGATTCTCATTCTTGACTTATATTTGTCTAGATTTGGTCAGTATACAGGATTAATAGCAAGAAAATTCGGAATTACGTCCTAAAGGCGAATAATAACGTGATTGTATTACTTTTTGCGTGCCTCCACTGCCAAATACGAGCTTTTATGAGCTTTGGCTGCCTGCTATTAATGTCTGCTAGACAGAGTGACCTACTGACATTGGCTTTGGAATTATGAACGCATATAAGGCTCCAAGTTACTGTTGAGTATGGAGATAAAAGTGCTTTAGGTGTTTATTGCTCTGAAGTTCTAGTTAAAGTAGGCTAATCAGTACATATTACAAAATAAAATCGCCGGCCGCGTCTGTCTATTCACTAACTACTTCATAAACAACGGATTTTGATGCGATTTTCACCATAATTTTGAGTATTTCTTCCGAAAGGTTTATATGTAAGGATAGTTTAGCTTATATATTTAATATAAATATAGTAAAAGAATATCACTCGTGCGAAGCCCATGGCGCGTCGCTAGTCATAAATAATAATAAGAGAGAACAATAAGCACCCAAAAAAATTATCGAGTGGACAATTAACACGGACTATTTGGTAAAGAAAAACATTTATATCTGGGGGCACGGCAGTGCCCCAGCCAAGTCTCGAGCAAAACGGGCACGGCCGTACCATCTTTTCTCGATGCGATTCGCGGCTGTTTCGCCCCCCCTATATCTTCGACGTGGACAAAGCTACGAGTTTAGGTTTTCGGTGAATAATAGTAGGCATTAGAACAAGCTTAAGTTCGAAATTACATGCTAATTGAATTAATAGTTTAGGAGTTACGGTCGATCAAAGTTACACCATTTTGTCACTCACTGACTCATTGACTCACTGACTCACTGACTCACTGACTCACTGACCGATCATCAAAAATCTAAGGTACTTCTAGCAGACTTAGAAACTTCAAATTTTGCATCAAGATAGGTCATTAGCCACATATAAAGGAAAAATTAAAAAAACATTAAAAATAATTATAAAAACATTAAAAAATAATATACCATAGAAAACAATTTTATATTTGCGGTTTGGCAAGAACATTGTGTATGGATTTTGACTGCATTGTTAACTTTGTTCGTTGTTTAACTATTCAATTGGATGAATAAATACATAGAATAGAAAAGAATAATATAAACTGTGGTCAAGCATACGTGGCCCTTTCAAGAGTGACTAAAAACATTAAAAAATAATATACCATAGAAAACAATTTTATATTTGCGGTTTGGCAAGAACATTGTGTATGGATTTTGACTGCATTGTTAACTTCGTTCGTTGTTTAAGTATTCAATTGGATGAATAAATACATAAAATAGAAAAGAATAATATAAACTGTGGTCAAACATACATGGCCCTTTCAAGAGTGACTAGTTTGGGTGGATTACATTTAATAAATGTGAATTTTAGTAGTATCAAAGCTCAGGAGATAGCAATAGCTGAATATAATCGACTCCGAAGTATATATCGCCCAGACTTGTCTACCTTAGAAGTAACGAAGCCTCAGAAAAGAAACAAAAGAGATAGAGATAGAGAATGGGTTCTAAGCAAAGCAGTAGCTGAAGTCCAAGAAATTATAAGGTCACCTAAAAAAAAATGAAAGAAATACACTTACAAAAAATAAATGAGATCCCAACAAAAACATTAAATGTAAAAAAATGCCAAGTCTCTCGATGCAGTCTTTCCATCGTAAAAAGTTTTGAGATCTCATAGAAGCCAAGTCCTATTCAAATTATTTTGTAGTTATAAATCAACATTTAGTAATTGTATCAATAGTTTTCTTTATATTATAATTATAGTGACTTGGCAATGAGCACAAATTAAAAGCTGCTTGCTGCCTGGAATTATGTGCAAATGTTATTGACGAGACCTGTGATCAGATTATCCTGCGCAGTTTACTAGTCTTGGATGAGACTGACTGCCGTTGCCGAAATTCGGTTGGAACGACACGGATAAACCAAAAGAAAATTAATTTTGTGATATTAATGTTTACGCATGCGGTGTGTGACTTTCAACTCCTCCAAATATGCCGTTTTATTTGTTTCTTCTTGTGCTCATTGCCAAGTCACTATAATTATAATATAAAGAAAACTATTGATACAATTACTAAATGTTGATTTATAACTACAAAATAATTTGAATAGGACTTGGCTTCTATGAGATCTCAAAACTTTTTACGATGGAAAGACTGCATCGAGAGACTTGGCATTTTTTTACATTTAATGTTTTTGTTGGGATAACGACATTACATAATCACAATAACACCAATACCGAAAAAAAAGGAAAAAAAAATGAACACAGAAATTAATAAGTATGTACAAACCATTAAAAAAAATACAGGAACATTCCGTACACTCGTACAGTTACTTAATATGATAATAGTACACTCATCTTTAGTCACGACATTGATAATATCCCGCCTTGTCACCAGCGTTCAGTCTCCGAATATCTTTTTCTTTTGTTCGGTTCAAATTGCATCTTAAGCAGTCAGATTTATGGAACTCAAGACGACTTTGCAACAATCACTTAAGGACGTAATTCTTGAAAAAAGAATACGCGATCAGAATCGAAAAATGTTTTGACAAAATATCACATTCATCTCCTACATTTATGTCCCGAGATTTTAATCACTTTGCATTGTCTTCAACATTTCAACACGCTGGAAGCTATCACTCGCAGCTGTCCGATGAAGCGAAAAAAGCAACAGAAACTATCTGCAAAGTAAAAAGAAGAATAAAAAAAGGAAAGTAAACTGTTGGACGTGGACACACAGCCTAGCAAAATTTAAAGTATGATAAAGGACGGTATAAGGTACCCATATAAAACACGAAACCTTTTAAGTTTGTATGGCTAGAATATATACCGAATTCATCTCCAACAAGTACAGTCTGTCAATAAAGTCATGAAAAGGATTGAGGGCGCCACTTGTATATTCTCTTGTTTATTTTTACAATATATTATTGCCGAAAACATTTTTTATCACAAAATATCTACACAGAATAGTAAAATAAACACATCGTTGTACCCAAACTGACACCTACGGTACTTATTTAGGGTTGCGAGCGAAGAAGAATTTTAGTTCCTTCAAAATATTTTTCATGTCTTTATTGACAGACTGTATGTATATCTCTCGAGATTTTAATCACTGCATTATCCAGCCGGGCTAACATGAGCGCCGCAACAAAATTTTGTCGTCGCAGTATCTCGTGCGGAAACAGGTTTTATCTCATTAAATCTCGTCTTGTCATGACGACAAACTTTTCTCACAGTGCGCGTGGTAGCCTAGCTGGACACAGCTAGACTCACTGGGAGCTCTCTGCACTCACCGCTGTCCGATGAAGCAAAAAAACTAGCAGATACCATCTGCAACGTGAAAAGGAATAAAAAAATAAAAAAAAAACCGTTGGACACACACGCGGCCAATAGCAAAATATCAAAGTATGCATAGGTCGATACAGCTGGTATGTAAAACATACTTTTTGTTTTATACGTTAGGTTCTCCAATATACGCGTTCCATTCTTTGTTTGCTTGACAAATTGTACGCGACTTTGTTATTTTAATAACGCTTTGGATTTAATATTAAAACGCGCAAGTTAAATGACAATGAATGAATAGCGTAGCTAGCTTCTGTTTACTTATAATATTTTTAAGTGACAGAAACATATTAAAAATTTAAATTTCTTACCAATATGGGATTAACTCATGTTGTAGTTTTTTGTACCGAATGGTCTAATAATGGTCTGGTACCTCTTCATGACGTTCTTAATAACCCTTTCATTGGTTATCCAATAGCTATCGAGTAGCTAAACGCTGGTATATATTTGCTCCGTATGCAGCAACTCTGCTTCGTTAAGAAATAACAACTGCGACGTTTATTTATCGCATTAAAACTTCAAACATTTACCGTAATTTTGTTCAACCGGATTTATTTTAAAGGGAACTGCAAAAAAGAAAATGCAAGGGCAAAAATTAATGATCCCTGACGCGGCACCAATCAGACTAACGACAGATACCATGGCGACGCGCGACCGTCGCGCAATTACCGCGCGACGGTCGTTTGTGACCACGTGCCGCAGTTTGAGCACTCGGTTTACAAAATGAACATGAGAGTGTATATTGTTTTGATTCCAGGAAGTTGGGGATAGTCTGATGGGGCCAAAGGTTATTTGACTATTATCAAATCAAAATTTCTTTCCAGGAAGAAAAATAGCTGTACTACACAAAAGCTACAAACGTTTTGGAACGGCTAGAAAATTATTATTTTAAAAGCTAAATATTGTTTTATGTGAAGATAGAAAACTCAAATTTGGGTAACGCTCGCCTGTGTACATACCACCCCATCTCAATTGTATTTGTTTTGTTATCTCATTTTCGTGTACGATAAAGAATAAGTGAAGACTAAATATACTAGCATCAAATAGAACATAGCTAAATATCAGGTTTCATTATCAGAATTTCATTTAGGTAGTCTTCAAAATAGTTTAGGTTTTCAGAAGAAATTACATTTCTTTCGTAAAAAAGTGTCGTATTAAAAATTGTGCGTGAGAACGGGTGCCAATTTATAAGAATTAGTGTGCGATAATCATAATTTAGTACCAGACGTTAGTGCCGATACAATTTTTTAAGAATAACCTACATTCTTTTTACGAGGCCTAAATATTACATAGGTAGGTACAGTATAATATGACGATGTAATCACATACTAAATTCAAATTGATTTTATATTTCACACGCAATCGTAATTAATTTAAATTATAATATTATTTATTTCGCACATAATTTTAGGTTAATTTTAAAATTGTTTTTTTAGTTTTTTAAATTTTACGCGTCACTTTTATGATTTATGTTTTCTATACAACCCATTTTTTATAGGTTAATTTGATATATTATTTTCGCGGAACTTAGCAACAAGCCGGAACAACGCTGAAAAATTAAACCAATCTTTTATTTGAATTGCTATTCTGCTCAACAGCGAATAAATTGGCAATTCAAATAGCGTTCATTGAATAATTACTATTGTTCCACGAATCAATTCACGTCCCTTTAATTACAAATGTAATCTCTTAAATTCAGTGCACTAGAAGTATTCATTTATATATAATAGATCCGACAAGGGAAGGGTGGTTCAAATAATTCTAACCAATCAACATTCAGACTACCACATTGCCCTGTGTTGCCCTTTCAAAAAGAGATTGTAATAAGAGAAGATACCTAAGTGTAGCCATCGTGCTAGAATTTTCTAGATAGTGTAAGTAGAAAAATTGTATACAAAATCCTTATTGGAAATAATGAATATATAAAGCTAATTAATTAAACGAAGACCTTCCTGGAAATAAACATCAATGAAACGTGTTTTGTATAAGAAATGATTGCCATGTTAATAAATTGAAAAGAGCGTCTTGCCTTTACCGAGAAAATTCATATTCATTGCTTATGGTACCAAAGATATCGTATAATCAATCACTTTCTTATATACCGAACGAGGGTCGAATGTTTATGTGTTTCTCCTAAATTAAACATGGCAATATAATAATGTTGTTCCTTTTACTGTGTATGTAGATTGTAAAATATTTAAGGTATTTTTTAAAGTAGTGTTTCCGCATCAAGTCCAGGATACTTAGGAGTATGTACTCGTGTTTAGTAAAGCCTGGTACACATGCTACTAAGTAGAACTTAGCACGCCCATTGTGAGTATTGTACCATATCGTAAAAAAGGAAAATGATTGCGACGTGAGCAAGCTTGTAAAACAACGGCGGTCGACAAAGATAAATAGGAGACATAGTCGTAATTTTTAAATATGCTAATTCATCATAATCATTTAGCAAGTGATTTGAAAATTTAAGAGATTAACATGTTTTACGGTACTATGCCGGTTTAAAGAAAGAAAGAAAGAAATTAATCTAGGTAAATGGTTGCAAAGATGAGGTGCACCACATGCAATAATAAAAAGTAAACGAAATATGTGCTGGGACACATAGTAGAAGTGAAACTTCAACAATACAGATATATCGTCTACTCCCACCACGCGGCCGAAACGCTCTTTTTCGTGACGGAAAAGTCCTAATACCCCCCCCATCTATATAGAAGCTTCACTTCAAAAAATACAAAAAGAATTATAATTACCTAATCATAACACAGTTGTAAATAAAGTATGTAGGTTTATGTCGTCAATCGTAAATTTTATTTATTGGTATAAACCAACACTTCAAAGGATGATGCCAGGATTTGTATGAACTCTGGTCCCACCCTCCAATAGCTACGTGTCATACATCGTTGGATAGGTATTTTTGAGCTGAACAAAAGTTACTATGGCGCCAAGTTTCAAATCGTAGTCCGTTCAGAGTTATGCATTATTAAACATGTCAGTTTAACAATGGTTAAACATAATGCTTTTCCCTAATACAATACAGTTTTGAATTAATACTAGTATTATATACCTATCTACAGTTATCATCAGAGTCGTAAGGACGAGTGAGGTGTGAGGCGAGGAGGACCGTTTCCTCAGGTGCTGATTCCTCAGAGTTCGTGCGCGGACTATACCTTACCATTGTGTTTTATTTCTAAAAAACCCTCCTTACGACTCTGATGATAACGGTAGATGGGTATCTAATACTAGTAGGTATTAATTCAAAAACTGTATTATATTAGGGGAAAGCATTATGCTTGACTATTGTTAAACTGACATGTTTAATAATGCATAACTCTAAACGGACTAAGATTTAAATCTTGGCGCCATAGTAACTTTTATTCAGCTACAAAATACCTATCCAACGATGTATGACACGTCGCTATTGGAGGGTGGGACCAAAATTGGCATCATCCTTTCATCTATAATTAAAAAGCTTAAGCTCTTGTCGATAGAACAATCGCGACTGCATATCGTCTGCATTTTTTTATAACACTAATATGTCAAACAATCATACGGATACGGCTCACCTGGTGGTAAGAGATTACCAGCTATGAACGTTTGCAACACCAGGGACATCACTCGCACGTTTTCGACCCTACTACTAACAACGCTTCCCCAAGGAGCACTGGTGACCTTACTCACCGTTAGGAACACAACACTGCAAAGGAGCAGTGTTAATTGGCTACGATATTCTGCAAGGTAGAGGTACTTCCCCAATCGGGCAGCTACCTTCTTTTTAACCTCTTGACTCCTACTCGCTTTCTTTTTCACTTGGAGGTCTAGATTAATCCGCTAAAGTCGTTAATAAATAACTCATTTCTAGTTCTATTCAATCTCCCAGGCAGGTATAGCCCAGTATACTTGACCTAGACGTGACTACCACATAAAATTGTAATGTCTTCACATTCTACTGACTCAGGTTTGGCCTCTATGTATAAGTAATGAGCATCTGTAGCGTATCTGGGCTTCTTAGTAATAATGCATTGTGTAATGTCTGGTAGGCCAACACGGCTTTTATGGCAGAAGTCGTATGAGATGACTTATAAATTATATCTGTCTATGCCGTGTTGGCATGAGTGCTCATAAGAGAATTGTTCATGCCGTTGTGGAAACAGTAGCCAGCCAGCAATATCAGTAATTGGTATGTCTGCCTGATGAAGGGATCATCAAAGAACCAACAAAATTCAAAAGTATTACTTAGCCTCTTAATTATAACAACTTCTACAATGTTAGTCAGAAAGGATATACATTATACAGGTTTTTTTTTTATGCAGAGCGCTTAATTTGTAGAGTGATTCAGTCTCTGTTCTTAAATGCAACCGCAATATTACGATACACTTAAAAACAAAACGAAAATTCGACTTAGTATGGGGGACACGCATAATTTTCTCGCGCAAGCCATACAATATCAATTTTTTATTTTGTTTTGGAGTGAATCTTATACTGCGGTTTCATTTGGGAACGGACACCTAATCAATCTGCAAATTTTGCGAACTACATAAAAAAATAAAGCCGAAAAGTATTGTATTCATCATTATGAACAAACTTTACTATGGAACCAACCAACGCTAAAATCACGAAAAAGAAAACAGCTGTTCCATACAAATCGTTCGATATTACTCGACAAAATGTATGGAACAGAAGATTTTATTTTTGCGATTACTGTGATAGTCCTATAGTAAAAGTTGTTCATAATGATGCGTAAAATAACCTTGGCTTTATAGACCCTTTAGAAATAACCAAGTACTTACTGATTGCAGAGACTGCCCATCTCATATTAGGCCTAGATGTAGTCAGGAAGCATGAGGCAGAAAACAAAGGGGAATGCTAATACGTAATAGAAAAAAGAATAAAAAGCTGCAAATGATGATTAACAGCCCAATAGAGTTGATGCGGAAGTTATAATGCCCAAATCTTCTACTAAAGACCACGCATTCATAATAAAAGCAGTTCAGATTATGACCACTTCATAAGTTCCTATTGAAGGGACCTAAATATACGAAAGCGGTACAGAAAAAAACTGCAACATATCAATCTTTGCGATCAAAAATAGCTATTTCTTTTTATGTGATAAATTAATGGCAGAAAATTACGTTAGTATATATTAAACGGTGTTTGGGACTAATATGAATAGAAAACAACTTTTTATAACGATATTTACTGTATAATTTAGTAGTGTTGGTCACGAAATATTTTTGATAGTGACGGAATGTCGGCCAAAATATATAACACATGACATGTAGGTAGCACGCGGCTCCATATGTTATTGTTAGACAATTATTTTGATTTATGAAAAGAGTATCCATGGAGTTTCTTGCCGGTATCTTCTCCAGGACCAACCCACTTGGAACCGTGCACCTAGAATCACGACGTTTTGAAAGTGCCTGCAAAGGCCCAGTTGAAATAAAAACTTTTGACTTTGACTTGAAAGGTTTTTATTTCAACTGGGCCTTTGCAGGCTCTTTTTAAAACGTCGTGATTCTAGGTGCACGATTCCAAGTGGGTTGGTCCTGGAGAAGATACCGGCAAGAAACTCCATGGATACTCTTTTCATAAATCAACTTAACAATAACATATGGAGCCGCGGGAGCGGCCCTAGCTAAAATTTTGATTTTGAAGATAAATAACGCGATAATTTATGATAATGAATCTATGATAATGTAGAAGATGATAATACTTGTACGTTACCCTTCTACAAAATGAAAGAAATATTACCTACCATTAAGTATTCAAAAGTCAGAGTCCTTCATGGAAAACGTCTAAAATTCGTAAACTAACAAACAAAATGTTTTTTAGAAACTTAAATCAATATTAAATGTTTTTTAATCATGCAATATTGATGGGGGTGAGAACTCGTCCTTTAAAATAATTCCGATGTTTTTGGTTTCACCTTGTGAAATCCTTCAAACGCCATTTACAATTCCCACGGGAAAAAAATACAGAGTCACGATGAACAAGTTAAGTTATGATCGGTGCCCAAATATCGCCTAAAATCCGATATTAGAACTGAGTACTTCGTGTACCCGGCTAATGAAGAAATACAGCCTCTATCATCATAGAGATCCGACGTCACCGTCGGTCGATCTGTCGGCTTATAAAGTATGCGTCTGTCGACCTCTGAAATTTCCAAGAAACTACAGGCGTGGCCGAAACATAAGACGTTTAACTTTAATATAGAATTCATCTTCATATTCAAGTCTCTTCCAGTATCAACATACCTACATAATAAATTGTTATTTAGTGGTAAAATGAAATTACAGGCTAAATATTATAATTATCAAATTATCTGGTAACCCGAAATATTAACCAAGTCAAGATTAGAGACAGATTCACTTAAAGCAATAAGCGATAAGGTACCTTAACCAACTAGTTTATTTATTGATATTAAAATTAGGTAATGTACTTAACAGTATTAGATAAATGATTATAGGCACTATCCACGCAATGTAATAACGATTTAAAATAATATAGTTTAATAATAATATAATAGAGTAGATTCTGCAAAACAATAAATGTTCTATATCATACTTTTTTTTTTTAACCATTCTAGTGAGTCGCACGACGACGACGACGAACTTTTTGTCCGGCAACTACCGCGGACTAGACTCGAATTATTGTGGTTGGTAGTTGATGCCAGGGAGGACACTAGAGTTTTAACGACAACTACAAACAAAATAACTGTTGTCTACGTTGAGTCCATCCCGAATATTCTTGTCTGCGGCAATTTTTGTCGTAAAATTTCTTGTTCGCGATAGTTTGCCGGACAAAAAGTCCGTCGTCTGTGCCGCGCCTAAATAATACTGAATTTACTTTTGCATTTCCAATTAGAATCTGCTTAGATTTTTCCTGATCACGACGAACCTAAAAAGAACACAAAGTTTTTCCCGTGTCACGTTCATTAGTTCTACTCTAGAGCCCAAACAGCTAGACCAATTACAGTAGGAAAGGTATCGATAGATACACGAATCTGGAAACTCAAACTTAAACTCTTTATTGCTTTCACGTGTAATTACAGATGTTATATTTTTGTAGGTTTCAACATGAAACCCTGTAAGGGTACAGCAACTTATAACTATGTACTTAGCTATAATAATTATGTATAAGTAGGATCAAACGATAAATTTAAATAACTAGGTAGTGGTATTTAAATTATATTGAATTGCAAGTATAATATGTTTTTTATTTTATTTTTATTTTAAGTATCATGTATTTTAATTGTTTTATGTTATATTTGTATAACATTAAAATGAATTAAAACGAAAGGAAATTGTATTGTACTTTCAAAAATTAAAATTTTATTTTTAATTTGTACTCATGTCCATGTGATCGCTACTCAGAGATGCCGACGGCACCGCATGTAACCTTGTTCTTGTCATAAATTTAAATAGGTTTAATGATGAAGTTTAAATTCAGAATCATACGAACGCAGTCAAATCTCTATAATTAAAGAAAGTATAATTTAAAAGGACCTCAGAAGATCACGAACTTTTTAGTCCCACTTGTAAATAACGCACAAAATCATTTATTCATAGTCTCGAAATTAATATGAACGATAAAAATTTCCGTCCTGCTAACATGAAATAATGAGAAAGAGCGTCTTTTAGTAATGTATGAAAGGAAAAGTAGCTTAAAATTATAACTTATATCCAATAATAAAAAATGGTTCTTTAAAAAAATTATAACCGCCTCATTACGTATCAACAATAACAGCTGTAACTTAAACTAATAAAAAAACCTAATTATTGATCAATAATATTAAAACCATCCTCAAATCAATTGGGAATTAAAAAATACCACTACTACCTGTGACCTATAATATTGTGAAAGTTCAAATTTATTGAAGGCGGATCAAGAATATTTTTGTCACTGAACATTTGTCTCGTAGCATATTAAAAAAAAAAACTGTAATAACTGAACGAATTATACTCTTATTTAATTGAAAACAAAAATATTATGTAGGTACATACATAACACAATAAGTATATTTAACTTTAATAAAAAATATATTTACCTCTTAAAAATCCACTACAAAATTATTTTCACTTAACTCACAATAATTGTGTCACTTAAATTTAATCAACACTTAATTTTTTAAATCAAGTTCATGTATTAATTAATTACACATTTTCACGATCCATTAAAACAATTCTTTCAACCATCACAATTGTTCCGCACGAAGTGAATCGCACAGAATTCGATCTAAAAATTTAATCGCGATCTCCCACGATTCGCGATAACGACCATTAGCGACCGTCCACAACGAGGTACGAAAACGCACTGGGAACAGGGGTGTCTTTACGTGCGAGC
Organism: Allophyes oxyacanthae; assembly: GCA_932294325.1. Classification (NCBI taxonomy): domain Eukaryota; kingdom Metazoa; phylum Arthropoda; class Insecta; order Lepidoptera; family Noctuidae; genus Allophyes; species Allophyes oxyacanthae. Next base: position 4,791,035 of record OW028633.1, on the reverse strand, counting down.
GTGCGAGAGAGACAACGATACTAAAGCAGGAGGGGTAGCCAGTGAAATCTATATGGAGCTTATAAACTGGCCACAAAAATACTACGGAAGTCTCAGGCCATTCAGCTTGGACGTCAATAGGTTCTTCAAGAATATTTGGCCACAGTCAAGTGCTAATGGCTTCCAACATTATGAAGCCTTCCATGACTCGTAAGTACAGCTAATGGAGGTTTTATTTACTTTTAAGCGATAATTATTATAAATGCAGTCCGAAAACACAGCTTAAACTTCTTTATTATGGAAATCAGTTTCATGAATTGGAAGACTTTGAAATTTTGGAAATATCAGTTTGACACCGCAAAGCCGATTGTTCGATTTGGTCGGCTGAAATTTCGTATTTGAAAATGTTTCACAAAAATCTCGAACGCTATATTTTATTTTCCTTTAATTTGAAGTACCTACTGTAGTACTTTCTTTTCAATCAAATAGTATTTGATTTTAGGCGAAAACCTTTGACCAACGTTTCTACTTCAGGAGTGCACTCAGAAACATCTATTGCGCAACACTTTCTCTCTTTGATCAAAGTCAACGGGCAATGAAAATGCGCTTAAAATTACCAACGGCATTTGTTACTGCAAACAGAAATGCGAGAAAAGCCCCCCATGCCTTGGATTAGCCTGCCTCTACTTGAATAGTGGTCCTATATTCCCAGTTTATTTATCCAAAAACGAATCGCTTCACGAATTTGACTTGGGATTTGCAGTATCCAGTGACCGCTTAGGTCACTGGATACTGCAAATCCTAATTGGAAAGTCTATTTTACCTACACATTCTACTAACAGAGCAGGTGAAATGGATCTCCGTGATACATTATGGAGACAATTTATGAACGAGCAATAGTTTTAGCCAACAAAGGTCGGTAAGATACCCGAACCCGCGCCTTGATACGTAAGAAAAATCTGACAGCCCCAATGACCAACAAACAATGCATCCCTTTCTCGCTTGTAGACGTTTCCATAAGAGGATACGGAATAGAATGTTTATTTGCAACAGCACCTGTCATATTTATCATACGTAATCAGGCGGCGAGAAACCCGAAATTAACTGGCATCTTGAGAACTTCGGGATTCGGAACAATTTTGGGAAAATTTCCGGCAAAACCCGTTTCAAGTATAGATATTTTTAGGGCTATTACAGTAGTGCGATACAGACAACGAATAATAAATAGTAAGGCTTCCATAAAAATAATCATGTACTTGTATAGTCAAGTAATCAGCGTCATGGGTGTTGCCAATGACAGCAAGCTGATCGATGCCCATTTTTTTGCACATGAGTGACACACACTTAGGGAGAGTACTCTCAGAGTTAGATTAGTCAATCTATGCAATGTTATTTTGTATTTTTTTTTTTAATAATTTGTAATTTTCTGACTTTTTGTGTATTATCTTATAAGTATGTAGGTATGTATGATTATATGATTTTGCAGTCCTGTGTGCAAAAAATAAAATTATTCTTACTTTTTCTTTCTAATCATATAAATGCCTCGACTCATTACTTCAAAATGATAATTTATCTACTTGACTTACCCAAAAGTACTCAAGGTCCATTTCTTCAACGCAGAATAACTACGTTGAAAATGTTCTTTATAGTCCGCGATATAATGAACAAACCTACTTATCCCTCGCTAATCTAAGTTGAGGAAAGGTCTATTGTGCTGACAGGCGGTTAGCTGTCCCTCCAACTTAATACATTATTGCAATTTTTGGACCCGACATGTTCGGCTTCCTCGATGTTTATACTACTAATAGCCTCTTCCACCATTTAAATCTAATGGATTATATTTATTCTATTGGAAGAGGGTGGAATGAAAATAAAAATATTCTTATGACGGCTATTGGGAATATTATTCTTCGGGCTGATTAGAAATACATGCTGTAGATTGATGGTGCAATGTTTTTTCTTGTTAAGGATTTACTATCAACACGTTAAATATTTATAATATATTTGTTCAGTGGGCCGAGCACGAATGTTTTGACGTATAGTAACGTAAACGTAACCAAATTTAGAACCAAAAATACACGTTTAATCCATGATTTTTATTTTTTTAATGCAATTTAAAACTTTATTATTAAAACAGGACCTATTATTGGGAAGCTAAGAACTAAGGTATTTACATACATAGACTAAATGATAATTTTTTTTGGAAATACATGCATGTATTTACATTTTCATGAAACAAGTGCGTTTGTTGCATAAAATTGAACAAATAGATGATAGATTCATCGCATTTTATAATCAAAATTTGCTTAAGTTTACGTTACTATACGTCAAAACATTCGTGCTCGGCCCACAGGTCTTTACACATTTCCAATCTTCCAGCAAGTCTTGAAATTCTTCCTCTTTCTGTAATAACCAAATCTCTCAAAATGGCTACATTACCGAAATATAAACATATTTTTTTATCGTCAGTCTTAAAATTATCATGGTTCATTAGAGCCTTTAGGAAAATCTTCAACAAAAGATCCTCTTCACCAAATTTTTATCTGGCTTCGTGCCGGAACTTAAAATAGCTCTCGTACCTACAATTACTTGGAAGCGGGGTCTTGATACAATTACTTTTTTTATTGTGGGGCAAAAGGAGAATGTTTTTATGTCTTGTTCTGTACCGTGGCATGAAAATATTTGCTTGGAATTTGGTTTCTACTACTGCTACTGCTACTGTTAGCCTACATCATCCTACTGCTGGGCAAAGGCCTCCCCCCATGATTTCCAGGCTTTTCGGTCTAGAGCCAGTGTGAACCATTCGTTGTTAGTGTTATCAAGTTCGTCCCGTATCTCTTTCGTGGTCTGCCGCGTCGCCTTCTCGTCATATCAGGGCTCCACTTAGTGGTTACCTTGGCCCACAGCACATCAGGCATCCGGCAGACATGGCCAGCCCAATCCCACTTCAACTTTGCAGCCTTATGAGCTACGTCAGTAATTTGTGTTTTGGAGCGCAGTGTAGTGTTTCGAACACGATCTGTTAATTTTATTAATTAATTGGTGTCTAAGGTTTTTTAACTGTGAGGGTTTTGGAGGCCTAGAGGTTGGTGGAAGTTTTATTGTATTCCTATTTTAAGATAGCCGTTTATATATTAAAATCCTTGTTTTACGTATTATGTAACTTTATTTTCGTTGATTCTTTTTTGTTTAACTTATATCAGCACTCAGCAGCCTCATGATATGAACTAATGATCCAACCTCACTTATTTAGTTGTCATGCTTATTGTATGAGATATGTTCGATTATAAGGCCGAACAAAAGATTATTTTCTATGGCAGCATAGCGTTTTTATGTGCCAGAACATACATTATCGTCTAACAACCCATACAATTTAAACAAGTTATGAAGAGAATGAAAAAGTATATTTTTCTTTTTACATAAAATAAAGTAATAACTATCGTACAAAAATGAATTTACGAACGTAACTGTCTGAAAAGTAAGTAATATATACATCCTTAGTAATGCTTAGGTCCGCCCAAAAAATCTAACGAAATAACATGTACATTTGCTTTAGCGAATTGTTGGGAAGTTTATAAACTTCTTTATTGCCTGCCACAAAGTTTCTGGCGAATTTTTCTTTTTATTTTCTTCAGTAAATATTGATAAGCTGATTGATTCGATCGGGTACGCTTTCAATTAATTATTTAGAAAGTGGTTTTATATTCAAACGATCTACTTTTTTGGAGAAAGTTGGTTTAAAATATATTTTCTTTCTAAATTAAGATGAATTTGTGTTCATTCTTTTTTTCAAATTAATCAAGAACATTATATAGAAAAATTAGATTATAATTCACTAGAAAGTTAACAATAGATTTATGATTGCAATTTTTCAGATGTAAGTTTGGTATCTGATAAAGAGCTCAAAATATAAATGTTCAATCATTTGTCTATTCATTTGTCACTCTAGAATTTTAGACTAAAATTGTCACGACATCTTTATAAAAAATATCATGGAAAGCCAGATAGAATAAAGCCAGATGAAGCATTATTTTTTATTTTTTATATTATATGAATAAATGGGGAAAATATAAGACCCATATCCTACATACTCAAAATTAGGTTTCTGTACCTTTATTACTACAGGTGAATCAAAATCATATTCCAAGAAAATACCAAGAGCTAACGCAGTAAAATCAGTTATAATAATTGAAACACCATAAAATTTATTGCCCATACAACCAATTTATCTTTCAAAAGGCAATATGTGCATTTGACCGCCAATTCAATTGAATGCAAATGCAATTACTAATGTTCCGAAGTTCTGAGATGCATTTGCTTCAAAATCAAAGTAGTTATAAGTTCCACCACACTCTCTGGAATTATATTTAATTAATTGAGATGTTTAATAGGAACTGTGTAAATATCTTAATAGGTTGTGTTACCCTTAGTAATAAGTAACTTGAGAATTCTATAGTTTTTGTCATTATAGTCTGTATTTATTTCGTTAGACCGGAACCTTCCACTAATAAGAATTTGTTACTTAGATTAAAGTTACTTTGTTTTATACTTTTTTACTCTCAAATAAATGACAGTGTCAGAATTAGTTACACCTAGGATCTTATTCGGACCGTTAATCTTAGGATGACCTTAGATTTTTAATATTTTTGGTAGTGTAAAGTTGTTATCGTGTTTTTTGAGTCAATTGTGATTATTTAGCTTAGAATGGAACCCTGGCATGTGAACGCAAAGTGAGGCATATCAAACTTAGCTATAACTGGCTAAGTTGACCGTAATAACCTAACTGTCCAAATCCCCCGACTTCAACTAGAAAAAGAGCTGTAACTTTCGATCGGCTGAACAGATTTTCATAAAATTAGAAAAAACTGCTTTTTAATTGGTCCATCCGTTTTGGAGCTACGATGCCATAGACAGATACACTGATACACATATCCACAGATATACCAATACACAGATACACACTACAAACTTATAACATCCCTCTTTTTTGTCGGGTGTTAAAAATGTAATTATATGACCGTCTCAGCAACCATTACGCACACATGATATCTACGTCTGTTGCCTCAGTTTCTAGTGGGGAGCATGTATGAGATTATCTTTCTATGCATCAATCATTATTCTAAGTTATTTACTTGCTTAGTTTACAATGTTTGCTGGTATCATTATCCGCATTTAAGGTGGGTTTCACTTTCTTTTGTATTTTATCGAGCACTTTCGAACTTAGCTTAGGTACAAAGGTGGTACCGGGTAAGGTGGTGGTAGGTGGTGGTGGTAGGTGGTGGTGGTGGTGGTGGCGGTGGTGGTAGGTGGGTATTTTTAGTAACAAATCTCTTTTAGGTTGGAGAGAAAATTTTAAATGTTGTAAAGCAAAGTTTAGTAGCTATTTCATATCGTAAATTGTGTGTGGATATTATAATTTATTTTACAGTTAGTGCTACAGTTCTTACGAAAACAGATAAATCATAATCACAAAAGGTATGATAGATAATGTCTGTACTTTTAGAATGTCAAAGACCTCTTCATACATACATACACATACTGGACATACACATACATGGTACATACTGGGGATTCATACCTACAATAATAATTATTATTCGTGAATTTCATACAATACAGTACAATACAGGGTGGTTATTACATTAATGAAACCACGTGTTTGGTATCACGTTCTGTGACCGTACAAAAAATCAATCAAATCCAATCTGTAGTTTAGCCACAGGAACTACATAAAAATTTAATAATCATACACTTATCACGATCTTTACACAAAGTTTGTTAAGTCTTCAAACTATTTTAACCAGGATTAGTTTTACTTACACGTGTAGAATAGATAAATGTGACATAAATTTCTACTTCGATGTTCCTTTACCTAGTCGAATGATTGCAGAGTGAAATATGATGCCAAAGAAACTTCCTTAAAAATCGCATTTTTCTTGTATACGGCTTTAAAACATGATATCAATTACGTGGTTTCATTTAATGTGATATGCGGCACCCTGTATATAAAAGCAAGTGTAAATAAGCAACGCTATGAAAATAGAAGATATTGTGTGGAGATTATTTATCCTCGGTCCTTGATTCACTGTCTTGCCCTTGAGCGATTTTGGGTAAAGGAATGTCAAGTCGTCTTAGTGGATGAATGGACGTAGAAATATAATACCCAAAATATAATATTATAGTAATCCAACTGTTTGTATTTATCAAATGATTATAATGAATATTTGAAATGTATTTAGCCAACGGAATATAATAAAAGATGGTACGTCTTAGAAGATATTCCTATTGTTTCTGAAGTACTTACCTACTCGTAAATATTGGATACAAACATATTACTTCTTTTAAAGTATTGCTGAAACATCACTACCTATCTGTTTAGTAGAAATGTTGTTATTAAGCTGTAAAATATTATACTTTAGGTCCCATACCATTTATGTATCTTAACACTGTATATTTATTTACTTGTATGTAAGTGTAATAAAAATTTATGCATAATTATTATTTATCTGTTTATATTAATATGTATGGTACACCGCAAACTGCCCTTTTTCTATTTCTTCCAAGTCATGTCCATCCAAAGGTTGTCTGGAAGACATCGCTTTTAGCGATAAGACCGCCCATTGTACATGTATATACTTATGATAATGTTTTTTTTTGTATTTCTGGTGTACAATAAAGTTTATTGTATTGTATTGTATTGTATTCTAAGTTTAAAAGAAATGCCATTCAACGTGGCAATGCTGCCAGTCTTCTGGGCACGCTGCCATTTGACAGCGAAGAGGAGGAGTACTTTGACGCCTAGGTACTCAGTTTTATATTTATTTTATTTTATGATTTATTTATTTAACAATAATTATTAGTGTACATATTTAAGTTTGTATTTTATGGTTGTATATAATATAGTTATGTAAAATAATTCAATTAAACTACTTAGACATTGTTTGCAAACTGGTAAAATTAAGTTTGTAATATTTATATTCTTTCTTATATCATTTTAACGTTCTACATGCCCAAAAACCGCATTTTCTATTAACATTCATTATTATAAGCATTTGTCCAATTTATTATAATTCAATACATTTATTGCAAGTTTCTTATATAACATTACATAAACAGTTGTGATCTCTGCGACTGTATCCTGATATCTTCATCATCTTCGAAATATTTCGCAATTCATAAATCGTAGACAGAGAAAATAAAAAAACTTTAATACCTAAAAGTAAAAACTGACTTCAAAAAACTAAAAAGTATAAAATAATTTTCTTAAAAAACTTAACAGTTTCTGGAGCTATGCACCTAGGTGCATAGCTCCAGAAGCTGTTAAGTTTTATAAGAAAATTATTTAATACTTTTTCGATTAGCCATGAATATAATTTACGTTTGAATATTTTTTGTGGCAGGTTCCTTACAGTTTCCGGTAATTTATTAAATATTCTAATGGTCATTGGGTAGCAATTACTATGGTAATAATAGCTTTTTATATTCGGTAATAGTAACCTTGTTGAATCCACAATGCGCTCCGTATTTTTTAAATAAATTTTGATGTTTTTTTTACAAAAATACTACATTCATTTATTATATAGGTACACATGGTACTGTTAAGATTTTTAATTTAGGGAATAATGTTTTACATGAAGTTGTGGTGCATTATATAGTGCACAAATGCATTGTTGTTGTGATATGAACACTCTGTGTATATGAACTGAATTGCCCCATAGAAGTATTAATAGCATATCGTAGTTGAGAGTTAACATAAAAGTTAACGCTCGCACAGTTGCATACCTATATTTGACTAAGTTACCTTTAATGATACCCCTAAAAGATATGGGGAGACCAACCAATTAAAATTGAATGCTTCTAAAAATAATACCTATAAGCATTTCCTTGTAAAATCAACGTGTACTTAGAATACACTTAAAAGTATTTTTCTAGTAATTACTTCAATCGTTAGCACTAATCTGAAGTAAGTTTCAAGAGAAAACATCTTGAGCAGCTGTTGTGTGCTCCAAAGAGATATTTGAGTGAAGATTAGGAGATATTTATGTGTTCCCGCGACAATCTCGATTGTGTGGCTTCGAGAACAGCGGGAGTATCGAACTTTAAAATTGGAATACATTTCAACAATAGTCATTTGTTCATTCATTTGTTGCTTTTTGTTTTTTCTTTTGTACAAATTTCCCCGCCCCCTGATTACGTATGATAAATATGACAGTTGCTGTCGCAAATAAACGTGCTATTCCGTATCCTCTTATGAAAACATCTATAAGCGAGAAAGGGATGCATTGTTGGTTGGTCGCTGTGGCTGTCAATTTTTTCTAACCTCAAGGCGCGCGTCTTGTGTGGTTTTGTAGGATTTATCGCTAAATGTTCGACTGGATGGATGTAGAAGCCAATAGGAATTTGGCATTTTAAAGAAATAAGAATATAATTATAATTTGAGGAACGAAGTACTTCTAAAATACTACAAAATCGCAAGTATGGTATTTTTTATATTTTTTTTATATTGGTGTAGGTTTTATGTTAGTAAAAATAGCAATGGAAGCAATTCATTGTCTATTTTCTTTCTTTCTAAAAACGGCTTTAAAATCTGTTGTTATCTCTCTTCTATTTTGTATAAAGAATAAGAATAAGAAAAAGTGACAATGACAGGTATAATCTCTAGGTACATAGTATAAAATAAATTCACTTTCCGCGTCTGTCTGTCTATATATCCACTAACTCTTCCTCCACGCAACGGATTTTGATGCGGTTTTCACCAACAGTTAGATAATTTTTCACGGAAGGTTTAATATGTGTAATACTTTGATATTTAATGTAAGTATAGTAGAGAAATTGCAAATCCGGAGACGAGTCGCTAGTAATTTATAAACCGATAATAAATCATCAGTTTTTAGGAATATGGCGTTTATTATTAGATTCTCGCCCTCTCATTTCGGAGCCCCAACTCACACACGCTTCGCCTAAGCCGTAAAAAGTAAGCGCATCTTTACCTATACATTTTTATTACTTTTGACCGCGAAAACGTAAATTCGTTTTACGATCTTTTAAATTATTCACGATTTATTTCTTAATATGTTCAACTTTCGAATTTGGATTTATATATAGGTAAGTGTATTTCGTGAGGGTAGTTTATTAAATGTTGTTTTTTGTATCACAAATAGTAGCAAGGATATACTTTACGTTACTTTATACTTTTTTAAATAAATATTTTTTGGTAGTTACTGTAAAACATACGTTTTCAATAACAAATCAACTAATTGGTGCAGTTGTTTTGTTTGTTTAGCTATAAATGGATTTTATTCGCTAATATTGTTTGCTTGTTTGCATTAAAATATTATGATATCTTCATAGATATTATGTATTTTCAAACAATTCGTGATTATTATTTTTATTATGATTCGTAACTTCTTACAAATTTTATGGGACGTCTTAGTTTCAGAAAATATTTGATCTTGTTCAAATCCTACAATATTTCATTGCAATACACACAAGTTCCAAATTTAATATACATAATTGTAATGCATTGAAATAAAAAGATTTTCAATTTTTTTGAAAAGGTATTGCAATTTTTTGATGCCCGCATATTGAAACCGTCACATTTGCAAATCGCAATAAATCCCACTGCAATAGTCTTATCCTTGAAACAACAAAAAATTCAAATATCGAATCTCCATTTCGAACACACAATTTTGTATCCAAACGTAAATATCATTGGTTCACGTATTTGGCGAAATATAAAGAGGGAATAAATTCCCCACGCAGGCGGCAGAGGCATAATCGAATATGGCCCACTATTGGAACCCCAACGTACGTAAAGAAAGATGAATAACAGATGTGCCTTTAATATGATGGATGAAGAAATTTGTCGTACTGTTGTTTACGAAACTCTATGGAATACAGCCAAGATTGGGCTTGACTATAACGTCGAGGTTGTAGTCGAAAACATAGACAAAATCAAAAAATTAAGGGCGAGTTCGCATAAATTTCGTATTGTACGATTTTGAAAACTAATCAAAAGTATCAGCTGTTTCCTTAAAAAGTTTTTTAACTTATCAACCAAATGGAAATAACAGCAATTTTATTTTCTTTTAAAATTTATTATCACGTGGAGCATTGATAATAATTAATTTCACGAGAAAATTGTGTTTTAGATAAGTGACGCGCTCGCTCGTATTTGAACCAATGACCGGTGACCGATGAGTCGTAAGCTTGGGCGACGAACACTGGGGTACCATTGTTTTTGAGTTTACATACAATATATTTTTATAGATCTCCACGCTTCGGTCCGAATAATAATAACTTAACGGTCAAAAACCCCCGACTCCAACTAGTAAAAGTACTGTAACTTTTGAACGGCTGAACAGATTGTCATGAAACATAACTTAAATGATACCCGATTACACTAGCTTTCAATTAAAAAGAACTGTATTGAAATCGGTCCATCAGTTTTGTAGCTACGATACCACAGACACATACCTACACAATACACAAATCCACAGATCCATAGATACACACTACAAACTTACAACACTCCTCTTTTTTGTCGTGGGTTAAAAAGCGTTTATACATCTGCAAACCACTGGCAACGCTTATCGCTAGTGGATTCGAAACAAAACGAGATTCGATACCAATCCAATCATATTGAGTGTGAACCTCTGTGCGTACTGCTTTTCAATTTTCAGAGCTGTTCCTCATCGTTAAATCGATGAAATATTTCATCTCCTACCTTTATAAGTGTGTAACAGACATTAAATGCCGATATTTCTTACAGAATTTTTGTTTGGGATTATAAAGGCAAGGTGATGCTTAGTTGGTGCAGTGTACCCACATAATTTTTATTTTTTCAAATTATTATTTTTTCTACATTGTTGCCATCCTAAGAAAAATGTCTTCTCTGTGTATGCACCTGTCCTCTTCTTAATACCTATATCTATCATTCTAGTGTGTCTTGTATTTGTGGCAAATAAATGTTTTTTCTTTCTTTCTTTCTTTAAAGAACATTCCGAAATATTATCACTTCTTCTCAACTTATACATTTATGTATGAGTCGAACATGAAGTGATAATATTTCGGATTGAATGAACTTTAATATTAGGGTGGGGGAACTTAATAAATCATAATCAGTCTCACATGTCATATTATGGTCTCTGGAGTATTAGGTCCTATGTGTGCCAGGATAGCAGACTATCCCTATAATTTACGGGTAAAATTTCAACCGTGGACCGATACCGATACTCAGTCTAATAATATTGGTAAGTTGGACAGACAAATGCATAATAATTAGTAGATGCAGCCGTTTTTAACCCCTGACAAAAAAGAGGGGTGTTATAAGTTTGTAGTGTGTATCTGTCTGTGGCATCGTAGCAGTTTTTTTAATGAAAGCTACATAGTTTAATCGGGTCATCTTTGCTATGTTTCATGAAAATCTGTTCAGCTGTTCAAAAGTTACAGGTATTTTTCTAGTTGGAGTAGTTTTTAACGCTTAGGTTATTGTCTTCTACGGAATGTCCCTCCACGATCCTCATAGGTCCGAACCCCGGACAGTCACCAACCTTGTTATTAATTGGATAATATTGCGCCAACCATTTCAGAGCAAATCTAAAACTAAACGCAGTTCGTGAACTCTATGAGCGCTTGTAGACGTCCGTTTTTTTCACCGGATAACGGACCGTCAATAAACGGATATCCTTGTATACGTATAATTTTCTTACCGGATGGATGTTAGCTTGGACTGCCGTCTATATACGCTAGTTTTAAACTGGTTGTCAGAGACACATTACACACGTGTGAAAAGTGGAATAATAAGAAAAAAAAAGTCGTATTGGCTTACTATTTATACAAGAAGAAACAAAAAGAAACAGAAAAATGTAAAATATGTATTTTATTTGTTCCTGGCGAGTCCAGAATAAAACTTTTTTCTTTAAAAGGTTATTGTGGGTGCATCCTATATTATTGGAAAGGGAAGAATATGGTGCATTTCATAGGTTTTTTCGAAGTTGGAAGAAGATGAAACGAAATTTTCGCGGCACTCAATTTACAGAAAACCGGCAATAAGTACTTACGTCCGGCAGCTTCAACACCTCAACACGCACCATATGGCTGCATAAGTCAAGAAGGACATCATACGTGAACTAATAAAACGTGACAGCTCGGTTGTCGTACTGGTTGAGCGATCGACTGCTACCCTACGAGGTCGATTTCTGTACGGCAAAAACACTGTATGGCCTACTGATAATTGTTCCGGGTCTGGGTGTTTATTTATTTAATGCTTTTCATACAAATATGTACAAAGGCGGCCTTAATGCCTAAGGCATTCTGTGCTAGATAACCTTAGGGTAATGCAGAGACAAAAACATGGTAAAAGAAAGAAATAAGGTTTATTGGTCAACACAATACATGTTTAAATCACACCATATACAGTAAGAAACAGAATAGCCGGGAGTGACACAGCAATAATTGCACATTGCAGCAGGCTCACTTGCACACATAAATGTAAGCTATGACATACTACGTGGTTATGATAAACTAGTCATTATTATGATTAGGTTCACCTAAGTAATTCAATGCACATAATACATGAAATATATAAATGGGTTACCCACATTGAAAAATACTTACACGTACTTAAATACTATAAAAATAATATACATATTAATATTTATTTTATATGAAAGAAAGAAAGAAAGAAAGAAAAGAAAGAAAAAAAAAGAAAAAAGTATTTATTTGACACAGCACAAAAACAATTTTAAAGATAAAGTAACAAAAAATAAAAGAATAAAACATGTAAAAGAAAAAAATATTTATCTTAAATAACAAATGGGTTGTACGTCGCAGCTGTGTCAAAAAGGCTTCCGCTCAGCTTAAGCTGACGCGCTGCGAGCAGCCCGACAGCGCTGGTTTTCAGCGGGAGCCACATCGAGTGACGTTATGTGTGCCTACGTGTACAGAAAATATATTAATTGAATATGAATTAAATAAATAACAATTATAAAAGAACTTGTGTGTGTTGAAGTGATTATTGTATGAAAATAAAACGTGAAGGTAACATTTTACTATTGTACTATATCTAAAATAGTAATTGAGTGAGGGTAACTACATAATAATTTTTAAAAAACAACGTGTGTTATTATTAAGTAGTGTATTTTTCACGCTGCTGGACCGCACAGTACATTCCATCTCGGAATGGCTGAAAGGAAACCAGTTTGCCATTCCGCCTGCGCCCGCGGCCCGCGCAGCGCGCGAGTTGCATTGATCGCATAAAATTTTCAGAATAATAATAAATATGAAATATAAAATAAATTAATAAAGAGGTCAACCAACAACCATGGATTCAAGAAAGTAGGTACATAAAATTTATAATTATGTTTTTGTTTAGTGGAATTAGGGACATTAACCTACCCTTTTTGGCTTTGTCAACAAGATCAACAAGATAAATCAAAGTCGAGATGAATTCGCAAAAATCTTATCACGAATGTGCTTACGTAACTTGATTTGGTGTTTGTGCTTGTGAATATTGTAATTATAAATGCACCTACGATATAGAAATATTCCCTAGAATGGGGTAGCATTTTTTAAAAGCAGAGCAAAGCAAGCCAACTGCTATTTAAAAGCAGATATCGGTGAAAAACACCGTGTATCGGTCGATTTATTTTAAAGTTCCGAACGTAACGTTTCGGACACGGCGAGGCTACATTATCGTGACTAATTGACGATGTGGTCTCGTTCAATGAGGCATACGAATTCAGCTGCAATTGGGGCAGGACCTTGAATAGCCTTTCGGTAAACAGGAACGCTTCTATAATATAATTATTTGAACCCTGTTAAGTAGAAAAGATCCAACCAACGTTTTATACTTTTGAGTAAAGACAGTTTAACGTTAGGCAAAGAATTAAAAAAACATATAATACAGTACCTATTTGAAAGTTAGTAGTGTAATAGGCCATAACATATACATTAAGAAAATCTTTTGTGCGTAATTATATGAAATTTGATGAGTATTATTATTATGGATACGTAGATAACTCGATTTTACAAAAAAATGTTGGTTGGATCTTTTCTGCTTAACAGGGTCCATTTGTACTCCAGTTTCCGTATTTAATGTATGTTGTTCATCAGAGTCTTCATTATTGTCATCAACAGCATACAAGCGATCATCGTACTCGGCGTGTCCTGACACCTGTGCGCCGAAAAAACTAATGGATGTTACTAACATAGTCTTTGCAGCTAAATTCTTAGGCTTACATTCAGAGACGACAGAAACGAGTCTAAGCGTGAACTTACGCTTCCATCTGTCAAAATTTGTTCGTAAGTTTGACAGATGGAAGCGTAAGTTCACGCTTAGACTCGTTTCTGTCGTCTCTGAATGTAAGCCTTAGCTCTCTAAGAAGAAAAAGCATAATATCGTATTCAACTGCTAACCTTTCTTAAAAAGCAAAATTGTTGAAGACGATAATATATCACTGATCTCTATTTTCTTGGCTTTCTTGATTGAAGATTTGTCTGGTACATTTTCACCACGAAGTTTTAAAGACAATTGGAGATTCTCATGCATTTTCTTCAACGGTAATGATGGGAGCAAATCTGCAGCTAATCCATCTATATTACGTAGCAGAAGCTATTTGCGTAGTCTCTACCTACCAAAGATAGCATGAACCCGATCGATCTTCTCTGACCCAAATATACTGATAAACTTCATTGGAACTAGCCTTTGGAGTCGAGAAATATTTTCGGGTTAGAACTGACACCGGGTTAGTGTCAAAGGAAAAAATATACATATTTAAAGAGCTTGTTTATAACTTTGATGGGCCCCAACCTCAAGTTAGTAGTGCTACATCCGCAGTTTTGCGTCCAAAGGCTGGACATTATTACGTTCTAATTTAAAAGGGTCAGAATTTTGGGGAATTTTGTTGAATACATGGAAAATGTATGCCTTTTGTTTGGGGTTAACATTGGACTTAATCCTGCCAATGCAGCTTTTGTTATGAAGCTTCAATCATATTTTCGAGAATATTAAAATTATACTTGCATAATTTCGTGCTCGTCTGGAAACAGGAAACCCAGTTTCATTATTATGATACTCGTTAACCTATTTTATGATTTTAACATCGAGTTTTGTTTTAGAAATGAACTTGAATATTCTAATAACCTTTTTCCCTTCAAAGTTAGTTCTTATTTAGACCAAACTATCAAGATACCTATTTTTTCTAATCTTCTTACTTTTTAAAAGATTAACTAGATCAAAATACTTTTAAACTTTTCTAAATTGCATTAGACGTTAATCTGGGTTAAATTCAAAATTTTCTTAATAAAAAATTCTTCCACCTTTTCAATAAGGCAGTTTAAAGGTGCTATGATGATTTGAGCATCGCCATTATTGCTCGCGAGAAGTAAGTGAGGAGCTCAAACTTAGTGTGAGCTGCATATTCAATAGGATCTTCATAATACGATGGAGGAATACTAATATTTTTTTCATAAGGTGCGATATTGATCATCTCCTCAGTTTCCTAGAACTAGAAAATTTTGCCTCAAAGTTTTTTATAGTTTTTATTATAGCAAGTGAAGTAAATATATTGTAACGTTGTCTTGAATGTATTAGGATGGATTTCACCTTATAATATCCCAAGTTTTGTAAAATGATCACCAGTAATAATGGGGTGCAAGAAAGAAAGAAAGAAAGAAATACGTTTATTAGACAGCACAAAACCACAAATATACAAAAAAATAAGTAAAAATAAAATACTAAACACGTTAAACCAAACAAGTAAACCTAATTTATATAAACGAAAAGAAAAACTTACTAACTACTAAATTAAAACTAAAGTTTCTTGTATGCAAGAATACCTGCCTCTACTAATTCAGGTATCTATCCGCCAAATACTCAAACAAAACTCAATTTTAAGACGGTCTTAAAAGTCATTCTGTCGATACTGTCTACCTTAATGTGACAGTGACAGCATGAGTGTTATGGTAACTTAAAATTGAGATGTGTTTGAGTATTCGGACATATATTCGTTGTTTTTCTTGATTAGTCATTAATACCCCAGTAGGCATATCAAAAACTCAATTTAAAATCTTTTGACATGTCTATTACTAACATTAGAAATATATATTAAGACTACCTTACTGTCGGCTTTAACAGGCCTTACCCTCTCTATTTCGCAATTTACAACCAATGCATCATTCATAAGACAGTAATTAGTTGGTCTACGATTGAATCCCCAACTGACTGGTTTGGCACGAAACCAAGTAACGTAAAGGTATCGCGGTGCACTACGCTTCGATTTTCTGCTAATAGCTTTCTTGGAATTAAGCAGTCCGTTGTTGTTCCCGCGTGATCGTGAAGGGCAATGAACTGTTATTTATCGTGCCGCACCGTTGCAGTTAATATTGGATGCTCTTGAGAGTTAAAAGCCTACAGTAAGTCTTTGTAAGTCGTTGAGATTTAAAGTACAATTAGAGAGAATCTAGTTTCTTTAAATGTTGAAGAAATTAACTACGTGCCTTTTATAACATTACTCTGTTCTTTGCATAATCTATAATATATAATCTACATAATAATACGTGAAGAGAAAAGTTTACGCGCACAGAGGAGTGTGAGATCTGGCATACTTTAAATTTAAATGGAGAAGGAGCGCAGAAAGTTAAAATTATGGTCGAATTACAACCACTGATTACCATAAAAGCAAAAAACCACTTACTGACCAATCACGAAATCTCGTACTACAAACTACATTATAAAGCTCAAAGGCTAGGTTTCATATAGGATGGCTTCTGCTAAGAAAGGAGTTTTCGAAAAACCACCTATAAAATGGAGTGATATGGGTGGTGGACATGTATGAAAAATCTTCCTAGGCGGACAAACTCGCGGGCATAAATAGTAGGAATTTGATGATGATAACTGCAAAACTAATAAGAATTTTTCAAAGAACGATTTTGTTTATTATTTCTGAATATTTATAAAGTAAAGTCTTGTTTATAGTGTATTGGTTACAATAACACAAAATGTAAATCCTATTTATCTCATGACTTTTTATGAAATTCTGAACATAAAGTGGTATAATTTCTATGAATATTTTTTTATTTTATTAATGTTAATGATGATTTAAATCGACGTATATTTTCTTTGAATATTTTATCGAATAATATTATAAGGTTTATTATCTTTCGATGGTTTAGTTTTTTTTTTTTGATAAGCTTTCAAAGGGTGCTACTTTCATCTTGTGACAAAGTAGACATTAGAATTGTACAAGGTCACATGTGGCCGGTTGCGATTAGAATTAACACTATCATTTCGATCTGAAACTTCGTTGTTCGTTTATCAGAGTAGGACCCCTGGGCCCAAGAATGTATGGAAGCGATTCAATCTCGTTTAGCAGTAAAATAAAATACTTTGCCTAGACTCCTAATATTGTCTAGTATTAGAACATCATTAAATCTGCGCGCCTAATTTAGGGGTCACTTTGCCCTGTAGTACCTACAACATTTCTGGACTAAGCGCTGCCATTTTTATGACAAGTACCTTAGCAATTAAAGACTTTCTATGCCAGGCAAAGTTAGGAGTCTAGGCAAACTTGGGGCGGTTGACCGGTACTAATCTTTTTTTTAATAAAACTATAGCCAGTACTGCCTAGCAGGCGGGCCGTATCCTTTTAATCCTGAGTTCGTCTGACACACCCTGGACAGTTAGCTTCTTTACTTACATTGCTGACTAGCTAAACTGTCCACTACGACAAGAGCTATTCCCGATAATGGCGACATGATAGAAAAATATAGAATGCAAACTCTATCTCTTAGACAATATTTGGAAGACATAATCGATTCCCATTAATATCATTACTAGTTCATAGACTACACGTACTACTTTAGTATGCATATCTGAACGTTCCTCGTCAAAGGAAGCGCACAGTGCATTAAAATCATGGCGGTGGATAGACGCTTGCTTATATTTATGGTTATTATATTGGCGTTTGGAATATTGATGAGGATTTTGTCGTGGGAATGAGAGGCAAATAATGCATCAATTGCACTTGCGTTTACGGTGTAGGAAAACATCATGAAGAAACCTGCACAACGGAGAGTGCCCCATAAAATTCTCAATGGTGTGTAAAGTTCGCCCTAAGCCAGCGTCACAGTTTAAATATATAGTAAATATTTACTGTGCCAGCGTGGTGGACTAAGGCCGTAACCCTTCTTATTTGGACAAGAGGCTCGTGACCAGCTGTGGGAAAATTATTGTTTGAATTATTGATAATTTAATTAAGCCTAGCTTATCTAAATCTATCCTGATGTTAATGTTAGGTTATCTGATTCTATAATAATCATTATGTCAGTTATCTAAGGCAAAAGCAGTGGCGCTGCAAATATTCGAGCTCGCATTTGTGAGCTGAACCCATACTTTTGACTTTATCTCTTGACAGTGCTCGTCCAAAATACTCAAAAAAAAACTAATCTTACAACAAAGGCACCGCGACGACGAAACAATGAGCATTGCTCGGCTCGGCAAAAAGTTCGAAGCATATTTTTGTTAATTCGCTAAAATGTTCTGTTCGGCTAAACGCTCATGACGTGTGAGCATTTGTTTCTAATGTTCTAACATTCGCTAGAACGCTCATTAGAAGTGAATGCTCAGGTTTAATAGCACCTTTATACATAGTTATACATCGATACACTATCAAAATATTCTAGATTACCTACCTACGTACTTCCAATTAACATAGCAGTCCCAAAAAGTGCGAAGAAAATAATCTGTTTTTACAAATTGTAGGTGTCACTCTTTACAATGTAGTTCGAGAAGACTTTTGATGTCAACAGTGTACCTAATACACGAAAATTTTATAAAATAGTTATAAAAATCTCAATTTCATTCCAAAATGTTATTGAACCTGCCTTTAGGCAATTACATTTTCAAGTTAAGTTTTAAGTTTCAATGATCAAATTAACAGTTGTAATAACACTTCAATATTTATGTAACCTATCTGAATTTGTTATTCGTAAGCGATCTCGTAACTATTGGCATAGACTTAGTAATACTATTCAATGTTTACACAATTATTAAATTCATGGTTAAATGATCGGTGTGTGTTTAGTAAAATTACATGAGACTCCAAGTATGCAAAAGAAACATGACAGACTGCTGAAAAATCTGTTCTTCATCTTCTATAATTTCTGTCTGTCATATTATAATATGACATGCTTTGGATATGTTTTTTTTATATATAGGTATATATTTATGTCTCCATCGTTTTGGCGATGACTTTGCCAATGTCAAAGTTGAATAGAACTTGAGTGGAGATTGGCCGGAGAAATGGTTGCCGGTTAATTACTCTTTAGTAAAGTGGTTGAGGCACCTGAAATACAAACAGCACAACATTTAAGTTAGTAGATACGTTAGGGGTTAGGTTTGGGGTTTGGGTTGGGTTAGGTTTGGCTGGGTTTTGGGATTGGTTTGGGTTTTGTGTTGGGTTAGGTTTGGTTGGGTTTTGGGGTTCGGTTTGGTTATTTTGACATGTTCAAGAGTTAGCTGCAAACCAGCACTACGACATTTCCCAAATGTAATATAATTCAAGAAAAAAATAGAACTACTACTATCATATATTATTATGAAACAAATATTGCGGTGAAACATTCGCGACCTCTTAACCCACATAAAGTTTAGATAATTTCTTTCACATCTCTGTCCATATCGTGTCCCGAGAGTGAACAAACAAGGAACCTTTTTGGAAACTTGTTATAGCTATTTTGTGTATAGCTATTCCATTATTCAGAACCTGTTCGTGTATTAATGTTTATGTTAGCAGGAAAAACTTGGTAGCAAGTACAAGAAATATCAAATGTATTTTAACGCTTAAAATGTTGTGTTATTTGTACTTAGATAGATACTGCGGGGAAAGAAAACTCATCTGTTTTAGATAGAATCACAAACTAGAATATAATAAAAAACGACGAAGCGCTTCAAGAAAAGGTAGGTAGTGCCCTTGCGTTTCGCTTGGCTCGTCTTGCCAGATATTCTCCCCCCCGAGATGTAACTAACCTAACGTAACAGGCGTGGCACCGTGGTGAGATTTGGCGCGGTCTTTATGAGTTCCCGGAGTCTACCAGGCGGTGTCAGAAGTGGGTCACCGTGGTGAGCTTAGCTTGTAAGAGTCCGGCACAGCCCTTCACCCCCCCAGGCAGCATGACGGGTTCTCACCAAGACAATAAAATAACGAGACCACCTCGAGAGCATACCTACTTACCCTTTCAAACAAAAGAAGATTTTTCGAGATCGGTCTGGAGTTGGCGGAGTAATCGCGTAACAAAAATAAACATTCAGTAGAATTGGGAACCTCCTCCACTTTTGAAGTCGGTAAAAAAGGCCCTCACGCACAGCAGTCACGCTTGCAACTACTACACCAATGAAGCAGTTATTTTACCAAATATAAGCACTAGAATCCACAAAGAACACATTTCATACCAAACTCCAAATGAGCATTCAAAATCCCCACATCCATCACTCTAAAGTACTTCTAGAAACCATAAAAACTCCACTAAGCGTCCAGAATTCCCTAAAGCGCGATCGATGACGTCATTATTATGAATAACGATCGTCACTTTCCTCCCATCTGTCATAATAACCACAAAACTGTGCGTTTATTATGCACAGACAATAAAACAATAAGGTGTGACCATTATTCTAACAATTCCGTCTCCATTGGCTAATAACTTGGTAAATGGTTTTTACTTAAGCTTTTGATAAAGTTGACTGACCCAGTTTTGGGAAATTGGCGTTGTTATAAAAGTAGATATTGCGGTGTGAAATTGAATGGTTGCAGTTTTTTGCAGAAGAAGAATTGCGTAGGACGAAGGGTTAGGTACATATTAATGTGGAGCGAAACTTAGTCGCTGCCAAGTGCCAAGGTATTTATAAAACGAATAAACTTTTTCCTTACGATGGGGCTTAATTTTTAGGTATTGCGAACATTACGTATTTATGGTGTATTCCTGAAAATCGACAATTTTGAGCTAATAGGTGGTCGCCCTATGAACGAAATTCGACCGTAATTTTAGCTTTCTGCACTCCTTCTCCATATAAATTTTAACTATGCCAAATCTCATACGGACGACTCATCATCACGGAGGACCGTGCGCGCAAAATGCATAAAAAGGGGTACAAAATTTTCTCTTCACGTATTATTATAATATAGATTATTTATGTTATTTTATCTGCTAATCATAATAAATATTCATTATTCTCTGATTCTAGTGACTCCTCGTACTTAAAAATATTTGTTAAGTCTTATAGATTGCTTATAATCTTTATGTGGTTTCTGCATTAATTATGTTTAATTTATTTATTTCCACTCAACACTTTGCACAACCTGCAATACAAACTGACTTGAAAATTTCGATCTGGGTCAAGTGGTAATCACCTTCCACTTGTCAAACCACTTGAATGACTGCGAAAATCATATTTATTAACGTAAATTCCTATAAATCTGTGATTGTTGGTCCCCAGAACGATTTATAGACGCATCGAGAACAAGTCGATTTATTGCATTCCGGTACCGTACTATAATCTAATATGTTTCTCCCCTTCTCTTATCTTTTTACATGTCCTCATTAACGTCTACAATTCCGAATTAAAATCCTTTTCGTACGTTACCGTATTCTTTTTTGGAACAAAAAGACTGTCCCAAATATCCCTTGGACCAAAGCTTGCTTTATTATTCGGAAATCGTAAATATAAAACGCAGTGCGGTCGTAAATCGGAACGATTAAGTGCCGGATCAATTTTCGGTCAACGAAATGAAAAATATTTTATACAAAATCGTATCAAATTATTCAAATTGACTTCGTTATTATGGGAAAGCAAATGATATCCTTCCGTAAAGTAATGTTATAGACCAGATTAATTGCTATAAACTGATGAATGTCTTTAAGAAGAAAATATTATATTTTTCTTCTGATGCAAAAATGTACCACGTACCTACATTCTGTCGAAAATATTAGCAAGTTTAACGTCTATTTGTGGAGAAACTGTATAACTTGAGCAATAGTTAAGATTCGGCAGATTTTTTGTTATTCTGCATAAACAAAGAAATGTCGATGTAGCAATTCGGTAAAAATACAAAAATCTTGCCCCGCAACATTTTTTAAATGTTATTAATGATTTCATAATAGATTTAGATTGATACACATACACCGAAACAACACAACAATACAACATACATATTTATTAATGCAAATTATTATATTTTCACAAGCAACATTTGTCAACGTTTCATTTTACAAACTATTGCTTTAAGAATGACATCAAAACATTATTTAGTAACTCTAAGAATAACACAGGCATTCATAATATGACAAGCAGCCATTTTTAAAATGCATTTTTTTTAAGTATAAATTGACAAGACATTCTCAGAAAGCAAAAATAATGTTTAACAAATAATTAATTAGACCAAAATACAATATTATTATTATTTGTATTGAAAACCAGGAAACGAGATGAAGTAATTTCAAAAACCGTTCACATTCCTGAACGTTACGATCCAGATCGAAACGAGACCCATCAAAACTTTTACTTTTTAATTACCGGAACTCTGAACAAAATTGGACAAACGGTATCCAGTGTTTAATCATCACAACTTTAACAATATTGTACGAAACATGGCCACGAATGACCACCGGTAATTGGCAATGTACGCAGCTATTTATTTATTCAACTGAAGAATCGGTCCGGTGTACCGAAACACGAATAGATTCGTGCGATCGTTGTCCAATCGGACGTGACTGGGTGACAGATGGACCATGGACCGGGATGGGCAGGGAATAACTTAGAAGCTGCTGATCGATTTCGGGATGCTGTTGGCAGAGATTTTAGGTGAAATGCAGTTAGACTGCAAATCGTGATGTTTTGTGCTGATTTTAGAAGACGGTTAAAATGAAACTGTAAAGATAAAGAAAACATTTATTCAAAAGTACAATGGTAAAAACAGGAAACAATATAAATCTTAGTAATATCGTAGGTGTCATACTGATAGGTGCCTGTACCTATTAGGACAAACCTGTGCCACAAAAAAAATACATACCTACAGACGAACATAGAACCTCCTCCTTTATTGAAGTCGGTTAAAAACATACACACACACACGGACACAGGGTGTCAGATAAGTAATGGAGAAGCCTGGAAATGCTTATTACAGCAAAGAAGAAACACGACATTTTTTTTTTTAATTCGCCTCTTGCCCTGAAATATAAATTAGTTTTTGACCACCAGTTCCTGGAAATCTATTATGTTATCAATTTAATCGGACCTTAATCGAGCGGAGATGTTGACCATTAATTACCGGACAACCTGTATAGGTAAAAAAAAAAAAAACCACAAAAAAAAAAAAAAAAAAAAAAAAACCACAAAATATAAAATTGTGTGTGTGTGTTGTGTGCGTGTGTAATTTGTGGTATAAAATTACCACAAAATATATAATACTATACTAATGTTTAATTTATATCTAGCTCGAAAGTTTTCATTAGCACCAATTCAAATAAAACGCTGCAACTTGACGCCATTATATTTACCCAGCTCTTGCTAAAACTCTGTTTGTTACTCGCCAAGCTATTTCGCTAATATTAACTTCATATACCAGTTACAGACGCGGGCGAAATTTCTAGAATATAATTAAAATATTATAATGAATTTAGCATTGTGGTTTTGGTTTCAAATATAATTATCCCTTTCATTAGTTTCATAAGTATGGGACACGAAATATCTTTGTATTTGCTCCGTGGTATGGGAATCACTACTTTATTTTTATGTTATAAAATAATTATTATACATACTCCTAATTCCAGCTTAGCTTTGGCGATTGCTGTCAGACACGCTCGAGTCAAGTTTGCGTCACGCGAGCGCAATAATGGCTTTCTACTGTAGCGCGTCATAAGTGTGTGATTCCGAACGCAACTCGATGAGTATTCTCCCAATCATTTGACTATAACTTAAACTTAAGTGTCACTGCGACTTGATCGGGGCGTCATTAAATTACGTGAATTAGCCTACACCCCTATTTATCGTGTGCCAAATTATGCCGTTCATAGACACATTTACTCACAAAAAACAAAGAAAAATTCAAGCGTTCCAATTACGTCATTCAACGTCCAATTCTAATTTAAATTCAGAGATTATTATTTACAGGTGTAAAACGTAGTTTTTAGAGGCATTAGCCAGGTATTCCAGGTAATGTCCGACAACCTACCTGCGTCAAATGGAGGATTATATTATGACAGCTTGTCGACCTACCGTCGCTCCGTAATCCTTATTTCATCCGCGGCATAGATTTTTAAGCCGTTGCCCATTTAGGTAGGTTTTATAACTATAGTTACACAAATGTAGCCTTATTTTATTTAACAAATGAAGGTTTTCACTTGATTAATGATTTTTTTGTTAAAAAGTGAAAACGTAGTTGGAAATATAAAAGCTTCTTTGGAGCTGAAATATTGTGCGATTAGAAACAAAATATTTAATAAGAATGATAAAACATGTAATAATAAATAAATCGAGCCCATTACTGTCCCACTGCTGGGCATGGGCCACTTCTCAGAATGAGAAGGGTAAGGCCTTAGTCCACCACGCTGGCTTGGTGCGGGTTGGCAGACTACACACACCATCGAGAACTTTATGAGGCCCTTTCAGATGTGCAAGTTTCCTCACTAGTTTTCCTTCACCGATGCAAGTGATAATCAAATTACGATCCGCACATAAATTCGAAAATACAGAGGCCGGGTTCGAACTCAGACCCTCTTGCATGGATGGCGAGCATTCGACCGCTAGGTTATCACTGCGCTATGTAATAATAGCTAAACAAAAAGTAATAATTAAAATAATTTAAAAAAATCTAAAATGTTACTTCCATCAAATGGTCCGTTGAGTTCCCTAACATTACGGTGGAGCTTCGCGATGCTGACTCACGCGTGAGGCCGTGATAAAGCTTCCTCGTCAATAGGTGCCGTCTGTTGGGACTGGCCAGCTCGTAGCTGCAATGGCATTTCGAATTCTTAATTTTTATTCACATTAAATTACATTATTCCCGCAACTTCTACCATAACATTGTCATGTTTGTAATAATTATTATTTTAAAATAGTTTCCATGGAGTTTCTTGCTAGTTCTTCTCAATAGGACCTACTATTTGGAACCGTGCACTGGAAAGTTTTGACATGTCATAAGTGCAGATAAATATTATTTTCTATTTTAATGATAGAGATATTTATTTGTTTACGTTTACATTCATCATTCTCCTGCCCTTATCCCATTTTATTTGGGGTCAGCGCAATATGTCTTCTTCTTCCATTCATCTCTATTAGACGTCATCTCAGAGTTTACGTTCTTATAATCCATGTCAAATTTCACACAATCCATCCATCTTTTCTTGGGTCTGCCTCTTCTCTTGCATCCATCCACATTGATTACGTTTACATTGAATTGGATTTTTCATACATAGAAAGAGAAAGATATTAAAGACATCAAAATATTCAAGCTCTATTTCAAAAACTTATTTGTAATCCTTGACAGTCTTGATAGGTTTTTTTAAAAATCCAATGAATAACGCGAATAGCATTACAGAACCAAATAATAATAAAGCAACAAAATCGAATTTCATTTTCGTTTATCCAAATACAATCAGCAACCGTGCAGAAAAGATTCATCAAATCTCAAACGTTCTCAGTCAAGTTTAAGACTAATCGGTTCTTCGTCTTTAATCGATATAATACCCAAAATTCTATCATTCACGCCAGCATCTTAATTCTCCACAATGGATAGACGAACAAAAGCTTCCAATGTGAAATATCGTCGAGGCCTATTGTCCGCAGGCTTGATATATCGACTTCTATCTGAGTCGCGGGATGGCCTGCAGACACCAGTTTTACATAGGATGAATTATGGCCCGCATTCATAGCTCGCGGCTCCGTGCCTTGGTGTTTGAGTACATCTAATGATACTTTTTGACCTATTTCGATAGTTGGATTGATTGATAGTTCTGTAGATTTGATTAGAGTGTCCGATTTATTTATAAGTTCGCCATCAATACTGATTTAGATTGCATATAGATCATCTGTTTGTGTGACCATGGTTATAGAATTCATTTGTCATGCCCAATCAATATTGCTTACATAGACTATGATAGGTGGATGACATTCGGTGACACGCAGGTCCGGATTGGATGGCAAGGGCTCAAGACCGCTAGGAGTGGAGGAATTTGGAGGAGGCCTACACCCAAAAATGTACAACATGGGCCGCAATGATGATGATGATGATGAGACTATGATAAATGTTTTTTTCTTGTATTTGTCATTTTTAATATTATTTTTGTAAATAATATTCTTTTTATTGTCTTATTTAATATTGGTTGGCACGTTATTGGGTAGATTTTGAGACTGATGCCATTTAATAATTAAATTAAAATATTCCTATAGTTCTAAGTAACTTTCTGTACACACAAGCAGTGAGAAAATATTTTACTATTTATACGACGATTAACCTTTAAGGGGTTATTAAACTCATCATTATGAACAATTTTTACAATGGGATCAACTCTGAAATCACGAAAAAGGAATCAGTTATTCCATACATTCAATTCAATTCAATTCAATTCAATTTATTTCAATAAATATTTACAATATAAAATACCTTCCATTGGTCCCAAACTAGGCTAGGCCTGTATCTTGGGCACCTTTGGGGGTAATTGACGATACATATTATACATATAAGTTAAATACAAAAATGGTGTTAGCAAATAAGGCTTAGAACTATGTTAGTAGCACTTCACTTTGCACTATATGTATTTGTGCTGACCTGTGGCACTTGTCCGCGGAAGCGACGGAACACCACGCCCTGCGGCCAAAAATCTTCTTCCATGACGAGGGGCAGAAAACAGTTCGGTACTCGCACCACGAATGCCTTGAAGTTGACATTGCGGCGCGACTCCAGCAACTGCACCCTCGGTGTGTACTTCGTCTTTTGGCGCACATACTCTACGATGTTCTCCGCCTCAGTGGTGTAGTGCAGGCGGGAGATGTACACCGGTGAGTTCGGCTTTGCGGCACGCAGACTCACATTGGGCTCCGTAGGAGCTTTGCCGCAGCGGTTCTTGTTTTTACGCATTGGTATTAGGTACTCAATATTACTCGACTAATGTATGGAGCATTAGATTTTTTTTCGGGATTTCTATTTTGGTTCCTTAGCAAGGGTTATTCTTAATGATGAGCAGGACTAGAAATGTTAGACCTTTTATAAACAATGATAATAACTTTTTCATTTTTTCATTTTTCCGGTATACCTAATTATTTCATCGTAAGGCATGATCAATATCATGTACAGATAATTATTGTACTTACAAAATTTTATTGAATAGAAAGTAAATGATGATAGGTACCTACGAGGCCAATTATATCGAAGTATATTTATTGGAAAATGTTCAGAAGTCTTATAAATGCCTGTGTATTGAGTAACATGAGTATTTGCTTTATGAAAGTATTTGATTTCAAGGTTTAATTTGAAAAACTTTAGAAAGAAAGAAAGAAAAACAATTTATTTCATACAAATTACGACACGAAAAAGTAAAATTAAAAACACATTAAAAAAACCAATAAGAAAAAATTACAATGACTAAATTCTTTAGCGATTTTAAAACTTTTTTATTTTGAGAACATAGGAAAAGATTTACATGTACTATATTCATATAATTATATCATTCATCATTATTTTTATTCATTTATAATTGAACTAACGCGAACTACGCCCACGACTATCCTCTGAACATCACTATAAATATATGTATTAATATTTTCTTGCTTCATACTGTTTCAGTAGTCGGGTTTTAGTTTTTGAACTTACTTTTTTAAATTATTGTAATGCCGTTTTTTGAATTTTAAGCCCGTCATACACGTTGCTATAATATATATTATAGCAAGACATATTACGATATATTTTCCATAGCAATCTTCGAGTGACCTCAGACGCAGCTATAATATATATTTCTATTACGTCATCAAAATATGTTATAGTATAGCCACCACGTATGGGGGCTTGCTATAATGTAATATATAGCTCAGTATATTAATATATATTATATCTACGTGTGTGACGGGCTTTAATCTCGCTCAATAACGTCAGTCATTTATTTTCGATGGGGTTATAAAAGCCATTGTCATGTCATTATGATGCAACTTTAGTTTCCAAATTCTAAAGGCAAAAAATTGTGTCTAAATGTACCAAGCAATTCCACTACCGTATCTTTATGCCAATATATATTGATAAGGCGCGTATTTTTTTCACTCTCTCCCTCGTTTTTATGCCCTTCGTGTATGAGTGTCTTATCTTCGCAATCTTCAATACCAAATTTAAGTATCATAACACTGCTACTACATTCGGAGTCACGATCTGTTTTTGCTAAATTCTTAAGTAAATACAACTGTACTGGTTTACTTGGATTATTACCCTTACTAAGGAGATTGGGGTCTTCTTTTGAAATATTCTTAGCTGTTTTAGGATTAAATTCAGTACTATTATTATGTAAGGTAGGACTATAATGATAGAACAAAATATTAATCACGGACACATTAACAAGACAAGAGAGAGAAGATTAAAGATAATATATGTATAAAAAACTACAGACAAAAAACACAAAAATAAAATTACTTAAAATATACAAATAGGTATGCTGTCAAATATGCCTATGCCGAAAAGATAACCAGCATAGTATTTGCTGAGCGCGGAGAGCCCAACGTTAATTTTTAGTTGGCACCCCTGCAGTGACGTACAGACGAAGGTAAGCAATAGACACAAAAAGGAGAAAACGAAAAACAAACATAATTATCAATATCTGAATTGTTTACTGAGAATCTATCAAATTGACTATTCCGTGATGTATTATTTTCCTATTTGAAGAATTTTTTACTGTCACTTAAACTAGCTTAATTAACCTTCCAGCGCTTCTAAGTTTAGTCTTACTTTCAATATAACAAGTTGTCAAAACTTAAATCCAGACAAAGCTTAAGCTTTCAGCTTATTACGTTTCTGATAAATAGTGCTCATTGGATATTTTTTCTGCCATTATAATCTTTTAATGCAAGCAAAAGCAGAAACGTCAAGTTATAAAGTCTACATTTCAATCCAGAATTTAATAAAATACATAATTCATTTCATGGATACAGAAATATATTTTTCATTTATGATATAATTTAAAATACAGAACCAATAGTACGGGCAGTTGGAGAACTGAGTCAAAGGGTTGTTTACACATTTGAGATACAAAGAAAATATTTGATTTTGCTTTGGCTCGGCATCGTGAACGAATTTCAATAGATTCTGCATTGTTTTACGTACTATGTGATTTTGCACTGTCTTTGATGGAAATGTCAAGGACGAGATGGAAATAGCATGGCATATTGGCTCGCATATAATTATAAGTCATATTTTGTCGTCACTGGGTTGCCAACTGAAAATCAGCGCTGGGTGTCTGACATCCAGCATAATTATGCTGAGTTGGTAACCTTTTCGGTACGAGCATGCTCGACAGCATTTATTCATTTTTTATTAGAATTAGTGTACCTATTTCTTTTTTATTGTGTTTTGTCTATTGTGAATGTGGCGCCGTCATTATCCCGTACGGAATAAAATTATTTTTCTTTCTTTCTTTCTTACTTATGTATACTTGCTATACACATCATTTCGAATAACGTCTATCCGAATAACCGTGGGCCGAGCACGAATGTTTTGACGTATCGTAACGTTAACGTAATCAAATTTAAAACCAAAAATACACGTTTAATCGTTGATAATTTTTTTGTAAATACATGCAATACTTTTACATTTTCATGAAACAAGTGTGTTTGTTGCATAAAATTGAACAAAAATGCGATGGATTCATCGTATTTTTTAATCAAAATTTGCTTACGTTTACGTTACCATACGTCAAAACATTCGTGCTCGGCCCACTGATTTGAGTGATGACTGAATTAATGACAGTGTTCGCGTTTGACTAAATTGAACATGGAGATATTATATAACTATTTCTATGGAAATGAATGACTCTTATTTACAGACATGTCTAATTGTCTATTCTTTTGACGGTGTAACTTAATGTAGCTTTTCTATTCTTGACCTGTTTCCGTCTTTATACCTATTAAAAATAAATAAATCCAGCCCAATACTGACCCACTGCTGGGCACGGGGCTCTTCTCAAAATGAGTAGGGTAAGGCTTTAGTCCACCACGCTGGCCTGGTGTGGGTTGGTGGACTACACACACCATTGAGGCCCTCTCTGATGTTTCCTCACAATGTTTTCCTTCACCGTTAACGCAAGTGATAATCAAATTCTGCCTTAATTAATATTATTTGATTCAAATAACGTTAATAATATTTAGAATTAATATAGCTAAAGTATTTTATTATTCATAAAGAATGTTGAGAGACAAACCATTGTGATTGTATTCGCTGCCATTTTCTTTTTGATTTCACTTCAACATGAAAGTAACGGAAACACGTACGAATTTGACATTTCAATTCGATATATAAAAGTAAAAAGTCTAAGCAATTTATATAAAAAACAGTTTTCTTTTTAAACGAGCTATTATTATCTGCGTCTTATTCGGTTATGTCTATCAACATTTTGAAATTTATTTCAATTTTTTCTTCGCCGAGACCTTTTGTATATTTATAACGGCCAATGCTGTTATTTTTAAATTGAATGATTAAAAGCAAATTTTTATTTTTTCAGTAAATTTAAAAAAGATTATATAACGTTCGTTCGCAACAGTACACACGAGGTTTAAAAACATTTTTCTTAGAACTCCAAGATCTCTCCAAGAAAAGAGAAAATTATTGAATAATAAATTCCCTGTTTTTTACCAGAGTATACTTTCTGTATTTTACTTAGCATTACCTTCAATAAAAAAATACATTATTTCATTCAGGATTCATAAGGTTATTTTTCACTGAATACACAGAAAATATATTTTTTTTTGGTAAAAACAGCGGTCAAGAACTAGTATAACCTACAAAGAGACTTATAAGTTTCAAAGAAATCCTTTCTCATCCTTAATAGTCGGGTGGAGCCTATTTCTCCCTGTAGATATTGTTAAGTACCTAAACAAAAGCTCTTAGGTACTTGACCTTTGTTTCATTATTTTATACAGTTTTCTTTAAGAGAATCATAAGCAATTTGTATAAAAGTCTCTTATAGAGAATGCTAGATTATTGCATTTCAATTCGTTCCTTATTTTTTTATAGTCAATCGATCAATCGTATATTCACAAAAAATAGAGTAAAATTACAAATTTTATGAAAATACCAGCTGTGTCATACAAATAATTCAATATTACTGGATTAAATGTATTGAACAGCTGATTATTTCTTCTCGATTTCAGGATTGGTCCCATAGTAGAAGTTGCTCATAATGATGATCTATCTACAGATCCCTCCGCTCATAAAGTAGGTACTTAGTACCATAAATATGTCATTTAATTAATAGACATAGTTAAAACCCTTCCCCCAACAGGACATGTTTTATATCTATATTTGCGCATGTTGCCAATATACCATATGCTAACTTTTTATCGTTTAGCAAAGAAAGTGCATGAAATTTTTCGGAGAGGCTCGAGTGCCGATACGTATAGTACGAAACAACTAAACAGTCGCATCGGCAAACTTCGTAAAACCGATCAGTTCCAAACTACGCGCGTTTTTAAGACCACGAATATTTATTAATACTGCAGTAAAACATGATCTTTACGCTGATGCAATAAGTTGTACAATTATTTATACGACCGACTGCCATTGGTTGTTCGATCAGGTACATCGATGTTACTTTTTACCCGACTACGGACAGATAAAAGATACATATTCATAGTGATGTTCAGAGGATAGCCGTGGTCGTATGCCACCTACAGATACCGTAACAAAACAATACAGTCTAACAGTAGTAAGCGATCATAAGCTTTAGGGCAAAGTGGCTGGCATACGACCACGGCTATCCTCTGAACATCACTATGAATATGTATCTATTCATATTTTCTTGTTTCATGCCTTTTCAGTAGTCGGTTTTAGTTTTTGAACTTATTTTTTTTTACTAAAAGTTTTTATTTGTGTCGTACTGTAAGTACCTAATTAGGAAACTAATTGACCTTAATTGACTAATCTGTCAACTGCAGAAGTGACAGTAACCGACGTGATAGACAAAGAAGAAGCACAGAAATTATCTAAGAAAACATCTAACACTTCTATTAATTCCATAGTCCAGCGAAGTGAACAGGCTCTGAAACCGAGCAGCAATATCTCTCCCTCCAAATTTGACGAGGCCGACTTATATCAATTCTGATAGATTGCATGTGAGCTTCCTCGTACCATATTTCAAGATAAATAACATCTTGTATCGGATTGCTAACGCGTTATATCCTTGTTGTTGGGCCCTAGACGCGTGGTTGACTATGCTGTGTGGATTATATGGGGAAGCATAGACGAACGATTTTTGCGGTGCGATTTGTCGCATTCGCATTGAGTTAGGTACCTTTCAAAAAAAGCTAAATCAAAACTTTGTACTGCTGACGAGACTGAGACGAGAAAAGATTTTCTTAATAGTAAGGACGAAAAGGCGACACATATGAATTTGAACACTGTAATTATTATTCTGTATAACTTTTAGAGTCTAATTAAAACAATATGGGATAGTGTCATGTTAGTGCCTGAATCTAGACAATTCAGATTAGAAAACATTAGTCATTTACTGCGAAGTCACAATAGAAATAGCTCGATCTAATTTTTCAACATTTGTTTGATCATTCATTCATCTTTGAAATTGTCTGTATTTTACAACTTCATGGTAAAATTATTCCCAATTTACCTCCCACTACCAACTAGCTAATTAATTTCAGTCGCCCGTGTACAACAGATCAGGATTCAATAACGATCACCCTGATAAATGGGATGGGAAACCATTACAATTTATGGTTGGTTTGCTTTATCTACCGCCGGATGGGAATGACGTTACTTGATAGTAATAATAAAACCGGTCAAGTGGGAGACGGAAGTATTTTTGTTGACTTTTGGTCCTTTTGGGTTAGCGTTGTAACTTGGATGTTTATTTGTAAAATGTCGCTTATAGAAAGCTGCCTTCATCTCCGGGATTTGGGTAAATTCCTAGTGATTTAGCTGTTAGTAATAACATTGATAGAATTTATGGGAAGTATATTCCCGTTTATAATATATAAATACTGTGACTTGAAAGTTAATCTTAATTTATCTATCTATCTGAATTTATGTGTAGGTAAAGCAATGTTTAGTTTCTCAGTTTTTAAAAAACCTTCATCAAAATCCTAACCCATACCTACATAAAACAATCTAAGGTCCTTCTTTACTTGTGAGTTGTGAAGTCATAACAATTTTCCCATAATCGAATTTTAATACTCTAATAGGTTGAGATATAACTGACGCTGATTTTCCTTTCTTCCCGTATTTATTTATGAAAGTCATCTCCATTAACTGGAGGTAATGCTTTCATAATAATGTATTATTGCCATTAATTTCTATAACATGTCCCAAACCCTTTCACGTCCTTACGTGGATTTACAATAAAACCTATTTAGAAAGGAATATCAATAAAAACTTTCACGTACAAACACACCCTCATATCATAGTAGGGAGAACTAACACAAAACGACATCAAGGGGTGGCAAGTCGATGATCTCCCCAAAGAATTCGAATAGCATACATAGCTATTTACATCGACAATCATAACTTGACCTCTATTCAAATAACAAAACTAAGAGAAATGGGTCTAGATTATCCGGTCAACTACCCCTTCTTAGATTCAGTGAATATTATATTACTTATCGGAATAAGTAAGAATCACGAATGTAGATTTCTGGCGAATACGTTTACGCTTGTCTCAATATGGTTTTAGGGGACTTACGAAATATACGCAGTATTTTGCTGGAAGTAAAGCTCAAGATATTTCTATTGACAACATTTGTTGTAACTGTAGGGATGATTTCTTTTAGAAAGTGATATTATTTTTATCGCTACATCAAACGTAAATAATTTAAAAAATCAAAATAATCCGAAAGCTTTAAAAAGTGAACTTTAAGTAAAAACTGAAAAGAAAAAGCAAGTCCAGTAGAATTCTAATGTGTATTTATATAATACAACATGGCGCCAAAAACCGACCATTTACACTTTTATAACTTTGATAGGTAGGTATAGCCAGTGTCACTCTCACAAATAAGACGAATCTAACGACACCTCTCAAGCTAAAATCCAGAGCGTCACAAACAAATATACATATACAATACAATACAATACACTTTATTGCACACCAGTAATAGAAGAAAAGATACAGTAATTAGAAAAAGAAATGTACAAAGGGCGGTCTTATCGCACGTGGCGATTTCTACCAGACAACCTTAGGATGGACAGATTTGCAGGTTAAAAGAGGACATATGTACATACACTCGAAAAACATAACCCTCCTTCTGGCACAGTCGGGTAAAAAGTTAAAGTAACAAACGTTTTAGTTGCAAATGAGAGGCATTGGGATAAAATTTTGCTTCACAACTTTATAACGATCGTGGAAAATCTAACTAGACGTATTAAACGTAGTAATTTATACTAATGAGAACGGGTTTAACGATTTCGTGATGTACTAGTATTTTCTGAGTAAAAACTCTTGTAATAAAAATATTTCTACAGGGATTATAATAATAATAAGAACCTATCTTACTTTTTATATTATTTTATGTATCTTTATTTAAATATTATTATATACCTACCTAGAATCATTATTACTGAAGGGTCTGTTTAGCAGTCTACTCTACTAAGGCCCAAGTTCACCAAGAACAAAATCTACCGTTTAAACATGAATTTTTGTGTGGGTAATCGGCCTATTTCCTTTTAAAAATCTCTTATAGGTACTGTCGGTTGAACTTGACCTTGAGATAATATGGGTCTCGTCTATTGTTTCACCAATTTCAAAAACAGAAGATTCTCAAGTTGTATGTATTTATTTGAATTTTTTTAAAGATATCTTAGGACAAAAAAATCTGTTTTTACTTGAAGTTAGATATAATATAGCAAAAATGTTAGTTCAAAGACAAATAACACTGCCTATCTTCCCACAGTATTCTTATTTCCACATTTTACGACTGCCGCAACAAATATTATCTCTATTCATACTGTAGTCAACAACAATAGCCCTATTTTTACCCAAACCACGGCCAAAACCATCAAAACACCAATCTAAAATCTTTTAGCTTGCAATCTAGATTTTACCATCAAAAAAGCCCGGAAGGCCGTAGATTGTAAGCTAGCTACGTATAAAGGGAGTCGTCACGTCGTGTCATTCATCACTCATATCGCATACGACATGTAGGTATGCGGAGACAAAAACTTGTGAACGCGATTTGGAACGCTTTTCCAGATGTTAGTTTTGTTCTTTGTATAGTTATTGCTATGATAACGTTTGCAAATATATGTGTTTTGTCGCTTATGAGATGCGTGGGCAGGATTTTAAATAAATGTTTCGAGTCCAGTACCTCTACCATGAGATTTTCGTGCCGTCTAACGTTCACGTTCACATGCAATATTTGTATAGTGACTTTAGTTCACTATTTATACCGCTAGAGGCGCTGAAAAATTTCCCATACAAAATATTGCATGTGAACGTGAACGTTAGACGGCACGGAAAACTCATTGGAGAGGTACTGGAAGGAAATGTGTGAAAAGAAATATAACAACACGATCGTACGAAAATATGAAAATGGTTATTAAGTTTTGAATTTGAAAAGTAATTGAAGATAATTTTGAAAGTGCTGAAATTATGAAATTTGATTTAGATTGCAATGATAAAATAATTGCAGAATTTATAGATGATATCTATTATAAGTGATCTTGAAACGAATATGCTAATATCTATAGGTACCTATCTATGTTATGCTGATATCTTTAAACTGTATTTTTTGTATATTCCATATTTTGTGTACAATAAAGAAGAATATAGACAATCTCAACTTGGTTCTTTTTTTCTTTTTTGGACTGGTTATCTAAACAACTTGTCGGAGATACAATAATACAAATATATTTACGTGTTAACTTGATGTTTCGTTTAGTTCTCAGTTATTGTAAATACTCAAATTAAAAAAGGTCCTACCTTTTAAGAGGTTACTGGACTCATCATTTTGAACAACTTTGACTATGGGACCAAAATTTAGATCTCCATACATTTAGTCAAGTAATATTCAATTATTTTTCTGGACTAGAAAGGGAAGAACCTTGTAATTTCGACCTATTTCTGTCTTTTTAACTCCAATGAATGAACCTTCCGCAAAGACCTTTAATTTCTCCGGAAAAGGAATTCACAAAAATCTAAACATTTCTCATTTCTGTTCAGCGATAAGTAGAAACCCAAGCAAATAAAAAATAAACAGAAGGAAAAAATGCCAAACGAGAAAGAACCATTTTCTTCAGAACCCGTAAGAGTACGTACAATACTCGGTTCCGGTTGTTTCGCAATAAATCCCTTTGCACATGTTGCCTCATGCGTATGATAGATCGACATAATATGACGACGAGAAAAATCCATGTGTTGGCCCAATATTCCAAGTATTGGCCAAACATCCAACACCTTATAATTTGGTATTGGCATTTATTTAACAGTTAACGACCCACCCCGGCTTACACGGGTAGAATTTTCTACATGAATTATGAAAGTATTATTATCTTAATAAAATACCTTTCGGAATACTCAAAACTATACTAAAAGCATCAAAATCCGTTCTATATTTAAGAAAAAGTTAGCGAACAAACAGACAGACACGGCGGGCTTTATTAATTACTATGTAGTGATAGTGATGATAGTGATTGAAAAGAATTAAATATGGAACTGATCGTAGCCCCTTTTTTAATTGTGGTATTTATAGCCTAACCGGCAAAAACCCCCGACTCATACCAAAAAAGGGATGTAACTTTTAAACAAATTTTCATGAAACATAGCTAAGATGATACCCGATTAAATTAGGTACTAAATAAATAAAAAAACTGCATTGAAATCGGTCCATCCGTTTTTGGAGCTACGATACCACAGACACATACACAGATACCTACACATTACAAACTTATAACACCCCTCTTTTTTGTCGGTGGTTAAAAACAATGGATTATTTGATATCAGCTAAAATAAATAAGTATTATTTTTTAGCTATTACGCCTTAATTATTGGACTTTTTCGGCGATGAACATAAAGTTGAAATCATCATTGTATACAAGAATCACTTCTATACAATTTTGAACCAACCACCAATATATACCAGAAAATGTTGGCTTATGTTGGCCTGTGTTTGCTTTACTTACTTTTTCATAGGGTTCAAGAATTTGGGTCAAGAAAATGTAGGTACCTACTATTTTAGGGACGTTTACAGTCTGTTACACCTAAATTCCCTGAGAAATAGGAAGCTAGATTCAAACAGACCAGTGTTGGTTATTTTGTTTCTATATGGAAGAGAGAGATGGCAATATAAAATTATATTGATATCTCTCTTTTCTCTTTAATATGACTCTTATTTTTACCATCCTCCAAAGAATGTTTGAAGCTATTGAGTAGTAGTTACAATGGTTAACTAAATAGTTCTGCCTTTAATAGAGTTAGACAACGCACTTTAAAACCTAAAATATAAGTACTACTTTTTCTTTAAAAATAATAATTAGATGCATTATTTCAATGAAATCATTTGAACTAAGCCCACGGTGCTGAACTTTTACCTTTCTAAAACCAATTTTGACATACATTTTTAAGTATTCAAACAAACATGGGTGTAATATTACAAATTTACAAAGAGGAGGATTTGTTTTACATTTTTAACACATAGGAAGCTTATCTGGGGCCACGGCAGCGGCCCGGCCAAAGTTCAAGAACGAGGTCGCGCGCACTGCCGCACTACCTTTCACAGGAAAAATTTCGAGCACTTTTTAAGATTCCTTTTAACTTTGCAATAGAGACTAGTATCAAGTTAAAATTTATATCGTATGGAGATATTTGTAAAACTACCCGGAATTACAAATTTCAAGTATCATCCCGTTCGGTACTGGCATACAGCACATGTTTTCTTTTTATTGTTTTTGTAAAAAAGAATGTTTTTCTCTGTGTATTGTGAATTGTGTTGTCTAGTCCGAATAAATGAATTTTCTTTCTTTATACTGAGTGCACTGACAAAAATTAAGTGTGACTCATCGACCATAATTAAGGTACCTACTTCCAATAATCCTACACTGATATTTAGCATAGTATTAGATATTTAGTCATAACCAAAGGTAAAAATCTGACATTAAAAAGAAGCTACCATATTGTGGTTCGTGACCACTAAATTAATACGGGAAAGCGATCAAGTTTCAAGACTACACTTCTGTTAATTTGCGAACTACGAACGTGGGATTTTTTATGATTTTATTTCTTTTTGCGGCTATCGAACTTGGCCATTATTTAAGAGAATGTTTTTTGGTGGGATCCCTTTGACACGAAACATTCATATCCTATTGTTCGCAACCATGACGGACGCAGGGTATCGGTACCTACCTACAACAAAAATTAATTGACATATTTTCTCGAACAAAGGCGCTTTGAACTAGTGATCGAAAAATACGGGTGTATTTCATGAATTGAATTTTCTGCTTTTTATCCCGAACAAGTAAAAGAATAGGTACGTCTAATTAAAAACGGTCTGTGTTTAATTATCTTAGAATTTGAATTTGTCCATGTTGTCTTGGTCATATTATACAGGAGGACGACGATACGACATTAATGAAATCACGTATTTTGGTATCATGTTCCGAAACCGTAAACAAAACATCAACGATTTTCACGCATGTTATACATGCATAATATTTGCAAAACTTCGCTTAGAGATCTTAATAATTATGTGTATAATCATGAAATTTTAAAGTACTTCCTGTGGCCAAACTACCGATTGGATTTGATAGATTTTTTGCATACTGTTACAGAATATGATAGCAAATAAATGATTTCATATAATGCAGTTACGTCGCGCGTCGCCACCAACCTGTATAACCAAACCGTAAGCAGGATTTACATTACTGTGATGTGGCGCCTTCTGATGCAGTGTTAGCCAATCAAAACTCGTAGTACTCGTAGTAGTAGAACCGTGGTTCTTCATATTTCGCCTATGTTTGGGTATTACAAGATGTTGAATACTAACATATAACTGGGAAACTCAAATTGATACACGATTTCATTTAAATGTGATACCGATCGCGCCACCTTGTATACCATTTCCGAATAACCTTGTATAATGCCGAAATCACATATTGCGTCGTGACGCAGGATTGACCAATCAAAAGAATCTGTTCAGGATTGCGTCATCACTACGAGTTTTGATTGGCTAACAATTTATTTGAATTTATATTTTGATTGTGAAGTAATATCGTCGCGAACGAAATTTGCAAATTGGTATTTATTACAACAGCACAAATAGGTGTGAATCGCGAAAATACAATTCCATCTGCGGTATAATTTATCAGCTGGAAGAGAGGTAACATTGAAATATAAATTCTCATATTTTTCGAGATTTTTTGCGCTTGGAATAGGTCAGGCGTGTCATAAATATACAAGTGAATTATTGTGAGAATTTTTCCAATTCTGCCTTATGGCTCCAAAATATTTGCTGTCGTCTAAAAAAAAAAAGATTGGCCCAGCGATGACTTGCTGGATTCATTTTTCACTATTTCGTATTTTTGTGTATCTTGACGCAGTATATCAATATGTATGTTTTTTTTTGTGGTTTATATGTAGGTACCTAACTACCTATGTGTGTGTATTCCTGGATCTTAAATTTTGTTTTTCTTTCAAATTATCGTTTATTTTACGTTGCACTCACCATGTTTGTCTCTGCATCATCCTAAGGTAGATTGGCAGAAAATGCCCATGGCATTAAGTCCGCCTTTCTGCAGTGATTTTTTTACCTGTGCAAGTGTGCATAAAGCATTAAATAAATAAAATCCCACCAAAAACATTAAATGTAAAAAAATGCCAAGCCTCTCGATGCAGTCTTTCCATCGTAAAAAGTTTTGAGATCTCATAGAAGCCAAGTCCTATTCAAATTATTTTGTAGTTATAAATCAACATTTAGTAATTGTATCAATAGTTTTCTTTATATTATAATTATAGTGACTTGGCAATGAGCACAAGAAGAAACAAATAAAACGGCATATTTGGAGGAGTTGAAAGTCACACACCGCATGCGTAAACATTAATATCACAAAATTAATTTTCTTTTGGTTTATCCGTGTCGTCCCAACCGAATTTCGGCAACGGCAGTCAGTCTCATCCAAGACTAGTAAACTGCGCAGGATAATCTGATCACAGGTCTCGTCAGTAACATTTGCACATAATTCCAGGCAGCAAGCAGCTTTTAATTTGTGCTCATTGCCAAGTCACTATAATTATAATATAAAGAAAACTATTGATACAATTACTAAATGTTGATTTAATAACTACAAAATAATTTGAATAGGACTTGGCTTCTATGAGATCTCAAAACTTTTTACGATGGAAAGACTGCATCGAGAGGCTTGGCATTTTTTTACATTTAATGTTTTTGGTGGGATCTCATTTATTTTTTGTAAGTGTATTTCTTTCTTTTTTTTTAGGTGACCTCATAATTTCTTGGACTTCAGCTACTGCTTTGCTTAGAACCCATTCTCTATCTCTATCTCTTTTGTTTCTTTTCTGAGGCTTCGTTACTTCTAAGGTAGACAAGTCTAGGCGATATATACTTCGGAGTCGATTATATTCAGCTATTGCTATCTCCTGAGCTTTGATACTACTAAAATTCACATTTATTAAATGTAATCCACCCAAACTAGTCACTCTTGAAAGGGCCACGTATGCTTGACCACAGTTTATATTATTCTTTTCTATTCTATGTATTTATTCATCCAATTGAATACTTAAACAACGAACAAAGTTAACAATGCAGTCAAAATCCATACACAATGTTCTTGCCAAACCGCAAATATAAAATTGTTTTCTATGGTATATTATTTTTTAATGTTTTTATAATTTATCCTTTATATGTGGCTAATGACCTATCTTGGTGCAAAATTTGAAGTTTCTAAGTCTGCTAGAAGTACCTTAGATTTTTGATGATCGGTCAGTGAGTCAGTGAGTCAGTGAGTCAGTGAGTGACAAAATGGTGTAACTTTGATCGACCGTAACTCCTAAACTATTAATTCAATTTGCATGTAATTTCGAACTTAAGCTTGTTCTAATGCCTACTATTATTCACCGAAAACCTAAACTTGTAGCTTTGTCCACGGCGAAGATATAGGGGGGGCGAAACAGCCGCGAATCGCATCGAGAAAAGATGGTACGGCCGTGCCCGTTTTGCTCGAGACTTGGCTGGGGCACTGCCGTGCCCCCAGATTCATACCAACCAATATTATTCGATAGTCATTAGTGAAGACTTGTAGGTAAACTTACGGGCACTATGCAAACGGTGGACATTTTGTCCACCGCTACGCGCCCTCACCGTGCAAACAAAATAGCGTTCAAGACGCTACGTAAGAAAAATCTGACAGCCCTAGCCAGAGCGACCAACAAACAATGCATACCTTTCTCGCATATAAACGTTTTCATAAGAGGATATGGAATAGGACGTTAATTTGCGACAGCAACTGTCATATTTTATCATACGTAATCAGGCAGCCGGCAGTGACCGGCGCGGGTAGCGCGGCGAGGCGGCGCGGCGGCGCCGGCGGCGCGGCGCGGTTCTAGTCTCCAAGGCTATGGCGGACAGAATGTCTGCCGTCTGCGCAGCGTCTCAATAGTGGTACGGATCTAGTCTGATACTACGATACTACGTTTAAAAATACTTAGTGGAGGTTCTTCGTATCTATAAAATACAAAATTCAACATTTTCTCTAGAAGTTAACACACACACACACACTTACACTTTCCATTGTACCCACTTTAACCAAAGACGTTTTATATTCCGTGAATACATAAGACGTCATCATAGTATGGCACAATGTTAAGGTTACCGCGCATTACTCCTATAACTCCTGCCATTATTTTGTCTGTACAGTTAAACTGCGTAATGACGAAGATAATCAGGGACTTATTATATCGGAATGTTTTTAAAATAATTAAGATTGACGGAAGACACTAATGAGTAATGATGCCCTTGGCTTTGTGTGATATGGTTCGCGAGTTCGATTCCCGAATGAAAGAAACATCTTTGATGGCTAATTGTATATTGCTGGAATTTTACGGTAGGATAATAATTATGGATTTTTCTCAGTAAAATACAACTTTAACTGTAACTCCATATTTTTTATAACACTTTAAACGGTTTGTAAGATTCAGTAAAAAAATATTCGAAATCAAACCACCTGTTGCTATCGCTTGATCGTTAACAGCTTTCTAGCGTTCCGCGCGGGTCATCGAACTTACGAAGGCGCTGCGGTTGCAAAACGGCAACGTAAGCAGTAAGTTTGATGACCCGCTCGGAGCGCTAGAATGCTGTAAACGGTCAAGCGGTAGCAACAGGTGATTTTTTTTTACTGAATCCGAATAACCTTTTACGATGATAGACAGACGATGGTAATAGATGATTCATTGATGTGCCTATTATTTTTTTTTTACTAAATCAGTCTTCATTTCAGCCTGGGTGAGTCTATATGAGCAAAGAGCGCGTAGTTTTTGGGATTTATGCGATTTCTGTTACATCCTGAACATCATTTTTTTTTCTTGTTTTTCCTTAAACTACTTTCATTCCTCACTAGGATTTCTCCTGTATTGAGTGTATAACTTACAAACATCCTTGTCCCATACACACACACCCAGACTCAGAACAACTATTTGTAAATAATACAAATCGATCGCACCCGCGGCACGTAGCGTTGAAATCTAATCACCAAGCCACTGCGCCAAAGGGGTCGTTTATTTCTGTCCCTTAAAGAGTTCTACCTTGAACCAAAACCTCTTTTTTCAAATTAATTAAATCAGGTCCTTTTGACTTGAAAAATTAACGCGATAAAAGGAAACCTAAGCAAACAATGGGACACGGAATAATGAAACCAAACCCACTGACTCACTGTCTCAACATAGTTAATCTAGATTTGGGAGACAAAACGATCTGTCTTGATCTAGGACAATTGTGAAGCATTAAATACGATTTATACTTAACAATAACTGTTTTGACTTCTGGATTTGTAGAGGAAATGTTACAGGATTTTTTTGAATTAGGTATTTAATTAAGATTTAAATTAATATATTGACCTTACAATATCTATAGATGATAGACCTAGGATTTTGTACCAATCATTATGATTGAATGCCGCTGCCCATGCCGTTACAATAATATTCCATTCCAATGCGAATGAACTAAGCGGGCGTCCGCGACGGACATTTGCGCTGTTGCCAAATCGTATTACAAGACGCAGGATGGCAACAGCGTCAACCGCGCGCGGAGGGGAATATCACCCGCCCGTCTTTCCTCCACGCCCCGCGTCGCGCCGCCCGCGGGCCCGCGCCGTCGATTGTTAGTGCGCGACGGACGACGCCGCGGAGCGGTGTCTATGTATCGTAAGATACCACGATGACATCAGCGGCCTTCAAATTATATACCATGGATACTGAGAAGGTTATAAGTGAAGTACGAAGTCGTGAATGTTTATGGAATGTCCATAACAAATCATACAAGAATAAAGTAGCAAAACAAGAGGCGTGGAAAGAAATTTGTGATGTGGTTTCACCCGAATTCAGCTTTAGTTCAAATGCAGTTAAAAAACAGATTGGTGAGTAAAACTACCTACTTATTCATTGTCAACTATGCCGCGTGTACACAACGCGCGGTTGAATACTGTTATACAATCTTCGCAGTTTAGAATGATAATAATGACGCGCTGTGGTTGGGACCGCGTCAGGCACGGCGCACGAGAAAGTGTGTGAGTGAGACGGAACGCGGGGTTTGCCGTTTGGAGTATGTTATTATTACTATCAGCTGTACGCGGCGTCCGATTGCGTCGCGAATTATCAGCAGCTGCTATAGTAACGCCCTAGTTCAACGACAACATAACACACGATTAGAGCAAAATCTATTGTTTAAACATGAATTTTTTTTTATGGGTAATCGACTGATTTCATTATAATCATCTGTTATTTATCGGTGAAAATGGCCGTTTAGTGCGCCACGCGAATCCTCAGTTCGGAACTGACGACTTTCTTCGTTGCGCTACTTTCATTGCCGTGTCCTTGAGTCTTTGTCCATGTGCATAATATGGTTGGGAATGCTATTGTTATGAGTACGGAATATCGTCAGTCGTATTTCGTAACGTATTTTTTTGTTTATCAATAGAATAGTACATAACAGTTTTGTTAGTGTTTCTATCTGTTTACCTGTTATGGTGCAATGTTGGAATTACAATCCAAGCGTATCAGGCGACAACGTAACTTAGTTTTGCGTGGTCAGAGTGACTCCCAGATTTCGAAGAGTACCTTTATTTTTGCACCTGAACCTATACTATCCTCTACAAAAGTGGTCCTTCGAGCCGGATCTGAACCAGCGACCTATGGATCTACAGTCCACTATGGATTCTCTTTATAATTTTTTAACGTTAAATACTCCAATATATCTGTTACATACACCTACAGTAATAGCTTTGGCTGTATGAATTAAATAAATAACGCTGTAGCATTTAAGATTTAAATTAAAAAAATACTTTCAATAAAATTTTGTAAAACTCGACAGGTATAATTTTATTCGGAGTTTATTAGTACATAAGGAAGTTAGTACCTACTTATATTTTATTATAATATCTACATAATTATAAAAATCATTTCTTACTTTAATTTTCAGAAAAATCCGTGCAAGCGAGATGGAAGACAGCACGCGACGCATACATGAAGTGTAGGGCGGTGTCAAGAAAAAAACCGTATCGAGGGAAATATAAATATATATATTACGACGAATTAACGTTTTTAGAAAATA
Source organism: Allophyes oxyacanthae (assembly GCA_932294325.1). NCBI lineage: Eukaryota > Metazoa > Arthropoda > Insecta > Lepidoptera > Noctuidae > Allophyes > Allophyes oxyacanthae. Next base: position 4,746,037 of record OW028633.1, on the reverse strand, counting down.
CTAAGTATTCCGAACCAGAAGAATCAGACGACAGCATGCCTGAAGAATCGTCTCGGAATAATAACCAAACTGACCCACTGGGACAGACGCAACAAACCAAGATACCTGCGAGGAATTCGCCTCGCAGACTACTGAGAAGAACCATTTTCAAAAAGAAGCCTATGTCGGACTTCGAAACGCAACTTCTAAAACTTTTGGAAACAAAAACCGGTGCTAACACAAATTCTATTCTTCAAGAGGACGACCAACACTTTTTCAATTCCTTAGGACCAATTATCAGCGAATTTGACAGTTATAAAAAAATTATCTTCCGATCCAGAATATTAGAACTAGCGATGGATATAGGTGACATACAAGCCGCTCAGTTGAAGAGAGAGCCAACAACAACGTATATTTTACAGGAAGACGAAGCAAATACAACTAATTACAATTAGTTTTTGTTAAGTGATAATTAAAATAAATTTATTTCCATAAGTACTAAATTAATAGTTCTGTTATTTATACCTTTAACCCTTTACATACTTATAATGGTCCTTCCATTCATATACGAAATATTTTAAGTGGTGGAACACATCAACATGAACTAGTTGCTAAACTAGTTCATGTTAATGTGTTCCACCTCTTGTATGGGACAAACCTTGAAATCACGCAAAACATAACAAACTTTTCATAACTTATCCGTCATCATAACTTATCCGTCAAAAACCCCCGACTCCAACTAGAAAAAGAGCTGTAACTTTTGAACGGCTGAAAATATTTTCATGAAACATAGCTAAGATGATACTTCATTAAACTAGCTTTCAATTAAAAAAACTGAATTGAATTCAGTCCATCCGTTTTGGAGCTACGATGCCACAGACAGATACACACTACAAACTTAATAACACCTCTCTTTTTACTCGGGGGTTATTAAAAAAGATCTTGGTTAATCAAAATGAATGAGAAGTTTCAATTTTTATTAGTTTTTATTTTTTATAAGACACATCAACAACTTATTCACTATTAGTTTACAGAGTGGTTCATGTCTATAATTGATCCTGTGACAATAACACTGAAAAAAAGAAATAACCGAACTGTTTCAGTTATTTCAGGAAATAGCCTAATTTTGTTTAGTCATTAACAAAGTTTATTTGAAATAGCATACTGGCTTACTTATTAGGCAACAAACTTAATAACCACCTTTTGTTATGTGTTCGCATAGTTTGATTGTCGTTTAATTTATGTAGGTACTTAACTAGCAGACAAAGCATTAGTCACATTTAACGAAAAAAAAAATTCTGTGAAGTCACGTTCCTACAGGCATGCTCGTCATTCACAGAAAGACTAGTAGCTGATTACTTAACAATTTAAATGATCAATAATTGATTAATATGAATTTGCATATGAAAAGTGAAACAGATTTGAGAAAAAAATAAATGGTCCTTTTGTACACTTGTAGCTAAGGACTCGTAAGGAGATCCCTTCTTCCATCTTGTACTCAAAGGTCAGATCTTAACCAATTTTTTATGAGACCACCTCCGGATCTACCTTAATAGAATATAGTGTAAACCATCAAAATCAGTTAAGCTGTTTCCGAGAAATCGGTGAACATACATATAGGTCCGCATCGAATATAGAACGTCTTTTTTCCAAGTCGGTTAAAAATAATCTGTTATTCCCGTGGGTGTTTTTAAGACGAATATTAAAGGTCTATTTCAGGTAAAGGGCAGCAGGCTATTTTTAGTTTAAGACGGACCAAATGAAGGTTTCTTTTCCTTTATATCAGGAGCAAAGGTAACCGGCTATTCTTAGATCAAGGTTACATTATGGACCATTCTACAGCTACTACAAACTTACTACCCAGTTAAATCCAGCGAGTCTACTGCGGAACGAAAATGGTAATGAACATCGATCCTGCGGGTCTACCGCGTAACCAATGGTAATGAACATCGACGATGGTAATAAACTTCAATACGATCGTAACGATGAATTACCTTGTAATTTTGTCCCAACTACATGATCGGTAAAAATATTACAAGGTAGCAAAGGCAGGTAGGTACAAAGTTTAGTCTCACGATCGTATTGAACTTTATTACCAGAGTCGATGTTCATTACCATTTTAGTTACGCGGTAGACCTGCAGATGGCCAAAAAACTAACATCAAGAAGGCAATATTTTAATTAAAAAGGGAAAAATGACCATCGCAACAAAAAGTAATTAATCATTGCTTATCAAAAAATGTTTTAAATATAAAAGGGCTAGATTGAGTTACACTGCCTGCTTTAGTAATAAAATATGGACCCCAACTTTTTAATCATCATAAATTATTACATTACAGTCAATGTTGTAATCCTTGAAGAAGTAGGAGGTGTTTTGTTGAACACCCTTAATTCACCATAATAATAATGACATGAGCTGATATTAAACATAAAGTTTAATATCAGCACAATAAGGAAATACCTTTTTAATAATTATATATAACATAATAAAAGATTATAGTTTAAAAAGAAACTATAGAACACGCTTTAGTCATCTAAACTGAATGTGTATGCAAAATTTCTGCTAAATCGGAAACCGAGAAGTGAGTCAATTTTAACTTCCAAGATTAGTTAGTTAGTTATAACAGGTGAAGCTAATAAAAGAGTGTTAAAAGTGGCTCAAAATAATTAACAACACTCACTGAAGTTTACATAAATTACAATTAATTCGATAGATCAAGCATGGGTACTACCGATATTGATAAAAGGTGATTCTAACAAAAGATTTTTAAATTTTAAATTTTGTTCACGTAGGTATAATTTCATTGATTTAAACATAATTTGACATTCATCACATTTGGTTCCATTGTAGATAATGCATTTCAATTACTTATGAAAATAAAAAAGCTAATTTTGAAAAAAAAAACCGTGCCATGATTTTTATTTTCTAGTCAGCACTATACACGATACATTATAACCTAACCGTCAAAAACCCAGAGTCGGAATCCAACTAGAAAAAGATATCTAATTAAACTAGCTTTCATTTAAAAAAAATCTGCATTGAAATCGGTCCATCCGTTTTGGAGCTACTATACACAGATAAACAGATACACTGTACAAACTTATAACATCCCTCTTTTTTGTCGGGGGTTAAATAAGCAATCCACTTAGATAACTGGAAGTCTAAATGGTTTATAAAAAGCAAAACGCATTTTTTTGTAAGTGTCCAATTCTTTCAACGTGACCATCATAATAATTCTTTTGAATCAACAAAAAGCAAATAGAAATAGCCAAAGCTTTGGTGTAAATAAAGCAATTAACGTACATTACTGGTTCGTTACTGTTATGTGCCAGTAATTATTGGATATTACACGCTGTTACACGATATTACAGATACTGTCATTTGTAAATATTACCTCCCCGGGGAAGTGTTGTAATGACGGTATGCGCTAAACCAGTAATTTAAAATCCCCCTTAGCTTTGTTGCGGATCCCCTTTACAAGTGACGACGCGAAAAGATTCCTGTTTCATGTTGTTATTCGTAACTCGTGATTATAAAAATGTCCATTTTTTACCACGACAAAAAAGAGGGGTTTTATAAGTTTGCAGTGTATCTGTCTGTGGCATTGTACCTCAAAAACGGAAGGACCGATTTCAATGCAGTTTTTTTTTAAATTGAAAGCTTGTTTAATTGGGTGTCATATTAGCTATGTTTCATGAAGATCTGCTCTGCCGTTCAAAAGTTACAGCTCTTTTTTCGTTGGAGTTAGGGATTTTTGACGGTTAGGTTCTCATTTCCAAGCATGCGCTATGTTATCATCTGTATATTTTACCTGTGACAAACAATAAACGAATTTTGAATTTTGCGATCAAAAATCAAAAAAGTAATAAATATATTTTTATGTTTGGTTTCAAAATAGGGCTTCATGATTTACATGTTGCTATCGTAAATTGTAAACGTCTCCCTATCAAAATTGCCAGTAATTGGCCACCACTATGCCATACGCCGTGAAATCACAAGTCACGCGCCGTTTCTACATTATTACGCCCCCGTATGTCCATGTGGGGTGTGGGGTGTGCCTTAATTAGAGGGCTGCAAGACGTAAATATAGTAAATTTTTAATACTGCCGGGAGCTGACAGATGGTGTTGTGTCTTTGGGCACATTGATCTGGATAGACAAACTATAATTTATAACAAGACCGACTACAGCTAATCAACTTCCAGAATCAAACACGGGAGATTTGTTGTTGCAATCATTGTTTGATAATTGTAATTGTGACGACACGGTTGGCGCAGAGGCTAAGCGATTAGCTTTCTACGCTACGTGCCGCGGTTTCAATCCCTGCACGGAGCAATTATTTATTTGTAAGATCTATAGATAGTTGTTCCGGGTTTGTGTGTGCATGTGACATTTATATTTGTACACTGGACCCTCGATATAGGAGAAATCCTAGAGTGGGGCAGTGATTAAAAAAAAACAAGGACTTCGAATTTTTTATATGTTGCCTAATCATTAGTACAATTTGCCTGGTCTTTTGATCCACCTAAATTGGATCACAGGACCAGTAAATAATTGACAATTAAATACAGTCTAAAAATAAAAATAAACAATTAACCAAAAATATTTTATCTCCTAAGTAACATCTTATTAGAGCATGCCCTTTCAAACTGAAAGAGACAAGTTAGTTATCTAACAAAACTTACATAAAAGCATTCGGGTGTACGATGTCATTTAAAAGTACCAAAAGGCAGATAAGAACTGCTTTCAATGAAAACGTCAAGTGTCGAAGAATCTAGAGATAAAATTGAAAGTTATTGAAATTTAAGCGTATCTACCTATTGAGTAAAATTACAGGTGTAGGTATACACCTCCTACCTAACGTTATGAGGAATACAGGCACCATGAAGCTATATAATATTATGTCGCAGGCAATTCGTATCAATCCGCTTTTAATAATAATTATGCCGGTGATTTTATAAAGCAGCTGATGGTTCCCAACGATCTGCTCGGGGTGCCCTAATCTAGAAACTATCGGTCGCGCGTTCTAACCTAACCTAAGCGGATTCTACAATTTGACTGTCCTTTTGTAAAAAGCGGAATCAATTCTAGAAATTCTTTTTGAGTGAAATTTTCTTAAACCGTAACTCAGCAGCCGTTTTGTAATGTCGGATTCTACAATATAACCGGCATTTTGTAAAAAGCCGAATCATACAAATTGCCTGCCACATTTCAATCAGCTTCCTGACCTTTCTTCTTCCTTCTTTCTTTCTTCGATTCGACAGGTCACTATCCTTAAAAGATTCTGTTTAATAAAAAAAATTGTCTGACACGTGATAAGGTAACAATTTGTCACCAAAAGCTTGTCCAAATTGTGCAAAATAGTCATGACAATAGAATTGTTAAAATAAATTCGATAGGAGACTTAGGCGTATGTCGAATATTATTATTATTAAACACGGTTGAGAATGCGACAATTTGACAGCTTGACCGGTCACTGTCTGACATATTTGTCTACTTTAACAAAACTTATCGTAACAATACGACAAATAAGTCATTCTAAGACAAATAAGTCGCATTGTAAGTTTTATTAAACAGTGTTTAAACCTGTTCTGTATTCAACCTTGTTACGTGAGATATCTCGCAGCTACGTGGAACTTCGGACCCGTACCGAAATTCGGTCAGCTTCTTGACAATTTGCCTTTTATCCTTCACAACTTATCGTCTATCTACATGAAGGTTAGAAGGAGGTTGCGTACTTACGCTACTTATCTCTAAATTACTTGAGCGTGCGCTGAAAGACAAGTTGCTACTCCATCATCTAGAAAGATATTAACATTAATTAATCTCCAAAGTGCATCTTTACTCTCAACAATACCTTGTTTTATTTCGACCTTGTGAAATCTCAAACCGAACTAAGATGTTGAAACTTTGATAAATTACGAAGAACATAACTCACTTCAACTTAAAATACTTAGATTAATACATCACATGTTTTATTGTTATGATTAATGGTACCACGTGTACTTGTCTTTATTTTACCGACAAGAATTGTTTGAACCGTTAAAATGGTCCTCGACCGTGGATTTTCAACGGTACACGCATTGCATGATATATGTACGTTATTAATGTTACATTTCAGTTCATGTTTTAAGCTGGTCATACAACTAACAATTTGTCGTTGACACTTGTTATAATTTGGGAGTTACAGTCACGATACGTTGTGGTAATACATTTAGCAAACAAAATGCTTTGAACCACTGCGGCCAGCTTAGTGTTCGTAACTCTGCATTTGGACATCGGGCGCGAATGATTTTAGCCTTATGGTCGATCGGAGATATTCCCAATTGTACCTTTAAAAAAAAGAAATGTGTGAAAAGACAAGAAAGAAAGAAATAAGGTTTATTGGTCAACACAATACATGCTTAAATCACACCATATACAGTACAGAAACAGAATAGCCGGGGGTGACACAGCAATAATTGCACATTGCAGCCGTCCTACTTGAGCTATGACATTAAATTAGGCTCGTTGTGGTATTGCGTGACCAAAAGGCCTCAGCTCAGCATATGCTGCAGTAACACTACAGCGCTGTGCTAGGACACATAGTAGAAGTATATCGTCTACCCCCTCCACACGGCCGTAACGCTTTTTCGTGACAGAAAAATCCTAATACCCCCCGTCTATATAGAAGTTTCACTTCAAAATGTAACGCAATTAAATTACAAAAAGGTCTAGATTACGGTTTAAATTATAGGTTAATTAAGGGTGATGACTGCACAATGCACATGGTGCGATGCGGCGCGTCGCTGCATCTTCCGCGCGTAGGAAGCCGCTTAATTCCTTAGTGAAATCTGTTTATATCTCACAAGACTTTGCAACAAATGTACGCTTGCTGTTCGCAGTGACAGAAAGCGGTTAACAAGCAAATTGGAATCTTTCCAAACGTTTGCCACTTCTATGTGTGGTGTAGCACTGTGCTTTTCTAATGCGCAATGCGTTGAATATTGCGTTGTTAACGTGCGAAGTCCTTCTGCATAAAAACTTTAACTATGCCAAATCTCACACTCCTCCGTGCGCGCAATATGCTTTAAAAGGGGTACAAAGTTTTCTCTTCACGTATTAATGTACCTATACTAGTGGTCGCCAAGAGGTCGAAATTCGACCGTAATTCTATATATAAATTTTATCTTTCTGCACTCTTTCTTCATAAAAATTTTCACTATGCCAATTCTCACACTCCTCCGCGCGCGCAATATACTTTAAAAGAAAGAAAGAAAATTGCGTTTATTGGCACAATTAAAATTAAAACACATAACATTTAATAGATAAAATAAAGTACATTTATGTCAAAAGGGCCTCAGCTCAGCATAATGTCAGATGGCAACACCAGGTGCTACCACCTGACGCTGATTTTCAGCTGCAACCCACGGGTGCCATACGCTAGAATGTGCCTAAAACAACTGCTTTGAAAGGGGTACAAAGTTTTCTCTTCACATAGATATTAATCTATAGATTGAACTATGGACACTAAATATCGTTATTAGTAAACGCGTTGTTGCCAGCTAGATCAAACGAAATTCATAAACTAAAGTATGGAGTCTTTTTGATGTCAAATATTTGCGTTCCCTGATGAAAGTTAGTAGCTAACTCCTGGTTCGTTTAGGTCGTGCTCGTGGGCTAATAGCCAGCTACATTGCATGAAGATGAGCCTGTTATTTTTTTTTTTGGTTATATAAGGTCCTTCCTTTCTAGACCCTTTAAGGGGCACATTATGAAAAACTTTTATTACGGGAACAAATTTTAATTAAAATGTCGAGACAAAAAATATCAGCTGTTCCATACATTTAGTAAAGTAATATTGAATTATTTCCCATAATAAAAATTATTCATATTGGTGAGCAGGTATGTCCACCCCATAATACACCATTGGTGAATTACAAATAACCCTATATTCTAACAGTTAAATAATCCAATGTGACATTTATTAATTTGTCCCATTAAGTTTTCTAAACAGAATATACTAACAATCTACATCAATATTATAAAGAGAAAAGATTTGTATATGTGTTTTTAATGAATAAATTAAAAACTAAAGGATGATGGGACAAAACTGCCCTGAGACCAATAACGATGTGACACATGTCATTGGAAAGCTCTTTTCAAATGCTACAATTGTTACTAAGGCCGTCCGGGTCAATTCGCTGTGGGTAAAAAGTTATGGCGTCTCAAAAGTATTGCGGTGTAGAACTAGTCGTCTACATATAATATAACTGCCAGGAGACCAATAACGATGTGACACATGTCATTGGAAAGCTCTTTTCAAATGCTACAATTGTTACTAACGCCGTCCGGGTCAAATCGCTGTGGGTAAAAAGTTATGGCGTCTCAAAAGTATTGCGGCGTAGAACTAGTCGTCTACATACAATATAACTGCAAGGAGACCAATAACGATGTGACACATGTCATTGGAAAGCTCTTTTCAAATGCTACAATTGTTACTAAGGCCTTCCGGGTCAATTCGCTGTGGGTAAAAAGTTATGGCGTCTCAAAAGTATTGCGGCGTAGAACTAGTCGTCTACATACAATATAACTGCCAGGAGACCAATAACGATGTGACACATGTCATTGGAAAGCTCTTTTCAAATGCTACAATTGTTACTAAGGCCGTCTGGGTCAATTCACTGTGGGTAAAAAGTTATGGCGTCTCAAAAGTATTGTGGCGTAGAACTAGTCGTCTACATACAATATAACTGCTCAAAGACCAATAACGGTGAGCCATATATTATATCATTGGAAAGGTCTTTTGAAACACTACAATTGCTATTATGGCGATCAATAGCAATTCGTTGTGGGTAAAAAGTTATGGCTTCTCAAAAGTATTGGACCTAGAACTACCTAGTCGTCTGCATACGATAAATATAACTACCTGGAAATCAATAATGGTGGGTCATACATCATTGGAATGGTCTTTTGAAACACTACAATTGTTACTATGGCTGTCTCTAGCAATTAGTTGTGGGTAAAAAGTTATGGCGTCTCAAAAGTAGTGCGGCACCAAACTGGTCCGCATACCTTGACCTTGGTTAGCGACGATGGCAGACGTTGGTTTATGTACATTTTTACGTGGACGAGCCTTTCTGCAAAGAGTAGTTCACTACGGCTCATAATATGGGCTGACCTGACCAGAGAAGTACATTTTATCAACCTAACACGCTCTCAGAATACAGAAAGTAGCAAGATTATGTTGCCGCGTCAAATGTTGTGAGTGACGAGTACAGGGAGCTCAATCCCCCTAACTCCCTCCTTGTGAGAGCGAATTAAAGGTCTGAAACGCATCAGTAACTTTTCTTGCCAGTCGGGTGCCAGTTACATGTTGTCATTTTGTATGAAAAATGACAGTTTGTTATTGTTTAACATCGGCTTGTTTATTGGTCTTCGTTCGATTTATGTTTACGCTTGCTTTCAACGATTTTTATTATGGACATTCTTCTTAATAATATTATGCGCCAACGAGGATTACATTTAAATAGAAGATATCAGTATCATCTCCTGACCGAGAATATTCTACTAAATCAACCACTTTTGCAACTTATTGTGCATGAAAATGCACATTTTGCAAATTGAAATGCAATTGGAGGATTGTTTTGAAGTAGGTATCAGGTTTTTAATACTAGACTAATAATATAGATACACTATGTATGTAAACTGATTAGTTTTATTCTATAATTGTATTTTCGAAAGCCAATTGTGGACAAAGAACAGGTTTAAGCGACGCGGCATACGATCAGAAGTTTTCCGAACTTAGCAATGTTCCAGAAGGTTCTACGTTTAACAAAGCGGAGAAGCTATGATCATCGTTCAGCTTCATATGTTTTATTCAATAACTTCCCCAAGAAATACGGTATTTTTTTATAATGTAATAAATAATGTTAATTTTATGATATTTAAGATTAAGTTAAGATGTGTAATATGTGTATTAATAACGATATTTTTCTTTCATAAAGAATTTTTGGTCAATATAACTACATAAGGCTTACTTTACGGGGCCAGCACTACATTTGAGAAACCATAACTTTTTACCCACAACGAATTGAACTGGATGGCCATAATAACAATTGTAGTGTTTTAAAAGACCTTTCCAATGACGTATAGTCCACCGTTATTGGTCTTTGAGCAGTTATATTGTATGTAGACGACTAGTTTTACGCCACAATACTTTTGAGACGCCATAACTTTTTACCCACAGTGAATAGACCCGGACGGCCTTAGTAACAATTGAAGCATTTAAAAAGAGCTTTCCAATGACATGTGTCACATCGTTATTGGTCTCCTGGCAGTTATATTGTATGTAGACGACTAGTTCTACGCCGCAATACTTTTGAGACGCCATAACTTTTTACCCACAGTGAATTGACCCGGACGGCCTTAGTAACAATTGTAGCATTTGAAAAGAGCTTTCTAATGACATGTGACACATCGTTATTGGTCTCCTGGCAGTTATATTGTATGTAGACGACTAGTTCTACGCCGCAATACTTTTGAGACGCCATAACTTTTTACCCACAGCGAATTGACCCGGACGGCCTTAGTAACAATTGTAGCATTTAAAAAGAGCTTTCCAATGACATGTGTCACATCGTTATTGGTCTCAGGGCAGTGACCCCTATATTTTCGCCCATCATCCTTACCGATTTTAAAAAAAACTTTCACCAGTAGTAGGTATTCTACGCTATTCCTGAGTGATATAGGCTATATTTTATTTTGATAATACCTAACCGTCAAAAACACCCGACTCCAACTAGAAAAAGAGCTGTAACTTTGAACGGCTGAACTAATTTTTATGTTAGCATAGATGACACGCTAGCATGATAGCATAGCTTAGATGATTTCGGATTAAACTAGTTTTCAGTTAAAAAAACTGCATTGAAATCGGTCGATCCATTTTGGAGCTACGATACTCCAGACAGATTCACTGATCCACAGATATACACTACAAACTTATAACACCCCTCTTTTTCGTCGGTGGTTAAAAAATAAAACACGCGGGTAAATCCCCGGGTAACAGCTAGTGAATAAAATTACTCCCTCTCCCTTAATCAGTGAAAACTCAAATATAAACCAAAAACCAATACATCATCCGCATGAACACTCAAAGAATTCACTTTCTCATAACGAGCCGAGCCGGATTCATCAATTTCAAGGAGTGACAGTCCGACTTGAAATTATATGAATATTCGGGTGATTCAGTGAGGTCGTTGACGTCACGTCCTGTCGTAAATCATAGCATTGTCATATGGAGAACTTGTGTTGGAAAACTATTTAGCTGTCTTTGGGAAATCACGGGTTTTTAAAACAGTTCTCAGCTCTCAGTATCGTTTCTAACACGCTTTTATTAGCTTCACCTGTAACTATGTAAGAAAATCTTGGAAGTTAAATTTGACACACTTCCCGGTTTCCGATTGAGCTGAAATTTTGCATACACGTTCAGTTTGGATGACTAAAGCGTGTTCTATAGTTTTTTTGAAACTATAATGTTTTATTATTTATATGTATAGTGTTTTATTTTTAGGGATGTTCAACATTTTATAGAAACGGACATAAAAATATAATTATTTTATCACGTTATAATATTCAGGTTGTATAGATAGACGTTCCAAATTCGTCTAAGTTAAGCTAAGTGTATTTTTAGCTTTAAAAAATCTGTCACCATCTATAATTTCATGATGGGAATCCAAATGACAAAAACAACAAATAATTATAAATTAAGTATTAAACTTATTTCTAACTGTAGGTAGATATTTAGAATTTTACAGATCCTTCTTCTCTCAAATCGATAGTGTTTTCTCAAACGATCATAATATTATTATCAGTCTCAATTCTTGTTTTCGCAATAGCTATAAGTACTAAACTATTCCTTGGTACTAGGTATTACTTTTCGTAGGGAGACTTGGCCACTTGCCAAACTTATTACTTCCATAAATTTTAAATGCGATATGATTAGGTTGCGGCCAGACTTAACATGATACTAACAAAGTATAAAAAGAGCTACTCTGATTTAATTTTTAACCACTGACAAAAAAGAGGGGTGTTATAAGTTTGTAGTGTGTATCTGTGGATCTGTGTATCCGTCTGTGGTATCGTAGCTCCAAAACGTATGGATCGATTTCAATGGAGTTTTTTTAGTTGAAAGCTAGTTTAATTGGGTATCATCTTAGCTATGTTTCATGGAAATTTGTTCAGCCGTTCAATAGTTACGGCTCTTTTTTTAGGTGGAATCGGGGGTTTTTGACGGTTAGGTTATTGCGAAGTTGTGGTGGTGGGTGGTGAACGGTCCCTTCAAAATACCAGCGCTGTGACGTTTTCCAAATTCCACAATTTCCACAGCATTATGCTGAGATGGAGGCCATTTTTGGTCTCGTATCCTCTTATAAAAAAAACTATAAGCGAGAAAGGGATGCATTGTTTGTTGGTCGCTGTGGCTGTCAATTTTTTCTTATTTAATCAAGGCGCTGGAACATTTTCCCATAGACCGTAGAGATATTAATTACGAATGCGACATTGAACCACCAACCCAGAGCGAAAGAACTGACAGATCGTAAACATTTTATTCCTAAAGAGAACTACTTAGGTACGCGAATAATTATTGTAAACTCAATTAATAACAATAATAGTCATAGATCGTAAACATTTTGCGACTTTAGGGAAACACATATAACTGTGAATATCTACGAATGAATAAAAATGGATATACATAGATCGTAAACATTTTGTGACTTAGGGAACTGCACGCGAATGAAGAACAGTGAACTCGATTAATAAAAATAATATACAGAAATCGTAAACATTTTGTGGCCAAATGTGAACCACGTGACCGCAGCCTAGCGGAGCTTAGTGCCAACAGTTAATTATACCTATTCCATATTTATGTAACCCTTAATTTAATTTAATGTGAATTCCGATCGGATTTGTGAAAATAAATTGGCTTCATGTTACTAAAATCACATTTAGTTAATACTCGTGCGGTACGGTTGAAAATCAAATAGTGATTTGTTAAAATTTTAATGGTAAGTACTTACGTATTGTTATTGCAATTAATTGAAATTTGTTTTAGATGGTAATGTGATTATGAAACCCGATGAATACTTTACACGTTGTATTAATTACTCGTCGGATACCATTGCAAATTACACTAATAAATCGAAATAGTTTGTTGCGAATAGAAAATTCTATAGAGTAAATAATCGAAGCATTCCCTCTATGCATATTTTTTAACACGCTTTTATTAGTTTCACCTGTAACTAACTAACTAAATAACCAACTAACTATGTAAGAAAATCTTGGAAGTTAAATTTGAACCACTTCCCGGTTTCCGATTGAGCTGAAATTTTGCATAGGTACACGTTCAATTTGGATGACTAAAGCGTGTTCTATAGTTTTTTTAAACTATAATATTTTTTTATTTATTAACAAATTATCTTCCACTTTCTACATACTATTGAGCGCCGTTGTAACTGAGCTACTTTCAACATTGTTTCCGTGAGTTCTCCATCCAGAGGACTATCCGAGGAGCGTAGAGTGAGGGACTCCGGGACAAACTCATTAGCTAACGAGTGGACAAATCAAAAGTACGCATTTCGTCACTCAAATAAATACTTACTACCCGTGCAGATAAAGAATAGGATTATAAATGGCGTCACCTCTATTCAAGTCTCGCTTGCACATTGTACTCATACACGCCGATAAAGTCAGCAAAAAAATTACTTTATTCACGTGTTGCGATAAGAGTTTTTGTAGCAAAAAATAATTGTTTAATATAATTTTATTTTAAGTAAGTATTGAATTGTTTTATTTAGTAGTCTTCATGATTAAATTACTAAAAATAAATATTAAGTACTAGTAAATTGATGTAGGTAAGTAAGTATAATAATATTTAGATCATTTTAAAATTTGATTACAAACCTCATTTAATTTTAAAATACCAATCAGATTGGTTCCAACAACTCAAAATTTCCAAATAGACTAACATGTGCTTTTAATCAATGTAATATCGTTATTTCTAATATAAAACATTATAGGTACCGTGTATGCTGACAGTAGGCACAGGCTCGATGAGCCGCCATTTCTAATCCCATTCTTTATTCGCACGGATAGTACATGATTGTACACTATTTTATCAATCCTTATTAAGCACTTTCTTGTTTAAAAGTTGACACATTCACTGCCAGACAGCAGATATAATAGAAAATGGATTGTTTGTCAGACACTGTGACCGACATGGCGCTCAAAGACTTAAAGAAAACTCCAATAGTGGACAAATAGTGAGATATTTTCTGATCCACACAATATTGCTACAACTTCAGTAGAAACAATACAAACATTAGTACTCAGTGTTTTCTTTCCTCTCAACGAGGAAGCAAACACAATCCGACTTCAGAACATTAAAAACAAAGCAAAATCCACTATCCTCATATCTTAGGCTCGAGCCTCACAGGCAGAAGATTCGCTTGGTGCTTAGGCTGTCATTCAGAGACGACAGAAACGAGCTCTAAGCGTGAACTTACGCTTCCATATGTCAAACTTACGAACAAATTTTGACAGATGGAAGCGTAAGTTCACGCTTAGACTCGATTCTGTCGTCTCTGAATGTCAGCCTTAGAGTCTTAGAATAGATCTTTATGTCATGTAAACCAGATACAGGCATTTATAAAATGTCGAGACTCTAGGTACGCGGTTCCAAATATGTAGGTCCTATGGAGAAGAAACGGCAGGAAACTCCACGGAAACTATTTTAAAATAATAGATTACAATCTTGATTAGTACGATTTTGTGGTAAGAGCTGCGAGAATAATGGAATTTAATGTGAATAAAAATAAATTAGAATAGGATAATAATAATGATTTGCCTTTAAATAAGAATGCCATGGCAGTTACAAGCCGATCAGTCTGCGCGATAGGTGACATACCCTAGCCAAGTAACGTACGGTTTACTATAACAATGGTGGTGGTGTTAAACTGTCAATTACACTCTATAAAATATAACTTTATATCTGCGACAGCTGCTGTCATCGAAGTGGACAACAAAGCTTGAACAAACGTCACGACAATAATTTGAATTAATATTTATTTTATTTTATTCCTATTCACAAATTCACTATGAAAGAAAATTCTATAAATAACTAAAAATATCATCAGGCTGCAGAATAATTTGAAATGGTGATGTCATTGATAATAGCTGTCGCAGATATAAGACTATAGGTAGTTTAAAGACTATTAAAGTGATGAGTTATAACAGCTAAATTTGATATTAACTGATTGGACTGTATTGGATAAGCGTAGAACCTGGTTCAGCATGACATACTGAGCGCTTCAAGCCACAATTCTAACCAAATGCAACACCAACTCCCGCTTATGTGGCTTGGGCCTTAACGAAAATGTTTAATTAAATTTATCTCCAACAATTAAATCTATTGAATGCGTTAATGCTAAAATTCTGAAATGAATTACACATTTAAATCCTGCGAGAACAATGCACTATTTTGTTCCACTACATTGCAGCGGAATGAATCCCATACAATTTAATACATTCCCCTCCTTTCTATATCAACTAGGTGGGCCATGAATCAATGTCAAACGCAGGACGCGTTCCAACACAACTGTCAAATAAGTTATGCGTAATTTCACGTGAAATATAACTTGGTATAGAATCAGATAATCTAGGGCTGGTTTAGTTTTGGCTAAGAGCAAATTGGCGATAGCCATCTTTGAAATAATGTGTTGTTACGTTATTTATAACTGAATCGCATTTTGATGTATTGTTTATGCCACCTAAAATAGAAAAACAAAATAAACTTTAATAAAAATCGAATAGGTACTTTTTTTAAAGTTTATTTTTGTATGATTTGGTTTTTTTATGAATATGAATAAGATTAAATTAGTCGTGAACTGCAGTAGGTATATTTTGGAAGTGAAGTGAGGATGAACTAAATTTCTCGTAATTTGTAAGTTTTCCTTCAGGTAAATGTTGAATGGGACTCAAACTGTTCATGGTGTTCATTCTGAAGCATCCATCAAACAAAATGATTCTAACATAATAATTTCAAGGCCATGGTTTACGAACAAACCGACCAATTAATAAGCAATAAGAAAAACGTTTACCTAAAATCAGATAGATAAGTAAATAGAAAGAAAGAAAATAAAAAGTATTTATTTGACACAGCACAAAAACCATTTTAAAGATAATACCTATAACAAAAATAAAAGAATAAAACATGGAAATAAAAATGGATTGTACGTCGCAGCTGTAATACAACCTCATCTCACTCTAATACAGTATACGTAATTACGTATAGATCTTTATCTCATTTTCCATAATGAATTCCTCAGGGATATTCATTTGGACAATAGCTTTGTGGTCATCCTACCAATTTAATACCCATCTGTCCGTAACAGAATTGATTCACTAATACAAGGGTGACAATAATATATTATAACGTACCATGACATGCCCATTATAAATTGATCCAGCCATTCAGAACCGGAATTCTATCCCAATGGATTATAGCAGCAACATAGAAGGGGCGGGGATCACTCTATGTTGGTTTTATTTGTGATTTTGATACATGACAGACCGCAAATTGTTATTGCTTGTACGAATTATTTATTTTATTAAACTTATTAGAAAAAAGAAAGAAAAGAAAGAAAGAAAAAAGTATTTATTTGACACAGCACAAAAACAATTTTAAAGATAAAGTAACAAAAAATAAAAGAATAAAACATGTAAAAGAAAAAAATATTTATCTAAAATAACAAATGGGTTGTACGTCGCAGCTGTGTCAAAAAGGCTTCCGCTCAGCTTAAGCTGACGCGCTGCGAGCAGCCCGACAGCGCTGGTTTTCAGCGGGAGCCACATCGAGTGACGTTATGTGTGCCTACGTGTACAGAAAATATATTAATTGAATATGAATTAAATAAATAACAATTATAAAAGAACTTGTGTGTGTTGAAGTGATTATTGTATGAAAATAAAACGTGAAGGTAACATTTTACTATTGTACTATATCTAAAATAGTAATTGAGTGAGGGTAACTACATAATAATTTTTAAAAAACAACGTGTGTTATTATAAAGTAGTGTATTTTTCACGCTGCTGGACCGCACAGTACATTCCATCTCGGAATGGCTGAAAGGAAACCAGTTTGCCATTCCGCCTGCGCCCGCGGCCCGCGCAGCGCGCGAGTTGCATTGATCGCATAAAATTTTCAGAATAATAATCAATATGAAATATAAAATAAATTAATAAAGAGGTCAACCAACAACCATGGATTCAAGAAAGTAGGTAACATAAAATTTATAATTATGTTTTTGTTTAGTGGAATTAGGGACCTTATTAGTCATTATATCATAATGTATTCAGCGTTATATTGCTATATTGTTCTGGATAATTATTTACCTCATTGTCGATTTATTTATATGCATGAATAGGTACTGGTACCTAATTTAATTTAGTACAAAACATTAGATAATATTATATTTACTAGTTGTTCGTGTTGTTAAGCAATTACTTTGGTATCGGTCTCTCGATGTAACGCAATCAAGAAGAAAAACAGATAAGCATTTGTTACGTCAGATGTAAAAGTAAATTTTTTTTTAAAAAATATACAGTCCTGTATACAGGGTGTAAGTGACATCGTAACGAAAACTGATACCATGGATTCAGTACCTACATGATTCTGGACACCTCAGCGTAAGAATTTTGCGTCGGTCTTTTCAAAAATTTTACGATTTTGTTTGCAAATTTTTTAGGTAGTTATCAAAACTGTGAACAAAATCGTAAATTTTTTGAAAAGATCTTTGACTTATTCTTATGCCGAGGTGTTCAGATTCATGTACTGAATCCATGGTATCAGTTTTCGTTACGATGTCCCTTACACCCTGTTTTTTTTTTATTTTTACACAACTTACACAATAAAATTACACAAAAATAAAATTTTACATTGATTTATACATAAATGTGCATGCACAAGCACATACATCATAAAAGGTTACCAACTCAGCATGTGCTAGGCGTGGGACACCCATAGCGCTGATTTTCAGTCATGTTTTGCTCGGTATTTGTTACAATTTCAACAATGTTTTTATATTAATTCGCCTGTCACTGAACGTATTTGTGTCTTTTTATTATAAAAAAAATAAAATCCAAAACTGCACGTCATTCGGATTAAGTATACACTTTCGGGGTACATTTTATGCCTTTATGATCCCGACATGACAAGCTATAAAATTAATCCTTGATAAATTATTAAACTGTCCCTATTTATTCTGTCTGTACACCTCACACTTAAGCTTTCAAACCAATTTCGTCTTTACGTTTTAAGAATAAAGTCAGTAATTGTGTGCAATGTTTCTTGAATATCAATCAAGAATCCGAATTTAGGGGCGATTCACATTAATATATTAATAGATGTAGGTACATGTCGCAAGTAACGTGGGGTGTGGAGATACCTTATTTTAATTTTAAATCAACCTAAATTTATGCTAATGGCTAAAAGGTATTTTATGGGGAAGCAACAACTGGCATATCGGGAAATCGAATTTTTGAGCATTTAATTTCATGTAGATTTGTTTACAAGCGGTCGTATTTTGCATGGACTTAATTGCTTACACAGATTTCGAACATACCCTTAAGCCTATGCTTTAAATATCTGACAACGTAGCCTCGGTTAGGATGGTCTTTCTTGATTACAAAGAAAAACTGAACCCATTTTTATAAAAAAATATTGGGGTGTGTGGTTGTGTCATGGACACAGTGTGTTTTACGTGAATACGTGTACGTTAATGGGTAATATTTTCTTTGAGCGTATTATACGTATGTCATAATCTTTTTTGATTATAAAAAATAACAATTTCACACTAATGTTTTATATGTGCAATCGATAGGTCTTGACGAGAACTGACGATTAAAACTCAAATGAACATCGTAGCTATTAAACGGAAATTATGTGACGCACCGAAATGACCTGAAAATGGCGGTGCTACACCCTCCGCCATGCAGAATTTGCCACAATTCTCACTCAACGTAACGAATTCTTTGTTCCTTTAGCTATGGAATGGTGTAATTAAATTTTGGATGTAGATGATAGATACGTTGCTACAACACCAAACTGTATCCTCCAATTTTGTTATCATTAGTTTTCTGAATTGCCTCCCAGTATGGAAGCAAATTTAAAGACGTATTCTTGTCGTAAGTTATTGAAACTGTTACACTTTGATTCATTGGTCTTAAGGTCGCAAGCACAGCTATACATAGAGCTAGTAGTTCTCGGTTCAATTCTCAGATCGAGCAAATTGTTAGGAATTTTCAGTAGCAGCTCGGAGTTTGGAATTTTTCCCGGTGGATTACATGGATCTTAATAAGCATCGTTGAAATATGGTTGTATGAATGAATGGGTGATATGGGTGTGTAAACATTTACCTATATTACCGATTGCTTTTAATACCGACTTAGGAGGGTACCCAATTCCAGCACAACAGTTTTTTTTCTTAATTATTTGTGTCTAAAATAATGAATGCGATAGATTCCACGCATGGATGATGTACAAACGGCCATATCAAGCTATACATTTCCAGTATAAGCTGACCTTGTGTTGTATAGGCTTTCCGTATAATGACAAGTTAACTCATACTGATAATGTATAGCTTGATATGTATTACTAAAGATCCTACTTGTTGTGTACTACTAAATATTAATGTATATCGTTCGTCTGCCACCTTAGACTTCAGCTGAAAATCAGCGCTGCAATTACATGCAGCAATATGCTGAGCTGAGGCCTATTAGACACGCATTACCACACCGAGCCTGCCACGCATCGCACAAACTATCGGTAGCCTGATACCGTCGATTATTGTTGTTGTACTTCTTTTGTTGTTTGTCTTATCCTTTCTGTGTGCGTAATTTTTTGTTGATTTTTTATTTTATTTTAGTGTGTGTTAGTTTTTGTGATGTCTAATAAATGTATTTTCTTTCTTAGCCATGCATATCTACAACTTTATTCATAAGGAAAATATCAGTTATTCGCATAAAGCTAAGTTTTCTATCAGAGTAAAAGTTGTCGTAATTTTGTGACGGAACATTACAACTTTACTTATTCAGCATCAGTAGAATACATCCCTAATGAATGCGCTTGTTTATCTTGTTTCAGAGGATTGCGACGTGAAGGAATTAACCAAATCGTGTTCGTAATCGTATTTGGTAATTATTTAAATGGAGCTGTTTTAACCTTTTTATCACAACCGGTTGCCTGTGACCGAGAACAATACTAATAATTGCGTTTCAAAACATAAATAAATAAAATAAACATATCCAGCCCATTACTGTCCCACTGCTGAACACGGGCTTCTTCTCAGAATGAGAAGGATTAGGCCTTAGGCCTTAGTCCACCACGCTGGCCTAGTGCGTGTTGGCGGACTACACACACCATCGAGAACTTTATGAGGCCCTCTCAGATGTGCAGGTTTCCTCACGATGTTTTTCTTTCACCGTTATCGCAAGAGATAATCAAATTCTAATCCGCACATGAATCCGAAAAGTCAAAGGTGTGAGCCGGGTTCAAACTCGGACCCTCCTGCATGGTAGGCAAGCGTTCAACCGCTAGATTATCACTGCTTTTTCCGTCTCTTAAGCTGTTTTCAAGTGAAACTTCTATATAGACGGGGATATTAGGATTTTTCTGTCACGAAAAAGCGTTAAAGCCGAGTGGAGGGGGTAGACGATATATTGTCCGTTGAAGTTTCACTTGTACGATGTATCCCAGCACACACTTTTTAAATAGTAGTTACCTACCATACATAAAGTAAAACTCCCTATCCTTTGTATGTCAAAATAAGACCACGTCAATGCCACCTCCAGCCATGATGATTATATTATAGTTTCGTAACTCTAAACTCCGATTCGAAATCCAAAATGTACCAACACGTACCAACAATTAGCTAATCGAATTATTGGACAGCAAAGCTTTAATATCGGAACATTTGTGCACACAGTGTGCACTGTGGACACCAACAGTTGGGTGGACAAAAGAACAGTTGTTAGCGCGCGATGTTGCCGGATTAGTTCAGCTTATTGTTGCACTGTTTTGCATAATAGTCTGTGGAAATTTGACTATTAATTTAAGTGTGAGCTTGAACTTTTAGCAGGATATCAGTTAGTAAAGTGGTAAGCTAAGGGCAATAGTACCGTCAGCCTTCTTAGCGACAGCAACAACAACTCACCCTATAGCAATCCAGTGCTTGACATAGGACTCTCGCAAGTTGCGCAATAACAGCCGGTTAATAACAGCCTTCGGCATCCAATGTGAAATATTTAGTGTTTCGTTTATAGAAAAAAAACATGTTACTTAGTACAAATAGCCCTTCAACCTTCGATATGGAAGTATATACGGTACATATAACAAAAAGAACAATTTTTAATTTTATTGTCTGTCTCATCTAATCTCCGAAACATCTGGACTGATCTTGATGGGACTTTAACTGGCAGATAACTGATGTTATCAGGAGTAACTTACGCTACTTTTGTTTTAGAAAAAGAAAAAAGAATTAGAGGTCCGAGCAAAAAAATATTAACCCTAGATAGATAACCATACGTCGATTCGTCGTGCGCATATTTGAGAGGGTATATTTTGGTTTATACCGGATGACTTTTTTTACCGTCTGGAAAACAATATGGTGTGTTGTGTAAGTGGAATAGACGCTATACACGATAAAATTAGCTTAGTACCATTGAGATTGTAAAAGTTCCAAATATCCTAAAAAATACATGAAATAAATCCATCCTACTGAGCGCGCGTTGGGAAATAGTAAACGGCGTAGGCTACGAACGCGCATGAATGAAAATTGTGAGTGTGAGCGAGAAGCACGCACATTTCTTTCGTTATGTAGGTAAGATGCGACCGCGCATCGGACGACGTTTTCCGCATGGTACAGTCGTGTATAAACGTTTTTATGTGGCACCTCACAACATAAAAAAACTAAGTATCTTAACAAATAAAATCAACACAATACAAATAAGTAGGTACTACATTCACTATTAAACTAAGACATTAAGAAAACCCTAACTTTAATAAATGAAATCAACAACAAATACCCCATTTACTATTAAACTAAGACAATAAGAAAAACCTGACCTACAAATAAAATGAACACAATAACAACCACCCAGTTAACTAATAAGATACCTAACGCAATAAGAAAAACTAACCTACAAAAAACATAACCCTCCTTCTGGCGCAGTCGGGTAAAAAAAGAAAACAATAACAAAGACTCGAGCGTTCTTTTAAAGTTTTATACAATCTAATTTAATGTTTATTAACTAATCGAAACAATAACTCGCAACAACTTGAATAAGCAAGAATTACTCGTCTGTCCTTCAAGCAAAATGAAAGGGACGTGCATTCATGATAGAGCGAGAACGTCGATACGGCCTTCTGTCGCCCCGTTGCTAAGCAACGACGGTGCGCCTGTCTAGGTTCAATGCTGTGTTTCAAAAATGTAAACAAACCTGTTTAGATAAAATTCTTACACAATTACTAATTAAATGGAATTAGTAACACATTCATCTGTATTAGTTTTCTATCTCACTTGGTACCTAGGTATCTAATTACTTTTTGCAACAATATTCGTTATAACAACATTATTAAATTTTAATTGAAAAATATTTGACAAAAGGTGAAGCTATGAAAGATTTTATTAAAGTGAAATGATTAAAATTAGATAAATGAGGTTTTAGCATTCATGTAGGTAATCAAATCGAATCTTTCAATTAATTAATGGATTTGAAGTTTTTATT
Source organism: Allophyes oxyacanthae (assembly GCA_932294325.1). NCBI lineage: Eukaryota > Metazoa > Arthropoda > Insecta > Lepidoptera > Noctuidae > Allophyes > Allophyes oxyacanthae. The sequence goes on along the minus strand of OW028633.1, from coordinate 4,723,238 downwards.
TGTAGATGACCTATGGCTATTTGACTAAACCTCTGAAGGTCGAGTCAATGAACCATTTGTTTACATTTTTATCAAAACAAACGTTAGATACGGAGTAGGAAGAGCGACCCGCTCACCGGCTCGTATTGCTAAAAAATAATAATTCGTGTTGCTAAATAAAATACCTACATACCTACGCACCTTTCCTTCTTTTATGGCCAATAATTTTTGTAATTTCGATCATTCCTTCATACTTTTACAGTCTTAGGACCGTCTAATTAAGCGGTAGTTGGACATGTTAGATTTTAACTTTTGTCATAAATTGATAAAAAGTTTTAAACAAGATTTTTGAATACCTACCAATTGTTTATCTACTACAACATCCAAGGCGTATTTATAAGATCAAAATCAACTTATTTACAAATTGCACGGATTGATATTAATATTTACAAAAAAGATAGGTACCTTCTTTTTTAGAGATATCGCAGAAATTGTTCAAAATGTCCACCGTTTCTTTCCAGACACAAATTAGCACGTTTTTGCAAATTGTTGGTTATACTTCGAAGTGTGTCTCTATCACTTTTTATTAAAACATTGAATGCGTCTATTTTTCTCTGTTTTAAATCACTTCACTTTGAGCTTCTTCGGTAATACACTAAACGTTTTAGTTCGGCCCAAAAATAAAAGTCTAGGGATGTTAGGTCTGGCGATCTCGCCGGCTGGTTCACAGGTCCACCGCGTGACCTAACAAAGGAGGCTGGCCCCCGCCTCTGGCATGACTAGGTAGCCGGAATTGACCTGATACGTCCGTAATATTAGATCAGTGTTGGGTATTCGAGGAGCAGGGATACCATTCCTTCGCAGCCACTGGAGGTGTTCTTCTTCTGCGTACATTCGCCTCGCACTCTAGTTTTCACCAGACAGGACATAAAATCTCACCATTGCTAGGTACTCTACATTTGCATATTCGTTCATGTCTACATACGATATCGGGCGGCCGATGCACACGCGAAAACGATAACAACACGACACGTCACGCCGCCGTGACTAATCGCAGGTGACTGAAAGAGATAGCAGATGCTGCGCGCGCGCCCCGCGCGCGTCCCGAGCGCGCTGTGGCCTTGCTATACGATATCAAAGAAGCCGACGGCACGTGCGGCGAGTACCTATCGGCCGGCCTCAGAGCGCTAGAGTTCATTGATATAAATCCGCGCAAAAAGTAGGGTGCGTATGATTTGGATTTCGATATTTTTTAATAGTTTTTTTGCTTTTTTGTTTTTATAGTTTTTTTTATGAAAAGTTTACTTCAAATAAGTAGTATTTATTGATAGATCAGTTTCAAAATAGGTAATTGAAAAATATAAATTTGTAAAATATCTATGCCATAGGCTTCTACTCCGTTTACCGGTTACACCCAATTTTTTTCCAGACGATAAAAAAAGTCATCCGGTATATACTAGGTTCATGAATGTGGTAATATGTCTTAATGTATGTAATTGTGTTGTGAGTTAATGAAAAACATTAGGGTTTATTTATATTTTTATTCGAAAAATAAATTTAAGAACAAAACACGGTACTTCTTAATCTGCAAAACTTAAACATTTAGGAATCTCTCCGTCAGTCTTATAATTTACTATGTAAACTTTTTAAAATCAACTTTTTGAAATCTCTATAGTATAACAAACCTAAGTAAATATCACTTTTTATTTATTTTGGCCTCAAAGGCATTTAGGACAGGCGCTGGACTTGTACTCTCCATATATGGGATTATTGCAGCTGTCGCACATGGTCTTCGTCATCCTCCTAATTTTTGCTGGACAAAAGGCACAATATTTTCTTTTTTTTGGCTCAGGTATACCTTCACGTTGTGTGGGAGGCTTGGCTTGTGATTTCGGCAATATTTCACGAATTTTTTCTTTTAAATTTGTGGGCAAAGTCATCACAATAAAGATAACCATACGTCACTTCGACGTACGGTAGGTAAATATTGACGAAAGTATTGCACTTACCGGAGCGATACGGGTGTATCCTGCAAGCTCCGAGGGCCAACGGAGTTGACAAGAACGGCAAGCGAAGTGACGTGAAAAACAAACGAGTTATATCGATTTTTCAAAATCGATTACGTCGTTTCGACGTAGGTTATCTATCTAGGGTTAAAATAGTTACCTAAATTCCACGCGGACGAAGTCGCGGGCACAGCTAGTCTAGTCGGTAGATGTGACATGTATGTTTGTAAAGTGCCCTCGATACAGGAGAAATACTAGTGAGGGGAAAAGTTAAAAAAATAAAAAGTTGGTAGGTAACCAAAATAAATGCGCAACAAATAAATCTCGTGAAAACATCAAGAATGTCAACATTTTCACTCGTCTAGGTTGTGGTAGATTTTCTTTAATTAACTATAATAATAGAAATAAATCTACCCTCATGTAGGAGATCATGGGATCAAAATTCCATTCCATATCTACTAAATTATACTCAGCGTTGAAAAGTAACAAGCCAAACATGTGCTCTGTATTTAATTACTCCGCCGTTATCCTTTAAAAACCAGCGTAAAGCGCTTTCTGAATAAATATCGGCGCTTTTCATCGTATTGGGGGCGTTGCGTTGTTGTGGTCTGGTCTTATGCAAATCCAGCTTAAATCGCTGCATGCCGCTGCAAATCGTCATTGTTAGTGCACAGTGTTAGCATTTGCGTCTTTGTTTAACCATCTATGTAATGTTCTAAGGCTTTTAATACAAAGTAGATTGGGTATGTTTTGATTGTCTGTTCGTGAATAAGGGTGTTTAAATGATAGAAAAATAGAGAATCAGTGAATTTCGCTGCAAACAGTCGGAATATTGTTTTAGGGAATTGGTTACAGAGAATCTCGGTGGATCATAAATTATTATATTTTTTAAAATAGATGCGTATTTTATTCTTCCTGGTAATGGTAAAAAAAAAACATAAAACCTGCCTGCAAAAAAACGAACTAAAAAGATGGAAACAAGATGAAAAGAAAACCGTGTATCCTTAATCAAAAATTATACCATGCAGTCGGAGGCATGTTTTACGGCATTCGTTACATCCTAGATGTATGTGGTAATGACACATATTATCTCAGACCAATAATAGTTATTTGTTATACAAGAGTGCAAAGTTGCTTTTTAACCGCGTGTTCAATTTTGATGACCGAGCAAGCGAAGGATTCTAAAATTTAATCACGAGCGCAGCGAGTGATTCAAAATTAGAATCCTGAGCGTTAGCGAGGGAATCAAAAGAGCACGAGGTGAAAAATCTTTGCACTCGAGTGCAACACGTAACTTTTCATTCCACCTCAGCGAGGAAATGACTAAATGCAAAAAAAAAACGTTTAATTCACAAACTTAGTGCACACGATGTTCTAAATTCAATTTACTTTATCCTCTAGAGAATAAAAACGGCTTTTCCACTCAGATATTGAAGATTAAAAATACTCTTTCCGAGATGGTGGGATGAAAATTTACTTTATCCTCTAGAGAATAAAAACGGCTTTTCCACTCAGATATTGAAGATTAAAAATACTCTCCGAGATGGTGGGATGAAAAGAATATTATTTGGTAAAAAAAAATGTATTTATTTGTGCCATCTGGAATAAAAATTATGCAAAACTATTTAATAATATCGACGGTTGAAAGGCTATTTGAACTAAGCGACATTTTTTTTTTTTTTTTTATAATTGTTAATCGAAAAACAATTAAAAGAAATACAAATAGAAATGTCGCTAAGAACAAATAGCTTTTCAACCGTCGATATAATAGGCAGTCCATTTTCGTTGCAAACAAGCCAACCATTCAACAAAAAAAAACGAAAAAAAAAACAATAAAAATCACTATCGAAACCCCACAGGCCTCACACTAACCACACCATAAATAACAAAAACCGCCACACTTCACGCGTCTAACAAACAATGGTACAAACCCTCAAAAACTGCGGTGTCACAAATACGGCACGTGACTTAAGTGTGACGACAAAACCGTTACTTAAGATAAATAGCCATAAATTATGTTCAGCTGCGTGCACATTAAGAAGCTTTGGGTTGCTTCGCCGAGGATATCCGAACTATTCCTAGTATTAAAATGAAATGTAGTAGTGAATTTGTTTTTTTCACTTCTGGTTTATTACGTGTAGAGTTCTGTTTTATACACAAAACAATTCACTTTTTTTTTTTTTTTTTTCCTTTATGTACTGTATTGTAAGCACTCCTGGCACCTGTGGCGCCTATCAGTATGATACCTATGTTATTACTTAGATTTATATTGTTTTGTGTTTTTACTATTGTAATTTTGAATAAAATTTATCGTTATGAAAAGAAAGAAAGAAAAGCAATTGCTGTTGTCCATTGAAAAGTTCCATTGTATATCTTTATCAAATCTAAATGGGACTAACTCGAGACTATACCCTTTCAAACTAAAAAAAGAATTTTCATAATCGGTCAGCAATTGACGGCGAAAACGGTGAACATACATAAAATAAAATAGTTTAAAAAAAACTAAAGAAAACGCTTTTGTCATCCAAACTAAACGTGTATGCTTGTGAATGTTTGGTTTAGATGCTGCTATTTTGTATTCTATGTGAGTCGTTTTTGCTGCAGAAATAAAATATTTTTCTTTCTTTCTATGCAAAATTTCAGCTCAATCGGAAACCGGGAAGTGGGTCAAATTTAACTTCCAAGATTTTTTTACATAGTTAGTTAGTTACAGGTGAAGCTAATAAAAGCGTTTTAAAATACATACAGTCGAGCATAGAACCTCCTCCTTTACTGAAGTCGGTTATAAAGTATCGTCACATATCAGCAACAACCGCGACTAATCTTCACCTGCTACCATAAAGCTGTTATCTGCACATGTTAGTGCATCGAACAGCGACATCGAGTAAGAAAGAAAGAAAGAAAGAAAGAAAATTCATTTATTTGCCACAAAAACAAGACACACGGGAATGACAGATACAGGTAATAAGAAGAAGACAGGTGCATAGACAGAGAATTTAAGACATTATTTTAGGATGGCAACAATGTAAAATTGAGTAGAAAAAATAATAATTTAAAATAATAAAAAATATGTGGGTATCTGCGAGTAGTATCAAGAACTATAAATATTTCTTAGAACTGCCTCTGTGTAGTTCAAAGTGTATTTAGACAACGAGGGGAGTACGAGAGTAAATGTTTTCTTTTATTTTTCTACTAGACTGCTCTTGCCACGATGTTTTCCTGCGGTGAGATCCTATCTCACTTGTTTCAAAGGACATCGAATGAGATAAAAGATAAAATAAAATGCAAAGCAATCTGTTTTATACTTATTCAGCATTTGTGCCAGCGTGGTGTTTTAAAAAAAAACTATTGCAATTTGAGACCAGTTTTCTATAGGAGTCTTTTATGTCCAAAGATTGCCAAGTGTTTATGAGTTTTAACCCTACTCTAATAGAACCTATGTACTATGTCGAAATATTTAAGGGATGGAATATCTGTGGCCCTTTTAAGACAAATGGGCGACAAATGGTCGAATAACTCAATATCACGCCAACCGATTTCGATGATTCTTTTTTTGTTTGAAAGGGTATACTTTCGAAGTGTTCCCATTTAAATTTGGTGAGGATCTGATGAAGATCTTCGGAGATAGACAATGGAACTCTTAAATGAATAACAGCACATCACTCGCGATTGCTGTAATCTCATGTTTATGTATTGTTTATGCTACTCAAAATTGAAAAATAAACTTTAAAAAAAGTAAAACCGACTTCAAAAAACTAAAAAGTATAAAAATAATTTTCATAAAAAATTTAACAGCTTCTGAAGTCGGGGCCTGTAATTCTTCAATGCACCTAGCTTTGCAGTGGCCCCGACTTCAGAAGCTGTTAAATTTTTTAAGAAAATTATTTTTATACTTTTTAGTTTTTTGAAGTCGGTTTTATTATATTATTAACTTTTTTAAATATCATCATCTGCCTTGCCTTTTCCCAACCATGTTGTGCTCGACTCCCAATCTTACCAGATGCGGCTGAATATCACTGATACCCTAAGGTTAGACCGGTTGTCAGAATTTTTGGGTTGCCGACTTCCGTAACGACTGTCATAGGTATTCGTATGACAACCAGGAGCAACAGCTTAACGTGCTTTTCGAGGCACGGAGAAGTTTTGATGTTCTAAGATACGATCACCCATCCAAGAAGAGACCGCGGCAAGCGCTGCTTCACCTCGCTAATCAACTGATATGCACGGTTGCTATGTAACTACGAGACACTTACTTTTTCGACACGATTTTATTAGCTTCACCTGTAACTAACTAACCAACCTACTATGTAAGAAAATCTTGGAAGTTAAATTTAACTCACTTCCCGGTTTCCGATTGAGCTGAAATTTTGCATACACGTTTAGTTTGGATGACTAAAGCGTGTTCTATAGTTTTTTTTTAATTACTATAATATTTTATTAAATATATCCTTATCTACTATTAATCACTTAAAATGACATCAACAGCGGATATTTTATTCGATTCATTATTATAGTAAAATATTCTGACATTATGTTTTGCAGTGTGAGGTTTGACATAAATATTAATAATGCAACACATTTCTTTATCTTCCAATACAACCTCGATGTGAATGTCTCCCTAAGACAAAGTATCAACAAGAAAACTGATAAACAAGACTGAAGCAATAAGCTTACAGAATCTCCCCCAAGCTATAGACTGGTTCGCAATATAGCGTCGCCTGTTCCTCTAATCAGTCTTCAATCTTATAACACTGGCGCACTAAATCGATTTCCTAGTTTCACGGTGGTTTCACAGCAAAGACGCGGTTTGAGAAGTTTTGCTGGAAATGAAGCGTGAGTTGTTTTAAAAACGGTTTATTGATCTATGATCGCAGGCGTAGCTGCTGGACAATACGTCCAAACAAACACAAAATAAAGTACGGTGACAAAATAAAGGAAATGTTTTTTGTAATTTGTAGTCTTCCTTACTTAATTTTTTTTAGCTTTTTGGTATCACCATTTGGCTTAAAATAAACTACCTAGTTATTAATTTGATGAAAAAAATCTCAATCTTGTTTTATCTTTTTGAAAATTTGTAAATATTAGTTCTCAATCTTGTTAGAAACTGGTATTGGGCTTGAGTACAGAATTCCAAAAGTCAAAGTCAAAGATTTTTATTTCAACTGGGCCTTTGTAGGCACTTTTAAAAAGTCGTGATTCTAAGTGCTATTCCCATCATTACCTATATAAGAATTCATTAGATACTATTTCATCAGTTACACCTATGGAAGCCCTGGGTCTTAATTATTAAGTTTCAAACGACATAAACCATTCTTCATATTATTATTTTTCAACAAACAATTTATTTTTAACAACAGAGGAACATTATTATTTTTGCTTCCGTAAAGTATATTATCTGTATAAATTATACACCCAAAGCAATCAATCAAAGCTCGTGAACGTTTACATAGAATAACGCATCGTTTTCCATGATCAAATAGATTACAACAATAGCCGAACATGAACACGCATATCGTGTTATTATAACTAATCTAGCAAAGGTTTTGTTTACAGGTTGTATAATACGAGTGTGTGTATAAAGCACATATTATAACACTTGCTTAGTAAATAGATTGGTTACCCAGGTACACAAGCCTATCTTTAACTATTTTGTCTACAGAAAAAGCAGCTACACTGGTACCAAAGCAGAAGAGAAAAGTCTCATAAGTGACTTTAATTGACAACTTTGTCCGAATGCCCGCCCACGTATAGGATAAGAATGTTAATAAGTGTGTTAAGTAAACAGTGTGTATGAAGCCTTGAACTTCAAACGTATTTTAGTTTGTATTAGAGATCGCCCTGTGGTCGAAATTCGACCGTAATTTTAACTTTCGGCACTCCTTCTCCATATAAACTTTAACTATGCCAAATCTCATAGGTACTCCTCCGTGCGTGCAACGTAATAATAAATTCAGTGAAATTGTGTAATATTTTGTTTATCGTATTGTATGTAATAATTTATGTATTTTTAATGCATACACCACGGGCTACCGCATTCCATTTTATCCATGACTTTTTGTCCATCCAAAGGTTGCATTGCTTTATACTGTCTTTAAATGAAGATTAAAATAACCGTTGATGCAAGACCCATCATCATATATCTAAAAAACTAGTTTCATGATATTGAATGGAAATCACAATCAACTTTATGTTATATTATAACTAACAGATAATATCAAGAGCATAACTGAGAGGACCATTATAATATTGAAATAGCTTCAATAAATATTGAAATGCTAAAGTTCTGTTTTGGGAATAGAATATTTCGAATCAGCGTTTGTTTAGTCTGGTACTCATTTAGAATTAATAATTGCTATAATCTAGATTTTGAAGTCCACATTTCAGTTGTCGACAGTTTAGTAAATTGTCCTTGTCGCAGATAGACAAGGACAATTTATTAAACTGTATTAATTTAATTATACTTACACTTCCTTTAACTTTGAAAATAGTATAAATAGAAAATATTTTCATTCGTTGATTACCTTACCTTGTGTCCACTCAGATTGTTTTATCATAACAATAACAATTTATTTCATCAATTAATTCTTATTTTCTTTAGTTTTTGCCTGCATGAATTCAAGAACGATGTCTCATATTTATATAAAAAATAAATATTAAACTTAAAAGAAAAAAAAAACTAAAGAAAGCGCTTTTGTCATCCAAACTAAACGTGTAGGTATGCAAAATTTCAGCTCAATCGGAAACCGGGAAGTGGGTCAAATTTAACTTCCAAGATTTTTTTACATAGTTACAGATGAAGCTAATAAAAGCGTTTTAAAAAACAAGTTACATAATATTATTTATCCAAATCATGGCCTACTTTTAAATCTGTAACATACATTTCATTATAATCTATTTAACTGTTGAAACCATGAATATGAGTAGCAAAATTATATTCAGTAATTTTATTAACATTACTAGTATCGTCAGCGCGATCATTGTATAAATTTTGTTCAATATCGATACTCATATTTGCGAACTTGTAACTACGCTGTTAGTTACTGTTCTTCGTCTACTTCAACTACTTCAACGTAAAGTTTAGTATTCACTTTGTTCCAGTCTTCGGGTATCACTTTATCATGTCCTATTTCAATCAACTTGTTTCATCAACTTTTATTATTATTATCTTGTAACAAGATAAAGAAAAAAGAACTTCCTTTTATGAAAGAAGTGGTCCGGTCTTCTTTCAAAGCTAGCTGTTATAATATGAGCTGAACAATCAATTTTAACTATTATTATTATGGACTAAAGATAAATCTTCGCCGATCGTATTATAAAGCGATTCCCTAGACAGAAACAAGAGTATATCAAAAACATAAGTTAGTGGTACAACTGAAAGTAGATCTAATTAGGGTCGCAAGAGTAATTACCATACCAAAACAAAACATAGGTACCAATGCGGCAAGTTATTGATAAGCTTGTAAAAGTGACCGAATAATCAATGAAGGAACAATTATTCATGCATTTGCTAGTTTAAGATTGATGTCTGAAGAGTTCCTTAAAACAAAACCTGCTCAAGCAATAAGAATAAATCTTATCACTCTATTCACTTACTACTGTATAACAATAGTCTCCTTATAGAATAGAATAGAATAGATCTTTATTTCATGTAAACCAGATACAGGCACTTATGAAATGTCGAGACTCTAGGTGCACGGTTCCAAATAGTAGACCCTATGGAGAAGGAATTTATAAACACAAAATCAGTCAAAATATTACACCAACCAAAATAATTTCTCTAACCACATCTAGACATCCTATATCCACAATCACATATCGCACGATACCCCTAGGTATTGCTGGTTCATAAATTATGAATCTCGCGACACGATACAATCTCGACCGATGGGAGTATTATGCTGCGATCGTATCTGGACGGACCCTCTCCCCGCATGAATGTTTTTCAAATTTTTGCTTGCCACCGTCTGTAACTGATGTGTATGTAATCTGGATTTGGTTTTTTCATCAAGAGTTTGAGGAGGAACAAAGAATGTGTTCGGTGAAATGTATCTTTTTAAATTGATATTGTCTCAATGAGGCCGTATACATTCCCAAATCTTTAAATGCTATGATTGGATTTCTATATATTTTTAGCAGTCAGTCAAAACAGGTCAAAACAGCTAGAGAAGTACCATAGATGACACTTTTTTTTTATTCATGTTTTCTGGTAGAACTATGAACGAGGCAATCATTAAAAGAGGGATTGTACTCATCAATAAGAATAGACAAAACCTGAATTCGTGAAAAAAAATCAGCTGTTCCGTACATTTAGTCGAATAATATCGAATTATTTATATGGAACAGCAGATTTTCTTTGTCAATTTCATGGCTGGACCCATAGTAAAAGTTTTTTATAATGATGAGTAGAATACCTCCTCCTTCAATGATTCTCTCGTTCTACCAGTCATTCTGTATAGTTGACTGATAATTTTAAAGCTGCTGAATTTTAACGCCTGTTTAAATTGTACAGGTTCAGCCATTGAGCTATTATGTACTACACATAATAGCTCAATGGGTTTACCCCGAATAGATGTCAAACGCAGAAGAACTCCAACAAATACAGATTTTCGGTTTAACTTATAAATGTGGTTATACTGGTCGATTTGAAAAAAGTATAAAAAAAAGATTCTCTATAGTAAAATTTTATTGTTAAAATGGTATTGTATTTCAACACGAAGCACTTTAAAGCATTAACGATTTTCATTGCAACAAAGAAAACTTGTTTCAAAACAACTACAAATTTTAAAAATAGGAGTAAATTTGAGTAGGTGCGATAAGTTCGTTACCAACATAATATAAGAGAAAATAAAGGCAAAAAGAAAAAGAGGAAGACTAAGAAGAAATACATTGATCAGCTGAAAGAAAAAGCGAATATAGAAACATATAAAGATTTAAAAGATTTGGTATTCGATAGGACTGGATGGAAATAAATTGCTACACCGACAAGTGCCTAGCACTTAAACTTTAGATAGATGGAGAAGTAAATAGATAAATATTTCTATACTAGCTAACCTAACTGACGCCTTTTAAGTGTAAGAGGAAACCAAACACTTAGAACTATAGAACTATATACGAAAGACGAACGTAAAAGATAAGGAGAAGAAGAAATTACTAACTACTTTGATGAATTCTATAAACAAATCAATGCACATTACAGTTGAAGAATACAAGAGCCGTAGCCAATTGGATTTGGATCAGAATTTCATTATTATCCCTAAAACTTCGTGATAAAATCTGCACATCTGAAAGGGCTTTATAATGTTCTCGATGGTGTGTGTAGTTCACCAACGCGCACCAGGCCAGCGTGGTGAACTAAGGCTTTATCCTTCTCATTCTAAGAGGCCCGTGCCCAGCAGTGGGACAGTAATGGGTGGAATTATTAATAAATATAAATAATAATAATAATTATTGAATTATTATTAATACGGGAGCCATTAGAGGTCCGCATGTCGCGTGATTCAAATGCGAACCAAATCGAGCTCATTAGTAATATTGCCTAATGCTGTCGTAAAACAAATGGGCAAGCATTAAGTTGATGTAGGCTCATGGTAGCTAATGGTTGGAATTGCATGCTTTTGTTGGGTATTTAATGGCATTTTTTTGTGTGTCTATGATTTGTTTTGTCTACCAGCCTAGACAAGCGCCCATTTTGGATATTTGCACGTGTTTAACGATATTTATGTCGTACTTATGATATTATGCTTTCTGTTGTTCTTTTTTTATCACATTGTGTAAATACATATTAAACTTTGGCTGGGCCGCTGCCGCAGTCCCAGATATTATTGTACATATATTATTTTAAAAGAGTAGATATCTATGGAATTTCTTGCCAGTATTTTATCCATAGCACCAACCCACTTGGAACGGTGCAAACGGAATTACAAAGTTTTAAAAGTGCCTGCAGCTCAGTTGAAATAAAACCTTTTACTTTGATATTTATTTATTTATTTATTTATAACTCCTTAAACTATCATTACAGGGTTTACCCTAATGCGACAGCTAAGAACTTAAACTAATATACAACCAATTACAAGAACTTAAACTTATAAACAACAAATAAGAGAAAAAAATCAAAAATTAAAATTAAAACTAACAACATTATTAAAATTTAAAAACTAATATACTAATATTGATAGGTATTGTCAATTTTAATGTTGGAAGTCACCAAGTCCAGTTTAGCATTCTAAAGTTTGTTTTTAATTTTACTAGATGTGACTCATTTTTTTATTTTTTTTCAAGTGGAACTTACCTTAATCTTCTTTTTCTTTTCTTCTTGCTTTTCGAAACTCAACTAGAGTGTGGTACTGAAATATTTAGGACTCACCCAGCAGCGAGGTTACCGTGTAACTAAAATGGTAATGAACATCGACTCTGGTAATAAAGTGCAATACGATCGTGAGACTAAACTTCGAGCTACATTCTAATAAATATTATAGTTAAAAAAAAAAACTAAAGAAAATGCTTTTGTCATCCAAACTAAACGTGTATGCAAAATTTCAGCTCAATCGGAAACCGGGAAGTGGGTCTTTAACTTCCAAGATTTTTTTACTTAGTTAGTTAGTTACAAGTGAAGCTAATAAAAGCAAAACTGTACCGATTATGAAGATGGGAGTTCTAACTTCATGATATTCATATTTTTTTTACAAGCTAGCTTAAATTTTTGTCTCTCACGATCGTATTGAAGTTTATTACCAGAGTCGATTTTCACTACCATTATAGTTACGTGGTAGAAACGGTGAACTGAAGCCTCAATAAAAATTTGAATTAAAAAAAAAAAAAAAAAAACCCTAAGACTGTATCCATGCTGAATAAATGTTGTTTTCTTTCTCTTTCTTACCATATTTTAAAGGAGGATGGGCAAATTCCTATGGACGCTGGTCCAAATTAAAAAGCTTGCCCCTACGGTTGACACCGGTGCTAATCGATGAAGGACATCAGTGTTACTCTATATTCTCATTTTTTTTATTTTCATCCTGCCGTTCCAGAGTTATAATCAATTAGTATTACGAATTTTCCCAGCAACTTAATTACATTATAATTTAATATTTTAGAATCTTTTTGGTGCACGATTGGCAAACTGGTTAAACGTAAGTCTATCTACGGTGCTGCTCGTACATAGGGGTAGCGGGTTCAATTCTCGGACATTACATATTTTTTTAATCTCAAAAATATTTTGTATGGTGCACATAGCGCATCAGTTTCTTAATAAAACATGTTAGGAATAGTTTAATCTACCAGAATATATAATTTTTATTTGCTAACTTTCATAAAGTTCATAAGTTTTGGTTTAAACTTAAAAATGTCTTTATGTCTCAAAATATCTTTTCCTGCAGGACCGATTATTTTACTCCCATAATAAAAAAATAAATGTTCAGTGTGCTCTTTTGAATGCACTAGGTGTCTACTCTAGGGACACCTTTAATAATCAACCACAACAATAATTACATATTTTTTGAAACTCAAAAATATTTTGTACGGTGCACCTAGCGCTTTAGTTTCTGAATAAAACATGTTAGGAATAGTGTAATCTACCAAAATATATAACTTTTATTTGCTAACTTTCATAAAGTTCATATGTTTAGGTTCAAACTTAAAAATGTCTTTATGTCTCAAAATATCTTTTCCTGCAGGACCGATTTTTTTACTCCCATAATAAAAAATAATTAGCTAAGCGTGCTCTTTCGAATGTACTATGTGTCAACCCTGTGGGCACTTTGGGCCAATTTGCACATTGTCCTTTCTTTAAACTTTTTATTCCATTTTGAAATCCATTTTGTATTTCATAGAATACAATTTCGTTACACAACTCCTGTCTAGAACAAAGCTCCAGAAGGGAATGACAATAATAATTTCGCTCAGATCTCAAGGAGAGCATTAGTGAGACATAGATTCAGGTATTCATTAAGCGGTGATTACGTACAGCTTTGCGCTGGTTATTATCTAAGATATTTCGTGAGATAAGATGCAGATTAGGATAGAAGCGCTAGCTGGATTTTGAGCGGCATATAGCTAGTCTAGCTAGCTGAACATGGTAAAGATTTACATACGTAATAAAAAGAAAGAAATAAGGTTTATTGGTCAACACAATACATATTTAAATCAAACCATATACAGTAAGAAACAGAATAGCCGGGAGTGACACAGCAATAATTGTACATTGCAGCAGGCTCACTTGTGCACACACATGTAAGCTATGACATTAAATTAGGCTCGGTGTGGTATTGCGTGACCAAAAGGCCATACCAAGGTAATACGTATACTATGATAATTTTTTATGTAGTGCGTAAAATTTGCAGCGTGTTTCAGTGTCCGTTCTCAAATGCAACCGCAGTACTAAAATTTGGGACAGAAGGACACAAAATCCCGAGGATCCATGTGTAATGGACAATTGGACATCCAAAAAATACCATGGCAAAAGCAGCTTACCCTCACAGATCGAAAGAATAGCACGAAAACCGAAAAAATACAAAAAAATACACATTATTAAACAAACCAAAATTTTCAGTGATGTAGGGTATACAAACGGCTTATTCAACTCGAATTGACATATACTATAGACTTCATAGTATAGGGACGGTAAGCTGAGTATTAAACAATAAGCTGGGCGTAATAACGGTTAAATCCTGCGCAGTTGTGTCCTAGACTTAGTCTTAAGAACTGATCTCTGTGGGGACGAACCCTTACGTCTTAGATATAGAGCTTCCATTGGCCGCTCATAATATGTCTGAACCTACTTAAATGAGATAGGTATAGCGTATAAGTATCTGTACTTTTAAAACTTTCTTCGAAGAGTACTTTAATTTAGTAAGGTTACGGTCGGAGTCAGTTTTTTCCATAGATTTAGGGAAGCGAAAATATTCTAAGTTTATGGTTTCTTCTGGGCAACGTAAGACAATTTAGTTATTAGACTTGTTCCAAGTGTCCGCTCCTTCATTGCTTTTCTTAGACGCTGCGCAGACCGCGGAGAATATGTCCACCATCGCGTCGGTCGTGTCGTCCGCCATCGCGGTACCAGCGGTGCCCACTTTGTTTGCCTGGCGACGATACACAAAATGATCAACGTTTGCACAGCACCTAAAAAGCAATGAAGGAGCGAACACTTGAAATAAGATGTTTGGCTGTTGGTTAGCTTTAATAAGGCGCATACCACTTCGTCTGTGCATACCACTGTCAACACTGTAGTTGGACAGACTACGCCTATAAGGTACTGCGCAGACGGCGGACATTTTGTCCACGGTCGTCTGCCGTCGCCGGGTACCAACAGCGAAGTTATTTATTTTAAATATTATAAACATTCATAAGACATCTGACAAAATTAGAAAATGTTTACGAACCTTTTTCTGGAAACTAATTTCTATGAATAGTCTTTATGTAAACATCCAATGGTACTTAATTCTTTTTACATTTTTAGTGTCCGCTTCCCAACCATTTATTTTCTCTTAAATCCCATTTATGTTCAATATAACTTTTAGTACTGCTCTCAGTTAGTTAGTTATTAGATAGTATTTAAAAACTAAAATGTTCATAATGCAGAATTTCAGGTACAACTTTTGTGGATACCTAAATTATACTGGTAAGCTCTTTTACTGTTATTCAGATGAACATACAAACAGAACATGTGAATTACAATGGAAATATATTGCAGCTCAAGGGTTCCTATCAATTACACGATCTAAAAACGGAAAATGACTTCTTTTTCAGCACAAATTTCTCAACAACATTTATCTGAAAAAATTGCGATAAAATTTACGTATTTTTATTTAAAACCAATAATAACTAAGAAGTTTTGTTAATTTTGTTTGAGTAGTATTAAATACTCTATAAAATAGTTTTTATTTTATTAAGTTATTCTTAGTTTCCGAGATATTAAATAAGTTGGTGACCCGGATTAATTGCTTCCGTATTAAAAAGAACTACAAAAAGTTTATCGTTGCTTTCGAAAATAATTTCTCCATGCTTTAATATCCAAAAAATTTTGCTGTAAACACGTCAAGGGACGAACATGAGAAGTAATCAATCATCATATAAGCGGCCGCAGAGCGTGAAGTTTCGATTAATTATGATTTATGGACATACCGACATACACACATCACTACATGTTCCTGTTGCGTTAATATGTATGAACCCTACAAATCCAAGTTATTGCTTCTATTATTATTCGAGTTTAGAACTCAGTAGTCCTAAGTTTGTACTAAATATTCCAAGCCAGCAGCATTACCGTCGCGAGAACTGCCTCTTTCAAGATTCCTCTCAAGTATAATTGCGCGTAATCGATTTTTCCTGGTCTAAATGAATAGTTAGTATACCAAAGGCTAGCCTTGATTTTGGGAATTCAAAATCCCATCAATAATACGTCAACATTATTGGGGTTTTTCGTAACAATAAGCTGTATTATGTTAAAAATGTAGAAAGACGCGAGAAAGTTCCTAAATAAAATAAATATGATTTACACTCTACATCAGTACCTACTCTGTACTCTTTGTTCCTTATGTACAGTGTCGCACATTTATTACAAGACAAGTAGGACCTAACTCCGTATCTTTCATTTTCTAGTGTAAGCAACAAAACAAATGGCGACACAAGTGTCCCACTGTTTTATACTACTGTACAATTGTATAGGAATTTGTGTTGTATTCTGAATTAATAATAATACAATATACGTTACACTACAAAAAGCTATACTTAACAAATGCCGGATAGTTAGATTTTTTTTACAATTAGACTCGGATAAGAAATTTATACCAGAGCAGCAAACTAACCAATCCACTCGGACCTAAGGTTACACTTTGGTATATGCCCTGTGACTTTAAAAAACAATGCCAGGTTTTCCTGAGAAAAAATGATTTTGAAAATAATAATAAATAAATTTATTTCAAGTATCAAGACTCATAGTGTCAGTTACAATTTACTTACCATCTATGTTAGTACAAAGGTATTAACTTAATACACAAAAGTTTGCGAACCACTACCGCAAGGTCACAGGTCCAGCTGGAATATTGCAGCAGTGGTTCACAAACGCGCAGTCCAGTCTCTGACTTAAGATCCAGTTCCACGAATATTCCGATTTGGATCGTCAATTGATGTTTGTTAATGGAATTATTACTTCCTAGAACTAGTAGTCCATCAAAGGAGACAACGTTTGCTTACATATCTCAAAATCAAAGCGGAATTCACGATCTGAAATAGATTACACATACAAACATTCCTATAAGACAGACGAAACATCGTTGACAAATGCCAAAAATATTCATAACACCAGTTAACATACCAAGAACACACAGCAACTTGATACATTCAAATATCCCTAAATAAATTAATAAATAACCGAACATCAAAGCAGAGGACATCAAAAAACACTTTTATGTTTGTAAAACGTCCAAAAAGTACCCATAAACATTCACCGCTAATGGCTTCAAATAATACTTTAAATAGCTTAAGTGCCAAACGATTTTTCAAGTCATAAATTCGTTTGCTAATACGTGGAGTCAATGAATCGTTTTCAACTTCCACCTACAAGGTAAAATCTACCTTGGTTGCTTTGATTTAAGTCGAAATTTGAAAATCGTTTTTGTGTTGTGTATTTTTATTTTATTGTGTGTGAAACATAGTGACATTAAATGGTATAGTTTATAACACATGGTTGCCAATTAGGAACTTGTTCAGAACGTGCTATGTACATCATTTGAAAGTTGTATACTTAACTTTAAAATACATTATGACTTTGATGCAGCCAAATTTAATGTAAGATGCAAACGGAGCAGCGGTCACAATAGTTTTCTTTGTCTCTGTTTTAATTCCAGCATTTCTCTCTGAACCACATTATAATGACCCTAAGAAAGACAAAAAAGAAAATCAGAAAAATGAAACGAAAGGTATCAACCTTGTCATCAAGCTGCGAACAGCAAACAATAGATTCGCAATAGTTGCAAAGGTAAAAGATAAAAAGAGGAAGCAGAATTATAAGTACTTGATAGGAATTTACCAAAATAATACCAAACTACGTCGAAACTAAATCAACCGTTCTGGAAATATAAAGACCAATACTGACAGAGATGGATTGTACACTCGAAGCGAGAAGAAATAAATCGTAGAATATACTTATTTCAGATTTATTTCAGTCAAAGTTGCTTACAAAATTTTGTGTTTGAGAAACGAAGTATATATTTCCGTATAACCCAAAGTATTCTAAAAGCTTCCGCAAGTTTATTAATTTTACAAATAACGTATAACTCGGGATACAAGAAAACTTTATGGGTGTTTAAGATTCTTGGCCTTTGGACTCATCAAACTATTTCGATTTATATTCCTTTGGTTGCTTAAAATAACTTTAGGACCAAAGCTAATAATTAAATTGGATTAGGTAGGTACATCGGCATTCAAATTCTCTTTTCTCATTCTTGAATCTTTGAATGCCGCTTATATTAACCCATTGCAAAGGATATCCTGCCTCTGTTTTAAGTACTATGTTTCCTTTTTTTCTTGCTAGTGTCAGGTACGTAAATATGTTTGCAGTTCTGTGGTGTGGATGTATTTATTACACTGTCTGGCTAATTGTTTACTAGGGTAGTAAGCGCTTCGGATCCAATAGGTGGAATACTTTTTTTTATAATATTGAAGAGATCGATTGCACCTAATCAATGCTCTCTAGCGTACGAAACTGAAGTAAATGTTCTGCTTTTTTTCAATTGAAAATTAATTTTATCAGCAAATAAAAGGAAAAATTGTGATTTAGTGCCGCTGAAAATTTAACTGATTATGTATACCACATTATTTTTTATTTATTTACTTTTACGCAATTACGGTAATGTTGTATACAAACTAAAACAGTAAGAATATCTAAGCTGAATACTTGTTTGTTGTGTGTTTGTTCAGTTTGAAAAGATCCATGCATACACACATCACAAACAACAATGCTAGCCACAAAGCAACTTCGCCAACATTAAATTCCATTTCAAATTGCTGTAAGGTTCCGGCGGACGGTACGGGCAACTACGATTCGAGGCGAGCGCAAAAATTAACCTAAATATTGCTATCTCTGTTTGACAAAGAGACGCGCGCGCGCGTGGTAGTGTGCGGCACAGACTACTCGAGATACTACGTATGTGTGCGGCACGCTGGTCGAATATGTTTTCATTCATTCTTATCGGATCGCGCGACTGGGTGCGTAATAAACTTTACAAAAAAGATGTTCATTGATTGTGTTATTTTTTTATTTACTTTATTGGTGAATAGCTGTACCCGCGTCTTCGTTCGCGTGGACCTAAATTATTCTTTCTTTAAATTAAGAGTAAAAGTAGCCTAAGTTACTCCTTACAACATCAGCTATCTGCTAGTGAAAGTCCCGTCAAAATCGATACCGAAGCGCCGTTTTGGAGATTAGCCGGAACAAACAGACAGACAGACAATTTTTTTTAATTGTTTTATTGTTACTGTATACTTATAACTTTATAAATTTCGTGGAGTTGTTGTACTCATTATTATGTACAACTTTTACTATGGGACGAAACGTGAAATCGCGAAAAAAATATCAGCTGTTCAATATAAATATCAGCTGTTCAATATAAATTATTCAATATTACTCGACTAAATGTATGGAACAGCTGATATTTTTTTCGCGATTTCATTTTTAGCTATTTGATTTTAAAACCAGGGCTTCGCTTCGAAGTAGGGCGTCCTGGTATGGCGGGAAATGCAAGCGCTCTCAAGTAGGTATTGGTCGGTTGCGCCGGTTGCGCGCAACTTCTAATTTCAAATAGGTAGATTTTTTACTTTAGATCAAATAATATAGGTACCTACCTAATGTAGTAATAGTAATCTATATTTTTCATGTTTTATGCAATGTGTATTGTATTGTATGTGTTTTATTTATATATTTCCATAATACATAGTGTAATAATAATTAAATTAAAATAATATGTATAATTAAATAATAATAATTAAAATCAAATACCTAAAATAAGTATTTGCATGTCGGGCACTGCCAGAAGCAGAACTAGAAAACACGAGAATTGAAAATACTTCCATGGGAAATCGATCCATGTCTTATTATAAATAAGGAGCATAATCGTACTTGCGAAAAAAAAAATACCTACTTTGATCTCTCAAGTATTTTTTCGCAAATACGATTGTGCTCCTTATTCATATGATAACACAGATCGATTTCCTATGCAAGTATTTTCAACTCTCGAAGCAAAGGGCGCGCGGCTGGCGGGGTCGGCGGGCGGTGCGCCCGCCGTTTCGGAGATTACCTAACCGGAACAAACAGACAGACAGACAATATATATTTTAAATTATTTTTTGTTATTAGTACTGTAGGTAATATATTCTATAATATTATTACGCATTTCGTAAAAAGCTATCTATTAATTAATCAATTAATTAACGATAATGGGAAAATCTACACGTTTAGTCGGAAAGGGTACATAAAGCCGAAAGGCGGTTATTGTACTCATCATTATGGACAGCTTTTACTATAGGACCAACCCTCAAATGGCGAAAAAAGAAAACTGTTCCATGATACATTTCTTCATCATAGCGGCCCGTCCCTGCTTCGCACGGGTGGACATTTATTTATGTAGGTATATTAAATTTTGTGATAAAAAAGTACCTACCAAGGAGTAAAGCTATATATTATGCTAAATTTTATTGAAATCGGATTCGATTGATGATGCGATGGTCGCAATTATGTATCATTCTTATCGACTCGCAGATAGGTACCTACCTAATAACATTATCAGAAAAGATGTTCATTGATTGCGTTATAATTTTTTTAACTTTTTTGGTGTATGTACAAGGCCTACTTATCTAAGTAGGCCTTGTACATACACCAAAAAAGACAAGTTATGATATAAGTACCTCCTACCTATCTTTATTACATGAATAGTAAGTACTCACAGAGTTGTGATGTAAAAATAAAACAAAAGGATTTCAAATAAACATTTATTATGTTAGGTACCTACATATTATAATCATTGATTAGTTACCTGTATTGACACGTTTCTTCTATTCAATAACTTAACCGTCAAAAACCCCAACTCCAACTAGAAAAAGAACTGTAACTTTTGAACGGCTGAACAAATTTTCATAAAACATAGCTAAGTTGATACCCGATTAAACTAGCTTTCGAATTGCGTTTGATTCGGCGAACATTACTTTATGCTGTTGAGGTGGCACTGGTGTATCATGCGAAATTCCAACATGGCATTGTGCTGAGCTAATAAATATTTATGCGTTTGAAACAAAAAAAATCTTTTCGTCTTTAATTAATATAACCTAAACTGTATCAAAAACAGAAAAAAAATCATTAGAAAACAAAAACAATTACATTTAAATTTTTCAAAGTAGGTACCTATATCCGACCATTAGGTAACGATTCGGTTACCCTACACAACACAGGGAAAGAATTACCTATATTTATGAATATAAATACGTACCTATTGTTTTTCACACCATACCTTATGCTGGCGCTTCACATCGTGTATTCATACATACATGTAGGTAGGTACTTATGTAGGTAGGTAGGTACCAGTAAATAATAGGTAAACAAAACATTTACTTAGGTAGATATAAGTATAGGTACTTACTTACCTACATAAGTAGGTACCTACCTACTTATTGTATTACCTAACTTCTATATAGCCCATCATTTCGAACAGTAAAGAGTAAAGAGACACTAGCCGAGAAATTAGATACCTACCTAGGGAACATAATCACTCGAAAAAAAAAAATGTTTTGGAATCGTGCTTTCGAAATAACAGATAAGACTTACATCATAGGATCAACATTACACCTACTCTATGTCATACACACTTAAATTTTAGCTAAATGTAGCGCCTATTTAAAATGGTACCTACTTACCTATATCGATTCACACAAACAATAAATGAATATTATCATGATTATAGTAAGTACCTAAGTAGCTAATTACCAAACTGTATAGGAAAACAATTAAATAATATCTAGGTAGAAGTAGGTACTTACTGTGAGATACATCCCAACGTTCGGAGTCCATTTCAGCAACTAAACCAAATCGTATTTATAGGTATAAATATCAAAATCCGTAAACAAAGCTAATGTCGTCGGAAGTATGTAGGTTACTCAATACCAAATCGCAAGGCAAATCCAAGTCCAAGTCAGTAGCACAGGTCAATAGTGTCAGAAATTCTAATTTAGCAAACAAATTGTGTAATACGCACGCACAGTAATTTTCGAACACTGACAAAATCAAAAATCTCGCGGCGCGGTGGCAGTGTTACCAACTCTCAAAAATATTTATTTCCAAAACTAAAGTTAAAAACCCCTAAAATCCCCAAAAAAAAAATACTCTGTAAAAATAATAAATAAATTGTAATAATATAAAATAATTGAAACATTTTCAAAACGTTTACAGCCAGCTGCGTCACAATCATTATTAACTTCACAGTAAAAGTTAACAGTAAAAAAATCCCTAAAAATACCCCTAAAAAAATCCCATCACACTTATTTACCCCCCAAATTTGGGGAGAAAACCCCTAAGTTGAGAACCCCGGCGGACGGTGGGCGGCGGGCGGCGCCTGCACTGCATACAGCGAGCCTCACTCACACACCTACGCAAGTACAAACTACATGACGCATGTGTGAGTAGCGAGACTTAGAACGCGATAGCGCTAAGTTCGTTCAGAATATGTTCAAATTTTTGTTGTGATCCGTAATACTAAAAATTATGAATGAAAATTTAATGTTTTTTAAAATTATATTTGATAATCCGTAATTTGACAATATAGGCTGTGTTTAAACAGAAACCATTTTATAAACATTGATCTTTTTAATACAAAACAAATAAGAAGAAAACATGTCATTTACGCCGTAAAAACATGCAAAATGCAATTCGCTTTAATTTCGTTTTAGGTTAGAATTTTGAAAAAAAGAAGAGGTTGTAACCTAGATAAATGCTATCCGAATCTGAATAATATCATAGTATGGTGGAAATATGCTCGAATTATACAGGATTTTGGTATTGCGTTTGTATGGGCAAATCATCCGGCGCATTTTATTTTCAATTTTGATGGAAGCCAACGTAGGATTACATATAAATAATACAGAAAGACAAAACGACTGCCACACGTTTCTGGCTAATGTTGCCAACCATTTATTTTCCATCGTCCGACTTAGTGGTTGGACATCAAAAAGACTTAAAAACCAAACGAAAATAAACCTTGTTTCTCTTAGATGGAGATCAAAATTGTATTGCAGCGATGAGACACTGAAATGTGTAGAGCAGTGCTGGCAGCAACTGAACTTATTTAATTTTAAATATTGAAGGATAAATTATTAACAGTTTAGTTTGTATTTCAGAAATTGCAGCCTTTTTAAGTTTGAGATACATATATCGGGAACTAAGTATACTACTACCGTTATTGGAAAAGTAATTTATTAACTATCGAAGTTTGATTTATTTCTAGATGTACAATGCCAATGGTTTGGATTCGGAGCGTTGCAATATTTCAAGTTTGAATCATAATGCTGTGATATCCCTATAAACTTTCGTAGAAAGATGATTATTTATTTTCCTTTTTAAAGTGTGTATCTGTCTGTGGCATCGTAGCTTCCAAACGGATGGACCAATTTCAATGCAGTTTTTTTAATTGAAAGCTAGTTTATTCGGGTATGATCCTAGCTATGCTCCATGAAAATCTATTTAGTTGTTCAAAAGTTACAGCTCTTTTTCTAGTTCGAGTCCCCCGGTTTTTGACGGTTAGGTTTTCTACAGTTTTTAAAATGTTATTATGGTGTGATTTATCTCTTTTCTTCTTTTCCTTAGAGTGGCATCAGTTATCCAAAGCTGGAATACCAACGGTGTTCTGTTCCGTACGTTATCGATCAACACTAGCCTTTTAGCTCCTGTTAGCGTCTGCATCCTTTACACAAGATATCTCCGGTCGCCAAGGAATACAAACATCAATGACATTGATATTAAAAGTCGAACTGCCACGTGATCCGTAAATGCCATTTCCATATATTTTATAAACGGTTCTATTCCTTGACGTCCGGAAATTATTCTCTTCTTCAAAGAAAATGTTTTCTTATGTTTTTTACAAGCTATTCCCAAAAGATCATCAAATATTTAAGTACCATATTTCCGCACAACGCCAGCCCATTGCTGGTTCTAGATTTTAATAACGAATATATCTTCTAACTGTCACATTATTAATGCGCACATATCCGCGATGTTCTTCGTGGAATCTCGGCTGCAAACGCTTGGAGTGGAGTAAAAAGTTAGTTATCCCAATCCAAAAAGACAATCAAAATATTTAACTACCATTATTTCCATGCAACGTCAGTCAATTGTAACAAATAAATAATTTCTAATGTCACAAATTAATCTATAAATTTATACGTGAAGAGAAAACTATGTACCCCTTTTGAAGCATATTGCGTGCACGGAAGAGTGTGAGATTTGGCATTGTTAAAGTTAATATGGAGAAGGAATACAGAAAGCTAAAATTTATAATCAATATGCGACCACTAGTAACTATTATTAGCCTGTGATCTCGTTCGAGGAATTCCAGCCGCAAATCCTTGGAGTGGAATAAAAAGTGAACTCGGTGCAGTTTTTATTGCCGTCCATATGTTCAGGTGAAATGCCGGGCAATAAATATCTTTGCGCAAGAAAAGTGTTGAGATTCTGGCTGTTAGTGCTACGTTTTATCTGTATTGCGGACGGTTTTGTGGATGAATGTATGCGCCAAACATTCTTTACAATGAATGGGCTTGGATGTAGGGTCTTGTTTCAGAAAGAAAAATGTTATGTTTATGTTGCTCCGCTTTTATACTGTGTTGTAGATACTCACAAAACACATTTAGTTGGCCAAAAGAGTGCTTACCACATTTAACAAAAAATGTAATTTGTTATATACTTGTTCTGAGTTTGATGTAATGAATAATAATATGTATAGTTTACGATTATCACGATTATTTAGCGTTTGGGATATAATTATGTGACATGTGACACATTTCACATAAATGAAAGAAAGAAAGCAAAAGTTTTTATTTTATGCATAAAATAAAAACCCTTACCCTTGCCTTGCCTTTTCTACTTGGGTATGCTCAACAGCACATTTAGCTATATTTACCTAAATGTTGTTAATTTCTTGTGACTGTTGTGTTGCCTATGTGGAATAAATTATTTTTCTTTCTTTCTTTCTTTCTTATATGTGAAATGTGTCACATTGGTATGTAAAATCAATAAATTCTGGGTATCAGAAGATTATCTACCTACTACTAGTGTAAGTTGTGAGTGTGTGTGTGTGTGTGTGTGAGTGTGTGAGAGTGTGTGTGTGTGTGTACTGTGTAGTGTGTTAGTGTATCTTTCACTTGACGATTACCTACGGCTTGCGGAGCATGATTATTATTTTATTTATTTATTTATTATATACTTTATTGTACACCTGAATATAACAATTTTGTAAGTACGGAGATTACAATATTAAAGTACAATGGGCGGCCTTATCGCATAAAGCGATTTCTTCCAGGCAACCATTGGATGGAATAAAGTGACGAACAAGTTATGGGGCAGACAGTGGTGCACATAGATGAGGAGGTGAAGAACAAAACCTCACTATTCAATTTTTTTTAAAAAAATTTTTTTTGTCTATTTGCAAAAAAATGTTAAATTGATTAAAGCAAATAAGTAAAACCTTATCAAAAACACCTCTTTTCTTACAAAAATTTTCGTTTGAAATAGAGAGTTTGGAACAAAACCACACTTAGACTCTAAAAAAATCAGTTTCCCATTAACATTTTACTGTTTTCTCCAAAATTAGAAAAAGTGGAAAAGTGAGGATTTGTTCTTCACCTCCTCAGATATGATGTTCAAATAAATAATTTTCACCAAAATTAAAAAAAACAATTAAATATATATGACTCAATATAGCACGAATACATTAT
The DNA here is from genome assembly GCA_932294325.1 of Allophyes oxyacanthae. Lineage (NCBI taxonomy): Eukaryota > Metazoa > Arthropoda > Insecta > Lepidoptera > Noctuidae > Allophyes > Allophyes oxyacanthae. Next base: position 4,697,289 of record OW028633.1, on the reverse strand, counting down.
AAATACATATAAATATCACAGAGAGAAAGAGAGCATTGCAAAGAAATAAAATAAAAATAAATTAAGTGTAGTAAAATTAAAGTGACAAGTAATGTTCCTTCACCATCCTCTTAAATACTGTTAACGACTGAGCACGCCTAATAGCCAATGGCAATGCCTTCCACAAACGAGCGGCTTGAACCGTGAAGGATTTGTCAAAAAAAGTTGTGGAATGCATTGGCATTGGCATTTTAAACATTTTTACTCCAGAATTAGTTCATGTAGAATCTATTATTCTAAACGCCTATATTATTCCCATCACTTACCATCCCACCCACTTACGTTTTGTTTATGAAAGTACCTATACCTATTTAGTATTCATAAGCAGAACCAACCAATAAAAGATCAATGTTTGTATTTGACCGGTTTTTACATCCAATTTCTGGTACCCAATCACCTGTCTCTACCCGCGTTACATCAAATCCTCCTTATTTCCTTTGGGATTATGCCATTGTTTACCATTCGAGCCAATGTTTGTTCAAAACGACAGACTAAGTTAGTATCACATAAAGTTCTGAGAACGCTGTGGAATATGTGGTACATTCTCAAAGATATATTTTAGACTGTTGCCTTAATTATTTTGGTGTGTGGGAGAAAATAATTAATTATAACATAACACCTACACAATCTACACTGTCAGTGTACCTGTTTTAAAATAAATGTACTAAAACTTACCTCAAAATAATTTTAGCCTTTGTAGGTCACATAACACGTTTGCTATTCTGAAGGACAATAAAGAGATTGTTGCCTATTTTCTTGATAGTAATTGTATTTGACAGCACAAATGTGGCAATGGAGAATTCTTTTAAAAGAGCAAGCCTGTTCTACTTAAAAATAAAATTCGACCACAAGAAAGAAAAATAAATAATAAAAAACTATTTTTAAAAACAAACTTGTGGAGGGACGAGTTATGGCGTTCTTCCATTGAAAAGAAAGGATCCTCCGACCAGGCAAGGTGATATTGCCTGACGGGCTGAAGCCCGACGGTTGATGTCGGACAGTTGTATATACCTATGTTAGATACCTACGAATATCTTTTTCCTTGCGCGATGCAGGCCTCGTAATCTGATTGGTCGAATTCATATTTTCGCACCATTGTAGTTGCTAAGTAGTTATTCTATGGGGCAATAGGTGTCGCTACAAACTTTTACACGAATCACGACGTTTTGAAAGTGCCTGCAAAGGTCCAGTTGAAATATAAAACTTTGACTTTTAATTTGTTTCCTACCCTCCAAGCTCTTTCATTTAGTACCCATATTAACAAAGTTGACAAACTATGATATTATACTATACACTATCCGCCACCTCGTGGCGGCGGTCATTTAAAAAATATTATAATATTAAGTATTGCATATTGCATTGTCACCAAAACCAAAGGTGTATGCAAAATTTCAGCAAAATCGGTTTAGTGGAAATGATTCAAAATTGTTGCAAGATTTGACCTAAACAAACAAACATACAAACATTGCAAGTGAAATAAAAGCTTGTAAAAACATTTATTCAGCACGGACACATTGACAACACAATACAGAGAAGATTAAAATAAAAATCTACAAAAAGAGACCAATCAGAAACAGACATCATAGGTGTCGATGATGCGTTGTCGACCTTTTGTGTCCTACCCAGATTATGAAGATTTAAATACACAAAAGTCGGAGGTCCGATATTTTGGATGTTATCGTAAGGCACTGAAAACAATAAAAAAAACACAAACTGAATCAGTAAACACAAACGATTGGTATCTATTCTTTTAGATTAGTAAAAAGATTGAGGGGAGGACTGAAAATTAAGATCAGCAGATTCAAATTATTCCCGGATGAACGAACAAATTCAATTTCGGTCCCAAAGCCTTCCGCTCGGAAGGAAATGCAACTTTATGGAAATAATAAGTGGTAATAACTACAAGACAGCGACTGTACAGATAGCAAAAAACTGTTTCAATTGTATTTTGATTGTCCCATCTGCTACCATCGTTTAATTCAGTGTTTGTACCTAATTTATTTCTACAAATTTAAAAAAAAATTGTTCTAAATACACTTTTTGGTTAGGATTACCTTAACGACGTTTCTAAAAATATTGATAAGCAATATCAGCCCCAAAATCATGTGAAAGATGACCAAAAACACCATCTTAAAATTCATTCATGGAGTTTCTAGTTGGTTTTTCTCCATTTGGAACCGCGCACCTGGTCTCGACATTTCATAAATGTCTGCATTTGGTTATCCTACATGAAATAAAAAAGATCTATTCTATTCTATTCATCCAATGTATAACAGCAATCCCAAACATAATCATAACATATAAGTTCAAGTTACGTAAGAGCTTTATCAGGTAAAGTCCCTGCTAACATTACAAAAGAAATTCGAGGGTAGTTCGCAACTTTAACACGATTAGAATTGTTAAGTGAGATGATCCTACACTTTGCATTAGTTGTAGCTGGCCTCCAATGTTTTAGCTTTCATGGCTTACAAAATTAGCAAGTGAAAAAGTTAGCAGTCTTTGAAGATACTTTTACGTTTTATTACCTCTTTCTTCCTGGACCTAAGAAGTGATACTCATACTTTATGTTAATTTGGTAGTAGGTTTATTTTACCTTTTCTTAGCTAGATTCCAGGGTCGTATTCCTTATTTGAATTTGATTAATGATTTTGTTAGTTCTGATTTTATTATTTTATTTATTTAGCAACATAATTGCATATTATTTCTATGATTTATATAAATTATCTATATTTTTAATGGATCTAAAGGCTAATTTACCACTTACTTACATGACTAAATCATAAAATCCGCTAGTGGCGTCTTTGATGGCAAGCATATATGCTTGATAGCTCTTCATACCCCAAGATCATGCAGCAAGATATTAAAGACTACCATTTTCTGAAGTTCCAGAAGTTTATGACATTCAAAGAATATTTACTCACTTCCAATAAATTCACTTTTCTGCGCTCAGTACTTTAACAATCTATTTCCGGCGCAGTTATTGACATCGTCGAGATACGCGACGTGCTCGTTTGATTCGCTGCTCGATTTATGTTCACGACTGTACTATACGGTGGAGGTAGACAGAACATGCGATTTTACGAAAAACTTTAGATAGAAATTCAAGGTGAACCATGAGATAATGGATCATAGGTATGCAGACTAAGCTTCAATAAATATAGGCCTGTTCCACAAAAATAACAGGATGAAATATCTGTTACTAAATAACAGACTGTTATTTTCATACTACCAGACCAAAATCCACCAACTAAGTATATTTATTTATGTATTAAATACTAGGTGTGTCTCTTTTTGGCAAGCATTAATCCAGTTATTAAGAATGAAAGCAAAACTGTTATTTAACGAAATAATAAGCAAGGTTCGCTGTGAATAAAAGTTGTGTCTGTTATTTGTTTTATCAGATAATAATTAGCATTGGCTGGAACAATTGTTATCTTATGTTTAACTGTGACTTTCTCCATCTGTGATGATAACTATGGCCATATTGTCACTCTGTAGTCTTCTTTTGTCGAGTCGGCACGAGATATATAAATGGGAATCGTTCATGTTATAGTGGAAAAATTGGCCAGTTAGCAGTAGTAATACCAAGGCTGATTGCCGAAGGTGTGCTAGTCAATCCCATGTTCCATCACTCGTAATACCATAGTCATTATCACACTTGGTGGGAAAGATGATCGATGCATAAATATTCTCTTCTTCTGGCATGAACTCTTACATGAAATTGCTAATACCGTGATGACAGGACAGCTAGCCAGCTAGGTTAGTAAAGGGGGGGATCTCTTTACTTTTATTATTATTATCACCGTACACCTATCACGACGTTTTGAAAGTGCCTGCAAAGGCCCAGTTGAAATAAAAATCTTTGACTTTGACTTTGATCAGCCTACGGTGTCCCACTGCAGGGCAAAGGCCTCCCTCCCCTCTTACCATTTTTCCCTATATGCTGCTGTTAGGAGCCAATCCTTTAAATAGAAAGAAGAAAGACACAGGAAATTACAAAAATAGGAGACTAACACGTCGCGCCACCTCTTTCTGGGCCTGACACGATGTCGTTTTCTGCTGGTTGAAGCCCACTGCGTGGTTGGGCCTTTATGCCCGTAGCTCCGTTACTCAAATAAATATTATGTATGATAAAAATCGCATCAAAATACTTGACAACAACGATTGACAGAATAAATGCGTTCGTGAACTGTGCGCGTAAATTGGGTACATCCATTAATTGAGTGTCATGTATTCATGACGATGATTGACATTCAATGATGGGTTCTGTTTTTAGAGTTACGCAGAGCGAAAAGTTTTTTGAATCGCCTATTCCCGATTTTCAGCCCGTTTGGCTGTTATACCAATTTATTTAGGATTCACGTTTGATGTATTTTCAGTTTCAGGCGGTGGTGGTTTGGGTTTAGATGTGAAGTTAAAACAGTTCTTGGAAGCAATTCTTGTTTCCTGCGACATGATCTCGGAATTGCGTTTGCACTTCGAGCGTTTTTTGACGTATAGGATGGTTCGAATACGAATACGTCTCGAACGATACAAATCAGTCGGAGCAATTCGAGCGGCTTTCCTTAAAGAAATTTGGGCCTTGACTATTCCACAATGGCTCACATAATTGCGACTGAACTCGACACTAGGTACTTCAATTGCTCGAGAATTGCCCCTAGGTATAAATACTACATTTAATTCTTGATGAACGAGTTAGTGATAACAATTATAATTATGATTGGTTGAAATAGTTTTTTAAAACGATTATAATTGCCAAAAATCGTAGTATTTTGTATTTGAATCCTTCAGTCGCCTTCAACGCCATTCGCGGGAAATATTTCGTTTCACATATGTATAACGCCGCGAAATAAATGCAACATAATGTTTATTCTATTGATACAAACACAGAAACAGAAGTTCTTATTACAAAATATTTACGAAATTGGAAACACTTAAAGAATATAGGAATCCGGAAGAGCGTAAATGTAATGAATCTGAAAGATATTGGATTTTGCTGTGCGAGACTTAGCTATACGCTTTAGCTGTGCGGTACTGTACATGTTTAACATAGATATAGAATAAAGAAAGAAAGAGTATTTATTTGACACAGCACAAAAACGATTTTAAAGATAATATTATAACAAAAATAAAAGAATATACATTTTATAACCGCAGTACATTTTAGAAATTGAATTTTTCTTCACATAGTTTAAGTATTCTTCTGCGAAATTATAAAACTAGAGTATGTTCACTAGTTTATTTCGGAGTTTTTGTAGAAAGTTGAATCTAGAATTAAGTTTTATGAAGTAGTCATATTTATTTATTTAATGCTTTTCATACAAATATGTACAAAGGCGGTTTTAATGCCTAAGGCATCATATTAAGTGAACATTCGAGATCTGGATATTGGATGTTGTAATTAGAATTATGTTTTCATATTTTAGGTGATCGTGAAAGAAATACAGTTTTTAAAACGGGAACGGCGTTTGAGTATTCATGGCTTAAAACTAAAACTTGTCATGAAGACGGTGAAAGAAAAAAAGGCGCACGATAGATCATTTAAATTTAAATAAAGCAGATGTTCACAATACTGATATAGGAGAATAATAATACTATGCCAGGAAGCATATCGTGGTGCTCAGAATTAAGAAATAAGACTCATAACAAGAAGCAAGCAATTAACGCAAAACTGAAGAAGGACATATGAATAAACATGAAAAAGTTAGCGTCTCACTCCACTAAGACGGTATAACAATGGCTTCTCACGGTCTCACCCACTAAACTTTCACATATCTCAGAGCTCACACGAGTAGTTTCAAAACTTGCTCTAGAATTTCAAGCGAAAATTTATCTTTGAGAAGCAAATTGAATGATAACATTACGTATAGAAAGTTATAAAGAAAAGTTAAAGCAGAATTTCTGAACGTGCTGTCCGAGGTCGAAGAAGAAGTCTATTTAAAATTCCTTATTGTTTTTCTCTTCGGATTCTTGAAGAATTATGGAAAATGTTGTATCAACTGCTTGCGTTTCCGAGAGAAAATATTATGATGGGAAAAATAATATTTATAAAGACTTGCTTGTGGCTTGTCTTACAATTACGAGTTTTTAATTTACAAGTACCATTAGATGCCACAATTTTATATGCAATTTACAAGAGATATTTTTTCTTTATAATTATCTTTTAAAGCATCTTCTAAGTCATAAATATAATGGGCCAAGCCTATACACTGCTTTTACCTGCAATCAAGGACTTAACTAGATCAGTGGGCCTACCAGCGTCAAATAACAAACAGTTCATTTTCAAGGCATTTTGTTATTAGTCCTTATTATGAATCGTATTCACTTTCTATTGAGATGTTTCTAAATCATGTTTGATTTTGGTCTGCTTAATAACCGAACAAGTGAATTATTTTGGGCTATAGCTACAATGCAAATCTAATGTATAAATCAAATGTAAGTCTGTATGATGTCAGTGTACTGTCAATTATAATGTTAAGGTACGAAAATGAGTAAACGAAATTTTTGTCAGCAGCGCTTTTGCAGCTTCTATTCCGTCAACTTAAAAAAGCCACTTAACTGAGACACCCTAGTACGAATAAGCAAAACAATTCATTTCAAGCCTTAAATATAACTGCAATAAGAGGCGCTGGTAGGCTCCAAGAGTACAAGTAAAGTTTTTTATAAAATCCATGGGCAAAGGTGTGGTGCATTAAGTATATGTCGATGACACAATAATTCACCTGCATGCGTGAGGAGATGACCACTATAGAAGACGGTAGACTTAACTTGCCATTGATGCACTAAGAAGAAGAACAATACATCTCACATCAAATAAAGTTGCGCTACCACATCCAATCTACCTCACTTCAGCGACTTCATTTATGCCATTCTCAATCTACCCTCACCGTTAAAATAATTAAGTGGGCAATTACCATTTCCTTTGATTTGAAATCCTCTTAATAACAAAATAGCAAACTCATTTACAGCAATCAACCGAAATAATATAAACGAATTATTACTAAAGTTATTCCCCCTAAATGGCCCGAATTTAATTGTTATGGAAGGAAACAAAGAAACAAACATTGATAAAACGATTTGATACTTTAAATCACGCGAAGTTGATCAAGACGAAAATAAATAATGACGTGTAAAGTAAATTCTGTGGACGTAATCTACATCTGTGACTAATGATGTTAATGTTGAAGTGACATGTTTATTAACACGGCATGTACGCGAAACCTTGAACTTGCGTGAAAAGGCTATAATTTTTTCAAGAATTTTCCACACTTTACTAATAGGTTTTTATAACAATTTTAGGTTGGAAGGAAGAAAAGAAGAAGAAAAAATGAAAATCAATTTATTTGGTAGCAAAATTGGCATAGTTATAGTCTATATGGAGAAGGAGTGCAGAAACCTAAAATTACAGTCGAATTTCGTCCATAGGGCGACCACTAGTATTAATTGATGGAGCTTAGTGTTATTTACTGGGTATATTACGTAACTACTTGTTATAACTGTTACTTTACTCGACCTGGGCATTGAACTCCAACCCTTACGCTTAGCAGTCGAATGACATTGGTCTCAATGGTTTCAATGGAAACGGATGGGTAACACGAGTACGACACTAAAAGAAAATCAATTAAAACATACATCAACACAGTTTTTTTTTTCTGCACTATGCTCCATGTCTGTGGCTCTGTGCATCATAATCACAGAATACCTGAAACAAGGATCAGAAATGTTCAAAACAATTTCTTAATAAAAACATGAATAAAAAATAAACAATTCTTCTTTGAAATTCGAAAACCCAAACAAAAAATGCTCAAAGCCCCCACGATTTGAACATAAACGTTTGGCTAGAAGAGAAAATATTCTGTATATGGGTCAAGAGCGATGTCGCGGTTGCGTTCGCTTTGAAGTCCATAAAAAAAAAGGTAATTGCGAAGGTACTTGTCCATCTATTTGTATGAACTTTAAGTCTTTTTACAAAAGCGCTTACGGTCTCTGTAATATTTTAGACTTTTAGCAAACATTTATTCGTTTAATCTGTTGGAAAATAACCTGGACTTGCACATAAAAAGCAAAAAGCAGTTGAGTAAGTATCGTACCGAAAAGTTAATAAGACTTTTTCCATTCTACTTGCTTTAATGGATGACTTTTTCTAGCGTCTGGAAAATAATATGGTGTCTCAAGTATATGGAATAGAAGGTACCTATATACACGGAGTAATTATTTCATACCATTAAGTTTATCCAAATAGATACATGAAAATAAATCATACTATTGGGCGTGCGCAATAGTAAAGGACATATTCGCTGCCCATACATTTCCATCCTAAAAACTAAAAGGAACTTTACACAACTCGGGATGGGATGCTTCATAAATCAATACTATCTTATTGAAATCACGGATATCTCTCTTTAGTGTTATATTTAATTAATTATCAACAAAATACCCCATTTTTATTGAAATAATAAATATCTATTTATTATAGTGTAAGTCACATGCTTATCGAGTCATAGGACGATTTGAGCATACGCATGTAACTACTCTAGGTTTAGATAGAATGAATGAAAATCCCGCCATATTTTATTGTATAAAATGGGCTGTGTGTGAATTAGTAGAAATATTAAATACAGGGTTAATAAAAATAAAACATCAACTTATTTTCCTGGAGTCTTCTACTCCATTTACTCTATCACACCCTATTTTTTTCCCGACGGTAAAAATATTACCCAGTATTATTTGCTTTACTGCCGTACGGATACTACTACTAAAACGCAGTAAGAGTGTTTCGGTGTTTTCGAACAAAACTTTGATGGTATACCTATTTTGACTGGAGCTATTATTTTATAGAGAGTAATAAAATACTGGGAGATTATTTAATCCATTCACACAGCAGACACATTTCGATTTCAAGACCGGCAGGGTAATCACGATGCGCACTCCAAATCGGAAGCGATTCAATTTTGACAGTATAAGAATGTCCATTGCGAAGTTCGAATTGTCGTTCAGTACAATTTTAAAAACACTACGCAATGTACCTACATTGTTAAACTGTCAAAATTGAATCGATTACGATTTCGAGTGCTAATCGTGATTTACAGGGGGGTAATTCTCGTGTAATTGGAGTAGTCTCGAATTAGAGAAAAAGTTCGAATTCAATTTTTTCTCGAGTGGTAATTAAGTTGAACTGTGATATGAACGAAAGCCGCTCGAATTGCTTCGCCTGGAAAACCATCGATTCAAACCATCATACACGTCAAACAGCGCTTGAGGTGCAAACTCGATTCCGAGGTGATCTCGCAAGTAACGAAACTTGTCCCTCTGGACTTTAGATCTTATGGAATACTACCTGTCCCCGCGTCTCCGGCCTGTAGAAAGATTTTTCTTACAAGCTTTGAACCAACATTGTTCCGATTAGAAGTTAAATTTAAGAAATCGTTTCCTAGCGGATAACCTTTAATGAACCTACTTGCCAATTTTAAGGTTTGTAAGGCTATATAATATTTCCTAAGATTTCCTTATTAGTTATTGAATGTTATTTCGCTTTTATAATATTTTAAAATATCACCACTAATTACCTATTCACGACAATATTCATTCAGTTCCATTAATTCTTTAGAAGTAATTTTTAAACTTTCCGAAATATTTGATCTTTTGACAGAAGATGTTCTAATGAAGGCCGCTTGTTTAAGAGTCAAATGAATGTTCAGATTACGCAATACCCACTGAGAATTTATTTAGAAAATTCGTTACGATTTATGCTTAACTTTTGTGTCTTCATAAAATTTTGATGACATCTTCGCCTGTCCATAGGTACTCTACTGGTAGATAATTGGACATACAAGGTATTGAACATGCAAGTTACTCCACAACCAAATCAAATCATTTATTTACCACAAGGTACATGACAAGTGGACTAAAACCGTAACGGCATGGCAAATGATTTTTCTTTCTTTCTTTCAAATCAGAGATGGTTCAAAAAGAAGTCGAGGCAGACAACGTAAACGCTGGGATGACGACATTGCACAGGCAGCCGGTCCATTAAGGATGCGAAGGACTCAGAACCGCGAGAATTGGAAGAACCTGAAGGTGGCCTATGCGTTTAAGGAAGCGCTGATAGATGGAAATACCGAAGTGCAACAATAATGTTTTTTTCTTAATATTTTATGTAAATAATTTCTATTTAGCGGTTAATAAAGGCTTATTATTATACAGAACATGTTTTTTCTTTTTTTTTATTCATATTTTTGTGGAGGCTTCAGTTCACCTTGGTGACAATGCCAGCCTCGTAAGGTCACTCTGATACAATAAATAATAAAACTTAACATAATATATTGAAATTAATAAAAATGAAGACAAACTACTTTACTTATTTAATTAAATAAAAAGACACAGAAGATCTAATTAGAATTAGTCTGTATTTAACTAATTAATTCTTATCAGATCATGTTGTATTAAAGTAAGTAGGTACCTATTAGTACTTAAGTCCATCATGTTTGAGATTCTGTGAGGAGATGGATAAGAGATGAGTAGAGTAGTTGCCTATCTAAATGGTGATATTTGTTCAATTTTTGTATCCTATTGTTTACTGTAATTGTCGTTATTTTTTGTTCCTACCTTTTTTAGTTTTTTATTACATAACTGTGCAACGTATTGGTATTTACTGTAATGTTGTCCATGTAAAGTTGAATAAATAAAAATAAAAAAAAATATCCTGCATACATACTGATACAATGTTCAATTATTCCTTGTTTGGACAATGAACTCTCCAAGTATCTGTCTCTTTACTAGTAGATAATAAACGCGAAACTTTATGATTCTCTTTAAAGTAATTGTTGTGTGTATCTTCAGACAATAAAAAAGTAATAACTACTGATTGTTCCAAAGCTAAGAGACTTTATAACTTGAAAATGTCAAACGATTAACATTTTGTATAGCTAACACATAAACATAGTTTATTGTCTGTGTCTCTCTGGGTATAAAAGTTATTGCCACTACTTATAATCCCCCTTGTTATCTTGGTACTTTTGCGAGTATTGCTTGACCGACAAAAAAGAGGGGTGTTATAAGTTTGCATTGTGTATCTGTGGATATGTGTATCTGTCTGTGGCATCGTAGTTCCAAAATGTATGGACCGATTTTAATACAGTTTTTTAAAAATTGGAAGCTAGTTTAACCGGGTATCATCTTAGCTATGTTTTATGAAAACCTATTCAGTCGTTCAAAAGATACACCTCTTTTTCTAGTTGGAGTCGGGGAGATGACGGTTAGGTTATCCTATTTTAATGGTGGTAATAAACTTATCGTGTCTCATTAGTGACCAATCATTCTTCCTCTTCACTATGTGTTTCAAAACCCTTAGGACCAGTGATGAATACCTATTGTAATCAGTAGGCTGTCAGCAGACCATCTGGGAATACCAGTAAAAATGCCTTTGAATTATTTATTTTAACAACGGTATATTTATTATTCTTGAGCAGATTTTGATGATTAAAGTCCTAATCGTCCATCAGTTAGTATGAAATATTTAAGTGATTATTAAGATCATTTTCAGGCAGGTGGTCTTAGGAGCGACCGCTTTGCTTTCTGTGCATTTACCTCGCACAGATCAAATATTTTTGTATGAGGTAACTTATAATAGAATCACTATATAGAAATTCAATAAGGACCCCAAAAACTCATAAAGTAATTATCATCATCAATCTAATAATCACACTGCTATGATTCAGGCCTCGCTCAGAAGCGGTAATCTAATGTTCTCTAACGGTGAAGGAAAACATTCCACACTAATCCACACTGAGCCCACGTGGTGGCCTAAAGTAATGTACCTACAGGATATTTAGGCTCTATTCCTAAATGCAACCGCAGTATTGGTATACACTTTAAAACCAAACGAAAAGTCGACTTACTATGTCACGCATAATTTACAAACGCAAGCCATAGAAAATCAATTTTTTATTTTGTTATGGAGTGAATTTTAGTACTGCGGTTGCATTTGGGAACGGACACTGAATCACTCTGAAAAATTTGTGCACTAAATAAAAAAAAGGCGAAATACCTCTCACTGACTAATCATGAAATCTCAGGAACTATAAAGCTTACAAACTTGAAATTGGGCAGGTAGGTTCCAAGAGTATAAGCATCCACTAAAAAGGATTTTATGAAAATCCGCCCCAAAGGGAGTGAAATGAGGGACAGAAGATCGTAAAAAAAATTATAAGCGGACTGACTCCTCGATTCTACTTGTCATCGAATATAATAATGGCCATCTTATTAATATTAGCTTGGCAAATAATATCATTGGGCAAAGTGTATTGGTTAGAATAATATTCATTACCTAACTGATGGTCATTTGTGATTATTTGCTCGACCTAATAGGTCACGAAGTTAGCATTTAAGGGCACTTATGTTGTGGTACAAGTTATAAGCGGATCATTATTTTCTTGGATTTAATGAATCTCGTGAAAGCCGAGAAAGATAAAGAAATTGCGGTTCCTCAAAAAGGGATTGCAAATATTTTTACAGAATCAGCAACACGCAAGTGATGTCCTTGGTGTTGTAAACGTCCATAGACCATAAAAGGCTTAAAAGAGATGTAACTTTTGAAAGGCTGACAAGTATTTCATGAAACATAAAACACAAAAAACAGTATTGAAATTGGTCCATCCTTTTTGGAACTACGATGCCATAGACAGATACACAGATACACATATCCACTGATAGGGCTGTTCTTTGTTGGAGGTTAAAAATAAAATATCTACATCTTCCATACTACCTATAGTATCTTCCTTGTTACCTATGTCATTTGAAAGACAAATAAATAAAATATTATAGTTTAAAAAAAACTAAAGAAAACGCTTTAGTCATCCAAACTGAACGTGTATGCAAAATTTCAGCTCAATCGGAAACCGGGAAGTGGGTCAAATTTAACTTCCAAAAATTTCTTACATAGTTAGTTAGTTACAGGTGAAGCTAATAAAAGCGTGATAATTAAATTTCTATTCTATTCTATTTTGTTCTACTAATCGCTCCGTCACCCAACTTGTACCACAAAACTAACAAATCTCCAGAGTCGCTATTGTATCCTTTAATCTAATTGCGTTGGAGCACCTTGCCACACCAACTTAACCAGGTGGGGCGAGAGACTTACTTTATAGTTAGCTCTGATTTTATTGCCTGCAATTTAGCTTTAGTAGTTCCAGAAAATTATAGTATTTTTGTAGAGTAACTTTACTAATAGTTTTTATTATTATTACCCTTTATCATACAACTAAATTGAATTATAAGGTCTTTCAGAATTATACCTATTAATATGTATTATGTTGTTGTGTTTATCGGGTTTCATGTTGTAATGATACATTTACAATTCGTCGGGGATAGTCCAAATAAGTGTCAAATACCGTTTTTTTAGAAGAGCTTATCTCCTTCAGCAGTGCACTGGCGCGATATCTCAATTTGGCTAATTTCGTCACTTACGCGGTATTTACTTATACTAGTTACGCGGTATTGTAATATGTAACGAATATAGAGAAAATATAAATACTAATTAAATGGTTATTCTACCATCACTTCAACTACTTACGTCAATTCCCAGCAGATTTTACCGATCGGGCAGAAGTTTATGTACGTCGGTAAAACGCAGCAAAATAAATTGAATACTACTTTACAGTCTGGCTACAAATAAACCTAATACAAATCCAACTATCCGTCTGTCTAGCAGACTGGCTGAGTTCGCGAACTGCTCGCTACAATGCAATGCAGGGAAACAATCGTTGTTTCTATTCTACACATTTTCTATTCCACCAAACTTTGCAACTGCTATTCATTTACCTGCGCTTTTTGGGGTTCAGTAGAATAAATTTTATGATTTTAGGTATGGCTTATCGCTATTATTTAAATGTGAGGGGTGGATCTCAGCAGTCACAGTGCCGAAACAATCATTAAAATATAACTTAACCGTCAAAAACCCGCGACTGCAACTAGAAAAAGAGCTGTAACTTTTGAACGGCGAGTTTTGGAGCTACGATGCCACATCCAGATACACAGATCCACAGATACACACTACAAACTTGTAACCCTCCTTTTTTTTGCCGGGGGTTAAAAAATACATCCATAAATTTCTCTCACAATACTTCAGAAAACTCGACAAAATCTGTCCATTTGTCCAGAAACAGATCGTAACTTGGATAGAATCCAATTCTTTAAGTGCTGCGAGGGGCGAGGTACTAGGGAATAATAAAGTCATCAGAGATTATGAGTAAAATCACCACACATGCCAAATGGATTGGAAGTAATTTTAAAACGCTTTTATTAGCTTCGCCTGTAACTAACTATGTAAAAAAATCTTTGACCCACTTCCCGGTGTCCGATTGAGCTGAAATTTTGCATACACATTTTTCTTTAGTTTTCTTTTTAAACTATAATATTTATTTACTGCATAATCTGAGGCTTGTAGCTATATAACTATAGCGCAGACCCGTCGAGTGCTTGCCGCGGGCAGTCCTTCAATAGGTGACAGTTCTCTGCACATCAAAACATCTCACGTTAAGCATTTGGTCCCAATTGATGTAGTATGAGAGTTGTTACAGGAGTCAGCAGCCCAAAAAGTCGGACAACCGAGATAACATAACTTACATTCACTCTTACAGCTCTTGACAAACTCTCGTTGGTGACTTTAAAAATACATTTATTTCCCTTCTACGGAACCCCTCACATTACTCAAAGTGCATTGCCAGCGTTTTTCCAACATTTACGGTAACAATTCCCATTTCGTATTTAAATTCCCGTAACGACACATTTGTACGAGAGGCTGCGAATTTTCGGACGAAATAGTTAAATTTTCAATGTAATTGGTCCGTTTTTCCAACGATTACATTGTAGTTACTGTTTTATTTTGTTTAATAGCCGTTTTATAACAACTAACTAGTTCGGTTAAAGTGTGGGTTACACTTATTGATTTGAATTCAATAACAGCCATATTTTTACTAGCTGTTCTCGCGGCTTCGTTCGCGAAGAGTTCGTAATAATGAAGTTGTAGCTCATAGTAATTTAGTAAACAGACATAATGCACTTTAGCTCATCCCTCTTAAGTAATAGCGTGATAATTTATAACATTATGTTGACCAGCTATTTAACTAATTTCAACTAAATCTATCCAGTAGTCAATACGTGAAGCTCAGACGTTCGTACAGATAAACAGACAAAAAAAAAAAAAAAAAAACTGTTTTGGCTTCAAAATCGTTCATAGTATTCGTTTCAATTACTTTTTCGCAAAAATAATTCATTTAACAGTTTAATGTTTACGCATCTTTAACCTAACCGTCAAAAACCCCTGACACCAACTAGAAAAAGAGCTGTAACTTTTGAACGGCTGAACAAATTTTCATTAAAAAACAGCCAAGACGATTCCCGATTGAAATAGCTTTCAATTAAAAAAACTGCTTTGAAATCGGTCTATCCGTTTTGGAGCTACGATACCACAGACAGATACACACTATAAACTATACTTTTACATACCTCTTTTTTGTCGGGATTTAAAAATGCGAATCGATGCTGATATTTGTTTCAGACCTTAGTCTCGTTATGATTTTACGTAATTTCGTAATTATGTACCATAATATATTTCGTCATTATCGTCATAATCCCTAAGTCGCAATTTACAGGGGGTGGCCAATTCTGTGTCGAAACCACAGGTCGATAAAATTTAACACACGAACAAAAATTCCCAAGCGGTCAAATATTACCAATTTCACGGACATGACCGAAAAATGCTGACATCCAAAGTTTAAATACGGCATAAAACAGATGTGTAACTGTATAAGGGCCGTGTTCACCGACGAAAACGTAACAGACGTTTAAACGGATCACATGGCTCAAATACAGTATATTATTATAAAAAAAGTTGGTTGATGAATCTTTGAGTGCATTAGCCATATAAAAAATATATGTTTATACATAAGGAACAGTTTGTATTCACTTTTTTTTTTAGTAAAGCCCTGTTTTTGTTTAAAATAAGGCCACTTTGAACTTAAATGTAAATTCTCTCTATATCGGGCTATTACCTACTTTTATCAATTCTACCCCAAAAAAACTGTACCTAATATCTACTTTAACAATTAATTTTTCCAATACTTTTGAAAATAACTATACTTTTGCAAACTTTTTCGTACGCGGCCCTTTATTGCTGTCTCGTTTTCTAAGTTGAGAAAATATATGCTGCTATCTCCTTCTGGCATTTTACATTAGCATAACATCATCATCATCGTTTAATTAACTGTAAATAAATAAATCATTACGCCTGTATTTTCGAAGAGTAAGACAGAGGTGTACTTTACTGCTTTAAACTATACTTCTCGAATGCTATTATTAAGAACCAAAGAATAGAAGGTGAGCATATTGCCGTTTAACTAACAGATCCAAATGTTCTAACAGAAAATCTTCAATAATATATTGCCCGACCCGGAAGTCAAACCCAAGACCTCACGTTCAGCAGCTGCGCTTGCGAGCACTAGATCACTGTATAGATTAAAAACCAAAATCATTTTAATCCGCCGTTAATTTGCCGGTGAAACTGGTCCTCAATGTTTTAACAGGCTTCATAATGTTGTAATCTTCCGTCAATGTCTGGATGCACCTGTTACCGCCATCATGGGATTTATGGAGGCAGACACGTGCCGTTTGTCTCAGTCATGCCTGACAAGTGGCACGTGCGGATATATGAATATTTGCGTTTACAGTATTAGAGGGTTTAAGTTATATGCCAGGAATGGCTGTAAATGTTTATGTGATAGTGAGGTTGCGCCATAGCGGTTTGCTGCTAGCTCACCTGTCCCGACAGATGGCAACACTGTGACGAAGTCATCCTTTATCACCTCATTATTATTTATTACTGGCAATCACCTTCATCACTGGCCACTTCAACCTTCCAAATTATAATTCAAAATTAGAACATTGCGCCTCATCATAATTTTCATCTCCTTTTTCTGACACTCTGCTGAGAGCCTTTGTAATAGACACAACTGTTGTCGATTTTTATTTAATTTGTTATAAATTGTATAAAGTCAAAAATCCTTATGAAATCATCTGAAAGTATTTATGAATCATGTTTAACAGTTTATTCAATTTTAACTAATAAGTAACAATTGTTTTTATCAAAATGTATCAATAATAATAATAAACCGTTCTCTTGCGTTCCTGACTATTTTTCTGTTCTTCCTGCATTTCTACTTAGTTCCGTGAGTCCTCCCGCCCGGAGACTGAGTACTAGCCGAGGCACGTAAAGGGAAGGACTTCTGCACAACACTACGACTTCCATACAACTACACAACGTGTATCAGACATGCGTGGTCATGATCAGACCATCAAACTGAACAACTTTCTCTATGGGACCAACATCATAATCGCGTAAAAATAATATAAAATAATATCCATACGTTTGGGTCGAGTGGGTATTGATATTTTATATGGGATAGCTGGTTTTATAACACGCTTTTATTAGCTTCACCTGTACCCCTGTACACCTGTGTGTAACTATGTAAGAAAATCTTAGAAATTAAATTTGACCCGCTTCCCGGTTTCCGATTGAGCTGAAATTTTGCATACACGTTCAGTTTGGATGACTAAAGCGTCTTCTATAGTTTTTTTTTAAACTATAATATTTATTATACATATTATAATAATAATATTAATAATTTTTCGAGATTTTTCGTTTGTTCCTAATGTTGAGTACAACCTCTTAAATGGGACCCAAACAAACAGGGGACAGGGGGACTAGAAACGTAGGACTTTTATATCTACCTACTATACTAAACGTCCTGGCCACTGAGTAAAAAATAAAAATCTCGGAGTGGAAAATTCAACAATGTCGGCGTCCCAATATAAAACTAAAGAAGCGTATACTCCGTAATTTTTCATCCCCAACAGTGTACGTGGGTTATTGCCTACATCGTAAACGCGATGTATTATATTATTTCTTATACGTTCGTACGTTCGTTCGGTCTTATGCTGGCGCCTCACATCGCTATTCGGTATTCGGGGTTTTATTCGCCGTTTATTCGGCTATATTCGTGTAGAAGTCCGAATAACTCGAACACACCGTCCACTAGCCTTCTCAGTCTACGCCGTCCACACATCGTCACGAACAGCGAATATGCCGAACATTCACGAATATTTTTGCTATATTCTTGAACGCAAAGATGTACCTGTTAACGGCAGCGGCTTATTATTTTCTGTATATAGAAGTAAGATAGAAGTATTAAAACTCCTAAGTACTAAACTTAATATATTATCTATGATAAACATGTCCGTCGCTGTCGCCCACCACGCTCTACTGAGCAAGCCATGTGTGGACGGTATACGAACATATTCGGTATATTCGCAATCCTTTGATATGTGACCAAAAACCGACAACCCGGCGGATACGATGTTCATGTATTTGCGTATTCGTCTTATTCGTGCAAATATAGGCGAATAGAGTGACTACACATCGTCGTATTTGGGCGAACAAGACGAATACGCGAACACGAATAGCGATGTGAGGCGCCAGCATTACACGTTTTACTTGTTATTTATATTTCCTGTAACATTTTGTGAGTAGTTTCCTTAGTTCGCATATTTTTAACGATATACCAGTGGCGAAGAGTCCATACAACCCGATACCCATCGGCTTCCCTTTAGGAATTGGTTAGTGCATAGACCAACACGACGACCCGGCGACGACGGGTTTGACGACACGGTTGGCGCAGTGGCTAACCAATTAGCTTTCTGCGCTACGTGCCGCGGGTTCGATCCCCGCACGGAACAAATATTTGTATGACCTACAGATAGTTGTTTCGGGTCTGGGCGTGTGTGCATGTGACATGTATGTTTGTAAACTGTACCCTCGATACAGGAGAAATACAAGTGAGGGGCAATGTATTTAAAAAAAAAAAAAAAAAAACAACGTAGTATTATATTATTTACTCATCCAACTGACAAAAAAGGCTTGTTAATCAGTTAGGTCGAGCTCTTCCAGACATGACTATAATTTGCAGCAATTTTTAGAAGGTTTTTTTGGGACGGCTTCCCCTTTTAAAACTGTCACTCTTCGCCACTTCAGTATACAGAATGTTTTTTTATGTAGTGCGCACGCGTGATTTGTAGAGTGATCCAGTCTCTGTTTCTAAATGCAATCGTAGTATTGGGATACACTTTAAAACGAAATGAAAATTCGACTTAGTATGGTGGACACGCATAATTCAGCCATACAAAATCTTTTTTTTTTTTTTTTTTGGAGTGAATTTTAGTACTGCGGTTCCATTTGGGAACGAACACTGAATAATTAGGCAAATTTTGCTCGCTACATAAAAAAATGTACCTATCAGTGGCGAAGAGTCCATACAACCCGATTCCCATCGGCTTCCCTTTAGGAATTGGTTAGTACAGAGACCAAAGTAATATGGCTTGTTATTCAGTTAGGTCGAGCTCTTCCAGACATGACAACAATATAGATTACAAGAGACGGTATGGATTTTTGTCTTGTAGCATTAATTGCAGCAATTTTTAGAGTGCATTTTTGGGACGGCTTCCCCTTTTAAAACTGTCACCCTTCGCCACTGGTACCTATTTGAGTTCCCTTCATTATGGTTGAACATAGCGATGCTGACGCATGCGTCAACGGGTGCCGTCTGTCGGGACCAAGAACATTGTACTTAGAACTGGACGTTGCGGCTAGAAGAAAACAGTGAAAACCAAATAAATGGCCTTGAAATAAATCAGTTATATTTTGCTTCTCTTTCATCAGGGTGACAAAGATTTTTATTTGCGTTGGGATATTATTAGGAATTAAGCAAGTAGAAATTATTCATAATTGAGCACGTATTTGTTTGCTAATAGTTAGGTACCAAAACAATAACCATATGTACCAAATAGGTAGGTACTCAATTCTGGTGAACCCATGGTGAAGATTTAACGTGTCATCACTTGGTCCAAAGTTGCGGGTTGATTTATGGATAAATTAAACTTTAAAATAAGTAAAAACTAACTTCATAAAACTAATAAGTGCCTAGCTAAGGTGCATTGAAGGATTAAAGGTCCCTACTTCAGAAGCTGTTAAGTTTTTAAAGAAAATATTTTATACTTTTTAGCACAGTTTATTTTATTTTTCTATTTTGAGTGGCATAAATAATACATAAATATGCAACTACAGTAATCGCGACTAATTTGCTGATATCCATTGAGGAGTTCCATCGTCTTTCTCCGAAAGTCTTCATCAGATCTTCACCAAATTTTAGTCGGTTTAGCCTTATGTCATAGTGCTCCGCTTTATAGTATAGGCAACAATTTTTTGCAGATTTATAGAAGTTTCCTTTCAAAGGTATGTTGGACCACCATACCACCATCTACGCCTTTTCTCTGGATCGCTTGGAAAACTGAAACAAATGCAATCGTGTTTTCAATCATCTAAGAAAGTCCACTGATGTTAGCAATCAATGATCAGGTTTGACCAAGAAAACTTCTGAAGATTTTGAATTCCAGTTGGACTTTGTAGCTCATTACACAACCACGAAAAATCATAGCACGTTAAATTCCGCCTCAAGCAATCATTTATGGTCACTCTACTCTTCTTTGTTTACTAACATTTTATCTTGACGACCAATCTAATAATGCGACTGTTTCCTTAGTTAAATGCGATATAACCACATAAATAACTAAATGGTGACATTTCACAATGAGAGAAACGTTTTTCACACAGTTTTAAATAAAAATATAGGCAGATCTTTCTAAAACTGCGTAAAAATATGTACAAATTGGCGTAATTTTTAATATGGCATCAGCGTACTTACCTATGAAAAATAACGTTTGATGTTGGGTTCCAAACACTTCCACAATCTTTAAATATACGATACATGATTGAGCACTGTTAAATAATTAGTATATCCTCAGAAATCGCCTAGCAAACACTCGAAGTGGAAGAAAGTTGACAATGTTGACATGTCATATATGTCATTGAAATTATTATTTTTACAGACCATCAGTCTTACCAGCCTAGGAATGCATTCATAAAATTGGGGTAAACTTAAATATCATAAAATAATTATTTCAATCAACACATCCTTTTTATAGGCAGAAAAAATTAAAGATGACTTTAAAAATACTAGAAGCTTTTAAAATAGTTTCTGGATACCAAATGGCCCTCAACATAAACATTCCTATCTATTTGTGCACAACTATCTTGAAAACTTTTACTTTACTCTGGTAACTTGCAAATTATATATTCATATTCATATTCTTTATTTGCATTCCACAATGTACATAAGGTGGTAAAAATAAAATTTGGTAGGTTACAATCATGGACCCTGTAGGGCACAGCAAAATATAGGAGAGGAATATGATACTTATGTTTACTACTGTTGTATAAATAGGAAGATGGTACTTATGTTTACTTATTGCTTTAATTTATTAATAAATATGGATAGCATATTATAATTTTTAATTTATTAATAATATTTCCTAATATGTATTTAGTTTATTATAAATTATTATTAACTAATAGTTATGGAATTTAATGTATTTTTATTTTATTTTTTATATCTATTCATTTATTTCGTTTTATTATTACTGTTGTATTATTTATAGTATTATTCATTTAATTTAATTGGAAATGTTTGTTTATCGTTTATATATTCATTAATCGTGTAATAGGCTTTTTTAATAAGTATTTGTTTTATTTTGTTTGTAAATGTTGTTTCGCTGTTTTCTGTTTTTATTGATTCTGGTATTTTATTATAATTTTTTATACACATTACATAGGGGCTGTTGGAGTGTAGCGTTATGCGGGAAGATGGTAGCATTAGCATATTTTTATGCCTTAATGATCGGCCAGTATGTTTATCTTCGCGTCTTGTAAATAATGATTTATACCTATTTCCTAACAAATTTCAAAAATGTATATGCATGGAAGGGTGAGTATTTTATGTTTTATGAAGAAAGGTTTGCAGCTATCAGTCTGATTTATGTTTGTGAGTATACGGATTAATTTCTTTTATAAAATAAATAGTGTAGGAGCATCGGTACTGTTTCCCCACATGATTACGCCGTAGCTGAGCCACGCGTGAGCATAGGCATAATAAGTGGTTAATGCAGTTTGTATATCGGTCGTCTTTTGGATCTCATCTTGTTATTATAGTATGAGTGAGATGGAAAACATACCTAAAGGTGAATGAACTCCCCTTCAGTTATTTTTTCTAGATGCAATATCCAGTTCTATCTTTATTAGCAAAGAAATACGTGCTCAATTATGAATAATTTCTATAAATTTGCTTAATTCCTAATAATATACCAACGCAAAAAAAAAATGTGTGCTAGGACCTGGGACACATAGTAGAAGTGAAACTTCAACGGACAATATATCGTCTACCCCCTCCACGCGGCCGTAACGCTTTTTCGTGACAGAAATTCCTAATACTCCCCGTCTATGTATATGGAAGTTTCACTACAAAACTTGGTCACCCTGATGAAAGAGATGCAAAATATAACTGATTTATTTCAAGGCCATTTATTTGGTTTTCACTGTTTTCTTCTAGCCGCAACGTCCAGTTCTATGTACAATGTTCTTGGTCGGGACTGGTAAGCTTGTAACATGACAATCTAATTCAGAGGCAAATCATTATTATCCTATTCTTATTTTTTATTAACATGTTTCTTGAAAATGTAAAACAACTGAATGTATTTTCTAAAAAAATCATGGATGGAACGTGTAGTTTTGATTCAAAATTTGTTTACGTAATATGTATGTATATATGTATGTCAAAAAATTCGTGTTTGGCCCTCAGTTACTGGAGACAAGCCTATACAGTATACACTCTATTTATCAAAATACACCTTCATTAATTATTACACCAAGGAGTCCAAAAATCTAATAAAATACAACTAACCGTATCAGGTATCTACTTAAGCCAAGAGCCGCGAACTTCTTAAACTCAATCGACATAATCTTTTCTAAGTCCGTAAACAGAGCAAAGGAATCTCGTGTTCTGTTGAAACTAGGGTTGCCACTCCAACTATATAAAATAGAAAATGTATATCTATGTTCGTTGGCTTCCTACTATAAAATAAAATAATATACAAAATAATAGCAGGTGAAATCTACTTTTTTTGTGATAAAAATATAATTATGTTTATAATTAATATTATATTAAAAAGCCCGACTGCTTAAAAATTGAACTTTAAAATATAAACTGAAAAGAAAAAAGCAAGTCCAGTAGAATTCTAATGGGAAACATAGCGACTTCTAAACTTAAAAATCGAGATCGGCTCAAATCTTCCCAGTAATGGGCCCTGACTGTTAAAGTCGCTATGTTCCGCATTAGAATTCTACTGGAATTGTTTTTTTCTTTTCAGTTCACTTTTTAAGCAGTTGGGTTTTTTGATTTGTTATTTTCTTTCGCGATTTCATGATTGGTCCCTTAGTAAAAGTTATTCATAATGATGGGCAGGACGCAGGTGTCCTATGTAAATAATTAACTAACTGTCACAGTCCTGTTTGTATAATCTGTATACCTAACAGTGGCGACGGATGAAAATTTTAAAAGGGGAAGCCGTCCCAAAAAATAGCACCAAAAAAATAAAAAACAATAAATGCATAATTTTTCATAACACTACACACAAAGCACCAAGATTTCGGCTACGACTAACATCGAAAAAACCCAACAACCGCTCCTCCACCCCACTGTCTGTTGGTCTATGCATTAACCAATTCCTAAAGGGAAGCCGATGGGAATGGGGTTGTAAGAACTCTTCGCCACTGAGACCTAATAATTTTTTTGGGAACTGGAGTCGACTATAATTTTGGTTCAAAGTCAAAGTCAAGTCAAAGTCAAAGATTTTTATTTCAACTGGGCCTTTGCAGGCACTTTCAAAACGTCGTGATTCTAGGCGCACGGTTCCAAGTGGGTTGGTCCTGGAGAAGATACCGGCAAGAAACTCCATGGATACTCTTTTCATAAATCAAGCTTAGTTAGTTCAAAAAAAGGTGTCAACCCTTCAAACGAAATAATGGGAGTCGTGCGCTGTGTTAATAAAGTTATTTCGTACCGTGTACGGACAAGTTTGGACCATCAATAGTTAGTGGACCCTCAATTATATTAGGGGAGAGCCCGAGGTGTGAATGTGAGCGGGAACACTGAGAGTGACCGGGAATAGCCTAAATTACCTATACCTCACCTCCACCACCTATGAAACCTATCACCTATGAAATCAAGTATTTTTGTCCGACTTTGATACATAAACCATCAAGATAATGTTTTTATGTAGAGCGCATAATTTGTGGAGTGATTCAGTCTCTGTTACTAAATGCAACCGCAGTATTGGGATACACTTTGAAACAAAACGAAAATTCGACTTAGTATGGACACGCTTAGTTTACTACCGCAAGCCATACAAAATCAAATTTTTATTTTAGTTTGGAGTGAATTATGTTACCTATTGTGGTTTGCATTTGGGAGATACTGAATCACTCTGCAAATTTTGCGCACTACATAAAAACATTATCCTGATGGTTTATGTATCAAAGTCGGACAAAAATACTTCATTTCATAGGTGATACGGTAGTGGCCCTTGGGATATAAATAATAAATAAAAAAAACAATTTTAAGCTAAAGTATTTTTTATTTCTGGAATACTTATAAGTAGGTACAATAATCAAGATTATTATCACGATATTAGTAACATATTATAACATTATTGTTTTTAACATAGGTATATTATTTTATGCCAGGACATTAGGTATACCTACTTAGGCGCTTTAATATAAGCGACAGTTTCCCGACGACGACGTAACTGCAGCCGCCGATAAAAGGCGAGGGCTTGTCGACGGCAAAATGCCGCTTACGTGAAAGAATACAATAATAACATAGCGCATAGGTGACAGGATACAATAATAACACTTATTAAAAAAAACAGTAAATACCGCCTTTAATCATACAAAACTAAAAACTTTGTTGGTACAATAATAATTCCAAATCATTAATTACAAATTTCTAAAAAAACACAACTGGTGTTTGATTTTGTTGTTAAAGTAAACAATTTTGTCTAAACTATGAATAATTATAAATGATAAAATGAAGTTACTTTGATTGTTTCACGAATTACTAATGGTTTCATCGAGATCTTTATAAATTTCATTATATACATTAGCTTCCGAACCAAAGAAGAGATTGAAAGGTATCCCAGGAACAACTTCGTCAGATCCTAGTCTTGTTATATATTTCCGTGTTGTGTTCATTCTGTATTGGACAATATGACAACCAATTTCCCAGTAAGAGCTTCGCGTTTTTTTCCTCCAATATGCCATTTCCATCATAACTTCCGTTCTGTCTTTCTCAAATATATCTGATGGTCCCAGCTCGACCATAACTTCTACTTCAGGCCGTATTTGATGAAGTCTTTCAAAAATATATTTATAAAATTCAAAAGTATATGCCACCACTACTTTAATCGGCGTTCCGAATTCTAGAAATATTTTCATTAATTCTAAACAGAATTCTTCGGCTTTGATAGAGAGTGCTCTTAATATTACAAAGTTGGTTTCGTTGTCCTTGTAAATCAACAAATGGTGATTTTGATAAAATTTACTACCTCCAGTATTTGAGTAAGAAATAATGTACATTCGCCATACACCTTTGCCTATCTCCTTTGGCAGTTTTTTTTTAGTGATAATATTTGTTTTAATATTATGAGATGTGATTCTACACACGTTGCATGCCTCAATGGCCAAACGCAAACAAAATATAGGCACAGAGTATTGCTGTTTGACTAGTTGTAGCGTTTTCGTTGCATCCCCGTGATCACATTCAAGATGTTTTTTAATCACAACATCGAAAGCATCCTCAAAAGGAAGAACTTGTAAGAATGGTACTTTGCTTTTTAGTAACAATGTCTTTTTCCCTTCTCGAATTCCGACATCAAATTCATTAGATATCATAGTTTTATTACCTAGTTCTTCAATCGTATTGTTAATTGCTTCTCTGGTGAATAGTGGTATGCCAAATAAGCGAGGGTTTCCGATCTTCTCGAAATAATATACTTTAGCTTTTTCGTAACTAAATTCAATCTGTTGTTGTCCAAAACTTGCTGAACCTGCAGTGTTGTCGTTGCTAACAGACGCCATTTTGTGACGCGAGAACACGAACACAACAAAACAATAAGCCTCTTAACGCGGTGGACGCGGACGTACTGAGGTGAGCACGGTGGCGGGGAAGCGCGGGGCTAGCAATGCGGCTACGCGTCGCGTCTTGCTTGCGGGAAAGAGACGGGACGAGGTTGTATAATGTTTTCGCGAGACGGGAGATAAGCGCACTCGTTGCGACTGTGGCGAGGTACTAAATAATAATTTTATTTTGATTCAAAGTAAGTAACGTAGCCGTAGGTAGGTTAGGTACTGATTGTTACCTTTTTACATACCTTCTCGTAATATCTGGTATAACTCGTCATATGCCCGTCATATTATAAAAACGAATCGTAAATGACCGGCATGTAGATTGACAGATCGTAGGTACAGTTAGCAATTTTTTTTATAAACCATTTTGACTTTTCGATGGTGAATTGTACCTACCAAAGACCTCACATTCGGCCAAGGACGCAGTTTAATAAAGGCTCACTAAGGGGTCAAAACGGCAAATATGCAGAAATAATAAAAGATTTTTATTTAGGTACTTGATACCTATCTAATTCTGAATCAAACCACAGGTACTTCAGGCTGCTCTAGTAATTATCAAATATGAGTCTTATGAATATTAAAATTATTGAGATTTAAAAATCCTTTGATGATATTACAAACATTTTTGTTAACTTAGCGCCTACGCATTTTAAATAGCAATTTACAACGAAACGAAAATTGTTTCTAAACTTTTATAGGCAGTTTCAGTTAATAATTTTTGCATATACTACATAAATAATAATTATCTACTAATAATATAGGGTTATAAGCCAAAAGGGAGTTATTGTAGGTACTCATTACTATGAACAACTTACTGTGGAACCAACCATGAAATCGCCATTATTTCGTTTTTTTTTATGAATGAATACCTATTTGCAAATTATATTAATTTTTGTTAATAAAATTATTTATAATTATAGAAAGGCATTACCTTATTTACTTATTTACCTACAGTTTAATTAAAAAAAAAAAAATACTTAAAGTTCATCTACCTACTATGTCACTGACTGTACCTATCAGTAAGTTTCTTAGAAACGTTTCAAACTTGTTGCCCCGAGCTACCCTTGATCCAGTTCCGTCGTTTCTTAGTACAACGTCGCCAGCGCTAGCCTTTGGCAACGCGGGCAAAGTTACGAGCTGCAACGTTCATTATTAATTCAATATTTGAGAAACAAGTTCTGTTACAATATACCTACCTCCTCATAATACCTCGCAGAATATTTCAAGATAGATATAGGTACCTGCCGGAACTTTCCGCTAGTATCGGAGTTGCCCGACTGGGAAAGTACCTTTACCTTGCAGAATATCGGTTTGCAGTGTTGTTCCTAACGGTGAGCAAGGTCGCCAGTGCTCCTTGAGGATGCGTCGTCGTGTGACGCTAATAGTAGGTTTAGTACATGTCGGCTACATACCAAACTATACATTTCCAGTAAATGCTGACCTCGCATTGTATACCTACGCTTTCTGTGCAGTGAGAAGTAAGCTTATGAAAATGTATAGCTTGATATTTAGCCGTCCAAAGGTACTTATCGTCACTCTGAGACCAGCGCAATCCCTTTATTTTACTTAAAAATTACAATAACAGAATACAACAATAAAAAAATCATACACAGACATAAATAAAGCCGTTTACATGTATCTCTTTCATCCCCAGAGACCTCTATTCATAAGAAAAGGTATACTGCAGTAAGGCCGTTACAAAAATAGATGGTTGACATTTTATGGGGGATCGCATTGGCTCTATAGAAGTAAGGGGTATATTAGAGGCCTTTAAAGGATCTTTATTTTTACCCCTCTCTATTATTCGAATATGTAAAGCTAGTTACCTACTAAGGTTTAGGGGTTTCGAATATTAGAAGCATTGAAGAATCTTCGAAATACGTCACTGATATTTTTATTTGAAATATTAATCTGAAAATGGTAGATACCTAATAATTCCTCTTTTTTTTAATACCAATATTACTTTATTTTTATATTTTTATGAAGTATATTTTATTTTAAATTTATTTTCAGATTTTATTATACCTACCTCATCATTCACCATTCTCCTGCCCTTATCCCATTTTATTTGGGGTCGGCGCAATATGTCTTCTTATTATACCTACCTAAGGAATTTTATTTTTATGTGTTTTTATCAGTGACTTGGTTTTTATTTTATTTTTTATCTTGTATGCTATTTATATTGTTTGCTTGTATGCTTGTATTGTTAATGTATTTATTAGGTACCTAACTATTAATGATTTGGTTGCCTTCAATTGTTGCAACACTTGAGTAGCTCTCAGTAAGGTAAATATTATTAACTGTGCAGAGTTTGTAATGTTGACGCTACGTATAAATTAATAAAAATAACTAGAAAGTTGAAGATAGACGTTTCCTAAGTTGCACCAAAACATCTCATTTACTCCAGCTGCCTTCCATAGAATATCACATTAGCTGCCAGGCTAACATGCGCACCGCGACAAAATTTTGTCATCATGACAAGACAAGATTATACGTACCTTTACGAGCACGAGATATTGCGACGTCAAAACTATTTCGCGGCGAAATCTCCACTTAAGGACTCATTTCCTCCAGCAGCCAGTGATCTTTGGATAAACATGGCCACCGGCCAGCGCAATGCCACTTCAGCTTGTTACCTACGATTACTATGATTCAAAATATAAATGAGAAGGCAGCTGAATAACTATATTATCGTCATCGTCAACATCAGCAGCATTCCAGTCCATGACTGGACAAAAGCCAGTCAAGTTAGTACCTAGTCTTTGCGACTCAAACAATCATAATTTTTTCTCCCGCATAAAAATAATAATAAATATGATAGTTGAAATAGGTACACAAAATATTAGATATACGTGAACCATTTATCACTTCGAGCGAGAACCACTGGCATGACACTCAATTATCTTCGTCCACGCCGTATGGGAATACTATCATAAACAATCGTATATATACCGACGGCAAAAAAGATAGGCAACTAACGATATTGGTAACTTTTTATTTAATTGCCGCATGCCAGAGAACCTATTGACCAAAATAACGAAAGAATAGTCCCTATAACTGGGAGATGACACAGCGGTAAACCGCGCAGAAGATGGTGAGATGAACTCGATGCCGCGACAAGCAGCTAGTAACATAGGCCTTTGGTCAAAATCCCCCGAATACAACTAGAAAAAGATCCGTAACTTTTGAACGGCTGAACACATTTTCATGAAACATAGCTAAACTGATACCCGATTGAACTAGCTTTCGATAAAAAAAACTGCATTGAAATCGGTTCATCCCTTTTGAAGCTACGATGACAAAGAGAGATACACATATACACAGATACGCAGATACACAGATATACAGACACACAGATACAGAGATAACACTACATAAAATAAACTTAAAAAAAAAAAGTAAAAAACCGACTTCAACAAACTAAAAAATATAAAATAATTTTATTAAAAAACTTAACAGCTTCTGAAGTCGGTGCCACTGCTGCCAAGCTAGGTGCATTGAAGAATTAAAGGCCCCGACTTCAGAAGCTGATAAGTTTTTTAAGAAAATTCTTTTATATTTTTTAGTTTGTTGAAGTCGGTTTTTACTTTTTTTTTTATGATTATATTATTTTTCTATTTTGAGTGGCAATTCATTCAAGAGTTCCATTGTAAATCTCCGAAATTCTTCATCAGATCTTCACCAAATTTAATTGAAAGGCGGTTAAAAATTATAACACCCCTCTTTTTTGTTGGGAGTTAATAAATGAATTTCTAAGAACAATTCTTCCTATTTCTAATGGTTAGCACAGCTGCCATAGAGATCCCTAAAAAAACTCATTCTGTATAATATAGCGTACTCTGAATTGAGCTTTGCATGCCCATACCTATTTATTCAATAACAATGTGCTTGCAATAACCCTTACCATAATCTCAATCACTCACGCCTCTCGAGCAACGTCGAATCACGGAAGTGATTGGTCTATTCTTAGTAACCGCAGGGGAATAACAATAGTACGATACACCTACATACATACACATAAGAAATTTACGTGCAATGACGTAGCCCTTCCTCTCAATATAGTCCCATAAAGTCAGTCGCGTGTTTCCCATGTATTATTCAAATTCGACCCACATACATTCGTCGGGCGCTTTGTAGTAGGGACTTGGCTAATATTTTATCCGGTGTGCTTATTGAAAATACAGGTGCTTTTATAACAGTATCACGGGGTTCTATCTTAGTGATTGCTTGTTGCGAATAACACAGGTAGGTACTAGGCAACATACTACACACTAGGGAGTTACTATTATTCTGTGCGTGTGCTACGAGTATGTATGTATTATTTAGTCTCATAACACGTTCGGACTAACAAAGTTTTCAAACGTCAAATTTATAAAAAATAATATCATCACGACGTCTATCCACGTCCTTATCAACACAACGTCTAACGACGTCTACCATAGATGTGTTTTTATTCGCACTACGTTTTATAACGCGAGGAACCCATAGTAAATTCTATTAGCAATTAGAATTCTTGCGCTGCAACATTTTTTTTTTAATCTTTATCCACTAGGATTTCTCCTTTATCGAGGGTACAGTTTACAAACATACATCTCACATGCACATACCCAGACCCGAAACAACTATCTGTAGATCATACAAATATCTGTTCCTTGCGGGGATTGAACCCGCGGCACGTAGCGCAGAAAGCCACCGCACCAACCAGGTCGTCTTCAATTGAAAGTGTCAAATGTCTAGAACCTTTGGCGGTGCGCCGCCAAAATTTTATTCGTTGCGGCGTTTTGCTTATGAACGTAACGTCAACGTTCGTTCATTTTGCTGTCTCACCATGTCAGCATCTGATTAAGGCGACGCAGGGCCGAATGTGGGAAATAAGGCACAAAATAGATAGGTAGGCACTGTAGGATGTACCTCGTCAAACGGATGTTCGTTTGACTAGAGTTAAGATCGTCGTACGTACTGTTATACCCAGCCTTTCCTTTGTCTAATCTGCTGACATCCGCATCTTTATTTTATATAAAACTATTTCAAGCCACGCGGACAGTGAGTTAGCTCCCATCTTTCAACCGCTACACTAGTTAGCTTCCGTCTTCTAAATCGCTACACTAGTTAGCCCTAATCTCTTCGCCGGTACATAGTTTCAGTTTCCTGAGTTCGGGATCGATGTTGTGTAAAAGTTTGTTTGTGATTATTTTACAATAAACTTTAGTTAGGGTAGTAAATCGTTTTTTTTAAAAACCTATTCCGGAAAGCTCGCAAAACAATTGGTGTCAGAAGTGTGATGCTGTAAGCTTCAGACCCGTGTCCTAAGCCCAGCATCTGAACCTTCCGGAACAGTGTGTGTATAAGTGCTAGCAGTGCAAGGTCGACGGTAAATCTCAGCTCCCTCGTAGCTTGAGTCCGCACCATACAGCACCTGGTCGACGTTAAGCCTCCGCTCCCTCGTAGCGTGAGCCCGCACCAGAGCGTCTATATATATTATATGCGTTCGCCTGTTATCGCTTGTTGTAGAGCCGGGGTGCGGCACCCTAATTACGTAAAAATCACCCGACAGCGACACGACAGCCACGCGACAGCAGACGGAGCGCGAACGGTCGCGAACTGTCAAACAAATTCGTATCATAAGAAAAGAAAAAAAAAGAAAAGAAAAAGTTTTTATTTTTACGCCCAGTATGACGCACAAAACTTAAATAAACTTACACCAAGATCACAAATTATCATTGTTCTGCTTTGAGTATCTATACTCAAAGCTGTTCTGCTAAACAAAACATAATTAAATTAATTAAGTGGCAGCACCGAGTAATACTGACAGTCTAATATAGTAACCTACGTACGTACGTACGTGTCGTGGTATCATGTAAGGCATTGGTCCGCCTGTGGCTATTTGTTACGTTTGCAGCGGCAAGTATGCACTTTTTAGTTAGTTTATAGTCTGCCAGAGGGTGAACCCGTAAGCGGTGGCTGTCGCGTCACTATGGGTAAATACGTAATACCAAAGGGATGTTTGACAGCAGCTACCGCGCGATTTACGCCTGTCGCAAACTGTCTGCTACATCGGTAATTAAGGGGCTGGTCTTCTGTACCTATCTATTCTGTGGTTAAGGGGAGATATAAACGCGTACATACATTAAAGGTAATTTAAGATTCCGTTCGCCCCTTATACTGTTAGGTTAAACTTTGATTGTTACATTATATTTTAATAGGCCGAGTTTAAAGTGTTGGTGAAGGGGTAGATCTTAATAACCCTGCTACAAAGATTGAGTTTTGCCTGCGGCGGGAGTTCCTTATAATTTTACAAAGTTGTTGCTTGATTGTTAGGGGCTGAGCAGATGACGGACTTTTTGTTTGGCGGCCTGCCGCGGACATCAATTTTTACTGCGAAATATTTCCGCGGACCGATAAATTCGGCACGGACTCAACACACGGTAGATTTTAACCCCCGAAAAAAAAGAGGAGTGATATAAGTTTGTAGTGTGTATCTGTGTATTTGTCTGTAGCATCGTAGTTCCAAAATACCACAACGAGTCTAATTTAATGTCATAGCTTTCATGTTTGTGCACAAGTGAGCTTGCTGCCATGTGCAATTACTAATGTGTCACTCCCGGCTATTTGGTGTCTGTATTGTATTGTATATGGTGTGATTTGAACATGTATTGTGTTGACCAATAAACCTTATTTCTTTCTTTCAAAAAAGGTGGACCGATATCAAAGCAGTTTGTTTTATTTGAAAGCTAGTTTAATCAGGAATCATCTTAGCTATGTTTCATGAAAATCTGTTCAGCCGTTCAAAAGTTACAGCTCTTTTTCTAGTTGGAGTCGGGGGTTTTGACGGTTAGCTTACATAATTTTTAAGACTACATTCAATACTTTGCTCTTCTCTGTGAACAATCTACGACTAGGTACATATACTTATATTAATATGAAAAACTCTCCAACTCACAAATACGATGGCTATGCCAAATCAATATCGTCTTCTCAACGCTTGACGGGTAAGCTCAAGATACCTGGCCTAATTGGAAAGTCTCTTGAAAATACACAGCGTCTCTGATTTTATAAGATCTTCTTCAAATAATTTATGAAAAAATATAAAATTTACAGTTTTATATGCAAATCTGCTTGACTTTACACAATTATTGAAAGAAAAGTCATATTTTTTTTAGTTTAAAGTGTTCTTTTCTTTTGACATAACCGCACTTATCAATTCCTTCTATCGCATGGGTACAGATATCTAAGTAAACATCACCACCACCACCATCACCATCATCACTGTGTCTACGTGTCTATCATCCTTATTTGCAATCGCGGGACTACTGGAAGAAATTTCTTTAGAAATAAGTAGTTCCATTGTGCTCATTTGTCTGTAACATTTTTATTACCATGTTTCCTTGTGTGTACATAAATAAATAAAATAAATAAATAAATAAATCACTCAGACCCGGAAGAATTATCTGTAAGTGGTACAAACATTTATTACGAGCGAGAATTGAACTTGCGACTCGGAGCGCAGCAAGCCAATACCTTACCCTACTCCAACTGTACCATCAATTCATTCATTTATACTTAATAACCAATTTTGGTGCCTCCGAAGGCAAAATAACAAGAATACACTTTTTTTACTCTGTTGTTGCAATTAGCACATAGGTAGTATGAAGATGATCAGCAGTGATAGCTAAGCGGTTGAACGCTTGCCTACCATGCAGGAGGGTCTGAGTTCGAACCAAGCCCATACCTCTGACTTTTCGAATCCATGTGCGGATCAAAATTTGATTATCACTTGCGATAACGGTGAAGGAAAACATCGTAAGGAAACCTGCACATCTGAGAGGGCCTCATAAAGTTCTCGATGGTGTGTGTAGTCCACCAACTGGCAATAGGCCAGTGTGGTAGAATAAGGTCTAATCCTTCTCATGCTTAGAAGACTCTCGTGTCCAGCAGTGGAACGGTAATGGGATATAGGTAGGTACCTACCTACTGTTGTACTATGTAGGTGAAACTTTTGTACTTTACAATAATTTCTAGAATTTCGGAGAAATAAATTTAATTTAATTTAATTACGATGCTATCATTCTGCCCCCTTGTCCTCATAATTTCTTGCTCAACTTTAGGACGAGGAGCAAAACAAAATAATGATGAATATTATGTATAAAAACTCTAACAAATCTCAAGAGAAAATTCACGTCGTCTACAAGTTATCTTAATCCACTTACAAATCTTTTGCCAAGTTACTTATGGGCCAGATAAGGAAAATCAAACGCTTGCAATGTCTACTATAATGTATTTCCAAAGTAATGTTTCCTAGTGTGCCTTTGGGATTTGGCAAAATGGAAAAGTACTGAAATTATGGTATCGACAGATTTTTTGTACCAAACAGAATGGCCAGCTGGCTCTTTAACTTAGTAAGTTAATTGAGGAAAAAGCAGTCGTGACCCTGTAGTCTTGACTCCGAGTTAAGAGTGTCGAAAAAAGTCGTGGGGGTATCATATTAGGGCCCCAAGTCTGCTATTTCAATCGTGTCAGAATGCTCTCATAATTGTTGGTTTTTGCAGTGTCGTTCAATCTATTTTGACTTCTATTGCGTAGGTAATAGTAGTTAAAATCTATAGAATGACACCTATTATTGTTTTTTCTTTTGTTATTATTATTTTTTGTTTTATTTTTGTACTTTTGTAATTTTATTTGTTCCTGGCGAGTCCAGAATAAAACTGTTTTCTTTCTTTCTTTCTTTCTAATAACTGACAAATAAACGACTTTTACTTCTATTACCCACGCAATAGAAGTCAAAATAGGTTGAACGACACTGCATGGGCTCGCCATTCTGACATAATTGAAATAGCAGACTTCCCGCCAGGGCGTGTTGGCCCTATGGTCAGATGGTCAAATTTATTCATGACTTAAATTAGTTTTAGTGACGACACGGTTGAGGCAGTGGCTAATCGATTAGCTTTCTAAGCTACGTGAAGCGGGTTCGATCTCCACACGGAATAAATATTTGTATGATCTTCAGATAGTTGTTTCCTATCAGGGTGTGTGTGCATGTGAGATTTATATTTGTAAACTATACCCTCGATACAGGAGCAATCCTAGTGAGGGGCAACGTTGCTTATGAATGATTAATTATCACTGTTCTAACGGTAAAGGAAAACTTAGTGAGGAAATTGATATGTCTTCGAACCCAACCAAATCCGCGGTGAACCGGTCGAGGATTACAGCCTTGTCTCTATTTCTGAAAGGCGACTTAATTCCCAGCAATGAGAAAATTTATAGAAATAAAGAAAATAGATTTATTCTGGTTTTGTACAAGAAATACGGGAAAATAAAAAGGTACAATAACATTGTAAAGAACCCGCAAAAGGCTAAAAATGGCGTCTATCAGCAATTTGCTGTGACAATTAAGATAAAATGCTGATGACGATAAAATATAGAAACCGTACCTGTTTTTGTTTTACATGTTTTATTCTTTTATTTTTGTTATATTATCTTTAAAATCGTTTTTGTGCTGTGTCAAATAAATACTTTTTCTTTCTACCTTTTGGGGATTAAAGAAACTAAATTCAAAATTGATAGAAAAATTGTCCGTCCATCCAAAATTTAAGTGCTAGACGCTTGGTGTAGCAATTTCCATCTTGTTCTATCTAATACTAATTACACATACCTATTTTTTATTTTTTTATACAACTATGGTGGCTAACAATCATACGGCACGCCTGATTGTAAGCGGTTACCGTAACCTATGGACGCTTGCAACACCAGGGGCATCACTCACGCGTTGCCCCTACTGTCAACACGGCGCTTCCTCAAGGATCACTAGCACCCTTGCTCACCGTTAGGAACACAACACTGCAAAAGAGCAGCGTTATTTGGCTACGATACTCTGTTAGGTGAACGTACTTCTCTAGTCGAGCAGTTCAAATTTTAAGCGGAAGGTCCCACTATGCCCTACTTCTCTTAAATCTTTTAATTCTTACAAATATGTCTCTCTCTAGACTTGATTTTTCTTTCAGTTCATCAATACTGTACAAAAACAAATGTAAATAAACAGTATCAAACAGAAATAACTCCCACTCAACACGGAGTAGCTAGAAAAGTAACCATTGGGACTCAAATGAGGTCCCGTAGGAGGAAATAAAACTTTTTGTCCCTAACCTTTATCTTTTCTCTAAAGCTGGGTATAAATTCTATGTGTCAGTGAAGACATTTGATATGAGCTGGACGACATGAATCAGGATTACTTAATAATATTAGATGATAAGTTACAGGTAACATAATATTCATTCCAAAATGGTCTAGACAATAACCTAACCGTCAAAAACCCCCGACTCCAACTAGAATAAATATTATAGTTTAAAAAAAAACTAAAGAAAACGCTTTTGTCATCCAAACTAAACGTGTATGCAAAATTTCAGCTCAATCGGAAACCGGGAAGTGGGTCAAATTTAACTTCCATAGTTTTTTTTACATAGTTAGTTAGTAAGTTAGTTACAAGTGAAGCTAATAAAAGCGTTTTAAAAAGAGCTACAACTTTTGACCGGCTGAACAGATTTTTATAAAACATGGCTAAGATTAATTCCGATTAAACTAGCTTTCAATTAAAATAACTGGATTGAAAGCGGTCAATCCGTTTTGGAACTACGATAACACGGACAGATACACAGATCCACAGATACACACTACAATCTTATAACACCCCTCTTTTTTATCGGAGGTTAAAAACAGTTCAGTTCAGCGTATACCAGACATCAATGCCCGGCGCTGATTTTCAATTGAATCCGATGGACGGACGGATTGAGTCTAATAGGTTATTTTTGCTACGTTTACTTATAATTATGATGGACCCCTAAAAATAAGGCCTTTAAGTAGGGTTTTAACCTCCTGAGTTTATTTAAATTAGTGTGATTCTTTTGTAAAAATATTAAATTCTATAAAAATATTATTTAAATTCTTTCTTGTATTTAGTTAAGCCTAATCACATACTCAAATATACATTCGCAAATTAAAAGTCCGTTTAAAAAAAAATATATAAATGAAACAATGTAATTTTTAATATCATTAGATTTAATAAAAACTTTAAACAAATATCATCAACAGTACAGGGACGCACGGCTACACATCAAGCTATGTATTTTCAGTTTATGTTGACCTCTCATTGTACGGAAAGCCTAAACAATGCGAGATCAACTTATACTGGAGCCGTGTGTTCTATACATTTGCTTCATCATAATATCTAGATATAGTATATTTATATAGTCAGAAAAGGTCGAACATTTAGACTATAAATCAGAAACGCCAGGTCTAGTTGAAGTGGATCGAACTGAAATCCATTTACTAGCCTATACGGATCATAAGAAATGTGTAGATTTATCACTAGTTGCGATCGAGAATGTTCTCGAATGTTCGAGACGAAACTGTTATTGTTATAGTTCCTTGGAGTATCAAAGATTCGTAGAAATGTTCGCGATTTTCTTTTCGCGAGATAAAATATCTCTTGTTGAACATAATAATGGCTGAAGATATCTAGGAAAGCTTGAGCGAAGTTTTTTCATCTTAGAGATATTTCCGCTGTAGGTAGTTAGTGAGATCCTGTTGTCTAGAATAAATAACTGATTCAGTGTCCGTTCTGCACGAGAAAAATCGACCAACTGTAGTTACTATTACTATTTTTAACCCCCGACAAAAAAGAGGGGTGTTATAAGTTTGTAGTGTGTATCTGTGGGTCTATGTATCTATGTATCTGTGTATCTGTGTGTCTGTCTGTGGCATTAAAGCTCCAAAACAGACGGAACGATTTCAATTTAAATTAAAAGCTAATTTACTTTTGAATCATCTTAGCTATGTTTCAAAAAAATCTGTTCAGTCGTTTAAAAGTTACAGCTCTTTTTCTAGTTGGAGTCGGGGGTTTTTGACGGTTAGGTTATTAGAATCCAAAATGCTGCTGGTCCATGAGAAGGTAAAACTCTGTTAAACAGTATTGTACCTAGTGAAATTTTAAAATCATGCCAACACACCCAAAGCTTAACCGAAAAGGAGTTAGTAAAATATTTAAAGTGCCTATTTTTAATAATTACTTTGTCCAAAGAAGTAGAAAATACGTAGTTCCAAGAATTTTTAATGACATACTTATAGAAAAAAATGATTTTTTCACAATCTTGAAATCATTTTCTCTTTTTTTTTAAACAGTGCCGCTAGGATTTCTCCTATAGGTTTCTAGTTATAAACGGATTGTATTTTGCACATCATAAGAAACCCGAATTGTATGTATCAAAAATCAGCAATAAGATTTAATTGTCATTTGCGAATTTCGATAATACAAAGACTAATTAAGAATTTTAATAAAACTAGTGAAATAAATAAAAATATCAGTGGCGTGCATTCCATAGAAGCCAAAAATCATTGCCTACCCTAAAAAACTAAGTAATCCTTATCACTATATAGTATAAAACAATGTGGCTTCCCGCTGTCTGTCTGTCCCTATGTATGCTTGGATGTTTAAAACTACACAACAGATTTTGATGCAGATTTTTTTAATAGATAAAGTGGTTCAAGAGGAAGTTTTTTATGTATAATACTTTGATATGTAATGTAAGGATAATAGAGAAATTGCGTCCGTGCGAAGACGGGGACGGGTCGCTAGTAAGTAATACAATAAAAAACGTTATCATATCTATAATATTTTTTTAATTTAAGGATATTTGGATGGATGTGGATGTGTTTCGAGCGTATGGCACTCGTGGGTTGCAGCTGAAAACCAGCGTCAGGTGGCCAGTATCTCTGCCTCCTGACATTATGCTGAGCTGCGGCCTTTTGGCACTATAGCGGTGTTAAGCAGTTGTAGGTAGTTGTAGGTGATAAATGAATAGACAATACATACGTAGTATTAATAGTTTATTCACTGTACAACAGATGAAGAAAGCACAAGAACACAGCGATAGTAAATAACCACATATAACACGCACTAAGAAATAGAAGGAGAAAGGAAGAAAGTCTTTAAACTGATAGCACAAGGGTCAGCAGCGATCCAACAAGAAACCAGCGTTGATGATGAGATTTTTACCAACTGACGGCTAGCCGCCGTAACCAAGTAAACAGTGACGTTGCTACGACATACTTGCACCGTCCTAATCTCTAATAAGAAATGATGTTGTACTTTGTGTGTACAGATAATTTATTTATGTAATTTTATATTGCTACGCCACATCACCCCCCCCCTTGAGACCGACCTAAGGGCGATAATAGTTAGGAAAATGAACTGTACGGCCTGATCGCGTCCTCCGAACATTGTGTTCCTGGGTGTCAGGCGTACTGCGAGTCTGTGGTGATGGTGAATTAAGTGGCGTGCATGGTGTGTGTCTGTATGTATGTGAATGAGAGGTGAGCGTGTCATGCAGTATGTAGGCTGGTTTAACACGGTCTACACTTACTGTGACTGGCTTACCATGGAGAAGAATCGTGAGTACCTTGTCGCTCCTTTTAAGAACCTCATAGGGGCCAGTGTACGCTGGTTTTAAAGAACCACGATTTACCTCCTCTCTGAGAAATATATGCGATGATGTCGTAAGGTCTCTGAAAACGAAGACAGGACGATTTCCGTGACGCGAAACTGGTGATGGTAGTATTTTCCTAGCGATCGTGCGAATTCGTGACAAATAATCTGTCATATCAGTAAAATCATTTGCCTGAGGATGAAAAAATTCACCGGGTAATCTGAGCGTCTCACCGTATACGAGCTCAGCCGAAGAAGCAAGCAGGTCTTCCTTGTAAGCGCTCCGTATGCCCAGAAGTACTAGCGGAAGAGACTCCACCCAGCTATCGTTGCCGTGGCAAGTAATCGCGGCTTTCAACTGTCGATGAAATCTTTCCACCAGTCCGTTGCATGCAGGATGGTATGCTGTGGTACTCCGATGCTTAAAACCTACAAGCTCTGACAAACGTCTAAAAAGTGCAGATTGGAACTGCATGCCACGATCGGTGACGATGTCAGAGGGACAACCAAAGCGGGCTATCCATCCGTACATTAACGCGCTGGCTACAGTTTCTGCTGTAATGTCCCGGAGTGGTATTGCCTCAGGCCAACGAGTAAAACGGTCGACGGCAGTGAGACAATACTTATATCCATGAGACAACGGAAGTGGGCCAACTAAATCTATGTGGATATGCGCGAACCTCGATCGTGGCAACTTAAATGTACCAATAGGTGGAGAAGCATGACGGGTTATTTTGGACTTCTGGCAAGCTAAACAAGTTTGAGTCCATGACTTGCAATCTTTCCTAACCCCTGGCCAGACGTAACGCTCAGCCACGAGTCTCGCCGTTGCATTCGCACCTGGATGACTCAAGGAATGCAAGCTCTCGAAAACACGACGACGAAGCTCCCGTGGGACATACGGTCGTGTGGTGTTACCTCTATCATCACAGTACAGTTCAGAATCTGACCCAGGTATCTTGACCTTCTTCAGACACAGTGAAGTGTTGCTGTCCAGTAGTCTGCTCAGCTCATCATCGGTGTGTTGCAGTCTTGCCAACTGCTCTAAGTCAACTGGTTGAGCTATTTCTTCAATTCTGGATAGGGTATCAGCTACTACATTATCCTTACCTGTTATGTGCCTGATATCTGTGGTAAACTGGGATATGAAGTCGAGATGCCTGAACTGTCTGGGAGAGCAGTTTTCTTTACGAGAGTCGAAAGCGTAGCATAGAGGTTTGTGATCCGTGTACACTACAAAGTCCCTTGCCTCAACCATATGCCGGAAATGCTTAATCGCTTCGTAAATCGCGAGCAGTTCCCGATCATACGGTGAGTATTTCTGTTGCGAAGGGCTGAGTTTTCGGGAAAAGAATGCAAGCGGCTGCCATGTTCCATCGTCCCCCCGTTGCTGCAATGCAGCACCTAACGCAATATCAGAAGCGTCAGTCACTATAGCCAATTTTGACTGACTGTTTGGGTGTGCCAATAATGTAGCCT
The DNA here is from genome assembly GCA_932294325.1 of Allophyes oxyacanthae. NCBI lineage: Eukaryota > Metazoa > Arthropoda > Insecta > Lepidoptera > Noctuidae > Allophyes > Allophyes oxyacanthae. The sequence continues at coordinate 4,656,112 of OW028633.1, read as the reverse complement.
TACAAAGGCCCTCTTTGCAAGCGTTGAAGGCGTCCTGTTGTGCTCATAGACTTATTATCTAAGTAACAGGACTGTGCACTCTGCTAAAACAGCGAGCCACCTGAGATAGTTACCACAGAGTAATTTTATCTTGCTCTATTAGAGTGACCATCATTTTGTGCATCGAGTGAGACGTTGTCATTTTTAATTTTCCTGGGATGACTTCTGATGTAATGACTTGTGTGTGACTGAATTTGAAAAATAAGTTACGCAGATACCTTTAAAAAAATCGATGAATTTTGGAATTATCGGGGTGGGCTCGGTCTGTCATTGTTTAATTACATGTAACTACACTTGTAAATATGGTTAAATATATCCACTCCGCACCGCATTTAGTACCCATATCGTAAACAATAATTATGTAGAATCAATTTTCTAATTAAACAGTTTTCTTAATCTTCCTTGATTTCTACAAACTTAGATATCAATAAAATTCCGTTTTACCAAGGATAGAAAATCTTGGACCATTTATCTAATAATGATAGGTCTGTTTTATTTGCCCACGGATGCAAGGGACGGACGGATGGTTTTATTTAAAGTGGTACCTAATAGTTTCACAGCATTGCACTATCACCGCCAATACCAATAAGGTATGCGAAACATAAAATGAATATAATATAAAACATGCAGGTAGCAGTGGCGTGCACTCCGTGAAGAAAAAAGACACCTGCCTGCCTACTAACCTGCCTACCTTAAAAAAAATAGTATTGAATAATATTATAATAATTACATTAATTGTGTATAATATCAGTTAATTTAAGTCTTAGAGTGAGGTGGCCAATCATAAAAAATCATTTAACTTGACAATACAACAAGTAAGCTATTTTTACCTACACCGTAAGAAATGTCTGTGCACGCCACTGGCAGGTAGGTACTTGCTACATTTCGTTTCTACACACGATATTAAATAACATCTCATACATAGCATCACGTCTATGTATTCCCCGAAAGTTTAGGCAGAAATGTAATACTATTGTACATCCACATTCCGCCGATACCGTTGTTATGTAGGTCCTATGTAATAGAAAGAAAGAAAATAAATTATTTTTTTGCACAAAGGACACAGGATAGTAAAATAAAAATATAAAAACGAAAAAAAAACTTTTAACGCAACTATACAATAAGCTTTTAAATTATAGTTTAAAAAAAAACAAAAAACACGCTTCTGAAGGTGCCTGCAAAGGCCCAGTTGAAATAAAAACCTTCGGCTTCGGCCTCAACTTTGGCTTCGGCTTCGGCCTCGGCATCGGCTTTGACGTCGACTTTGACCTTGACTTCGATTTTTCGTATTCTTCTCAGCAAACCCTTTCATTTGATACCTATATCATGGGAGTGCTTATTAATTAACTAGACCGCCATCTTTGGGAGCCTGCCATATTGGATTTAGAATGACGTAACTTAGCTAACCATGCATTGTCATCTAAACTAAACGTGTATGTAAAATTTCAGTTCAATCGGAAACCGGGAAGTGGGTCAAATTTAACTTCCAAGATTTTCTTACATGTTAGTTAGTTACTTACAGGTGAAGCTAATAAAAGCGTGCTAAAAAGACAGGTTAACATAAACAGTATTATTTCGTAGCTATTAATTAGGCATTGCAGTCGGGTCGGTACATTAGTTAATGTCTTTCGTGAACATGACTTATTAAAGTCATCTGGCTTAAAATGATGACTGGCATCGCCACCGAATTTTTCCCAAATTTTATAGTAATCAAAATTTTTAGGATGCCGAAATAGCGAACTAATTATAATTAATAATTATATTTTAAAATTTGTCATTAAATTAATTAATATAGTGAAATCTGGTGAAATCGTAGCACTAGTACAAACCCAAAGTCCGACAGTAATATGTAAATATTGTCACCCTATCAGCAACTTAGACAAATTTTGTAAAATTTCATTATATTCAAGGTTACCCGTGGAAGGATATTATTACAGCCAGAATATATTGCAATTCCACAACCTTTCACGCATCACATTCACCATTTTTGTAAATAAAATATTAAAATACGATTAAATATTAATTTAGTACCGTCAACCTGTCACAAATTGAATGACACGAGCTTTTTTTGAAGTTGTCATAATACACTAATAAAATCTATCATAAAAGTACGGAGGTTTAGTTTTTTAAATAATAAGATTACGAAAAAAAATTATGATGATGAATTTGTTTATATTTAAATTTAAAAAAACATTGTACATCTAACAAGATAGTAAATTCATTATTTTAATAATTTTTGTGTACGATTCCAATCTTCGTACCAAATCTACTAAAATGTACCAACTTCTATCCTGGCAATGAGGTTAAAAACTGAAAGCTCATCGCAGATGGCGCCACTATCGGTTGTTCCTGAGAACCGCCATATTGTTTTTTGTTGTTGTTTGGTGTCCTACATAAAACCATATTATACTAGTAAAATGTATTCTACGTGGGGTGTAATACAATTAAAAGACGAGCTAATAAAGAGGAATGCCTCTGGCATTGCTAAAAAAGCAGCATAAATTGCACGGTAAATAGATATAATTATATAAACAAGTTTGGAGGTTATATTGTGTTCTTTTTGTAAAGCCCTATTTTTTCGTTGGAGGTTGGAGGCCTACGATCGAAATAATCTCATTGGTGTTGAAGACGTGCTTGAGGATGAGACTGTCAACATTCCGGCACTGCATAAGTTCAGGGATGTAAATGCCAGCACAAATCTCCCAACGCTGTCTTAACGCCACATTCAACAGTTTGCAGAAAGGTAAGAATGCTATTTAATTATGATTTTTTCATCTTTCCTTGTGGATTGCCTATATTTTGGATTAAATTCGACATACATGTTGTTTCAGGTGTCAAGTACCGCCCAAAGGAAGACTTCTGTACGAGTATAGAAGTTTAGTTATAAATTAATAAAAATATACACTGTAATACGTTGATAGCGGTGCCTAAAATAAAAAGGGAGCATTGAAATGATGATGAATGTTTGTTTTATAAAACTAGTGTAAGAATTTCTCCCCAAATATTCCTCAGGTTTAAAATGGATAGCACTTAACCTCGACTTATTACTAGTCTTCGAATTTTTCTTTCGAAGGGCCTTTTCCCATAGTTTTCTTCTTTTGGCTTATTTAGGACTCCCGGATTTTTGCAACCAACGGCTGCTCAAAGCGTCATTTTATTAATTATTCTTATAACAATTCGATTGTTTATAAAAATAGTATGAAAGTTGACAGCTATCTGTCAAATTTCTGGAACAACCGACAGTAGCGACATCTGAAGTGAGCAAAAGGCAGTTTTTTACCCCATTGTTAAAACGAGACACACAGCTCCGTGGTCGCTCTTTCTAGAGGGTCTCGTCTCCTTTTACTTCAAATACAATTCTTAAGCGATTGTGATAAGGTCTGTTTTTCTTTGCGATATTTTGCTTATTGCTTGTTCTAGTTGTAGGGGGGAGCCCTACTTATTATTTCTATGGTTGTGCTTCAGTAAAAGTGACAGGGTGAGAACCCTTCACGGAACCTTCTAGAAGCGCATTAAGGGGAGTTTGGTACTGGGCAGCATCTGGAATAAACCTCCTATAAAAATTGAGCATGCCCAAGAATCTCCTAAGTTCCCTTACGGTCTTCGGCGTAGGAAAGTCCTGAATTGCCTGGACTTTGGTCGGCAAGGGTGTAGTACCCTCGGCGGAAATATGATAGCTTAAAAATTTTACCTCAGAGGCTCCAAAAGTGCACTTCGAAGTGTTGACTACTATTCCATATTTGGCCAGCCTGGCGAAGAGTTCCCGCAGGTGAGCCTTATGAAGCTCCTCATTCTGCGAAAATATCAAAAAATCGTCCAAATAAGCGTAACAAAAGTCCAACCCACGAAGTATCTCGTCCACAAACCGTTGAAAGGTTTGCCCGGCATTTCGAAGTCCGAACGTCATGTACGGGAATTCGAAAAGCCCGAAGGGTGTTGCAATCGCTGTTTTGGGAATATCTTCTTTATTAACAGGCACCTGATTGTAGGCCTTTACCAAGTCTATTGTAGAAAAGACCCTACAGCCTGAAAGACTATGTGAGAAGTCATGTATGTGGCGTATCGGATATTTGTCAGGTATAGTCCTGGCATTGAGCATCCTATAATCACCACAGGGACGCCAACCGTTATCTTTTTTAGGTACCAGGTGAAGTGGAGAAGACCAAGGTGAGTCGGAAGGTCTGGCTATACCCATTTGCAGCATAGTAGCAAACTCTTCCTTCGCGATCTTCAATTTATCAGGGGCCAGCCTACGGGGTTGACATGATACAGGAGGCCCTGATGTAGTACGGATAAAGTGTACGGTGTTGTGTGTGGGAGCATGATATGTACCAGAGGGGCGAGTAATGTTAGGGTACTCTCCTAGTATATTGTGATACACAGACTCACCAGTAAAGACCTTAACCGAAGACACAATATCCGAAGGATATGCAGGCAAAGCCCCGGCAGCAAGGCTAGTGCTATTATCTATTAAGCGTTGGTTCCTGCAATCAACAACAAGATTATAATGGGACAAAAAATCCACCCCTATTATTGCCTTAGTAACGTCTGCAATAATAAATCGCCAGACAAAGTCGCGGCGCAGGCCTAGATTTAACATTAAATTAACACAACCATAAGTATTAATTTTAGTCCCGTTAGCTGCACATAAATCAAAATTGGTTTTAACCGGTCGTTCCCTAATTTTAGTAACAGGGAAAACACAAACGTCACTTCCGGTGTCCACTAAAAATTGTATTCTTGATTTACGGTCGGTTACAAATAGGCGACCAGAAGTGGGGCAATCGTCTGTCGCCATTACCGACCGCCCGACTTGTTTCCCGAGAAGTCACACGGCTTTACGCACCACTTCGCTTTACTTCCAAATTTGGCATGATACCAGCATTGGGGGTACTTGCGGTAATTTGAGTCGGATCTCTTTGAGTTGGAACGATCTCGTTGATGGCCATTTGAACGGGCCCGCTGTTTTGATCGAGGCCTTCTGACCCCTGATGACAGCGCCCTGACCTCCTGGGTGAGTGCCGCGATCTGACGCTCCATGGCCTCCACGACGCTGCCGGGTGATGCAGAACTAGACGTAGAAGCAACATTGGGGCTCGGCGTGACGACATCATGTACTCGGTCTGCCAGCTCTGCCAAATCCTCCAATGACGCCTTGGTCTGCGACGCTACGATGGTCTGAGTGCTCTGCGGCAGGCGGCTTGCGATCTCCAAGCTCTTCATGGACGAGCAGCTGCTGTACCTTCTTTTCTCGGGAAGCCGAAAGACGCTTTATCAGCTCCGCCTTTAGTTTTTCGTATTTACCAGTGATTGGAGGCGATGTGATGACATCTTCTACCTCCGTGGCGAATTGTGGTTCCAGCTGGGCGATGGTGTGATAAAATTTTGTACTATCACTCGAAATGTTGGACAGTACAAACTGTCCTTCTAGCTGGGCAAACCACAGAACTGGCTTCTCCGGGTAAAAAGGTGGAACCCGTACACCCACGCGGCATGACTGTGCGACACTGCGCGCACCATTTTGTTTTTCGTCACTATCAGACATTTCTTTCTCGTGAACTATGCGGGGTCACCAGTATAGCGGAGTTAAGCAGTTGTAGGTAGTTGTAGGTGATAAATGAATAGACAATACATACGTAGTATTAATAGTTTATTCACTGTACAACAGATGAAGAAAGCACAAGAACACAGCGATAGTAAATAACCACATATAACACGCACTAAGAAATAGAAGGAGAAAGGAAGAAAGTCTTTAAACTGATAGCACAAGGGTCAGCAGCGATCCAACAAGAAACCAGCGTTGATGATGAGATTTTTACCAACTGACGGCTAGCCGCCGTAACCAAGTAAACAGTGACGTTGCTACGACATACTTGCACCGTCCTAATCTCTAATAAGAAATGATGTTGTACTTTGTGTGTACAGATAATTTATTTATGTAATTTTATATTGCTACGCCACAGGCACAATAACTCATTTTATGTTTTCTTTGATTTGTTTTATTAATTTTTTATTGTGCTAATAAACTCTTTTTCTTTCTTTCTTTCTTCTTTCTTTCTTTCTTTCTTTCTTTCATGTGAGGTGACCAATCACAAAACAATAAAACACTAAGTCGTTTTTGCCTACCCTGTAAGAAATGTCTTAAACGCCACTAAAAATTTAATAAGAATAAAATGCAAAATAATATCTTATCTCTCTCAAGCATTTTCTTAAGGGAAAAGAAGCTAACACATGCAAACTTACAAGATGTGTTCCAAGCGTTTCTAAGATGGAGCTGGCAGGTAGCTTAAAGTCTCGTACGGTCAAGAACATTGTACATTAAACTGGACGTTGCGGCTAGAAGAAAACAGTGAAAACCAAATAAATGGCCTTGAAATAAATCAGTTATATTTTGCATCTCTTTCATCAGGGTGACCAAGTTTTGAAGTGAAACTTCCATATACATAGACGGGGAGTATTAGGAATTTCTGTCACGAAAAAGCGTTACGGCCGCGTGGAGGAGGTAGACGATATATTGTCCGTTGAAGTTTCACTTCTACTATGTGTCCCAGGTCCCAGCAAACATTTTTTTTTTTTTTGCGTTGGTATATTATTAGGAATTAAGCAAATTTATAGAAATTATTCATAATTGAGCACGTATTTCTTTGCTAATAAAGATAGAACTGGATATTGCATCTAGAAAAAATAACTGAAGGGGAGTTCATTCACCTTTAGGTATGTTTTCCATCTCACTCATACTATAATAACAAGATGAGATCAAAAAGACGACCGATATACAAACTGCATTAACCACTTATTATGCCTATGCTCACGCGTGGCTCAGCTACGGCGTAATCATGTGGGGAAACAGTACCGATGCTCCTACACTATTTATTTTATTAAAGAAATTAATCCGTATACTCACAAACATAAATCAGACTGATAGCTGCAAACCTTTCTTCATAAAACATAAAATACTCACCCTTCCATGCATATACATTTTTGAAATTTGTTAGGAAATAGGTATATAAATCATTATTTACAAGACGCGAAGATAAACATACTGGCCGATCATTAAGGCATAAAAATATGCTAATGCTACCATCTTCCCGCATAACGCTACACTCCAACAGCCCCTATGTAATGTGTATAAAAAATTATAATAAAATACCAGAATCAATAAAAACAGAAAACAGCGAAACAACATTTACAAACAAAATAAAACAAATACTTATTAAAAAAGCCTATTACACGATTAATGAATATATAAACGATAAACAAACATTTCCAATTAAATTAAATGAATAATACTATAAATAATACAACAGTAATAATAAAACGAAATAAATGAATAGATATAAAAAATAAAATAAAAATACATTAAATTCCATAACTATTAGTTAATAATAATTTATAATAAACTAAATACATATTAGGAAATATTATTAATAAATTAAAAATTATAATATGCTATCCATATTTATTAATAAATTAAAGCAATAAGTAAACATAAGTACCATCTTCCTATTTATACAACAGTAGTAAACATAAGTATCATATTCCTCTCCTATATTTTGCTGTGCCCTACAGGGTCCATGATTGTAACCTACCAAATATTATTTTTACCACCTTATGTACATTGTGGAATGCAAATAAAGAATATGAATATATAATTTGCAAGTTACCAGAGTAAAGTAAAAGTTTTCAAGATAGTTGTGCACAAATAGATAGGAATGTTTATGTTGAGGGCCATTTGGTATCCAGAAACTATTTTAAAAGCTTCTAGTATTTTTAAAGTCATCTTTAATTTTTTCTGCCTATAAAAAGGATGTGTTGATTGAAATAATTATTTTATGATATTTAAGTTTACCCCAATTTTATGAATGCATTCCTAGGCTGGTAAGACTGATGGTCTGTAAAAATAATAATTTCAATGACATAAATGACATGTCAACATTGTCAACTTTCTTCCACTTCGAGTGTTTGCTAGGCGATTTCTGAGGATATACTAATTATTTAACAGTGCTCAATCATGTATCGTATATTTAAAGATTGTGGAAGTGTTTGGAACCCAACATCAAACGTTATTTTTCATAGGTAAGTGCGCTGATGCCATATTAAAAATTACGCCAATTTGTACATATTTTTACGCAGTTTTAGAAAGATCTGCCTATATTTTTATTTAAAACTGTGTGAAAAACGTTTCTCTCATTGTGAAATGTCACCATTTAGTTATTTATGTGGTTATATAGCATATAACTAAGGAAACAGTCGCATTATTAGATTGGACGTCAAGATAAAATGTTAGTAAACAAAGAAGAGTAGAGTGACCATAAATGATTGCTTGAGGCGGAATTTAACGTGATATGATTTTTCGTGGTTGTGTAATGAGCTACAAAGTCCAACTGGAATTCAAAATCTTCAGAAGTTTTCTTGGTCAAACCAAAAGCTTTGGCTAAAAAGGCCGCTTTAGATGAATCATAATATGATTCATATTACGAATGTCAAAATATCTACATATTTGACGACTCTTATTGTCATCCGCATAAGGTTCATATTCAGCAATCATCTGTTTGACAGTTACTAAGCAGATCATTAGATGAATTGCTCAATGTGGCCTTTTTAGGCCCCCTGATCATTGATTGCTAACATCAGTGGACTTTCTTAGATGATTGAAAACACGATTGCATTTGTTTCAGTTTTCCAAGCGATCCAGAGAAAAGGCGTAGATGGTGGTATGGTGGTCCAACATACCTTTGAAAGGAAACTTCTATAAATCTGCAAAAAATTGTTGCCTACACTATAAAGCGGAGCACTATGACATAAGGCTAAACCGACTAAAATTTGGTGAAGATCTGATGAAGACTTTCGGAGAAAGACGATGGAACTCCTCAATGGATATCAGCAAATTAGTCGCGATTACTGTAGTTGCATATTTATGTATTATTTATGCCACTCAAAATAGAAAAATAAAATAAACTGTGCTAAAAAGTATAAAATATTTTCTTTAAAAACTTAACAGCTTCTGAAGTAGGGACCTTTAATCCTTCAATGCACCTTAGCTAGGCACTTATTAGTTTTATGAAGTTAGTTTTTACTTATTTTAAAGTTTAATTTATCCATAAATCAACCCACAACTTTGGACCAAGTGATGACACGTTAAATCTTCACCATGGGTTCACCAGAATTTAGTACCTACCTATTTGGTACATATGGTTATTGTTTTGGTACCTAACTATTAGCAAACAAATACGTGCTCAATTATGAATAATTTCTACTTGCTTAATTCCTAATAATATCCCAACGCAAATAAAAATCTTTGTCACCCTGATGAAAGAGAAGCAAAAAATAACTGATTTATTTCAAGGCCATTTATTTGGTTTTCACCGTTTTCTTCTAGCCGCAACGTCCAGTTTTATGTACAATGTTCTTGCGTACGGTATTTACATATTTTACTTTTAAACTAAATGCTAGCTCACAATTCAGCTTTAATTTAAAAGTCTCACAGAGCAGTAATGTATTTAAACTGAGAAGGTTGTATTATTCTTTTGATTCTTTTTTTTCGGTCTATGACCCTATAATACAGATTTTCGTTAATTTGTGCGAAATATTATAATAATAATTACTAGTGGTGACCCAGAGGTCGAAATTCGACCGTAATTTTAGCTATGGAGAAGTAGTGCAGAAGCACTCCTTCTCCATATAAACTTTAACTGTGCCAAATCTCACACTCCACCGTGCGCGTGATATGCTAAAAAGGGGTACAAAGTTTTCTTTTCACGTATTAATATATAGATAATATCAATGTGTCGATAGTCGTAACGGCTAATGGCTTAATTGCCAAGAGGCTTGACGAACACCTCGAGAGGCTCTCGCTGGGTGGTTGGATCAAGGGCCTGATTTGGAAAGCACTCCTTGACACGGTGCGCATTGTTAAGAGGTTCCTCTCTCTAGAGCCTTGACCACCGGTAACTTGGACCCTGTTCTTGATTCCGGTGGGTTACTACTTTTTATATTGATAACTGGTTAAATTGAATTAAAAACAAATAAAAAAAAATCTAAGCTAAAGAAACTAAACGAAACTACAAACTACTACTAAAGAGATGAGATTTGATTTTTGTATGTTTGTTTGTTTGTAATGGATAAACTCAAAAACTAATAGACCGATTTATAAAATTCTTTCACCAGCAGTATGCTATATTATCTCTGAGTAACATAGGCTATAATTTAAAGATATCACGCGGGCGAAGGCGCTGGCGGTAGCTAGTACTATATAAAATTATGTTGAAAAATTGAATAAAATAAATTATAATAATTATTATTGAATTGTAAATGACCGGTCTTCGACGGTTCATAAGCTTTACATAAGAAATTGACAATTCCACTTCCGCACATAGGCAATTTTTTTATTTGAAAACAATTTTCCCTGATTCTGCAATAATTACGTATCCTGGAATTCATTATTATAATATTATGGAGTTTATTTGCACAAAAATAAACACCTTCGCATAAGTAATCCGATTCATATTTCATGTGATAAATTTTAAAAATAGGCAATTCTACAAGCTCGCTCCAAAATCCTCGCAAAGGATTAAACTGGAAAAGAGCAGAGGGTACGACTTTGATTTGTCTTCGAAATTGGAAGCGTTTGATGTACGAAACGGAACAGCAATTACTGGCGTATCCGAGCAAATAACGCCAAGTTTGTTTTACAATTGACGTTTGGTATTCCAGAAGGATAAGAACAACGATTCGTTGTACGTTCTTCACTCGTTTACATTACTTGTGCTTGGTTGCAAATGATAAAAAATATTATAAATAAAATAAAATATATAAATTCAGCCCATTACTGTCCCACTGCTGGGCACGGGCCTCTCCTCAGAATGAGAAGGGTTAGGCCTTAGTCCACCATGCTGGCCTAGTGCGGGTTGGCGGACTACACACACCATCGAGAACTTTATGAGGCCCTCTCAGTTGTGCAGGTTTCCTCACGATGGTTTCCTTCACCGTTATCGCAAGTGATAGGTAATCAAATTCTAGAAATATTATAGTTTAAAAAAAACAATAGAACACGCTTTAGTCATCCAAACTGGACGTGTATGCAAAATTTCAGCTCAATCGGAAACCGGGAAGTGGGTCAAATTTAACTTGCGAAATTTTCTTACATAGTTAGTTAGTTACAGGTGAAGCTAATAAAAGCGTGTTAATAATAGAAATAATAAATGGTGTCATATCAGTTTTTTATTTGTACCTACCTATTTCAACCCCCGACAAAAAAGAGGGGTGTTATAAGTTTGTAGTGTGTAATTGTGTATCCGTGGATCTGTGTATCTGTCCACCAAAACCATCCATCCATGTCCATCGTAGCACCAAAATTTTCAATACAGTTTTTTTTATTCGAAAGGTAGGTAATTTAATCAAGTATCATCGTAGCTATGTTTTATGAAAATCTGTTCAGCCGTTCAAAAGTTACAGCTCTTTTTTTTTTCTAGTTGGAGTCGGGGGTTTTTGACCGTTAGGATATTATGTTGAACTGCGTAACGTATTTAGGGTTGCCACTCGTACTTTATAATAATATATAAACAGCAAACTGCCTTTTTTTCTATTTCTTCCGAGTCATGTCAATCCAAAGGTTGTCTGAAAGACATCGTTTTTAGCGATAAGACCGCCCATTGTACATGTTTATATTTATAAATAATTTATCTTTTGTATTTCTGGTACACAATAAAGTTTATTTGTACCTAAAACCAATACCTAATATATATATCTAATCTAACTTTCATTTATTTTAATTTGTTTTTAAATTTTTAAATTTGTTTCTTTTTAAAGGAGATCGGACACGGGCGGTCCAAGTGGCGTCGGATGATGACAGTTATTTTATTTAAAAGCTCATAATAAAAGAATACTTTTTTTCTATGGGTGCGACAAAATCTATCCTGGGAGAAAAAAGTTATGGCTAAGTGAAAAATTAAAATATTCGTATTCATATTATATTATTAGCGGCCCGTCCCAGCTTCGCACGTGTGGTTATTTATTTGAAATATAGCCTATGTTACTCCGTGATAATAATAGCATTCTACTGGTGAAAGAATTTTTAAAATCGGCCCGGTAGTTTTTAAGTTTATTAATTACAAACAATAACCTAACCGTCAAAAACCCATGACTCCAAATAGAAAAAGAGCTGTAACCTTTGAACGGCTGAACAGATTTTCATGAAACAAAGCTAAGATGATACCAGACTAAACTAACTTTCGATTAAAAAAAACTGCATTGAAATCGGTCCATCCATTTTGGAGCTACGATAGATTTTTTGTCGACAAATCTTTTCTCTATTTATTATGAGTGTAGAAGTGTAGATGTAGATAAATAAAGCCACTTTTAATAATAAAATATTGTTCATTTGCGCGCGTCTGAGTCAGAGGAGTTCAAACACGTGGTATTTCTGTTATAACTGCTTGATAAAGAGATATCTAGACGCTCTACACGCATCGCGATAAAAGTAAGCGCTAAGCGTCCGTTCACATTCGATACTTTAGCAGCAGAATCGTGCGTTGTCGCGTTCGTTGGCAGCCTTTTGCTTACAAAAAGTGAATAACTAACGCGAAAACACGCGATTCTGCTGCTATAAGTATCAAGTTTGGATAGGCCCTAAAGGGAACCGAGGGGCCTGAGGGAGAGGCACATACCTCACGCGCATAATGAGCACGAACTTCGCTTTTTCAGTCGCTCACTCTTGTTCGCTGGGACTAGATTTTTTGTGAAACTCATAATCAATACTTTAAACAACTTGGCAGAATATGTATTGACAACGTGCGGCCTTCGAAAGCATCTCTCGAGCTCTTCCCGGATTACCAGGTTTTCCGCAGGTAACACAAGAAGAATTAATTCTGTTCTCGCGTGGGACTTACCGTAGTATAAAGCTAGCTCGTAATTATTACAGTGAGCATGTTAGAGACGGTGTACATCATATGGAAGTATTTTGACATGGTTCACCACCCGCAGGACTTCTTGAGCATCATGGAATACCTATATGACGATAATATGATATTGCTACGAGGTCACATACAGTCCCGTCACGTGAGATCTAAAATGTACTATACGTAGTACATAATGTAAGAAACAGTAAACAGAGTAAAGATTTGTATTTTTAACCCCCGACAAAAAAGAGGGGTGTTATAAGTTTGTAGTGTGTATCTGTGTATCTACGTATTTGTGTAGCTGTCTGTGGCATCATAGCCCCAAAACGGATGCACCGATTTCAATGCAGTTTTTTTTTTAATTGAATGTCAGTTTAGTCGTGTATCCACTTAGCTATAATATGTTTTATGAAAATCTGTTGAGCCGTTCAAAGGTTTACAACTCTTTTTCTATTTGGAATCGGGAGTTTTTGACGGTTAGGTTAGGTTAGGTTAGGTTCCGGGGTCGCCTTTTAAGTTCTCACCACCGGTTCTCACCACGTAATACAAAAAAAAAAAAAACAAAAAAAGTTAGGTTAGGTTAGGTTAGGACCGATTTTAAAAAAAATTTCACCAGTAGAATGCTATTATTGTCACTGAGAAACATAGGGTATATTTCAAATAAATATCTAACCGTGCGAAGGAGGGACGGGCCGCTAATAAAATAATAATGATATAATAAATAATATTTTTCACTTAAGCCATAACTTTTTTCTCCCAGGATAGATTTTTTCGCACCCATAGAAAAAAGTATTGTTTTACTATGAGCTTTTAAATAAAATAAGTGTCATCATCCGACGCCACTTGGACCAAGGCCCATACAAAAATGTCCGATCTCCTTTAGTTATATTAATATTTATATTATATTTAGGCTAGTCGAATTTTGTTGGATGCTGTGGCCTCCTATAATTGAAGGAGTACACAGATGTAATACTATTTGTGATGTTTTGTGATTTTAAGTGTATATCCTTTGTTGGAGGACCTTAATAAATAAATATCTACCATATAGTTTTATAAATAAACATTTTAAATATTCCACAAACTGTTGGGAGAGTGTAATATAAAGTAATGCTTGGAATAATAATGAGCTACATTATGTCTTCTCGACCGAACCCTAAAATAATTATAATTGGGTCGAAAGTAGGCCGACGGGCAAAATGCTCAGACGAGCATACTACGCGCGGTTTATGAAAATGTTCTTGACATTACGCCGAGATCTAGTTGTATGTTTTGGGAAGGAATGCTCGTCTTTCGTGCGTGTATAGACTAAGAAAAGCTTAAGCAAAATTGGTGGAAATATTAAAGTCATAGAGCGTTTAAAATTTGATGTTATACTACGTGGTTAATTATTAGGATCTCCAACAACAAATCCACAATACAGCTTACAATAATAATCTTCGAGCCTTGTGCTTTCTCAGTTCACGAACAAACTGCTGAATCGATCTTGATGAAATTAGACAAGATAACCTAACCGTCAAAAACCCCCGAACTTGAAAAAGAGCTGTAACTTTTGAACGGCTAAACAGATTTTCATGAAACATAGGTACCTAAGATGATTTCCGATTATACTAGCTTTAAATTGAAAACTTTATTGAAATCGGTCCATCTGTTTTGGAGCTACGATGCCGCAGACAGGCACAGAGATATACAGATACATACAAAAAACATTATAACACCCCTCTTTTTAAAAATATTGTGCACCATGAAGAAGGACATAGGTTTTTTATTTTATTTTTTTCAAATTTCTCCGCCTCCAGAGTCCACGCTGAAGGAGTGGAGTCGCGGGCACAGCTAGTATCAAATAGGTATTTAGATATTTTAAAATCACCCCAAAAAAAACATTAATAGAATTCCAATACATTGTGTTAGTAAGACCTTATAGCCCATCCACACTCGATACTTTTAGCAGCAGTCGCGTTCGTTATCCACTTTTTGTAAGCAAAAGGCACCCAATGAACGCGAAATCGCGCGGTTCTGCTGCTAAAAGTATAAAGTGTGAGCGAACGCTTAATCAACACATCATGCATCCATTTCTTTTGTATTGAGCAATCCTTAGCTTTACAAGGATACAGTTGCTACTGCCTCGCACACGCTATAACAAAACGACTTTATTCCGCAGTTTCATCGATTCAAAAACTATGATACTAGTTACAGACAGTCAGAACTCTAAATATCTCGAATCCTGTAAGTCGCAAGAAAAGTCTCCTTAAGTAATGATACCACTGTGGGCAGTTATCCCTACAGACATAGATCTATATTTAGATCTATGTCCGGTGGTTATCCCGGTAACGAACGTTGCTGAACTGGCTAATCATTCGACCGTGCCGAAAAGACAAAAGAAGAAAAATCTTAGTGACATTTATTTGACGTCCGAAGGCATATATTAAGTCAGAAGATAATCGTTTGATAACGGCGATAACTTAATAAGTACCTAGTTTTCTTCAAATATTTCCCAATCTGAAGTACCTATTTTGATCCAATTAATTTGTCCTTTCTGTTTCTGACTTTCAATGACAATTTTCCGCTTATTTGAGACCAACTTTAAATGAGAAATAGTTTGGTTCGTTTGACAAACTGAACTAAGCAAATTCTGCCTGAATGGATTCGTCGAAACACATGATACGTCAGTTGTGTGTATAATTACCATAGAGATAATATATTATTATTTCTATATTAATTATACAGTCGTTCCCAATGACATTTTGTAAAATGTCATTGTTCGTTCAAGCCTTCGGATGTGATCCGCTTGAAGCCCAAATCTAACACATAGGTTTAATTGTTTTATAATTTAAATAATATTAATTTGTATGTTCTGTTTACGTGTTTTGATCCTGTTTTAATTATTTGCATCATATAAGTATTTTAATTTATGTTATATGTTTGCACACCTAATAATAAGGTAGAATATGACGGACTGTTCACTAACCTATTTTTTCAACCCTGTAACTCATATTCATGCAAATAAATGATTCTTATTCTGATTCTTCTTAGGTATGACCTGGAATTTAATCGGGGACATGGCCCGAAGGTAGATAATACCATACCTAATAATAATGGCAACCTTTATTCTTATTAAATTTCAATGAAAGGGGAACATTTATACTTACTAAACTTTCTCAGATTTGCATGTTTAGTTTTTTAACCTTTACTGTGAGAAGATTAATATCTTTTCCAAGTTTCAATAACTAGTACGATCGCTTAATTCAGATGGTTGGTGTAATGGTGTCTGAATTTGAAGGTTGCTTCGCGGTGCGGGGGGGGGGTGACACACGCCTACTATTGGCTAAGCTAAGCTTTATGGTGCGTATCATGGGCCTGTGACTGCCATCTCGCGTTACACCCCTCCCGCACCGCGCAACTTCTTCATAAACTCCGGCACCAACCGTCTCAGTTAGCTATCGTACTATAGGTACAAATGCCACCTTTAAACAGAACAATAAAACAAAATTCTAGAGACAAGCATGAAATAAAGTTCCTTTCGAACCAAGAAAATATCGCTCAGTTTATCGGAGACACAAGAAATATCACGTACGTCCTCCCTCGAGATACTGCAAAAAATATGGACAGTCACGAGGAAAAGTCGTACAATGAATTTTACAAAGAATCGACTGGTCAATACTTTGTAACGACACGTCAGTTGGTTTGTGTGATCTAAAAAAGTAACTGACTTAAAATTGGAAGAACATTTTATTGATAAGCTGTTTGTTGGTTATTATAAGTGTTTTTATTTTCTCCTTAGCTTGGTTTTAAGTTTTATTTCAGTGTTGTTGATGTATTTATAAATTCATAATGCTACGTACAGGTCCGAACCCGCAAACAATTGATTTTCTACTGTTACTTTTACGCTACTCTTCAAGTAGTGTAAAGTAACATTTAACATCAGCAATCATTTTAAACCATTACTCGATGGATTATTGTGCAGTTCGTTTGAGAAATGTCCTGTGTAATAGATCAAAATTCATTCCTCTTTATTATTAGTATACGTCTCAATTGGAGAATCTGTATCGGTAAATACTCTGGTATGGCGGTTATTTATAAACTGCAGTGATAATTTAACCGATGAACCACATGCTCGTTTGCCCCCTATATTACATAAATATTACCTAACCGTCAAAAACCCCCGACTCCAACTAGAAAAAGAGCTGTATCTTTTGAACGGCTAAACAGATTTTCATGAAACATAGCTAAGATGATACCCTAATAAACTAGCTTTCAAATAAAAAAATTGCATTGAAATCGGTCCATCCGTTTTCGAGCTACAATGCCACAAACAGACACACAGATACACACTACAAACTAATAACACCCATCTTTTTCGTCGGGGATTAAAAAAAACGTAAAGTTCGACGGAATACTACTTTAAAACGATAATCAGAACGATGTTCTTTTATGAAACTTTTAACGTCACTATGTTTTTTTTTATATCAATTCTGTTCTCGATTGTACAAGGAAAGATCGCCTGCCCAAGACAGAAGACGGTCCAGTTTTTTGTTCCCTCGTGTGGCTCGCGACTCATTGGTAACTTACAAATTCATTATTTTCCTTTGGAAGAAAAAAACTTCTTTCGTTTTGTATTTTTCATGGCCTGTGAGGGAGATAAACTGATTTTCGAAGACTTAAGTGATGCTTTGTAGTTATGGGACGTAAATATAGTGTTATTGGTATAAGTCATGTGTGGATACTTAAAATATATTTTTGTTTAACAACTAAAAATTAAAACCCGACTACGGAAAAAATGACGAAATAACATGAAACAAGTAATTTTTCATTGAGAGATTAAGGTTAAAGATTCTTTATTTATTCAAAAGAACATACATTGAATAAATACAAAGTTTACAATTAAAATACAGTCCAGTGAACATAGGTTTTTGTTTTTTTTTTTTGTTGTTAATTTTTTTTTTTAATGATTACTGCATTGCATTCATTGCATTGTCTTCCCTATTCTTTTGCCACAATGTAAATTTACTGTCTTTGTTTCATTTATTTATTTATGTACACACAAGAAAACATGGTAATAAAAATGTTACAAATATAATATGAGCACTATGGAACTACTTATTCCTAATGAAATATTATTTTTTTCGTTAGATTATTTCAATAAACTCAAAAACTAATAGACCGATTTAAAAAATGGGGCCTCTTCTCAAAATGAGACGGCTAAGGCCTTATCCTGCCACGCTGGTCAAGAGCAATTTGGCGGACTACACACACCATCGAGAATTTTATGAAACCAGCTCAGGTATGCAGGTTTCCTTACGATGTTTTTCTTCACTGTTAACACAAGTGATAATTAAATTATCATTCACATTATTCGAAAAATCTGAGGTGTGGGCAGAATTCGAACTGACTCTCCTGAATTCAAGCTTCCAACCGCTAAATCAGAAAATATTTTGCTTCAATTAAAGCCGCCTACATACCATCGAATGAGGGAAGCACATTATAATGCAAAGCACAATGTATCGGGCACGACCAAATCCATTTGCAATCAATCATAAAGAAATCCTCAAAGAAATACGCGGTAATACAAAAATTTGAAATTCCAATCGGATCGTTATAATATTCTCATTAAAATTAGCTTCTTTGTGGGCCACCTTATTTGAATATTTCATTTTGCAAAATGCTCCATGTTAAAGTAGGTAGGTACTTGATTTAAGAGTGTTCAATACATGCGTAAGTCAAATCTCGTTCTTACATAGATGAATGTGACGGTTCGAATGATTTACGGTGGGGTTTCACTGGAGCGACTTTTTCATAATTTATTGAGTGAGCGATTTAGGAATGTTACTTATTTTTGTGGACATTTTTACAGATTTATACGACAAAAATGTCTACTGTGTCGACTAAATCTATAATGTGACTCATTTATGCTAGAATCTGCAGCTCTTCGAAAAACAGAACGAAGTTAATATAATACAATAATATTCAAAGTCACTGTATTCTTAGTGGAACCACACCTCTACCAACGCAAAATGAATTCCAAATTTTCTGTGTCTCAATTTGATAGCATTTCGTATTAGCATTCCACAGTCTGCGTTGATTTCATATGAAATTTAAATTCGTAATACGGGTATAAAATACTAGTCTTCACAAAATTTTATATTAGGTTTAGTAGAAAATTTGGTTTTCCTGTGTGTTATATATTTACAATTAATATCTTGAGGAATTGTTTGTACAAACATACATATCACATGCACACACACTCAGACCAGTGCCTTGATTACATAAGAAAAATCTGACAGCCACAGCGACGAACAAACAATGCATCCCTTTCTCGCTTATAGACGTTTTCATATGAGGAGACGGAATAGGACGTTTATTTGCGACGGCAACTGTCATATTTATCATACGTAATCAGGCGTCCGCACTGATTGAAAGTTCTTTGAAAATGGCAACGCAGAAAACGTACTAAAATAATATCTTTACTAGAGGTCGCCAAGTGGTCGAAATTCGACCGTAATTTTAGCTTTCTGCACTCCTCCATATAAACTTTAATTTTACCAAATCTCACACTCCTCCGTGCGCGCAATATGCTTAAAAAAGGGTTCAAAGTTTTCCCTTCACGTATTAATATATAAATAAATGGATATGAAATGCCAAAGCTAAGCAACAACCTTCACTATGACAAACTACGTTTTCTATATCCGTCGGTATTTCCATATTATTATTCACGCAGAGTAATCTAAAACTGAATTAATTAATTCAAATTCGCGGCAGTTTCCTATTCAAAATAATTTGGTGTGATTATAAATGTACATAATTTGTGATACAAGCTTTTCTGTAATATATCATCACTGTAACAACTGCGTGGAGTAATTTCAAACTGTTTTAATAAGTAAAGTGAATAATTATAATTTTGTTTAAACCGCCTATCTAATAAACGGTGAGGTAAACTAGAACTATATTAGGCCCACGCACACGTCTGAGACGTCTCACACGTATAGCTAGAACCTAGAACGACATTAGGCCCACGAACACATCTGAACGTCTCACACGTGTAGCTAGAACTACATTACGCTTACGCACACGTCTGAGACGTCTCACACGTGTAGCTAGAACGACATTAGGCCTACGAACACATTTGAACGTCTCACACGTGTAGCTAGAACTACATTAGATCCACGCAACGTCTGAGACGTCTCACACGTGTAGCTAGAACTACATTAGGCCAACGCAACATCTGAGATGTATCGGTCGTCGTACACGTGTGTCGCATGTGAGAACTCTAGCATCAGTTTTTTGTTTAGCAGCTACACTACATAACGTCTGCACATTCTTAGGACAACGACGTCCGACATAGACACACGCCGTCAGACGCGTGGTTTACCCCCTCCACCATCCGACGAATATCTTGGACCGCTGGCATTGCGTTTCCATGTGGACAGGGTCACCCATCCAAAAACAGACCGCGGTACAGCTTAACTTCGAAGATTAATCTACCTGAGCTGTGCTAGTAAGGTTAATTTAGTATAACTCCAAAATCACAATATTCTGTACGAGATAACGTTTAATAGAGACGTTATTAGATACAGCGCTTAGTGTGGAAGCAGTAATTACAGTAGTTATCAGGTAGCACAGGCAAGTTGACTTGAATATGTAATCGCTTCGCAAGTTAGACAATGAACTGCCGGTATAATAACTACGTTAATATAATGTGGGACGTGGGCTACACGTAAGGCCTGCTGCAGAGCTAACACGGCAAAAAGAGGGAGAGAGAAAACAAATAAAATGTAGGGCAGGTAAGTTGATTACTGCGTAATTTTAGTGGGGGCCTGAATTTCGAGTCAACAGTCCGAGAAACATCCGCGTCCTTCAGTTAACATAGGTTAATGCATTACATGTAATGCACGCACGTTAAGGCGCGGCGCAGATTACGGACTTTTTGTCCAGCAAACTACCGCGGACAAGAAATTTTACGACAAAAAATTGCCGCAGACAAGAATATTCAGGATTGACTCAACGTAGACAACAGTTATTTTGTTTGTAGTTGTCGTTAAAACTCTAGTGTCCTCACTGGCAACAATTACCAACCACAATCATTCTAGTCCGCGGTAGTTTGCCGGAAAAAAAGTCCGTCGTCTGCGCCGCGCCTATAGCAACATCGAAAATGCATTACATGTAATGCACGGACAGTCAACGTGTTATAACGTTTTATTACATTCTGCCTATTGGCAGGCCTTCCCCGCTGCCAACAAGACGCTAGCAGTAGGGTCAGCAACGCGCAAATGCTGCCCCTTGGCGTCCATAGGTTACAATAACCGCTTACCGTCAAGCGAGCCGTATGCTAATTTGCCACATTAGTGGTATAAAAACCAGTACTGTGTCGCTTGTGCGGTAAACGTTTCTCTTTACGCCTAGACTATGCACGATAGTCGAAAGTGAGAAAATACTTTATGGTACAGTCTGTCAATAAAGTCATGAAAAGGATTTTGAAGGAACTAAAATTCTTCTTCGCTCGCAAGCCTAAATAAGTACCGTAGGTGTCAGTTTGGGTACAACGATGTGTTTATTTTACTATTCTGTGTAGATTTTTTGTGATAAAAAATGTTTTCGGCATTAATATATTGTAAAAATAAACAAGAGAATATACAAGTAGCGCCCTCAATCCTTTTCATGACTTTATTGACAGACTGTAGGTTATTATGTACTACATTTCCTAACATATTATGACGTCACTGGAGTGACGTCATAATATATCCCTGCTTATGATCTCTAATGGTGCTCTCGTAATAACCACCTGATTTATGATTAGTGCCACGGCACTACATGGCACCGAATTAGCATACGTCATAATTAAGGTATTCTGTGCTTATTTACTGGTTATACCCGCGCGTTCTCTTCCGATAGCATTTGTTTTTAACCCCCGACAAAAAAAGAGAGTTGTTACAAGTTTGTAGTATGTATCTGTGTATCTGTCTGTGACATCGTAGCTCTAAAACGGATGGACCGATTTCAAAGCGGTTTTTTTAATTGTAAGCTAGTTTAATCGGGTATCATCTTAGCTATATTTCATGAAAATCTGTTCAGCTGTTCAAAAGTTACAGCTCTTTTTCTAGTTGGAATCGGGGGTTTTTGACGGTTAGGTTTTTCACATCATATTGCTAACGAAATGTGCCTCAGAAAATGGAACAAAAAAATGTCTATAAAAATATATATTTTATGGAGAACTCTTAAGTCGTCCGCTTCGCTGGTCCGAAGAATTACCGTCTGGGCCCTGTCATTTCCCATTTTATTTATACCTTTAAAAAACTGCAGACATTATTCCGATTAATTTATTTTGTAAACAGACTCGGGAACTTGCTTGAAGACGTTTCATCGCCTCCGGGTTTCCGGAGCGTTTTTAATCAAATTGTTTAAGCCTTTTCAGAAGCGTTTTCTTATTGCACTGTTAGTGGTAAGTTTCTGTTTAATTGCTACCGGTTTGAGAATTAATTTGTGGATTGGATTAGTTTGGCTATGAAAAGATTTCTTCCTTTTTTTTTCAATTGGCTCTTCTTTGGATTAAACCACAGTAGTTAATAATTAATAATCAGACTATATTAGTTGCATAATACCAGTAGGTACTATCAATTTTAGCAGAACAGGTTAGGTTTTAGGTTTTTATTTTTTTATCAAATAATAAAATCACTTAAGTTGAAACTTCATTATCTTGACAATAGAATATAGTCTTTGTTTGTTTGATAGCGTACAAACATTTGCAACCTAACGGTGGTCGACGAATTCTTTGGCCGACTGTACCTACCTGCGGCATATTGAAATTTCTTTATAGATTTCTTGAACGGATAATTTCTGGGATATATTGCCTTAATTATTACTTAAGGAAGTGGTTGTTATTAATACGTGGTGTCCCCCTTCTTAACTTGTAATACCTTATTTGCTTTACACAAAATTAATGGGAATTTAACGCAATGAAAATTAATAGATAGCTACCCTATCAATATTCGGCACACCGCGCAAATTAAGAATCAGCTTTGATAAATAATAAATAGGTACTTATGGGATCTATAAAAGCTCCTAAATATCATAAATTACCATGATTAATATCATATATTGTTTGATTAATAATATAACCTAACTGTCAAAAACCCCCGACTCCAACTAGAATTATATCCCTTCATCAACTAGAAAAGAGGTGATTATCTTCAAACGGCTGAGCAGATTTTCTTGAAACATAGCTAAGAATACACTCGATTAAAGCACATTTGAAATGAAAAAAATAAAATCTATATCGGTTCATCCCTTCAAGAGCTATGATGCCACAGACAGACTCTACAAACTACAAATTTATAACACTCCTCTTTTTCGTCGGGAGTTAAAAATAGTACGAATATGTATTCATTATATCGTCAGTGGAAAGCCAAAACTACTAAAGCGCCAATTCGTTGCCAAACTAACTTAATCTTTACAGGGGTACATTTTAAAGTTTAAGTTTGTTTGGCAACGAATTGGCGCTTTAGTAGTTTTGATTTTTAGGCATGTCGTAAAATAACAATCACCACAAAATGTCGAAACAAACACACGCTTCTGTCTCTTTATTTATATTTATTTATTTAATGCTTTAT
Organism: Allophyes oxyacanthae; assembly: GCA_932294325.1. Classification (NCBI taxonomy): domain Eukaryota; kingdom Metazoa; phylum Arthropoda; class Insecta; order Lepidoptera; family Noctuidae; genus Allophyes; species Allophyes oxyacanthae. The sequence continues at coordinate 4,632,579 of OW028633.1, read as the reverse complement.
GTACAGGTAAAAAAGCACTGCACAAAGGCGGACTTAATGCCTTAGGCATTTTATGCCAGTCTACCTATGACTAGTTACTCTAATATGAGCACTAGATTGCAATTCCGCACAAACCGAAACTGCTTACCTCTCAAATCAAAACGAGCGTACAAAACCGAAAAACAAACGAAATAAAAACGCAATCACAACGCAACGCTCTGAAAAAATGGCTCCCATCCAGTCAGGATCACAATCTATTCCAAACTATTGCGCTGCGAAATCAAAGTCATCACGGGAAAAACTGGTTGCACTCGGCTCCCAATTTTTATTTCATTACACTTGATTAGGCATTCCACTTCCAAACCACATATAGTGCCACAAACTTATCTGACCCGGTGACCAAAATTGGAACTAACGTCGCTACGGTACAATAATGACATCAAAATGTCATTTTTGTACGGAGATGATATTGGTGAAAGCGACGGCAGCGACGCCACGACCGGGTCAGATAAGTTTGAGGCACTATAGAAGTTGCGGAGCAAATTCGTCTAAAAACACTCGTTGCTTGCATTTTTTAACCCCCAACGAAAAAGAGGTGTTATAAGTTTGTATTGTGTAACTGTGTCTGTCTGTGGCATTGTAGGTCCAAAATAGACAGACCGATTTCAATTCAGTTTTTTTTAAGTTGAAAGCTAGTTTAATCGGAAACCATCTTATCTATCTCTTCTCTCTTCCCGACTGTCAATCCCATATGGTGGTGGGGTCAGCCTTCCTTGTATTTTGCTTCCACTTCGCTCTGTCTTTGACATCTGTGTCGGAAATTTTGCATGTCGCCATATCTCTGTGCACTACATCCATCCACCTGATTGTAGGTCTCCCCAACCATCAAAACCATCTTAGCTATGTTTCATGAAAATCTGTTCAGCCGTTCAATAGTTAATCTTAGCTCAGTTTCTAGTTGGAGCCGGTGGATTTGTATCTCAAAACTGGCGCGTCTCAACAAGCCCATACTCGTAGTTTCTGCGGGCCAACACTTCGAACGGATGCAGAAAAAATCCGATTGTAAGTTCAGCAATATATTACTTTCGCACCACTCGAGCGTTCTAATCGCTCCGTTTGTTTATTCTTTTGTGATACGACTGTGCAAGGTTGGAGTTGACGGCGGTTGATTTATTATTCTTTCATGGTCGATGCATAGGAAGACAGAGATAAGTGGCGTTTTCGTACTACAGGTAAACGGTGAAGGAAAACATCGTGAGGAAAACTATGTCACTTGAGAGGATCTTGTAAAGTTATCGATGGTGCATGTAGTAGAGAATTTCTCATGTGTCGTGGTTACAGTTAACAAATATTTATCACATTTATGTGTAAACACCCAGACCCGATTTAATGTTAATTAGCATCATGTCGACGATTGAAAAGCTATTTTGTTCTAAGCGACATTTTTTTGTACCTATTTTTTTTTTAAATTAAAAAATATACCTATAAGTTTAAAAAGAAAATCTTTGGGCAAAAATTCTCCACTGGCTATCAGATCTGGAATAACCTATGTGTACATTATGGTATATTTATTTAGTTTAATTCATTATTAATTTAACATAATGCTTCTGGTATAAGTTATGAGTAGCTTACAGTTCTTGTTTTTTTTTTTATTGGTGGATGTGGTGTTTACCTTTTATGTGGAATTGTTACACAGATTTTTTTAGTATTTTTACAATTGTTTTCTCAAATAATGTTGGTGTAAACAATTATTGGTAAAGAGTATCCATGGAGTTTCTTGTCGGTATCTTCTCCAGGATCATTCACTTGGAACCGTGCACCTAGAATCACGACGTTTTGAAAGTGCCTGCAAAGGCCCAGTTGAAATAAAAACCTTTGACTTTGAACTAAGTAAATAAAATAAGACATTAAATATAAGTTAAAACTGGTGAGTGATTAAAGGCTATTTGTATTTATGATATTTATATTTATACAAGTTTTTAAACTGTCATGGTCACTAACACTGCACTAGCACTGTATATTTATACACCCAAATAGAATAGAATAGAATAGAAAACATTTATTCGAATGACATACAAATCCAAAACAACTATCTGTAGGCCATACAAATATTTAATTCGTGTGGGAATCAAAGTGCGCCTGCGCCAATAATGCCATCGACAATCGAAAATGTTGCCTTTTCTTACGACTTATAAAATCCTATAATATAAAATCCTATAATTCGTCGAACACATTCCAATTCCGGGCGCTTCCTCCCCGCTTTGCACCGTAGTCGGGAAAAATCACATGTAATGGGGGCCAAACCTATCCCTGTATGGGAAAATGAAAACACAAAAGCTATTGCCTTGCCCCTTACATAGGTCGCCGACACTTTATTTCTTATCGCAGCAAAGCCGCGATTACCAGGAAATCCTTTAGAGGAATACAATGTCCACGGCGCTTTTGATACATGCTACCGGAAAAATATACGCTTACCTAACTTTTGCGTTTTTCCTCTTATTTCTTTTTACACTGAAGGCGTGAAAGGACAATGGAGTAGGTAATTGTTATTTGAATAATTTTTAACACGCTTTTATTAGCTTCACCTGTAACTCACTAACTATGTAAGAAAATCTTGGAAGTTAAATTTGACCCACTTCCCGGTTTCCGATTGAGCTGAAATTTTGCATACACGTTCAGTTTGGATGACTAAAGCGTGTTCTATAGTTTTTTTTTTACTATAATATTTTTTTAGATTACTTGATTCTGTTAGTGGATGGAAATTTGAGCAGTACTTTCAGTAATGTGGATTTATTTATGTCAAATAACTTAACTGTTAAAAACTCTAACTAGAAAAAGAGCTGTAAGTTTTGAATGACTGAACAGATTTTCATGAAACATAGCTAAGAAGATACCCGATTTAACTAGCTTTTAATAAAAAAACTGCATTGAAATCGGTCTATCCGTTTTGGGCCTACATTGCCACAGATAGATACACAGGTCCACAGATCCACAGATACACAAATACACACTACAAACTTATATCACCCTTCTTTTTTGTAGGGAATTAAAAAAATGACAAGACCTCTAAAATTCTGATTCTGAATTGCACATAAATACATTCCTTAATTATAATGCATTTAATTAATACCTAATTAGCGTAATTACACGATAATTAGTTTGAATTCAAATTCCACTAATTCAAATCCGTTTACCTCCATAAAATGTTCAACAATCATTGTTTTACTAAAATTCAAAATAATATCTTTTACCTACCATGTAAAAATATATTTTATGAAACGAATTAACGTTGTCTTCAATTATTCTCTTCTGAATGGTCTTGTTAATGTTTGTTAGGTGTCTTTGTTTTAAAACAAAACAAACAAACAACAAACAAACAAACAAAACAAAAAAATTACCTCAGATTTTGCGAAAACTCGCAAAATCTGAGGTAATTTTTACTTGCTCAACAAATTACTATGCAGTTGTATTTAAAATTTGTATTCATCCAGCGGTAGTGTTATGATCTAAAATTCAAACAATTGCAGTGTTATTAATGTTGTTTTTAGTTGGATAAAGAACTGGATTTTGTTTTGTATTTGCATTGGTTGCTTCTTTTGCATCAATTTTAAATATTACAGGATCTTCAACCATTGTTAACCCCCGACAAAAAAGGGGGGTGTTATAAGTTTGTAATGTGTATCTGTGTTTCTGTCTATGGCATCGTAGCGCCAAAACGGATGTCCCGATTACAATGCAGTTTTTTTAATCGAAAGCTAGTTTAATTGGGTATCATCTTAGCTATGTTTCATGACAAACTGTTCTGCTGTTCATAAGTTACAGTATAATATTAATTATTATTAATTACCTATTAGTTACAATATGAATTCGAGCAATCAGATTACGAAGCCTGCATCGCGCAAGGAAAAAGAATATCGCATCTAACACATATACAACTGTCCGACATCAACCGTCGGGCTTCGGCCCGCCAGGCAATATTACCTCGCCTAATTGGATGATCCTCCCTTATGCAGGAAACACCGTACCTCGTTTTTCCACAACCCCTTAAAGGCATCGGAACTAAAACGATAGACAGGTAGTTTAATTTTAATTTAAAATGGTTATCTGTAATCTAGAACTAAAACTAAGGCTAGGTACATATAATATCCCAAAAGTACTCAATTTGAAAATACATTTGCGTTTACCAACTTCTTTTAGTAGGTACAGAAAGCAATTCTTTAAATTGAACATTCATGAAAACTGTCCACAAGGAGAATCTGTAAGTAAAAGAATTATTTAGGAATCGGCTAGCTTTTGCCAAAAACCAAGGAATACCTACAAGATATATTCCTCTTTCGTAATAATAAATCCAGGCCATTACTGTCCCACTGCTAAACTTTAACTATGCCAAATCTCACACTCCTCCGTGTGCGCAATATGCTTTAAAACCGGCCAAGTGCGAATTGGACTCGCGCACGAAGGGTTCCGTACCATTATCTATAAAAACGGCAAAAAAATCACGTTTGTTGTATGGAAGCCCCCTTAAATATTTTTTTTCTGTTTTTTAGTACCTATTTGTTGTTATAGGGGCAACAGAAATACATCATCTGTGAAAATTTCAACTGTCTAACTATCACGGTTTATGAATACAGTCTGGTGACAGACGGATAGACAGACAGACAGACGGACGGACGGACAGCGGAGTCTTAGTAATAGGGTCCCGTTTTACCCTTTGGGTACGGAACCCTAAAAAGGGGTACAAAGTTTTCTCTTCACGTATTTATGTAAAGATAAGCTCAATTTTAATATTATCCATAAAATAAATCCAGCCCATTACTGTCCCACTACTGGGCACGGGCCTCTTCTCAGAATAAGAAGGCCTTAGTCCACCACGCTGGCCTAGTGCGGGTTGACGAACTACAAACATCATCGAGAACTTTATGAGGCCCTCTCAGATGTGCAGGTTTCCTCACGATGTTTTCTTTCACCGTTATCGCAAGTGATAATCAAATTCTAATCCGCACATGAATCCAAAAAGTCAGAGGGGACGGGATACCTAATAATAAATCCATTGTTAAAAACAAATGTGTTATTATTATCAGGTGTCCAATAATAATAACATTAGTGTACAGGTAATAACAATCTTAATTACAGCAATTTAGTAATTAGATTAAAGCAACCGTGAATCTAAACGCAATTAACTATTTTGGATTTCCGTGTCTTAATTACAAAGATACCATCTGTTTCATGTACGGTGCCGCGGGCGAAGCAAGATACATCTAAATAACTGTACATTTTACACGTCTTGTTATAAATAAATTTATAATAATTAATGTAATCTTGAATATAATTAACTAGTTGTTGCCGCGGTTTCACCCGAGCGTTTTATTTTTATGAAAATAAAATATAGCCTATATTGCTCGGAGATAGTGTAGCTTCCAATTGGTGAAAATAAATTTAGAATTGGTTCTGTAGTTTCAGTGATTAACCCCCTACCTTTATACAAACAAACAGACTTTACCTCTTTATAATATTATTACTTGCTTCCGCCAGCGGCTTCGCCCGCGTGATATCTTTATAAATTATAGCCTATGTTACTCAGTGATAATATAGCAATCAGCTGGTGAAAGAATTTTTAAAATCGGTCCCGTAGTTTTTGAGTTTATCCATTACAAACAAACAAACAAAAGATCAAATCTTTTCTCTTTATAATATTAGTTTAGATAGATATCTAATATCTGTCTGTCAGTTTGTTACCTTTGCACAACTAAACGGCTAAACCGATCTTGATGAAATTTGACAAGGATTTAATTCTAATTCATAAGGAAGAAAATAGGGTATTTTTTAATAAAAAAGAATCTGATAATATCACCTTCCAAATTCCTCGCGTATGTAGGCACAACTTGTAATAAAGAAATAGTTATTAATTATACATTGAAAAAAGAACGAACAAAAGGTCTCTAAAATTAATTCAGCAAAGACGATTTAATTAACCAATTACATTCAAATACGAGCCATAACATTTTATTCAAAGGACATTACTATAAAACGACAATATCGTAGACGTCTTAACTAGCGGCGAAACGACCAAGTTTCGAGGGTTTGGGAAGTTTCTCAGTAATTTGACAAGTTTTAACAAAGGTTAGGAGCTTACCTTAGCTCACCTTGCATTTGCATTTATATGAGACATCATTATAGCATCCTCTGAAATTAGGTTAATGTACGCTTGAGATAGAAATAAAGTCGAAAAGTGTAACTTTAAGAAGTCATTTATTTCGGTAGTCAAATTTGTAAAGGAAGAAAGAAAAACGTTTATTTACATGACATAATAACAAACTTGGACAACGAAAAAAAAAATACAGCTAAAATAAATAATATCTAATAATAAAACTATTAAAAAAAAACTATAACACCAATGGCATTAGAGCAAACATCTTCAACACGCGGCCCCCGGGCCATCTGCAGTCCGCGGAAGCTTCGTTTGCGGCCCACAGCAATTATCGTTTTTTTTAATAACTTATAAAATAATGGAAATAATATGTTTCCCTTTTGTTGCGGCCCGCGAAAATGTTGAAGATACATACTTTAAACTTTAAAGGATACTTTTTTACCTGAGTTTCACATTTTTTTAATAACTGCTTCAGTCAGTTTTCAGTGTATCGTACTAAGTGACGCAGGATTAAAAATCTGATCTGCCGCAATCATAGCACTCTCTTAAAACACACAAAAACTAGGTACCTACTTTATTTTTCCGTTCCGTTTCCGTTCTATCAGCTTCTTCTGTCGAATCGGCATAAGCTATCACATGGTGATGGGTCTAGTGGATAGATTAGCCAATCAGCATTGGTGGTATCGAGGCTGACTGCCCAGAGCACGCCAGGCGATCTCAGAATTCGTCACGCGTGGAGGCTCTTTCGTTGTATCTCATCCACTAAACGACGTTTAGTTTTATAGGGTTTAATTACTCATCTGACTAAACACAGACATTAATATTTCTTATGGCCCACCGCGGCCGCTTGCGATTAGAAAGTATATCATTAAGTCAAAGTCAAAGATTTTTATTTCAACTGGGCCTTTGCAGGCACTTTCAAAACGTCGTGATTCTAGGCGCACGATTCCAAGTGGGTTGGTCCTGGAGAAGATACCGGCAAGAAATTCCATGGATACTCGTTAGATAATGTTATAAAAAGGGAAACAATTTATACTTTTGGTTGACCTACGAATTTCAAGGATTCGAAGGTCATTCAACGGCCTTTAAACGCTACTAATGGATCAAAAACGTTCGACGTGAAAAATCTACTGACTGATTTGTTAATGATGAAGATGAAAATGTAATTCATTCGCTTGAGAAAACGATACGTATATTCAGTCATTAATATTAGTGTTTATTTAAAGCATTTTTATTTTATTTTTGTAGATTTGATCAAAGCTTATGCCTACATAAAATCGTTGAAATGGATTATCACATTTCTCTTTTATGACTTATAATATCGCTTTTATAATAAACTCCCAAAAAGTATTACCGAGCTTACTGATAAAAAGTTTAAAACTCGTGTTAAGCTTATCCTCATAAGGAAGGCCTATTACAGGATCAAAGACTATGTTGACGATAGAGATGTATGGAAGTGATTATCTTCTGCACATGCGGCTTCCCTGGTGACCCACTGCTTCCTGTCTTCACACACTAATTTTAACGCTTCCCTTGTACCTTTTTGGTAGGTACCTATTCTTAATTGGGTGACTGACTTGAATGTTAAGTACGCACCTACTAGTATTGTATAATTATAATATTATAGTGGTACTTATGATCTTTGCTGTTCTTTTTTTATTTTTTTTATTGTAATATTGTGTAAATTGAGGTCGAATTTTAGCCGGGGCCGCTCCTGCGGCCCCACATTTGTTGTGTAGTACCTAAGCTTGATTTATGAAAAGAGTATCCATGGAGTTTCTTGCCGGTATCTTCTCCAGGACCAACCCACTTGGAACCGTGCGCCTAGAATCACGACGTTTTGAAAGTGCCTGCAAAGGCCCAGTTGAAATAAAAATCTTTGACTTTGACTTTGAAATGGCTTTGAAAGAACCAAAATTGTCAAAATTTCCTCCCCTTCTGAAGTGGCGTCGTTTAATTAAGCAATGAAACCACCTATTGGAGTTCTTCCCACATTTAAACCTCTATGACTATATTAGCGTTTACCTGCAACTTGTTCAGCTTTGTTATTTTATGCTTCTGTATTATACGAATCATTTGGTTTAATTATGATTTCCACTAGTAACAGGATTACAAGAGTTTTGTTTACTTTATGTGCAATTTCCAAGTTTATGTCTCAAAGATAAAATTGTGTGATTTAACTATGCAGATGTTTGATATTTAAATATGTATCCCAACAAAAACATTAAATGTAAAAAAATGCCAAGTCTCTCGATGCAGTCTTTCCATCGTAAAAAGTTTTGAGATCTCATAGAAGCCAAGTCCTATTCAAATTATTTTGTAGTTATAAATCAACATTTAGTAATTGTATCAATAGTTTTCTTTATATTATAATTATAGTGACTTGGCAATGAGCACAAGAAGAAACAAATAAAACGGCATATTTGGAGGAGTTGAAAGTCACACACCGCATGCGTAAACATTAATATCACAAAATTAATTTTCTTTTGGTTTATCCATGTCGTCCCAACCGAATTTCGGCAACGGCAGTCAGTCTCATCCAAGACTAGTAAACTGCGCAGGATAATCTGATCACAGGTCTCGTCAGTAACATTTGCATATAATTCCAGGCAGCAAGCAGCTTTTAATTTGTACTCATTGCCAAGTCACTATAATTATAATATAAAGAAAACTATTGATACAATTACTAAATGTTGATTTATAACTACAAAATAATTTGAATAGGACTTGGCTTCTATGAGATCTCAAAACTTTTTACGATGGAAAGACTGCATCGAGAGACTTGGCATTTTTTTACATTTAATGTTTTTGTTGGGATCTCATTTATTTTTTGTAAGTGTATTTCTTTCTTTTTTTTTTAGGTGACCTCATAATTTCTTGGACTTCAGCTACTGCTTTGCTTAGAACCCATTCTCTATCTCTATCTCTTTTGTTTCTTTTCTGAGGCTTCGTTACTTCTAAGGTAGACAAGTCTGGGCGATATATACTTCGGAGTCGATTATATTCAGCTATTGCTATCTCCTGAGCTTTGATACTACTAAAATTCACATTTATTAAATGTAATCCACCCAAACTAGTCACTCTTGAAAGGGCCACGTATGCTTGACCACAGTTTATATTATTCTTTTCTATTCTATGTATTTATTCATCCAATTGAATACTTAAACAACGAACAAAGTTAACAATGCAGTCAAAATCCATACACAATGTTCTTGCCAAACCGCAAATATAAAATTGTTTTCTACGTTATATTATTTTTTAAAGTTTTTATAAAAAAATTAATGATTTTTTAATTTTTCCATTATATGTGGCTAATGACCTATCTTGGTGCAAAATTTGAAGTTTCTAAGTCTGCTAGAAGTACCTTAGATTTTTGATGATCGGTCAGTGAGTCAGTGAGTCAGTGAGTGACAAAATGGTGTAACTTTGATCGACCGTAACTCCTAAACTATTAATTCAATTGGCATGTAATTTCGAACTTAAGCTTGTTCTAATGCCTACTATTATTCACCGAAAACCTAAACTCGTAGCTTTGTCCACGTCGAAGATATAGGGGGGGCGAAACAGCCGCGAATCGCATCGAGAAAAGATGGTACGGCCGTGCCCGCTTTGCTCGAGACTTGGCTGGGGCACTGTGCCCCCAGATATCCCAAAAGCGTCTTAACAAATTGGATCGACTGCTCATTACCTGCATTTGTTTCGTTTTCGGACTGCGAAACTATAATCACATCTCCTTCTTTCACTCTTGGCTTATATAGCTGCTTGTTCATCAGACTCCTTGGTCTCTCTGTCTGCTCTTCATCATTAAAGATCCTTGTGCTCCTTGTCATTTATATGCCAATGAGTAGAGATGGCAATAGACTTAAGAGCTTAATTCTGTGGTGCCAAGGTAAAAGGGGATAAGTCCTGTTTTTTTTTTCATAAATGACTTAATAACATCAATATGTCTCACAGTAATAAGAAGATTAGTCAATAATATCGTATTTTTTTATTCTATGGCATAATGCAGAGTGAGTTTACTACTAAGAAAACCTTGCCCCTTCATCATGATGTCTCCTTTATCGAGGGTACAGTTTACAAACATAGATACATGTCACATGCACATTGCACACACACCCTGACCCGGTACACCTATCTGTAGATCATCTATATATTAATACGTGAAGATAAAACTTTGTACCCCTTTTTAAGCATATTGCGCGCAAGGAGGATTGTGATATTTGGCATAGTTAAACTTTATATGGAGAAGAACTGCAGAAAGCTAAAATTATGGCCGGATTTTGACCACTGAGCGACCACTAGATATTGACATGAAGAGAAATTTAATTATATTATCAAATTATTTGATTTATTTGAATGTTAAAGGTTTCTAAGGTCCCTAAGGTTCTGGTAGAGAATGCCTACGGCATTAAGACCGCCTTTGTACATTGTACATGAAGCATTTTAAATAAATAAATAAAATGTCAACAGTCAACAGTGTACTAAAATTGTTCTCAAACAGTACACTAGTACCGTATAATCCTGGATTCGTGAAGCTTTTATACTAAATCCACTTTTAGCGTAACTTAGATTAACTTAGTTGGGAAGGATAACAAGAAAACTAGGAATGCATTACGCTATTCGTCTTAAAGTTACTACATTTCTTATTGTTTAATTGCTGTGACATTATGCTCATGAGATTTCAAGTGTTTGTTTTTTGTACCTGATAGTTGTTTCGGATCTGTGTGTGTGTTCATGTGAGGTACAGGTTATGTTTATAAACTGTACCCACACTACAAAAGAAATAAGAGTGCGGGGCAACGTTTTAAAAAAAGAGGGGTGTTAGTTTGTAATGTGACCTAGAGTCTCGTGCTTGTATTTTGCTTACATGAAATAAAGATCTATTCTATTCAATATATCTGAGAACATAAATTAAGTAGTAACATGTTTACAATCCCGAAAAAACGTTAAATTAACATGATTTAATAATATAAATATATTAGTATATTATGTTAATTTAGCGTATTTTTTTTATAATATTGTCGTGTTTCACGCCTTCATGAACCTTTAAAAACCGTAGTAATGTAAATGTAGCGTCCTTTATACTCGGTAATAATCGTTAAGAGCATCTGTACGTAAAAATAAACAAGCACGTAGTACACCTAACAACTTAATTACATGTAATGAGCGTACATTTTCAACTAAGCGTTGAAAAGGGTAGTGTCTGTGTCTTGTTTAATGTACCCGCGAATAAGTAAAGTGTATTAAGTGTATTTTAATAAGATTAGTATTCCTTTATTCACATATTTATCTACATACAAATTACATTTTTAAATATTTTCATGTTTAAAAAAAAACCTTTAAAAATAAACTATAAAAAAAGTAAAAACCGATTTCAAAAAACTAAAAAATGTATAAAATAATTTTCTTAAAAAACTTATCAGCTTCTACTAGCTGCCCTCTACCATCTACTCCAAGCTACCGGTGGTCAGAGCCGCAGAGAGAGGAATCTCAGGTGTCTTTTTTTTAGTTTCTCTCACACTTCTCTCGTTGAGCCTTTTGCGTAATCAGGCGGCCGGTGTCCAGTAGTAGCGACCGGCGGATGTGTCTGGTTGCCGCTACCGGACACTTCTACCACGATTTCCTGTGCTGGTGAGTATCGGTAGCAATAAGTATCCACGTTTGCGCAGCACCTTAGCCTGATCGATTATAAAACTTAATCACGACACGATCGTACATTATCCTCATCAAAATCATTATTAATAGTGTTTCTTGTTTAATAATTATGCTGTTAATAAAGATCCCGTACCTCATTAAACGGTAATCAAGACTTCATCCACGAACACGCTAGGATTAGTATTAGTAGCAGAGTCTTTTGAGAGTGACACACTGCTCAAACCACTGGCGAATATTAAGTTAAAATCCTCACAGCTAGGGTTGCCATCCTTTTTTTTCTTTTACTTTATATAATAAAGTATTGTATGTTATTTTGTAGTGCAGTATTGTTGTGTATTGTAGTTTTGTTGTAGTGTGTATTGTTGCTGTTGTATTGTTGTGTTGTATTGTATTTTTGTTGTTGTTGTTGTGTCTTATTATATTGTTATTGTTTTGTACTTTATCTATTATGGGAAAACGTAGTATATATTTTATGAGAACAATAAAGTACATGATAATACTTTATTTTACCTATTTTGACTATTATATTGATTTTCGTTTTTCTTTTTTTTATGGATTTTTTTTTTGTTTTTTTTGGATTTTTGTACAATATTGTGTTAAGAACAGCGAGAATAATTTAATTACATGTGCCTAAAAAAATATGAATAGGATAATAATGATTTGCCTCTGAATAAGAATGCCATGGCAGTTACAAGCTGACCAGAAGAAGTTGTTCCATCAACATAAGATGTCTAAACACAATGACATGCTTGCTGTACTGTATGCCCGTATGTACCCAAGAATGTGCAGTAGAATATAGTTGCACATAATTAGTCGAGCAGCTTTGAATGGCGCCTGTAATGAGCTCATCCCGGCTAATGAAGTAGCGACGTGTGTACTTGTTCGCCTTCATAAGAATTAAGTTTAGAATGTGTAGGTTTTTCGTAAAGCAGGGAATTGAGTAAAAAATTTATTTTTAACACGATGTTAGGTATTAGCTTCACCTGTAACTATAACTATGTAAAAAATCTGGGAAGTTAAATTTGACCCACTTCCCGGTTACCAATTGAGATACACGTTTAGTTTAGATGACAATGCATGGTTAGCTAAGTTACAGCATTCTTTTTTTTTTGACGACACGGTTGGCGCAGTGGCTAAGCAGTTAGCTTTATGCGCTATGTGCCGCGGGTTCGATCCCCGCACGGAACAAATATTTGTATGATCTACAAATAGTTGTTTCGGGTCTGGTTGTGTGTGTATGTGACATGTATGTTTGTAAACTGTACCCTCGATACAGGAGAAATCCTAGTGAGGGGCAAAGTTTAAAAAAAAAAAATATATGAAAAAAATATATAAATATATTCTAAATCCAATATGGCGGGCGCCCCAAGATGGAAGCGTTTGTTTTTTTTTTTTAACTATAATTATAATTGTATCAACAATTTCGCACTAAAATATATTTTCAAAAATCAGTTTGAAAATATATTTTAGTTCTAATTAATGGTAGTAACCTAAACCAAAATCTAATTTGACTACAAATTACACTCCCATTTAGTCGAATTAATTGTAAAGTCGATTTAAAGTCGACATCTCTCTGGAGATTTTTAGGTGTTGACCTACATTTAGAACTATACCGACCGCACTTACTTAAATATGCAATTACTTTACTACATTCTGTGCATATTTGGTCGAAAGTTTGCCACTGTATTCGTCTATGAAGTGTTTTGTCACCACACAGCTTACAAACGCTTCGTCTCTCATTCACACATCCACAGTTTTTCAATGAAATATTTTGTTTCAGGCAACTCTTTATGAATATTTAAATGTTTGTAGTAGTATTAGCGAAGCGGTTGAACGCTTGCCATCCATACAGGAGGGTCTGATTTTGAAGCCGGCCCGTATCTCCAACTTTTAGAATGTATATGCGGATCAGAATTGGATTATCACTTGCGTTAACGGTGAAGGAAAACATCATGAGAAAACCTGCGCATCTGAGAGGGCCTCATAAAGTTCTCGATAATGTGTGTAGTCCGCCATCCCACACCAGGCCAGCGTGGTGGACTAAGGCCTAACCGTTCTTATTAGAAGAGGCCCGTGTCCAGCAGTGGGACAATAATGGGCTGGATTTATGTTAGGTATGGGTAAAATTAAATTTGAGCTTATATTATTTGTAGTTAACTGAACTTACCATAAGTGAACTACAACCATAATTATAGGAGTTGCCGCATCGGTAGAGATTATATCACTTAGATTTTCAAATAAACTTCATTTGATTTTGCCTCCAGTAGGAATATGTTAAATGAACTTACTTTCTTAGAAAATGTATAATCGTAAGGAGAGACGACACACCATAAATTGAAAATTTCCTCCGTAATTAACACGACTCGGGCTTCGCACGGCGGAGTGAGATCCCAATACCGTAAGACGCTAACGACTTTAGTTAGCATAGGCCCATTATCATGCAACGCCATGGCAATTACACGCCTTTTGAGCTGCACCAAATTAGCTGGTTCAGAGTTGTGTCCTAACACGCGATACACAAGGAATTTTTATGAACACAATATGGTGAACGCGTGAAATGAAATGAAAGGAAATTGTTTATTTTGCAATTAGAATTTTTCAATCATTTTTACAGGTTTTTTTTAAATAAAATAATATTAATATTATATAATAACCTTTTAAACAATTAAATAATAACTTTTTTAGTCCCGATCCTTGTAAGGATTATTGTAATAATTATTATGAGCAACTTTTAATTTGGGACAAATAGAAAAATCGCAAAAAAAAAAACTGCTGCTCCATACAAATAATTCAGCATTACTCGACGAAATATATGGAACAGCTATAATAACTGTGATAAACCTACATTCAAAGCACAGATAATAAAATCCACAAGTGAAGACAGATAACAAGCAACTAAGCTCTTATTATTATAATCAATTACAATAATTAACACAATTTTAAATATAAATATTGTACCCTTTGAATTTTTATTTTTCGTACAAGATAAAACAATTTAACAATCTATGAAAATATAGACGAGCTAAAAAAATACCAATTGAACAACTAGTCAGATTAAGTTTTGGTGTTCATTGGACGAAACTTAGCACTTTGTGATATACACTTTACGTTTGAACAACTGAATTAAAAGTTCTCATAGTAAAATTCTGCGTTCAAAAAGTTTTTACTATATTTTAATGTTCAAATTAGATTGTAAACACTTTGAAGAGTTTTTATATTTTTGTTTTACGTTTTAATATAATAATATTTCAATCACGCAGTTACTAGATTTAGGAGGTTAGGTCAGAACTGCGACCAAATGCGCGCGAGCCGAGCGAGCGAAGCGAAAGATTGCGTGGCAGCGGCCAGTGAGCGCTTGATCCAAATTGGTCGCAGCTTCTAGATTGAGGAACCCCGAGCAGATCGTTGGGAACTAACAACAAATTTGTAAAGCGGCTAGCCGTTTTTATTACGGTGGATTTTACAAATCTGCTGATTTTAAGCATCTCTTACGTCCAAAAAGTAGCAATAATCTTAAAACTATCATCATTATTACACCTAAAAAGCAATTTCTATACACCACAAAATAAGTTTCTTTTGAAGCAAAATTTGAGTAGGCAGTATTTAGTTCATGTAATCACGAAATTAAATTACTAAAGGTACCACATTCACGAGTTTTACTAAATTACTCACGCTTGTCGACAGTACGAAGTTTCAAATGAAAAAAAAACCAAAACATGGAAATGCTCGCAAGCCCATTTACATTAAAATAACATACCAGTAAGTATACTTAGGAAAAATCGAATCGCATAAGGTCGTGTAAGTGCCGTTAAGAGGGCGAGTATTAAATAATATAAACCAACCACCAATGCACTTTGAACTTTGTGGTTTAGGAACTAAAGTGTGATATCAATTGCCGTCGAAATGAAATGTAAGTTTGAAAAATATGGTGCAAAAGCTACACTATTAAG
The DNA here is from genome assembly GCA_932294325.1 of Allophyes oxyacanthae. Classification (NCBI taxonomy): domain Eukaryota; kingdom Metazoa; phylum Arthropoda; class Insecta; order Lepidoptera; family Noctuidae; genus Allophyes; species Allophyes oxyacanthae. Next base: position 4,616,847 of record OW028633.1, on the reverse strand, counting down.
CTACTCTTTTCTGCTTACGGCCATTTTGTTTGCCGACTATGTTAAATTGAAAGATGTGATTTATTATGCATTCATATTTGGCGTAAACATTTTGCGCTAATGGGAATTACCCATAGTTTAGTAGTTGGATTGTTGGTTTTCAGTGTATATTTTATTTCTTGTCCTCCATGGTCCTCTAAGAGCAAAAACTTGGTTTAAAAAAAAAACGGTCTGGCTTTTCTAGGTACTAACAGTAGAAATCTTGTTACAAAAAATAAAAATAAATCAATTTTTCATTTAATTTTAATTCACGTAGAATGTGGTTTTTAAGATGGTACAGTCAGCAACATAAATTTGTAACGATGAAATTATTTTATCAGAGAAGTTATTGTTTTCAACTAACTATTGCACTTGTCGATCAAGTTACTCGTACACTATTCTATGTATAATAATTAAATAAGAATAGTACCTAATGAAATTTGCAAGTCTTCACAAAAGATCTTACAAAAACTTTGTACCTACAACGATTATATAATTATTGTTGAAATAAATGAATTATTATCTCCTTCATTCAACCCACTCATAATTTTGTGGAATTTTCATTTTTTTAAATAAAAATCTTGATTTATTACACTTGTTATTATTATTTTTTCGCTAACTATAATGTAGGTACATAATTATGTATATAGGTGCAGTTATAGGCGCAAAAGAAATCCGCCATAGTATAATGATTTTTACTACTGATATCTACCTATATTCTGAAATACGAATACTTAAAGTATATCCCATGGATTCGTTCCCTAGCTTACTATTATTTCAGTTGAATATTCTGAAAATGCAAACAACAATTGATCAAACTTTAACGATCCAATAAATAGAAAATGTATGGCCTAGCAATATTCCCAAAACATCAAATATAACTAAACCACTATTTATATTTGCATAATCTATTGTGCATACTGTGCATAAACACATGATTTTGTAGTTTCGCTTATCCGGAAATATGTACCTATAAATGTTATTTGTTTGACGTTTGCTTTGGCGGTCCGCCACTTCGAATGCGGCCAGGAATTCGGCAACTTTTGTCCCTGCCTATACCCACAAAAATAAAAAAATAAAAATAATATAAGTGGAAACTTCTAAAAACTGTACTCATTCTTTGTTATTAGCTGTAAGTTTTCTTAATAAAATAAAATAAAATAAAAGAAACAGGTTGGGCAACCATCATGATATAAAAGGAAACTGCTACTATTAATATTTCAACCTATGTTTAGTAGCCTCTAAGCCTAGATTCTTGGAAAGAAACTGATTACCCTACTTTTACTTGGATCTTGGTCATGATAATCCCTATAATATGATAATGCTAGCAAAAATTATTATAAGGCAAGCGCAACCTTGCATTTAAAATCCTCTAAGTGTTGTTAATGTTTTTTCCAGTTGATATTTTAGGAGCCTCGTATCACGAATAGCTGTGAAAATGTAAATACCATTTGAGCACTTCAAAAAATATTTTTAAAAGAAAAATGTGAAGGGATATTCATCGTATTTAAAAAAATACTTTTACGCATTTGACCACTCCTCACACGTCATATTGTGTTAAACCTGTGTTATTAAATGATGCATTGAACATGCTTTGCTTGCCTTATCTCTACATAGTATAAAATAAAGTCACTTTCCGCGTCTATCTGTCTGTCTGTATATCCGCGAACTCCTCCTAAGCCCGCAACGGATTTTGATGCGGTTTTCACGACCCGTGGCCGGCTTCACATGGGTGCAATTCCTCTACTATCCTTACATTAAATATCAAAGTACCTATAATACATGTAAACCTTCCAATAAAAAAAAAACTAACTGATGGTGAAAACCGCATCAAAATTCGTTGTGTGATTTAGGAGGAGTTAGCGAATATACAAACAGACAGACGCGAAAAGCGACTTTACTTTATACTATGTACAGATATGTATACGCCATTCACTAGACTAAACTAACTACCTAAAAACATTTTGATTTACTCTTCGTTCCAACTAATAAACATCCACAACTACGAGTATAACATCGAAGGACATAGTTGGTGAACCAAGAAATTACTCTATGTTCCATGGGTTAACCGCAATACGTGTCGGCGTTACGGCTACCCGTACATCTGAGGTGTACCTCAAGACCACAGCGCTGAAAAGCGGTGTACCGCGTTCCATGCAGGTAGGATAGACCCTGCGGCCTATATTACCCCTTGTCATACCGGGGCGGCGCGACAGGTTGAGTAACGCGGTGGTTAAAGGCGAAGTTATAGTACTTTTTAACACGCTTTTATTAGCTTCACCTATAACTAACTATGTGAAAAAATCTTGGAAGTTTTTGACCCACTTCCCGGTTTCCCATTGAGATGAAATTTTGCATACACGTTTAGTTTAGATGACAATGCGTGGTTTGCTAAGTGACGTCATTCTAAATCCAATATGGCGGACTTCCAACGATAATTATGGGTATCACATGAAAGAGTTTGCTGAGAAGAATACGAAAAATAAAATAACGTCTCACTAAATTCAATATGGCCTGGAACTCATGGGTGGAGGCCTTTACCCAGCAGTGGGATGATGAAGACTAAAAGTAACTAACATTATACCTATGTCATATACTAGAGACGCAGATTCATGATTATTGTTATAAAAACACAGATAAACACCGCCATCCTTTTGAAAAAACCTCTTTGTCGCTTTAAAACAACAAGGCCAGATTTTTAACCGATAACCACAACACCGCGGCGAAATAGAATTCACCTCAAATTTTAAAGCCTCGAAGCTTATTATAAGTGACATACACAGCTCTCGTTAAAACGGGGCAGGCTGTGGGCGCTGGCACAAACTGTGATTGTAGTTTAGAAATAAAATAGAAAAACATTCGCGCTATCCGTAACGAGGACTCGGAGTTGGCGCTACTATCGGTTTTAGTTTTAAATTGAAAGTGGAGATTTTGTTGAAGTTTGAGCTGATTAGTGAAGTTAAAAAAAATCTACCTAAGTAGTATTCATGAGCTTGATGTTTTTCCAGGTCCGGCGTGAATAATCTTCGTTCGAGTTGGCACATGGGAATATCTCACACCGTAGTGTATAATTGACTGTTACTTTTAGCCTGTATCATCCCACTGCTGGGCAAAGGCCTCCCCCATTGATTTCCATGCTGTTCTATCCTATGCCAGTGATGACCAGTAAGTAGGTATATAATAATTGTTGAAAATTAGATAATGACACAAAACGCCTGTATTAAATGCAATAGCACAGATACACATCATCTCGTCTCTTAAACACATTCTAATCTTAGGCGCCCTCTCGCTTCCTTTTAGTGTCATGTTAAGTCCGTTTCTCATTGCAATTTATATTAAAACTAGATTAAAGTCTTTCAGTTGAACTAACGTTTTATTTCATCAATTTTATTTCATATAATTTCGTTTTATTTCATACAAGTAACATTTCAAAATTGTACAATGGGCGTCTTATCGTAATAGGCGAATTCTTACGTCAACCTTTAGATGGACAGTACAGCATGTAAAAGACGGGGGTAGCCCGCGGTGCATAAACTAACTTAGCTTTAACTTCAAAATTTTCATTAAACACAAATAAATAAGTATTATATGATATACATACATACTTACCTATGCATTAATTGATTAAAGAAATACTTGCTTAAAAAACCGCCATGTAAGAAATAAAGTAGGTAGAGAAAAAAAAAAAAAAAAAAAAAAAAAAAAAAAAAAAAAAAAAGACAAATGATAATCAACAAAAATAGTATAACAAAAAAGGTACAAAAAACATTATCATACTGTTGTAAAAGCTTTTAGTAAGGCTTTTAGTATTCTAAACTTTTAGTAACAATTCAAATTGTAACTTTATAATTTGGGATCAGAAAGTTATTTTAGACTACTGTTATCGCTTTTAACACTCTTTATTTTCAATTGAATTAAATCATAGCTCTTAAAAATATTGTACAAGTTATCAAAATATTTTTCGTTTACAAAAAGGCCGCCACACACTGCCAGGCCGATTTTAACAGGCCAATCGGCGCTATTTTGACCAGCCGAGCTAACATGAGCGTTTTTTTTTATATGAAACTCTCTTCTTTTAACCGACGCTCGATTGAGCCAAATAAAATTAAATCCTATTTGAACGCAATAAGACTAAGACTCAATTTTAAATGCAGTAAGTAATGCTGGGCTCTAAACTTTCTTAAAAATAATATTTTTTATTTACTTATCTATTTATTTATTTACAATCCAAACTTAAGTACATCATTCTATCATTACTGAGAGGTAGAAAACCTAATGCGATAAAGAAGCTAAACACACAAAATTAAACTAAACAAAAAAAATAAAAAAGTTACAACTGCATTGCTCCGGAACATGACACCCAATTTCACCCTTGTAAATTCGTTCAATGCACACGAAAACAAATTATCTATGTTGAGCTACTAAGATAAGTGTGCGCAAGGCTCGCGTCAGTGACGCCCCTGTAGCAAGTTGTATTGCCGTATTGCCCTTAGCACAAATAGGTCCCTAATATAAGTTGGTTATACAGTTCTATTCTCTCACCCTGTTTATTGTAGCTTGTGTATATTTTATGTACCTATATCTAGTATTTATTTTATAGTAAGTATACTTATATATTGATAGTTTTGAACGTATGGCACTCGTGGGTTGCAGCTGAAAACCAGCGTCAGGTGGCCAGTATCTCTGCCTCCTGACATTATGCTGAGCTGCGGCCTTTTGGCACAATAACTTATTTTATGTTTTCTTTGATTTGTTTTATTTATTTTTTATTGTGCTAATAAAATCTTTTTCTTTCTTTCTAAGTTACTTTAAAAGACTCTTTTGCTTTATGCTTTTATCTAGATATTCTAATTAGGGTGTGGTAGGCTTCGTGTTAATTAAATTACATATTGTATACGATGTTATCAAAATTAAGTGCGACGGTTACAACAGATTTTCTATAAAGCTCCGAAGCTCAAATTAAAATTCCTCGTATTCTACACACTTTAATAATATTTAATTATATTTCTATGGTAAAAACTACTGGACATGTTTGGCTTAATGAACAAAACCGCTTGTTAATGTTGCTAATGAGCACACAGTCCCTAATCAACACTAAGGGCCACTTTCACCAATGAAATAACAGATGTTTAAAATAAAATCGGCCGATTATATACAAAAATTCATGTTTAAACGGCAGATTTTGCTCTAACCGTGTGATTTATCGGCGAACTTGGACCTAACCAACTCACCAGAAATAAAGACTAACAAATAGTAGTGGCAGAATATTTTCAACCAGAAGGAGTGGGTACCATGGATTACGAAGCTAGCCATCGAAACAGAAAACCGTCGAAACTGAACGGACCAAGTGTCGGGCAATTTATAGTCTCGCTGATAGCACCCTCAATATTTTTCAATTTGTACCTAAACAAGCCGTTTGTGATATATGGAGTACAAGTTCTGTGCCGGATTTAGGGCTCTTTCAATTTAGACGTTTGGGGTCGAATTGCTGCCCCCAGGTTGGAGTGCCGCATGCTTTGTCCTGCAGCAGGATCGCTGCAGGACGACAGCCGACTAAATTAAAGCATACTTATTTAACAAAAGCATTACTGATTATTTGTTAGATAAAAAACTTAAACAAACTTGACGCCGCCGTCCGACAGATCGTCTTGCACTTCGTTTGTCGTGCGTGCGCGGTACCCACAGAACACAGAAAAGAGGTTTTCTGTACCGGTACCGATGTCGCAGTGCGCTCTCGACGCGTCAATTTTATGGAAATAACCTAATCGTCAAAAACCCCCGACTCCAACTACAAAAAGAGCTGTAACTTTTGAACAGCTGAACAGATTTTCATAAAACATAACTAAGATGATACCCTATTAAACTAGCTTTCAATAATAAAAAACTGCATTGAAATCGGTCCATCCATTTTGGGAGGTACGATGCCACAGACAGATACACAGATCCACAGATACACACTACAAACTTATAACATCCCTCTTTTTGTCGATGGTTAAAAAAGGTCTACACGTAAATCCTGGAGTTTAGTTTAAGGTTCACCATACATCTCCAAAAATATTCCGTTTGTCAGAAAAAAGGTCAAAATCCATATGTAAATATCCCAATGCATAATACATATACCAAAAAACTTATATCTCGGATCATGTATCATGAGGCCATCTAAACCCCAGAACCCACAGACATAAATACCGCGTGAACTGATTTTACGCTCCACTGACTGTGAATACTCCTTTCAGGGCTACTGCTGGCCTGAGGTACTTTACATAGATATGTTCTCGTAATGTTTGAGAATGTATTTGATATGCAAGACGTTGTGTCCTATGCTTATGGGTAAAAATGGAGGATATGTTTCGGTGTAGGTGGTTTTGCTTACAAATTCTTCTAAAATGTATTTCTTTTAACCGATTGTCTACCTCACATGTTACCGACTTAAATTGTACATTATGTACCTTAAAAATCTAGACCAGGAGCGGTATTGCTGTACCTAGTCCAAATAAAAACCGACTTCAAAAAACTAAAAATTATAAAATATTTTTCTTAAATACTTAATAGCTTCTGAAGTGCCACTGCCAAGCTAGGTGCATTGAAGAATTAAAGGTCACGATTTCAGAAGCTGAAAATTATTATCGGTCCAGACGTTCTTGATTTATAAATGGTGTAACTTACCTGATTTTGTTTTATATACATTATGATCTACCATCTGGAAACAAAAAATATTATTTTACCAAGATCACGCTAGAACAGTTTTTAGCTCATGTACAATTAAAAATAGAACCTAGATTTTAATTTGAACTTCCAGTTTCCAACAGGGTAATTCTGTCAACATCCGTTTAGTAGTTTTTGTTCAGCGCCGGAACAAATAGACAAACTCGGAACGAAGCTTCCGGCTGCTCGAATGATGTAACTATTTTTAGTTTACCTATCTTGTTAGTTATTGCAGTATTTTCCCGAATGGAGAGATTTTTCTCTAACATATAGATATTTATACGTTTTACTGTAACGCGTGTTGATTAATTGTTCTTTTCAGTTTTGCGCAGCCAAAATAGGCCTGATGACCGGCCCCCTAATTACCGATGTAGCAAACAGTTTGCGACAGGCGTAAATCGCGCGGTAGCTGCTGTCAAACATCACTTTGGTATTACGCATAGACTAATAACTATAAGACTAGCAACGGTATTGTTAGAATAAGATGGGTAGATACCTGAATACCTTGAGTGCTAGTGAGATGCTTGAATACGCCGATAAGGACAGAAAAAAGTATCTGTATCATTTTCGCACTCGTACCATAGTACGAGTGCGAAAATGATACAGATACTTTTTTCTGTCCTTATCGGCGTATTCATTTTTTTGCTGGCGGAGATTGATAACTGTCAAAATGTCTGCCAAACAAAAGATCATAATGAATAGTTCATGTTTTCGTGTGGTTTTATAAGTTAAACAGTGCCGTATTTTGTGAGAACTCGTTAGAGAAAAAAGACAAAAGTGTGTTGATAATGGGTGGTTGTAGCATTTTAGGCTGTGATAGGCATAGTGAAAGAAAAGAAATGGGAATACAATTTCAACTCGTAAGTAAACATTTACGTATTTTTTCACCCTTTGATTATGCTGAGAATTTCCATTCTTATACATTTATTACCCACTTTGGTTAGTACATGGCCTACAAGGTCGTTCTATACCAATTTCGTCATAAAATATCATAATAAACCCAAACAAACTAACGACAGAAGAAAATAGAGTTGCCAGATAATTAAAAAAAATTCCCACTAAGTAATGATGTACATTCTACAGGTTTCCATCTGACCCTAGTTTACGAAAAAGGTAGATTAATGCTACCGGACGTCAGAATCGGCTCCTACCAAGAAAAAATATATTTATCTGAAGCCATTCGCTGTACCAACCAAATACGTGGATTATATTTATACATATCAGAATTGCTAAAGAATGATTTGGAAGCGGAACAGTCGACAAATTCTAAATCAAACAAAAAAACACACCCAAAAATTAAAATATTCCACCGCCACGCGCGCCGGTGAAGAAACAAAAGTTGGTTAGTAAGTTTGTAAATTTTGTTAGTTTTTTGCATATTAATTTATGATGTCATCTGTTATATCATCTTAGTATGTCGCCTCATAAATTGTTGCAGGTCGAGATTCCAATCAGCTAATGTACGACAATATATATATACAAGTAAAAAAATTGGAGGAGCTTTAGTAAAACAATAACCACGGACTTTTAGTAAGTAGTGATAGCCTAGCGGTTGAACGCTTACCTTCCATGCAGAAGGGTCTGAGTTTTCGGATTCATGTGCGGATTAGAATTTTATTATCACTTGTGTTAATGATGAAGGAAAAGCATCTTGAGGAAACCTGCACATTTTAGAGGGCCTCATAAGTTTCTCGATGCTGTGTGTAGTCCGCCAACCCAGGCCAGCGTGGTGGACTAACGCCTAACCCCTCTCATTCTGAGAAGAGACTCGTGCCCAGCAGTGGGACAGTAATGGGCTGGATTTATTTATTTTTAGTAAAACATAGATTCTATAAGTATATTATTTTGCATCTTATATAAAGGTCATTGAATAACTGAATTTATATTACTGTTGTAAAATTGATCTCATTTCTGCTTATTGATTCGAATTTTATAGAATTTTTAATTAATAATAATAACAGGTTTTTTTAATATACACTTTTAATTTAAACCTAACATGTTTCATTATTGTGAATTCCAAGTTTTTAGTGGATAGAGAAGAACTTCTATATTCGCATGTTTATTTCGAAACCAGTTCTAAACGAAATTAAATATCAAATATATAGGAGATGGCGTATATAATTTCGTGAAAATATCATTTAGTATCGGTTTCAAAATAAAGATGAGAATATGGCTGAATTTACCCTAATGTAGTGGAAATAGTATTTTGATGGCAACACACATTGTTAAAGCGAGACACATTGACGTAGCCACGTAAGTTATCCGTCTAGTTGTCCTATGTCTATGGTATTACGTATTTGCCGATAGCGACACGACCGCCACCGCTTACGGGTTCGCTCTCTGGCGGACAATAAATGAACTAAAACACAGGTGGACGAATGATGTACCTACATAATACGAATTTGTTTGATAGTTCGCGATCGATCGTGCTCCGTCTGCTGTCGCGCGGCTGTCGGGTCGCTGTCACCTAACCTGACGAAACCTAAGATCATATTGTAAACCACCCTGGGCAGTCAGCCTTGATATCACCATTGCTGTCTGCCTAATCTTTCCACTACACCATGGGCGATTCTCTTGTAGCTGACAGCCCGTGTCGACGCGACAGAAAAAGGAAATAGACCTTTTAAAAATTTCCTTCTCCTTCTTCATATAAACTTTAACTATGCCAAATTTGACTCTCCCCCGTTCACCCAATATGCATAAAAAGGGGTACAAAGTTTTCTCTTCACCTAATATAATATTGATAATATTACGATAATTTTAGTATGATTTAATCATGCCAATTTGTTTATGTGATAACTCAACTCGATAAACTACAAAATATGCTAAATAAACTAACAAATTAATATTGAATACCTACCAATCTACAACAACCAACTAATTACGTATCGACGCGACGTCACAAAGGGTAACAAACCTTCCACACAACAACATAGGAGAGATATCATTTATCATTATTAGTTAGTCCTGTCAGTCATTATTGTTATAAATTGTTTTACCACGCAGCGTGTGGAGTTACACGGAACGACAAATTGAATTAGGATAGTCGATGTTGCGACTTTTGTGTGACAAACTGTTTTTGTGTGTTTTATAAAACGAAAACAACTGCGTGATATATAAATGGTTATTTATGCAACTGCACCATAACAAGGGGTTAATATTAAAACACGAGTTTTTATTACGGAATGGGTTTAATTATAAGAAAATTACAACACGTAAGTAGAACACATTTTTTTTTTTTTTTTTAAATAATTTATATTGCGTAGCCATTAAACATGTTTTAGGTATGTTTTTTACTACAGTGAGTAGTCTGGGTCTTAACAATGGAGCTTCGTAGGAGGTAAGAAAGGAATCCAAGGTAGATATTTTTAACCCCTGACAAAAAAGAGGGGTGCTATAAGTTTTTAGTGTGTATCTGTGTATCTATCTGTCGCATCGTAGCTCCAAAACGCATGGGCCAATTTCAATGAAGTTAATTGAAAGCTAGTTTAATCGGGTATCGTCTTAGCTATGTTTCATGAAAATCTGTTTAGCCGTTCAAAAGTTACAGAAAAAGAAAGAAAGAAAAAATGTTTATTGCCACATTAACAAAAACAAAGAAAACTTAAAACTCTAATACACGTCTTAAAATTAAAACTATGTAGTATGGCAATAGGAGTGGGCTCAGCGGATGTTGATCCGTGTGCAGCATGGCTACAGCACACACACACACACAGCACACAGCTACACACAGCTCCTCAGCTCTTTTAACACACAGCTCTTTTTCTAGTTGGAGTCGGCAGATTTGGCGGTAAGATTATATGATGTGGAATGGGCAGCAGCCAGCGTCAACTTTTGTTCTATTTATACGAATATTATGATTTAATTAATAGTCGCACATATGACAAAATAACCCAAGAACTGCAGACCGTATCCAGAAATGAAAATAAAAATACTGCAACTGCTGAAACACTTGTAAACAATAAAAAAGCTTCCAATAAAACTAAATTACTACAGGCACTTTACGACCGACACTTACCGTAGTGCAATATCGTCACAATAGTTCAGACCCAACTGTCGACATACCTTTACATAAAAAGTCGAAACTTTGTCGCTACAATTTAGTCGCAACAGCTATACACGCCCTATCATTATTTTGTAAAATTAGCAATGGAATAACTTTGAAAATATAATATGAATAGTATGAACATTCTAGCTAAAATTTATGTTTTCTATTTGAAAGGAAAATCTAATTTTGTGTTTGGAGAGCAATGAAGTTTACGCGTTATAGAATAACTGTTTTAATGGCGAGTTAATTAGCTATACTAGTGGTCGCCCAGTGGTCGAAATTCAACCATATATTAGCTTTATGCACTCCTTCTCCATATAAACATTAACTATGCCAAATCTCACACTCCTCCGTGCGCGCAATATATGCATAAAAGTATTATAGTTTAAAAAAAAAACTAAAAAATACGCTTTTGTCATCCAAACTAAACGTGTATGCAAAATTTCAGCTCAATCGGAAACCGCGAAGTCGGTCAAATTTAACTCGCAAGATTTTTTTACATAGTTAATTAGTTAGTTACAAGTGAAGCTAATAAAAGCGTTTTAAAAAGGGGTACAAAGTTTTCTCTTTACGTATTAATATATAGATATTCATACTATAGGTAATCTACAGAAGAGGAACAAAAAAGAAATATATCTCTGTCTCCACATTCAAAATATTTCTTCCCATCCATACTTTGGTTCTATTCAAAAGATTTAACAATAATTATTTTAGTACCTTTTTAGATAACATTTATGACGTAGTTTAAATTGCTGTTCGCGGTGGATTTACTGAGATAACGGTTCTAGCCCATCAAAATGATTAACTTTATTTGTTGATTATCCTTAGAATAATAGATATCATTAGCTATAAATTTTACTTTAGAAGCGATATCAAAGATCTCTATTTTATTCTAATTATACAGAACGATTTTTATTTCTACTCGTAGCTCGGAGTGAACCATTGTTCATAATATGTAACATTTATAATTAAACTTAGAACTGGTGATATCACCTATAACAATTATGCAGACATAAATGCAAGAGGCCCAAAAATAGTCCCTTGTGGAATCGAAAAACGTTACCAAGGTCATCTCGTCGATATGATGACTTTCGTCCCCCAGTCTGTAAAATAAAAATAAAACAAATTAGGGCAGGTCACTAAAATATATTTTTATTAAAGCATAAACACTGGATCCATGTCAGTATGGCGTGTCAACGAAAACGAACCCCACGTAGAGGTACGATCTCGTAAAAGTTTACGCGGAAGAATTATTATGAGCATAAAATTGGGCCGGTCCCGTTCTTTACAATTTTTCCTTGTTTTATATCGCATTCGCTAAAGCATACGCTCAGTTTTTATATTGATGTGGGATAAATATTCAAGAGTTAATTTTGGAGTTTCTTTCTTGCTAGATTAGTTTTATCAGCCTTGGAATTGGTTGTGAATATCAATAATATTAGTATCAGTTACTTCATCCTTGAAACAAGCAGTTTCTGGTTTTACACATCCAACCTCAAAGAATTATTTAAAAATCAGGTTTGTACTGAATTATCATTTTTGTTTTGTTTGTTTTTGTTTTTTTAAAACATTGCCCCTCACTAGGATTTCTCCTGTATCGAGGGTACAGTTTACAAACATACATGTCACATGCACAGACAACCATTGTTATTGTATACTTGATAATTCGATACAAACCTGATTTTTCTATATTCTGCCTTTTGACCTGGTGTAATCCCTTAAATGCTTCTGTAACGGTCACGTGTAAAGTAACTTAATTGAGGCATTATAAAACCATACTACGTAAATAGTTTTACTGTAATGTACAAGCCAACATTTATTTTATTGCCATTCATATATTTTGGAGTCCTGCCCAAACGATACAAGAAAGAAATATTCTCGAAGACCTAAACAAACATTTATTTCACACCACATAAAGTTGAAAGCGCACATTTTATATTAATATCAAGAATCTCGCCTGTAACAGGGGTAATGCTGAGCCAAAAATCGGTGGTAAATCTGTGACTTAACGTTGTGAATGGATCTAAATCACTAGAGCGAACGAACCGTCTTAGTAAGCTTTGCGGTAGTATTTTGTAAGTTTCTCGATATTTCATAAATGTGAAATAGTATTATATCTATAATTATTTTGAAAATAAGCAAATCCATAGTAAGCAAGTTTCCCCATTCACTATAATGACATCAAAGTCAAAGTACCTACTACAAAAACTTCTACTTCGAGCTCTTGCAGACGAACTATTTCAGTTTTATGTTATTTAGCAACGTCATTAGTATGGAAACTGGGAAACTGATGGAAATGATCGAAACCTGTCAATATCAGATGATGATTTTGAACGCATCATTGTTGTGTTGTAGTGGTTGGTACAGAGGCTGAAAGTGAGGTCCTGTTGCAACTGTTCAACATTAAATAATAATAAATGATGGTAATACCAATCCAAAAAAATATTCTTTTGAGTGCGACCTTAAAAGAAATTCTCATCAATGTTCCAAATTTATTACCACCTAAAATACACTTTGGAAATGCCCAGACGCTTCCAAGTATCGCAATAAATTTAACATCCCCAAATGGCCAGCTAAAATTAGAAAATGTTCCAATAATGCATTTCTTCATTAATAAATACGAGTTGGAACTGGCCTATACTTTTTATAACTTAAAAGGTTCATAAACGCACACCACGGCAATAAAGATTTGATGACACCATAAAATGACATGAAAAGTATTATGATGCTCAGTAGGAACATTCTTTTTATTCCGCCCTGAAGTAGGACGGCCATAAGATATAGATTATTGTGGAGTACTTTGGGTCAGCATTTGTAACTTCAATAACTCTGGATGTAACAAATATTAAATTGGTTATAGAAACTCAAGCGAAGTTTATTTGTCATGAAAAAACTATCTGTGCAAATTGGACTTTTCGTCCAAGACAGATACTGAATTGACGATTCTGCAAGCGCTATTACCACGATCAGCGCTTCGCTTCACGGAGTACAAAGAAAAGAGCCTCCATGAGTGACGAATTCTAAGTAGGTACTTCTGGCGCAACCTGGGCAATCAGCCTCGATATCACCACTGCTGACTAGCTAATTTTTCCAGTACGGCATGAGCGATCACCATATGATAGTTTATGCCGAAACGACAGAAGAAGAAAAGAAGCACTTCGCTTCAGCAATTTTTAGGCTAATAATCATCATCATTCTCCTGCCCTTATTCTATTTTATTTGGGGTCGGCACAATATATCTTTTTCTTCCATTCATCTCTATCAGAAGTAATTGGTGATGAATCTAAAACTCCATTTTCTAAATACTTCAAAAACCTCAATGATACATTGTTGTTCATGGATCACATGAAAAACGATTTTATCCTTTCTCAAACCACAAATTACACTAAAATGTTTTCTTAGATAGACTAAAGAGACACAACTCAGATAAAGATTTGTCCTATTTCTAAAGCTAGAAGTTATAAAGCAACCACAATGTAGGAGCCAAGCTAAAGCTAAGTCACTGCAACGCGACGCGAAGTGTGAACACCGATAACAGGCTAGCGAGCTGCGAGATTCTGATTTAGGTTGTGTGCACACTGAATAGGGTTGTATTGTTCGAGTAATAGTCGAGGACAGTTTAGAGTTTCGTATTGAACAATTATTGCACCTGAACAGGAATGAGTAATGTGTCTGTAGATGTTATCGTTAATGGTATTGTGTAGCAAATTGAAGATAAGTAAACGGATAGAGGATGGAAGTACGGCGTTTAAAATTGTTATGAGACAATTTCAACACAACTATCTAAAACATTTTTGTATGAAGTTGAGTTGATCCCGTGGCTATTGAAACTTTAATGCCAAAACCATAGCAGCCATTGAACGAATTATTTCTCTCAAAAAGTGTATCAAAAAAATAGAATCTAATAATACTTTTTAAAGTTTTCCTCTAACTTTTCAAACTTGATGTTTAGCAATTATTCTTGTTTTGACTAGAAATGACAATAGTCCTGATTATTACCTACCTACAGTTGCATATTAATATCATTAATACAATCATTAAAGTAAGTATGCAACGCCCCTAACACATACAACTAAATTTAGTGAAATGTAGTGTAATTTTGGTCTGAATACCGCAACACAGACGGCTAATTGTGGCGGTTAGTGAACAACTGAGCCCATTCATTAATATTATGTTATACTAATTCATGAAGTTCTGGTGAACTACGTGTGCGGTAACAGAACTCATAAAGAGTAGTCGTTAATCAGAGTCAAAGCGATATTTTTCATAAGATTTAACGTATGGGAAGCGGAGTGGAATGTGGTGTTTCGCGAAGTTGGTTTCGAGTATCGATGTACCAATGTGTTAAAGTGACATATTTATATTGATACTGCTGTAAGTTTAAAAGCAAAATATACGCTGTTACTTTTCAAAGGATAGCAAAATATTCAGGGGTTACTGTACTCATCGTCATGAACTTTTAATATGGGATCAACAATGAAATTGCTAAAAAAAAACAACTGTTCCATACAAATAATTCAATATTACTCGACTAAATATAACCTGTGCACCAATAATATTCAGAGATTTTAATTTTAGTTTTAGATCACTTGAATCGATCAGTTCACAATTGCAGTCTATAGAACGAGTCTATCTAATGCAAGAATTAGTTTTCTTGCTATAATGTGCTTACAACTAGGCTTCTCCAAACCAAGCTTGATCTATCAGCAAGAAGGAAAAAACAAGTGAAACACACAGTAGAAAACCACTTTGTTTATTAATACAACACACGAAGTCTACACACGTCACTTTAAGTAGCATCGTTGCATTTAAGTACTGCTTACCATTTCCTCCCCTTCGAGGAATCACAACTAGGAAACAAAACACAATCCCCTTTAATAAAGCCGAGTTCAGATTTATAGTGAGCAAAAACACCATCTGTCGCCCTCTCATTTGAATCACAAATTACAAACTATGGCTAATGTTGTATGTAATTGTGTGATTCTTTCCACTCAGAAAGCAGGGATTACATGCGGGATTAGTTATCCGGGTTGGGGTGTAGTTAAATGGATAGAAGAAGTACCCTATTCGGCGGAAGATGTGGAGTGTTTGATTAAATTAGAGGCAATTGAGTTTGTTGATGTTGGGGAAGCGAAAGTTAAAGATTTGTACACGCTGTATATACGTGTACATTAGTAAGAGACTTAATAAATTACAGTTGCAACCAATTGTACCAATACAGTATTTTGTACTTACCTTCTTTGTTTGATTTTGTCTACACTAATATAATAATTGGCAGAATCATAAACTAACATTATAAAGAGAAAGAAAAAGAAAGAAAGAAAGAAAAAGTTTTTATTTCTACGCCCAGTATGACGCACAAAACATAAAAATATCTAAGCTTAATAAAAAATAGAAAATAGGTATTTGCTTTTTTGTTTGTTTGTAATGGATAAACTCAAAAACGACTGGACTGATTTTAAACATTCTTTCACCAGCAGAATGCTTCATTAGCAGTGAGTAACATAGGCTATAAATTTATAAAGATATCACGCGGGCGAAGCCGCTGGCGGAAGCTGGTATAGTATATTAATTATGTCATATATTAATTTATTTATGTACTATTATGGAATGTATATGTATATTTACCGTATATCTATATAATTATACATATAATGTATAATATATAAATTCTTATGTATAAATAGTTATAAGTAGGTATCTATGCTTATTTTACTTTTTTCAGTATAATTAATTATCTTGTCCGTGTACCTACCATCTCATTCATCACCCTTAGGTTGACTGGTAGAAAATGCCTAAGGCATTAAGTCCACCTCTGTACATAGTGCATAAAGTATATATAAATAAATAAATAAAAATATTATAAAGACAAGAGATTTGTATTTTTGTTTCTAATGAATAAACTTAAAAACAAATGGACCGATTTCAAAAAATATTTCCCATGAAGAATGCTTTATTATCACTGAGAAACATAACTATTTTTTTTTTTTTTTAACTGGGATCCCTACTAAAACTCCAATAATGTAACCCAAGGTTCACAAAATGTTTAATTTAAATAAATGTCTACCCGTGCGAAGCCGGGATGGGCCGTTAGTAACTTAAGTTTAAGTAAGTCTAAGCAATCACTACGTTATTAAATGTAAGTTAGATTTCATCTATAAATCAAGCCATGCTTGACGGAAAATATTATAATTAGACTTTTTTTAAAAATTGAGTTTGATAATTCTTTTGAGGAAATAAATTCTTTAATCGTAATATCAGAATCTAAGTCTGAAGAAGACGAGTGATGACCTCTGTTTAGTTTTAGGTTAATCCGCAGTTTGATTGACAGTTTTAAATATAATTAGCATGAGTTCTAAGTTACTTAAGTAAATTCTAAGTTACTTTAGTAAGTTCTAAGCAGTTAAAGCTTACTTTTAGATTTCATCAGAATTACCATGCTTTTTAAAAACGTCATTTGTAAAGTCTCCAAAACAATAAACCTAACTTGAAACTCAATTCCCAAAGTTTTTCAAACACGGAGAAAAATGCGCGAATCATTTCAATACTGTCAATCAAGACGTTTTCATACAAAGGCCCGAAACTAACTCCGTTCCACACGTAGAGTACACAATTGACTCTATTCCCAACTTTTATTTGAATAATGATGGCTTTGAGAAGTGAGTTCTTTTTTGGGAAAAGCTTTTTGGTTACCGGGAAAGGCTATCAGTGCGTAAAGGTTGTTATTAATATGAACTGAAACTGAACTGAACTGAATGAACTGTCATTTGCATGCTGATATCTATACATACGTGAAGAGAAACCTTTGTACCCCTTTTTAAGCATATTGCGCGCACGGAGGAGTGTGAGATTTGGCATAGTTAAACTTTATATGGAGAAGAAGCGCAGAAAGCTAAAATTACGGTCGAATTTTGACCATAAGGCGACCACTAGTTAGCTTAGATTGGTATCACGATGAATAGAAATAATGTTTCTTAGTAAGACCTAGGAATCAAATAATAATTATTAAAAAAATATCTGTTGACTAAATAATTAAGTTTGGCCTAATTGAATATGTTTACATAGGATCAAAATAAAACACAAACAAATCAACAATATAAAGCAGAAATTTTATTTAATTTCAACATAAAAGCAACTGTAGCTAAGGCAGAATTGAAATAATTTTTTGTAAACAAAGTGAAAATGTAATAACGATGTTTAAGATAGTAAGTATTTTAGAAATAAAACCTCTAGAATATCTGTAGTAAATTGTCTTAAAAGGAATTACTGTAGACAAAGGGCCTATAGTTAATATTTAAGATTGTCTATGCCACATGTAGCCTGAAGGGCGTTCGAAATTCGATTTAAATATCAAAAGACGAAGATTGAAACGTAAATGAAAAGATTTATTGGAAATTCTAATCCAAGATTAATATACTACGAAAATAATAGATAATTTTGGACATGCTGCTGATGATTATAGATGATGATTTTCTCCGATAACAGTATCAAACTATTGGTTCAATTATCAGATTTGACGAAAGTGTAGATGACCTTTTCTATAAGAAAAAAACAGATCTACATCAAAAAGCATCATTACTTGATGACACGGTTGGCGCAGTGGCTAAGCGATTAGCTACATGTCGCAGCTTCAATCCCCGCACGGAGCATTATTGGTATGATCTATAGATAGATGTTCCGGGTCTGGGTGCGTGTATATGAGGCAATGTGTGTTTGTAAACTGTACCCTCGATACAGGAGAAATCCTAGTGATCCCGAAAACGTTTTTAAAAACAAGATAAACAAGACATTTAAACTAAAACTAAGTTTTATTTTCGGCAAGAACTTTTTTGTCGCGATAGCCACAAGACCTATGAAGTCATTCTTTGAGTACTTAATATAAAAAATTGAAGGATAGTCTTTATGAAATATGAAATATAATAAATACAGTTCGATCTAGACACTCGCTTGGAGCACCTAGAGTCTCGACATTTTATAAGTGCCTGCCATGAATCTGGTTTATTTGAAACAAAGATCTACTCTATTCTATTCATAAACGCTATAAGTCCGAAGCAACACCAGCCAAAATGGCGCTTACTAATTAAGTTGAAAGAGCTTCTTAACTTGTATTAAATACCTATGGAGTCGTATTATGTAACACAAGTTTGACTCATAAGTAAGTTTTAAGTACCGTCAAAGTAGTTTCCTTTGAGTTGATGTAAGTTAGCTGAAGTAAATACTTAAGATTTGACTAAGAGAGAAACTCTGTTAATCGTTGTATAGCCAGACGGGTATTTGTTTCGATATATTTTTCGTAAATATTGTTACTAAGTTGACGTTTTCTTTATAGACTACAGAGAGGGTTATATGTTTGACCGGTAAGTATGTATGTTTATATGTTCCCAGATAACTTCTAAACTACTCATCATAATTTGACAAATGAGGTATCGTTGGAAGCGTTTTGATCATCCGCTGGTTATAGGCTAGGTATGTGACGTCACATTAAATTGAATATGGTGCCCTTTAAAGGAAATAAAGTAATGATTTTTTTTCCGTTTTGGTTATCAAATAAAAGCGCTTAATTATCGATCTATTCCCATCCAATACCAAGAGCTAATACCATTTGGTATTAGTTTATTTCCGAATTTATTTTCTATTCCCAACGAGTACCACATTTAAAAACCAATACCAAAACAAGTTTGAAGAAATCAGATACAGTCAGGTTCAGTAAAATTAAAATGCTTTGAGTGATTTTAAGTAGGTAATGTAAAATGTAATGTAAAATAATTATGTAGCTTAGTAGTAATGTTAGCGACGATACGTAATTTTATTCATGTAATGTTTTATTGTGATACATTTTATAAGTTAGTTAGCAATTATTGTAAGTAGTATTAAGACGTTTGAATTGTTTTACATTCATCACACTTGGCGGCGCCACTTGTACCATGATGCCTAAAGCTTAAGTACAAAGAAACTTTACCGTAACGAAAGCCGTTACAGAATTTTGTTAAAAAGAAGGCAAGTTTCTGTGGTTCGACATTCCGAATCCAGCAGTATTAGAAGAAACAAGGAAGAAAAATAAAGAAGCACTCTCTGAAGAAAAATAGTTTTATTCGCTGCACATCCTACAATGCACCTCTTCAGGAATATCCCGCCAGCGAGCCCGCTCCACAAACATTCATCGAATTCAAGTAATAAATCAGCATTTTTTTTTTTGCAAATACGTCAAATATAAATAATTTGCTAACATTTAAAAGTATTACTTACGCATTTCTAAGTAGGTAATAATCAGCTTAATTTTAAAATTTCACCAAATAGAAGTTAGACCCTTAATTTTTCTAAACAGTGACCAACGCTAATTTTCTGTTCACGGAGTTGGTCAGTAACGTATGTGATCCACCGATTTTTCGCTATAGTTTCCGTTGCACGTCGCTTTGCATCAGGTGCATTGGTCATGTATTGATTAACAACCACTGATTGCAAATGTGCGTCTTCTTTCAGAGCTTTTAGAAGCTGATATAAATTGGCATTTTTGGGCACAGTGGAGTTTAATTTCATATGCCAAGACTCTACGGAATTCGTGGTTCGATGGGGTTCACCATAAACACACCAAGTGTCTACAAAACTCTCATCTTCCAACCATTGCGACACCATGTAGTTATTAAATGCTTCAATTGCGACACTTTCAGGACTATCTTCCATAATGTAGCACCAGCCTTGTGATATTAAGTCTCTCGGAAGTAAAGGCAGTAAAGATGAAAGTCTTATATGTCTTCGGGTGATAGCATCTTTTGTCAGATTCAGATCTTTTGCTTTTTTCCATACATTTTTGGAGTAATAAAAGTAACACCCTTTTACCTCAACTGAGGGAAAGACAGCTGAAATGGCGTTAATTGCTGCTTGTTCAAAATCTGTCATAAACTTAGAGGGTTCCCATCCAGGAATATTTTGTTTCAAAATTTCAAATAAAGTTTTGTATGTTTCTTCTGTTTTAGAATTCAGTAAAACATAAATTAGAGGAACTATGCGAGTGTGTTCTTCGTCGCTTCCAAGATCTCCATGGATAGAATATAACTGGACAAATGGCACAGGGCAACATTTAAACGTCCCATCACATTCATAAGCTTTAATTTTTCATATCACATTCATATACTTAACATCCTCAGATACTTTTTTAATAAAGATTTAAGTTCCAGATTGGGACTAAAGAATTTGTCTTAAAAATTCTTAAAAAAATATCTGAGGATATTAAGTATGCATATCACTCCACAGAGTTTATGTCAGACTACTTTATGGTTGCTAGCGTTGCTAGACAACGCGTTGTTTGAAGTATGCATATTAATTATAAAAATAAGCCTTTTGTTTTATCTCGTATTTAATGTTTGCTTTCATATCTCCTATTAAAAACACTTATTTCCATTGGCCTACATTTTAATTTAACATAATACCTATTTAAAAAATAGGAACACACATGATAAGTAAATAGCAATTTGATTACACTAAAATCTAAAATACTCACTTTATAAAAACATATCACTTTCACTGAGTAGGTATGCACTACCCGCCGCATAGTATAGTGTACTATAGTATAGTATGTAAATCATTGTAAATGTTAGAAAATAAAATAAAACTTTGTGTAGCTGAGTGTACAAAAAGTCACGCTTTGGTATTCGTTAGTAATAGATTTTGTATTTAAAAAAATGTGGTACTCGTTGGGAATAGAAAATAAATTCGGAAATAAACTAATACCAAATGGTATTAGCTCTTGGTATTGGATGGGAATAGATCTAATTATCATATTTTAGAAATATGTATATCTATATCGTCAGTTCCAAGGTTAAATGACTAAAGCGCCAATTCGCTGGCAAACTAACTTAAACTTTAAAATGTGCCCAGTAAAGTTTAAGTTAGTTTGCCAACGAATTGGCGCTTTAGTCATTTTACCTTGGTACTGACGATATATTGTTAGCTATTGCTAAAAAAGAATCAGTTCAAAAACTGAAACCCGACCACTGAAAAAGTATGAAACAAGAAAATATTAATACATAGTTCATAGTAGGTATAATGCTACTGCATTATACTGCGTCATATAATTCATCTGCGTCTTTTCAAGCCTTATACTGACTTACTTAACTTAATTACTTAAAAGTATCCATATCAACCAAAGAACTGAGAAGTTAAACCTAGTGTGAGAAGAGCAAGTCTCGTTCTTATAAATAGGCTCAAGTTTATAAGAAAAGGTCTAAGTACCCTAACTTTATTTACTTCTACTTCCAGTCCAAAAAGACCGCTATTAAAGTACCTGACGATCACAAATAATGACTAATAAGTGTTTTGACTATGGCAATAATGTGGCAAAGAAGTAAAAAGGCCCGGCAAAAAAAAAATTAACACTACAGTCATTTGCATACATAGACTTATATGTCTATGTTTGCATAGGACACTGGTGTTTTGTCATTAATTAATGTAATCAAGAACAATTTGAAACCACAGCTAAGTACCGCGTTTACCAGAAATACATTTCGTTTTAAAAAAGAGGCCGTATTTTTTTCCAGTTGCGTAACAATCAATGTTTTTGCGGAGCTATATAATACGCAAGCCAATCGTCATTTACCTGGAAAAGTTTAATCCCCCGACTACGAATTTTGTTACAGAAAAACTCAATCCAATTTCGTCCGACCGCACATTCCCGTATTACGTGGTATTTGTACTAGGACCCCATAAAAGTTAACAAATTCTAAGCAATGCTGGACCAGTCTTCATCGATCATGTTATCACCTACCAGGATAACATACATACCTACTGCGAAATGTGATTCCGAATTTTCATAAGAGAAAAGATCAAAAACCGTATTCGTATTGGGATTCATTTGCACAAGGACGTCATAAATGTAAGCATATCGAAAACAATGTTTCATGAAGCTAATGAAGCAGCAGCACTAACACCTACCAGGCTAACATAAACAGTAAGCACGTATCGATGAATACATTTGGAACACATAGCAGCTTTCCGACAGGCTGTCGAGGCGCATCACACGGTCCGAAGCACAAGAACACACCCGCACCTGATGTGAACACGTCACTCTCGATAGATGTCGCTGTCTATGTGTTATCAGTTCGCCGAACTAGGATTGAACGCGATTCGATTAGTTGTATAGATACGATGTTGATGTTTCTATTTGTGTCTTGCTTATTATCTGATGCTGGATTATTTTTAGATTTTTGTGAGGCAGATACGTACAAATGGTCCCTAGTTTTCATGATTGAGTTGCTTGAGTATTAAGTAGGTACCTACTTGTATTGATTAAATTATAGTGGTACTTATTACGATCTTTGATGTTCTGTTTTTTTGTAATATTGTGTAAAATCAGGTCTATCTTTAGCCGGGGCCGATCCTGCGGCCCCAGATATTATTGTGAATTTCTTTTATAAAAAGAGTATCCATGGAGTTTCTTGCTGGTGTCTTCTCCAGGACCAACCCTCTTGGAACCGTGCACCTAGAATCACGACGTTATGAAAATGCCTGCAAAGGCCCAGTTGAAATAAAAAACTTTGACTTTAGTACTTTGCGTAGCTTCATTCTCAATTTCCAACTTACAACTGACTTAAAGAAGAATTACCTAAAAGTAATATGTTCAGTGACAGATAATTGAAAAATGAAAGATCACTCGTGCAGTTCTCTGATCTATATTTTTCTCTCTCTCTACATTTTTTCCCAACCTCAACACACATAATTATTGTGAATTTCATCGCATATATCTCAAAACCATTTCTCATGACATGAATATTTTAAAAGAATCAGCAAATTAAAAGGTTAATTAAAAAATCTAAAACATTTCATCAAAATATTTTCTAAACAAGAGCTTAAAATACAAGATATAAAACCTATCACTAAAAAGTATTGGATTACCAAAAGCTGTTCAAAGCAAAACAGAGAGAATTCTCATAAAGCGAGCGTTAATAAAGTCGATGTTGGACCGGACTGGATGCCCAGGAGACGAGCAAATATGTGACTATAGTGCGGCCAAATGAAAGGATTCGATGACACAACTGTATGTAGTATAGTGGGTAAGAAGCGAAGAGCGAATAAGGGACGAAATTTTATTGTGAATTTTGATAATAAAGAGGTTTCTTACTTTGTGTAAATTTCTTCCCACAATTCAATCTCATATTATTCTACTTTTATGGCATTCAATTTCATCACTATTTCTATTCGATAAAATCTCGTATGCGTAAACGTGATAAAGACTTGTTTGTTCCTGGCATCAGTATACTTTTTGGCTCTGAGGTTTTTAGTTTGTAATAGGCTATCGTCTCTTTCTGTGGGAGCTATTAGAGAATATTATATAATTAGAAAATACCTCTCTATAATTGCAGAATCATCCATCTTGTCGCTAACTAACACTATGAAAATTATGATCTTCCTAAAGGTTGGGAAGGTCAGAGTGTCACAAGCCATCATCACCATTCTCCTGCCCTTAACCCATTTTATTTGGGGTGAGCGAAATGTCTTTTTCTTCTATTCATCTCTATCAGACATCATTTCCAGATTCACTTCCTTCATATTCATGTCATGTTTCACACTGTCCATCCATCTTTTCTTTGGTCTCTTCTCTGATAGCCACCAACATTCCGTATCGTAGTTATAGATACCACTAGCCGTGCTTTAAACAGAGCAAAACTTGCTAAGTAGACCGTAACAAAACAATCATAGACCAAATTATCCAGAAACGACCAAGAACTCCCGAATAGTTTACTTTAATCCTCAAGACACTTGAACCGTTCAAAACACAATATCCTCGAAACTTATCCCCAAAACGTGTTAACGAATACAATTTGCCCCTTAAAATCCGTCGCCTATAAACGACAAATTGGCCGTGACCTAAATAAATTTGCCTGGCGCCGGAAACTTCGGTCCATTGACCAATACAATTGAATTGAGCTAATCTAATCCACTAATCAATTAACAATCTCAGTTTGGATCAGTTCCAACTAGGTCCCGACTTAAAATGGCGCCCGTTTACCGTGGCGGATGAAATAAAGAGGTTGTATCTAAAATCTATGATGCCAAGCAAGTTGGTAAACGTAGAAGAAATACATAGTTTGTTAAGGTGATCAACTGGTAATTTACAATTTTGTAGTGTGATCAAGTTTCTAAATATTGTATTGAATTAATTTACCTATGACCTGAAAACAGGGTCATCATCTGCGCAGCCTTTTCCTATCCATGTTGGGGTCAGCTCCCGATCCAACCAGATGCACCTGAATATCAGTTTATTACACAGAGCGACTGCCATCTGACCTCTGCCAGCTAATTAATTACTGGGAGACACTAATACCCGAAGGTTAGACTGGTTGTCAGACTTTTTGGGCTGCTTACTCCCGTACCGACTGTCATAATAGGTATTCGTATGACAACCGAGACCAACTGCTTAACGTGCTTTCCGAGGCGCGGTCCCTTCGTGTTCGAAACGGTCACACATGCAACTTCGCTGACTGACTAATCTGTGCGATAACTTTGTAGGTACAAGTCCCTCAATATCTTCAAACAGGTCTGGAGTACTATTATATAGAGACTAAAATAATTAGTCACCAATCCTATTAGGTTTCACGAATACTAAAACTTTCTTCACAAATAATAATTAATGCTAAGAACATTATTAGAATTTTAACAAGTATTTATCACACCTATCTGAGAATATTCATACTTGCAAATGAATATTTGAATTAATTAAAATGAATTTCAAAGTCAACGAACTCTTCTATCTTTTACATCTCATTGTAAAGGCGTAAAAGATAGGAATATTTATTTCGTTGATAACAAAGAGAATCGGTTAAATAAAACTGAACATATTGATAAGCACAAATACAATTTGATAAATATCTTTAGAAATATAATAATGATAGATCAAAAAGAACAAAAACATTTAAAAAAGAGAAAGACGATGAATAATAAAAGCTTGGTATAAAAGAAATAAGTGTAACAGCTGTAGCTGATATTGATACCATCATTATTAGCAAAGTATGGGATGCAAGGGAAGAGACCACGGTGAAGAAACCTGTACCGTCTAGCGCATCCTGGGCAGTCAGCCTCGATACCACAGTTGCTGACTGGATCTTGTCATCCATACCAGGATGACAGAAGAAGAAGACGACGATAGTAATGTACTGTTCAAAGCTCTGATACATTTACAGTCTGCAATGACGTCATGAGCATCATCACTACATAGTATAAAACAAAGTCGCTTCCCGCTGTCTGTCCCTATGTATGCTTAGATCTTTAAAACTAAGCAACGGATTTTGATGCGGTTTTTTTTTAATAGATAGAGTGATTCAAGAGGATGGTTTATAGATATAATACTTTCATATTTAATGTAAGAATAGTAGAGAAATTGCATCCGTGCGAAGCCGGGGACGGGTCGCTAGTTGATTATAAACAAAAATCACAGAAAGGGTTTATTTGAATATGAAGTAACAGTAGAACACTGACTCGTAAGTCACAGGTCTCACCTAGTTTAGGCCTATCTCAGCCACCTTTAACTACTAAATATTTTTACTTGTAACCTAATTGTTAAGTAACTATAAATAAGGTTTTTGTATCAATAGAGTTATTATTATTATAAGTTATTATTGCAGTTTTTCTGCATCCTATAATTAAAAAGGAAAACCTATAAAAGTGCAGACAACTAGGAATACTAATATAGCAAGCAGTTGATTCGCATTTATTTTCCGTTCAGTTTATAAAACGAGAATTAAATTCAAACAGCAAACCGTACGACAAACTGACCAACTAAAGTAAAGAGGATGCCAAGAAAATATTTCATCGAAATAGATGGGATTGCGACAAAGATTAAGTTATATCACAGAGGGCACTTAAAATCGACTACTATACGTAATAATACAAGTTTGAATGCACGCTAGTGCGATAAAAGAAATATCAATGTAATTTATTATATTATCCTAGGTAGTTTTACATTATTTTGGGCAGAGGATCTAGCTGATTTGCCCTGAAACTACCAGAATTCACTCACCGGCTGCTGCTGCGGCACGTAAGTTCGTTCTCGCACTACAGTCACATTTCTAACCTAATCTAATCGACCGATTTCCGTAGATGATGTATTACCAGTTGTCAGCTGTCACACTACTATGCATTCGAACTTGCATGATTCGCACTCCAGTTTTGTTGCATAATCGATAATCGCACATTTTACTGTTGCACTTTTTTTGTTCTTTACTCCAGGTGATATTTACTACCACTGCCCTGTAAAAGAGGGAATATAGGTAATAAAAAAACATAATCTAAACTACTTGGCACATCTTTAAATCTTACTCTATGACAACAAAATTCACTAAGCGTCGACCTTGGGGAAGCAACTCGCATCCAGTTTCCCTTCACAGGAAATGAGCACTGCTTTGATGGCCAGACGGGAACCGAAGTATGGAGGCACACCGTAGTATAGGCTGGATGTTTGGCGTATATTGGTGTGATGTGTGGTGATTGGGGTCGGGATTCTTGGTAAAACAGGGTGACTGGTTGATCAAGAAAACATTCAGGGACATTGTACTCATCAGAGCCCTAATTCTACTACCTATTTCATTCGTGTCTCAATCGTATCAGAATGGTCAGACCATTCTGATACGATTGTTGGTTTTTGCAGTGTCGTTAAACCTATTTTGATTCCTATTGCGTAGTTAATAGAAGTAAAAGTCGGTTATACAACCAGTTATTAAGTGTCGTTCTAATGATTTTGACTTCTATTCCCAACGCAATAGAAGTCAAAATCGGGTACAATTACGAGACTTTAATCACACGATTAAAATAGCAGAATTAGAGGCCAGGATATTGTACTCATCATTATGAACAACTTTTACTATGGAACCAACATTTAAATCTCGAATAATATACAGGGTGTTAGTGACAGCGTAACGAAAACTCATACCATGGGTTCAGTACATGATGCTGAAAGACTAAGCGAAAGACATTAGGGTCAGTATTTCAAAAAATTTACGATTTTGTTCACAGTTTTTATAACTAACTAAAAAATCAGCGAACAAAATCGTTAAATTTTTGATAAGACCGACGCAAAATTCTAACGCTGAATGATCCAGTCTCATGTACTGAACCCATGGTATGAGTTTTCGTTACGATGTCACTTACACCCTGTATTATTTGTCGAGATTTCAATGTTGGTTCCATAGTACCATACCATAGTGGTTCGATGTTACCAACACGCATGCACATTTAAGTCTTCCATAATTAGGCAAGAATACATCTGCTCCTACTATATTTGTTTAACCAAGTGTACCACATACCTAAGTACAGTAACTTAACGCAGACAGCTCGTAAATAATGCAAGGTTTAACGTACGAATTGTTTTCTATTAAATTTTCAACAACTAATAACTACATGTACTTGTGTTAAAGTTCTACAGTTTGGGTCGGTTTCCTTTAGTTTTGAATAATGGCCGATGTGGAATGAAATATAAGTTTTAATGTTTGTATTGAAACGAAGATACTTTCATGTTTAGGACTTTCATTCACTGTGTATTTGTTTATTGATTTTTAACCGACTTAATAGAAAT
Source organism: Allophyes oxyacanthae (assembly GCA_932294325.1). NCBI lineage: Eukaryota > Metazoa > Arthropoda > Insecta > Lepidoptera > Noctuidae > Allophyes > Allophyes oxyacanthae. The sequence goes on along the minus strand of OW028633.1, from coordinate 4,588,516 downwards.
AGAAATGTTTATTTGCAAGAAACATGGTTATGGGATGTTAACAATATTAGAGGTATATCATGTTCCGCCTGTTATGCATGCAACAGTAATTATTTCGGATTTTTATTTAAGTATCCTATGGTACATACTATACACACAAAAAAAAAGATGATCTCAATACGAAAGTATGTAATTTATTTTTTATATTTTTGTGACGCGATTACTCTGCAAATTGCAGACCGATTTTTTTTTTTTTTTTTGGAAATTTATACTCTCGAGGGGGTCCCATTTTTTGGTGAAGATCTGCTGAAGACCTTCGGAGATAGAAAATGGAACTCTTGAATGTATAACAGCATATTATCACTCGCGATTGCTGTTATTGCATGTTTATGTATAGTATATGCCAGTCGAAATAGTTTTTTTTTTAAGGTAAAAACTAACTTCAGAAATAAAAAATAATTTTCAAAAAAAATGCTGCTGTAGTCGGGGCCTTTAATTCTTCATTGCTATCTAGCTTGGCAATGGCACTGACTTCAGAAGTTGTCAAGTTTTTTAAGAAAATTATTTCTGAGTTTAAACTTAGGTAGACATAGATTCCTCCTTATTTTTACCCGACTACGGAGAGGGTTATATGTTTGACCGGTATGTATGTATGTATGTTCATCTGTTCCCTCATAACTTCTTAACTACTTATCATATTTCAACAAATGAGGCATCGTTGGTAGCGTCTTGATTGTCCGCTCGTTAGATAGCCGTGGTCGTATGCCACCTACAGCTACCCTAACAAAACAATACAGTTTAGGGCAAAGTGGCATACGGCCACGGCTATCCTCTGAACATCACTATGAATATGTGTTAATATTTTCTTGTTTCATACCTTTTCAGTAGTCGGGTATTAGTATTTGAACTATTTTTTTTTTTATAGATCGTTGAGCGAACATTCCCGACTCGATAACACATGTCAGAACTACATGTTCTTGCACAGTTGCACATTACGGTATGTAGTACATGTTAGATCATGCAATACATGGCGATATGTAGCAATATTGGTCGTGAATTGAATTTCCGTGTATTACTAATATCGACGCGATCTGTTTTGTGGCCAGCGGCCTTAATCGTGCTTGCTTGTCTGCCACATAGATAATTAAGTAATGATTTGAAGTACTCAATATTTATTGCGTTCCAAAATGTATTATTTATTTATTTATTTTATTTATTTATGTACACACAAGGAAACATGGTAATAATAATGTTACAATGTAAGCTGTATGTATGTATGTTGTAATGTTGCAATGTAATTTACTTAGGTGGTAAAATAACAATTATTTCGATCATTTTGGACTCCGTCTGGCACAGCAATGTAGGAGAGAGATATGTGTCTATAATTATATAAAGTTATACGTGTAGGTATATAACCATAATGAATATTATAGTTTAAAAAAAACTAAGAAAACGCTTTTGTCATCGAAACTAAACTTGTATGCAAAATTTCAGCTCAATCGGAAACCGGAAAGTGGCTCAAATTTAATTTCCAAGATTTTTTTACATAGTTAGTTACAAGTGAAGCTAATAAAACCGTTTAAAAAAAGTATATAAACCTATTATATTTTATACAGATTTTTTTTTACTAGTTAATTTTAATATATTGCTTTTATTATATTTATACACCATGTCCCAAAATTAAACGATAAGCGGGCACCAGGGGGATAACCTACTCATGACTAATCGAGAAAATAAAATAATATAATAATTATTTTCCTCTGAATAAGATTGCCACGGCAGTTACAAGCTGACCAGTTCCGACAGACGGCACCCGTTCACTAGCATAACGTATGCGCCAGCATTGCTAAGCTCAACCATAGTGAATGGAACTCAACGACCCGACACACAACGCCACCATCAGCGAGACATTTTAGTGAGCATGTCAGACTCAAAGTACCAGACAACAGCAGGTATTTAGTAAATATCTATAATATTATTACTCTACATTTTATATCTATATAGGTAGATGTAGATCATCTCTATTTGTCTACAGACATTACTATATCCTTAATAGCTCTCATTATAAATAGGTAACATTGATTGCCTCTCATTGCTATAAGAATGCACGCATAATGGCCTTTAAATCGGTTCTCGACTTGATTGGCCTATAAACACTCTTCAGAGCTCATCAATAAGTTTTAAGTGTGCTCTTAACCTTATCGTAATCCACATAATTTCGTATTTGGGATTAAATCGTAAAAGGAGTGATACACTGCCTCCAAGAATAAACAATGTTTGGTTTTCCAACATAAATAAAATATGCAATCCCATAAAAAAAACTGTTATGTAATGGCCAAATTCGATAGCCGCGAAAAAAGAAGTGAAATCTTTTAAATATTCCCAAGTTCGTAGTTCGAAATATAACAGAAGTATTGTATAGTATTGAAACTCAGCTGCTTTGCATCAACTACGATATCTCCTAAATTATAAGTACGTAGGCATTTTGATTCATACCTACGTAAATAATAATAATTATGTAATAGGCATTTGTGTTGTACCTACTCAAATGAAGGGTATAAAATAAAAATAAATCCAGCCCATCTGTCCCACGGATGGGCACGGACCTCTAAAAAAAATATTCTCGAAACCTCTTCGCACTAATTCCTGAACGTTTGTTCTACGACATTTCATAATTATGAAACGTTTTGTTTTCACACAGAAATATGAAAGTTCTCAGTAGTTTGAATATTCAAATTGAGACGGCCGAAAAATTTAAAATTGAATTGAATTTAAATTTGAGAAAAATGGAAGAGAAGATCCTTTGATATTATTCTACGATAATCTTAGTACCTGTATAAGCTATTCTGTGGTATTTTACGTAAATTTAACACACGAATGAAATTGAAATTAATTTTAATTTGAATTCGAAAAACATTTTTTAAATAGTGTGTTTATAGTGAAATGCAAATTAGCCAAGTTTCAAGACAACAATTTTGTTAAATTTCGAACAACGAACTTGGAATCTTTTGATTCCACTTCATTACGGCTATCGAATTCGGCCATTACTTAACAAAAAGTTTGATAATTAAATTTTGAAATTAGAAAGTATGATAAGGCTCTTTTTTCTTTAAAATCGTTGCCCCACTCTAGGATTTCTCCTTACCGTGGATACAGTTTACAAATACACATCTCACATGCACACACATCCAGACCCGGAACAACTATCCAGTAGGTCACACAAATATTTGTTCCATGTGGGAATAGAACCCGAAACGCGAAGCACAGAAAGTAAATCGCCAAGCCACTGCGCTAACGTGCCGTCATCATTTTACCGTACTTGTGAGATGTGTTTCCCTTCAGAAGGCTTCCAGAGGAGATACAATTTGCATAGCTTTAAAAAAAACCTCGCGGAGAAGAGTTAGCTACGTACAGGCAATGCAGGTACTGTAGACATAACCACATTACCTTGAAAAATGTACAAAAAAAAACAAACAAATGTTCGACATCCTTTCGAGCAGTGTTCCCAATCGTACTTATTTCGTGAAGCACATCACATTAACCCAAGCACAATACATTTTGTGCATCTGCAAATTGATTGATGAATCGAATTCATTCCTTTTACCCACATCGGATGAATTAAACGTTCCTTTAATCGCGCGATAATTGTGGGCCCAAAAGGTAAAATGCTTGGCGCGAAAAAAATATTGTTGTGAATTGCTTTGTGCTGATAGCTGAATAAGAATTTCAATAGAATACAAATGCATTAATCTTTATTTTATTTATCCCATTTTTCACAAAATTTTTCGACCGTCTCAATGAGAATATTCAAACTACTGAGAACTTTCAATTCTTGTGTGAAGAAAAAGAATTTCACACATGAAATGTCGTAGAACAAACGTTCAACGTCCTAATACAAAGTTAGAGCTAAGTGGTTCAGAGAATATTTATTTAGAGGCCCTTTCATTTTGGTAGTAATTGGCTAGACTTTTGTATATTTTTTACATTTTGTACCCTTTATATAAATATATAAGCACAACACAAATGCCTATACTACATAACACACAAACATACATTAAAAATAAAAGATAATAAACTAAACCCCGACAAAGGGAAAAAACTATTAGTTTTATTTTTTTCCAATGAAGGGAGGTTTTTAATTCTTTTTCCGTAGGTGGTTTTACGTTTTTTTAGCTTTTATTTTTAACAATATTTTCAATTAATGCCGTGGCAATACATGCCTCTTCTTGGAGACATTGGAAGTTTTTAAAATAACTATAATTAACAATATTTTCGATATAATATGCCGTTGGTATCTAATACATGTTGAACTAGGTACTTTTAGCGCTTAAAAGGACAGGGAAGGGCACTTATAGTACCCGAATTAAAATATTATAAATGTCTATTATAATAGATTTTATCATTTCAAATACAATCCCCTAAGGGAAATCACTGCATAAATATTAACCGATGTTCAAAGTGTTAACTGAAAAAGTTTCAAAAGAATCCCACTCGATAAAGTGCACTTCTATTATGAGTAGGTAGTTAGCTACCACTTCAACATCTTAGAAAATTTTAAAGCTTGATTTTTTTAGTATTCTTTTTAAGTAAGAACTGTTTCAGACACTTCATAATCTCTAACAAGTCTTAAAAGACAATTACGCATGTCGTGCATAGAAAGAATTAATTAATTTTAGAATGATGAATGCAAATATTCAATAATTCTAATGACATGTACCTATTGATATTTCTGTACCCTTTGTGAAAAGTGGTATAACTCGAGTTGTAGCAGTTTTGAGTTCTGTATACAATCTCAAAGCTTGAATTTTGTTTGTGTATTCTATCTAATCGGTATAGGTAACTCTATTTAATATAGAACTGGAAATAAGTTTCGTGCGCAATAACACAAGTTGCATTTTGGCTTAATTTTGACGATAATTTAATATTATAATAAAAAAAAATCTTCCTTCAATTGAATTTCATATTAATATTTTAACTTTTTGTAGTAATTATTAGAATTATAAGCATATTATTAGTACCTTTTCAATGTTTCTACCCACACCATCGAGAACTTTATGAGCCCCTCTCAGATGTGCAGGTTTCACGATGTTTTCCTTCACCGTTACCGCAACCGATAATAAAATTCTGACCCGCACATAAATAGGAAAAGTCAGAGGTGCGGGCCGGTTCGAACCAGGCGAGTCCAGAATATGGGTCAATATCAGCAAATGATTTTTTTTTGTCAATTTTGGTGGCTAAATATTTTCTTCAGTTTTTTGAGAAAATAAGAACCTGGTATGAGAAAAGAAAGTCTATTTAGTGGACTTTCTTTTCTCATACCAGGTTCTTATTTTCTCAAAAAACTGAAGAAAATAATATAGCCACCAAAATTGACAAAAATTTTCATTTGTTGATATTGACCCATATAACTGTATTCCTTCCTTGTTTTCTTCTTTAGTTTGTCTTTTTAAAGCTAAAGAAGAAAATAAGGACGGAATACAGTTTTATTTTGGACTCGCCAGCAATAAATAAAAGTACAAAAAAAAATAACAAAAGAAAAACAATAATTAAAGCACCTGGACGAGGCCGAAAATGGCCCCCATCTCAGAATAATGCTGTGGCATTTAGATATAGAAAATGTCACAGCGCTGGTATTCTGATGGGACCGTTGTGATGATGCTACAGGCAGCTGACCTAGGCTCCTCTAAAACGAGTAAGATAAAAAATTATACTCTCCTGGGAATCCCCTCCATTATAATCTTTGAAGTGAAATATGAAATGCGAATATATAATAACACAATCACAATATTATTTGCTGCAACATTTTTATAGTGTCTACAATGTCATGCTCACACTGATATTATATTTGTCTGGCTCGTGGTAGGAAATGTAGTAGAACTAAGTACTAGAAGTGCTTACGACTCCAGTTACTTGTATTACGAATTTAAATCAAGTTGAAATCATTTTAGGAATTTGTGGATGGTTATTTTTTAACGCCCGACAAAAAAGAGTGTTGTTATAAGTTTGTATCTGTGTATCTGTGAATCTGTATGTGGCATCGTAGCTCTAAAATGGATAGACCGATTTTAATGCAGTTTTTTTTAATGCTTGTTTTATTGGGTATCATCTTAGCTACGTTTCATGAAAATCTGTTCAGCCGTTCAAAAGTTGCAGCTCTTTTTCTAGTTGGAGTCGGGGGTTTTTGACGGTTAGGTTATTGTTGTGGTTTTGAAGGATTTTTTGTTGTTTACAGTTAAATAAAAGGTTGAATTTTCGCTTTTACTGGAAGTCAAAAACGTTGAAAATGTAGTAGCAGAAAATCAGAAAATAAATTAAGTAACCACAAATCTGTCACCGATTTCATGGTTTAAATCCAAGCGCTGGTGTTATTAATATTAAATCCCAGTTCAGATTGAAGCAGAGTAAGCGAAAACAAGCTTGAACAAATATAATTAAAACTATCAACTACCTAATTAGTTGCCTAGTTATTCAAATTGACGCTAATTATAATGGCATACGTAGATAGATAAGCACTTTAATAAATACGCTCCAGAACCTGGCAATCTGTGTAACTTTATAATATATCCTAAAAGGGTCCAATTATACATGTTAACATATACGTGAATTTTAGATAGATTGTACATGTTGGGAAATTAACAAAGTTATAGATGAATTTGAATTTTTAATCACTCTTAATTTTACGCGATATATACCGAAATTGACAGTCTTTGATGTGAAAAATTTGTAAAGTAACCACAATTTATAAACGTAAATGAATATGCTATAATATTTTACAATACTCCGCGACAATAATTTTGGACATGCCCTTTCAAAAATTGGATGGGAATCGCAAACTCACTCAATTTAAAGATTTGGACATCAATTGGACATAGTTATAGGTATTCAATCCCCAAAAATACTAAAACAGATTTATTACCCGACTACGGCGCAGCAAGGGAAGGGTAATTTTCTTGAATACACATTTTAAAGTTAAAAATATTCATTACAATAAAACCAACAAAACAGCACCGCATCAATGAAGAATTACGATGTACGCTAGTGGAAAACACGTACAATTCAAAGATTTGGACATCAATTTACAATGTAGTGCAATTATTTATATAGCATTCAAAAACAAGGATGGATATCCAAAAAAAAATACATCGGACATTGATCCTGTGTAAGAGTAACGTCAAAAATTTCACATGAGAATAATTTCTGAAATGGTTGCTAATGGAAAACATGCTCAATTCAAAGATTCGTACAATAAATTTACGATGCCGTAAATTATATATAGGTAGGTACCAAAAACAAGGATCCAAAAAAAAATACGTCTGGGATTGATCCTGCGTGAGAGTAACGTCAAAAATTTCATTTGAGAATAATTTACCTATGTCTAAAACGATTTCAGGGAAGCTATCCTCATGTTATTGAGGATAGCTTTCTTGTTTCTCTAAAAATACATCAGTGAAAAATCCCGTTACTCTTTCATCTCAATTTCTTTTTACTACATAATTATTATCTCTGTAACCATGTATAATCGAAATTTTTGAAATACTAATGAGGCCTGTTGGCCTGAAGGCGTTTACTTTTGTTTTTCATTATATTACCGCTAACACAGCCTCGTCCCCGGATTCCCATTCCCCTGTTAACTCAAATCTCGTACCTACATGTATTTTATAAAAGTTTCATATTTTAAAACTGGAGTCTTTACTTCTGAAACTGCAGTTTTTATATGTTACACTGTTAAAAAATGAACTTCATTACCTACTAGACTAAAATGTATGGGAAAGCTGAATATTTGTTCGCGATTACGATGTTGGTCCTATAAAGAAAATTGTTCAGTTTGATGGTCTGATCAACACCCTTAAATTATGTCCAAATTCAAAGTCAAAGTTTTTTATTTCAACTGGGCCTTTGCAGGCACTTTCAAAACGTCGTGATTCTAGGTGCACGGTTCCAAGTGGGTTGGTCCTGGAGAAGATACAGGCAAGATACTCCATGGATACTCTTTTCACAAAACAAATTTCCAATAGTATCTGAGGCCGCAGGAGCGGCCCCGGCTAAAATTCGCCTTTTACACAATACAAAAAAAGAACAGCAAGGATAAGTACCACAGACTATAATTCAAACAATACAAGTAGGTACATTTATTTTCTTATTCACGTTGTAGAATCTAAAGGAGGTACTAGTTATAAAACATCAACGCTCATATTTTTTCCCCAAATTAACGTAAAAAATAATATCATAACTGTGGTAAATGTAATTCTGGTTCAATTTCAGCAATTTCCTGTCCAAATGAGGTGTATAACCTCATCTCAAAAATGGACAACTTTTACTCTTGCTAATTCCGAAAATTTGTGTTGATATTTTACCTAGAGGCTTAGCTAAAAAAACATTGATAATGAAATTAAAATGTAATGATAAGATAGTAAAAAAGTTTATATTACACAAATTGATTATCTAAGTTTGTGGACATCACTAATAATATAAATTCTAAAGTTTGTATTTTTTTTATTCCATTTCACTGTAATGGATGAACTTATTTGAAATAAATTTAGTAAGTAGATCATTATCCTAGATTATCTTTATAAGGCACAAATCCGGCTTTAGGAATACTGCTCTCATCTCTGGGCCCGGGCACCCCAGTGCCTTCTCCTTCCACTTGCCTGCATTCAACGTAGAGCGACTCGAATCGTTGGTAGCCCTGCGCTTTCCGATCGACTAGAGTCAGCCTTTCCCAATCTTTTTCAAGGGCAGACCCCTAGCGCCACCTTACCATGATCCGCGGACTCCTAAATAAATGTTTGCGGCCGCATCGCTATAATTTCGTAATTTAAATTTGAAATTTTCGTTTTATCCGCTGACTCTCTGGGATAGGACCCCAGGTTGGGAAACTCTGGACTAGACCCTGTAGCTTTGCGAAGAGAAATAGATTCTCTTTGCATCTTCTATCGCCTCTATAGTGGGGTATGTTCCGAGGAATTGTTCGATTTTATTCCAGCCGTTGATTTAGTTAGTGTCAGCGACATCACAGAATACAAGTCTGCTTCTAAATTGAACTTTTTCACATAATATACATGAAAGCTGATGGTTACTGGTGGACATAACATTACGTACGTCACGTCACATAAGCTGAATCTATTATAAAAGAAAAGAAAGAAAACTGATTTATTTCGGACTCGCACAGAAAATTACATACAAAAAGAAAACATTAAAATAATAACAAAAAACTAATTAAAAATTCCTGCACGAGGCCAAAAATGGCCCCTATCTCAGCACAATCAATCAATCAATCAATTCAATTAAGAGAAGAACAGCTAGATATTATCTTGTTTGGACGACACGTTTGGCGATCCCCGCAATTAACAAATTTTTATGGCCTACAGATAGTTGTTCCGGATCTGGGTGTATGTGCATATGAAATTCATGTCTGTAAACCCACGATACAAAAATAAGCATAGTGTAACAACGTTTTGTAAAAAACGAAAAATAGGAAAAGAATGAAAAATCAACCAATACCTAATCAAAAACAAAGTACTGTCTTTATTAAAATAAATAAAGAGTAAAAATTTTTTTTTAAAAACAAGCTTTTACATGAATCATGACGTTTTGAAAGTGCCTGCAAAGGCCCAGTTGAAATATAAAACTTTGAGTTTGAATTTATATCCTACTCTTCAAGCTCTTTCATTTGATATCCATATTAACAGGATTGACAAAATTGTTGGGAATGAAAAAATCGAAGGTTTTAGAGCTGAAAAAATGAAAGTGGTACTTTTGCATAGACGTATACAAGAACATTGTACTGTACAATGTTCTTGGACGTATATTTAAGGAGTGACATATTCAAAACAAAGAGTATAAAAATATAAACTTAAATAAAGAATGTCATTGGAAAGGAGATTAGATTGATTAATGGCATAGTAGCCAGTAATAACAGAGGCTTCTTTGGTCATTGCAGTAATACAACAAAAATATACACCATCCGCCACACTGTGGCGGTGGCCATTTTGTACATATTAAGTATTGCTTGAATTGTCACCAAAACTAAAGGTGTACGCAAAATTTCAACAAAATCGGTTGGGTGGAAATGGTTTAAAATTCAGTTGCAAAATTTGATCAAATAAATAAACATACAAACATTGCCAGATAAATAAAAGCTTGAAAAAATTACCCGACTCGCTCGCTGTAGAACAGAAGAGAAAATATTTTGAGTGTAATGACGTCCGAGCGTGAGATGCCGCAACATCCAAGAGAACAAACTCATGAATATAATATTTCTACAATAAATAAATTTTAGAAGCATCTCTACAATAAATATCAAGGTCTAAGTAGAGTCGGTGTAATTTCTCCGCGTTATATTTCCGACGGGCGGACGTCAGAAAAAAATGTCCGCCGACCGGGATTGTGAGCGCGTACATTTATCAACCCGTATCCGTACATTTTAAGTAAAAAAATGTATATGTTACGAACGAAAGGGAAATTCAGGATTTCCGTGAAACGACGAGATTTATCGGATCTGTCGTTCGTGTGATAACACCCGGATATGACATAGATACAAATTGGAGGGCGGAGGTGTATTGAATTTTAATTGAATTTGAATTTCTACTTGTTTTCTGTGAAGCTACGGGTAAATTGAAAATGTTGATTATAATATTATGAAGAGGTATGGGTATCATGATATTAGCCTACGTCTACTGCAGTTAGATATAGGTAGACCATAAAAATCACAGAACACAGAAAAGAGGTGTTTCTTGATGTTTCTGTGTTCTGTGATAAAAATAACAACCGAGGTTACAGAAAAAAACTTATTTTTATTCCCTTGCGGATTCTGAAAAGGTAAAACACTAGCCTAACCTTTTCTAGTTTTGTATCTTAAATTGACTTCTGTCATTTATTAGGTATATCTACTTTGCCCTTTATTAAAACTTACTGCCACTAATCTCATACCTTCTTCATTAAACCATCAAGCATAAGCAGCGTTCCGAGTCACACTGCGTCTAGCGTTTAATACGCTAGACGCAGTGTGACTCGGAACGCACTTAGAAAAACTGTTTCTTAATACAAACTAAACACTAACTAAATAATTTTAGTTACTTGGAGGCCCTCTGGTTTATGAAGTAAGGCTCTCTGAACACACTGCGTGAAACCAAGTCAAGAATTATATCTTTTTCATTGTTTACTTCAAGTCTTCCACCTTCCACCTCAAGACTTCAACTGAAAACCAGCACTTTGATGCCGGCATAGTGCTCAGCTGAATGCTTATTTCGCGCTGACGTTAGACACGCATGGTCTTAAAACTGTGCTTTTTATATGTGTATAAAAATCATTTCAAGATGTTGTCTCATGCCTCTGTGACCATTAAATTATTTCTTTCTCTCTTTCTTTCCTTCTTTCTTTATCAGCTCCTTCATTTAAATCCCCAATTTCCAATCTACCTGCCACATAAACGTTAGTTACATTAACAATGAAGGCTCCGCTTATTTCCTCGGCGGCATCGCCCCGAGCGGACACTTCTAACTGACATCAATTATTTAAAATATACACGTTATCCACTGCAATGCAGCTACTGCTACCCGCAAGTGGGAAGTAGTGGGTATCTCATGGCGGAAGTAAATTTTTCAATGAGTGTAGAGTCTTGCAAGATTTTTAAACAACATTCTAGGATTTTTCCTTTTGTTCGTAGAGTTTACGGATAATGACATTTACACATAAGCTGATCTTCATAATAATATGCATTAAATTCGTATTCATTAGTACTAGTCGCCCAGTGGTAGAAATTCGACCGTAATTTTAGCTATCTGCTTCTCCAATAAACTTTAACTGTGCCAAATATCACACTCCTCCGTGCGCGCAATATGCTTAAAAAGGGGTACAAAGTTTTCTCTTCGCGTATTAATATATAGATATACCTAATAATACCATGAAAATTGAATAATACCATGAAACGGCTAGAAATGAACAAATTCTTGCAATTTACAACCAAGTACTTGGTTCGGATGGAGCCTGCTCAGTTTACACATCTACACTAAAATAATTTAACGGCTATAAATAAACAAGTTCTTGCTATTTACAACTGAATAACTTGGTTCGGATGGAGCTTACAAAGCAGTTTTTTCCGTGTAAACGTCATGTCTCGATAGATTTGATCTTCACATATGACGAGCGTGTTTTTGAATCGGCACACACCGGCCGATTGTACACCTAGAATCTTTACAGGCAGTCTGAAAATGTCTGACAAATGTCTGTTCTATCCGTGTCTGTTCGTTGAAATCCGTTCAGCCGTTACGGCGTGATTGATTAACAAATATGCAAAGTCAAAGGTTTTTATTTCAACTGGGCCTTTACAGGCACTTTCAAAACGTCGTGATTCTAGGTGCACGGTTCCAAATGGGTTGATCCTGGAGAAGATACCCGCAAGAAACTCCATGGAATGCAAAATTTACAAACTCAAAAACATCCAAAGTTTCAGATATAGTATAATATTAAGTAGGATACACCTACCAATACTTGGGTTTTATAGCTTTTATTTTTCAGCTACAAGTAATGAGACTGAATGCTGACATGCTGAGTTTATAATTCAATGAATTTTAAAATAAAGTCGCTGTCCGCGTCTTTCTGTCTGTATATCCGCTAACTCCTTCTAAACCACGCAACGGATTTTGATGTGGTTTTCACCATCAGTTAGATAATTTTTCAAGGAAGGTTTATATGTATAATACTTTCATATTTAATGTAAGGATAGTAGAGAAATTGCACCCGGGGGTAGCCGGGGACGGGTCGCTAGTTAATTAAAAGAGGTCTTCAAATATTAAATTATACAGTATCTCACCCATTAATATTCCGTATGATCTGAAAATACATAGAGTTGTCATTTCAAATAAACATCAACGTGTTACATGATACCGTTCGACGTGTGTTCACACATTCAAATATTCTATGCATATGCAATGGAGATTTTGGTGTAAATATCACAGAGTCTGTATTTCCGATACTTGGATTATATTGTCAAGTAAAGCGTCAATAAAATGGTCAGCGTGTGGAGGAACGAGGTATGGTGTTCCTTCATTAAAAAAGGAGGATCCTCCGACCTGTTTAAATTATAGTGGTACTTATTATGATCTTTGCTGTTCCTTTTTTTTTGTGAAATTGTGTAAACTCAGGTCCGTTCCCGCGGCCCCAGATATTATTGTAAACTTGATTTATGAAAAGAGTATCCATGGAGTTTCCTACCGGTATCTTCTCCAGGACCAACCCACTTGGAACCGTGCACCTAGAATCACGTCGTTTTAAAAGTGCCTGCAAAGACCCGGTTGGAATAAAAAGCTTTGACTTTGACCAGGCGAGGTAATATTGCATGGCGGGCCGAAGCCTAACGGTTGATGTCGGACGGTAGTATATATTAGGTATGATAGTCTTTTTACTTGCGCGATGCAGGCTTCGTCGTCTGATTGGTCCAATTCATAGGTACTGTATGCGCCCATTGTAATTAGTTTGCTACGTAGTTACAAGCGTAAATAGAGATTTTGAAGAAAATTTACCTTCCGAATTATGCGTCATTTATTCGAATGAAATACGAGGATTGTCTCGTTATCGGTTGTCTCGTTTCCATTCTTCTCCATAAGACCTACTATTTGGAACCACGCACCTAGAGTTTCGACGTTTCATAAGTGGCTTTATTAGGTTTACATGAAATAAAGATGTATTCCATTCTATTCTTTCTAAGAGATTGTTATCATTCCTTGTTTCCAAAAGTTTTTCCAAAATTATACATCCATCGATGGAGTTCACAGAGAAGTTGCCCATTTTCTTGACAAAAGAACAGCTCCCAAACCTTCTTCATTTGTCTGTGCTCCCAAATATCACTGTTAGCAATATTCTTCACAAATTCGTTCTTAACAAATTACAAAATACCGAGCAACGTCACTCATACGAAAATGATATATGAAATGTCATGAAATGCAATCTGTGAGAATCTGCGGAAATATTGCGCGGAGCAACCGCATTGGGACTTCCTCCCGTTTTGTATGCCGTATTCAATGCTCGGAAATTGCTCGAGGCTGATGTAAGTTTAATCTTGGAGTGAGTTTAGTTTTTAAATATTGGTGGCTGTTGAATTTTTATTTTGATGTAGGGCACGCAAAAGTTAGTGTTTTGGAATGTAGTATTAAGTTCCTTATGCGGTCTATAAGCTTAACTCCTAGAAAACAACACTACGTTCCAGTGCTCTTTGGCAGAACTCGAGTGCGGCTTTTTGACGTAAAGTAAGAAACCAATTCTGCGCGCTTAAAGAAATAATCCCAGTATATTTGACAGGGTTAGAAACGCATTTTTTCAGTTCTTGCACTTTTTAGGGCTCAATAAATTAAGGAGAGGCGGAAAGTCGCGCGGTACGCGAAGCTGCGCGCAAAGCGGAGAAAGGCGCGTATCTCCGTTCTCGGAGAGCGAGCGAGAGAGCGACAAGCCGCTTTGCGCGCCGCGCGACTTTCCGCTTCTCCATAATTAAGCCCTAAGTATCAATTCTAGTGTCCTCAATAGCATTACAACCAGAGTGAGGCGAGGTGCAAGAGATATATCGCGCGCCGTTATTGCCGAACGAACAATGGAACGCGACTACTAACAGATGCACAATTACGATGTAGCCGAACAGTTAGCATGGATTATTGTGACCATTGATTTGATAGATGTATCGATATTAACAGGCACTTATACAATACTTGTCATTAAAATGTATCACTTCGGACTTTTACTATCTATATTTTATTAATACTAGTGGTTACCCAGTGGTCGAAATTCGATCGTAATTCTATTAAATGGCTTTCAGCACTTTTTCTCCGTATAAACTTTGACTATGCCAAATCTCACACTCCTCCGTGCGCGCAGTATGCTTAAAAAGGGGTAGGAACAAAGTTTTCTCTTCACGTAAGAATATAATATTAATCATAAACTTAGAATATTTTCGCTTCCCTTAAATGTATGATATTAATTAAGTATATGTATGTATTATATACGTATATGTATGTATATCATAGAATATGTATTTATTTTTGCTTAGTTAAAATTTTGAATTATCCTGAGTCCAGATCACTTCAGGCACGATGTCGCTTATATTTTAGATATTACGTAATATTTAAGTGAACCCCGAAATGAATACCACGCAAATTAAAAATTCCTTCTTCTATTTATAGACTTTATTCACAAAACTTTCTTCCTTAAATTCTGAAACAACGATCGATCCATACATTACATAAAACATTTCAAAGCCAGAAATGCCGTAACTCGTCAGTTGAGCCTAATAAAGCCTTCAGCGTATCTTGTTATACGTTAGTAAAACTTGAGCAATTTTGAGCAATGCGCCGTGTATGTAGTCCTTACGTTCGTAACTTTGTTACAATAACATGCCGATAAACTTTTTATTACTTCGTGTATTTGGGAAGTTGTCTAATCGTTTTGAATGAGGGCTCGTTTATTGGGGTTTTAATCAAATATTAATGGTTTTAGGTAGGAGATTAAATCGTTCGTGTCTGTATGGGGAAGGAACGTCGTTTTATGTGACGCATAATCTCTAACATTTTACTGTATAAAACATAACAGAATTTTGTTGCGTATTGTATTTCTTCTGACTCAGACAAACCCATGTTCAAGTTTGAATTTTGTCTGTTTAACTATTTTTAACCCCCAAAAAATAGAAGGGTGTTATAAGTTTGTATAGTGTGTACCTATCTGTGTATCTGTCTGTGGCATCGTAGCTCCAAAACGGATAGACCGATTTCAATGCAATTTGTTTAATTGAAAGCTAGTATAATCGGGTATCATCTTAACTATGTTTTATGAAAATTTGTTCAGCCGTTCAAAAGCTACAGCTCTTTTTCTAGTTTGAGTCGGAGTTTTTGACGGCTAGGTTATGTACTAGATCCTTGGCCCATGTGTTTCTACGTCAATGAATAATACATCATTATTTAACCTATTTTAGTCGTACCTCTGTGTACGGACATAGCCATCCTCTCATATTGAAGAAGGTCTATACCTTCTAAAAGCCTAAGCCTTAGTCCACCACACTAGCCTAGTGCATTGGCAGACTACACACACGATACAGAACTTTGTGGAACCCTCTCAGATGCGCAGGTTTCCTCACGATGTTTTCCTTTACCGTTAATGCAAGTGATAATCGAATTCTGAACGGTGTTAAAGTTTCACAGAAATCTCACGGAAAACCAGTAATCCTAAGCTCGGAACTCTGTCGCTTCAATACATTATATCGGCAGCTACGAGCAAAAGCAACTTAGATAACTTTCTTACAGTACGACACAACTAAGAAGTCGCATCGGCAAACTTCGTAAAACCGATCAATTCCGAACTGATTGCGACTTCAAGACCACGAATGTTTATTAGTACTGCAGTAAAAAAAATTGTTTACGCTGACGCAATAAGTTGCAAAATTATTGAAGTGAGCGACTGCGTTTGCTATACCTATATTGCTACCACGATACGTTGTGGTGATACATTTAGTAAACATTATCTAACCGTCAAAAACCCCCGACTCCAAGTAGTAAAAGAGCTGTAACTTTTGAACGGCTAAACAGATTTTCATGAAACATAATTAAGATGATACCCGATTAAACTAGCTTTCAATAAAAAGACCTGCATTGAAATCGATCCATCCGTTTTGGAGCTACGATGCAATAGACAGACACACAGATACACTACAAACTTATGACACCCCGCTTTTTTGTAGGGGGTTAAAAATGCTTTAAACGACTGCGGCCCGCTCAGAAATCGTAACTCTGCGTTTGAACACCAGTCACAAGCGGTGGTCGACCGGAAAAATTACCGATTGTACATCGATGTAACTTTTTAGTTGTGGTACGACACAACTAAAAAGTTACATCGACATGTACTTAGTATGTCGGTGTAGCACAAACTGTCTATTATTGTGCCATATCGCGGAACCCCAGGTTTTATACTTTTAATTAAATTCTTCGTAAGTTGAGACTTTTCCTCTCCGACCTCGTATAATAAATACGAGGTCGGCGTTTACTCTGCTTTGGTTTAAAATTCACGGAACGTGTAAATTAAAGTTTAATTTTACTGATACAGGAAATCGGAAATATAAACCGATCACGTTTTTATTTTTATTTACTGGTGACATCATTAATTTAATTAAAGACTGATAATAATATAATTGATATTCGAGTATATTGCAGATATAGTATTAAAATGAATTATTATATATGGATTTTATGGTGAACTGTACTCGAAAATATGGCTTATCAGTGAACCTTCTGTACTTATCTATTCTGTGTCAAGTAATTGTAGGTCTAGTATTACTTAAACTTATGTAAACTAGTTAAATAATCTCATTAAAGTGTGCCCCGGGCCCGGTTGGCAAGCGTGTTTAGTTTTTAAAGTTCATTCGTTAGTCCGGTTTGTCGTGTACCGGTAATACAGGCTGGTGTAATATTTGCTCTACATAATCATGTATGTATAGGATGTTATTTTATCAGGAAAGGTGAACGTATTCTGAGGCTAAAAGGGTAGCTTAATAAAGGCCTTGACCGTGACCGAAGACCTTTTGTATTGTACTTCGGATACAATCCGGGTATTGATTAAACTTTCTGATTGATCTAGTGGTGATAGGCACGCCTATTGGTTCGATTGTTAAGTCAGGAAAGTTCTCAGAAGTAACCGGCCCCTTAATTACCGATTTAGCAGACAGTTTGCGACAGGCGTAAATCGCGCGGTAGCTGCTGTCAAACATCTTCATTTTGTTAAACAACTTTGGTATTACGTATTTGCCGATAGCGACGCGACAGCCACCGCTTACAGGTTCGCCCTCTGGCGGACAATAAATGAACTAAAAAGTGCATACTTGGCGTTTCAAACGCGACAAGTAGCCACAGGCCGTAATGCAATTGCCGTACATAATACAAATTTGTTTGACAGTTCGCGACCGACCGCGCTCCGTCTGCAGTCGCGTGGCTGTCGGGTCGCTGTCGCTGTCGGCTGGAATTTGAAGTTTTACTCTTGCCAATAAAACATCTAATTCTTTTAGGCAACATGAACCCAAGAATAACGTTGTGACAGCTAACTAAGAGAAAAAAGAGAGAGAAAGGGAGAGAGTATATTCAAAATTTGAGAAGACAAATTTCTAAGAAACTCAACAAAATTAAGAACAGTTTGCTACCAGAAACCTGAGCAATTACAATGTCATTAAATCAAAGTGTTATATAATTCCCACGAACACTGCGGTTTCACGCCACATTACTAACCATAGCGTGCAATCAAACGATATTAACACGTTTGCTCTGAAACCCTTTGATTTAATAGCTAGGTATGTAAGCTGTAGCTATACCGATAGAATGTGGGTCAAGTACATAAATGGCCCAAGATAATGATTAATCTACGTCTCATTAGAGCTCACAGGATGTAGATCCGGCATAGTCCCTCAAATGGTGTCAAATTATGAAAAAAAAGCAGGCTATCAATTTTTTTCTTGTAATTAAATAAAGGGTTTGTGCTTTTGCAAATGTGCAAAGGCAAAGTCAAAGTCAAAGATTTTTATTTCAACTGGGCCTTTGCAGGCACTTTCAAAACGTCGTGATTCTAGGCGCACGGTTCCAAGTGGGTTGGTCCTGGAGATGATACCGGCAAGAAACTCCATGGATACTCTTTTCATAAATCAAGTATACTACACAACAAATGTGGGGCCGCGGGAGTGGCCCCGGCTAAAATTCGACCTCAATTTACACAATATTACAATAAAAAAAAATAAAAAAAGAACAGCAAAGATCATAAGTACCACTATAATATTATAATTATACAATACTAGTAGGTGCGTACTTAACACTCAAGTCAGTCACCCAATTAAGAATAGGTACCAAAAAGGTACAAGGGAAGCGTTAAAATTAGTGTGTGAAGACAGGAAGCAGTGGGTCACCAGGGAAGCCGCATGTGCAGAAGATAATCACTTCCATACATCTCTATCGTCAACATAATCTTTGATCCTGTAATAGGTCTTCCTTATGAGGACAAGCTTAACACGAGTTTTAAACTTTTTATCAGTAAGCCCGGTAATACTTTTTGGGAGTTTATTATAAAAGCGTACACCGTGCCAGAAACACAGTAGAAATTTAATAGGTCATCCATATTTCGCTATGTATCATAAAGCTATTTAGTACCTACCATATAATTTCATTACGTACAGCGTGGTATAATATATTGTACGTTCGCTGATAGCTGCAATCGTGTATCGCACGCGAAGATCGTTTGTTTTGGTACAACTTATAAGCTTTATGAATGTTTGTGTTTTAGAGACTTGAATTAAAAACTTTAAATCCGATCGCGCTCCGTCAGCTGTCGCGTGGCTGGTCACTAACATGTGATTTTTTACCCGACTACGGAGAGGTTTATAATTATGTTTTACCGGTATGTATGTTTGTTCATCTGTTCCCACATAACTTTTAAACTACTTATCATAATTTGACAAATGAGGTATCGTTGGAAGCGTGATTGTCCGATGGTTAAAGGATATGTGACGTCACATTAAATTTAATATGATGCCCTCTAGAGGACATAAAGTCATGCACTAAAAAATATAATACGACCACGGCTATCCTCTGAACATCACTATGAATATGTGTTAATATTTACATGTTTCTTACTTTTTCAGTAGTCGGGTTTTAGTTTTTAAACTTACTTTTTTCGTAATTAGGGTGCGGATCCAAACCTACAGGTTTCCACCCGTTCACACCCGTCCACACCCGTCCACACCCGTCCACACCTGTTCACACCCGTCTACAACTTGCACCAAACATGAAGAAACATTGTCTGCCACTGCTGGTACCAGGTTCCCATTAAAGCACGTCCCTTAATAGAGCAATGCGATTATGTAACGCTCGCAGCATCACGTAACATCGGTGAACGGGAATTCGATCACGACCAAGATAATAATATACTAGTACTACGATGATAACGTACTTGAAAGAAAAGAAAAGCAATTTATTTTTACACAAATTACGACACAAATAAAAAAGTAAAAAACAAAAAAAAGTAAAAAATGAAGACAAAAAGAAGTAAAAAATTAAAAACACGTTCCAAAAAAAGATATGATAATACACTGAATTTTTTTTTTCGCAAAACTTTGTCTACTAGTTACATAAATTAAATGACAATCAAACTATATGCGAACACATAACAAAAGGTTGTTATTAAGTTTGGTGCCTAATAAGTAAGCCAGTTTGCTATTTCAAATAAACTTTGTTAATGACTAAACAAAATTCGGCTATTTCCTGAAATAACCGAATCAGTTCGGTTATTTCTTTTTTTCAGTGTATAAAATAACAATTACTAATAATAAATGAACACCAACCACCACCACCGCCATGAATAATAATATTTGAACATTGATTTAGTCTTTGACTGCTGTAATATAATACATTTTTAATTTTTAATTCTTCCCATTTATTGATTTTACCTTTTTTGCCTTGCCTTCGTCCGTGTTTCACTCCAGGAGTGCCAACTGAAAATCAGCGTTGGGCTCTCCACGCCCAGCTAATGCTGATCTCGCTACCCTTTCATACTTGACAACATACTGCAGTAATTTATAATGATGCACCCATTGACACACCCAGTCTTACAACTATAGTTATCATACAATATTTTGTCTCGGCCAGGAATCGCACCCACGGCACATAACGCAGAAAGCTGATCGTCTTAACTTTCCAACCTTTTTAACCCCCGACAAAAAAGAGAGGTGTTGTAAGATTGCAGTGTGTATCTGTGTATTTGTGTATCTGTCTGTGGCATCGTAGCTCCAAAACGGATGGACCGATTTTAATGCAGTTTTATTTATTTATTTAAAGTTAGTTGAATCGGGTATCACGTTAGCTATGTTTCATGAAAATCTATTCAGCCGTTCAAAAGTTACAGCTCTTTTTCTAGTTGGAGTCGAGGGTTTTTGACGGTTAGGTTATTATGTATTGTTTACAATTTCTAATAACTTAGTCAAGTTGAATAAGTTCCCCATTATGTTACAACATTTTTTGAACATTAAAATCTCTATCAATACACCGAAAATTACCTAAAACTCTTAATTACAATCACGTGTACGACTTAACATTCGATTATTACAAAGCTATTGAACAAAACATCACGTTTACCAAATTAAGCTATTAAAACAAAATGTTATACCCGTAATAAAATGTCTTTTTAATTGTCCATGAAACTCAATTAGCGTTTGTTAATAAAACAGTACATATACTCTTTTTTCTTTCGTTTTCATTATTTCGACGAGGATGCTCATATTTCGTAAGTACTCATTATGTAAGGTTTTTGTTTTAAAATGTTGTAATTTTAAGTTAATTACATACTGAAAGTGAGTATGCTGTGTATACAGGATAATTGAAGAAATTCTGGAAATCTCTTAGCACTAACTTTGTATGATGACTCAGAACAACGTTTGTTCTACGACTAATCATAATTCAAAAAAATTGTTTTTCAAACTAAAATATGAAAATACTCTGTAGCTTGCATCAGAGTTGTTGCGAACATCAGCATCAGTAGATATCCGTGGACCTTTAGCATCATTTTCAACATCAGCATCCGCAACTGTACCTACAACTTTTAGATAAAATTCATAATGGTCACTAATTATTCCCTAATTATTCCCTACTTTAAATAAAAAAAAAATAAAAAAAAAAATTAAAATAGCATCAGAATCAGTATCTGATCATGTAAAATTTTTTGCAAAGGTTTGCATATTCTGACTGAGACAGCAAATGACTTAACCGTCAAAAACCCCCTAAACCAACTAGAAAAAGAGTTGTAACTTTTGAACGGCTGAACAGATTATCATGAAACATAGCTAAGGTGATACCCGAATAAACTAGTTTTCAATAATAAAAACTCAAGGAAATCGGTAAATCCGTTTTGAAGCTACGATGCCACAGACAGATACATATCTATACACATTAAAAAACCGTAAAATTCGGATTATACAGGCTGAGATCAACTTTTAATTTTGTATATATTTTTCAGTGACGACGATAATCATCTCTGTAGTATTTCACTACACGGGATCAAAAACCATTGATGATTTCCCGATACAATCTAATCTGACATGTAATACTTGCGAAAGAATATACTTTCCTGTGTGTGCTACGGATAATAAGACGTATACCAACGAATGCCGGTTCCGATGTCTGAATAACAAGAGAAGCATCAAAAATCGATATAGAATCCTCAGGTAATTTTCATATTTTGGTGCTACATGAAATAGCTACCAACATGGCAATCTTAGATTATTGATTGGTTGTCGCAGCCGCTCCAAATAGATTCCGCCGGCGTACTAATAAAATGCGGCAAAATATACTACGCTAAAGTAGGCGTACTCGAGTGAATCGGTCAGATTAAAATGCCAGTTTGCATAGTAAAACTGTGCAAAAACAATACAACCAAAATTAAAAAGACACTGGAATATGTACCATCAGTAAGGATTATATAATTTCCGTAATAATTTTATAATTTCAACGATAAATAATACAAACCATAAATGACAATCACCATATGACAATCACATGTCAATACATGAGTTGACGCATTCAAGGAGCCATTTTTCTTAGGTAGTGCGGTATGTAGTTGGAGCGGCTGCGACAACCAATCAATAATCTAAGACGGCGGCAACTCAGATCTTACATCTAAATTCATCATAACTAGGGGTGTCCCACTGGTCAAAATTCGACCGTAATTTTAGCTTTCTGCACTTCTTCTCCATATAAACTTTAACTATGCCAAATCTCAAACTCCTCCGTACGCGCCATATGCTTAAAAAGGGGTACAAAGTTTTCTCTTCAAGTTTAATATATAGATAATGACTTATTTTTTAGGTATGGACCATGCATCCTGGGATCCTGAAAGATCAGCAAGACAAAACTGAAAACGAACATTTTTATCAATACACAACAAAAATTCGTTAATTAAAAAAAACGTTATAGCACTTTTTCATGATTTTCTGAATGATATTTTAATTATTATTTTTTTCAAATAAATATTTTATATATTTACGAACCTTTTTTTTAGTTGTTTGTTTTCGCATTGTATCTTGTTGAATACCTAGAGGAATATTTTTTTAACTAACGCCTTTTTCCCTTTCCCCTTCCACTCACAAGGCAATGTATCACGTTCATATAAAAAAAATTACCACACACCATCGAGGACTTTATGAAGCCCTCTCTTTCCTCACGACATTTGCCTTCACCGTACACACAAGCGGTAAGCGATCCACACATCAATTCGTAAAGTCAGAGGTACGGGCCGGGTTCGAACTCAGACCTTCCTGCAAGACAAGCAAGCATTCAACCGCTAGGCTATCACTGCTTAGGCCATCGCTATCATAATTCAATAAAATGACAATATCCACAAAATCGAAAAGAGAGTATCAACTAGGTACCATAAGTCTGGAAAATAGACTATAAAATACAATGGACAGAATAAGTCTAGACGAACATAAAAAGCTATTTTCCAATATCTCAATAGGTACATTGGATGCATAAAACTTTTCTGCGCACAAAATTCATGGGCCGGGAGCTTGGGTCTTTTCTTGAATTACAAAGAAAGGTACTTATCTATTTATTGCAAAATAGCTGTGTCCGCGTCTTACACAGCGTGGTATTTTTTTTTTACCTGGCAAACTCATTTATTTTTCTGTTTTAAAATAAAAGTAGCCTAGTTACTCCTTATAACATTAGCTATCTGCCAGTGAAAGTCCCATCAAAATCAGTCCAGCCGTTTCGGAGATTAGCTGGAACAAACAAACAAACAGACAGACAGAGGGACAAAAGATTTAAAAATGTTTTTTTTTATATGTAGGTACTGAATATATTTTCATATGCATTTAGTAAAAAGCTGTTATTTTGACATTACAGACATTTCATTTATATTTATTTTGTTTCTCCGTCCACGATTTGTATAGTTGAGATGACGTAACGTTGAATCTCGCAATGGTAGGTAATGTAAGAAACGAGTATTTATTACTTATCCTCACTGGCAACAACTGACAACCAAGGTAATTGTTAACCCCCAACAAAAAAGAGGAGTATTATAAGTTTGTAGTGTGTATCTGTCTGTGGCATCGTAGCTCTAAAATGGATGGACCGATTTCAAAGTTGTTTTTTTTAAACGAAAGCATGTTAAATCGGCTATCATCTTAATGTCCGCGACAGTTCGTCAGACAAAAACTTCGTCATCTGCTAAGGCCTACCACAGACAACAGACTTTTTGTGCGATATAATCCGCGGCGCACATCATTTGATGCAGGTAGAGCCGGCAGCAAATAGATATAAAAGTGTCAGTTTCTGGTAGTACCTACTTAAAAGAATTACCGTCAGCATTATCAGAAAAAACGTTCACTCGGATTTGTTAAACTTTTTATGCGCTGCGGAAAAAAAATAGATAATAATAAATAAATTCAACCCATTTCTGTCTCACTGCTGAGCACGGGTCGCTTCTCAGATTGAGAAGAATCAGGCCTTCGTCCACCACGCTGGCCTAGTGCGGGTTGGCGGACTACACACACCATCGAGAACTTTATGACGCCCTCTCAGATGTACAGGTTTCCTCGCGATGTTTTCTTACATCGTTAACGCAAGTGATAATCAAATTCTGATCCACACATAAATTCGAAAAGTCAGAGGTGCGGGCTGGGTTTGAACTCAGACCCTCCTGCATGGAAGGCAAGCATTCAAACGCGAGACTATATCAACTCTTGCAGTAGGCCTTACAGTTAATATGTTATTATGTAAATTTTCGGAATTACACTATAATGTATGATTTCGTACTTACACGCAATCATTATACAAAAATTGGTGCAAAAAACTGCCTACCACCATTGTAATTTTAGGCCTAAATTACCTTTAACACTACACAGTGACCTTGACCTTCACCGTCTAGACTATAATGGCAAATGACTCTATCTATCTATACATATAAAAAGACTTCTCCTCCTCCTCCATGAGTCGTTTTCCTCACTGATGAGGGTCGTGACCTCTATGCATGATCACCTTCTTTTGGACTATACTCCGCCATTTTGCCCTGTTCCCTGCAGCATGGATGGCGTCGCTCACACTGGAGTCGAGTGTCGAGCGGATCTGGTCAGTCCAGCGCATTGGGCTCCGCCCCCTGGGTCTTTTCCCTTCAACCTTGCCCGTCATGAGCATCTTCTCCAAATTATCACCACGTCTCCTTGCAATGTGCCCGAAGAATTCGAGCACCCTGCGGAGACATGTTGTGGAGAGCCTGGTGGTGATTCAAATGATGAAAAAAGACTTCTATACATTTATAATAACCTAACCGTCAAAAACCCTCGACTCCAACTAGAAAAAGAGATGTAACTTTTGAACGGCAGAACAGATTTTCATGAAACATAGCTAAGATGATTACCGATTAAACTAGCTTTTAATTAAAAAAAACTGCATTGAAATCGATCCACCGTTTTGGAGCTACGATGCCACAAACAAACACAGATGTACAGATACACATGACCAACTTATAACACCCTTCGGGGGCTAAAAACACTTGTTCTGACTGCCGGACTGACTGACTGACTGATCTATCAACGCACAGGCTAAACCGCTGGGGCTAGACACTGGAAATTTTGACAGTTGGTTCCCTTTTATGACGTCGGCATCCACTAAGAAGGGATGTTCGGAAATTCCACCCCTGAGAGGGTAAAATAGAGGATGAAAGTTTGAATGAAATTCTGTCAAGTGACTTCCACGCGACCAAAACCACGGGATTCAGCTAGTTTATACCTATAACCCATGAAGGAAGGCGACGTCGGCTCCGCTTCCTATTCCTCCTAATTTTTAAACAAAAATATCCACAATGAAAAATTTAAAAACGGTTAATACAAAAAAAACATCTACCTACATAAAACGAATGTTTAGCAAAATTCCGAAACAAATTCGAGAAAGTTTCTTTGCGTGGAAATCGAATAACCCTACGTCGGCTCTCGCACTAACTGTTAGTATGCGAATGTCGTCATTCCGACTAACAATGTTGCACAATCTGCGGCCGAGGCGTCGCGCGTCGTTCGAACGAAAATAAAAAGTACAACAGTTTGCAGTACCTATCTACGTACATACTCGTAGGTACTGCAAAGTTAAAGGTAAATATGATATTTCGAATATTTGTATTGTTTACTTTTGTGTTGGTTTTCTGTGGGATATGTTTTTGTTTTTGGATTGAATTAAAAATCATTATATTGGACACCATAATTAATTCGTTGGTGAAGTTCTTTTAAATTTTTAAATTCATTACAGTACAAGTGATTCTCATTAATATTGATAATTTTCAAAATATTTTAAAATGGTTTAACTTCGCGATTTTTTTTTATGAGCAAATTTTATCTCTGGACGACCAAGAAACCCGAGTAATATCTTCAAGTTTGATGTTCATTTTGTCCTTCATGTTTCATTCGATCGGCATTTCGACTGTAGACCGATTTCGAAAATTCATTTTTTATTTGATAGAGTATACTCTCGAGTTGATCCCATTTAAATTTGGTGAAGATCTGATGAAGAGCTTCAGAGATAGACAATGGAAACTCTTGAATGAATAACAGCATATCATTCGCGATTGCTTAAATCGCATGTTTATGCATTGTTCATGCCACTCAAAATAGAAAAATAAAATAAACTTTAAGAAAAAGTAAAAATAGACTTCAAAAAACTAAAAAGTACAAATCATTTTCTTAAAAAACTTAACAGCTTCTGAAGTCGGAGCCTTTAATTCTTCAATGAACTTATGTAGCTTGGCAGTGGTTAAGAAAATTATTTGATACCTACTTTTTAGTTTTTTGAAGTCGGTTTTTATTGCTTTAGTTGACCGACTTTACCAACTTGATCATATTTATATAGCCTGTATTCATCCAATTTAATCGACTAACGCCGTACTCTTTTCTGCGAGATTTCCTCTGGAATCTGATAAAATCGACGATATTAACGGGGCGTTTGTAGTGGACCGGCCAAGTTCGCGCGTTCGTTAAAAATAAACAGCTCAAGTTTGTATTGTACAAGAGAAGTTAGGAAATTTTGATGATTTGCAGTGCTGCCATATTTTATTCAGGTTGACCCCACCATTTATTTTTAAATCTTATATTTTATTGGCTGTATTGAGTTCTTACTAAATTCACGTCATGTCAGGGAACTGTATTAATTTATACAGTATGCGCAGCAGAATTAAGGTTTCGACCGGTATCCGAGCAAAACGATAATGACCAAATCAAATGTTAAAAAAATGACCTTACATAAAATTAGATTAGATTAAATTATACCTAGATGAGACTGTATATTGTTATATGTTATATTATGTTACAAGATTCTACGATATTGCATTAGGATATCCCTGTATAAATAGTCGAAAGTTTGGAAAAAATTAAAAAACGAAATGTGTGCTGTGAGTGTGACACATAGTAGAAGTGAAACTTCAACGGATATTTATCGTCTACCCCCACCACGCGGCCGTAACGCTTTTTCGTGACAGAAAAATCCTAATAACCCCGTCTATATAGAAGTTTCATTTCAATAAATAAATTTATTCACAAATACCATATTTTTTATTAATATTCGTAACTTGTATGATACCTGCCACACCAACCGTTCTTCCAATACTGGACTTACTGTTACTTATTAAACTACATCCAAAATCTACACACTTACTTAGTGTACTTGCGCTGTTGTGAACACAAGATTAGGAATCTCAGCAAGTTTTTAAAGTTTTTCTAGAAATTATTGATTTTTCTAATGTTTCGAAAGCTCAGAAACACAAAACTACCTCTGACTAGGCCGTCTAATACTTACGTAATGTCTAGATGTCGTTAGAAGTAATGCAAAAGCATGTTTCTTTTTCCTAAAAAAACTAATGTTTCTAATTAAGAACTTGGCTCGCCCCGCCACACGCCAATATTACATTTTGAACTCGATTCGTATGCTACTCGCGCCCGCGTGAAGTTCGACGTTGCCAATTTCCCGCAGATTTCCACCAAGCGAAACTTTGCGACTTTTCTAATACGCCCTGGGACACCAACAACTTTGTTTTGTGAACTATTCTATAAGTATGTTAATAAAATTTATGTGTGCCTTGATAGAACATAAATCAATAACTAATAAGTTTCGCATCGAATACGACGAAATTAAGACACGGTTGGCGCAGTGGCTAAGCGATTAGCTTCCTGCGCCACGTGCAGCGTGGGTTCGATCTCCACACGGAACAAATATTTGGATGATCTACAGATACCTAGTTGTTTCGGATCAGGGTGTGTGTGCATGTGAGATATATGTTTGTAAACTGTACCCACGATACAGGAGAAACCCTAGTGCGGGACAACGTTTTAAAAAAAAGAAAAAATATACATACAAATTAAAGGAGCTTTAAGAGACTTTCCGCTGAAAATTGGGGCTGCCCCGACTGGGGAAGTATAAATATAGATCTATATTCTGTTCTGTATTCTAATTCTAAACCACCATGGGGGCCAGAAAGGATGGACTCAGAAAAACATTTTTTACAATGGCAGACAAAAAATAAAACCCATAGATTGGTTTTATTTTTTGTATTTCTGCGACAATTCAATTCTATAAATCCAAAAGACCGAACCAACGTAAATTGACCGGTCCAATCACCTGCGTAGCCATTCAGCGCTAGGCTTTGAAAAATCCACAAAACGTTGCAAAAACTATATTCTATGAAAAACTCTTTCATATCGTCAAAATAAAAATACCTAGCAGAAACTGATATAGGTGAACAATGATCACCAAAACCTATGTACCTACCTATTTTTCCGTATCGTGTTTTTCTCTGTCACTCACAGAAACAATAGTATTTTTTTATATCTTTTTTTGTAATAAATTAACCGTATAATTCATCAAAAATATCAACCGATAATAAGAGTGAGATTCGAATCGAGATTTTCTTACAGAATAGCTCCCCGTGAAATAGAAGTTTAAAAATACCTGTTTGTTGAATTGGTTTGGTCAATCTAACTTAAAAGAAAGAAGAAAAAATGTTTATTTAAGAAAAACAACAAATTACACTTAATTCTGTACTTCCGCCAAACTGTAAATCACTTTGTTGGCGGATGCAACTTACACTTACACAGTCTACTACATATATCTGGATAACTAATATAATATAATATCTATAATTACACAACTGAATCACATAAAAACTCCAATGAATTCAGATTCTCAACAAAGCGTTCAAGAAGAAACTTTTTTCTTATGATTTGAGATTCGATCGGCATTCCAGTAACCTTCTAACCGTGTGTCATTCACTTCCTGTGACTTTTTTGGGTTATGGCCACATAGTTCTACTTTATCTATGTGGCCCAAGAACCTTAAAGATAGATAAGGTTCTTGATGTGGCCACATCACCATAGATTTTCTTTCGTCACATGCTTAGATGAAGTAGAACTAGTCACATGGAAGATACCATCGATTTTGAACGTACAGTGAAATCCTTAGTCTATGGTAGATGCTAATATGGCTTATTATTTAATGATTAAATTAAAAATTAAAGTGATCTATAAATTAGAAGATCCGTAAGGTCTGTACAGACCTTCTAATTGATAGATTACTGTAATTTTCAAATCAAATATCAACCAATTATTATAGTTCGGAGATGAAATTCCGCTGCGCCATTATAATGAGAATAAAAGCAGGAAAATGACAGAAAATAGCTTGAATACACAGTCGGCCAAAAAAATGATCTTCCCTTCTTCTAATGAAGATAATGCGTGTGGTCTATTACAGATAAAACTAGTCATTTTTTGTAACAACTGCTCTTCATTAGCGGGTTATTATCTTTATTTTGGACCATTTGCTTCTTACTTTGTTTAGTTAAGTGTATGTTTTATGAAATAAAGCAGACAATTTTTTTTTTATGTGAAGAAAGATCTGTATAATAAAAAAATCCCTGCCCATTACTGTCAAAAATCCGCTGTTTCTCAGCAAACCCCTTCATTTGATACCCATATCATGATGGTAGAAAAGAATATTTTGTCTGCCATCTTGGGGCATCCGGCTTATTGGACTTCGAATGAAGTCACTTAGCTAACCTTGCATTATCATCTAAGCTAAACATTTGTATGTAAAATTTCAGGACAATGTCAATGACAATGACAGGTGAAGCTAATAAAAGCGTGTTAAAAATAAGTCTCAAAGCAGCTTACATGAACATGATACACCCATCTACACAGCTTCCAAAAATAAAAATCAGAAAAATACACGAATTTTGTCAACTGTCTGATACACAAAAGCGTAGCGAGAATTTTTATTTGCTTTTATTTGCCCCCTTTTCCCCTTTTGCAAAGAATGAGTAAAGTTAGGAAAAATATCAGTCGGAGCGGATGGAAAACATATTGCAAACTTGCAAACGTCACTGTCGTTTGACAGCCAATCGCCCGAGGTTTTAAAAACAAAATGTCCACAGCCTGAGGTAGGAATTTCATGTTTTTCAAGATACGTTTTCGCTACAAATACCAATAGTTTCAATTCATTGGGAGTTTCTGTTGAATATTTATTCGAGTCATCAAAATACTCTTTGTATTTATTTATTTTACAACATGTACATCGACAATAGTACATAACAATGACATTATATTAAATGGAAGTACATGAACCCTATTTTGACTAGCGACCCGTCCCCGGCTTCGCATGGCGGTGCAATTTCTCTACGATCCTAACATTAACTATGAAAGTATTATACATATAAACATTCCGGAAGAAATGCTTAACATGATCGTGAAAACCACATCAAAATCCGTTGCGTGGTTTAGGAGGAGTTAGCGAATATACAGACAGACAGACGCGGAAAGTGACTTTATTTTAAACTATGTAGAGATGACTGTAAAAGTGTACATTAATGTGTGTGCTTCCTACGCGTATCGTATTATAGTAAACTAGCTGTTGTCCGCGGCGTTACCTGCGCGTTTTATTTTTATTAAAATAAATTCTATCACTCAAGGATAATGTAGCTTTCTATAAGTGAAATAATTTTTTGAATCGGTTCACTAGTTCCAGAGAATACCCCCTACATATAAACAAACAAATTTGACGTCTTTTTAATATGAGTATAGATACATAACATCTCGCCTTTTCCCCGTGGGGGTAGGCAGAAGCTACAGAATGTCACGTGCAACAATCCTTACACATCCAATTTGTTTCATCTACATTCATGCATCGTTTCATACATGCACGCCTGTTGTGAGTACTGCGCATCTGAGCTTTTTGAAGGAAATCACAAATGAGATCAGTACCAGTCCTTATAGTAAAGACTTATATTGACGACATGGCGGATGTCCTTCAAAAAATAAATTAATATATAATAAATCAAAAAATCCGACTGCTTAAAAAGTGAACTTTAAATATAAACTGAAAAGAAAAAAAGTCAAGTAGAATTCTACTGGACTTGTTTTTTTTTTTTTTCAGTTTAAATTTAAAGTCAGTTCAGTTTATATTACCCTCCTTTGCGTCGCGCAGTCGAGTAAAAAAAGACACCTACCTAGAGGTTCCGGCTATAAATTTCTATTTATATTTGCGCTAAAAAATCTTATAATTAATCGCCTGTAATTTGTATTATACTATTCAATGACTACACACGACACACATTAACTCATATTCATCAATTAACTTGTATGTACTAAGGGTATGTACTTGTATGTACTTAAATATCGCCCACAAAAACCAACCGATACCAAAAAAGCTCTTTAACACACCCATGTATTGATTTCCATATATTAAAAGCATATAAAAATATCAAACTTCCGCCGCACGATCTGCGGATGAACCCATAAAACAGTCAATATTTGAAAAAATGCAAAACCAGCATTCTGATGTAGCCGGAAGCTAAAAACCGGCCAAGTGCGAATCGGACTCGCGCACGAAGGGTTCCGTACCAATAACTATAAAAACGACAAAAAAAAACATGTATATGGGAGCCCCCTTAAATATTTATTTTATTCTGTTTTATAGTATTTGTTGTTATAGCGGCAACAGAAATATATTATCTGTGAAAATTTCAACTGTCTAACTATCACGGTTCATGAGTGACATGACAATGACAGACGGACAGACAGACGGACAGACGGACAGCGGAGTCTTAGTAATAGGGTCCGTTTTACCCTTTGGGTACGGAACCCTAAAAATGGCGGTAAAATACATTGAAACTCTGTCCGGTAATCTAAGCGAACATCTACGGACGATTA
This sequence comes from Allophyes oxyacanthae, assembly GCA_932294325.1. NCBI lineage: Eukaryota > Metazoa > Arthropoda > Insecta > Lepidoptera > Noctuidae > Allophyes > Allophyes oxyacanthae. Next base: position 4,556,304 of record OW028633.1, on the reverse strand, counting down.
GCCAAAGGGTGCAAAGGTTAGCGGGATAAATAATTTCTCACGGTACGCTGCCCTAATTGCCGTTTAATTATGATTTAAAGTTAACTCGCCGATTAACTTTGTCTAAACTCTAGAATCATGGACCGAACATCGTTAGCAGGTAGCAGATTAATCAAAGGTCTGGTTTGTTCTGACCCGTTTTTTGCTAATTGTCCGAGGAATTTACTTTTGATTTTGCGATACAGCTGTGTAGGAAATTTTGCTTGTAATCATAACTGGCTTCAGTTGATTACGCCACTTTAACCCGAGATATTTGCAAACAAACAGAAATTATTTTTCCATATTTATTTTATTCTTCTTTGAACCATATTAATCGTTGAATATAAATAACTTATCCGTATCTACGACTAAAATACTTCTGTAGTCATATCGTATTTTATTCAAAAGGCTTTGTGTTTTATTTCATGTAGGTAACCTAACCGTCAAAAAACCCCCGACTTCAACTAGAAAAACAGCTGTAACTTTTGAACGGCTGAACAGATTTTCATGTTAGTACATAAATAAGATGATACCCGATTAAACTAGCTTTCAATTAAAAAAACTGCATTGAAATCGGTCAATCCGTTTTGGAGCTACGGAGACAGATACACTGAGACACAGTTACACAAATACACATATCCACAGATACGCAGATACACACTACAAACTTTTAACACCCCTCTTTTTTGTCGAGGGTTAAATGGGGTTTCCATTATAGTACCTACCTAATTAATGACGGGTTGACAGTCAATATTGAAGAAAAGAAATCAGCACAAAATTACTACAAACACGTCTTTTTAAAACGGTTTTATTAGCTTCACCTGTAACTAACTATGTAAACAAATCTTGGAAGTTAAATTTGACCCACTTCCCGGTTTCCGATTGAGCTGAAATTTTGCATACACGTTTAATTTGGATGACAAAAGCGTTTTCTTTAGATTTTTTTTTAAACTATATTTTTTTTTTACTAAATTGCAAACACTTTAAATGAAGCATAATAAAGGTTTTCATTGAATAAGAATAATCTATTTTGCACGATAAATTGTAGGTACCTACATTATTTATTTATTTTATTTATTTATTTATGCACACACAAGGAAACATGGTAATCAAAATGTTACAGACATATGAGCACAATCATGGAACTACTTATTTCTAATGAAATTTCTTCCAGTAGTCCCGCGACTGGAAATATGGATGATAGACACCGTGTGTAAAAATTACAAAAATAACTTATTTAAACTACTTAAACTTATGTTGATATAATAGCATAATATTTTGAAATTGTATAAGTCAAATATAAAATCCAATAAAATAATGTTGTCATAAAAAATATGAAAGTAAAATTCAATAGATTCCGAGTTAAAATCATGATAGCCACACCGCTTGCTTTTGCTCGAAAGCATCAGAAAATTGAACTGTCACGGGCAGAGCTTGGAGCAGTTCCAACTGGCCAGTGGTGATTAGATATCTCCGTTTCATACATTATTTATTAAGTTTCATATAATAAAACGCTCATTGCAGCAACTCGGATGAGGCCTTGAAGTAATAACTTATTACCGGTTATTACCGGCAAAAACCCCTGACTCCAACTAGAAGAAAAGTAAAAACTGACTTCAAAAACTAAAAAGTATAAAATAATTTTCTTAAAAAACTTAATAGCTTCTGAAGTCGGTGCCACTGCTAAGCCAGGTGTGCATTGAAGAATTAGACGCCCCGGCTTCAGTAGCTGCTAAGTTTTTTAAGAAAATTATTATAGTTTTTAGATTTTGAAGTCGGTAATTACTTTTTTCTAAAGTTTATTTTATTTTTCAATTTTGAGTGGCATGAAAAATACATAAACATGAGATTACAGCAATCGCGAGTTTTGTACCTACTGTTATTCATTCAAGAGTTCCATTGTACCTATATCTCTGAAGATCTTCATCAGATCTTCACCAAATTTAAGTGGGACCACCTCGGAAGTATACTCTTTCGATTTTAAAAAGAATTTTTTAAATCGGTTCCCAATTGGCGAAAATATCGATGAACATACCTACACAAAAAAAATACATACAGACAAACATAGAAACCTCCTCCTTTTTTGAAGTCGGTTAAACTTTTGAATGACTGAACAAATTTTCGTGTAATATAATTAAGATGATTCCCGGTTAAACTAGCTTCCAATTAAAAAAACTGCACTGAAATCGGTCTATCTGTTTGGAGCTACGATGCCACAGACAGACACTCCGATACACAGATACATAGATACACAGATACACACTTATTACAGCTCTCTTTTTTGTCGGGGGTTAAAAAAAATCCTCAAGGTTTCGAAAATATTTGTTCTAAGCAATGCTGCAATGTAGATTGTAATATTTATATATAGTATACAGTCAATATGCAACAGATTTCGAATGTAAATATTATATTGTGCTGTCAAGTTTACAATATCTATTTACGGTATACAATTTTGACGAGAATAATCTTGCGGTGGAGATATCTACAATATCAGAATCATGTAAGTAATCTATGTTTGTTGATTTAAGAATTATATATAACATTCATTGTTGTCGTTCCATCAAAATGCTGTAATCAATTTGTTATGGGTAAATGAAAATTATTTTATGAAAAGAGTATCCATGGAGTTTCTTGCCGGTACCTATCTCCTCCAGGACCAACCCACTTGGAACCGTGCACCTAGAATCACGACGTTTTGAAAGTGCCTGCAAAGGCCCAGTTGGAACTAAAAACCTTGACTTTGAATTATCATTTTTACAAAATCTACTAAAAGAATACCAGCTCTGCATTCAAATCTAAAAAGATTAGTTCATCCTTCATAGTAAAATCTATTCTGTTCATAAAAATTGTTTTTTTTTTTGTTTTATGAAACTGCTCCGCATTTTCTCTTTTATCGTGGGTTCGTTTACAAACAAAAAATATCAAAGTACATAAACCAACACTCATACTAAAATATTCATCATCTCAACAAAACCAGTTTCACATTAAAAGACGGTGTAAGTACTAGGGGAAGGCACTAGAATCGTCTCAAGAGGGCGCGGCGTTGGGTAGTGCCTTTTTTTAGGTATACATCTAAAGAAAAATGCCTTGCGCACATAATACCTACTTTTTATATCAGCGACTAGCGATTCTGCATTTGCATCAATGCTGTATTGTGTTTGGGCGACTATCGCGGCAGCAGTATCAATATCATGGATTTTGATATCTGCATCGATGCTAGAAATAAATGGATGTACGCAAATAATTGGAATGTGTTTTAATTTTACTTTTTTTGTCGTAATTTGTGTGAAATAAATTGTTTTTCTTTCTTTCTTTTCTTTCAATATGCAAAAAGAAAATAAAAAGAATAAGAAGTAAAGAATTAAAAGATTTAGAATCAGAATCAGAATTATTTCTGATTCTGATTCTGAAAGAATGATTGCATGAAAGAAAGAAAGAAAAAGAAAGAAATTCATTTATTTGCCACAAATACAAGAAACACTAGAATGATAGACAGAGGTAATAAGAAGAGGACAGGTGCATAGACAGAGAAGACCTTTTTCTTAGGATGGCAACAGTGTAAAATTAAGAAGAAAAAAATCATAGGACTAAATGGAAATTGCAACACCGACAAGTGCCTAGCACTGAAATTTTGGATGAATGGACGCAATATACAAAGTCTCCCCGTCTAACGACAAAATATTGCTCAAACTATACAATGAGAGATGATTTCGAATGGTCAGTAGCAGTTTCATTAGAAACCGCTCGAGCCATGATTTGAAATATAGTTGATTCGCTGTATCCAGCTTTACAAAAGCGACTAAGTCCGACACTAAAAGTATTTTATGTATTGTACGTAATACCAAAATGATGTTTGACAGCAACAATTGTACAATTTACGCCTGTCGCAAACTGTCAGCTGCGTCCGTAATCAGGCTGCCGTACCTAAGATAGTTATGCACAAAAATGCAAATTCCTTCTAGATGTTCATACATTTTTTTATCCTTGAAAATCTCGCGATTAATAAGTGTGTAAAAACCGTCATTGAAAAAAGCAATTGCCACCGATCTGGAATATTTTAAAGACCTCGAAGAACTTTTTTTATGGCCTCAGAGAAAATTTATGCACGAATTTCTTTATTGCACTTTATGAATTTTTTATCGGTTTGAAATTAAATTATTTCCAATCGATTTTACTTTTTTATGTTGTAATTGAAGTTGATGAATTTTTCATAAGTAGGTACTGCTTTTTACGCTTTTCCATTCTTTTTAGTAGGTATATGGAAATCACTGTATTAACACGAAGAATGCTCTCATTTTGTTAACATCTCATTGGACACACCATTTTTCTAGGTGTTTCACTAATTTTGTATATTAATTTTTCTACACTTGTAAAAAAAAAAATGATAGAAAAACAGTTTATTTCACACAAATTACGACACAAAAAATTAAAATTAAAAACACATTCGAAAAAAGAAAACAATTAGAAAATATAATAACAATGACAAAATGAATAGGATTCTTTAGCATTGTGCGTCGCATTTGTACAAAAATAGTTCATATTCTTTCTTTTTTCTGCGTTCATTCTTTCTTTTACTATTTATACCTATTTTAGTAGGCCCTATAGTCCACTAGGTGATACAAAATACGACTTACCATACAACATAACGTGGAAGCAAGATTTCGCCACCCACTCCCTTTGAAAAATGCATATTTGTCATTTAGTACAAGATTTTCATGACTGGATTTAAACTCAGACGTTTCTTGAAAGCTAAAGTACGCTTGTCTTGGAATACCCTTTATTCCCCACCCGTTTGCATGAACTTCCGTAATTTTCTTCATTCTAAGCTGTTGTGAGGCATAATTATGCTTTAGAATCCTGCATTTCAACTGAGCTTTGAGAAAATTTGTGATAATTCTAAGAATTTTTATGACTTAACTTTATTTTAGCATAGCAGTGATAGCCTAGCGGTTGAACACTTGCCTTCCATGCAGGACGGTCTGAGTTCGAACCCGGCCCGCACCTCTGACTTTTCGAATTTATGTGAGAATCAGAGTTTGATTATCACTTGGAAAAAATCGTGAGGAAACCTGCACATAAAGTTCTCGATGGTGTGTGTAGTCCGCCAACCCGTCCCAGGCCAGCGTGGTGGACTAAGGCCTAACCCTTGTCATTCTGAGAAGAGGCCCGTGCTCAGCAGTGGGACAGTAATGGGCTGCATTTATTTATTTATTATTTTTATTTATTTAAATTTTATTACTTGTTTTATAGGCGTACACTATCGCTTCCTTTGTATTATATTGTCATTTACTAAGTTTACTATACTTAAGTACATAAGTGTTGGATGGAAAGTCTGTAGCCACGATAAAGGAGAAATGCTAGAGAGAGGCAACATTTAATAAAAAGTCTTGAACATAGACAAGAAAAAATAAACGTTGCGTAGCGGCAGAAACATGACGTCATCATTGATGTCATCTTCTCTAATAAAATATTTTTTAAATATAATTTAGGTAGAGATTATTATTCTGTCAGAAAACCATATCTTTAAGTCAACATGTCTATAAAGCTCCAGCCATGATTTTCTGAAAGGAATATTTATTTTCGAAGAAAAATCTAAAGGAATTAGGGTGGTATAACTTCCAATTCATTGATTCCATCAGAATTGTCCAATTATTAATGGCCTACTTGGTCTAGTGAACTAGAAACTGTAAATTATACAAACTTCGTTCACTGATTTTCGTAATAACCTTATTTGGAAGTGTTAGGGCAGTCAATAATATATTTTACCGGAGTCCTTCCCCTATATGCCACGGCTAGTGCTCAGTCTCTGGGAAGGAGGACTAATAATTAAATTAGGACTAGATACTATAATAATAATCACAAATTTCAATTAGTAATAAATTATCTACTAATAATTTAAAGTTTCATTTCAACAAGAATAATAAAATTACAATTCCATTTAATAAACTAACCAAGCATTCTCCAAACAAAAAGGTTTCCAAAATTGAAATACCTTTAAAAACCTAATACTAACCCTTTCTTTGCTACACGTGTACTTTGATTGTACTTTATTTATCTTAGTGCTGTCCCGGGTACTATTACCGAAGCTTAGTGCACGTTGTTTAAAACCCTGTTATTTTAGGGTTACCGATATCCCTGGATTGGGCTGACCGTAAATAACAATACTGAGCGCTTTATAGGTGCTCTAAAAACTGTAGAATTTAATGGTTATCTGTATTTATTGACATCCCTGTTTATCCCAGAATTAAGCCGCTTTAAGCGTTCGAGAAAAAAGCTGAAGAAGTATTTTTTGTCGAGAAAATTACCATGAGTCTCATAAAAAACCGTCCCTATAATATCTTTCCGTGAAAGTCGGTTCCGTGAAATATTTGTATGATCGTTGTTTCGTATAGTACTCATCATTATATGAAGTACTTTTACTATTGGAGCAATCCTGAAATCGCGAATAAAAATCAGCTGTTCCATACCTTTAGTCGAGTAGGTAATATTGAATTATTATTTTTTGAATAGTATATTTTTTTGCGATTGTTGTGTTGGTCCCATATTATAAGATGTTTATAATGATGAGTACAACAACCCCTTAAAGGGATCGAGAGGAGAAAGGCTGGACCTTCCAAAAAAAAGGGCCTTTCCTGTAATTGTAGATTAAGAACTAAATTGGTGACCCGAAAATTGTTAGAAGCGAACGCAGAAATAATTCGGTTACCTTTATAAATTGCCTATCTAGAGAATACCTATATTTCCTACCGAGTAGGCAATTTATTCTAACAAGCTGAGATTTAAATAAAGATTTTCGAACGAATCGTTCTAAAGCTAAAATCTGTTGGTCTTTTTTGGTACATTTGTTTTTTAACATTTGAAACATGGAAATACAAGGAGTATGTATACTTCTATATTAATATAAAAAGGTATTTGTTTGTTTGTTTGTATGTAGGGGATAATCTCTGAAATTACTAAACTAATTCCAAAAATTATTTCACTATTAGAAAACTACACTATCCCTGAGCAATATAGGCTTGTTTGATTTTTATTTTTATTCTGATAAAATTATAGGCGCGGTTGACAGGCCGAGGCTTTAAGATAGTTGTCCTTATACATAAAATGGAAAACCAAAAGAAAAGAAGTAATAATTATCACTTAAACTACGGCAAAACAAGGAGGCCTAATTTTTTATTTATTTTTTCTGTTGCCATACTAAAATATTGTATTCTCTGTCTATGCACCTGTCCTCTTCTTATTACCTGTGTCTGTCATCCTAGTGTGTCTTGTTTTTGTGGCAAATAAATGATTTTTCTTTCTTTCTTTCTTTTCTTTTATTTAAGCTTAGACTGCAGATAAAACAGAGTTATTTCCTTAAACCTTATGTTGTGACAACACTTTTCTAAAACCAGAGCCTACAGCTGCGTTTAGGCTTAGACTTGTTTTTTAATAAGACCGTAATAGTTTAGTTCTAGGTCATACGCTATTTAGGTAGGTCTGGGAGTATTCTGCTGAACTGTTGATACATAATTAACGGATAATTATAGAATAACAGTCAGTTTGATGGTTCGGCGACGGAATAATAGGTGGGAGTGACATTATAGTAAGGACCAAGCAAATCATTATTATCTGATTCTTATTTTTTTGTTCACATTACATTACATTTTCGCAGTTCTTACCATAACATAATATATCAGGCAACGGTGGAATAATAAATAACAACTTTTATTATTATATTATTAATAGCCCGTAGTATCCCACTGGAGGGCAAAGGCCTCCCTTCCCTCCTTCCACTTTTCCCGGTCTATAGCAATTTGGGGCCAATCCTTTAGATAGACGTCCAGCTCATCACGCCTTCTCCTTCTGGGCCTGCCGCGTTGCCGTTTCTTGCTATTGGGGGTCCCACTGTGTGGTTGTTTTAGCCCAAAGCTCCTCCGGCATGCGGCAGATGTGACCTGCCCAGTTCCATTTTAATTTATTTTTTTTCAGCTGCCAAATAACAACTATAATATTAAAATAAATTAAGTATTAAAAAAGCAGCTTTTCCTCTCTCCTACCAAACCATGCCGACAGGGTCCATAATTGATCCTTAGATTAAGCCTACCATCTAGTCTTACATTATGGAATGCAATAAAGATTTGTTTTGATTGTAATAATCAAGATTGTAATCTATTATTTCAAAAGAGTTTCCATGGAGTTTCTTGCCGGTTCTTCTCTATAGGATCTACTATTTGGAACCTAGAGTCCCGACAGTTCTGTATAAGTACCTGTGCTTGAATTTATCTATTTTATAACATAGAAAAAATAACTAACGAGTATACATATAAAAATCTGTTCTTAGCTTGACCTAAAAAATCAAAAAGGCTATGGTTTGATATAACTTCATTCATCATCTTCATCTTCCTCTCTCCTATATTTTGCTGTGCCCTACAGAGTCCATGATTGTAACCTACCAAATTTTATTTTTACCACCTTATGTACATTGTGGAATGCAAATAAAGAATATCAATATGAACTTTTACATGGTTTTATGATAGAATATTAGCAATTTATATATATTTTGTATATGATTTATTTTTATCGAGCCAATAATGTTATTATTCATGTTTCTGTCTTCACACTGTACTTAACCGTATGTTCAATTTTGATTAAATGAAGTTCAAAAAAATCTAAAAGTACTATAACCTCCCCTTAAGGAATACACGCGCCTTAACACAGTAAATTTTAATTAATGTTACGATTACATCGCTATATTATGTAATATTATAACGAAAATTTTACCATTTTTATTAACGTTAGAAAATAACGTTAACTGTAACGTTATCAATACACCCTGGCACCCTGGGTTGCAGCTGAAAACCAGCGTTGGGTAATCAGTATTAACGTACTGACACCCAACATTATGCTGAGCTGCTGGCCCGTTTGGCACAACTACTGATTTTATTTTATTTTTATTTTCTGTGTTTTTAGCATTTATGTGCCAATAAACTTTATTTCTTTCTTTCTTTCTTTTCTTTCAATAGTGATTTCTCTTTCCTATTTGTGGTCGCTGTTAGTTACGCACACCACTCGCGGTCTCACTCTCACAGTGTAATTGATTTGCGCTTGTCGTTGGCTCGTACCTACGGTATCAACTTTGAGAAGAATTAAATTTAATATTTTATCGTTGCTTTGAAGTGCGTCGTCATAGAAATGGAGAACTTGAAAAATGGTAAGTAGCGTTACGATAACGTTATAAAATACCGTTTGTAGTGACACATAGAATAACTACGCAGAAAAACAACAAGCTAACTACAGTGCAGTGGCGCGAAAATATGAATTCGACCAATCAGATTACGAAGCCTGCATCGCGCAAGGAAAAGGATTATGGTATCATCTAAAGATATACAACTGTCTGACATCAACCGTCGGGCTTCGGCTCGGCAGGTAATATCACCTCGCCTGGTCGGAGGATCCTTCCCTTTCAATGGAGGAACACCATACCTCATTCCTCCACACCGGTAATTGGTAACTTAACGTAACAGAATATTTTAGTATAATACCGGTAAAAAAAATTACGTTATCTCTCTTCCCTTACAATTCCTTTATTCATCCACTATTTTCTAGGCTGTGGCTTCACCACTCCGTGAATACATAAACTAACAGCAGGGTTATTAAGTTAATGAAAACGTACGACTTGATGTAACGAGATTTCCATTACTACTTGTCGGAGTTATTCCATCTTAATTACGTTATTACCTGTTAAAGGATGATTTTAATTAAAAGGATCTGGTGAAAGGTGTCATTATCCTTATTGTATATTTATTACTCCCTTATATCATAAATAAATCCAGCCCATTACTTTTGTTTTTTTTTAATTTTGGATGTTCCTGCGAATAAATGTCTATTTCTATTTCTTTTACTATTATCTTATTGCACGGTTGACATTAAATAATAATGATTTACCCAATTTTTGCCCGATTGGTGAGCACGGGCTTCTTTTCAGAAAAAAAAGGGATTAAGCCTTAGTCCAATACGCTGACCTGGTCATCAGGTCATAGTGGTGGACTAAGGTAGTCCTGCCGGGCTAACATTAATGCCACGACATAATTTTCTCATCGCTTCATCTCGTGCGGAAAAAAATTGTTAGATCCGTCAGTCAGGACTCCTGTCTGACTGATCTATCAATGAACAGCCCAAACCGCTGGGGCTAGAATCATGAAATTTTGACAGTAGGTTCCTTTTATAACGCAGGCATCCACTAACAAGGGATTTTTGGAATTTCCACCCCTAAGGGGGTAAAATCTATGAAAGTTGTTTTAATGATGTTTTAATTAAATCCGTAACATCGACTTCACGTAATAAGGCTGCGGGCAATAGCTAATCTCGTATAAAATGTATAATCAATCTTACCTACAAACGTTATTCACTGAAACCCTAAGAGATAGGTTTCACAAAGGCAAAATTAAGACACTAGGCATTCTTATTTATCTCGTCCTTTACCCCCAACTCATTAAAATCTTATCTTGTCTTACCTAACCGATCCTCACCTCACATAAAACAGACTTAAACAAACAAAGGCCAGGGCACAAAAGGTCCCTAAGCGCAAATAAATCCCTAAACGAGAAAAAAATGTTGCTTAAGCTTGAATGATCTTGAATGATAACTTCATAAGACTGTATCCCTTACAAATACTAATACAACTGGCTTAGAACCGGATGGTACAATTTGGAAGCTGTAAGCGATATTGAAACCTTCAAGAAAAATCTGACAGCCACATCGACCAACAAACAATGCATCCCTTTCTCGCTTATAGATGTTTTCATAAGAGGATACGGAATAGGACGTTTATTTGCGACAGCAACTGTCATATTTATCATACGTAATCAGGTGGCGGGACACGCGTGACGGAACTAATGAACACGCGTTTACACTAGACCAAGACGAAACCAATTTTTTTTAACCGTAATTTTATTGAATCTTGATGGAATTTTGACATTAATCCCAATATTCATAAAAACTTGTGAACATATTAGTGTTAAACACTGATTAAAATATACCTGTCCTTGTCATTTGTATCCTAATGAATAGAGATGACCATAGACTTAAGTGTTAGTTTAGTAAAATAACGTTTAATCATCGTTTATGAATATAATTTTCATTGTAAAAAAATATTTTTATCCTTCAGATTAACCCAATAATTTTCATTATTAAGTAAACAATCATGAATTGTATCTGCTTCATTGTGATAATTACGAATCAATGAGAAATCCTGGCGAAAAAATGCATTGTTTAAACAGAAATTGTTTGCCATCTAATGGCCTCGCTCCCGCTAGCATATTCTATCTAAGCCAAGGCCTTGTGTTCATCATTTAGAATTCATATCACGCCTTTACCCCAGTACTAATGATTCTACGCATTAGCGAGCGTCTATTTTTGCTTTTCACTTATTAGTGTAAGATGACTCGGGAATTTCTGATGACCCTGCTGCACGCTGTATAGTTCGTGGCCCAGGCAAAACATTCAAAAGCTACAAGCTAAGCGTACTTAAAAAAATTCACCATATTTCCAAATTAAATTTTACAAATTAAAAAACAATAGTTTTGTTAGATATCTATGTCATCATGGTACATTGTCTATTGTGTGTAGAAGCGCTCTCTTAAATATGGCGTCGCATGTAATAAACTTGTAAAAGTGTCTGAAGCTAATCTATAATAAAATTTCTCATCTCTGCAATGAGTGTGTCTCATTTTACATCTTCAACAAGTTTATCCAAATGACCTCGTAGTGATAAATTTTCAATAGTACCAATCACATTTGAGCTTTGAATCGATATTTAGACTTTGGTCTAGTGCTAAAAACCGTCATCAATTCCCACTATAAACCATTATTAACCGCCAACAAAAAAGAGGGGTATTATAGGTTTGTAGTGTGTATCTGTGTATCTATCTGTAGCATCGTAGCTCCAGAACGGATGGACCGATTTCAATGCAGTTTTTTAATTGTAAGCTAGTTTCATCGGGAGAGTTCTTAGCTATGTTTCATGTCGTTCAAAAGTTATAGCTCGTCGGTGGTTTTTGACGGTTACGTTATATTAATAGTATTTACTAATAAAATAGGTAAGATCACAGAACATCTGTGTTCTGTGGGTAAGATATTATGGCGTCACTCCCACTATCATTTTTGTCTAAGCCACGGCCTCGACACTTCGAATTCCTATCACGCATTTACCCCATACTAATGATACTATACATTAGTGACCGTCCATTTTTGATGTCATCTCATTATTGTAACGTGATCCGTGTTCGAGCAATTAGTGCTGTGTTCTTGTATCTTTTTTGTTTTAATAACATGTATGGTTTTATTAGCTCTTCAACAATTGTTAACACTAGTAAAATTATAAAAATCGTGCTTATTATAGGTCCACCGCTTAACTGAGACAGTCGGTGCCTGAGCTTATGAAGAAGTTGCGCGGTGCGGGAGGGACGTGAAGCGAGATTTCAGTCACAGGCGATACGCATCATACGAAGTACATCATAAAGTTTAGCTTAGACAATAGTAGGCATGTCCCCCCCCCCGCACCGCGCAACTACCTCAGCTTCAAACACCAAAGGACTGAATTAAGCGGTCGACCTATAAGTCAAGTGATACAATCCCTTACAAGCAAGGACCGCTTGTTGCACCGCATGTTAATTATAGAAAAGACTAAGAAACATTCGTCACAGGTGATAACTAATCGCATTGTGGTAATTGCGGTAGTATTATTCATCAAAACCATTCGTTGTACCAATCATTTTGTATTGGTGAACACGATTCATGTGGCAATTAGATAGCAAGACTGCTTTCAATCAGCGAACCTAGCTAAATCACATGACAATAATAATAATTCAGCCCATTACTCTGCCACTGCTGGGCACGAGCCTCTTCTCAGAATGAGAAGGGTTAGGCCTTAGTCCAGCACACTGGCCTGGTGCGGGTTGGCGGACTACACCCATCGATTACTTTGAGGCCCTCTCAGTGTAGATTTCCTCACGATGTTTTTCCTTCACCGTTAAAGCAAATAATAATCAAATTCTGTTCTGCACATGATTTAGAAAAGACAGAGGTGCGAGACGGGTTTGAACTCAGATCCTCCTACATGGAAGGCAATCGTTCAACTGCTAGGCTCTCACTGCTCATACACATAAATAAAGGCTTTTATCCCAACTACGTTGGGGTCGGCTCCCAGTCTAACCAGACGCGGCTGAATAACAGTGTTTTATACGAAGCGACTGCCATCTGACCTCCGCCACCCAATTACTGAGAGACACTGATACCCTAAGGTTAGACCGGTTGTCAGACGTTTTGGGTTGCTGACTCCAGTAACGTTGAAGGTATTCGTATGACAATAAATAAATAATAATAAATCATCATACATGACAAAAAAAATCCAAAATCGCAGCTTTATCTCAATTACTGCTACTTTTATGTCCCTAAAAATATGTTCGAAGACCAACTTTTTAGCTTAATTTTATCGCAAACACTCTGTGTACACAACAAAGGCCTCATTTTAAATGCAATAACACAGCCCCGTTTAGCGAAGTTCAAGAAAGATTTACGATATTGATCAGTCTGCTGATTTACATAAAACAATACGTGAGCTTTGGACGTCTTTGGGTAATATAGATTGACTCGTTTACAACGTAATCCCATATTATAATACGAGTATCATGTTTAATAAAGTGCTGTTTGAGAACAAAAGAAAAACAAAATTAAAGAAGCCACCCCTTATCTTATGCTAGTTTTACACCACTCAAAAGTATACGGCCCATCTGATGGTATGTGGTTGCCTTAACGTATAGACGCTGGTAATACTAGGGGCATGATTGGCGCTTGGTTGACCCTGTAAAAATCTATTCACGTTCTTATTAAAGAACCTCATGCTGTAGTCTCTTGAGAAAACCTCGCTAGGGAACCGACTCTACAACCTGAGCGTATATGGGAGGAAACTCCTTTGAAACCCTTAAGTAGTTCAGTTATGGGCAAAGCCCGCAGGCCAATTCTGGCCCGCTAATATCTGTAATCACGGTGGGTACCTCAAGAGTACCTAGTTTCGAAAATATCTAGACACGCATTGTGTATGCGCCAACACAAATCAATCTATAATTAATACGCAATTAATGCAAAGATAATCTATATAATATTAATACGTGAAGAGAAAACTTTGTACCCCTTTTTAAGCATATTGCGCGCACAGAGGAGTGTGAGATTTTGCATAGTTAAAATTTATATGGAGAAGGAGCGCAGAAAGCAAAAATTCCGGTCGAATTTCGACCACAAGGCGACCACTAGTTACTATAAAAATGGCGAGATACCACATGGACGAAAAAAACTAATCAACCATGAAATATTGCAATGTTTATGTATTACTGTGAAAACTACAGTATAAAATATCTGGCTTCCATAAGGCTTCCAAGGCTTTTCTTGGCCCCTGATGGTAAGTTTGGCCACCCCTGCTTTAGTTCATCATATCCAGCAAACGTTAACTGAATGAACTAAGTCATATCTGTTATTTCCTTAACAATACGCCCCTTGCGTATCAGAAAGTCAATTACCTACAAACAATACGATTACATAAAGGTTCGTTAGTTCGAACTAGTATTTACGGGTGCGTCATTAATACGTAATCACATTTACATCTCTAACGGTTGCGACACATTGCTTTAAAGTTCTTAAAACATAACCCCAACTTCACCAGCCTCTAGTCATTAAACTCTATCTTCACCAGCCTCTAATCATTGAACTCCAACTTCACCAGCCTCTAGTTATTAAACTCTAACTTCACCAGCCTCTAGTCATTAAACTCTAACTTCACCAGCCTCTAATTATTTAACTCCAACTTCGCCAGCCTCTAGTTATTAAAGTCTAACTTCACCAGCCTCTAATCATTGAGCTCCAACTTCACCAGCCTCTAGTTTTAATAACTAGAGTTTAATACTCTAACTTCACCAGCCTCTAATCATTGAACACCAACTTCACCAGCCTCTAATCATTGAACTCCAACTTCACCAGCCTCTGGTCATTAAATATCTCTTTGTCTATCTATATCTTCTATATTAATATCTCCTTGACAGAAGACAAAACGTAAAATAGGGAAAGAAAACTGTGGAGGAACGAGGTATGGTGTTTTTCCATTGAAAACCGAGGCACCTACGACCTGGTGAGGTGATATTGCCCGGCGGGCCAAAGCCCGACAGTCAATGTTGGACAGTTGTATATGTGTTAGATACGATATTCTTTTTCCTTGCGCGATGTAGGCCTTCCAATCTGATTGGTCGAATTCATATTTACGCGCCACTGTAGTTAGCTTGCTGCCTTGCTAAGTAGTTATTTCTATGTGGCGATAGGTAAAGAGATGGTTTTGTCCCCTACTTTTCCGAGGACAAACCTTCTCCACTCTTTGTCTCCTTGACAGAAGAGAAAATGAAAAATCGAGAAAGAAAACAGTAAAGATAATAATTATGGTTTTGTCACCGGTTTTGTGTCTCCCATTTTTTGACGTGCTAGCCCTACAGTGTTAAGTCTATTACTCTATCCACAAATTGGACGCATGTATGTAGCCAGTCCAATAGTTATTATTATTATTTCTTTTATTCATTATACATACATATATTTTTTACATTTTTAAATACATTTTATAAAATTTAATAAAATATACATTTAAAAACGTAAAAAATAGGAACCAACCGGCATCGGGAACAGGGTCCAAGCTACCGGTGGTTAGGGCTCCAGAGAGAGGAACCTCCTCACAATGCGTGCCGTGCCTTCTGTATCAAGCCCTTGATCCAACCTCCCAACTTTTTATTATTATTATTATAAGCTTATGCTGTCCCAATACTGGGCAAAGGCCTCGCTCCCTTTCCTCCACTTCTCGCGATCCCGCGCTGAATCGGGCCAGTCAGAACATAGCTAAGATGACACCCGATTAAAATAGCTTTCAATTAAAAAAAAGTATTGATTCGGTTCATCCGTTTTGGAGTTACGATGCCACAGACAGATCCACAGATACACACTACAAACTTATAACACCCCTCTTTTTTATCGGAGGTTAAAAATATTGACCATAGTTTATTTTTACCAGCATTTATTCGCCCACAACTGTGTGTACAAATATAAATCGCAAAGAGATTCCTTGAGTTGGCAGGACATGAATAATGCATTACACTATCCTCTTCAAAGGGCTATCGCTTACACGATGCACGTTTTTAATAAATAATTATCCCTCCTAATGTAAGAATCGGAACAGATGTACGCAACATGTTTAATTTATAGCCAAGATTTCGGGAGAAAAATAATATCATTTTAATGGCGGAAAAATTAAATCCGTTTTCTAAGGATCTTTTTTTTGACCTTATTCTACACAGTAAGTAAAACCAAACAACGGGTACCTACTTTTTCAAAAAAAATAATATAACGAGCTGCCATAGCGCAATCATCTCATTGGGCGTAAAAGTTTGTGACTGCAGAACCAACTGTTCTGTAAAGGCAATGAAATTTCAATCACCTACTAATGAGATACACAATGGAAATTGGACTCAAAAGTCATCAGCTTAAAGTAGATTTTTTTATTTATTTAATTAAAATGCTTCATGAACAATGTACAAAGGCGGTCTTAATGTAGGCATTCTCTTCCAGATAACCGTAGGCTGATGCAGAGACAATGAAGGTAGATGCAACAAAAAACAAATTTAAATGAGAGGTATAATTATATTAATATTCGCTTAACCGCTGACCACTCGTGACTTTTCAGGTGTTTTCCATAATTTTGTGTAAATAAAATTCATAAACAGGCACTTAATTATGTCATTTTTGTTTAAATGTACAATCAAAAATTCAATTGAAATTCTCGACTCAAGAAAATCGTTTGCTCAAAATAGAAGATCAGGAAATCGTATCAAAAGAAAATTCCTCCTAATTATCTCGCTATTTTAAAAGGAAACCTATGTTGAATAGATTGAAGATTCAATACATTCCCGAACGAATGGAAATAAGATTGCTAATGTATTTTTAAGTTACCGTAATCCAAACTCAATCAATAGGCAAATCAAATGAAGACCAATTTACATTTAAAAATCGGGCCCATTTAAAAGCAATTGAGTTGAGTGCGCGAACAAGTCGGAACATACCTACAGCTATGGTGGGATGTGGATAAGACAGTTTACGTATATTTTTTACCATTTATAAGCCCGGATAAAAAAGAGGGGTGTTATAAATTTATAGTGTGTATCTGTGTCTGTCTGTGGCATCGTAGCTCCAAAACGGATGGACCGATTTCAATGCAGTTTCTTTAATTGAAAGTTAGTTTAGTCGGGTATCATCTTTGCTATGTTTCATGAAAATCTGTTTAGCTGTTCAACAGTTACAGCTCTTTTTCTAATTGTGAGTCTTAGTTATGGTTTGACATAATAACCTAAACATCAAAAACCCCCGACTCCAACCAGAAAAAGAGCTTTATCTTTTGAACGGCTGAATAGATTTTCATGAAACATAGCTAAGATGATACCCAATTAAACAAGCTTTCGATTAAAAAACTGCATTGAAATCGGTTCATCCGTTTTGGAGTTACGATGCCCTAGACAGATACACAAATCCACAGATACACCGATACACAGGTATAAACTTATAACACCCCTCTTTTTTGTCGGGGGTTAAAAATGATCGCTACGTAATACGAAAATGCTTTTTATTTATTTGCATAAAAATCGGTGTGAGGTACACTCGACGCCGCAAGTGGGACCGACCTCTGATTCAATGATCTGTATTCACATCATACGTGTATTGAAAATGTACTTCGAAAATTTTAGCTCTCATGAAATTTAAAAATTCATTTCGAATTCACATTTCGTTTGAGGCATCAAATCCATCAAATGTTTTGCGATTGGAACACAAAATGGAATGAAGTTGAAATTGCTTTGTCTGAAATGGATTTTAATAATAAGCTACAATAACAATAGGAATAAGAAAATAATGAAAAAGAAGAATACTGCAAGCCAACCGAAAAATAAACCACACAAACATGGGCAGTCAGTCATCCAACCTTTTGAGAGATAGAAAGAAAGAAATAAGGTTTATTGGTCAACACAATACATGCTTAAATCACACCATATATAGTACAGAAACAGAATAGCCGGGGGGTGACACAGCAATAATTGCACATTGCAGCAGGCTCACTTGCGCACATAAATGTATGCTATGACATTAAATTAGGCTCGGTGTGTGTGTTTTGGACATGAGACCTAAAAGAGCTAGGTAAGGATAACAACAATATGATTTATAGTGCGTTAGATCAAAATCATGCAAGTCATTGATGATGTCGAAGAACCTATAGACATTGAAACAGAAAAGTCCTTGAATGAAGAACGCGAATCGACAGACACCGTTTAGAACGCTGCAGCCGACCTGTAGAATAATATAGCTCCGATAGACTGGATACGAATAAGTGCAGTCGGTCGTGCAGTGGACGGATTTTAATGAAACATAGCATAGACGATAACAGTTGAAATAAGCTTTCAATTAAAAAAAAAGATTGAAACCGGTCCATCACATATACACAGATATACACTACAAACTTATAACAGCCCTCTTTTTTGTCGGAGATTAAAATGATGTGCGTTGTTTTGAGAATTGTCTTCAAGTACCAAAGTGGTTTGTAACTAATAAGTTAATTTTAAACTAGTGTGAAATGCAAGAAAAGTAGAGTGCAGCTACTGAACATGAACTTGCAGCTCACGTTCCAACTGTCAACTAGGGAATGGCTTGCTAGAGTTTACTGTATACTGTAATGTTGGTTTGAGAAGCAATAGTTGCTTTAAAACTTCTACACATATCGACGGTGGAAAGACAAAATTTACTAAGCGACATATAGGCAACTTTACAGGAGAGCCAATTAAAGTTTGAATAGTAGATTTTATATGATTTTTTTAAGATAAATTCAAACTTTAATTGGCTCTCCTGTAAAGTTAGTTGCCTATATGTCGCTTAGTAAATTTTGCCTCTTCAAGGATCATAGTTGTAACAAAGTCGATGTACAAAGATTATGCACAAAATACTTTACGATAGCCAATATCAAACTAAAAAACAAGCTACAATACTAGTGTTCACTATAACAATATAGAAGTCCAGAGTAGCGTTGCGGAACTATCGATAGGTTCACTATCGATAGATGACCTTGAAAATCAGTTACACTATCGATACTATCGATAGCGTGGTATGCGGCAATACTATCGATAGAATTGGATATTAATAGTAACTATACTATCGATAATATGTCGATAGATTTGTCGATCACGCTATCGATACCTAGAATGGATACTAGAATCGAATAGAATAGATCTTTATTTCATGTAAACCAAATACAGGCACTTATGAAATGGCGAGATTCTAGGTGCGGGGTTCAAAATAGTAGGTCCCATGGTAGGTCCTGTGAAAAAGAACAGGCAAGAAACTCCATAGGAACTCTTTAAAATAATAGATTACAATCTTGATTAGTGCAATGTTGTGGTAAAGGCTTCGAGAATAATGTAATTTAATGTGAATAAATAATAAAATAAATAAGAATAGGATAATAATAATGATTTGCTTTTAAATAAGAATGCTATGGCAGTTACAAGCTGACCCGGCCCGATTTACGGCACCCATTCACGAGCATGACGCATGCGTCCGCTAAGCTCATCCATAATGAAGGGAACTCGCCTACTCACTACATACTACCCATACTATGTATAGTATATCGATACTATTGATTTCCCGTGGACTATGGATCGGCAACACTAGTCCTGACCATAATGGCAGCACGTAGCGGTCCAATAAGCTGGTATTCAAGTGGACACAATAACACCACGGTATTGGTCTAAGCTGCTATGCTCCTTCCAATGTGTCGCATGAATATAGATAAGACATTTTGAATCATTTGTATGCAGCTTGCAATATTTTTCTGTCAATGTCTTACGATATATCAGCCGATATATTGGGGCTTCATATGCAACTTATGCAAAGATGCACACGGACGTAGTTAGTAATTTACGCAAAGATCACAAAATTACACAAATACACTTTTTTTTTTTTTTATCGTGGTAATATCATCAAATGAGTCCTCCCACCCCGGGCAGGGCGGGAGGGACTGTCAGACTTGTACTGACTAAAATCCACGGTGTTCCTTCAATAGCCCTTTACGTTCCGGGGTCACGGTAATGAGATAAGTCCCGCGACCACACAAATACACTTACGGAAATATTTATAAAATGTAATCAAATTTTAATTTGGTGATGCCAAATTAGAATTCGATTATATCTTATATCTTCGTGTTTGATTTCAAAGAAATAGTATCCTGAAATTGTACGCTGTATCTACAAGCAAAATACTAATAGAAAAAGGACAAATACAAAACAAAATTTATTTCTATCGTCCTCTGGTTTCTTGATTAATTATTCACTCAGCCTAAAGCACATTCTAAAAATAGGATAAATTTTCGCTAAAGTTTTATTAAAGACGAACGGGTTTGTCAAAATGTTCTGTGAAGGAAGCAGAAGAGCCTTCACCTTTCCTGAAAATTCAAATAAATATTTAAAGTATCTATGTCCTTGCCAGAAATATCACACGCACTTAATAAATCTTGGATTTCATTGATGAGAGAAGCGTGGAGCGGGTTAAAAATAAATAACTGAAGGAAGGATGTTTCAAATGCAATGGTACTTTTAAGGCGCGTCAGTGAGGTAACGAATTTGTCGATTTCGCTTCCACCACCCGCGCAACCCGCGCGACCCCCTGTAATATTACGGAAACCACTCGGAGCATGTCAACGCGAGCATCGCGCCAGACACTAAAAAACTATATAATAAATAGAGGTGGCAATGTAAAATATATATTTGTAGATTGTTTCACTTATAGGTCTATATAGTAACAGAGTTACTACTAGAAAATTAATACCAATAACAGTGGTACAATCACTACAATGATGAATGATTTTATAAAAAAGGGAAATAAAAAAATTATGCTTCGTCAACGAGCTTCCGAGCAAAAAATGCCTAATTACACTTGCCGAGTTGTTAGATGATTTGGTATTAACTAATTATAACTTGCTCTTTTATTTGAAGAATTGCTTGATTCATTTAATATTCACTCATATAAATATATCACGATTATTAGATATTAATACCTAGCATTAAAAAAAGTAAAAACCGACTTCAAAAAAGTAAACAGTGTAAATAATTTTCTTAAATTCTTCAATGCACCTAGCTTGGCAGTGGCAACGACTTCAGAAGCTGATAAGTTTTTTAAGAAAATTATATGTATAATACTTTTTAGTTTTTTGAAGTCGGTTTATACTATTTTTTAACGTTTATTTTATATTTCTATTTTGAGTGGCTTAAACAATTCATAATCATGCGATTACAGAAATCGCAAGTGACATGCTGTTATTCATTCAAGAGTTCCATTGTATATCTCCGAAGTTCTTCATCAAATCTTCAACAAATTTAAATGCCATCTTGAGAGTACCCTTTGAAATAAAAAAGAATTTTCAAAATCGGTCTGCAATTGGCGGAGTAATAGCGTAACAAACATACAAAAAAAAAACATACAGTCGAATTGAGAATTTTCTTTTTTGGAAGTCGATTAAAAATGGGAATAGCAGTGTTGGTGAATAGTAATATATAAAGTCTAATCCATAAGAATTAAAACAAAACTAGGTTGGTACATAGTATTTATTATTATAGATATATAGTAAAGGAATAGTATAAAGAAAAACAACAGTAGGACGGCGCCTTTGATCTCGCCGACAACGTCAAGACAGTGTCACAGTTTAAATATATAGTAAACAGTTGGTAAGCTACGTACTTACGTTCCGAATTCAAACACACACAGAGACGTGTGCTCTACAGGGATTTCTTGGTTAGGTTCGGTTAGGTAACAGCGAAATATTCAAAGGTTGTCAGTCTGTGTTACTTCGAGACAAAGTCGGTCACGATTTGTGTTGCTCCCATATTTTCCTATATTAATTATATTGACAGGACTATTATATTATTGTAGTGTTTACGGCTGATTGAACTCCTCAATATAAAATCAGCAGTTAGCTTTTTTTAAATTTCCCGCTGATATCGAAAGGTATAATGAATGTTCAACTATTTCTCTACGAATTTGTTGTCAATATTGACCGATTGCTTTGAAAATGCGTGTCTTCTCTGAAATCGTAATTATGGTCAGAAATAAAAAAAATGGCGGCCATTTTGATCTTTTTTATTACTGGACCGATTATATACAAAACCGATATCTGAGAGTTCGTATAGTCTCTAAATCCATATATAAAGTCGGAATTTAAAAAATGGCCGCCTTTTGATGTTTTAGTTACTGGACCAATTGCTTTCAAAATCGATATCTGAGAGTACCTATGGCCTCTGAATACTTACTTATAGTCAGAATTTTAAAAAGTTACCGCCTTTTTGATCTTTTTAGTTACTGGACCAATTGCTTTCAAAATCGATATCTGAGAGTCCCTATGACCTCTGAATATTTATTTATAGTCAGAATTTTAAAAAGTTGCCGCCTTTTTGTTCTTTTTAGTTACTGGACCAATTGCTTTCAAAATCGATATCTCAGAGTCCATATGGCCTCTAAATCCTTATTTAATTCCTGTTTAAATATCACATGTTTTTAATTCCTGTTTAAATATCGTCATATAGTTTACATACTACTTACGTACTTACGAGCGAAGCCCTGGGCCAATACTAGTATTAATTTATGTTTGCTGTAGGTAAATGTAACTAAATAAAATAAAAACCATTTTCCAAAAATATTAGTGACATCCCTAGCGCTCCGCTTGTCGATGTCACAAAAACGTCTTAGCTGAGTTACTGTATGTAGGTATATATATACTGTGACAGTGTGGCGATAGTGCATGGAGGCTAGGGTTGTTACAAGTAGTGTAGTGGTTTTCTACGCTACGTGCCGCGGGTTCGATACGCGCACGGAACAAATATTAGTCGGGGTGTGTGTGCATGTGAGATAATGTCTGTAAACTCTACCCACGATACAGGAGAAATCCTAGTGAGGGACAATATTATATTAAAAAAAAAAAAAAAACATTTTAGATCAACATCGTCATCAACATAGGTACTTACTGTTACTTACTATTTTAAACGTTGATTATGACAAATTATCAATTCATTAATAGAAGGTAGCTCTGAATTTTGGTCACGTAGTCACGTGGTCACGGTTTATATGAATAGACCTCACCAAAACATGAAGTTTGAATACCAACATGATGGGACTGCGTCCCATAGTTTGGGAGATATAAACTTTCAAAGTTTTCAATATTATATTAAAAAAAAAAAAAAAACATTTTAGATCAACATCGTCATCAACATAGGTACTTACTGTTACTTACTATTTTAAACGTTGATTATGACAAATTATCAATTCATTAATAGAAGGTAGCTCTGAATTTTGGTCACGTAGTCACGTGGTCACGGTTTATATGAATAGACCTCACCAAAACATGAAGTTTGAATACCAACATGATGGGACTGCGTCCCATAGTTTGGGAGATATAAACTTTCAAAGTTTTAGTCACGTGGTCACATAGATCTCACCAAAACATGAAGTTTGAATACCAACATGATGGGACTCCGTCCCATAGTATAGAGCTTTCAAACATTCGGTCACGTTCACGTGGTCACATACTGAATTTGAATTTATGTTTATAGAAAACATCAAAAAGATGGTCTCTATATTTTTAGACAAAGTATATTTTAGAAGATGAAACACAATTTATATTGACTTGACAGATAAAGTGACAGATCAGTAGACTCTATCTATATCTGATTTTACTAAAATAATAATATTTCAAATATGTAAAAAATCAAAATATGTTTATAGAAGTACATGCCATACTACTGAGGCAAGTTATATAGGTTGCCCCCTCTACACAATATTGTGTCTAGAGAGCAAAATAAATTCTGAATTTATAAATCGAACGCGATAGCTTCGATCGACACGGGTATCACGTCCGAGAGCCAGCGGCAGACTGCCGCCCGTCGCCCGAACACGACCCTTCAGCTGAAAATTGGCACAGATTTACGTTTAAATTCAAGGAAAAATAGAAAAATGACTTTTTTTTAATGTTAAACGTTGGACTTATAAATAAAAGAATTATTTATCTATTGCTGCAAATCAGAAATAAATTAAGCTTCAAGTTCCGAAGAAGATGAAGGTTTAAATTCTGATTTAGGTGTTTTATAATCGCCAATTACTATAGTATAATCTACTTAAAAAAAATATTTGAAACGTTGGATTTGAAGTAGAGATCTTGAACTTTAAGACTGTATTTTTTTTTTATTTGTATATGGTATAATTGCGGAGGAGATGGCGATGTAAAACGGCGTTTTGGTCAGGGTACTGCCTTAATCTACCTATTTTATCGAAGTCCACTTTTGAACCCACCACCCACCCACTTTGAGGCTAGGTAGGTATTTTGTCTCGCCAAATAATGAACACCTGTACAACTTTTACAAGCATCTTCAATTCTCTAGGGTTGCCATCATAAAGTATGAAATGGCCCATAAATACGGATTTACTTATGATTCTTCTTTTGTTTATGATATCTGTGGCTCGTAAAGATTTATAGATTATTATTTTGACTAGCAACCCGTACAATAACTTTTTTATTACGCACATTTATTTACGTGTTACATTCATTTTAGATTTATTCACGAAAAATATGATTAGCTGAAAAATCTGCTGTTCCATACAAATAATTCAATATTACTCGACTAAATGTATGGAACAGCTGACTCTTGTTTGCGATTTCAGGGTTGATCCCATAGTAAAAGTTGTTCATAATGATGAGTAAAATAACCCTTGAAGGTTATTTTCCATTTTTAACCTTTCTAGGTTGGACCATATATTTTCAGGTGTATAATAAATTTAAATAAATAAATAAATGTTAAACTTCAAACTGATCCCTAATAATAATTCAACACAGACACAGCAAGCCCTCATACCCCATCATCATCATTGTTGCCCCATCAGCGTACCCCTAAGCCGAGGCCCGTGTCCCACTAGGGGACGCCCTTAGCTGTGTTACGTTTAAACTCACTTTTAATTAGGTCGGAGGCCTTTCATTCCTCACTGAAAGTCTGGTTAAACATTAAAAGCTCGATGAGCCATGTGAGAGAAATTTATCAAAAAACGACCTAACCGTCAAAAACCCGCGATTCCAACTAGAACAAGAGCTGTAACTTTTAAGGCCTATTCAGACCTAAGCGGTATTCGCTACCGTCTGCGGCAGCGAAAACCCAGTGGGTATGCGGTAATATTACTGTTCAGACCTAAGCGGTATTCGCTACCGTCTGCGGCAGAGAAAACCCAGTGGGTATGCGGTAATATTACTGTTCACACCAAAACGGATTTCGCTATCCCGCGCGGTATGTATGTACCGCTACCCACAGCGGCAGTGAATATCGCTCAGGTCGCCCTAGCCGCGGTACTTGATACTAAATACCAGAGCGAAACCCGCGCGGTATGTACCTCTACCCACAGCGGCAGCGAATATCGCTCAGGTTTGAATAGGCCTTTAAACGGCTGAACAGATTTTCATGAAACATAGCTAAGATGATACCCGATTAAACTAGCTTTCAATTAAAAAAACTGCATTGAAATCCGTCCATCCATTTTGGAGCTACGATGCCACAGACAGATACATGAATACACACTACAAACTTATAACACCACTCTTTATTGTCGAAAAATTCTTCGAACTGGCTTCAATTTTCTTAACACGAACAAAATCAAATCGAAATACGAAACCCTTTCCAAGTCGGGGAGTCAGGCACTTTAAGTTCAGCGCACTCCGCGTCATTCTATCAAAGCAAACGTTCGATCAGACTGATGCGATGTCTGACTAGATTAGAGACGTGATCTTATTAGCCAAACTGTTGTAGTAGTTAATAGTGACATTCACTTAACTTGAAGTGGCTTGAAATCTTTGGCTCGAAAAATAATCGTGACATAGCTGTAGATGTGTTTTGTCTGCAATATCTAAAGGAAAATTATGAGGAGTAAGGACTTTTGGCACAATAACTCATTTTATGTTTTCTTTGTTATTGGTTTTATTTATTTTTTATTGTGCTAATAAACTCTTTTTCTTTCTTTCTTTTCAATCACCAGTTTTTTTTTATCTAAAAAATAAATTTGACGATTGACAGATTTTGTATTATAAAAGCTGCTGTCAAAAATTGAAATTTATTCCCTCGGGTAAAGTAATCTGGCGATTGAAAAATCAGGCTTAAGTATTATTAAGAGAAGTTTCCCCATAGACTGCGCGGCCGCGTTTGATAATTGTTGCCGTCTCTGTTGAACGTCGCCAGCGTCGCGCATATGTGAGATAGCACTAATTTTTCAACGTTTCCGCGCGTAATTTTTATATTTCATAATTAGACGATTATTCAAATAATATGGTAGATGTTTTGATAAACTGGAATTTTTGTACCTTTTCCAAATAGTAAATAATAGATTTACTGTCTTAAAAAAATAGTAAGTATTTTGATAGAAAATTACAAATCTTTAAGCTATTCTAACAAACAACAGACACAGATATTAGTTTCTAGATCGTGTTTACAAATTTTTACTGACTTTAATTGGTTTATATTCAAAATATGATAAAACTTCGTTTGTATGGAGCGCGCTAAAGAGAAACTCCTCTTAACACAGACGAAAGAAGAACCTCTTAAGTTCACATTGGTATTTTTCTTAGGCAAGACTAGAAATAATATAACCAGGAAGTCATAAAGCCCATATATTTAATACTCTTCAAAAACTTACTTAACGAAAACAGTTTTTCGACATCACACCGACACAAGAGTAACAATTTTAATACATCTGTTACACAATTTTTTGAAAAGAACATCGTACCTTAAATCATGCTTATCAAGTTTCGAGAGTACGTCGTCTCCAATATCGTTGTTTTATGATATAAATGGCAAGAGTCACAACAGTTGCACCTCCTATAATTAAAAAATATACGTAATCTGATGTAGCTAGTTCAATATTCATCGTTTACAACATTTTCGTTTAGTAACATTTTATTTATATCTCGCATAGAATTTCGCTTTCTTTTACATGGCAATTGACATTTTGATAAACTGTCAACGTTGTGTCAATATCCACAGATTATTAAAGATAGGTTTGAAACACGTTTGAAACCTAAGAACAAATACTATAGACGGAGTATATCAAGTAAGAGCAGGAGACGTATATATGGCCCTACTCTCACTAAAGTATTAGCTCTATAAGCAAAGTGAGATAGCGATAGAGTTTCTACGTCATCTTGAAACGCTGCGTGCCATCAGTCGAGTTGTTGTCATCAAGCTGGAGGGCTCGGTGCGTCAAGTGTTTTGTGAGATTATTTTTGAAAATATCAAGTGTGTGGTGATTTTAACTATTTGAGCATGTACATTAATGACAATACTGTGTGCAGCTACCGGCTGCAACAGCCGGATGTGTGTTTTGACCATAAAGTTATTATTACTATATAGTGGTAATAATAACTTTATGGTTTTGACTGAAAACGGTCAAAAAATATCTTTCCATCGTTCATCAGTCATTTTCAGTAAATTGATAGATGTTTCTATAGTACAAATGGCGGCATTACTTCGCTGAGCGGTAACAGATAGAATATATCTATCTCTATTACTCTTATGACGTTTTGTTTATGTAAAGAGAAATGTCTATAGGTTTTCTGTTTATACTCGATAGAAGGACTCTATAGTATTTGCTCTTAGTTTGAAACGGTTTGAAAGTAGTTTTACGATAGATAGAATTTTCTATATAAGAAGCTTCTAAGTGTGTTGTGGTAATTATACTCAAAGCTTCTGCCCTAAGTTCTGCCTGCACTCTGAAACAACGCTGTTCTCAACAATTATCAAATAATTAACTTTGTGTAACGTGTTTCAGAGATGCGTGGTCATATTTAAGTGTGTGGATCAAACCATCAAACTGAACAAGTTTTTCTATGCGACCAACATCGTAATCGTGAAAAATCTGCTGTCCTATACAAAACTACAATACCTACTCGATCGACGTATAGGACAGCTGATTATTATTGGTGCAGGATTTTATGATGTGTATTTTTCTGTATGTTTTTGTAATTTCCTGTACGAGTCCGGAATAAATGATTTCTCTTTCTTTATTTCTAATATTACTTTCACATTTACCTCAATTATTATAACAACAAATCCATTCAGGTATTATAAGCAACCAAATAAAGCAAAAAGTTTGTCAAAGAAAACAAAAAGTTTGTGGACAGACAGGGACTTTGTTTTATAATACAAGCAGCTTATTTTATCCGGGACAATAAAAATGAACTTTCTGTGTAGGTACATGCAAAGAGACCAAGTTTTCTACTTGAGTCCCGTAGCGTTGGTATCCTGTTCATAATATAAGCATTTGCATATGAAAAGACGAGGTGTATTTAGAGGTGAAATGGTCTTATTCTCAACATCGTGCGACAATAATATGTTGGACTTTTCCCGCCACGTAAGTACAAACTGCTGTACGTAAAATGTACGAATTTGGAAGTTCACTCCGAGTTCGTAACTGAATTTGGTTGAACATGGATCTCCCTCAAAGACTCTCATAAATATTTGAAGTCACCTTATTAAAGCCAAAGAACAATAAGACTAAGGAAATTAAAAGTTTCGTGAACCAAAATGGACGGTATACACAGGATAGTCCCAATAGTTACGTCAAAAGGGAAATTTTTGAGTCCTCATACCCAGGGGTATTCGAAAATAACCCATGTATGTTCTGCGATTTTTTTTTTTGTAGCACTATCTTGTTGTTTATTACTTTATTGAATAAAATAATTATCTTCCAAACATTAATGCAAGTTACAAAAATCTTGATTGCAAATGAGTAACTTACGTTTGAGCGAGAAAGAGTTCAATTTTAAAGTTCAAATAAAAGCATTCATATTTCTGGAAACTCACGAAAACCTAAGCTTTCATAATAATACAAAAAAATGGTACATAAATAGGGCTAACTTTGCTAAAAACTACAAAAAATCGAATATCCCTGGGAATGGGGAATCAAAAATTTCCCTTTGGAAGTCACTATTTGGACCAACCAGTATTAGTATCTAATTTTAGAAATAAAGCTAAAATGAGAAAAAATGTATCGTTCAAGTTTCAGTCGCGTACTATAAAATATCGAACGCTATAATAATACTAGACTTGATAATAATATTCCATTTTAGTTAGCCAAGTGTTTTGTATAAAATTATAATAATTCTTTAACATTATCTTACCCTGACGGTATTGTTGTTTATTTAAATAATAACAAACATCTTTTGTTTAAATTTCAATGTACATCTGGTGCCATTTAAGTTTACCAACTTTATATAAATTATTAAATATGATGTAACTCAGGACTGCCATCAAAAATTTGCGACCCGCCCCGACTTCGCACAGGTGAAATATACTAATAAAATAGTTTCCGCCAGCGGATTCACCCGCGTGATATCTTTATAAATTTTAGCCTATGTTACTCACTAATAATATAGCAATCTGGTGGTGAAAGAATTTTTAAACTCGGTCCATCAGTTTTTGAGTTTATCCTAATGGACATGGATGGATGGATGGATGGATGGATGGAATGGATGTATAATTACAAACATAATAAAAAATCAAATCTTTTCTCTTTATAATGTAAGTTTAGATAAGAAATAGATAAGGTCAGCCTTCCTTACCCTTCACTTCCACATCGCTCTCTTCTTGACATCCGCGTCGAAAACTTCCCATGTCACCATATCTCTGTTCACTATCGCACTATGTGCGCTGTCGGGCTGCTCGCAGCGCGACAGCTTAAGCTGAGCGGAAGCCTTTTTGACACAGCTGCGACGTACAATCCATTTTTATTTAAGATATTTTTTTTTTTTTTTTTTGTTTTACATGTTTTATTCTTTTATTTTTGTCTTTAAA
Source organism: Allophyes oxyacanthae (assembly GCA_932294325.1). Classification (NCBI taxonomy): domain Eukaryota; kingdom Metazoa; phylum Arthropoda; class Insecta; order Lepidoptera; family Noctuidae; genus Allophyes; species Allophyes oxyacanthae. The sequence continues at coordinate 4,526,320 of OW028633.1, read as the reverse complement.
ATCGTTTTTGTGCTGTGTCAAATAAATACTTTTTCTTTCTTTTCTTTCACTATGAACTATATAATGATTTTTAACCCCCGACATAAAAAAAGGGGTGTAATAAGTTTGTAGTATGTATCTGTGTATCTGTGTGCCTGTCTGTGGCATCGTAGCTCCAAAACGGATGGACTGATTTCAATGTATTTTTTTAAACTGAAAGTTAGTTAAGTCGGGAATCATCTTAGCTATGTCTTATGAAAATCTGTTTAGCTGTTCAAAAGTTACAGCTCTTTTTCTAGTTGGAGTCGGGGGTTTTTGACGATAGGTTATAAAGCTAAGCTATCACTTCTGTTTCACCTAATTACTGATTCATTCTATTCTATTCTATAGGTACTTAGGCACCCAAGCAAAGTTCCAAAACTCAGCAAACAGAAAATGTATTAGCTTTTAGCGCCGATTACGCCGTAAAATATAGTGAACGGAATTGTTTCTTGCCAAATGTTAATTTCTTCCCAATCTCAACATTTTGAGTTCCCAAAACCGTGTAATGAGTTTCCAAACTCGTTCCTTCTTAGATTTATTGCTCGAAATTACTTCGGCCTCAAAATGTATTTCTGTATCTTACTTTGATAATAGAAGTACGTTGATTTTTCCGTTCAAATAAAGGATTCTCGCGACTTCCACCACCACCACATCATACATCTCATAGCAACAAAATTACTTTCAGATGAACATGATTGGCGCATTATCAAAGGATCTGTACAGCGGGTCTACCGCGTAACTAAAATTGTAATGAACATCGACATCGGTATTAAACTTCAATACGATCGTGAGCGCCTAAACTTTGAGCTAACTAGTATTTTTTTTACCGATCATGAAGATAGGAGTCCCAACTATATGATAGGTAATTTTTTTACAAGTTAGCTCAAAGTTTAGGCTCTTACGATCGTATTGAAGTTTAATACCAATGTCGATTTTCATTACAATTTTAGTTACGTGATAGACCCGCAGATTTCGCGAACGCGCCGCGAATGCGTTGCACGCGTTCTTTCACGAAGGGTCGCACAATGCGCGCGTGCTACATGCGTTCTGCGCGCTTGCACATCGCGTGCATGCAGTTCAGTTCGCTTCCTTTCATCGTGTTCAGCCTTCAGTAGTTAAAGAGCCCTGAATAGTGGGTGACGGCAGGAGGAGTAAATACGCGTGTTGCATGCAGGCAGCGCCAGATCGCACTACGTAATCGACGCGTTCAGCTCGCGAGCCTTTCGCAAACAGGCGCATTTAGAGCGCATTCATCAGATGTGTACGCATCCTAAGCCTTGTTGATTTGTCTGTTAACTCACAATACAGAAGAAATCTTTGTGTCCAGACATACAAGGATACGATCGTTTTTAGAAGGAAACTATCAGATACAATACTTTCACCACGCGATGGCCGTTTGGCGGCTTAGTGGCTTCTCTCTATGTCCAAGTAAGAACAGGGTTTACTCATCAAATTTCGTTTAAAGATCGTGATAAGTAAAATTAAGAAAATTTTAATTAGTTCCTGTGGCTAAACTACTGAGTGGATTTGATTGATTTTTTGTGTACGGTCACAAAACGTGATACCAAATAGATACGTTGTTTTGTTTAAAGTTGTTACGTCGTCACCACTCTGTATTTTTTAAAACGCTTTTATTAGCTTCGCTTGTAACTAACTAACTATAATATGTAAACAAATCTTGGAAGTTAAATTTGAACCACTTCCCGGATTCCGATTGGGCTGAAATTTTGCATACACGTTTAGTTTGGATGACAAAAGCGTTTTCTTTAGTTTCTTTTTTTTAACTATAATTTTTAAATTAAAACGATAGCCGGTTATATATGCGAAGGCGAAGTAGTAATATCTCAATCACATTACGATTTTCATTTTTTCCATTCATGAGTGTGTCGAGAAGAGAAATGAAGGCAATATGAAAGGGCAAATCGCTCAAAGAATCCATACATCAAACGTTGATACCAGTACGTTTTTATCATACAACGTGTAAATAAGTGAAGCCGACTCATAATATTAGTACGAAATCGTGAATATTCGTCTTATTATCGAAGTATACGTCTTATTATTCGGATATTTTTTATATACCGCGCATAATTTATAGAGCGATTCAGTCTCTGTTCCTAAATGCAATTGCAGTATTGGGATACACTTCAAAACAAAACGAAAATTCGACTTAGTTTAAGAGGACACGCTTAATTTACTAGCGCAAGCCATACCAAATCAATTTTTTATTTTGTTTTGGAGTGAATTTTAGTACTGCGGTTGTATTTCGGAACGGACACTGAATCAGTCTGCAAATTTTGCGGACTACATAAAATAATATCCTGTATGTATTCCGTTAAAATACGGAATAATAATAATAATAATAATTCCGTTGTCAATTAATTAACGTAATGGCCGCAAGGACAGCTGTTGTTAGGACTTCAGTTTGGTTTCTGGGTCGGGAAAAACCTACTTATCCTTTAAGTGAGATTATCTCTGATATAACCTAACCTTCAAAAACCCCCGACTCCAACTAGAAAAAGAGCTGTAACTTTTGAACGGCTGAACAGATTTTCATGAAACATAACTAAGATGATACTCGATTAAACTAGCTTTCAATAAAATAAAACTGCATTGAAATCGGTCCATCCGTTTTGGAGCTACGATGCCACAGACAGATACAGAATACAAACTTGTAACACGCCTCTTTTTTGTCGGGGGTTAAAAAAATAGACAAGATAACATATAGCCTCGCATTTAGCGCTAAACGGCTGATGATTTCCGAATGTCAGAGGTAAGGTAGTCCAATAAATCTCTGTCGTTCTAACAATGCTTGGCGGAACTCTCTGACACTCAGAGCTGTCATGCCGTAATGTGTATTTGCCTGCAAATGGTGCTCTATGAACTAGCGCCGTTTGTCAGACTTGTAGGCATGAGTTATGGGAGATTACAAGGTAAGTCGTGAATTATGATTGGTTGTTTTATTGTGTTTCTCTAATGAGCGGTTTTCCAATAGTCATTTATAACTTTCTTTTTTCTCGCAAGATGGCGTTGGCAATATTTTTGGTAACAGTAGTGTGGTGACCGTAGACATTCTGCGTTCCCTTCCTTGTCGTTCGTTTAGTTCGCTTGTGGTTTGTGTATGTTTTACGGTAAAACGCTGTCCTTACCTGTAAATAATAAAAATTATTATTATCCTCCCACAGGTTGCATTTAGGAACAGAGACTGAATTACTCTACAACACACACTTCCATGCATAATTTTTTTAATATTTTTCTTTTCTATCATCATTGTTTCATTAAAAGTAATTTTCTGGTTATTTTTATGTTTGTTATGTATGCATGCTATTGTGATTTCAGTGTCCTGTGTGCAAACAATAAATTGATTTTCTTTCTTTCTTTCGTTACAAATTATGCGCACTACCTAAAAAATTATCCTTTATAGATATTATTATAAAAAAATCTTCGTTGGTGATTTATTTAAAGCGTCTGTCTGCTGAACTCTGCGACCGATAGATTATACCAAGACATAAAAATTGCATGTATTATTTTACAAAAATTATTTCACCGATAGTGGGTAGTGTAAAAATATCGTCTACCTACAAGTATTTATTTCCATTATAGCGAAGCATTTCTATTGTCAGTAAAACGACAAAAACCTTGCCCCTTACACAATGGGGAATGTACTAAGAAACAACGCTCAGAGAAATGTGAAAACGCTCAGAAATATTCGAAAGAAATTTCAGAATTTTTTAACAGAGTAAATAATCGTAGTTTAAAAAACTGTGGCTATTGTGTATTAAAACACGTGTGTTAAAATCGAGCCGCAGGTGATATTTTTCATAGTATCACACGAGTGTTTTAAAACCTAGTTATGTGCAATTTCATACACTACTATAACTATACTCATGTTAACAAATTTTATTGTAAAGTAGGTAATCAAACACAATAATGGTGCCAAAACCTAAGTCACCGCCCATGCCACCATAGACAATGTGCAGCCGCTATAAAAATTTAATTAAAATTTCCTTGGTGGAGCCGAAGAGTACTTTATTAGAAAAATAGTTATTTTACAGCATTATTTTGCTAAGAAATCATTTTTTTACTTTATTTGCATGTGCGGTCCGCGCATACATTTTGCCTTGGTGCATTGTTCATCAATCCTATGATCGATTTGGCTAAATTATTACAAAGTAACAAAAACATAACCTTGAAAACGTACCCTATTTGGGACATTGAACTTGTACTAAAAGCTTTTTAAGTCCAACAAAATATTAGTGTATTTTTAAGCACAATCTATTATTCAACGCTGAAATTTATTATCTGCCCACACGAGTAATGACCCGTTATCATCTTTCACCAACGCAATCCACGCACCTACAATTTATCCAAATCAAAACTATACAGAATGAAATTTAAGTTTTTCGGTATTAATATACGTCATTCCGGTCCGAAACCATTACATTAATGAGGATTGGAGTCCGGGCAACCCTTCTGCCCACCGTTTGTTTAGCCCACCCGCAATCATTTCACCGCATTTGTTTTATCGAATATGTATTTCATTTCAAGGGAAGAATTTTATAAGGAAAAAAAATATATAATGGCGCTGGAAAAGAGTAGGTAAAGGTTTTTTTTCTAATGACCTAACCGTCAACAATAGACTCCAACTAGAATAATAAAAAATTAAAGTTTAAAAAAAACTATAGAACACGATTTAGTCATCCAAACTGAACGTGTATGCAAAATTTCAGCTCAATCGGAAACCGGGAAGTGGGTCAAATTTAACTTCCAAGATTTTCTTACATAGTTAGTTAGTTACAAGTGAAGCTAATAAAAGCGTGTTAAAAAGAGCTGTAACTTTTGAACGGCTGAACAGATTTTTATGAAACATAGCTAAGGTGATGCCCGATTAAACTAGCTTTCGATTAAAAAAACTGCATTGAAATAAATTGGTCCATTCGTTTTGGAGCTACGATGCCACAGACAGATACATAGATCTACAGATACACAGATTCAATTTTATAAGGCTAACAGTACATCATTACTTCATAATGTAAGGTTTCATTCATTTAATTGATTTTAAATTGTGGGTAGTTATTTGAAACTGTCATAGCTCGACACACATAGTAAAATAAATTATTAATAAATCAAAAAGCCCGACTGCTTAAAAAGTGAACTTTAAATATAAACTGAAAAGAAAAAACACAAGTCCAGTAAAATTCTAATGCAGAACATAGCGACTTTAACAGTCGGAACCCAGGGAAGATTTGAGCCGGTGTCGATTTTTAATGGGTCCCGACTGTTAAAGTCGCTATGTTCCGCATTAGAATTTTACTGGACTTGTTTTTTTAAGCTTGCTCTACATTTTCCCATTTTTACTATTACGTTTTATCCAATCCTTCTATCTCAATAAACTACTGTAATAATGTTCCATGATTCTTGTTTTCTCTTCTAGCACTGAAAATAAAATAACACATAAAACCAAACTGAATTCCCTCGTCCCCCATAAACAAAATCCTAAGGTTTGACTACAATCACCAATAATACTTTGCATACAAATATAGTTTGTAAATGCAGAAATATATACCCGTAAATTATGATTTAGCGTGGCTCGAATAATATGGAATGTAAGGCTCGCCGCTGGCTGGAGGCTGACGAAACAGTGGCCCACGTGCTGCTAAACTGCCCAGAAATCGTCACTTACAAGACCATGTACTTCGGTAACCTGAGTACTCTCCGGGAGATCGCCGGCAACATCAAATGTCTGCTGGCCTTCCTCGAGGAGCTGGGTTGGCTAGAATAAAACAATCTAGTCCCACCCTTACGCAAAATACGCGCATAGACGTGGAGTTGTGGAAACTCGCCCGCGTTACCAATACCAATACCAAGGCTCGCCGCACACGGGCCACTCACGAAGCTACAAAACGTCACAACCGAACTGTGAACTACAGTGGGCCGAGCACATGGAGCCCTACTCATTATTTCTATGGCCGAGCACGAATGTTTTGACGTATCGTAACGTTAACGTAACCAAATTTAGAACCAAAAATACACGTTTAATCTATGATCTTTTTTTGTAAGTACATGCAATGTTTTTACATTTTCGTGAAACCAGTGTTTGTTGCATAAAATTGAACAAAAATGCGATAGATTCATTGTATTTTATAATCAAAATTTGCTTACGTTTACGTTACCATACGTCAAAGCATACGTGCTCGGCCCTCTGAAGACAAGCACGAATGTTATTGACGTTGTGAAACGATAGTCTTAATCGAGAGCATTGTTAGCTATGTTTTAAAAAAACCTGGTCAAGCGTTTGAATATCATCACCTGTTTTCTAGTTCTAGTAGAGATATAATTCTAGTTGGAGTCGGGGGTTTTTGACGGTTAGGTTATATACATTTCGTACGACAACGCTTCTTCCACGTCCAGAATAATCTTTAAATCTAGCTTAAATTATCCTCAAGCACTTTACTCTTTTCAACATTGCTTGATCTGCTTGCTTGATGATTTTCGATATTCCTCAATTTAACTGCTATCCTACCTAGAAATTGTCACCAAGCATTCACTTGCCTGGAACACGTCCGCAGAGCAACGTCAAACAAGGTGCAGTTTACGATAGATCGGCGTGCTCTGAATCATAACAGACAGCAGGTTAGTTAGTTGTTATCCGATTAAAGACCCTTGTAGGGAAGTTTTTTTTTTTCACAAAGTAAATCTCTTCTAGCAGACTTGCGAGGGAAGAATTTAAAACACGAAATGTAGACGGCTATTTACTAGAGTAAAGCAAATCTGTTAATTAAATATAATAACAATAAACTTAAATGAAAAACTTAAAACAAATACCTACACATAAATAAATATAATACAAACACAATTCAATTCAATTGCAATTAAATTTTTTTCAATGCAATTTATTTCTGCTTGTTGAGATTAAATAGCAGGTATTATTAAACCGGCTATTTAATTGTTTTTTATTGACCCAACGAATATCATCAATCAGAACATGACATAGTTAATCTCTATAAACCTTAATAGCTGTCTTAAAATAAAGCCAGCTGTCTAATAAAGCCAGATCTGAAGCCAGGATTCCAATCAGGCGTCACCTCTATCGTAGTTTGAAGTGTAATCAAAACAATAATTTTGATCTCAAATTAACTTGACAATAATACCTACATGTTGGAAAATGTTGAAAACGAGGTTAAACGCAATATGTCAATATATAGATAGTTATCTGTGGCTCTTTTGATGTGCGCTCTCTCTTGTCCGTGCTCCTGTATAACGTTGGTTGTGTGCTAATTTAATTTATTAAATTACAGTTAAAACTTGATTACGCCTTTACTTATTTCATAATCTATCAGGTTATGGGCCCAGGGCGTTGTGGATATATAAATATATATATTTCACGTGAAGTAAATCGGCGAAAAACTAACCTATAAAAAATACGGTGGTGTGTTGTTTTTTCGTTTTAACATGGCGAGCTCATCAACATCTTCAAATTTTATCTCCATTGAAAAACTCAAAGGAATTGATAACTACAATTCGTGGAAATTTATGATGAAGATGATTTTAATACAGGAAGAACTATGGGAATGTGTGGAAAACGAAGAACATGATGTAAAGAAACAAAAGAAGGCTTTGGCACGAATTGCACTGTCTGTCCAGCCATCAGTGATTCCACACATACGCAACGCAAAAACGGCATCTGAAGCTTGGCGCAATCTAACAAAAGCCTATGAAGACAGGGGATTATGCCGTAGGTTAGGGCTTCTTAGGACGTTATTTGCAATCAAGTTGAGTGAGAGCGAAAATATGGAGAGCTATATCAACAAAATCACTGAGATGTCACAACAGCTATGTGAAATTGAGTCACCGCTTGAGGATGATTTTGTAGCTGTGATTATGTTAAGCGGGTTGACACCTGACTATGATCCGCTTATAATGGCAATGGAGAATTCCAATGTAAAACTTTCCAGCGAGATAGTGAAGGGAAAGTTGTTACAGGAAAACATTCGTAGAAGTGACAAGAGTGATACCGATGCTGTCTCTGCCTTGATTGTTCGGAAACAACCAAGATGTTACAGATGCAAGAAAGTAGGACACTTTATTAAAGATTGTCCCAAGTCCGGAAATAAGAAGATTGAGGAGACCAATACGGACAAATCTAAGGTTCTACTAACTGCGCTGTCAGCAAACATCAAGCATGGTTTGTGGTACATAGATAGTGGTGCTACAGAACACATGTGTGGGGACAAAAGCGTCATGCGTGATTTTGTGAGTGTGTCACCAAGAGAAGTTAGTATAGCTAATGGTGATAAGATGTACACTACTGGGAGAGGTTCTGTCTGTGTTCATTTAAGAAATGGTAACATAAAGACAATAAGTAATGTTTATTATGTACCTAACTTGCCAGTAAACTTGTTATCTGTAAGTGCTATGGTTAGAAAAGGATTTAGGATTGTATTTAGTTCTTGCAGGTGTCAAATCTATGACACCAGAACTGTAATAGCTACAGGAATGTTGTGCGATGGTGTCTATCAACTAGATACAGTAGAATCGACTAACTTTAATTGTAAGTCTAAATGCAATGTCTCCTTCAGTCTTGCAGATACTGGTTGTGCTGAGAAAACACGTATTGAAGACAAACCAGCTGTAAGTAAAGAAAGTTCAAAGCCTGTAGCAATGCCTGCTGCCTTAGAGAAGGAAGAGAGTTCTTCTCAGCAGGTATGGCATCGTCGTCTTGCACACCTCAATCATAAAAGTATGGAGTTATTAAGGCGAGGTATGGTTTCTGGTATTTCGTATAATAACAGTGTTATTCAGAAATGTGTACCATGTATTGAGGGAAAGCAGACTCGTAAATCTTTTCCTAAAAGCTCTTTTAGCAGAGCTAAAGATATTCTAGAGTTGGTTCACAGTGACCTGTGTGGTCCGTTACCATCTACATCTTTTAGTGGAGCTAAATATTTTATGACATTCATAGATGATTACTCTAGAAAGACTTTTGTTTATTTTTTAAAAAGGAAAGATGAAGTGTTTGATACATTTAAAGCTTGGAAAGTTCTAGTAGAAAATCAGACAAACAAGAAATTGAAAATTATACGGAGTGATAATGGAACCGAATATTGTAATTTAAAATTTCAGATTTTTCTGAAGGAGTGTGGTATTATACACCAGACAACAGTGCCATACTCTCCTCAGCAAAACGGAGTTGCTGAACGAGCCAATAGAAGTATAATGGAGAAGACACGCTGTATGCTTCAAGAAGCAGGCCTCAGTCAGAAGTATTGGGCTGAAGCTGTAAATACAGCTGTCTATCTCAAGAATCGCTCCCCCACTCTAGCCGTCAGAGGGTGTACTCCAGAGGAGAAGTGGACGAACAATAAGGTATCCATTTCACATTTGCGTATATTTGGTTGTATTGCCTATGTACATGTACATCGTCGAACTAAACTAGAACCCAAAGCAAAGAAGTACATTTTCGTTGGATATTGCGAAAATAGTAAGGGCTATCGATTATTAGACCCTGAGAATCCGAAAGATTGTATAAAGGCTTGCGATGTTACTTTTTTGGAAGATAAATATGTAAAAGAGATTGTGTCAAATGACACTGAACCTCCTACAGAATCATCTTCTGGGGATAATATCTCTAATGAGGTCCATTCTGATGACACAACTTCAAATCAGCCTGAACCGAGATATAGTGTGATAACAGTACATGATTCTAATAGCGAGGAAAGCTTTTATTCAAATGATACTGCGGATGAAACCTATATTCCAGATACAGAAGCAGAAGAGTCATCTTCAAGTTCATGTTTAGCATGACTATTGGTTTAAGGGCCAGTGTTGGAAAATGTTGAAAACGAGGTTAAACGCAATATGTCAATATATAGATAGTTATCTGTGGCTCTTTTGATGTGCGCTCTCTCTTGTCCGTGCTCCTGTATAACGTTGGTTGTGTGCTAATTTAATTTATTAAATTACAGTTAAAACTTGATTACGCCTTTACTTATTTCATAATCTATCACTACAAACATATTACTCTTTATCACCTATCAAAATTATCTACCTTAACTTAAAGTCATAAGGTTTAAAATCGCATTGCAAAACGCAAAATGAGATTGTAAATTTCATTTCAGATACATGTCTTAATACAAGGCAATTTGAGTCGTATGTTGAGAGAAATAAAGCAGGATTAAGGTTGTCGAATATTGTCAAAGGTTTTAGATGCTCGGGTTAAGACACTAATCGATGTTTTCGATATTTCGTTAGAATTCATGTCACGTAAAGGAAACAGAAAGTTGTTAAAGTGGACTATTTATTATTAGTGAGTCCAATATCGGGTCAATTACTCTGAAAGATAATATCTCAGCTATTATTATATCGATACCCTTGGGATTACACACGTGACCACCAAGTTAATAGGGAATTCGCATCTAAATTGTAATGAGAAATTATTCCCTTTATTAAATCTTTTTACATCCTTTTTGACATTTTTAAATAGTTTTACAATTAAATTTAAAAAATAAAAATAAAACAAAAATATAAAAGAGTAGTAGGCCACCGGCATCGGGAACAGGGTTCAAGCTACCGGTGGTCAGGGCTCTAGAGAGAGAAACCTCCTAACAATGCGCGCAGTGTCAAGGAGTACTGCTTTCTGAATCAGGCACTTGATCAAGCCACCTAGCGAGAGCCTCTCGAGGTGAAACGGATAGGCCGATTTCAATGGAGTTTTTTTTAATGAAAGCTAGTTTAATCGGGTATTATTTAGCTATGTTTCATGAAAATCTGTTCAGCCATTCAAAAGTTGCAGCTCTTTTTCTAGTTCGAGTCGGGTGTTTTTGACGGTTAGGTTATTGTAATCTGGCCATTCGTTTTGGAGCTACGATGCCACAGACAAATACACAGATACACACTACAAACTTATAACACCCTTCTTTTTTGTCGGGGGTTAAAAAATATATTTGAATCCACGTGGCATAAGGCAATGCATTAGCACTTTGTGAATGTAGTTGGACTGTACCAATATAATGTATGACAGTACAATCTGCCTACCCGTTTACGGATCATTGGCATGGCTATCTCTAACACCCAGTTTCTCAAAGGCTGATCAAATTTAAACAGCCGTCAAATCTTATGGCAAGTGATTTGATTGGTTGTTGAATGAATTGTTGATGTTAGTCAACCAATCACAACAACTAACATAAGATTTAACATGATCAAAAGTTTGACCAGCCTTTCAGAAAACGGAGGTAACTCTTATCTTATTTTTTTTAAAACGTTGCCCCTCACTAATATTTCTCCTGTATCGAGGGTACAGTTTATAAACATACATGTCACATGCACACACACCCCGACCCAGAACAACTATCTGTAGACCATACAAATATTGTCCCGTGCGGGGATCGAACACGACCGCACGTAGCGTAGAAAGCTAATCGCTTAGCAACTGTGTGCCGTCAACTCTGCCAATCCTATCAATATTTCTTGCTAGTTTTTTTTAACACGCTTTTATTAGCTTCACCTGTAACTAACTAACTATGTAAGTAAATCTTGGAAGTTAAATTTGAGTCACTTCCCGATTTCCGATTGAGCTGAAATTTTGCATACACGTTCAGTTTGGATGACTAAAGCGTGTTCTATAGTTTTTTTTAAACTGTAATATTATTATTCTCGTCTAAAAAGTAAGAAAACAATAGCCATAACATTTCCTATACAATCTCTATTGTGTAAAGCCTACTCGCTCGCATTTATACCTGCCTTTACAATTATAAGTTATTGTTACTCAAAAGACAACTCGAGGTATAAAGCGGGGCGGTAAATTATCCGTTCTCGCCGTGTTATCCGGCGGACTCCCCGGTTATCCGGGCCGTGTCCGCTGCGAGACCAGTTGACTGATGCTTTCCGGGCCGCTCCACTTAATTGTGGCTGGAATTTGTCCGTTCGAATTGCGGTGGGATTTTAATTCTTTGGGTAATGGAAAATTTTAAATTAATTTTGTATGAAGTTAACCTTGTTGGTGTGGTTATAAAAATGTGACCAGCTATATCACGATGTACCAATGTCTCCTTACTCCAAGAACCCTGGATCAAACAGTGTTTTAATATTAGTAATTGTTATTTTATACCTATTATTATTATTTTTTGGAACGTGTTTTTAATTTTTTACTCTTTTTTGTCTTCATTTTTTACTTTTTTTTGTTTTAATTTTTTCCTTTTTTATTTGTGTCGTAATTTGTGTAAAAATAAATAACTTTTCTTTCTTTCTTATCAGCCATAGTCCAGACCAGGGTTGTTGCGAACATCAGCATCAGTATCCGCGAACTTCAGTATCCTTTTCAACCTCAGCATCAGCATCCGTGCAGATGCTGATAAGTGCTACGTTCACGCGACATCGGCACACATCAACGCGTCAACGTTTATTTATTAGTTACCATACAATATTTGCTTATGAACTAGATACAATGTCCCACAAAACAGCACAAACAGTTTGACTGTGGGATCAACTATATTAGCCATCGATTAGCAGCGACAGCTTCAGTTACCCTCGTCCGTCGTCAGCATCGTGTCGCTCGTGTTTGAGCAACTGAGCACTAACACGATATACCTATTCGTATGTTTAACTGTTGAAATAGCCACGGTTAACGTCAGTCGTTTCTGTATTGTATATGGTGAGATTTAACCATATTGTGTTGACCAATGAACCTTATTTCTTTCTTTTCTTTATTTTATTTTTCAATATTCTTAACATTAGTTTAATTCGATGATAAATAAAAAAGGGTGAAAATGCGCTCACAGTTTCCACGTATAAGCGCTTATTATTACAATAAACGGTAAATTCGAAGTTTCAATACATAATTGCATAAACTGTACCAACACGAGGGAGTCCACGATTCCGTTCATTACGCACGAACTGTCCGAAAATACGAATCTGGCGGCGAACCAAATGGTGGTTACGACGCGACGACCACAAAACGAGCCATTATCAAACACTAATACAGAATCGGGGCTTTGTGATGCGTTACGATTTGGCTAATTAATATCCGCTGTTGCGCTACAGTTTGGTCACCCTAATAATTCTAGCATCAGTTGTGTGGATTTGTAGGACTGCGTATTTTAGTTACGCAAATGGTTCAGGCGGCGGGCGGCGCCGGCGCGGGCGCGGCTTGATCTATAACAATAGTACGTATGTATTGCAAAGCACTGCATATCACACATTTTTTTAAGTGTAGCATGTCGAGCATTTGATTATCTTTTGCGTTAAACGGTGAAGGAAAACGTCGTGAGGAAACCTGCACACCTGAGAGGACCTCATAAAGTTGTCGATGGTGTGTGTAGTATGCCAACCCGCACCATGCCAGCGTGGTGGCCAACTAACCTTTCTCATTCTAAGAAGAGGCCCATGCCCAGCAGTGGGACATTAATGGGCTTGATTTATTTTATTATATCGACAGCACATTAAGGTATTAATCAATGTACTTACACTTTTATTTTTTATTTTTGTGTGTTTTTATTGCGACTGTTTGTGTCCCATATAGAATAAAATAAAATTTCTTTCTTTCTTCTTTCTTTCAACATGAAATCTAACGACACAAAATTATTCACTGCCGCTCAATAAACCCCATAAAATGCCATCATTCGTCAGCAAGAAAGCGTGAATAGTAGTGAATAGGACATTGGCCGTTTATACGGACAATTTCATAATCACATTGGTTCGACGGGCCGGCAAAAAAATGGATCGTTAGGGAAACCAGCCGTCTTATTGAACATTCTCCGTCTATTGGATAGGGTGAGGTGCGAGTGACAGCGATATTGAAGTTATAGTCAAAAATTTTAACTATTCAAAGAAAAGAAAAAAAGTGTGAGGAAGGAATAAAGAAATATAATTTAATTACTTCTTATCTAGATATTCGTGATTACTTGGAAAACATTGGTTAAGGGCGACTTGCGCACTTTATACAGCAGTTAGGGCTTTATCACATTGGCAATTTGCGAGCGTGTTCCCAGCGAAGCGATTACTGAATGAGCTGCATTCTCCCAACTCCGTCCGTTGTATCCGCTTTTGTTTCCTATGCAAATGTCTTCAGCTCGTTGCTTACACGAGGAGAGCTCGCTAAGCACATGTGACAGGAAAGTTAACCAATCGCTTCGCTCGAAACCAATGGCTAAAGAATCCGTCGAAACACGTTCACAAATCGCTAGTGTGATAACGCGCTTATTTAAATCTAAACTTTAGATTCTCCCCTTCTATTTGTATACTAGTGGTAGTCAGATAGTGACAGGCTGATAGCTAAACGAGTGCCCACCGCCCTTACACGTGATCACGAACACTGCAAATAGTTCATAACGTTGGCAGCGCCTAAAAATGTATTAGGACATGAAAATATTAAAAACAACAATATAAATAATAACAAATAAATAATCTAACCTTAAAATATAAATTTTTCGCCCGCTTACACTAGGAACTGACCCTTATACCCACACAACAGTAAATTTAATCCATTTCAATGATAGGACCCAATCTGTTTGTCACCAGAATACGATTCGCTGAGTAATACCCGTACCTATATTTTATTGAATATATTGCTTATTTTTGACGTTTCTAATGGTTTAGATAAGAAGGTTACTTACTGTGCGGAAGGCGCTACATAATTTGCTGTAGAACTAACTCTATTTATAATTTAACTAGCGACCCGTCCCCTGTTTCGCACGGGTGCAATTTCTCTACTATCCTTACATTAAATATCAAAGTATTATACATATAAACCTTCCGTGAAAAATTATCTAACTGATGACGAATAGCCAAAATCCGTTGCGTGGTATACAGACAAACAGACCGACAGACGCGGGAAGCAACTTTATTTTATACTATTTAAAGAAGAGAAGTTCACATTTTCATTTTTATCAAATACATAATTCAAGATGAACTCCTTTATTCTCTGGTGGAATCTTGCTGTCGAGCCAGCGTACAGGAACAAAATGAACTGCCACTTTTAATAAAATTTGCAATCTTCACCCACCACCTACTATTTTTAATACTTTATTTATTTAATTTATCTTTGTTTCTTCTGTAGGATAAAACATTTTATTATATTTATTGTTCCCCTGTAGACTGCAATGTGTTTATTTATTCAACTTAACTATTAAATTATTATTATTTTTTATGAAAACGTTGCCCCTCGCTAGGATTTCTCCTGTATCGAAGGTACAGTTCACAAACATACATCTCACATGCACACACACTCAGAACTGAAACAAACTATCTGTAGATCATACAAAATATTTGTTCCGTGCGAGGATCGCCCGCGGCACGTCGCGCAGAAAGCTAATCGGTTAGCCACTGCGCCAAATGTGTCATCAAATTCAATTTCCATTCTATAAAGCATCACAATTTACGATAATATTGTTTTAAAATTTGATATTCATATATCAAAATCTTTCATCAAGCGCTGTATTACTTATAAATTATACAAAACTTCGGATCTACAAGAACAATAACATATTTAAAGGTCACAGCGTCTTCAACATTTACAAAGTAAAGTATTAATCAAAGTCTTAACGAAATAAATTAAAAGAGCAGATAGTATTAAGCTGTGATCACACATAATCTCTCGCGATGACTCAGAAGCGCGTCGTCTGAAAACCCCTTAGCTTCGAGAGTTCATTCGTGTGTACTCGGTGTAACGACATTAAATTCGCTACAAAAAAATATTTATCATCAACATTCTAGATTTTTCCAAAACGATGCAGATGAGGCTGAATATCAGTAGGTACAGTGCTACCACTTTTATAAGTTACATCTACAATATTTTTGAGCGCAAAAAGGAGTAGATAATAATCTAACGCCGATTAAAAGCGACTAAAGCTATTTAGTCGATTATATCAAAGAAAAATTTGCGTTTACATTGACTTGAATATTTATGTTCATAACCAAACCGTCAAAAACCCCCGACTCCAACTAGAAAAAAAAAACTAAAAACCGACTTCAAAAAACTAAAAAGTATAAAATAATTTTCTCAAAAAACTTAACAGCTTCTGAAGTCGGGGCCACTGCCAAGCTACGAGTAGGTACATTGAAGAATTATAGGCCCCGACTTCAGAAGCTATTAAGTTTTTTAAGAAAATTATTTTATACTTTTTAGTTTTTTGAAGTCGGTTTTTACTTTTTTTTTAAAGTTTATTTTATTTTTCAATATTGAGTGGCATAAACAATACATAAACATGAGATTACAGCAATCGCGAGTGATGTGCTGTTATTCATTCAAGAGTTCCATTGTCTATCTCCGAATATCTTCATCAGATCCTGACTAAATTTAAATGGAAACATTTCGGAAGTATACCCTTTCAAACAAAAAAAGAATCATTGAAATCGGTTGGCGTGATATCGAGTTATTCGACCATTTGTCGCGCACATACTTAATGTAAATTTAAGACTTACATATCGCACACCTAGATCAAAACTAAGACAACTCAAAAAATCCTAAAATGCTATTTTGTTTCGTAACTTTAGTAACATGGAATTGAGTATTTGCTTTTTTGTCTACTGAAGAATTACTTTTTTTGGAGTTGTGTTAGTTTTAATCTAGGTGTGCGATATATGGTTTTCTCATGGATGCCATTGTCAGAACTGGACAAAATTATATGGGATATAGAATTATACAGATACACACTACAAACTTATAACACCCCTCTTTTTTGTCGGGGGTTACAAAACGTCCGTGTTAATTATTTCCACGTGGACAAACAAACAAAAAGAGCGAATGCAATTACTGTAACAAGAATGCAATCATTTCTTTACGAACTTTCGTATTTGATTCGATTTTACTGAGAGTAATTCGATTTGCTTTGACTTTAACTGGCATGTTCTCGTATATATATTATTATACAAATTATTATATATTATATTATATTTGTTTTTGAGATCAGTTAAATTAAATACGTAAACTTTTTAGTCAGCAAGTAGGTAGCTCCCATTTATTTATTTATTTATTTATTTATAATATTTGTGTATCCATAAGTAATAGTACAAGCAGGTGATAGGCTTAAGTATATGGTAACAATTATGGACCCTGTCGGGCACAGCACAGTTAAGTAGGAGAGAGGAAGAGCGCTTAAGTTTTAATGTCTAATTATTATAGGATAATTGTTATTAGATTATTTTATTAAATGGGTAACTATTATTTTAGAATTAATATTATTTGTTATATCATATTTTATTAATTGTTAGGTACTAATTTATTGCACTATTTATTACTTTATAATTATTACATTATTCATTATTATTTTGGTATTTATAAGATATAATAATAATATATTTTCTTTATAACAATTTATCATTAAAGTATTCTTGCATACTGTAATAGCTTCTTTTTAGCAGAAAGAGTTTTAGTTTATTTATAAATAAGTTCTGTTTAGTTTCCTGTTTACATTGTTTGCATGTTTCTATTGTTTGGCTCATATCTCCATATAAAAAAATAAGGAATATGAATGCAGCAGGAGAAGAAAAATCGATTTACTTTTCAATGTAAAATACAAAAGCGAACTGAAAAAGCTAAAGGGGAAAACAATAATCAGGGGACCTAAAAAGGCCTCATTGAGCAATTCATCTACTGATCTGCATAGTAACTGTCAAATTTTGACATTTGTAATATGAATCATATTGTGATTCATCTAAAGCGGCCTTTTTAGCCCCCCAGATGTGATGTTCCGCCACTGAAAAGGAATGATCCTCCGACCAGGCGAGGTGATATTGCTAGGCGGGCCGAAGCCCGATGGTTGATATTGGACAACCATAGTATGGGGCACGATTTTTTTAAAAATAACAAGCTGAATTATAATTTAGCAAATGTCTAATAATATCCAATGAACATAGTCCATAAAAGCAATAAGGCTAGTCTAAAATTGCTTCCGCGAAGCAATAAGGCTAAAGATCCAAAAACTCAGTGAATGACCGACAGACGTGACCCGAAAGGATCCAAATAAAAAGCTCGTCAGAACAATTTCCGATTGAAATGAACTTATTTCAGCGATCGAGTGACAAATGACTCGAGATATGAATTTCTCTATTTTGATAGATTACCTAACGATTTTATAAAAAGCTGCAGAGCTGCTATTGATTTGATAATCGAGAGGTTTATTGAAATGTTGGATCTAATTTGATACTGTCAGCTTTGCGTAATTCGTTTTTCATTGACGTGATTCGACGATAATATTTTTTCAATTGGTTATTTTATACAACGGGAATCAGAAATGCGTGATCATTTTTAAGGGTATGAATCAGGCCATCAAATTGAACACCTTTCTCTATGGGACCAATATCATAATCACGAATAATATTATAGTTTAAAAAAAAACAAAGAACACGCTTTTAATGTGACGTCATCTGCACCTAGAATCATGTTTTGAAAGTACCTGCAAAGGCCCAGTTGAAATAAAAAACTTTGACTTTACTTTTCGTATTGTTCTCAGCAAACCAAATGAAACAACCACATGAAAGATTTGATAGCCATATAATGATGGTAGATAAGAAAATTTTGTCCGCCATCTTGGGGCGTCCGCCATATTGGATTCAGAATGATATCCCTTAGCTAACCATGCATTGTCATCCAAACTAAATGTGTACCTACGCGAAAGTTCAGCTTAGTCGGAAACCGGGAAGTGGGTTAAATTTAATTTCCAAGATTTTTTTACATAGTTACAGGTGAAGCTAATAAAAGTGTATTAAAAACAATCGCCTATCCCATAGGTTTGGGTCGATTAAGTAAGTATTGAAGTTTTGTATGGGACAGTTTATTTTTTCGTGATTACTATGTTGGTCCCATAGACAAAGTTGTTCAGTTTCATGGTCTGATTCACACCCTTAAATATGACCACGAATTTCAGTCTTACGTCGTCGTCGTGTTATCAAATGACCTATTGAAAAAATATTATTCAGCTACAATCTGGCTACATATTGACATGGTCTAAAGTCAAAAAAGATTTGATTTTTTTCTATGTTTGTTTATAATGGATAAACTCAAAAACTACTGAACCGATTTTAAAATTCTTTCGTCAGCAGAATTTTATACAAAGATATCACGCGGGGAAGCTGCTGGCGGTAGTTAGTATTTTATAAACGAAATAAAAGAATATCCAAAATCACATTCCCATATACCTCAAACGAGTCCCACAAAGCACACAGACTGACTGACTGAACCAAACCGTAATCATTTCATACATAACTTCGTCGTATTTCGGAAACTCGGCAAAACCCGGTCTCATTATTCGAATGCTCAAAACAGCCACTGAGGATAGTTTGGTACACATGGTATTTCATACCAAACGCAGGAATCCTAGATATGGCACACACTGATATGGATTTTGGATGTCAGTCATGAAACAGCGTCAGAACAAATCCTTTGGTGCATCGGGAATTACATACACTGCATCATGCCTGTATTTCATAATTTACAATGTTACAATACGTATTGAAAGACCAAATCGCCATTATCATCATTCTGTAGCAATCCAATGCTGGCCATAGGGCCCTCCAATCTCACGCCACCTGGTTCGATCCTCGGCTACTCTCATCCAGTTGTTACCAGCCACTCTGCAAAAATCACCATATTGCTCTTCTATTAAAAACATAGAAGATACTTTCAAAAACAAACTAAAACCATATATTCCGAAAGACAGAAGAGGAGACTCAAAGAGAAACTATTGACTTTAACCTATCGAGATCTCACAGGACTTTGCCCCGTAAGGTGCAGTCAAAACTTTCGGAAACGGACGTGTTTACTTAAAGAAAACTAAAATATTGCAGGAAGTTAGGACTCAGTATGTCAAGTTTTGTGTAAGCTTTAATATTTTCGAGTTATTCTCTTATAAAAGTCAGAACAATGGAATATTTCGTTCAAAGTCAAACACAAAGATTTTTTTTTTTTCAACTAGGTCTTTACATTCGTTTTTGAAACGTCGAAAATCTAGGGGCACGATGTTTTGGTCCTATGGACAAGAGACGGGTAAGAAACTCCATTGATTGTCTCCATTGTCTTCCGTATAAATCGCTTTAAATAATTATCATTTTTTCTTAACAAGTTGCCTACAAAGATACCAGTCCTGGTGACTGTTAGGAAAGAATAAATTAATATATACTGTTAATGGATTTCTGGCCTTCAAGTATAACTAACTTAAATACTGTAGATTTAACTTAAAACAAAATTAACAAGATACTACAACAAGATTCTTAATAAGACTGGCCAAATGTCACAACCACGCAACAGCTGCCCTAAGAGCCGAAAATTCGTTATTATTAAGTTTTTACAAACAAGTAAAAATACTAGGTATTTGAGACAGACCTGTGTCCATTGTCCAGCTGTGGAAAGTGACAGCTCAAATTAACAAAAAATATTTACGGCACAGACAATCCTACAATACAGCTGTAAAGAGTGTCCTGGGTTTGTTTATTTAGTCATTCACACCCAAATCAGCATGAAACAAAGTGAAACCTTTTTACAGGGTTAATTGGCTCGAAACTGACAGACCTTGAGCAAAAACAAGAGGGTACAAGAAAAGATAAAACGGTTGACATATTTACACACGGGCTCTAAAAACTCGAGGTCCATTCAAAGCTTTGATATGCGTCCCGGGTCCTGAATATTTCACCACTCCACTTTTCGTCGTAAAAAACAAAAAAATAACGAACACTTTTTAAATATTTCTTTTAAGTTCTAACAAAATATGTTCGGTTGAAAGCTGGATTAAGTAGATAAATTATTTAAACTTTTTTACGTACATCGATTTGAAGTCTCAATCAATTTCATCGTTTTTTCGTCGAGTCAGATTTATTACGTTCAATTAATTAAGTCTACATTTGCAGCGTTGGTGGTGAATACTTTTTTACCCGACTACATCGCAGCTAAGGACGGGTAATGAATTAAACAGTGTATGTATGTAACTATGTATGGATGTTCGATTGTAGCTCAAATATTACTAATCCGATTTCGACAAATGAGGTGTCAATTAAGTCTTTAGCGTAAGAATATCTACGTTTTTTATATAGTTGTGATAATGCCCTTCGTCTAGCAATAATCTCATATTCTGCCGTATTGGGACTTGAAATGTGAGTACGATAGCTCGTTTGCACCTACCCCTTAGGGGATTAAAGATCTCCGGATTTTCTCCTACATCCTAGTTTTTTTCCAATATGAATAAAATGTACATAAGTATTTAAAATCTCTCGATAGGTATTGAGCATGATATTGTTGCTACGACGTAGCCGACATAATGCCGTCACTGCTATGCTGTCGTAGCTAACACAAGTTCTACGATGCTACATGTCGACGTGCTACGGAGCTACGCATCGGTAAGCTACGGTGCTAAGCGTCGATGTGCTACGGCGCTACGCGTCAATTTGATACCTTGCTATTGCTACGTGTCGATGTGCTAATGTATGTCGACTATTATACGCTTCGGGGTACTACGGTGCTACGCGACGATGTGCTACGGTGCTACGCGTCGATTCTATCATTGAGCTGTGCATTGGACGTGTTTTTTGTGTGTGGTTGTTTATGTTTTTAAATGTGAAATTACCTCATCTTTTTGTATCTCTTCCTTTGTATATGTTCTTATTGTTTAGCCGGTAATAATATGGTTATGCTAGACGTTAGACGTAGAACTAAAACGTTTGTAACTCGCATCGTTTTCAATGTTTTGCGACAATTTGGTGAAGTCAACCACCCATCTTGGTATTCATAATTTCACGTTATTACTTCTGGTTCTGGGACTATTAATCAGATCTAGGTTCTGATCACATGACCTTGTAAAGTATTTTGTGAGACTTTAGAATTTCTTAAGTAATCAAAAGGAAAAACTGCTACTTTTGTAGCCTACAAATAAAAAGCGGATTGCAACACTTATTTAGCCCACCAAATCTACACAATATGTAGGTCCGCACCAATAGCATTGTTTTTGCATGCCGGTACACTCACGGCATGCATTTTTCACAGTTACTGTCACCTGTTACACTGTATCGTAACCCTAAATACGTAAGTAACAGATTTTTTTTGGCTCTCGTTATATCCATTTATAAAGAGGCTAATTTATAAAGAGGCTAATCAAATACTTATAAGCAAGCGGGTTTCCAGTTCTTTCATATGTTATGACGAACTATTCGTTCTATAATACTTGCTTGCTTTAAGCTGTACGACTTAAAACTAATCGCAATACGATTCTTTCCTTTCAACAAGGCAGATTTTAAGCAATCGAATAACCAGTAAAAAATTAAAAAATCAGAATGCAATAGTTGTCGTGTAAAAGTTCACATTGCACTTTGGTGTAAGAGCGTCTGTCGTTTTCATTCAACAGAAATAGATGCGCCGATTCGTTGCCTCGCATTCACCCTTTATTTATTTAAAGTAAATGAAGAAGAACAAGTTTATGAAATCATTCGTCGTGTGAAAATGTCCGTTTTCAATTGTCAACGGAAATAGGTGCGCCGATTCGTCGCGCTTCAGCATTTTCACCCTTTATGTAAGTAGTTGAAGAAGAAACAGTTTATGAAAACATTACGCTTATTTATAGTAGTTTATTTCCAGGAAACGGCACTGAGTGAACTTCGAAGACAAGAACATCGAAGGCGTCGGTGCAACCATCTTCATCGCAGACACCATGGCTTGTCTGCGTGATAGGTGCCACTCGGTACCACCAGCAAATCTTGGCGCAGCTAGTGTAGATTGTGATGCAAGGGCAACAGCATCCGCCACAGCAGCCCCCGCATGGTCCGCAATACATTTATCTTTTTTTATATTCATTTTTTATTAAAAATTTCGTCATGTTACACATCGGCGTGAAAATATCCGTTTTCAATCGTCAACGGAAACAGATGCGCCGATTCGTCGCCTCCCAGCGCTTTCACCCTTTATTTATTTAACTACAAAAGCTCCTATGCAATCTCGTTTGTGACTAACGACAGTGCTATTGACTAGAGCTTTGCTAAAAGCGCTCTCCTTTAAGCTTTATCCTTTACAAACTATTCTGCCTGATAAAACTTTAGTTTTAGTGGAATTTATTGAATAGGATTGATTTGTTTGGGCCTTAAATAAACAATACGTAGTCTTTCTTTTTAGTCCTAAAACCAATTTCAGTTTACTTGTTATATCGTTATTGAATTACATCATAAAAAAATTCTATTCGAGACTCGTATTATCGATTTAGTTAGGGGAATTGACCCCTGTGGGCCGAGCACGAATGTTTTGACGTATAGTAACGTAAACGTAATCAAATTAAGAACCAAAAATACACGTTTAATCCATGACATTTTATTGGAAATACATGCAATATTTTTACATTTTCATGAAACAAGTGCGTTTGTTGCATAAAATTGAACAAAAATACGATAGATTCATCGTATTGTATAATCAAAATTTGCTTACGTTTACGTTACTATACGTCAAAATATTCACTGTAATGAGATCTCACGTCAATAGAGCTCAAGAATAATTTTCAAATAAAAATTAGAAATAAATTCAGCCCATTACTGTCCGACTGCTGCGCACGGGCCTCTTCTCAGAATGAGAAGGGTTAGGCCTTAGTCCACCACTCTGGCCTAGTGCGGGTTGGCGGACTACACACACCATCGAGATCTTTATGAGACGCTCTCAGATGTGCAGGTTTCCGCACTATGTTTTTTCTTCACCGTTAACGCAAGTGATAATCAAATTCTAGTCCGCATATAAATCCGAAAAGTCAGAGGTGCGGGCCGGGTTCGTACTTAGACCCTCCTGCATGGAAGGTAAGCGTTCAACCGCTAGGCTATCACTGCTAGTTAGTAGTCAAGAATAATTTTCAAACCATGTTAAAGTCTACCTATCCCGGCAACTAATAGATTTATAGCATATCCTTGACCTGGCTAATACATCATACTGCAGCCATCAATCTAAAAAAAGATAAGGACTAGCGTGAAGGTTGCGGTTATATTTCCTTGAGATCTTTCCTTCTTATTTTAGTCTTAGATTAGAGCGCCCCGTACAGAACAGAGGTTTTTTGTAGCAATTAGATTTTATAGCTACTACCCACTATCCGTACCTACCATATGGACCGTAACAGGAGCGTAACTATCAGGCAAAAAATTAATATGTTATACATATTAGGTATATATTCTTCTTATGGATTTTTATAAAAGTGGAAATGGACAGGGCACATTGCTAGACTACACGCTGGCCACTGGACCAGAAGACTCCTATAGTGGAGACCCGAGGGCGGTGAAGACCACCGCAGCGCTGGGAGGACGATATAAGACGACGATCATGACTGGATGCGTCGGGCACAAGATCGCCAGGAATGCAGGAGAAGGGAATACGCCTATAATTATTTAGTTATACATTCTTTATTGTACACCAGTACAATAACCACAAATAAACACATAAGACTTGCACTAAATTAATCTATCCAAGAAAGGATAACCAAGATTGATCCTCGAAAAAGCCCCTAAGATGATGATGACGATAGATTTCGACACTAGCTGTGCCATAACCGAGCCGCCTCTTTTCGAAAACAAATAAAAATCTACTTTAAGCGCATGATTTAAAGTCCAATTTAGTAATCGTAATTTTTATGCCCAATACGCTCCTATTAACTTAAGATGTTTGTAACATCTTAAGTTAAAAAACCTACCATATTTCAGCCACACTTCTCCAAATCTTTTGACACGACTGTCACAGATGTGAGATTTCAATCGTATTAGGGTCTCCTCATGAACGTAATCGCTCATGAGTCCATTCTCCATGATGACCCGACGCAAACTCGATCGGTCGCAGCCCTGGGATTCAATCAAACAGAACTGCTGAATACACACTCGTGTTATGAGCGGTAAGCGAAGTGGATAATGGATGTGATTTGCGATAATGGGATACTTATCCTTTTACCGTTTGTCGGAATTAAGTCAGTGTAATTTTCAAGTGAAAGAGACACTAACACTTTACTTACTTTTAATTATTAAATTTGTGGCTATTATTATGTATAATATGTTAAAAATAAACAGAATGACAACCATTCCCAAGAATATTTTCCTAGTATATAAGCCTCATAAAAAAATAAAAATAGTATCAATATGAGTAGCATCGATGCAATCGCAAAATAGCTGGTCGCCGATGCTAAAAGTAACTAGTGTATTGGCTCTAAATTCTTCACATCAGGCAAAGTAAAAAAAAAAACAACATCTAATCTAGTTAATATATTATAAATTAATTTAAAAAATCAAAAAGCCTGGCTGCTTAAAAAGTGAACGGAACATAGCGATCTTACCACTAGTAATAATAACTTTATGGATCTAACAGTCAAGATTCATTATAGGGAAGATTTGTAGACTAAAAAAAATAAATTGCCATTGCAAGGCAAGCTAGTATTACAACGTGTACCAGAAATGCGTGGTCATATTTAAGGGTGTGGATCAGACCATCAAACTGAATAACTATCTCTATGGGACCAATATCAAATTACAAATTTCAACTTTATTTATTTCGGACAACAAAAGATCCATTTTTATAATACAATACTAATAATAATAAATTAATTCAGTCATAGTGCCGATCGTCGTTACGGCCAATGGCTTAATAGCCAAGAGCCTCGACCAACATCTTATGAGGCTCTCGTTGGGGGGTTGGATCAAGGGCTTGATGCAGAAGGCGGTACTCCTCGACACGGCACGCATTGTGAGGAGGTTCCTCTCTCTGGAGCCCTAGCCACCGGTAGCTTGGACCCTGTTCCCGATGCCGGTTGGTTCCTATTTTTTTATGTTTTTAAATGTATATTTGATTTTGTTTTATATTATGTATTTAAAAATGTAAAAAAATATGTAAAATAATAAATAAAGGAGATAATAAATTAATAATAACAATTAAACAATAAATTAGATATCGTAATCCCGAAAAAATTAGCTGCAGATGAGGATTTTTTTTTGATGTTTTCCTTCTCTCGCTTACATTCATAATGATACTCACAAAATATTTTCCACGTCTCCACATGTTCACACGCTGACCGCTTCTCACTCAAGTGTCAAGTAAATAAAATTATAGTCGATGAAGGAGGTGGAATCTTGGAATCTAATATTCTGGCTATAACCTAATAAGCGCGTCCGCTGGGACACGCCCCGGCCTAAGTAATGTCCTTGTATTAGATGTTTATTGAAAAGTGTTGAAAGAATATATGAGAGGATGGCTTGAGGATGGTTAAATAAATGTCAAGAATTTTTGTGGACACAAAAATTCGACCACGAACGAAAGAACGTGCGAGTTTCCGGTTCAGTACACCAGCCGACTTACACCATCTGCGCTACCGCGATACCCGCTCGCAAAATCGAATTTTCCTTCCACATTTTAATCCATCTTAGGGGTTAACACGAAAAAATAATCAGCTGTCCAATATAAAACTCCAATACCTACTCGACCTAAACGTATAAAAACTACTGAACATTATGGACCTATTTATTGATTTATTTTGTTGACCAACAATTGTTACACCAATACCTACATACAAAGGTTGAGAAAACCAACTACATTAATTGTAGTAATTACGACCTGAGTGTACAATTTGATTAAATAAACACCACATCCAAAAATTATAACAATAGCTTTTTTAAAATGAAACTGAATTTAGTTTATACATTCAAATCTTTATAAATTATACAGTTATTTTTTTTTTATTTACACACATAATACACAACATAACAGTGTAACACCAAGGCGTTGTATAGTTAGTTAGTACCTAGTAGTTATACAAATTATACAATGATACAATGATGTCAATTCCGCTGCGCACCTCGACAGTACTAAGCTAAACCAAACGCATTTGTCGCTTTTCTTTTCTATTGAAACAGAAAGAGACTTATCAAACAGTATATCCAAAAAACATAACGCTCAAATTCTGAAAGTATTTCTTGGCAAAAAATCAATTGGGCACACTCCGCCCATCCGTTCAATGTAATGATGGATTGCTTCACTGAAATATCGTTTCTTAACTCGAAAATGGAACTAATCAATCTTGTACTTCGTCGATATGTTTCGTGTTTCAATGAGATAATATATATTGCTGGCTTTCTTTTACTCGTCTTTATAGATGAGATAGAAGATGTAGAACAGTTCATCAACAAAACGGGTGTTAACAATTTTTTTTAATGCTCGTTTATGTTATATCCAAGATATTTTGTTATTTCTTAAATATCAGACGTTTAAAATAGAACCTACCGTTTCCTAATACAAAAATTCTGCTTACATGATCGTTTTTAACCCCCGACAAAAAAGAGGGGTGTTTTAAGTTTGTAGTGTGTATCTGTGTGTGTGAAGGTGTCAACCCTATAATTATACAGGATGGTGACGAAGTTACGACAGTAAATAAAACCATGTATTTGGTATCACGTCCTGTGATCGTACACAAAAAATCTATCAAATCCAATCCGTAGTTTAGCCACAGGAAGTAATTGAAATTTTCTAAATTTTACACAAATAACACGATTACTAGGCAAAATTGTCAAGATCTCTAACCTGTTCTTAGAAAAATAATATTTTTTTACACGTATAGAATAGATACAGATAACATAGGTTTCTACTTTGACGTCCCTTCACCTAGACGAATGAGAGTAGAGTGCAATTTTATACAAAAATAACACGCGTGAAAATCGTTGATCTTTGTGTACGGCTTCAGAACGTGATACCAAATACGTGGTTTCATTTAATGCCGTAATTTCGTCACCATCCTGTATATGTTGGGTAAAAGCAAAAGCCAACCTCTGTTTTACAGTCCCTATACAAAATACTCCCAAAAAGTTTTAACTCGATAAAACAGCCCGAACACGACTACATACGTAGTAAGCCTTTTGCAACAAAAACAAAACATACCATAAGCACCATAAGAACTGTTCCATAAGTTCATAAATCTAAAGTAAAAGTTATAGGGAAACGCGAAATCTCAGCGTTCGCGTGAAATATGTGCAAGGAAATTGAATTGCGGACTGGTGTCGCACCAGTCACTTTGTCAAATACGATATTTGGAGGAATTATTGCTACTCTTTTGCTGTTACAGCTCTTATTGGTTCTGTTATGAAAAATAGCGATCTAAAGGCCTATTCAGACCTAAGCGGTATTCACTACCGTCTGCGGCAGAGAAAACCCAGTGGGTATGCGGTAATATTACTGTTCAGACCTAGGCGGTATTCGCTACCGTCTGCGGCAGAGAAAACCCAGTGGGTATGCGGTAATATTACTGTTCACACCAAAACGGATTTCGCTATCCTTGTGGGTAGAATAACGCGCGGTAGTCGAGTTTCGCTTAGAGAGGTAAGAAATTTTCGCCAGTTAGTCATTTCTGAGTCGCCAAAGAATATACACGTCAGTCACGTTGTAGCCACAGCGGCAACGAATATCGCTCAGGTCGCTCTAGCCGCGGTACTTGATACTAAATACCTTAGCGAAACCCGCGCGGTATGTACCTCTACCCACAGCGGCAGCGAATATCGCTCAGGTTTGAATAGACCTTTATAGCTTCTATAGAGTTACGCGCTGACTTGTATTTCCGCGGTTTTAGAATAGAATAGAATAGATCTCTATTTCATGTAAAACAAATACAGGCACTTATGAAATGTCGAGACTCTTGGTGCGCGGTTCCAAATAGTAGGTTCTCGGAAGAATAACCGGCAAGAAACTACATGGAAACTCTTTTAAAATAATTGATTACAATCTTGATTCAATGTTGTGGTAAGAGCAGTTAGAAAAAAAAAAAAAAAATGAATTTGAATAAATAATGGCAATCTTAATCAGAGACAAAACATTATTATCCTATCATTGGATAATAATGTTTTGCCTCTGATTAAGATTGCCATGGCAGTTACAAGCTGACCAGCCCTGAAAGACGAGACCCGTTCAAGAGTATGACGCATGCGTCAGCATCGCTAAGCTCAACCATAATGAAGGGAACTCAACGACCCGACACAGAACGCCACCATCAGAGAGATATTTTAGTGAGCATGACAGATATTGATATTTCCTGTGATAATCTTAATCCTATCCTTATCCTATCCTCATAGTAAGCTAATGTCGCTATTGTAGTAGTTTCCTTCTGCAAAAAGTTTAAAACGGATGCTGATAAAACTTTGCATTTCAAGTTTCAAGACCCAGTTAATATCTGCGTTGTAAATTATTGCGCCATTTTTCAAGCTTAGTATTTTTCTCAGGCGATATCATTAACATGATAAGTAGAATATTTATATTCTTTTCGACTCACAACTAAAAAAACGCCATCAGCTTTTTTGAATAATTATAGACTTAGGATATTTGCGGTAAATACGAAATAGCACATTTAGAAACAGACTGGTTTTTGTGACGTTGCTGAACTTTCAAACATCTTATACCATGACGTCACTTCACAAAAGCAAGTCTGTTTTGCGCAAGGAAAAAGATTATCGTATCTAACACTTAGACAACTGTCCGACATCAACCATCGGGCTTCGGCCCGCCAGGCAATATCACTTCGTCAGGTCGGAGGATCCTCCCTTTTCATAGGAGGAACACCATACCTCGTTCCTCCACAAGTCTTTATTGTTTCATCAGTCTTAACAAAGATCCTTGCCAAAAATATTTGGAACACTGAACACTGGATGACCATTAACACGTCTATGGTCACCACGACCTCGACCAACTTAGTGTTGCGATTCGCTGACACTGTGAGAAAGTAAAATAAAAATACGAAATGCAATAAGCAATCAAGTTTAATATAAACTCGTAAAATCATCAAAAACAAGGTAGACTATAAAATCAACACACGTTACAATTTACTTTAGAATATTGTTCACATACAAATATTCCTTTAAATGATAGTCCTCTCTAAATACCCTTTGAGATATTGATCCACAAAGGACTATTTTAGGAGCTAGTGTTCGACCTAAGTGAGCGGCCGAACCAGTTCCCAGCCACAAATAAGTAACAAGTTCAGAGATAAAAGGGTTACGTTACCAATTTATTGATCTAACTACAGACGAGTAGTCTGTTAAATAGTTTATATTATTACAAATAATCATTGCAACATGACACCTTTAAAAAATGTCTAAATAGCATACCCATTTTGAACCCAAATAATATTCTGTCAGGCTCAAAAACACCCGAAATTTCAAAATTAACAAACATGGGGCAACATTTCTAACATCTAGTATCAGCCCGTAAATAATAATGTCGCTCTAAATTCAGTTGGACAGATTAAAAATCTGAATCACATATTCCTAATATTTGCACCAATTTCAAGAATATATCTACTATAGAAGTGTAAAGCATGAAAGCACCTAATGCGTAGTCATCCTCGCTTAGTTCCACGGTTCTGCCTCCAAGGATCATCTGCAGTTCTATTGTGAGGATCTGAAAGATTATCAGGTATTAGACGATCATTTTCTTCTGTCACATCACATTAATCAGATAAAAATATGAAACTTACAATGACATTAATCAGATAAAAATATGAAACTTACAGTGACATTAATCAGATAAAAATATGAAAATTACAACGGCATTAATCGGATAAAAATATGTAACTTACAATGACATTAATCGGATAAAAATATGAAACTTACAATGACATTAATCGAATAAAAATATGAACTTACAATGACATTAATCAGAGTTCCAACAACGAGAATACCTAGCATCAGTGGCTTGTACCTGGTCTTAGTCAGAAACATAGTTATTGATATGATCAAAGCTAGCGCCGCGAACGCAGTAGCTATCACAATGACATACAGCAAGTACTTCGTGAAATCAAACTGTTGGAGAAAGACGAAGAAATTTAATGATAACAGTAATAAGCAGTGGCCCAATGGTCATGGTCATTCTGAACCCCACCAAAAAGAGGGTTCTTATAAGTTTGTAGTGTGTATCTGTGTCTCTGTATCTGTAGCATCGTAGCTCCAAAACGAATAAACCGATTTCACTGCAGTTTTTTTAAATCATAAGCTAGTTTAATCGGGTATCATCTTAGTTATGTTTTATGAAAATCTGTTCAGCCGTTCAAAAGTTACAGCTCTGTTTCTAGTTGAAGTCGGGGGTTTTTGACGGTTAGGTTAGATTCATGACTATAGCATTATTCGACACCAATTTTTTTTGGGGGAGCCAGATTGTTACACTTGCCAGCTAAACTCACCCCAGTGGTACGCTTTCATCACCTGATGCTGGACTTCGACGCCTATTAGGCCACATCTCGGCGGGAGAGACTGTTAAAGAAATTTCTGACAAAATTGCTATGAATACGGGACTTAGTGAACCACCCCAAGGATGAGTGAATCTTTGCCGCGACCAATACAACCACGTGACGATTTTTTTTTAATACTATATAGGGCAAAGCAATTTGCGGTTCACCTGGTGGTTAGTCATCAAGACCGCCCATGAACATTCGCAACACCAGACGAGTCACCGATGCGTTGCCAACCTTTTAGGATGGTGTTAGGAAAAAGGGAGGGAAAGGAGAAGGAAGGGGACTAAGGAAAGAATTGGGCTTCCGGTGCTCCACACTCACCGAACAAAATGCAACAGTATACGATTATGAAGCATTAATTTAAACTAGTGGTCGCTCAGTGGTCGAAATTCGACCACATATTAAATATAAATTTTAGCTTTCGGCACTTGTTCTCCATATAAACTTTAATTATACCAAATCTCACACTCCTCCGTGCGCTCAATATGCTTAAAAAGGGGTACAAAGTTTTCTCTTCACTTATTAATATATAGATTAAGTTCTTACCCTTGTACAAGCCAAGCATAAGCACACGACTACTGTGACAGTCGTTGCTAGAAGAGCAAGTAACACAATTTGGGTTCTGTATCGTGCTGTGATGTACGCTGCTATTAAACTCATAAAACACACCTACAAACAAACAGTACATTTTATATGGATTGATGTATAAACAGCTATATTGTTATTTTTATTTCCCAAGTCCATGTTATACCATGTCAAGTCTAGATGACTTCTTTCTTTCTTTCTTTTTTCCTTTTTTTAAATAAAAATATTATAGTTTAAAAAAAAACTAAAGAAAACGCTTTTGTCATGCAAACTAAATGTGTATGCAAAAGTTCAGCTCAATCAGAAACCGGGAAATGGGTGAAATTTAACTTCCAAGCTTTTTTACATAGTTAGTTACAGGTGAAGCTAATAAAAGAGTTTTAAAAACGTTGCTCCTCACTATTTTTTCTGCTTTATCGAGGGTACAATTTACAAACATACATCTCTCATGCACACACACCCAGACCCGAAACAACTATCTGTAGATCATACAAATATTTGTGCCATGAGGGATCGATCCCGCGGCACGTAGCGCAGAAAGCTAATCACTTATCCACTGCGCCAACCGTGTCGCCAAATTCAAGTGTATATTGTATTTAAAAAAAGGATATTATTATCCATAAGGGCCATTTTGTTTTCTGTTCTTCAAATACTCTTTATAAAATTCTACCTTTCTAGTCCCGATCCCAGGGTTTTTATTCAGTTTTTTCGTGATTTCAGGTTTGATCCCTCAAACCAGAAATGTTCACGAAAAAAAAGGAAAAAAAAAACTCCCTCCAGAAAGGTTCTCAGGTAAGGTTGACATACGATAATGTCATTTTATTTCATGTCGAATCGTATTTGAACATTATTCATACAATATTCTGAGTCTAACATCACTAAAATAAAAATTTGGACTTACCGCTAAAAATAAACATATAAAATTGCATGGTGGAGATCTCGTACACGCACTGCACATCATAGCATAATTTAAACTTAGCATGCCTACCCTGAAAAAGTAATGAGGTTTTTACTACAGACTTTTAGCTTTGACCCTGAACACTTTTTACATCCAACAACAGTGCCTTGCATTGTAAAAGCAATTAAAATAGTCAAATTCTATTAAAATCACACATAACCGAACGCGGTAACGATTCACTTGAAACCAAAGAAATATGAAAAACCTAGAACAGTAACAAATAAATCATTATTGAAGCCGTTTACGATATCAATGGTCACCAGTCTGGTCACCAACACCGGTGTAATTTTTTTCATAAAGTACTGTGAATCTCAGACTGATCATTTTAAAATACCTCTAGTGTGTTTACGAAAACATAATAAACTGACAGTAACATGGTATACGTAGCTCATGGCTGTAAAAGCCATAGTTCAAGGAAAATCACTAAGTCCTTTAGTTAAGAAATTTCGAAAACCGGCTTCATTTCGCTTCATTTGGACTTGAATGACAAGTCGATTACAGCTAGCTGTCTCTTTCAATCTCATAAGCGAGTGTGTTTGATAAAATAGTACCACTACATTTGAAAAGTTCAATTAATAGTTACTGTTCTAGGCTTGTCATATTTCTATGATTGAAACTAAGGTTTGGCCCCGCCCACTAACTGACGTCGTCATGCACACAATTGCCTTGTGGCATCTCCGCTTCTTTCTGTCCTCTGTGCTACAGACCTACTGCATAACTGAGTCGGTTCCTGAGGTAGCTGCGCGGTGCGGGAGGGATGACAGTTGACTTTTCAGTACAAGCTGATCTCTCTCATTGTACGAAAAGCCTATACAATGCTAGGTCAGCTTATACTGGAATTATAACTTGATATGAAGCCGTGTACTCAGACAACACCCACCGTTTATAAAAGCACTAAAATTGAATATTTTACCATTATTCATTGGTCAGATATAACGACAACCGAGAACAAATTCTGGGTGTCGTTATCACTATCAAGAACCACACGGTTAAGTCATCAAGCTATGTAAAGGTCCTGGGAACCTCAAACAATAGATTTTCTAGGGTGGGTTGCCCCAAGGAATACGTTATTGTTACTGTCAAAGTTAACTTTAACAGTAACATTAACAATGACCATATAATTTAACTTACCGACTACTGTTGCACCGTCATGTAAAAGTTAAAAGTTTGACAAGAGACAAGACGTTTTATGTTAGGTTATATTCGACATTCGAGTAGTTACAGATAGTGAACATTAACAATGACAATGCGTGAGCGGTTAACGGTTACAGTTAAAATTATGACGTTAGTTAACAATTGTCAAATGGTGCAACTCATTTTTGCTTAACCGGTACTTTAACTAAAGATCCGATTTTTGTTATAGTTAAAATAAGATCGTGCACCGTGCAACCCACCCCTATTGTATCTACCCACTATACACTATCGATAAACAGTTCAATATGTACATTCTAATAAATAAAAAACTCACTTACATTCCTACTATCAGTATTATCATCCCGAATCGCAGAAATACCTGCCTCAATTCTCTGTAAATTAACAGTAGGTACATTACAGATGATTTTTGAGCCTTAATAAGAAAAAGGACCGCCTCCATAGCCAGGCAGCTACGCGCCAACACCAACGGTCTCCTGCCGGTCTAACATGCGCACCGCGAAATAATTTTGTCGTCGCATTATCTCGTACGGAAACAGGTTTTTAGAAGCATTAGCTTGTCTTGTCATGACGACAAACTTCTGTCGCGGCGCATGTTAGCTTAGCTGAGCATATTCTCAGATCAGTGGGACTCTCCTTTACTGCGCCACTGGGTAAGAATCCATACCAATTGATTTTGAAGTATTATCTTCTATTACTAACACTAGTTATTAAGTTATTTTGTTGATATAAACACTATGGACTCAAGGCTAAAGAATTTGAGTTTGAATTTGAATTTCTTCAGCGGCCGAAAAATCAAGCATTGATGGACGAAAGTTATACCCGAGTCCATCAATGTCCAATTGCCACCAAGGTTTGTATAGTACTTTTCTCAAACAAAGCGCAAATATTTAAACAATTTGCATCGATGGTAATTTGAACCATTTTACTTGAAAGTATAATTCATTTTCTTTTACGACTCTTGCGGCCTCTTGTACTGTCTATCCCGGGGTTAGTATTACGGTAAAAGGATTTATAATAAACACTCACGTCATATAAACAAAAATGACGAAGCCAGCGGTTAGGATAAGCATGAATAGCAAGATCGCAAAGACAATTCTCACGAAAATATTTCTATCTGGATCATAATACATGGGTGGCCCTCCACTGTCCGGAATACGCATGCCTCCTGCAACTGCATAAATGTAAGTAAAAAGCAGAACTGTGCCTTGATTACGTTAGAAAAATCTGACAGCCACAGCGACCAACAAACAATGCATCCCTTTCTCGCTTATAGACGTTTTCATGAGAGGATACAGAATAGGACGTTTATTTGCAACATCAACTGTCATATTTTTGTCATACGTAATCAGGCGGATGGAATACCTAGAATAATGAATTGTAAATTATACAAGATCCAGCGTTTCTAATCCAGATCCCTTTAAGGGATTATTGCACTCATCATTATTAACTTTTACAATGGGAACAATCCTGAAATCGCGAAAGAAACATCCGCTGTTCGATTAATTTAGTCGATTTTTTATTTTGCGATTTCTATAATTGTCCCATAGTAAAATTTGTACATAATGATGAGAACAATAACCCCTTAAAGGGATCGGGACTAGAAGGGTTGAAATTAAACAAGTATAAGCACACATAGAAAGAAAACAGTGATAGATATAAGTCGTGGGCGCGAATTAAGAGTTGTAGGTCGTAGGGTCTATTTATGATTTATGTGCGCATTACACACGCTACAGGAGCTAAATGTGCAGACCGGACTGTCTACCATCTGTCTTCATAGGATACTTCAATTTTTTGGTCATATTACCAGGAAGGATTGCCACAACCACAACTAAATATAACAGGCAAAATTGACGGCAAACGTTCCAGAGGTCAAAGCCCTATAAGATGGTCTTTCCAAATCTGCAAATCTCTGGATCTCTAGATCTCTGGAAAGATTAACATAACCTCGAACAACGGATGGTAACAGTTTTATGAATTAGATCCCCGAGGATGTGACTGAAATCGTGGGTAACAGCCATAATTGTAGTTTCTAATAAATAAGATCTTTGGACAACTTACAATTGAATTGTACCCAGTACCTTTGTAGGTTGGCTTCTTGACTGCCTCCAAAATATCCATAAAGCGGTTGCATTTTACTAATATCTGTTTCGAAATTATTATTGTCTTTAGCATTATATTCATCTTGATTTGTTCTAGTAGTTTTAATGGTATCTACGTCACAAATTCTGATTGTAACACTTTGTTGATCCAAATTTTCCGTTTTGGTGGTTTCTGTTTCATTTTGGGGTTTATCATCATCATCAATTTGGACTACTTGAATTTCTTGATTCAATTGACTATTGCTCATTATATTTCTTGAATTTGCATATTCAAAACTCTTCACTCTATAGCATTATATTTATTCACATAAAAAATCTCAATCTCAAAATTGCCCGGGATTGTCAACAACAGTTTAATCTAAAATAGTTGTCATCGAGACATTTACATTTTGATCTTCAAAATGGGCATGGACAATATCACCAAGAAGATTAGTATCTTAAGTTTCAATAAATAAAAAGAATCCAAGTAAGTTTAGTCGCCACTTGACAATCCGATTATATGAGCTAGTTTTAAGAAAATATCTATGATCGAGATGTAAACCATAAATGCCGCTAGAGCGTAGTCTTTTTCACTGAGTTCAATCGTTTTACCTCCTAATATCATTTGAAGCTGCATAGTTAACATCTGCAAGCAATTAAACATCACAAATAAATAAACAGACCGTGGATTCCGAGCTGGTAACCCATTCGATATGGGCATGCTCGTCAGTGCAGTAAAATCTCGTGTTTTTTTTTTTCGTGTTTTTTTTATTTTTGTTTCTTTGTGATCTCTTTGTTTCAATTTTTATTTTTTATGTGCTGACAATTTAGTTATGTCCTGTATCGAATAATTATTTTCTGTTCTATTCTATTCAACCTTGACATTTATAAGGACAAGCTATGCCTATGCAGCTATCATTAGAAGTATAGTACTCGCAAATCTTTATGAGCCCTGAACTGAGCTCTGAACTCTCTCTCTCCCTCTAGCACCTATAATAAGCGTACTATTATAGGTGCTAGAGGGAGAGAGGGAGAGAGTTCAGAGGGCTCGTAAAGATGTGCGAGTACTATACCCTCTTTCTTTTTCTGGGGTTTACACGGCCACTGCTAAATCTAATCAAAATTGATTCTAAAGGTAATTGAGATTAATTTTTGCTATGCACAATAATTGAGTTCCTTTTGTTGTTATATAAAAAAAATATTGAATTAAAATAACAGCATCGATTGTAACTACTAACATAATAAATATTTGCACACCATTTACAAAGGTAGAATGTAAATGGGCCATTATACTTTTAAGATCATACTTTTTACACCTACGCTTTGGCAAATAAACGAATTTGCATTTATCAATACTAAAAGTCCATTGGGCAAAAACAACCACACAGTGGGTCCCTAATAGCAAGAAACGGCAACGCGGCAGGCCCAGAAGGAGATGGCGTGATGAGCTGGACGTCTGTCTAAAGGATTGGCCCCAAATTGCTATAGACCGGGAAAAGTGGAAGGAGGGAAGGGAGGCCTTTGCCCTGCAGTGGACTACTACGGGCTATTAATAATAAAAAAATAATAAAAAAAGTCCATACGATTTAAAAGCATAATAAACAATTAAAATAAAATGATGCTACAATTTCGTAAGGTAGCTGTTACATTCTCTCAACCACATCGATAGACTTTATTTCTGAACTAGCTTCCGCCAGCGGCTTCGCTCGCGTGATTCTTTATAAATTATAGCCTATATTACTCAGTGATAATATAGCATTCTGCTGGTGAAAGAATTTTTAAAATCGGTCCTGTACTTTTCGAGTTTATCAATTACAAACAAACAATAAAATTGTATGTCTTTCTATTGTTATTATATTATATTTATATTCAATTACAATATTATAATAATAGATTAGATTATTATTATTTATTTATTTATGCTCCTTATTGTACACCGGTAATAAAAACAGGATTACAGGATTTATTATTAATTGTAGATAACATATAGATTACATAAGGAAATATCTAGCTACCCTCATTCTATCTGTTGTCTTTT
The DNA here is from genome assembly GCA_932294325.1 of Allophyes oxyacanthae. NCBI lineage: Eukaryota > Metazoa > Arthropoda > Insecta > Lepidoptera > Noctuidae > Allophyes > Allophyes oxyacanthae. Next base: position 4,488,307 of record OW028633.1, on the reverse strand, counting down.
GCCCTTAAATGTTCACTGCTAAACATGGGTCGCCTTTTAGACCACAAAGACAGCCGTAAAGTAATTCATTTAAGTTAAATTACAACTTCACCTAACAACAAAACTTTAACCTTAAGACTGAGGTTGAACTAATTGTAAGTTGACTCAAAGACACAAAAGTCAAATAAATCACTCGAAACAAACTTCTTTAGCCACTTTTGTTAATATTGTGGTACAAATAGTTACTAGGTGTGGCTAACTAAGTTATTAAAACTTTAAATTTTAATGACATTTTGTCTCTTTTTCTCTTATTGAATTAAATTAATTTTACAAGCTCAAACGCTGAGTGTTGGTCAACTATCTACAACTACAATAGGTCATAGACATTATTTGTTTCATGCAGGTATCGAACCAGCAACCCGCAATTCAAAAAGCCAATCACTCAGCCTCTGCACCAAGTGAGCCGTCGAAATGTTTATTATTATTGCATAGAAAGAAATAACATTTTTTTTTTGTTTTAATTTCTCATAAATATGCGCTATCGGCAATCGCGTAGGCGGTTAACTGCGCGGCTAGCCGTTATTTTATTTTAATGTGCAACCGCTCATATTTTAAGCACTGAACCACCACAAAATTCCAACTGCGGCGGTTAAACGGAAGGCACTAGCCACTACACCACCATGGTGGTGAGCCGCTATTCCAATTGCATCAGGTGGCACGCCGCTTAGGCGAATCGGCTGGGCGGCTAACCGCTAATGGGTATGGGCCCTTATATCACCTGCATACGATACATTGCCAATGTCTTACCAGCCTCTAATGACCAACTGATGTCAGGGATTATCCACCTATAAATAATTAATCCAGGAAACGGCAACGTGGCAGGCCCAGAAGGAGATGGTGTGATGAGCTGGATTCCTATCTAGATTGGCCCCAAATTTCCATAGAAAAGTGGAAGGAGGGAGGCGAGGGCAGGGTGGAAAAAAATAATCCAATCCTGGGTCAGGTAGGATATCGAAATAACTACTCCACTAAAGTGCAATTGTCACTTACGGGATATTATCTTCCATGATTATTTAATTAATTGAGCTCCACATTTTTCAGTTACGCCGCAATCATGGCGCTTAAGCTTGGATCAGCGTTGAAATATCGCAAGCTGAATTTAACAACAAATCACGGAAGAAATCTGGTGAGTGACAACAATGTGTAATCCACTAAATCAAGAAATATGTTTGTGATAATGATACGGACTATTCTTAATTATTGTGGATTGATTTTACTATTGTTAAGAACCAAAATTGCAGTACGTTATATAACGTCAAATTTAACCACCGAATACTGAAAAAGTATTTTAAGTAAAATTTAAGCCTCATACATTCTTAGTTTTCCATGCACTGTCATGCTCAAAGTGATAGTGACACTGTCACTTTGAGGTGGACAGTGGCGACAGAATAACCTTTTAAGAGCGCCTAAGGTACCGCACACATAGGTTTCACTCCGGCAACAGATCAGCACCGCCTCACTGCATCGGCTCGCCGTCACCATGACGTAAGCACCCCACCAGAACGGTTCAGCACCGCTGAGGTATAGGCGCGCTTACGGCGGGTGAACCGCGTGGTGTCGGCTATAATACGTGCCTATCGCCGCTTTGCGCTACGCGCGACATTCCACCTCTCCATAACTCTCCATAATTGAGCTCTTAGCGCGGCGTCCGCGAGTTGACCACTCACCGCTAGCCGTTCACTTGTTTTTGCTGAGGCGAGGCGTTGCGGGTATGTTGCAGTACGAAGTTGAATACAAAAAATACTAAACCTTCATATTGTCCTCGGCCACAGGTTCGTTAGCTAATGAGTTAAAGTTTAGTAGCGTTTAAGTATTCGGTGGTTAGTTATATTTCAGCCCACTGCTGGTACAAGGCCACCCCAAATACTTGCCACACTTAAAAATTTAGTGCCTTAAAGTCGCAAGCTACACCAAAATTGAATAAAGGCAAAAATATATCATTGAAAACAAAACTTGAAGAGAGGGAAAAACGAAAAACAATTTAAGTTTCCTCAGCTCCTTTATTGAAACCGTAATTTATATTTATTCGCAATTTCCTTTGCGATAAATAACGCTGTTCTTTTTACTGCATTCAAATACCTTTCTTTACAGATGTTCTAGATTTCGTTTCAGTTTCATCGATATTCCCGCGTTAAGTCGTTTTGGAATACCTTCCTCCTTGCAGTCATCAATCAGTCAATATGAGCACTCTGGTAGTTGCTGACAATTTCAGCGATACTATCTCTTTTAGTATTGCTCACTTCCATCTGATACAATAATAGATAATTTAGTAATAGGAATGTGACAAGTAATGATAGCCTAAATATTGAACGCTTGCCTTCCATGCAGGCGTTAACTATGAAGGAAAATATCGTGAGGAAACCTGCACAAGTACACAGATAATAAAGTTCCATAAATTTCTCAATGGTGCGTATAGTCTGCCAACCCGCACCAGGCCAGTTTGGTGGCCACTAAAGCCTACACCCTTCTCATTCCAAGAGGCCTGTATCCAGCAGCGGGACGGTAATAAGCTGGATTTTTATGACTAATGCATCAATATCCCAATACCTGGACGGGCGAAAATTTTTGGATGAAAAAATACCCGATTTATATACTACAGGTACCCTACTCCTAAGACAAGCTTTTTTAGCATAGCAACACAAGGTTTTATTGATGGTGTTAAAAAGAAATATTCCTATTAGGGCTCAATTTTGGAGCCGCGGAGAGTCGCGCGGCACGCAAAATGGCGCGTCGTGCCAATACAAACATATTAGATGGCCATGTATGAAAGAGTTCATGCAGAAACGTTTGCGGAGCATGCGGCGTAGGTATAGCACGGTATTGGACGCGTCGGAAAGCGCGGTGGAATGCGCCGCGGAATGCGCTGCGGAATGCACCGTCGTGCATTCCGCGAATGTGTCCTTTGTACATAAAATAAATTTATTGTTAGCCAATTGCAGAAGGGTTTTGTAAATTCTTTATTTGTGAAAATGTGTATTTAGGCTTTTGAGGGCTCTTGAGAGCGATATTACACGTCTATGTATTACATATTTGCGAAATAAATTATCTTATTTTTCAACACACTTGCTCATAAAATGGCTCTAATTTCACCGCAATTAGGCACATAATGACACCTGTAATCAAACTGTGACTTTTTCTTTACTTATTATTCACAAGTGAGTTATAGGTTTTTTTTTTTATATTGGTTGAGTTGCTTTGTTTTTAAAAAAGTTTCGAAACAAAAAAGATCGTGTTCAATAGTACAAATAAATTAATGTACCTACCTATTGCTTGCTAGTTTCATGCAACTTCGTATTTAAATAGATAAATTTCAACTTGTACGTTTTTAATAAATACAACTTTCACTCAAATATAACTTTTGTTTTTTCTGTGATAAAGAAAACTTTGAAGTACCCATTTTGCACGTGGCTAAAACGCTATCCGAGAAAAGCCAAAAAAAAGAAACCTCATTCTTTTAGTCTATGGCCGATCTGTTAGATGCGCGCGCATAGGAAAACTGATTAATTTTTCCCGCCATTGCGAAAACATTTTCACAACTCGTTTTCACTGTTGAAATTATAGTTATTTTCTTCACAAGTGTGTTGAAAATCGTCGTATGATACACGTGTGTATTGATGATTACCGTCCTCGGCTCTCTTAAGACCCTCACCTAACGGCTCGGGTCTCAATGGCGCCTCAGCGGTAATCACCAACATTACACACTTGTACCATAATGTACTATTATCTTATCACCTAATGTTATAAATACGAAAGTGACTCTTTCTGTCTGTTACCTATCCACGATAAAACGGCTGAACTGAGCTTGATGAAATTTACCAGGGAAATAGTGTGCATCATGAGAATAGAAATAGGCTTAACATTTTTTTTTTTAATTCGCTGTATTTCAGTTCCAAGTTAACGTAGTCGCGGATTCAGCTAAAAAAAATGCATTGATAAAACTTACCAGTATTTGTATTAATGTTCCTATAACCAGTATGGCTATTACGAGAGGTTTCATCATAGACCCGTTAATCATCATCACGAGTAAAATAATAATTACAATCACGGAGAACGCCGTAGCTATCACGATAACATACAGCATCCAACTTGTGAAGTCGAACTGAAAAAATAATAACAAATGAATACCGAGCAGTAGGTATAAAGTTTTTTTTTTTAAATTTTCCCTTCTCTTTATTTTGTCCTGAACCGTGGATCCAGTATAAAAATGGACGTAGTTGCACGAAAAAGGTCCAACACACCTTCTAACAAAGCGTTGAAATATTAAATTTTATAATATTATCATAAATAAAATACGAAAGCAAACCTAGCTATAGGTATACATTTTAAAGTTAATAACCTAACCGTCAAAAACTCCCGACTCCAACTAGAAAAAGAGCTGTAACTTTTGAACGGCTGAACCAATTTTCACAAAACATAGCTAAGATGATACCCAATTAAACTAGCTTTTAATTTAAAAAAACTGCATTGAAATCAGTCCATCCGTTTTGGAGCTACGATGCCACAGACAGATACACAGATACGCCGATACACAGATACACACTAAAAACTTATAACACCACTCTTTTTTGTCGGAGGTTAAAAATATAAAAGATTGCCTTTCAATTCGATTATAAGCAACAAATTCACAGCACTGCATCAATGGGAAATTACGATTTGTAAGCTTTAAAATTTAACATATATCATCAGCTCAGTGTGGATTGGATCCTGTTCGTGTAACTAGGTCCAAATATAAGAAAGAAAGAAAGAAAAAAGTATTTATTTGACACAGCACAAAAACAATTTTAAAAATAATATAACATAAATAAAAGAATATATAACATAAATAAAAAGAATAATATAACATAAATAAGAAGAATAAAACATGTAAAACAAAAAAAAAACAAAAATATTTATCTAAAATAAAAAATGGATTGTACGTCGCAGCTGTGTCAAAAAGGCTACAAGGGTAAGGGTATACATCTTACATGCACATACCCAGACCTGTAAAGCATAAAATCAATGCAGGAATCCAATCCGTGACATTCGTCATAATACAAATCTCCATCAGCCTTAGCCAAATTCTCTTATTTATTTATCAATCAACATTGTGTTACATAAGTAAAATAAGGTCATTAAATATGCGAATGTAGTGCTGCTATGACCCGCCATAAAGACATACAATGGTTAAACATATCATATAGGTACAGATCATAGATAATTTAAATAACAATTAATTTGAAGCCATTAAATGTCAAAATTTTACAAATCCGGGTCATGCAAGTATTCATTCAAATTATAATAGCATTTATCAATTAATAAATCTAAACAATGTCCTCTTAAATTTAAAAGTCTTGAAGTAGAAGCTATCATCGGATAAAAGCACTTTCTTGCCGACTATACCTACGTCAGAATTTGGTGAACCAGGTTTTTAATGATCACAGGGCGCATACTACGATCTCTTATAACAGGGCAGAAATTGAACTTCCCAGAAATTTCCAGAATACGCTGACCTTTCACTGTACGAAAAGCCTATACAGTGCGAGGTCAGCTCATACAGATTTTTTTTTTTCTTTATATTCTTTTTTGTAGCCTGTGCGATGCTTGTATCCAATACATAAAACATGACTTACTTTTGAACAAGCTAAGCACATGCAAACAAAAACGACTGCTCCGGTTACTAAAACGGCATATAAAATTACTTCAGTCCTGTAATGTGATGTGACCTTCGCCGCTATTATACTCATAAAGACCGTCTAGAAAACAAAAAAAAGTTATTCTTAGTTCAACACGATCAATTAAAGAATGGGATTATAAATGGTGGCTCTTCTTTGTTCTCATTATTTGCTTCTCGCTCTCACACATACTCAGCGAGTGAAAGGCAAATAGTGGAGCCGACATTAATAATCCCATTCTTTAATTGATCTTGGTAGATTTATCTGTTGTACTTACAGTCCTGTAATCCCCGAAGAATTGTAATGCATGTCACTAAATTTCATGAGTGAAACACAATGTGATGCGAAAATATCAAACATTAGGTTCGTAATAAGTGGCGTACGTTCAAATGCAACACAGTGCTAAATTACTTATCAAGCCAATTTCTGTAATATCATAATAATATCACGTTGTTTCGCATTTGTTACTCATATAGGACGAGGGGTTAGGCGCAAGTTTTATCTATGGGCTCTTAAAAATGCTAATACCGTTAATATTAACATGATGACGTTGCAAGGAGGCCGCCTGCCGCACGGCGATAACATCATGGTGCAGTTAACTACAATCAAGCCCATGCTGGAAATTAATATCATCATCAAACATTATTCAACATCAGCAATCAGTAAAGGAATCCACTTGTTAAGAAGACGAAGATTATTTTAACAAAAATATAATAATCTAACCGTCAAGAGCCCTCGACTCCAACTAGAAAAAGAGCTGTAACTTTTGAACGGCTTAACAGATTTTCATGAAACATAGCTAAGATGATACTTGATTAAACTAGCTTTCAATCAAAAAGCTACAGTGCCACAGACGGATACACTGATACACATATACACAGATATACGGATACACAGATACACACTACAAACTTATATTAACACCCCTCTTTTTTGTCGGGGGTTAAAAACGATTACTTTTTTCGTCGCGATTACCGCGTTCTGTGTACTGAATGGCCCGCTTTTAGCAGCTCTTCATCAATGTGGTAAGGAACTCGGCAAGCCATTGGATACAAATAGGTCAAAACCGTTCAATATGAAAATCTATGGGGGAAGCCTATAGACATTATAAAGTTTTTTTGAAGTCGTGTACCTATACAGCAGTAAACTCAAAGGGCTGATATCATGATGATATGAGTCAATAAAAGTTCTGAGGAGTTCGCAGCTACCGCGCAGACCGATCAATCTGTAAGGTCCACAGCATGCATTAACTGCACTCGAAAAGCGTCGTGGCTAATTTCTGATATCAGTAATACCTTATAAGAAAAATTACTCACAATGCTGGCAATGCAATAACCCATCCAGCGCCTCGGAAGAACTGTCTAACTTCGGGTCTGAAATACAATTAAATATAAACTTATTGTACTTATACGCCCCTAATTATAATGTTTGCTTTCCGCTCTAAATTGGAGTTGCCCGACTGGGGAAGTACCTCCTTGCAGATTATCGTAAACAAATAACAGTGGCTCATAAGCAGTTTTGTGTTCCTCATGGTGAGGAAGGTCGCCAGTGCTCCTCGGGGAAGTGGCTACTGCCAACATGACGCTATATTAGGGTCGGTAACGTGTGATATGGTGTTGCAAACGTCCTTATGCTTGGATGACAGTTTAGTGGCATAAAATGCAGGTTTCAACCCCAAATCAAATTTCGTTTATTAATTTGTTAATTTTAAGGAGCGGTTCTAGTGGCTTTCATTGATTTTCTGTAGCGATCTCTAATTTGCTTATGGACCTTATGGATTAACCTTAGAATACCCCCAACAGATAAATTACTGTTGGAGGGTAGAAATAACTAACACAGAATCCCCGTTGTTACTGTCCATGGAGAAATGGTGACTGGGAGGATAATGTGAAGATGATAGGCAGCCGCATCCTTCTGTTTCCTAGGCGTAGCTTCAACGTAGTGATTAATAGATTTTCCATTACGACAGTGCAATTTTTTTACTAGCCTGTAGACTCCCACTGCTGGGCAAAAGCCTCCCTTCCCTCCTTCTACTTTTCTCGGTCTATAGCAATTTGGGCCAATCCTTTAAATAGGAATCTATTTCATCACACCATCTGCTTCTGAGGCAACCACGTTTTCATTTCCTACTATTTCGGGCCCACTGTGTCGTTGTTTTTGCTCTTCTCTCCTCCGGAATGCGGCAGATGTGACTAGCCCAGTTACCTTTTAATTTGGTAGCTGTGTATCCTTTGTCCGCAATTTGTGTTTTGGAACAAGAGGCGTATGTTCGCCAGTCAACATCTTGATGAAAACTTACATCAATAGCACTGTAATAAGGAAGGCAGCAGTAGAGAGCAGCATAACAAAGACTATGCCCATCACCAGCGCAACGAAGCTGTTCCGTGAACGAGGATCGTATATCAGAGGACCTCCGTCGCCATAGCCATCGTGGCCTCCATATCCACTGAGCCCTTGATTTGGGTTTGGACCTGAAACTAGAAATAGTATATATACAAGAGAGCAAAATTATAATTTTTTATGGTGATGACGTTATTTTGAATCCAGAGCGGAGCGAAGGATTTTACAGTAGAAACCCGAGCGCAGCGAGGAATTCTAAAGTAGAACCCTAAACGCAGCGAGAGGCTTTATATACGTCACCCAAAGAAAAAGAATTTTGCAGCCGAGTGCGAGTTGCGATTTCTTCCAGACAACCTTAGGATGGACAAGAACATAAGGTGAAAAGATAGGAGTAATATATAGATAGATTTACTGGTCAACTAGGTTTGTAACGGGACTTATTTTGATGTTCACTTCTGTTAACATTGAAGGAAAACATGGTGAGAAAACTTGCGTAACTGAAAGGGCTCAATAAAGTTCTTAATGGTGTGTGTAGTCCGACAGTCCAGCACGAGGCCAACTTGGTGGACTAAAGCGTACCCAGCAGTGGGACAGTATTAGGCTGGATTATGGAGATTGTAAAAGCTTCCGAAATAGATGTTGGATACTGTGAAACCGCTAAATGATAAAAATAATAAGATACTAACCGTACTGCGTCCACATTGTTTGCTGTGGTTGAGCTGGCGGTGGCTCCTGACGCCATAGTTGCCTCGTATACATCGGAACATACTGCGGCGGCTGCTGCTGCTGCTGCCCAGGACTAAATATGTTGTGATACATGCCCATAACTGTAACCTTTCTCTTCCCAGCATTTGGATTTATTACAACAGTTTTAAAGTCTGTTACATTTACCAACGATCCTATATCCATTCTCATGTCATCGTTTTTATCTGCGGGTGGTTCTATACTATTTTCTATGTCGATACACCTAAAATTTTTGTTTTCAGTAATCATATTCTCTCCCTGCTTAGCTGTTTCTTCTTTTTCGACCAGATCCATATTAATGGTAGTATTAGAATTTTCTTGTTCATTGGAATTACTAGTTGCATTTTCATCTTTTCTAATAGCTTTTCTATCAAGATTTAAATGACTCATACAAATAATAAATTTAAAAGAATCCAAAATTACAATATCTCTCTAAAAGTCATCTTATAAAATGACTTTTTATTTTTTCTGACTTGTCAAATCAATATTTTTCTATTAATTTAGAGCAGCGAAAAACCGTTTTATTGTTAAAATAGTATTTAATTAAGCTACAAGCTCTTTATAAAAATGTTTTCTTGACATTATGGTATAAATAAAGTAAGCGGGTTCTTAGGGTTCTTCATCCGAGTATAAATGTATCAACAATATCTCTCACGAGAATTTGAATTTTGAATCTCGCGCTATTTTCGATTGTAAATTATAATTTGCAGTTGTTTAATTTAAGTACAAAGACATTAATAAAAATGACGCGTTGCAGTTCGGAAGGATATCTTCTATAAATAGAATAATTATAATTGTTCATCGTTACTAACACATTAGATCCAATGTTGTCGGTTAAATAAAGATTATAAAACACAGCAATCATAGTGCTGATAGTTGTGACGGCCAATGGGTTAATTGCCAAGATCCTCGACCAACATCTTATGAGGCTCTCGTTGAGGGGCAAGGGCTTGATACAGAAAGCGGTACTCCTGGACACAACACGCATTGTGAGGAGGTTCCTTTCTCTAGAGCCCTAGCCACCAGTGGCTTGGACCCTGTTCCCGATACCGGTGGGCTACTACTACTACTTTTTTATATTTTTAAATGTTTTTGTATTCTTTTTTGTAAAAATATGTATAAATCTAAAAAAGTATGTGTATATAAGTGAATAAAGGAAATAATAATAAAGATTAAAAATGGAAACACGTTACAAAAATGGAAAAAAGTTGACTGTGACAATTCGCAAGTTACGTGATCATTTTGGTCTGCATAATTGGGTGCATAATCGTCCGATGAAATTGAAAGTCTGTGAAATCCAGCGGCGGTCGCTCCAAAACGTTACCTTCAGAGGTCATTTAAGAGAGATATTTAATATTTTCTAAATATTCAAAAACACTTATGTTTTTTATTCATCACATTCTTTAATATCTTCCGTATATTTCTAAAGCATTCAGCAGAGGTGTAGGTATACTAGTGTTCCATTCAATAGAGGGCAAGCCTATTACCATTCATCAGGTACAATTCTCACATTATGTATTTCAGACTTATACCAGGAGCTAATACATTTTGTTCATTGTCTAATGTCACAGTCACAATTGAAGAGTCCAACTAATACATCCTGTATAAACACATAACAACTTGCCACTTTCTTCATAATTGGATTCATGGCTATTATCCCGGCCATTAGGAGGGTACGCCAATCCATTTACTCTAGCTACTCGACCAACACTCCCTTTATCACTACCTCCAAGTGTGGCGGTTTCATTTTTCATATCTATTCGCATTGTCCCTTCTAAAGTGGTTCGACGTTGGAAAGTAATTTATTAGACTTTCTTTGTTTGCTGGCTGAAAATGATCTTGTTTGAATTGAGTTGTCCTTTGTAGGTTTCTAGCGAAATGCGACTTATCGCCTGCAATTAATTGTGGCTAATGTCTGAATATGCATGTTATTCAAAAGGTTGTTATTATTCCAATCGAATAAAACCTGTGAGACTGAAAAACTCTAGCTCGAGGAAAGTTTCTACTTTTAAATTAGTGGTGCGAAAGTTGTAGGACCTCAGGGGAAATTGATATAGTTGCTATTGGATCCATAGGATCGATGATGTGAGAGATTATTTTTTTTGCTAATACCTAATATTTTGATTCTTTGTTTTATGCGATTTTTCTCTATAGGGCCAACTTTTTTGGACCCGTGCACCGAGTCTTAACGTTTTAAAAGTGCCTAATATTTAGTTTATTTGAAATAAAAACTTATCTATTCTATTCTATTCAACAACCTATGTAAAGAACGACAACGGTCAATTATCTCACGCAAGGCACAAGTTGCCCGTAGTAGGGAGTCAATTTCAAAATACTCTTAGATTCGAAATTACTCTAATTTGAAAACTAGAGAATCCAATTACATTGGTATAAATAGGTAATTGAAATAATACAGAATTGTAAACAGCATTAAGTAGAAAATTGGAAGGGACGTACCTAACGAATGGAAGTTTTTACATTAGCCGACAACGACACGACACTGATAATGATATCGGTGCATATAAAATATAATACCATAGAATAGAATAGAATAGAATACATCTTTATTTCATGTAAACAAGATACAGGCGCTTATGAAATGTTGAGACTATAGGTTCCAAATAGTAGGTCCTATGGAGAACAACCGGCAAGAAACCCCACGGAAACTCTTTTAAAATAATAGATTACAATCTTGATCAGTACAATGTTGTGGTAAGAGCTGAGAGAATAATATAATTTAATATGAATAAGAATAGGATAATAATGATTTGCCTCTGAATAAGATTGCCATGGCAGTTACAAGCTGGCCAGTTCATACCATACATTTATTATACTGTGGACAATAAAATAGAAAATAATTATATATTTATCTAAAACATGAGCAAACAGTTTCACAAATTCACATGAGACGGTACCAGTACCGAGTACCGACACGTCCCGATAATAACCTCATACATTGATTATCAACCACTTTCACAGAGTCGTCACCAACGCTGATATTTTATATTATTTTCGGTACAATACAATACACTTTATTGCACACCAGTAATAGAAGAAAAGATACAATAATTAGAAAAAGAAATGTACAAAGGGCGGTCTTATCGCATTTGGCGATTTCTACCAGACAACCATAGGATGGACAGATTTGCAGGTTAAAAGAGAGGGGTAGTTCACGGTGTAACAATAATAATAAGAAAACCACCACTTCCACCACTTTTCTGACATAAAAACTCTTTGCTAAGATTTACAAAAGTACCGTTCGTTTTAGACGGAGCATCTTGGTAAACCGTGCGTTTTACATTACATTATCGCACAAGTGCGTAATGAGATACATTACGATATTGAAATAGGTGAAATAAGAGACCCTTTACGAGCAAATGTGTTATAATAATACTTATCAATATGTCTACTACTACTGCCGATATCGTGTCGGTATCGTGTCGGGGGTTCTTATGTGAAAATGCCCGACGAATGTCCTCTAGCGATCGTTAGGGACAATTCTATTACTGCTGTGAGGGAAAGTACTCGGCCTACATTTTAGTGTGACAACGGAAATACCTTTTGTTTAGAGGATAAAGTTTTATGTTAGCATGTTGATGTTAGACTTTAAATAGTAATAAAGGATATTACCTAACTATTAGGATGAGAGAGATATATAATCAAATAAAAATATTAGTATCGTGCGGGAATCGAATACGGAACTCGTGGCACGGATAGCCAAAAGTGAGAGGTTTTACCGACATGACATAAAAGATACAATAATTCAAAATAGAAACAATCCACCTCATAGACTTATTAACTAGGGGAATACCTACTTAATATTTCTATGATCCACCTCAATCCTTGACGCCTAAAGATGTTAATCTACGGTAATTTTTAGATATTCCTAATATTGAATACATTCGTTATCTGAAAGAAAGAAAGAAAGAAAAAAGTATTTATTTGACACAGCACAAAAACAATTTTAAAGATAAAGTAACAAAAAATAAAAGAATAAAACATGTAAAAGAAAAGAAGAAAAAATATTTATCTAAAATAACAAATGGGTTGTATCTCATATTATGATACCATACCTATTACTGGGTATTAGTCAAATATTAGTGAACCGATTCAATATTCGCTATCAACATAATTGAATCTAATATTTATATTATCCTTACCTATTCTCCGCAATAAAGAATATTATGGATATGAAATCCAAGATCTCGTAAATAACCTAGTGAAACGGATCGCCTCGTTATTACGCGACTTTCCTATTGTTTGACTAATACCTGGTAGCCTATTATTCTATACTCGAATAACTAATATAAATATACGCGCCTCGTATCATTATACCTATACGTATTATGAATGTATTCATGACAACTCTATTGCCGTCGTTTTCAAGCATTATCAAGACACCGCAAAACACGCAATGTAAACCAATCTCAAGATAATAAGAACAATAAATGCCTGGAATTGTTGCTACTTCTCAAGTTTCTTTTAAACGGAATATTTTATCACTTTGTTTCTTGTAAAGGAGAGTGGGTTCTAAGTGGTTTTTCAAATAACACTAAAGGCGGGATCAGACTGCGACACAAATTGTTACAGTAGGTAATGAAAACATCGATTTCACGCGTTGATATTTGTTTTGTTCATTTGTTTTTTTTAAAACGTTGCCCCTCTCTAGGATTTCTCCTGTATCGAGGGTACAGTTTACAAACATACATGTCACATGCACACACACCCAGACCCGGAACAACTATCTTTAGATCATACAAATACTTGTTCCGTGCGGGGATCGAACCCGCGGCACGTAGCGTACAAAGCTAATAGCTTAGCCACTGCGCCAACCGTGTCATCGTATTACACCATCTAAACCATAATCTTCACGAATATCTGTAAAAACTCATAGCAATCACTTTATTTTCGAAGTTATTTAGTTAGAATTGGTGGAATTAGTTTAAAGTTATTTGAAAACCATCTGAAAATATACTTCGTTGAGTCGTCGCTTCACGCTTTTACGTCGAACATCCATAGACTCAAACCTTATTAATACTCTACCAGACATCCTACAAGCCTCATTCTCAAAAGCCTGACACGTAGGTAACTGCATTTGGTTTTGGTTTGAGACTGCAATCTGCACTATGAATCGGAATCTGCAATGATCTTTATATGATAACGCCATAGTCGTCCAGTACGATTGTGCAAAATGCCTTTTCAAAAATTACGTATTCCGAGTAGCCAATGCACCCGTGCATTGGCTACTCGGAATACGCAATCAAATGTGAGTAAATCAGTACATTGACCTCCGTGGGTCCCAAACGGGTTCAATTGAAAATCAGCGCCGGGCATTTTAGTCTGGCATACGCTGAACTGAACCTTTTTGGTGCAGCCGTGAGGCCCACGTGATTGTGGTATAACCTACATAGATACTTTATAATAATTTCTGTTCTTTTTTTCTTTTTTTTTTAATTAAATTTTTTGCATGTGGCGGCTTAATTTTGCAACCAAATTAATTAATTTTCTTTCTTTCTTCTTCTTTACATAAAACTAAAAGAAATCTTATAAAGTTTCCCGAAGAACCCGAGTTCCGTCCCGAGGTTTGTATTCTTCCGTGATAAGTATGTATTTATTATTTTGTGTAAATTATTTATACGTATCCTTTACACACTGTGTCTACATTTCTTCTTTTTTATCTCTCCTCTCGCAGGTCTGCTGGAAGAGATTTCTTTAGAAATAAATAGTACCTTTGTACTTATGCTCCAACTTCATATTTCTCATGTATTTTATGTGTGCATTAATTGTTAAATAAATACGAAATAAATCCAAATAATGTTGTCGTCTGAACCCAGATTTATCATCACCGTACCGACGAGACACCACAAAAATTAACTATGACATTCCTTTGAAAAGTATTTTTGTTTTTCTCGTTTCGAGTTGAGCATTAAAATTTTAACGCTGCAAATAAATTGAACATTACAGCGGGATCCAAGTGGATACTTTGTCATTTCAAGTGTTTTTTAACCTGTTTCTATTAGCAGTTGTGTCCGGATTTATCACGATTGTTAACCCCTTTCTTTATCAAAAAAAAACAATAGCAGGATTATACCTGAGTGTTTTAGGAAGCGTCTACAAATGTGACTAGTGCCGAACTTATTCTTTTACTTTACTAATACACACAACAAAAAGCAAAATACATAGAATAAGGAACACTAAAGTACAAAGGTACTGCTTATTTCAAAAGAAATTTCTGCCAGCAGACCGGCGACTGGAGAGGGTATAGAAGAAAACGTAGACACAGTGTGTAAACTAAAAACTAAGAGGGAAAGACTAGAATACGGAACATTGATAGATATTAATAACTAAACCTAAATGAAATTAAGACGCTTCCAACGATACCTAATTTGTCGAATTATGACAAGTAGTTCAGAAGTTATGAGGGAACAGATGAACATCAGTGGCGAAGAGTCCATACAACCCGATTCCCATCGGCTTCCCTAAAGGAATTGGTTAGTGCATAGACCAACGTAATATTATATTATTTACTCATCCAACTGGCAAAAAAAAGGCTTGTTATTCAGTTAGGTCCAGCTCTTCCAGGCATGACTATGTATTACAAGAGAAGGTATGGATTTTTGTCTTGCAGCAATTTTTAGAGGGCATTTTTGGGACGGCTTCCCTTTTTAAAACTGTCACTCTTCGCCACTGATGAACATACATACATACAGGTCAAACATATAACCCTCTCCGTAGTCGGGTAAAAAACAAATGTGTGCTGGGACACATAGTAGAAGTGAAACTTCAACGGATATATCGTCTACCCCCTCCACGCGGCCGTAACGCTTTTTTTCGTGACGGAAAAATCCTAATACCCCCCGTCTATATAGAAGTCACTTCAAAATTTAAAAGAAAATTAGTAAATAAACATAGTACCTAGTTATTTGGTCGCGGGACTTATCTCATTACCGTGACCCCGGAACGTAAAGGGCTATCGAAGGAACACCGTGGATTTTAGTCAGTACAAGTCTGACAGTCCCTCCCGCCCTGCCCGGGGTGGGAGGACACATTTGATGATTTTACCACGCTAAAAAAAAAAAAAAAAAAAAAAAAAAGTACCTAGTTATTTAATGAATTCGTTTTTTACACGATATTAGTTTTACATGCTAAAGCCGAGGTTAAATTATTTAATTGACTAACTTTTATTTGATTGTATTCGCATCCGGTGTTGGTTTTGTTTGTGGGAGATTATTTTGAACCACAAGTGTTGTTAAGTCATCACAAGTCGATATCTGTGGGCCGAGCAATAATAGTTTGACGTATGGTAACGTAAACGTAAGTAGTAACGTAATTTTGATTATAAAATACAATGAATCTATACCATTTTTGTTAAATTTTATGTAATACACACACTTGTGAAAATGTAAAAATACAATAATATAATATCATGGAATAAACGAGTATTTTTTATTCAAAATTTGGTTACGTTAACGTTACGATACGTCAAAACATTCGTGCTCGGCCCACTAGTAAAATTATGGTATTGTCAAAAAATTCTAAAAATTCAAAATCATTTATTCCCATGAAATATTTTTACAATCAATATTTTCTATTGGCCCCAAACTAAGCTAGGCCTGTATCTTGGGCACCATCAGGTGGTAGTTGCCATAGTGTTATCAGCTACGGTTGCGACATACAAACGAGTGTTGTGTTAAATTAAAGTTAATTTTACAAGTTAAACTAAACATTAAACAAAAGAAAACAAGAAACATAAAAATATTCAGACGTCATCAAATTCAATCTATTGTGACTTGCCATTGTTCTTTAAGAGCCTTTCTCTTGTCGGTCTAGCTGATGCAGCTCTCTCCAATTTTCCTCTCCAGTGCAGTCTCCTGTACGACATAACAGCAACCTTTTCTTTTATTTGGCTCATTAATAACTTATGCGTGGCCTTCCTCTACCTATCTTTCCATCTATCTTTCCTTCTATTATGTTTTTAACCCCCGACAAAAAAGAGGGTTGTTATAAGTTTGTAATTTGTATCTATATATTTGTGTATCTGTATCTGTGTGTCTGTCTGTGGCATCGTAGCTCCAAAACGGATGGACTGATTTCAATGCAGTTTTTTTTTATTGATAGCTAGTTTCATCGGAAATCATTTTAGGTATGTTGCATGAAAATCTGTTCAGCCGTTCAAAAGTTACAAGTCTTTTTCTAGTTGGAGTCGGGGATTTTTGACAGTTAGGTTATTAATAAAATTATCGTGTCGTATAAGATAGCCTACTTACGTTGTAATAAAATTTTCTATTGTGAGGTTTACAATTTAAGATTTCATTACAGTCTAGTCCAGTATGGATTCGAGTTATTTACGCTAGGACTATCCGAGGTGGCAATTTTGATGCCCCGTGCTAGGCAAGTTTTCAGATTTGCTAGCAATAAATGGCTATCCGCCTTCTTCCAATAGATAAAAACGATGCAAAATGCCATTGATGACTAAAACTTTTTATCGCATAGATTGCCAATAATGCTAATAATAATTCCTTCTGATAGAATGGTAGAATTATATCTACATATTCCAAGATCTGATTATTGAATTGAATCGAATATTGATCATACTCTACTCATTCCAACTCAACCATTGCGGCAAAAGTTCCCTAAACAGCAATAACTCAACTTTCCATACTATTAACAGTTGAGAACTCAACGATAACGCCTTACACTACATACATTACGATCTAAGGCTGCGTACACACCCAACTCGTAGTATAAATCAAATGTAGCTGACTGAGCACTTGGCCCTTTATTAGTTCGGTGTCCGTACTCAGGCCCCAATTCCCAAGCTATCGTGTGCCACAGCCTAAACATTTGGCAGTGAAACAATCATAGTCAAGACAGCTCTGATCTCACACGGATCTCGGTAAACAATAGGCCATAACTCGCCTATGGATGTCGTAAAATGCAACTAAAAAAATGTGCATTTTCTTATGTGGTAACCATAGCCAAATCACCACTTGTATCCTCTGCAGCCAAGAGGAATGGCAGCAGCATTATTGTATGCACTCAACGTAATGTAATTATCGGACAATTATTTTAAATCATGAATCATGGTAGCGATCTATACTAGGATAATGTAAGTCCATTGGCATTTTTCATTTTAAAATCTATATTTTACTTTTAATAACAACTTTAAGGAGAAAACCGAACAGTCTTGCTGTAACATAACTGCTGCTATTTGTAAAATATTATGGCAAATTACCTCACAACGTTCACCCACTGCATTTGACACACTGTGGCATAACTAAGAGTTTGTAACGTTTAATGAATTTGTGCCTTATGCAATCGCAGGGGGCGTGCCGACCGCGCGATACTAATGTAAGATCCATGTAGAGACAGCATGAGAGAATTATAGGCTTATACAATAAAGAAATGTGGCTGGGACACATAGTAGAAGTGAAACTTCAACGGACAATATATCGTCTACCCCCTCCACGCGGCCGTAACGCTTTTTCGTGACAGAAAAATCCTAATACCGGGGGGATATATAGAATACCACCACACCTCCGCTTCAATAATAATAATTCCACTCATTACTTATAGAGTCAAGAAAAAAAGTAAATTCTAAAACTACATAAAACCTGGCTACTGAAAAAGTATAAAAAAGGAAAATATTTATACATATTTAATTATTTATAGTGATCTTCAGAGGATAGCCATGGTCGTATCCAAGCGGACGATCAAGACGCTTCCAACCATAAACTTATTATACTAGTAATAATAAGTTTATGCTTCCAACGATACGTCATTTGTTAAATTATGATAAGTAGTTTAGAAGTTATACACATAGTTATACATAAATACATACATACCTATCAAATACATAACCCTCGCCGTAGACAGGTAAAAATTGAAGTTCAGGCCGGGAAAGAACTCATACTCTTCAGAACGCGGAGAATTTTTTTGTAACAAGACTATACAGACCGCTTACTAAGTTTTTTTTTTATAGTATAAACGCAAACGGGCGTGCGTTTCACCTGATGGTAACCATCAACTAAACTTTAGTACGCCATAATGAATATTATCTATATACCTGTACCCCTTTTTATGCATATTGTGTGCACGGAGGAGAGTGAGATTCTTCATACTTAAAGTTTATATAGAAAAGGAGTGCACAAAGCTAAAATTACGGTCGAATTTCGACCACTAGGCGACCACTACGTTTGTGTTAACAACAAGGTAAAGTTTATTAAATATTTCTTGTTGTCACATATAGCCTGAGAATGTTCGGTGAAGGAAGGCAAGTAGAATTTAAAAGCAGTGATAACCTAGCGGAGGTTATCACTGCTTTTAAATTGCCTAGTAATCAAATAATATGTTCAATGTCGTCACAGGTTCTCAGAAGTCCAAAAGCGTTTGAAACCAGTCATTAACAGTTTCATGGTAGGCATCAAACTTTATAGATTGGGCACTCAAAGTGTAGATTTGTCGCAAAACTCACTTTGAGAAAGTTGGAACACTCATTGTAAACTTAATATTATGGTGATGGGCGAGACACTTGGGTACTTAATAGGGTTTGGAATCATCATCAGCCTATTAATGTTCCCACTGTTCGGATTCAGGCCAGCTACCTAATCACGATGCACGCTCGTAATCGGATTCGACTCAATTTTGACACTACAACAGTGTTCATTGCGTTGCTCAAATTGTAGGGTGTAGTGGTTTTAAAAGCATACCGCGCAATGTAGTTTGTTGGCCTGTCAAAATTGAATCGATTCGGATTGCGAGTGTGTATCGTGATTACCCTGCTGCTCTCTGAGGAGTTTATGACTGAAGTTCGACAGATACTAGGATCAATAACCTTGGCCTTTAGAAGTCCTCTTTAAAACTTGTAATTGAATTAATTCAGCTAATTTTGCTAACGCTACGTTATTTGTAATGCACATCGCGCAGATCCCATCACTCCGACTTAAAACTGTTTCTGATTACATAACGAGCGTGCCAAATGCACATGATAATTTCTAACAAGAAACTTGTTTGAAATGCACCACGGTTCAGGCTTCTACTCTGTTTACAAATGTACCAGAATCTGCCTCGAATTTTGCTCGACGGGGAGACATGACGGAGAAACACTAAATACGTCATTAGTGTGTGTTGTAAAATTTAATATTATTACTAATATTAAATTTTAAATTTCATAGGTAGGTACAATTAAAAATAAATATAATAATAATTATTATTATATATTAATTAAATTATTAGGTAGAAGCTATAATTGAATTTTTTTAACCGTTACCAGTTGAAAAAAAAAAAAATATAGCTTCTTCTGGTTCTCAGCTTATTATTTTTAGCATGTATGTGGCAATAAACTATATTTCTTTCTTACTTTCTTCCTTGTATTCGTTTTTTTTTATATCTGTTACTAACATTAAATTGTACCCTTATTTCTTTTTTTTTTTTTTTTTTTATCCTTCTGCTCCTTCCCCATATAAACTTTAACTACGCCAAATCTCACATTCCTCCATGCGTGCAATATGCAAGGGGTACAAAGTTTTCTCTTCATGTCTATTCTATTCTACGCGAGTGAAACTGCGAACAACATTATTACATAAATATCTATTAATGAAAAGTCCGACATTTTCGTGGGCTGCGACTTTAAGTGGGGTTCAATAAATCGTGCAGACTTGCTATAGTAATAAAAAAAATAGTTTAAAAAAAACTATAGAACACGCTTTAGTCATCCAAACTGAACGTGTATGCAAAATTTCAGCTCAATCGGAAACCGGGAAGTGGGTCAAATTTAACTTCCAAGATTTTCTTTCATAGTTAGTTAGTTACAGGTGAAGCTAATAAAAGCGTTTTAAAAATACAGTAGCACCGATAAAGCTTGCGACAAACAGATGGCAGGTCGAGCGGCGACGGGCAACAAAACCAAGATTTACTCGCGTGCGCGCTACAACACGGTCCAGTAGGACAGAGAAAACGGTGGAGAATAGAATAATTATTTTCAAGAAAATATTTCTATTAATATTGGATATGCCATAAGGTTAGAAGCTTGGGAAGACTAGTCCTGACGTATGGAAGCGAGACCTGGAGGTTTAAAAAGGCCACATTGAGCAATGCACCTACGAATCTCCATGGTAACTGTCCAACAGATGATTGCTGACTATGAACCTTACGCGTTTGATGTTAAGAGTCATTAATTCATTTGTAATATGAATCATATTATGATTCATGTAAAGCGGCCTTTTTAGACCCACTAGGGGTGCACACAAAAACATATCCATACCATCCAAGTCACTGAAATGAAAATGCTAAGGTGGATGTGCGGTGTCACGAGATGCGATAAAATCCGCAACGAGTACGTAAGGGGTAGTCTTGGTGTACGCGACATCGCCGACAACCTGCAGGAGAGTAGGCTGAGATGGT
Source organism: Allophyes oxyacanthae (assembly GCA_932294325.1). NCBI lineage: Eukaryota > Metazoa > Arthropoda > Insecta > Lepidoptera > Noctuidae > Allophyes > Allophyes oxyacanthae. Next base: position 4,467,131 of record OW028633.1, on the reverse strand, counting down.
ATGGACATGTAAAGAGAAGACTACCGGATTACGTAGGCAACCTGGCACTGCATCTGTCCTTACCTGGTAGGAGATCTCGAGGGAGACCTAAAACCAGGTGGATGGATGTAGTGCATAGAGATATGGCGACTTACAAAGTTTCCGACACGGATGTCAAGAATAGAGCGAAGTGGAAGCGAAATATTAGAAAGGCTGTCCCCACCACCATGTGAGATTGACATTCGGGAAGAGAGAGAGATGTCTTGGGAAGCTTAGCAACAATACAATAGAACACAATAAACTTTATTGTACACCAGAAATACAAAAAAATACATTATCATAAAAATATACATGTACAATGAGCGGTCTTATCGCTAAAAGCGGTGTCTTCCAGACTACCTTTGGATGGACATGACTCGGAAGAAATAGAAAAAGGGCAGTTTGCGGTGTACCATACATATTATTATAAACAGATAAATAATAATTATGCATAAATTTTCATTACACTTACGAGTACATACAAAATAAATAAATATACAGTGTTAACATAAATAAGTGGTATTGGACCTAACCTGCTTATGGACTTATTAATTAAAATTGAAATTGAAATTGTTTATTCAAAATAATTTTACATATAATTAATTGGCAGTAGCTATCGATATTATCGGTGACAAGAAGTGTGGTGTATCTGTAGGCCATACAAATTTTTGTTTCGTACGGGAATCGAACACGCGACACGTAGCACAGAAAGCCAATCGCTTAGCAACTGCGCCAAACGTGCCGTCATCACAAGTTATGCCAAAATCTACGAATTGTAGTCCACTCCACGTATTTCGCTATGCACAAATTGATCTCTGTAACCGTGATCGCAGTGTATAGTGGCAGTTCTGCCTCCGCGGTGTTACTAACAGAGACAGAGTAAGCTATCCCTCTGACGTACAAATAAAAAAGTTTGTCTTCTATTGAACATGACCCATGTTGAAGAGTTAACATTTACGGGCTGGTATGATGGATAGTTATTACTACTATAGTACGACACAAGTAAGAAGTAACATCGATGAAATTGATCGAACACCCAATGGCAGTCGCTCGCTTAGAATAACTTATTTCGTCAGCGTAAAGATCATGTTTTACTGCAGTACTAATAAACATTCGTGGTCTTAAAGACGCACTCAGTTCGGAAGTGATCGGTTTTACGAAGTTTGCCGATGTGACTTGCCTGATGCCAACTCCTTAGCAGCTCTTCCCCAGCAACGGTCCAAGCCAAGCGTGGCCAACCTGATTAGGCCCAAGATCTACTGTTTACTGACGAAACCCTATGCGACCTACCAATTATAGTTCTTGAAATTTTAAATGAATAGTATATTAAACTTATATGGTTTTTGCCTTGCCAAGGTCGACTGGACTAATACCCGCGATCGACCGGATGGCCACCCCTGGTCTTAGCCAAGCGCCGAGTTCCACTATGGCGCCCTTAGCCGCTCGCTGTTGCTTAGTTCTTTAGTTTTAATTTCTCGACTGGAAGTGCTTTCGTCATCGCCTTGTTGTTCAGTTAAACAGATTATGCTCTTTGAAGAAATGGAGGGAAAATTTACCCAAAAGCTATTTACCTACTACTTCAATTCAACATATTATTGGGATTGCAAAATTTAAAAAGAATGTCGTTTAATTTCCAGTACACTAAGAAAATCAAGGATTTCAAATAGCCGAGAGCTAAATTACTCATTTACTGTAACTATTCCCGCGGGGACAGCGAGAGACTTATTTTGAAGCCTCTACAAATCCGTAACGAACAAATTTGAGTCACTTATGTATTTATCATTTCTACACCAGCAATGAATACTACGCTAACTTGAAAAAGTCGATTTTACACCAGAGTCAGTTGAAGCGAAGTACATATCGAGCGATTACAAAAATTACATTCACTTATCGTTGTGTTTAGTTCAAAACTTCTTTATTTCTTTAAATTTCCATTGATTTTTTTTTTAATAAATAGTCCATACCATAAACAATTTGGCATTCAAAACGGAAATTGCCCAAAATTCAAGTTAGCGTAGTGTTAATTAATGGTGGCCATTTTTTTTTGGCCGTACTTTTTTAATTTAAATACAAAAAACATCTTTTTTTTTTTTTTTTTCCATCTTATCCAGCAATATTTCGAAAGCTTCAAGTCTCGTGAATCTACCTAAAGGATATTAAAAAGTACCTCTTCACACGTCGACTCCACGTAAAGGGGACGCGCCAAGTAAACGGTTACCCGACAAGCAATAAGCCGAAATAGATTGCTATTCCATTCCTTTTTCCATTTGCAATTGTCGGTTATTTCGAATAATCACCCCGGTTTGCGTTAAGGTGGAGGACATAGTGGAGAGTATTTATTATTTGAAATTAATTTTTAATAGATACTAGCGGCCCATCCCCATTTCTATACTACCCTTACATTAAATATCAAAGTAATATCATATAAACCTTCCGTGAAAAATTATCTAACTAATGGTGAAAACCGCATCAAAATCCGTTGCGTGATTTAGGAGGAGTTAGCGGATATACAGACGAACGGACAGATAGACGCGGAAAGCGACTTTATTTTATACTATGTAGAGAAGGTACACAGTATGCATTTTTGCCAACGGCTTCAGATCCGTCAGTAAAGATTTAAGCGTTTTAATGAATGACATAATAGGTCAAATAATCACCAATAAGCCTGCAAAGATGGCAATATACGTTAAATATCGACCAAAATAAAGGTAACCGCGTTTGTTGCATTATCTTTTTGGCGCTTTTCATCAAGCGTTTAAACTCACTTAGTTCAAAAATACCCGATTGCTATGCACAGATTCGACAAAATATGTGACACATATCTCTTGTCACAGTAGAGCGTGCTAGATCTGCTAATCTCTTTCCGCTAGTAGCTGGAAACACTGCTTACCATGCAAACGAAAAGGGTCATAAAAATCGAAAGACATGAAAGTTCAAAAGCGTATCAGGTCAGTGTACTCCCAGGACAATACTCAGTTATCCAAGTAGAACCTAGTCAATGTATTGTATTCCCCAAATAATTATTTCTATAATTAGTTTTTGTTAACATTTAGTTCAAACCTTGTTAGATTTAATTACAGTTTATAATTGTTGCGTAAATTAATTTAAAATTACATTTCTATAGAAATCTTTATTTTATTTAAATCAGCTAATACAGGCACTTGTGAAATGTCGAGACTCTAGATGCACAGTTCTAAGAACGAGCATTTTTTTTTTCTTTTTGCAAAATTAACGGGTTTCGCTTAGCTTATCGCTCCGCTTATCACTAAATTACTTTCTTATCGACTCGATGCCTTCCCGAGCAATGTCAAAACTGGTAACGCTTACGTATTCGCTTTTAGGATTTGTTTTAAGGGTACCGCGTATTTGTATGAAACGAATGTTCTAGACAATGTGTCAAACATTGCTTTAAATGTAAGAAAGTGTTTTATTATATTATGAGAAAAGTGATTTTAAAAGTTTGCTTCTTATATCTGCTATATTATAACATGAACCTTCTTCATAAATACTCCAAAGAACGATCATACCATTTATAGTATGACTATAGAGATTGTGACTGTTGCGCGTGATTGCGTTTGATTCCAAATTCGAGTAAAGCGCGGCGCAGACGACGGACATTTGTCCGCCATCGTCCGCCGCCGCGCCGTCGCCACACACTAAGGCTGACATTCAGAGACGACAGAAACGAGTCTAAGCTTGAACTTACGCTTCCATCTGTCAAAACTTGTTCGTAAAATTGACAGATGGAAGCGTAAGTTCACGCTTAGACTCGTTTCTGTCGTCTCTGAATGTCAGCCTAAGACTTTCTGTCTGTCGTGTGCGTTGTTGCATAGAATTCCAGGTCTACCGTCTTGGTAAATAGTCCGCCAAAAAAAGTCCGTCGTCTGCATTGGGGTTTTTTATAAGCAATTTATCTGTAGCGTAGGTAGAATTGTGCCCGCCGGATGTTGATAGGCTCACCTCTTTTTGCATTGGACTTTTTTTAACCATAGTGAATTGCTCATAACCTCTCTAGTGGCCACCCACGACGCGCCTCATAACTACTCAACTTAGCCAATGATATTATAGATGCAGTGTCCGTCGTAAGCAGATAGGTCCCATTATTTTTTTGACAAAGTGCAGTACACATAAATTTATTTATTTATTTATTACATGGAAAACCTACAGCTAAACAAACAAGTAAAACAGAAAGATAGAAACAGTAAGCCAATTACAGGTTTTCGCTTGTAGATGTTGAGTAGATTGTATATGGTGAGCCCTAAGGAAGCAATAATTACTTCGTACAACGAAGCAATTATTACTCCATGGTGCGTACTCGAGACTCTCAGTTTACACATAATTATTACGACACAACATAGTTAATACGTTTAGGAGAAAAAATCTAGGCTCAAACACCTCTTCACTGCTACAACACCCACTGTATATGGATCTAACTCATGTTTTTTGCAAATCACGTTAAACTGTTTACTTGCTCGCACGATATATGAATTTTGACGGTAATTCGTTGATACCCTAGGAATATTGATGGGGGGATTAAATCTAGTAAATTTACTCGGGACATTTAAGTAAATTTTACTTAATAATTCGGGACAATCAATATCACCATATGTTGTATATTGTAATATTGTGTAAATTGAGGTGGAATTTTAGCTGCACATTTGTTGTGTAGTAAGCTTAATTTCTGAAAAGAGTATCCATGGAGTTTCTTGCCGGTATCTTCTCCAGGACCAACCCACTTGGAACCGTGCGCCTAGAATCACGACGTTTTGAAAGTGCCTGCAAAGGCCCAGTTGAAATAAAAATCTTTGACTTTGACTTTGACTTGATCACGTAGTATTTTTATAAAATACATACAATCAGCAATTTCACGGCGCTTAACGAGTGGTAGAAGATGGAATTTTTTACAGAGCTCGAGATAGTTCGCAGATTGGTAAGGTACCTTTTGGCGGAAACACAAATATCTAATAAAGCGTCTTTGTATACCCTCGATGCGATCGATGTAAGTATTGTAAATTGGATTCCAGATATGTGAAGCATATTCTAGCTGACTTCTGACGAATGAGCAATATAGAATCTTAAAAGTTTTAATCTCACTGAAGCTTTTAGACATTCGCATGATAAAGCCTAAAGATTTAGAAGCTTTAGCAAGGATTGAGTTTATGTGAACATCAAACATTAGTTTTGAGTCGTGATGAATTCCTAAATCGCGGATATGAGTGTCTTTTGGTATCGACTGACCACCTAAGGTAAATAAATAAATACCCACCATAGCAGTCCGTCGTAAGCACATATCTTTTGTTTTCGTACTCTGAGGTGTGGCGTAGTCGCAACGGATGCGACGGACGGCCGGCGCCACGTCCTCTTGCGGTTTCCGCCCTTATCATTTGTGGTGTTGGTCATAGGCTCTAGCGTATTAGGGCTTAAAAACTGCTTATATTGAGCATTTGAAGATAGGAGCACTATTTTTACATGAAAGTGAAAAATCTTTCAATAGGTATTTAAGAGATTATGGTTCTTCCCGAGACCAGCGAGAATTCATTACAATTTATAGACCAAATAATAACACCAAAATTGGTGGACAACCTTCAGTCTTTCACACGTACCTATATTTGGTACTTCTATAGGACTTTGTAGTACTCTAATTGCCAGTCAATTTAAGTAATCCCCTGACCTCTGAGGCCCTTTTGGCATAAATGTACTTTTTTCTATTAAATGTGATGTGTTTTAATTTTAATTGTGCCAATAATTGCAATTTTCTTTCTTTCTTGTCTTTCATTAATCAAGTTGTCGTTGTCGACACAAAACACGTGACAAGCGCGTGACTTGCCGCGAATTCGAACCCCACACGGAAAAATGTTTGAATCACAGAACACAGAAAATCACATCTTTCTGTGTTCTGTGGTTTGAATGGACTAAAAATAGTTGTTTCGGGTCTGGGTGTGTGTGTATGTTTGTAAAATGTACCCACGATACCTACAAGAGAAATAGAAGTGAGGGGCATGGATATAAAAAAATAAAAAGATATTCTTGCCGGTTCTTCTTCATAGGATCTACTATTTGGAACCGCGCACCTAGAGTCTCGACATTTCATAAGTGCCTGTATGTGGTTTACATGAAATAAAGATCTATTCTATTCTATATTACCTTCTTCTGGCTACATCAGCCTCCGTATGGTACTCAAAGTCAAAGGTTTTTATTTCAACTTTCAAAACGTCGTGATTATAGGTGCACGGTTCCAAGTGGGTTGATCCTAGAGAAGATACTATTATTTACTATCCACCTTCGGATACAATCGCTACACGTCTCTATCTCGTACTCACTCCATGCATTTATGTCCAGTTTACATCCAACTCCCATTCATTTAAAACTCGAACAATAGTGGTCAGTACAACATTGAACAGACTCGAAAACTCGAAATATGAAAAAATATAATTCAATAAACTTACAGTATTACAATTACAGTTATGCGTTCGACAATCGTCGTGTTTCCGAATTATTAGTACCATTTGCTTACGTACGTCAAAAACTTTTTTTTTTTTTTTGTGGTAAGGTCATCATATGAGTCCTCCCACCCCGGGCAGGGCGGGAGGGACTGTCAGACTTGTACTGACTAAAATCCACGGTGTTCCTTCAATAGCCCTTTACGTTCCGGGGTCACGTTAATGAGATAAGTCCCGCGACCCCGGCAGGCTTCGGCCCTCTACAGGGGGGGCCCCGTCATCTTGCTGACGTTCTTTGAGGCGCGCGTGGAACACAACGCGCCGTCGACCTGGGCATGGTCCATGGTCGGACAGCGAGTTGCCCTTTACTCGCTGTCCGCATGCCCACGTCAAAAAACTTAGATCAAAAACTAAAACCCGACTGCTGAAAAGTAAAGTATGAAGCAAGAAAATATTACATAATATTCATAGTGATGTTCAGAGGAAAGCCGTGGTCGTGGTCGTTTTTGTTTTTGAACTTACTTTTTTTTTCTAAGCCGCGGGTAACAGCTAACAATATAATATATGTGAAGAAATGTGCTAATTAAGCCCTTTCATTTGATACCCAACAAAGCATCAAAAAACCTATTATTTTTTTAGTTTCTGAATTTATCTCCTCTAAAGGGCGCCATAATCAATTTAATGTGACGCCGTATAGCCTATAACCAGCGGACGATCAAGATGCTTCCAACGATACCTTATTTGTCAAATTATGATAAGTTATGAGGGAACAGATGAAGTTACATACATACCGGTGAAAGACAATAAACCTTTGCCGTAGTCGGGTAAAAAACAACCGTTCTAGGCCCTCAGTACACATCTGCCTTACCCTTGAAAGAAAGCAGGCGAGATGCTATATTATTGTAACTTTTCTCGAATTTTATCTTTAACAGCACCCAATTTAACAGAGAACAATAAGTTGAATAAACACTGCTATTTCAGTGCCTCCATTCTTAATCCTTTTCCTGCATTTTATTTACTTTGGATTTCGCTTGAAAATATTTTGCGCAAACCAGTTGGCATTGCTGTTAAGATATTTTCTCTATTTCTCATATAATGGAATTTTCTGAAACTGTGATGCACTTAAATAATTCACATGAATTTTGTGATTACCAACTTTTTTCTGCTGTAACACAATCGTAGAACTTTCATGGTAAAAACATCTTAGACGATTTTATTTAAACGAAAGATTTTTAACTCGTCTAGATTGTCTCAAATGACGTCCATTACTTCAAATGAAGCCGCATCAGAAAATCGGTTGCGTGTTCATTCAAATTACAGCAACACGCGAGCACAGGTCACTCGTCCCACCTTCTGAAGGTCGACTTCAAACTCAATCGCATTGCATGGTCTCTAACCAAGGACACCTACAGAAGTACCACTCATACAATACACGAGAATCTCACACTAAGACTTACGCATTCCAATGTATAAACCGTGCCAATAAAGAAATGAATCTATAACATAACGTCAAAAATCCCCGACTCCAACTGGAAAAAGAGCTGTAATTTTTGAACGGCTGAACAGATTTTCATGAAACATAGCTAAGATGATACCCGATAAAACTAGCTTTCAATTTAAAAAAATCATTGAAATCGGTCCATCCCTTTTGGAGCTACGATGTCACAGACAAATACACAGATATAAAGATACACTGATACACAGATCCACAGATTCATACTACAAACTTATAACACCCCTCTTTTTGTCGGGGGTTAAAAATGGCGGCTTTTACTTGTATTTACAGCACAGACGGTCAACAAAAAATGTTCATTATTATTTTTAACCCCCGACAAAAAAGAGGGGTGTTAAAAGTTTGTAGTGTGTATCTGTGTTACCAATAAATAAAGACAGTTGTTTCGGGTCTCTGTGTATGTGCAATAGTGTGTACCTGAGATGTATGTTTGTAAACTGTACCCTCGATACATGAAAAAGCCTAGTGAAAATAAAAAAATACACGCATTGCATGAAGTGAACCTTCTGTGCCTATTTATTTTATGGCATGATATTATAGCGTCGCTTATCGTGTGTAAGACGCCATTGTAATAAGATGTGTGTAAATTGTATAGTTTAGATGTTATTGAGGCTTTGAGCATCGTTAAATACAAGTGGAATGTTGTTTTGAATGTTTTGAATTTTATTTCTGTTACTTATGTGTAAATCATGAAAATGTAGTAACGTTATTTGAACCTAGATTTCATTTGACTGCTTCAAATGTGTAGCGAAATGAAGAATTGATGTGTCTGACTAATATAAGTTACCCGTTGATTACCTTCAACTAAAGGATTTGAAAGTCAAGACTAAAGTTCAAAGAACTGTTTAAAAGTTTCAACGCAGAAAAAGACCAAAACGTCGTCGAGATAAACCAAATCCAAATATACATACATGCAGGGACCGGATTACCGGTAAATTTTAATTAACGTTCCGATTATAAAGCTATATGTAACGTAATAACGAAAATGTTACCATTTTTAATAACGTTAAAAAATAACACTTGCTGTAACGTTATTAATAGTGCTTTCTATTTCCTATTTGTGGTCGCTGTTAATTACGCACTTTACTCGCGGTCTCACTCTCTCAAAGTAATTGGGTATCGACTTTGAGAAGAATAAAATCGAACATTTTACCATTGCTTTGGAGTGCGTCGTCATAGAAATGGAAAAGTTGTAAAATGGAAAATAACGTTACGGTAACGTTATAAAATACCGATAATTGGTAACTAAATTTAACGTAACAGATTTTTTTGGTACAACACCGGTGAAAAATAAGTAACGTTATGTCTCCCTGTATACATACCAAGCTGTTAGAACCACATCCCAATGACATACAACTCAATTTACAAACTTCGTGTGATATAGTCACTAGCACAACAAACTCACCGAAAATTAATGCATTGCCATCGATATCCGAACGTCCCGAACTTGGTGAGCTTCGCTAACATGTGATCGGATATCAGTCAGCTTGAAGCCGAGTTCTATGTTGAGAAATTTAGACACATTTGCTAGATAATTCGACATAAGTTAGTACAAGCTGCGATTGGAATTTGTAATCGATATAGTGGACTAGCTGATAAAGATTTATGAAAAGAGTATCCATGGAGTTTCTTGCCGGTATCTTCTCCAGGACCAACCCACTTGGAACCGTGCGCCTAGAATCACGACGTTTTGAAAGTGCCTGCAAAGGCCCAGTTGAAATAAAAATCTTTGACTTTGACTTTGAAAGCTAACTCTTTGCACTTCTTTTTTATAATTTCGTATTTTATTTAATATTCCAGTTTTTTGTTTGTTCTGTCTATCCTCACCCTGATAGAGCTATGATGACTCCTACGGCTTTCTGTGGGCCGATCACGAAAATTTTAATGTAATGTAACGTTAACGTAAGCTTTAGAATAAAAATCCATGATATTTTTTAACCTCCGACAAAAAAGATAAGTTTGTAGTGTATCTATGCATCTGTGTATCTGTATGTCTGTCTGTGGCATCGTAGATTCAAAACGGATCGATTTCAATGTAGTTTTTTTTTTAAATTGAAAGCTAGTTTTATCGGGAATCATCTTAGCTAGGTATGTTTCATGAAAATATGTGTAGCCGTTCAAAAGTTACAGGTCTAGTTAGAGTCAGGGGTTTTTGACGGTTAGGTTATTGAAGATACATCCTGTGTAGTCCGCCGACTCGCACCAGGCCAGCGTACTAGACTAAGGCTTAACCCTTATCAATCTAATGGCGCATCCACACATGCCGCCGGCTTATGCCGCCGGGTTCACTCAGATGACCGATCGGTGACGAAAAAATTATATATACACGAGTCTGTCAGTCATCTGAGTGAACCCGGCGGCATAAGCCGGCGGCATGTGTGGATGCGCCCTAAGACGAGGCCCGTGCCCAGCATTGGGACAGTAATGGGCTGGAATTATAATGGCGATGGTAACAATAGCGATCATTAAGGACTGTCTTTAACAACTCTCAGAGAAACATTCTTAATACACAACTTTCTATGGCTTTTACTTTTGATATAAAACTAATATTTCTTACGTTCTTTCCTCTCTCACAGATAATCCCGATTCCTTTCATCTCAATCCCCTTGAAGTATAAAATCTGTAAATATCTCGTATCGCCCTCTTCCCCATTTAGTTAATAAAGCAGTGAGTAAGGGAACAATGCAGTGCAGGCCACGTGAACTAATGTTTATGTTGTATTATGTTTATGTTTATGTTGTTTATGCAATTAATCTTGTATAAAAGAGGCATAATATGATTTAGATATTTTTTATCCTCAAACTGTTGAATCTACGCTAACAGACACTGTTATTTATAGATTTGTAATTCGTAAGCGGCTTATTTAATGAAAAGTTTTGTTTCTACTTTCTTTTCCCTCAAGAATAAATTGTGCAATAAATACAATAAATTGTAATAATAATAAATTGTTAGGTATGTATTTTATGTAAATTATTTATACGTATCCTTTACACACTGTGTCTACATTTCTTCTTTTTAATCTCTCCTCTCGCAGGTCTGCTGGAAGAGATTTCTTTAGAAATAAGCAGTACCTTTGTACTTCATATTTCTCATGTATTTTATGTGTGCATGAATTGTTAAATAAATAAATAAATATTTGACAAATACCAACGTGGAAGTAATTATATTAATCAAGCAGGAGTACTTTGACGCCTAGGTGCTCAGTTTTATATTTGTATTTTTATTTTATGTTTTATATAATTATTAATAATTAGGCCGTGTACATAATCTAAGTTTAGTTGTAATTCACGAATAAAAATATTATAGTTTAAATAAAACTAAATAAAACGCTTTTGTCATCCAAACTAAACGTGTATGCAAAATTTCAGCTCTATCGAATACCGGGAAGTGGGTCAAATTTAACTTCCAAGATTTTTTTACATAGTTAGTTACAGGTGAAGCTAATAAAAGCGTTTTAAAAATGGGAAACTTGTACCTGGAATCAACTATCTGTACCTAAATATTAGTTCTATGAGAGAATCAAACGTTTCCACTGTTCTAATCGAGCTGTCAAAATGTTTTCTCATAAATAATTGACACTCCGAAATGCTATCATTTCTAAACGTCAGTTCGAATTCCGATGTAATTTGGGTTTCCTAGATTAGCAAATCAGTTACTCGCTAGAATTTATAGACTCCACTTTCAATAGAACTATTTTCATCCTTCAACTGAACCAAGATCTATTCGAACACCAGTCCATTCTCCATTATTCCCATTATTTCGGCCCAAACTGTACGTTTTTGCGAAGTAGGTACTATATAAATCAAGTACCTCAGGCCGGGTATAATTTATGTCGAAGTTAGATAAATTATATTAGTAGGTCTATCACGTTCAGATTCGTCTGATGTAATACGAATTATAAAGTGTTATAAGAGGAATGCTTAATGGATCGAACTATTTTCGATCCATTAAAATTCGCCTTTTATGTAAAACGCATGGATGTTCTCCATGTCTAAGTACCGTAAGAAAAGATCTTATTGAACATAATTATGCGTTCATTATCTCTTTGGTGTTTCTTAATCTACACATAATATAATAAATACCTATTATAAAGAGAAAAGATTTGTATTTGTGTTTGTAATAAAAAAACTACGCGACCGATTTTAAAATTTCTTTCACCAGTAGAATGCTATATTAAGACTGAAAAAAATAGGCAACATTTATTTTCAAAAAAAAAATAGGGATTTCTACAAAATCTCTAATAATGTAACCATGTAAAAATGTCTACCCGTGCGGAGCCGGGATGGGTCGCTATAGTATCTGTTAATACGATGCATGTACAATACTTGATTACTCTAAAAGTTCCGAACAACATTCCGTTTCGTCTGTTCAGGTGAGCTATTCTGTAAGATATCTCGTATCTCGATTCGAATTTCACACTTATTGTCAGAGTTAGATTCGAATCGAGATGCGAGATGTAACACAGAAATAAAATAAACTTTAGAAAAAAGTAAAAACCGACTTCAAAGAACTAAAAAGTATAAAAACTTATCAAACTTATCAGCTTCTCAAGTCGGTGCTACCGCAAAGCTAGGTGTATTGAATAATTAAAAGCCCCGACTTCAGAAGCTGATAATTAAGTTTTTAAGAAAATGATTTTATACTTTTTAGTTTTTTGTAGACGGTTTTGACTTTCTTTTAAAGTTTATCTGGGGGCACGGCAGTGCCCCAGCCAAGTCTCGAGCAAAACGGGCACGGCCGTACCATCTTTTCTCGATGCGATTCGCGGCTGTTTCGCCCCCCCTATATCTTCGACGTGGACAAAGCTACGAGTTTAGGTTTTCGGTGAATCATAGTAGGCATTAGAACAAGCTTAAGTTCGAAATTACATGCCAATTGAATTAATAGTTTAGGAGTTACGGTCGATCAAAGTTACACCATTTTGTCACTCACTGACTCACTGACTCACTGACCGATCATCAAAAATCTAAGGTACTTCTAGCAGACTTAGAAATTTCAAATTTTGCACCAAGATAGGTCATTAGCCACATACAAAGGAAAAATTATAAAAACACTAAAAAATAATATACCATAGAAAACAATTTTATATTTGCGGTTTGGCAAGAACATTGTGTATGGATTTTGACTGCATTGTTAACTTTGTTCGTTGTTTAAGTATTCAATTGGATGAATAAATACATAGAATAGAAAAGAATAATATAAACTGTGGTCAAGCATACGTGGCCCTTTCAAGAGTGACTAGTTTGGGTGGATTACATTTAATAAATGTGAATTTTAGTAGTATCAAAGCTCAGGAGATAGCAATAGCTGAATATAATCGACTCCGAAGTATATATCGCCCAGACTTGTCTACCTTAGAAGTAACGAAGCCTCAGAAAAGAAACAAAAGAGATAGAGATAGAGAATGGGTTCTAAGCAAAGCAGTAGCTGAAGTCCAAGAAATTATGAGGTCACCTAAAAAAAAAAGAAAGAAATACACTTACAAAAAATAAATGAGATCCCACCAAAAACATTAAATGTAAAAAAATGCCAAGTCTCTCGATGCAGTCTTTCCAACGTAAAAAGTTTTGAGATCTCATAGAAGCCAAGTCCTATTCAAATTATTTTGTAGTTATAAATCAACATTTAGTAATTGTATCAATAGTTTTCTTTATATTATAATTATAGTGACTTGGCAATGAGCACAAGAAGAAACAAATAAAACGGCATATTTGGAGGAGTTGAAAGTCACACACCGCATGCGTAAACATTAATATCACAAAATTAATTTTCTTTTGGTTTATCCGTGTCTCATCCAAAACTAGTAAACTGCGCAGGATAATCTGATCACAGGTCTCGTCAGTAACATTTGCACATAATTCCAGGCAGCAAGCAGCTTTTAATTTGTGCTCATTGCCAAGTCACTATAATTATAATATAAAGAAAACTATTGATACAATTACTAAATGTTGATTTATAACTACAAAATAATTTGAATAGGACTTGGCTTCTATGAGATCTCAAAACTTTTTACGTTGGAAAGACTGCATCGAGAGACTTGGCATTTTTTTACATTTAATGTTTTTGGTGGGATTTATTTTTTCTATTTTGATTGGCATAAACAATACTTATACATGCAATTACAGCAATCGCAAGTGATCATTCAAGAGTTCCACTCCCTATCTCCGAAGGTCTTCATCAGATCTTCACCAAATTTAAATGGGACCACCTCAAGAGACCACCCTTTCAAACAAAAAAGAATTTTCAAAATCGGTCCGCAATTGGCGAAGTAATCGCGTAACAAATATACAAAAAAACATACACTCGAATTGAGAACAATCTCCTTTTTTGGAAGTCGGTTAAAAATAAATGACATGAATGTCATTATCATAAGGTAATTCCATAATTTTCACTTACTTTTATATTATTTGGTTAGTGTAGATTGATAAATGTATTATTATTCGGCTAGTCGTACAAAGAATATTATATACCTAGTCATATTAAGAGAACATGGAAAATTCAACAGCACCTATGTTCTCTTAAAAAAGAATATCCTGCCAGCGTATGGACAGCGTCATAAATATGTAAACATTTTTCGCATAACATAAGGCGTTTACATATTTATGTTGGTACGTGTACCTGATTACACATTTATGTATTCGACTGTACATAGCCGTGCTTTTCAATTTATTTCCCGATAAATAATTCATGTAATGAAGTTTATGACTACGAAACATGTTTATGTTTAATAAGCTTGTGTAAATATCAAGGGGATGAGTGAAATCAGTCATTTGGTGTTGTTTTTAGTTGTGTATTTATATATTGAATGCTTTTCATACAAATATGAACAAAGGCGGTCTTAATGCCTAATGCATTCTCTGCCAGACAACATTTGGGTGATGCAGAGACAAAAATATAGTAAATGCAATGGTTTGTTATTATTATTACTTGAGATTAATATACTTAAGTCGAATCTAAGTAATTCAATACACATAAAAATTGAGAAGCCAAATTTTCTGTTGGATACGAACCAACAGATTTTTTTTCTCAATAAGAATAGTAATTTTATAGATCGCTTTAAAGATTTAATTTATCAGCAATTAAAATAATTATGTCATGCTTATAGAACTGAAGATACCAATTGAAAGCTTATTACTTGAACCGTCGATTATTATCAGTCGATTCGATAATCCAAAAATATTTAGCAAAATACGTTGGTATATATTTAATATTTATATATTTTGAGGGGCTCGTAGCTACATAGCTACCGCGCAGGTCAGTCGATCAGCGAGGTTAAGCTGCGGTTGCCGCGGTCAGTCCCTGGATGGGTGACCATTTCTTCGAACATCGAGACCCTTCCGTGCCTCGGATAGCACGTTAAGCAGTTGGTCCCGGTTGTCATACGAATACCTTTGACAGTCGTTACGGGAGTCAGTAACCCAAAAAGTCTGACAACCGGTCTAACCTTAGGGTATCAGTGTCTCCCTGTAATTGGGTGGCGGAGGTCAGATGGCAGTCGCTCTGTATAAAATACTGTTACTCAGCCGTATCTGGTTAGACTGGGAGCCGACCCCAACGTAGTTGGGATAAAGGCCAGGCAGATGATGACGTTGGTATATATTTTAAACGTCTGATTTTTCCATTTCCTCGCGACATACGCATGTTTTCGTATTGTTAAAGGTTACAGGAACTAGTGGTATTATCAAAGGATTTGTTTTGTTTAACTTTTCCGAATTTTCTGAGAATAATGTATTACAAAATATATACAGTGAGCAATTCGACCTTAACGAGAAATATAACCTACTAGAAAAAGAGCTGTAACTTTTGAACGGCTGAACACATTTTCATGAAACATAGTTACAATGAAATCCGATTAGTTTAACTTTCAATTAAAAAAAACTGCATTGAAATCGGTCCATCCGTTTTGAAAATGGAAATCGGTTCAGCCGTTCAAAAGTTACAGCTCTTTTTCTAGTTGGAGTCGGGGGTTTTGACGGTTGGGTAATATTATTATTATTATTTTGTCATTATATTACCAAAACTTAATTTGTAACTGCAACAAATTACTCAAAAGTACGACACAAATTACACCTTACATAATTATACCCGTGTTTTCTTGTTGCTTTTAAAGCGCTAAATTATAATTATCTTTTCTTTTATAAAAGGCACAAAGCGCAAGGGTGTCGCTTACGGCACGCACCCGAGCAGAAGGGTGCAACAGCTCAAAGGCACGAAGGGGAGACTTATCGTGGACTATAATGTCGGCGTGATAAGGGAGACAAGGGGAAGACAGGTATAAACAGGCTTATACAGGATGGAGATGAATTAGGTACGTATGTTGAGATGTAATAAGTAAGTGACGCTTTGTTAAAAGAAGACACTGTGTCAGTGTTGTTTCCGACAAAGATACCTCTACCGAGGGGTATCAGAAAAGGCTAATATTAGCAATAGCCTAACCGTCAAAAATCCCCAACTCCCAACTAGAAAAAGGGCTGTGACTTTTGAACGGCAGAATAGTTTTTCATGAAACATAGCTAAGATGATACCCGATTAAACTAGCTTTTATTTACAAAAAACTACATTGAAATCGGTTCTTCCGTTTACCGGTACCGGTACACACCGGGTACCGGTACACCGGGTACCGGTAGCTACGATGCCACAGACAGTCACACAGATACACAACTACACAACTACACAGATTCACAGACACACAGAAACACAGATACACACTACAATCTTATAACAACCCTCTTTTTTATCGGGGGTTAAAAATATAATAAAAGTATTAATAAATTACAATTTCGATACTTTTTTTATAATATTCTGCTAGGCTGAACCGAAAAAGTTAAACATAAAACAAAGATACCACAAATTCCGAACAAACATAAACAAAAAACTAAAACAATTTTAACTAAAATACATCTTTAAGGAGACAACGTAAATCCATTCTTTCAAAACCCTCAAAGTATAAATTTTTCAATCGGATAAATTTCATAAATCGGTCACATTTTTGCTCCCAGAATTCTAATACACATTCTGGTTTCAATATGTCAAGCAGTTTCTTGGAAATTGTTCAAGGATTTAGATGAAAATGCATTTCACTTCTTGTGAGTTTAACTTGAACGCAGCCAAGTTTGGAAAAATCTGGAATCCAATTTCTACTGCAACATTTTATAGAAACCAGAAAGTTAAAAGTCGAAATCCATCTAAGATTTTAAAACTCACGTAAAAATATATATATATATATATATATTTTGACTAAGGTGTAGAGTTTATGAAGTTAGGCTTTGTAGAGTTAGGGCGTGTAGAGTTAGAAGCTTGGCTCTACATGAGATCTGATAACTTTTTGACAGTGCGAGTCATAATGGTCTCGTCTTGACAACATTTTACATGAAAATGTTTTTGGTGGGATTAAAGTTTTTTTTACGATGAAATTCATATAAAGGATGATGCCAGGATTTGTATGTACTCTGGTCCCACCCTCCAATAGCTACGTGTCATACATCGTTGGATAGGTATTTTTGAGCTGAACAAAGGTTACTATGGCGCCAAGTTTCAAATCTTAGTCCATTCCGAGTTATACATTATCAAACATGTCAGTTTAACAATAATCAAACATAATGCTTTTTCCTAATACAATGTACTTTTTGAATTAATACTAGTATTATCTACGTATCTACCGTTATCATCAGAGTCGTAAGAAGGTTTTTTTAGAAATAAAACACAATAGTAAGGTATAGTCCGCGCGCGAGCTCTGAGGAATCAGGACCTGAGAAAATGGGCACTTTGCGTTGCGCCCAACCGTCGCTTATACCCGGCACTGTCACAGCACTCTACTGGAATATCTAATATCTAATGGATAATTTTCTGTAAAAAATACATTTTTAATAAATCAATTATTATGATTTAAGTACTAGAATATACGTTTAACAAAAATGAAACTTTAAGATGTGCCCCTGTAAGGTATACGAACTGGCGCGTTAGTCATTTTATCTTTCCACTATAGATATGGTCAAAATATACAGGGGATGTTCGGTAATTAATGGGTAAGCCTGGGGGTCTACGTAACAATAATGGAAATGAACATCGACTCTGGTAATAAACTTCAATACAATTGTGAGAGAGTAAACTTTGAGCTATCTTGTAAAAAAAATACAACGATGAAGATGGGACCCCAACAGCATAATCAGTAATACTTTAATTTACTTTACAATAGAGAAATAAAAGACATATCACATCACCATTGCTAATTGGATTAGTGATTACAGATGAAAGTTTCAACCCGTCATAATCCCTTACGACGCCTTAGTTATTCATAGCAGTGAACAAAATTAAAAATAAATATTTATATCGCATCATAATATTCATAAAGTACACACGACACGACAGTTTAATTCACGACAAGGCACATTGGGTTTAGCTTTTTATGAATTCTTAATCCATTGTTGCCGAAAATCCTCGGGTAATGAGATTTTTATTGTTGGATACATACATATAGCGCAAAGAACGCAAAAGTAAGAATTTAAAACGACATTTCAATGGACAAGCCATATTTTATTTTTATGGCGACATTATTTGAAAATTGCCATTGGATAAATATTAATTTGCATTTTCAATGCTTCGATACGATTTTATTTTATCTTTTGAATCTTTCCCGTCTGTGGCTAATGTTCGCAATAATGGATGCAGATTGTTGAATAGAATAGAATAGATCTTTATTTCATGTAAACCAGATACAGCCATATATAAAATGTCGAGACTCTAGGTGCGCGGTTCTTCCTGCGACCAACGTGTCTCTTGCCGACTTACTCATCGTAATAAATTGCAAAAGGCCGTATTTCTACGTAACAAATAATTAAATCTAAATATTCTGCGTAATCAATAAAATTTACCGCATCCGTAAATACCCATGTCATCCGCATCTGTATTCGGAATTAGAAAGTTGAAGCGGTCAGGTGGACGGATGGACGGACGGTAGGACAATCCGTGCGCGCTGTGTACAAATGAGTCCTTGAGTCGCACGGACAAAGGATGTGGAATTAATGGAAGCGGGTTTTTGGTTTATTTTTGGACTGTGGTTTACAATGGCTGATATTTCTGGTACGAAATCGAACCTACCTGCATTGATACTTGAATGATATGAAGGTCCGTGCGAATTGTGGTGATAATGTCGATTCTGTAAGGCTAACTAACATACCTACGCCTTAATCGCGTAATCTTTGACAGTAGAATAGTGCTAACTGCGTAGTATTTATATTTTAAAATTCTCTTTGCTCAACAACTAGTTACCTACTTGCTCCAGGTAACGCAATAAACATTTTTTTCTTGTTTTTTTTCAAATCAAATCATTTATTTCTTTGCAACATGGGTGTAGTACATACATATTGTTGAACCGATAAATTAAGCGAATCCGATTTCGAGAATGTTACGCATTGAGGGGTTATGTCTCTAACATATTCTTACCAAAAGAATCATTATTTACACGTATAGAATAGATAATAATATCATAAGTTTCTACTTTGATGTCCCTTTACCTAGACGAATGAAAGTAGAGTGCAATATTATACAAAAATAACATGCGTGAAAATCGTTGATTTTTTGTGTACGGCTTCAAAATGTGATAGGTACCAAATACGTGGTGTGATTTCATAACCATTTTGGGCAATTGTTTATCGTATGGACTATAAATAATAATTAATACAAAATAAATCATTTAGAAATTCCAAAAAATTAAGATGTTTTGAACTAAACAAGTTTGAACTAAGTGAATGTAATTTTTGTAATCGCCCGATATTTATTACGCTTCAACTGACTCTGGTGTAAAATCGACTTTTTCAAGTTAGAAAGAAAGAAAAAGTATTTATTTGACTCAGCACAAAAACTATTTTAAAGATAAAATTAATAACAGAAAAAAAAGACATGTAAAACAAAAATAATATATATTTATCAATATAAAATGGATTATTACGTCGGAGCTGTGTCGAAAAGGTTTCCGCTCAGCATTATGCTACCGCGCTGCGAGCAACCCAACGGCGCTGGTTTTCAGCGGGAGCCACATCGAGTGACGATATGTGTGCCTATGTGTACAGAAAATAAATAAATAAAATATGAATTAAAAAAAATAAAAGAACTTGTGTGTGTATGATGTGTGAGCTTAATTATGTTCACTGCTAGTGTAAATTTAATATCGCAACGTTGTCACCACACAGTATGAGGTTGACGGGCTAATTTAATATTTGAAATTTCAGACCAATTCGGTGAGATTTTTTATTTAAATGTTTTTCTACACTTTTTCGATGTCAAATTAAGCTTTAGTTTGTAATATCAAATGTGTTTAAGCGGGCATCAAATATCATAAAAAGTTACTGAGATATACGAGACAGATTTTTTATAATTATTTATTATTATGATTAATTAATTATTTAAATTATGATTAATTAATTATTTATGATTTATTATTATGGTGAAACAGCACCTCAAGTGTAAAGAGCGACTAGATATTCGCAACCTCTCTGTTGAGCGAGTATGTGAGTTAGCATGTGCAGAGACGGTTGAGTATGTGATTTTATGTGTTTATAGGCCTCCTTCTTCAAATATCTCGCAATTCCTTTTGACATTGGAAGACGCCCTTAGTAAGATAAAAATAAACAAAAAGATATTAGTTTGTGGAGATTTTAATATTGACATTCTTATAGATACCACAAACACACATAACTTATTAACTTTGTTTAAATCTTTTAACTTAAACTGTATTTTTTCAGAGCCGACTAGAGTGACACCCACCACTGCCACATGTATAGATAATATTATAACCAATTTTAAAATAGTAGAAAAGAGCCTAATTAGTGGCATCCGATCTGACCATAAATGTCAGCTAGTTAAATTGAACTGTAATACTGTTAAAGGTCAAAAAATTATACAATGCAGAACTTTGACAAAAAAATGTCTCGGCATATTTCGTAATAACCTAGAATCTAAATTATGTACATTGGAGCCTCAATCTGACAATCCAAATAAAATGTACAGTACTTTATTTAATGCTATCTGTAGTGAATTTCAAAAAGTGTGTAAAATTAAAAAAGTAAATCTTAATAATAAAATAATGTTCAGTGCCTGGGCAACCAAGGGTATTAGACGTAGTAGGGATGTCTTATATGACTTATATGATAAAAAATCCTATACACCAAATGTTGATTTTCATAACTATGTTAGAACTTACTCAAAAACTTTTAAAAAAGTTTGTATGCAGGCAAAAGCTGCTCATATCAGTGATCAAATAAAAATGTCAGATAACAAAATAAAAACCACGTGGAACATAATAAACACTGAAACTGGTAATCGTGGGTTAACTGACCATACAATAGATTTAAAAATTAATGATAAAATAGTTTCAGATAAGACCGTTGTCGCCAATTTCTTAGATAACTTTTTCACCAATATACCGATAGAGACGACTAAATATTTAGCATCGTCTCCCATAGCAGCTGAGACACTTTTAAAAAGAAATGTAGATATACTAGTACCTAGTTTTGAATTCAGTTTTGTTTCTCAAACTGACATAATAAAAGCTTTTAAGACGATAGCAGTCAAAAGAACTGAGGACTTATGGGGATTGTCAACTAAAGCTGTTGGCTCAATAATATCTAACATCGCACCAATAATGGCAGCAATCTTTAATTCCTGCATCAAGGACGGCATATTTCCCGATCTAATGAAATATAGCAAAATTGTACCCATCTTTAAAGCAGGTTGCCCAAATAATGCATCTAATTATAGGCCAATATCAGTGCTACCAGCATTAAGTAAAATTTTTGAAAAACTAATATTAAATCAAATGTTGGCACATTTTAACAAAAATGGGATACTGCATGAGAAACAGTTCGGATTTACGAGGGGACGATCTACAGAGGATGCTGGATCCATGCTAATTGAAACTGTATTGGGGGCCTGGGAACAGAAACAAGATGCTGTAGGAGTGTTCTGTGACCTTTCGAAGGCGTTTGACTGCGTGGACCACCACACACTCATCCGGAAACTTAAACACTACGGAATTCGAGATAGATCAATAGACCTTGTAACATCATACTTGTCGAATCGGGAACAAAAGGTGGCAGTTGGTAACGTTACTTCTACCGGCTCAAAAGTTAAAATTGGAGTACCACAAGGATCAATTTTGGGCCCTTTTCTGTTCCTTGTTTATATTAATGACCTCCCTCACATGATCAAGGATACAATGTCAAATATAGTCCTATTTGCCGATGACACATCACTCATATTTAAAGTAAATAGAAAGGATAGGGATCTTGTAGAACCTAACAATACACTGCATACTGTATCAAATTGGTTTTCTGTGAATAACCTTCTCCTAAATGCAGGGAAAACGAAATGTGTTAAATTTTCGGCTCCAAATGTAACTCATATTGATACACATGTAAAACTTGACGGCAAAGTGTTAGATTTAGTTGCCTCAACTGTCTTCTTGGGCATCACAGTGGACTCTAAACTGCAATGGGGACCTCATATCAAGGCACTTGCAAGCAAACTGAGCTCTGCTGCATTTGCAGTTAGGAAAATAAGACAGGTCACAGATGAGGCTACGGCTAGGATAGTTTATTTTGCGTACTTTCAAAGTATCATGTCCTACGGTCTTTTACTGTGGGGATCTGCTGCTGACATTGATACTATCTTCATATTACAAAAAAGAGCAGTACGCGCTATATATAATTTAAGATCACGTGACTCGCTCCGTGAAATATTTAAAGAAATAAATATAATTACACTACCGTCACTGTATATTTTACAAAACATTATGTATATCCGCAAAAACATAGTTAGTTTCGATAAGTTAAGTGATATACACAATTTGAATACTCGCAATAAAAACAAGCTTGTTGTACCTGGTACTAGACTTAGCAAAACCAGCAAGTCGTTTATGGGAAACAGTGTTAGGTTTTATAACAAAATTCCAACTAGTATTACTGAACTACCAGATATAAAGTTTAAAGCATTTATTAAGCAAATTTTAATGTCCAAAGCCTATTACACCATCAATCAGTATATAGAAGATAAAGATGTCTGGCGTACGATTCCGTCCTGCACACTGCGACCCTCTGGCACAGTCTGAAATTTTTGTATGTAGGTATTTACATAATTAAAATGCGATTAATCGCATCTGTCTTTACTATTATTATTACGATGGAGTAATTTATTATACTGGATTAAATTAAGTATTTAATTTGTTTACAATTTTATTTTGTGACATTGTTTATAATGTCCCTATACATTTTTATACTTGGAAGTTATTTTTGGTGTACCAAATGTCTTATTTTGCTTAATCTTATATAATTGAAAGTTTGAATGCATACAAAATTTGTGAAATGTGAGCATGATGTAAGTAATAATGTTAGAGATATTTTCTAAATACCTACCTGTTGTCTGGTACTATGAGTCTGTCATGCTCACTAAAATGTCTCGCTGATGGTGGCGTTGTGTGTCGGGCCGTTGAGTTCCCTTCATTGTGGTCGAGCTTGGCGACGCTGACGCATGCGTCATACTCGTGAACGGGTGCCGTCTGTCGGAACTGGTCAGCTTGTAACTGCCATGGCAATCTTATTCACAGGCAAATCATTATTATCCTAGTCTTATTTTTATTCACATTAAATTACATTATTCTCGCAGCTCTTACCGCAACATTGTACTGATAAAGATTATAATCTATTTTTTGAAAAGAGTTACCATGGAGTTTCTTGCCGGTTCTTCTCCATAGGGTCTACTATTTGGAACCGTGCACCTAGAGTCTCGACATTTCATAAGTGCCTGTATCTGGTTTACATGAAATAAAGATCTATTCTATTCTATTCTATAAAGCGACTGAAATGGAAAGCCTTAACAGAAATGTATGTGTTTATTAGATTACCTAACTTAATTTTATTTTTTGCCAGACGTAGATGACATGACGTAGGTTTCGTTGGCGTCTGTCAAGCACAAGGTTCCAGATGAAAATCAGCGTCAAGCACATATTATGTGTTTGGCATTAAGCTGATCTGGATACCTTTTTGGGCAACCGTGAGACACATGCCCCGTGTTATACATTATGATGTCTTTTTTATTTAATTGCTTTTTGTTGTTTTTTCTTGTACCTACTCTTATTTTATTTATTTTTTATTGTTTAATTTGTCTCTCTTGCTGTCCGAATAAAAAGTTTTATTATTTTATTATTATTATGACAAGTCCTCCCTAGATTTTTTGAAGTGAAACTTTTATATAGAAGGGGGTTATTAGGATTTTTCCGTCACGAAAAAGAGCGTTACGGCCGCGTGGAGGGGGTAGACGATATATCCGTTGAAGTTTCACTTCTACTATGTGTCCCAGCACACATTTCGTTTTTTTTAACAACAAAATCAGCATTTTGTACTACGGTATTCAGCCTTCTCCAATGTCGGTCCCTAGACGTTGAGGATCGTGACTCCTTCTCATGATTTCTAACCCCCGACAAAAAAGAAGGGTGTTATAAGTTTGTAGTGTGTATTTGCGTATATGTCTGTGACATCGTACCTCCAAAACGGATGGACCGATTTCAATGTAGTTTTTTTTTATCGAAAGCTAGTTTAATCGGGTATCATCTTAGCTATGTTTCATGAAGTTACAGCTCTTTTTCTAGTAGGAGTTGGGGGTTTTTGACGGTTAGGTTATTCTGATGCTTGATCTCCATTTACTGCGATCTGTGGCTTGATGGAGTACCATGTTCACTGGTACTTCCAGTTGTTCCGATACCTGGTTTGACCACCTCTTTCCGCTGCGTCCTCTCAGTCTCTTGCCTTCTATTCAGCCACGTCAGCCAAGATTTCAGCCACGCCATGAAATTTTTCTAACCGGGATGTTGACCCAGATAGTATCAAATCCCTTCCATTTGTTCAACATCCCCAGTTTACAGGTTCCGCGGTACCTTCATCAGAATTAAAGTCGCGTATTGTTGGGTATAATTTAATTTGAAATATCTGACAAGAATCCTTCCACAAATGCCTTTGAACCTGGTCTGGAGTTTTTGTACCCGGAATTCACTGATTTAAATTCTCAAGTTGGACATTGCTAAGAGAGCGATCCTGAATTCGATTCCCGGGACCGGCTAATGTTATTGTTTTCTAGAAATTTCTGCGTAACAGCCCGGAGTATGGAATTTTGCGCAGTAAATGCCCAATAAGTCTACCGTTTGTACAACGGACAGTATTCTCTCGCCATTGGCGGGGAGTTCATCCGCATACCCTAAAGCCGTGTGGCTTTAGGGTATGCGGATGTATATATATATATATATATATATATGTATGTATACTATGTATGTATGTATAAAACAAAATCGCTTCCCGCTGTCTGTCTGTCCCTATGTATGCTTAGATCTTTAAAACTAAGCAACGGATTTTGATGCGGTTTTTTTAGTAGATAGAGTAATTCAAGAGGAAGGTTTATATGTATAATACTTTCATATTTAATGTAAGGATAATAGAGAAATTGCACCCGGGCGTAGGCGGGGACAGGTCGCTAGTGTGATACTGAAACACCCACTGTGTGGATTTTTAAGACACAACTTGTATATTTAAAGATATTTTTAATAACAAATTAAAACTCATTTAACTACATAAGTTAATATGAATGCCGTTCCATACTTCCATGTGGCCAAAACATTCGTTAAGTTAATGCTGTAATAACTCTCTTAATAATGTCACAAAACACAGTTGAACTTAGCAAATTAACTAACCACATGCTTTATGTTGGTTAAAGCTAGACATCCACTAAGCGCGTTGAAAACGCCTCAACTGTCTCTGTGCGAGTAGCGGGTTGCCGCTACGCTCAGAGTACGCGTCCGCCAAGTGATCCTAGGCATGACAGCCCGTAGTGGTCATTTACTGCTGTGAACACCACTAGATGAGACAATTTTTGTCCTGCAGCATGCATAGGATTGTTCCATGGGAGAACCCGGACCATGTATGTGGTTTCAGTTGGTATGAATTCCACAGTCCGGTTCAAGGCATCCCTCTCGCAAATAAAGAGGATTGGTAAGGGCAACATCGCATTGTAAAAATCCGCCCGCTATAAAATTTTGGTGCAATTGTATTCATATTATTATTGTTGCGGTGAATGCGATGCTATTCACACCGCCCCGCTCAGTGGACGCTTAGCTTTACTCAATTAACTTAGGTGTCACTTAGTTAAGTCTAGATTTATAAAATAAAAAGATCGAATTATTCTGCAATAAGCTGTAAAATATTACGCTAGAGGAAGAAATATTAGTCGTAGTTAATACCGAGTAATTAGATAATTTTATGCTCGTGAAAAATTGTCTAGCAGCTGTGCTTTTGTAGAACTTTGAGCTGCACATAGTTTATACTGACGAAAATAAGATTCACTTTAAAAAAACATAAGTAAAACTTGTATTATGGTGTGGACGAAAATTCTTCTTGGCGAGAGAACAGACCTGTAGGCTAATTCACGTAACTAAAGAAGTGCAGTTGCCGCGCAGTTGCAATAAAATATTGATCAAAACAACACATTTGGTAATCTTTTTCTTCTTATTTCGTTATGGCAATTGAGCCGATGTCGACTCTTCTGCCATTTGGTATCCTCCGAGCTTCCGTGAGATACGCTCGCGTCAAGTTCGAGCTTCACTGCAATACGCTCGGCGCGTCTTAAAATACGTGAATTACCCCTCTGTATTGGGTGCGAGGCTTAATAACTGCTAATAAATACCACAATATCAAGTTCTGCTTGTAGGTAGGTAAGTGTATTTTTTTTTCTGCGTTCATATTGTGCCAGCTTTTGCAAGAAAAAATTACCTTTGCCAGTATTCGAAAATCAAATCAACTGTATTCTATCGATATTTTTTTAATTCTAAACAATAAAGGTTAACTCTCTTGAACATTACCTAAAAAAATCTACTCAAAATGTTAACAACACAACCGTATTCCATGTAATTATCATAATAATAGCATCATCACATTATGTCCTATGGCGTAATGTGTTTGTTGCCCTAATTGCTCGTTACTGCTTTAAACAATGTTTAAACGTCCGTCTAATGCTTAGTTAAACGCTCACCTGAATGTTTTCAACAGCTGTCGCGTGCTTTTAATTTTAAATTAGTTGGAAATAATGTTTGTTGTCATTCTGCGCAGTAGAAGTAAACTGTAGCTATAAAAAGAGAAAAACTGCTGCTCCGTACAAAAGTGGATACCTAACCGTGTTGATGTATGGAGCAGTAGATTTTTTATTACGTTTTCAGAGTTACTCCCATAAAAAAAGTTGTGTGGAATGATAGGCAATAAAATAATTAATACAATTATAGTCTTTTAGAATATATAATCATAATTCCTATATACAATATAACTATAAGTATTTGTTTTTATATATTTAGATTAGTATTTATTTGTATGGTATATGTAGTTCATTGTACCGACTTCCAAAAAAGGAGGAGGTATCAATTCGGATGTTTATATTTTTATTTTTATTTCATAGTTGTGTAGTTATTGGATTAGTTTAGTATACAATAAGTTTAAGTAGTCTAAATAAGTTACTCTTGTAATTTTTACACACTGTGTCTACGTGTCTATCATCCATATTTCCAGTCGCGGGACTACTGGAATAAATTTCATTAGAAATAAGCAGTTCCATTATGCTCATTATGTCTTTAAAAACATCATTACCATGTTTCCTTGTGTACATAAATAAATAAATAGGCAGAGTACGCCCTTATTTTTTTTTTCTGGTTTATTAAAAATGAGTGTATTGTTTTATACAATGAGGAACCGGAAGTTACTTATCATCGTATTATAGGTATGCCTTTAAATATAATATCTTTGCCCTTTGCAATACTTCAAAAGAGAACAGAAATCATACAAGAGTCCGGTCTGGTATTAATGCAGCACAAAATCCTCTAAAGCATGAACCATTTCTTCGACTTAGTTGAAGTCCTACGAACGTTGGAGCCCCTATATTATTTTCATGAGGCAACTTTTTAGGGTCCTGCAGTCGTACAAGAAAATTCTTATTAAGACATTCCCTGATACAAGAGGTTGGAAGTTTTGGTACATATTTCTTTTTTGTACCAGGATTGAAAAGTTGCCTGTGCACCTTGGGGAGATGTGGTGTTGCCAGTAACCCTGCTGCCAACACGCTGCTAATACTAGGGTCGACAACACACGAATTATGCCCCTGGTGTTGCAAGCGTCCATAGGTTACGATAACCGTTTACCATCAGGTGTTTGTAAACTGTATCCTCGATACAAGAAAAACTTTAATGAGAGGCGCAATGATTAAAAAAAAGTGTTTTAGGTACAGAGACAATTAAATAATAATAAATAAAAATAAATAAAATAAAGCCGAAAAAGATAAACAAATCAAATATCTGGACTTGGCTCGCGAGGTTGTCGATATGTGGGACGTGGAGTCAGCAATCATTGTGCCGATAGTCGTAACGGCTAAGAGCTTAATTGCCAAGAGTCTCGACCAACACCTCGAGAGACTCACTAGGTGGCTGGATCAAGGGCCTGATTCAGAAAGCAGTAGTCCTTGACACTGCGCGCATTGTTAGGAGGTAAAGAGTATGTAAAAATTGAAAGGGATTAATGAAATAATATATCCAGCCCGTTACCGATCCACCGCTGGGCACGGGCCTTTTCTCAAAATGAGAAGGATTAGGCAGTCCTAGTGTAGGTTAGCGGTACTACACAGTGTATACACCATCGAGGACTTTATGAGGCCCTCTCAGATGTGCGGGTTTCCTCATGATGTTTTCCTTTACCGTTACCACAACTCAATCAAATTATAGTCCACACATGAATCCGAAAATTCAGAGGTGACTCGAACCCTCCTGCATAGAAGGCGAGAGAAAACCGTGCGGCTACCACAGCTAAAAAAATATATGTTAATAACCTATTTTATCTCTAAGCTCGGAGTATGGTATTGGTATCGGTATGGTATTGTTATATTTATGGAACGACAGACGATGACTACAGAACCGTACTTAATGCGCGCCAACACAAACTTGGCAGATTTATATAAACACAAGTAGCCAGCGTCCCAGGAGAAAGCTTTGTTGCGTTTATTTTATTTACTTAAACTTCTGAAGATATTATTTTTAAATTCTCGTCATATATCTTGTGCGTTTTCCGTTTCCTTTTGCTTTGAAAGATACAATTCTTAGGAGGCCTCAGGTCGCCGCATAAATCTAGCTACACAGTTTGTAGTCTGAAGAACTTTGTAGGGGGGGCCTACCACCATCTCTAAAAGCAATATTGTTTTAACCTTATATCGATTTTCGGATTATAACGTCCGTATAGTAAGATTAATATTATCTTTAAGCTTGACAAGACATTCCTGATACGTGATAACTTTGTAAAAGATGGTGGTTTCCCCTGGTAACGTTTCTTAGGTCATTATCTATCAAAAAACCAAAAACCTAACATAACCGTCAAAAATCCCGGACTACAACTAGAAAAAGAGCTGTAACTTTTGAACGGCTGAACAGATTTTCATGAAACATAGTTATTTGAAATCGGTCCATCCGTTTTGGAACTACGTCTTTTTTATCGGGGGTTAAAAATACCTAATTTCAAAATGCCTATCCTAAGCACATTTCGCCCTCCATCTGTCACAGGCGCCGCACCCTTCATCCCTTCCTAACATTTAAGCTGGCAGGCTTGAATAACAAAAACACAAAATTTTCAATAACTTTCATAAAACTTTTAAATCACATCTGAAGAACCCACTCATTTTAAATACATGAAAAGCACATGCTACTTTTCTATTTAGCATCGTGCACTCGAGGGAAATAACTGTGTTAATACTTTATAAATTGAAATTCGCATAAAACTTTGAGTACACAATTTTTCAAGTAGACATTACTTTCGCTAAGGAGTAAAGAAACGGTCCAACTGAGGTGAATCCCGCGTGAGATGCGGGACAAGGCTAAATCAAAATACATAATTTAAGTCGTCCCTATCAATAAACTTTTCTTGTGGTGTGTCGACATGAGAATATTGTTGAATGCTCGTGGTGGAAGGAATATCCAGCTACTTTGTGAAGTTCGAGTTCGGGCTAATTGTCCAGGGTGCGCTAAGGTGATTTAGATATTATCACTTGCCGTGGGTAGGCTAGAGGGATCAATACTCATATTTTAGTCTTAGAACATTAAAAAACAGGTCAAATTGAGTCAGTGATTGCATGAGTCAATCTGAACATTTTCATAAAAACCTTGCTAGCAAAATAGATGCGAAGGAATTGCGCCCGCGCGGGATTCACTTCAGTTTGGCAACACCTTTAAGCCAGTTATTCCCATACGGTAAGCTTCGGTACCCTGATTTTAAATGGCAAATAAGCCCGCTTTGTAGGCTATAAACTATGCCAACTATCTCACGATTAGAACCGTAATTGCCATTGTGAGTTTTTATTGAAACTTTAAATTCAGGTAACCTAATTTCTATGGATTGAAGATGGACGTCTCGCTCATTACGTTGGCAACACTACCACTAGGAGTGGGGTACGCCTCTGTAATCTATATAACTCTATGTAAGTACAGTCTATTTTGTTAACCCCCGTCAAAAGACGGGTGTTATAAGTTTGTAGTGTGCACCTGTGTATCTGTGTGTCTGTCTGTGGCATGGTAGCTCCAAAACAGATGGACTGATTTCCATGTAGTTTTTTTTAATTGAAAGCTAGTTTAATCAGGTATCATCTTAGTTATGTTTCCTGAACATCTGTTTCACTGCGAAGTATCGTGAATGTACGATTCTTACCGTTTTTAAATGGAGATTGGAGACTAACCTAATGATACTGGAAGGTTGATCCAAAAATCATATTAAAAACCTTTTTTTTTTTCTGAGAATAGGCTGTTTTTCTTTTCTGAGATGATCCCCCATTGTGACAATAATGGGCTGGATTTATTTATTTTGTGTACAGGATCATAGACAATATTTTTACCTAAAATACTTTACCTCCGTCCATCTTGACGAATTAGGGCAATTTGCCGAGGAAGTCACAAGTGTTGGTGAACAGGTGATTAGCAATTAAGCACCGTGGCTCATTCAGCTGATCCGGACGGACCCTCGATCAATCATTACGTCCTGGCTGGCGGGACTCATTATGGCATCCATGTTTTTTTTTTTCTCATTATACTTATAGCTCCTCCAAAAAATTATATCATCGGTTAATTTATTATAGGGTGAAAAAAATATCGTAAATTTTATTAACTACGTAGTCTATTTGAAGATTACTTTACCCGTCAAAAGTATAAAAATATTGAAATAAACTGGCTTCTTCTATTTTCAACCTCCCGACAAAAAAGAGGGGTGTTATAAGTTTGTAGTATGTATCTGGGTGTCTCTGGACAGATTAAAATGCAGTATTTTTAAAAAGAAAGCTAGTTTAATCAGTTATCATCTTAGCTATGTTTCATGAAAATCTGTTCAGCCGTTAAAAAGTTATAGCTCTTTTTCTAGTTAGAGTCGCGGGATTTTGACGGTTAGGTTATATGTACATTTTTGCACAACGAAATTCGTTCCTCCATGAGTTCTCCTCATTCTCCTCATTGTGGAGAGTCGTGATCTCCATTTAGCACCCTCTTTTGGACTATACTCCACCATTTTGCTGTTCCCTACAGCATGGATGATCACTTAACTCTGGAATTTATTATCGAGTTGATCTGGTCAGACCTTGGTCAGACAAACGAAATTAAGCAATTTAACTTCTATTTATTTTTGCATTCCTTGAACAGGAAGAATATGATATTGTACATAAACCACCAATGTTATATTGATAACATCCTGTATTCTATGCAAATAAATCATCTTATTTATAAGAATCTTCTACTTGATGGACCTAGACCAAGCAAAAATTATCTCCAAATTTAAAAACTAACTCTACGAATTATTTCAAATAGAGGTATTTAATAAAGTACTGCAGATAAAACGACAAAGCCAATTTCGCGACTGAAGAAAAAATCACCCACTGGAATGGGTTTTGCAAGGAATTCAAAAGTCGCTCTTAATAATCAGATACGTACCAAATTACAAATATGCATGACCTGCAACATATTGTGCTTGAATAAAGAACATTTTATTTACCGACGCAATGCCAAAATTCTTATCAAACTCCGTCAATTGTCACTCTAGATAATCCCAAACAAAAACACGGTCCGAATTGGTCCGAATCCTTGTTGTATTTCACAGTCACCCGCAGATTGATTAGCCAGATAACGCCTATTTTTACGAAGTACACAATATACGTACACATCCCATTCATACTATACAATGACGTAAGAAGCCTGACAAAAAAGAGGGGTGTTATAAGTTTGTAGTGTGTATCCGTGTCTGTCTGTGGCATCGTAGCTCCAAAACGGATTGACCGATTTCAGTGCATTTCTGATACTATACAATGTTGATAAAATGAGGTCGACCTCACAATAATTTGGCACCGGATACACGATCCCTTAGCGTAAGGTAGCTATTAGACGACAAAAAACGATGATATACAAAAATCTAGATAACACACGAATCTGTAACGAAAATTCCATGCAAAACTCGAATTATATCACGTATTCCCATTGAGTGACCTCATACAAACTTATCTAGAACTTCCAAATTGAATTCGCAAACGAAAATGAGTCGTTTGTCTTTTAAATAAGGTTGATCAAATTTTGAATGGGCGGTTGAAAGAATTTGGTGAATCGAAGGTCGCTGGCATATACTGGTTTCGATTTCTCTTTGAAATTAAAAGGGGACTCAGGATTCCCTGAAGGTCGGGCTGTAGTTATAATAGACACGTTTCGAGTAAACGGACCTCAATGCCGTTAGACCTTCTTTTTTCAGTTAAAGCCTGGTACAGGAGGGCTTTACCGTGATAGCTGAAGGCATGCGACCTTTTTACACGTGGTTTGATTATGAAGGCAAGGTAGATGCTATTCGGTGGATTGGAATGAACGAAAAATACGTAATGCGAGCCCTTGCAAATTGGCAGGGACGAGTACCTATAGGCCATAGGCTATGGTTTGTTTTGGTTATGTAGGTATTCTTTACTAACTACCAGCGTGGAATACATACATGGATTTGTTTTTAAAAGTTATTTAAAAAAATTGGTTTCTTTTTGTTTCTACACTTCTATATTTTCTGCAAATATTTTTATTTTGTGAAGACATCTCACAATAAATGACGAATTGCTCCCATTAGACTCGATATCTTGGAACATGATATTATTTTCTCTATGTGTGGTGTTCACGAAAGTGGACTATCCAAGATGTCTAAGTCCAAGATGTTTCTCTTTGTTAACTTTTATCAAAGTCTTACCTTACTAAGACGTAACGAACGCCGTTTTATCAACATGCCTCCGACTGCATGTTATAATTTTTGATAAAGGATACTCGGTTTTCTTTTCGTCTTGTTTCCTGCCAGTCGGGATTTTTTTTTTTTTAACTGACTATACTAAAGAATTGTCTCTTCTACTTCTTCTATATCTATGCCTACTTCCCACTCCTTTACTTCTACTCCTACTCCTTCCTTACTATTTTACCACCTACGATAATTACATTGTGGAACGCAATAAATATTGAGTAGGTACTTGGTAGGTACTCATTACCATAGATTCAGGAAGGTGTTTGGGTATATGTATGTATGGCTTTACAACATTGACATAATAATTATAGAAAATAAGACTTGGCTTCGGCCTAACACTGAAAGACGAAGACTTGGCTTTGGCCTGACGAATAGAAAGAAGACAGAAGACAATTAAATCAGACATGGCTGTATGGGCTCAGCTCCCTTTGCCTGTCCCAAATAGGGATAAAAGAACCAAAAAACAAAAATCTCTTTGACTTATCGATCTTGCTCGTCAAGATAAACATGTAGAAATACCAGAAATACCAAAGATGATTTATTAGATATATATTTTAGTATGGATAACAATGATATTATGACTATTGTGTACATTGCTTGTGGGCTAGTCTTCGTATTAATAGTGGTATTATTATATTTGTATTATCGACTAACTGGAACTGTTTTAAGACTAATGTAAGTGTTGTGAAGTACGCCGCTTACTTCTGGTCAAGATTTTATTTTGAAATCGTGTATTATTTGTGGGGTGGGGCTTTGAAACAAGCGATTTTGTATTCTAACTCATATTATAAAAATAATGTATGTAATAGTTACTTTGATTAAGACAATTGCTAATGATGCTAAAAGAGAAAACAATGAAAAAGACTAGAAGATAGAACCTGGCTTCAGGCCTATATAGTACTTTTAATAAGAAGAAAACATTTGTAACCGCAACAACAGCGTAGTGTAGATTTGCCCTTCAGCCAGATTGACCTAGAACTTAACAAAGTAAGGCGTAAAAGAGAAGGTGGAGAAACAGGTGTTGTGGCGTACCTAAGAATCCTATGTCCAGCAGTAGCTGGGATAAGCAGAATCGATTGATTGATTGATTTGTAGAGAGGACCAATACTTCGTGAGACAGTCAAAGCGGTGATAAAATCCAAGAGTCTTAAGGAACAAGATTGTAAAGTATCAGTGGCGTGCACTCTATAAAGACAAAAAGACATTGCAAACTTGACAATACAACACGTTTATTGGTATTGCTTAGCCTTTAAGAAATGTCTGTGCATGCCATTGTATAGTATTATACGTTACCGGTGTAAAATATCCTTTGTTATCCCGATTCCACACACTGGTTCCAACTATTGTGCCCAAAAGTTGGAGCCAGTATGAGAAACTGGACCATTTAATTATATTGAAAGGTAAATAAGTGATACTGATCTTAGAAGTGTAATATAAGTGAATATTATCCACTAGCTTCGTATTTTAATTCTTAGATACATTAAATAATTATACTACCGTCACCGTAAGACGGTTAAATGTGGAGGATGATATCGAGACTGCGAGTGGGGATCGCGGATAGTCGGATAGTCAATCCAGAATATCCAAAGAGATTGAACTATAATTTAATGTCTTTGAGAATATCTAAGTCCAAGATGTTTTTCTTTATTAACTTTATTAAAAGTGACTTCATTAATACAAAGGGATTCGGAATCTGTATTTATTTTTATTTAAAAAGATGTATCGACACAATTTTTTTTTGTCTCATCTACCTACTTCTAGCCTTCTCTGTCTACGTTCATACTGCTTACCATAGATTATGGAAAATGTTTGGGTGTATTTATGGCTTTATAAGATATTGACATTATAATTACTCTCTTTGACTTATCGCTCTTCTTTGTCAAGTTATACTTGTAGAAATATCAAAAATGTATGATTTATTCGATATATATTTTATCATGGATAACAATATTATGATCGTTGTGTACATTGCCTGTTGGCTAGCCTTCGTACTAATAGTGGTATTATTATATTTGTATTATCGACTAACTGGAACTGTTTTAAGACTTATGTAAGTGTTGTGAAGTACGCCGCTTACTTCTGCTCAAGATTTTCATTTAAAATCGTGTATTATTTGTCGGGTGGGGCTTAGACACAAGCGATTTTGAGTTCATATCATAAAAATAATTGAAGAGTTACTGCGATCGAGACAATTGCTGATGATGCTAAAAGAGAGAACAATGAAGGAGACTGGAAGATAGAACCTGTCTTCAGGTCAAGATAGTGCTTTTAATAAGAAGAAAGCATTTTTAACAGCAACAACAGCGTAATGAAGAATGCCCTTCAGTCAGATTGACATACGACTTAAAAAAAGGCAGGCGGAGAAACGGGTATTATGGTGTACCCAAGAATCCCAGTCCTAATCCTAGTCTAGCAGTTGTTGCAATAAGCAGAGTTGCTTGAATGTTTGATTTGTGGAGAGGACCATTACCTCGCAAGACTAAGGAAGCGGCGTTAAAATCCCGGAGTCATAACGAACAAGATTGTACAGTTTTTGGTATTAGTATACGTTACCATTGTAAAAAAAGCTTTGTTATCCCGGCTCCACACACCGATTCCAACTATTGTACCCAAAAGTTGGAGCCAGTATGAAAAGCTGGATAATTTGATTATATTGAGAGGTTAAGTGATATTGGTATTATAGTATTAATATAAGTGAATATTGTCCCCTAGCTTCGTATTTTAATTCTTAGATAGATTAAATCTGTGGATTAAATAATGATACTGCCGTCAACGATTTCGATACTGCGAGAAGGGATCGTGGTAGCACAGTTGGCAAGAGCAGTAAGTATTTTGAACCAGAAGATCGTAAGATCGAATCTAGTTCACGGTCGACTTTTTCATTCCACAAAAATTGTAAAATATTTATTATTTATTTATTATATACCTACCTAGTATACCTACTTAAATAATTATGGACTAAAATCCTCTTCTCAACGTGTCAATGGTTTCGCTTAAATTCATTTTTTTAGTCCAGTAGGTGGCCGACTATCTATCATTATAAAACTATTACCAAACTCAGTAATCTTAAAATGTTCTTAACATTTTCAATGTTTTTGTTCGCTGGCCTCATGGCCCCCTGCAAGTTCGCCGGTAAACGCGGCCGACGTGTGAATGGCGCTATCTGGAATGAGGGTCTGAAGAGCGGCAGCAGTGGCGAAATAAATAAAATGCAACCACGACTTGCTAGTCTTGTAAGTGTTTAAATCGCTGCTTACATTTCATATGTGGCAACTGCATGTCGCGAAGTAGCAATTATAATCGTACCAAAAAAAAAATGCTCAACTTGTGAAGTTTTAGTTGCTAACAGGTATTTTTAACCCCTGACAAAAAATAGGGGTGTTATATATAAGTTTGTAGTGTGTATTTGTATATTGTGGACATGTGTATCTGTGTATCTGTCTGTGGCATTGTAGCTCTAAAACAGATCGACCGATTTCAATACATTTAACGCTAGTTTAATCGGGTATCACCTTAGCTATGTTTTATGAAAATCTGTTAAGCCGTTCAAAAGTTACAGCTCTTCTTCTAGTTGGAGTCGGGGGTTTTTGATGGTTAGGTTATTGCTTGTAAAATGTCATGTCCTGCTCCTCTAATAGACAAATTGCAAACTACAAGCGCCAGAATAGAATAGATCTTTATTTCATGTAAACCAGATACAGGCACTTATGAAATGACGAGACTCTAGGTGCAGTGTGGAGAATAGAGATGATTTTTAGGGATCCGTACCCAAAGGGTAAAACGGGACCCTATTACTAAGACTCCGCTGTCCGTCCGTCTGTCACCAGACTGTATCTCACATAAAGTTATTATTACTAGTAGTAATAATAACTTTATGGTATCTCATGAACTGCGGTAGTTGGACAGTTGAAATTTCCACAGATGATGTATTTCAGTTGCGGCTATAACAACAAATACTAAAAAACAGAATAAAATAAATATTTATATTTACAACAAACATGTTTTTTTTTGCCGTTTTTATTTTAACACGCTTTTATTGGCTTGAAAAATCTTGGAAGTTAAATTTGACCCAATTCCCGGTTTCCGATTGAGCTGAAATTTTGCATACACGTTCAGTTTGGATGACTAAAGCGTGTTCTATAGTTTTTTTTAAACTATAATATTTTATTATAGATAATGTTACGGAACCCTTCGTGCGCGAGTCCGACTCGCACTTGGCCGGTTTTTCAATAAACCTGTATACTTTGACAAGTTTCTGGAATGCATTGTCTCGGCGGCCGTATTATATATCTATAGATTTTTACGGTAATACGATGGTAGATCTGCTTTCTTTTACTTCCTTACTAAATACATTAATCAATCGTTGTAATCTTTGCTAAGTCGTGTTACTATCCGCGGAAAGCTGCAGTATTTATAGAGATACGGATATTAAACCGTCTGAGCGGCGAAGAGAAATGTTTTCACGGGATTATGTGGGATATTCCCGGGCTATAGGATTTCCGGCTACCCATATATTATTATATCAATTGAGGCACTTTTAGTTCTTTTGGAAATATATTTTTTAGGAAATTCTTTATTTGATAATTAGCAAACTTGTCGTAATTTATCCGGCAATTTTTAAAAAGAACTATAATCGCTATTTCTCTTACAAATTATTCCAAAAGTACCTACACCTTTCTTTCACCTTTCTTTAACCAGCGTCAAACTAACGATGAGGTGTTTGGGTTGAGTCTTGAGTCAAACTCTGTAACTTAGCTAGCCTGAGTATAAAAAGTATAGTATTTTTTTAACGCGCTTTTATTAGCTTCACCTGTAAGTAACTAACTATGTAAGAAAATCTTGTAAGTTAAATTTGACCCACTTCCCGGTTTCCGATTGAGCTGAAATTTTGCATGCAAGTTCAGTTTGGATGACTAAAGCGTGTTCTATAGTTTTTTAGTCTATAATATTTTATTTATATGTAACTTCTATCTATACTCTAAGTAAACTAGCCAATTATGAGTCTAGTCGACAACATCCTCAGTGAATTATGAAAGGTAATAGAGATGCCATTTTTTTGTTAAAAAAATCTAGTTAACCCTGCCATTTCCAAATAATATCCAACTTCTTCCTGCCCAGTACATTAAATAAACACGTATTTGCAGCAGTTGTAAATATCCGTAAATCTTCTAGAGGCGAACGTTTGAACGACGCTATCTAAATAAGGAAGGCGAAAGGAGCCGCAAGCCGCGTACGCCTGTCCGCTGTATCATTACGCTTTTAACTTTCTAGCGTGATTTGTTTGTGGTGTCGAGTGCACAATGGGAGATTGAAAGTAAGTTTGATTGTGATTATTTTATTTAATTATATATTTGAAATTGAGTTCGACGTCATGGTTGGCGCAGTGGCTAAGCAATTAACTTTCTACGCTACTACGCTACGTGCCGCAGGTACGATCCCCGCACGCAACAATTATTGGTATGATCTATAGATAGTTGTTCCGGGTCTGGGTGTGTGTGCATGTGACATGTATGTTTGTACACTGTACTGGATTTCTCATATATCGAGGGTAAAGTTGCAAAGTATTAAAAAAAAAACAAATCGGCAATTACAGGGCCGATATGAATCAGCCCAAGTCTTGTCACGAAAGTATTTACATACTTTAATTTTAAATAAGAGCTTTCTGTCAGCCTTTTATGATTTGTGTCTGATTTAAAAACTCAAAGCAATAATTAATAAAGTTTGCTCAAAACTATAAATTAACTAAAATAATTCAAGAAACTGACACAAGGACTTATAAAGCAAGCCATATTTCAGATTTTGTGAACGTCACTAACTAATAGGACATCTGTGACCGAAAATAATAATATCTTCTAATTTAATGTCTGCTATTCGCTTCATGAATTAACTGATTGTAATTGCAAAAAGTACGGGAAAACAAGGCAGACCTGCGGGTCTACCGCGTAACTAAAATGGTAATGAACATCGATTCTGGTAATAAACTTTATTATAATCGTAAAAGACTAAACGCCGAGCTACCTTGTATAAATTATACCGATTATGAAGACTGGATTCCAAACTTCATTAAAACATTACAAGGTAGCTCGGCGTTTAGACTTTTACGATTATAATAAAGTTTATTACCAGAATCGATGTCCATTACCATTTTAGTTACGCGGTAGACTCGCTGTTCAACGGATCGGAAAAATGCTAATGGAAGAAAAATAACTTTAATTCCTGAATCGGTACAACAAAATCTGACTTTCTCGGATTTTAGAGTAGGCTTCTAAATTAACCAAATCTAGCTGAATCAGTTATGTGTCCAGAACCGCTGGTTTCTGACCTACATTCGGGAGATATAGTGCCACAAACTTATCTGACCCGGTCGTGGCGTCGCTGCCGTCGCTTTTACTAATGTCATGTCCGTACAAAAATGACATTTCGATGTCAGTTTTGTTCCGTAGCGACGTTAGTTCCAATTTTGGTCACCGGGTCAGATAAGTTTGTGGCACTATACCTGCATCCCAACGTCAACATGACACTTGAAATTATTTTTAACCCCTAACCCCCGACAAAAAAGAGGCGTGTTATAAGTTTGTAGTGTGTTGCGTGTATCCTAGAGTCTCGACATTTCATAAGTGCCTGTATCTGGTTTACATGAAATAAAGATCTATTCTATTCTATTCAGTGTATCTGTGGATCTGTTTATCTGTGTATCTGTCTGTGGCATCGTAGCTCCAAAACGGATAAACCGATTTCAATGCAGTTTTTTTAATTGAAAGCTAGTTTAATCGGGTATCATCTTTGCTATGTTTCATGAAAATCTATTCAGCCGTTCAAAAGTTACAGCTCTTTTTCTAGTTGGAGTCGGGTTTTTTGATGGTTAGGTTATTACCAAAGAAATAATAAGTCCTTCATACAAGAGTAGTTATTAATTCTATGATTTTTATAAAGACGAATACCAGGTATCATGGCCGAAATAATGATTATAAACGACACTTCCATTTTTCTCCAACAGGAAACAAAACATAAACAATTAAATGTCAGTAATTCTTCATGTGATTAAAACAAAAAAGTTTCAGCAAACATTATTTCTGTGGTCGTTAAGGACAGGCATTAGGGACAAAAAATGTTGGTCCTGCTGCCTAATTACCAACTTTTTGCAACTAATGTCATACGCGCAATTAGCTCGCTTAGTATTCTAGCTCGCATACCGTAGGTTAAATCAAGCTTGCTATTGCAATCCTTCACGGGGTATGTAAGACCGTCCATTGTGCATTGTTTTACACTGTTTTTAAAACGCTTTTATTATCTTTACTTGTAACTAACTATTAAAAAAGATCTTGGAAGTTAAATTTGACCCACTTCCCGGTTTCCGATTGAGCTGAAATTTTGCATACACGTATAGTTTGGATGACTAAAGCGTTTTCTTTAGTTTTTTTTTTTTTTGTTGTGCTTTAAAATTTATTTCTATTCTATGTAGAGTTATTAAAGGGAAGGGAAGGGGGATCCTAAAATACTGCTTTTTCTTCTGCCGTATCGACAAGAGATTTTATGTGATGTTACCAGTTGCAGTCCCCCGTCGCCCGCGGATCATGGGAGTGTCTTGGACAAATTTGGGCATTGGCAAGGTTATTGCCACAAAAGATAAAGCGCATCGGGAATCTTCATTCGCGCAGACACGAACACGATCGTCGACTACACCCGAAGCAGAATAAATTTATAATCAACCTTATGCAATGCCCTTAAGGTGTCAAAATTGATTGCCGCGCCATGTATTTCTATTTCGCTCACTGACTGAAGATCACGTCGATAGCGAAGCGACGATGCTTTCTGATTGGTTGATCAATTTCCCGCGTATTTAATTCTGTCAACTGCGCAGGTACAGTAAGGGGACAAAAGTCCAGTGGCATGTTAGAGTTCATAATCGCATGCTTCGGGGCGTACGAGCTGTTTGTGTGAGTGATGACTCAACGCACACAACGTAATGAGACGTCACCACACACACTCAGAAGTTAAATAAAACGAAAGAAAGAATACGTCTGTTTCGCTTGTCAGTATGAATGACCTTGGACGGTCCATTCCACTGTTGTAATTCTATAATTCAAGAAATTGCAATAAGCACCAATAGCTACATGCGTTATGCGTAGGATTTAGATTTACGAGGCGTGTGGGTTCGAATCCTTGACAAAACATTGTATTTCTTTTTTTCATTTTTATTAATTGATGAATTCGCTTAATGATTTAATACTATAAAGTAAGTGATCATTTTCTAGGTCATTAATGCAAAATTAAGAAAAATAAAAAGAATTATAACAAAATACGTTTATTTGTTTTAATTACAATAATAATCCTACGACAAAATACGTTTATTTGTTTTAATTACAATAATAATCCTTACAGTAACACTTATTACTTATTGAGGTAAGCTTAAAGTATTCGTTTTCTTGACGAAAAGAAGATTGAAACTAAACCTCAATCTTTTAATTCTTTAATTACCGACTAACTATAATATGGCCAGCAATTACAACTTAAATCTTTTACCCCTCCATCGTATACTAATATTGTTATCTCTTTTCTTTGATATGAAAATGACAATGAGTGAATAAAAATGAAGTGTTAAATAAGGGGGTAAAGCACTTGCAAATTTTCAACATTTAGTATGATCTCCATTGTTCTGGATACAGTCAAGTAAGTGTCGACACATTGAGCACAAGATTAAAACATATTTACGTTCCTCTTATATTTTCTCATATCTAAAGAAAAGAAAGAAAGAAAACACATTTATTCAGCACGGACAGTGACAACACACGAGAGAGAAATAAAATAAAAATTAACTTAACCTTTAAACAGTAAAAAATAAAAAAATAAACAGACACTGCATGCAATACGACATCATATAATACTTCCACATAACTATGTATTATTCACTATAGCCTGTGTTATCCTTACAGTAGTTACACCATAAATGAAGTTTTCCCTTTTGGCTAGATAGAATATATTTTCAACTGAAAATATAGTAGTTAATTAAGTGTCTCAGTTGAAGTAAGTATAAATATTCTCTTGCGAAACGTTCTTGATTTTCTATCAAAAAGGGAGCTGGTCTTCGGTGATGCACACCTTCAGCGTGGAGTGTATGGCGAACAGTTAGTAATGACGTGTCGAATACTTCTGCAAAATATTTAGTTGGTATAAAACCACTTGTTTGATGTTTCATATTCGTTCACCATGTGTCGTCGCTGCCAGGCCTTCCACTTCGCTCTCGACTACCAAGGCTACTTTCTTCCTCATAGGTATCTCTTAACCCATCGACTCATAGTATTTTTCTAGAACAATAAAAAGAAATACTATTAAACATCTATAAGCAAAATACTAAAACTGATTACTATTATTATTATATATTCTATATTTAATATTATTTTAACATTAACATAACATAACATTAAATACTTATATTATATAACCTAACTTCCTTTTCCCTGAGGGTCTAGGGCGCCGGGGTCGGGATAATACACCGGGATTTTAAAACTTGTGAAGAAAGTCCGTTTCTATACATTATATTATAATGTATAGAAATAGGTTATATATAAGTATTTATTATATAATAATATATAATTAAAAATATATAATTATACTTATATATCTAATAATTAAAGAAACAAAACAATATTAAGAATAAAATTATTAGAATTCTTATTCATCATTCAATAATCTTATTAAATAAACTTATACCTAAATGATTTATCTTTTTCTTTTGTTTTATTTGAACATCATGATCAATAATAAACTTTTGAAAAATAATTAAAGGATCATCAATCTTTGATTTAGTTTTATGTTTAATAAAATATATAAATTACTCACAGTCAGTCCGATTTCATTCGATATTTGTGTTTTATTTATAACGTCCACTTTTAGGCAGAGCAATAATAGGTATTCGCTCTCGCTTCGATAATACTATTGCCTGTATTTTAAAAATGTTATTTCACAACACCGATATAATAGATTTAACCACAAATCACTAACCAACAATAACTTCCAACAAAGTTCTATTCGATCTAAATGACTGAGTCGTAACTGCATTTGTCTACCTTACAGAAATCGAAATAATTTATTAATATTTTTGTTGTCTACCTACTTACTTTACAATTTATAATTGAACAAGACAGCGCGGTAGGCTTGTTAATATTATCTAACCACTATGTTAAACTTAATGAATAAATGCCTTAAGACTTAAGAATATTTCATAAAACTTTAAAAAAACTATAACCTCACGTGAGATTCGAACCCACCGCATACCTTAGTTTTAATACACCTACCACAGCACCTTACACGCTACGCTAGCATGCCATATTCTAAGACGATTGAAATTATGAAATACAATCGGTTGTGGTTGCAGACAACAGTGCGTGTGTGTGAGTTTCTATAGTATGAACACGATATCGAGTATAGAAACTCGTAAAGAAGGTCGTAAGTCAACTCATTAGTGTTAATCTAATGCTTTGTGAGACTGCTACTGCATTAATGACCGAGACTGTACATCGGTAAGCCATATAAGTGGTGTTTTAAATTACAACCAATCAAAAACCAGTGCCTACTATTGCATTAGAACTTGTAATGCAACAGTAGGTACTAACCATGCACAGGATGCGCTGGAAATACATAGATTTAGTCATTTGAGGTTATTTGAGAACCCATAAAATATTGCTTGATATCCTAACCGTCAAAAACCCCCGACTCCAACTAGAAAAAGCGCTGTAACTTTTGAAAGACTGAACAGATTTTCATGAAACATAGCTAAGATGATACCTGATTAAACTAACTTTCAATAAAAAAATTGCATTGAAATCAGCCCATCCGTTTTGGAGCTACGATGCCACAGACAGATACACAGATCCACAGATTGATACACACTACAACTTATAGCACCCCTCTTTTTTGTCGGGGGTTAAAAACACATGTGAATGTATGCTACATGCTAATGTAATCAAATTGT
The DNA here is from genome assembly GCA_932294325.1 of Allophyes oxyacanthae. Classification (NCBI taxonomy): domain Eukaryota; kingdom Metazoa; phylum Arthropoda; class Insecta; order Lepidoptera; family Noctuidae; genus Allophyes; species Allophyes oxyacanthae. The sequence goes on along the minus strand of OW028633.1, from coordinate 4,422,839 downwards.
AGTTGGGAGTAGTAGAATGTTTTTGGGAGAAGCCGTCAGCCTATAAGTTGAAACCAGGTTCCAGGCTTTTAACTAGGGTTTGTCAGCATCGACAGTTAACGTGTTTTCGGCGCGGAGGTCTCGATACACACCCACACCCGAACAATTGCCCATCCCAAGCCAGACCGTAGCAAGCACGACTTTATCTCACAGATCCATGGTCCATTTACGTATCGTCGAGCCTAACTTCGGTAACTTGAAATTTCCTGTTCCCTATTGGAAGGCGAGCGCCGCGCGTCTTGTATCGATGTAATCACTATGTACCGGGAGCCAGCTCGCTCACGTAGGCATTCCAATTCAATTCCCAGCAAAACTGACTTCAAATTAGTACGGAATTAAGTTTCTCTCAAGTCAGATTGCCTGAGGACGTGTACCCCTGGATTAGATTTTATACTGCGTCTTAACGAAGCGGCGTATGTTATAAGCAGAGGAGAGAATTAAATAAGTGCTAATTTGTACTGAGCAGGTGCATATAACCTATTAGCTAATTATAACCGATACCCATCGGTGACGGCCACTCGGGTTATAGTCTGCGCGGAACTAGTTGGCAGCGCCTTAGGTATGTGAGCGGTGGGACGGAGGGGCGGGGCGCTTTGTCATTACTCAGTACGGCGCGCCGTCAACAATAGGTAACCCACCGCCTTCACCCCCGTCCCCACCTAAGGCGCGGTCAACTAGTTCCGCGCGGACTTTAGTTTCAAAATCCGCTTTTGATATCCCCTTCAAAGGGGATTTCGAGAATTTTTGTCCCATAATCCCCTTTGTTGCTAGAAGTTCAGGCTGAAAAATCCTAAATAATGCTAATGAAAAATACTGCAACGCACACTTATCAGCACCGTAACGGCATTGCCTCGCCTCGGCAAAAACAAGTGAATGACCGGTTGAAGGCGGTGAGGTGAGGAGATACGTTGCCTCGGCGATACGTGTGGTTTACCAGTCGGCTTTTTCAAACAAGTAAAATAACCTAACCATCAAAAACTCCCAACTTCAACTAGAAAAAGAGCTGTAACTTTTGAACGGCTAAACAAATTTTCATGAAACATAGCTAAGATGATACCAGAATAAATTAGCTTTCAATTAAAATAAAATTGCATTGACCTCGGTCTATGCGTTTTGGAACTACGATGCCACAGACAGGTACACATATACACAGATCCCTGATACACAGATACACACTACAAACTTATAACACCCCTCTTTTTTGTCGGGGGTTAAAACAAGAAAAACACTATACAAATCGCGTCAGCTTATCCCTTGGTCCAAAATGATTAAGCAGCCGTACACACACAGCTGGAAGGTGACGCGAATATCCTGTGATGAAGAGCCGACGGTTGAACTCGGAGTTGCATCATGCTCATGTAAGAAGCTGTATGTAAAGTTCTTAGTTGATTTTAATTGTTTGTCAAGAACACCATTTCCGAGAAATGGATCTAGGCAGACATTCCATGGGTGAATAAATCTATAATACATCATTGTATAAGAATGTTCAGTATTTTGATGTATAATAGATCTAAATTGGATTAATTTCTTCCCTTTGCACCTAATATAGAAACCTATTTTTATCCATAGTCACTCACAAGACTCACAACGCTTTCCCAAGCAACCGGTGCCTATTCTCAACTTCCTTTCGAAAAGCTATTAATAGGTTTCCGCTGTCCAGGGATAGCGGAATCCTATTACTACCTGCGCCATATTGATATACTCCAAAAACATGTTTCTAAATAAAATGTACCATTTAATATATCGGTGGTGTCTCGGGTTACCACTGATGCTGGGAGAGTTCGGGGTATGAGGGACAGTCAGGCGAAGCGCAAGGTGCCCGCTTCCTCAGCCCCCGATTCCTTAGAGCTTGTGCGCGGACTGTACTTTAAAGGTATACATGTCATGATAAAATAGTACCTCAACAGATAATGACAAAAACGGAAGAAAATTATTAGTTTCATTTGACTTAACACCTTAATAAAAAAATTGTTCTAATTATATTTAATTAAATATTTGTGTTGAGGCGACATAATAATTATCTGGTATTGCATCATAGTAGAAATATTAGCCAGTCAGCAGTGATGGTATTGAGGCTGACTAACCAGGGTGCGCCAGACTATCTCATGTGTTGCCTCTTTCCATCCACCCAAGGCCTTTAAATGAGATAACTTGTTCATAGCTTGCTCAAATACACCTTAAATTATATCGATTTATCGCCAAACATAATCCTAGTTCACTGTACATCGAAGCCTACTTAATATTCCTATCAAACAGGATGAAATTTCTTAAAGAAAAAGTATACAGTAATGTCAAAACAAACTGGGAAATTAATATTCGTTGACGGAGACCGCCCGCGGGGACGCTTACAGAAATATACCTACGGGGAACAACAAAAACACATTTAACGATTTCATAATATAACTGAGCAAGACGAATGTCTTGGCTTGACTTGGTTTTGCCGTGACTCCCGTGATTTTTGTTGTCAGCGCGACTGCTGAGTTGAATTTCGGTTCGATTTTGAGGTTAGTTATCGTCTATTGGGCTAATAAACGTAGAACATAAGGGCTATAGCACACTCGATACTTTTAGCATCGGCGATTCGCGATTAAGACGGTTTTCGGAAGCTCGATATAGCGCTCGTAATCGAAATCGATTCAATTTTGTCAGTTCAACAATCTACATATTTCTTTATTTCTAACCAAAACGCCAAATACCAAATTTTATAGATTTAAATTGAATAAAAATGATGGATTTTCATACAAATTTTATCCCTTAGGGTTAAAATTTCCAAAAATTATCTGTACATTATAATCTATGAATATTATTTTAAATGTACCTATCTTATTTAAAACGTAAGCAGATTCTTCATTTGAGTTCACCTATAGTCAATATGAGTTATACACACCTACATATTATTGTAACTATAGCTACCATAGATATAGAATACAACCATCTTTCTCGTCTGACATGAGAAGGAAAGAAAAATTGGCGAAGCGCGTGTCGGGCACAAATTATTATAGGAACTTAGGGCGGGGTAAAAAGTTTTTGCACGTAATACAGTAACGATTTTGTTCGTACAAGGTTTATCAAAAATCTTAAGAATATCGATATAATATAATATTTTTATTACACCAAAAAATGACATGTTTACACAATTTGTTATTTACTATTTAAAGGCAAGCTTAACAATATTGTACAATTGTATCAACAAATGAAAATTTTTGTCAATTTTCTTCAGTTTTTTGAGAAAATAAGAACCTGGTATGAGAAAAGAAAGTCTATTTAGTGGACTTTCTTTTCTCATACCAGGTTCTTATTTTCCCAAAAACTGAAGAAAATATTTAGCCACCAAAATTGACAAAAAAAAATCATTTGCTGATATTGACCCATCTGTATATTAGCATCCGCCGCCGAACTAGTTTTATAGCCTGTGTTTCAGCACGCAGCGCCTCTAGCATACATAGAAAGAACATCGTCTTGTTATGGACTTGAAGGTGCATATGAAATAGATTGTTCTATTTACCACCATCGGTTGCTATTTGACAGTATTTGAGAATACGTGTGTGAAAATAAATGTTTCTACCTTTGATTAAATAAATAAATCCAACCTATTACTGTCCCACTGCTGGGCACGGGCCTCTACTCAGAATGAGGAGGGTTAAGCCTTAGTCCACCACGCTGGTCTAGTGCGGGTTGGCGTTCTACGGACACCATCGAGGACTTTATGAGGCCCTCTTAGGTTTGCAGATTTCCTCACGATTTTTTCCTCCACCGTTATCGCAAGTGATAATCAAATTCTAATCCGCACATGAATCCAAAAAGTCAGAGGTGCGGGCCGGGTTCGAACTCAGACCCTCATGACCGGAAGGCAATCGTTCAACCGCTAGGCTATCAAGTATCACTGCTTAGGTACTGCTAATATAGAGGAACCTAAAACTCACTATTACATTATGTATAATTTGTACTAACACCATATCATGTAGGGTACGTATTACCCATCTCATGTACTTCTAAACGTCTCCGGATCTCCAAAACCGCAGTGTATCATGCGGATATTTCCCGGTCGTGCGAGTCGACCGCGGGAAATGAGCCGCTATTTATCTTTCAGAGATGATATAGTAACTTGTCTCTACACGCCGTTGTAAGGTTACACAGGTGAATAGCATCATACTAGTATCCCGCGAGGGGGTAGCTACTTATATCTATAAATGTTAAATGTAATTTGGAATGAGAAATGCTAACTAAAAAGTTTGGAGAACCCTGCCCTAGTATGAAAAGTTCGTAGGCCTGTACCATGTAGCGATCCGCACTGAGCTCACATGGTGGATTAAAGTCCAATCCCTCTCTTAAAGATATCTGATTCCCAACAGTAAGACCTAAGCTGATGAAGAAACCCAATCTCAAACCGCTTACCCGCCAATTAGGTCATCAATTGATAAAGAATTCAATTAAAACATCCAATAAATTAAGATGGGAGATTATTCAATGGAGTTGGTTAAGTAACAAAGCGATAGCGTCTCGATCACGTTGCGATCTCGCAACGATAACGCAGAGTTACGCTGCAGTTGCACTAACGGAGGTTTAGCACGCGATGCTGCTATTTCACTTATGTTATTGGTACTAGGTTTGTAGTGTTATGTAGTACTTACTTTAAAGGAAGCACTTCTCAAACCGTGGAGTGTTCATACGAGAACTCGTATCATATTTATTATAGCGTTCTCCCCGTGTACTGGGGTGAGCAGATATGTAAAAGAACCTCTCTATAGCTAGTTAGGTTCTGCAAACGTTAATTTAGATTAAAACGAAGACAGATCCATAGATAACCATGCTACTCTCACTGAAAAGAAAAAGAGCGATCAGCTCTTTTGCTCTAAAAAGCTGTATAGCTCTTATGCTCTAAAAAGCTATATCACTCTTTTAGCTCTTTAGCTCAGTAGCTCAGACACCGACTGTTAGTTCATTTAACTTTAACTCGCTGGTCGAACAAGACAGCTCGGGTTGCTCATAGTCAATAGGTAGCTCTTTGGAAGTTTGGACTCTTTACGGTTCTTAGGTCATTAATACGCGTAGCGATAAGCGAATGATTACGGTTATCGTTATAGAATACTCTGATTCGCTGCACTGCCCTTCTGTAAAACCAGCTTAATGTCATTTCATAATCGCTACACCCATTCTCGTAAAGGAATGGCATAAAGAGTATTGCACCCAAAAATAATTTTCCACCACCAAAAATTGCTCCCAAAACGGATAATTAATGTTTACCAAAACGAATTATAATGCACACCAAATATTATTTGCCAAAAAATGTAAATAAAATTAAAGTAAAAATAGTAAAAAACAGGAACTCTGTCACAGTAGGTTTAAGTTCTAAGCCGCGAAAATGGTATACACACAAAAGAAAGTTATACTTATAAGATATTTTGGTCAACACGATTTGGTGAACATTTACCCGTTTTGGCAGCAACTTTTTGGTAGTAAATAAGTATATTTGTGGTAACCAAAGTACATTTGTGGTAACCGCTTCAACATAAGCCTAAAGGAATTACATAAAACGTAGATAGCAGCAATAACGACATCTACGCAATAAAACTAAGGTTATTAAATGTTTATCATAAATTCTACTGGGCGTAATAGCTTATAATATTGCTCGAATTACGTCCAGACTCGTATCTAAAACTTTCTTTAATATCGTCGCTCGACGATTCTGATCTACGACTCTTCATAAATCGTCTTGAAATATAAAGGTGTCTGCCCAGTACAGCGTACCATAATAGGGCTGTAATAGGAGCGCATCTGGGCCAGATGCAAAAATCATTCTTTGCATAGAATTGTATGAGGCAGCGCCCATTAGACCGTCCCGGCACTGGCCGTGTCATAACCGGATGGGCTCGTTTCGAAAACAAACGAAAATTAACTATAAGTCGATGATTTATGCGTCCAATTTCTATTGTGTACGAGCTGATTATGGTCGAATTTGTTTTGTCCAACATTGTTTTTCTGCCTGACTCCTATTGAGGTGCAAATAAGCCTTGTCGCTTATGTGACGTGACGCCATAACATGTTTGAAAATGTCAACAACGGCATGTAAGACAAGTCTATTTCTAAATTGTGCTATTTCATATATTACAACACTAGCTGTGCCCGCGACTTCGTCCGCGTGGAATTTAACGAAATTATTTACTTTTGCACGGATCCTAAAATGAAAGTAGCCCATGTTACTCCTTATAACATCAGCTATCTGCTAGTGAAAGTGGTGTCAAAATCGGTCGAGACGTTTCATAGATTGGCCGGAACAAACAGACAGACAGAAATTTTAAAAATTGTTTTATTATTATTAGTACATGCATTTAGTAAAAGGCTGTTATTTTGACATTACAAATAGACACTTCAATTTTATTTATTTGTATAGATGTATAGATGAAAGCTGATGGCTTCTGATGGACATGATATCACGTACGTCACGACGTACATAAACACAATCTGTTTGTGTCTTTACGGCCATAGTATGTTACAGAGTAGTGCACAGACTCCTTTATAATAAGGTCAAAAGTACATTAATGTAATAAAACGAACAAACAACTGCCATATGATCTCGGGATTTGTTCAGATTCTAAGATAAGACATCGCTTGGAAAGATCAAAAAGTTTTGTAAGAACTCATAAAAACTAAATGGGAAACTCGTAAAGAAAATGAATTTAACTTCAGTATATAAGCTGATTCGACGCCGGATGAATACTGAAGTGTGGGGGATAAACTGACGAATGGCGTTTTTAGGACACATCATGAAGAGTTCGTAAATTGACGAGTTGTTCTTCCATCCTTTACATTATTTCCTTACGACCTGGGTTTGTTTGAATCAAGAGAAATTATGACAGTTCACTTTATGAACAAGCGCATGATTTAACTAGGTACTTGATTATAGATGCTGGATATAGATTTTACATATGAGATGAAACAATTCCAAAAGTCACTCTAATTCGCAAGCGGGTTTTGTACAAAAGTTAACCACAATACGAGTATATACTTTTGTTATTAAATTCAGTATAAAAGAAAAAAAAATAGATTTTCAGTAGGACATAGTTATATAAGGTCCTAATTTAGTAGCGGAGGTCCATTTAAAGGGTTATAATACTCAAAATTAACAACTTTTAGTATAAAAAAAATTTGGAATCGCGAAAGTAAAATCACCTCTTCGTCGAGTAATATTGAATTATATGGAACAGCAGATTTTTTTTTAGGAATGATTACTTAGAAATTATTAGATGCAACAATGGAGGAATACCCCATGTATACTCAGGGGTATCAAATAATTGAGTGCTACAATACACCATTCCCTACATTGTCCGACACTCGATTAGATGACTGTGTCTGTACCTCGGGGAATAAGAACATTAATAACATTTATGTGTAGGTAGTGTAGATAGCATACACGCATTTATAGCTGGTCATAGACAGAGAACATAGAACAGAATATTTTGACGAAGTCCTCCGACATTTCATTACTTATTACTGGCAATATCCTTCATCACTGGCCACTTTATGCTTCCAAAATCTAATTTGAATTTAGAACGTTGCGCTGGATCATCATATTTCATGTCCTTTTTTGTCAGTCCTTCTCCAACTCTCAGAAGATGTAAGCAAAGCTGTTGTGACAACAAGTTTTTATAATAAATATTGACAATGTCAATTAACTTAATGCCTACTTTTGAATGTAATTTCTACCGTTTTATACTCAGATCAAGATTAATATAACAAGAATAATACTACTAATGTACGTGGTGATATGTAGCCTATCAAGCTATATATTTTCAGTATAAGCTGACCTCTCATTGTAGCCTATACAATAAGAGGTCAGCTTATATTGGAAATGTATGGCTTGATATGTAGCCGTGTACAATTATAAGTTTCTAATAACCCATTTTCCCCATGGGGTTATATTTTATTGCTGTTCAGCTATTCTCAATGTTGTTTCCGTGAGTCTTCCCTCCAGAGGGACATAGAGGGAGGTACCACAACAATATGAGGTCTGTTCAAACCATAACTGTCTGTTTACTATTTCGACAACAGCTAGTCTCAAAAAATCTATTACTCAACTCGGCCAATCGCAGTCTACTGCTGGACTTAAGCCCAACATTCTTCCAATAATCGATATAACATTAAATTCTCCGCCTTTTGAATGCAGTCTATCTTAGCTACCTTCATCAGGCCGTCGATCCAACTAACTAGGAGGCAGTCCCTCACTAAGTTATCCATATTCGGGGCAACAACTCTACCGCTAGTCCCATAGGATCTTTTTTCAATTTCGTTGCTAATAAATTAGTCTTTCAGATCACTCAAGGGACGTTTTTCTTTTCAATGAACATTACTTTCTCGTTCCTTTCTTATCAGTACGTAAAACTTCACACTTTGTCCAATAAAAAACGAACGAATCCCCGCAGGCTTTATTTCATTTAAATAGGTGCAGAAAGGCTGTCGTCTAATTCCAAGTTCAAATGCCATAAAGTTAACGGTCGGCTAAGCATAAAGATGTCTCCAGCCATTCAGAAGCCATCAAACATCTTCAGGTCAGCTGATTTACTGCCGAAGTGTCCCGAAGTGTTCCGAAACGATCCGAATTCCAAACAGTTCTGAAAGTCGTTAAAATCGTAGATTGTGTCACAAATGAGCGCTGTCGTTTGGGATTCGGCATAACGACATCTCCGGAGTTAATTATTGTGATCGGCGCCGTGACTCTGTTTGTTCTTTCAGGTGTTTAATGTTCTCACGTAAAGTTGGTGACAGTAATCGAGTATTTTTGAGTTTATAATCGTTAGGCTCGCGTACCCGGAGGGTAAGGTAGAACTGGGTACAGTCACTCACAATTCGCTGTACATACTTTTTACCTGTCAGTAAAAACATAGCGCAAGGCACCAATATAGAAATATAGATAGATATAAGACTGTTGTATAAGGTTTCATGTAATTGGATGCGAGTGTAGAACCTATAATGACACGAACACAATCCAATCTTTGTCAATAATTGAGTTCTTTTTCCAGACCTTAAAATCCAATCTTGCTTTTTAGAATAGAATAGAAGATGTTTATTTGTCTTTTAAATTATATGGTAGGTAGGTTGGTTTTGCCTGAGCAATTTAATACAGGGTAGGTATAAGTGACATCGTAACGAAAACTGATACTAGATTCAGTACATGATTTTGAACCCCACAGAGGAATAATATGGTGGCGATCTTGACAACATAAAGCAATATGATGACTATTTTACTTTTTATATTTATTCTGTTCTCAGTGTCTGTTTTTATTTATACTTTTTTATTGTTTAACGGTTTATGTTAACTTCATTTTTATTTTTCTCTCGTTTGTTGTCACTGTCCGGTATTTCCGTTCATTATTTCTTTCTTAAGATCTTTACAAAAAAAAAAAAAAAACGATTAATGATAAAAACTGCGAACAATATCGTAATTTTTTTTAAAAGGCTGACCGAATATTCTGTCTCTTATTGTCCAAAATCATGTTCTGAATCCATCGTATCAGTTTTCGTTAAGATGTCACTTATACCCTGTATAGGACTTCAGTCCGCACCAGTGCAATATGTTTTAGTATATTTTATAAAATATATAAATAAATCCAGCCCATTATTGTCCCTCTGCTGGGTACGGGCCTCTTGTCAGAATGAGAAGCTTAGTCCACCACGCTGGCCTAGTGCGAGTTGGCGAACTACACACACAATATCGAAGACTTTATGAGGCCTGTCATGTGTGCAGATTTCCTCACGATGTTTTCCTTCACCGTTAACGCAAGCATGAGCATTATACATTATATTTTGCAAACATATTTCTACAGAATATTATTTAAAAATGCTTTAAAACTTAAACCGCACCAGCGGTTACAGTATGCATTTTATTATTTTAATTTTACTCTGAAAAAAGCTACGTACAGTAATATCTACTATAATATAAATTATCATTATGTCACCGCAAAGGAAAAACAACTCGAGCTGAAACCTCCAGTGCGGTTCAAGCCTTTGTTTCCTATAACTAAGTTCAGAATACTATTAAAAACATTGTGGAATTCGCAGAGCAACGGTGGATGCGACTAGCTCTGGAACAGAAAAGGTAAACGGTCCATTTATATCTACAGATCTCGAGCGTGCCAGACGCGTGCCATGGCAGACAAAATATTATTATTCTATACAGTGTGTATTTTATATCTATCGTAACACGGGTTGTGTCCGGCCAGTTTTCTCGGAACTTAAGCTTTCAGTCATTGATATACAAATCTGCATAACTTCACTATTTTCTTCTCATCGTAAAGAGGTTTAACCAGGCCTCAAACACAGATATAAATTGCGCAAGTTATCATCTAAGCATAAAGGCTGAAAGGGCACTTAAATGTTAAGTATTCTACTATAACTGTAAGGAATTTAATGTCTTCTACTTTACGACAACGTCAGTCGGTCACGATTTATAGTTTTGAAATTTGCATGACCTTATGACATGGTTAGTGATTGTATTAAATGGTCGTTTTAATTATGAATCTAACATCATTCTTGTTTTATAACTAGAATACAGATATCCTGGCAACAGGGGTCGTCAAGTAATCGTGACTCCAAATTACGAGTTGTAGGTAGCGTTGCCAGATCCGGATTTCCAAATATCGGGACCTAAAGAAAATTTAAAGCGGCACTGGTACGAAAATGTCGGACGCTGAAGAAATGCATAACAATGGTTATAATCATTTAATTCAAAATCACAGACTTTAAAAACATCAATCAAATTGGGTAGGTAGTTAGAAGAAAAAGCGGGATTTTGAACGTCCTGTCAACCCACTAGCGGGACGTGTTCTGAGAGGGCTGATAAACAGGACGTTCAGCCATAAGCACATCTGATAACACCAGCTGTAGGTCATCATGTAGGTTGGAATCTGGCCAATGGATCACATTAATTAATTAATTAATTAACGGCTCTAGCAGAAAGAAAACATCAGGATTAAAGAGAACACGGAAAAAACGACATTGTAGGCTCCATCCGAACCAAGTTATTCGGTTATAAATAGCAATAGTTAACTTGTTTATTTCTAGCCATTACTAAATTTCAGTGTAGATATATTAACTTTGCAAGCTTGCTAGCAAGCCATGCTAACCGAGTACTCGGTTGTAAACCGATACGTTTTTTCAGTAAACACATCAAAAAATTTACTCACGCTATCGTAGTCATATCGTAAGTATCTAGATAGTAATAAAAACCCAAAAAATTATGAAAATCTATATGGATCTCACGTTTCCATTCTCAATTATAATGTATTTGGAATGAAATTTGGAGAATATCTACAAATACATCTAAAAGATTTAGAAAATATTACGTGATTTCAGATATTCAAATGAATAACTCGTTTGAATTCGAATCAAATAATTATTCTTCGCACGCAGATGATTTTGTAGGAGGGCCCTGTCTTATAACGAAGCTAGGTCGTTATATTTTAGAAATACACTCGTAAAATTTTAAATAAGCTATTTTAAGCACTGATTTCGTATGCAATCTCGAGTATTAACTGAAAATTTATTTGCTATAACTTGGGAATAAGATGAACATTAATGAGTTTTATATATTTTGCGAAAAATTTATGCCTTGGAATTCATATTTTTACGATTTTTTCGTCGTTAATTTTGATTCGGCTTAAATTACAGAATAATAGAATATATCGATTAGTCTGTTCTTTAGATAAATGTAATCGAATCTGGGGTGCTATTCTATAAAAACATCGATACTAAACGAGCTGTGAACATGACTAGAGCATGTTCACACATGAAGTTATTAATGTTCACAGCTCCGTTATCAACCGACAATAAGAGTGAGAATCGAATCGAGTTATGGTGATATCTGCTACGACGGCGTAGCTTGTGTAGTCGTGACATTATCGCGTCTCGCTAAATAATTATCGATATCGTAGCAACAGTGCTACGACAGGACGTAGCAAACATTTACTCGTAGCACTTCATGCATTACTTTTAACCCGTAACTTTTTCCATAATATGGCGAATACTTGAATTTAATTTATATAGTATCGTCTATTTTTCCCATTAAAAAACAAAATATACCTAACTAAAACGTACAAATATAGCGTTATGATCATTAAACAAAGAGAAACTGTTACTCCACTATAACATAAAAAAACAGGCTAATAGAATGACATAAATCCGTGTCATTTTAGATAATCTCATTCAGAATCAGCTGAACAAAAAGAACAAGAAACATGCTTGCCAACGCAAAAAATCCCGCGAAATGACCAAAAACTAGTCACATAAGACAATTCAGTTATTTTCTGACACGCTATAAAGGGTTTATGACCGGTCATATTATTAACGATTCGATTCAATCAACGAATTAGAAACACATAGAAAGAAAAATCAACTCTATATTCTAGAAAATAGATGGTAGTTTTGTTTGATGGAGGCCTGATGAAGCAGCGTAAGCGATTACTCAACGCCTACCGAAGATTGTCGTCATAAAGCGTCACATCTTAGTAAGTATCGGTCATCATTCAACACTATGTATGGCCATAGAACGAGTTAGAATTCTGAAACCTAAAGATATACGGTATGAGCTGAGGCAAGCGCATATCACACATTTTTATCGGCCGATAATTTAGAAGTGACGTTTAACACCAAAGAATTATTAAATTCAAACCAAAAAACGCGTGGATACCTTACCACTCTGCAAAAACAACGCATTATCAAGGTATTAAATTATTTTTATAGGACACCTAACATACAAAGATCCTTAATAATTACTGTGAGATTCTTAGCAAATAACTTAACCGTCAAAAACCCCCGACTCCAACTAGAAAAAGAGCTGTAACTTTTGAACGACTGAACAGATTTTCATGAAATATAGCTAAGATGATACCCGATTAAACTAGCTTTCAATTAAAAAACTGCATTGAAATTGGAACATCCGTTTTGGAGCTACGATGCCACAGACACATAAACACAGGTACACACTACAAACTTATAACACCCCACTTTTTTGTCAGGAGTTAAAAATATAGTTTCCCTTGACTTCCTAGCCCACTCACAAAGTTCAGTAACTTATTGAACGTAAACCTACAAGCCTACAATATCTACATCATAAAATTGATCCGCTTCCGAACCCAGACGAACGTTCGAACACTACAGTATTGAAGAAAACTATTGTACGAAGCGAGTAAATCACTACTTTTATTCGTACGACACCCATATTGTTTTATGGGGTACAATCTGTTGTAATGGATAGTGTTGGGGTCGCGATTTAGTCGATTATCGAGTTAGGCGATTTATTGGGGTGAAGCGATTAGTGAAACAATCGTTATCGTTTTTAGGATAGATTGGAACTGTTATTTGATAAAATAAACAGATGATAGCATGATTCTTTATTCGAATTTATAGACAAGGTAATAGGTATGTTTATATTATTAACGAATAACCGACTAAAGATTCCTCTTCGAATAACTTGTATCACTAGAAGCTACCTGCTTGTAGAACTAATCTAATATTGGATTATTAAAAATCTTTAAGAAGGTATAATTACGAATCTAATTACTTCACTTCAGATTCACTTTACTGAAGTGGCCAGATATTTACAAGATGAAAATTTTTCACACATTTTCTTATTTGAAAAGTGTAAAATGTCTTACCTTTCTAGCATCGATCAGGGGTGCATCATTATGAATTACTTTTACTATGGGACCAAACCGGAAATCGAGGAAAATATCAGCTATTCCATTATTTATTTATTTAATAGAAGAGGTAGGGTACTAGGCCCCTTTGTCACTGCGACCTGCGAAGATCTATTGTGACGCCTCTTGTTTCATTACAGCACTTCCTCTAGCCGTAAGTCAAAGATGAAGTTGACTAAGTTCTTGTGGTGGAGGGATTTAATCTCATCTGGTGAGATTAGGTGGCCTCCCAGGTGCTGGCTTCTAGTGTGGTGTACCACCTGCTATTCCATACAAATAATTCGGTTATATTATTCGACTAATGTATATGGATATTTCTATCGCGCTTCCATGCTTTGTCCCCTAGTAAAAGATTTTCATAATGAAAAGTACAAATACCCCTTAAGGGGATCGAGACTAGACAGGCAGGACATTATAAACAGTATGTCCCTTTTTATTTTTCATTTTTTTGTTTTACGTGATGAGAACCCATCATAGGGCTGTCCTCCGCCTGGGGGGGCGAAGGGGTGTGCCGGACTCCTACCGGCTAAACTCACCACGGTGGTATAAACAGTATGTCCCACACCAAGTGGTCCAAAGGAAAATGTAGAAATAATAATGTGTGAGAAATGGTTAGACACGATAGCCAATTTCACACATTAAAGTACACTACCTCAAAAACATTTCATTTAGTGTACTTTTAACCCGCGACAAAAAAGAGGGGTGTTATAATTTTTTTGTGTTTATCTATGTATCTGTGTATCTGTCTGTGGCATCGTAGCTCTAAAACAGATGAACCGATTTCAATGCACCTTTTTTAAATTAAAAGCTGGTTTAATCCGGTATCGTCTTAGCTATGTTTTATGAAAATTTGTTTAGCCGTTCAAAAGTTACAGCTCTTTTTCTAGTTGAAGCCGGGGGTTTTTGCCGGTTATTGGCGATGGCGATTAGCCGACCCTCCCAATCGACTAAGAAAATAATCAATTGCTCAAGTCTCGTCTCTTGTCCAGTATGAAGTATACACAGTCCAGACATAAACGACAATTGGCCGTATCTTGAGCACTTCTATTTAATAGAGGCTTCGCGTGCTGGTCTAGAGTTAAATAAATCTAGATCTATAAAAACACTACACTCCTAGAAATCTAAATTAAATTCCTTTCAAAGGGAATGAGATTTTTCTTAGATTTTAATCGAAATAACGCACTATAGTACGACACAACTAAGAAGTTGCATCAGAATTATTATTTTACACCGACCAAGAATTTATAAAAACTAGTGTTCGCCTAGTGGTCGAAATTCGGCTATAATTTTAGCTTTCTGCAGTTCTTCTCCATTTAAACTTTAACTATGCCAAATCTCACACCTCCGTGCGCGCAATATGCTTAAAAAGGGGTACAAAGTTTTCATGTATTTAGATATTATATAGATTACCAATATAAGTACTGCAAAAAATTTATCTTTACGTTGACGCAATAAGTTGTAAAATTATATAAGCGAGCGACTGCCATTGGTTGAGCAATCGGGTACATCGGCGTTACTTCTTAGTTGTTTAATTCTGTACCAGTTTGTTATTCTTTTCTCGATAGAATTAGAAAAAGATAATTTACCCCGTTGCTGTTTAACTGGTCGGCAGGGGTTCCTTCTCAGGATAAGAAGGATTCAGGAAATTAGTTCACCACGCTTTCCTAGTGCAGGTTGTCAAACTGCACACACTACAAATATTACATTTTGGAGTTCCTCTGTGTGCCGGTTTCCTCAACATGTTTTCCATCGTGGCGCTTCGTTAACGAGATATGATGTTCATACAACATTGGAACAACGTGTAACCATGTTTCCTTTAAGGCGCGTCAGTTAGCAAACGAATTTGTCGATTTCGCTTCCTCCACCCGCGCAACCCGCGCGACCCCCTGTAATATTACGGAAACCGCTCGGAGCATGTCAACGCGAGCATCGCGCCAGACACTAAAAAACTATATAATAAATAGAGGTGGCAATGTAAAATATATATTTGTGCATTGTTTCACTTATGGTCTATATAGTAACAGAGTTACTACTAGAAAATTAATACCAATAACAGTGGTACAATCACTACAATGATGAATGATTTTATAAAAAAGGGAAATAAAAAATTTATGCTTCGTCAACGAGCTTCCGAGCAAAAAATGCCCATTACACTTGCCGAGTTGTTAGATGATTTGGTATTAACTAATTATAACTTGCTCTTTTATTTGAAGGATTGCTTGATTCATTTAATATTCACTCATATAAATATATCACGATTATTAGATATTAATACCTACCATTAAACTAAAAAGTGTAAATAATTTTCTTAAATTCTTCAATGAGCCAGATGTGCCAGCTTGGCAGTGGCAACGACTTCAGAAGCTGATAAGTTTTTTAAGAAATTTATATGTATACTTTTTAGTTTTTTGAAGTCGGTTTATACTATTTTTTAACGTTTATTTTATATTTCTATTTTGAGTGGCTTAAACAATTCATAATCATGCGATTACAGAAATCGCAAGTGACATGCTGTTATTCATTCAAGAGTTCCATTGTATATCTCCGAAGTTCTTCATCAAATCTTCAACAAATTTAAATGCCATCTTGAGAGTACCCTTTGAAATAAAAAAAGAATTTTCAAAATCGGTATGCAATTGGCGGAGTAATAGCGTAACAAACATACAAAAAAAAAACATTCAGTCGAATTGAGAACCTTCTTTTTTGGAAGTCGACTATAAATGGGATTAATAAACACTTACTTCATATCTTTGTTTGGTAGCAGTGTTGGTGAATAGTAATATATAAAGTATAATCGATAAGTATTAAAATAAAACTAGGTTGGCACCTACATAGTATTTATTATTATATATAGTAAAGGAATAGTATAAAGAGAAACAACAGTAGGACGACGCCTTTGATCTCGCCGACAACGTCAAGACATTGTGGCGATAGTGCATGGAGGCTAGGGTTGTTACAAGTAGTGTAGTGGTTTTCTACGCTACGTGCCGCGGGTTCGATACGCGCACGGAACAAATATTAGTCTGGGTGCGTTTGCTTGTGAGATGTATGTCTGTAAACTCTACCCACGATACAGGAGAAATCCTAGTGAGGGACAAAATGTTTTATTAAAAAAAAAAAAACATTTATTTATTTTAGATCAACATCGTCATCAACATATTATTACTTACTCTTTTAAACGTTGATTATGGCAAATTATCAATTCATTAATAGAAGGTAGCTCTGAATTTTGGTCACGTAGTCACGTGGTCACGGTTTATATTTTTATATGAATAGACCTCACCAAAACATGAAGTTTGAATACCAACATGATGGGACTGCGTCCCATAGTTTGGGAGATATAAGCTTTCAAAGTTTTGGTCACGTGACCACATAGATCTCACCAAAACATGAAGTTTGAATACCAACATGATGGGACTGCGTCCCATAGTTTGGGAGATATAAGCATTCAAAGTTTTGGTGACGTGGCCACATAGATCTCACCAAAACATGAAGTTTGAATACCAACATGATGGGACTGCGTCCCATAGTTTGGGAGATATAAGCTTTCAAACATTCGGTCACGTAGTCACATACTGAATTTGAATTTATGTTTATAGAAAACATCAAAAAGATGGTACCTATATTTTAGACGAAGTATTTTAGAAGATGAAACACAATTTGTATTGACTTGACAGATAACGTGACAGATCAGTAGACTCTATCTATATCTGATTTTACTAAAATAATAATATTTCAAATATGTACTCAAAAAAAATCAAAACATTAGAAGTACATGCCATACTACTTGGGCAAGTTATATAGGTTGCCCCCTCTACACAATATTGTGTCTAGATAGCAAAATAAATTCTGAATTTATAAATCGAACGCGTTAGCCTCGATCGACACGGGTATCCCGTCCGAGAGCCAGCGGCAGACTGCCGCCCGTCACCCGAACACGACCCTTCAGCTGAAAATTGGCACAGATTTACGTTTAAATTCATGGAAAAATTGAAAATTGACTTTTTTTTTTATGTTAAACGTTGGACTTATAGAGAAAAGAATTATCTATCTATTGCTGAAAATCAGAAATAAATTAAGCTCAAAGTTCCGAAGAAGATGAAGGTTTAAATTCTGATTTAGGTGTTTTATAAACGCCAATTACCATAGTATAAACTAATTTAAAAAAAAAATTGAAACGTTGGATTTGAAGTAGAGATCTTGAACTTTAAGACTGTATTTTTGTTTTATTTGTATATGGTATAATTACGGAGGAGATGGCGATATAAAACGGCGTTTTGGTAGGGGTACTGCCTTAAATAAGGGAATTTCTATGTCTATTTCAACGTTAACGTGGTAATCAAATTCTAATTCGTACATGAATTCTAAAAGTCAAAGGTGTAGGTTGATTTTAAACGAACTATTGTTTCTACATAAATAATTATATACTAGATAGTGATAAATAGATATCATTTCAATCACCGCGTATTTAAAATACAGATATTAAAACAGGGCAACGGACAACAATGGACGCTTTATGTTATAAGGGTTATTGTACTTATCATTAGGTATATAGGTACAACTTTTACTAGGGCAACAATAATGAAATCGCGAAATAATATTCAGCCGTTCCATACATTTTGTCGAATACTATTGAATTGTAATACTGGTATCAGAGACTATTATTTGTATGGAATCAAAAATATTTTTTTCGCGATTTCTTTGTTGGTCCAATACAAAAATTTGGAGTACAATAATCCCTCAAAACAGGTGTCCTGTTTAAAATAATACATAAATCGTATTTAAATCATTAAAATAATATCTCTTAAACTATATCGAGCTACACATTGTTGTAGCGATATGACATAAATATATTCCATAGTTCTAAGCCATATATTAAGCTATAGTTCTCGATATCTGCGTCACGTTTTTCATTACGTATTCAAATCGGTTACGAATATAAGCTGATAGAGGAAAATCAAATTCTTACGCCTAAGGAAAGACACGAAATATATTTATTACTATTACATTCTGGCGCGTTCTTATATTTCATGTTTATGCGTTGTAAGAAGGGATTTTTCATTTCGAATTGGTTTTGGAAATGTAGGTTCGAATTTCAAATTACATTTCTCATAAAATCATAAATCGATAATGGCTATTTTGAATAGCCAGCCTTTATCTAACATCACTTCAATTTTCTATGCAGCTTGTTCCACTTTCAAAACTCGACTTTTTAATCGACTCCCGTAAATAATTGTAATTGTTGAGTTAACTCCATAATACCTATAGATATAAATGAATATACCTAGTTCCATTGAGACCAGCTGTGTATAAAACTACTTACTTATATTTCTGTTAGCTCTCCAATATCTGTATTTTGAAACATATTGCATTGGGTTCTGCAACATATTATACAAAACAACAAAGACAAACACTAAAAATGAATTCTCCGCAATACACCTTCAGCTCATAGGTACCTATTTAAGTTTTTTTGAAATATATAATACCTATAATACAGTAATAGTGTAAAACTATAGTGGTCATAATTACAAAAGATGATTTAACGCAAGTTTTGTAAAACCCAGGATTTCAGATAGCCTCGTCTCTTTTAGATCTAAAACATTAGATAGTGACGGATATAATTAAATCCGGGGTTTTAATTGGTTTATACCATCTCTTGTAGTAAGGAGGTTAGTGTCAAGTCAGTAGAATAAACAGTTTTATACATTTCAAGAATAATTACTATTTACATTTTTACTACATTAAGAAAATGATTAATACTGTATTCAAATTTAGCACCATTAATATCTCTACTATCCTTAGCAACGTAGAATAATAATAATGATAGAAGTAACAAAACAACAGCTAAAAACCATGTACAAATGAATTCCCCGCAATACATCTCGAAACTATAGGAAAAACGTACCCAGAAAGCGAAAGGGTTAGTTTATGTTGTTATACCGGACTTTATTGCGTTACAATGGCCCTTCAGGTCTTAATTAATGTAAAGGGTTGCTCCTCTCGCAAACAACAGTAGGTAAGTGATAATTCCATTGTTGTTGCAAGCATTTCGTTGTTAAAGTTAAACAGTTCCTGAAAGCGTTACCATTTGTCTGGCCTTGTCCGGATATGTCCGGGTTCTTGGCGTACCGTCCGAACTGTATCAGGACTTTTATTTGTCCGTTTTCGACTTAGGGGGAAAAATTTAAGTAGATATTTATTTTGAAGTACTTCAAATACTTAAAATGTCCGGACATTAGAGATGAATGGAAGGGAAAGACAAGCCCGACCGGGTGACCCCCAAATAAAATGGGATAAGAGCCGGAGAATGATGATGATGACGATGAAAAATGTCCGGAAATTTTTGTAGGTTTTTATCAGAACTAAATGGTAACCCTACATGGAAGTAAATATTGTGGAAAGTTCGTGTTTATTTTGTTTGTGATAGCAATGCTTGCTTTTATGTAAACACAGGTGCTTGCACGTCTTTATATATATGTAGTTTTGGTTGAGAAATGTATAATGAAGTGTGTTTAGATGAACTTATGCTAAGTAAACCGAGGTAAGTATATTATGCAACTTGAAAAGTTTTTGTATACAATAATCCTGAGTAGGTAGTACCTAGTACTGAAATTGGAAGTTATTAGCAAATGCTTAGTGTTGAATGTGTCTATACCTATTCGGTGTGTAGAAAGACCCTAAAGCGGGATCTACAATACGAAACTAGTGTTGTGAAATCGTAATTTGACTACTGTAAACTTCACCGTCATTATGATCCTATTTGGAACTTATAGTACAGCTTTATAATGTTTCTTTTGTTTTCTCGCGTGACCGCAGATTTTGTTATGTGGAGAAAACACAATTTGACTTTGACCTTCAATATTTTCATAACCAGTCTGTTCCCAGGTATGGCCCAATATGCACGCCGGTTACAAATTACTATGTCATAATTATTATGAAACAAGAAATTATGTACATTAACCACTCACGGTCGTGCACCCACATTTAAACACTCGGCAACTATATCGAACTAAAACAACACCCTTGATAATGAGTCTTGAAAGAAAAGTTTAGGATCAAAATAACTCACAAGGTTTACTAGCCCCAAAAAATATCTAGGTAGGTACTGTTCAAGATTTTTCTCCATATTTTTTTTCTCAGACATTTTCCATTCGACTCACGTAATTTAGGTATTCAATATTGTATCGTAGACTTGGAGGGGACTACACAGAAATGTTTCACCTTCAGCGAAGTTATTGAAGCAAAGAATAAGTTTGCAACAAAGTTGTACACGAAATGTGCTCGATAAATTATTTTTGGTAAGTCACTACTGGATATTGTGAAGTTATTTTGCGTGATTAAAGCGGTAAGTATTCGAAATACCTACTTGACATTTCTCGGTGAATAATTCAGCCCATGCCCCACTGCTGGGCACAGGCCTCTTCACAGAATGAGAAGGGTCAAGACCCTAGGCGACCACGCTGGCTTACAGGATATTTTTTATGTAGTGCGCAAAATTTGCAAAGTTATTCAGTCCGTTCTCAAATGCAACCGTAGTACTAAAATTCACTCCAAAACGAAATAAATATTTGATTTTGTATGGCTTGCGCTAGTAAATAACGCGTGTCCGCCATACTAATTCAAATTTTCGTTTTGTTTCAAGTGTATCCTAATACTGCGGTTGCATTTAGGAACAGAGACTGAAAAACTTTACAAGTTATGTGCACTACATAAAAAAATATCGATGGACCGATTTTAATGCAGTTTCTTTAATCGAAAGCTAATTTAATTAAATATCATCTTAGCTATATTTCATGAATATCTATTCAGCCGTTCAAAAGTTACAGCTCTTTTTCTAGTTGGAGTTCGGGGTTTGTGACGGTTATAAATATGAGGCGTTCTTAATTACCTACTGCTACTAAAAACTTACTCCTTTAACACACAAAAATAAAAACGTTTTTGTAAAATTCCCGCCAAGTTACTAATTGCCTGGAAACTTGTAACGTTGCATCGTCCCGTATTTCTACATCTTCCTTCAGCAATTGAAAGTTTTAAGTCGGGCTAAGTTGACTAAGTAATTCTAAAGTTCCAACAAGTTTTACTTACGGTTATGTTAGTACCGTCCTATGAGAGTTAAGTCGTACGCGTTGCGGTTCGAGGTCAAGTAGATAAGTTAAAAGGACCTTGGGATAATAACGCACAGAAAGATAATCTAATACATGCTCGCCTTTGGCCCGCCCCGACTTCGTACGGGTAGCACTAAGTATCTACGGCGCACCTACCTACCTACTCTACCTACCCTACCCTACCAACATACCCTATTTACCTCCCTACCTACCATACTACCCTATCTACATAACCTATCTACCTACCTACATACATACCTATCTACTACCTACCGTACCTACCTATTCATTAATATCTTCTTTTTTTTATAATTTATTAATGTAGTTTCGACATGCGCTTATTCACCACTTATTTTTTATTTTGACTGTACGTCGTCGTAGTACCGTAAACTATAGATAACAAGATGATGAGGGCGAACCTACCGTCTCATTTTAACACAGGAATATCCTATTTCCTTTTTAATAAACCGAACAACATTTCACCTAAATTACACCAGTTTAAGGACAAGATAACGTCACCAAATTAAAAGTCCGCCCTCTAATACTGTACCAACGCACTACCAGCGAATACTAATGAATATAAATAATTCCGCTTAATTATCTGCATCCTGCAGTGGTTTTAATTAAGTTCTGTTTGAAGGTTCCTTCAGTGTGTTCTAGAAATGTTAGATTAGTTACAACTAGTGATGGGTTATAACAATCAATTGTAGTTACCTGTTATCTCTGTTACTGTTACACAAAAATAACAGAATGAAATATCTGTTACTGAATAACTGCCTGTTACTTTCATACTACCAGACTAAAACCCACCAACTTAGTATATTTGTTTGTGTATTATACTAGGTGTCTCTCTATCTAGCAAGCATTACCAGTTAGTAAGAATGAGAGCAAAACTGTTATTTAACTTAATAACAAGCAAGGTTAGAAGTGAATGAAATTTGTGTCTTATTTGTTATAACATAGGTATATTTGGCATTGGCAGGAAGAATTTTATTGTTATCTGTTATCTTTAAATATCTGTTATTTTTAACTGTGACGATAAATACGCTTCACCGCTAGTTACAACATGTCTTGTCTTGACTGAATACTGCGAATTATGCAGTATTTTATAGCTTGTTGAATAGCAAATGCAAGCTGTTTTAGTTATGCCTCTTATGTACAGTCACGATACGTTGCGGTGATACATTTCGCAAACAAAATGCTTTGATCGACTGCGGCCCGCTTTGAATTATTAACTCTACGTTTGGACGTCGTGCGCAAGATTTGCGTTGCAAAGCTTTAGCTTAGGCATTTTCATAATTCGCAGTATGTTGTAAGTTTGTAACTAATCTAACATTTTAGCGTTAAGGATGGTCGAACGGGAAAAGATCCGACTGTACCTATCTCATGCAAGGTGTGAGTTTGAATGAGAACAAGGTATGATTTTAATTTACTTCTCCTCAGAAATGGTAACACAATTACCTACTAGTAAAAATCTCAACATAAACTAAACATTCCATTAGGTCTCATAACTTAGAAGTAACGCTCTTGAGCAATCCAAAACTTATCTGACTGCAAACAAAGAAGTTGAGAAATAGGTACTTACCTACTTAAGAACATTGTTGAAATGTCAAAACTAAAGCGATTCCAATATAACGAGAGTGTGTCGCAATGGTCGCAATATAGAGATCTGTTATAGTAAATTAAATAATGATAGAGATCACAACAAACTAAGATAAACAACTTAAGATTACTATCTTCAACTTAGAAGTAAAGCTCTTGGCCATAACAACGTAATCCAAAACTTATTTATCTGAAAGCATACAAAGAAGTGGAACTAAAGTAGCAATTCTTACTATTCTTAGTTTTCTGTGGCCGGTGGGACTCGAGAAGTTTCCCATTGTTGCCACCTTGGCTTCGCAAAGTTTGTTACAAAGACTTGCATTCAGGCTTTACTTTTCGAGTAGTTCAGTACCAAAGTATTTGTCGAATGTCCAAGATGTAGGGTACGTCCTTAGGTTTCAAGACATAAGGACTCTTTGTATTAAGTTTGTTTGAGAAATACTTCACAGGGAATACTTATATTTTGTTTGTGATCTAAAGGGCTTTCAGGGATCAGTTACACTGAGTTGGTGAGACTGAGTAGGTACTAAAAATATTTTCTAGAATTTTGGTGGCTGTGAAACGTGATCTGGTGTTGATATGAAGGTCGGGGAAAGTTAAGCACTGGGTTTATCTGACGGAATTGGGCCCGGTAAATTGACAATAGGCTCGCCCCGTATTAAATACCCTAATTCCGTCAGCGAAGAACTGTTGTTGTACATAAGGCGACATACCAAGCTATAATTTACCCGTATAAGCTGAACTCGCATTGTATACGCTTTCTGTACAATGAGAGGTCAGCTTATACTGAAAATGTATAGCTTGATATGTAGCCGTGAGTACTTACCAACTACATGTGCCCAGCCCTTCGCAGAATAAGTACCTACAGGAAATGACCTTAATTATGCTTTTAATTTTGTGATGTGAATCAGCCGTTAGCTCGAAGTAGGTATCTATTTATAAAAAAATCCAGATAAAGTCATAGTGAGTTAAAATTGATAAAACTATCAGTAACAATAAACTTTAAGTTATGTCTTGGGTGATAAGAGCACTCGCCTTAAAAATAATCTCAAAACCGCTAATTTCAGTTAAAACATCGTTCTCTCTCGAATAAATCTAGAATAAACTTCTAAAATATGATCAGAACCTTCAGAAACTAGTTTTACTTATTCCCTAGGTGCTGACATTGCAAACTCACTATAACAGCGGCAGGGGACTGCTTGCGGAGATTACGCACACGAGGCGAGGGCAACGTGAGATTCAATAAGCATATAAAAATATGATATTATATAGGTGCCCCAATATTATTTTGTCATTTTTCTGCTCTACCGAGCGGCAAATATCAATCATTGGAATGCAAATGAATATGGTTAGGTTTTTCTGTTGATAGAAGGCTGGTTGGAGGTCATAAGCCTTATGTAAAAATGCGCTTATGACGTAAAAGTTTGGGAGGCTTTGATTGTGTAGGTAGGTACCTATCGCCTATTAACATGCAATTGGGAATGCAAATTTACTAAACGGAGTGAAGAAAGAACAATTCTCTACAAATCATTCACTAGGTTTTAAAAGAAAGGTCTATGTAGCATTTAGAAGGTAAGTTTTGTCCGGCAGCGGTCATTTACTTTAATAGACGACCTTCAAAATTGCGAAGAAGACCTAGACGCCATTTGCATACCTGGACCAAAGAAGCATTTCACAAAGGGAGAACCTTAAATCATGAGTAGGTAGACACGGCTATCACTGTGACAATGGAAACCTTTTAACCATCTCTGAATGGGTAGGTATAAAGTATAAAGGGTCATGTATTTTGATCTTGACATACCTCTTTCACTAAATATAAAAGTAATTGAAGAAAACGTGGCATGAAATTGCTAGAACAATCTTTCAACCTCATTTACAACCATAATCATTTAAGGCAAAATATAAAAATTAAATCTGCACGGGCTGAACTTTTTAAGCAAGACATTTAAACTTTTGTTTTTGTCGAGTCGCCATTCGTTTTGGTTAAGGAGTCTCTCTCAAGGGGTTATTATGGTGATAATTAGACAGAATAATTTATAAGAAGCACGACCAACTTCCTGCTTATTCTGTGGTAAATAATTATAATCTTAGATTGTAGAACGAAGAGGAACGGAGGATTTCAAGTGTCATATTGATACGCACCTTTACTGTCAACATTATGAAAGCAATAAAAATTTTGGTCCGAGTTTGCAATGTTCTAAGGCAGCTTGTCCTCAATATAAATTCCAACGTGTCATGCATCACAGATATTTTCACGCTTTGAGAAGTATGGTTTATTTCCATACATTTCACCATTCAAAACAATGCATTTAATTATTATATCCAATATTTGTATGTAATATTTGTAGTTTACATCTGACCACAATCTGATGATAAGCCTGCTTAGATTGTAAAGAGCGTTTGAATCAAACAAACGCAAATGCTTTGTCCAGTGTTGAAGATACAGCTGAGAAACGGCTGAATTTGTGGTCTTACTTTCTACAAGTGACGGACTAAGCACCTCAAGAATAACCAACTAATAATAAACTTATTTTAATTGCGCGTACCGAAAGTACCGAAATATCCACCTTGTTCTAACATCTTAGATTTGGTATTATAACTCCAGTCTCTTTCTAAGTATTAATTGGAGCACTTGTCTAAGCCCTTAATAAAGTGATTCATAGTTTGTCAACAAGATTTGTTTGCGCCTGGGAGGAATCACGAGACTTTTGAGAAGTTACCTTGTTATCACAGGTATTGTTTGTAGCTCAGGACGGAGGATAAATGTCTCACCTAAAGTTTGTTTTAAGACTTTGAAGACAAGAACCTTGTAAAATGTTGGGTGCTCATAACAGCTTGAAGGCGCTAACTACTAAATAGCTATGAGCCTAAGCCTTCCTATTTACATCGCCACATCGTTACCTCGCTTGACTTGAATTTGGTGATCAGTTGATCACAGTGTGATAAGAAATGTTTCTCAAATGCAAAAATGAGATTTCCAAAGGTTTCTCACAATTCGTCGATGAATTGGAACACTAAGCTATCTGCCTAGCTTTTTCCCAACGACGATGGGGTAGGCTTCCAGTCTAATACGCTAAAACTACAAAAATTGTAACAAATTCTAAATTCAGCTTCTCATTTTTTTCCTCATCGAATAGTAAAACGCTGAACTTTAAAGAAATATTCGCTTTTAGGCCAAAAGGCGATTTTGCCTAGCGTGCCAATAAACATTCACATACACATGTAAGGTACGGTCTAACAGCTTTTACACTGCTTGTACACTTCCAATCACGAGATGGGTGCAATTTTAAAATGGAAACCATTACCGTTGTGTGCTATCGCCACATAAACACTTGAGAATGCAGACTACCCTCATATTTGAATTTATTTAACTATGATATGTAGGTTTGTTCTTTTTGTAATCACTTTACCAAAGCTAAGGATTATTTTAGAATAAATTATTAGTTCCGCCACATCGAAACGCTAAAACCTTTTAGATCCTGGTTTTGATAACAAAATCGGACAAGAAAAATTGGTTTTTGTGAGAAAACTTTCAATTATTGAGATAAGTTGATTCGGGCTAAGCTCCTATGATGGCATTGGAACTTTACCGTTAGGGTAAGTTCTTACTACCTACTATAGAGGTGTGCCTATATGAATAGGTACTTTCGTAATCGGGAATCACAGATAATACGATTCAATATAACGTTAAGTGTTCTATACATCATCTGGCTGTGAAAATTTATTCGCAATAAAACTTAGGAACTTGAACCATTATTTCGTCATTAAAATTCTACCAACAGAGCTTTATTACCAAGAATCATTATTTTAACATTATACTATTATTAGAGAACAAAATCAACAATCTAGGCTCACAACGCACTTATTTTTTTATATCTAGATATTAAAAGGATTTTCGTAGATAAGGACCAATCTTTGGTGCAAAGGACCATTATATTTAAAAGGTACCTACTTGATATGCATTAGAACTGTATTGGTAATCTTTTGCCCATCTAATTTATTGTATAATTTACAAGTAACATTAATTTAATATCTACGTCTGGCTCTAATTTAAACTGGATTATTCAGACAATACGCTATTAGCTGGGTTTTTTTTACTAGCAAAATTTATGCCTTTCCAAAAACCAAGCAATGGTGTAAAAATAAATTAAATATTTAAAAATATGCCATACGACCACGGCTATCCTGTGAAGATCACTATGAATATGTGTTAATATTTTCATGTTTCATACCTTTTCAGCAGTCAGGTTTTAGTTTTTGAACTTATGTTATATTACTTTTTATGTCTCTGCCAACGCTTACGAGCTCGAGCGAACAATACTATCTACTGGAATTTTATTTCATTATAGCCAATTGGTGTTCCCCCTCCACATCGATTTAATACTATAAAATCATCATCGGGGAACTTACGGTGTACGGGGCAAATCTCTGTCTATGGGATTATGTACCTATACATAAATATACCGATTTCGTTGCGGAGCAATTTCTACGCGACATTAAGCGACTCACGTTAGTAACTTTGGTGAATAGTTTAGGTATCTTTCTGTCACGGTATATGAGCACATATAACAGCTTTAAGTTTCAGACTTTTTTTATGCTAGACTTTTGGTTAGCCTAGATTCCAGATCATCATAGAGCCGTATATTTCACGATATTGAAGATACTGCCGCCAGTCTTTTATATGAATGATAAGCGATAAATAAAAGGCGTAGCCTGGTCTGAATACTAATGACGCGCCCGGGCTAGGTACGTCTGATATTCATTTTCATGTTCTTTGTGTTGATACTGCGGCTTTTTTGTTCGCTGTCTAAATTGGAATGTTTTGAATTGCTGAAATCCGGCCACAGGTGCGATCAAAGGAATTCTTTAATAAACCATTTCCGACAAAATTGTACGCGTATATGTTAGTGTAGGTATGTTTAATGGGCACCATTTTAGCATACGGTGAAGCAAAATTAAGTGAATTAGGTACAGGTTAATGATTGGATTAGAGCTTCAGTGAAGATAGCTTGTTATAATTTGACTTTATAAGCTAGCTTATAAGATTCTATGTATTGATTTAATGGACATCATGGTCGACAAGTATATCATTCAAATACCTACCTAGTTTGATGAAAAACCATGATTTGGTAAATAGGCTAGGTACCTATGTACTTTTTCTCATTCGTTGCGCTATGAGGAGATAACATTAGGGCCAGACGAGTGCAATTTTACGAGTTGTGAGGCGAGTTTTTTGCGTCGCATAATTTATTTGCATACATTAATGTGGACGCATTTTGTTCTAGATTTTTTATACATAAGTAGGTAGATACATATAAACAGAGCCTTTGCTGAAATTTCATGTAATTATATTAAAATATCGTCAAGAGTAGCGTGGAATTTGTTACAATTGTTATGGATCGCTAAATCGCTTCAAGCCTCAATTAATATCAAATGAACCCCTCAACAATCGCTCCAGGGTTTGTACCTACACACCATGAAAGAGATTTCCCACTCACCCATAGCTATTAATTTCAAAGCAATCCACGTGATTGTTGTCGGTTCCTTGGATAAGCATTTAATAAACGAAATCAATTTTATAAATAGCATCTTTAGGAAGAATAATGGAAATAAGAGTCGTTAAGGAATTGCTTTGAGCCCCGTAATCGATATATACCTTACTGTGAATGAAGGTAGCGGGTACCTTCATTTAAGAGTAGGTAAACAATACAATTGACCCGCGAAGTAACGCAAATTAGACGCAGTAGAAAATCTATTGTTTGCGGGCGCTGGCTACCTATCACAGCTTCAATGTACCTTAAAGCCGAGCATCCACTGGCAGCGGAGCGGACTCCGTACCGACTCCGTTTAACTCGCAACGGTAAACTTCATAGAAGTGCTTCCACCAACAAAGAGTCTAGCGGAGAGGACTGAAAGAGTAAAAATAGGTAATAACGAAATTGTTCTTCATTTCTCTTTTGCAGTGGGAGGCAAATTGTAAAAACTTTTTCATAATGGAAGGTAAAACCTATTTTAGCTAGTTGGGGTCCGTTCCATCCAGCTATAACTTGCTCATTATCCTTTTGCAGTAATTCGCAGTGGAAGTAGAAACAATAGAAAAACGATTTTTTGTCGGTCACCTGTTGAGTTACACGGCGGCGTTTAAAGTAGCTTCAACGCATTTAAATTTAGTGAACATGAAGGCACAACACTCCAGTTTTCGCACTTTATCCAATAACAGAAACCGTAGGTACATTATATACGATAGTGGTGACTTTTCGACCCCAGAAAATATTATATTTGTGTCAAAAATAAGCAATATCTTTGTCTAAAAATGGGTTGCATAAAATATTTCTCCACCAATGGAATATTTTATATCAAACCGAACTCATTAAAATTGGAATACAAAGTGTTAGTATTCTTTGCCTACACTGTCAGTATTTCACTCTTTATACAAAACTAAATTTACAAGTCGCTTTGCATATTAAAAGCCATATTACTATTGCATTTTCTCTAGGAATTGCTCTCGGCCCCGCTCATTGAATATATCATAAAAATGAAAGATAGTGGCTATAACTGTGAAATACTTGTGTACAGTAAGAATTTTCTTAAAAAACATTGTACCCCGGGGTCGAATAGACTCATGCCTTAGCGACGGAGTGTTAAACGAGGCCGCAAAAGATGTTTATTCGCTTACATTCGCACCCTTTTCACCTTCCTACAGGTCATTAGGCGGTGTCGCAAAAACACATTAACCGAGAAATTTAAGTGTTTTTCAACCCCACTAATTACTTATTTGGCCCTAACGGCCTCCCAGATTAGGTTGTATAAATTGTCTGTTCAAGTGAAGGGTTATTTTTTAACCAGTCGATTATTCTTCGCTTTCTTTTTTTCCTGTTGGAATTACATCTGGTTTTAAAGGCCGCCAGCAATGTACAAATTAATGTTTGCGTTTCATTAAAGAGACATTTTTATTTGAATATAAATCTTTTATTAGATAGGGAAACAATTTATTAAATCACGAAGGAATTAAAATGGTTATTTTTTTATTCAAATTGGAAACCTTTTTTATTTTTAAGATGACACACAAACCTATATTTATTTTTCAGTTCATTTTATTTTAGATGCCTCAAGACGTAGACCGTACCAAAAGACCAATCTTTATGAAGCTCCATATAGAAAATCAAGGATTTGCTAGGACACATGAAAACTATCCTTGAGCAATGATCTGGAAACCAAACAGTACCTATAGATTGAAATTGAGTCTAATTAAAAT
Source organism: Allophyes oxyacanthae (assembly GCA_932294325.1). Taxonomy (NCBI): domain Eukaryota; kingdom Metazoa; phylum Arthropoda; class Insecta; order Lepidoptera; family Noctuidae; genus Allophyes; species Allophyes oxyacanthae. The sequence continues at coordinate 4,392,147 of OW028633.1, read as the reverse complement.
AAGAGTTCTATCTTAGAAAAAAATCATCGACACATTTTACTGATTTCACGTCTCAAGGGCTTCAAAACAAGAAATACCTAGGTAAGTATATAAATATAGAAAACACAACTGAGGCCCAAAATAAATTACCTAGATACCTTAAAAACACATAAAACGTACAAATAGTTCCAAACGATAACAGAGAAGAAAACAAAACAAAGGTCAAAACGGCAGTTTGAAACTCCCAAAGGCGAAGCTCAAAACAATTGTAGCTGAGAAACACTAGTCAAACTACTTAGGTGCATAGGTAACAAGCAAACAATGCCTTCAGACAGTTGCACTCCTAACTACATAACTCCGTCTTAGTAAACTGGAGAGAAGTGAATTAGCTGTAAGAGCGAAACTCACGTCTTGGCTGGAATTGGAAGATTTTCACAAAGGATTTACGTATAACATGCGAGGAATAATTATTTTGACGCTAAGGGAAGCGCGATTAAAGCGATATCTTAATTAACTATGTGGGTTTAGGTTGAAGTTCCGAAATTATGGTGGGTTGGATGTATCCATGTGAAAGTTACGACGGTTGAAATCGTTGAAGCATAGGTCGTACAAGACACACTAGGTAGTCATGATTGATGCGTTAGCTACTAAGATTTAACAATTAGGTACTTAGGTTACTTGGGTGCATCAAAGAAATGGCACATCGCTTGACTAAAACTGGGGCAAACATTTCTAATTGGACCAATAAAATCTGACGAAAGACTAACAAGTTACAAGACTAATCCCAATCAATGTAAAGAAAAATTTATACGTGATATTACTATAGTTGTCTTCCAACGGAGGGAATGCTAAAGTACATCGTCATGAATTTGCGGCGTAACACTCCTATTGCTGCTCTGCCATAAGTAGATACCTACCCATATCTAACAAATAGTATCATTTATTATTCTTATGGCTCCAAAAAAGAGGCGTTATACCTACGCATATGTTAGTAGTGTGTATCTGTGGATTTGTTTAGCTGTGTATCTGCCTGTGGCATCGTAGCTCCAAAACGGATGGACCGATTTAAATGCAGTTTTTTTAATTGAAAGCTAGTTTAATCTGGGATCATCTTAGCTATGTTTCTTGAAAACCTGTTCAGCCGTTCAAAAGTAACTGCTCTTTTTCTAGTTGGAGTCGGGGGTTTTTAACGGTTAGGTTATATCACTCGAACTCATGTTTAGACGTGATTGCCATATTTGATTAACACTTCAATTTCAAAATCAAACACAACACCTTTCAATTTCCCAGTAGTCTGTCGGTAAATTACAAAGCTGAGCTCGGTTCGGTAGACAAGCTATCCCAAAGTGTGGATCTCGTCTATCAAGTTATTCTCAAACTTGCTAACTAACGGTCTCAATTCGATCCGAGCTCCTACTCAAGTTGGCACCTGGCTATTCTAGCTGAGGAATTGGGAAGGACTAACAGAAGTTTAAGTATTAATTATGCAATGCATACCGTGTAATGTCAAAACGTCTAAGGTTTAGCTAACTACCTACATCTACAGTAGTATACTAATAATTAATTCAAGCAACATTCCTGAAAAGAGCTATAATGAAAACAAATGCATTGTTTTAGTGTTCGTTACTCGATAGTTTTAATTAAAACCGTTATTGTAGTTAGTTAAAACATATCTGTGGACTTCCAACAGAGTAGGTACGAAGTAGGTAGATACTTAATTCGTCGAAATCATACATGCATTCGTGCCACAATTTCGTGAATGGCGAAATATGAAACTACCGTCAGATAAGAAAATGCGAAGAGAAATTCTTTACAATACAGGAAAAAGCGTGCTATAAAAGTTGTAGTTCTATACTCTACTGTGGGACCTAAGCTCAGCACAAACGTGTTACTATCTACACAAAAAAAACTGCGGAAATTACACGGATTTAGTACCTACAGCGTAAAACCAAAACGTCGACAAATGCATGCTTTTTAACTCGCATGGCCACTAAGTGACCCACGGCCATTAGGAGATATTACATGGTTAAGCCAGGAAAAAAATCTTTTACAAGCGGAGTCATCCAATGCTAGTGTCCATCTAATGCTGGAGATGTCTTTAAATCTACGCAAAAGATTTGCGACCGTGGGCTTTCCGCATCTTCTCCTTTCCCAGTTCTAACCATCTTGCGGGCTGCTTCACATTTCTACATTCAGTGTGAACTCTCCACTGAGCCCCCTTCACCGGTTCTGCTATTCAATTGCCCAATAATTTTCAATTCTTCCTTTTCATTGCTATGTCAGGAACAGAACTTAGAGAGTAATTTGTTTGTTCTTTGATATCAGATACTTATGCTCATTGCGTCTCAAGCATCATAGCATAGGTACGGTTTTTATTACTAAGAAGTAGCACAGACCTTCCTAAGAAACGATTACGTCTTCTTTCACGATCGTATGAAGTTTATTACCAGAGTCGATGTTCATTACCATTTTAATTACGCGATAGACCTCTTGGTTATTGTTTACGTTATCCTTCTGCACATTCCTGGCATAGTAAGACGTAGGTAAACGTGTTAGTATCTATTCAATACTACACAAACTGGCCCGCACTTAGATTGGCCAAGTTGTACTTAAAGTTCCAGCGTAGTTTGGGGTCGCTTTCAAACTTCGATGCAGTTTCGATACAAGTATTAATTTGTATTGCAGTTCACCTTACAGTTTTGATGTCAATAGCGATACACGAGGTTGTTCTTGGATGTTGTGGAACAAAATGAAACAAGTTTTGAACATGAATAGGTAGGTAGATACTTACCCACATGGCTAGTAAGACCAACAAGTTGTGACCATGTTTGTAGATAGGTAGATACCTATATACAAGACTTGGTGTATGATTCTGGTGGGGAATACAGATGAGATGATCGTATGTGATTTTTATAAGCTATGCGAATAAAGATACCTAAATGTAGGAAAAGGAATTGGAATTGAAAGGTACCTTCAAAAACCTACCTTCAATCCATTTCGTATGTTGGGCTGACTTTAATTATTTCAATCTGAGGTCCAAAGCTGGATTACTTCACAAATCTGATAATTTGCTTTAGACTTTAGGGCAAACTGGACTTGCATCAGGTTTGCCCTATCTACAACACACTTCCGCGCCTTGATTACCTAGGTACCTACGTACCTAATCTGTCAATGCTTTTCGCTAATAAACTTGCTATTTATTATTCTATCCTCTTATGAAAAAATACTTTGGTATAAGCGAAAAAAGGATGCACTGTTCGATGACTATCAGATTTTTATTACGTAGGTAGATATCTAGTCAAGTCGCCGACGTGTATAAATTATAATCGAATAACATATAAGTAAGCGGCAGGTGGATATTTCGAATTTCACTTTCGAACTACAGATTGTCGGATCACACTCAGGGGCGGCCCTAAGGCAGTGCAAAAGGTGTGATCGCACTAGGCTCCGTCATAGGGGACGCCGAAGATGCAATGATAGTCTGCCCAAAAAATCAAACCCAAGCACCTTAATATCTACCTCTTTAACTAATTAAACAGTTGGCATGATGATATATGTTCCCGAAAGTGTGGACAGCAAGTGCAAAGGGGAGGAAGGTGGCAATCTAGAGTTTTTAGTTACAAAAAGAGATCTCGCACCACCTGAAAAACTAGCTAGAGCCGCCCCTGATCACACTATAGTATCTATCAGCAAATTGGAAATATGTCCAAACTTATGTGTTTTAGCTGAGCAGCGTGTGGCAGCGCAGCAGACACTGTGTCAGGTAGGTACTCGATTTAATATCAAACGGTCGCAGCAGAGACTACGTCAGGTATCTAGGTGCTGGATTTTATGTCAAATAGTCGCCGCGTTTACTCGTATTCACGCAAGTCTATCTCACGTAATACCTACGTACCTACCTACAGGTCAGCGACGCTCTACTCAGCTTAGATAAAAGGTTAATCTTCCGATCGTCACGCTACGTTAGCAAAATAGTCCGGCTCCAAGCTATAAATTAGTAATACTCAATCCAAATCTATAGATACCTAGGTATCCAATTTATCAGACAACACCAAAAATCATAAAGGCTTATTCAAAGCATTGGCTACCGTAAGTCTATACCTACTGGGGCCTAAGTGGAAGCGATTTTACCCTGTTAAAATAAACTTACAGGGGCCTCTTAAAATCTTAAAATTTGCGTTTCAGACCAAACGAACGTCAGAACGTTCGTTTGGTCTGAAACGCCAATTTTAACGTTGCATCTTTATAAAGCCCGCCGATCCGGGTAACCTTCGAACCTTGCCTGACCTTATTGAAGTCCCTACCCTGCACAACGGATTTGGCCTTGCGGCGCGCGACTCAAACCGATACTGACGCGATCGTATAGTGTATTGCCCTCCGTTTTGGAACCTAGTAAAATCTCTCGTTGCCAGCTAGATGCCAGTCGTAGGCTGTCATTAATTCATGCCAATGATATTATATCACCGGCAACTGACTTGTAATTAGAGCTATACTGGCGCAACCAGCCGATTCAAAATTACACTTAATGATATTTAACCAGGTTGTCCAATGCAAATGTTAAAAAAAAATCCGTAAAGTTTCCTGACCATTTAGCCAAATTTTCCTGACCAACCATGGTAATTTTAAAGCAAGATTGTCTTAAATATTCCAAAATATAACCAAAAAATATGTAGGTAATTTAAATAATTAATCATATAACCTTCACATTATGACATTTTTTACAATAAGTTTATTGTTTGTTTCTCTACGAAGGGTCTGACTAGAGCATGAAATATATAACTTTAATAAGAGTAAACAGTGTAAAATTTCTTTTTTTTTTCCCGCCATTCCAAGACCCCCTCGATTTCACAGGCTTCTCCAGTTTTTCAGAAAGTGAACAACTCTTATAAAATGCATACATAACATCACACCTTTCCCCATGAGGGTAGGCAAAAACTACAGAACGCCACGTGCTACGATCCTTACCTACATATTATTTATTTAATGCTTTATGCACAGGTAAAAAAAACACTGCACAAAGGCGGACTTAATGCCATAGGCATTTTCTGCCAGTCTACCTTAAATCCCTCCTCTCCTCTTATATCCCTTTTACTTCATCTATATCCATGATTTTTTTTTTCAAATATATGTTCACTTTGCCAGTAGATACTGAACCCCTGACCTTTCTGAAGGACATCACCAATGAAGTAAGTTAAGTCCTAGGGCAAAACCTCCCAGGTTTAACAAATTAAACACTAGGGCTGGTGGCCTAATAGTTATTTATCAGTCCAGTGAGCTTAGAACGTTACGGGAACCAATGCTTCGATCGATCAATGGGTAAAACTCTATTTTGAATATCACTTACTGAATGCTTATAAAATAAATGATACATATTGATGACGTCTAATCGTAATGCATGGCGTCACGTGGCGATGAAAGGGTAAGTAAAGATGCACGGCAGTGCACCACCAAGTTGTTCCATCTGATCTAAGTGTTAGGGTATAGGATTAAAATAGAAACTCGCTGCTCTCGAAGTGGACAGTATGTCGTGTAGGATTGTGGATTCAAATTCGATGACTTTACAAGCAAAAATAAATTTTGAAATTAATTAAGCATTTTATTGATTTATTGATATCAATAAAATTTAACCACTAGCATAGCAACAATATGAAAGGTATCCGTGTTTTTGGCATACAGTCAGCGTCAGGTAGGTACACTGGAATAGCTCTAAGATAATTTAATACTCATTATCTTTGGTACAATACAAGTATGTATTCAAGTTTATTAGAATATACTTAATTAATCATAGTATCCACATAATGAAAGTGGTCTTAACGATGGTAATGTGTGGGGAGGAAAAATCTCAAATCACAGAAAGGAAAATTAGTCATTATTCCGTTGATGATAGTCCAGTCTTACTTAAACGCTATTGACACAATTATAAAACTTATTTCAACGGAATAAGGTTTATTTTTGCTAACTATTAATATAACATATATTACAAAAACTGATGTAAGGATACTATGATTGTCATTGTTCTACTGTAATTGATAAATTCCGTCGAGTCGAAGATTATGAGTTCCTAAGCGTTCGTTCACATTCGATAATTTTAGCAACAGAATCGCGCATTTTCGCGTTCGTTGGCTGCCTTTTGCTTACAAAAAGTGAATAACGAACGCGAAACCGCGTGATTCTGATGCTAAAATTATCGAGTGTGGATGGGCCCTTAGATTTTCCGCTCTATTTGGATATCTTAGATGTTCCAGTGTATTTGACGCAGACTGTACAACCAATGGTTTATAAGTAATGGATATTACAGCTTTGGAGAAATGTTATTTACCGGAAAAAAAATATTTATTTACAATTGATCCTTCCATTACGTCGTCCATATTTTTGGGTCTTCTGGAACCCTAAAAATTCCAATTCTTGTTAACGGAAATCTAGCAAATATGATTCATATTAACGTATTTTCCTCATACCTATTTTAACATTTGCAGGAAGGGGTAGACTATGTTCTACGTCACGAATTTAAAATCTTCAATCACACACAGACATTTATTTAACCATTTTGATATGTTTTTTTCTCCAAAAGTTAAGCTGACTCAGATGTTTTTCAGCCTTCAACCTCTTTATTGCGCCCGGAGACAAAATAACATACAACCTTATTGTTAAGCTTTATTAATAAGCAAAAAAGAAAATAGCTATTTATTTAACTTCAAACTACATTACTGTCAACCTACTTTTATTTATTACGAGACAAAAGCGAGTTTCTATTTTAATTTTATACTAAAACAACTTGGCTGTTTTTTTTTTAGTTTTACAAAAACACTTATTAAACAGTAGATGACGCTAACATGTCACTTGAAAATAAGTATATTTACGGTTTTATTACAATCTGCGGTAAGCAGATATTTAAGACAAAGTCCAGAGCAATTTTCTTATGACGTTCAATTCTCTAATGACATCAGGGGGCCTAAAAAGGCCACATTGAGCAATTCATCTACTGATCTGCTTAGTAACTGTCAAAGAGATGATTACTGAATATGTACCTTATGCGGATGATATTAAGCCCCCCTGATCACTAACGCTCTGGACCTTATCCTTCGTAATTTCAAGTACATTATGATAACACATCTTTGTCCAAAAATGGTACAATAAGTTCGAGACACAGCCAAGTTGCTCACTTACACATAAGGATGTCTACAGACTAGAAGGAAAAGATTATATTAGTGTGAAACGTTCTTTGTATGGTATATCAGTATATCACACAAAATTACAAAGACATCACCATAATGTGACTCTATAGACACATACATACATCGCTGAATAAAAAATTGGTATATACAAATTAACAATTATTATTGCGAATATTTGCCCCCTATACAAAGTTACTGCAGCCATTAACGAACTTTTCGAATGCATGCCTGCAGTGACTTTGTCAAGAGGTAGAGATATATTTTATAAATATGCATACAGTATAAGTATTTTTAATAGTTTATTGTGAAGACAAATTCAGATAAACTGGCACTAATGGTTAGGCGGATTTTTTATAAAATATTAGATTTATGTTATATGCGCAAAATATTAAACAATAATCATAAATGAAAAATGAAAAAAATCTTAATTTAACAATTTCTTTAAATATCCTTATCAATCGCCCTTTATTTCTATATAGTTCAGATTTTATTCCGCAGATCCCTGCATTCACAATAAGCTACAAATAATAAAATTACAAAACCGAGAAAGTTATTGAAGTCAAAATAATAAAATCAAGTAAGCATAGCCTAAAATATTCATGTGTTATAAAACAATACTAAATTATTGCACATTTCTTTAATCATCAATTTTATTAGTTTGCTTACTAAAAAAATTAGCCTATATACTTCCTCATGATGCATACGATTTCCTCATCAAATTTCATCAAGATCGGGTCAGCCCCGTCGTGATAAGGTAACAAAGAGACTGACCGACATAGTTACTTTCGCATTTATAATATTACTAAGGATATTCGATATACTACAATTCATTCGTTATACGTATACTGTATGCATGTTCAATGTACAGAAACATTATTTATCAATGGCATTCATGACAATCCACTTCCATGTTTTCTCGCTTTCCAGCACTCTGCTGTCATATAGCGTTAACTCACTCTGTCATCCCGAAAACATTGCTTTAGAGCAGACGTACCCAACTTATCAGTTGGGTACCACTGCTCTAAAGCAATGTTTTGATGTGTTTACTATCGTCCACGGGCACCTAGGGGTCAGCAAAAACTAAATTATGGTCAAAATAAAATAATATTAAAAAAATAATTAATAAATTAATATTTATGCGGCGGTTCAAAAATCACATCGATTTTGAATTAAAAATTCTCTATCATAAAAATTGACTCATAATAGGTATATTATTAATTTTGTTGTTCTAAAAGTTATGATTAAAGTTTATTTTCAAATTCTCTAGAATACTTATTTTGAACCTTGGGGTCCCTGCACCAAACAAAAAAGTCCTCGTGGTTTCCGGTCAAAAAGAGTTTGGGAACCATAGCACAAATATCTATTCGCTCGCTCGAAGTTTAGTCCTTCACGATCGTATACAGTTTATTAGCAGAGTTCATGTTAATTACCATTTAGTTACGCGGCAGACCCGCAGATATGTGGATGTCAAGTTTTAAAATTTTTGGTTCATTATTAGAACAGTGGTGATACATTATGTTGCTTTAGAGTGCCATTGTTAAATAATTTACCAGTACCCGGGTAAGTTGCTAATAATATTGGACCTTTTGGAATTGAGCACCTAACGTCACCTTACAAAATTTTATTCAATACCTCGATCAAATTATTGCTCTGTTTTACCGACCAAGCCTGATAGTGTATTATAATTTGATTTGTTGGAGAAACAATCATTTATCAATCATCCAATCTTCTTAGCATCTTAACCAAAAGTCCCGTTCCTAATGTTTTATGTTGGAACAACAGAAAGTCGTACCAATTTTATTGTATAGCGATCTGACATTTTAACTGCCCTGCTATTTCATCGGACATTTAGCAGTTCCAACATCTGACATAATGGAAACGGGAGTTATGGTAATACAAATGTTCTATAGTCCGCGCGGAACTTGTTGGCCGCGCCTTAGGTGGGGACGGGGGTGAGGGCGGCGGGTTGCCTATTGTTGACGGCGCGCCGTACTGAGTAATGACAAAGCGCCGCTCCGTCCTACCGCTCACATACCTAAGGCGCGGCTAACTAGTTCCGCGCGGACTATAGAAGTGAGTAGAAGTGTCAAAACATTTGAATTACATCATTACAGTCAATACATATATGCAGTTCGATTTCACACTACATTGGAAGTTTATATGTAACAATTTCTATACATTTCATCACGCTGTACCGTATTTGGTACTTTGCTGCCACAGCACAGGCAAATTTTACGAGAAATCGCCTGATGTTGACACTACCCGAACACGAATATTAACTAGATAAAATTGATAATACCCGGTGATTGTCAACATTATCGATTTTTTTCTCGTAAAATGTGCACGCTTTTTCGACTTTTAACACACCCCCGCATAATTGAAAATTCTCTCGTAATACAACAGTTGAATGTTCTTAAAATATAACAGTCTAGAACATTCTTAGCGCGTTACCATATCCATCTTTGTATAGTATACAAAACCAACTTTATACAAATGCTTGAATAAACATTTCTTACCAATCAAACTTCTTATTCAGTAGGCGTTATAATTTTGGGCCAACTATAAAATATTTTTGTTGCTCACAGAGCAGTAAGCAAACGGAGCTACAATACGCGAGCGCATGAGCGTAGCCAGAAGGCCCTCCAAAATCTAAAATACCTTTCATTTGCAGTAAAAATCCCAATTCGGCCGGAATCCCTTAAAAATCTAAATAAGGCATATAAAAACCGTCCTCAAATTAAGATCCTACGCTCATGTAGGAGAGAACATCACGACGATATACGAATCAACTTCTTGTGTGAGCTTATTGGCCAACATTGTTCGCCTAGTGAATATGTACCTGCGCTCCTTATATCCATTTCACTCAATTTACATTTCTCACGCATTTCATTCAGATAGCTGCAAATCTCTTTCATACAAAACTACTGTCTCATAGGTTCTGTCAAATTTTGCATACGACCTAACGATTTAATATTTAAAACCCATGTTTATATTATGCAAAATTTCGCAGAATAAAACACCTTGATAGCTGAAGTACTTACTTATGATATTCCTATTTACAAATTTCGAATATAATCGAAATACGCTTCAGTATCTATTTCTAAGAACACATTATCCGACGATAAAACGCCTGATTTTATAAGTATAAGGTCTCATTTTACAAACCATTGAATTTATTTTCTTTACATTGTACTAAATTATAGAGAATGGCTACATAGGATTCTTATTGCAGAATTTACCAAGGTAAACATTTGAAATTAGAAATATTTTGGTTATTCTAGGGATATAATATTATCATCTACTGTCTATTTCAACTGACTGATAAAAGCCTCTCCCAAAAAATAGATTTACCGAAGGGAGTTTGTACAGAGAATGGATTAAATATGCAATTGATATGAAACTTTAACTATTTAATCCTGATTGAGATAGGGATGTATATTTAATTGGACAATAGCTACGGGACAAACGGTTATTAAACATATAGATCCAGCATGATGCTGAGACGGTCGTCCCACAGAGGATTAAACAAACGGAGTGCTTATATGCATTAAACTTCTGAGAATCAAACACGCCTGAACGAAGAAGCTGCTGATGTGTTCCGAATCGATTGGCGATAAAATAACGTTCAGCCGCACATTGACATTCCATTTGTTAACTACTCCGCGGTTCTACTGTAAAATGAAACTCACTCATACTTCCTTAACCTCGTCTTTTATATAGTATACAACACTACACACTCACTTCACCAGTACCGGGGCCTCGGCGGCGGAGGTCCCATCCACCTGTTAGGCGGGCGCGGGCCGTTCCTGGCCCAGGGCTGCTGCGGCGAGAACCCTTGTGGCCTGAAATTAGTCCTCGGTCCCCAATTCCTGGGGAATCTAGGGTTCATGAACCTTGGATGAGGCTGTTGCCACTCTTCATTTCCATAGTCTTCGAATGGAGGGGATGGATTCCGAATCTCTTGGATGGGAGTTTTTTCTATTCCCCTATTTCGTAGATCCTCTTCGTATGCGCTATCATTGGAATTGTCTTCGGTCAGATCGAAAGTAGTGGGGAAATTTGGTGGCTTTTGGAAGTTCATATTGAAGTTTTTGAGTGAGGGCGGCATGGCGTCGAACGGGTTGACCATAGGGGGCATGATGGGGGCTGAGTGCGATTCTTTCTTGTCGCTGTTGATTTGTATTAGGTTGGTGTGGTTGTGGTCGTTATGGACCTTCCCGTTATCGCCACCTACTAGCACTTTGTTGTTGTTGTTGAAGCTATGTCGCCGTTCGGTTTGGTTCTGCTGCTGGGTTGGGTACATTCCTTCTGAAATTATTTGGGAGCTCAGTGTTAAAATTTGAATGTTTCATCATTTATCGCGTCAACCCATGAACGTCCATTGTTGAATATAGGCCTTTTAATAGATCTATACATAACATTGTAAATTCATAATCCATCATTATCCCACTGAAAAATCTCTAAGTTGTCTTTTACTACATCAACAAGAGAGGAACTGGCCTATTTCATGAAGGAAACGTGTCCATATCATTGGAGAAGTTAAATTGATTTTTGGAAACAATTAACATGTAGGTAACTTATAGGATAGATCAATTCCTTGCTAAAATCAGACTCCAGCAACAGTTCTACAAAACGCAAAATAAGAGAATAAAGGGTAGCTGGTAATGTTTTTTTTTTTTTTTATTCAGGTAATGATCTTACGTTGGTCCTCGTCTTCAGACAGATCCATGTCGACGCTTTCCACGATGTCCGTCGGTGGCACCATGGGAGGCACTCTGTAATCCTGAGAAATATATACATATTACTATTATTGTGTTACCTTTTACTTTTACAGTAAAAAGCTTACCACATAATCTTCTAAAGGAGAAAAAATATTATTAAGTTTACAAATACTGTTTTTATTTGAGAGGGTTGATATGAAAGATCATTTTACAACTTCAGAATAATTTTGAGAGGGAGTTTTTAAGAAATCGAAATAAATAAAAATTACTTGTCCATAGAGAAGTATATGTACGCATTTGCTGGAATGCATCATAGAACAGCAATGTTTCAGTTTTTTTTTTTCACTTTATAGTAAGAACTCGCCCTAACTACGCCAGTGTTCCAGATTTTTTTGCACAACTTACTTGGTCCACTGAGATCGGGTTCATTGGTCGTGGAATAGAAGGTTGATGCGTTAAAGGTATTAGATTCCTGTGGTCTACATCTGAAAAACAAATTCAACTGTTTTTAAGTACCTTGTAGTATTCAAATATTAAATTAATAATAAATCAAAAAACCCGACTGCTTAAAAAGTGAACATTAAATATAAACTGAAAAGAAAAAACAAGTCCAGTAGAATTCAAATGCGGAACATAGCGACTTTAACAGTCGGGACCCATTATTGGGAAGATTTGAGCCGGTCTCGGTTTTTAATGGCTTCACTGTTAGTATTTTAGGCTCACCTTGATGTGCAACAGGATGCCTGACCGGTGCAGAAGGGACGGGCGGCGGCGGCAGCGGTAACGTTGGCAGTAATCTATGATCCACGTCTTCTAACTCTGAAATAGTACACATGGACCATCATAGGTTGCACGAGAGACTCCCAGATTTAGCCCCTGTTAAGCAGAAAAGATCCAACCAACATTTTTTTGTAAAATCGAGTTATCTACGTATCGATAATAATACTCATCAAATTTCATATAATTCTGCACAAAAGATTTTCTGAATGTATATGTTATGGCCAAGTACTAACTTTCAAATAGGTACTGTATCATACGATTTTTTTATTCTTTGCCTAACGTTAAACTGCCTTTACTCAAAAGTATAAAACGTTGGTTGGATCTTTTCTGCTTAACAGGGTACATTTATAATACGTAAGGTCGGCCAAAAAAGTGGTCTATCAATTTTAACAGAACTTCGTAATAAATGAAAATATCACTAAACTTGATGCACGTGCCATCGGTATACTGTGAACAGCTACTATTGATACTTACGTTTAAGTATGCAGGATAAATTTGCAGAAATTTACAGGAGAAATTGTAAAACAATACTAAAATTCATCCAAAACATTTTAAAGGGTGCAGATGTTCACCACACCATTAGAATGTATCAAGACTGTTTAACTCCTTTAAAAACAGTCAAAACAGTAGTTTTCGTTTATTACCCTAAGCCGTTTTAGGTGATAACATTCATCGGTGAAAATAATATTTCGAATACTACTTATATCTAGCTAATTATATCAACACAGCTTGAGCAAATCCTATACTGATGATAGCTCCTACCGACCTCATGCAATCAACTCATTATTGAGGTTGTTATTGTCAGAGACTAGCAAAAACTGAACTACAAAAAAAAAAAAAAAAAAAAAGTTTTTTATTTTTATTTTTTATTTAATGCAGACAAGCTTGCGAGTTCTTGAGTGGAGACAGCAAACGTAGGATAGGACGCCCTCGGGCTAGGTGGAACGACGATCTTTATAGGGTGGCTGGTAGCAGCTGAAGATAGAGCTAGATGGCATGCGATTGGAGAGGCCTATGTCCAGCAGTGGACTGCTATATACTGATGATGATGATGAAGAAGCCTGCGTTTCACCACTAACTCGCCTGATTTTGATGATGTGGCACGTACCCAGCAGCATCTCAATTTTGTTAATTATGCTGATCAGCGGCCTTTTGGCACAATAACTCTTATATTTTATATGTTTTCTTTGTTATTGGTTTTATTTATTTTTTGTTATGCTAATAAAGTATTTTTCTGTCTTTCTTTTCTTTCTTTGTTGGTTTTTTTTTCCAAATGTGTTTTATGACTTACTTTTGATGCGGGCTGTATCTAGTTAATTTATATTACAATGCAACTCATTAATTAAATAATCCCGATCGGATACTAAAGCGACCGAACACGTAGAGCCTGTATATAACATAGAAGAGTAACTACAACAATTTAATAGAACCGTAAACACGTTACGATAACCTGGCTTTTAATGTTCGTGAACGGCGTACAAGATGGGTGTAACAGCAGCTCGTGATACTTCCATAAAGCGATGAGAGGTGTTTGCTCTAGGTCAAGCCAGAAGAGTGAACTTTTGACTCACCTGTTTCACTAGCCCCTGTCCAATACGCATTAAAGTTATACAGCCTTATTAATAAACCAAGATCAACCTAGTATGATCCTAAGCAGTGGCGTGCACTCCATAAAGATAAAGAGACACTACCTACCAGTGGCGAAGACTCTATACAACCCGATTCCCATCGGCTTCCCTTTAGGAATTGGTTAGTGCATAGACCAACGTAATATTATATTATTTACTCATCCAACTGATAAAAAAGGCTTGTTATTCAGTTAGGTCGAGCTCATCCAGACATGACTATATAGATTTACAAGAGACGGTATAGGTTTTGGATGTCTTGCATTAATTGGAGAGTATGCCTTTTTGGAGGGCTTTTTAGGATGGTTTCCAATATTAAAATTTTCACGATTCGCCACTACCCTACCCTAATAAGTTAGGTATTTTAATTGAAGACTTAGGGTGAGGTGGCCAATCACAATCATCATTTAAATTTAACTTGACAATACAATACTAAATTGTTTTTGCCTACCCTGTAAGAAATGTCTGTGCACGCCACTGATCCTAAGTGTATCTCTACTTGTCACTGTCATTTATTTCAGAACGAAAAAGCATAGAGCACAGTACAGTTACACAAAGCTGTCAATTTAATCATAGATTTTTTTTTTAATTTTTATTAATAATAATAATATTGGTACTGATTACTTACGCCCTAAGATTGGTAGCACTGGCGGCGGTGGCGGGGGAGGCAATAATCCTCTGTGGTCCACATCCACAGCCGGGATCTCCTGGAATTTACACACATTTAAAAAATAATATAAATGCTCTAATGTTGCTAGTCAGCTGGGCGAAGGATTATCTCTTGACTTTATTGTTTGACTGGTTTAAACGAGTGTCGAAGAAATTAATTTAATAGTTGCTTAGTTGCTTTGTTCTTTACCTTTCCTATTTAATTTTATGGTAGTTACTAGATGTGTGCGCCGATGCCGGCTTCGGCGTTATCGGCGTGGATGGTCGGACGGATACGGTTGTTTTAGATACAATGCAGACATAAGTAAACTAAACACAAGAAATGTCTAAACATTTATGCTTATTGGTTTATTTCGACGTATTTATTTACGCAAATTCAATAAAATACCATTTTTATATGACCATAATTTAAATAGCGCGCTTTGCCGATAACTTCGTCCGTCACAGTCATTTTGCGAATAAGTCTGCCATATTTTGTTTTTAATAAGATTTTCACCATCCACGCCGATTACGCCGATGACGCCGCCGCGGGCATCGGCGCACACATCTAGTAGTTACCAAGGAGAATGGCGAAATTTCCTACAAGACTAGGCCTACTCTTTCATAAATTTGACGAAGCCACACAACATCGGTTCATGGTGTAAGTTTCCACAGCATCCTAACGATTACAGGATATCTCACCTAAAAGCACGGAACAAGCCTCCGCAAGTGACGATACCTCAGTACCTTCGGCGCACCCAAGACTGTCAGCCCCGTTACCTAGTGGAATGGCTAATCTTTCCACCGAGCGATTACCATAATGAGAATTCATGACATTACAGAAGAAAAAATAAAAAGACCTAAAGGTTAGCCTACACCGCGAGCCGGTATGTAAAGTGACCATTTATTTTTTGGTTCAAAACAGGACATCGGCCTTGTTCCAGCAATATGTAATTCATACCTCGGGATGACTTTAAGTGTAAACAAAAAAAAATCTTGGTACGTTTTTTGTATATTCACCTCGATTATCAATGTTGCCATAAGAACTGAGACCTGTAACTGAGTTTTTTCACCTGTCCAAAATGCATCAAAGAAAAAAGCCCATTCTACTAGTGCATTTGTGCCAGGCAGATACAAATAATTTATTCAATTAAATTACTATAGTAACGAATTTTATATTTCGCGCAGTTTTGTGTCGCGATAAATCAAAAACGACGACGCTGGCTGGAAAACGGGACAAATTTGCGTTCCGAAACTTTCTTAGGGGACACCGGGACGGAGTATCGGAAAAAGGAACGGTCCCGTTCAAAACCGGACGGATGGTCACTTTAGGTATGTATAAGTGTAGTGGTATAAAGTGTCGGCGTGGTACCTGCGGGTACCGCACGGGCTCGGGCGGCGGCAGCGGGCGCGGCGCGGGCGGCGGGGACTCGGGCGTGTCCGCGAACACCGCCGCGCTGCGCGAGGGCGGCCCGCGCTGGGACACAAACACCTCATAACACCACAAACAATATCACCCACTTCCTATGTTGACTTAAGTTTTGGTTGCAGCAGAATCAATCAATCAATGGCCAGTAATTTTTATTTGTATAAGCGACCAGCCATTGGAATTACGCCCAAGAATCTGGGTTTAGACACTGTCAGATTTCCATAACGACTTCCATAGGTATAGTCCCGATACGTTGCGGTGATACATTTTACAAAGAAAATGCTTTGAATGACTGCGGCCCGCTTAGATTTACTAACTCTGCGTTTGGTCGACCGGAAAAATTGCCGATTGTACTTGTCTTATAAATGAGACAAAACGACGTAACGAGCTCTCCTAGGCACGGAGGAGCTTTGATCTGTCAAAATATAGGCTGTTTTTACCCCCTTAAATTAGCCTGATATAAACAGTCGTATAACGGAAATTAACAACAGACAATATTGTGAATTTCCTAACGAAAAGCTAAAGAAAGCGTTAGCATTACCCGTCATAAATACAGGCCTTTAACGTCCACTGGACATAGGCTTCCCAATGAACGCTACAATAAACTATAGAATAAATGAAGACACTTACAGGCATATTCCAATTGCTACTCCATGGACTAGTTGGCTCGGGATGATAAGGTTCGTGTTCATCTGTAAAATTACAAAAATACATCAAGGTTAAGGCCCTAAGCAACCGACGGACTTTTTACCGCGACGATAGAGCTTATTGGAATCGTATGCAACCACGCACCCAGCGGACAAAAAGACCGTCGATCAATACACCGCTAGCCCGGTGACGACGGACGAAGTCGGATAAAGGTCCGTCATCTGTGCCGCGTAATAAACAATAATAAACATTTCGTCAATGGAAAGCCAAAACTACTAAAGCGCCAATTCGTTGCCAAACTAACTTAAACTTTACAGGGGCACATTTTAAAGTTTAAGTTAGTTTGGCAACGAATTGGCCCTTTAGTAGTTTTGGCTTTCCACTGACGATTTAGTTCTTGGACTTTTTTATTTATTTTTTATGTTCATGTATGTCTACTTATTTATGTGTTACTACTTTTTAATGTGTTTTATTCTTTTATTTTTGTTATATTATCTTTAAAATTGTTTTTGTGCTGTATCAAATAAATACATTTTTCTTTTTCTTTTCTTTACTTGAAAAAAAAAATGCTCCGGGATTCCTGAATTACAAATTCAGTCTTATAGCCTTGTAATAAGTCTGAATATTCTATATCACTACTGACTTTGAATAATGAATTTTATAGCATGCTCATGCTCGTAAACGGGTGCCGTCTGTCGGAACTGGTCAGCTTGTAACTGCCATGGCAATCTTATTCACAGGCAAATCATTATTATCCTAGTCTTATTTGTATTCATATTGAATTGCATTATTCTCGCAGCTCTTACCACTACATTGTACTGATAAAGATTGTAATCTATTATTTGAAAAGATTTACCATGGAGTTTCTTGCCGGTACTTCTTCATAGGATCTACTATTTGGAACCATGCACCTAGAGTCTCGACATTTCATAAGTGCCTGTATCTGGTTTACATGAAATAAAGATCTATTCGATTCTATTCTATAGGAAAATGAATAGTCGGTTTCGAACAAACTCCTTTCAGGAATTGCGCTTATTCTGTAATATGTTGTTTATGTATAGTATTTTGTATTGAAAAGACATACCAGTAAGATCCATGGTGCCATAAAATGATGTGGGTGGCGGCGGATTGCCCGGAGTATCTGGAGTCAGCAAGTCCAGCCCGGGTAACGTGTCCTGTGACTTTTGAGACATTGACGTACTCGTTACTGTAAATGATAATTGTTTTGTTATTTTTTTCGTTACACTTTTATTTAGTTTCGAAATTATAATGGCTGGATAACACACGGATAAGCTATTCCTCTCATAAGTCAATACAAAACAGTGCAATTTCAGAATTAGTAACATAGCACATCCGGCCGTTGAAAAATTGTCATACAAAGGAAGCAGCATAAAAATCCTAAAACTAATAATCCTAAACCTATTTTGAAAGGTTGAAATGCAAAATATATTTTCAAGTTTAAATAAATATGAGCAGGACTCTCAAGCAACATGCAAATAGAAACAAAACAAAATCATGTCCACAGGGTGCGCTAAAATTTCATAGTTCTAAGACGTAGTATTCAATGTTTATGGCTTAAAAAATGCAATTTTAAATACTGAACTGAAATTATATATGAGATATACAGGCTAATAGAAAAGAAATATCCAGATACCTCTCAGCACTAATCCTGAACAACGTTTGTTCTACAACTTTTCAGACTTTTCTAATTAAAAATAATCATTATGTATGTTAGTCTTAGAACCTACTATTAGCTATTCTGTGGTTTTTTACCTAAATTTTACACACGAAAATCAAGAAAATTGGATAACCTGCGTGTCTACTGCGTAACAAAATGGTAACGAACATCAGACTCTGGTAATTTTCAATACGACCGTGAGCGACTAGAGGTCATGAAGATGGGAGTCCTAACTTTATGATCGGTAATTTTTTTATAGGTAGCTCGTGGTTTATTACCAGAGTCTGATGTTCGTTACCAGTTTGTTACGCGGTAGACCCCCTGTTTTGTTCTAGTCAAAGTCGTAGAACAAGCCATTCAGGATCATGATACGAAGTTAATACTAAGTGGTTTTGGGTATTTTTTCAATTACCCTGGATATCAAAGACTTTCCGATAAAATGGTTCAACACACAACACTTCAAGAAACGTAGAAGAATAAAGCCAAACACACGTACAAACAAGAACTAACCTGAATTATTATCTGACCCATTGTTGACATTATTATCATTAGACATGAGATTTTTCAATACATCATTAATGTTAAAATCTTGCTTATCGTTCGGCCTACTGTTTATAACTTCGATTTTGTTGGCTGAAAGACAATCGAAAGTCACACTGGTTTCTCCTGTATCATGGGTACAGTCTATAAATATAAACATCACATACATACAAACCGGGATCCAGCAGAATATCAGCGTCAGGTATCATAGCCTGGCACATGCTGAGCTGGATACCGATTTGCTACAGCTCGGGACATACACTGAATAGTTGGTGCGCAGTCGGTGCAGTATACCCAATATTTTTTATTTTTTTAAATTATTACTTTTTCTACTTAATTTTACACTGTTGCCATCCTATGAAAAATGTATTCCCTGTTTAAACACCTGTCCTCTTCTTATTATCTATGTCTATCATTCTAGTGTGTCTTGTTTTTTGTGGCAAATTACTGATTTTCTTTCTTTTAAACCTAGATCCGCTATACAAATAATCTGTTCCATGCGGGAATCGAACCCACGACGTAAGCGCTAGCCAATTACTAACCTCTAGTTTCTGAAAGGCTGATCAAATATCTGATAATTTGCTAGATACTGTTAGCAACAAAATAACGCTAATTTTAGCTCCTTTTTTAGTAGCCTTATTTAGCTACGCTCAAAGTCATGCTGCAGTTAGCTGCGATTTTATGAGATCATACTATCTGACCTTGTACTTGGCCTCAATAAGCAGTGGCTGGCTGAACTGCGTGCTAGCATGTTAAACTGCATTCACATAATATTGGGCGCTAAGCTAACAGTCAGCTGCAAAACTGAGTTGTGGACCCTGTCCTTAAACACAATTTAAATAATTTCTTCTTTTACATTATACACAGAAACAAAATAAATCACCTTGTGTACTAATTAGCAAGCCCCAGTATGAACTTGGGAGATCATAGCAGATTTATTAAAGACTAGTGGTCGCCCTGTGGTCGAAATTCGACCATAATTTTAGCTTTCAGCACTCCTTCTCAATATAAACTATAACTAGGCCAAATCTCACACTCTTCCGTGCGCGCAATGGGCTTATAAAGGGGTACAAAGTTTTCTCTTCACATATTAATATATAGATTAGAACAAAAATATAAAACTCACCACTATTGAGAATATCTGTTGATTCGTTGAACAACGCCATAGGGTTGTCAGACGTGAGAAAAGACGTGAGTCCCAAGTTGTATAGTGATCCATCGGCCGCCAGTGATGAATTGAATGTTTGATCGATATTGTATCCAACTGAAATGGGTAAAAGATCATTAGAATACAGAAATTTCGGTTCGATTCCCCGGTATTATGCGCCGCCGATTACATGCGACTTAATAACGATATCGACGAAGTGTCAGTGCACAACAATAAACCTCTGTCTAACGCTTCCGGTAGTGGCGAGCACAGACATTTTTAACAGGGTAGGCAAACACAACTTACTTTTTAACCCCCGACAAAAAAGAGGGGTGTTATAAGTTTGTAGTGTGTAAAAGGATACCTTATAAAGTAGGACCATAATATAATAATTTTATATTTAAAGTAGTGTAATTCTGCTAAAGATGGATCATCTCTTGGGCCCGTCCCTGCTCTGTTCCAAATATTATCTGATACTAATTTTATAAATATTGTGTCTTGCAGTAGATAAAGCATACTGAAAGTAATACTCACTATCATCATTATCATCCCCAAGATCCGAGGGTGCAGGCAGGTCCAGGTCCTCGTCAGGCCCTGGCGACGGTACATCCTCGTCTCTCTGCGGCGGCGAAGGTGCTGCGTTTGGTAATGTTTGTACCAAGTCATCCAACTTTCGCTTTAACGTTTTCACACGCGCGCCGAAGCTTTTGTATGCCTGCAAAATGGAAGTATCATTACACAGGGCTTTTCTAAACCCTGTAATTTCTTTATGGGGGCTGTTAGTTCCCAACCACACGCACAGGCAAGTACGCGCAAGCCGGGCTTGCGCAGGCAAAATTTCAAGCAAGTCGAAAACAGTATGATACAGTTTTACCAACCACACGCAGGCAAAACTGTGGTGAAGCTTGTGCGTGTGGTATGCCTTTTGGGGTCATGGAAATGAACAGCTTTACCTAAAATCAACTATGTATATTTCCTGTCACGGGATTACTGGAAGAAATTTCAATAGAAATAAATAATTTCATCATCCTCATATTTCTGTAACATTTTTAGTACTTTCGTAGTGTGTGCATAAATAAATAAAAATGCATTTTTTAAAATTAAATCAACACACAAAATCATGCTTTTGGACTTCCCTCTTCGCATTAAGAAGTACTGGTTTGCAGTTGCAAGGATAGCAACAATGCTTTTCGGGCCGTTATCTCTCTTTAGGAAATATCTCATTAAAATAACAAGTAATATAATTCTACTCACATAAGCAACAACTTTGACTTCGCCCTTCTGCGTCGCATAGTACTGGTTCGCGGTTGCAAGGAGCGCTAATAACGCTTCCCGAGCTACTATCTCTCTTTGTAACGCCTGCGTATATCGTTCCACGCAAGCTATGCCATCGTTCAACTCCTTTTCCACATCATCTTTATTGCCCCGTTCTGTAATAATAAATAACATTTTCATAAAAGTTTTTAGAACCCATTTTAAGGTCAAGTCTTTCTATTTTGACAAAAGAAATGGAAATGCATTACTTAGCAAATTATCTCATAAGTTTTCAGTCACTCAGTGTTTGCACTAACCGCTGACTGACTGAAAACTATTATTTAATAGGGCAACCAAAATATTGTGAACTTTATTTTTTAAACAAGGTAGGTAACTATTACGATTCTAGTCTTGATCCGTTTAATAGGTTAATTTACTTATGGGAGCAACCCTAAAATAGCAAAAAAATATCAGCTGTTCCATATGAATAATTCAATATTGCTTGAATAAACGTATGGAACAGACTTGTATTTATGAGGCCTAATAACAACAACCAGAATAAAAATCGTTTATAAATGAGCTAATATACATTGTATTTTTCCATTATTTATGTTATGGGCATATTATGTAATAGTTTCACTCGAAATTTTTTCCTTGTGGTAAGTTAATCTGTCTCCCTTTCACTCCATCCAGTAGACAGGATTTTCATAAATCCCTTCTTAATGAGACATAATATGATTCTCAGGATGAGATCCTTGGTTAACCATACTGGCCCGGTGCAGGTAGGCACTTAGGCAGGCATCCATCCTTTCGAAGTAAACTTTTTGCAGAACACACACGCATCACGCGTATGTGTTCACGAATATGAACTTTATATCATGAGTTTTGACTGATGACACTCAAAGGAAGGTAGAGAGTTAAATACATATTTTAAGGTAGGTAATGGATTGTACATGAGAATCTTACTCTCCAAACTATATACTCAGGTGAACAATAAAGTATAAATAAATATAAATCTTATACTAAGGTTAAAAACTTAAAAATAATAAAAAAAACATAAAAATGCAAGCAAACCTTCATACAAACCCTTAAGACTAGCCCGTAGAGCATCTGCATCAGACAGCTCTAATTTACTTTCATGGATGTCTTTGAGCCTTAAATCTGTGTCCAATTCTAACTGTGAACATGTTTTTATTTTGTTAGTTAGTTGTGACGGCTGAAACAAAAAAATGTTTAATTATTAATATCTCAAATTCATTCATCAATGTATCTGTCTGGATTTTGTATCTTATTTACAGGACCACCCATATCAACAAGTTGTTGTAAACTATTGCCCAAGGGCATCTTAAATTAACACCTGAATGAAAGAATATTGTCAGAATCACCATACTAGGAAAATGTATTGGCGATTGCAGTGACGCTAACACATAGGACTGACAGTGCAAGACACTGTTAACCAATCTCATTAAAATAATCTCAAAAGCAGTATTTTCTTGAAGTCATTTGATTTTAATATTTATTTGGTGTATCATGAGAAAAGACTTTCAGAAAATGTTGATCAACAATTTAAAAAAATCATTTATTTATTAATAACTTCATCTAATTATTAACCTCTATAATGTTCAAACTTGAAAAAATAACGAATTACAGTCAAATTTTGACCACTAGGCGACCACTAGTTTAGTTAATTATGGAAATCTCACCTGAAATTCCCCAGAGTCATCATCAGTCTTCTTAATACCGCCGGCACTGAGTAAGCCAGTCAGATCTGATAGGAACTCATCATCATACACTGATCTTTGCTCCCATATCTTGAATATGCGCAGGATTTTTGGCCTCACCTTTTCCTCCCTGGAAAAGTTTTTTTTTGGTGACATTACATGTAATCAATATTTGCATTTACTTCTATACAATAGCATTTCTACCTTGTCCGATATAATGATATTGTATTTATTTTTTTAACTTGTCTACAGTAACAAAAAAATCTGTCAATAATTTAATAAGGATTCAGTGTTCTATTGTAGTTGGCCTTTAACTAAACCAGATGGGACGGAACATTAGAAGAAAATAGTATGTAAGGTCTGTATTTGTTAGCATTCTTATCCTGGATTATACAAACAAGAGGAAGAAGCATTCATTTCTGTCTACGAGAACTGGTGTTGCTAAAGCCATACATTCACAACTTTCCCACATTCACAGTTCACTAATGCCTTTTTAACTTGTAACAAACAGAGGGGTCACACTAAAAAATAAATCAGAATGGAATAATGTGCAGCTAAAAGGGAACCGATTATGAAGTTTGATGTCTCCACGTAATTATGTCACACTCACTCCGTCAACTTAGCCTTTCCTCTTGTGTTTTTAATGAGTGATTCCTTTTTATTTTTTTTAAATAGACTAACTTAGTTACTGAAATAACTAAAAGATTACTTAAAAAGCCATTACATCTTTTAAACCAGTTACAATGCATCATCATTGTATACATTTACAGATTGGTAAGAAAAAACAGAATTTAGTAGCATAAGTCCAATTTGGTTATCTTTATGCTTATTTGTGGTTATGCCGGAGATGGAATGATTAAAATTGGGGATGCATAATTATGATTTAATTCCCTATTTATCATTATATGTATTTATAATCATTTAAGTCAGTTACGTGTTAATGTAATAGAACTACTAATAAGACACCTCTCAACATTCCACAATAACTCAACTGGTAAATAGTATTATTTCAAAACAAACCCGCTAGCATTTATCATTCTGCCAATAAGAACTAACCTGACCAAAGGTGTAGCTTTCTGCAAATTGAGGCCCCAGCTCTCAACAAAATCGTAATTCTTCCTCTTACTGTATTGTATAACATCATTGGCCAAATAGAATAGCACTAGCCTCTGCTCAATCTTTACCCTCTTGAGCACATTTAGCCAACTCTGAACTATCTTTTTATGATGCGACCTGTGTCTAAGGCACCACGATGATAAGCCCTGAATACTCTCCTGAGTATCTTTCAGCTGCGATAAACGTTTTTCAAACGCTAATGTATCAAATTCTTCGGCATCACCCATTGTTATCAAACTAAAAATGATCACTGACACATTATATTTTCCTAGCGTTCGCGCAACATGACAGTCGTTAGGTAATATCACACACTGCTCGTAAGCACGAATATCATTATTGCAAGGGTTATTATCCACAAATTCAACACACAACACGCGAGTGGAAACAAATAAACCCAGCGAAAAACCGCGTTGTTAACACTAATTTAGTTAGTATGTTTATTACACACTGAAGTAACAAATATCATGTATTTTTGATGCAGTTCTAAAAAACTGTACACAACGGTTTTATCTAAAAGTTTTGACTTGCTAATTCTAAGCAAATACAGAGCGAGAAAATGGAAATTATTACGGAACTATACTTCCATTGACAACAACCGCCATTTTCTCAATTTTTTTTTACGTATCACTTCATTCGCTTCCTTCCTTCATTCTCACGCATCCCTAGGCATAAGCATTACTAATACAGCCTATGAAAATGTATTATTTTCCATTCTATTAATAAAATCTATCTTAAACGTACTGAGGGTTTGTTTTTTTTATTTAATACGTCTACAATAAAAAAAAGGTAAAAACCGACTTCAAAAAAACTAAAATACAATACATAAAATAATTTTCTTAAAAAACTTAACAGCTTCTGAAGTCGGGGCCTATAATTCTTCGATGCACCTACTGTTAAGTTTTTTAAGAAAATTATTTTATATTTTTTAGTTTTTTTGAAGTCGGTTTTTACATTTTTTTAAAAGTTTATTTTATTTACAATTTTGAGTGGCATAAAAAATACATAAACATGAGATTACAGCAATCGCGAGTGATGTGCTGTTATTCATTCAAGAGTTCCATTGTCTATCTCCGAAGATCTTCATCAGATCCTCACCAAATTTAAATGGGAACACTTCGGAAGTATACCCTTTCAAACGAAATAAGAATCATCGAAATCGGTTGCCGTGATATTGAGTTATTCGACCATTTGTCACGCACATACTTAATGTAAATTTAAGACTTATATGGTTTTCTCATGGATCCCATTGTCAAAACTGGACCAAATTAAAATGGGACCACACTGGAAGCACCAGCTTTCAAATAAAAAAAGAATCATCAAAATCGGTTCACGCAGTCGAAAGTTATGAGGGAACAAACATAAAAAAAACCTTTTTTTTTTAAGTAGGTTAAAAAATCGACAACGACTATGACAACGACCCACCACTAGGTAGTCTGTGGTAATTTTTGTCCGACGTCTGAATCAGGGTTGCCAATTATACGAGCTTTCTCGTACACGTACGAGATCTACGCTCTGCTGTACGAGGTACGAGAGTACAAGATTTTGATGTAGGTTTTTGAACACGATTTTTTATTGTGCAACATTTTATAGGGTAAATGAGTATTTACACTTTGGCTACATTCGGTTGTACATTCGGGGTACTAAATGCAAAAGAATTCTTTAGTCATCAGTCATTGACCAATTATATGGAAAGTAGATACACTCGGCCACTGGCCACTCTGGCCAGTTCCAGTTTATCATTCGCTCCGAACTGCCACATAATTAAATACCTGTGTAATATTAGAAACTAAAAAATTATTACATACTTGTTATAACTCGTGGTCAAATTATTTATGAATATGCATTTAACCTCAGTCAACAGTTTAATAATATTTATGATGAGCATGAATTTAGCAGACATTTAAAAGTTAATTTTAAACTAAATAATAAAGATTGAAATATATTTTTTTACATTAATATTCTTTTTAAGAATTCACACCTTTTATCACTATGTCTTTTAATGCTTGATGAATGAACGAGGTTGGAAAGGCAAAGTAGGTACGAGATTTATAGATGTAGGACTCCTACATCTATAACCGGACCGGATTACAGATATTTATCGGTATAAATAAATATCGGTAATCCGGTCCGGTTATATAAAAATATCGATATAATACCCATATACTGGTATTTTTTTATCGATATCGGTACCGATATTTAATTTCAGTACATAAATATCGATACTTTAATTTGTCTATATTTGTATCAATACCGATATTAAAATCGGTATTGAGTATCGATATAAATATCGATAACTTAATACCGGTACTTAAAAAAGCGATATTTTGTATCGATATTTTACCGATACATGAATATACCGATATATTTGTAAAATATCGGTATTTTACAGCCGAATATCGATATTTCTAAAATATCGGTATCCGTCCCTGTCAGTAGGAGGAAAAAAGTTCTATGGTTGGAAACCCTGAACCTTGGTCTAATTAAAGGTGGACGCACACCTGTCCGAATCGACCGCGCCAAACGAAACGAATTTTCGAATTTTTTCCTATGAAACCTCGCACACCTATCCGCATCGAATCGGACGAATCGCCGGAAGAATTCGGTAGGATCCAAATCCCAGACGAATACGGATGACGTCATCAGATTCGACTCGGAAGATTCGGTCAGTGTTGCCAGTGGGTTCGAGTCAAAAGTTATCTGCATCGGTGTTGCCAGATGCATTAAGCCTTTTAACTGAAGAAGAAACTGCTAAAATCTAAGTTTTTAAACTGTCATGGTCTTATCATTAGAGTTATGAACGGGGTATGCTAAAATCTATATAAAATCTGAAAGATATTTTCAACTTGAATTCTGTATAAAATCTGTAGAGGCTTAAGACCCTAATCAGATTTAATAAAACTTATGCAATGCACTCTAGGTATTTTGTTTTGCTTCTTTTAAAAAGCATAGTAAATTAATAAATCTGCGATTTCAGAAAACAAATTCTGGAACAAAAACGTAATGAGCGTAGGATATGCGTCAAGGCAATGCATGTAACGAAACGCTATTTCTTTCGGCGCGGTCGATTCGGTCGGCGCGGTCGACTCTTTCGGCGCGGATAGGTGTGCGAGGCCATAAGAAACTTTGTTTCGTTCGGCTCGTTCGGCACGGTCGATTCGGACAGGTGTGCGTCCACCTTAAATCCATGATGATTCATGTGTGATTCATTGATCATTCATCGAATGAAGTAAACCAAAAATCATAAATTGAATTGATTGAGTGGGAGAACTTCTCTAATTACGACTGGAATTATTTTTTGTTAAATATAAATTAAAATAGTCTCTGTGTATTTATCGTGAACTACAGTTACTACAAGTAGGTAAGTAATGTCATTCAATTACCTACCTCATAATTTTGCCTAATTTCCTCGGTTATATGACTCACACGTTTTTGTAGGCGTTTATCTTCAGTTTGCTAGTTGATTATGTTATTATCTGTACAAGTATGTGTTGATAACACAAACTTTAGTAGGTACCTAAGTAATATAGGTTGATAATGAGGTAGGTAGATAGTAGGTACCTACACCTATTTATTGTTCCAAATAAATAAATAAATGTGGATGATTTAACGTTTCCAAACGTTCTGCGCCGGGACAGACTGTCCTACTTGATCTATCATGAAATCTATCGCACTACGGTTGATTGAATTTCATTCGCAGATGGCATTGAAATGGACTGATGTGCGCAACAAATGTTCTCCGTTTGATAAAGAGTAAAATGACCATTTTCAATTATGACTGTAGGTAACTGCACATAGAATTTTACAAATACCTATGTTAAATCAAACAAAGATACCCACATATATTGAAACTTAGTCTTGCAGATTGTCTTTAAAATTTAAGTAGCATTATTTACCTAAATAATTAAAAAAACGAAAAACTGACTTCAAAAAAACTTAAAAGTATAAAATAATTTTCGTAAAAAACCTTAACCACATAAGATGCTGGAACTATATAGTTCAGCATCTTATGTGGTTACGAGCCTACTCAGAACTGAGATTGGTTTAATATTAATAATACGGGCCTTAGTTTGGATGACAAAAGCGTTTTCTTTAGGTTTTTTTTAAACTACAATATTTTTAAAGTTGATTTTATTTTTCTATTTTGAGTGGCATAAACAATACATAAACATACGATTACAGCAATCGCAAGTGATATGCTGTTATTCGTTCAAGAGGTCCATTGTATATCTCGAAGGTCTTCAACAGATCTTCACCAAGTTTAAATGGGACCATTTGGGGATAAACTCCTTTCGAACAAAAAATAGTTTTGCATATCTGTTTTATGACGGAGTCATGCCCAAACAAACATACACCTTCTCCTTTTTTTAAAGTTGGTTAAAAAGTTGTTAAGAATGTGTATTAAGTTTTCTCTTATCTACTGTTATAATAAAAATGAACAGTTTTCCAAATTTTTATCTATAAAATAACACAAGATAAAGTGATTAAATTGTCACATAATGAAGTTAATCAAGAATTAAATAAATCGTTGATACCCAGTAGAGTGGGTAGGTACTTACACCCTTTAAACACCAATTCTGAGAAATCAATTATGTTTTCAATTTAATTGGACCCTAATCAAGCGGAGAGGGTGATAAATTGTATTAATAAAAAATAAAAAAAATTGTTACAGGTAGAATCTTCGAATTATCAAGATGTTAATATTAACAGGAAGCAACTTAGGCGAGAGACAACGGGATCTGAACACGAAAGTTAAGGAAGCCGCTGCAAATAATGTAGACTTCGAACAAGTAAAAGACGTAATTGATAAGTCTGATGTGGACAAGTTATTCAAAATAGATCTCGCGTCCAAATACATGAATATCCACTACATCATCGAAGTGCTGAAATCAGGAGACAGTTTGTACATAACAAGGGCACTCAAATGCATTTGGATGTATGATGATGAATTCGCAAATATCATTAGTGTGGACAATCTTCATAACAATGTTATCCCATTTATGTCTATGAAAATGAAAAAGAAACTACTATCAGCTATATCCACCTATGTTAGAAACGAAGACAGAGCTGCTGCCTTTTATAAATACTGCATAGAAGG
Organism: Allophyes oxyacanthae; assembly: GCA_932294325.1. Lineage (NCBI taxonomy): Eukaryota > Metazoa > Arthropoda > Insecta > Lepidoptera > Noctuidae > Allophyes > Allophyes oxyacanthae. The sequence goes on along the minus strand of OW028633.1, from coordinate 4,362,591 downwards.
CAAACTAATAAGCATAGCACTAAAATTCCTTAATTTCACTAGTGATACATTCAAATTAGAATTGCTAAAAGATCATTCAAATTGCCATCATCTGATTCCAGGATCAGACAGTGCATATCTTAAGCATTTTATTGGACTTTCATTCAACCTAGCAGATGCTTATGTCGCGATATGTTTTGAAACAAGTAGAATAACAGTGTTTCGGGAACTTAGCTATTTATATTCAGTTTCGGATGTTAAATATTTGGATATGTTAGAAAAATACGTCGTTTTGGGTATATTTAATAATACATACTTAGGTGTACGTATTTCCAGAAGTATTATGAAAAAGCATAAGAATAGAGTTCTTAGCAATCCATCACTTTACGCGAGGGTATTGAACAAAAATGTTTTACTCAGATATAGTACAACTAAAGATGCAAAAATTTACGCAGTTGCTGTACTACCAGATGATGCCAAAAATTACTGGTATCAAAACTATTGTAACACTTACAAATTCATTCTGGATTTAATCCAAGATGGAAAATTTGAATTCTTAAAAAATATTTACTTGGCTAAGTATCCAGGGCAGGAATTTGAAATGAGCTTAAACTTTTATAACCAGCAGTACTATGAATTTATGACTGCAGAAGAAAAAGAATCTTGGGCTCTAAAACAGATCGCTAGCGAAGCAGAGATTCTTGGCATAGGCAAAGACTATATATGGTACAAGTTTGTCAGGTTTGAGAAAGCATTTGAAGAAATTCAAAAACTTGTAATGATCACTCCAGATCATAGTAAACGGGCGGACTTAATGAATATACTTATTGAGGCTGCTAAAAACCAACGTGATGTAGAAAAAATATTGAAACATTATTATGAGAGACATATTAATGAAAAAAGATATACGAAAGAGAATTTCCTTGACAGGTTATTACAATGTTTCAATGTTTACGAATTTGACGAAGATTGTTGGATGGCCTTGAATAAAATATTTCACAGTTTAGAAATCTACAGTATGACAGACAGCCATAAATATAGGAGTGAATACAAAATAATTGCACTTATATATAACATCATCAACAAAAAAGATGTCCATGAAGCCATAAAACTGTACATCGGAACTTGTATGTATTTTTATTTATTAAAAACAAATACTGATAAATTGTCAAAGGAACAGCAAGAAATGATATTTCAATATGTATTCGAATTTTATATGGACGAGATAAAAAAATCTGAAAATGTACCATATAATGATGAAGTGAAATACCATCTTAGAAAATATATTAATTTCATTTTGGATCTTCTGGACCAATACGATAGAACTAAACATGACTGTCCAGAACTTGTTAATAAATTTATGAAGTTAGACTGGTCCGAATTTGAATGTCATAGGTTGCATCACGAAACACGGGAACCATCAATAGAGGTAAATTTAATACGTTACTTAAAACAAGACGCAAAACTTCTTGTTGAAAATCTTCCGCTGGTAAAAACAAATATTGACGACACTTACCGGTACAATATTAGTCTGGTACTTAAGAAATTGAAAATTTACTTTTCTAATGATATTGCGAAGGATTACCTAAAATTCTTCGACGAGTTATTGACTGAAGATCAGGTATGGGACAAAGATGCTAATGCGGCGGCTCACGGAATTTTTCATTTAGCGGACGATAGCTTCAAAGTTGATTTTATGACGAAATATGCTCCAACAGCACCTAAAATAAATCACGGTGAAATTGATGAAAATTTCTTGCGGATTCAAAAAGCTATATGTGCCCACGCGTGCTACGCTCGCCCTCCAGTGCCCCTCAAATATATGCTCATGTATATTAAAGGAGACTACGTACATTATTGTTTGCCAATTTTCAATTCGTACTTAGCTAACCTGCCACTACCTCTGTGTTTGGAATTTATCGAAGCAATATTAAACAAACCTGTATCAATCCAGAAACACGGTATACGTCTCGCTTTTGAATGTTTTAATGCAGAAAATCTAAACAAACTAGTCTCACGTGTTTGGAAAAATACTAAAAATGTTTCACTGAGAATGATAATTTTTAAAGCAGTCTATAACAAACTCTCAATCGATCAAGATGCACACAGTAAAATGTTGTTATTTGACACTTTGAAAACAATAACACTTACGCTTCACCAAGACGACCATGAAGATCTATTTGGTCTTTTAGTATCGCATAGACTACCAGCTCCTTTCATGCCAGAATATATGGAGATTGCTTGGACAGTGGTAAGCCAATTGCCCTTAAAACCTGCAAATCTCATTCGCATCTGCAATGTTCTTGAGTATATGGATACTTACATGCATTCAATCCGCCAAGGCGCTGTCAGAGATATTGTTGTTGAATTTATCGCATCAGAATTTAATACAGCAGAAAAGGGTGATGCAGCTAAATTAAGTAATGAAGCTATTTCTTTAATCAAAGCGAAATGGGATTTTACTGCAAAATATATTACATACGCACAGAACAAAGAAGATCTCGACACAAAATTGGAATTGACTAAGTTCATATTAACAACATGTGTAGGAGCATTGGATACTGGAATACACGAAAATAAATATGTTCACAGAAAACTTTGCTTCACTTTCATAAATAACATTGAAAAGAAAAGTTATGGCCAGGACTTCAAATGTTACGAAAACGTGAATATTATAATGCAATTTATACTGCAAACATTACAAGACACTTTATCCATGGAAGAAATTTATACCTTAGTATGGGAATTACGACTGGGTATAGAGGCTAGAAAAGTGATAGCCGAAGCTAAAATGAAACTTGAAGGCAAACAAATAGATGATAATGCGCTAAAAGACATTGCCGTACATTTTGCTAAAGGACTTGGAAATTTGATTAAGGAGTTTGTTGATAAAGAAATGTACTTTACTTCTTTCTCACAAGATATTAAAAAGAAAATAAGAAATAAGATACAACGTGTAGACAATGAATTTAATGTACCACTGAAACAGGAAGATGTGGTAGTTGCCGTAAGTCTAGGATTAATGCAGTTTGATATAACCGAGATACATTTACTTGTACTGAATCTTATACCATCTGATATTAGTAATGCATATGAAGACGACTATAAGTATATTATAAATAAGATTAAGAAACTTGATAATAAAGAAATTCGGTGCAATCTGTACAAAAAATTTGTTAATTCAGACTTCGAAGTTAGGGAATTTATGCATTCCTAAATACATATATAATCATTGACTAAGAAGAGATGCTAAGGCATATTATAATCAACTAGCATAGGTATAGATTGTTGTTGTTTAAGTCAACATTGTTATTTTAATACGCGCATTTATTGGCATTAAACAGTCTTATATATTTAGGTGTTTCATTTACTTGTCATAAATATTAACAATGCACACGCCTGAGTCAACGGTGCGGGACATGGGCACAAAATCCAGACAAATCACTAATGTGGGTAAGTATATATTTATTTTTATTTTCAATTTAAAATCTGCGTTACCTCTCAAAAGGAGATCGTAAAATTTTGTGTCTTAGCAGCAACGTCAACAAAGAAAATAAAGGCATTTTAACATGTGCAGTTCAAGTCTGCACAAATGATCATCATCATGAAAAAACCTATGATGAAGAGTAAATAATTAATCTACCATCATTTTATTGTGTTCCTGTCAGTCTTGATACAGCCGACGCATGGTTTTAATCGTGAGGTCAGCTAGCTAGACCCCCTATTCCCGTTCAGCGTATGTGAGAGTGAATCCTGCGCCCCTAGCCATAATAGGTAGTCCGAAGGAACATCCTGCTGTTTTAACAGGTATGAGGCTGGTATAACATTTTGCCTCCCCCAGAGCGAAGAGTATCCAAGAGAACTCTAAAACAAACAAAAACTGGCCAGTTCCAATTATATCTAAGGATGTGTTGTTTATTAACCCTTCGGCTCGACAAGATTGTGACATTCCATATACCCGCTGAATCGACGAGCTGTCACAAATTACGTCATGAATTCTATCAATTACACTGTTTTTGCACGTAAATATTATTCAGTGAATATAAATGAAAAATATGTTATCTCATTGAATTAAAAGCCGAAGTTTCTAGGAAATTTCTTTAGTTATATGTTAGTGTTGGTAAAACTGCATCCTTATATTGCGTTATTTGTAATAAATGCTAATTTCTTAACCTATGTCGATTTCGAGTCACTTTAACTTAGCATAAAAAATGCACCTAAGGATTCTGCTTACCCGCAGAAATTCTATAATATGGAATAATTAAATATATTATCTTCCTACTTATTACTTAACTTTTACCATTATTCATACTTATACACCAATATGCACATAAATAATCACAGCTAAATTATCTGAAATTTGGATGGAACCGTAATTCGATATTAGTGATGACCATCCAGCTCAAATTGTTATAGCAATGGAAACCTCGCATTCATCCTAATCGATTCGGCAAAAACGATTAGAAAAAAAATAATTAGGAAAATCTTTTTAAACGGTTTTATGTAGATAGTTGTTATTATAATATATTAGATTGTACTAAGAGCTATAAAATAAGTGAGTAAACTATGGGATTTAAAATAAAATCGTGGGACTCATCTGATCAAATAGATAACTTTATTATCATGAAAAGGATTTTGAAATCCAAAAAGTTGTATAGTATTGCCGGCTTTATTTGAAAAAGCAACCTTTTGTAATAATTTTATCATGGTACAGTTATACCATACCATACTGTATACACCATAATAAACACAAAATAGTTTAATTATTATAACCGGCTCATAGCTACATAGGTATCGCGCAGATCAGTCGATCAGCGAGGTCAAGCAGCGCTTGCCGCGGTCAGTCCTTGGATGGGCGACCGTTTCTTTAAACCTGTCCGTGCCTCGGTAAGCCGGTTAAGCAGTTTGTCTCGGTGTCATACGAATACCTATGACAATAGTTATGGGAGTCAGCAGCCCTAAAATTAGGTATCACTCTCCCAATAATGGTGGCGATGGATATTCGGTCAGTGTAAAATACTGATATTCAGCCGCAAATGGCTAGGCCGGGAACCGACCCCAACGTAATTTAGAAAAAGGCTAGACAGATGAGTTTCAGTATCAAGGTAATTTAGCAAATTTTGAATTTTCAAAGATCCACTTGCGGAGCCCCCTTTTTCTTTAGTTACAAGAAACATAACACGAAGAGCAAATGTCAGGGTGCCCTGAACTACTAGTTCGATTCATTCGCCCCTCCCATCTATTTGGTCTACCTCCGGCGCGGCGGTCTGTATGTGTTAGTAAAGTGTTAGGTAATTCTTGTATAATATGTTTATAGTACCTATAATCCAAGTTTTGAAAGCTATTCTAAATCTCCCCATACCGTGTCTTAGCCTGGCAGCGGCGTGGCACGGTACGTCCACCAAGGACACGTATTCCTTGCAAAAGCCGCGTTGCTGACCATCGGACAAACAAAACATGCATCACATTGCTATACGCGCTGTGCCGTTCTGCCCAGACAGGACAAGAGCCCTAAGCCAAGGTATATATCGAGAAAATATTTTTGAATTAAGAATACTAATGACAAGCGCATTCCAGAGTAAAATAAATTTCTTGAGCTCAAAACATGTTTATTCAGATATTCAGATGAATTACCTATTATTTTTGAAAATAGAATCTAAAAAAAACTACTCATAAAAGTTAGTTTACAGATATACTTCAATGTCCATTTATTTAAATAGTTTGGAATACCATCGCGCACGCGCGTTATACAGAAAAGAACAAATTTAAATATAGAACAGTGCGCCCAAAAATTAAATGATTTGTTATTTTAGTGCAGACTTAATTTACATAGAAATACATTATTATAATATGTCATATTACGTTTATATTAATTCATTTTAGTAATAACAATAATTATATTACATTAATAATATTTATTTTAATTTTATTTGTATCAATTTCTATAGTTACTTATTTTGATTAATCGATTACGATTAAAGTTCGGAAAAATAATCGATTAAAAAAAAGTGTATGGACATCTCAATAAAAAAAATTAAAAAAATGGTGGCAGAATAAAAAACCCGAATTGAGCAGTGATAACAAAGATTACGCAATATTTAACTTGTGGAGTGATATTTACGTTGAAAAATGGACTTTTACGTGTACTACATATATTTTTAATCCACAATGTAGCATATTTTAAATAAGTCATTTGTGAAATATGTGATATTAGTGAAAAACAAACAATAACAAAGGCATAATTCGCGGGAAATTTTTACTTCCAACATCAAAATCTTTGTTATCACTGTTTTATTGATCAAACCTATGGATGATTTCAGCAATCTAATAAATAAGGCATTATTTACTTAGCTATGTTATGGAGTTTGGTGATCCAAAATCCACATTTTCATGTTTTTTAGCAACACGGCCGTTGGTCTCAGAATGGCCGATATTTTATAGGTATATTTTGTTATTTATTCATGAAATACGGAAGATTTGCGTGCTTGTACAAACTAAATGTTTATAAAACTCTTTTAATTAACACACAATATCATGATTCGATTGTTTATTTATCGTAACGACTGACAATGATTTGAAATGACAGTTGGGCCCATTTGTGTGCCCGTTTCGAGTTTACGGTACCCTGCGTGTCGGGCCCATTTGTGTGCCCTCTACGGATTATAAGGTTAAAAGGGTTTATTGTGTAATTAATTGAAATACGATTTTACTTCTGCGAATTTAATCTGTAATCTACACAAAAATGCAACATTTATCAATATTCCGTATAAAAAATAAGTACAACAACAAATTTAATATCTATGACACATTACTATTTAGAATGAAGCTTCATTTACTATTATAATCAACATCGTGTAACATATTCGAACGATTAATATCCACATAATAAAAACTATCGATGTTTTTATCTTCTAAAAGTACCATTTTACAGGCATCTAACAAACCGCATTTGTTCTAAGCAATGACGTAAGAAGCCTCTCTTGTTCTAAGATTTATACAAAACGACGTTTCCTTTGCTCAATAAAAGTGTTGATTCTGTGGTGCACTTTGATAGGAATAAACTAAACTATTTAGGGCGTTTGTCTCTTTCCGTTTCAAGAGAAAAAGAAAGTGACAGATGTGTTTAGTCTAGTCTAGTTCTGTCAAAATGCGTAACAATCTCGGTGTGTAATTATGATAGATATTAATCGTTCATTATGTACCAATTAGTTGCCTTTTGTAACGCAATATTTATAAAAATGGAAGTATGTTGTTGTTGATAAAACTAAACAGTATTTTGCGTTTGAAATAAAATATAATTAAAATAATTATATTATTTAAATATAATTATAGATATGAAAATTTAAAACTTAAAGTGAATAATTGTTTGAATGGGAATGTTTTGGTCGTAGTATGTGGCACTGTGTAACTTACAAGTTTTATGCATTCAAAAGTACCTACAATAAGTATGTAAGTAATCAAAAATTCAAAAATCACAGTGCCTAAAGCAATAGATTGAATGATGAATGGCTTAAGTGAAGAAACCTTTGTACCCAAGACTTAAATAATGTATCATGTAGTCATGTGTAGAGGAAAGTCACCAAATATGGAATACCATTTTGTTTTAGGGATATAAAAAAAAAACTTCAAAGAAATGAAAACAGTTTAATGTTATTACTAATCAGTCATATATTTATACGTATTAATTAACAGCCTTCTATCAAATATAATAATTATTTAAAAAAACCGAACACAATAAACAAAATCACAAATAAGTAACCAAATATGGAATAGGTACCCATATATGGAATATAAGCATAAGTCATCATATTAATAGCAAAAATAGACATAATAAAATAAAAAAATATAAAAAAACTTAAATAAAAATAAATGAGACTGTTCATCTTTTTGGCATAGGCGGAATAAAGTTATCCTAGGCACTTGAAAATGCTCTGCTGCTTTAAAATATCATAATTTTATAGTTTCAGAATTTTATAGTTTCTGCCATTTTTTCTTCATTCCAGGTTTTCCGTTTCTTGGTCGATTGTGAAGGCGACATTCTAAAAACAAACAGGATATAACTTTTAAAAGAAATAGTAGCAAGTATCTATTATATACATAATTATAGAATATTCCATAATTAGGCCCTCGATAGTTATAGTTAGTTTTAGCTACTTTTTTCAGCAACTTTTCATTTCATCATGAGACGTGAGGCTATCGAGATTCGTAAAGTATGATTACCGAGTCTCGAAAGAAAAAATAAAAACTAAACGCGAATCTATGGTCATAGATGCTATGGTAGGTACAGGTCGGCGTTGGCCGGGAATTCCCCATTTACTGCTGCGCCACAGAGTACTTTTATGTATAGATATATAGAGGCTTTTCACGATGGGCTCAGGTGGAAAGCGATTACTGGCGCCCGCGCCGCCTGTATGTACAAATGTACAACTGTTCTGCTTCCGCGTTGAGTTCGGGTCCTCGAATTTTGCTTATGAAAATTAATGTTTCTAATATTATAAAATTTTACCAAAATTATTATTAGAAAATGCCAAAAACATTAAGAAAATTAAAATATTTAATACAAAAAACCTCCTTACCTACTGTATGTAACATTTAGCTACTTCTAGCAACTTTTTGGGGTAAAAAAACTGGCAATCTAGCAACATTTTAAAACTTGTCTAGCAACTGGGTAAAGCTAGCAGTTGGCAACACTGTTCTGCGCTGAACATGGCGGATTTTCGACCTCTATTTTACGTATATTCATGTTTCACTTTATGTACGCACTGAAATACTGTTATATTGTTTTCCTGCGGGTGACAGTGCTGAGTAAGAGCGAGATAGATATATGTTTATGTGTGTACCTTCAAAATGGATGCTATATATATAAGCAATTGTACGTATAGAACAATATGTCGCGTCCCTATATTTATGTCAATGAGTAATATTAATACTTGTGATTTTGGTCGGATTCGCGATATTTTTACTTTTAGCGCAATTCGGACCGCATGGTAGGTAGTCTGTGCTGTGGTGATTTTGATTCATAGAGTTATTCATAGAAATAATAAGTAGGGCTCCCCCCTACAACTAGAACAAGCAATAAGCAAAATATCGCAAAGAAAAACAGACCTTATCACAATCACTTAAGAATTGTATTTGAAGTAAAAGGAGACGAGACCCTCTAGAAAGAGCGACCACGGAGCTGTGTGTCTCGTTTTAACAATTGCCAGGATAGAAGTTGGTACATTTTAGTAGATTTGGTACGAAAATTGGAATTGTACACAAAAATTATTAAAATAATGAATTTACTATCTTGCTAGATGTACAGTACACGATCAGAAATGCATGAGCATACTAAAGACTGTATTCGTTTGCGACGCGATGGTGCGTACGAGCTGTTTGTGTGAGTTATACACACAACGTAATGAGACATCACCACATTTACCATACACACTAAGAAGTTAAATAAAATGAAAGAAAGTATATTGCCGTCGCATAGACTTATAATCTAGCGTGAGCGAAGTTGTAAATCTATTTGCCGTCGCTTGTCAATACGAGTATATGCATGACCTTGGTGACATTCATTCATCGATGTCATTGTATTGCTTTATTTCAAGTAATTCTAACAATCACCGATAGTTATGATGCATAGTGCATAGGATTGCGGTTAACTTAGCGTAGGATCGAGTCTTAGGGAAGACTGTTATATTTTTGTTTAGATATTTATTATCCTTTTTATATTAATAGGTGGATTCGTTCAATGATAAATATTAAAGTAAGTTATTATTTTCTGGGTTATCTTTACAAAATTGTAAACAAAAACAACAACAACTATAACAAAACAAAAACGTTTATTTGTTTTAATTACAAATCTTTATAAGACAAAAAAGTTACACTTATTAGATATTAAGTTTATAGCTTATTCATTTTCTTGACGAAAAGAGGATTGAAACTAGACCAACTTTAATTCTTGAACTACCGACCTATATGTAATATGGCCAGCAATTACAACTTAAATATTATACCTATAAACGATGAGCAGACAGTAAATAACATATGGTTATGTTTATTGTAATCTCTTTTCTTTGATATGAAAATGACAATGAGTGAATAAAAATTACAAGCTTTTATTAGTAAAGGGTATAACATTTGTAAATTACCAATATTTATTGTAACTTCCACAGCTGTTCTCAATACAGTCAAGTAAGTGTCGACGCATTAAACAGTAACACTTATTTAGATATTGAGGTTATAGTTTAAGAGTTCGTTTTCTTGACGAAAAGAGGATTGAAACTAAACCTCAAACGTTACAACTGAAATCTTTTACCCCTCACGAATAAACCATGAGTGATTAACTAACTTAAGTAAGTGTCGACACGTTTAGTAGAAGACTATACCTAAAATTTTGGTTCTCGCCCGGTGAATCGGACAATTATCCTGGACAGAAGATATCTCTAAACTCTTCAGCTGGATAAACGATGAGCACAGTAGGCAGCATGACATATTATCATATATTATAATACTTCCACATAACTATGTTTTATTCACTACAGCGTGTGTTATCCTTACACCATAAATGAAGTCTTCCCTTTTGGCTAGATTGAACATTATTCCATCTGAAGATATAGTAGTGTCCCAGTTGAAGTCATTATAAATAACTATTCTCGTGTGAACCGTTCTTGTTTACGTCTTTCTGTCAAAAAGGGTTTTTAGGTGGTCTTCAGTGATGGAAACCTTCAGCGTGGAGTGCATGGCGAACAGTTAGTAATGAAATGTCGAATAATTCTGCAAAATGTTTCGTTGTTATGTAACTACTTGTTTCATATTCGTTCACCATCGACTACCAGGGCTACTTTCGTTCTCATTCGTGGTCTTAACCCACCGGCTCGCAGTATGTCTCTAGAACAAAAAAATAATAATAATAAACATCTACCTATAAGCAAAATACTAAAACTAATTACTATATAATTATGGTATAATATATATCTATATAATATATATATATATATATATTATACGTATCTATATATTACTTATATCTATATAATATACTATATAGATATAAGTAATAAGATAAGTAAAACACATGTTTATTATACTTCTATATATTAATTAAGAAACCAAACAATAATAAGAATATATTTATTAGAATAATTATTCATCATTATTATTATCATTAATCTAAATAAATAAACATTAAAATGATTTATCTTTTTCTTTAGTTTTATATCATGATCATGAATAACACTCACAGTCAGTCCGGTTTCATTAGATATTTGTATTGTAAATATCGTCCACTTTTAGGCAGTGCAATAATATTCCCCCCTCGCTTCGATTATATTAGCCTGCATTTTGAATATTATAACTACAACCAACGCTAATAGATTTAATCACACATCACTAACCAATAATAACAACACTAACAACGTTCTATTCGATCTAAATGACTTGAGTCGTAACTGCATCTGTCTACCTTACAGAAATCTAAATAGTTTATTCATATTTCTGTTGTCTACCTGCTAACTTTTCATTTTCAAGACGAACGAGACATCGCTTATTCAAGTACTACGTTAAACATTGATGAATAAATGCCTCAAGATTTATGAGTATTATTAAAACTTTAAAAAAACTATGACTGCCCGTGAGGTTTGAACCTACGATTCACCAATGAATACCAGGGAACGTTATCAACTTAGCTGGCTTGAGATATACTAGCAGTATTGAAATTATGGAATACAATCAGTTGCAGACAACGGTGCATGTGTGTGAGTGTCTATAGTATAGAAATAGAAACTACTTCGTAAAAGAAGGTCGTAAGTCAACCCATTAGCGTCAATCTATTGCTTTGTGAGACTGCTCATGCATTTCTGATCCCTACCGTACAATGTTTTTTTTAATTTAAATATAAACAAATTTATCATCATAATTTTTTTTCGTAATCTTATTATTTAAAAAACTAAACCTCCGTACTTTTATGATAGATTTTATTAGTGTATTATGACAACTTCAAAAAAAGCTCGTGTCATTCAATTTGTGACAGGTTGACGGTACTAAATTAATATTTAATCGTATTTTATTATTTTATTTACAAAAATGGTGAATGTAATGCGTGAAAGGTTGTGGAATTGCAACATATTCTGGCTGTAATAATATCCTTCCACGGGTAACCTTGAATATAATGAAATTTTACAAAATTTGTCTAAGTTGCTGATAGGGTGACAATATTTACATATTACTGTCGGACTTTGGGTTTGTACTAGTGCTACGATTTCACTATATTAATTAAATTAATGACAAATTTTAAAATATAATTATTAATTATAATTAGTTCGCTATTTCGGCATCCTAAAAATTTTGATTACTATAAAATTTGGGAAAAATTTCGGTGGCGATGCCAGTAATCATTTTAGGCCAGATGACTTCAATAAGTCATGTTCACGAAAGACATTAACTAATGTACCGACCCGACTGCAATGCCTAATTAATAGCTTCGAAATAATACTGTTTATGTTAACCTGTCTTTTTAGCACGCTTTTATTAGCTTCACCTGTAAGTAAGTAACTAACATGTAAGAAAATCTTGGAAGTTAAATTTGACCCACTTCCCGGTTTCCGATTGAGCTGAAATTTTACATACACGTTTAGTTTAGATGACAATGCATGGTTAGCTAAGTTACGTCATTCTAAATCCAATATGGCAGGCTCCCAAAGATGGCGGACTAGTTAATTAATAAGCACTCCCATGATATAAGTATCAAATGAAAGGGTTTGCTGAGAAGAATACGAAAAATCGAAGTCAAGGTCAAAGTCGACGACAAAGTGCAATTCGAAGTCAAAGTGAAAGCCGATGCCGAGGCCGAAGCCAATGCCGAGGCCGAAGCCGAAGCCAAAGTTGAGGCCGAAGCCGAAGGTTTTTATTTCAACTGGTCCTTTGCAGGCACCTTCAGAAGCGTGTTTTATGTTTTTTTTAAACTATAATTTAAAAGCTTATTGTATAGTTGCGCTAAAAGATTTTATAATTTTGTTTTTATATTTTTATTTTTATATCCTGTGTCCTTTGTGCAAAAAATAAATTTATTTTCTTTCTTTCTATTACATAGGACCTACTTAACAACGGTATCGGCGGAATGTGGATGTACAATAGTATTACATTTCTGCCTAAACTTTCGGGGAATACATAGACGTGATGCTATGTATGAGATGTTATTTAATATCGTGTGTATAAACGAAATGTAGCAAGTACCTACCTGCCAGTGGCGTGCACAGACATTTCTTACGGTGTAGGTAAAAACAGCTTACTTGTTGTATTGTCAAGTTAAATGATTTTTTATGATTGGCCACCTCACTCTAAGACTTAAATTAACTGATATTACACACAATTAATGTAATTATTATAATATTAGTCAATACTTAGTGTATAATCTATGGTCAATACTATTTTTTTAAGGTAGGCAGGCTAGTAGGCACGCAGGTGTCTTTTTTCTTCACGGAATGCACGCCACTGCTACCTGCATGTTTTATATTATATTCATTTCATGTTTCGCATTCCTTATTGGTATTGGCGGTGATAGTGCAATGCTGTGAAACTATTAGGTACCACTTTAAATAAAACCATCCGTCCGTCCGTTGCATCCGTGGGCAAATAAAACAGACCTATCATTATTAGATAAATGGTCCGAGATTTTCTATCCTTGGTAAAACGGAATTTTATTGATATCTAAGTTTGTAGAAATCAAGGAAGATTAAGAAAACTTTAATTAGAAAATTGATTCTACAATATTATTGTTTACGATATGGGTACTAAATGTGGTGCGGAGTGGATATATTTAACTATATTTACAAGTGTTGTTACATGTAATTATACAATGACAGACCGAGCCCACCCCGATAATTCCAAAATTCATCGAGTTTCTTATAGGTATCTGCGTAACTTATATTTCAAATTCAGTCACACACAAGTCATTACATCACAAGTCATCACAGGAAAATTAAAAATGACAACGTCTCACTCGATGCACAAAATGATGGTCACTCTAATAGAGCAAGATAAAATTACTCTGTGGTAACTATCTCAGGTGGCTCGCTGTTTTAGCAGAGTGCACAGTCCTGTTACTTAGATATTATGTCTATGGAGATAATACATTGTACTATTAATTCTATGTTTTGATTTTGTCCTTGACGTCTGATTCAGGGTTGCCAATTATACGAGGTTTATCGTACACGTACGAGATCTACGCTCTGCTGTACGAGGTACGAGAGGACGAGATTTTGATGTAGGTTTTTTAACATGATTTTTTATTGTGCAACATTTTATAGCGTAAATAAGTATTTACACTTTGGCTACATTCGGTGTAGGTACTAAATGTAAAAGAATTCTTTAGTCATCAGTCATTGACCAATTTTATGGAAAGTAGATACACTCGGCCACTGGCCTCTCTGGCCAGTCCCAGTTTATCATTCGCTACAAACTGTCACATAATTAAATACCTGTGTAATATTAGAAACTAAAAATTATCACTTATTTGTTACAAGTTATAACTTATAACTCGTGGTCAAAATTATTTATGAATATGCATTTAACCTCAATCAATAGTTTAAACAATTATAAACTAATTAATAAGATTGAATTATTATTTTTTACACTTATATTCTTTTTAGGAATTCACACCTTTAATCACTATGTCTTATTTTTGTTTTATAACATTTTATAATGCTTGATGAATGTACGAGGTTGGAAAGCCAAAGTGGGTACGACATTTTTAGATGTAGGAGGAAAAAAGTACTATTGTTGGCAACCCTGATCCCTGGTCTGAATTAAAATCCATGATGATTCATTCCATTCGTTCATCATTGATCATTCATTGAATGAGGTAAACCAAGGGTAAACCTGGGTAAACCCAAGAAATTGAATTGATTGAGTGGGAGAACTTCTCTAATTACGCCCGTAATTAATTTTTGATAAATGTAAATTAGTCTCTGTTGGTCTCTGTGTATTTATCGTGAACTACAGTTACTACAAGTACGTAAGTAATATCATTCAATTACCTCATAATTTTGCTTAGTTTCCTCGGATAAATGACTCACACGTTTTTGTAGGCGTTTATCTTCAGTTTTCTAGTTGATTATGTTATTATCTGTACAAGTATGTGTTGATAACATAAACTTTAGTAGGTACCTATGTAATATAGGTTGATAATGGGGTAGTAGTAGGTAGTAGGTACCTACACCTTTTTATTGTTCCAAAAAAATAAAAAAATATGGATATTTTAGCGTTTCCAAACGTTCTGCGCCGGGACAGACTGTCCTGTATTTAAACTTGATCTAAGAAATCTATCGCACTACGGTTGATTGAATTTCATTCGCAGATGGCATTGAAATGGACTGATGTGCGCAACAAATGTTCTCCGTTTGATAAAGAGTGAAATGACTATTTTCAATTATGACTGTAGGTAACTGCACATAGAATTTTACAAATACCTATGTTAAATCAAACAAAGATACCCACATATATTGAAACTTAGTCTTACAGATCGTCTTTAAAATTTAAGAAGCATTACCTAAATAATTAAAAAAACGAAAAACTGACTTCAAAAAAACTTAAAAAGTATAAAATAATTTTCGTAAAAAACCTTAACCACATAAGATGCTGGAACTATATAGTTCAGCATCTTATGTGGTTACGAGCCTACTCAGAACTGAGATTGGTTTAATAATACGGGCCTTAGTTTGGATGACAAAAGCGTTTTCTTTAGGTTTTTTTTAAACTACAATATTTTTAAAGTTGATTTTATTTTTCTATTTTGAGTGGCATAAACAATACATAAACATACGATTACAGCAATTGCGAGTGATATGCTGTTATTCGTTCAAGAGGTCCATTGTATATCTCGAAGGTCTTCAACAGATCTTCACCAAGTTTAAATGGGACCATTTGGGGATAAACTCCTTTCGAACAAAAAATAGTTTTGCATATCTGTTTTATGACGGAGTCATGCCCAAACAAACATTAAAAAAAACATACTGATTGAGAACCTTCTCCTTTTTTTAAAGTCGGTTAAAAAGTTGTTAAGAATGTGTATTAAGTTTTCTCTTATCTACTGTTATAATAAAAATGAACAGTTTTCCAAATTTTTATCTATAAAATAACACAAGATAAAGTGATTAAATTGTCACCTAATGAAGTTAATCAAGAATTAAATAAATCGTTGATACCCAGTAGAGTCGGTAGGTACTTACACCCTTTAAACACCAATTCTGAGAAATCAATTATGTTTTCAATTTAATTGGACCCTAATCAAGCGGAGAGGGTGATAAATTGTATTAATAAAAAATTAAAATAAATTGTTACAGGTAGAATCTTCGAATTATCAAGATGTTAATATTAACAGGAAGCAACTTAGGCGAGAGACAACGGGATCTGAACACGAAAGTTAAGGAAGCCGCTGCAAAAAATGTAGACTTCGAACAAGTAAAAGACGTAATTGAAAAGTCTGATGTGGACAAGTTATTCAAAATAGATCTCGCGTCCAAATACATGAATATCCACTACATCATCGAAGTGCTGAAATCAGGAGACAGTTTGTACATATCAAGGGCACTCAAATGCATTTGGATGTATGATGATGAATTCGCAAATATCATTAGTGTGGACAATCTTCATAACAATGTTATCCCATTTATGTCTATGAAAATGAAAAAGAAACTACTATCAGCTATATCCACCTATGTTAGAAACGAAGACAGAGCTGCTGCCTTTTATAAATACTGCATAGAAGGCAAACTAATAAGCATAGCACTAAAATTCCTTAATTTCACTAGTGATACATTCAAATTAGAATTGCTAAAAGATCATTCAAATTGCCATCATCTGATTCCAGGATCAGACAGTGCATATCTTAAGCATTTTATTGGCCTTTCATTCAACCTAGCAGATGCTTATGTCGCGATATGTTTTGAAACAAGTAGAATAACAGTGTTTCGGGAACTTAGCTATTTATATTCAGTTTCGGATGTTAAATATTTGGATATGTTAGAAAAATACGTCGTTTTGGGTATATTTAATAATGCATACTTAGGTGTACGTATTTCCAGAAGTATTATGAAAAAGCATAAGAATAGAGTTCTTAGCAATCCATCACTTTACGCGAGGGTATTGAACAAAAATGTTTTACTCAGATATAGTACAACTAAAGATGCAAAAATTTACGCAGTTGCTGTACTACCAGATGATGCCGAAAATTACTGGTATCAAAACTATTGTAACACTTACAAATTCATTCTGGATTTAATCCAAGATGGAAAATTTGAATTCTTAAAAAATATTTACTTGGCTAAGTATCCAGGGCAGGAATTTGAAATGAGCTTAAACTTTTATAACCGGCAGTACTATGAATTTATGACAGCAGAAGAAAAAGAATCTTGGGCTCTAAAACAGATCGCTAGCGAAGCAGAGATTCTTGGCATAGGCAAAGACTATATATGGTACAAGTTTGTCAGGTTTGAGAAAGCATTTGAAGAAATACAAAAACTTGTAATGATCACTCCAGATCATAGTAAACGGGCGGACTTAATGAATATACTTATTGAGGCTGCTAAAAACCAACGTGATGTAGAAAAAGTATTGAAACATTATTATGAGAGACATATTAATGAAAAAAGATATACGAAAGAGAATTTCCTTGACAGGTTATTACAATGTTTCAATGTTTACGAATTTGACGAAGATTGTTGGATGGCCTTGAATAAAATATTTCACAGTTTAGAAGTCTACAGTATGACAGACTGCCATAACTCTAAGAGTGAATACAAAATAATTGCACTTATATATAACATCATCAACAAAAAAGATGTCCATGAAGCCATAAAACTGTACATCGGAACTTGTATGTATTTTTATTTATTAAAAACAAATACTGATAAATTGTCAAAGGAACAGCAAGAAATGATATTTCAATATCTATTCGAATTTTATATGGACGAGATAAAAAAATCTGAAAATGTACCATATAATGATGAAGTGAAATACCATCTTAGAAAATATATTCATTTCATTTTGGATCTTCTGGTCCAATACGATAGAACTAAACATGACTGTCCAGAACTTGTTAATAAATTTATGAAGTTAGACTGGTCCGAATTTGAATGTCATAGGTTGCATCACGAAACACGGGAACCATCAATAGAGGTAAATTTAATACGTTACTTAAAACAAGACGCAAAACTTCTTGTTGAAAATCTTCCGCTGGTAAAAACAAATATTGACAACACTTACCGGTACAATATTAGTCTGGTACTTAAGAAATTGAAAATTTACTTTTCTAATGATATTGCGAAGGATTACTTAAAATTCTTCGACGAGTTATTGACTAAAGATCAGATATGGCACAAAGTTGCTAATGCGGCGGCTCACGGAATTTTTCATTTAGCGGACGATAGCTTCAAAGTTGATTTTATGACGAAATATACTCCAACAGCACCTAAAATAAATCACGGTGAAATTAATGAAAAGTTCTTGCGGATTCAAGAAGCTATATGTGCCCACGCGTGCTACGCTCGCCCTCCAGTGCCCCTCAAATATATGCTCATGTATATTAAAGGAGACTACGTACATTCTTGTTTACCAATGTTCAATTCGTACTTAGCTAACCTCCCACTACCTCTGTGTTTGGAATTTATCGAAGCAATATTAAACAAACCTGTATCAATCCAGAAACACGGTATACGTCTCGCTTTTGAATGTTTTAATGCAGAAAATCTAAACAAACTAGTCTCACGTGTTTGGAAAAATACTAAAAATGTTTCACTGAGAATGATAATTTTTAAAGCAGTCTATAACAAACTTTCAATCGATCAAGATGCACACAGTAAAATGTTGTTATTTGACACTTTGAAAACAATAACACTTACGCTTCACCAAGACGACCATGAAGATCTATTTGGTCTTTTAGTATCGCATAGACTACCAGCTCCTTTCATGCCAGAATATACAGAGATTGCTTGGACAGTGGTAAGCCAATTGCCTTTAAAACCTGCAAATCTCATTCGCATCTGCAATGTTCTTGAGTATATGGATACTTACATGCATTCAATCCGCCAAGGCGCTGTCAGAGATATTGTTGTTGAATTTATCGCATCAGAATTTAATACAGCAGAAAAGGGTGATGAAGCTAAATTAAGTAATGAAGCTATTTCTTTAATCAAAGCGAAATGGGATTTTACTGCAAAATATATTACATACGCACAGAACAAAGAAGATCTCGACACAAAATTGGAATTGACTAAGTTCATATTAACAACATGTGTAGGAGCATTGGATACTGGAATACACGAAAATAAATATGTTCACAGAAAACTTTGTTTCACTTTCATAAATAACATTGAAAATAAAAGTTATGGCCAGGACTTCAAATGTTACGAAAACGTGAATATTATAATGCAATTTATACTGCAAACATTACAAGACACTTTATCCATGGAAGAAATTTATACCTTAGTATGGGAATTACGACTGGGTATAGAGGCTAGAAAAGTGATAGCCGAAGCTAAAATGAAACTTGAAGGCAAACAAATAGATGTTATTGCGCTAAAAGACATTGCCGTACATTTTGCTAAAGGACTTGGAAATTTGATTAAGGAGTTTGTTGATAAAGAAATGTACTTTACTTCTTTCTCACAAGATATTGAAAAGAAAATAAGAAATAAGATACAACGTGTAGACAATCAATTTAATGTACCACTGAAACTGGAAGATGTGGTAGTTGCCGTAAGTCTAGGATTGATGCAGTTTGATATAACCGAGATACATTTACTTGTACTGAATCTTATACCATCTGATATTAGTAATGCATATGAAGAAGACTATAAGTATATTATAAATAAGATTAAGAAACTTGATAATACAGAAATTCGGTGCAATCTGTACAAGAAATTTGTTAATTCAGACTTCAAAGTTAGGGAATTTATGCATTCCTAAATATATAATCATTGACTAAGAAGAGATGCTAACGCATATTATAATCAACTAGCATAGGTATAGATTGTTGTTGTTTAAGTCAACATTGTTATTTTAATACGCGCATTTATTGGCATTAAACAGTCGTATATATTTAAGTGTTTCATTTACTTGTCATAAATATTAACAATGCACACACCTGAGTCAACGGTGCGGGACATGGGCACAAAATCCAGACAAATCACTAATGTGGGTAAGTATATATTTATTTTTATTTTCAATTTAAAATCTGCGTTACCTCTCAAGAGGAGTTCGTATAATTTTGTGTCTTAGCAGCAACGTCAACAAAGAAAATAAAGGCATTTTAACATGTGCAGTTCAAGTCTGCACAAATGATCATCATCATGAAAAAACCTATGATGAAGAGTAAATAATTAATCTACCATCATTTTATTGTGTTCCTGTCAGTCTTGATACAGCCGACGCATGGTTTTAATCGTGACGTCAGCTAGCTAGACCCCCTATTCCCGTTCAGCGTATGTGAGAGTGAATCCTGCGCCCCTAGCCAATAGGTAGTCCGAAGGAACATCCTGCTGTTTTAACAGGTATGAGGCTGGCATAACATTTTGCCTCCCCCAGAGCGAAGAGTATCCAAGAGAACTCTAAAACAAACAAAAACTGGCCATTTCCAATTATATCTAAGGATGTGTTGTTTATTAAAAGGGTTTATTGTGTAATTAATTGAAATACAATTTTACTTCTGCGAATTTAATCTGTAATCTACACAAAAATGCAACATTTATCAATATTCCGTATAAAAAATAAGTACAACAACAAATTTAATATCTACGACACATTACTATTTAGAATGAAGCTTCATTTACTATTATAATCAACATCGTGTAACATATTCGAACGATTAATATCCACATAATAAAAACTATCGATGTTTTTATCTTCTAAAAGTACCATTTTACAGGCATCTAACCGCATTTGTTCTAAGATTTATACAAAACGACGTTTCCTTTGCTCAATAAAAGTGTTGATTCTGTGGTGCACTTAGACAGGAATAAACTAAACTATTTAAGGGCGTTTGTCTCTTTCCGTTTCAAGAGAAAAAGAAAGTGATAGATGTGTTTAGTCTATTCTAGTTCTGTCAAAATGCGTAACAATCTCGTTGTGTAATTATGATAGATATTAATCGTTCATTATGTACCAATTAGTTGCCTTTTGTACCGCAAGATTTATAAAAATGGAAGTATGTTGTTGTTGATAAAACTAAACAGTATTTTGCGTTTGAAATAAAATATAATTAAAATAATTATATTATTTAAATATAATTATAGATATGAAAATTTAAAACTTAAAGTGAATAATCGTTTGAATGGGAATGTTTTGGTCGTAGTATGTGGCACTGTGTAACTTACAAGTTTTATGCATTCAAAAGTACCTACAATAAGTATGTAAGAAATCAAAAATTCAAAAATCACAATGCCTAAAGCAATAGATTGAATGATGAATGGCTTAAGTGAAGAAACCTTTGTACCCAAGACTTAAATAATGTATCATGTAGTCATGTGTACAAATATAAACAAATACGAATAGGTATATATTGTTCAAGAACTTTTTGAACGAAAACTCAAGTCAACTGAAAAGGACTTTTAAAAGTAGGCGATGTAAAAGCTTCAACACTGGACGTCAAGTTTCTTTTTCGTAGTTTACAATTGCAACAAAATTTAACAATTTTAGATGCAGTATTGACATAAATATATCACCTGTCATTCGATTAATATGTATTATATGCGTTAGGTATGATACTTTGATGTTATCAAATCCATACTTCTATGCAGTAATATTAGATGGCATACAAATAGTAATATGCCTTTTTCAAAATGATCACGACAGTGTGCATGGCGTGTTAAATAATGCTTGAAGCTTCCAGCAAGTGTCACGTATTTGTATTTCTCTAAACTGTTTGTTTTAAACGATATCGTGGTACGAATCATCAAAGCTGTTTTTTAGCAGCACTTAAATTTCCTGGTAGCAAAAGAAATTACGGGTAATCCCGAGATATCTAAAAGATTTTCCAGTTTGGCAGGTGATACAAATACATCAACTAACGATAACAATTTCAACGCTAAATATACGCTAAGCTACAATATAAAATTCTTATCTATAAAAAGCTCAACTAAAACTATTTATTCTATCATAAAGTACGATAAAAATAATTACTCTCTTCAAATTACAGTTTTAATACATAGCGTTTTATAATAATAATTGTTGATACAGTTTACAATAGCATAATAATTAAGGACTAGACAAGACGACAACCTAAGAATAATACTTCATTACAACACTTATAATGGAATTAGCTTAAGTCCTAAAGAAAAATAGTTTTAAATGTTAATTGACTGTGCTATGTTGAGCGATTGGTAAAAAAAAGTTAAAGAAGAGAATGGATGAGAGCTGCCTTTGCCATTATACCGATACATTCCTAGGAACTAATTTTATAACAATTTTAGTGTTGTAGTACGAGGGTAGGAATGAAAAGACACAACTTGGAGACATTTTCATACCGAGAATTTTTTTAAAAAAGTCTTGATTAATATAAACTAATTTATGGATTCTTTGAAATCAATTTATTGTTCAAATCGACCATAAGGCAAACAGAAACCACATTAGGTTTTGGCGTGCTAAAAGTTTTCATTTGTTTACTAATCAAAGTTATGACTTTTCATTTAATACAGTGTTTGAGTATGATTAATCGTTTAGCAACATGTCATGAAGTATAGCAAAAAATAATAATCGGAAGACCTCTTCTGTAAAAAACTTCAATAACACAAACACTGACTAGGTAATATGCCTAGAAAAAACCGTTTATTGGTGTCAGATGTGTAACGAACCATAGATTATTTTACATTGCCTCGTAAACAAAGTTACGTCTAACAATCGTTGGAGATACAAGCGTCTCCAACTGTCCATACACTTTTGAATTTGCTGCTATCGTTCTTGTAATTTACGAAGACGCGTTAATTATTTGAAATTGAACCTTATGTAAGTGTCATAAGAGTCTTACGACGTATCATAGTGAAGCGCAACTACTATATCGTTAATGATTATTGATCATAATAATATTTTAACATTTCGTTGTCTAGGCTCTAAACCCATTGTACCATACTTATTTCGCGAAAATCAAACCCGTTGGTTATTCTCGACAATTATTTCAATGTCAAAAAAAAATTTTTTTTTACATACATTAATTAATGTAATATAATTACAATATCTCCTAGTTAATTGAAGTATCGGTCATCAGTCATCAGTAGCGGATATTCGCCAAATAAATGAATAAATGTGGCGCTAGTGTATATTTAAACTGTCATAAATAAAATCATTTCGGATCAGGATCTAACTTATGATTAATATCATGACATGTGGCTATACGTGAACTATGCTACATACGATTAGGAGTGAAGTAGATCTAGCCGTGTTTAAAAGGATAAGTACTAGAGTGGGAGACATAGATTTCTAACTAGTCCTATTTACAGATCGACCGGGAGGCAAAACAACTAGACGATTTATAAGAATGACAGCGACGAAAGCTAAAAGTGTAGAAGATCAAAAACTGTAAGGCAGTGAATGTCTCAGCAAAATTATACACCAATATTGAAACTGCCTTTATGCGTTCGCACATAAAAATCTCTTGCTTATGCAATGTATGGTAACTCAAAATAATTTTGACAAAAAATCCTTCGCAAACATAATATGGCATATTTTGAGGTCGTTAACAACGTCAATCATAACGATAACAATAAAAACCATGTTATCAAGCGAAAATAGCTAATGTTTGTTTCTTCACGTGAGAAGAAAATTCAACTGGCGAACTAAATTGTTTGTACAAGGTATATATTTTAGGCTTTTCCTTGTTGATAATGTCAAAATACGACCTATAGTATAACTAGGTACTTCAAAAGATATATTTGCCTCAAAAAGCTAGGCACCTAAAATGTTGCATCCCGGTCGGATTCAAAGCAAAATAACATTAAAACATCCATCAAAAGTACAAAGAGCAACTCGAAATTATTGTCTGACAATTGCTTTAATGGGAAAAGCTTAGTAAACTATATTGCGGTACATCAAACATTAGAACGAAAAAATCGAATTATAACATTGAAAAATTTCATCGAAACACGTAAAAATACATCAAAAAGCCTTCTCCTCTCTACACGAGATGTGTTAGATATCTTTCTTCCAGTATCACATATATTTTTTGCATTACAACTTCCACATGTATTATGTTACTTCCAGTACTGTTGAACGCGAAAATGTATCTTATTTAGGGGTCAAAAAGATCTAAAATTGTATACATTTCGTAGTAGTTTCGCGTTAATCGTGACCTTATAAATTCATCATAAGTGCTAATATTTGTTTTAGGTCGGTGCCAGACATACAGCATTCCCATGATAAAAATTCCCAATGTATTACATGCACTCATAATAACTGATGCTGTGTTTATAACACGCAAAAGTTTCTTATAACTTGCGATACGTCTGTCTATAATTGAGTATATTTCACCAAATATGCCAAAATGAAACAGATTCTAACGGTACTCTCTTACTATACAACGTTCGCCCTTTCGGGTATATTATTTAACTTGTTAGTAAACACGGCTACATATCAAGCTATGCATTTCCAGTATAAGCTGACCTCACATTGTATAGGCTTTCCGTACAATGAGAGGTCAGCTTATACTCAAAATTTATAGCTTTATAGCCGTGCGTCCTGTATCGTCCCACATACCAAGTGGACGAATATAGAAGATAATACTTTGATTAATATTTCCAACAGTACTGAAATTAACATTCAAAATCCCAAGCAAAATACTCGTTTACAAAATTTGTACTCGTCAAAAGAATTCTCAATACATTCAAATGTAATACAAATCAACATTAAATCTGTTGTTCACTATAACGAGCTAGTTAACGAATAGAAAAGAATTCTAAAAGAATATTCTACGTTCATATACATTGTATGTCTATACCACAGTCGCTAATCTGCTCCATACAGCTCTTAAAACGAAATGTCATACGGTTAACATCATTCAAAATCAGAACGCGCCAGTTCCAGTGTTATATCCCGAACTGCGGTACTACAGCTCGGGACTAGTCTCACCCGTTTTCTGCGCACCATTTCTGAAATACTCGCGTTGGACTGTATGGAGTCAGATATAGATAGACTGTGTCTATACTATGCTATAGTCTATAACAGGCGCTATTTTATGGTCGCTAGCTAGGTTGTACTCCGTTTTGTTGTAATAATTGTTAGCATTTCAAATTGTTGAATATGCGCGTATTTTAATTATTCTACTGATAGAAATTATAAACTAAGTACCTACTGGTAGGAGAAAACAAAGCCATTCAAATATTTATGTTCTTTAAGGGAATAATACCATGGTATATTTTAAAGTATACTTATGGCTGATTTTTCAAAGGCCAGATTGTTTTTCCCATCGAATAAATTTGACGCTTGACATATTTCGTTTTATAGGTAATCTGTTTAAATTTTTAATTTATCCCCTCGATAAAGTTATCAAATAAAAAAATATTTATGCGTGGAATAAATAAATCTAACTGAATAAATATGTACGCGCAATATTCAACGACTGAACACCAAAAGTACTAGGGGAGCATGTATAAAAGGAGAGCTAGTACCATTCTACGAGGCCCGCGGCTTGACGTCATCAACTTGTATCAGTTGCTCTATTGGGATGAGGGATAACTCTCCGCCTAGCATAGGCGCGGGGAATCCCTGTAAAGAGAAATAATGAAAAATATAGACTCCGGACTTGCACAACATACAACAAATTGTATAAACTATTTAAATTAAATGTCGTTAATGCCATCATAATGCGATCGAGGCTAGCTGAGGGCTAATTCACCTAATTTTATGACACGCCGATCATATTGCAGTGACGATCGAACTTGACAAGAGCGTATCTCACCGAAGCGAATAGAATACCAAATGTGTTGCTTTGATCAAAATTTTACTGCAACTGCGCAGCAACTGCACTTGTTTAGTTACATGAATTAGCCTACAGGTCGCGCGTGACCGAATTGAAAGCCGGACCATATTTTTCAGTGATTTTATGTACACAGTATTTAATTGAGGTGCGCGAAGAGAACCTCCCTGAGTGACAATATCTAGATACATCGCATCTGGCGCAATGGGTAGTCTGTCTATCATGGCATGAGCAATTGTCACGTGACACTCACCATCTTGTCGGGTGTGTGCGGCGTGTGCGCATGCTTGTCGCTGGTGGCGGAGGCGGCGGCCTCCCGCGCGCGGCGCAGGCCTAAAGAGAACACTGCCACAGAGCGCACGCGCTTCACTAGAGCTGCCTTCGCGCGGGAACGACCTGGAAACGAATTAAAATAATCATCATGCTAACAGTAAGTAGGCGTCTACTATTGAACCTGAGCTAACTCAGTAGAATAAGAACTTCCTTTAGGGTATCTACATAGTTTCGGTAGAGTACGTTAAATGGGAATCTTTACTCGTAACCTAACCGTCAAAAACCCCCGACTCCAACCAGTTATAGAACTGTAACTTTTGAACGGCTGGACAGATTTCCATGAAACAGCTAAAATGATTCCCGATTAAACTAGCTAGCAATTTAAAAACTGCATTGAAATCGGCCCGTCCGTTTTGGGGTTACGACGCCACAGGGAGATACATAGATACACACTACAAACTTATACTCCCTCTTTTTTTGTCGGGGGGTTAAAAATAGGCCTATGCGTAATGTAAAGAAGCCTTTAAAACAAGTAAATTATCGCGTGACCTATATGACTTGCCAACTACTTATTTAAATTCACCCTCTTGGCACGAAAGAACACCAGTTATTTATCTGGGTTTAAAATATTGAACTAGAATTTTTGTATCGTAGCTATAGTACTCACAAATCTTTATGAGCCCTGAACTGAGCTCTGACTCTCTCTGTCTCCCTCTAGCACCTTTATTAAGCGTACTATTAGAGGTGCTAGAGGGAGAGAGTTCGAGGGCTTATAAAGATTTGCGCGTACTATACATACTTCCTTTATCCTTAGGCTTATCATCTTCGCTGGAAGTGGCACTAGCATCAATGGAAGGCGCGGCTGACGGCACCGCATTCAGATCCGGTTCCGAACCTCCGGCACTCACACTGCCCGACAACTCCTGGAAAAAAGACTCCAACTGGAAAAAGAGCTGTAACTTTTGAACGGCTGAACAGATTTTCATGAAGCAGCTAAGATGATACTAGAATAAACTAGCTTTCAATTTCAAAAAACTGCATTGATATCGGTCCATCCGTTTCGGAGCTACGATGCCACAGACACAAAAACTTATAACACCCCTCTTTTGTTAAAAATTAATACTTCTTTAGCGGTTACCTTGTGTTCAAATGGTTATTACCTGCAGCGTAGGGTTAACGAGGGGTCGATGGTGAGTAGGATGTGGGATACAGTGCGCAGACCTGTGCAACGGCTCGTCTCTAAGCCCGCGCACGCCGAGCAGCGATAACGGAGCGCCCGGTGCCTCCTGTGTAAGACAAAATGATACACCTGTAGCGACACCTATCGCCACATAGAATAACTACGCAACGCAGCAATCTAACTACAGTGGCGCGTAAATATGAATTCGACCAATCAGATTACGAAGCCTGCATCGCGCAAGGAAAAAGAATATCGCATCTAACACATATACAACTGTCCGACATCAACCGTCGGGCTGTGGCCCGCTAGGCAATGTCACCTCGCCTGATTGGATGATCCTGCCTTTTTAATGGCGGAACACCATACCTCGTTCCTCGACACACCCTATGGTTTTGACGAAATATTGTAATTTTCTTAGTACCCTGAGCGGTTGCTGTTGCTGGGTAACTTATCTTTCTCCCACAGCATAATCAATTCTCATACGAGAGCTACTAAAGGAGCAGAGTGAAAATTGTCATATTAACACACTTGGCAAACAGAATGGTGATCGCAGTATTTTGTTATTTGTGCCTTTTCTTACAGATACTATAGACATCTTAACGGACATTTCCAGATTATTTTTCAGTATTCACTGCTGGGACGAGGGACTGCACACAATTCACCACGCGAGCCCACTGCGTATTGGTGGATGTTATGTTATGCCGCTTTCCTCACGATCTTTTCCTTCACCGTTAAAGCAGAGGTTATTATATTATTAAGCCCTCCTAATTTTCCTTGTTGTAGAGCCTAGCTGTAGTCAAAAACTGACTACAGCTCGTAAATGGGCTCGCTCGTCTGACGTACCACACTCTCACAGAATACTAGCGTAAAGTAGCATCCTGCTGCGTTTCGCTGGTGAGTGAGAGGGCTGGAAGCCCGAACCACCCCATCCTAAAATCCTACACCACCCTAAAAGGTCGGCAAGGCATCGGTGAGTCTTCAGGTGTTGCGAATGTTCATGGACCGGGCGGTGATCACTTACCATCAGGTGAACCGCAAGCTCGTTTGCCCCCTATAATATAAAAAATCCCAATAAGGCATTACCTTACGTCGTGTAGGTTTCGTCGGACTAACATCTTGCAGCGTTTGCAAGGACCCAGTCACAGTGACTGGTGGTTCTGTAGACGTTGTTATAGACGCCGCCTTAGGCCTGCAAGATTATGTCACACAATATGAAGAACACACAAAGAATAAACACAAAAGTAAGCGTTTGTACATTTGGGAGACACCGAGTAGTTAACGAATGGAGTTCGAACTATGTACAATTTTCCTGACAATACTCGTTCTACTTTTAAGGTTCGTCGGGGAAAGAAATGTCTCTCATGTATACAGTCAGCGACAAAAGTAGCTAATTATTGTACAATTTTTTTTATGAATGAAAACTTGTGTAGTTAATTATTATAGAAAAGCGACACTTAACCGAGTTAAAAACAATAATTATCTTCTTTAATGAATTAATTTCAAAATTACGAAAAATTCATCTACTTATGTTGCTAACTGTACCATTGCATACGCCAAATAAAGCACTAGTACTCCATGTGTTGACTGCTCCGTGTTTGGGAAATGTGCTCATAGTTAGTACAGTGTAAAGTTAAGGGTAAAATTAAATAAATACTGAAGTTAGTTGCACACAAAATAATTTTAAATACTTAGTATTATTATTACAACACATTAGCACACAGGATAGCATTAGATAGATGGGTGAGATAGCATAGCTACAATACATACGCACACAGTGTTTAAAGGTGAAGATTGACCTGAGCCGATCGTAATGTAACATTCGGAGTAATGCTCACTTTGTAACATGTTACATCACACGTGAATAAGAGGTCTGTCGCCGCTTTAATATAATACCTTATACTTTGCAGACAGATCAGTAGTCGACGTAAATTCACCGATTGATGGGTTATAGATCTCATAGCAAATAAAATAGTAGTGGATGTATTTACAATGTTGTTAAGTAAACACGGCTACATATCAAGGTATACATTTCTAGTATAAGCTGACCTCGCATTGAATAAGTTTTCTATACAATGAGAGGTCTGCTTATACTGAAAATGAATAGCTTTATATGTAGCCATGAGATACGCAGAAATAACGCTAAGCACGATTGACTGAACTAAATCATTGTTACAAATAAAAATGAATTGCAGCTTTCATTTTGCTATTTACTAATTGTGCTGATTTTTATTGATGAAGCCTATAGAAAATTGAACTATAAAATAGGTGTCTTAAAAACTATTACTGAAAACTCCCTTTATTTCTGCATATTCTTTAGAGATTAAGATAATATTACCATCAACAGTCCATGTGTTGACTACTCCGTGCTCGGGAAATATGCTCATAATTAGTACTGCACTCTAATGTAGTATATTTTTATTGTACAGTTATACAGGAGTAATGAACATAATAATTACAATTTTAATT
Source organism: Allophyes oxyacanthae (assembly GCA_932294325.1). NCBI lineage: Eukaryota > Metazoa > Arthropoda > Insecta > Lepidoptera > Noctuidae > Allophyes > Allophyes oxyacanthae. The sequence goes on along the minus strand of OW028633.1, from coordinate 4,332,751 downwards.
TTAAGGTGTATTTTTTTTATAACAGTAATAATTTCATATAGCCAATTTTTTGAGTCACTCAATAAATCAAAACGACCTGTCAACCTTCATAACTAGGAATCATACAAAAAAAAAACATCTATATAGGTTAAAAGAGGTTTATTGCAAATAAAAACTTAAACAAATATTAAAAACAAGCGAAAATACTGACGTTAAGAGATAATACTTATAAATAATATTCACTACACACCCATCCACTTAATACTTGTGTCAAATTAACTGAAAACAAAAATAAAACGAAATTAAACTTTGGTTATGATCAAGCGAAATATTTACTGCCAATGATTGTGATTCGCGGTGCCGATTGTCGGTGAACTTGGTCCTAAGAGTCTCAGAGTTCACAGAAGCTCGCTCGTGTGAATAGGCTATACCAGATCTCTGTCTTCGAACGAACTTGTTAGCGTAAAATTACCCTTATTTAATTTTTTCCACTGAGTTTGTTATGAATAGTATGCTATTCATAACAAACTCAGTGAAAAAAATTAAATAAGGGTAATTTTCGGTTATGTTATGACATAACCGAAAATATCTAACAACTAAATTAATCTACCAGTCTGAAACGTTTACAAGTCACGATTTATGAATATAGTCATCGAGATATATGTTTTTGAAAAAAAATTATTTTACGAAGTATTTTCGACATTTAATGCGCGTATTAACCGTAATGGCCACTTGCTGCCAAAGATAACCTACACCTAAAACTAGCTAACATTTACTCCTGCTATTCAGCTGCTATTTCTACATGAAGCTAACCCCTAATCGGGTAGACTGGCTTATTTCACTGGTTGTACTCACCTGAAGGGGGGTATTTCAGGTATCTTGCCAATGAATAACTTCTTCTTGTCGATAAACTTGTCGTTCGCCGGCTGTTTGGGAGTCGTTGGAGTGATAGTACGCGGTGTGTTGCGGGCGGATGGTCGGATGTCATCTTGACTCGTACATTCAGACTTGGAACGAATAAGTTAATTATTATACTTTTTGCATACGATGTTCACCTACATCCAGCAACTTGCCGCCACCCGACGTTCTGACAATCGATAGTTGTCGATAACTTGGAGGCTGGTATATGATGGGCAAAATCAAAGAACTTCTGGATCGTCTGATGATCGGCAGATAGTGGGAATATCAATATGCAAGCAAAATATCAGCTACCGATGCGAAAGGGTTGCAATAACCTGTTGCTCGGCTTGGAGATTCCAGACATTGCCTACCTTTTTAACCCCCGACAAAAAAGAGGGGTGCTATAAGTTTGTAGTGAGTATCAGTGTATCTCTCTGTGGCATCGTAGCTCCAAAACGGATAGACCGATTTCAATGCAGTTTTTTTAATAGAAAGCTTGTTTAATCGGGTGTAATATTAGATGTTTCATGAAAATCTGTTCAGCCGTTCAAAATTTACAGCTCTTTTTCTAGTTGGAGTCGGGGGTTTTTGACAATTAGGTTATTAGGTAATGCCCATACCTAGAAGTGGCCCTCGATAGTTATAGTTTGAGGTTTGAGTAGAAGTAACTAAAAATCTGCTCACCATAAGTGGAGCATGCGCGTTCTTGATGGCCTCTCGTCTTTGGAACTCGACTTTAGCCATCTCTGTTGCCAACCACGCTGGTATCTCTGGTATTGCGATGCGAAGCGCCAATACTACTACCAGGATCACATGCTGAAACAAACATTATTATTATATTGTGGTAGTAGTGTCTCACTGGCATGCCAAAATAAATGAGTCGGCAAGACCGGGGTAGTACTGCCCTCCCACATAATACAGACGTTAAGTAGCAGTATGCATACTGTTGCGTTTCGATCGGTGAGTGTGGAACACCGGAGGTTCAATTCCTCCCTTAGTCCCCTTCCTTCTCCTTTCCCTCCCTTTTTCCTAACACCACCCTAAAAGGTCGGCAACGCATCGGTGACTCCTCTGGTTATGTGGATTTTCATAGACAGCGGTGATCACTTACCATCAGGTGAACTGCAAGCTAGTTTGCCCCTATACTATACAAAAAATCATGTTACGTCAAATAGTGTAGTTCACTCAAAATCCTTCTTCTCAGCTCCTGTTATAAAATATCCACTATTTCGCGACGTCCTGACTCATGGTACAAAATTGACCCTAAATTGTAACGCAGCAATGTCGAGAATAGCGTGCGTCAAATAAAATCATTCTCAATATTGCCAAAAAAATGATTAAATATTATGAACATTACCTCCAACGCAACTATAACGAGTATAGTCTGCGCGGGCGTCGCGTCGGGCAGCATTCGGTGTACCGGCCCGGACAGACCAATAAGCGCGCAGTTCACTAGTACGGCTACTGCTACCATAGTTTCCATTGCGTGCTGGAAATAATAACGTTATTTGAATAGTGCCACACATCGTTCAGGGTTTATTGGGTCAGGGCTTGCTAAATGAATCGAATAATCACAGATATGAAACAGGCAATTTAATGATCCAAATGGTAAATGAAAACGATTCCAAATGTCGACTGAATTCAAATTCAACATGCGACAGACCGAATATGTTATCCCGAGCTGCAATACCGCAACTTGGGACAAAGGTTAAGCAGGATTGCTCAACAAAACCGGTCATATTAGCTGACTGTATGTAGTTTTGATTACACTCTCGACGATTCTCTCGCACAGCGTGGTGACTGTCCTTCTATTTCTGAAGCTAATCCATATTTCTGTAAGTATATTCACCTGCCAGCTGCCAATACTCTTGACTCTCTCCCCAAACGGTCGCTGCGCCACGTGACACAGTTTGAACGCGTCCGCTCGTATCTCGGCCGCGTTGTTCAGTAACGCACACACGGCCGCCAGAGGGAATGCAGATGAGAATAACACTACGTGGCCCAGTTGGGTTAGCATTTCGAGGTACTCTGCGAATGTTCCGTCGTACTGTAGACAAAACAGAAATGGAATATTAATAATGACTCAAAATGAGAGGTTCTATTTCTAAGCTGAGACCTTCTGGAACTTTAAAATGCTCTGTACAGTCAGTAACGTTAAGAACCTTGTTGATAAGCAAACCTATTCACCACGGCATGAACGGATTCCCTTAAAAAGTGCCAGATTGTCCTTAGATGAGGGTCCTTGCAATGATCTTTAAAATAATTACGGGTAATGTGAAATTCTTTGCTTGTTTCTAATCATCCGAGTCATTTCGTTGGTTCAACATTAATTAATTAAATTATCATGCAAGTGTTTTTAACTCCCGACGAAAAAGAGGGCCGTTACAAGTTTGTAGTGTGTATCTGTCTGTGGCGTCGTAGCTCCAAAATGGATGGACCGATATCCATGCAATTTTTTTAAATTGAATGCTAGTTTAATCAGGTATCATCTTAGCTATGTTTCATGAAAATCTGTACAGCCGTTCAAAAGTTACAGCTCTTTTTCTAGTTCGAGTCGGGGGTTTTTGACGGTTAGGTTATTAATGCAGGATATTGGGTACGGAAGCATGTAGTAATTACCTTGAACAGTTGTGACTCCAGCTCAGCCTGATGTATAACCTTCTGACCTACAAGAGGCTCAGAGTCTCGTCTGTCATCCTTCTCCTTATCAGTGCCTCCGTTCACAAGGGTGTTCTCTGGAGGATCACCTGAAGAATCTGTTTTCTTGTCGAAGAGTTCCGTCAACTGGGCTGATGTGGGTACTGTAAAGAAAGAAATTTATCGGTGATACTTTGATGATGTTCTTTGATTTTGTGATGTTCAAAATAAATTGGATTTGCCAATGGCATATGAAACTATGGAACTATTAGTACTGCTCGAGGTTGTTCTACTATTAGCTCTGACTTGAATAAGTTATATGCAAGTGTTGCCATCGCATTAAATTTGTCTTGCCCATAGAAAAAAAAAATGTATTGCTACCATGTAGTTCAATATATTACAGAATGTTTTTTTTTTAAACTTTGCCCCTCACTATGGTGTTTTCTGTATCGAGGGTACAGTTTACAAACATACATCTCACATGTACACACCCAGACCCGAAACAACTATCTGTAGATCATACAAATATTTATTCCGTGCGAGGATTGAACCCGCGGCTCATAGCGCAGAAAGCTAATAGCTTAGTCACCGCGCCAACCGTATCGTCGTATAAGACAATATTGTGATATTTTACTAACTTTTGCTCGGACTGATGGCGCCGAACACGTCGACGCAAATCTTGGCCAGCCTCAGATTCTCAATCAAATAAGGCAGTGCTGATTCTTTGAGATTTCCAATTACTTGCCTTGTTATTAACAAGACGGCTAGTTGCTGGAAATAAAATTAAACATAACATACAAAAATCCCATTAACAGTATACAGAAGACAGTGATCGACCTTACAAAAATAGGAACTTTTGTAAGCTCGACCACTGAAATAACATGTTTTGACATGTTAGGTACTATTGAATAAATCTTTAGTTTGTTTTATTAGAGAAGGGGAAATAAATATACAAAAATTAATTCTAGACATTATGTTCTAAAGTTATAAACCGCGTGTAAAATTTGAACGTGTTAGGAATCTGCAGTCATCCTGTTAAAATAAACCAAATAATTATGTATAATTTTAATGCTAAATAAAGGTATTGGGTAAGGATACCAACCTCTTTTAATTTATCCATATCCTGCAGGTAGAACGCAATATAGAACAAACTCATGAACGAGTTGAGGAATTGAAACTGAAAACAAACAACACATTATAGTAGTAAAATCAAAATATATCCCTCTTACAATACATCAAAAGCCACCTACGTACGAATTCTACAAAGAAATTATAATTAACAATGGAATTATTTATGATTTAACATTATTAGTTAGTGTTTTCACGATTAATAACAAATTAAACGAGTTTTTAAAATGATACAACAATAAATATAATGATGGTATTCAAAAAGAGCGGAATTCTATAAATATAAATAGGTCAAAGAACTATCAGAATTGAGTGAATAATGTATTACCAGTGCTTATAACCCACATAAGTGGCAGTTATAATTATTTTTAATTTATGTGGCAACCCCAGAATTATCTTGACAACAAAAGTAGTTTCACTGGTTAATATCAAATGTATAATTATGAGCACAAATATGTATACATGTAGCGACATACAAAATAGGAGAAGTAGTGATTAAAATCTTTCGAAATTGTTTACATAATATCTGCAAACAATTGTGCACTTTATTTCGTTTAAGTAAGTATTTGAAATAGGCTAGGAAATGTCAAATAGCTCAATGTCTAGCCTCCTACTTTTAAGAATTTAATGTGCACGTTTAAAAAAAAAAAAAAATAGTTTAAAAAAAAAAAAACTATAAAACACGCTTTCTTCATCCAAACCAGTTATATTCCTTGATCCAAACTCAACGTGTGTCAAAAATTTCAGCTCAATCGGAAACCGGGAAGTGGGTCAAAAACTTCCAAGACTTTTTTAAATATTTAGGTACAGGTGAAGCTAATAAAAGCGTGTTAATTAATTTTTGAATGTCGCTACAAGTTTGTACTGGTGACTGTAGCTGTACATGCCTACAGAAAAGAAGTTGATACTTTTTAATTCGCATGCAAGCGAGAAAAACAGCGTGCAAACTAAGTCACTTGTGCCTTTCAGACCATTATTCTATTTACCAATCTCTTTGGTTAATAACCTTCTCCGTTTAAGTTCTAAAAGCAAAGCGTGATGGAAGCTTAGCTTTTGAGCATGGCGTTAGTTTTTTACAGCATTTTTAAATACAAACCAATGCTATTTTCACAATCAGGTGATTCTCATACTTTGTCTCGAGTCGATAGTTCTCTGTTCAAAAAAATCGTGTTGTCATAATTTTCAGTGTTACCATTTTATTTTATTTTAATTTTTTGTGGTGTCCAGTCCCGTTTGGTAAGCAGTAAAGAGAAAAATAATATGCGCTATAGTATCTCGTCTACACACCGTGATATTCTACTGATTATTGACTAATAACTAAATGTGTCTATTTATCGTCCGATTAATCGACTATTTATTAAAAAATATTATTTAAAGGATAAATATTCTAAATATTGCTATACGAAAAAATTCTCAAGATATTCAAAACTAAGTGTCATGCATAGGTTGTCCAAATGTTTTGTCTATATCTCACATATCCGAAAGTTTAATAAATTAAAATTTAAAAAATATAATGATTAATAGGTACTCTATGTATAATTTTTATTATTAAAAACATTAATTACAAAAAATTCGGATATATGGAATAAGATGTTTAACATTCCCCATAATTTAGATATGGGTACTTTAGTTACGAAAGGATAATTATCAAAGTTACAGGATTACTATGTTAGATTTACAGCTCAATTTCTTTGTTATTAAACTATTGTAAATCCAGAATAAAATTGCACATAAATATAGACGTCACAATATCAATAAATTATTGTTAGGGCAGTGGTTTTAGATGGTATGAATAAAAAATATTATTAAATTTTAATCCTTGTTAGATCGTAGTGTCTCTAATCTTAATATGATCAAATTTTCCAAGACTTCAGAAAGTGTTGATTACCCTAAGAATGATTGTAATATTACAGATGTCAAAACGATAGGAGCGAACGATTTTTCTGTGTCTCATTGAGTATACTTTTAATTCTTCAGATCACAGGACACTGGTGTGTCGGACGCAATAGATTCTCTATTCTGTTTATTTCGTCAGTTGATGGATTAAAATATCAAGCCTATTATTTACATTGTTACAAAGATCACACAAATTAAGGTGATACGTAGCTTCTAAAATCAAATACCTTTCATCAAAACCACTGTCACGAGACCACACAAACTCTCAAACAAAACCAAAATAAACCTCTTAAACACATGAACACCTACAAAATAAAGGCATTACCTTTATCGTTGAGCCACCTGGCTATTCTGGCGTAAACTTCTTCTTCAACTGCGATGATTATAGCGAGCAACGCGCGGGGGATCCACGTGAAATATACTATGTTAGTCTCCCACCAATCCTGAGGAACAAATTCAGTATGATAATTCAAGTAACTTCATCTGGTCAAGCAAATGATAATACTTCCTGAGAGGACGGCGAGAAGCTGATTCAAAAATAAAACTAACTTCATAAAGTTGGTCAACGCAAGCGTTTTCCAGGAGCAATCATAACACGTATGAAAAAGACGAAGTCAGTCCCGAGCTGCAGTACTACAATTCGGGATATAACATTCGTGTTGATGTGCACAAACTTATCTGACCCGGTGACCAAAATTGGAATTAACGTCGCAACGGAAAAAAACTGACTTCCAAATGTCATATCTGTAGGGAGATGACATTAGTAAAAGCGACGGCAGCGACGCCATGACAGGGTCAGATAAGTTTGTGGCACTATTGACGATTATTTTAACTTTACGATTGTCATAGCAGTCTGCTGATGGATATAGGCCTTTCCAAACAAACGAGTTATTGATCGTAGTCACCATAGTAGATAAGAAGTTGGATCACCAATCACAGCTCTTACGCACTAGCAAAGCTTCGAATGGTTGCCATTTGTATTTATATCAAGTTATGGCAGTGACGTCACGTTGACGTCTGGGGAAACTGGATGTTAGGACCTTTCCTTTTGTGGCACCCGCTGAAAACCAGCGCTGTCGGGTTGCTCGCAGCGCGGCAGCATATGCTGAGTGGAAGCCTTTTTGACACAGCTGCGACGTACAATCCATTTTATTTAAGACAAATATTGTTTTCGTTTTTCTGTTATATTTAAAATCGTTTTTGTGCTGTATCAAATAAATACTTTTCTTTCTTTTTCCCTCCAGGGCAGCTTTTCAGATGTTTTTATTGCTGGCCGTTGTAGATCCTAGCTTATAGCAGTCTTTGGAGGAAGATTAGCTGGATTAAGAACCTGAGCACGCAGCAAAGCAAACGTAGCGACCGCGGCGACGCTGAGGCACACACACATGAGCGGGAACGATACGCAGTGCCGCCACACGCGGCGCCGCCATGCCGCGTACACTGGCTCCGGACGACCGGTTACCGAACTTGTACTCATCTCTCCCTGGAACAAACACTTAGTATGTAAGTTTTGCCGAACTACTATTATTTTATTTTACTTATTAAGGGATATGATTTATTTATTAATACTTGGACAATAATATACATTTTAAGACAGCTCCTTAAGGTGTAAACATAAACCACATTAGGTTTTTCTGTACACCATTGATTCGTCGACAGTCGATTAAACAAAATGTGGGTACTCACTACGCACCGCGCTCACACCCACCGGTTTACCCTCAAGTTAGTTGAGAATCACATTCAACTTGTCAAATTAGAAGTGCCATACAAAATGTTTCTTTTCAGAGGTAGTCATAGATAACGCCGGCGCCATCTGCACCTAGAGTCTCGACATTTCATAAGTGCCTGTATCTGGTTTACATGAAATAAAGATCTATTCTATTCTATTCTATTCTGGTATACAGGATATTTTTTTAATGTAGTGCGTATAATTTGTAGAGTGATTCAGTCTCTGTTGCTAAATGCAACCGCAGTATTGGGATACACTTTAAAACAAAACGAAAGTTCGACTTAGTATGGGGAACACGCATAATTTACTAGCGCAAGCCATACAAAATCAATTTTTTACTTTATTTTGGATTTAATTTTAATTCTGCGGTTGCATTTGGAAACGGACACTGAATCACTCTGCCAATTTTGCGCACTACATAAAAAAATATCCGGTATAAAAAGAGCTGTAAAAATGATTGAAAAATCCCAATTGCAAAATAAACATGAAAGTAAGGAAAGATCTCTCCATTCTTCCAAATTCTTGGGATAATAATTCCATCGATTACGGTAGAACTGTTACGGTGACTCCCGTTTCGGCATTAAGACCACTGGATATCTCGATTCTTTAATCCTAACACGACAACAAACAAGCAACACAGAACTTCAACTCAACTTGGGAACAACGATGAAAGTTACCTGAAATAGTGGTCTCGGTTCTACAAGCAACTCATCTCTCTGGTCCAAAGTCCCCCATTTATACGCCAAGACATTCGAATATCTGAAATAAAATAATAATACATTCACAATATATTTCAATAACAATAACATGCAATGACAAATACCACAAATATATCCACGTACCTTTTCCACGTTTCTAAATATACGCACGCCCAGAGTACGTTGAATAACGAAAACAAAACGTAAGCTATGTCCTTCCAATTATCGTTTGCTGTGCCAAGCCAAATCTGGAACGAGACGCATCTAATTACTTTTATTACCATACATGTTTCTTCTCTATGGTACAAAAATTGCAGTATACATACAGTTTGAATGAAATCGTAACGAAAATTGACACGCATATTCAGTACATGATTCTGGACCCATAAGAGGTCGATTTTGCTCCCAATTTTAAAATAAGCAATTTTTTTTTACAGCTTTGCCCCTCTAGGATTTCTCCTGTATCGAGGGTACAGTTTACAAACATGTATCTCACATGCACACAAATTCAGACCCGAAACAACTATCTGTAGCTCATACAAATATTATTTCCGTACGGAGATCGAACCCGCGGCACGTAGCGTAGAAAGCTAATTGCTTCGCCACCGCGCCAACCGTGTCGTGTCGTATTTAGTTAGTTATAAAAACTGCGAACGAAATACTTAAGTTTATGAATAGGCCGACGCTATATTCTAACGGTTTCGGGTCCAAAATCATGTACTAAATCCTTGGTATCATTTTTCGTTACGATATCACTTACACCCAAAGCATAAACCAATTATAACAATTTAACATTACCCAAAATATAAAACCAACAGCTGCAGGCACCGTCAATGATTGCGTATAGTGTCCAAGCCAAGCGAAATACATTGCTATTTTTACACCAAAATATTCACTTATTTCATCTGAAAACATTCAATGGATAACATGAGAGTTAAGTTTCTTTATTCAAAATAAAAAAATATATTTCGTTTTTGACAAATAACTTCTTTCGACGGTTCAAATTCTTAAATGAACTTACCTATAGGCTGGGGAGAAAAAAATGTTTTCACCCATTTCCTTCTGAGGTTCTCCAGAGCGCCCCTCTCGTGAAGAGGGAACATGCTTGCCACGACTCCTCTGCTCACGCATGCTGGTACTGTTGACAAAGAAATACATTTTCAAACAATGTCAACTCAAGTCTTCAACAATTTTCATGGGATGCAAGGAAAGAAAAAGAAACCTGAAATCGTATGGCACACTCTGGGCAGTCAGCCTCCTTGTAGCAGTCTAATTTTATTTTTAGCACTCAAATTTTGCTATCTTATGATGAACCAATTCCACCGAAGTTTCTCATAGCTGGCAATTACAAGAGCGACGACCTTACTCATAGATCAAATGACGTCACCTCATTTCTTTAGTGTAGCACTAAAACAAAACATAACCCTACAATGCACCTCGCCTTGTCCTTTACAAAGTTCAAATAGAGAGAACGACCTTACCGATAGCTCATTGTATGAAAATCAGTTCAAGGTGAGAAATCTTTATAGTGTACATTTGTATTTTATAAACCTTTGTGTATTGTTTAGTTTTATTGTCTAGTAGAATATATTATACTTTATTTACTCCGTATTTGGACTATGAAATTCTTCGGTTACAAAGAGAAGAATCCGGTGATTTCCTGACGTTGTAACAGGCAATCAGAAAGAAGCCCGAAAGTCCGACAACCGTCTGATTGTAGAACAAAAGGGATCTATCTCTAAGACCCAAGTTCACCAACAACATAACAGACGGTTAGAGCAAAATCAGCCGTTTAAACATGAATTGTTGTATGGGTAATCGGCCGATTTCATTTTAAACATCTGTTATTTTGTTGGTGAAATTGGCCCCTAGTGGTGGATCCTGAACGACAGATAACAGTCGTAAATACTGATATACTGCTGGTCAGACTAGAAGCGGACCTCAACATCAATAAAATATGTTGATTGTTGTTAATAGGCTATAACCTAACTGTCAAAAACCATCGACTTCAATTAGAAAAAGGGCTGTAACTTTTGAACAGCTGAACCGACTTCCATGAAACATAGCTAAGATGATACCCGATTAAACTAGCTTTCAATTAAAAAAACCTATATTTAAATCGGTCCATCCATTTTGGAGGTACGATGCCATAGACAGATACACACTACAAACTTATAACACCCCTCTTTTTTGTCGGGGATTGAAAATGATGATACGCGTTGTTGGCGTGTATGGCGGTTGTAGGTATTACCTACCTCTCTTTTTGGGAGAGGTGCATATCTCGTGCTGTACTGAGATAATAGATGATAACACTTACCAATGCTTTGTCCAGGTCTGAGTGTGAGAGCAGGTTCTAAAGCATGCTCGTCGCCAGGTTCTGCTCGCGCCGACTCCAATGCATGCTTCACAAGGGCACCTCGCTCTTGGGAGTTCAATAACTCGGCTGCTGACGAGCCCTGCAAAATCAAAACTTGTTTATAGTTATAAAGAAAGAAAGAAAACAATTTTATTCTGGACTCGCCAGGAACCAATAAAAAATTTAAAAAAAAATTGAACATAATAGGGGGTTAAGTGCACTACAAGAGGAGACCCGCCGTCTGTTTTTCAAGATTGTTTTACCTAACCTGCTGGATCAGAAGAGGCGGTCTATTCTTTACCGGGAAATAGACGGCAAATATATTAATATTCACTGTATGTATGACATTTATAATGTATGGCAACATATTTCTAACTGCAAATATATTGATAAACCATCGATTCAAATAATGCGTGCGTGTCGGAAACGTTTATTCTGTGCATATCATAAATTATTCATAGGAAAATATTGATTCATATCGACATGACGACGCATTTTCGCAATGAATAACGCGGTTGTACGGAAATAGAAACGATTGCTACATAAATATAGGTCCTACCTTCCTAGTTCATCGGAAACGGATCGCCCTATAAGGGTTTTGTCCTCATCATTATGAACAACTTTTACTGACCGCTGATTTATATTTCGCGATTTCACTTTTGGTCCCATAATAAAAGTTGTTCATAATGGTGTTTACACTAAACCCTTAAAGGGATCAGGATCTAAAAAGGCCACATTGAGCCATTCATCTACAGATCTGCATAGTAATTGTCAAACAGATGATTACTGAATATGAACCATATGGCGGATGACATTAAGAGTCGTCAATTAATTAGATATTTTGACATTTGTTATATGAATCATATTGTGATTCATCTAAAGCGGCCTTTTTAGCCCCCCAGGACTAGAAATTTAGGACCTTGTATGTATACACATTCGTCACTCAGAGATAACCGTTGAACATTGTCCTAAGAGTTTTCTTTCGAAGCATGTGTATGTTTGGCGCACATTAATAAAGGTTTTTTAAACCCTCCACCTAAACAAAAGACAGTCGTGTTTTCTCATACACTCAAAATTCACTTACCTCTATAGATACTTAAAAATAACTTCGTACACAACCCTAAACCGTTATATCGACATAAAGAGGTCACGGACCCAGGTCTAAACTCTGCCGAGCTAACTCTATAGCGAGGTAACAGCTTGTACGTACCCTGAACCTGATCCAAGTCTTATTGTATGCGGGGATTGTACTGTAGATGATACTGCAATGCTCAAGCAAGGCATGAATACAGAATACAGAATTTGGAAGCTAGAGAACATTTTACGACGAAATCCGTTTATTTGTAAGATGTTTTCGAATTTAAATAAGCTTGTTAGTTCTGGATTTAAATTCAAGGATATAATTCAAATTCTTAAAGAAATTAGAACTTCATAAACGATTGTTCTATAATTAAATGATCCTTTTATACTTATCACAAAGATTGCCAAGCGAAATGGTGGTCGTCAGTATTAGGTAAGAGAAGAATTCTGCTGATGCTCATACAATCACCGAGTCGTCATATCTTATGACCAGTAATCGAAGTTAGTTATAAAAAGCTAAAATTCAAAACTTCCACTCCTTAAATTAAATGTAGGTACTTGTCGCTTAAACAGTATACTGGTATTCATTTAACGTAAGTACATATTAATGTTAATTTGGTCCGTCGGAGGGCGACTACATAGCAAACACCGACGAGGCGTTATTGAATACTTTTTATGAGAAATATAAAATTATTGAAAATACTGTTTCTTTGAAAAAGGATTTTGACACGTAGCCAAACAGCAAATTTTAATGTTACCATGAGAACTGTTTCAAACAGTCTCCTGGCAATATCCATACCAATATTAATGTTCAAATTCGTTAACTAAAAACAGCTCACCTAATTCCGATCTACACTTATAATACCCACCGGGGATAATGGAATTGTCTAATCGACGTCGAAAACTCCAAACATTCGTAATTTCAAAGCTATTAACCCAAATATTCATTAATATGTACTGCCATCATACCCTTATCTTTTATATCGATTGAAAATTGTATTGTGTTTCCAAATATCACCCACAACATTACGTAAAAGCTTCTAGTATTAGTCCAAAAAATCTAACTGTGAAAACAGCATTTAATACCTTTGTAAATCTCAAAACGGAATTTATAGGCTCTTCGAGTTACATAATTAATTAAAGGATGAAAACAAAGCATCTTAATTGGGCAAGAAATAACAAGCAGTGCTCCGTAACGCTAAATAACTAAGGTCTTGGCTAAAATTACAACATCCAGACAAACGAAGAGCTCATAATTAAAGACTTCGGGTTATTTCGGGACTATTCGGGTGGCTCAGAAGTGGTGAATAAAGTAATAGATAATCACAAAAATATAACAAATGTAAAGGTTCACAATATACCTAGCAGTAAGAACATACAACAGCTTACAATATATCTAAGAAAAAATATCCTCAATTTTCTCATAGAGTTCTTTTTATCCCAGAAAACTAAAATATTTCCAACGCGTGCGAAACCTCGAGGGCATAGATAAGGGTAATTGCATTTTTCTGTTCATTTCTCAGTTATATTTCAGGGTTGGAAGACAGCCCGATAAGTGACTACAGTCTCGTATACTACAACATTACAACATTGTCATCGACGAAATGGCGGTCCCTTCATGTCTTTTGGGAATTGAGCCGCAGAGTTTGCAACGCATACATTATCCTTTTGTAGTTCTCAAAAAGGTTAGATTTGGGTACGCTTTGCGGCACTTAGAAGAGTGTTTTGAGAGGTTTGCGTTTATTAATTACACACTGGCCCAATGTGGTCTAATAAAATGTGTTACATATGATAGTTACATGATATAAAGAATTTTAATTTGATCATCCGTTTCTACTCAAAGCAGAACAATGATAATTTTTAGTATTAAGTGATCTTGGTGTAAGTTTATTTAAGTTTTGTGCGTTATACTGGGCGTAAAAATAAAACCTTTTTTTTTTTCATTTACTTAAATTTTCCTCCAAAATCTAAAGCATATTTCTAGACGAATCTCATACCTATTCGCTGAAGTAAAATATCTGCGCCATTATTTAGGTTTCGTATCTGATAAAAAATACAAGCGTGCGTCGTAGTAGAGTTTCGTCTTATTACGCCCACTATTATTCGTCCTGAGAGATTTTATAACATTCTTATTATGTTTATATCGTAGTAACAACACAGATTTATTTCATGGTTTTGACCCGTTCTTTATTGTTGAGAAAAATGTTTCTTTAGTTTGTTTCACGTACATCTACCGTTCAGAAGCCTTAGTGTAAGTTTTGTTTGGCAATCTCGATTTTACGCTTCAACTGCGTTTTGCGTGCCGATTGGCCCGCTCCGAGCTCTTCACAAATGAAAACGCCGAACGCGGTCGATACGTAAGATCGAGATTGTAAAAAAGTACTAACACTAGGGACTCGGTTCCTTAGAATAGTAAACTGTATTCTTTATGCTGTACGGCTTTCTACCTAATTTATCTCAATGGTATCATTAGAGAGAATTAATTAAGAGATTCTCCATCCGTTGGTACATTAACACGATCATTATGTAGAAGTCTGCTAAAAGGTTTTCATGCGGTCTGTACTCCGCATGAGTAATACCAGTAAGGGCGATCGCATATATACAATTTTTAGTCTAACAACTATTTCATCGTATGTTTAATGTCTATAGGAATGTATGGACACACATACTATCAATTTGATAGTTGCTGGACAGAGAAATCACACGTTTTTCCCGACAACTCGACTAATGTTTGGTTGCGTTGCAGTTGAGTGTATGCGATCGCCCTAACTCGACATTATGTATCTGAACAAAGACTTCATTCGTACGCTCTTGGTATAAATTACACAATTATTGCTTCGAACATTAGGTACGGACTGTGAAAATAGGGCGGAAATACATTAAGATGGAGAAATGCGACTAAACGACATAAAATGTTATGTAAATTGTAAGCAACGTTCATATTCCATTTGAACAGAGATTTTTACCGTGATAATAAAATAAATGAAGTTCGTATTGTATGGTTTTTAAAACGCTTTTATTAGCTTCACTTGTAACTAACTAACTAAAAAACTATGTAAAAAAATCTTGGACGTTAAATTTGACCCACTTCCCGGTTTCCGATTGAGCTGAAATTTTGCATGCACGTTTAGTTTGGATGACAAAAGCGTTTTCTTTAGTTTTTTTTTTAAACTATAGTATTCATTTCTAAGCATCTTCGCAGAATAAAAGTACCTACATTTCAGGGTTCCCACTAATAATAATATATCTATTATTGCGAAAGTTTGGACGTCTGGATCCATGTTTTCTATTCAATCTATCTGTATCGGATATGCGGATTTATGATAATATAATCACAGTACTTTTCAAACCGGAAATCCCGGCTTTAAATCATGTGAACCACAGTAACAAGTTTGCGAGTAAAATGTAATGCGTTTAATATAATATACATATAATTATACAGTGTGTCCCTGAATAAGGTGTGCACAAACGAAAATGGGAGAAAAAATAAGGAAAGATTTTTTTTTTTCAAATACATTTATTTAACTTGATGACATAGCGACTTTAACTGTCGGGACCCATTAAAAATTCGAAGCCGGTTCAAATCTTTCCATTAATGTATGTGTGTAATGTAGTATGTTCCGTAGAATTCTACTGGACTAGTTTTTTTCTTTCCACTTTTTAAGCAGTCGGGTGTTTTTATTTTATATTTTTTTATTTTTTATTGTGACATTATCCAAGGACACACTGTATAGAATACGTACCTTTTGAAAACAGTGCATGTCCCGAACGGTAAATTCTTTGTAACCTCCACCGAATTCTGGCTTCAGCTGTTTAGGAAGATGCATCTCTTCAGCAGTTTGTAGAAGTCTAAAGGAAAAATGTTCATTATTAATGGATTGCAATGCAAATCTTGTGTTCCTCTATATAGCTATTGACGAAAAACACTTATTCTTTTTAGATGTTTTCCGAATCTACCTTTCCAATTTGGACTCCGTTAACATCTCAAAGCCTAGAGGCGGGTCTTGACGGTGGTATGCATAAAGAGACTGCAGTCTATGCAAGGTTCTACCATTCTAGTGGGGTTACTTATTGTATTTATTGCGAAAAATACTGATACCTTGAAAAAAAAAAAACTGCTCATCCATATAAATAATTCAATATTACTCGACTAAATGTATGGAGCAGCCGATTTATTTTTCGCGATTTCAGCGTCTGTCACATTGTAAAAGTTGTTCATAATGATGAGTACAACCCTTAAAGGGATCGGGACTAGAAAGGCAGGACTTTATATAAATATTTAGAACATTGGTGTATATCAAAAGCAAAGTCCACGATATATTCATTATTGTAGTTATATTGTAATGAACTGTGAACGTGACGTCATCGGCTTTGTGAATCTAGTACTATTAGCATGATCTTCACGCAGTAATACTCCGATAAAACTGTATTAGTAGCGATAAAATATTATGCCATTTAAGGCTGGTAAAGCAATGACGCAGTATACAGAAACGAGACAAAATTATACAGGAACACAGTCAAGTGAATCATTCGCTTACGTCATAATAATTAGCATTTTCTAATTCATATTTTGTTTTGTTACTTATTCTAGTGTACTTCACTGACATAAATAAAAAATATAATTAAGAACAGTCGTTTATCTTTTTAAACCATTCCGCTGGGTACGGCCTTGCGTCCTTAAAAGGTCTTTTTTGTGGCAAGGCAGTGTTTGTTTTGAAACTTTATAGCCCGAATGTTTCATTTTACTCAAGGTCCTATCTTTCTAGTCCCGATCCTTTTAAGGGGTAAATGTATTCATCATTATGAAAAACTTTTAGTCTGTAACCAACCATGAAATCGCGAAAAAATACAGCTATTCTATAATTTTAATTCAATATTACTCGACTAAATGGAACAGCTGATATTTTTTTCGCGATTTACTGAAGTCGGGGATAAAATCAACACTGGTTGATCCCATAATAAAAGTTGTTCATAATGATAAGTACCTACAATAACCCCTTAAAGGTATTGGGACTATAAAGGTAGGACCTTACACATTAAAACAATTTCCTAGCGAACCATTGCATCATTGTTCCTTTAATTTCCAATAATTCAATTTCACAAGATGATCACTATGGAATGGATCTAGGAATTGGTGAACACAAAACTCATTTTATTACTATAAGAGCGCAAGTGTATGCATGTGTTCGTTTCTAAAAGCTAAAGGTGCCTCTTACGACATCAAATAGAAGCTATAGCAGTTTGCGTGTGGCAATATTGTTGGCGATATTGCTACATGTAAACTGCTACCATTCGAAATTTCTTGAAAGATGAAAATAGAACTGTATATTCTCTGACCTTCTGACACAGCAGACTTGACAGTTTATTCGTAATACTAATAATATGATCACTCACACATCATCATCAGCTGTAATGTAGAAGGCGGAGCATTGTGATGATGCGTGTTGACGCACGCACACACGTAACCGTGGCCGACTCCCGCGCAACTTCTGCAGTAACCATAGCAGCATGCTATCTGGGAGACCTGCAAAAAAATTGTTGGTTTTACTGACCATGTCAGACAGCTACCTGCGAGGAGTTGACTTGGTCACACACAGCAGATACACTCAAACTACTTCCACAACGAACTCTTGAGTACTCGTACTAATAATAACCTAACCGGCAAAATCCCCGACTCCAACTAGAAAAAGAGCTGTAACTTGAACGGCTGAATAGATTTTCATGAAACATAGCTAAGATGATTCCCAATTAAACTAGCTTTCAATAAAAAAAACTGCATTGAAATCGGTCAAACCATTTTGGAGCTACGATGCCCCTCTTTTTTGTCGGGGGTTAAAAACACCACAGAACATAGAAAAGAGGTGAGGCTCTTTTCTGTGTTCTGTGAAAAACACCAACTTTGAAAGGCGGACTGACGGATTTTCTATTGCAGCATGATGTAATAATTACAAATGGAGTTCCAACCATGCACCTACAATATTTCTGTATTCCGGGACGAAAATTTTATAGCTTATTTAGACCGAGGAAGCCATGCTTAGCCGGAAATACATAGTAGTAAATCTTCCTTCTACTTCATCCTAGTAGTTACCTGGCATAATGCCAGACTCCACTTTACCTAAAGGATAGAGTCGAGCGCTCATTAGCAAGTTCAGGACCACTTCCTCTATGCGTATTATCGCAGATTCCTGCGAGATAAGCCATCTCTGGTATTAAGCCAAGTCAAGAAAGATTACAGTAGTCGCGCCTTACGGAAGGGTAATCGGAATTGGATGGCAGTAATTTGTTCATGAATGGAAATTGCTGTCTTTAACTTAGGAATGATCTAATTGTAGTCAAATGGTACGTGTTGACTGTAGCGACTCGTAAGCATCTTGAATTGCTTTGTCCAAGAATGCTGATAGTCCAGCTGAAGCATTGGCCTTTTCCAAAAACGGCCTCGTTGACACGAGCAGAACTCGATACCCATACATAGCCATAAAAATCCTATTTACGAAAAATCAGTGTCTTCTAAATCGAAACTGATCATTTGGGAAAACTAAAAGGTTTCACGCAAGCAAAGCGGCACGCAAAGCTCGTTTAAATAAAGTATTCAGGCCTTTATAAAGGCTACCTGCCTCACTTATTAAACGCTTGACGTGAAAATTGTATGAACCAACTCAACTAACATTCAAAGTGAATAAAACGGTAGCAGTTAACACGAACGTAGAATGGCTTACATCAGACAAAATATGTAAAGGCTTGCGAATACGGAGTCTGGCGTTAGGCCAGAACTTTTATACTGAAAAAAAGAATATTCCAGCCAACTTTGGATATCTAAGTTAACATTTGTTTTAAAGATGAAATAAAACCATTTCTGGACTCGTTTCAAAGTAAAGAAACGTTGATAGGAAGTTTTAAAGTTTTTAACGAGCTAAAGAGAAACAGATTAACAATAAAAAAAAATACCTTTCAAGTATTCACGTTTCACGAGGACCTGATTAAAATTTTATTTTCCTAATCCTCCTATTTTCTCTTTTAATATAATCTCTACATAGTATAAAATACAAGTCGCTTTCCGCATCTGTCTGTCTGTCTGCATATCCGCTAATTCCTCCTAAACCACGCAACGGATTTTGATGCGGTTTTCACTATAATTTTGAGCATTTCTTCCGGAAGGTTTATAATTGTATAATACTTTCATATTTAATGTAAGTATAGCAGAGAAATTGCATCCGTGCGAATCCGGGGACGGGCCACTAGTTCGTTATAAATTCAAGTCTATTTAAGGTAATTTTCGAGCGTAATTGCTTCGGATATAATATGTTGATATATCCAGTGTAGATTAATGTATAGAAATAAAGTACCCATTCATAATCAATTCGATTCCTAGTTTAGTCTAGTACAAAAACCTGCCAATACAACTCTACGAAACATCCATACCGTATTTTACGTTTCAACTCCACAATAAGTTTCGAAGCTAAACATGTACTTAGCATTAATAAATTCAAGACGATACATACAACCGATTTCCATACATAAGCTGTGGTATCAATTCGACGTCGTTTACTAATGGAAACAATAAAGACTTAGGTTTACAATTTGTATCGGTACTAAAGGGAATGTGACATCTACGTGAGGAGGATTTTGCTTCAGAACCTTTGTTTACCGATCTTTGCAATAATAATTGTACCGAGCTTAGTGAAGTGAATTTTAGTAGCAGCAGTCTATGTTACGTGCTCAACTGTAGCGGTACTACATTTAAAATTACAGCAAAATCGGTTGGGTTGAACCGTGGAAATGGTTCAAAATTCAGTTGCAAGCTTTGACCTAAACAAACAAACATTACCGGAACACAAAGAATTTAAACTTTAGCCTTACGTCGGCAACGCATCCGTTATCACTAGGTTGTAGACATTCATGGGTAGCGACGATTGCTTACCATCAGATGCTCTAACAAAAAGAATAAATCTTTGAACTGTATGAAATGGTCGGCTGCTTTCTCGTGACATTGGCGCGCTACTGTAGATAATTTAGGGATTTTCTGTCGGTATTATACTTGATCGCTCTCGCTGTTGACCTTAATTTCTTCACCGGGCAAAGGCAAACGCAGGTGGTTCTTGTCGGAAATTAATTATATTAATTTAGTAACACGTTGGAGCTAAATTAAGATTTCGCTAAAGCAGAGAAAGTCGGGAAAATGTGATCCCGGCATTACATTTTCCTTACAGGTAATTTTAGTAAGAGCTTCTCGAAAAGACATAACCCTAAATGGACATTTTTAGAACGCAGACAAATCACTTGTCAGTTAGAAGAAGAATTTTTGTAGAGGTGAAATATAAACCATGGACTGTGTAGATGGAACTACTGTAAAAAATGATTTTTCACCAAATATCAACCGTGTGCTTGCCCTCTTCGAATTCCGACTGAACAAAGACGATTTACTTAATAAAGAAAAGGTTATTTCCTACGAATTACAGATTGGATCAAATAGGGCAAAAACCTATTCAATTAATTTTATCAGCCTATAAAAAATAACCAATTACGTCCAGAAATGAAACATGCTTATTATAAAATGGGTCGTATTTGCAAGAAACTGTTTTTATTCATACTCTACATGCATATAATACTTTTAACGTACCTAGAAAAATCATGGCAATTCAAGTGGATTTTATAAGTCGTAGAATACACAAGAAAAAAACCGAAAGTAAAGTAAAGTCTTATCCGATAGAGATATTAAAGAAAAATACTAGATTTTGTGTAAGATCTAAAATCAGGTACACACGAACGAACACCAACGATATTTTCATGCGAAATATTGAGTTCGATGGAAGTATCGTTCAGTGCGAACATTCACCTCGACTTTAATCATTTAGATACGTTCGTTGGACACTTCTTCGGATATCTTTACGATTTTTGGAGTCATCTACCGAATTAGTTATAATTTTAGCAGGTCATTTCTGATTTCAGCACGTGCTTTGTCCCCGAATCCCCCTTGGTTCCGCCGTGTCTAAACCCCTCGCGTATACTCTACGGAGTATACAGACCTAGACTAAGTTATTAATGGTAATATGTCCTAATAAAATCATGATATAGTCTCGTCGACAAAATGGATTAGATGTTCGAACATTAATCACTCAAACTGCTTCATTAATAAACGTCTCGACGGCGTTGCTTGATTGATTTCAAGAACTCTAGTTAGGAATAAGAGTAGCTATTCAGTAATCTGTGTTAATCAATCCATTTGGAGAGTCTAAGGCTAAGCTAAAATATAAAAATTTTACCTTAAAATAAAATTTGTATTATGTTTCCTAAGACGTCCGAAGTCCATTTATGGGAGAGTACATCGTCCTTTTCCACGCTTTGTCGCTAGATGTCGCTCCTATTTCCGTCACGTGATCCATACTTCCTGCTACCAGCGCTCCCAGTGGCAAAATCTGTAACTAATTAAACAGCACACAGCAAGCCGCCATATCTTGGGTCATTGTTCGGCTCATAAGGATAATGGAGATGGTATAAATAGGTACCACCAGGAAGACATTATCTGGACTTCGGACGTCTTAGGAAACATAATACAAATTTTATTTTAAGGTAAAATTTTTATATTATGTGTTCCGTTTGACGTCCGAAGTCCATTTATGAGAGATCTGTTTGTTATCTCCTGGTGGCTTGCATAATAAAAACGCAACAATGTGATGTATCTTGTTTATATTGTAAAGAAATCAAAATTACATGGGTAATCTATAACTTAAAAAATAAAATAAAAAGGATTATATCATGAACAATCCCACTTAGCTACAGACGGAAGAATAATCATAAAAAAGAAATTATATACTTCCTTCCACAATTTAAGATCATTAATTACCTAGGTATAAATAATGCAGATACATTCAAAATTAGACTGCTTAAAATTATAAAATTAATAATAAATTTTGACTATTATTAATTTGAAGCTGAAAAGAATTGAGAAAGTGATTTTTCTAACTCTATAATTTTGTTATGACCTCTGTCATCTACTGCTCTATGGTAATATTTCCTAAAAGTACTTTCATGGCGCCAGTTAGCTTTGGCAAGAATATCATTGATTGGATACTTTTCTAAACAGTTAAGAGATGAGACAGCTGACCTACAGCTACCCGGTGAAGCTTCAATTCCAGCTTCAGAGAGAGTTCGTCTTATCCAGCCTCCTATAATCACAGTAGTGGCTGGTCTGCGAGGCTCTCTTGTGGTGATAAATAAATTAGTCAGAGAACCTCGAGTATTCTTCGAAATATGTATCAATGTTCTTAACCAAAATAAAGGATTTATATTCCTATCCGGTGCAGCTAACAACGTCCAACTTGATTGTTGGTATGAGGCTGTGTCCGTTTTAGAGCCAAATACAGGATGCAAGGTAATAGAATCCCCATTATCAACTAAATGTTTGGGGTCACAATGTAAAAGAGTCAAATCGTGTACTCTACGCCCTGAACACAACAACAGAATTGTGGCAGTGCGTCTAGAAACATCATATAAACTAAGCAAATTTGGATCGGAATTTTTTAAAAACTGAATTACTGTTCTTGCATCCCATATAGGCAATTTAGGTTGAATAGGTTTAGCTAATGATACAGCTTTTAGTATATGTTTAACTAAATGATTAGAGGATATTTTAGTAGTATCATGTAGCGTTTCACAAACTGATGCTATAACCGATTTATGCACAAGAATTGTACGGTATGCTAGTCGATCCGTAAGAAACAGTTTCGCTAAATACCTGGCTACATCAGCAGGCGCTGGACGGCGGCAGTTTATGTTATTTTGAATGCACCACTGTGACCATTTTTTCCATATAGGGGTGTACGTTTTAAGTGTGGAAGCTCTCCAACACGTTGACAAAAGCTGTTTTTCTTCTGTAGACCAACTTTCTGTTAAGGCGTCCCAGCCAAAATGAGCCAAGCTTCCAATTGTAGGTCGTACACTCGAGCTGGGGGGCGACCTGTTACTGTATCCACCAAAGTTGATTTCAGGTTCCTTATTTTGACAGGACGTGCTAGGGCACGGCTCTTCAGGTCTGGACGCCAAAAGGGTTTCCTCCACCTGGGTGCTATTATTATGAACTTGCCTTTTGCCGTGTTGAGATGGCGTAGCACACGAGGGAGCAGGGCTGGTGGAGGAAACACCCACGCGAGATTGAATTTCCAGTATCTGCTGAACGCGTCGTGAAAGCAAGCGTTCGAGTCTGATAAGTCTAGCGAAACATAATCCAACACGACGTGAGCGCTTTTTGAGGCGAACAGGTCTATGCTTGGAATTCCCCACAGCTTGAATACTTTCTTCGTCGCCTCGCTCCGCAGGTGCCACTCGGAGCCGCAACGATTTCGTGAGAGGTGATCGGCTTCCGTATTGTACAGTCCCGGAAGGTGGTGAGGGAGAAGTACAATGCTCAGGCTGTCCGTCAGTGCCAGGAGTTCTTCTGTCAATTTCAGGAGTTTTCGTGACTTTGTTCCGCCCTCGTTCTTTATGTACGAAACTACAGTTCTGTTGTCGCTCTGTAAAATCACTGTTGAATTTTGGAGACTCTTCGCTTCGAACGAGATAGCTGCTATCACTGCGTACATTTCTTTTAGGTTGGAGTGCCACTTCAGTTGATGTCGACTCCAAATACCTTTTAGCGAGCTGTTGTTCACTAGGGCTCCCCATTGAACGTCCGAGGCGTCTGTGACAACGTAATTTATTGGCAACCTCCGTGAGTGAATTGGAGATTTCTGGCTGACATTGTCTAACCACCATTCTAGTTCTCTTCGTACTTCGTCTGCCAACAGATGTGGACTGCGAGAGCTTCTTCGTAGAAGATTGCTGTACTGCTGCAGCGTGCGGCAATGCAACCTTCCCCGGTGGGTGATGAAGGTCGCAAAGTTGAGATACCCTAAGAGGCGTTGCGCCTGCTTGAGGGTCCAACTGCCGGCTGCTAAGCGAGTCAATAGGCACTGACGGACTCTGTTCACCTTGTCTGGCGGTAAACACTTGGTGTTGCATTGCGTGTTCCAGACAATTCCTAAAAACTCTATAGACCTTGTCGGGGTGAGTACAGATTTCTCTGTATTGATATTCCAACCAAGGCCCATGAGAAAGTCTATAGCTATGTGAACGTGAGCTTTCAGGGTCTTTCTGCATTGATGGACTATCATATAATCGTCCAAATACACTATCAGACGAAGACCTTTGCTGCGTAACATTTCGGCAGTCCAGTTTGTGACCGACGCAAACATTCTCGGTGCCGTGGCAAGTCCGAAAGGTAGACATGTCATCTGCAGTAATCGGCCCTCGTAACTGATGCGTAAGAAGCAACGATGTCCTTGCGAAATCCGTAGATGGTAATAGGCATGCCTTAAGTCGAGTTTTACCATCCAATCGCCCGCTTGTAAGAAGTTGGGCATTTGATAGTGACGAAACAGGTGGAAATGTTTTGGTATCATGAATCGATTTAATGCCTTCAAATTGAAAATAACCCGATTTTTGCCGTTGGTCTTCGTTATAATGAAAAGTGGGGATATGTAAGATGGAGTTAATGGCGCGGGTTCGAGAATGCGATTTTGAATCATGGTTTGAATTTCTGAAGACATTATTACAGAACTCTGAGTTTGATATCTGTTCATGATGTCCGGTGTCGGAAAGATTAATGGCGGTATCTGATGAAATGGTATGCGAGCAGCAGAAATTAATTTGAGAATTGTTTTGGGTGCCCCAAATTTGGCCCATATTTCTCGATAAAGCATCAGACAGCCGCCCAGAAACCTTCCCGAGTCACCTGTGTCTATTCCTGTTAACGTGGTCTTTTCGCCCCCCCCTTTTTTTTTTTGTCATGTTCGTCGAAATTACGCTTTCTATTTTTCCCTTGTCTTGTTTTATTTTGTTGAAAACGAAAGGATTTCTCACGAGAAGTAGAAGCTACGGGTGATTTAGAACGCACCGGCGATTTCGGACGTATCAAAGATTTAGATCGTGACACAATATCTTTTTCTAATTTGTCAATACCCCCAATTTTTTGTAAATAAGCAGCTAAACTTTGAGGGTTGAACATGTATTCTGCGGAGGGTGGAATTTTTTCAATATCTTCACGTATATACTTTCCTTTCAAACCTTTCAGGAGCGCTTTACGCCTAAGTTCTAAGACTTCTGCTCGTTTCCCACAAATAATTTGTAAAATGTCATGAGAAACAGTTTTGTAACCAGATTCATTACCAAAAAATTCTTTCAATTTATCGTAAATTGAGGTTGAGGTTAGTTGTGCATCCGGTTTTGCAGACCAATCTATTAAATTACGCAAAGCTAAATTGACAAACTCATTTTGTGCTAAAAAGGCATTTGACAAGGCAGCAAAACTACGTTCCATCTGAAACCATCTAAGAGGAGCAAATGAATCCTCTAAACGTCTCAATTCTTCGTTTACTTTCAGCTCAGTGAAAGCTGGAAAGGCCGCATATTTCTTTTGAACGTCAGTGTATCGCACAGAGTTCCAATCTGAAGAGTCGAACCTTTGCATAGCAGCTAACTTAGCCACCCGGTCAGGGTTTGCTTTAGGTACGGATGGTTCCTTGATGGAAACATCTAGCTCAGCAATATCATTTACCGAAACTGACGGTCGCAGAAACGGGTCATTTAATGTATCATTCAAATTCCCCGGTGCAGGCACAGCAATAGAACAAGAAGTACTTGGATTTGCGGCAGTAAAATTGGAACAAAAAATATTATTAACATGACTCACCAGCTGCTGGGTCAATAACTCAAACCTTCGGTCTATTTCACGTATGGATTCATGTGAATGACTGCGGGAGTCACGCCAGCGCCGTCTTTTTGAAGGCGGCTCCTCATCTTCACTTGAACTTGAACTCGATCCTGACGCACCCGATCAAAAATAAAGTAACGGAAACAAAAATTTAAACTAACTATAAGTAACTTTCTACTTTAATCTCGAAAGTTAAAACGAAATGAAAACTTAAACAAATTGAAGCTAAGTTTTCTAAAAAAATCTAACGACCATGCGCACAGTTTGAAAAACGACGCAACAATGACCCAAGATATGGCGGCTTGCTGTGTGCTGTTTAATTAGTTACAGATTTTGCCACTGGGAGCGCTGGTAGCAGGAAGTATGGATCACGTGACGGAAATAGGAGCGACATCTAGCGACAAAGCGTGGAAAAGGACGATGTACTCTCCCATAAATGGACTTCGGACGTCAAACGGAACACATAATAAAGTTTTCCATCGATTGCGATGTTTAAAGTGTTCAGACGCAAAAGTCGACTCAAGGGCAAGACGTTGCCCTGGTATGGCATGCAATAGCAGATAAGCTATGAGTTGGCAACGTACCACTACATAGTAAAACCTATACTATTTCCAGCGAGACAATAAATTGCTGTCGTATGGGACACTTTTCGGGGTTTTAGCTCTAAAAATCGCTAACTTTACTGCAAATGCTTTAGATATTGATGGGAGGATATTATAGTTAAACCCACGAACAGTTACTGTCGTAGTTTGAGGGTGCTTGTATCGTAATTTGAGGATTTTTCCACATAACTCATATCGGGGAATCGGGATTTTCATGACCCATTTCCTGATCTTGTACCAGTCATTATCTTTTGAAAGGTTCACTCACTGGAGTGTACTAGTTGGTCAAGAGGTCTTCTCAGAAAACTACTAAAGACGATTTAAACTACCAACAGCAGAGCTCACGGTAGTGCTTAAGTTTCCCCATCAGAAATTAGAAGTGTAGTTTTATGTACGTGTATAAAATGTAGTTCGAACATAAGTAAATGGAGTTCGGCAACAATCGTAGCTTATTGGCAGCATCCCAACCTGCTAATGTTAGGTCATACATCAATAATAATAACAAAGCGAACGATGTGTGCGTAAGGGTTGGCTCGCTAGCTCATATGTAGTACATTAGCTCGGGTTAATGTACTCTCAGAGTAACCATTTACATTCTTACTAGAATTTTATTCAGTAATAATATATATTGTGTGTATTATTATTCTGTATAAGTTGTAATAGCATGGATAGCAACTTATTGGGTCCCTGTAGTAGTAATTTGTAACTTGTTTATAGGTCCATTTGCATATGATGTCGTAACGTTTGAAAGAAATGTGCCTTCATTCGAAATACACATTTCGGCATATTAAAAGACCCTTATTCGCCCAACCTTCATTACTTCCTAACTATTCTGTTGGACAGAAGACGCGGCGAAATTACAACAGGTTCCAATCTTAGTTCTGCTTCACATTAATTTTACACAGGTGTCTTGCTATAAGAACAAGCACCCATTTTGTCGGGCCGCAGTGCACCAATTTGCGGTATGAGACGCAGCACAAATCATTTCTATGCATTTTACATAAACCTTTGTGTTTTATACCAGAGGACCACACGGTAAAATAAGATCAGTGTGCAGTGTAGATGAAAATGCATAACAGTGCTAGTAAAAATCTGCGAAAAACAGACAGTACCGTGCATGCACTCCATAAAGAGGAAAAGAAACTGCCTACCTTAAAAAAAATTGTATTAATTTAAGTCTTAGGGTGAGGTGGTCAATCACAAACATTTAACTTGACAATACAACATTAAGTTGTTTTTGCCCAGAAGAAATGTCTGTGCATACCACTGGTGTACCTTTATTGTATTTATCTATAAGGTACTCGTATGTTAGGCGCAAACTGACTTTCACAAAAACAAGGCTACTTTTAGAGTATTATTACATTTAAAGAGGTCAATGCCAATTTAATTTCATTGTTTAATACAGAGCATACCTAAGGGAATAGTTAGACCATTATGGTACTATAAAGTCATAACTGAATAATAAAACGAGGCTTATTCACCGAGTTTCATTGGGATCAATATGCTAAATGTTGAAAGAACGTAAAATGGAGCTAATAGCAACAATTTTCATACATGAACATTTAATTACATATACAACTGCCTACATAGCTATAAAGGCAGGAAATAAATTGTTCTTTTGTTTATCATATTTTATCCATAAATACAACTAAACTACTGAAGTGATGTTCTTTTTTATTCTTCTATGTTGGCAGACAAGCATACAGTCCGCCTGATGGTAAGCAATTATTGTAACCTATGAACGCTTGCAATAGCATCACTTGCGCATTGCCAACCCTAATACTAGTATCTGGGGTCCTCATTACTGTCAACGCTTTCCCAAGGAGCACTGACAACCTTGCTTACCATTAGGAACACATAGTCACAACTTGTAATATACATCTATATTGCAAGTAGTTCATAACATAACTTATCTAAATTGATACCAAAAAGTTTTGTTTTTAAATAGACAAAATCTCACTATAATGTATTGATACATTCTTGATGATTAGATGTTTATCTTGGATTTATTAAAAACTCACAGATGGTCACTCCTTAGAAACACAGACAATGACATTACAAGTCAAAATAGGAATTATAAATCCTTCAAAGTATAAATGTAGAAGTTTGATGACTAAAATTTTAAACAGAGGTTGAATTGTATTCTTAATGAGGACAGGGTACTTCCTTTTAGTCAACCAGGCTGTAAATCACATAGCCACACTAAGAAACTAGTCAGGGCACAAGTTAATAAGTAAGAATGGAAATGGTACTAACCTTTAGGGAATATCAACACAACATCGGTATGTTGTGTTGGAGTGGAATGCAGGAGCAGACGCCGAGGATGCATCAGATGGGCTCCAAGTTGTCCAGCCATGGGGAGGCGACGGCGAAGCTCTCGACCAGCTGATCAAACAAAAACATGAGTCACATTGGTTTAGTTATTATTTTGTATTAATTGGTCACTACTTAATTTTTTCAACAATATTATTAGTAACTAACACTAAACTCAAAGTAATTTCTGTTTTGATGAAGACAAAGAACTTATTACCAGAATACCATCTGTGTTTATCAATAGAAAGTGTAGAAACTTATTGGTATTGAAGATTCCATAAAAATTATGAATGGTGTGTGAAGAAAACCATTGAAGGACTAATAGAACAATTTTATCATAGAAATACACACCGCTATCCAACTTATCTTTGGCGAACTCTGCGAATGACCTGTGTTCTTGTGGCGTTGAATGAGAACTGCTCTCATAATCATCTTTTTCGGCATTTCCCACGCTCCCATCTTCACCCTCCATGGCGAAAACTTTTCAAACAGTCTTCAACACAATAACAATCAAACACTACACTGACAAGACTTAAGAGACCTTCAGTTTCTTACATCATCGACATAATAGTGACTGACTACGATCATATGACAACATCAACTACACCCTAATAAAGAGAAAACATGAACAGCCCCATCAGACGAACAGAGACAACTAACATTTTCAGTTGATAACTCGGCTAACGCGGTTTATTTACTTGATAAATATTTTATTTTGTGACAAAACTGCGGTCGCGATCGCGGCTGTCACAATTCAAAATTGATTTTTGGCCGCCATTTTTTTGTTTTAGTATTGCTAGAGTAGTAAACTTAAAAATCTACATAACAATTTTTACTGGATACAGTAATTCAAATGATTTTAAATATACCTGCAACAGAAGTAAATTATAGTTTTCATTTTCACATTAAATTCTATTATGTTAGTACGTTAGCTTACCGTTGTTATTTCACAGTATATTTTTTATCTTAGTAGCAACATTAAAATGTATACGTCAGATCAATATGTCAAGAAATTTACGTACGTTCGGATATACGAAAAATAAGGACATCATTTTATATTGAATAAAGTCTGTCAAACTTTTGCGTATGAAAAATCTTAATTAAATTAATATTATGTATAACAAAATATCTAATCTTCTTATAGTTACATAATATGAATATTTGTTTAATTTCACTGAAATGTTTGCATAAATATTACAAAAAAAAATCCGTTTATAAAAATATTTCTGAATTAATTTGTGATGTTCATCACTGCAGTGGTAATCCGAACGCGATAACATTTTCGACTTTTCTGTCATTCTGGCGGGAATTTGAAAAAGCGCGGTTCGCAATTTTTTCCGAATTATAAATTTTCGTAGTTTTTGTCGTTATTTTCAGCTGAAAGTACCACTAAATTACTATTGGGACATTGAGAAACCTCATAAATGACTGGAAACGAGGGGGGCGGGGATAACCCGCCCAACTCACACAAGCGTTCTCGGCCTGAGGACGGAGCTACAAATAATAAGGACTACAATGGTGGTGGCGGTGAGAGCACTGACTCTTCTTATTTGCCTTATATTAAACCTAATTACAAGAGACTCTATCCTGAAAACTCTCTAAACACGGAGTTCAAAGTTTTCGTTGAAAGTATTAATGTTAAGGACAAACTTGGGAACAAGAGCCCAATTTATTTAAACCACATTTTTACGACGGAAGTTAAGGGTGTGACGGCAATTCAGCGCGTGAATGCAAATAAAATAGCGGTGGTTTTCAAACAATTTAATACGGCAAACAATTTCATAAACAATTCAACTTTCCTTGACAAGTATGCAATAAAAGCATTTATACCTGCAGCACACATTGAAAAAACTGGCATCATTCGATTTGTGCCACCTAATATCTCGAATAAAGAACTGTATACCAGGTTAACATCCATTTTTGAAATTATTGCAATTAGAAGATTTACAAAGAAAGTGGGACAGGAGCGTGTCCCACTGCAGACAGTTAGCATAACTTTCTTGTCAAATATTTTACCAGACAGCGTACAATATGATTTATTCTCTTACAGAGTCTTTGAGTACATACCTCCTTTACAACAATGTTTTAAATGTTTTAAGTTTAATCACTCTGCTAAAATCTGTAACGGTAAGCAAAGATGTTCTATCTGTTCAGGTGAACACTTGTATAAGGAATGTGACAAACCAAAGGAGATCTGCTGCATAAATTGCAGTGGCCCTCACCTTGCTATTTCAAAATTATGTCCAATTAAGTTAAATAAAATAACAGAAAAGAAAAATAAAATTACATATGCAAGTGTTACCCAAACCAAAACATCTCACCCTGATTTTCCTCCTCTCCCGTCGTCGAAACATCCCTTGCAAATGCAAGCTGTAAATAAGCCTGTAAATAAGTCTGTAACTAAACCTGTATATAAATCTTCTGTAAATAATGTTGTAAATAATAAACCAAATGATGTCTCGCCTATTGACATCAAGGCCCAGATCATTTCCAACAACGATGTACTGATGGCCCTAGTACAGACGTTGGTGGAGCTGGGCAATAAGGGTGATAGCACACCCACGACCACCAAAACTATTAAAGATATGCTTATTAAAAACCTTACATAATGGACTTAAGTCTTCCTCGATTGTCTAAATTACGTATTGCGCAGTTTAATATTCAAAGTGCAAATAGTAAAAAACCCTTATTGATAAAGTTTTTACAAGAACAAAATATTGATATTTGTCTGCTTAACGAAACATGGTTTAAAGATCATTCCTTTAAAATACCTGGATACAATATTTATAATAGAATATCGAGAAATTTTCATAATGGCGTAGCTATACTAGTTAAACCACATTTAAAATATAATTTTTTAAATACAACATTTTATGAGGACATTCAAACTGTTGCTTTATCTTTATCTACTGAAAGTGGTAATTTATCAGTTCTCTGTGTGTACTGTCCTCCTTCTAGTGGGCGCATACGTATAAATAGACTTCGCAATATAATTCGAGATCTCCCAAAGCCAATTTTTGTAAGTGGTGATTTTAATGCCCATCACATCGCGTTTGGTTGTCTGTCGACCAAAGGCCGAGGTCAGGATTTGTTTGATGTTATTGACGACTTTCAGTTATGTATTTTGAATGATGGTGCTTTTACAACTGTCAACAGCCCTGGACGCAATCCTTCTGCCATCGACGTCAGCTTTGTCAGTGCAAGCCTAGCTCCTTTTTGCGAGTGGTCTGTGCATGATGATACTATGGGAAGTTACCATTACCCTACTATAACAGAAATTTCAATATTGATAGACAAGTACCAGATTAGTTCTCCAATAGATAGGTTTCTTTATAAAAAAGCTAACTGGAAACAATATTATGAAATTTCAAAATCGACATTTACTGATTTAGCCCTAATCCCTAATGATTCTTTAACAACGTACGAAGATTTCTGTACGCGTCTGAACGCTCTGAAGCAAATGACTATTCCCAAACTCACAAAATCTAAACATTTTAGAAGTCGACCTCCAGCTCCTTGGTGGAATGATATTTGCGAAAAAAGCGTCATTGCATCTTATAATGCTTTAAAATTATATCGAAATGACCCTTCTATTGAAAATTATATAGGTTATAAAAGATTAGATGCTTTGAAAAAAAGAACAATTTCAGATCAGAAAAAAATTGGATGGAATAATTTATGTGATACATTTAATAGAACTACTCCCATTAGTAAGATTTGGAATCTATTGAAATTATTTAGGGGTATTAAAGCTGGTAATAAATCTTATAATGATGAATTTGTTTCCCCGTTATTAGATAAACTATCAGACAATAGCAATTTGACAGAATCTGACAACTTAAACATTTTATTTGAAAGTAATAATGATAATCGAAATTCAAAATTTTTATTGGATCCTTTTACTTGGTCTGAGTTTACAATGAGTTTACAATCAAGACGGAATACAACTCCAGGTTTAGATGATTTTCCTTATATTCTCATTAAGAATTTACATGAATCTGCTCAAAAGTTATTCCTTGATATTCTTAATCTACTTTGGCTTAATAAAACAATACCACAGTCATGGAAAACACAATGTGTTATTCCAATACTAAAACCAGACAAATCACCAGTGCTAGCTTCTTCATATCGTCCAATTTCTTTGTCATCATGTCTTGGAAAAATATTTGAAAATATGATAAAACTCCGTCTTGACTGGTATGTAGAATCTTATGGTATCATTCCTCACGTGCAATATGGATTTCGTCGAGGGCGAAGTTGTACAGACAGCTTCACATCATTAATATCTGACCTGAAACATGGAAAAAATCAAAAGTTACACACAGTTTGTGTATTTTTAGATGTTCAGGGAGCCTTTGATAGTGTAGATCCTGGTATCCTCGTTAGGAATCTCTCTAACATAGGTATTCCTGGGCAATTGTGTAAATGGGTGTATAACTTTTTGAATAATAGAACATTATATGTAAAATACAATAACACACTTTATGGCCCAAGAACAGCTTCAAAGGGGACAATGCAGGGTGCTACTTTGTCCCCTTTACTGTATAATATGTACACATGTGAAATTTGTAAATATGTAAATAGTACTGATGTAAATATTTTACAATTTGCAGATGACATTGTCCTATATAGCAGTAATTATAATTTACAGATTGCCATTGAAAACATTAACAAAGCATTAAACCAGCTATTTCAGTATTACAATAACATATTACATCTAAACATTAATGCCTCTAAAAGTAGTCTGATGGTTTTTGGTATTGATAATCCACTTTCTGATGTTGCTTATAATGGTGAAATTATAAATAGAGTAAGTTCTAAAAAGTTTTTGGGTATTGTCATAGATCAGAAGTTAACTTTTGAAGAGCATATTAAATATATTTCAAAAAATGCTTTAAAAGGACTAAATGTCATCAAATGTCTAGCTGGTGTATCTTGGGGAGCAGATCCCAAAATTTTGACAATATTGTATAAAGCAATTATACGGAGTCATTTTGACTATAGTGCACTTGCCTATATGGAAAGTGCACATGTAAAAAAGTTAGATATTTTGCAAAATAGGGCTTTGAGAACAATATCTGGGGCAATGTGCTCAACTCCTATAAGGGCCATGGAAGTTGAGACTAAATTGATGCCATTAATTCTGAGACGGCTCCTACTTGCAGAGAGGTACTGTCTTAAACTTGTCTCTTCAAATAATAGGCAAATTATAAATAAAATTGTACCTTGTCAAGATTCCAGTTTGAGATTTCTGGGGCCATTAACAACTGGAGATGCCCTCTTGCGTGGTACTTCTCCACCACTGTCTAGAATTTTACTGGAAGTGCAAAACAAATTTTCTAGAATTAGAAAACAGTGCCCATGGCCATGCTACTCCTTTTCCTATCAAAGTATTACACATCCAATTAAAGTTGTAAATAATGTAATTTATAATAATTCAGACATGTTACAATTTTTATCAGACAATAGATCATACTATGTCATTTATACCGATGGCAGTAAAGGGAATGATTATGTACGGTCTGCATTATATGACCCACAAATGAAATTCTCTCAAAGCTTTGTTTTGCCTGAAGTTTGTTCTATATTTACGACGGAGGCATATGCAGTTTATCAGGCTTTAAAGCGAATTCGTGATGTAAATAGATATAAATATTTTCTTATAGTTTCTGATTCATTAAGTTTAATACAAGGTTTAACTAACATTAAAGTTAAATTTAAAACCAATTATATTTTATATTTTATAAAAGAAATAATATATCAGTTTTATCTGAGAGACGTTAATATTGAGTTCCTATGGGTGCCCTCTCACAAGGGCATTGCTGGTAACGAATTGGCTGATAAAGCTGCATATGAGGGTGTAAATGTACTTGATACTAAAAATGCAATGGATGTGCCTATGACTGATTTCTTATATTCTATTGACCAATACATTGACAAGTTGTGGATAGAATTTTGGAAGAAAGATCAAGAGACGAAAGGAAAGTGGTATGGAAGCATCCAAGATAACTTACCAAGTAGACCATGGTATAACCAACTGAGAGATGCCAGCCGTGACTTTATAACCACCATGAACAGATTGCGCTTTGGCCATAATTCTGCACCGTCACACCTTGCAAGACTTGGCATTATAGCAAGTAACATTTGTACACATTGTGGTGAGAATGAAGGAACTATGGAACATTTGATTTTTAACTGTCAACCATTTCTAATTGACCGGTTAGTGTTGGCAAGTGATCTCAGTGATATCTTACAAAATTTTGATTCTTCCTCCCGCCCGCCACCACTTGAACAATTACTAAAAGAAGTGAAGTGTTTTAAACCTCTATTTAAATATATAAAAAATACT
Organism: Allophyes oxyacanthae; assembly: GCA_932294325.1. Classification (NCBI taxonomy): domain Eukaryota; kingdom Metazoa; phylum Arthropoda; class Insecta; order Lepidoptera; family Noctuidae; genus Allophyes; species Allophyes oxyacanthae. The sequence goes on along the minus strand of OW028633.1, from coordinate 4,297,340 downwards.
ATCAAGACAATATAAATAAATCTGGACTGTAAATATAGTGTGAATGTTAAAAATAGACTTGGCTTAAAGGTCCCAGTTACCAGGCCATTAAATTATAAAAAAAAAAAAAAAAAAAAAAAAAAAAAAAAAAAGACTTTTCTGTCATTTCATTTGTAAACGTTCGTTATTTGCGCGATAATACAAGTTATAATGGACGTGTAAATGAACAAAACACCGCGACTTTCTCTTAATTGTATTAGTGTTACGAACGACAACACACGCGCAACGGAAGCAGGGAAAATAATCATAAGCTTGATAGTAAACCTGTAAAATTTAAGGTACGTAAACCTGTATTCATAAATGACCTTTCTTTGTACTCATGTAATCGTCGCAATTTTCTAAAATTACATTTCTGCATCGACTTTCTGATATGAAACTGCACATCTGTGGTGTAAAGTGTCGTCTGAGCTAAAGTCAATAGTTTATTTGTGATTTCGAACTGGTATTTATTGTTTATATTGATAACCCACTTTCACAAAAAAAAAAAACAGCTGTTAAGTCGTCACGCCTAATATACAACAGCTGAGTTAGTGTGTCATCAAATGTGGGCACCCTTCATTAATAACTACACTGTAAATTATATCCAGATGTTCTGAAATTAAATTTTAAATCAATAATCATTTCTATAAAAGGTTCATAAAAAGTTTTTTTTTAAGAATCCTGTTTATTATGCATAGTATTACCAAGAAGGGTTTTAATTTAATTCCCATTGTTGTACCTTGAAAAGAGAACTTGAAAAAACTGTTAATAAAATTTTGTCCCACTTGTCCCATTGCTCATCACTTTGCCTTTAAAAATTATAAAGTTGGTGCCACCTTTCTACTAAATATTTATAAAAACAAGTATCTCTTTGTAAACCTTTTACCCAGTTGCAGTTTTCACAATGTGAATAATAAAAAAAAATAAAAAAATATACTCCTTCTCATTTCTTTAGTTTTAAATTACCATATGTCACAGATTTGTTTGTCAGTTTTTCCATCTGTTTGTTGGGATTTCATGATTAAACTGCCTTTTTAATTTTACTAAAATTCAAAATGCAAGTAATTTAAATAAAGAATGTAGCGTACCTAATTTTAATTTTGGAGAGTGGATGTCTTCTCATGCATACCTAGCCACATACACAGCTAATTGTGTTTAAATAATCAAATATACCACCAATGTCATCAAACATGACATGCTGTGGTTCTGATTCATGAGGGATTAAGAGCCCTTAAATCTACTCAAATCAGCCAAAAATATTTTTTTTACTCTTATATCATTTGTAAAACAACTTATCATCATGAGAGAAAATTTACATTGCATGATTTTTAAGCAAAAGTCATTCAAAATAATTTTTTGTACCTAAATCATGTGAAAATAAAATGTCCTGTTAAAAAACTGGTTTCAAATCACACTGTGGAAAATTATTGTACCAAATAAGTTGCCACCTCACATGTCAGGTAACCTTGATATTGTGATTGCTTATCTCATGAGTATAGAATTCTATACTCAAAGAATTTTTATACCCATTGATTGATGTGAATTTACATATCAAATACCAACATGTCATTGTGCTTTTGCACCAGATTTTTTTTTTTATTAGGTTCTGTAGTAGTTGTAGGATATGCAATATTCTTCAGTGTAATAAATATTTTTCTGCTACGGCAGGATCTGAAGTAAATTATTCTATGTACACAGGCATCAAACCTACTCAATGGTTTTTAATGCGGCTTTCACTGCTGTTGACTATAAGATCTTATAAACCATGGTTCTAGCAAATAAATGACTATTCATCTTATAATTATATTTTTAGTTCTGATTAAATTGGCCCTACAATAAACATAATATTTTGATAAGGCATGATGAATGGTAATTTATTTTTTTCCAAATAAAAATCGGCATGGAGTATACAGTATGTTTTAAAAAGTCTAATTAAAAATATTAGGGACTACTCACACTTTTAAGTATTATTTTCAAAGAATAAGCTCAATGATTTTGGCCTCGGTTATTCAATCAGCTCTATACTATCTGGGGGGCTAAAAAGGCCGCTTTAGATGAATCATAATATGATTCATATTACGAATGTCAAAATATCTACTTAATTGACAACTCTTAATATCATCCGCATAAGGTTCATATTCAGTAATCATCTGTTTGACAGTTACTAAGCAGATCATTAGATGAATTGCTCAATGTGGCCTTTTTAGGCTCCCTGGTCATGTGTGTAAAACTGCTTTAAATGGAAGCAACCTCTTCTCCATTATGTCCGTCTCGTGTCGCAAATTTAAAAGATTCTTGTATTTATCAGATGACACTGGCATGGGACAGCTTGCCACTTCTTCCACTGAGGTGCATAATGGACCACCTGAGCACGGAGGATGCCTTGGCGGCGATGTCCACTTGCCGACACTGGCGAAATGCTGTTCTACTTTACGAAGGACGCAAGTGAGTGGATATTATGTGACTTTTTTTCCAGACTTATTTCTAAAGACATCCTTCCATTCTTGCAATAAAAAATATTCGCCTTTACTTTATAATTATGAGAAAAGAATAACATTCTAAAATATCATCAATTTTTATCATTTAAATTGTCAGTAAAAGTGATTTGTAAGAGGAAAGTTTACAATTAATATTGTTTATTGCAACTCTTTCTGATTTCATTGTGCTTGATAATGAGATCTTTATAGGCATAATATAAGCATTTGTCACTCCGAGATTGTTGATATATTATTGTACCTACATTATTTCTTATGTTCCATTGTTTCCTATGTTATCTTTGCCCCTAGCAGACACTTCTTGTTCGGAGTAAGGATGTTTATGCATTTGTTTCAAGTATAATGTGACGCCGAAACATTGAACCTCAGGATTTCTGCTGTTTCCAATTTATAGGGAAGAAGCATTGTGCGTAGGGTTGCCAGGTGTCCTGCTTTAGTCCGACATGTTTGGCTTTTTCGGTCGTGTTCGGCTAAATATTTACGTTTTTGGCCTGTCCGGCTTTTGTTAGGCTTTTTGTTAGTGTAACGCAGTCACGCGCAGTGCCTGAAGAACTAGTGAAGCAATGTGGAATATCAGATTCATTTGTACTTCATAAACAATTAAAATGTATATCCGGCTTTAAAAAAGGTACCTTCTTATGTTTGGCTATTAAAAAACATATGTCCGGCTTTTAGGGCAAAATGTCTGGCCTAATATAGCGCTGAGTCCGGCTTTTGTGTTTTAAGACCTGGCGGTTTGTTCCCACTAGTTCTACTAAACAGTCCTACGGTAGAACTAATGGGAATTTTTTTTCTCATTAGTTCTACGATTTGTCTTGTTACAAAATAGTAGAACTAGTGGGAATAGAAATTCCCACTTGTTCTACCACAGTTCTACGGTAGAACTAATGGGAATTTTTTTTCTCATTAGTTCTACGATTTATCTTGTTGCAAAATAGTAGAACTAGTGGGAATAGAAATTCCCACTTGTTCTACCACAGTTCTACGCTAGAACTAATGGGAGTTTTTGTTCCCACTAGAACTACGTTTTGACATATTCCAGAATAGTAGAACTAGTGAAACTTTAGTTCTAAGTAGTTCTACACTAAGACATGTATTACCCAATATGCCAGTCGTACCTCAATGTCAGGTTTAAAGGAAACTTAAATATTATTGGACACAATAAAACACTATTAATTAAATGACACATTGTTTATGTAACAATAAAATAAGCATAAGAAATAAAGGACTGGATCTAGCTGTAAATGAACCAGTTCCTAATTTCAGACATAAAAAGGCATCAATTATAGAAACAAATAAAATTGCTGAAGTTATTTTGCACAAATAGTAAAGCTGTAGCAAACCGTATGTATTCGGTACTGAGTAACGGGTGCGCCATCTAGTACCGAGTAACGAAACGTTACACACGAATGCATCTCGTTACTCCCATATTATATTACCATATTATGTTCCCTCCTAGAGCCTAAACGAGTGAAATTTAAACAAATGATTAAATTCGTTTTAAAATCGCAAGCGACATTGGTTACACGGATTTTGAAAAAAACAAAAAAACAACATGGCGGATTTTTGCCACCAGTAAGTGTAGCAGTTGTATTTTTTTGTGACGTTTGAAAGTCTCCAAGAGACGTTTTCATAAATATATATATCTTATTACAGTAGAATATTATATCATCATCATCATCATCATTGACAGCCTGTTTCTACCCACTGCTGAGTATAGGCCTCCTCCTAGAATATATATAATAACTTAATATTAATAAAACTAAAAAGTTTTAAATAAATAAATTATAAATCAAAAAACCCGACTGCTTAAAAAGTGAACTTTAAATAAAAACTGAAAAGAAAAAAATAAGTCCAGTAGAATTCTAATGCGGAACATAGCGACTTTAACAGTCGGGACCCATTAAAAATCGAGACTGGCTCAAATCTTCTCAACGGGTCCCGACTGTTAAAGCCGGTATGTTTCGCATTGGAATTCTACTGGACTTGCTTTTTTTCTTTTTAGTTTTCATTTAAAGTTCACTTTTTAAGCAGTCGGGTTTTTTTTTGGAAATGATTCGGTAGTTTAGTATTTGTTTGTTTTGTTTCATAAACAGTGTGCCATTTAATTAATAGTGTTTTATTGTGTCCAATAATATTTAAGTTTCCTTTAAACCTGACATTGAGGCACGACTGGCATATTGGGTAATACATGTCTTAGTGTAGAACTACTTAGAACTAAAATTTCACTAGTTCTACTATTCTGGAATATGTCAAAACGTAGTTCTAGTGGGAACAAAAACTCCCATTAGTTCTACCGTAGAACTGTGGTAGAACAAGTGGGAATTTCTATTCCCACTAGTTCTACTATTTTGCAACAAGATAAATCGTAGAACTAATGAGAAAAAAAATTCCCATTAGTTCTACCGTAGAACTGTGGTAGAACAAGTGGGAATTTCTATTCCCACTAGTTCTACTATTTTGTAACAAGACAAATCGTAGAACTAATGAGAAAAAAAATTCCCATTAGTTCTACCGTAGGACTGTTTAGTAGAACTAGTGGGAACAAACCGACCTGGCAACCATAATCGTGCGTCATCTTTAATATGAGCGAAAATTATTTATTATTTAAATTTATTGCCAATTTAAAAGTATATGAGTCGCTCAAAATGTCTTCCACATTTGCGGAGTAATCACGATAAATTCTCATAATCGGATTCGATTCAATTTTGACAATTCAACTATCAAAATTGCCCAGTATGCTTTTAAAATCAGTCAGCTCAACAATTGGAACAGTGTATAGAACATTCTTGTAATTTACTTATATAAAAACAAAAAAATATCTTAAAATTGAATAGATTACGAGCGTGCATCATGATTACCCTGTTCCTACCGAAGCTCAGACGATCGACAAATAGTGAGATGACCTTCCACCAGGCGCGTCATTGGTAGGAGAGGATATTGCTCTGCGGTCCGCTGCCCTTGCCAAGTGCGTGGCACTCCACATCCATGGGCGTAACTTCTTTATTTGGGTGAAACCTACGTCTATACGATAGGTTGCTTAGTAAAACATGGAATAGGGGGGGTCTACCCTGCCCATGACATTAAAAAACGAAGGAAATCAAATCGCCTCACGATTTTGCTCTTCAACCTAAGGAAGCGTCTCCACGGGCGAAAATAGGTTTGATGATATTACTTGCCCTTTAACCCGAAGGCCACGAGCCGAAACGCTTGAAGCAAATTCGCGCTGCGCTTCAAGCGTTAGCGTCGAGCGTTAAAAACAAATGTAGATATGTATTCAAATTAAAAAGGCCACAAAACAGCGCTGTAAATTGTATCGAAATTTGAGGTTGAACACATACATTCGTTTTTCACGTTTGCAGAGCGAATTTGCTTTGAGCGTGGCTTCTCGTGGGCCTCGGGTTAGGGCTCAATTATGGAGAGGCGGAAAGTCGCGCGGAGAGCAAAGCGGCGTGCAACGCGGAGAAAGGCGCGTATCTCCGTTCATGGAGAGCGAGCGAGAGAGCGACACATCGCTTTGCACGCCGCACGACTTTCCGCCTCTCCATAATTGAGCCCCTATAAGATCCGCTTAATACCTATGTATTTTTATTTGTTTCTACATCTTTTTTATATCCTTCCTAGAGAAACACTGAAGCTAAGAGCCAACCATCTCGAGAAGAACTTATTCCTGACCCGTATATTCAGGAGACACACACGAATGCTTCACGTCTACGTAGGCTGCAGTGAGACAGAGCTGGAGAAATTCATGAACTTTGTGCTTCCACAGTAAGTCAACCTACTATATTATAATCTTTTTTACAGTCAAAGTTCTGACTTTCAACATTCTGACAAACTCTTATGTTTCAAGGGTAAAATCAGTATTAAGTTGATAACAACAATTTTACATGTCGCGCAGTACAATGCTAGATGGCGCTGGCGATTTCTAGCTAAATGTCCTCTTGAGAAGAATCGCCGAAATAAACCGCAAACTTGGTGGATGAACTAACAAAACAAAATGTACTTAAATTGATTGGATATAAAACTTTAACTTGGTCATAGCTAGTCTTTAAAGATAGCGAAGCGTTATGTTGCATCATGTGGCATGTCCCGCCCTACATTTACCTACGAAGGACGTTTCGGTAGCCGAAGTTGCCGTAGAATGCCGTAAAACGCAATTCTACGGCAACTTTGGTTAGATATCAACCTGGCACTAACCAAAAGATGCCGAAAGATGATTTGCCGTGCCGTCCCTTCAGACGGGCCTAACAGGAGTTAGGCTGTTTCCATTTCCACTGAAGTGGAGCGGAGCAGAGTGGCGACAAAATATCCAATAAGATCCCAGTATTTTCTCCTCTCATCTAAGTGACGTGATAATACTCGTATTCTATTGGGTACTCTTTGTCCTCTCCGCTTGAGTGGAAGCGCACCCTGCATAGTCAAGTATTTAGTGGCCGTGTTGCGGAGTCGATGTGTAACCATATTGTTACCGTATTCTTTTTATTATCTCGGTACATACCTACTTCAATAGTGATGAATCCATTGTTCTCTTGATAAAGTTGCGTACCTACTCGTCTATATAACGGTTCCCGTTAAGCGTATTGAAAGGACAAAGATTAGTCGTATCAGATAACTGAGTACCTACATAATTACCTTTGATCCCTTTTAGAATATTTTTTAAATTACTGTACTGAATACCTTGGATTTTGCTAACAAAGATCTTGTATTAGGATCCGAAATCCTCATTGACGGAACATTCAAAATTTTGACACGTTATTTTACACGACATGTCCGGTTCTGTGGGATGAGATTTCAACGGGATGTTGCAAAACTGGGTAGATACACGTCCTTGCTTTTTGCTGTAAAACATTCGGCCTGCTCAGTTATTTGCAGGATCCCGAAAACGAAATTGTCATGTGAACACTCATAGAAACACTTTCGCCTCTAAATTGGGTCCCGTAAAAATGCGGTCCTGCAAGTATCAGGATTTTGCCATGGGAACGGGCTGTTATTGTATCCCTACGTTGGTAAAACCCTCCAATAACCGTCATTGGACCCTCATAAGTGAATTATAAGAAAACCGGTTAGAAGTATTATCTAATCAGATAAGTTTAATATCTATTGTTAAAAAAAAGATGGGAATAAACACCTTAGAATTGAATGGCTATTGAGTTGATTGAATCGAATCTCGGACCGTAATAAATATAAAATGCGAATAAACATCCTTTAGTAGAGACCTTGACCTAAATATTACCGTTGTCTCGAGTACGAATGGATCATACTCGATATACTTCCAATATTGATTTGAAGTCCAATCTAGACTAGTCTAATAATAGATCGTTCTGTTACTCACCGTAAATTTTAAGAAGAAAATTTAGAGTCATCTCGAAAAGATGAGCAGCAGTACTTATTTATTTATGAAGTCGATATTCTTGATTGTTTTTATACACGGATAAGGATAATAGATTTTTGTAACAGAAATTATTATAGGTACGTAGGTTCTCACGCATTCACACTTCCAATGCAGATTATGTGACCATTGGTACCACATTGTAGAATCATGATTTATCTTGATCTCTAGAAGAAAAACACCGCATAGAAGGAGAAGAAAATTGATACAGAAGCATCGTGTCTCAAAAGACTGTCGAAATCGCCTGTAGAAAATACAAAAACATTATTTTATCCCTCAACAAAACAAAAAAGGCTACAGGATGTGAACGCAATTCAGAGAACAGCAAATAGTGATAAAAACTGGCAGGATCTATGGAAGTAACATAGATCCTGTATTGTTAAAGAATTACAATGCAGTTTATCAGTCGCACTGACTCTAGATTATTCTGTATACCGTACCTATTGCCTGTTTTATTACTTACTTTGTGATTTTGGATGTACAGTTGAAAATACAGACTTGCGTTGTTATGCTAATCACTAATTATGATCATTATAAAATATTATTATACAAAAATATATAAAATATTTAATTAATATTGAGAAGCTTTTGAGTGTTCAAAATTAACTACTAGTAGTGTAATTTTATCGTTCTAAACGATATCTATCATACTCTTGAACAATATTCATGCGAAATATGGTCACAAGTTGAATTCTGTCTATATTGTAAGTCCGAAACCAGCAAAGGGATCGCGACCTTGGTCCTACGTATACAAATATAAGTTCTGCAGAATAAGGACCAAAATAACGACGTCTACAGCGGAGCGAAATCGCTGTATAACATGTATATCTACAGTTCTAGACAGTCAGACAATATCACCTCTAAACCTGCACATCGATAGCGGAGTCTTATATTAGAACGTGTTTAATCAATACAAGCGGTCGCCGTAGCGCCGTCGTTGAGATGTGATGTAACAATGACACAACTACGCACTCACGTTATATGTTTACGAAATGATCTTGTAATGTTTTATAATAAATAAACGAGTTTGATTTGATCACACTTCCCTTTCTCACGCTGTGTTGCTATCGCTACGAAACGGCAGGACCAAAAACTGCGGAACTAAGGACCAAAGTTGATATAGAAATTTAAAATCGTGGGTTGTTGTTTCGCACATTTTCTATAACATAACACCATTCTTAACCGCGTCATTGGTTTAGTGGTCACAAGCGCGGCTGCTGATCGTGAGGTCCTGGGTTTGATTAATTTGGGTTTTCTGTCAGGAACTTCTTAGTGGCAGCCCGGACTTTAGAATTATACTTTTTAGATGACAAACGGCTCTCATTACATGGGATTGAAAAACTACTAAGAGAAATCAGGTATTTTTTCAATTATCCTGTATATTAGTCAGGTATTATTAACCTATGCACGGTGTAAGTTCACTGTCGGATATGAGCTATTACATTGTGTTGCACGAAGACTCAAAAGACGGAATAAAAAAAATAAGGGCAACAGGACAGCGTTTACGACTTTCCGATTCCGAGTTAACAATAGCCATTCTGCCATTGTTATTTAATAATACTATAGCGGGATTCAAGGAGGTTAGGTGGGATACTGTCTGGAACTTGTTTAATATTTACCACTAGAGCAGAATTTCATATTGTCTTTACGGAAAATTAAATGACTCATTTTAACCAAGATCATCCTAAGAGTAACAATGCAACTCTAGTTCTGTTTTGTTTGTATTTGTTGTTTGAGAACAAACAGAGTAGAGCATCGTTACACGAATTTATCACTTTAATGGAAGTCATAAATTTATGTTTAACTAGCTGTTGCCCGCGGTTCCAGTCGCATCCTAGGGGAACTACTACATGTACCATGTGGTCATCCAGGTCATGGTCTACCTGTGTGCCAAACATCTAAATCCGTTCAACCGTTAAGGCGTGATTGATTACCAAACATCCAAATTCACAAACTCACAAACATCCAAACTTTCACATTTATAATATTAGTAGAATAGATTTTGGCATATACTAATTAACTAATGACAGTATAATACTGTCAGAATTTTCCTGAATTTTCCTCTTAATACTACAAAGTATGTGAGGCTGTTGCGATTTATAAGGTAAGTAAAATTCTAACAAAACAACATGGTACACTCCTATAAATCAAAACCAAGACCTTATTTCCACATACGCGCCTGATGCTACTACCTATCTTTATGAAATTCGGCCGGCCCACATTCGTCAGTTTGATAAGGCCTCCTTGTATAAGTAGCCATTAAAATGTATAAGAGGCAAACGTCATACGAAAACTTTCCAAAGCGCGCTCTCAGTATGTGCATACGTTAATAAATTACACCTAAATTTGTAGACGTAGGTAGGGCTGCCATACATCCGGAATTCCCCCGTTTTGTCCTAGTTTGAAGGGTGTCCAATATGCGTCCGAGCAGGATAAATACGTCTGTGAACCAACCACCTAGAAACATGTTAAGCAAAAATCATTCTCAGATAAAAATATCCGGACTTTGAGCTCCAGAATCCAGGATTTGGGTCAGTATGTCCTGGATTCGTGATTTTGTTGATGACAACCCTAACCCGAGGTGTCATGATGTGTATAGTTTTGATAGGCTAATGAAATGTTTGTGTGTAATAGACATTATACAATGCATTGTTTAGTTATGAAACAAGCAATTTACATGTTGTATGAATGTATGAATTAAAGATAAAGAATTCTGTTTACTGTTTCATTTACAACTTCTTTACTCAACTATGATAAAAATGCAAGTAGATATTGTTTTTATTCGCTAAAGAACGGACTGTAACTCGTAGTTACAAGGAAAGGCGATCGATGAATGCATTGAAGCGTCATCGATAAATAATATTGGACGCGGCATTGCCAGTGTACCAATCAATAAGAATCAATAAATTGGTAAGCGAATATGAGCCTGTATGTGTCAACCTTCGTATAATTATATACTCCTAAATACATTTATATGAAATTCTCAGGGTTGTTTGGGATAAAAGAGATCGAATCTGGATACGGATTGAGTTAAGCGTATGAAAACCAATTTAGAACAATATTTTGAAATAGCGTCTGCAATACAAGGTCTTACCTTTTTAGTCCCGATCCCTTCAAGGGGTTATTGTATGAACAAATTTTACAGAGGAATAAACTATGAAATCGTGAAAAAAATACAGCCTTTACATACAAACAAATAATTCAATATTTCTCGACTAAATGTATGGAATAGCAGATTTCTTTTCGCAGTTTCTGGGTTAGTCCCATAGTAAAAGTTGTTCATATAGATGGGTACAATAACCTACAGGACTTTATATACATATTTCAGTTTTTTTATATTGTTTTATTTATTTTATCTGATACGGGTAAAAAATTCACATATTCTCTAAACACTATAAGTAATAAGGATGCTTATTTTTCAGATTTTTTGACACAGCGAAGCTACAAGAACTCATATTCATAGGACCAAGCTACATACAGCAAAGTCATCATGTGCCATTTGTTAAACTGAAGAGGTAAGAAAAACAATACTGACTGTCTGTACTGTAATGTGTGTATAATCTGTTTTTTAATGTAAACCTAATATTACTGTGTTTATTTAAATTATAATAAAATAAAAAAACGTAGCTTTTGGCTGTAGGGATATAGTGTAGGGTGATCCTTTTAAAATTAAAAAAAAAAATCATCATTTCTTCTAGGGAACCTGATACATATCTCTTTGTTCGACATACATACTAGCAACACTTACATTTTTGCACGTGAAAATTTTGACATTTAATTTCGTTAAGCCAGAATTTCGCAGTAAATTCTTTTTTTAAAACAAAAGCACCAATCAACTTTTTCCCAGAACTTTCAAATTTCAAACTTTATCCAAGGCTTCTTTCGTAAACAATCGAATGAAATCTTATAAACTCGTCTTTTATAATAAGTTGCCTGTTGACGTCTGTATTTTATTTTTCAGAATTATAACCGAGAGCTTGGTGTTTAAGCACCTACACTGCATAGAGAAGCTAGCTCTTATGGGATGTGGGATGGGCACACTGAAGAATGAAATCGAGAGATATAATGTAAGTATCACTTCTTCCTATAATAATATTTTATTTTATTTACAACTTTTAGTCGACTATCAGCTAATGAACTAAAAACAAAAACTTATATGGCCAATGAATAATTAATGGTTATAAAGTCATTTAAAAGTCTCCACACATAGACGAGCGGGCCAGTTTCCACCTCATACCCTCTTGCATGGTAGGCGAGCGTTCAACCACTCGGCTATTTCTTCGTAAACAACTTTTATAATCTAGTAGGGTAAAGAAAAACGAAACTTCGCTCTGCTTAACATGTTATCAAGATATTATTATCATAAGCTACGGAAGAAAACATTTTTGTTATCACGCGAGGCTTCTTTAATCTACGTATTGCGTGCATTTGTTGCGTTATTCAAACAGTTTGAAGAAAATGTCTTGCTTCTGCAAACACAACGCCACCATCTGAAATGCGTGTTCCAAACAGAACGGTGTGTTAAAGGTGTGGAGCAGACCATCAAACTGAACAACTTTCTCTATGGGACCAACATCGTAATCCCGGAAACTTCTCTCTACGATTCTAACGTATGGGATAACTGATTATTTTTCGCGATTACGATGTTGGTCCCATAGAGAAAGTTGTTCAGTTTGATGGTATGATCCACATCCTTAAATTTTAATATGAACACGCATTTCTAATACACGTTGTATAATATATCCAATTTCTACTTTTAGGAATAGCGTAGAACGTTTGATATAATTATGATAATTTTATCAGCCTCATCAAACGATGTTATAATACTGCTGCTGTGTGCTTGGCAATATGATTTCATTATTGTAGTACAGACCTACGGACTACAGGTATCCAGCATAATATTTTATTCAATTATTATCCTATGACATACAAGGATTGCAATGGGTTTTCTTCTCAGCCGGGACATCTCGACAAAACTCCAATATGTGTTCAACAGTTTACAATCAATTGTACAAATTAATAGCAAATATCAGTGTTTAAAAGCATGACTGTTTGTTATCTATTGTTTTATTTTTTCTATGAACAATCAATGTTGATTCAGTTTTCAAATAACTTGAATTACTTAAGTTTTATTTTCTTGTAAATGCTGTACACTTCTATAACTGACAAATTCACCATAATCTTGAATTTTGATAATTAAATCTATATATTAATACCTGATGAGAAAACTTTGTATCCCTTTTTAAGCATATTGCGCGCACGGACGAGTGTGTGATTTGGCATAATTTAAGTTTATGTGGAGAAGGAGTGCAGAAAGCTAAATCTTCGGTCGAATTTCGACCAATGGGCGGCCACTAGTGAATAATAAATGTACCTATATCAATACTGAGACATTCGAAATAAAACCTTCAGATGTTTGATAGCAAAAAGGTGCAAAACAAAGGTCATAAGTCAATTTTAGAGGAACTGCTTTCTTCCTCTTGCGTCATAGCCTGGTAGTGCCATTTAAAGGCCGCGCGATAGCGATCAATGTCGCCGTCGCTCCAACTTGTTTTGTGAAATGAATGTTGATCGTGATCGAGTTATTTTAGGATGAATTGTAGTAATTATTCTGCAATACTAGAAATTTTAAAAGACTTGATAATTTGGTATTCGGTACGTGATGTTGTGGAGATAGATACCATGATTGAGAAAAAGTTTTTTTTTTTTTTTTTTAGCGTGGTAAAATCATCAATTTAGTCCTCCCACCCCGGGCAGGGCGGGAGGGACTGTCAGACTTGTACTGACTAAAATCCACGGTGTTCCTTCAATAGCCCTTTACGTTCCGGGGTCACGGTAATGAGATAAGTCCCGCGACCATTGAGAAAGGGTTATGCTATATTTCATAATTTCAGAAAAAAGCTTGTAGTTGCCGATTCAATAGGAACCTACAACCCTCAAATTCTACTTTTGTTTCCTCTATATTTGAAGAGCCTTTGCGCCTTTTTGCGACTGCACGCGACACCGACAATGTCTTCGTTTTGCAAAGGCGTGGGCCATGTTCGCCGACATAAAACATATGTTTTAAATAAAACCAGCCCTATGATAAGCTAAGTCGGCTGTTGATTTTATGTTTTAGCATAAGCACATCGAGTATTATTCCCGCCTACTCAAGTTCAGCAGCGTGCAAACGCCAGCCGACACCATCTTGTCCAGTGCCAACCAACACTTAATGCAGTTCTCCACACTGAATGTGAGTAATTTAGCATTCGCTGTAGATTCTACAAACGTAAAATGAAATATTCGTATTTGATTAGTCCAAACTCAAGCTTTGCCAACGTGCGATGGAGCGCAGTATTTTAGGTGTAAAATTAACAGTCCATGTTCGAAACACCACACTGCGCTCCAAAGCACGAATCATTGAGATAGGTCAGAAAGCCGTAAAATTACAGTGGGATTAGGCTGGCCACATCTGCTGTATGCCTGATGAGCTGTGGCCCAAAATTGCCACTATGTGGAGCCCTGACATAATATGACATGACTGAATAAAATTAATAAGGAATGGTCCACACTGGCTCTGGACCGGTAGATCTAGTAAAAGTCATGGGGGGAGGCCTTTGATCAGCAGTGGGATGATATAGGCTAGCAGTAATAGTATTTGATTACAAATCCAGAACATATTTCTGCTACAGGAAGCTTAGCTACAATAATTGCCGCGGATCTTTGTGTGTGTAAAGTTGCCACGAGTCGCGTCGTGTCAAATCAGGATCGAGAATTTCATCATACTTCTCGCTCTGACGTGTAGCATTGTTTCGTTATTTCATTATTTGAACTTAACTTCACAAACACAAAGATCCGTGGCGGCCTCTGTTCATAGAATCTTTACCATAACGACGTGTGACTCTATTCGTGTGCGATGCTTAACTGAGTGTTTTAAACTTTCGATGAAATGGAAAACTTAACGACAGTGCGGCTCAAAATTATCGCTTTAACAGGCTACTGTGTGTCCTAAAAAGTTATGGCTCTAAATTACATGAGAAATACATACATGAGATACACTAGTCATTGTCGAAATATAAGTATACTTATTACGTCTGTGTTTTAACCGTTTGTCTCCAAAATGCAGGCATTACCAAATACATATACTTATCTCTTTCTTTTTGTTCCAGCACATAATAGTAGACTACGAACAGATAAACACATCATCACTAGAGACGCTGTCCCACCTCGCAAATTTCCGCTATCTCTCTCTGAACATCACCAACAAGAAGCAGACACTGCAACCGGTGGACTGGCATGGTCTGCAACACGCCTACCAACAACCTCTACAAATTACTGTTAATATTGTAAGTACGCATATGAAAGGTTTTGGTTTAGTAAGAAAATCCAGGTTACATTTTACCTCTGTACCGAATTTTAATCCAAATCAATTGGCCTGTCAAAACATCTTCTATCGTGTGAGCTCATATTGACATTGTAATTGCAGCCGTGGAAAGATTAGCCAGCTAGCAAGGCGCCCGGGTATGATTGAGCAACTATATTTCAAAGTTTCGCTTTATAATCATCATTAGCCAATTATGAGATGTAGGGCATAGCGGGACATTCCGTTCAAAATTGGCGCTGCCCGGATGGATGGAATTGGAGTTGGTGTTGTTGAAATATCTTGGCGTAACCGATAACCGCTTACCATCAGGCGGACCGTAAGCTTGTTTGCCACCTTAGTGGTTTAAAAAAAATATTGGCTGCACACTAGCTACTGTTGGGACTAAGACCTCACTGAGAGACTGAAATGTTATCTACCATGCGGGTTCTTTAGTTGTAGGACATACCGGTTTCCTCACGATGATTTTCTTCGCCGTGAGAGCGAGGTGATAAATTTTTCCGACGTATTGCCGGTAATTAAATTTCATTAAAATTCTATGATATTGTTTCAGATCGCGGTGCCATACAAGAGGTTCAATTATATTATGGAGAATGTTCTAGTCGAGGGCCTAACTCTCGTATCGCTCAAAGTTATGTTTTGTAAATCTGTGAGTATCCGTCTTTTATAGGTTTAGTTATAAATAAAACTGCGCATATCTGTAATGGATGTTGTTGAGGATCTTCAAATTATTGTTGTACCATACGATATTACACAGATGACCTCAGCATCAAGTTTGGTCCTTCGAGCCGAATAGAGAGAGAGCATAGACTACACTTTATTCTTTTTAAAGATTTTCTATAGATAGACACAGAATAATGATACGGAGATACTAACGTATAATGAATTTAGTTTACTAAACAGATGTGAGCTGACTTCCTATAAAACAATCATGTTGGCATATAGTGAACGGGGCATATCATTTGCATCTGAATAACTTTGTTTCAAGTTGGTTTCGGGAGCGGCCTTATAACCATTCCAGTAATAAAGCAAGACTGTCCTCTTGAATTTGTATAGCACTAGCGACCCGTCCCCGGCTTCGCACGGCTGCAATTTCTCTACTATCCTTACATTAAATATCAAAGTATTATACATATAAAACTTCCGTGAAAAATTATCTAACTGATGGTGAAAACCACATCAAAACCCGTTGTGTGGTTTAGGAGGGTTAGCGGATATACAGACAGAGACGCGGAAAGCAGCTTTATTTTATACTATGTAGAGATGATAATATTATCATCTCTACGTGGTACACACTGCTATATGTAGCAGTGTGTACTAACCCAACCAATACTTTCCAAGTCTAGTCGAACGTAAATTCAAGCCAGTCTTATTCTCGCGAGTCACTTAAAATACTGCTTTGATTTAAAACATACAGAGATAAAATAATATTATAGTTTTTTAAAAAAACTAAAGAAAACTCTTTTGTCTTTCAAACTAAACGTGTATGCAAAATTTCAGCTCAGTCGGAAACCGGGAAGTGGGTCAAATTTAACTTCCAAGATTTTTTTACATAGTTAAGTTAGTTAGTTACAAGTGAAGCTAATAACAGCGTTTTAATAAGAGTCGAATGGTGATCATGGTTTTTAATATGCAGCAGTATTATTTAAGTAAATCATGTTATTATACCATTAATTCACGTTTTCGTATATTTTGTTTCAGCTATACACTCCACTACTATCGCATGTGTCTCGTCTGTACCAGTCGACACTACAAGAGGTGGTATGGGCCGACAGTCCATACGAGTCCACCGATCCTTACCATCGCATCGTGAGGCCGCTCGCACACCCGCAGGTAACATAGAACTCTGCACATTCTGCTTGGCAATTATAGGTGGCGTAGCTACGTATCCATTTGACCTTCTCGGGGCGAAATTCTTCGCCTTGGTGCAAACTGAGGCTGCTCAAATGTATATGTACTTTTACTAAACCCATGACATGGACTGAGTCTCCTATGAGCGAGACAAAATACGGAATAAATATGGCCCGTTCCGTGGCGCAAAAATTTGCCTCAATCTGGGTTTGCACTGGTAGCGAAGCGGCCTCCGTACGGACTCCGTTTAACTCGCAACGGTAAACTTCATAGAAGTGCTTCCACCAACAAAGAGTCTAGCGGAGAGGACTGACGACTAAAAATAGTTAATAACGAACTCGTTCTTCATAACTCTTTTGCAGTGGAAGGCAATCGTCAAAACTCTTAATGGAAGGTTAAACCTATTTTAGCTAGTTTCGGTCCGTTTCGTCCAGCTATTATTTGCTCATTACCCTTTCGCAGTGGAAGCCCGACTTTATAGCATGCAGGAGAAATGATTAAAATTTTAGGAGCTATGTCTGTGATTGTTGTTCTAGATATATTTTTGAAGTCCCTAAATCCGTCATATTTTGTCCACAGCCTGACACTTATGCGCATGTGAACCCGTTCGTGTTACTGTGTTGGCAATGTGTGCATCTGCAAAGACTTGTTATACATGGTGAGTTTTTTTTTTTCTTATTTTTTTTTTTATTTCCTAAAATTGTAACATGATAGCCTTATAGTTAACAACAGTAATTAGTTAAAAATTATAACATGCAGTCGGAGGCATGTTTTACGGCGTTGTTCGTTACATCCTAGATGCCTCCCACTGCATGTTATAATTTTTGATAAAGGATACTCGGTTTTCTTTTCATCTATTTTCCATCTTTTGAGTTCGTTTTTTTGCAGTCGGGTTTTTTGTTGTTTTAAATTAATTTGTTTTATTTTTCAACTTTTCAATGTCATTTGCTTCTACTCCATTTACTTATCGCACCCAATTTTGTTCCCGACGGTAAAAAACGTCATTCAGTGTATATACTATACCTACACTCACATATTTATGTGTTATTTTTCCTTCAGGTTACTGGGTGTGGCACTACGACCTCCTCGGTTTCGTCCGCCTGCGCAAGAGTCTGACGCACCTCGAGATATCAGCGATATACAGCAAACAGCACAAGTTCAACAGCGCGTTACAACTGAGCGAGGAGGGGTCCGTGCGAGTGTTGTGTAGTGACTCGCCCGCGGCCGTTGATAACGACTATATACATGTAAGTTATAGGTATATACAATCGATAGGTGTGCGAGGTTAAGCTTGAACTGTTACGGTTATCCCAGGATGGAAAACTTGTTTGGTATATAAGCTCTCTTATAGCAAAAATGTTATATCCTAAAAACATTTCCTATTTAGTTTTTTGCTTCTTCTGAAAAGTTGTATTTTGTCATTTACGCCCTTTGTAATCTAGGCTAGGTGGATGATGAATTAGTTTTTTCTGTATCGGCGATGACTTCCGCAGTCGCCTATTACTATACCCACACTTACGTGGGACTATTTAGGGGTCATCCATAAAGTACGTTATACTCATTACGTGATTTTTTTACCCCTCCCCCGTCCTTGTCACAGTTGATCACATTTGTGAGTCCCTAGTGTGACATCACATATTTTGCAATTTACATCTAGAAATTTTTGCAGTTCCAAAATTAGTTTTATTTCCAATTAAATTCTTTATTAATATGATTTTGAAATAAGACGTCACGAAACCCAGGACCCCTCCCACCCCTTGTTACATAATGTCACACTTCGTTGACCCCCCCTTAACGTGTGACGTACTTTATAGATGGTCCCTTATTCGCTGGGTTCATGCAGCATTTTTAATGAAGACTGATCCAAAATTATTTGCAGTAACTACAGTCATATAGCATTTCTTTAATATCGGACAATAATCTCGAATTTCGAACGAGTAAAAAGGCGCAAACACAGCCCAGGCTTATGTGACGTGACGCCGTGTTATTGATGTTTGATGCTTGAAAGCTGATGGTTTCTGATGGTCATAACATCAGCTATGTTACGTCAAAGGAGCGCAATCTGTTTGCCTTAAAGAATTACCTCTTTCCCAGGAGGTAAACGAATTCACCGAGTTCAAATGGAAGCCAACACCTTGGAACAAGTTGCACCCGGCGCTCCGCGGGCGCTCCACTCCGGCGCAGCGAGCCGACTACGTCGTCGGCGAGGCGCGCATGCCGCTCGGCGTTACGTAAGTGAGCTGTACGAGTACCGTGTGTAGGGTTGGATGTGTATTAATGTATAGCTACAGTACAGTCAGACTCACAGAAAAAGCTAGTGGTTATAGTTATGGTAACGATAAGGAAAAATATACCTTATTCCATTGACGAAAGTTATGTTTTAGCATCACGCTATGTCATGTTGTCACATAAGTTATTTTAAACTGTATTCCAACAGGATAAGGTTTCTATTTCCTAAATGCATTTTCTGTACTTATATTTTACACAATGTCATTAAAATATTTGATTGAATAAATAAGTTCTATATTGATACACATCGAATTAATTGTTCGTTTGTATTTAATAATTCTTGAATAATCCCCATGCCACGAACATCAACTTTAATAAATTTAAATAGAAAATACATGATTATTCTTGAATTATAAAATAGTAAATTGGACTTTAACATTTCTGCAATTATTCTGTAGAGCTAGAAACACGACAATAAAAGAAAATAGTAATAAATTTACTTACACACTCTATTTCCATTAATAAACACATATAAAACACTACCCTTATTTAAGTACATACAGCAATAGAGCCAAGCAATAACAAATCTCAATGAAAACGCGTCGAACAACAGGCGGGGCCAAAGTAGTGGGCGGGGCTTTCGTATCGCGCTTTTTATATAAAAAAAATAAGTCATACCTAAGCCCGCTGTAAAATGATTGAAGAGAATAATTCACAAAGGGGCGGGGCTTAAAAAACTCCGCCTTCTGTCTGACGCGTGCCTTGCAATATTACCAAATATGGCAAAATTATCTATCTCTATAGAATAATTATGGATACTCCTTACTTTTATTACCTAATTTTAGAGTTAAGATTATTTGCTAGCGCTGTCCATTATATTTCTAAATAAAATATGGTATTTATGTAAGCGCATGACTGTCTAAAAAGACAATGAGATATTACTAAGAACTAAAAAGTTACCATAACACGAATCAATTGGAATATAATAATATCTAAATATTTGAAGTATTAAAACTTGCTTTTAAAGTTACCTTTTAGCTTTATGAAAGCTAGAATGAATTAAATTTTATTGTATGTAGGAAATTATATAAAACATTATTCATTTATTGAATTATATTTATTCCTAAATTCATTCAATAGGTCTTTAAATATTTTATTAGAACTTATGCATTTCTATTAAAATGTACTTAGATCCAAAATATAAAATAGTATAGATTAAAGCCTCGGCTTTTTTAGGATAATTATTATTTTAGTATTTTTTTAAATAATATTACGTGGATATTTGAACACAAACTATCGAATAAGGACATAATATATACTCCAATCGGACCTCCTTGAAGTTTTGCTAAGAAAGATACCTACTTCTGTCTGGCAACATTAGCCAGCTTTTATATCGTGTCCTTCTTCCAAACCATATAAACACCCGGTTCATTCAGGCGTTGTGTTCAAATATACACCTTATGTGTTATATATTTAAGTTCATTTTAGTTTATTATTATACAGGTTGTATTGACTGTAATGGTGATCTGCGCTAACGGAAGACGGAGGACTCATATCTGAAAAGTATTAAATTTCGATAAAACACCTTGTGATAATTGGAATAAAGTCGAAATTAAGTTGGAGAGTGATTGATTAGTCTAAATTGGATTACTTCTTATAAAATGTTACATAACTTTAAGCTACCTTATTTTCCGAGCGTTTCATATAATTTAACACATTGTGAGCTTGTGGCATTTGTATTTCTATTTCTTTTACATTTCTTTTGATTATACCAATTAATTTTACAGAATATAAATTCTCACACTGTATAATCCAATTTAGATTAATCCTTTAATGTTTGATATAAAATATACAACCTGTATAACGAGTTACTTTCGATAATATCTATACAGTATCGAAATACAAAAAAAAAATGTTCCATGCTAGAATTCTATGCTATATTCTTAATATTGAAAGTAACTTTGAATATTATATATACACAAATTGGCATGGGTTTCTAGATTTTATAGTTTCTTTATATCTTTAACATTATACCCGTAGATGTAGGTAAAATATAAAAAGTATAAAAAAATATTTCGCTCTTAAGAAAATATATCGAAGTTAGAGTCGAAAATCTCAATGAAATATCTCAAAATCAATGGCCTAAAGTTCTCGGAAAATGTCTTTATCGGGCATACTTGTTTGTGTCAATATTTATAACTTTTTAGGTATAAAAGTATGTCTTAAACGAATATGGTCGCATATCTTATATCTGTTACCAAAATACAAGCGATCTGATTTAAATTATAACAATATTGCTTCTGTCAGTACTTTGAGAATATTTGAACGACGCGGTAGAATAAAATAATTATTTTGTAATATTTCGACATCACTAAACATGATAATATAATAAATAAATCCAGCCCAGTACTGTGCCACTGATGGGCCGGGCCTCTTCTCGAAATGAGAAGGGTTAGGCCTTAGTCCACCATGTTGGCCTAGTGCGGGTTGGCGGACGACACACACCATCGAGGACTTTATGAGGCCCTCTCAGATGTGCAGGTTTCCTCACGATGTTTTCTTTCACCGTTAATGCAAGTGATAATCGAATTCTGATCTATATTAACATAATAAAATATGAAAAAGGTGATTTTTGCTATTTAGGAAGTACAATTTTACGTTGACAAGCAATTTTAAGATGCATGCTCAGGCGCACCATAAGTTGTTATACTGTTTTCTTCTACCGCGTCTCTCAAATTCGTAAACTAAGTTCTGATTTCAGAGGTATTATTAACAGTCTTTACTTTTGGAAAAAAAATCTGTATCAAATAACACAAAAAGTTCCTGATGATTTTAATAAATAATCAATTTATCATACAGTGATACTAATGCGTTATTCACAATCACAAAAATGTATTTAGATGTGTTAAAACACGCGCATGTAAATAGCTGTAAACGTAGATTTCTCTAATAAGTATTAACAAAAGATTTTTTCTGTAATAAAAGTGTATAAAATATTTCTATACTGTAAGAGTAATACATGAACAAACAAAGTTTATACCAAAATTCTAATCGGAAATATTGTATTCATATTTGTAAGATTACTTGAAATATTATGGTACATTTACACTAGTCGCAAACCGCAATTTTTCCTCATGCGGAATTTTCGCAATCCGAATCAAATTGTCGCATCCACATAAAGGAGTTCGCTATTTACCGCATTTTTGTAAAATAATATAATAAATACTAGTCTTTGCGGTCAAACGACTATTGTAAACAGACCATAATACCACCCCACCTTGCCTAAAATGAACATCGTATGATTTGATTCGATAAAGTTTGCTTTAATTTGTTTCTTTAGAAATAGAACTGTAATAAATAGGTAGCATAGAGAAAGGCCGAATGATATGTTTACTGGCAACATCTCTCAAAATCGCGAATTTATCATGTAGTTGTAATAATTGCAATGTTAGAGAAAAAGTTTTTTAATTATAACACGGCAAAGTTGTAATCTAACTTGTAGACAGTCAATTAAAATATAGATCTGTTTTATTACATTGTTAAATTTTATAAATATTTTATTATACATTCCTGATACACTCGAATACACATTTTATTTGATATGATAAAAGACAATAAAATACTAAATAATTGTCAAAAATAAAATGCAGTTTTGATTACAACTTTGACCAAACTTCACACGCCAAAAGCTAAAAGTCGCCATACCACACTTCGCACAAACTAACACTCTAGCGACATTGACAACACAACAATTTTTGCGAGTCATACTTATACTTTTGGTGTGAGACAATGTGAAATGATAATAATATCTAAATGAAACGATAAACATCTATCTAGTCAAGGGACCCGTAAAAAATTGTAAATATAGAACAGAACTACCCACGGGTTCACGAACATTGCACAAACAAATAACAAAGTATTACAAATACATAATTTATATCAACATAGAGCTTTAAGCGAACGATCGCGATACTGTATCAAATACAGTGATTTTTATTATACAAGTGCCACTGCTATTGTGAAATGTAAACAAGGTTGAAAATGTATTAAAACACAAACGAATGTAGGAATATTTTATTAGAAATTGTAAACAGACGTATGAACAATGCAGCTAGAATATAGATAAACAAAAGTTTGAATATGCATTTTATTAAAGAGATATAAATTGACTCGGCAGTAGTTACTGTGACGAAGGCGCGTTGTTTTACAATTAAGAGTAACGATTAGACGAACGATACATAATAATCGACGTCATGGGCGTAGCAGGGATTTAATATGGATGCGTTTAAAGATGGCTTTACACTTACGGGAAAGTTTGACCTATCTAATTGATCATTTTTTACTGCAAATGTATGCAATTTCAGAAGGTGTTATTTTGGATGTTAGAACCTCGGTACCTGGCTACGCCTATGCGACGTACATTCGCGATAAACTGACCTATTTATCCGAGTGAAGCGACATAATAGTCCGTCCCCGAACATATTCAAATGCATTTGAAAGAATAGACTGAACTATCGCATGTTTAACGTACCAGAATAACGATGCGGGATTACGACTAATGTAAATGGTCCTTTTTAAATCTGCCGCGTTCTATGAGACCTTTAAGTTTACTGTAATGAAGTATGCCCTTTTTCTGTCAGCCTGATTTCTTTAAAATATTTTATTATATGTATAACCTATTCACTTAGATTTTTTAAAATAAATTTGTTGAAATCTCACAAGATTTTCACAATAAATTAAATAGTAAAATCAGGCTTCCAAAATTGGGTATTATTAATATTATCGCCTATTAAATATATTTATACATTTCGTATAGTCAAAATAATAAGTCGTTAATAATAATCTCAGAAATATAGTCACGCACAATCTTTGTGATCATATTACGAACGAAAAGACAAATCTCTCACATATGCCTTTATAGTATAAACACGTTGAAACTATATAACAATTCGAAATCCCAATTATTTTCAATTTTAGAATATATATTAGTATAGATTAAGTCTTGTTTGATTGTGGTAGTGTAATGAAGCGACCTTCAAACTGTTACCTTGACCTACTACCGAGACTATTGTAAAATGGCTAATGTCAATAGTTTGAAATTGCAACAGACGCTCTCTAAATTCTCTTAAAGACAATTAATACATTCTTTTATAACATGAAAATCTTACTGAGAATTTTGACCACTGAGCTATATTATACTCAGTTTTAAATATTTTAGACAAAAATATTTGTACTATCTATACCAGTAATGGTTATTCGCTATCCCAGTTAAACAAGACCTATAGGCCAATATAATAGGCCAATAAAATTATTGCTTCAAATAGTATTTAGTACTAAGTACTCTTTAACTTAGAGCACGATAAAATTATATAAAAATGTTTAAATAATTTCCTTCAAATATTTTTTATGACATTTATAAAAGTTCGAATGTGAATGAACATATATTTTGTAAGGCAACGAAGAGACTAACCAACATACATTCCCTGAGACTGAGAAATGCATAGAAGAGGCTAAGACCATAATAACAACGTTATAAATATAAAAACAAAATAATATTAAGAATTCAGATCGTAAAAACAAGGGTTAGTTACTATAAATGGGGTGGACAATCGTAGAACTAAAGGCGCCACTTGCGTGTATACAAATGCTAATTCATTGTTGAAATGTGTTATTTGCTAGTAAAATAAGGCTAGCTGAAATATAATATGGAGGTGCTGCCATCTGCTCAAGTTCAGCGTTGTCTTACCCATTGGGAAGGGTTTCAACAAGGGTTTAACATTATCAGCCTACGGTGTCCCACTTTAGGCAAAGGCCTCCCTCCCCTCTTTCCACTTTTCCCTGTTTGCTGCTGTTGGGGGCCAATCCTTTAAATATGAGTAACTCGTCCCGCCACCTCCTTCTGGGCCTGCCGCGATGCCGTTTTCAACAAGGGGTTTTCCCTGTCAATAATATAAACAAAGACTATATAACTGCAGACTACGAGTACTTGCATTGTTTTTTTAAGCGTTACCTATTCGATGCGTCAAATCCCGTACATGAGACGTATAATTTTACGGGTCAAATTAATAGGCGTTTAAGAAATATGATTGGACATTATCATGCCACATGTGACATCGCGGAAGAGGGGTTTTTTAGGTAGGCAAGAAGGGTTGACAAGACGAAAAAAACCCTTTTTCTTTCAAACGTAACTCTTGTTCCTACGGTCTGAAAATAAGAACTATATGACAACACAACTATAAAGGTGTTTTATTTTTTATTGTGATAAATTCACGAGTTGTAATAAGAACAATAATTGAGCATGTTATGCATTCCCACCTCTTATTTTATTGTTATTATTTTTAAACTCTGTCCTATGAATCTCTTATGATAATGTTTTACAATCGGGGATAAAGGAAAGCTGAAAAAAAAGCATAGAACTTTTTGACAGCTATTATAGAATGTAATATAAAATTGAGAAAAGAAAATATGATTTTCTAAATCTATTCGTAAGGATAAATCACTTATTACTTAAACTTCCTTACAAGAGATAACTTAATAAAAATTATTTACACTAATTAATGTTTGGAGCCTCACCAGTATTTAACAGGGCAGAGTTCAAATAGCAATTTAAATAACCACCAAGACTCAATAAGGCTGTGAAACAACTGAGTTCGGTTTGGCATCTTATGATAAACAAATATCAATTTATATAATAGGGAATAATCAATGTAACATATTAACTTTTACACGGAGAGTTAAAAACTCTGACATTTGAATGTTACAAAAAAAATGCCATTTATATACAGCGGGTATTATTTTTAATATTAATTAGAAATGTGTTAATTCATCCCAAAAACGGGTTTTAAATACATGTCAGAATTTGTAACTTTTCGTGTATGTAAGACATGCATACGATTTCATTCATCAATCTTGTACTAACGATTTTTAACGTACTCACCATAAATAACTGATGGTTGAAATCGCATCGTGTAGCGTTCTATCGCTAAACCGAATTGCCTAGAATTAGACGAAAATTGTTGTACTTATCCATCTAATAGTGATAATAAGGGGAATGTGGAAGGAGAGAAGGAGACGAAGTGATATATTAACATCAGTTGTGCGAATGGTCCACTCTTTTGTTTAATCCTTTGATTGTTTTGTTTGACATACGTTGGACCTGGATATTTTTGAAATATTTTAAGAGTTTAAGTGTGTTTTAATGTTGAGATCTGATTATTTTCATGTTAACTCATCTGTCCTTAAATGTTGTGTCAAAACTTTACAATATTTTAAATTTAAATATTATAAATCTTTATATGTCTAAGTAATGTTTTCAGATTCAATCGTTTCTATGGAAAGTGTAACTGCATAGTAGCTTTTGCATGAAATAATAATTGAATATTTTAATAGTCTATGGCGAGTAATAAATATAATAATGTACAATCCCCAGCCTTTCACCGCTTTTATTGTTAAAGTAGACAAACTTCTATGTTTACGAATATTCATAGTTGTTGTCTTTCGTTAAAATTATATTTTGGCATACCTTGACATGTTTTGATAGTGACAAACTAACAACCGATCTATTTGAACAATGATTTAATTGAAATAAATATAGTAAAACAAATTCTGCTGGTATTTTATTAGATAACTTAATAGTCAATCTCATATTTTTGACTGAATACTCACACATACGTTAGTGTTGTACGAATTTTGACAAATACTGAATTATACTAGGTATTCTGCTTCCATGCTGTCACTGTTAAAACTGCCAAGTGATATGTCAAATAGCACTGGGAGGCCTGTACTTATGATGTTGAATAAACAATCTCTATTCTATGTACTGTCTGAATCTGTTTTAAATATGTATTTCACGATTAAATATATTCATATGTGTAGTAGTTACATATTGTTTTATTTTATTATCCCATGAACTACACCCCTTCAACATATAGGGACCTTTGTCGGTTTAGGTGGCAATTCATACAAATGAAACTTTCGAGTATTATTTGGATGAATTATCTCAATTATTATTATTACATTTATCTCCTTCATTTATTTCATACCTATATTTTTTTACATTTTTAAATACATATTATAAAATAATAATATTGATTATTATTATTTAAATTATTAATTGCAAAAAGACAATGCGCTAGTAACAGAATCGGAGAGAAAATCTAGGAATACGTTTGTATGGACAAAACGCCGCCCGCGTGACCCGTACCTACACTTCTTTGTTACCACATGTGATGACAAGTGAATAGAGACAAATGTAGGTACTCGAAGTTACCTCATAACAATGGATCACACCATAAAATCGATTATCTTGTTATGAAATTATAAACCGAGATTACATTTCATAATGCGATTAATTTCACGCTTAGATTGAAGAAAAACAATCATAAACATGATTATTGTTCCGCGAAGCCGCGCAGCCCTTTGAGACAAGATTGCAATATTCGATCGTAGTGATTCGATCGTAGTGATTACATACTCTTTGATTCGATCGTTATGGAAAAACAACACCAGTTATGTGAATGAGACAAATGGGTCACGTGACTTTTCTACAACTGAAGTCAATCAAGTAGCTTAATATACCCAATGACGTTTCTATTCCTTGGCAATCTGAGATTGTCATCATAGTCTATACTCCTCGAGATCTAAGAAGTCCCTTTTGACAGATTTAAAGAACGATAGCATGTAACTTGACAATGTTACTATAGGCTGTGAATAAAAACCATTTTGAATATACACTTGATAATAATTATGAAATTATTATAAATTTTTGAGATACGTATAAATTTGCATGGTATATAATTTCATAAGTATTGTTATAGCATGGAAATATTTTTAAAATGCATGTTTATGTACTGCCGAAATATCATAAAAATGGTTACGTTCTCAATCAATTATTTTTTAAATAAAGGGATGTGATCACTAGAATCCAGTGACGCTAGGAAACCAAAGAGGCTTCTTACGTCATTGCTAGAATCGTTAAAATTTCGTTCTATTTCCTTCCTTTTCACGCTTAGATTGAAGAAAAACAATCATAAACATGATTATTGTTCCGCGAAGCCGCGCAGCCCTTTGAGACAAGATTGCAATATTCGATCGTAATGATTCGATCGTAGTGATTACATACTCTTTGATTCGATCGTTATGGAAAAACAACACCAGTTATGTGAATGAGACAAATGGGTCACGTGACTTTTCTACAACTGAAGTCAATCAAGTAGCTTAATATACCCAATGACGTTTCTATTCCTTGGCAATCTGAGATTGTCATCATAGTCTATACTCCTCGAGATCTAAGAAGTCCCTTTTGACAGATTTAAAGAACGATAGCATGTAACTTGACAATGTTACTATAGGCTGTGAATAAAAACCATTTTGAATATACACTTGATAATAATTATGAAATTATTATAAATTTTTGAGATACGTATAAATTTGCATGGTATATAATTTCATAAGTATTGTTATAGCATGGAAATATTTTTAAAATGCATGTTTATGTACTGCCGAAATATCATAAAAATGGTTACGTTCTCAATCAATTATTTTTTAAATAAAGGGATGTGATCACTAGAATCCAGTGACGCTAGGAAACCAAAGAGGCTTCTTACGTCATTGCTAGAATCGTTAAAATCGTTTGAAATATCAGTATAAAATTACGTAGGTATTAAAAACTCTTTAAAGGCTGTATGACACGTACATTTTATAATAATTAATTTAATTTCTCTATGATCACAATTTGCTTGACACTGGCAGTAATGACAATGACATCTGTGCAGTTTTTCGCGATTTTTCCGACTAATTGTTCGTTCTCTCTACGAGTATTTCTCGGATACCTCTGTTTTTGTGATCTGGCTTTGATTTTGGACTGTTCCCGCTTTTAAGTTGACTTGGCTTGCTATAGGTACATGGATTCTAATACTGTGATTTCGGCCGTCCGTTACAATTTTTTTTTCAAATTGTCTATTCGATTTCGTACTGTGAATAGTAAATCCCGCAACTTGGTTTGGAAACTATGTGAGTACTTCGAAAGTGAATCAATAACTGGTGGACCATTATTACCGGTACAAGTGGATAAATAATTTTGGCATAAAATTATGAATATGTTTTATTATTCTATGAAGATACCTACAGAAATGCGATTTCAGATTAAATTCGGTGCCTACTACCTACATTAATAAATTGCTTATCAGATGAATTTCTCGATTGTTTATTCATAGTTTTAAACAATTATATACTCTTAGAATTTTAAATTGATTTATTATAAAAATCGATATTTTTGGTTACCGATTTATACGCTTCACATCCCAAATTAACTCAAATGATATATGTCAAAAGTGGCTTTTTAAATCTCGAGGACTATAGTCAAGTTTTTTTACTGCAACTAGGCCCACATAGATATAAGTCTATGCCCACGGGCTCTTTTAAAACGTTGAGATTCTTTATGTATCTTGTCTTGGGACAGTTCGAAAAGTTATGTGAAAGAATTTACTCGAAGGAAAGTGTTACTGATGATGTAGATCCAGTAGGTCGCACGTCAGTGGAAATATTACTAGTATAACTACTACGGTGGGCCAGCTCGAGATCAAAATGATTCCACGGACCTACATAATAGACGGCCTATTAGGTACAGTTTTCTGCTGAACATAGGCTTCTCTATCCTAAATGAGGAAGCTAGATGTTAAGCACCTCTCACAACTCCTGTTTCTGCCAAAAATAAGTCCTATTGTTTTAAATTAAGTTTTTCCGACAATTCATATTCTTAGCAAAATTATCTTTCACAATCCCATTGTGTTTTAATCACGGGTAGGCGTGAATGGTTGGCATTCGTCAAACCGCAGTATGTCAGATGATTCAACAGTTTGCATGTAATCTTCATTACGTGATGTTATGCGCCCACTGGTTACGAGCTAAGGTCATATCTACAGTTATTAACTTAGATGATGTTCCAAGCGGGGAATTAATAGCTGTTGCTATTATACAGTACCACCATTAGTTATGCGCCTCGGCAATTTTCGTAATTCCGAATGAGATCGAATATGCTACCAATATCCGGTCGTACGCGTCTCGACAGTTACTCGCAATATTATTTTTAATTAACTCCCGACAACAAAGAGAGGTGTTTTATGTTTGTAGTGCGTATCTGTATATATGTGTATCAGTCTGTGGAATTATAGCTCTGAAACGGATGGACCAATTTCAATGCATATGATTCATAAAAATCTGTTAAGCCGTCCAAAAGTTACAGTTCTTTTTCTAGTTGGAGTTAGGGGTTTTTGACGGTTAGTTTATGTTATTCTTTACTACCAAATCAGCAGGAAAGTAGGTAGGTAATTGTTCCTAGTTCCTATGCGTCGCTTTCGCTTTTAATTTAGAGGGGAAAGTTCAAACGGTACAAGAGTTAGATGTGGGTACCTACTACAGGAAACACGTACGACAGAATAACGTCACGCCTTGAAACCGTTACAGTGTGAAACTGTGCTAGCATTACTAAGCAAAGAAGAATGTTTCTTTTGACTATGCTACTACTCAATCCCAATATAACCTAACCGTCAAAAACCCCCGACTCCCAACTAGAAAAAGAGCTGTAACTTTTGAACGGCTAAACAGATTTTATTGAAACATAGCTAAGATGATACCCGATTAAACTAGCTTTCAGTTAAAGAATTAGTTCAAGTGCATTGAAATCGGTCCATACGTTTTGGAACTACGATGCCACAGACAGATACGCTACAAACTTATAACACCCCTCTTTTTTGTCGGGGGTTAATAAATAACTACCTGCATAATCTCTATCAATGTGCTGGTTTATAAAGTTAAAGTAGTGTCCTATTCTAGTTACAACACTATGTAAGTCCTAAGTATATGTAGGTAATCCACACGACATACGCAAACAGAATCCCACGGTAAATCACTTCAGAACCGAAGATTAATGTTTTTCTTAGACACAAGGTTTCGGAGGCGTTTGTATGTCCTACAATCCTTCCGTCTCTGACTAAACTGTGTGTTAGATAAGGAGAGGAGATGTATTGTTCTGTGTCGTGTGAAATCTACTGAGTCATTGCTCTGCTTGTAAGGAAAACGACCCTCAGTTGTACTGTATTACCTAAAAGCTTCAAGGATTGTTAGTTTTCCTCCCATTCATACAATAGTACAGGGTTCTTCTTTTGACTGGCATTTTCACAGCCTATTGACAGTTTCCGCTTTGCCTAACTAGTTCTAGGAACATCCGGTGCGTGATAATTTCAACCATAAGATTTTTATACTTTACCACTAGTAATAATAAGTTTATGATTTCAACATACAATAGATTTTTGTATAGGTATTTTTGTTTTACGCGGAGGCAGTGTCAGCTATGGGCTGGCTGCAGGAGCGGCTGCTAAAGTCGCAGACCAAAAGGGAGCGCACTTGCAGATCCCATACGCACAGACACATAATTAAGAAAGGCGCTTACACAAAATTAAAACAAGTTTTGAAGTTTTAGTTTATGCGAATTTGCAGTAGAATGCGACAACGATAGCGCCTAAAAGAATTTAAAAATACGTTCATGGGTACAGGTTACAAACACACATGTCACATGCACACAGATCCAGACCCGGAACAACTATCTGTAGCCCATACAAATATTTGTTACGTGCGGGGATCAAACCCGCGACACGTAGTGCAGAGAGTCGCTTGCCCACTGCGAGAACCGTGCCCTCGACTTTTTACCATATCTACTGGCTAATACTCTCTATAATTTTTGACTGACAATTAGGTCTAAATTACACTTATTCTTTTATTGCTATTTTATATCAAAACTCGAGCTCAACCTGGTTCAACGTAGTCGAAGCAACAGCCTAGTGATTCCTTTGTTGAATATTAACCAGTCATACACAACGGGCTTGCGATAAATCGAGCTATTGCTATTTTTATTGCAGCCCTATGTATTATTAATGAGCACATAAATGGTGCTCCACGGCGTCGTCACTACGTCTAGAATATAGTTACTGCCTGGGGTAGGATAGGTAGGTAAATGTCTAGAGACTAGAAATCTCTGGTAAGAAATTACCTGTATTATATTTTTAACCCCCGACAACAAAGAGGGATGTTATAAGTTTGTAGTGTGTATCTGTCTGTGGCATCGTAACTCCAAAACCGATGGACCAATTTCAATGCAGTTTTTTTAATTGAAAGCTAGTTTAATCGGGTATCATCTTAGCTATGTTTCCCCCACGCAGGATTTGATTTGGTCCATGGCATCGGTGACCGTCCGCGCGGTCTGGTGCCTTCCACCTTGCCTTGCATGATGACGCTCTATTGAGTCGTTTTCCCGTCTCGAGAAGTGCGTGTCCAAAGAATTTCAATATGCGTGTCTGGACTATGGCAGATAGGCGCTGCTTGATGCCGAGTTCTTGGAGTATGGAGACATTGATACGGCATCAATTATATTTACTTGTACTCGTATACTTGAAAAAACGACGTTAGGCTCCCTTTGAAAGTTATCAAAGGATAAAATCAAATGTTATGTTTTACTCGCTTTCTTCGGTACAAATTATGCAATCGATTTTATTAATTTATTTGTTCAAAGGAAAATCTACAGCATTAATATTACAGTGAAGCAAGTTACATAACTGTGACACAAAGCCAATAAAATAGATTAGTAGTCGATTTTCAACTAACTTCTCGATTGAGATCAATATAGAGTATCAACTTCCTACAATTTACTCTCGAGGTAACTACTGATTACATGATTAAAAATATCTTCATTATATACCAAAACAATAATACAAATTCCTGTACAATACATTTCTTGGGGGTCCCACGGTGAGGGTCTCCTCTTAGCTGTATCGTGGAAACCAAAGGGAAATTGATTTGTTTGAACAAACTGCGCAGTCCTAATGGAACCATCATCTAACGACGTCCTTGAGATGAGCCTATACGCAGCCAAGACCATGCAGCAAAATTCTGTGGTGCCAAGAAAAAAGGGGATAAGTCAGAAAACTAGATGTTTCAGTACAAAGTAAAGTAGAAACCACTTCTTTGCATTATTAGATCAAAGTCCTATATTAAAAAAACCAAAATTAGTTTTACTTAAATATATTTAGTTATTTAGGGATTTTAAAATGACTTTAATCTAATATAACCTAACCGTCAAAAATCTCCGTCTCCAATCAGAAAAAATTATAGTTTAAAAAAAACTAAAGAAAACGCTTTTGTCATCCAAACTAAACGTGTTTGCAAAATTTCAGCTCAATCGGAAACCGGGAAGTGGGTCAAAATTAACTTCCAAGATTTTTTTACATAGTTACAGGTGAAGCTAATAAAAGCGTTTTAAAAAGAGCTGTAACTTTTGAACGACTGAACACGTTTTCATGAAACATAGGTAAGATGATTCCCGATTAAATTAACTTAAAAAAACTGCATTGAAATCGGTCTCTAGCTACGATACCACAGACAGATCCACAGATACACCGATACATACATACACAGATCGACACAACAAACTTATAACACCCTTTTTTTGTCGGGGGTTAAAAACAAAGATTGTTTCTTATTTACTCTGAATTCTTTTCTTCAGAATAACTGATCCCATTTAACGATTGCTCCACAGAATTATTACCTGCCTGCCTAAATTGTTATCTGAAATAACTTAGCAATTACAGTGTATCGGATTCTTATCAGTCTCGCAACGCAACGCCTAGGTTTGTCGGCCGCTTTCGCTGCACCTCCACAAAACATTCCAAGCCGACAGTTGTAGATCGATAAATTACAAAACTGAAATACTGGACGCTCCATTTAGATCAAAGGAAATTCAGTGCGCGCGATTGCATTCAACGATAAATTATAATATAAAAAAAAGATTGCGCATGATTTTCATAGTCATAGAACCTGTTTGGAAACGTCACTTGACATATGCGTTCCCGCGCTTCGAACGCCAATCAGCGGCCAGTATCGCGTCGAATGCGTGCGCGAGCGCGCGTTCCACTTTCAAATTTGAAATCACGTTCGAAAATTGACAACCAGTGTTATTTGAAATAGTGAATAAGTTTAGTGTTTATTTTTTTAATACAATTTTTTGTGGATATTTTAAACGTTAGTGGAACGGAATTTTCTCTTCGAATTAAAGGTTTGTTTCTAGTTTTGTGGTTTCGATGAGGTAATGCGGAGTAAATAATAAATTATTCCAATGATCTTACGAAATGTTTTTGTTGATACCAGTCTGGGTCAGTGTAATAATGACTTGTTTAGAGCTTTGTTGTTAGATTGCGACAACTTTTTCTCGGATTGGATGTTTATGGAAATTAATAATGAATAATTATGTAACTTCCTATAGTTATGTCACGAAATTATTATAAACAAACTTCTATATTGAAGCTATGGCTAAATGATTGGCTTTTTGTGCTGCAGATCCCGGGTTCAATTCCCGCACGAAAATTTGTATCGCCTTCAGATAGTTGCTTCGGTTCTGGGTGTGCGCATACGAGCTTTACGTATGAACCCACGATATTCATATATTTTTCATCCCACCATCTCGGAAAGAGTATTTTTAATCTTCAATATCTGAGTGGAAAAGCCGTTTTTATTCTCTAGAGGATAAAGTAAATTTTCATCCCACCATCTCGGAAAGAGTATTTTTAATCTTCAATATCTGAGTGGAAAAGCCGTTTTTATTCTCTAGAGGATAAAGTAAATTGAATTTAGAACATCGTGTGCACTAAGTTTGTGAATTAAACGTTTTTTTTTTGCATTTAGTCATTTCCTCGCTGAGGTGGAATGAAAAGTTACGTGTTGCACTCGAGTGCAAAGATTTTTCACCTCATGCTCTTTTGATTCCCTCGCTAACGCTCAGGATTCTAATTTTGGAATCCTTCGCTTGCTCGGTCATCAAAATTGAACACGCGGTTAAAAAGCAACTTTGCACTCTTGTATAACAAATAACTATTAATATGTTTGCTTGTTGTACTTTAAAACGCACTTAACATGCTTAGCAGTTAACATGTACCTACTAAGTGACTTGACCTAGTACCGAATATAAGTAGCTAGTAGCTACATATGCCTACATATACATATTTGAATAAATTACTACAGTTATAATGAATTTTAATCATAATAATAAAATTTGTAACTGAATTTGATGCAACACATTTATTTGCATAGAAAAGACATCAACGCGCTTACAGCACAATATTATCGAAGTACCTTTTCTGTTGTAATGAAATACTTAACTGTATTCTTATAAATCATTTATTTACTCATTTGTATGTAATAATACTTTTATTACATACATTATGTATGATAGATTAGTACATTGACATTAATACACCACAGTTATGTGCAAACCATGACTAACAAAGGCATTGTCGTATTTATTGACTTTTATACAAGACAGCTGGGAATTGGCTGTACATAATAAGTATGATTTTATCTATGATAATGACGTATACTTTATTAATATCGCCTCATTAGCGTGATTCAGCAGGAGAGGTCCTAAATTCAATTCCCAGGATTAAAAATATACTAATTCTCAGTTTTGAGAAAAAGCCTAGAAACTAACGTTTTCTGGTAAAAGTGATGTAGAAATATTGCCGGCTTAGTTTATCTCTGATTATCTTTATTATTTATTATTATCTTATTTATTTATTATTAGCTTTATTATTTTTTATTGACAAAATGTTTTTTCAATAGCAACGGGGAAGTAGTTAGTGTTGTAGTTATTCTATAGTGCCACAAACTTATCTGATCCGGTGACCAAAATTTGAACTAACGTCGCTACAGAACAAAAATGACATCAAAATGTAATTTTTGTACGGAGATGACATTTGTAAAAGCGACGGCAGCGACGCCACGACCGGGTCAGATAAGTTTGTGGCACTGTACCAAATTCTACCGAAGAGATATTTCTACAATCTGTCATTTTATCTATTCTTCCGTAGACAAAACCGGTTTCTATGGTGGTCATGCACCTGCAGGTGTATCAAAACTGCGTAGCGTTTGTTAGTTTGGAGAAAAAGTTTAACCCATAGTTATGTAGTTAACTAAAAAAGATTATTTTTTTATGTAGTGCGCATTTTTTCTGTGATTCAGTGTCCGTTCCCAAATACAATCGCAGTACTAAAATTCACAAAATAAAATGAATAATTGATTTTGTATGGCTGGCGCTAGTAAATTATGCGTGTCCCCCATACTATGTCGAATTTTCGTTTTGTTTTAAAGTGTAACCCAATACTGCGGTTGCATTTAGGAACAGACACTGAAATACTCTACAAATTATGCGCACAACATAAAAAAATTGCCTGTACTCGTAACTAAGTTGTTAGTTACAACAACTATTCGTTACATATAGCCCGGTATCTAATAAAGGTTTGATTACCGGGACGGTTATGTGATGACAATTAATTAATTAAAGTTAGTTATATTCGTATCATAAATCGTAACTTAAATAACCCTCCTTCTGGCGCAGTCGGGTAAAAACGCAATAGGTACCAGTGACGTGCACAGACGTTTCTTACAGGGCAGGGTAGGTAAAAAAAACTTAGGGTGGGTTACCCTAAGGGCTACGTTATTGTTGTCAAAGTTAACTTTAACAGTAACATTAACAATGATCATAGAATTTAACTATCTACTGTTGCACCTTCATGTATAGCATGTATAGCAGAATTGTACGTTTTCGCGTTCGATATTCACTAAGCAAAAGGCAGTCGACGAACGCGAAATCGCGTGATTTTGGTGCGAAAATTATCGAGTGTGAACGAAAGCTAAATTAAAATGTGAAGCTCACAATTTTAGATAGTAGATTGTTTACTTGTCTAGGGGCTGGTATCAAGGCTGACTGCGTAGGGTGCAATAGACGTTCTCAGCTCATCGTAGGTGGAGACTGTTTCCTAGCACCCCATCATTAATTGTCCGGGCTCATTCATTCATTTAACGATTTATGCACACAGAAAATAAAACAGAACCAAGAAATAGGAGCGTCAAAATACAAAGTTATTATACCTACTGCTCCAACTAGAAAAAGAGCTGTAATTTTTGAACCGCTGAACAGATATTCATGAAACACAGCTATAATTAAACCCCGATTAAACTAGCATTCAATTAAAAAAACTGACTGATTAAGAAAACTGTATTGAAATCGGTCCATCTGATTTGGAGCTAAGATGCTACAGACAAACTTATAACACCCCGCTTTTTTGTCGGGAATCAAAAAGAATAAATGACACAGGATTTAAGTGAAGCAATAGCAAGCCTTGTCTAACGTCCTTTACGTTGTCCAAGGCTTGCAGTTCTCTTGAATATCCTTGAGCTAGTTACCTTAGTTTGCTCTGTTTAGTTTGTATAGCGTTTTGCCCTTTCTATACCTAGGATAAAGGTCGTTTGTGGCTAATGAAGGCTTGTATGCAGGCATAACATAACTGAAACCTGTCATGCTTTATCCAGATTAGCGAAGTCGTACATAATATTTTTAGGCTAGTAGGCTCAATGAGTAC
Source organism: Allophyes oxyacanthae (assembly GCA_932294325.1). Classification (NCBI taxonomy): domain Eukaryota; kingdom Metazoa; phylum Arthropoda; class Insecta; order Lepidoptera; family Noctuidae; genus Allophyes; species Allophyes oxyacanthae. The sequence continues at coordinate 4,259,537 of OW028633.1, read as the reverse complement.
GCTAGTTTAGTTTGTGTGGTGTGACACACTTTAGGTACTACGATTCCTTTTTTTGACACAGAGCAAAACAAAAATTAGTTTTTCAATCAATCAAATAAATTCTTCGCAGCCCTCTATTGGTTCACCAATTTGCAACCCTTGGTTAAACCAGGTTTTGATGTATGGGTACTAGATAAAGAGTATGCAAAATTAAATGAGAAGTATATGACGTTACTAGCTGTGTTCGCGTATCCGTCCGCGTACAATGGTTTTTCATACAAACTTTGAACCCATATTAAACCAGTGACTTCTTAGGGGTTCAATTATGGAAAATCCTTTCTTAGAGGATGCCTACATCCTAAGGAACCTGCCAAATTTTAAGTTTGTCGACTTTGTTGTTCCTGAGATTTCATGATTCGTCATTGAGTGGTAATATTTCACTTTTATACATATTACAATATAATAACATCTAAGTATTACCACAATCTTATCTTAATTACGTATCAGTTTATAATAATAGTGTTAATTGGGAAAACTAACAAACATTACGCGAAGTATTGCTCACCACTTTCTTGTGTCAATATTGATTGAACGAGTGTGCGGACATTCAAGAGTTGCTAAACTAGGTAATATTTATTTACTTTACACAAAGTTTTATATGTATGACGTGTGTACAAAACTAAATACTTATTTATAAACGAAAGTTTATTTGCTGAAACTAAGTCCTCGGATGTGTTACAATTATCGCCAAAACCACAGATTATTGAATTGCAAAATGACCACAACTTAGAATGGTTTTTCAGGGCTCGTTTGCATTGAATTGATAAAGTATTTACCATCACCATAGAGATAATACATAGTACCTATAACTAGAGAGCTTACTGCTATAATTAGTTGTACGAAATTTTGTGCCCACATGAAAGTCACCTGAGATTTAGCGGTGTCCCTCTCGCACACATGGCCATTACTCATCAACTTAGTAATCTACTAAATTGGTATTTTCAGAATCGTTTTTACATACATATTAGAACAAATGAAACTTCTACCCACGGCTATCAAAATAAACATAATAAAAATTATAATTGACGTGCTTTAAATATTATATTAAATATTATTATTTCCATACGTTATTCAATAAGATTGATTATTACAATATTTGGATACCAGTAGTTAAAGAAGTTTGCATGCGGGAAACACTACATCATTCAAAATGGCTTACATTGTCAACTTAGTTGTCAACCTATTGTCAACATTCGTGGTTTTCATAGTTCAGAAATAAACGTGATCAAACATTATTTTTGTGCCTAGAATAATTTTTTGGCGACAAGATGGTAAATACTTGAGTTATGATTGGGTGCAAGCGAGAATATTATCCTGGTTGTGGAATATCGTTTCATTGAGTAGTGTGACAATATATTTTTATTTTGTGGGATATAGTTGCTCCAAGTACTTATTTTAGATCGTTTCACATAACATACAGTCCACTAAGTTAAATAATTTACGTAATTTAATAAATTTGGATTTGTTTTTCCATAATCTGTAATGCGTAGCATATTTTCGATGCATTTATTGTTTTGTATAATTTGAGTGATTCCAAGTATAGTATAAGTATACATACAGGGTTATTTGTAAAACACCGGCAACGCTTTAAGGGGTGAAACTACTCATCAATATGAACAACTTTTACTATGGGAACAACAATGAAATCGCGAAAAAAAAATCAAACTTTTCATACAAAAGATTAACCTTGCTCCATCAAAATGTATGAAAAGTTTGAATTTTTTTTCGCGATTTCATGGTTGGTCCCGTAGTAAAAGTTGTTCATATTGATGAGTAGTTGCACCCCTTAAAGCATTGCCGGTGTTTTACAAATAACCCTGTATATAGTTTAAGTTAATTTGTTGAAATCATTTGTTGTTTGTTGTGCCGAATAGATAATAATGTTTTTTTGTATCTCTTATAAAATGATAGACTTTATTAAAATTCCATGTTTGTTTTTTTCAGGATTCCAGCTGATAATAAGCAGAGGGTGTTATGGATAACAGCCACGAACCTTGACATTAGTGTGTAAAAGTTCGCATGTGTTTGTGGCGTAAATTTTAAAGATAATGAATTATTTAACAGCAGCAAAAATAAAATTAAAACCTGAAGCAGTTCCTTCAATATTACCATAGGTACTATTGTAATATGTTTAATAATTATCAGTTGTTGTATGTGTCTGTTGTATAATGTTGTGTGTAATTGTCTGGTCTGTAATAGTTTATACTAATATAAAGTATAACACATTGCACAAACTTAAGATTCACACACTTTGCTTATTGTTTATTTGTGTTTAATATTTTCCTATTAGTATAGTTAGATGGATTAAACTTTTACTGGATTGGATATTGTACTTAGATATTGTGCCATAATGAAGATCATTTTTGACATTACAGATAGCCACAAAAAGAAAAAAAACTGTACGTGCAAAATAAATTGTACGTGCAGGAACATCTGGTGAATCAGGGCATGTAGGATTTTGTAGTAAATGGGAAGATGTTGCAGTTTCCAGTGAACCACCAAATAAGAAAGTAAAGCAAGAGGAAACAAGCACATAAACCCAAAATACAACTATAATGCCAACACAATTAAAATTACAATCAACCATTAAGTTTCTAGCCGGTCTCTTCTCCATAGAACCCGGCCCACTTTGGAACCGTGCATCTAGAATCTCAACGTTTTGACGAAACGACGACGACCATTTTATGCCGATTTGAAATTAAAAAAAGTTTTGCTTTGACTTTCATTCATTGTGTTTTATTGCTTAATGTTGTGAATGATGATTATACTTGAGTTTGCCAAACAAGAATATTATAATAAGTGATATTCGATTCTGCAGCACTAAGCATGGGTTACCCTTTCTGCTATAATAGGAAAGATCTCATAAAGAAAGGTCGTAGGATGGTCGCAAAGCTAAAAGAGAAAAAGAAAAAAGAAAGAAAAAGTAGAAGAGGAATTAAATTTGTATCTTAAAATGTTAAAATCTAATGTTTCCTATGACTAGAGCTGCCAGATGTCCGGAATATTCACGCATGACATTTTATTATACACGTAATCTGTGTATAAGAAAATGTCCGGATTTTTCCGCAATGTCCGAAATTTTCTCTAAATTTTCTTTTTTATTATATAGTAACCTTGCATATGCCTATTTATATATTATGCCTTGCCTGTGACTCTAATTATAACCAAAAGGGTGTATGTATATTTGTAAGAACGTTTAGATACACTGTATGGACCGTATATTTCACTATTTACTAGGAAAAAAACAATTCTTACTATTCGATATCAGTAGTTAATTACCTGATAACTATTCTCATAACATAATTAAATATTTCTATCATGTCCTACTTTTAACTAAAATGTATGGTTACCCTATTAGACAAGGACACGGTTACCACAAAGTATTCTCCCTCATACCGGCTTTACGGCACTATTAAGCGTTCCAGTACTTGTACTATTTCTATGACCATCACATACTCAAACACATGTCAATTTTAAGTTCCACTTATAACTCATGCTGTCACTGTCACTTTAAGGTGGACAGTAGCGACAGTACCTACGACATATTTTAAGAGCATCTTAAAATTGAGAGGTGCTTGAGTATTTGGCGGTTGGTCTGGTAGAGTAGGTACTTACTTAAATATCTCATTAGGTTCTAGCTTAATGTAATAATAGCCAGTGATACAATTAGGTAATAGTAAGTAATGGGTATCCATTACTATCTATTAATAATGTACCATTGTACAATTACCCCCTAATAATCTGTGGTGGGTACATACAGGTTTGTGTAGATACCATTTTACGACTCATTGCTTTACAAACACAAATAATAATGCACATTTGTAATTCTCGACAACGCAACGTCAAGTTTTAATTTCGACTGGAATCGAACTTAGTCCCTGAGAGTGCACATTCCTTCACTGCGCTGTTAAGGTTGTCAGATATCACCACAAACAAACCTATCTTTATCATGTCATATAGATTTATATACTTTTGTCCATTCGTTGATTTGTTGAGTCATCGTGTCGATAATAATTTTAATTACGAATTTATGACTCATCATTTGTGTGTGTGTAATTATTTAAGAAGTACATGTACAATGAAGACTTCTATTGCACGTAATGTTGGCTGCACTATAGAACCTACAGAAAATGTACCTAATAACTAATAACGTAAAGGGGTTATTCATCTCGGTGAAATAGTGAATTTTGAATTAAAAAAAATTCCCCATTTCCTCTCGATCTACTTAAGTATTTTACGGCGGTATTAATTGTTAATTTTTAATTGTTACTTTTTGTTTTTTTTTTTACTTTTTTATGTTTGTGCCCTATGTGTGTGTGTTGTATCAGTTGTATGATGTCTAGTTCGAATAAACAAAAAATCTTTTCTTTTCTTCTTTCTTTTATTATACAAAATCTTCAGAAACCGTATTTTCAAAACAAATTGTATAGGAAAACTTATTATATTTCCGCAACATGAAAATAATACGGAAATACAACATACTAGACTAATAAAATCACTCCACACGACCATTAGGTTCATGGGCGTACAATCTACACCGTTAGCCTACACATATATCGGTAGTACATAAATAACACGAATTCTTGGACCATTCACAAATCTTAAATGGCCATAAGTTACGTCACCACGAGTAGGGGGGAGTTTTAAACTGTGTCAACATCAAAGTTAAAACTTTAAAGTTGAGAAAATTCTACTATACCAGTAATCAGGGTGTCATTTCCTCCCCAATCCTCTCGATACGCTTTCGTCATACCGTATCAGGCTATAAGACATCCAGTGCTCGACTAGAGCTTCCTTTCTTACAAAATTACCGTTCGTGACGGATTACCTATTGCCATAATTATATTATTTGTTTCGTTATAAACTCGCCCCTCACTAAGATTTCTCCTATATCGTGGGTCTAGCAAGTTTCGTTTCGTGCTGGACCCAGAACACGTAGCATAGTAGCTTTTTTTTTTTTTATTTGAACATTGCCCCTCACTAGGGTTTCTCCTGTATCGAGGGTACAGTTTACAAACATACATGTCACATGCACACACAACCAGACCCGAAACAACTATCTGTAGATCATACAAATATTAATGTTCCGTGCGGGGATCGAACCCGCGGTACGTAGCGCAGAAGGCTAATAGCTTAGCCACTACGCCAACCGTGTCGTCATACTGGTATGCGCGTAGCTGGGGGGTTGGGAGCATCCTACAAAACTCATTGCCCACTCCAGAAAAATCGACAGTATTGGAGAAATATACCTACAATTTTTATTCAATACCACATTCTTCGTGAAATTATTTTTTCAGCTCCGAAAACCCCCGGTTACCTAATATTATCGATATCGTCGTAGCCATTTCCCAGAACACTAGGTATAATATTACTTGCGGTGGCTAATCAACTGGCCAGCTGTCCCCCCCCCCCTTCTCCCCTCCGGGAAAACTTTATAGCTACGCCACTGCACACTGGACGTATTCGATACTTCAAAAGAAAGAATAAATCTGTGACGTAATTTACAAACAGGTTGATGGCTGAATCGTGCGATATTGTTGAGTAAATGTTTATGATTCTGTTGACTCACGGCATTAGCATGCCGCCTGCGTGGGCGACACTTCTATATACCTTTACCACAGATAATATAGAGTTATTGTGCCTTTACCGAGCAGTTTTATTTGTTGCATTCCGAATTATTTGCTCGTTTCTTGTTACATTGTAATGGATGAAGTAGTGGCGAAGATAATCTTTATTGGTCAAGCCAGAATCACAGTGAGATTGTAATACTTAGTATCGCCACATATCGCTCATCAGTGCAAGTCTAGGATGATTTAGTGGACAAACTACAAATCGTCACCCGGCAGTGAAAACCATGTAAATCCAATTTTTTGATAACAACAACAATTCAACAATTATCTCAATTATCAATTAATATTTTTTTCTTTAGATTGATTTCATTTATCACTTACAAGGTTTTCACTGCCCGGCGACGAAATGCGCGTTTCTAAAAGTAATTGATTCCAAATATGAAATTTCTTCCCAAGGTGCACCACCTCACATTCTAAAACCCACCATATTAAAAAGTCAACTTTTATTACCAACACATAATAATTATTGTTTTAAAAATATTGAAAGTCGCCCCGCATGTTATATGTAGATAAATCGATTACTTTGTTATTCACATTAAAATAACGTGAATAGTAGTTACTTACATACATACGAGCGCTATTATTATTTTTACTTGACGATCAAAGCGTAGATATTACTTAATTGGAATTTGGAACAATTACATACTTACTCAACTTCAGGCCCAATTTATTTTGGTTTGAAAAGAGGACTTCCAAAATGCTTTCCAATTAAACTCAATCCATGATTTGCTTTGCTTCTGTATTACCTATTCATCTGTATCTATGCTTTTCGTAATTTGCTATACCACAACAACACGTAGCTATAGCTAAATCGCTGCAAGTACGTCTCTCCCGGTGGCTTTTTATAAAGATAACTTTTTTAATAAAGACAACAATATAATGTTTAATATAGTATTTTATTTATCACTAGATATCTAGATCACAGTAAATACAGTGTATATCCGTGCACATCCGCCGCCCCTCGTCCCGCAAACAATCGGGAGGGCCACGCTTACAGCGGACGGCCTATAAATCGGTCTTTTATTTGGAGGTGAAATTCTCAGCAATCAAGGGTTAATGCTTCACTATGATTGCATTAAAATACCTTCCATAGTCCTACTTACAGCTTCCCATCATAGTACACCGTATTTAACAGCATCTGCATACCCAGAATGCAGTAAAACCGGTCTTGAGTTCCACGTAAAAAGATCAACAAACAGTTTTTATCATCCGCATCTGTGTCGTACTCACATGCATAAAAACGCAGCTGAAGGTTTTATGTAGCCACTAGCATTTACTGCTACGGTAAAAGGATGGTAAAATATAACACTATTACTGTTATGTATGGACAATGTAGGGAGATTAAAATAATATGCCAGTGCTTTCGAGGAAGTATTACATGCAATATTGTATGCAGAATAGGCGGCCTTCATCTCACTTTAAAAAATAATCCAATATTTTGTTCGTGATGGTTTTTCAAACTGCTAAATATTGAAGTGAGAGGCATTCTCTCAGATTTTTGTTAAATTTGCCCCACCCTATAATTTCTCCTGTATCGTGGGTACAGTTTACAAACATAGATGTCATATGCACGCACACCCAGACACGAAACAACTATCTGTAAGTCATACAATTATTTGTTCCGTGCCGGGATTGAACCCGCGGCACGTAACGCAGAAAACCAATCGCGTAGCCACTGCGCCAACTGACGGCACTTCAAATTGCATTATAACATTGGTATCGCTCATGCCATGGCGGCATGTCAGTAGCCAGTCAGCAAGGATCCTAACGGAACCGATTCCTTGGGGTTCGCCGGATATATTTGTGTATTGTCACTCGGACTCACACTTCTACGTAACCCATTTCACCTGCCTAGTTTAGAATAACAAGAAGGAGCTTTTATCTAATCGGAACCACAGACAATACCATTTCACTGGACAATACGGCATTCTGAGTACTCTTTTCGTTGTATTTTCGAAGGTTGTCAGAAACAATACAAATTCTGTAGGTACTACGGACTCTGGCTTTTGTCTTCAAAATCAGAAAATATTTCTAAAACAAAATTCCATATTTGTATCTTCTATTTTCCTGTCCAAATCACCAACGCCATTACCCTAGGGAAAAGCACTAAATGAAACCACAACCTACATCTACCTCCTCCAAACGAGGTTCAAGTTGAACGCCATCCTTATTCAGACCACGTCGAGTCCCCGAGGTTCGAACCATTGAACCCATCGCAACCAACTCACGCGCCACGCCATATCATCACGCCTAAGAAACGGTACTAACAGTAAACTGCACGTCAATGTGATATCGACTCTATATATGTTGGAAGTAGGTGGAATATCGAGGTTATTGTATTTGGTTAGCTTATCTGCTTCCGATTTGAATGAAAATATTTTGTGTCCAAATGTGTTATTGGATTTTTAGGATGAGCTGTGAATTTATTGTTTTTGAGTTGATTCTTGGCTGGTTTTATTAGGCAAAGCCACCAGAGGACTTGTATTAAGCTGCGGGGGGGCTAAAAAGGCCGCTTTAGGCGAATTATAATAATCATGATTCATATTATCTACGAATGTCAAAATATCTACTTAATTGACGACTCTTAATGTCATCCGCTTAAGATTCATATTCAGTAATCATCTGTTTGACAGTTAATAAGCAGATCATTAGATGAATTGCTCAATGTGGCATTTTTAGGCCCCCTGGTCTACCGCGTAAAAAAATGATAATGAACATCAGACTCTGGTAATAAACTTCAATTTGATTGTAAGAGAATAACTTCGAACTACCAAGAAAAAAGTTTACTGATCATGAAGATGGGAGTCCCAACTTTATGATCGGTATTTTTTTTACAAGGTATAAGCTCAAAGTTTAGACTCTCACGATCGTATTGAAATTTATTACCAGAGTCTGATGTTCATTACCATTTTGTTACGCGGTAGACCCCTGTAGGTATTGCTCACAGTCTGTTCCTTTTTCTCCCTGAAACGCTTATCTAGTCCATTTCGCTAAGTACTAAGTTATTCTCAGCCTCATGCACATCGGAGAAAATTCAATTCTACTTATTGCTAACAAAGTTACAATGTTCTGGAAACTCGTGCCTAACCTAATACCACACTCCGCAGTGCTACGAAGTGCTGTAATAGTTAGGTGTAACAAAGTATCTACTTTGTTTTGTCTGGAATGTTGTTTTATTATCGGAATTGTGGTTACTTAAGTTTGTAAGTACTCAATACATTACCTTGGTTTTAGCGATATTGTTTGTTAGATAATACGGATACGATTAATTTATTGTTTTATAGTTTCCCTCGCCGCCCGCCACGCCCACAGCTTTGTACCAGTTACTTGTAGACTCTACAGCATAGCACGGCGGGTGGACAAACCAGTTTTTTCCGCTATTTGTCTCCTTGGCAGAAGACAAAACGAATAACCTAACCGTCAAAAACGAGGGTTTTGACGAAAATTTGTTCAGCCGTTACAGCTCTTTTTCTAGTTTGACTCGAGGGAGTCAAACTAGAAAAAGAGCTGTAACGGCTGAACAAATTTTCGCTACGCTACTGAGCTACGATACCATAGACAGATACACATATAAGTATATACACTACAAACTTATAACACTCCTCTTTTTTGTCGTGGGTTAAAAAAGAAACATCTCTAGCTTGTACTTGGGCAATACAGGACACAATCACGCAAAACATGCATGATTCGTTTGTTCCTTTCTTTCCGATGGCTTTGGACCGAAACCATTGATGTGATTCACTTCTAGCTTCTAGCACAAAGTTACAATTTATTTGAATCTTTATATTCCTTTACACATTATTTAAGTGTTAATTCAGGTCACTACTGCTGTTCAAAGAGACAAAAACCTATTTGAAGCCGCTTGGTATGAAGGAAAGAGTTCGACTCATACCATTTGTGTAAACTAAACCGCTCGGCCTACTTACACACATTGTTAACAATAGCCGAGCACCTCTCAGACGCAACAAGTTTAATAACAACGTTAGTTATTTAATAATTAATTAATCTGTTGCGTTCTTCCGTGTCCGCGTGTAATTGTAGCATTTCTTTTTGATTATATGGCGTTGCGTTGTTAGTTTGTTATGCTCAAGTGATGGTGAGTGAGTAATGGTAAGTCGTGGATGAAGTATACCTATTGATGTGTAAATTTATACGTATTATGTTTATCTAATAATAATAATATATGTCAACGTGTAACATAATTATATGTAGGTATATGCTTTTCCGTGGAGGTATTTTTAACTATAAATAAGCAGAAAAACATACTAAGTAGTAGTTACATTTTAATGTTTTCATATTGTAAGCTGACGATCGCCGTCAAAACGCAATTATCAATTGATGTCATAGGCCTAATGTCAATTTCGACTTTAGGCATGCTGCATGCATCGGTCGTGTTAGGCTCTCCAATTGGTGATAAGTAAAATAGTAATGAACGTTAATACGATCGTGAGAGACTAAACTTCGCGCTACCTTGTAAAATAATTACCGATCATGAAGTTCCTAAGTTCCTCCTATCTTCATGATCGGTAACAAATTTACAAGGTAGCTCAAAGTTGAGCCTATTGAAGTTTATTACCAGTGTCGATGTTCATTACCATTTTAGTTACGCGGTAGACCCGCGGGTCAGTCATCTCACAGAATGCGATCGATGCGGAAAATACACTGGCGCCTCTATTGAATTAATCTATGAAAGTATATATTTTAATTTAACGAAACTATTTTGAGACCACAAGGCACAAATTGTCCCAGTCAGACTTTGAGTCATATGTAAATCTACGGAAGCAACGTTAACACAAATAACTTGTCGCTCTCTCGATTCCTTAATGCATAAGTTCTGTACCATACTAAAGACAATTGTTATTGAACATAGCTTTAAAGACTTTTTTACAATTTCCGATAAAAACACTACTACCTACTTTATTAGCGGGGCTTTTTAAGGTGTTATAGTACTCATCATTACGAACAACTTTTACTATGGAACCCAACACTGAAATCGCGAAAAATACATCAGTTGTTCCATGCATTTAGTCGAGCAATATTGAATTATTTTTATGGGACAGCTGACTTCAGGTAGTCCCATGGTAGTAAAAATTGTTCTTATTGATGAGTACAATAATCCCTTAAAAGAAACTCTGCTAATAAAGTAGATTTCAGTCATTGGCCGAATTTATATCGAGTATTGATACAAATAATACCTGCCTCTACAATCTCTACAACATTATTTCCTGATTGCAGATTGTGGATTTAACCACCTGTCGTAACAGCTATCTGAGAGTAAATATCAGGAAAATGACCATTAACGTCAAGCAGTAAAATCAGCCTATCATGGTCTGTTAGCCGGATATGAGATTCTCTCAAGTAGGCAGTGCCTAAACACACGATTTTCCGCGTCCAAGCTAAAGGCCCCGATTTCAGAAGCTGCTAAGTTTGTTATTAAAATTATTTTATACGTATAAGTTTTCTGAAGTCGGTTTTTACTTCATTTTTAAAGTTTATTATTTATTTATTTTTATTTTGTGTGGCATATACAATACTTAACATGCAATTACGGCAATCGCGGGTGATTTGCTGTTATCCATTGAAGAGTTCCATCGTCTATCTTCCGAAGGTCTTCATCAAAAATGATTAATTAAAATCGAGTAACAATTAGCGAAGATGTACAGTCGAATTGAGAACCTCCTCCTTTTTTGAAGTCGGTTAAAAATTTGTAAAGAACCTTTGTTTTATGAAGTGTGTTAAAATAAAATGCAGGAAACTGCCTTATGTTAAATATCGAAAGTTTCTCTGTCACTCATTTCTGTTTACCACCCGTATACACCTGTACAATCATATCTGATACTGTTTTCACAACAGACGTACCTAGTTCATTGCCCTCAGATAAGGACTTTTACTGAGGAAAGCGAGACAGATCGAAGTGAACGCTTCTTTGTAGGAACGTGCTTTGATTACTAACGTCGACAACAAATAGAACTGTGTTAACTATTTTGGAATATTATTATGTATTGTGGAAGTAATGGTAGGTAGTGGATTAGTATGCATGACGAGTTGCGTGATTGATTCGAGTGAGGTGCTTCCTCTTATAATAGAGTGGGTAGGCTAATGAGCACGATTTACTAGAGAAAATTAAAGCTACAAATTGATACAGTAGCCCAAACACGAATGTTTATAACGTATCGTACGTAACGTTAACGTAACCTTTTGAATAAAAACTACTCTTTGTTTTACACAATTTAATATCAAGCGACTTTCATAATATTAATACTACAAATAAACATAAAATAGCGGTCCCTAAATTTAGAAATTATGTACCTACTTGTATTGTTTAACTTATAGTGGTTCTTTTTCTATTGAAACAGAAAGAGACAAACGTCCTTAGTTTAATTTAGTCCTATCAACGTGCGAATCAGAATCGACACCAATACCTACTACTACGTTTCTTCACTTAACTAAGTAAGGGAGATTCTTATTTTCCCACAAAGGCCAGAACTTTTGACACTGTGTCTACGTGTCTATCATCCTTATTTCCAATCGCGGGACTACTGGAAGAAATTTCTTTAGAAATAAGTAGTTCCATTGTGCTCATTTGTCTGTAACATTTTTATTACCATGTTTCCTTGTGTGTACATAAATAAATAAAATAAATAAACTTTAATAATTGATTAAACGAAGACGTAGTTTTCACGGCCAATGGCACTTTGTGACAAATTAGACGTCCTACTCGCCCTTGCATTGTTACCAGCAATACTATACGGTGACTCGATAGTTAATTTAATCAATATAACAGCTGAAGGAACAATGAATAGGCATCAACTACCGCTCCATAAGTTAGCATGTTTTACAATTAAATTCTGTCACCCTTATGGCGTAATCGTAGCAATTTTTTTGCGCCCCTTCAACCCCATATCACCTCATCATCAAATAGAGCCTTGGGTTAGGAGATACGCCATCCCAATTTGATTATCAGCCCGTAGATATCCACCATCATTCAGAAGTAGGAAAGTTGGTTTTCCGGCGATGGCCGGACGATACCTATTGTTGTCACCGCGGGTCGAACCTGGATGATACTGGCGCAGGAGCGTGGAAGCTGGCACTATCTAGGGCTGAGATTAATAGTGCTATGACTAATACGTACTTTGACTTTGCTTTTGCTTTGGTTTTTCTTTTGCTTTGCTGTTTGAGCTTAGCTTAAACATTGAAATCGGTCCATCCGTTTTGGAGAGCCTACGATGCCACCGACTGATACACAGATAGACACTACAAACTTATAACACCCCTCTTTTTTGTCGGGGGTTAAAAATTACTATTGTGCGTGTGTTAAGTCCGTGGTAAATTTTCTTGTCAGCGGCAATTTTTTGTCGTAACTAAAAATTATTGCCCGCGGCTGTCCGCCAGATAAAAATCTGTCGTCTGCTTGGCCTTCATTAGTGTAAGTGGCTTGTGGTCGTTCTAATAAAACAAAATAACTAATCTATGGAAATGGAAAGAGAAGAGATTGCTTATTCAGTACCGGAAATCTTATGACAGCTGCATCATACTACACAATAGGTGCATCCCACTTAGATCTCATGCTAACCTTCATCCATCTATGATTAATTTTAAATACATAGGTATATTTTTTCAATCCAAGGATAATCGTATACTCGTTAAGATACTAATCAAGCCGTAGGAGTCACAATGTTAGAAACAATATGCGGTGGGCGGGTGCAATAAGTCTTCATGTCATGTGGTAGTACGCATCTGTAATTCTGTACAAGTTGGTGCAGGCTGAGTAAACCTTGGCCTAGTCAGTCTGTTGATTGCACCTAAGATTTCCTTTGACTTTGTAGTATTCATTATTGACATATTTATCATCTGTTTATACTTATTTTTAGTGTTCCGTACCCAAAGGGTAAAAGGGTCCTATTACTAAGACTCCGCTGTCCGTCCGTCCGCGTCTGTCTGTCCGTCTGTCACCAGGCTGTATCTCATGAGCCGTGATAGTTAGACAGTTGAAATTTTCACAGATGATGTATTTCTGTTACCGCTATATAACAACAAATACTAAAAAACAGAATAAAATAAATATTTAAGAGGGCTCCCATACAACAAACGTGATTTTTTTTGCCGTTTTTATACATATTGGTACGGAATTAACCCTTCGTGCGCGAGTCCGACTCGCTCTTGGCCGATTTTTGTAGAAATATTTCACTTACATAATCGTTTAAGTTTGTCTCAACAAATACACTGACAAACGACAATATTGACGCAGCTACACGCCACATACCAATGTATAGTTATTGCTAAACTTTATGAGCTCTCGGAAATTGAACGCGAGTGGCTGCGCAGTACCTACGCTTATGTTGCTAGAGGGAGAGAGAGTTCAGAGCTTATTTCAGGGCTCATAAAGATTTGCGCGTACTATATAGTATAACAGACATAATAGGTACACTAGGTAAATAGGTACATATAGTTAGAATCTGAGGCTGACATCTATTGCGCGTACTTTGATTTTGTTCAGACTTTGTTTTGGAATTAGTATCTAGAAAGAAAGAAAAAGTATTTATTTGACACAGCACAAAAACGATTTTAAAGATAATATAACAGAAAAATAAAAGAATAAAAACATGTTACAAAACAAAAAAAGAAAAATATTTATCTTAAATAAAAAATGGATCTACTTTCTTTATTGACTTTTAGCTTTGAGTAATACTCAAAGACTTTTAGACTTTGTTTATTGACTTCGTCAGTCTTAGCGTATGCTTAGCACAATTTCAGCGTGTTTTGATTCTAAATTCCATACCAAAGTATTAACCTAAGCGTATAAATAAGCTTAGCAAAGTTTAAATAAAGTCTGACTTAAGCAAAAGTACGCATTATAGATCTCTTGAAGTTATCATACGTGTGAATATACTATAAACTATGAATACTAGAATTGACACAAATTTTCACATTGTCAACATGGTCCGTATACAAATTTTGCTACAGTAGTTATAGGTATATACAGTAGGCCTACGGTCAACCGAGGCGTCATTATGTGTCGTTAAAAATACGTTAATGCGGATATTAAGGTAATGTAACGGTTCATTCATAGAGACATTATCTTTAAGTTCCCAAAGTTACAAGTTGGGTAATAATGGTCATTCCGAGATCATATTATTATTATTTAGATTTATATTTTGATTATTGTATTTTCTAATTTATTATTATTATTGATTATATTACGTTGACCTGTACCTTATTAGTTACCGATTAAATACTATGACTATGACCACGTAGTTTTACAGTAACGAAACTGCCCGTTGCAACGCGTGAGTGATGCCCCTGGTTTTCCAAGCGACCGCTTACCATCAGGCGGGCCGTATGCCGTATGCTTGATTGCCATCTTTGATCTTAGAGATATAAAAAAACATTTAAAACTCTGTGGCTAGGATATAAGTACCTATACTTAATAACATATTTTCAGCATCTAGAATTCTAGATGAATGAGGAAAACATAGGATCAAGTTAACTTAAAACCTAGAATTACGAGACTCACTGAATAAGACTTAATTTCATAGACTGGTATATACCTATTGGTTATTAATGTGGTTATTAACGCGTATATTACTGCAATAATTGACGCAATGAACAGTTTTTAATAACACAATATAACAACAAACAATTTTCAACTCTCAAAATAAAACTAACATTCACAACTCCGCGTAATCATGCTCGGAATGTAAATAAAATACAAACGCCAAATGAAAACAATAAATTATTTCAACATTTCATGAAGAAAATGTTTACGGAAATGTTTTGCGATATCTGGATAAAGACATCTCGGTAACATTTTCTTCACAATTATCTCGTGAAACTAATGCGAGAAAATCAGGTTTGCGTGATCACGAAATAATCTGAATTACGTTCTATTTATTTACAAAAGTTATTTAATTAAAATACTTAACATAGCTTCACGCCTATTCTTCTTCTTCGTATCGATTTAGATTCCAAATTCAAATTATTTTTGACCAGGGGGCTTACTACGAACTCTTATAGTAGGGCGGAAATTGAACTGCCCAGACATTGCCATAATAAATTACTAGCGCAAGCCATACAAAATCAAATTTTAATTTTGTTTTGGAGTGAATTTTAGTACTGCGGTTGCATTTAGGAACAGACACTGAATCACTCTGCAAATTTTGCGCACTACATAAAAATTATCCTGTATAAATACATCCGTAATCAATCAGCCAGTTTTCAGACAAGCGTTATAAATTCAATTACAATAATTACTTGATTAGCTAGTACAGGCGTAGGTAACATTAACTCCTTCGCTTTCTACACTCGTCAGAACGAATTTCAATGACCTAGTTAATGAACAAATTCACTGCCAAAACAATAATTATGATATCCGACATATTTTCTACCATTCAGAGCGTTAATGTGCACACCGAGGTCGATGGACGCCATCTACACACAAATATAAAGTACGGGTTCTGATGCAAGCGACGATAGCCAAGGAATTTGGAACAACTTATTTTGGTAACTTATTTTCGAACAACTTATTTTGGTTTAAATTCTGGTTAAAAAAAGCAGACTTCATGTTTGTCGTATAGTCTTAAAACTACATTTTCCATATATTTTTAAGAGGTAGCTGTACCGAAAGAGGAATTTCACAGAACGGGAAAGAACACCTTTATTTTTTGCCGGGGAGATCTTCAAACTACTCTAAGCCTCGTGTTGCCTATGTAGGATTTTTACCTAACACCCTCCAAGACCAATGTGTATCCTACACATTGGTCTCGCCTTTTGTGCTATACCAAAAAAGCACTTTCTCGAGGAAGTAAATTACGCTGTACAGTCTACATCAATAATCAGTGATGAACAATCAGATGTTGAAACTGGTAAATCATGTTTTAAGTTACATTAACGTTAATGATTGATGATTCAGCCTATCATCACTTACTTTGGTGTTGACTGTAACACGCAAAGACTGGGGTTTGGTACATAACTGCTGGTTTCAGTCACAAATCGGTGGAACTATGACAAATTATGCTCGTATCCTGTGCGGTGTAATGATCGTAACAACTCGAAACACTACTTGTTGATAAAAGTATGTCAAGGCATGCAACATATCCTTGTGAAATAAACTGTCCCTTCTGAGTCGGATTAATTATAAATCCATAAGTATAGTAAGGTAATAGACGAATTGTTACGCTATTCAATGATAAACGATGTAAGCTTTCAAATAAAATACGAAGGCCAATAGACATTGCACCAAACAAGAGAGGTAGGGCATAGTGGGACATTTCGCTCAAAATGGGAGCTGCTCGACTGGGGAAGTACCTCCACCTTACAGAATTTTGTAACTGAAACACTGCTCTTTTGCAGTGTTGTGTTCCTAACGGTGAGTAAGGTCACCGTTGCTCCTTAAGGAAGCGTCGGGTGCGACGCTAGTATAGTAGTGTCGGCAACGCACGAGTGATACCCCTTGGTGTTTCAAGCGGCCATAGGTTACGGTAACCGATTACCATGAGGCGAGGCGTACCTATACTAGGTACTTATTCTTGATTGCCACCTAATTGGTATAAAAAAAATCTGCCAGCTAATGGACTCAACAGTAGGTATCTCTCCTGAATTTGAATACTTTTGAATATAGCTCGTGCTAAGGATCCAAAACTACGAAAGTACACAAGACAGTCTACAATAAAAGGAAGTTTTGACAAGAGTAACTTCGATCCTTAAGTTTCTACGGAGCTTCTTTCAGGCCAGAAAGAACCAACAACAAAGAATTCGAAACTATTTCTTATGTGAGGATTATTTGTATTCTACATTCATTGAACTTGTCTGCATATAATAGCACAGTTTAGTATACAATTACAACAACAATTTATACTGAACTTCAATCACCATTTCCCTGAGAATGTCTTCAAAACAAATGAGAGATCGCAGTTCCTTAGAATCACTATTCAATTATAGGTTGAATTCCTCCGCGTTTTTAGGAACCTCAGCCTTATAGCGGTTGATGGTAAATACCTTTTTGTGCCACAATTAGATAGTTCCCACCATTTGTGAGACGGTTTCCCATGGAGTCAATGATTCGGCCCTACTGCCAGCGTCGCGGTGTTACGGCTATTTCTCGTTTGTATGGTCATTTGCATTTGTTTTTCTTGAATGAATGGTTCGTGGAATGTTTATAGTCCTGTTATAACTACACCTAGAAGAATATGGAGCGTTCGTACAATAGCATTAACAACAATACGTTGAATACTCTTCGAGAACTATAGTGGTTTTCACGATCAATAAAAGTGTTATGAAAGATGCAGTTATTTTATACTTAAGTATTATTACTGGGCTCTTTTAGAACCTCTTATTCATAAGTCTGGCGAGTTGCTATGAGCTCTAACTTTTATATACGAACATTCCACTTTTTAAACCCTGACTAAAAGATTATGTTCCTAAGATAATACCTGTAATGATTATTTTTCCTGTCATTGTCCTTTATCAAATCATTTACAACTCACACAACACACAAAGATAATTATGCAACTCCTAATCTTAGTAAATCTTATGGGTGCGCATGCGCAACAAGGCGCAAAAAGACGCGTAATTTGCAACAGAATATTCCCATATAATTACACTAGCACATTATGCGTTATTATGCTTTGGATGCTGTGTTTGTATTGCAATTGAAATTATGTAGCTTTACTTTTAATTTTACATTACATAATTCCGAAGAAAAATCTTAACCACGGGATGACGGGACCATTCTGCCTTGATTTCCAAAGGCATAGGTTTTTTTTTAAATCGTTGCCCCTCACTTTGATTTCTCCTGTATTGAAGGTACAGTTTACTAACATATCTACAAACACACAAAAAAAAATGCAATGTCTCATGCACACTCCACCCAGACTCGAAACAACTATTGTAAATCATATTACAAATAGGTACTTGTTCCGTGCAGGGATCGAACCCGCGGCACGTAGCGTATAAAGCTTAGTCACTGCGCCAACCGTGTCTTCATCTCGCAGACCTTTACCCTTAATTTTGCTAATTCTGAAAATTATCTCGGTGAATCCAGTTCTTTTCCTGATATACTCGAACGGTTTAAAAGCACTGCGAAGTTTTCCAAATTTTGCTCAATTAAACTGAATCCTAGGCTTCTTCCTTGAAGTCTTGAGTGCTGTAACAGAAAATTTAATGGAAACAGTAAAAATAAACCGTAAATAATAAACTAAGTAGGTCATAGATATTCACAACCTTAGAATTAAACCCTTTAACAAATCAATGGGGTGTGTTAAAATGAATTTTTCTTTTATTACTTCTTGCATGTTTTATTTCCGGATGACTAGCCACGTTAATCAAATGAGTAGGTACCTACTTTTTATTACAACAAAAACAGGGAAACATGAATCATGTGAAATAAGTAACTATAACTTTACGTATACGTTGCAAGTATAAAAGTTACTAAATGTTCGAGTTTTTGCATTGGAAGCCATTAGATTCTATTTCTACATAGGTACTTATGTTATCCACTTGTAAAGACTGACGAAAAACTCAAGTTCTATCAAAAGTTAAATATTTTTACGTGAACTTACACCGAACTATATAATCTTTCTCTCCACGTACTAACATATAGCTGATATAGTTAGCTATTACCAGCGAGGTTGATAACCGTTTAAAAACTAGTTGTGATCCGAAACCGTTGTTAAACTAAACATCGCTATAAGTATTGGTACCTCTACTAAAACGAAAGAAAGAAAAACATTAGACATTAGGTAGTAGGTACTTTTCCCTCCGCCCTCCCTCCTCTCTCTTAGGTACTATTACTCTATTTACCTGCAATTCGAGCTTAGAGTACATCATTACACTGTAACACTATTATATTATACGAACTTCCTCGTTTCTAGAAACTAATATATCTATAATTTATTTTCCAGATCTTTGCTGGCAACCGAAAACATTAAGAACCCCATCATCTCACTTCTCTTGAGAAGATGTAGTGTATCAACACAGTAGATCTGTTATCAGTAGCATCCTTTATTAAACCATCTAAAACAATGACTGCAAATAGAAGAAATAACAGACACATAAATCACACAGAATTATGAGAAGTAATAGAATTGATAGATTATACAGAAGGCATCCAAAAGCGTGAAGAGTTGGATGTTGAAGGAATATCAGTCCAAGATGTCGACGAGCAACGAGTTGAGTGATATAGAGGTGCCAAAGCTTCGAATGAAGCCCGCAGTCAGCAGGATATTCTGCTGCAGCGTGACGGCTGCTTCAGGGTTTGTTGCAGCTTACGCTTTGGTAAGTACCTCTAACCTTCTTTCTGATGTGGCCTTCAAATGAATAGATGGAAGAGAAATACTTAAACCCATAGAGATAATATATAGTAGTAATATTTCTATGCTTAAAACCCTATAATCAGAGGTTCAGAAAGACATGACTTATGACAAAAATTCGCCAGCCACAAATAATTTGGCAATATCTTTAGAATAGATAGGTAATATTTGTCGTTCACAGTTCTGACAGGGCTCTATATTTGTCGATGGAGTGTGTAGTCCGCCAACCCACATCAGGCCAGGACCAGCGTGGTGACTGGGTAGACTTAGGCCTAACCCTTCTCATTCTGACAAGAGGTCCGTGCCCGTGGGAGAGTTATGGGCTGAATTTATTTATTAATTCGTCATGTTAGAATAGTCCCTGTACATGGGTCTGACAATTGCTCCATTCTAATTAATAGCAAGCACGGATAGTAGGTAAGGTACCTATGCTTTTTGTTAGCTTGGCCCATACTATGGAAGTATGGATATTTAATAAGAGAAAAAAAAACACGTCTCGGCTATCCGTATCTTCATAATTGAAAGTCAATTTTAAAACAACTTCGCTCAATGTTTGTACGAGTATCATAAGTTACTGCACTTTATATTTATTAATAGAGGTACTGTTAACGTATAATGCGGCTTGCTCACCACTTAACGGGAAAAAGCATGACAGTGCATACAAAATTCATGTAACACTTATGATAATATGCCTCCGTGCCCATAAGAACCGGTCTCGCAGGTTTAACAATAAGTTCATCCAGTCCTGTTTGAAGGGTGATTTGCATAGCAATAGTATCACCTAGTGATGAAACATGTGATCGTCTGGCGCACCGTGGGCAGTCAGCTTCGATACCATTACTGACTGGCTAATCTTTCCTCTTCGGCATGAGCGATTGCCTTGTAAAGGCACGTGCCGACTAGAAGAAGATTGCTAAGCAACCATTTCAAAACTACTCTACATCTTATCGTTTACCATGGACATGGGCATAAAGAACGGTACCACAGTACCTATCATTTCCTGCGATAAAGGCATCGCCTGTCAGTAAGCAGCGGGTTTACCGCGTAACTAAACTGGTAATGAACATCGACTCGTCAGAGACTGAACTATAATCTACGAGTACCTTGTAAGTTTTTACTAATCAGGATGATGGGAGTCCGAACTTTATGATCGATATTTTTTTAACACGCTTTTATTAGCTTCACCTGTAACTAACTATGTAAGAAAATCTTGGAAGTTAAATTTGACCCACTTCCCGGTGTCCGATTGAGCTGAAATTTTGCATACACGTTCAGTTTGGATGACTAAAGCGTGTTCTATAGTTTTTTTTTAACTATAATATTTTTTTATTTACAAGGTAGCTCGAAGTTTAGTCTGTTAGGATCATATTAAAGTTTATTACCAGAATCGATGTTTATTACCATTTTAGCTACGCGGACACTGTTTTAGTTACCCCCAGGACATTGACAATCTTGTTTCATATGAAACCACTTCAAACTTATACATATTGGAACTCTTGTTGAAGCCTCAAAATTACATAACAGACCAAATTATCTAAGTTAGATCACAGTAACTTGACAAAATATACAATTTCTCTCAACAAACCACGCACGGAGCCTCAGATGTATTACACAAAACTTATTTACTGACGAACCTATTCGTTGTACTCACTTAAAATTCACCCGTCGTACGACGGAAACACAAGCTGAAACTATCCAAAATAAACTGAGCCTCGGCCACGTCATCCGCTTCCGAGAATGCGTGTTTTTGTATGCAAAGCTCGGTCAGGTTAGACTGGTCAACTTTAAGGCCATGCATCTTATGAGATGACGACAGCGCAAGTGAGAGTAAACTTACTGGAACTGAGACAAGTCCGAACTTAGAAGTTGGGTCACTTTAATGATGTATTGAATGAGGATAGACTTACCCAATTTCGTGTTTTCGGGCCAACCTTTCTCCTCATGTTAGTGTCGTAAAAGGAGATGGATTTTACGGAGAAGAGGATCGGTATCAGTATCCTGGGCTAAGTAACTAGTAGGTATACTACGAATGAACACCGATTAGTTTTCCATAATCACCATATTATGTGCTGCGCAGACGGCGGGCTGCACGAGTTTGCCGGTATGATAGAGCTTATGGAATCCTATGCAACAATGTATATACGGAGAAAAAGTCTGCCGGTCAAAACGCTGCTGGTGCCCGACGATGGTAGATGACCGCGAACCAAATGTCCGTCGTCTGCGCATCGCTTTATGGTAATATTCCTTCACCCCCGTGCATACAATCATTGGAAAATAGCCTCACAAGGGACAGATTTGATGGATTTTGTGCAACGCGGGATTACAGGACCGTTCAATACCGCACATACCATACATCGCTCAAAAAGGAGTATAAAAATTAACAACTTAAACTTACCATGCCTATTTTGGATAAAGCATGGCCGCGTACATTGTTTATGAGAACCTATAAGGTTAAGATAATCAGTCACTTTAGGTATAGTGAATACCTCATCAATATCTAATTAATTTTATACTTGCTAGGTTGGTACTTAATTGAGAAATCCAAAACTTGTTTCGTAAAGGCACCAATTAGTTCAACCTTTATCCTCCAATTTTTTGCAAGGACGGATTATGACAGGTAGATATATAGGTATAATATACGTTGGACTGACAAAAACCCTATAGTAAGTTACCTAAACTTAAACTTGTTTCCAATTTGATTTATTTCTACGTAATGATAAATCGATGCAAACCGCTCGCTCACCGATCGAATACCGATTTATTTCCAAGCGTTTACTCGTATTATCCTGAGCCATCGATTAATTTGTTTACATAAGTTCACGATGAACTTAAACTCATAAGTAACTTCGTTGAATGAGTCCATCTTCAAGTGCAACGAGACCACAACATAAGCCGACATCTTGAACATCATTTGCAGACTGCTTTCGCTACATAGCCCTAATTCGAGGTCTGTGGAAGTCATACGACTTCCGTAGTCCTAATACGGGATGGAATGTTGAATGGAATCTAACTACTCGTAAAGAACTAGGTACATTCCATTTTCATTACATTCCTCATATTTATTTATTGAGCTGTCTAAATGGAAGATTCATTATTGTGACTTGTGTGTGTGTCATGCTTGTGAACGTGACTGGTCAGCTTGTAACTGTCATAGGAATCTTATTCAATAGATAGATATTCAATTATTATGTACTACGCACTAGAGGCGACACGATAAATAAACGTGATGGGCCACACGCGGGAAGGAGGAGCGTGGAGGGGTGAAAGAGAATAGTAAAACAGATGCATGAAGTGCGGCGATATAGCCGCAATTGAATGGGACAGCGTAATGGAGTGCAGTGTCTCCTCTAGTACGTAGTACAATGATGACAGGTCCATTCGGCACCAATAAATACTAAAATATAACAGTAGTAAGTAATTGTTCTACGTCGTAAGATATATTTAAGCCTCACCCACGTATAGGTCGAAGCTAATCGAAGTTGTGTACTTGTGTCAGATTGAATGTTGTAAATAAATAAACGCCTTTCTGAGTGAATGGCCACAGGATTTCCTGTGTCGAGAATACCATTACACCCACATGCATACGATATAAAATTACTAGCATTGGCCACAAGCTCTACCGAAACTAAATTCCATCGATACTCGCAGTTTTCTTTAGACATCGTAATAAATTAGGCCACCTTTGTTTTCAACTGGGTGTCGGAAAAACGTGATTAGTAGCAGAAATCTATTCGATAATAACCAAAAGAAGGCTTGTTTACAGGCTGATTTTGATGATGTTTAATTAATATAAGCTTTTAAAGTACTGGCTATGGCGGCAGAAGTTAATTAGCAACAATTCAACACCCTTTCCTAAATCCTTTGAAGATGTTAATAATTGACTTTCACGCAAAGATACCCATTGTTCTTTTGACTCCTGACAAAATTTCCAGTTATTCCTTTGAAGGTTACCAATCAACTAATATCTTCTTTACAATGTGTTTCAGGTGGCGTACGCGATCGCGCTGATCTATGAGATCGTGTGGGTGGTGGAGTCTCAAAGCGGGCTGCCGCTGGCATCAGCGCTGCTCATGGTGTGCTACTGCATCGTCATCGCCGCCACCGTCGTGCTCGTGCACGGACTTATTTCTGTTAGTATGGTTACCACCAAAATGTGATTATCACTTGCGTTAATGGTGAAGGAAATCATCGTGAAGCCTGCACATTTGACTGGGCGGCATAAAATTCTCATGCAATAGTGTTTGTAGTCCGCCAACCCGCACCTGGCCAGCGTGGTGGACTAAGGGCTTGTACATAAAACTGCAAATCGGCGCGATGCGAATTCGCAACAAGGATAATGGTTAGGTAAATACATCGAGTGAGCTTGTACATTTTGACGATGCGACATCGCATCGCAGTTTTGTGTACAAGCCCTAAGGCCTAACCAAGGCCTAACCCTTCTCGTACTAGGAAGAGGCCCGTGCCCAGCAGTGAGTTTGTAATGGCATGTAATGGGCTGGACTTTTATTTGTGGTTATAACATTATTGACGGACCTATGTCAGTGGCCTCGCATTGGCGTTTGTCCAACGAAGGCTTTGTATGTTTTCTGTACTAGCGTGTGACGTCTCCGCTATGTCTATAGTGCCACAAACTTATCTGACCCGGTGACTAAAATTGGAACTAACATCGTTACGGAACAAAACTGACATCAAAACGTCATTTTTGTATGGAGATGACATTGGTAAAAGCGACAGCAGCGACGCCACGACCGGGTCAGATAAGTTTGTGGCATTTTACCTACGTTTAAAGCTTGAAGTAAGTACACTAATACTAAATTCTCAACTTTATTAATCTTATGGTTTTCAGAATTTGATTTTATTATAATTTTTCATTAAAACTAATTCTGATCATATTTATTTATTTATTCAATGCTTTTCCTACAAATATATACAAAGGTAGCCTTAGTGCCTCAGGCATTCTCTACCAGACAACCTTAGGGTGATGCAGAGACAAAAACATGGTAGAGCACACCATTCTTATTACGTGAGGTTAGTAAAAGCTAAGTAATTCCGTACACATAGGAACGTACACATTAAAAAAAAAATATAGACATAATAATTTATTATGGATATGGGTTACCTATATTTATAAATAGGTACATAAACTTGTACCTACACACTATAAAACTATTTATATATTATTTTTATCCATTCTTAACTTTTTTCCACAGAAAAACAACAGATGCCTGCTGGCGTGGTTGATAGCAGTCATACTAGTTCTCATACCAGAATGCGCTCTAGTCTTTTACATGTCTATAAGTCATTGGGTAAGTGAAGATTCAGTATTATTTAATTGAAGAGGTAGGGTACTAAGCCCCTTTGTCACTGCGACCTGCGAAGATCTATTGTGACGCCTCTTGTTTCATTACAACACTCCCTCTAGCCGTAAGTCAATGATGAAGTTGACTATGTTCTTGTGGTGGAGGGATTTAATCTCATCTGGTGAGATTAGGTGGCCTCCCAGGTGCTGGCTTCCAGTGTTGTATACCACGTCGCACTCGCATAGGATGTGTATCGGCGTCTCATCCTTCTCGCGACAGAATCTGCAAATTGTGGAGTCAGTAAGGCCCATTTTTTGTAGGTGCTTGTTTAGTTTGCAGTGCCCAGTGAGGGTTCTTGTCAAGATCCTAATTCGGCGCCTGTTCATGGAAAGCGCTTGTTCCGTAGTAAGCATAAACTTAGATTACTTTCGCTTCCCGTAGTAAGTGAAGATGCATCTAACGTTTAGTAACTTACTCTTGTTCCACAAGCACGCTAATTTGGGCCAACAGAAAGGTTAACTATGTCAAGTGCATGATTAATAGGATACCCTTCCTTTGGGAAAATACCATAAACTTATTATACTAGTGGTAAAGTATAATAAGTTTATGGAAATTACATTCTTGACGCTAAGGTACGTCCACGTCTCTGACTTTACAAGCTCAGTTATAGTGCCACAAACATATCTGACCCGGTGACCAAAATTGGAACTAACGTCGCGACAGAACAAAAATGACTTCAAAACTTAGATTATTTCGTGATTATTTACATAATCTAAGCTTCAAAATGTAATTTATGTAGGGAGATGACATTGGTAAAAGCAACGGCAGCGACGCCATGACCGGGTCAGATAAGTTTGTGGCACTATACAAGCATTACATAAATCTCTCACTGATAAGAATAAAATGTTCTTTTTGTCATCAAGTTGCAACTCCGTAGAATACATCTATTTTTAACTGATAAGGATGTAATAAATTGCAGGAATGTTTAATCATGATTAATTAAGTGAAGCGATGTCATTATGTTATAGGTATTTTATGTGTTTACCAATACTAAAATACCTATCTTTGCAATATGTTATATGATGCTGGTTTTGATATCCGATGTGGATTTGGAGAGAGATGGCTCCCTGATCTCCGAAACCCTTTCATCAATTCAGATAGGGTCCATTTACCATAACAAATCGTATTATATAGCTAGCAAACAAAACTACCTACTTCCAGGGTCTCCAAGGAGTGTATGGTGGAGCCGAGCTGGCGTGCTACGTGGCGCGGCTGCCTGCCATCGTGTGCGGAGTGGTGCTCGTGCAGTCAGCATACGCACTTAGAGAAGCTAGGTATACATAACCTAACCGTCCAAAACCCCCGACTCCAACTAGAATAACTTGACCACCATTTTGGGTGTTCCGCCATGTTGGATTTAGAATGACGTCACACAGCTAACCATGCATTGTCATCCAAACTAAACGTGTACACAAAATTTCAGCCCAATCGGTTGAAGAAGCTTCAAAATTGAATTGCAAGATTTCACCAGAACAAACATACCTACATACATTGCAAGTTAAATAAAACCATGTACCATAAGAAAATTGCATCGAAATCGGTCCATCCGTTTTGGAGCTACGATGCCACCAACAGACACATACACATAACACAGATACTTACACTCTACAAACTTATAACATCCCTCTTTTTTGTCGGGGGTTATACAACATACCATACCTAAGCTTATACCCAGAAAAGTTACGTTCTAAAATACTTCCTACAAATTTTCTAGGAAAGCCGGTTACAGCGCTGGCGGTGCGGTCAGCGGCAGTGAGTTCGACGCGAGCCACTTCGTGCCTGACGCGCCCAATGCTTTCACAAACGATGGCTTCCTGCAAGACAACGGTAATCATTGCGGAAATTACCGCTGTTATGGTACTCAAGGTTACTTAAGAAAATTGTTTTATGATGGTTTGGATTATTAAGGCCGCGGGATTGAACCCCAAACTTCAAATGTTGACCTTGAGGAGAGTGTGCACGCACCTGGGTAGGTACCTACTCATAAAGTTATTATTACTAGTGGTAAAGTAATAATAACTTTATGTACCTACTACTCGAGCAACTCGAGTTTTTGGCAATATCACGATTATCTTATTATTAAATAGGTGTATGAATATTTGTTTCCTCCGTCCTTGTGTCAATGCAAGGGTGCCAGGTGCCAACTGAAATCTTATGCCCAACAAATGCTGAGTTGGTAACCCATTCGGTATTAGCATGCCGACAACAACACATGTTTTATAATCTTCTCTTTTTTAATTTTTTTGTTTCTCTGTGCATTGTGTTGTCTTGTTTCTAGTCCATTAAATGTATTTTCTTTCTTAGAATTTCACATTTCTATTTTCTTCTTTTTGACACCGCCATAATAGGAAGGTATTAGCTAAGTCATTGGCTTTGGCTAGGTCTTCTTCGTTCTTAAAATACAGTAACAGAATTATAAATCAACATTTCCAGGTAAATCCGGATCGATGCCAGACCTCCGTCGCCACCTCGCGAGCCGTCAGTCCATGACCCTGGGTTACCCACCGCACATGCTGCCCCAACCCCCACCAGCCTACTGGCAGCACCTCGCCGACCGGCAGTACGCCGCCAGCCTCCGAGGCTACCCCAAGTCCTACCAAGCCCCACAGATGTATGGGACTTGGGTAGGGCCCAGATCAGGGCCTTACGATAACCCTTACAAACGAAGGCACTCCATAGTCGGTGCCTTTCAAACAGACGAGTACCCACCAAAGGGATATGATTACGAAGACAGAATGGACTGCAAGAGCGAGATGGCGTACCCATATTACAGATCTTACCCTTACGATCCGAGAACTTACCCTCCCGATTATGACCCGAGGTTTTACCCCGATTATAAAAGGGAGGATGCGGCGTATGGGGTTAACCTTCTCCGTCACGAACCGTATCATTTCAGTGGATCTAGAGACAGGGTGTTCTATAATGGTTTACGAAATAGTCATACGTCTGTAGGTAATGAATCTGATGATTTGACTAAATATAAGGATGTTGCTTTGTGAAGAACTTTATTGCGACAGTAAAATTACATAGGTAGTGTTGAGGCTGTTTTTATAAGCAAGAATTCTTTTGGAAACAAAAGAAGTCGGATGAAAAGATAATATTCATGGATTTTACTTTTGGTTTTTGCTAATAAAAGTAGCGAGAATATTAAAAGTATATATGTAGATATATACTTTTAATATTCTGGGTTAAATATTCTGGTTAAATTTAATATTATTAATATTATATTTAATACAGATTTAAAAAATTACGTTTTTACTGTAATTACATTACTATCTAATTGCTAAGATTTCTGTATGGGCGTAGGTAGTGCGTGGGTGTGAATTTCGGAGAGGAACAAAAATAAAATAAAAACTATTTGAAAATCCTCCCCGGTACTAAATCCTGGCTACTTAGGTAGCCTAAGTACTAAATCCTGGCTACTTAGGTAGCCTAAATAGCCAGGATTTAGTACCGGGGAGGATTTTCAAATAGTTTTTATTTTATTTTTGTTCCTCTCCGAAATTCACACCCACGCACTACCTACGCCCATACAGAAATCTTAGCAATTAGATAGTAATGTAATTACAGTAAAAACGTAATTTTTTAAATCTGTATTCAGAAATAATTGTATTTTTATAGAGTTTATTATAGAATCTGAATCAATGTAAGAATAAGTTGTATTTTAAATGTAAGTAGCTAGATAAGTTACCTAATTAACCAAAGGTAATTATATTATACAGTAAACTTTATGTAAGTAAGTTGTAAATGTAATAATCATCGATGAAATCAGTCACTACATTTTATAAATTGAAACAATAAATGGAATTTGTATAATTTATTTATTTTCAAACTCCCTTTTGGTTTCTTAAAAGAGCAGCCTTCCAACGAGCACATGCAGAACAAATGGAAGCGGAATAAAAAAATTGTGTTTGTAAACTTTTTCAGACCTGGGTTCTAAACTCAAACCGACATAAATGGACACGACAGTTGCATATTAATCATCTGGATTCCCGGAAAAGAATAGGGCAACCTTTCTTCTCGTAGATGACGTAAAAATAGACTTACTCGGACCAATGGAGCGTAAGCGAAATCCTACGTCTATGCTTTTAGGCAAGAAATTGTGTCATAAATACTTATGGCTCGGACCCTTAGAGATGCCTTAGATCATATAATTGGAGCTAACCATGAGCTAACCATAGAAATATTATTATATAAATATTATCTATTTATTTATTTATTTAACAATTTATGTACACACAGAAAGAAGAATAATTACAATTAAATAGGAAAGATGACACAAAGGTACTGCTTATTTCTAAAGAAATCTCTTCCAGCAGACCTGCGAGAGGAGAGTTTGAAAGAAAGAAATGTAGACTATAGTGTGAAATTAATACAAGAGGATAACTAAATAAAACTGATGACATTATATTACATCCTAATAGAAGATATACATAATACAAATCTACATAAATACACACAAATACATATTTATATATAAATAAATATAGAATAAATAATATATAAATGCAAACTATTTCGATAAGGAAAGGAAGTGAACTTTTAGACGCTTTTTGAAAAGAGAGATGGTATCACAGTCTCTAATATCAGGCGGGAGTGAGTTCCACAACCGAACCGCATGAACGGTAAAGGAGTAGGAATAGTAATCAGTACTGTGGGAAGGGAACTTAAGGAGGGTTTTAAGGTGCGACCTGCAGGGAGCATCAGTAGGACGAGTGTAGGAAAACCGTTCCCGCAGGTACGAAGGAGATTTAGGATTGTGCAGGATATTGAAGAGGAGACATAATATCCGAGTGTCTCTGCGAAAGCGGATTGGGAGCCACTTGAGTATCTTGCGAAAATGAGAGACATGGTCATACTTTCTCAAGTTGAAAACAAAACGGATACATAGATTTTGCAAACGCTCAAGTTTGTTTAAAAGCTCCTCGGTGGCATCCAGGTAACAGGCATCAGCGTAGTCAATAATGGGAATTATCTCTATGGAGCTAACTTATGGTAGCCACCAAGAATATTATATTCTTGGTTGTTCTATGTCTATGTATTCTTGGTAGCCACCTGTAGCCACATAAAACATCGTCCTGTCATAGATCTCTATACCTACTAGTTACGTTAGTATAGAGATCTATGCGTCTTCTGTTCAGACTTCTTAGTAATATAATGGCAATGTCTAAAGTGAATTAGCTTTCTGCGCTATAGGTCGCAGGTTCTATTCCCATAAAGAACAAATATTTATTTATGTATGGCCCAGAGATAGGTATTCCTGGTCCGGGTATTTGTGCATGTGGATGTCTGTAAACTTTACCCACGAAAAATCGTAGTCAAGTGGATATGATCGTATAGGCTTTGTAATCTACTCGAGACTTGTCGCACAAGCACACCCTTTGACTTCGTGGTGCTGGATACAATGACGTCATCTACCTAATAATTATAATATATGTAGGATACCTAGGGTTGTCGATACCACTAACTTAGATTATAGAAGAGATATGTAGAATAGAAGAGATAGAGAGAGATCTTCTATAATCAAATACCACTAAGCACTGCTTGATATTCTAGTGCATATGCGCGACAGATGTCGCTACAGCTTGCTTGTTTTACATAAACTTATTATTACTAGTGGTAAACGTTTATGTTGTTTTACTACAGAACCTAGTATAAAAAACAGGGCAAACCTTTTAATATTTCGTTTTTTGAGAGAAAACAAGGCAGGTAGAAAAATATTCTAAAAATACTATGTTCCAAAGCATGAGAGACCCAATAAAAAAAATAAAAAAGTACACGTCTAGTTACATGCAACATGTAAAAGTAAAGTTTCAATAAAAATAGAAGATAAAAACTTCAATATTTTTATATAAATTAAAATGAACAAATCTATTACTTTTAATTAACTACTTTTATTAAAGACCTATTTGTTGTTGATATAAGAGCAATTTTAAAGCAATAACCATAGACGTAATACACTACTGCAATAACCAAACGCTTACACACTTTAGTGTTGCTACCTTCTACCTAAAATCCTCCGTAATCCACTATTAAATAATTATTTTTTTAAACATTGCCTTTGATGATTGCATGATGCTCTGTAGGATTTAAATTTGATGAATAAATTAAAGAAATAAATCCCGTTCCTTTAAACCTATTGGGATATCTTTGTCCTCAATAAAACTAAACTAAAATATTATTAAAAATACAAAATAACTACTTACCTATTTAAGACGAAAATAAAGACTTTGTTTAATAAGCCAAGGTAATTCAGCATTTTTTTTATTATATTTCCGTTATGTCTCAGACTGATGAACATACCCACTCATAATGATGAAGTCTTTCTTTAAAATCTCTTTGCAGGAATAGATCATGTATTTCAAATAAATCAATATTTATTTAAAATTTCCCTTAATAAAGGGAAAAGCTAAGTATGTTGGTATCCACACTATTTAGTTTTCCAGCTATTTAGAATATTAATCCGTAAATTCACCGGAAGTGCAAATATATACTCTATGTCCTAGCAGTAAGGTGGTCGATTTGTCGAAGTTTTTACGGAGTATTACATTTGCGACATTGTGCTTGATGATCGTGTCGGTACAACGCGACCGGCTCGCGTTGCGTATCGTGCCATCCCTTTCTGTCAGTCAAAAATTCAAGAGTTTAGGTTGTCGACACGGCTAAAGTTTTAAAGTTTTTCGGATAATCCAAAAGTTACTTTTATCACGTAATTCTTGTGTTTTGAGGCCACCGTTTATAATATTGAAGTGAATAAATGGTGTGTAATCATTGTGAAGTTTGTTTTTGAGGCGTACGAAGGCATAAGGCTGTATAACTGTTATTTGTTTCATGTAGGTGGCTACCTACCAATGTAGTTGGGCCCAATGTGAAAGTGTTTTCGCATAAAATTCAGATCCCATTGTTCGATCTTTCCGGGTATACGCTGGGAAAAACGCTAATAAGTGTGACTTGCGTAAGACGTTGCTAAATATTAGTGAAATGTGTGTTATTTTTGCGTTCAACTATTCATCACTGAATTAATATTTTGGTAAGTGTTATAACGTGACATTCTGATAAACACGACCAATATATTCTAAGCGCTTTATTAGATTGCGATTTGATGCGTGTTAAAACTTTTAATTTGGTGTAAAAATAGTTGAAAGTGGAATGAAACAGATATTCAAAATGTCATCAAAGTTCAATTCAAAATCAAGAAATTGTCTTCATTATTATTTCTAACTTTTAACCGACTGATTGTTCTCAACAAAGAATAGTGTGAATTTTAAAATAATCATAAAGTAAGTACTTTGGTCAAGTATCTTGTGTCATTCATCATAATAAAAATATTGACTGAATGAACACCTGTTGAATACAGACAGAATTACATTAAAGGTTGGTTCTTTGTTATTATTACTTGCATTTGATGGTTGTCAGTCAGTATTGGCATGTTCCTGAATAGCAGGCCTTCCTATTGACTTTGACTATCTACCAGATTCATCTAAAGCAGTGGTTTCACCAAGGGACCGCTCATGCCATATCTTCAATAAGACGTAGCAAGCTGACATGAGCGAATGTCACTTAAAATGCTGCAAAAAAAAAAAAAAAGTTGCGTAAATAAAAATATAACAAGCAAGTGGGTACAGGTACAGTTTAGTAACAATACCTTGCCGATAATTTTGTTTGCTCCACCTTTTTGAATTTTAAAGGATTTTATGTGACATTAGATACGGTGTAACAACCTAGGGAACCCTAGGATCAAAATAATAATTCTGAGAATTTGAATATTTTTAATACTGAACTTCAAACTGAAAAATTTTGAGCCACCCGTGTACAAATTCAATACTTTTGTGGACCTTAATTTAGTACTCGCGGACTCCTGGCGGTCTCCCAACAACTGGTTAGAAACCTCTGATCTAGCCTTTGAATGTACTTAAAAGTTTTCAATAAGAAGCGAAGTCAAAAAGAAATAAAAAAGTACAAAAGAAAAACAATTCTCATAAAAACAGGTTATGCTAGATATTTATTTAAGCACAACTTATTAACGCAAATGCAATTATTGCTTAATTTATTTTCATGTTTCAGCATGGAAGCCACTGCAGCTACAATGAACATACAACCCTTGGAGAATATCTTCTCTTCAGGTAACTTTTTATGGATTATTATTTTCTTATAGATTTCATCCATAGCTAAACTTTGATTATAAGTTTTTTTTTATGACATTTTAAGTGTTTTTTATGCAGTCTCAGTCTCACACTTATTTCAATGGTGTATTAGCAAACATAAATGTGTAGGCCATACAAATACTCATTTCAATATGCAAATTGAACGTACAAACTTGAGAATAGAAGATTACACATTGATTCTGTATGTTAGGGGCCATCCACAGTCGATATTTTTAGCAGCAGAATCGCGCTGCTGCTTAAAATATTTAGTGTGACCGAAAGGTTAGCTTATTCATTAAAAACGGTCGCCGGTGGTTACAAACCGACACGTTTGACGACACGGTTGGCGCAGTGGCTAAGCGATTAGCTTTCTGCGCTACGTGCCGCGGGTTCGATCCCCGCACGGAACAAATATTTGTATGATCTACAGATAGTTGTTTCGGGTCTGCGGGTCCACCGCGTAACTAAAATTGTATGAACATCGACATCGGTATTAAACTTCAATACGATCGTGAGAGCCTAAACTTTGAGCTAACTTGTATTTTTTTTACCGATCATGAAGATAAGTGTCCCAACTATATGATAGGTATTTTTTTTACAAGTTAGCTCAAAGTTTAGGCTCTCACTATCGTATTGAAGTTTAATACCGATGTCGATGTTCATACAATTTTAGTTACGCGGTAGGGGTGCTGGTTGTATGTGCATGTGACATGTATGTTTGTAAACTGTACCTTCGATACAGGAGAAATCAAAGAGAGGGGCAACGTTTTAAAAAAAATAATAAGAAAAAGAAACCATAGTTTTTATATATATTTTATAGACTTTTTTATAGATTTTATATATATTTAGATATTTCATGTAATCCATATTTTTGTTCTCAAGTCAGTCTGTTGATGACCCCAGAAGGATAAAGGTCAATGTACAAAATAAAATTACTGGTAATATGCTCGGTCAATAATGTGACTAGTGCATGGACCCTGGTAAGCCTGTTCCACGCAGTCAATTAAGTTTTCAAACACAAGCTAGAAGTTAAAAAAGCCAAAGTTTGATATGGCTCTTCAACTAAACATAAAAATTTAAACAAGATCATGCCCACACTGAGAACTAACTGCATAGCCGTGTGAACCAGACTTCAAACTTCAATACAAATGAAGGTGTAGAAATATCTACCAACTCCAAACAATTTATCAGCAGCTATGCATTGTCTAACGGCAACCATACACGTCCCAAACTAATTACATTTAACATATAGAAACAATTACCACTCCTATCTAGTTGGTCTTTAAGCCCATAATCGTGTGTGGTTCACTGATAGCCGCCTCGCGATTGTAGTAAAATAAATGAGGTATTTAAAGTATTCTATTCTGGTAGTACTTTACAATGGCGACTGTTTCATAAGTACATAATGTGTTACTGTTAAAATCTCACGATATTGTTGCAAGATTTCCTTACTTGTCTCTGCGTGAGGGCAATTTACGCTCCATGCGCGGGAATTTTAAGTTTTAACTTCGTTTTCGAGCCTTGTGCTATTGGCGTTCGGATTATGTACTTTAGGGTCTGTTGAGCGGTTGTTCTAAATCTTATTAGGGTGGAGCGAATTTCGCGTTTGACGCCCCTTGGTTAACACGCTAACAGTCCAATGTACCACACGTGGTACATGGCGATTGTTTAACTTCTGTGTCTGCTGTCTGGACAGAGAACGAAACATTTCGAATTTTGGCGCTCTCTTGTCGGCGTTTCCCTCGCGTCACGCTAAGGCCGGCCCTGGTTATCTGTCTATTATAAGACGCACTGAAATTATGTAGACTTGCGTCATTGTAAGAGTACAACAACAGTAGAAGAGTTAATTTAATCTCAGGTGAATAAGCAAACATTTCTTTAAACCGATGCGAAGGCCAGACGGCGTGGCTACTGGCAATAACAGAAACTATCGGAGCTGAGTGATGTAGCCAATGTTTACACATTGCTTCTAATCAATCAACTCGAACTATCGCAGTACTGCTGGATATAATGCGGTGGCCATGTCAATGTCTGTTGATGGACCGATTAGTGCAGAGACCGCGAATCGGTAAACGCA
Organism: Allophyes oxyacanthae; assembly: GCA_932294325.1. NCBI lineage: Eukaryota > Metazoa > Arthropoda > Insecta > Lepidoptera > Noctuidae > Allophyes > Allophyes oxyacanthae. The sequence continues at coordinate 4,223,981 of OW028633.1, read as the reverse complement.
ACAGTGCGTCTTCGTATGGATCTTCGCAGATTCAAGTCTTGTTAATACAAAATTAAAAATCCGCAAATAAATGCTTATAATATTATTTACTAGCGACCCGTCCTCGACTTCGCACGAGTGCAATTTCTCTACTATCCTTACATTAAATATGAAAGTATTACACATATAAACCTTCAGTGAAAAATTATCTTACTGATGGTGAAAACCGCATCAAAATCCGTTGCTTGGTTTAGGAGGAGTTAGCGGATATACAGACAGACAGACGCGGAAAGCGACTTTAGTTTATACTATGTAGAGATTTCGAAATCCCTGAGAAATTAAACAACATACTTTCCGTCCATATTAACGAAAGGTTGATAAACTTTTACGTCTATTAGTCTCGTGGCCACCCTCCAATCGACTGAGGGTGTTGAATACTTTAGCCTCAGTTGCAGGTCTCAAACAGGACTAACACTTGACTTCCTAATCGCCTGTCCCACGTACACATGCGTAATGCTTGGTTACACAATCTTTAACGGGAAAGTAAAGGGTGAACTCGCGAAGATGACTTAGATTCCCGTGTAAACGAGAGTTACGCATGTGTGCGTGCGTTGTACGACGAATTTATGGAGTGAATTTAGCTGTGTTGCATATTGTGCCTCACTGAAAGGCTTTGGAGAGATCGATGCCGCGCGTGCGCCCTTACGCCTCGCCCGTACAAAGGCTAGGCTGCTCCCTTGCAAGCTGGGCCTGTCAAAATAATACACGATATTCGCGAATTTAGCTCGCGAGCCTCGTCAAAATTGTTTTAAAAATAATTGTAATTAAAAATCTTGTCAAAAAATGTTTGTTATCAGTATTCAATGATAAGCTATTGTCTCCTAAGTTTTGGTTATTGATTACGGTTTTATTTCAACTTTTTTTATTTGTTATGTTTAATTTCTGACGTGAAGGTGTCTTTTTTTGTGTTCGGTTGTTAATTGAATTAGTGGTGTCGTACAAAAATGTAGCTGGTTCGTCGTCTGCTGAATAGGTATGTATGAACTTGTAGCATTCCTTTACTTGTTGCGCTCAATTTTAATGTACAGATTACGTAATGCGACATTATAAAGTTTAATGATTCCCCGACTGTTGTTGAAACTTCGGGCTGTCTATAAAATGGGAGCGACATTTTGTTTTACGACTAACGAGTGTTCTGAAAATAAAATAAATATACTTGTTAAATTAGGAACACTGTATTTTGAATACTGCCCCATGTTGGGCGCCACTATTTTGGTTTAACATTATTGGTTTCGATCAATGAATGACTTGAGGTTTTTATAAATCATTTAGTTTGATTCATTGAAATGCCTTCAAGACATTGTCATCATAATGTAGCTGGCGTTTCCAGTATAGAATCGGCCAACCCGGGCTCCTTCAGTGGGTAGGTATAATTTTATAATGCGTCAAATAGTTCATCCTCCTGTACGCTGACAAAGCAAACTGCGATCATTAATCCGTTTCCAAAACGTGAGGAAAGGCAAAACTTCCTCAGCTGTCATTGTAGGGATCTAGGAGATGAAGAGGCCCATCTTCAGCAGTGAACTTTTACGGGCTGTCATGTTAAACATGTTTGCGTATCATACTGATACTGCCAATATCGAATTGCTGGGCAAGGGCCTCCCCAAGATTTCCAGACCTTTCAGTCTAGACTCTAGAGTCATGTCCAAAAATATTCGCATCCAATAGCATCCACAATACGTAGTCAAAGATAACACGAACGCTAGAACTCAATTAAACTCCCTGAGCTATACCTAATATAAAATACCTGTGACCTTTGTCGGGTATAAAGGACCTTTTTGACGGGTTAAACGTCTGTACTCGAGTTTTATGACCCTCTTTACGTGCAATATCTCTTATGAAAAGAACGGAGCTTATCTTTACGTCGTATTACCTGAATTTACTTCCTAATTGAAGTGTAATATACCGGAGAATCCATTTTAGCGAATATTTGGATTAATTTTTTGGAAGGTATTCAGATATTTTATTTTGCTCTCCGTTCTGTGGTCTGCAGAACTATTCTAGTAACTCCCAGTCATTAGAAAAGACACAATGTTCAATAAGCAATCCAAAAACTGGTTTACCAATGTGAATTGGCTAACCAATTCTCATCTCTTCATCTAAATGAACACCTATGGCTTTCCTGCGTAGTCGTTGCTTCATTAATATCATAGACGGCGAAAGGTAACTACAGATCCAGTTGATCATTTGTCTTCATCGAGGTCGGTAGCCTAATGGAGGGCAACGTTCATGGGTATTATAGTTCCATCGACCCGATCATTTTACTTTGTGGTCCTCGGTTACTAATAGGGCGCATCATACGTTGGTGGTGTCGCAAGAGTGCGCCCTTACTAGCCAGATTATTTGAGACCATTCGTAGTTGGCCTTCCATTAGAAAAACTGCAATCTTAAACTATTACCTGCCTTACCTTTCTAATTGGTTGTTAGGTTTAGATCAATTAGCTCTTGAATTGCGCAGGACTGGCGATAGTAGCCTCGCGTAAAACAATAATATCGAATACAGCTTCCAAATCGCTAGTAGATTTAAACAGAAAGAAACGCGAAATTCCTTTAAACAAAGAGGACTTCAACAATATACCCATGAACGTTACAATAAAAAGGAATAATTAGATGTATTCATTCCGATTTCAACGCACATCAATTAAGTCCCAAAGCAGCTTACATCAGGGCCAGTCATTGTTTCCCATTTACAGAAATCTGTCTCATAGTTCACGTGAACCAATTAGAGACGCTTCTGATTTCTGATTATTACAGTCTATCGCAAGAGCGGACTGTATTTAGAAAATGGCTATATTTGTACTTAGATTACATAATTGATAATGGTCTTAGTTGGTCTACCCGTCAGTTCATCAGTTATCAGTTGGTTTCATTTACCCACCCAATATAGGATTCTTATTTTCGATCAGATTTCTTCCTTTGGGTCTCAATACAATAACCGTCATGGCTATAATCCCAAAGGGTTGGGTAAACTTGAGTACGCCGATGGCGGTACATACATACTATCTTGGTTATGATTTGGGGGCAAGCTTATCGTTATTTTCTTGACACGAAATTTCGTGTGAAAAACCAAACACATTGTAACTCTAAATTCCTTAAGCTCGAGTTTCCTAAGAGAGCGGTCGTCATTACTTTTAGATGTAGTTGGTGTAAAAAAAGGCCTTTTGAATGATGACCAGAGATGTCAATGTCAACTCTAGTCAACGGGCCATACAGTTCATATTTGACACCTCTAGTTACTGTTTAGAAGGCTGTCTTTTACGCCAACTTAATCACAAAATTTTAACGGCCGCTAAATAGCGGTACCGCTCTCTTAGGAAACTGGAGCTTTAGGGAAAAACCCTTTTACGGAGGCTAAAGTAGAAATCAAACCCATGTCTATTAAAATGAATAAAACCAAGTAGTCTTAGCGGACTGACTGTACTATAACAGTATAATTTGACCAAATAAAGTGTCCATGTTCGGAGAATAGTAATACTCCATGGTGTACGTTATAAATTCGCTTCGCTTGATTTAGCGTGCTTCACGCGTTGATACGTTATGCTGTTTTTGTACTAATATGTTCCAACGATTTGTTATAATATGTCTTTGTTGGTTTACGAAATAGACGCAATTTGGCCCATATAGGTAAACACCCACACGTAAATTGAATTGATATCTAAACATTGACAGTGTCCTTGAACAGCGAAATGTAACTGTATTGGATGGCTTACATTTTACCTTTTAAACAAAGGTCTACTTAAGATCTTCGAGCACCTCGTTTAGGGTCCTAATTCTACTATTTCAATCGTGTCAGACTGGTCTCGTAATTGTTGATTACAATGTCGTTCAAAAGATTTTAACTTCTATTGCGTAGGTAATAGTAGTCAAAATCTATAGAACGACACTTAATAACTGGCTAATAACCGAATTTTTCTTTTATTACCCACGCAATAGAAGTCAAAATAGGTTGAACAACACTGCAAAAACCAACAATTACGAAACCATTCTGACACGATTGAAATAGCAGAATTAGGACCCCAAAGCTCATCTGTAGCATTATGATTGAACATTTGGAACACTCTTCTTAGCTTCAGAATCCGAAATCACAGTTTGTGTTCGAAAGGTCCAGTATATGGGTAACAATTTCTTCGAACTCTAAATGGACTGAAAGAAATGGATAAATTCAATTTACCCTTACAACGTTTGCTCTTAGCATGTATAGGGTGTCTTATTGTTCATTTTTGGATCGATATTTTGTATCCGGCAGGATTCAGCATACGTATTTTTTCAGTTATCCATGTTTCCAACTGGAACTCTGATTGAAATCTCGTTTAATTCAAAATCAAATTAGAATTTAGCAGCTCCAATGCGTACTTCCTTTAGAAAATTTTGACCTTTAGAATATGTGCACTTTTATCTGAAGCTGTGCTGATTGCAAAAGGTTGAGATGCCACTTAATCTGCATACATTCTGAAGCTCGCTATATCCTGGATGAAAGAGCCGGTCGTCCGCTTTTTAACGAGCGCTCCAACAATTCCTTTTTGAGATAGGAAACTGCAGAAAAGAACGACAATTGGAACAACGCAATGAACCACAATTCTATGTTCTGTGCAATGAACATTTTTGTAGTGTCAAAATTGAAAAGATTCCGATTACGAGCGTGCATCGTGATTACCCAGCAGGCCATTTTGCGTCATCTCACAAGTCTAATCACAGTCCTGACTAAGCTTATGATATAACCCATAAAAACAAGCTAAGACATGGTAACAAACAAATCGTAAAACTGGCCATTAATTGGGAAATATGCAATAAACTCGAATTATATAGCAGTAACCCAACGTAGGCACACCGCTATAATCCCGTTATATGACGCGGTGTTAATTAGATTCCTCAAATATCGTCCAATCGGAAAATTAGAGCCCTTCGCCCTTGAGTGAGGACCCTTTTAGCGTAGGACAGAAATTAAATTATGCTGGGAGCTAGAATTTAAAGTTCCGACATTTCTTGGGTGTTTGGAATCCTGAGGTGTACCGAAATGAGGGTAGAAGCGTAGGAAATGTTTTTAAAATCACGGCTTCGTTTAACTCAAGGGCTATTTGCTAAAACTTTTGAATGAGATGGACCTGAAAGAAATGTATCCATTTCTCCGATTGATTCTCTTTAGAGGACATAAGCTACACCTTCGAAATCCGAAATCTAAATTCCAGCTTATAAATGTAGCAGGGTAGGAGCTACGATTGAAGTTCTTTCTGGTCTAAAGTTCAAAATTAATTTTTACTGCGCTGTTTTTGGGAATATTCAGTTACCGATTTGACATGTCATTATTTCTCTACGAGATTATCAATATAATCTGAGTTTATTATGTCTAAAAAATCCAGAGATGTGTAATACTATGGAGAAAAACACGTGGGCTGACGTCTCTTATCTCTTATCTGTACCGCCCTACTGACCGTCAATCTTTAGAATCTTTACAATTTTCTTAACATATCCGAAGAAAGCGATAATGCTTATCTGTTTATTCGCCTTCACGCTTAACTGATTGCTTCGACTTGAAATGTAATATCTGGGAATCATGTTATCTGATATCAAGTTTACTTTCCCACAAGAAAACTTAAATGTGCCTCGTACGAGTTTACTAGTGCATTCCAGACGAAACTATTTCTATTGCGACTCTATTTAACTCTTAGCTTGTTGTTCATATCCCAAGGTAACCCGGGAGATACAGAGGAAACTTGAGAATTTCTTCCACGATCCATCTTGTGCTTTGATCTTGACGTCGCCCCATCCCAACTTCCGTCACTTAATTCATAGTAATTTTATCGGCATACCATATTGGTGATCTTTATGATTTATCTTAACGTCGTTGTTTTATGGTCCCGAGCTGTGTAGTCCTAGTGTGGCACGTGCTCACCCAGTCCCATGCTTTCGAATGTTTCGATGCAAGAGTTTTTCTGCAGAGGACTTGCCTTATGGTCTGCACAACCATTTTGTAGTATGATGTTAAATCCATATAGGTACAGAGAAGGGGATACTGTCGCTCAATAATTTATGTATTGCACGATTTCTTCAGGAAGAGACTGTGTTCTAAACCGATCCGACAAAGTTCAATTTTTGTTAAGCCTATTTTACCGGGTAGATTTACTTCTTCTATCCTCCCAAAATTACACATCTTTAGAAGCATTTAAGTACTCCGAAACATCTTAATCTATTGACGGATACCCTTAAAAGATGTCAGTGGGGATCAAAAGCTTAACGTTGTTGTCTGATGGCTCTTTGTCTTTGATATCAACCCCGAGACTGCCATTCATTAAGTTCACAGGAGTCTTATTTAAGAAGCTTAGCCTGGGGCCAGCTATAGTTCAATGTAAGCAGAGATATTTTTCTATTGCTTGTGCTTACACTGTGTAATTTACGCATATATTATACTATCACTAGGCCAGCGACAAATGTGAGACTGCGCTATGTGCTGTTCGAGTCTGAATTGTTTCGGTGGTTGACTGTGTGTAGTTGAGATGTCGCCTCTGTAGAAGTAGATGTCAAACTTTCGGTATACACAGTATCGGCCGCAGAATATTCTATTTGCGCACTACCTTAAAATAGTTTAACACAGCTAAAATTCTGCCGAATAAATGTTTGGCTAGTACACTAACATTTCGTTAAGCTCATGTCTTCCCCCAATTAACCGCATACTACAGGGCCGTGCCCTTACCCGTGGGCCCAACTCAAAGGTACGAGTATATTAACATTGTTAAGTCGCTACTGAAGTTTCGAAAGTACGTGTAGCACCTTAATTTAATGAAAACAGTTTGGGCTCAACACAAAGGGGCGAGTAACATACGTGGAAGTATATGCTTGGCTGTTTGTAATTATTTTCATGTAGAAAAGCTGTAATGGAAGGAAAATATTGAGTAACTTGCATGCTCGGCGTCAGTTTCGAAAGCTAAAGGTTACTTGGCGGCTAGAGCATTTGCGTGTAATGCAGGAAACTCGAGGCAAAATAAAATAATAAAAGTTCGATCATCCCAATGTGCATAATGATGTTCAAATAAAGTCAATCTGTTGCGAAAGCTAATGCTCGTGTTTATCAGTATGTTACTTTAGGAACATATTGAGTACTATCAGCGGTTTCAACTGCGCGTTTTATTTTTACGAAAATAAAACAGCCTAAGATGTCACTCAGAGATAGTGAAGTTACTAATGGTGTTTGTCGTGTAATAAAAATTACCAATAAATTGATTTATGATTTATTTATGGTTATCTAATGGAATAATTTTTAAAATCGGTTCTGTTGTTCCCGATACTACGCCCTACATACTAACTAATTTTACCTCTTTATAATATTAGTATAGATATAGATGAAATCTTCTTAAAACCAATTGTTGGACGAGGCTTGTCTGTGTAGTCTCGCGTATAATAGGACCAGCCCAAAGCCTCGTGGGCGTCCTAAGAGGCAACTACGACATACATTACCTAATAGTTACAAAGGCCTCGTTCCCATTAGGACCAGATGTTCTATTCTAAGCAACATAAGTATACAACATTTGGCCGGAGCCAGAGAAATCCAGCTGTGAAAGTTTGGATGGCCTTATTGACATTGCAAAGTGCCGGTAAAACTCCTGGACCCGTATTTGGCCTCGTTCCCACTCTTATTGTACCGAGCGGATAGGCTGGTATCAGAATACGAATGCTTACATGTTTAAATTACCCACCCATTGCAATAGCATTAGCTTCTAAGGACCATTCGTTGCAACGGATTATATAGAAACTAAGGTAGGTTATACTCAAAAAAATTATCTTCGACTTTTAGTTCAGTAAATATCCGATAATCCCCTCAAAATTTAACAAAGGCGTTGGTTAATTTTTAGATGACATGCTTCTTATTACCGTTTGACCGTCTGATAGATTTATTTTTCGAGATTATATCTCTTTCTTGGGAACTTTCATTCTAGTAGGAAGCAAAGCAACACATCCGATGGAAAATTTAGAATTCTATTTTGCATTAAAAGAGGTCTTATTTTAGCTGTTCATTCAATCGATTCTAATAAACACATTTTTTTTTACTTTAAAATATGAACCGAATGGCTGAAACCATATTGTTATCATGACTGAATGACAATTAAACACGAATGTTACGTCGACGTCGCACGCTAGAACAGCGTCGAAACTGGGTAAAGGGGGTTTTATCATTAATGAAATATTGTTTTTGCGTTCATGAAATACTTTTTCATGATAATGTATGTTTTATTTTAAAAAATAATTGGTAGACTTTCAGTGTGTTTATATTTCTGATATCGTCTGGGAAAGATTCGTGAGTTAATAGTAGTAGTATTTATATCTGTTCTTTATTTCTTAGTAGCAAGGTTTGTTGCCCACAGTGTTCTGAATGTCCTTTGATATTGTCACCCGAGAAATTCCGAAATGAAACAATTTTCCACGAATTGCTTGCTAATGTATTTGTACGATTCTTCAAGCAAAACTAAACTAGGCAAGTCGAGGTAACGCAACACTGAAAAGCTTGCTTGTTCAGCTGGTTGAGAACTAATCAGGCATGTGGTACTGATTGAAATAGTAAAAACCTTGGTAGAACCATAATTCAATACGATTCGCATTGTTTTGATCCGCGATTACATCACATGTGCTGTCTAATGAATGTTGGTCTCAAAAGACTTCGTGTTTCACCGTATCCTTCACCTTAGGACATTTACTGTCTAAAATCCGTCCTAGCAACTCAGACTATTGTTATGGTACACTTTCGAAAAACCTATATAGTCGTGCGCAAGTTGGAAAGCGCATGATTTGTTCCTTCAACCGTGATGAATTTTCTGGTTTTGAGACAGACGCCTGACCTTTGCAACCCTAGGAGAAAGTTTATGTCATGTCTGTATTAGAAGGGATTAGCAAGTGTCCTATTGTAGCGGTACATCCACTATTAGCTAATGGGAATGGGATACGTTTTTTGGTCCTACGTAATGGGGTGCGAATGCAATACTTTGGCATTTACCAGCCATATTCTGGAAATTAGGACCTCACGCTTGTTACATGCATTTGCGACAATCTGTTAGAAGTTATTACTAGTAGCGTGCACTCCATAAAGATAAAAAGACACTGCCTACCCTAATTGTATTAAGTAATACATACGTGGTCAATCACAAACATCATTTAACTTGACAATACAACAATAAGTTTGTTTGCCTACCCTGTAAGAAATGTCTGTGCGGGTCACTGGTTATTACAGTGTTCAGATGAAGCTGTCGGTAATTTTATCATTATCATTTACAACCCGAATCTACCCACAGCTGAATATCAGATATCTTTTCTACGCCATTTTCCTCGGACCTATGCTTGCGATATTCCCTATATCATCGACCCATCCTGTTACTTTAGCTAATACATGACTTGGTTACTTCCTTTTCAGATACCCTATACTATACCTTAGAATAGATAGTACTATCTATTCATAGCTGGGAACAGCAATTCACTACAAATACATTCAGCCATTTGTATCATGAGAATGCTCAACAAAAGCATGACGAGTAAAACAGACAGTTACAATTTGGGACCTGTCCAACTCTAGGAGAGCTGTCTCCATTCTCCTAGTTTCCGCTTGCCCAAACCGTTTGTTTGGGTGTCACAGCGCTGAAGGTCTATTTAGGTTGGTTAAGCTCAACAGGGTTGTATGAAAAGCCTTGACCGCGAGGAAAGTGGGTCAGCCCGCTCGGCCTCGTCTCCCGATGATTATGCATTTTGTATGGCGCTAAATGGGAAAATATGGGATGTTTTTGCTTTTGTTTTACCTTTTTTTGCGTGGGAATAAAAGAGATTGTGTTAACGAGATTGTATTATGCTTTGTTTGAGTAAACGTGGTAAAAAAGATCGTTTAGCGCAATTGTCGTCGTTTGACTTTTTGATTACTGGAACTTCCTGGCTTTTTAAAATGCAAAATGTATGATGGCTTCCAAAAGGCTATATATAATTTTCACCACAGAACTGGGAGGGTAATTTCTGCCAATTCTTTAAATAATCGAGTTTTCGGTCATAGTTTTCAAGTAAGTAATGTATAATTTCCTGTGGGTATCGTTAAGACTTAATGAAGCAAGCAAACACTACATGTTAGTGTGGATCCCTAGACCCCTAAATCATCGAATAAACTCGAATGACGAAATGTCCATCGGCTACGCTCCCTAAATCGGAACTTATGACAATCTTTACGTCATAATAAAAGTATATTTTCTGATTGAATTTTTTTTATTTATTTATTTCTCTCACCTAATCCTAAGTAGTTGATGCAGAGGTATAGACTAGCAGCCTGTACATGTCTCCGGTCTCGTTCCACCGATAGGGATGTCCGACTGGGAACCAATATCCGTTTCCGTTGTCTGCATCTGATAACTTCCAGCTCGCGATGGATTTATACATGTTTAGGTGGGAGAACGGTTCGGTAATTTTCTTTGTTGTCATATTGATAGATTTGTCAGCGGACGGAAGTTGAAGAGTTTTGACGTGTTGAATGTTATGGAAAATAAAATTGGAGAATAGGAGTTTTTAAGAATGTGCGATTTCATAGTAAAGTAGTGATGTTTCTCCTTTGACATATAAAAAAAGAATACAAAAATAATCACAATATTGTCTTACAAAGTATTTGTGGTATTAAAGTAAAACTAGGGAAGATTTTCAAGCATTCCGAATTCTTCGGATTCATAAAATTCTTTTTACCCTTCTCCTACGCTATATTGACAAAGTGAAGAGATTCCAACTTCTCAGAATTCTTTGGCCACATAAAACATATTGACTTTATGTCGGAGTAAGGTCGCGCATTTGAATAGCAAATTCTACATCCCGGGAGATGTGTGATACAAAGTTGTACCGACGATATCGAGGTGGCATTGCTATTGCTTTTTAAACATCATGGTCGCAGGCGTTTTCCTGCAAAATATTTATTAAATTCTGAACATATCGCTGTGTAAATCGAACCTTCAGGCATATCAAGACGCGTACGGCAAGCCAAGTTCTGAAAACGACAGACGCTGCCCACGGCCGTGTATATAAGGTGTTAAAAAATTAACTCTAAGAATTTCGTGAAGTTGTGAATAACTTTTACTATAGGACTTGCCCTGAAATCGTGAAAAAAATCTGCTGTTCAATACAAATTATTCAATATTACTCGACTAAATGTATGGAAAAGCTGATTTATTTTTTGCGATTTCACGTTTATTTCCACGAACCATGTCGAGCTTCTATTGATCCCCCATAACTCAAAGTTTGACCTAGATAATTCCAATTTCCAAATTGCTGAAATCACTTCGTTACTTTGATAATACTTTGTCAGTCGCCCTCTCTGCCGACAAAATAAATTCTCTGTATAAACATGTATGCATCCTCTTCCAGTATAAAATATTCCAAGCATGTCAGTGCTTGTAGGTAAACGATGCTATTCTAAATATCTCCGAGCTTGTAACTTTGCATGCGAACATCAGGTCGATTTGTTACAAGTACTCTGTTAGTTCTACGTATACATAAGATACAATGGTTGGATTCCGTTCCGGAACAACGAGAATAAAGCTCTGCTCGTGAGGGCTTTTGCAGGCAGTTGGAAAGTTACGCTTTGATAAACATTCCCGTTTGTTTATACCAAACATACAGCTTTTAATGGACAATATTTTGAGTATTATTATTTTGGTATATGAGTTTCGTTTCTCAAAATGTCTTGAATTAATTTTGTAGTTTAAAACCGTAAAACGTCTCCATAGGATCATGCACCTAAGTTCTCCACGTTTAGCACTTTTAAATGCTTTGTTAAAAAAATACCTTGAATAAAACGAAGTCTTCTAGCGACTTAACAAATTTACCAATAACATATTCAGACACAAGAGCTCGTAAACGGCTACTGCGAAACACTTGCATCTCCTTCAGAACGTGACAAAGAAATGTAGCAGGAAAATGTTGCCATAATCAAAGTGCTTGTCAGCTTTATTGTTGCCACTCAACCAGATTGACACTTCGAGAAGAGGTAGTCACTTGCGTGAGTGTCGATCTTCGCGTTTCGTTAAATATGTTTATTTTTAGCTCGAAACAATATCATCGAAGCCTTGGTTGGTTAATGGTTAAAGCTTTTTGAGAGGTTTTCGATAGTGAAGTTGATTTATTGATGGAAGACGATCGATCACGTAATATTACTACAATTTATTTTATCAAGCATTATTCTGTTGAGTCGAGATGAGCTCTGGGAACTGCTTATGCTGTGGTGGAAAGACTAGCCATTCAGCAAGGTCCGTCCCGAGTTTGAATGCCCTAGGGTGCGCTAGACGTAATAAGGGTCCTTATTCTCAATGACAACCACCTTCGTATATCTTGCTACGATCTGTCAAATTTCGTATGAGAATCACGCATATATCTAAGTGGTTTAACCCTAACAACACGTTATTGTCATAGGGAATAAGGGCCAAGATAATTATATTGCAGACTCCCTTTCAGTGCACTCCAAAAATTAACAACTATGGCGAACTATGATGCTCATTCTGTGCACCAAACTTTTAAATCTTGCTGTTTCTAGTTCATTCAAGTTTGTAAGGGTAACTCTTTTATTGAAATTGATTTCACCCAGAAGTGATACACATTAAAGAAAAGTTTCATTATAATGTTGTGTCATAAACGACACCAGCAATGAACATTGAACATACGATAACTTAAAAAAGTCGATTTTACACCAGAGTCAGTTGAAGCGTAATATATATCGGGCGATTACAAAAATTACATTCACTTATATAGCGTTGTGTATAGTTCAAAACATCTTAATTTTTTGGAATTGATATGATTTATTTGTATTCATTTATAGTCCATACGATAAAAAAAATGGAATTAAAAACGGAAATTGCCCTAAATTCAAGTTAGCGTATGTATTTGATGATTCTATTCAATAAATATATAAAGTCTCGGTCTCAATGAGCTTACTCAGAGCCCTCAAATCTGTCCTATATTGATCCTCGTTGATATTACACCCACGTTTACTCCATCGCTAATCGTTTAACGCGATTGAGGCGGAGACGCGCCGCGTCTAACGTATTTACGCTAACCGCTATTAGATATGCCAATGTAAACAACGACATTACGCTCATTGCGAGACGTGTTTACGTTTATAATCTTGATTTTTCTTGAGCGTCATTTTACGTCGTAGTTCAATCTGTTATCCTTATTAAGCCACATTCACAGCCCCTTTGACTGTCTATTTTTAACCCCGGACAAAAAAGAGGGGTGTTATAAGTTTTTAGTGTGTATCTTTGCATCTGTCTGTGGCATCGTGTTTCCAAAATGGATGGACCGATTTCAATGCAGTTTTTTTTAATTGAAAGCTAGTTTAATCGGGTATCATCTGAGCTATGTTTCATGAAATTCTGTTCAGCTGTTCAAAAGTTACAGCTCTTTTTCTAGTTGGAGTCGGGGGTTTTTGACGGTTAGGTTATTAATCTGTTCTAACAGTTTGTGTGTTTGTTTCCAGACGAGGGCGGCGGCAGTTCGGACTCGCGTTCCGACAGCAGTGAGGACGAGGTCACAGAGCACGTGACGCGCTCCACACCACCACCAGACATGGCCGCCGCCAGGGCACAGGTAAATCTAATCATTTCAACCTATATAAGTCTACAAGTCGAAGTCTACAGCTTGAAATAGGCTAAGACCTTTATTGAAAGGCCATAAATACAATGATTTTGCGATAAGACTGTTGTTGTTGTGTGCTGTGCGGTTTGGTGAGTAGCTGAAAAATCCTCTCGCACCACGATGTCGTGCTGTGTTATCTGTTCACCCTATCGCACACCTGTGTTGGGGATAGGTGTCTCCTGAAATGGGAGGAACTATCTTGGTTCATATTGAAAAAGCTGGATTTTGTCCGGATCTACCTTAAGACTTGAAGGGCGTCTGAAAGAGAAAGCCTATATTTTAGCAGTGACTGACCTATTTCCGTTATGGATAAAAGATAAACTACGATAACATGACGCGCCTCTCCAAAATTCAAAACGTTGAAAGTCCCTTCCCCGGCTACGCTCGGGTACAATTTCTCTATTATTCTTACATTAAATATGAAAGTATTATACATATAAAACTTCCTCTTGAATCACTCTATCTATTAAAAAAACCGCATCAAAATCCGTTGCGTAGATTTAAAGATCTAAGCATACTGCACAGACAGCGAGAAGCGACTTTGTTTTATACTATGTAGTGATAGTGAAGCGCGACTAAGACTCACAATGCATGTATGTGTACTGAGACGGCCGTCAAACAAAAATAAATCCAAGGATTTGTTGCTCGTTAAGGAGATGTAACTAGATACATTGAAACGGTGATAGCGCCATGTTATCGTAGTTTATCTCTAGAAGTCCATCGACTTTTGGGTCGCTACCGCTATACCGACTACATCGCCAAAATCAACTAATTCCCGATATTTTTATAAGTCTTCCAAGTTCTTCCCATATTTGTATACAAATGTCTTGCAAAAACTAAAACATTTATTTCTGTACAGGTGCCAACGATAAGCGTGACCCCGCACAGTCCGGGGCTGCTCGAAGACAGCTTGCAGCAGCTACGACGCCTACATGCAGCTGTGCAGCGCATGAGAACTGCGCCACTGCCACTACTGGTAATAACCACCATCTGAACTACATTTAGTTAATAGTAAATGTTATATTTAGAAGTATTATTATTTAGAAGAGGGGTCCTAAGCCCCTTTGTCACTACGGTCTGCGACCTGCGAAAATCTATTGTGAAGACGTAAATGTTGATATAGGATGCCCTCAAAAGAATACGTAGATTAAACTTTAAAATAAATAGTTATTATTTATTTCAAACTATTACAACGACACAGAACTTATGGGAAAAGATGTATTCACTGAAAATTGTGATTGTGTGTGAAGTGGTGTCACAGCCATTGTTTTTTCTCACGAAGATTTTTTGAGATCTGAATTGAAAAAGAACATTATTGGCTTTATAACAACCAGTTCACTCTAACAAATGTGGACACAGAGGTATTGCAATTCAGCAGCAAATATGCAGTTTTGGTGCAGCAAGGACTGCTTGCTATCTGAACTTGAAGTTTTGTGTTTGCTCACACAATTGCACCTTAAATTGGAGCCACAGTTAGTGTGTAACAACAATTCTATCAATCTGATTGCATGTTGTTACTTTCACTCTAACACTGTCCTGAGAGCCTGTGAGCTATGTAGGATTAAGCATCTTATCTCCGTAATAAAATTTGGATAGCCTCAACACGGTGGCAGACAAATCATAGAAAAAGTGGAGTATCCATGTTCTTCAGATGATTGTCCTCAACCTAATATTTAGTACAATCACAACAAAGTCCCAGCTTTTTGGGAAAATACGTATAAATGAAGTAGATCTGACAAAAAGTCCATGTATCCTCAATTAATGTTTTCTATGTGGTCATGTAGGCAACAGGCAGCAGTCGACTAAGCACATCATGTCCGTCGCTATGCAAGGATGGTGTGGTGGAAGCAGACTGTTCTTCACCCACACACCTCGACTTCTACCCACAAAGCCGGAAGGGCAGCGGTAAGATTATCTTTATCAATCAGCTACAAGATACTATATTTATGATACCTAAGTTGTAATGTAATTGTATTGTACGCTTCACTTTTTCACTCTATATCTTCATTTCTCTTTCACCCAAAGGTTTTCTGGAAGAAAACTCATTCTGAGTTAAGCTCGCCTTTGTGCGAATGTCTTAAAACAGTATTTTTTGTATACTCCATATTTTGTTTACAATAAAGAATAAGATATCCACAGATTTAGGCTCGTCGCATCAATCACTACAAACAATTTTAAGTTGCATATTTTGGTTACTGTGAGATCTTTCGGGCAACTCTCGCTTTTGGAAGATGTTAACCGACTAAGAGCTGTCACATGCTGTGTCCAGGAAACATCATACTGCGATTAGCCTGAGAGAGATGATTAATTCCCGACAAAAAAGATGGGTGTTATATCTTTGGCAGTGTGTATCTGTAGATCTGTGTATCTGTCTGTGGCATCGTAGCTCCAAAACGGATGAACCGATTTCAGTGCAGTTTTTTAAATCTTAGCTGTGTTTCATGAAAATCTGTTCAGACGTTCAAAAGTTACAGCTCTTTTTCTAGTTGGAGTCGGGGGTTTTTGACGGTTAGGTTACAGCATAATTCTCTCTTGCGATTTGTAAGAACCATTTTCATCAGCGAAAGTCTTCTTAAATGCAGTGGAAGAGACTTGAGACTGAAAAATATGGCTGAAAAATAACATATAGTTTACTATAGATAAGCTAATAGGTCATGATGTTGTCAATGCTGATACCAACTTCATTTGTTGTGCCCAGGTGAATCCCGACAATGGGGGTTATGGGAGCGTCGCGACGAGGGCCGGCGCAGCAGTTGGGCCGCGCTCGAGCCCGTCCCGCGCACACACGACCCGCACAGACAGCGGAGGTATGTAGCTCTATCTCTTTCTAGCTCACACACTTGAGTGGAATAGACAGTGCATCATGTCGACTGACAGGCCCTGATTCCACTCAGATGGCGGGATAACCATCCAACTTGCAATGATGGGCAGGCATGGGATCTTTGTATGGAAGATATATCTATTTTTAACAGTGGACCGTTGATCTCAGCTTCTTGCTGCCAAATCCTTCTAGCCCTCAAATCCTTCTGTCCTCTAGATTTCTGCAAAAACGAATGTTTGTTATAATTATGCTGATCAATCAGGTGAATGTTCATAGATTTATTGCGTACTAAGTGTAACATTGGTGTTACATTTTGTTTTGGTACTTATAACTTAGAGGCCTTTTACAAACATTGCAATATTGAGGCCTATTACTATTACAATTATATTAAAAATATATGTCTAATATTACTGAACTAGGTATGTGTCCATTCTTACTATATCACGTTAAAATTACAATTGAAATATGTGTGCATGTTACCGGAATTCGGACGCCATTCCTCCATCTAGATCTCGAGTATTTGTCAAGTTGGATAGTGATTCTTGAACCTGATTGTCACCAAGTTATTATGAGCTCTCCCTTTTACTATCGCATCAACATTCGTGTGTCATATAATACTGGTTTGATATTGCAGTACGTTGAACGGGCACAGCGCGTCGCTCTCATCCATGGAATCGGAAGGCGAAGTGCCGCGGCCAGTGAGACACTCCACACACTCGCTCAACGATAACGATCTTGCAGTAAGTCATGTTTTCTTAAACTTTTGGGTATATGCCCAATATAATCTTGAAATAACTGTTAGAAAAAGAAAACAAGTATATAACATGGGATAATATTATACATATACATTATCCATATCCATACATATCCTAGTGAGGGGCAATGTTTAAAAAAAAAAAGATATACATTAAAGTAATACCTATTGGTGTATTGATTTTTAACCCCGACAAAAAAGAGGGGTGTTATAAGTTTATAGTGTGTATTTGGGTATCTGTGTAAAAAAAAAAAAAAAAAAAAACATCTTTATTCAGGCAAATTACACCCATACACAAGAAATAATATAAATAACTAACAACTTGTGTAACTAACTTTGTGTAACTTTGTTTTTATGTATCTATGTATTTTTGTGTCTGTCTGTGGCATCGTAGCTTCATAACGGATGGACCGATTTTAGTGCAGTTTTTTTATTGAAAGCTATTTTAATCATTCATTTTTTGTTGGTCGCTGTGACTGTCAGATTTTTCTTACATAATCAAGGCTCGGGTCAGATAAGTTTGTGGCACTGTATTATTGTATGTTCCCACGCAGAAGGACTTCGAGAAGGTGACGGCAGCGCTGCGCGCGGGCGGCATCGTGCCCGGCGCGGGCGTGCTGGCGCCGGTGGAGGGCGGGCGGCTGGCGGCGCGCCTGCCGCTGCAGAAGTCCGTGTCCACGCCCAGCATCGTGGCCGCCGTGCAGCCGCACCTCGCGCAGCCGCCGCCCAATGTGTATGTAGCCTTATGTTGCACTACCGGGAGGACGTTACGGCTAAATCACGTTAAGATTGCCAATAATAATAAATATTATAGTTTAAAAAAAAAAACTAAAGAAAACGCTTTTGTCATCCAAACTAAACGTGTCTGCAAAATTTCAGCTCAATCGGAAACCGGGAAGTCGGTCAAATTTAACTTCCAAGATTTTTTTCCATAGTTAGTTACAGGTGAAGCTAATAAAAGCGTTTTAAAAAATACTCTATTATAGCTAATGTAGCAACCCAAACAGTACGTTAAAATTCAAAACTAAGGAGATTTTAGGTATACATGGAGTGAATTTTACTGAGAAGAAAACCGAAACTTATTATTTCATCCTATTTTAGTTAGGGACAAAATATCAAAGTTGAATGAGTTGCAAGATCTCATTCTTTTTCCCACCTAAAGAAAAAACACTTGACAGCTTGTTGCAAGAAAACAAAAAAGTAGTTCAGTTTTTTGATGTTTTTGCCAAGCTGCGAAGATATTATGTAGATGACATAAACACTTTGAGTGTCTAGATACTCAAAGCATAAACAGGATAAAAAAATAAAATAAAAAATTATAAGGAAAAATTCTTCCAGCTGTTCTAGTAAATAATGACTAGAACAGCTGATCAGAAACATTGCATAGTATATCTATACAGAACATAATTTGATTGAAATAAGATTTTTGACCTGCACAATGTTTGCAGCTACATAATAATGTCATATTGTGAAAATTTTCATAACGGTCAATGAATTTCAGTATCCTGTACTGTAAAGAAAATTAAATCTTATTTCAACGAAATAAGACTCAATTTTAAATACAGTAAGTAATTTTAGGCTCAACACTACATTATTTAAAAAATAATAGGTATAAAATTCTTCAGTTTTAATTATTGTATTATGCGTTTAACTCAATATTCTAATTGGAATGTATGAGGGCTAACGTTAATTATCTTACACGTTGTATAAAATATCATGGAACCCTGTTAATAAAAGACCCTAATCATGATCACTGAATGTGTAGACTTCAGTAATTTCAAAGTAAATCCCTTTAGAGAAAGTATTATATTTGAACTTCTCAATTTGAAATTTGCCCGCGCATTGCACTAATAGTACACGTAATATTCATGAAGTATGCTACGCAACATTCATACCAGTCGATACAGATGTAGGGATGGGTGCTCTTCAATGAATAACAGGTTGAAAAAGCAGTTTTTTTAACAGGTATTAAAATACTTAATGAACTTTAATAATGTTGAAATAAAATTGAGCAGGTTTTATGGTGAATTTGTCATAAAATTTTGTATTATAGTTCAAAACGTGATATTTACCATAACTATAACTATAAATAGTAATTTTAGTGACCATGACAGTTTAAAAACTTATATGTGATTTAAACATTTAATTATATTACATACAACTACTAATTGCAATAAAAAATATTTAAGCGAATAATAAATAAATAATAATAATATATAATTTAATATAACAAATTAGTAAATAAATAGATAGGCTTACACATATTATAATAAATAAATAAATAATAGAGAAAATAGAGAATAAACAAATAATATAGATGATAAGTGATAATATATAATTATATTATATTATATTTTCACAAGAGAAACCATTTTCAATTTTTCATATTATGAAAAATTATTAAAGCGCTCCTCCTCTCTCCTACTTATTTAAACTTTTGCTGTGCCCGACAGGGTCCATAATTGTTTCTTTATTTTATACTTACCACCTGTATGACTGTGTACATTATGGATTGCAATAAAGAATTGAGAATTGAGAATTGAGAAATGATATAAAATCTATTTTCAACCTGTTTTTTAAGCAATTGAAAACAGTTAATTCGTTATTGATAAAAAAGCTGTTTTAAAAAGCCGTTCGTTGATTTAATGCCCACCACTATACAGATGTAAAGTTGGAATAATTCATGATCCGATATTATTACGGACTGATTCAATCATCCTGTGACTTGAAGATCCTTTCACGTATGACTGAATACATAGTTGCTTGATACCTTAGCTAGGAGCTATGTAGTTTAAAACAATTGAAAACCTAAGTATGAGTATAATAATAATAGACCCGTAGCATGGATATGCAACATGTTCCAATGTTCGAAATAAGTATTAATTTAAAAACAACATTGAAACAAGAACAAGAAAACTGTGCATGTATTAAAATTGTTTAGTTATTATGTTTTTTGTTGTATTTAGCTCACTAAGAATGATCCACCAGCTTTCATATGGGTCCAACATTTGAAATAAAACCTTTTTAGCTCCCCCGTGTGTAAAAATATGGATTATTTGAACACTTCATTTATTAGAAACATCATATTTGATTTGATAATTTAATTTGATTAGTTCGATGTCCGCGTGCGCTTCCCTAACATCACAAGGGGGACAGATAGTGGTCAGACACAAGCCAATCATGGAATGAAATAAAAAGAAAGTGGTCTCAACCGAATGTTGGTTCTATCATGAAGTTGGTGTTATGCATGTGTGAGTCGATGTTTTAATTTGTTGCCGCACTGTTGCTTTGCTCAGGTTGAAGTTGATAGCACTTCCCAATCAGTACACAGAGAACTGTTTGATTTGTTTACATTTTTATTTGCACTTATATGTATTACTATCGTGATTTATCGGGGAGCTATAAGCTGTACCATATAGGTCTTCCGAATTTATATCAGTTTAAAAAATATTATGAAGACAGATTTATGTTTTCCTATCTAACTTTGATCAACATTTTGACCCGAAATTTATAACTTTGTGTTATTATAATCTCATTCAGAGACCAATTTTTGGGACACCTTCCGATTTGTCAGTTGAATTGATCTTTACAGCGAATTTTTATTGCCAATAAATAGGTTTTGATTACGTATTATACAATAACGCCTTTTCCCCGTAACGGCAGGCAAATATTTTTAACTTCTTTCTGAAAATATTTAAATCTCATTGCCCATTCTTCAATATTTTCAAAACCCATTCCACTGACTTTTATATCAGACTAAAATTTAGTATGATGATGACGAAATCCATTAACCAGATTATGTTCACAAAAAATTCCACTAAATTGTATTTAATATTCTATCCCTAAATTTTAAATACGGTGTCCCAAATCCCCAATTTCTCGGCATAAATCACGTTAGTACATACATAAGCATAAAGTGTGGGGCTAGCGCGAGTGCAGCGGGGAGCGACTCGGAGAGCGACGACGCGTCGGCCGCCACCGTGGGCGTCGCGCAGCCCACACGACACACTAACACGCATCCGGACCATCTGGGGCTACACCGCCTCACGTTCTTGGAACAGTGAGTATCGTCACGTAACGTCAGTAGCATAATATAAGTAACTACATAAAACATGACTCAAAGAGCGACGCCGCGTCGGCTACTACCGTGGGCGTCGCGCAGCCGACACGACACATAAGCACGCATCCGGAACATCTGGGTATACACCGCCTCAAGTTCTTGGAACAGTGAGTATTATCATATCACGTCAGTAGCATAACATAAGTAACTACTTAAAATATGACTCGGAGAGCGACTCTGCGTCGGCTGCTACCGTGGGCGTCGCGCAGCCCACAAGTCACATTAACACGAATCCGGATCATTTGGTGCTACAACGCCTAACGTTCTTGGAACAGTGAGTATTGTCACATCACGTTAGTAGCATAAGTCATAACATAAGTAACTACATAAAATATGACTCGGAGAGCGACGACGCGTCGGCCGCCACCGTGGGCGTAGCGCAGCTCACACGACACACTAACACGCATCCGGACCATTTGGGGCTACACCGCCTCACGTTCTTGGAACAGTGAGTATCGTCATGTCACATCAGTAACATAACATAAGTAACTACATAAAATATGACTCGGAGAGCGACGCCGCGTCGGCTGCTACCGTGGGCGTCGCGCAGCCCACACGACACTCTAACACGCATCCGGACCATTTGGGGCTACACCGCCTCACGTTCTTGGAACAGTGAGTATCGTCACATCACGTCAGTAGCATAACATAAGTAACTACATAAAATATGACTCGGAGAGCGACGCCGCGTCGGCTGCTACCGTGGGCGTCGCGCAGCTGACACGACACATTAACACGAATCCGGATCATTTGGTGTTACAACGCCTCACGTTCTTGAAACGGTGAGTATTGTCACATCACGTCACTATCATAAGTAACTACATACAGTATGACTCGGAGAGCGACGACGCATCGGCTGCCGCCGTGGACAAGCAGTGAGTATTATTGTAAGAGCTTGAAAGGATCCCCACAAGTTCTTTCTATCAGCCCGTATACTGAGCATGGACCTCCTCAAAGACGCTACAGTGCACGGCAATATCCGCAGCCATCATGCTGTGCATTTGTGCAATTGGGTTGGTGACTGTTTCGGTTTTGAAAGGTGTTGGTAGGTTATAGAATGTTAGAGACATGTCAAAATAGAGGTTTTGAATATTTAGAGCAATGAGGAGTTTTATCTGAGCTTGGAATTCAGGTTATGGTAATTAGAAGAACATAGGACTCCCTTAAAAAGTGATATTCCCTGGATTTTGAAAGAATACTACGAATCATCAATATTTATGGATTCTATTGCTAATTGAACAAAACAATTTTTTCCTAAAAGTCAATATCTACCTAGCAAGATATTTTGTTAAGTTCCATATTATAAAATATAAACAACAGGTTATTTCAGCGTCAGTTACTGCCACAAATCCAGAGTAAGTATAAAAAATAGAATATAAAAAAATACGAGCACTTATATTTTTAAACTAGCATGCTAAAGGCACAGGCTTCGCTTGATGTGTTCGTTTGATTTACACTTATTTTTACAAAACTATTTTTATTATTAATGTTATTTTTCGCTTTTTCTGCATGTCACGGAAACAATGAAACTAAACACGAAACATTTCAACACAAGATAGAATCTCAGGAACGAAATAACTGTGTGGGTGTATATTATTATTATTATAATGTTAGTATTTTTGTACAGAGCGGCTTTCGACCACCACGCTGAGAAGAGACGAAAACGGGGCAGCTTATTCTTCAGGAAGAAAAAGGTAATATGCGTTTTTATTTGACATTAATACCTGGCGCCTCTGTTTCACTCGAGCCACAATATAACTGCTTACTCCATACATCAGTTTATCGCCTTTAATATTCTATAACGAAATCGGCACGTTATACTAATAATATGATCTTAATATCACACAGTCTACTGTATTTAAAATTAGAACGTGCCGCCCCAATAACATGTCCCGAGCTACAGTATGGCAGTTGGGGACATAAGTTTTGCTTTCGCACCTCCGCATAATTGCTTGCGTTGATAGATTGTATAGAGTTAGATAAGTATAGATAGGCTGTACTAAAGTGATATCCCTTTACTACTACCCCCCCTCCCCCCGGTGGTGATACCCCTTTACTAATACACACTTATAAGTATATAAAGCTATGTTATGAATAACGTCAGCTGAATCATATATTTTATGAGATATAAGCTTGATATAACGTTATACCGCGTTTATTAGTAAAGGGTTTAGACTATAAATTAAGTTGTTCGATCTACGTTTCTAGGATAAATCTCGTAAGACTGCGCATGCGTGGTCGGCGGCTTGCTCCGGCGGGGACTGCGACTGGTGCGGACGAGCGCTCGCTGACAAACCCTCACTGTACTGCGACAGTGAGTTGTTCAGAACATCTAATAATTGGTTTTTTTTTTGTTGTTGCCCCACTCTTCTGTTTCTCTTAAATCGTGGGTAAGGTTAACAAATATTCATCACACATGCACCTATAATCATACCAGAAATAACTACCTATCTGTAGGCCATAAAAATATATGAGCCGCGCGGGAATTCAACTCTCAACACTTAGCGGAGAAAGAATCGCTTAGCAACTGCGCCAATCGGTTCGTGTACACGTTGGCAGAACTGCATCGCTATTGACCTAAAAATCTGCTTATCAGACGGTATTGAAATCATGTAAAAGTAATCAACGGATTTTGGTGAAACATTCACTGGAATATAACTATCGGGGTCCAGAATAAGAGAAAAGTCACTCAAGATAAAACTGAATCAATGATCTTGCGACTACTGCTATAAGAAACGACAAGAGTATCATAGTTGTAATTTTCTAGAGTTATTGAGAAATCAAAATTTTTGGATATTTATTTCAGATTGTACAAAGACGGTGCATCAGAATGTATGCAAAGACTACTTCGATTGTAACAAGCCAAAAACTTCCAAGGTATGTAATGAAAATTATGTAATTTTTTTAAATGTGCCCCTCACTTGCATTTCTCCTGTATCGAGGGTACTTTACAAACATACATCTCACATGCACACACACCCAGACCCGAAACAACTATCTGTAGATCATACAAATATCTATTCCGTGCAGGGATTGAACCCGCGGCACGTAGCGCAGAAATCTAATCGCTTAGCCACTGCACCAACCGTGTCGTCAATGTTTCTTGACTTATTAGCTGATTTATTTTATCCTATTATTAACTTATCATATCATAGTCTGGCAGTGGCGAAGGGTGACAGTTTTTAAAGGGGAAGCCGTCCTAAAAATGGCCTCTAAAAATTGCTACAACTAATGCTGCAAGACAAAAACCCATACCGCCTCTTGTAATCTATATAATATAGTCATGTCTGGAAGAGCTCGATCTAACTGAATAACAAGCCATATTACGTTGGTATATGCACTAACTAATTCCTAAAGGGAAGCCGATGGGAATCGGCTTGTATGAACTCTTCGCCACTGTAGTCTGGAGTTCTTCTCCAGGTATTAGTTAAGCGTTGCAAGTATTGTTTAACGTTTTGTCTACCATTGTATCCATGTACATTACTGTATTCAGTTGGTTATTCGTGGAGACCTGTTATTGGCTGGTTGCAACAAATCCTGTCATTAATATTATTGTTATTTGCTGTTGGTCTCCCCAATACTAAATAAATAAATATCGTAAAAATCTACTTATGATCAGAGGTTACCTTAGACTACTAATGCACAAATAGTAGACGTATTTTTTCTATAATATCTTTTAGCAAAGCTGGTTGATGATCGCAGTCTTTTTATCTTAGCACGCTGCAGGAAGGAATCCTGGTCCCAGGAACCTGTTGACGGACTCTTTAATTCCTTAGTCGCCAATTAGAACATACTATAGCAGAAACCTTTTTTACTGTTTTACTACGGGATGAGGCGGAGGTAGACCACTCATTCCTAACTGAAGCCCTGAAGAATTTGACAAAAACTTATCTATGTTCACAGACTTCAGTCGCCAAATCACTAAGCGCGACCAGCGGCAAAAGCAGCAAACGTAGCTCCGTGTCCGGCCAATCACAAAACGCCAATAGGTAAGTGCGCCATCTATGTTTAAACTCCCGAACTAAACCAAAACGATCAATAAAGAGAGAATAATGCCAGAATGAACGCGTAGTGACTCTGTATGGCATATATTTTGCTGCTTTATATTAATTGCGAAGGAAGGTCCGCCAAGATTGCGCTGATGCATTTTTATTGTTTTGCGTGCGATAATGTGCAGATACGGTGTGGGGCTGCAGGATATTCTTTTGATACGTGGTTTAGAATTAATATAGAAACATTCTCCTGGATCTGTCAAGTTGCCTGGAGAGTTAGTTAGGTATTTGTCTTGAAAAGCCCAAAATACGAATGAAAGATGTCGATAGCAATATTAAATAATATTTGTCAATAAGAGCTAAAATACTCTTCAATACAGTGTTTAGAAATTAAAAATTAATAAAAATAATATTGGTCTCTGACCAACTGATACTGCTTGCACGAAGTCAAGATATTCTAATAGGCCATTCTTTCAAGTCTTGACCGGAATGTTTTAAACAAAATAGAAAATTAATATGTCATAAAACCTTTACAGTCTCACATCGCTTGGTAACTTCAGTTCGTATCTACGTGAGAATCCGCCATAAATATCTCTTATACCAAACCACTTATCAAAAGAATCAAATATTTGCCCCAACACCGTCCGACACCAATACCAACATTCAGGATATAGGTTCGTCAACTCAATGTCATACAATGTAAGAGATACACAAGTGTTAATATATTATACCTACACCACAGATTATATACCATACAGATACTTGACCGGCTACATACATTACACTGAATTTTAAGAAGACATCACAAAGCGAGTTCCTCTTGCGCGCATATGCTGCGTCAACGCAGCCAAAGGCTATATAGCAAAACGGAAAGCTAACAATAAATAAAATGAAAAATGAGACGCTTGCGCGGTTGTAGTAAATGGTTCCGCCATAACGTGCCTAACACGCCCCGGACTTAAATGCGATGTCCGCAAAACCCGCGTGATAAGAGGGGCCGAACTTTCTCGTTAAATTTCGTATTATTAAGCGTCGCGGACCTGTGAGTGTGGTCGGCGACGCGCGACTTTAGAAGCCTAGTCAATTAACTATCTGTATACTATGTGATCTGTGCCTACACTATCTACATTATATTTTGCTTCGTACTCTCGCTATTATTTACACTTTGTATATACCTTCGTCTGTCAGCTGTTTCTACGCTATGTTATTTTC
Organism: Allophyes oxyacanthae; assembly: GCA_932294325.1. Lineage (NCBI taxonomy): Eukaryota > Metazoa > Arthropoda > Insecta > Lepidoptera > Noctuidae > Allophyes > Allophyes oxyacanthae. The sequence goes on along the minus strand of OW028633.1, from coordinate 4,197,414 downwards.
CTGTAAGCTAAATACTTCGTGTTTTCGTTGGTTTTTTTCTTTTATTTCGGTGAACGGAATGTTTTTCTTATGAGTATCATGGATTGTGGAGATGTCGAGGTGGCATACCAGGTACGTTATTTGAGAAAAGACTATTTTCTTCGATGGTTATCATTCTCCTGCCCTAACCCCATTTTATTTGGTGTCTTCTATATTATGCCGTCTTCTTCTTAGATGTTGAAACTAATAAATTATTCTTTCTGTAAACACTAAGGTCCTCAAGATCAGAGGAACTTTAAGTTTATTCAAATTAATTTATTTTATAACTTGTATATCACTAGATTTTATTTTGCTTATATTTTACTATACTGATTTTTCTTTTACTTTATTAATACTTATTTTGTTTAATAAAAAGAAAATACAAAAGAATATTATTTTCTTTCCTTTTAGTTATTAATTATTAAAAAAAATTACTTAAACACAATGCAAATAATTTAAAAACTTTAAATAAAATTAAAGGTACCCAGTATGTACCCAGAAATTTTAAGTATGCAACCTCGAACTCTTCATCCGCGTCACAAACAAAATATAACTACCAAATACCACGCACACATATGTACACGTGTGTTATTCGTGTTGTCGCGGCACCCACACAGCAAGAAGTCGGGATGCTACTCGCCGTGGCGTCGCGTCGCTACCAAGCTCGGCGTGCAGTAAGTTGCGGGAATGCTGCCAACAAACTGCCTATTTCTATCTCTCTCATCCATACATACATCACATACATCGTTGTTTGTTAATGTTCTGTCTCTGTCTATCTGTTCACTTGTTATGTGCGGTTATGTACTCCTGGTAGGGCGCGGATGTTTGCAGGATGATTTATTTGTGATTTTAGTTCAATTTCACTGAAGGTATTAAATTAGTTTGGATTCATTTGAATTCATTATGCTATTTATTACACAAACATGAAATAATAAGATTGGGATCTACTGTTTTTGTGGCTTTTATTAAGTTTTACTTTTGACATAAGTATGGCCAAAATGGTAATCTTGCCAATTAAATGGACAATTTTATATTTTTAGTTTTATTTCATTGTTAGATTTAGCTTTTATAACATTGATTGTTTATTTTTAAATGACTCTAAAACAAGGCTGTGTAGATTAACGATTAGTTTAAAAAGGCAGTGCTACACAGTATTGTAATTACCACAATTTATATAAAACCGAAGCACAGTTGCACGATCGTTCGTATTCTTAACTACAACTAAGTTATTAGCTTCTGTTTATCGCGAGAACACCGCTCTAAGTCACCACACATCGTGCAGTTTCTCTAGATTGTTCTCGAATCATCCACGACGCCTTACTTGTGTATCTTTCTGTCTGTTGATGACGGTAGTTTGAAACTTCTCTTTGACATTGTTGTAGCACTTGTTCGATACATTTTTATTGTAATACCTCGTTTTTGCTGGAGATTTTCTTTTTGTTTTATAGGTCACAGGTTTTGTCTGTGCGAGTGTGCATGGTTTCTCTGAAAAGGGATTTTTTTGTATCTTAATTTTGATTTCTGTATGGTACATAAAATATGGCATGTTTTTTTTTTACAAATCTTGATATCAACATTTTATTATCATATCTCGGTGAGGGTTTCATGTTCGTACCGTTTGGCGTTGAGACCACGGGTCCGTGGGGGCCAGAGGCGCGACAATTCTTTAAAGAACTTTCGTCGCGGCTCATTGAAGCCACAGGCGACAAGAGAGCTGGCAGCTACCTCGGCCAAAGAATCAGTTTAGCCGTCCAACGAGGTAATACTGCCAGCCTCCTAGGCACTATGCCCCGCAGCGGTGCGCTAGAAGAGATTTTTTATTTGTAGATCCTAATATTTAATTATTATTAGTTTAGTAATCGATTTAAGTTTTTATATTTAAATAAATAAATTAGTAACATTTTATCAATTTAGATTTAAAAAAAAATTTATATTGATTTGACTCTAAGCACACTTTGACTTTTGGGCGATTCACGATATTGCTGACTTTCGTATCGATTCACGATTGTACCAATGTTAGCAGGATGCTATTGTTTTTTAATCGATTTAAAAGTGATTTAAATACGTTTATAAATGGTATCCCGATTGAATCACTGCTGACGCGCGTCTATATAAATGCCACTGAGTGAATATAGCGATACAAATTGCCAACACGAGATTACCTCGTTGAAGTATTGTGTGCACAGGATCTAATAAGGATTGAAAGGACAAAAAAAAAATTACAATGTTTTCTTTACATCGAAATTTCTACCTTAATCCCTTTTCAGTAGAACACGTTTTACCTCGCTCAGACTGTAGATTTCTTCGACGCAGCGACGAAGCTATCTTTGATAAATTTTAATTTTAATTTTTCATATTTTATCAAGATTTTGCATGTCACGTATATTGTCAGTTCTATGCTTCTTCTTATTATTTAGGCTTTGCTGAAGTATTGATATAAGAACTAAATAAATTGAATATAATTTATGTGTAAGAGTATTTGTAAGGTCCAACCAGTGTCATGTCATTTGTCAAGTCGGTTGAATTGACCCTGTCTTTACTTTTCCATTGTCTTTGTCGTATGGCAACACAGAATAATATGCTTTCGTCAACCCTTCAAGCTAATATAGAATTTTGTGGAGTATGTTTTTTTTTTAACATAATACTTTTCAAGGCGTCTTAGTATTTCCAGTGTGTTCCTTCGTAAGCAAGTTTCAGTTACTGCATAGCTTTTTTGTGAGAACATCTAGATTAGAATCTCTTATTAGATTAGATTAGTTTTCTCAACGGCTGGTCAAATTTAACCAGCCCTCAATTTCAAGTCAAGTGATATGATTGGTTGTTGAATTGATCGTTGATGTTGGTCAACCAATCACAACAGCTAACAGGCGATTTAACATTGATCAGGGATTTGATCAGCCTTTCAGAAACCAGGGGTTATTATAGGTTGATATTTGACGATTTGACTTACGATAACTTAATAACGGGGCTGCCAGTTATTAAGTGTCGTTCTATAGATTTTGACTACTATTACCTATGCAATAGAAGTCAAAATAGGTTAACGAAACTGCAAAATCAACAATTACGAAACCATTTTGACACGATTCAGACACAATTGGAATAGCAAAATTAGGGCTCTGTTATGAAGTCCACGTTTACTATCGATTGTCAATTCGTCAGATCAACCGACAAGAAGAGAGATTCGAATCGAGATCGAAAGGTTCTACAGAATAGCCATGCTGAATTCATGATCCAATGTTCGTTTGTCACCTGTACATACAAGCCTCATGTTTTGTGAAACGAATCCGTCTCAGGACGAGATTACGCCTTGATATTTCTAATCTTTACTCAGGTAAGTTGCATACTTTTTATTGAATTTCTCAGTACCTCTTATGAACTCGGTAAAAGAACTTCATTATTCTGTGTTGCCTCCTAGTAGTACTATCGTTCATATGTAATCTTCTGACCACGTTGTTGTATTTACAGCACGAGCCACATCTACAATGACGACAAGGACGGGTCGGACCACAAACATGACCAGAGCAAGTAAGTTTCACCTTGAATGTTCTATTTAATTATTAAGCCAACCGTCTGGTGCCTTCGTAGAGTTAAATCCACGATATTGTACTGATCTACTATGGAGTTTCTTGCCGGTTCTTCTCCATAGGGTCTACTATTTGGAACCGTGCACCTAGAATCTCGACATTTCATAAGTGCCTGTATCTGGTTTACATGAAATAAAGATCTATCCTATTCTAATCCCATTAAATCCAAAACACGAATGAGTTTTTTTCACTTTCTATGTAAAGGGTGCAAGGTATGAACAACTTTTACCATGAAACCAAACCTGAAATCACGAAAAACATCTGTTGTTACATACATTTAGTCGAGTAATATTTAATTATTTGTATGAACAGCAGATTTATTTTTCACGATTTCAAAATTGGTCACATAATAAAAGTTGTTCATAATGATGAGTACAATAACCGCCAATTTAGGACCATAAATAAACTTTGTCATAATAATGATGTTTATGTTTGTTCCCCAGCGCATCAGACGACGCGGGCGTATCGGAGTGGCCGGAGGTGTTCCTGACGCCGGAGCAGCTGGGCGACGAGCCTATACGGCTGGGCCTGGGCGCTTGCGAGCCCGACACCTGGGCCGCAGGGGCGCCCAAGGGACTCGCCAAGTAAGACATTATTGTCAACAGGGGGGCTAAAAAGGCCGCTTTAGATGAATCACAATATGATTCATATTACAAATGTCAAAATATCTACTTAATTGACGACATTTAATGTCATCCGCATAAGGTTCATATTCAGTAATCATCTGTTTGACAGTTACTATTCAGATCAGTAGATGAATTGCTCAATGGGGCCTTTTTAGGCCCCCAGGACATTGTGGTACACTGCTGGACATAGGCCGCAGAGATCCAATTAAACCCAGTGACACACAGAGGTGGAATATAAAATAAAAATAAATATAAGGAATTATTGTATATTGTTATTGATGATCTGAGGAATCTAGAATGTGTGTTGCTGAGGTACTCAAAAGGTCCTTTAAGGTAGAAGATAGATTTCTGTTATGTTATCTGTAACAATTTATACATTGATGTTTATTTATTTTCAGACAACTAGGTGACAGAGAGACGAAGCGACAAGAACACATCTACGAGTTAATACTGACAGAAAAACATCACTGTTTGACGATCCGACTAATGCAAAAGGTAACTCAGAAGTTCACTTTAGCTTTTGTAAAAAAATTGTAGTCAAAGTCAAAGATTTTTATTTCGATTGGGCCTTTGCAGGCACTTTCAAAACGTCGTAGTTATCATCATTAGCATACTAAGTCTCCACTGTCGATATTCAGGCTATCCCTTTGAAAGAGACATTGCGATGTAATCCACAACAAACTGTGACACGGAAAAAAGATAAAAAAATAGTTAAGTTTCACGCGGACGAAGTCGCAGGCACAGCTAATTTAATAATAAAATTGGTATAAAAAAAATTGTACCAATTTTTGAAATGAAATTTCTATATAGGGGGGGGGGGAGGGGGGTATTAGGATTTTTCAGTCACGAAAAAGCGTTACGGCCGCGTAGAGGGGGTAGACGATATATTGTCCGTTTAAGTTTCACTTCTATTATGTGTCCCACAGTGGCGAAGACTCCATACAACCCGATTCCCATCGGCTTCCCTTTAGGAATTGGTTAGGGCGTAGACCAACGTAATATGGCTTGTTATTCAGTTAGGTCGAGCTCTTCCAGAAATTACTATATATAGATTACAAGAGACGGTATGGATTTTTGTTTTGTCTTGCAGCAATTTTTAGAGGGCATTTTTGGGACCGCTTCCCCTTTTACAACTGTCACTCTTCGCCACTGGTGTCCCAAGCACACATTTCTTTTTTTTGTTGGTGGTTCTGTTTGTAAGATGAAAATTATAGATGTAGTTTTAAGTAGACTGTTTAATTTAACGTTCAGTGTGTTTTAAATGGTTATCCGTTGTCCCGCAGATGTTCGCGGAGGGCATGGTGCGCGGCGCGGGCGTGTCGGCGGCGCAGGTGGCGCGCATGTTCCCGCGCCTGGACGAGCTGTGGGCGCTGCACGCGGCGCTGCTGGCCCGCCTGCGCGCGCGCCAGGCGGGCGGCGCCGCCGTGCCCAGCATCGCCGACATCCTCTGCGACACCTTCGCCGCGCCCGCGCACCACAAGCTCAAGGCCGCCTACGGTAACTGGCTTATACTATTCTTACAATAAGGGCCCAATTATGGAAAGTCGCGCGGCGCGCAATGCGGCGTGTCGCTCGCTCGCCATGAACATGAGCTCACGCCTTTCTCTGCGTTGCGCGCTGCATTGCGCTCCGCGCGAGTCTCCGCCTCTCCGTAACTAAGCCCTAAGGGGGATTATTTTGTATTTGCCATCGGTAGGCAAGTAAATTCATTACCGCAACGCCAGTCTTAGCGGATAGACCACTTATACTCTCGACCACGGGTAAACAGTAACTGTAGCCAGTTATTGTCTACGATTTGAAAATTGGCCGCCAGCAACAAAGTGTTGCAACATTTTTGATAGTTCAATCCTCATTTTCTTTACCCCTCAAATAATGATCCACTTCTCATCTCCCCCTATATTTTTTTCCGACGGATGATCGACTCCTCTATTGCTGCAAATGTTTATTAACGATAGTGATTGCTTACCAATCCACGTACCCATATCTATTATAAATAACAACACAAAAACGTGACCCCTACCTAATGTGTTGGTCCGTAGGTGAGTTCTGTTCGCGCCACCGCGACGCAGTGGAGGTGTTCAAGGAGTGCTGCACGCGCGAGCCGCGCCTGGCCAGGTTCATACGGAAGTGCCAGCAGAACCCGCTGCTCAGGAAGAAGGTATTATTCATGATATAAACTCAGTTTAAAATAATATAGATATTCAGCTTAGAATTTCAAGAATAACCCGTGTTTCTTTAAGTCCTCTAGTAAGAAAGAAAGAAAGAAAAACGTATTTATTTGACACAGCACAAAAACAATTTTAAAGATAATATAACAAAAATAAAAGAATAAAACATGTAAAAGAAAATAAAAAAGAAAAAATTCTTTATCTGAAATAAAAAATGCATTGTACATCGCAGCTGTGTCAAAAAAGCTTCCGCTCAGCTTAAGCTGTCGCGCTGCGAGCAGCCCGACAGCGCTGGTTTTCAGCGGGAGCCACATCGAGTTACGTTATGTGTCCACCAATTTTAAATACCTGAATTCAATTTTAGTTTGATAAAAACCAAAACAATTATGTAAATCAAATTTCTTGCCATTTTACCTGACATGTTATTGTGAAAACTCATAAGGCGGCGCTTCACTTGGCGTATTTGTACAAATATTCGCGTTGTTTGGCCAAAACAAAATCACATTTGTGTAGTTTATATAAGGTTTCTTTTACATTGGCCATATAACGCGAATATTCGTACAATACAAATAATAATATATAATAAAATACCCAAATCCATTAAAGACCTAAACATTAATCTTTTCAAAAAGAAACTTAAAAATTACTTAGCAGACAAATGCTATTACTCTATATCAGAGTTTCTGTCTGATAAGAATACTGAGTCCATTAATGTTATAACTCGCAATAATAATTATTTAACGGTGGCCGTGGTGTGATGTAGAATGAATAATACCAGTTTTCCAGTCCTTTAAAGTATATTTGATTGTAATTGTTGTGTTTTAAGATATTTTTATATTTTGTTTAATTTTTTGTATCTTATATTATTGTACACCCAATGGGTATGTTATAGTGACACTTGCTATTTACTATTAAGATCTTTTTTGTATTTACCTATGACAAACAATAAATAACTATACTATTCTATTCTATTCTATTCTAAATACATCAAATGAAATTTCAGTATTAGTAATAGCTCGCTTGTTAACCGAACCGAATTATTCTGTGTAGTGATATTTTAGAATTTGGTTTTTATGTTTGTATTAAATTCTTATTTTTATACAGCCAAACAATCAGGCTCATTATTGATGATATGATATATTCACAGGGTGTACCAGAATGCGTGCTGTTCGTGGCACAAAGGCTAACCAAGTACCCTCTGCTACTAGAGCCGTTACTGAAGACAGCAGGAGACGACATCAACGAGAGGGAGTTGTTGCAGAGGGCGCTCTGCGGTGTCAAGGTAAATGTTACTTTATTACATTTGTCATACGGCTCTAAATTATAGAAAGAAAGAAAGAAGAAAAAAAATACATTTATTCAGCACGGACACACGAGAGAAAAATGAAATAAAAATTAACATAAACTTAACAATAAAAAATAAAAAAACACACACTGAGAATAAAATAAAAAATATTTACCACCGACTAAACACTTGATTACATAAACGTGATATATTTCCAGGAAATTCTAGTCGACGTAGATAACCAAGTGGCAGCTAAAGAAAGAGAAGACCGCAAGTTGGAGATCTACCACCGAATTGACGCGAAGTCATTCGCAAACTTCAGGGGACGGAAGTTTAAGAAGAGCGACATACTGCAGGGGAATAGGAGTTTGAAGTGAGTATGACAACGAGCGACATTTCACGGACTCGACAAGTAAATCTGCGGTGACGTGTCACACTGTTACGATTTGCATGACGATATTTTTAACCCCCGACAAAAAAGAGAGGTGTTATAAGTTTGTAGTGGGAATCTCTGTATCTGTGTGTCTGTCTGTGGCATCGTAGCTCCAAAATGGATCGACCGATTTCAATGCAGTTTTTTTTTAAATTAAAAGCTGGTTTAATTGGGAATCATCTTAGCTATGTTTCATGAAAATCTGTTCAGCCGTTCAAAAGTTACAGTGGTTTTTCTAGTTGGAAACGAGGGTTTTTGTCGGTTAGGTTATTTACTATATGGGTCCGTATCCCCGTTGTAACAGGCTACATTTTATTTATTTCGAAAATCAAACCCTTGGACTTTATATGGGAAAAATCCACATGAACGAAGTTGTGGGAATAGGCTAGTCATGGTTATAGAACTATAATATTGAAACAATGTGTTAATTTTCTCTTCCCGTTCGCAGGTTTGAAGGCGTGGCGACGCTGATGCAGGGTCGCAGCAAGATGCAGACCCTGTTGGTTATAGTACTGACGGACGTGCTGTTCTTTTTGCACGATAACAACAACAAGTATACTTTCTTCACGCCTGACAATAAGGTAATCTATATTATATTGATACCTTACTCTAGAATTTCTCATGAATCATGGATATAGTTTACTTAGTTAGGACACCTAATAAGGGTAGCATATTCTCTGCTGGGAACCACAGAGCAATCTTATGAAACTAACTGTGTCCGCGAATCCATCCACGTGAAGTGAGAAAGCTGCGATTTTTGAAAATAAATAAATAAAAAATATTATAGTTTAAAAAAAACTATAGAACACGCTTTAGTCATCCCAACTGAACGTGTATGCAAAATTTCAGCTCAATTGGAAACCGGGAAGTGGGTCATATTTAACTTCCAAGATTTTCTTACATAGTTAGTTAGTTACAGGTGAAGCTAATAAAAGCGTCTTAAAATAGCCTTTGTCCTTCCTCATGTTGCATACTATTCCCTTGTCAAAGATCGGTTCAGCCGTTTAGTCGTAAAAAGGTAACAAACACACAGAGAGACAAAGTTACTTTCGCATTTATAAATATTAATGTTGTATAGGTAGTCCTAAATTGATGAACCTATTATAATGCCTAGATATTTCTCAACCGATACGAGCGATTGACATTAATCGAGAAAAAGCATCATCGATAAAATCTGGCAATTTGCAGTCGATCATCTAAATCGAGATTATCTTTGTAAGCATATTCTATTGTCACATTCTATTTGTTCACAGACCGGCGTGGTATCACTAGTAAAGTTACTAGTAAGAGAGAAAGCAGGCGCGGAGGGGAAAGGCCTCTATCTCATATGTAGCGGCCCTACTGAACCGGAGATGTTCGAGCTGCGGGTGCACCGGCCCAAGGACATACACACGTGGATACAAGCCATCAGGTATGATAAACAGGGTCTCAATACGAACTCTTTTAACAGGGTAGATTTTGAACTGCCCAGACATTTCCAGTATGACCTCACCTCGCATTGGCTTTTCGTACAATGCAAGGTCAGCTTAAACTGGAAATGTCTGGGCAGTTCAACTTGTGCCCTACTATAAGAGCTCGTAGTAATGCCTCAGAACAGAGTATCAAACTTTAGTGCTGGTCATAGGTCAGTGTCAAGCTGAAAAAATTGGTGACCATAGAAATTCGCACGACGACTTGTGTTAGGCACATTGACGTAAAAAAATGTCCGAACCGAATGTAGACTAAAACATGAAAAAGTAAACTAATCGCGCGTCACTCTTCATTTGGAAGAGCGAGCAACTACACGTCAATATGTCAGTGCGGTGCAGTAAAATATTCGTATAGTATAATAATTATTATATTATTATTATCATTGATATAATGAAAAATTGTTGCAAGTTAAATTAGGCATTGTGATGACGACATAGGATTTAAATTAATTTGTTGGTATTTATAAGTTTATACTGAGGACACGTTTTATGTGAATTTTCCACTAGTCTATGTGTTTCTCCGTCAATGGATAAGCAAGTTAGATTCCTCAGTCGCCTATTAGCGATAAAATTAGGTACGAAAAGCAGGATGTTTTACAGTGCGCCCAGTATTATAATTTTAACTCTATTTTCCTGTACATATAGTGCTACGATGAACATACAAGATATACGGAGCGCACTATATTCTTCTCTCTTTTAATCCAGCTCTTGTTATCAGGGCGGTAGTCCAGAGCTGTCCTGAGGAAGTGGAGGAGTCAGAAGTGGGAGCGACCGCGCCGTCCGCAGAGGAGCGGCAGCGGCAGCTCGACGTGAGGCACGAGAATATAAGACTGATCACTGGTAGGCGATACTCGAACATATTGCTGTAGGTCTGGCTAGGTAGTAACGACAATGTCGCGGCGACAAAGTCATGGAAGTGTCTCGTACAATATAGAGCTCGTATGACGCTCAATTGTCGCGGGCGTTCGCGACTGCAGCGACAGTCTTATTACGAACACATTAATAAATCTTTATTGAACGCGACACTTCCACGACTTTGTCACCGCGACATTGTCGTAAATATGTACCTAGCCTTAGTCTTCGAACCAGTTGTTTCCGACATAAAATAATTGTATGAACCAGTGTTCTAACCCGCGGGTCTACCGCGTAACTAAAATTGTAATGAACATCGACACTGGTATTAAACTTCAATACGATCGTGAGAGCCTAAACTTTGAGCTAACTTGTAAAAAAATTACCTATCATATAGTTGGGACTCCTATCTTCATGATCGGTAAAACAAAATACAAGTTAGCTCAAAGTTTAGGCTCTCACGATCGTATTGAAGTTTAATACCAGTGTCGATGTTCATTACAATTTTAGTTACACGGTAGACCCGCCGACCACCTGATCAACACGCCAGTCTTAGCTATTAGTGAAGCGGGCGAGTTTCCGCAACTCCACGGCCATGCGCGTATTTTGCGTATGGGTGGGATATATTTATTCTAGCCAACCTAATTCCTTCAGTGTTTGCGTCCGTTTGTCGATGATAGCCGCAGACGCGTCGACGCGTCGGCGGCCCTTTGATATGTAAAGTAATGCGATGACTATAAATTTTGTTATTGAACAGATGAGACACCGTGGTGGCAAATAGAAGGTGATACAATACTAAGTATTTTGCATGACAGCATGTTACGAGAAAGCGCTCGTCAAGGAGGCCATTTTGATGATACCAGGCCTGAGATTTCTCACTCACTGCAGTCAAGTCCCTAGTAATTGTAGGAAATTTGAAGGGAGGGTGCGTTTGAACGTAAAATATATTCGGGCGTTCACGTGAATGAAAAGACTTCAAAATGGTGGGATACACAATATGTGATGGAACATGAATAAATACAAACTGATTGGCAATATTTGAATATCCTATTTATTTCTTCTTGAATATATGTAGGCCTTATGTCTTCTATCTGACTAGCGCTTAACAGATTATTTATTTAATTCAATACCTAACTTTCAGTAGTAATTATTTATAAAACAAAAACAAATAAATTATTTAATGTCCCATGTGTGTAGTATAAATGTTTTTATTTCGCCAGTATTTTTAATGTGAACCCAAATTATGTATAATAATTATGTGAAATAGTCATCCTATATTTAATCCCATCAAATAAATAGAATGCGCACTAACCGTTCATATTATTTTAAATGTCGCAGATGTAATAAAAATATAAATATACAATGTTATACCATTTTTAGAGCATTTATACTAGAGATGAGCTATCCAGCCACTTTATGTAAAATCCGTTATAAACGCATAATACACGTAAATAAGTTCACGTATCAAATTCGGTCTAATGATAGGGTCTGTAAGCACTTTCGGCTTATCGCCTCTAAGAGCAATGTCCCACTAGCGATTCGCGAACGTGTTACCAGCGGGATTATTTCTGAACGTGCTTGTCACGGGTGCGTAACGAACTCGTCACGGGTACGCAGCAGCCGCGACTAGCGGTGAGGCGTATTTATCGTCACAGATAAAAATAACAGATATTTAAAGATAACAAATAACAATTGTTCCTGCCAATGCCAATTATCTGTTATAAAAAATAACAGACACTTTCATTCACAGCAAACCTTGCTTGTTATTTTGTTAAATACCAGTTTTCCTCTCATTCTTACTAACTGGGTTGACGCTTGCTAGAAAGAGAGACTCCTAGTATATCAGACATAAACAGGTTTAAGTACTTAGTTGGTGAGATATAGTGTGGTAGTATGAAAATAATAGGCTGTTATTTATATTTCATTCTGTTATTTTTGTGTAACAATAACAGATAACAGGTAACACAATTGGCTGTTATAACCCATCGTTAGCCGCGACTTCGCAACGCTGACGTCACGTTCTCTCAATTTTGAACACTAGCGTGAAATGCGGACCTCATGCTGCACGTATGTAACGAGCTCGTAGCGTACACGCGGCGAATTCTCCACGCACACGCGGCAACCGCGTTAACTGATCGCATCGCTGGAACATGCTAGTAAATCGCTAGTATGATAAAGCCCTTCAAACTGTGCGTAAATTATGCGCTCTTAACGTAGATGACCGCATCTACACGGTTGGTTGTAATGTGACAAATAAGTACGTACAGAGCCTGAAACAAGATAACTGAATAAATTACGCATGTAACTAAATATTTATAACCTGTAGTCAATGCACTAAAAACCAAATGTTGTGTAGTATAAATGCTCTAAGGATAACCTCAGTTTAATTATATTTCACTATACATCGGTCGTTTTGTTGACGCAGAGGCACTGAGAGCTAAGGATAGGGAGCATGCGACGTTGTTGGAAGAGAAGATGGCGCTGCAGATGAAGATGGTGGGCATTACTGACGAGACGTGGCTTACGCTGCCCAATTCAGGTATGGGTTATGAATAACATACTTGTTTGTGTTGCTCTTGATAATAATTTAGTCGCAGTTTTTTAGTCAATATTCAATATATGTCAAATTTTTCAGTTAAAAATACATTATTAATTTCAGTCTATTTTCTGCTCAAAAACAATTAATAAAAGCCCATTATAATTGCTATATAGAGTTGTAGTTATACATCTTTAGGACAACGCCATCTATTGATAAAATTTTACATATTTTTGAGCAACTTTTTATTTATAGTCCGCGTGCGAGCTCCGAGGAATCGGGGGCTGAGGAAGCGGGCACTGTGCGCTGCGCCTGACTGTCGCTCATACCCCGCACTCTCCCAGTACCAGTGGTACCCCTAGACACTGGTACTGCTCCCTTCCTCAGCCCCCTATTCTTCGGAACTCGAGCGCGGACACTTTTAATTATGCTAGTGGTCGCCCAGTGCTCGAAATTCGACCGTAATTTTATCTTTCTGCACTCCTTCTCCATATAAATTTTAACTGTGCCAAATCTCATACACCTCCGTGCGCGCAATATGCTTAAAAAGGGGTACAAAGTTTTCTCTTCACGTATTTTTATATATATGTTCACAAATAAAGGTAAGTCCACACTTGATACCTATATGTACATTCAGGCGGCAGCACAGCGTTCCCCGGGCTGGTGTTCCCGGACTACGTGCGTCTGGCGGCGCCATCGGCCGACAAGTACTCGCTGTGGCAGGAGGTCTGCAAAGTTGTCAAGGTATGCTACATTTTACTTTGGTATGTCTTATTGACTACGTAACACGAAATGCCTTTCATAAATATAACGGTGGAGAAAAACATCGCTAGGAAACCTGCACACATGAGAGAGCCTCAAAAAGTTCTCTATGGTGTGTGTAAACCGCCATCCCGCACCATACCAGCATGGTGGACTAAGAACTAATCCTCATTATGAGTGTCCAGCAGTAGTGGGATAGTAATTATTAATATACTTAAGAACTTATAAATGTATTGTACACTTTGTTTGCAATAAAATTGGTGTTAAATTAAATTTAAAAAAGTAAAAACCGACTTCAAATACTTAAACGTATAAAATTATGTTCATTAAAAGCTTAAATTAACAGCATTTGAACTAGGTGCTAATGAAAAGCTAAGGTGCATTGAAGAACTAAAGGCCCCGAATACAGGAATCGCGAGTGATTTGGTATTATCCATTGAAGAGTTCCTTTGTCTATCTCCGAATTTCTTCATCAGATCTTCACCTAATTTAAATGGGACCACGTCGGGAGAATACACTTTCATACAAAAAAAAAGTCTATTTCGTAGTATAAAATCGGCGGTTTCGGTTGACAATTGGCGACGATTCTTTCGAATTATTTACCCGTACTAAAACGGTTCATTCCTCACATTTTCATAGGATGCACTAGAAGCGAGTAGTGCTCCATGGCAGTACGGTGGAGCCCTAGGGCGCAGCACTAGTTCAGCTGGAGAGCGACACTCCGTGGCGTACGAGAGCCCCGCGCTGCCTCGCCGAGCCGACACCTTCGCTGGCTTCGACGCTAACAGGCACAGAGGTATGTCATATAAAGTTTACAATAGCAAGCTCGTCGGTGACACTCCCATGGTGTGCGGGCGACGGGGGACGAGAGACTGCGGGGGGTGGCAAGAAGTCTGCGGGGTGCGGGCCGTCTACCACGAGCGTCAGATTGCTGCGTGACATTTGTTGCCCGTCACCCGTCGCCCGCAGACCTGCGGAATGTCTCCAATGAGCTTGCCGGCCTATACATAGAGTTGAAGCCCTCTGCCGCTGCATTAGTTTAGTGAAATAGTGACACAATTCGCTGGCATCGGCGATAATCATTTAACATTGAGTTAGTATCTAATTTACAAACGAAAGTCGTCATTATCACGAGAAAAATAAATATTTCAGTTCAATGAGTATATACACTGATTGTAACTTTTTATAGTTATTAATTTTCACCCAAGTCAAAACATCTAAATTATTTACTAAAATACATGTGAGGTCTCGTGCTGACATGACAGAAGATACAAAACTACGGAAATATTTATATGAAAAGTATTCTTCTATCTACAAAATACAACCGTTTCTCAGGAGTAACTCTCCGTATGTCAACGGACACTCCAACAGAGGGCGGAGAGGCGGAACCGGAAGTGAAGCAACCTGAAGCGGGCGAGCGGCCCGAGCTGAGCGGGGAAGCGGCGCTGAAGCTGCAGCACGCCATATACACGCTTACCTGCATCGTGTGGCAGCAGCTCACCACTATACACAGGTGAGCGAAATAAGCATAAACGTTGAGTGAACCGCCGGCGCCATATTGAATACCTGTCGCTTTGACATGAGATACTGCAAAAATAAATATTATTCAGCGACAAAAAGAGGCATCACATATACAAAAATTATAAGTAAATATAATTTATTATGTAATGTACGATTATTTCTAAAAATTGTGTGTATGCCTTGCGGTTGTGTTGAAATCTTACCTGAACTACCTGCATCTTCAATTTACTTGTGCCATGTTTTTAACCCTCGACAAAAAAGAGGGATGTTATAAGTTTGTAGTGTCTGTCTGTGGCATCGTAGTTCCAAAATTGATGGACCGATATCAATGCATTTTTTTGAATTGAAAGGTAGTTTATTTGGAAATCATCTTGCCTAAGTGTCATTAAAATCTGTTGCGCCGTTCAAAAGTTACAGCTCTTTTTCTAGTTGGAGTCGGGGGTTTTTGACGGTTAGGTTATTAGCGACTGTGCGTGTCCGTGCGGATTACATGGTAGTGTACATGTGTTGCAGCCTGGAGGCGCAAGTGAGCGCGTGGCGCTGGCAGGGCGGCGGCTCGGCGCGCCCGCCCGACTGGTCCGACGCGCAGCTGGAGGAGCTGCGCCACGCGCAGGCGCGCCTCACGCGCGACCGCGCCGCCTTCGACGCGCAGCGCGCCGCCGACCATGCTGCGCTGGCCACGGGTGAGTGTAGCTACAGGTGAGCGCGTGGCGCTGGCAGGGCGGCGGCGAGTGTAGCCAGGGGGACAACGCATCGTCTTCATTGCTAAATTAAAAGAATTCAATGTGCAAGCATCTACAATCGGACAGACGGGCGCTGCGCACAGTGCCCACTTCCTCAGCCCCCGATTCCTCGGAGCTCGCGCGCGGACTGTAAATGTGCAAGCATCTGCATGTTAATAAAGATGTGCGTGTTTAGTTACTGTCATGGGACCTCTTTGGCTTGGCTTGTACATAATAAGTTACACACACTACAACAATTACCTGTGTAGTGTAAAATATGTATAATTAACTTGTGCTATGTGTACATAATATGACAAAAAACCGATTTATCTAGAAGCTAAATCAACATGTTGTCATTGTAACACTACATGTTACTGTAACACGTTGCAGAACGCCAGCAGTTGCAGGCTGCTAGACTGGAATTAGCCGAACAACAGAAGGACGTAGAGCAACAACGCGAGAGGCTCTTCAGGAGGTTAGAGCGGTTGCAGCAACACGGTACTAAAATCATTATTACTAGAAAATTATATAGAAAGCAACGCAAGTTTTTTATAATTATGTTAAATATTAATTCAAATATATCTGTTATTTCAGGCGGTTCTCAAGAGGAGATTGCCAGTGTGGGTACCCTATCACCTGACTCAAGTGTCAGCGATACGACGCGACGGAAAGAACCCAAGTGGAGAAGTGAGTCTATTCTATTTAACTTTACGAATTAAAATTTCTACCCTCTTACTAATAAACATAAACAACACCATGAACTTTAAATTTTTTAACATTTAATCTTGACAACTTCATAAATTTGTTTATTAGTTTTGACCTAAGTTTCAAGTCTCTAGCTCATCGGGAAGTTAATTTGAACAAAAAAACAGACAGAAAAGAAAGCGAGTTCGTAAAAACGTGGTTAGAAAAAGAAATAAATATTTATAGACAAAATTTGGCGTTCACAAGTTGTACTGTACAGCTCGCGATAATATTTAATTTTGTAGTCGCTCTGAATTTAGCCACGTACCGATGCGAAGAACGCGTATGAGAGGGATGGACGTACGTTGTAGAGGAGCGAGGGGGCAACTTTTTTATTAATGTAGAATTGTAGACCATATACAGGTACTTAAGAATAATTCAACTTCTTGTGCCGTTCCAAATTGTTGACTCCTACAAATCGTGAAGCCGGGCTTCCACTGCGAAAGGGTAATGGCCAATTAATAGCTGGACGGAATGGTCCCCAACTAGCTAAAATAGTTTTATTTATTGGATCGCCAACAGAGGATACACAATTACATTTAAGAAAACAACCTAAACGACAATACAAAGTGTGCTTCTCCAATAACAACCACATATTTCACTTATATTTTACCTTCCATTAAGAAAGAGTTTTGAAAATATTGCCTTCCACTATAAAAGAGAAATGAAGAACGAGTTGGTTATCAACTATTTTTACTCGTTCAGTCCTCCGCTAGACTCTTTGTTGGTGGAAGCACTTCTATGAAGTTTACCGTTGCGAGCTAAACGGAGTCCGTATATGGAGCCCGCTTCGCTGCCAGTGGAAGCCCGGCTTTACAGCTTGAATTGAATCATTGGTCGATGGTAAGGGTTACGGATTTATAATGCGATGGATGTGAATTGTGAGGTATACTAGGACCCTAGAACTAATGAAACATGAATGTACTCATAGGTAACCGCTGCTCCACCGGCTCCGAGTCGTCGGTGAGCGCGTGCAGCGTCCGCAGCGGAGTGCTGCCTCCACCGCAGCTACTGTCCGCACAGAACGAGACCAGAGCCACTGTACACGCATCCGCCATTTCTGTGAGTATATTCTTTACCTCTGCTTGACCATTCATGACAGCTAGGATATATCCTTTAACGAACGAAAACGTGCTGTTTAATCTTGGCTTATAACCCCTACAGGCCCACATCTTTTTGTTATATTTGTAATTAAATAAAACTCTGTGTATGAATACGGATTACAGCTTATGTATTTTGTTTTATTATTTGACATACGAGACACTGACAGTTATTTAAAAGTAAATAATAAGTCTATCAAAAATGTCACCGGCCAGGGTGCACGCATTGAAGGAGGTTCTGACCAACACTCCCCCGCAATGCGAACACCCTGTACACAAAAAACACGTAGTAAAAACAACAACCTGTATAAACACCTAAACACATAGCAAAAACAACATATGTATAAACACCACCTAACTTTACACACACTTATAAAATAAAAAACAAAAAAGTAACTAAAGACATATTTAAAAAATAAAAACCTACACCTAACTTAAACCTAAAGATTTAACACACTTGTAGTGTTTAAGTTTCGGTAACGGCTTTGTTAGAATGTCAGCTACCATGTCTTGTGTGTGTATATATTTCAGTTCAAGGTTGTGGTGTAAAAGAGCATCTCGAATGAAGTGGTGTTTGATGTCGATATGTTTAGTCCGTGCATGGTATGTGTTATTGTGTGCCAGTTTGATAGAGCTTTGATTGTCAGTGTGTATGATAATGGAATGAGTGATAGCGAATACTTCTTTAAGTAAAGCTTTGAGGTAGATAACCTCTTTGCAAGCATCTGTCAGAGCCATGTATTCGGCTTCTGTGGTAGATAGCGCGACTGTGCGCTGCTTGCGAGCTTCCCATGTAACTGGACCACCACTCATCAGAAAAACATATCCCGTGAAGGATCTGCGGTCAACCAAGTTATTCCCATAGTCGGCATCTGAATAACCTGTTGTATGACTTAGGCCCGTACATTTATATTGAAGTCGGAGATCCTTGGTACCTTTCAGGTATCGAAGAACTCGCTTAGCGGCCTTCCAATGTACTCCCCCGTAATGTGCATTGAATTGGGAAAGATAAGAAACCGTATGACTGATGTCTGGTCTTGTACCTATAGCAATGTACATTAGTGATCCGATAAGCTCTTGATATGGGACTTCAATGTTATCTTCATCCTTTTCTGGAAAAGTTAACTTTAGGCCAGGTTCCAACGGAGTTGTTACGGATATGGCATCGGTCATGCCAAATTTATTAATGAGTTTTTCAATATATTTAGTTTGGTCGAGAGTTATGCAATCTTTTGTTTGAGTGACTCTCATACCAAGACAATCCTTGAGTGGACCTAGATCTTTAATAGTAAAGATCTTTTTCAAATCTTTTTTAAATTTCTCTTTCATGAGATCATTGTTACTGAGAATGTAAAAGTCGTCAACAAAAACAGATAGAATTAAAAAATCGTTTCCGTTTCTCATGTAATAGAGGCAGTGTTCTGTTGTAGCTTGAGTCAATGATAAGCTATTCATTGCTTCACAAACTTTTTTATTCCACTGTCGTGGAGCTTGTTTCAAGCCATAAAGTGATTTTTTTAATAAACATACTTTGGTTTTGGAATCTATAGCAAAACCTTCTGGCTGCTCCATATAAATCTCCTCTTCTAAATCACCATTTAAAAATGCAGTTTCCACATCGATATGATCTACCTGTAAGTTATGCTGAACAGCAAATGCTAATAGCAATCGTACAGAAGACAGTCTAGTCACAGGAGAAAAAGTTTCACCGTAGTCCACTCCCGCTATTTGAGTAAAACCTTTTGCAACTAGCCGGGCTTTGTACTTTGAAATGTGTCCACTAGTGTCCTTTTTCATTTTGAAAACCCATTTACATTTCGTCGTCTTTCTATCAGAGGGTCTATCAACTAGAATCCATGTTTGATGTTTCATCAGTGAATTGTACTCAGATTTCATTGCTTCCAGCCATTTGTCTTTTTGGGGATGATTAATAACTTCTTTGTAGGTGTCTGGTTCTAGATCCGATGTTAAGTAGAGATTTTCTTGATATCTCTCAGGAGGACGTCTGTCTCTGGTGGGATATCTTCTTTCAAGTATAGGTTCTACGATTGGATTTAAATCTGAAGTATCATAATATACTTCACCAGATGTTCCAGGAGTTATTGATTCATCACTGGCTGAAGGTTGTTCTAAACTTGACCTCTCGGAATTTATAACAGGCTGTGTTTGATGTTGTGACTGCGAAACAGGTAATTCATCAGTTTCATCAAAAGGTATAAGGACATCCGTCGTTTGTGGATCGTGTGGAATTTCGCTGCAAGAGGGATTATGTTTCATCTCATTATTAAGTACTTTATTCTCAATAAATACGACATCTCTAGCAATTATTACTACTCGAGGGTTTTTCGGATCAATAAGACGGTAACCTTTGCTTTCAGTGGCATAGCCAACAAAAATACAAGCATGAGTTTTTGATTCCAGTTTCGTACGTTTTTCTTTTGGTACGAGAACGTGAGCTTCGCAACCAAAAATTCTCAGGTGTGAAAGGTTAATTTTGTGTCTAGTCCACAATTCTTCTGGAATCCTATTGTTTAAAGCTTTTGTAGGAGTACGGTTCTTTAGATATATTGCCGTATTTACCGCTTCTCCCCAATACGCTTTTGGTAATTTGGAATCCTCGAGCAAAGATCTTGCTTTTTCAATAATTGTTCTATTTGCACGTTCAGAGACTCCATTCTGCTGAGGGGTATACGGAACTGTGGTTTGATGCACAATCCCATTCTCTTTTAGAAAAGTAGACATTTCACGATTAACGTATTCGCGACCATTATCTGAACGTAGAACTTTAATTTTTAGACCAGTCTGATTTTCTACTAAATGTTTGAACTCTACAAACTTTGCAAAAACTTCTGCCTTTGATTTTAAAAGATATCCAAAAGTTTTACGGCTAAAGTCGTCTGTAAAAGTAAGTAAATATAAAGCTCCGCCCCATGAGTGTGTACTCATTGGTCCACATAAATCCGAATGGATTATTTGTAGTACAGCGTTCGACTTACTTTTAGAGTTCGGGAAAGGTCTTTTTGATAATTTTCCTTGTAAGCAAGGAATACACACTTCTGTTATGTTATCAGAATAGTTTATGCCTACAGATTTCTTCTTTAATATATTCATACTTTGGGCATTGAGATGACCGAGACGCCTGTGCCATAGCATTGCAGACTCTTTAGTGATAGAGTTCAAAGCATGCGAACTACTTGCATCTAGTTTGTACATACCTTTATGGTACGAACCAGTGGCAATGACAGAACCTGTCACTTGACATTTGTCACTTTTATAGATGCTCGCGCCTTTGGATGTAAACACTATATCAAAACCTTTATTTACTAAGCTACTAACCGATAATAGGTTTGTTGCGAGACTAGGGACATATAGAACATCGCTAATGGTATTAACGTTGTCGGAAACGAAATATTTAACAGTACCTTTACCTTGGCTCAACAACTGTTGCTTGTTCGCAACAGTAATAGGGGTGATGTAGGATGTAAGAGTCTCAAACCAATCTCTCCTGTTACTCATATGTGAAGTTGCGCCAGAATCAATATACCAGTCTTGGGAACCTGTGATGGAGGTAGAAATGTTAGAAAAACAGGATGAAAGTGTGAATTCGGAAGTATAATTTGTAATTGTATTAGCCGAAACATCATTCTTTTTGATTTTTACGTTTCTACATTGCGAAACTACATGGCCTAGCTTTTTACAGTAGATGCAAAACTTTTTCTTTTTGTAATTCTTGCTTTGTAGTGCCGCATTGTCAAGTTCTCGATTATAGGTACTTGTTGTTGATGGAGCTCCTCGGGAATCTTCTTTAAGAAGAGCTGTCACCACATTTTCCGACGTAATGTTGGTATTTGAATGTTCTAGAGCCAGGACGAGTGAGTGGTATCTCTCCGGAAGTCCAGCGAGCATAATGATGGCAAGGAATTCATCATCCACTCCAGCTCCTATGCCCTCCAAATCTTGTTGTATAGCTAGTGTATTGTTTACATATTCATGTATATTACCCTTGAAAGTGTTATCCAATAATTTTTTCATTAGAGCTAGTCGTCTCGTTAGACCGCTGTCGGCATAAGCCTTTTTAAGGCAATTAAATGTCTCAAAAGCTGTTTTGGCTGACCTGATTACTGGATATACCGATTCGTCACATGTAAGTGCAATCTTTGCACGAGCCTTTGCGTCTTTTCGTTTGGCTGTTGGATCTTCCAGGTCGACAGGTTTAGTCACGACGTCCCAGATTTCAAGATCTGTTAAGAGGCACTCAATGGCGAATGCCCACGTGCTAAAATTGCAGCTCCGACCACCTTTAAGCTTTGTAATGCTAAGGGAAGATGCAATCTGTACTTGTGACGATGTTACAGAAGTAGTCATTTTTAGGACTTACGTATATTATTATATATCGTTGACTTCTGCACTTAATAGTTATAAAACTACTTGAATATTCAGTGTTCTGGGCCCATAACCATTTGTAATTAAATAAAACTCTGTGTATGAATACGGATTACAGCTTATGTATTTTGTTTTATTATTTGACATACGAGACACTGACAGTTATTTAAAAGTAAATAATAAGTCTATCAAAAATGTCACCGGCCAGGGTGCACGCATTGAAGGAGGTTCTGACCAACAGTTATAAAGTCTACTTCACACTAGGATTTCTCCTGTACTTTGTGGAGGCTATACAAATAACCTTTAATCCCACAAAGCATTGATACCAACACACCTGCAACGCTGGAGCGCCTAAAAACTAACATCCGCCAAGTTGTTGCCGAGATACCCACGAACTTTGCAAAAGTCATCGAAAATTACTTCGAAAGAATCAACTGCTGCTGAAGGTCCAGGAGCGGCCACTTGCCTGACGCTATTTTCCATAATTAAGGGGGTATTTTACAGGAATGCCGCAAAAACCGATTTGTATTTACAATTTTTTGAATAGAAATTCTTATTTCTTTGTCCTGAAAAAAATATATATCAAACTTGAAGATGTGACAATCTCTGCACGGTTGTCCGATACATGATTGGATGAAGTTGGCTCGATAAAAAAAAATCGCAAAGTTACCCCTTTTAAAAAAGTGTTTACAAGATTATTTCTAAAACATGATATTATTTCAAATAATTTTTACATCACAATATTGGTCGCAAATATACCAACCAAAATCGGTTGTTATTTTTTTATAATATTACGTATATTGGTCACAATTTGATAAAAACCACAAAATTCGTGATTTCTGTCATCTCTGCCATCAATCAGTCGCGTTTCGGCGCGCATCGAGGTCGGACCTGTGCAATTTTTTTTGACTTTCCTGCGCTTACACTTTATTCAAAACCAAAAGAAAGAATGACAGTAAAATCATTAAAAAAATTATTAAAAAGCAACAGGAAGTATAAGTAACTTGCCTTTTATTCAGAAAATCTAAGTATTTCGTTTATAAAAATCAATATGCTAAAATAATTTCTTGACATCTCCGTCAAAAATTCATTTTATAGGATGTAGTATAGAAAAATCAGTACGACAATTTGTAGTGTTGAGAACAAAGAGTATGAAGTTTTATATACACCATGTCCCAAAATTCAACGATAAGCGGGCACCAGAGGGTTGACCAGCTCATGACTACTCGAGAACAAAAAAAAAAACTAAAAATTATATATTAAAAAATTTGAAATCCTTCAAAAATTTACACCCCTTAAGATATTTTTAATTACCATGACCACAATGTTTCAGATATTTCTGAATTTCTTTTTGTACCGGCAACCTAAGTAGCACTGCTATCCCAAAAATCCCAGAATGCCTGTAGATTTGACACAAAAATCAATCAAAATTATTTTTCACCCTAAAATTTTGAAAGATTTTTACTTTTGGTCCACTTTCACTCATCGTGGTGTAAAAAAAAAGTACAGACAATACCAAGGCAAGTTTTTTTAAAAATTGACGCAACTATCCAAGATTCCAAAATGGTATAATAATCTAGGAAAACTAGCCACAAAAAAAAGAAATGCGTACTATTTCTGAACAAGTACCAAATTTCATAACTTTTACTATGTGGTTTTTTGTTGTAAATTCTTCGAATTTGAATGATACATGTCCGTAGTTAATAAAATTTAGGAGTTAGAGAGAGATAGATAGATAGTATGTAAAGAAGGAAAGAAAACGTTTTTAAAAATTATATTTATTTTTAGTTATCGTGGTTGTCCGTGGCATCACCACGGTCCTATCCGAAAACCAGCGCTGCGGTATTTATTTTATCTGTCAGGATTAACTGTCAGGATATGCTGAGATAGGGACTTTCTTTGGC
Organism: Allophyes oxyacanthae; assembly: GCA_932294325.1. Classification (NCBI taxonomy): domain Eukaryota; kingdom Metazoa; phylum Arthropoda; class Insecta; order Lepidoptera; family Noctuidae; genus Allophyes; species Allophyes oxyacanthae. The sequence goes on along the minus strand of OW028633.1, from coordinate 4,173,307 downwards.
CTCTTGCAGGACTTTTTTAACCCCCGACAAAATAGAGGGGTGATATAAGTTTATAATGTGTATCTGTGTATCTATGTGTCTGTGAATCTGTGTGTCTGTCTGTGGCATCGAAGCTTCAAAGCGGATGGACCGATTTCAATGCAGTTTTTTTTAATTGAAAGCTAGTTTAATCGGGATGGTTCTTAAAATCTGTTCAGCTGTTCAAAAGTTACACCTCTTTTTCTAGTTAGAGTCGAGGGTTTTAGACGTTTAGGTTATTGTTATCATTATTTGAATTTTTGTGTGTTTATGTACCTAATTTCGTGTGCGAGTCCGATTTAAATGTTTTTTCTTTCTTTCTTTCAATTTTGAAGCTCTTCATCTGCATACATAGCGAGGAATCTGAACTAGGAATATGGTTTTGATCTATGAATATGCAATTTCATTTTTGGTAAAAAAGCAACCCTGTGAACATACTTAAGTAGGTATGACTACGGAAACGGACGACTCCTACAGGTGTGGGTGAGAGTAGGTTATTATCTCAAGGCATGGATTTGAGTTGGCTTATTCTTCTAACATTACACACACATTGGCAGTGTCATCAGGTTTGTCATGCCGATATATCGGTTTCGTTACGGCATTATTGGCTTAGTGTGAAAATGCCCAATGTTGGTCGAGACAATTATGTGCACTTGCATAAACTCATACACAATAGGTATGACTGATAGTTTATAAGTAGATAGTTAAATAGGTATAAAATCTACAAATACAAAATGGAGGAACAGATTTTCTAGCGTAATATAGGACACTGGGTATACGATATTATGGATTTATATTTTTCAAGTATTTGCTGGTGTCATACTGCATGTTGCTAATTAATATTGCTATTCTGTGACACGTGTGTCACACAGTCTGATACGTCAATTGCGTAATTGCGAGAACGGAGCTCCCCTAGTGGGTGGGGCTTAGGCTGATACTTCACCCCCTCAAAAGTAAGAAATCGTCGTAAAATACAACCTTAATGGATAACACTAAATATTTAATTTCCAAGATTTTTTTACATAGTTAGTTACAAGTGAAAGTAATAAAAGCGTTTAAAAAAAATTAAGATATTGTTACATTTTGTGTATTTTTTTTAAATAAAAGTTAGCAACATCGAATTGGATCATAATACTTTAGTTAAATAAAGTTTAATCATCGTTTATCAGGGGGTAACTTATTAATTTATATTTCAGCAAATGGTAAAACAGCAGCTACCACTAAAGCTAGCGAGCGGCAAGAGTCAGAACGCGCCGCCCGGATACCACAGACTGCACGAGTCACCCAGTGAGGTTAGTATTGTTAATATTAGCCAAGTTCCAAGTGTTCGTGGTCTAACTTTTAATTTATATGAGCGTAGGGTAGGATATGTAAAAAGGATAGAAGTAAAATTGTGTTGTAGGATATTTTGAGCTTTATTTCCGTAGCTTTAAGACTTAAAGTCTATTGCTAATGTTGTAATGTTTATTGATAAACATATCACTGTAATAATTTTTCTCATGTAGTGAAAGTTGTAAAGTTTATTTGAGAAAATATTATAGTTCTATAACCATGACTTGCCTATTCCCACAACTTCGTTCGTGTGGATTTACCCGTATTTATTACAAGGGGTTGAATTTCGAAATAAAATGTAGCCTGTTACAAGGGGGATACGGACCCATATAGTAAATAACCTAACCGTCAAAAACCCCCGACTCCAACTAGAAAAAGAGCTGTAACTTTTAAACGGCTGAACAGATTTTCTTTAAACCTAGCTTAGATGGTACCTGATTAATCTCTATCTACAGAAAATAAGAGGGATTCGAATCGAAATGCTAGATATTCTTACAAAATAGCTATGCAGTTCAGTGTATTAGCGAAACAGATCAAATGGTTGGTGAATGTTGCAGGACTTCGAGTATCCGAACGTATTTTAACGCCATGTTTATGTTTACTGTAAGTAACAAGTAATATTTAATGTCCGTAGAATTGAAATGTCGTAATGTGTACACAGCAACACGTATATGTGGTAGTTTGACTCTGTAGAGTATTCAAGGACCTACCTTTTCAGTCGCGATCTCTTTAAGGGGTTCTTGTACTCATCATTATGAACACCTTTTAGTAAGGGATCAAACATGAAATCGGGAAAATAAAATATTCTGTTGCATACAAATCTATAATATTAATACGTGAAGAGAAAACTTTGTATTACTTTTTAAGCATATTGCTCGCACGGAGGAGAGATTTGGCATAATTAAAGTTTATATGAAGAAGGAGTACAGAAAGGTAAAATTTATATGTATGTGGTGGAATTTCGACCACTGAGGGACCACTTGTAATTCAATATTAGTCGACAAAATGTATGGATCAGGAGATTTTTTTCCCGCGATTTCCGGGTTGGTCCCATATTAAAAGTTGTTCATACAGTTTAATTTTTTATGTAGTTCGCAAAATTTGCTGTGATTCAGTGTCCGTTCCCAAATGCAACCGCAGTACTAAAATTCACTCCAAAACAAAATAAAAAAATTATTTCGTATGGCTTGTGCTAATAAATTATGCGGGTCCCCCATACTAAGTCGAATTTTCATTTTGTTTTAATGTGTATCCCAATTCTGCGATTGTATTTAGGAAGTGTCTGTTCCTAATACTCCACAAATTATGCACACTATATAAAAATATAACCTGTAAAAGTACCCCTTAAACGAATCGGGATTATGCAAGGTAAGACCTTATATTGGAGCTTAGTTAGTTACTTGGTACTTTATACAATAAATAAATAATATTAACGAGGTAGGCCGGTCTGAATAATTCAATGTATGTGTGGACATACATAATACGATCGTGTCAGTTTTGTATCGTTTCAGTCTGTCCGGCCGCCGAATTGATCGGCCTCAAGGCCAAATTCCATCCGGTCAGGAATAGCCTGAAGATAAACCGAATCGTATTGGGTAATCTCTAAGAATAAAGTTTAAATACATACAGGATATTTTTTATGTAGTGCGCATAATTTGCAGAAAGATCGAGAGTCCGTTCCCAAATGCAACCGCAGTACTAAAATTCACTCCAAACCAAAATAAAAATTGATTTTGTATGGCTTGCGCTAGTAAATTAAGCGTGTTCTCCATAATAAGCCGAACTTTCGTTTTGTTTTAAAATAAATCCCAATACTGCGGTTACATTAATAAACAGACACTGAATTACTCTACGAATTATGCGCACTACATAAAAAATTATCCTGTAAAATCTATTTAGAGTACTCCCCCTTCGCGTATCGTATTTGTATCAGCGATTATTATATTATGTATAAGACGTACTAAAATATACAAACTTTAAATTCTATAATTATTTTAAATGAGTCTTAAAGAGAAAAGCATTAGGACTTTTCAACATGCACATTTGAATGGTTTTCAAACCAAATTGTTTTATCTTCTAAAATTATTTTACTAATTATTTCTATATAGAAATAGGTCAAATTAAATAAAAAGCTTTACTATATTTGCTAAATTCTTATTTAAATACGGTACTTTGAGCCTAGCACCACTTCACAGCCTCTCGCTTCAGTGTTGCTGTGTACAAATACACACAATATTAATCTAAAGTGCATAATTATGTAGGCGCCCACTCTCGGCTTCGGTAGTGACACAGTTTGTACCACAGCGCAAGGCTTCCACGTCTTCTCTTTCTCGATGTATCGACAACCATTTCGTCTGTTCGGCTTTCGATGTTAGAGCATGCTTTATTTTTATATTTTAAGTGTAAAATAGTAGGTTTTCTACATATCGTTTGTAAAGATTAAAATTAAATCAATAATTTGATTTTAAATATCTAGGGTATTAATTAACTCGCAAACGTCCAAACTAACAAGAATAAATAAGTTTCTTATCTATAATTGGATTTTTAATTCGTTGCAGTAACTTGTCAGATAACAGCAATAATTTTAATTGTGAAATAATATCGTGTTTTTATCGTTAAGTTATTGAATTCCATAAATGTTTGCATATAAGTATATTATTAAGTTCATTCAATTTCGTTTATTCTTTTTTTTTCACCTCGATAAGTACCTATTTCTATCACAAATTGTATCCCTCCCAAATGTCAAGTTACGTACTGCATCGAATTAAAAATCTAACTATAAGTGAGTGAACGTCAAAAAACATGAAGGCACGATAAATAATTGCACTCAAAGAAATGCAAAATTCATTGTGAGGACTATGGCACGATATGCCACGCGTTTTCAAAGTCCATGATAGACATTAATGCTATTGCATGATAGACATTAATGTCATGCGTTGTGTTGCAGCATCAAGGCCAAGGTCTAGTGATCCATCACACCCGCACGGGCAGCTCGCCCGCACCGCTGCCCTCGCAGCAGCAGATCAACAACAAGGCCACCAGGTAATATATCATCTTCACATTTAAACTAAGGTATTCCTAGGTCTATATGAGGGTAGTTTTAAACAAACTTTATTGTTGCCCATTGTACATGTATATATTTATGATAATGTTTTTTTTGTATTTCTGGTGTACAATAAAGTTTATTGTATTGTTACTATAATATGATTGCAATAAGTTACAATGTTACAAGATAGGACACTATTAGATGTCCATAAAAATATCAAAGATGTCCCGAAACCTAGGACAATTTTTGTCTCAGAAAAAATGTTGTCGTAATGAAGTCTCCAGTTTTTGTCTCTGTGCCTCCAAGTTTAGGTGAATTAGCACCACCTATTCTGATCACTAATTATAACTAACAACTGTCTTTTCCCCAGAACGAACACATACCCGAAGCTGCCGGACAAGTTCCGCGTGCGCTCCCCGGAGACGGCGGCGTCCCCCCCGCCAGCCGCGCCTCCGTCGGAGGAGGAGGTGATCTTCTTCTGACAGCAGCGTCACAACGCGCCGCACACGCGCTCCTGAGACTGTCGCCTCTCATAAGACCTTCCGACCACTTATACCCTGGTACTTTATTAGTTCCATCATTTATTTAACTCCGTCTTAGTTCAGAATTTAAACTTTGCTTTCAACATTATAGGTGTTAAGCTGCAGTAGGTACTTTATTATTAGTTGTGTTTTATTAACTTTTTAAACGATCAGAATTTAAGTAATCTTTGCTACTTTCGTGACGTTATAATGTCATAATTATTTCAGTGATTTGTTTAACTTCATCGTTATCCAGTTTAGTATTAACGTTACCGTTTGGGATAACGTTTACCTTTCGTGACGTTGTAAAACCCAGTTACTTTATTAATAGTTCTGTTTTATTTAATTGTCTCCGCAGTGCATCGAATATAATATTTTAATTATAAATTCTAACAAACACCCAGAGGTAACATTTAAAAACAAGATATTTTCTTTAATTTCACTTCTTTCGTGATTTTAAAGCAGCTAAACTTTTAATAAGGGTTCCTATTGACAGGATATAAAGATATAACTTTAGTCAGTCTCGATGACTGACTAATTAACTCTTCTTAGTTAACTTTTTTTATAGTTAATATTAGTGATGTGCTGACTATTAAATAGGCCAACGAGTCTTTGAAATGTCTTCAATTTTAAATCTAGATAGTGTTATCAGAATAATCGACTAGTCAGTCGAGATTCCTAGTCAGTACATCTCTAGTCCAAATATTAACATAATTAAATCTACGATTTAGTAAGAACATATTTTTCAAACTGCATCTACATTATTTTTTTAAGAATTTTCAACTATTATTAAGTAAATTCTCAATATTTTACTCTTGCAAAATAATACTAAAAATCTTATTGCATTTTAAACTAAAACATTTTACAAACAGCTATATTTTATTCTTATTTAAAACGAATGAAAATTTTAATATTTATATAAAGTACAAACAAACAATAAGAGCTTAACAAAATAACAACATTCCATTTTAACTAAAATGATCTCTATTTTAACCCTATAAAGTCTATTTTACTGTAACAGTATTTTTGTAGCAGCTTTGTCACTGAGGCAACTATTTACACCGTTCCTTTTTATTTATTTAATAGGAAGGTCGAGTGAGAACTAAAATATTTAGGTACTAGATATATTTAACATGTATACTTACAATAAAATAAAAATATATGACGCTTTTAGTCGATTGCGTTAGCTAAACTGCAAGAATCGACTAATTCCGTGGTACATATAGAAAAATAATACTAATAACACGAATACAGATGTGCGTAGTAGTAACGCATAGACGATAAACTTACTAAGACAATCATACTTTGTGTCAAAGTTCAAACTATTGAAGATCTGAGAGCTAATTATAAGCGACGGCTGCTGTAATAAAGCCGCCGCCGTAGATTGTGTAACGAAATGTATATTATAACCAATAGAACAAAGATGTGGGCGATAACATTACATTTATTCGTTTTCCCTGTTACTTACAGATGGTTAGTCGATTCAATGCATAATCGATATTCAGTCGAAAGAAAAAAATTGTAAAAAATTCAATGTTATTGACACAAATTAAGTCATCATTTTCTTCATATGAAAATACTTACAGTCACGCCTGTCCCCGCAGGAAGGCGAAGGAAATATTTTCTATCTGAAGACCTGGAAACGAAAAAATATGTGCCAGTAGAGGCACCACATACACAAGGAAAGGGAGATTTCAACCGCGGGCCAATCTCTTTTAATTTTGAAATAAAATCAATCTTCAATACAAAATTGGTCTCATTATACGATTTAGAATCGAATGCATAATCGTTTTACTATTTATAAGTAAAAGGGAAACTAATTTAAGATTTTAACTGTAGAGCAATGTCTACACTTAGCGGTCTATAGGTAAATAATAGAAATTGTTATATTAGATGTTTTCGGAATAAATGAAAATCTTGTTGTTGAATTATACATTGATATATGTACATGATTATGTATTATGAGAGCATTTATCAATACAATTAATAGAAAGGAAACTATTATAAAGGACAATTAAATACTGGTGTTAATGTACTGGTAAATGTTCTCAACAATAAAAAATAATGTTTGAAAATTAATAAATTGTTTGTTATGGAAATTTTTTACATACTTTATAACTTTTGATCACTTGTTACTCGGTACTATAAGTATTGTTTGTGTAGTACGAAAATCGATGCCACACAAATAACACTAGACATAGGCGTGCCCAGGGCTTGGCTTGAAGGGGAAGGGTAAGGGGTAACAAATCTAGTCTATGACGAAAATTGTTGCGAACCGATAAGAGAGAATAAGACTAATAGTCAGACATTTATAAAGGTATGACATTCAGACATACGAAGTCCGTTGATTGGCTAAATCACTAGGGATTTACTTAAAACCATACAGGGTGTGCATAAGTAATAACGAAAAAAATATTGCAATATTACAAGAAATGTATTTAAAATTTGCTTTTTTTATAATATAATCATCTATGGAGGACGGTTCGGAATTTCGGATACAGAATGGTATACCTGCTTTACCCTGGCTACGCCCATGCGCAGACATACTCTATAAAATTATATTTCTCCACTAAACAATATATCTTTTGAAATCGCACGCTGTTTCAAATCAAATACATTTATATTTTCAATGATATAAATTGTTACATTTTATAAGCAATTCATCGTTTTTAACTTAGTCTGATGTCGCGTTAATATAACTGTTAACTGTATATATGTTGGCATGTGTACGATTATTGTAATATAATGTTATCCGCGAATATATTGTACTTATAAATGTAATTACTACGGAGTGGCAATTGCATGTTATGTAAGAATTATTGAAATATGGATTTTAAATGCAGACACGGCAATAAGCATTAATTAAAAGATGGTACGGTAACTGACAGTGTATAAGCTTATTCTGGTATCAAGTCAGAGGTATTGTGAGCCTACCATCGCATAGCCCAAATGCGGCGTATTCATAGTTTGGGGATTGGATTGGTAATTAATGAAAATTCAATCTTGAAGTAACGGGCTTTTATCTTGGCGATTGTTAGTAACATAACTGTACGGTTATTTTAAATCCATTATAAGGACATACAATTGCTAGTCTTAACAGCCGAGTTCACAGACTTACTTCCCAATATTTAGCCAAAATCGACTTTAAAGAATCACGCTCAAGGTTGGTTTTCCTTCACCAAATACATATGCTTGTCTGTAAATTCGGCTGCTACCATTTATTCTAGGTTTGTGTGCAGTTATTGTGTGTTAAAGTTTCAATCTTGTGTTGAAACTGGTGGGCGAATATGCCTCACACGGCAATAATAAAATATAATAAAAAAAACTATGTAAAATATTAATTTGTCGTAAACGTATGATATCCGCACACAACAGTTGTTTAGCTCATTTAGAATACTGTTGTTATAAAAAAAAACTCATAAGACTATGTAACTATTTTTCGTGCATTTACTGTAATCCTTTTTACTATTTAGTCTTTAGACAAGGTGATATTTTAATCTATTTTCTTGTTTAGGAATACCTTTTCATACTGTGCTGTGTGTATATATATTGACGTTGATGTTTGAACATATTAATCTTAAGATATATCTTAATATACCGATCAATGAAGTTAGGTTTCTATCGTGAGATCGAAATTTTCAACTTGCAATAAAATTATGCATAAAATTTATTCGATACAAAAATGTCTAATAATAAAATATGGCAATTTAAAATTAGTAGTAAAAAATGTTTTAATTAATTGGATTTAGGGTTTACGATACTTAATTTTATTATTTGTATAATCGTCGGCGATTTGCCGGAGGTTTCGACTTCAAAACATCATGACAATAAATAAATAATGATCTATTTTTCTGAACGGTAGCGACATGTTTCAAACGTATGGTTATTATTGTGAGATCTATATAAAGTTTTTGGCATTATATAATTAATTTTATAATGCTAAAAACGCGGCCATCGTCAAGTTCTTCGATATTGAATCAAATTATACGCTTTTTAATACATTTGCATTCCAATGGCCAGAAACGATGCATTTAAATAATAATTGTTCCTTACATAGGATATAAAGTTTATCTTATTCATTGGGTATTTTGCTAATATAGCCCTAAGCATAATATTGCATTTAGATAATTGAACTGGAACCATATAGAAGCTTATTTACAAGACCTACTAGTACATGTATTACATTCTTTATCCTAAACTAAAATTGCATTAAATTTAGTGAGTAAATACACCATACCACAATGTCAAAATTAATTCGAATAAATCAATAGGGAACTTGCATCTAAATTATAATGAGAAATTATTAAAAAAATATATTATAAAAGTTATGAAAAGTGCTTTATTGAAAGATTATAACGTTTTTACAATTAATTATCTTTATTATAAATTACGTAAAAAGGAACGTTATTTCAAACACCACCATCGAGTTTATGACGTCACTCTTTCACGTTTCCTTGGTAAGCTATTTAAATAAAATATAAATTTTATCGCAATGACGTCATGTCACGTGACACTGTGTTTTGGCGCGAACATTTGAAAGTCCTATTTTTATTTGTGGTATTTTAATTATTCGTGCATATTGTAATCTTTTTGTTTTTACTATGTTTATTGCCTTTTTTAATCTTTATGATAAACTTTAAATAATAAATGCAAGTTCCCTCATACTTTGGGTGTTGCAAGCTGGGGTCTGAAGGAAGTTAATGATAATGTCTCAAATTCCTTGTTTTCTCATTGCTAATATAGATGTTATAATAATTATGCAAGAAGTTCTATTGAGGCCACTTAAGTGCTTCAGGGCTTCGGCTTCATTGACTAATTATAAAAAATCTAATATTCCTATTTTAAAGTTTAACTTTTGAATCTTGATTGAGAGCTTGTAGCGCAAGACTGGCTTGGCTTTGACCTTGTGTACAGGAACTCAAAAGTCCGTGCCTTCTAAAGTAATGACTCAGTTTTTGGACTATTTTGCATTCTGCAATAGTCGAGTATTTTCTACTTGAAGCTTTTCATAACATCAAAACTATCCCTTTGATTGCTAACGACGACAAATATGGTATAGTTTAATATGAGCACCTAGAGTCTCGACATTTCATAAGTGCCTGTATCTGGTTTACATGAAATAAAGATCTATTCTAATGAGTTACATTGTAATTAAATAACTCTGCAATCATTTATGTGTTGCCGATATTTTCCACATTCTTATGGGCACTAGTTTCTGTAATAGCGAATTTATTTCACATTCAATTCGTCATTTGACAGTCAAGGGTTTCATAAGTTCTGTAAAATAGATACGCAAACATCACTGTTATTGTATTTATGTTCGATAAGCATGTTTCAGTATTTAATGACCGTCGTTCGTAAATAGACGTTATTTTAGTGAGATATTATTCTGTACTTAACATTGTAGCCTTTAATATAAGTTCGCTCGTTGCAATATTTAAAACTTATGTAAGCTTTAAAATATATTTATATATTAGTTAATGAGTTCCCTCCAAAATTCTCCTATTATTTTGTGGCAACGACAATACGCTATGTATTGCTCAAATTATGCTCATTTTTAATCCTTGTACTTATTTCTGTAGTGATATAAATATTTTATTCGTCTATAATGTACGATCGGTTGGTATCATTTGAGTATTCGTAATACTTTATGTTTAAAAAATTGTTCTGTGAAGATATGCGGGCGACGCCTGCCTTGTATTTAGTATAGATGACAGAAATAAACATTTACTTAGTATCATTTTATGTGTTTTTATTTTATAATATACAAACAGAATAAACAGTGGCAGTTCAACGAGTATTTCAACTTTAACACTCATTGTCATCGTAAGTATAGTATACTCGTTAAGTATAACTTAATTATAATGAGTAGATTTCACCAATTCGAGTAATGTTCAATTATGTTACTTAAAATTCAGTCTTACGTAGTTATCAATTTAAACATCATAAATCTGCAGAATCATGGTTAAACAGATACATAATATTAAAAAAAGTTGGATTACTGGTGAAACCGACTGAAAAATTAATTAATTACAAAAATTAACAATAAATTTGTTCCACGGAGTATGTTTTGCAGACAATAGTAGTGCAATATAAACTATATAGCTAAGGTTAGTATCGTACAAGACTAAGGTTAAAGTCTAATAAATTGGTAGTGCTGGTAAGTATAAAACTTGCTAACTACGTGAAAATTACTGAATAAAAATATATACTAACTTATATTATGCTGCAGTGTTAGTCTGTTATTAGAAGAAACAGCAAAATAGTGAGAACAGCTCGCATTATCGAAGGTCCTCAACGCCCCGGGCAACTAATTTAGTACTATCAATATCTGCCACCCAGCCGGGCTAGCACGGCCGCGGCGGGTGGAAAAACCCGTTTTCTCCACCCTGTCTCCTTGACAGAAGAAAAACCGAAAGATCGAGACAAATAACCTAAGCGTCAAAAACCGCCGATTCCAAAAACTTTTGAACGGCTGAACAAATTTTCATGAAACATAGCTAACATGATTTTCTTTGTTTCTTTCATGATACCAGATTAAATTGGCATTCAATTAAAAAAACTACATTGAAATCGGTCCATCTGTTTTGGAGCTACGATGCCAAAGAGATATACACAGATACACAAAATACAAAAGTATAACACCTCTTTTGATTAAAACAGTAGAGAGATGGTTTTCTCCCCGATTTTTCTGTCTCCATTTTTGCCATACTAGCCCTGCAGGAGTGCCACGCTTTAGAAACCACCTATAAATGCAACTCTGCCTGCCTAGTGCGTTGTGCCTTAAATTCTTGTTATATTCTGCGTATTTTTAAATAAAATAAAAAGTAAATGGAAGACAAGATCATTAAGAGCTAACATAAATGCAACAAAAAAGATGATAATTCACATCAAACCCGGCTTAAATATGCGAATCTGAAGGCTATATAAGGTATGGCTAATAGAAAGATAACTATTTCCCATGTTACACTGTAGTACAGTTAACATCAAATTATTAGGAGTGCACAGAGTAGGTAGTCAATAATATCTAAACAACAAGCCATTATGAACTTTATGTCTAAATGACAAATTGACTTTAGCCTTGAACAATAAATTACATTTAAAAAATTCAACAGAATCTTATTTCAGTGGCGTTAAAGTAGAATTTTCAGAATTGCATCTACGGTGATTTTGGCTACTTTGCAGACCCCGATCATTCTGACTTACTGTGTACCTATAATTGTGTATTATGGTGGGTTCTCACTAGTGCAATATGCAATGGTCTAATGCAACAAATTTCCTGAAAAATGTTCACCTAAATTATTCTGATTCGCATTGTAAACGAGGCATGCAGCTTGAGAGAGATCCATCTAATTAATAATATTCTCAAAGACAAAATAAACGCGAACAGAAAGAGGAATTGCTTTTTACTAAAATTAAATTTCAATTATCGGTTTTTAGAACTTATAATAATTATAATTAATAGGTATATGTGCGACCAAACGAAGTCTCAGGGATTTCCGCGATTGATCTGAAAGCAGTCTTATTACGCTAACTTTAAGGAGGAAAATTGGGTATCTATCGATCTAGACACCGCGATTATCAAGGCACATCTTAACGATATTCTATAACGTTTGTAAATAAACAAATTGCAATTATTGTAGTGAAAAAAGTAGCTATAAAATACCTAGCTAAGCTTGCGTTTTAGCCAAAAGCAATTATTATAATAAAATATCAAATAAATCATCATTATTTGAACCTTCCTGTAATGGATAATTGTAATCAATTTTTTATTCAATGCAACACATCTCTTATTTACAGATAAATGCATATTTCATAACAATACCATAAAAAGTAATATTTCAGTTATGTTCAATTTAATGTAAATAACGAATACTTTGTTTAGGATTAATTACCTACGCAGTTTTTAGTCATGACCAAAAACTAACAATTTGTACAATAATAATGGCAGTGCAGGTCACAACTATTTTGTAATATGTACTATTCATTATATTTGAGCCAATAGTAGGTACTTCCCCAATTAGGAAAACCATTTATGAATCAAACCATTCCAAATATACCTAAAAATGGAAATTTTGCTTAGCAGGTAAGAGACAAAACTTTACTTTTCCTTGTAACATTATAAATAATTTTATTCTAATAGTTCCCATAGCATATTATAGAATATTCAACAAGCATTCTTATTCATCTTCAATTCATAACATGTCCCTAACAAACTCATTAGTAGGTTTCTCCCAAATCTTGCCAGACCTATACAGCCTATAGATTTTATTGCTAACTAAACTCTGTCCAAACTTTGTCATTGCACCTTCAAATTTGTGCTGAAAAACCTGCATTTGTGTCTCATTGTACCCAGCTCCGTTTGAGTTGTACATCTTGGGATCCCTACACTCAGTATACTTATGTGCTCCTAGTATTTCTAATGGCACTACCTTACTACTCGAGTTTAGATTAAAGATATCTTCAAATGTTGGCATAGCATCTAAATTCCTTACATAAATTGGCTTCAAGTCTTGTGAGAGCATGTAGTAATGTGTCTTCTTCATCATTTCTGGATAGCCTTCTTCGGCCCTATCATCCTCAGGTTGGTTCAAACAAAACAAAAGAGGTTTCACTTCTAAAGTCTTGAATTTCCTTGTGGGATCAAAATCATTGAATATTTCTTTAATATTATTGTGGACTCGAGGTGCTAAGAACTCATCCCATGCCAGCACCATGGCATGGCTTGCTTTTTCTGCTTCTTCCTTGTCATATCTAAAATGTCTGAATAAGCAATCAAGCTCAATAGCATCCCTTACAATATTGTATGACTTAGCAAATACAAAAGGATAGTTTAATGGGAAGAACTGAATGTTCCACTGAGTTATATCAGTTGGCACCAAGTTCAGTCTCCTAATAATATCTTCAGATATCATACTGTCATATATTGTGAAGTAATTGACACCCATCATGTGATGAAAAACTAAGAACTCTATGAATGAATCTCTTGACACCAGCGGTACTTGGTTGGGTATAACACAAACAGCGGGCTCAATATTGTTAACAAACTTGATACTGCTACTCTCCCTGGGTTTTCGTTTAGTGTTCACTGGAATAACCCTGTTTATTGGAGCATGTATCGGGTTGATGTTGTAATCATTGATATAGAAGCTGATTCCTTTCGGTTTCCCCAAATTCTTGTTCAGTGAACACTGGAAGATGTACAAGCGGAAATCGTTGATGGGTTCCGATGCAATTTTGTAAGTGAACCTTCCTGGTTTAGGTTTGTCTATGTTCTCCAACCAGATATTGCAGCGGAAGTTAGGTGAGACGTTCGCTTTGCCGATGACTATAGTGTCGATGTTGTGAGCATGTGTTGGCGTTAACTTGTCATACTTTTGATAAGACCGTAAGAATGATGAATATGAGTAGAAATTTTCATCGATCTGCTGAAACAGTGGCGGCGTTTCGCGGATTTCCATCGATGAATTCCGTAGGATTTCGGATAACATGGTCGCGTTGAAACCAGGCCCGCAAAACTCAATCTCCGAGAGTCCCGGCTTGCCAAAGAAATTCAATACTTCTAACACATATCGCAGCCTGTAGTACTCGTGGCGGTATATGAGTAATGTGATAATGCTCATAAAGCACACTATGACCAGTATAAGTTGATAATATTTCCTCATTTTGGTCCCTGATGAGTTTCGAGAAGTCTTCATTTATTTACCAGCATCTAAAAGCATTACGTGACGTTAAGAAACCGCATGGCCAATAAAAATGTATACAATATCTTTAGAATAAAGTTATTAACTTACCAATTTATAGAACACACAAATCAAATCAAAACAATAGTTTTCAAAGAGGATTAACATTTCACAGCATTGCAGATGCAGACAGATGATTGTGATGAATGAATCAAATGAATGGATTCGAATCACGACTACTAACGTCAAAGTGACACTTGAATGATGTTATTTTTCTGAATGTTGGTTAAATCTGTACTTTTTTAATTTTATAGGGGTGAACTTGTGATAATTTCTTCTGTATCTCTGTTGTCGATTGTGATGAGTGCACTAATAATTAAAGTATTATTAATTATTATTCTTGGATGAGTGGTGTTGTAGTGATGTTGCGCTTAGTATTCCGTTGCAGTAAAAGGAAGTAGATTTTTTTCTAATTATTGGAATGTGGTTTTATGTACCACAGTTCAACTGTGGTACATAAATATATAAATACTGATTATTTATTGAACAATACCTTTAAATTACATGAAAAGATCTTTATAAACTCAATTTATCAAAATTATAAAATTTTGTGTCGAGTACATACTCGAGTTTTTAATACACTATCTTGCAAGTTGCAAAATACGTCGTTAAATGCCACCTCTAATGTATTGTCAATTCTGCCAAAATTACAAAATAAAACCAAAAGCGAGCAAGTCATCGGCGTTTTCATGGAATGTCTTGAATAGTTGAATTGAAAATAAAATAAATTCTAAATATGTCCACCAATAAGGACGAGACTTTGAGGCAGTTTTGCGATGTTACTGGCGCAGATGAGGGTCGCAGCAAGTTCTTCTTGGAGTCATCTAACTGGCAGTTAGACGTAAGTAAATTACTTGTTTTACCACCTTTTTGCTGTTTTTCGCGTCATAATAACGTTATATCTGCAAAATTATAACGTCAATTGAGCGTTTGAACCAAGTTTCATCAGTTTTGTTTTGGTATTGACCTCAATTTGAGGTTTTCTTTCTGTATTGGTTAAATTTTTGTTGGGCTTCAAACAAAGATCATTACTAATCATATGCATGCAGTTAAATTAGGTACGTAGCAGTTTAACTTTCCTACCTATTAGTTATTGAATAATGTTCCAGTTACATAGTTATCAGTTGTCTAATCGAAAATTGCAAATTGAACTCCAGGATGAGAACATGAGTTTGATTCTATAACCAAATTACTTTGTTATGTACAAGTTCCTTGGTGACATAGCAGTATTATGATCGACCACTAACATTGGTCTGGTTCTGTTCAAATGTAGCGAACAGGATTTATTAAAAATAATACTAACTAACCATAGCTTTGATATCTGCAATCCTCAATTGTGTTGCAATAAAGGCCTCTCTCATACATGCTTTGCCATGAATTATATCCTGACATTGATAATGTAGACAAATAACCTTAAAAAATATTATTACAGATAGCACTGTCCAGTTTCTACGAACACGGGGGCAACGCAGACGAGGCCCCCGCTAACCCAGCAGCTGCAGCTTCTTCCCTACCCACTCTCTCAGACAGTGATATGGAGTCCCCTCCGGGATCTCCACTCCAGCCTCAGAAGAAGGATAAAAAGAAGGCCACTGGTGGAAAGTTTGCTACGCTAGACTCCTTGCAGCAAGAGAGTTCCAGTGATGAGGAAGAAGGTGAATATTTCTAATGCTTCATTATCTGTTTTACATTTGCAGGACTAAAGTTTGTTATTAACTCCTTAAATTAAACTTGGCATAACTAAATGACACTAATTAGTGTCCAGTAACTCCTTGAATTATATTTGGCATAACTTTTGTTAATTCAATGCCATTTTACTGTCCAGTATCCATGGTGCCCATAAACAACTGTATGTAGTATAATATTATCCCTATAATTCATTTACTAAAATAATATGCCACTTCTAGTAGATTTAACCCGTCAAATGATGAAATATAGACATTCATAGGTATTGTTTTGGCCGCAGGAGGCCTCTTGCCACTTTATTCATTTAATTCAGAAGTATTGTCTTGTAGAACTTGTGGGTATCAATGAATTTTAAGGGTCTCAAATGGAATTAATTTGTAAAGTCATAATTATAACATTTCCTACATTCAATTGTAAAAACAAATTGTTGATACTAGACCTCTCTATCTTCTTATCAAGCCTATAATTTCAATCTGTTTACAAAACATGCAATATTAATAGATATGTAGCATTCTTGACGAATTAATACATATCAGACAGATGTTTATAGTATGACCGCTTAATTCAGACGGTTGGTGCCGGAGTTTATGAAGAAGTTGCGCGGTGCGGGAGGGGTGTGCGGGATGTCAGTCACAGGCCCATGACACGCACCATAAAGCTTAGGTATAGCTAATACTAGGCGTGTGTCACATCCCCTCGCACTGCAAAACTACCTCAAATTCAGATACCAACTGTCTGAGGTAAATGGTTGTACTATAGCAGTGAGGGAAATTTTATGAGGCCTTCACACCTGGAAGAATGCTGTAAAGTTGTCAATGGTGTGTATAGTCCTCCAACTCACACCAGCAGGGGCAGCATGGCGGCGACGGGACAGGTGCAGGTCAGCATTGTGCACTAAAGCTTTATCCCTTATTATTTTGAGAAGAGGTCCGTGCCCAGCAGTGGGACAGTAATGGGCTGAATTATTGCTATTATATAGGGCCAGAACTAAGTAAGGAAATAATTACAGAAATATTGAAAATACCACGTTACTTTGAATTAGTTGGCGAAACTTCACACACGTGATGGATATTGATGTGTTTCTAACTTACCTACGTATATTTCTTGCTTGTCTTATTTAGTAACCAATTTTCACGTTATCGAAAAACATTATTTAAATAAAATATTATGAAAAATCATGTATAATTTTACTGTTTTTGATTATTAAATAAAGAACTCTACACAATAATATTGACAGTGGCATCGAAGATTTTTACGCAATCGTTATAATACAAACACATTGTTCAGCTGTACAAAACCAAATTAGCTCAAATTAGAAATGCGCTAAGGACGGTCGAATGTGACACGAATGAATATCACTATTACACGTGGCCGACTGACATAAATTGAACATTTTATTTTCGCCTTTTTTTATGATGCATGTTCGGGGGTAGGAAACCGCGCGCGGCGCGGGCGCTTGGCGTACGCGACGCGCCCGGGCTATATTTCAACTCCCCGGGAAGTTTCGAATAGAAATAAATTTATATTTTGGTGAAAAATTAACTACTTAACTACCGTTTTATTATTGGTTCAGATAGTGTATTTTGTATTGATTCACGTCCTTCATACAACAGGGTGATAAAATTGCAATCACGAAAAAGATTTTTATTTTTCATTATGATTAGATACCCATTAGATACCCATTACAACTTGCCAACTAATTCGCAGTAATTTTTAATATAAGTTAGGTACTTTTATAATATTATGGATATTAAAATAAGATTTTTTAATGCAGTAAAATCGAAATGCAGTTGGCTTAGGACGCAATTACAAATGATAGTGCAAGAGTACATTAGTGGCCAAGCTTCTTGTTCAAAAAAGAAAATCCCTCCACCCATTACTCCAACGAAAGATGTTGCATCACAGACTATTAGCATTGAATCCTCCGACTCGGAGTATAGACAAGAGATTGACAGACTGAAAAAAGAAGTGGAAAGATTGTTGTGTGAGAATAGTGAGTTGAGGAAAGAGATAGCAAGACTGAAAGGGATCGAACCTGACGATGCTTGTGAGGCAGGTCTGTGGTTTCTGTTTGTAGTGTTGATCGTAGAACTAAAGTCGCTACAGAAGTTCCAACTCTATTGTCCAACCATTATAGTCTGTTTCCATATTCCAAGTTAGTGGATATAAGATTGTTAATGGTGTGTATTTCTTTGTTTCAGGTCAAGCATTCTACGCTGGTGGATCAGAGAGGTCGGGACAACAGATCCTTGGACCTGGGAAGGGCAGGAAGGACATTGTCACCGAAGTTTTCAAAAGTGTTAGAGAGTAAGTTACATATTATTTTTATATTTATACAAAACTTCGATGCCTACTCTGCCTATATTTTCCGGACAATAGATGAAGTTACTGACCGCCGATTACTTGCATAACTGAGATCAAGGTCAGCTCCTTTCAGAAACAAAAGAGACCTAGGCATTGAGCCAAGAAAACGGCTGTAACTCGGGTGCAGGAAACGTTTTGTCTGACCTAATATTTTGCATATTGTACTGTTTAATATCTCTTCTATTGACTCATTCTCCCTGTATTTTAACCCCCGACAAAAAAGAGGGGTGTTGTTTTTTGTGTGTATCTGTGTATCTGTCTGTGGCATCGTAGCTCCAAAACGGATAGACCAATTTCAATGCAGGTTTTTTAATCGAAAGCTAGTTTAATCAGGTGAGGTATCATCTTAGCTACGTTTCATGAAAATCTGTTCAGCCGTTTAAAAGTTACAGCTGTTTTTCTAGTTAGAGTCAGGGCTTTTTGATGGTTAGGTTATAAATATTCTCCTTTGTATAATTTCCAGGCGTGGCGCAGTTGTTTTCGAAGATGAGCCGTCATCGACAAGCCGAGGTCGCTCCGCGTTCAGCGGTGTGGGATACAGACTCGGTAACTATACGTAGTATGAACTAATATAAAATATTAATTCAGTAATAATTTAATGAAGTCAGATAATCATACATCGACGCCCCAACCGAATAAAGCGGTAATGTCTCATTACACCAATTTTTTAAATTGTATATTAATAAATTTATTGAATTTTTAATAGATTTTACGCACACGGATCTATTACCTCAATTTTAACAAAAAATTATAAGTACCTATAACTCGAATATTTATAATAGTAGACGTCGTTCTTCGTTCAAATCTGCCACTAGTCTAGCCGAGATTTTTGGCTCTCCTGTATAATTTAAATTTTCATATTACCGCTTTATTCTGTTGTGACGTCGACATTCATAGTAGGCTTCGATTAGCAAGTAGGTATAGTTGCCGGCAAATAACTTGAGTGCTCAGCGGGGTGGTGGGGATTTGTTTAGGGGTAATTCAAGAATTACGTAAGCAGAATTTTAGTAATTTTTATCCCCCCCCCCTCCCCTTGTCAGCAAAAGTAAGCAAAGCTCTTACTCCCCCCTCCTATGCTTACGTAAAGATTGGTATCTACATATTTTTTTTAGTTTGTTCAGATTACTTTATTTTTATTCATGAGCAGCACTTATCAAGTTTTAATGAATTTATGGACTATAAATGAATTTAATGCACATTGAATATTTTCGCATTCACAGTTTTTATAACTAATTAAAAATACTGCGAGCAAAATCGTAAAATTTAATTCTTGAGGTACCTAGTAACTGATGTTGGTATTAAAACTTGCAGGTCAAACGGCAGATGATCACGAGGAAGCTCCTGCTGGGAATCAACAGCAACAAGTAGGTCCTTATGTTACGCTAGTTAAAGTGAGCTTGACTGCGGTCGGTGCGGTCTTTTATGACCACGACAAAATACATATTAATTATAATAATTATACGAGTATCAGAAATGCATGTTCATATTTAAGGGTGTGGATTAGACCATCAAACTGATCCACTTTCTCAAAGGCACCAACATCGTAATCGCCAAAAAAAAAAACCGCTGTCCCATACAAAACTCCAACTTGGCGAACTTCCATCAGAACCCAAGGGTTCCGTGGAACTATTTTGTCTGTCATTAGAAATGCAAAAGATCGATAAGCCTGATCAATCTGTGGAATCTGTGTGACATTGTATATTCCAGACTGACCAGCCACGCTCGGTGCGTCTGCGGCTGTACCGCGAGGGCTTCACCGTGGACTCGGGTGCACTGAGGCACTACACGGACCCTGACCATGCCGACTTCCTCAACTGTATACGTAGGGGGTGAGTTGAGGCCATATATTCAGCTGGTGACAAACAGGTAAGGCATCCATAAAGTACGTCACACTAATTACTTACCCCTCATCCGTCCTTGTCACAGTTGATCACATTTTTGAACCCCCCGCCCCTAGTGTGACGTCACATATTTTGCAATTTTACATTTAGAAATTATTAAATTAAAACAGCAGTTCTGAAATTAGTTTTATTTCCATTTAAATTATTTTTTAGTATGATTTTGAAATGTGATGTCACTAAACTTAGCACCCCTCTCACCCCTTGTCACATAATGTCACACTTCGTCGACCCCCCCTTAACGTGTGACGTACTTATGGATGGTCCCTAACACATACAAAACATCACCTATTAGTGTCAAATATGGCACGATGATAATATAAGGATTGAACAAGACATACAGGTTGTAAGTGACATCGTAACGAAAATTGATCCCCCTCACCCCGTCGGCAACAAAATGCAGAGGTCTTGTCAAAAAAGTACAATTCAAAAATGTATTTTTTTGAAAAAACCGACTCATTTCTACTGCTGAAAGCTCCAGAATCATGTACTGAATCCATGGTATTATCGTTACGATGTCACTTAGGGCTCAATTATAGAGAGTCGGAAAGTCACGCGGCGCGCAAAGCGGCGTGTAGCTCTCTCGCTCGCTCTCCATGACCGGATATACGCGTCTCTCTCCGCGTTGCACGCCACTTTGCGGTCTGCGCGACTTACCACCTCTATAATTGAGCCCTTACAGTATTCCTATCTATCAAAACCTAATATGATTCTATTGACTTTCCAGTGAGATTCCTCCTGAGCTGTCGGGCACGGGAGGCGAGGTGCGAGTGTCGCTAGAGGACCGGCGACACGAGGAGTGTCCGCGACACATCGCGAAGCCGCAGCCCTTCTCTGGCAAGGGACACCTGCTTGGAAGGTAATCACATCCTATATAATTCTTTTTAACCCCCGACAAAAAGGGGGGTGCGTGTACTGTGGTATGTTCCTAATGGTGAGCAAGGTCGTCAATGCTCCTTGGGGAAGTGTTGGTAATAAAGAGTAACCCTCGACGCGACGCTAGTAGTAGGGTCGGCAACGCGCCAGTGATGCCTTTAGTGTTGCAACCGCTCATAGGTTACGGTAACCGGTTGCCACCAGGCAGGCAGTAACCTTCTATGCCATCTTAGGAGTCTAAAAAAACCGGCCATGTGCGAGACGGACTCGCGCACGAAGGGTTCCGTACCATTATCAATAAAAACGCAAAAAAATCACGTTTGTTGTATGGGAGCCCCCTTAAATATTTATTTTATTCTGTTTTTTAGTATTTGTTGTTATAGCGGTAACAGAAATACATCATCTGTGAAAATTTCAACTGTCTAACTATCACGGTTCATGAGATACAGCTTGGTGACAGACGGACAGACAGGCAGACGGACGGATAGCGGAGTCTTAGTAATAGGGTCCCGTTTTCCCCTTTGGGTACGGAACCCTAAAAAGCACTTATTTAAAAATCGTCCTAGCGCAAAATTGGATCGAAAGAGCTCAATTTTTTGAATTAATTTTGTAATTTCCTGATCGTATTTATCTAAACGTATTGCATTGCAGTCCAACGCCGCCGACCGTGGGCGCGACGGCGCCGGTAGCAGCCGACGTGAGCGACCGCGCGGCCAACCAGCGAGCCGCGCAGGACGCCGTCAAACTTAACGACGCCCAGCCCGTCACTACCATACAGGTGCACACGGCTACATAATATATCAAGCTATACATTGAAAGAAAGAAGAAAAGAAAGAAAAGCAATCTATTTTTACACAAATTACGACACAAAACAAAAGTAAAAAAATTAAAACAAAAAAAAAGTAAAAAATGAAGACAAAAAAAAGTAAAAAATGAAGACAAAAAAAGTAAAAAATTAAAAACAAAAAATATAAAATAACAAATTACTATAGTCGTATTTTTAATTAGACGAAGCCAACTGACAGTAGCTAATGTCACTTTGTAAAATAATGTTGCCATATTTAAAGTAATAGTGATGCGTTCAGTTCTCGTTCAATCAGATGAATGAACAATGAGTGTGAATAGTTAATCATTTCAACCTATAAAATAATATTATTTCTATTTTACAATTAAATTGTATAAAAGTGCTCTGATATAAGTTACTAGTAGTATGTAACTACAATGTTTAAAACACACGGTATTCAGTATAGGTAGATACTATAGGAACATAGTCGTCGAAAACTCGTTGGTATGTACAAAGCACGACTAAAATTCGAACCCCGTATCGGCAGTTCGGCACACTAACTATTCACTAGACAATCGAGGCAATTTCATTCATTCAGGAGTTTTTTCAATCATTCACTTTGTCACAACACTATTTTTATTTCATCAAAAACTGACAACACAGTAAACGTCAGTTGACTTCGTCTAATTAAAAATACGACTATAATATTAAATGTCTGTGGACTCAATGAGTAGGATTCTTGGATTCTTTGAACTCATTATGCGTCGCATTGCCAATATAAGCGGACCTCGCATTGTGTACGCTTTCCGTGAAATGAAAGGTCAGCTCATACTGAAAATCCATAATTATTTTAGGGGTCGTCATATGAGCTCTAATACTGTCAGTACGTGGGCAGTTGATGTTGTTGATGACTATCTTGCTAAAGGATTAACTAATAGCTACCATCAGTCCATACACGAAACTAATCATAGCAATTTGAACCTTATTAGCATAGGCGTAAGGTTCAAATTCGTAACCGTTAAATGGAACATGTCATTCACTACACAGAGCAAGCTAATTGGTGACTGTAGAACAAAATTAAATGTGATAGAAAGTAGAATGATGCAATGATATGTGATAATTGTAATTTCTGGTTTAGTAATGCTAAACTAGTGGCACTTTTTACCCAATTTAAATGTTGTTAATATGCGGATAATGTAGTGGGCTGCAATATTATTAATACTACTCAACTATTTTTATGTTATATGTATATTGTAGCTGTTTATTATCCCTTAATAAATAAAATAAAATTAAATAATGATCCCCAGTTCCGGCTAGCGGACGGCAGCCGGCTGACGGGGCGGTTCAACCACTCGCACACGGTGGGCGACCTGATCGCGTACGTGAACCGCGCGGAGCCGTCGTACCAGCTGCAGGCCTTCGTGCTGCTCACCACCTTCCCCAGCCGCGAGCTGGCCGACCCCGCGGCCACGCTCGCGCAGGCCAACATCCTCAACACCACGCTGCTGCAGCGACTCAAATAGAACCCTAACACCCTGCCATAAGGTCCATTCTCATAACTCCTGCTCCATTCACACGTACACACGAGCAGAATGCTTCAAAACGCATTTATAGATCGGCTTTTAGAATTTTTAATAAAGTATTCAGGTATTTAGGCGTCTTGTTCGTGTGAGGTGGGCGTGTAAATCATTTATACGTAAGTGTGAACGGGCGCAGACCTATTCTTACGCGATCTCGCGAGTGAAACAGTGTATTGGTCAATAAATAAAGTTTTTAAGTTCCTTATTCGTTGTTTTCTTGTAGAATAATTGGAATGCCATCATCTAGGTACCTAGCTTTTTTTTTAAGAAGTTGCCCGTCACTTTCATTTATTCTTTATCCGAGGGTACAGTTTACAAAGATCTGTAGATCATACAAATATTTGTTCTGTGCGGAGATCGAACCCGGGGCACGTAGCGTAGAAAGCTAATCGCCAATGCGCCAACCGTGTCGTTTTCCCATATTAAATTGAGGTCTACTTTACGATACATCTTACACGGAGCGACTGCCATCTCACCTCCGCCATTCAGTTGCTGGAAGACACTGATACCTCATAATGGACCCTGAGGTTGTCCGACTTTTTGGGTTGCCGACTTCCGTAACGATTGTCCGATTGTCATGACAAAAGCTTAGTACAAAAGGCGTTTTATTATATTACGTATTCGTATGACAACCGGTAGTTAACGTGCTTTCAGAGTTGTGGAGAGGTCGGGGGCGGTATAGTCATTATGATGTGAGGAGGTATCTTCCATTACTATTGAGTACGACCTAAGCAGCAGATTGACAAAACATGTAACTCCTTGGTTGAAGGTTTACACCCATTTTTTTGGCACTCGCGTCTCGAAATATGCACCTCAAAGTTGTATCCGTTTGCGAAGTCTTGTAGTGCCAAAGATTTCCCCAAACCCATATTTATTACAATGGATAAAGGGGATAAAATAATAAATATTTTTAATCAGTCAGTGTCGGCGAATGTTAAACTGTGTATGTGTGATTGTGCCCATGTGATTTGACGAACATATTCAAGTATGTAGGTATAGTCTGTCAAGAAAGTCATGAAAAGGATTGAGGGCGCCACTTGTATATTCTCTTGTTTATTTATAATATATTAATGCCGAAAACATTTTTTTATCACAAAAAATCTACACAGTATAGTAAAATAAACACATCGTTGTACCCAAACTGACTCCTACGGTACTTATTTAGGGTTGCGAGCGAAGAAGAATTTTAGTTCCTTCAAAATCCTTTTCAGGACTTTCTTGACAGACTGTACACCCGCTATCCGCGTTGTGTATCGCTAGGTATAGCCACATCTTTTGGTAATAAAAATAACAGC
The DNA here is from genome assembly GCA_932294325.1 of Allophyes oxyacanthae. NCBI lineage: Eukaryota > Metazoa > Arthropoda > Insecta > Lepidoptera > Noctuidae > Allophyes > Allophyes oxyacanthae. The sequence goes on along the minus strand of OW028633.1, from coordinate 4,148,164 downwards.
ATTTATAGAAAAAAATCTATTCCTTTATTCAATAATATTAGGTACAAAATATAATTTAATCAAAATATAATTTAATCGTATATAATTTATGGGCTAATTATATAATTCAAAATTATCCATAATTCTATGTAATACTATTGTATTAAATTATCAAACTCATGATTTGTTCGTACTGATTCCTGCAGTACCGGTCACAGAGGCTACACAGCCTGATTTAAGCTCAACCGTCGAATATCGGACGCCATCTTGTCTACTTGAATTTGGAACGTTTTCAAATGGCGGCTACGAACAGCACGCTGCTCTGGGGAAGTTGCACGCGCATGGATCCGTCGTTATACACTCAGCAGGGCAAATGCAGTCACAAGCTGGAACAAAGGTTTTATTTAAGTTTTTCTTAAGGACCGGACAGGACAAATCAAAGACCGGACAGGACAAGTCAAGGTCCGGACATGACAAGTCAAGGACCGGACAGGATAAATCAAGGATCAAACAGGACAAAAATCTTAAAATACCGTAATTGAAAACGGTCAGCCGGTTCAAACCGCGAGGACCAATTTGAATGTGTGTGTACTTAAAGCTGAATCGTTGCCCTGAGCCAACACGGCTCTGCATTGAATGTAGGTGGCATAAACCGTTAAAAACCGGTTGAATAAACGAAACCCATTTTACGTTGTGTTGTCTAAACCGGTTTATTGTGGTTCAAGGCAGAACAACACCGAAAACAAGTTCCCTATGTAGGTACTAAGGCGTTAACCGGTTTGAACTTTTTCCCGGTTTCCAAGCCCTGCTGGAAGGTACTGCAGTAACTGCAACGTTGCGCCGTGTGGTACTTACGTTTGCAGTCGCCGTACTTGCAGGGGTCCATATATTCTGTGCAGTCTTCTCCAGGCGGCAAGAACGACGACCGGTATACAGTAGTACCTTCCAACTGAAAACAGAATTTACATTCAAGTTGTAGGTATACCTTCATCATAGAGGTTAAGCCTACAAATAAACATATTTTTAACTGTAGTGATAATTTGTTAAGATCTGTTAAAATTAATAGACCACTTTTTCGGCGTTTGTAGCTATAGGTAGGTACTCTTCCTCCCTCAGTCCATCGGAATGCACGTTAAGCTGCGTCGATCTTTTGCCAGAAGTTATAGGCAGTCAGGAACCCGAAAATCTGACTACCGGTCTATATTTAGGAATTTAGGACATTTGTATTCTTTAGTTGCAGAGTTCTGATGGTAGTCGCTCCATATAAATTACCATAATTCAGCAGCAAATGCGTAATGCAGTGGCGTGCAAAGACATTTCTCTCAGGTTAGGCAAAAACAACTTAACCCGTGAAATGTCGAAAGCACGCACGGTAGATCTTAAGGAAAAAATGCCTTGCGTGTCGTACGATCTACCGTTAGATCTTAAGAAAATGTTCCTATTGGTGGCCTGATATTGCGGTCCGTATCGCACCGAGCATTAAATTTGCTCGATAGTTCGTTCACTGAGTTCATATTCTATGCTTATGCGGATAAATATTGGTGATTCGGACCGAAAATTTTATCGAAGAAAATAAAAATCCATTATCCAGTCTGTGGGACTTCAGACCGCCATTTTTCGAAAAAGACGCTGCAATTTGTTCCGCTAAATAATGTCTGCACGGAGGATTCGGTGAGTTTTGTTTTAAGATATTTACATAGAATTACTGAGAAATAAACGTAGATAATGTGTGAAGTAATATTCTTTCAAAAGTATGCAAAAATCGTAGTAATAAATGTAACAAACTTTCAATGTGTGTTTCCGCGTTTGGAATTGCCGCGTTATTGTGTCATGTTTTTATGCCAAATTTGCTTGATATCGTTCTAGATACACATAAGTAGCCAGAATATTTATCCATGAACATAATTAGCTAAATAGTTTACATAATCTAATGCATAATAAAATAAAATCGTAATCATTTTGCAAAGATTATAAAGTGGCAATAATACGACAGCCATCTTAGTTGTAGTAGGAGCTAGGTACTGTTAGGACAAAAAGTCTTATTAGAAGAGTGATGGAATTTTCTATGTTCTAATTAGATATTATGTACTTTTAGTGTTATTGTTGGTTAGATGTTGTTCCAGTGAATACTAAATGTCAAGATTCTTGAAAAGTATTGAAAAAAAATTGACTTAGAAATTTCTTATTAGTATTTTTTTTTATTTTTTTTTCGTTTTTTTTTTTCCTGGAGCGTATTCGTTCACTGTATAAAAACGATTTTTAATCTGAGAGGTTTTGTCCTCCGAGGCATCTACACCGAGATATACGACGTCTTTTTTTTCTGTTAATGAGAGAAAATAAAGATATTATATTCTATTCTATTCTACATGTTCTACAAGAGCAAATTCAACGTAAATCACACAAGTTTTTGTATTACCCCTTTAGAAAAAAATATATTATATATTTTTTTTCTTTTCTTTATATTATTTACTATATAGTGAATTACTTCAGTAAAAATAAAAATATTATTTTATACAAAATTTTTAGATTAGCGAGACTGCGGTCCGCTAGTGTGGAGCAGAGGTCGCGGTCCGCGACCCCGACGCCAGTGGGCGATCGCCAGCTTACGGCTGCACGCCGGGCTCTCATAATGGGTCTTATAGAAGAGAGCCCGGCCATAGACCCACAAATGCCGGCCACACCCCGCCACCCGTAAGTATTTTCTATATAGCTATTTACTGCACAGTTTTGAGTAGATACATAGTGTGATTCAATTTTACTTAAATTTTTTTAGGCACAGGTTGAAGGCAATGGGGGTCGACCGAACGCCAGGTGGTACTATGCACATCACCGACACGATAGTGCCTATCGTAAGTACCCCTGGCGGACATCTTCGACGAACGAAGGAAGAGACCCTCTTGTAAGTTCGTTTTCCTTTGTAGGTTACTTGATTCTAGAGCAGTTATAACACTACGGCTATTCTAAAAAAATATACAAGATTAGGTTGGAAGAGGGGCACTAAGCCGAAAGGGCTCATTGTACTTATAATGATGAACAAATTTGAATATGTGTTGAATAGTGAAAAAAGAACTCCGCTGTTCCATAGCAAAAAGGTCAATGCCACTCAACAAAACGTAACAGAATTAGATTGCATTCTTACAACTTATATTTCTTTTCAGCTCTGACGTACTGGAGCGGGTGGAGGCGCTCGACATGACAGAGGAAGACGCAGAAGAGGTGCTTCAGACGGCTCCCTGGCATGTCGGGCGGTGGGTGGAGGCCCAAAATAAAAATCGGGAATGTTCTTTTCCGACACCGCTCACTCCTATCACCGCTGCCGGGGTTGATCTTGGTTGTGCTGACTCTGTCAGCATGACCAAGGTTTCCTCGGTAGATGCTGATGTTGCCTACATAACCGATGTTGATGTTCGTCCATCAACTTCGGGGGTGAAGGCAACAGTCAAGCCGGTGCCTAGGCGTGAGAAGGATGGTAGTGATTTCGATAGCGAGTTTGATGACGAATTCGATATGGAGACCACTACCATTCCAGGTGTCGGAAAAGACATTCCTGACAATGAAGAATTGGAGGAGCCTATTCGGGATGTAATATCCAACATTGAAAGGGGAATGGATGACGAGGCCGATCGTTTGCTAGGTACATCGTCTAGTTTCACCTGGGTCGAAGGATTTGACACGTTCAGGGGAGTTCCTGAACAATTTTCAGGTCCCACCCCTGGACCTGTCAAAGACTACGATTCAGCCTATGATGCCTTTATCGATATCTTCGATAAAGGCATCATAGAGTTGATAGTCCGGGAAACTAATCGGTATGCCAAGCAAACGATCGATGGTTTGAAAGAGAAAGGGGAATTGAAACCATTGTCTCGTCTACATGAGTGGACCGACACTAATGTAGACGAGATATATGTTCTTCTTGCGGTGTTCATGTACATGGGGATAGATCCGCGGACATCGCAGACCGAATATTGGAAATCAAACGATTATCTTGAATTAGCTAGATTTAAGCGTTTGATTTCCTTTAATCGGTACGTGTTGTTGAATAAATTCCTTCATTTTGTCGACAATTCTGACGAGAGTCCGAATTTGCCCCAAACTGAAGGAATTTCTTCAACAACACCGATGTCCCGGAGATTGTTCAAGCTATCTCCAGTAATTGAACACCTCGGGAAGAAATTCGATTCCCTTTATAATTTGGGACAGAACATCGCCATCGACGAGTCTTTGACCTTATTCAAGGGCCGTTTGTCCTGGGTCCAAACAATAAGGTCAAAGGCTGCGCGGTTTGGAATCAAGTCATACGAGCTGTGTGAATCAAACACTGGCTATATGGCTAGATTCCAAATCTATACAGGTAAGTCAGAGTCTGTCCTAAATAGTGAGGCTGTTAGTGTTGATCTGGGGGGTAAAAGTACCAAGGTAGTTCTCGAACTTTTGCGAGGCCTTGAACGTCGGGGGCATTGTGTGACGATGGACAATTTTTACAATAGTCCATCGTTGGCACGATACCTCAAGAGTTCGGGCTTCGATTGTTTGGGAACTCTGAGGACAAACCGTCGAAACGTGCCTAATGACATCGCGAAAGTACCGAAAAACGTGCCAAAGGGGACTATAATAGCTCGCCAATGCGGAGATGTTTCCATAGTATCGTGGAAAGACTCCAAATTGGTGAGCATTATATCCACCTTTCACGATGACGGTACTTTCGTCGGGTCGAAGGCAGGTAAGACGCTCGTGAAACCTGTGTGTGTAAGGGATTATAACAATACCATGGGGGGGATTGATCTGAAAGATCAAAAACTCTCCATGTATTTGTTAGAGCGAAAGAGAGGTATGAAATGGTATATGAAGATGTTCAAAAGGTTATTGAATGTGAGTATTTTGAATGCTTTTATCATGTATGTGGGTTCTTTGAAACGGCGCAATAAACTGTCATTGACGCATCGTGAGTTTCGTTACGAGCTTGCTAAAGCTCTCGTTGACTGCCATCGCCCCAGTCAACGTGAGATTAGTTTGCCAGTAGGGAACCTCATGAGGCTGAGACGGGATATTGTGCACGTTCCAAAGTACGCTTCTGGAAGTAAGAGTAGAAGGAAGTGTGTGGTTTGTTACCGAACGGATATAAACAAAATGGTTAACTCACAATGTTCCACTTGTGACGTCGGATTGTGCTTTGAGGGTTGTTGGGAAAAGTGGCATTCCTTAGCAAAACTCGAAGGACATGATAAACGTGGGCGAAAAAGGAGGCGTGATGAGTGAACCATTTTGTTTGTGTGAGTGATGAAGTATGAATGCTATTTCAGGTTTCACGATATTCCCCAGATCAACACTAAAGTTGCGTGAGTGGTTTTGGTTGTATATTACATCGCGAATAGTGTAATCAGTTTTTATTGTGTGAGCACTGTGTAGCCCGTAACAATATTCTAATAGACGTCATAGCTGTATTTATTACCGGTGTACAATAAAGAGTATAAATAAATAATAAATAAATAAATAGCTATCTTATGTTAACGTCAAAAAGTACTAAAAGTAGTCTATTTTGAATTTGGTCGTTGGGTTCCCTGCAATATGGTTGACACGTCGTACCTCATACTCGTGAACGGGTGTCGTCTGTTGGGTCTGGTCAGATCTTTGCTGTCATGGCATTGTTGTCAAAATATTCCAAATAGTTACCAGACCTCGTACTACATTAGTGCTCACATAAGTTTTCGGGAACAAAAACATTGGTATAGTCTTTTTTTACCTCTTACGATAATTTGATTACATCTAATATTCAACTTGCATTTGTAAAATAAATACGAAGTGAAAATAAATAACCTTAGTTTTTCATTGTTATAAATACATGTAGAAACTTTAGGCTTAAGTTTTTCCTACTAAACAAGTATAATTTTCAAACTGGTTCTTATTATTTATTTCTTGTACACAAAATATATTTTTTGTATAAGATAACTTAATTTGTTCAGACATGAGTATACATACGCGTGTGCATGCAAGACGGTAATATCTTGCATGCACACTCAATGTACGCGTATGTATACTCATACTCGTATGACAATACCTGGGGGGGTCCACCGCGTAACTAAAATGGTAATGAACATCGACTCTGGTAATAAACTTCAATATGATCCTGAGATACTAAACTTCCGAGTTACCTTGTTAAAAAAATTACAAGGTATCTGAAAGTTTAGTCTCTTACGATCATATTGAAGTTCATTACCAGAGTCGATGTCCATAACCATTATCGTTACGCGGTAGACCTGCCGGTCATGTCTGCCAAATGCAATCATCTTGCATGCAAACTCAATGTATGTATACTGATACTACAATTTCTGGGCGTCTACCGCGTAACTAAAATGGTAATGAACATAGACTCTGGTAATAAAACTTCAATATGATCCTGAGACTAAACTGCGAGCTACCTTGTAGAAAATTACCCATCATGAAGTAAGGACTCACATCTTCATGATCGTAAAAACTTTACAAGATATCTCAAAGTTTAGTCTCTCACGATCGTATTGAAAGAAAGAAAGAAAAATAATTCATTCCTGCAAAAAGTGTTGAAGTTTATTACCAGATTCGGTGTTCATTACTATTTTCGTTACGCGGCAGACCAGTCGGTCATGTTTGCCACATGCATTGAATATTATTTTTATAAAATTTATAAAATAAAATTAATAATGAAATAAATAAGTACATTCTTTGAAAATAAATAACCATATTTTATTTTTTTGTTCCAAATATGTCCCATTTTTAAGCTCCCAGGTTAAGCTCATAACAATATCAGCTTACATAAAGATAAAAAAAAAACAGTATGAAAATTCAGTCATCATAATAAGTATTTATTTAGAATTATATAAAAAGCAGGTAAAACACTTGGAAGTGTGACGACTGGCTGTAGGTATGACTTTTTTGTAACGATTTGATGCACCGTGATAAAGAAACTAAGATGAGTTTTAGCCCTGAAAAGGGCTTTTTGGTGTGCCACAGTCTATATTCAGTTCAGCTGTTGGAAACGCGGTGATCACCAAGAATGCATTGTCTCATTGTTCGAGTGTTGACGGGTATAGTATAAAAATTACGCTAAAATTCGATCACATGGGTATGAATGGTAGATAAGTCTGCAATTTAGCGGGGAAAAGTTATTTCACTGAAGAAACCTACAATTATTTCTGCCACATACTTTTTACTGAATTCGATAATATTGAACAAAATGTAGGTAACAAAAATAATAATAATGTATAAAGAACATATGAAGAATAAAGAATATATGAAGAATAAAGACTATTCTATTCTATATTTTTAAATGTTTTTATTTTATATTATTCTTTTTGAAAAATATTTATAAATTTTAAAAAAGTATGTGTAAATAAATAAATAAAGGAAAAAATAATAAAAAATATTTAGTAGGTACCTAATAAACTTAAAAAAATCAAATTACACAAAACAATAATTTTATCCTCATAATTACTATATTGTCATTCATTTCCTACTTAGCTTTTGTACAAACCAAAAAATGTTGTGATATTAGAATAAAAAGTAATATAATGTAATATAGAATTTAAAATAATAGTATAATCCTAACCATCATAATCCAACAAAATGTTTAACATCAAAATATAAAATAAAGTATTCCGTTCGTAAATACGCTTTTATTTCCAACTGTACTCCGCGCATGCGCGCTACTGTGCTAGTACATACCTACGCGGCCGGCCACCTGCCGTCGGGAGAGCGGTTGCCGCCATTTTTCGGAAGTTTGTTATGATAGCGTTATTGATAGTTTTATGGCGTAAATATTGTGTTTCAAAGTGAAATAACTTATGTAATCAGTGTGTAAATATGTCTGTCGTATTGTTATAGTGTTCGTTTCAGTGTATGTGTAAGATAAATGTGATATTTGTGACGAAATGTTTCGTGTGACGAGTGAAAATTTTACTATCATGGATATATTTCTCATCACTTGGAGGTCAGGTAAGTGTTATTTTTAAAAAGAATGCAATACAGGGATTGTAAAATTAACTGTCTACCCAATAATGTATAATTTATATAGTGCTCATTATAATTTAGTCACAATATTGTTGTTTTTGTGAAGACGATGACCTTGATAACCTTGAACAAAAAAAAAATCTGCACAGTAGGTAAATACGCGAATCGGATAGAGTACATTTCACGGGTTAATATTGTATTGTCAAGTTAAATAAAGTTTGTGATTAGCCAACTCATCCTAAGACTTAAATTAACTGATATTACAGACATATTAATGTTTGTATTACTTATTATTTAATTTGTTAGGGTAGGCAGTGTCTTTTTGTCTTTATGGAATGCGCGCCACTGATATCCAGACAGACCGGAAGCAGACCCTTTTATAGCACACGGCTAGGCTGATGAAGACAATGTCAAAATGGTCTGACCTTCTGGCATGGTTTCTGGTACTGTCCCTTGCAGGCCCAGGGCGGTCGCTGTGGCTGCGGGACGCACACCGGCTGGTACGACATTTTCTGCGTCGTCGTCGACTCCATTTTCGCTGAAAAAGTTAGTTTAAATGTTATATCCTGTTCTATTAGAAGAAAGAAAGGCGTGAAGGTTTTAGAGTCTGTCATCTTATTCTGAAATTCCTCGACCAGCTCTTCCGTAGTTTCGGCACTAACTCGTGTATATGAGAAATTTTAATTTATTTTCGTTGTAAATATTATCTACAAGGTACAATATCCCATTTCCAGCTTTATGTTCCCTAACAAAGCTGGAAATGGGATATTGTACTCCTCATTATGAACAACTTTTACTATGGGACCAACCTGAAATTTTTTTTTTTGTGATTTCTGGGCTGATTACCATAAACCCGTTCCGGTTTTAATATACTCTTCCCGACTACCCCCATGTAAGTATAACAGGCTTTCGGTGTTTATAATACAAAAAACCTCATAGGATAGACATTGAAATAATTATGTTCCATCGGCAACTTTCTGTACATTAGTCATCGTAATCATGCTAGATGATGATTTCGTATGTACAGTACAGTGAGGTAACTAAGTACAAACAGAAGACTCCAGGTCACCTGATGGTTTCTCGTAGCACTTGAGCGGAGCGTATGACTCTGGTACCCTGCACCGGCCAGGGTCCAAGAACGACATGCGGTTGATAGTCCGGTCTGAAAGCAATGTTACGATAATAATTTAAGTACCTACTTATTAAAAAAAACAGTAAGGTCAGGTGGTGAATGCTACGATATCATCGATTTAAAAAAATCGAGTTAAAGCAATAGGTAATAGCACTATACCTACGACTGTTAGCATGTTATTTTATCTAATGTATTTTGATCACAATCTCTCCCGATGATTGCAAATGGACGTCTAAGACTCTGAGAAAGACGTTTTCCAACAAAGATTAATTGTTACAAGAAGCACAACTAAAAAACTCACTCTCAAACGGCGTTTCAACGCAGTGGAACTTGGCGGGCGGCTTGCAGGACTCCCTGATGGCGGAGGGCTTCGGCACGTAGTCGTGCCGCTGCGTCGTGATGTTCTGCATGGGCCCCTGACCCCACATGTCGTGGTGGCACGGCCGGATCGGTTGCGTCACGCATAATGGATTCGGCAGGTAAGATAGCTGGACGAGAAATTATTAATTGTGTAGCGTATTTCCTGCTAAAGCGAGTTCGTTTTGCATAGATGTGTGATATACTATTATGCCTACCTACTGCATGCAGTGCTTCATCGCCTTTGATAATGACAGCCTTTCGACATTTTTACAGGGTCTTCACAAAAGATTCAAATAAAGAACGAAACTATCTAAATATTATAGTGAATATCATGTCCCGATCTGCCGTACTTCAACTCGGGATATAACATTCGGTAGATAATATCTCCTCTGGCCTCCCATAATTGATTTATTTACGAAAACGATCGAGTGTTTTAGATTCTCTAGATTCTAAATCATTCAGTAACGACGTCACTAACGACGCATTTGAAGAAAAAAGTAACGAGTAATAAAGAAGCGTATGATTGTAGAATATTTCTGTCTTTGGGCGGGATCGCATGAATTTTACCTTTTGTACAGTATCTCCCTCCATCTGAGCTGTAGAGGGTACCAGGTTTGGCAGCGGCTTTATAGGCTGCGGGATTGGAGCCTTAGCTGGCAGGTAGCTGTCGAGGAAAACAATGTCGTTAATAACGTTAATAATTAAATGTAAATTTCTCATTTAAGTGAACTGTAATGTTCTTTTGAGAATAAAGATTCTTTAAACCTATTTATCGTATTGACATACATTATATTCAAGTCTCTCAAGATTCATGAGCGCTCGTCGTGTGACTATTATTATATGACAATATAAGATTAGAATTGGGTTTCACACGCACTCGTGATTTGATACGACTATATTAACACCAACCACCCAACCATTTTAGTAATTATAATGTAATATTGTTCATGACTCCTACAAAACAGGTGTACAATAAAGAGTATTTCTAGTCCATTCTATTCTATAATACGTACCTGTTTTTGTAGACCGTCTGAGTTTCAAAATTCTTGGACGAAGTGACGGGATTGTTGCAGCTGTCTGGAATGATGGCTCGCCTCCGGCAGTCGCTCTGTGCGTCCAAGTAACTGGGAAGAAAACAAATCTATCGTGAATAAAGTCGGCTATTGATGTTTTTTTGCCTGACATAGGCCTCTCCAAAGTTTTGTTACGATTCAACAGTCCGTCCTCAGTCTACCCTAGTTGCCTTCTTCAAGGTGGCGATCTGTCTGGGGACCCCGGCTCACACTACGTATCTCAATCCTCGGTCTCTCCTCTAGCACTCATCTGCTCCAATGGAAATTTGATTAGTACCTCATGGCATAGGTGGTATTGCTGTCCAGTTTCTGACAAGGCTTCTGATATTGTCCCTTGCAGGCCCATGGTAGCGGCTCTTTAGGCAGAATCTGAAAACAAAATTATTTCGGCCGGAGTTATTACTGATACAGGTAGGGTGCTGGCACTGCTGCCCATCCACCAAATTAAATTACAGGATTTATATACCATCCTGGGAGCCCATACAAGACTGTTTATACCAAGGCAGAGATATTAGCATAGGGGCACAGCATTGTATTTCCCCAACCTTGATGAGGTGTTGCCAAATATAAAATTTTAACACATTTGGGACATAGCGATAGATAAAATGTATTCATTATAGAAACTCATGTAGGTAAATGACACGCAGATTTTTTTTACATTCGCACTAGAGTTACACATCGTATTGTACCGATGTTTTACGAAATAAATTATTTGAATATTAATTTAATACTGGTAACTCTACTGGCTGGGGACTCACAAAAAAATCGCTTTCTGACATTGTTTCCGACTACTTTTGCTTCTTACGTAGCTATCGTATCTCTAAACCTTATTAATTAGAAAAAAAAAAATTCGCGACTATTCACGTATTACGTCTACTAGTCCGTAACTGGTGAGGCTCAGACGTCACACAAACAGCGTGCTTAGTGCCTAGCATGTTGGTGATCCAAATTCGTCAGCCCCGGACATTTGGACTAGTAGGTAGTCCAAATACCCCAGGTTGGTGAATCCGACGCACCTTTAGCAGCGTTACGGGAGAACAGATTTTAAACCCATCAACCCATTTACCAAGCATGGTGGATAATGGTCATCTATTTGTCTAGCAGTTGACTGCGATAGGCTGTTTACCTGGTTAGGCATGTAGCTCATCTTGTGTGTGGTGGTGCCCTCCATCTTGGCGGCAGGTCGCTCATAGCACCGTTCCGGCGCGAACGACTTGGTCGGCTCGATTTTTTCCGGCGGCAGGTACGACAACTTGTTTATGGTGCGGTCTGGAATGTAGAGACTACTTTGAAAGCGTTTGGCAAAGGCGTATTGGTTGTTGCGTATGATTTAGGCCTGTAAACTGTACCCACGATACAGGAGAAATTCCAGCGAAGGGAACTGTACGATGCAACATGCAACTGAATGTGATAATTGGAGCTCATTTTTGACGAGTGAAAACCAGCGTATATCAGTGGCGAAGAGTCCATACAACCCCGATTCCCATCGGCTTCCCTTTAGGAATTGGTTAGTGCATAGACCAACGTAATATGGCTTGTTATCTGGATAACAAGCCAAGTCATGTCTGGAAGAGCTCTACCTAACTGGTTAGGTCGTGCTCTTCCAGACATGACTATTTATAGATTACAAGAGACGGTATGGATTTTTGTCTTGCAGCATTACTGTTACTGTTAGTCTGTATCATCCCACTGCTGGGCAAAGGCCTCCCCCCTTGATTTCCAAGCTGTTCTATCCTGTGCCAGTGATGACCAGTCCTTGCAGCATTAATTGCAGCAATTTTTAGAGGGCTTTTTATTTTTATATATATTTTTATTTTTGGGACGGCTTCCCCTTTTAAAACTGTCACCCTTCGCCACTGGCGTATATACCTAATTCATCTTGTAAATTTTTAGTTTTAACTTTCGTAGGCTTCAGCTGAAAATCAGCGCTGCAGTTACATGCAGTAATATGCTGAGCTGAGGCCTATTAGACACGCATTACCACACCGAGCCTGCCACGCATCGCACAAACTATCGGTAACCTGATACCGTCGATTATTGTTGTTGTACTTCTTTTGTTGTTTATGTCCTATCCTTTCTGTGTGCGTATTTTTAATTGACTTTTTATTTTATTTTAGTGTGTGTTGGTTTATGTGATAAATGTATATATTTCTTTCTTTCTTTTTCTTCTTATCGCGAACGAAAACCTAAGAGAAGTACATCCAGCAGTAGGTTACAAGGAAGAAAGCAGGGAAGCATCAGTTTAAATGTTTGAATTTAACCTCCTTACTCTCAAAGGGCTGTTCGACGCAGTGGAACTTAGCAGGTGGTTTGCAGCTCTCCCGCAGCACGCAAGGCTTCGGCACGTAGTCGTGCCGCTGCGTCGTGATGTTCTGCATGGGCCCCTGACCCCACATGTCGTGGTTGCACGGCCGGGCCGGTTGCGTCACGCATGTTGGATTCGGCAGGTATGATAGCTGTAGAACAGGCAACAGGATTTCAATGAAGATTAACCCATCTACATAATTATATAAATAGATAATAATTTAATTTAATTCTTGTTCTGTACTGATTTCTGATAAGGAAGTCTTCAACCTTGTTCATTAGTTGCTTGCGTCATCAATATATTAGTGCCTTTATCACAGTGTTTAGCTGTCCTCATCGATGTTTTCCCCTAGGGTAACTATCTACTAAAGAACTACTGTTCTACCTTACCTTCTGGACAGTGCAACTCTCCATGGGCTCGCAGCTGGGTACGAGGTTGGGAGCAGGCTTACGAGCCTCGCCGCGCAGGTTGCGGCATCCCTCCACGGGCAGGTAGGACAGCTTGTACGTCGTGCATGACTCTACGGGAGCCGTCGGCCTCATGTAGCAGCGCCGTGGCGCGTACGATTCCGGGATACGAGGTTGCTTGTAGCACTAAAAATAAATCATGGTAATTATGATGACTTGGTCATGGTGGTTCTTTAAAAGGAATTATTTCAAACGTATGGGCATCATGGGTATCACTAATCCTTTTGCAAAGCGTTCTGATTATTCATAAGTATCTTTCAAATGTTATCTCCTGTAGTTGCAGTGGCAGTAATGATTACAGACTGGCTGCCACGGCAATATTAGTCACGTTGGAGAGTTGATGTAGCGACTACTAACTATATGGCAGAAACTACCCCAGCGCCATCTATCGGAGTCAAGCGACACCTGCAATTCTACATCACACTATTAAAGTTTACATCGTATCTTACACATTATATTATGAATGTACGACGTCAATGTACATGCCCCGTGCGACCGATTCTGACGCAAGCCCACGGCCCATACGTATAATATGGGTCACGTTCTAGTCTCTCGGGAGATGGGTAAGAAGCCAGATTCCGACTCTTCGCTCCGCCCATCAATGGAGATAACGTAGATGATAGAATCGGAACATATACGTATTGCACGGCAATCGTCAGGGCTTCCGTCTGCCTGGCACACCATCCCGCCTGGTCGGAGCATCCTCGCATTGTCATGGAGAAACACCTCGTTCTTCCATAGTCACGGCTAAAATAACCCGAAAATTAATGAACCTACAGTTTACATAAAAATGCACTGTTCAGATAATAATTGGCTTTTTAAGCAACTTTCTATGTAACTTTTTGTAATGTTGAAATTCCAAGACAAAGGGTACTTTTCAAAAGTTAAGACCTTTATCAGAAACTGTCCCTTAGAGGCTTGTCTCATTATGGGCAAGTTCAAAGGAAGTTTTGCTACGGTTGAATTAAGTTTGTTGAATTGTCGACGTCGAAGAGTTCGAAGTAAACTTTTTATTATTTAAACAAGTATAATTACCAGTTTTACTTTGTGTCTCCATTTTATTCAGAATTGGATCCACTGTGGAGGAACGAGGTATGGTGTTCTTCAATTGAAATGGGAGGATCCTCCGACCAGGCGAAGTGATATTGCTTGGCGGGCCGAAGCCCGACGGTTGATGTCAGACAGTTGTATACCTATGATTGTGTTAGATACGATATTCTTTTTCCTTGCGGCTTGCAGGCCTCGTAATCTGATTGATCGAATTAATATTTTCGCGCCACTGTAGTTAGCTTTGTTGTCTTGCTAAGTAGATATTCTATGTAGCGACAGTTGTCGCTACAGAATCATTATTCTTACTACGACGATCGTATCTCGCTACAATCTTGCAAATTTTGTATGAGAATGACGCAGATCAGCATGGTATAACCGTGACGAGACGCGTTATTAATTATCATGTGTAGGTATTTATTGCCTCTCGACTGTCATGTACAACGTACCGGTTTCACGAGCGGTGCCTTCCCACAGCAGCAGGTACGACAAGGACAGGGGTGCTCCTGGTTGCCGTCGATAGGATAGCCATCCCGCAGCCCCGACTTGATGCCCGCGGAGGGTGCACACGGCGCCGCCGCCGGGCACGGTACGCAGCACCTGCGACGCACACCAGATACAATCATCCTCTATAACTTTAGTGCTCATACTACCCGCATAATAAACCCACCTCGTCAGCTCCAGTGGGCGTGGATTGTAGCGATAATTAATCAAATGATACGACATGAAGGCGCGACGAGACGTGGTTTTATTGCCAGAGTTGCTTGAATTGCCAGGTCGGTGCTATCTAGCGACGTCGCGAGCAGCTGCGCGACGCCTCGCGACGTGTCCATGTCACCCCCG
The DNA here is from genome assembly GCA_932294325.1 of Allophyes oxyacanthae. Lineage (NCBI taxonomy): Eukaryota > Metazoa > Arthropoda > Insecta > Lepidoptera > Noctuidae > Allophyes > Allophyes oxyacanthae. The sequence goes on along the minus strand of OW028633.1, from coordinate 4,132,978 downwards.
ACCTATCACGAAAATGTACCGGTTTCAATTTCATGTTCCATTGCTGTCCCTACAGCGCGCTGTGTCTCGTCACGCCGCCAGTATAAGCTGACCTCAAGAGTACACTATGTATTTCTGTACAGACGGCCTAAAAGGCCTCTAAGTCTCTTCCACCAAATTTAGAGACGACACAGAGATTATGGCTATCATACTGGAACGTACATAGATATGTGACAGGAAGGACGCCGGCGCCGTTTATCAGCCCGCCCTTGACCTCTGACAACTAGAGTTGATGTAACAATTCAATCTTTAGTATATTAGTTGTACGACTAAGTTTTATAAGTGACACGCATCTCAAAGTATCGAAGTTAGTTTAATTTTGAAGAGCAGTGACAAGTGTTTACCAAGTGCAGTTGATAAGATTGGTCGGTATTAGATAAGAATTGCATGATATAAGTTATAGATAAAATTGCAGTTATCATTTAATTCAAGGTCAAAATAGCAGTGTTAACTATACTCCTCGAGTGATCGAGTTTGGAGTGCTTTATGCAAATATAACCGCATTGATAAAGCCGACAGGATACCACGCCGGACAGATATTTCTTTTTAATCTGTTTGTATTAAATTTATTGGTTAAATTAAAGGAGCCATTTATTATAGCTAGATAAGTACTCGATTGTTCCAGCAGCTTTGGGCACTGCCAATCCTACGAAATAAATCCATGACCCCAAATATATAAGCGAAGAAGGTAGGTAATATAAAAAGAAATACTTACTCAGGCATAATTTTGTTGTAATCCTTAATCTAAGTCCACTGTGTAAAAAAAAGCTAAATAAAAACTAAAATCTAATATGAAAATTAACTGAAAATAATTTATAAAAACATTTCAGTCTAAAAATGGATCATAGAAAAATGACAGATTGGGTAAAGTTAGCATTTGTTTACTTTGCTTTTATCTTTTCTAGTTGGTCGCATTCTTTTTTCGAAATTTATGTGAAGAGGTTTTACTAATTTGTCTAACGTGAACACCACTAACAGCCATCCATCCACCTGTTCAAGTCCATATTTCCACGCTCACATGATAGCAGTCTACAGCTAAAGATATTAAGTTCTCTCACGAAAAACGATGTAGGCATAATTATGTAGTGTATATTACGCTACCAAAACCAGCATTTGTCCTGCTCATCATGATAGGCCTGGGGTATGTAGGCTGGCTATCAGTGGCGAAGGGTGACAGCTTTAAAAGGGGAAGCCGTCCCAAAAATTCTCTCTAAAAATTGCTGCAATTGATGCTGCAAGACAACAATCCATACCGTCACTTGTAATCTATATAATATAGTCCTGTCTGGAAGAGCTCACCTAACTGAATAACAAGCCATATTACGTTGGTCTATGCACTAACCAATTCCTAAAGGGAAGCCGATGGGAATCGGGTTGTATGGACTCTTCGCCACTGCTGGCTATTTATTTATTTATATTAAACAGAACGGCCGGAGCAAATTATTAATTATTTAATAACACTAATAATACATACAATAAATATAACTATTTAATATATAAAGATGGGATTAAAGAATAGAATAATAATTATAAATATCACGCCCAATCATTTGCTTGAACCGATGATGATACCAATTTGGCAGGAGAGCTTACATTATAACAGACGTATTTCAATTTTTGCTCAATCAAAGATGTTTTCAATCAACAATCATAAATTCGATCATTGATATCGAATGAAAGACAGACCAAAGATATATATATTATATATCATAAATATTAAATATATATATATATATATATTAAAGATATTATATATCATATATATTATATAATTATAACTATTTAATAACACTAATAATACATACAATAAATAATGAAATTAAAATATATTGTCATGATTAGATATACGAGTAGGATCATAACAATTGTGACGATAAGGCCTACCACAGACGACAGACTATTTGCGTGATCTAGTCCACTGCGCCCAGCGTCGGATGCAAATAAAACCGGCTAATCGTCAAATAGGTGCAACAGTGTCAGTTTATGTACCTACCTACTTAATATTTAAATACATACCGGTCAAACATATAACCCTCTCAGTAGTCGAGTAATAATTCCCGTGGGAAGGTTAGTGTTATCGGAAAAAAGTTCGCTCGGATTTGTTAGACTTTCCATACGCCGCGAACTTGATAGCACAAAAGTCTGTCGTCTGCGTTACGTCTAGGAAATGCTTAGTGCAGAAAGTTAGTGTTGGTTAGTGTGAGATCCTTCCTCGAGACGTCTAGACGTTCGATTTCATTAAAGGTTAGTAGAAATTATTTCCTATAATTTTATTTTTATTTGTTTTTGGTTTGTGTCATTTTGATTCGTAGTTTATTTTTATTTGTTTTTGTTTTGTGTCAGTTTGTTAGTGTAGCGCGAAGTCAGATTTTATTCGAATTTTTTGTGGTCCAATGTCGCCAAGAACGTTTTCTAATGCAGAAATAGTATGAAATTTTGACAATATTAATAAGGTCAATAAAAATCATCATACTACTGCAAATTATATGTCTGCTTGTAGATATCGAAGAGATTTCGACACGATTTCAACGATGTTTAAATTAACTGTTCCCTAATTCTTATGAATTTAACTTAAATTTATGTGAAAAATATAGGTACAGGCAGGGTTGTATCAGTTCAATTAGTAAACAACTTAACTATACTCATCCACTAGATATTATTATCTAGAAGTTGACAACCCTACATCTTCAAAGCTGAGCGATGAAACAGGAAATTAGTAACCCATGGTATCTATTAATTTTAATAATAATAAAATTATATTATAGTTCATAATTATTGATGTTTGAACATAGTTAAATCTTACATGAATACTATCAACTTAGCAACGACTTAAATTACATTCTGCGAATACAAATTGTTACGGGTGTCTCATTATTGCATAACTAGCACTATTTTATGAATATTTCAATAATGTATAGTTATATCGGCTTTATCGCATTAGATACGATTCGATTTGGTATTTTATAATAGGCAGATGTGGGCTGACTAATAATTAATTGAATAAGCTAGTTTAATCGGTTATCATCTTAGCTGTTTCATGAAAATCTATTTAGCCGTTCGAAAGGTAGGTACTGCTCTTTTTCTGGTTGAAGTCGGGGGTTTTTAACGGTTAGGTTATTGTTTGATTAACATGGTAGGCTACGGAGCGGTCCTTATGAGTGTCCGAAGTCCACTATCAGGTGCCGAAAGTATACCACTATGGGGAGTTTATATGGTAGGAGTAGGACACGCCCCTCCACCCTCCCCCGGCGGAGAATAGCCCACTATCAGTTCTCATCACTAGCAGGATTTTACTGTTCTTATCAGGTGTACAACAAGGAGTAATTCTGTTATATTCTAGCAACATTGGGTGAAGAAAGACTAAGAGTTTAACAAACAAAGAGTTTAAAATTAACTCTGCAGTAATCATTACTCATACATTTAAAGTGTACTTTGGTTATGCATTAGTGATAATGATTATTAGAATCCTTGAATTGATGACGTCAGGATCAATTGTACCTAATGCGTTCAATTGCATAGCGCGTTACATTTGCAGTTTATTTATCCTGCAGTTAAGTCGTTAGTGGAACGGTCAGATATTTTTCAAATCAAATCAAATCAAATCCTTTATTTGCTGAAGTAGGTATGAAAGGTGACAATTACTTAAAAAAGTTCCATACATTCAACCAAAATTGGCATGCAAATATAAAAAGTAGCACAAGTAGTATTAGTATTATAGTTTCATAATAAACATTGACAGTAATAAAATTAAACACAACACAATAATTTATGTAATAAACAATGAATACAATGTCAAGAGCAATAAAAAAAATATAAATATAAAAAAAACCATGTCAAAATCATTGTCAGCAAAGCAATGTCAGTATCTAACAATAATCCAATTCAATAAAAATAAAATAAAATTTGATGTCATATTTCAAGAGCACATGTACAACATTCAACATTAATTTCATTTATATCATTATTTATCATTAAAAAAATCTGAAATCGAATAATAACATTTTTCACTGAGAAATGACTTTAATCCACAATGACTTTTTTTCGTGAGTTCTCTTTTTAATAATTAATGGTATTTGCATTTATTCATTTATTTATTGACTAGCAGCCCGTCCGGTCCTGGTCTCGCACGGGTGGACATTTATTTTTAATAAGTAATAATAATAATTTTGTTCTATCATCAATAATTTACGCAGCGCACACGGTGTTAGGAATTTTATAGGTATCTAATTTTCTACACCTTGGGTTGCATTATTGGGGTTTTCGTACGGACACTAATTAAAAAACAAAAAAAATAGCCTTTATTTCTTAGTGATAATAAATATTCTTTAGAATTCTTAAAATCGCTTCAGTAATTTTTGAGTTTATTACATTTATTTTTATTCTTTTCAATCTTTTTTCTTCTCTGTGAATTTTGTTTTCTAGTGTCTAGTCCGAATAAATGTATTTTCTTTCATTCTTTTATTCAGAATACAGAAAGTTGAATCAGGTATGGGTGTTAAAACAATTAAGTACCTAAATCATCATCTGCTTGGCCTTTACCCCAACTACGTTGGTGTCGGCTCCCAGTCTAACCAGATGCCTGAATAACAGTATTTTATACGGAGCGACTGCCATCTGACCTCCGCCTCCCAATTACTGGGAGACACTGATACCCTATGGGTAGACCGGTTGTCAGACTTTTTGGGTTGTTGACTCCCGTAACGACTGTCAAAGGTATAAAACAATTTAATATTATAATAATATTGTTTCAGATACCTACTAACTGAAGATGCAGTGCGATTGTGACTTCGTGACGCGAGGCAATGCGGGGCTAGAGGGGCACTACGACAACTGTCGCATGACCTGGGATAAGCTGCATTCCGGGAAAGAGTACCCTAAGTAAGACATAATTGGTATCCTAGTCTTTTCCCAAATACGTTGGGGTCGGCTCCCAGACTCACCAGATGCGACTGTATATGAAGCGACTGTCATTTGACCTCCGTCATCCAATTATTGGGAGACACTGATACCCAGTGGCGAGCACAGACATTTCTTACAAGGAAGGCAAAAACAATTTATTGTTGTATTGTCAAGTTAAATTATGTATGTGATTGGCCACCTTGCCCTAAGACTTAAAGTAACTGATATTACAGACATTTTATTATTTGTATTACTTAATACGTGATTTTCATGTTTTTGGCGTGCACTCCACTGCTGATACTAAAACTACATAACTTTACCTGTCTACTCACAACTTTGCCTATCTGTGACTTTGCATTGTACTACCTATTTTATGACTTTGCCTTGTATTATTGTGCACCTGTTCTGTGACTTTGCCTCGTACTAGTTGTACTAATATGTACCTATTCCGTGACCTTGTGTTGTACTATTGTGTAGCTATTCTGTGACATTCCCTTGTACTAGTTGTACTACTGTACTATTCTGTGACTTTGCTTTATACTATTAGGTATTCTGTGACTTAGCCTAGTACTATATCGATAAAACTACGGAAGTTTAAAAAATAAGCGTTGCAATTAAAAAGTATTGTAACTGAAGAGTTATATTTTAGGACAAGTTTGGCGGTGGTTTGATCAACAACCAGATTGCCAAGAGTAAATAGCAACATTCCCTCATGATTGATTGAACGTCTTTCATTTTCAGGAACAAGGATGGCAGTATAAATCTGTTGAATAAACACCTTCTGGCGCTGGATGTGGACATCCTGTATCACCTGCGTATGGACACAAACAGCAATGACCTGCCCGCTATGTTTGGCGACGTAAAAGTGAGATATCAACTTGTTTGTTACTACTGTTGCTTGCGGTATAACCCACGCGTTTTATTTTTAACCCCCGGACAAAAAAGAGGGGTGTTATAAGTTTGTAGTGTGTATCTGTGTATCTATGTATCTGTCTGTGGCATCGTAGCTCCAAAACGGATGGACCGATTTCAATTTTTTTTTTTAAATTGAAGGCTAGTTTTGTCCAAATAATCAAAATGTCTATTTAGCAATACGTCTAATTAGAAAATTGTCTATAAAACAAAACGTACAACTATCGATATGTCTATGTAGCAGAACGTCCTATGAGCAAATCGACTAACATTTAATGAGTATCGTGTATTATCTTAGTCATGTTTCATGAAAATCTGTTCAGCCGTTCAAAAGTTACAGCTGTTTTTCTAGTTGGAGTCGGTGGTTTTTGACGGTTAGGTTATTAAACAATAGTTATTTGTTATACAAGAGTGCAAAGTTGCTTTTTAACCGCGTGTTCAATTTTGATGACCGAGCAAGCGAAGGATTCTAAAATTGAATCACGAGCGCAGCGAGTGATTCAAAATTAGAATCCTGAGCGTTAGCGAGGGAATCAAAAGAGCACGAGGTGAAAAATCTTTGCACTCGAGTGCAACACGTAACTTTTCATTCCACCTCAGCGAGGAAATGACTAAATGCAAAAAAAAAACGTTTAATTCACAAACTTAGTGCACACGATGTTCTAAATTCAATTTACTTTATCCTCTAGAGAATAAAAACGGCTTTTCCACTCAGATATTGAAGATTAAAAATACTCTTTCCGAGATGGTGGGATGAAAATTTACTTTATCCTCTAGAGAATAAAAACGGCTTTTCCACTCAGATATTGAAGATTAAAAATACTCTTTCCGTGATGGTGGGATGAAAACTAAATTATAGCCTATATCTCTCAGGGTATAATAGTGTAGGTAGCTTTGTATTATCTATATGGGAGTATAATAACGGCATTGGCGAACTTTAGGTGTATAATAATAGTACATCTTTGCTTTACTTTTCGGGGAATACCAGCTTTTAGTATAAAATATAAGTAGGTGACGTCAATGAAATGCATTGCAATAATTATCTATAAAGGAGGATATAAGTTTTGTTGATATGTGTTGCATGCAATGCATTTTATTGATAATTTTATGTTTATCATAATAATATCCCCAACAAGCACTATCAGATCATAATCGGCTTGTAATCGTGTAATAGAGTTAGTATACAATGTAGACTCTTCTTTTTTTTTACGTTGCCCCTCACTAGGGTTTCTCCTGTATCGAGGGTACAGCTTACAAACATACATGTCACATGCGCAGACACCCAGACCTGAAACAACTATCTGTAGATCATACAAATATTTGTTCCGTACGGGGATCGAACCCGCGGCACATAGCGCAGTAAACTAATCGCTTAACCACTGCGCCAACCGTGTCGTCACTCTTGGATAAGTATACGTTATATGTATAGGTCCCTTAATTCCGTGCACCTAGAGTCTCGACATTTAATAAGTCCCTATATCTGGTTTACTTGAAATAAAGGTCTATTCTATTCTAAATAATTATGTATTTTGAGCGGAATGTCCCGCTATGCCCCTACCTTTTTTAGTAGACATTTGAATTAATAAAGCCATAGAGTAACAATCAGTCAGTCACCAAGGGTCATTATAACAACAGGAAGCTCTTGCCCTTCACCACCACTTTAATTACCTACTGTTAATATGCATTTCTTTCCAGTTCGTTTGCATGGGTGGTACCAAGCACCGAATGCGGGAGTTCGCGCACCACATGACCGAGGTCCTGGACCTGCCCAACAATGGTGAGAAGCTGGTGAACCTCACCAAGCACTCCCATAGATACGCCATGTACAAAGTTGGACCCGTTCTGTCTGTTAGCGTAAGTATTGTTTCATTGTTGCTTTAGGTTATAAGCATATGCCTAGCCTATGCCCCAATATGTTGGGGTTGGGTCGAAGTCAAAGTCAAAGATTTTTATTTAAACTGGGCCTTTCCAGGAACTTTTAAGATGTCGTGATTCTAGGTTTAAGGTTCCAAGTGGGTTGGTCCTATGGAGAAGATGCCGATGTAATAAATTTCATGGATTCTGCATTGAAATACAAAATATTATGAAAAACAAATCCGTATTTTACACGGAGCTACTTAATGGAGCACCCAAAATTTTTAATTACCAGAAAATTTATAAAAGCATCCTGCTCATAATTCTTCACAAGTTTTATTAAGAGAAATGAAATAGTGAAGAAAACATTGACTGCTCCATACCTTTTCATTCACTTAGGTGTTCACTTTTGTACGGAAAAGCTGTTATTTTATTTTCTATTTCAGGGTTTGTTCTATAATAAAAATTGCGTAGAATGAAGTGCAGATATTGGCCATTAATTTTTTTCTGTCAATAATAATTCGGGGTGTAATTATATTTAATGCATTTTTTCATGTTTGTCATGATACCATTTAATAATTCTAACTATAATGAATTCTGTTTGCAGCACGGCATCGGTATTCCATCCATGACGACGCTGCTGCAGGAGGTTATCAAGCTGCTGTCCTACGCGAAGGCCAAGGATCCCTTAATCTTCAGGGTCGGCACGAGCGGTGGACTCAGCATACCCGCCGGCTCCGTCGTCGTGTCATCCTTCGGGCTTAACGGGAACTTGGAGAAAACTTATGATGTTGTAAGTAAGGCCGTTCAAGTATTACTAAGCAGATATTTTGCAATTATTAACCCCCCCCCTCGTCAGCAAAAATAAGCAAAGCTCTTACCCCCTCCTATGCTTAAGTAAACATTGGTATATGCATTTTTCAATGTGTTCTGGATTAGCGGAAGAATTTTAGAAAAGTGAATAGCGCGCGGTAATCCCCTCCTCGGTTCTAAGCGAATAAACATATCCATTATTTTCGGGAATCCCTGAAAATGCGTTTCGTTTTCAAGCATAGACAAGTGCCATATGTTCAAACCAAAATCGATTAAATTTTGTAGTAAAAATTAAAAATACTGCTAACGTAATCACCATCCAGACCCCCCAACCCCCATGTCATCAAAAATAAACGAAAGGAAAGACCCCCCGGCCCTATAGTGCTTACTTAATACTTGAATGGATAATCAAGAGTGTTAGATCAGCCGACGACGATCCACAGGTGTTATTAAACCATGACATGATAGGTAAGATTGTTATAAATAAATAAATAAATGACTGTATTAGCATCATGGTCTATCAACTAGAGGGCAATTCTCGTGTCCTGCGAGATCATCTCAGAATCGAGTTTGCACTTCGAGCGCTTTTTCGACTCTAAAATCATGCAAATCGGAATTGTTTGTGATGAGCATTGCCCTGATCTAGGTATACTACTCGCAAATCTTTATGAGCCCTGAACTGAGCTCTGAACTCTCTCTCTCTCTCCTTCTAGCATCTATAATAAGCGTACTAATAGGTGCTAGAAGGAGAGAGGGAGAGAGTTCAGAGGGCTCATAAAGATTTGCGTGTACTATATATTTAATCTAATGTCGATCAATGATTGATAAATTTTTATCGACCTAAAAAAATTTATCAGCTCAAGCTACCATACCTATACATCCACCAATTTGTCTGATGTGTGTGGGAACACCCTAACGTTTCGAGCTTATTATATGCTCTGTTATGAAAAGAGCAGATGTGCCACGCATACTTTGCAAGTGCAACTTTTGCGAATGACTGCATACTTGCCAAGTGTCACATAATATCTCTATCTGGCACTTACAGCCGCGCGCGAGCTCCGAGGAATAGGGGGCTGAGGAAACGGGCACTGTGCGCTGCGTCCGACCGTCGCCCATAACTCGCACTTTCCCAGCACCAGTGGTACCCTGAGGCACTGGTACTGGGAGAGTGAGGGGTATGATGTTATTACGGTACCTATAGGCACTCAAGTTTTTCTTACTTGTCTCATTGTTTTCGTAAATATCCCTATTTTAAGATTTTTTTAAAGTGGTCGATTGGTTTTTGAGATTATTCATTACAAACAAAAAAAAATTCTTTCTCTTTATAATATTGGTGTAAATATCTGGTGACCAATTTCTTTGTTCGACGTACAACAATAATAAAGGTAGGTAAGTACTTATGTATCGTCAACTTAAAATACAAACCTCGTATCTACTGCCGATCAAATACCACCGAAACGACCGATAAACCGATTAGAAGCGGCATTAACGATACACGCGAATTGTTTGTTTGTATTGTTCGGTGTGACCAAGGTGTGACTTTCCTCGTTCTGAATGACAGAGGTGACGTCCTCTAGACAGATGACTTGTCTAGAGGTCCTTACTTATTCGCTAGTAGGCGTGGGCAAAGTGCATCAATTTTGCGATTGGAACATTTGTATCTGACTCACTGAAAAGATCCGAAACACAGATATGTTTCATTTGTATCATTTGGGTCATCGGCTCAAAGGATATAAAATGGCGTGTACTCTTTACGGAACCGACTCACTGATGCGGATGAACAAATTGAGGTATGCAAAATAATACCTTATAGTATTTGATATTTAAGCACCTTAGTGGTAGTTTTTACGTGCATGGATAACGACAACAATAAACTGTGAGTGTGTGAGTGATACACATCTCATTTGGTATCTCTTTCTGACTTGTATAGATTGTAATTATGTCACCCGCTCACTCGCGACTCGCGAGCCAGTAGTAAAGTAACTCAGTATCTCAATCCCTCTCTCGCTCACTGCTCAGTCGCCTCGCAAGTGACGCGTCGCGTGGAAAGATTCAGATCCAAATGATACGATTGAAACGTTCTTACTGAACCAATCTTTTGTATCACTACAAAGATCCGGTTCAGTGAGTCAGTTCTGTAAAGAGTTACACATGCCTATTCGCTAGGGATGCGGATAGTTAATATTAGGTCATCTGATATCGTATGGGTGCGGTTAAACACCGCCGGTTGCGGTGCGTATTTGGTTGTGGTAAACAATAATTAATCTCAAATAGGCTGCATACGAAAACGCGTGCGAGCTGGCTTGTGGCGTTAGGTCGTATGCTTATCAACATATACAATATATATTTTGTCGTTTAAAATAGATCTATCGATAATTTTATAAAGATCACATTACTTAACATATTGAAAGTTTGCTTAGACTAATCTGTACAGAAAATTTTGAGACTTAAATCGGTCTCAGTTCTTTGTAGAATGAAATTCTGTGTTTTTAAAGAGCAGTTCTTGATAAAATTGTTTTGTCTGCTGTAAAAGTTAATTTCATTCTTTCCTTGCATCTCTCTGTCTGTCTGTAACATCTACATTTCTATTTTTCAGCCGGTGTTGGGTAAAACTCGCAAACTGCCGGCGCTGCTTGACAAGCGCGTGTGCCAGGAGGTTCACTCGCTGTGCTCCGAGGCCGATGGTTTCGGCACTTACATCGGTGGAACTATGGCAGCTGATGACTTCTATAGAGGTACCTCAGACTCTCTATGAACTGTTAAAACACTAATCTGCGGTAACAGAGGTCTATTATATTGCGCAAACTTTATTAGTGTCACTGTATTTATCCGTAGGTACTGGCTACTGTTGTCTGATCTCTTCAATTCCTAGATACTTAAGCGAAGTTGTAGCAGTAATGTGCTTTTAACATACCATAAAAGTACACCATTTTTTAAAAATCGATTTTACAATCTTGGTGTTTTTTTCTGTATAATGGGTACAAATACCTACTTATACATTTCATATATCTCGAAAAAACTGTCTGTAGCCCATACAAGTATGTATTTATTCCATGCGGGAATCAAACCAGCGACCCGAAGCGCAGGATACTTTGCTTTGATAGACATATTTGGAAAATTATGTGGGATTCAATGGCATAACATCTAAATAATCATCAAAATAATCACCTAAATGATCATCGTTTCAGGTCAAGCACGTTTAGATGGTCCATTCTGTGACTACACGGAGAAAGACAAGATGTCTTTCCTGAAGTCTCTCGTGAAGCTGGGCGTGCGGAACATCGAGATGGAAGCGACGGCCTTCTCGGCTCTCACCCGGGAGGCAGGCATTCGAAGCAGTATTGTCTGCGTTACTTTTCTAGACAGGCTACAAGGCGATCAGGTGTATATTGCTATCAATAGATGGCGCTGTATTCAGTTTTGTGAATTGGTTCGGTATATTTTATTATAGTTAGTTATAGTACGCGCAAATCTTTATGAGCCTTCTGAACTCTCTCCCTCTAGCACCTTTATGAGTACTCTTATTATAGGTGCTAGAGCGAGAGAGAGAGTTCAGAGTTCAGTTCAGGGCTCATAAAGATTTGCGAGTACTTTTAGCCAGTTTCATTTAAAAACCCAAAATTTTCTAGTATAAGAAAAAAACGGGCCTGCTCTGGTCTGTCTATCTGCTTGTCACGTCTTCACTGCAGTTTTTGTTTTGATGTTCAGTAAAAACTTCAAGGTGCTTCTTGAAACTCCTCAACCATCCCGGAATCAGACAAAATAGAGTTCTTTACCTAGAGAAATACATCGACACCATCATCCTCATTATGATGATAACCCTATTACGTTATTATCAATACCTACTTTTTATTTTCAGGTGACCCCACCTAAGTCCACATTGACGGAGTGGGAGAAGCGACCAATGCTAGTAGTTGGGAGATACATAGCCAATTATTTCAAGAAATAATAATAACAATGAAAACAGAACGTTGGAAGTTACTTAGAACAATTTTGATACAAATTATCATTTATACAACATGTGACATAATAAACGCACACTCTAAAAGTAGTTTATATATTGTAATTAAATGAATTTGTTGTAATCTAATGTAATACATAATTGTGAAAAATTCGCATACCAGAAATGTTTATATGTGGCCTTTTAACTATAAGTAAATTCCATCTTTGTATACACATATTTTAGCAAATAAATTTCTGATTTCTCATCGGCTACTGAATCGATTTCTAAAACTTTTACACTAAGTATTTTATTTCAAAAATTATTAATTTCGCCAAATTGATGCCCGATTGAGACAAAGAAAATTAAATAACTTTCAAAGTAATTATGACTCAATTTTAAATGCAGTAAATAATGTTATGCTGGACAAAATTTTCTTAATCAAAGTTACAATTTTTTTTTTCACTGGCTAATAATAATAACTTTAAAAAAGTTTTGGTTATCGTATTACGCTTTTTATTACGTGATACCTGTTAAATGTTGTATAATTTCATTTAATAAAATAATATGCAGAACTTTTTAAGAATTACATTATTTTGTTTGTTACGAGTAATTCAATTAAACACTTAAAATTTATAATCATCTTCTTGATAATAATAAATGTATTTAAATAGGTACTAATATATTTCCTTTAATATCTTAAACGTTTTTTTATTTTAGTATCTGCTTTACTGAAAAGTTAACAAAATAAGATTCTGAAATACATTATTAAAATTGAGATGCACACGCACTATGTTTATTTTAAGACACAAATTAGCTCGCTTGGGGTTTCACGTGATCGCACGAAGAAAATAATGTACACGTGATTGTCACAACATCTGCCCCGGTCGTGCTCAATCGTGATGGTATTCTAACCCCCTTGTTCTAACCTTACGTGATTAAGGACGAGCCCTATATCTGGCGACCCTATATACCTAAGTATCTCTTTGTTCGAGTGTACCGCCCGCTATTATCATTAATATTGTATGCCTTTATGGGCCTATCCCAAGGTGCCATAAAATATCCCTTCAAAGGTTTGAGAGAACATTTACGTAACACCATTCCACCATATGTGGCTTAATAAATGTATTATTGGCACAGTTTACGCAGTGGTTAAGTAATTGGTTAATTGGGATAGGTGTTGCGGGTTCGATTCCCGTACAGAACAAGTATTTGTATGATCTACAGCTTGGATCAACAGTTAGTCGTTCCGGCGGCCTGATTACGAATGATAAATATGTCAGTTGCATTCGCAAATAAACGTCTCATTCCGTATCCTCTTACGAAAACGTTTATAAGCGAGAAAGGGATGCATTGTTTGTTGGTCTTTGTGGCTGTCAGATTTTTCTTACGTAATCAAGGCGCGGGTCCGCGTGTGTGTCCATGATGAGTGAGTGTAAAATGTACCCACGATACAGGAGGAACTGTGGGGGCTAATGTTAAAAAAAAAAAAACTGTTTTTTGGGAATGAAGGTATGTTTTTGCATCAAACTGATGCCAATAACCATTTTTTCTGTCTATCTTATCAATGTAAAAAAAGACTTAGAATGGGTACTTGCAAAAATCTTAGACGAAAATATATTCTAAAAGGTTTTGTAATCAAAGGCTCGATTCAATAGAATCTTGTAAATGATAACCCAACATCTTTATTATTTTATTATTTATAATTAGATTTGAGTGCGTTTTGAAGTACAACATCAGAGGGCTACTTCGCGTAATTTTATGTCACGCCGATCATTATTGCGCGACGCTCGAACTTGATGCGAGCGTATCTCACTGAAGCTAAGAGAATACCAAATGTGTTGTTTTGATCAAAATTTTACTGCAACTGCGCGGCAACTGCACAACTTTAGTTCCGTGAATGAGCCTACAGATGGTAAGTAACGATGCTACCGAGGATGGATCACGCAAACTCAAATAATGCCTATTCACTCTCTCCTTGAAGATCCCAAAATATATGAAAATTATTATTATTTACAAGACATTGAACAAGAAATGAGTCCCTATCATTATTCTGACGGTTTTTGTCCGAATAACCCACTACCGGGCCGCCGCCGCATCGTGAGCACAGATGAAATTTTCTTTACCAACTCAGCCTCCATTTCTTAGCTTCAGATTATAAATTGTATGTTTAGAATAAACTAGCGACCTAACTGGGTTCATGGTAGCAGTTTTGTTGACAAAAGGGATCCCAAACCAAAATCGTTACTTGTATCTAGGGTTGCTATCAACAATATCACGAATCCAGGACAAAAAGGACCAAAACTATGGATTTTGAAGCTTATATTGTGTACACAATACACACAATATAAGTTTTATTGTTGTCTATTTGCGTTCACTGTCCCGGAAAGTATTAAACGATTATTGATATCTGAGAATGATTTTTACCTTACATAGTTGTAATTTGGTAGCGGGTAGATTTCACAGATGGTGTTGAAAGCCCCAGCCGGGTTCATGCCGGACCCCTTTCAAACTAGGACAAATCTGGACGAATGGCAACTTTACTTGTATTTTTGGGCCGTACATTATTATATAACAGCTTTCGACACCAAAAGAAGAAGAAGACTGTTTAGAAAACTGTAGATATTTTTATTAGGGTCCGATTATATTTTAACCCCCGACAAAAAGAGTATAAGTATGTAGTGTGTATCTGTGTCTCTGTCTGTGGCATCGTAGCTCCAAAATAGATGGACCGATTTCAATGCAAGTTTTTAAAATTGAAAGCTAGTTTAATCGAATATCATTTTAGCTATGTTTCATGACAATCTGTTCAGCCGTTCAAAAGTTAAAGCTCTTTTTCTAGTTGGAGTCGAGGGTTTTGACGGTTAGGTTATTATATACGCTAGTTAGTGTAAAAAGACCCTTAATGAAACCCACGTATTCTTCCCATCATTACGATGTGTTTTTTGTACTGGGTACCAGAACAAAGATATGTTATTACTAAACTCCCACGCCCACCCATCCCGTTCTACACACATGTAGGTAGTATAGTCTGTTACGCACGTTACATTACAAGCTACAGATAACAGCAGATATTCAATATCTAAAAATAAAAGTCGTTTGCCAGAAATAATTTTTCTTAATGTGATTTGGTAGGTATATCAAATACAGTATCCGTGAGTTTCAGCTCCGTTAACGTGCTTTTTACATCTTGTATATTTTATATCGGATACATTTTTACATTCAGATAAGTTCATACAAAATTATTTAATTAAAAAATTTAATATACCTACCACGTTTTTTAAACGGAAAATTATATAGGTAGTTATTACTCTTATTTATATATTCTTTATTGTACACTAGTAAAACAAATATACACATAAGACTTGCTCAAACATAAATTGTACTTGTAAGATTTAAAACGAAAAATGCGGTGCGCATGATTTGAACATTTTTTTTTTTAAATCAAATTTTTATTGAGGCTTCAGTGTGAGTATTCTCAGCGATAGCTACTCTCTACCCTCCTACTATTATCCATCTATTGCATGCGCCCCATCGGGAAGTTAGCTTAAAATCGATTGCAAAATTTGTACCGAACAGATAAACAGACATAACATACAAGAAAGCGAATTAATAAAGTAAAAGTAAAGCAGTAATAAAGAAAGATTATTAAATGTATATTGTACCTGAAATAAATTTAACTGAGTAAAAACGTGATTTAAAAACTGATACTATAAAAAAATCGCTGTATAATCGCCTATACTGTATATCTACATATGGTCAAAATTAATTATCAAAGAAAACGTAACGAAATTATAATTATACCTGTGTACCTCGGGAATGTCTTTCCTATTATTATCCAATTATTTTCGGCTACGAAACACAATTTTCAGCTCTACGCCTCGTAGCCCGTAGCCCGTAGACTTGTTACGTGACTACAAAGCTGTGTGCGTATCAATTTAGCCTCAGGCTTATTTTTCTTAGTAAAAATCTGTGTGGTCGTAAAAAACATTTCAATAAAAAAAGTTACGACTGTTATAACATGTTAACAACCTACATATTTTTTGGAGAATAGGTACTATATTATAAAACACATCAGTCATACTAACAGACACGGAATACTGTAGGTCATACTAACTTTTAACTTAGTCTCTGCGCCAACCGTGCTTATGAAGTATCAAACTCAAATTCAAAATCATTTATTCAAACTGGATTATAAATGCACTATTTTTTTCCAGTCTAGTGTTAGTGGGCGCGAATGAATTAAGGAATCGACCGGATTATCCCACAGAATAAATACTGTTGCTTTGTTCGGTGAGTGTGGAGGTGCTAGAGGCCCAATTCCTCCCTTAGTCCCCTTCCTTCTCCTTTCCCTCCCTTTTCCCTATAGAACACCATCCTAAAAGGTCGGTAACGCATCGGCGACTTCTCTGGTGCTGCGGATGTTCATGGACGGCGGTGATCACTTACCATCAGGTGAACCACAAGTTCGCTTGCACGAAAGGCTATAAAAAAAACAAAAAAAGATATCACTGCAAAAAAGAAAAGGTTAAATAATTCGTTTTTTTACAATTTATAAATGGATGCCTTAGTTCTAATTCACTAACTCCATTTTCTTAGTTTTGAGACATGATCATTGACTTTGTCCACCAATTCTGAGAAATTTATTATGTTATCAATTTAATCGGACTTTAATAGAGCGGTTTCATTTAATTTGATGCACCCTGTATAGCTAAGAGATATCATGCTAAAGAGTTATGTAATCGGCTATAGATCAAGAGAACCTATAACATTATGCAATGTTCCCAGAGGGGACAAGGATATAAGTTATTTATGTATTATGTATGACTAGCCTGAAGCCTCATATTATTATCCTAATCTACTATTAATATTATTTGGATTCCTTAGTTCTAAAAGTCACTAAGTCGATTTTTATCAACTTTAAGTTAGCCAGTTCATAATAATTCTCCTTTTTTTTTCTCTATCGCTTGGTCTAATCCTTTTTTCAATTAAATGATGTACGAACTATTGTTTGTAATGTATTGTTTTTTTTTCCAAATTTATTTATACAGGCATTTCTTTTATTCCTATTTGGTATCATGTTCTGAAGCAGCACACAAAAAATCTGCGATTTTCACGCAAGTTTTTTTGCATCATATTTCACTCAGCTATCATTCGACTATGTGAAGGAACATCGAAATAGAACTTTGTGTCACATTTATCAGTTCTACATGTGTAAATGAAAATAATTTTGGTTATAATAGGTTGGAGACTTTACAAATTTTGCCTAAAACCGTTTTAAAAAAAAAATGTCATTCCTGCGCCTCAACTACTGATTGGATTTGATTATTTAATAGATAGAGATAAATAGATTAATTCCGTTGCGCCGTTTATTCCGCGTATAAAACTGGGTGCATAACGTCAAAAACCTACAACCCATTCAGCTTCACCGCCAAACTCTTGAAAAGAGCTTTTCAATGCTTTTCAATAAGATTCAAAGTATCAAATCGTGGAAGTCGGCGTAGCGTGCGCAAATCTATTTCCCTCCAAGTTGGGCTACGGGACTACGTCAGTCCGTAGCGGTGCCTCGTAGCTGGCGGCCGGGTCTACGCGGGGTCTACGCCTCCCTATTGTTATTAAAATTTTAATATTCTCTATTAAAACCGCACCCGGTAATCTATTCGAGTGTATTTATTTGGACTGTGAGTGTATTCATTGTGTTTTGTTGTAAGACTTGCGTGTGAAGTGTTCGTGTAAGTTGGTGCTAACTAGCGGTTTTGGTGGCGTGAGATTACGTTATTTTTTCACTGCTATCTGTGTGGTTTATCCGAATGTGTGCTGAGATCAGATGAGCAATGATATGATATGTGAGTATTTTCCTGGATTATTTTTATGTAAGCAAGATTAATTATAGTATTAATGCTTGTGTATCCTACTTTATTAACGCAAGAATGTGTGAAATGTGAATGTGTGTGTTTATGTGAAAATAATTCAATTGAGCCTAAAATAAAATAAATTGTATTTGTTTTAAATGTAAAATTAATACCATATAAATGTAGCATTCCTCTCGGATCGTCATACGGACAGCGGCTTCTTTCATCTTTTACTATTGCCGCGCTAGACAGATTTGTTAATCCGAGAGGAATCCAGAAAATCAATATTTTTTATGGAATTAAGTATCCAAAACGTTTAAAAATCTTTATTTTTTATTTTTTAGGCTGAGCTGTTTTTTTTGGCATTATATTATATATGTACCCCTTAAAGGAACCTCCAATAATAAAGTAGGGTCTTATTTGGTGGACGTAACAAAGAGCATCGTATCCATATGTGTGGGTGTTTTGTTTACAACGCTGAAAGAAAGAAAGAAAGAAAATACTTACATTTACTTTCACAAAAATCAAAACACACTAAAATAAAATAAAAAATCAATAAAAATTACGCACACAGAAAGGATAAGACAAACAACAAAGGAAGTACAACAACATTTAAATAATCAACGCTGCATTTTTAAGGTTCTACACAAAATATTTACATTCTTGTGTATTGCCTGCCTTACAGAAAACTCGCATTCATGCTGGTACACTTATGAACTAAATCTCAACAAAATGTGATACATTATTAATTTTGTTAAAATTTTTCCGCATTATGAATGTAAAATGTCAACTGCCAATTATAGTTAATTTTATTTTATTATATTTTTTGTGAAATTTAGAGGCTTGTTTAAATCATAGTTTAATTTTAACCCTCTCTATTCATGCGTAGAGTCAAGTAGCGTTACAGCTCTACTTAACCCTAACATGATCATAAACGTGATTTTAACCTACCATACATAACATAACACATGATCACGCCTGTACTCCCTGAAGGGTAAAGCAGAGGTGTACTATTGTACACCGAAATCGATGCTGTTATTGAGTCCCATGTAATAGGGGGCGAGCCTATTACCATCTACCGGGCACAGTTCCAAATTCTGGGCTGCTATAGAGAATTTCCATACAGAAAAACCCGAAAACACTACCCTATTCTATTCTATCTCGATCTGGGAATCGAACCCAGGACCTCACCACGTTCAACAGTCACCCTTGCAAACATTATGATGAGGCAATCCACCTACCATAACTAAATTTTGTTAATATTTATTAGTATTTTTGTATGTTTATAATCTAAATTTAAACATAATAATAATTAAAATCTTATCTGTTAATAATACAATGAATGAATGTTAGTCCAATTTTTAACTATGTAGGGTTTATTCTAATAAATAAATAAATCCAGCCCATTACTGTCCCACTGCTGGGCACGGGCTTCTTCTCAGAATGAGAAGGCCTTAGTCCAGCACGCTGGCCTAGTGCGGGTTAGCGGACTACATACACCATAGAGAACTTTATGAGGCCCTCTCAGGTGTGAAGGTTTCCTCACAATGTTTTCGTTTACCGTTAATGCAAGTGATAATCAAATTACAATCCACACATGAATTCGACCTCAGACCCTCCTGCATGGAAGGCAAGCGTTCGACCGCTAGGCTATCACTGCTTATTATTCTATTAATATTAATTCTTACTTTATTTTTATAAAGAACAACGGAATGATTGAATTTATTGCATGTAATAATCTCATAAATAATGCTTAATTATTGCCACTTATTACCTTATATTTGTTATGTTTACATGCGAATAATGTACTGAGCTGCAATATTGTTAAAACCATATATTAGGCTGTTTATTGTCCCTTAAAATAACATTAAATAACAAATTGTTTCGACAAGTTCGAGTAATTCGGTGGTGTAACATGTATAATTAAGTCATTCGCGAAACTCCACGCCATAATTAATAACTCCAATATTTAATTAATCAAGCATGTACGAGTATATGACTAATGACATTTTCAATTTGATTTAAATTAAATATCAGGAACAATCAGTCGTTTTGGTGGGGTGCAAGTTAAGAGCTTTTACTTATTTATTTATTTTTTACTTTTATTAAAACGGTACGAAGCCAATTACAATAATATTACGAAACAGTTTTTGGTTAATTGTGTTAATTGTCTTATCGCCACGTGCGATAAGACCGCCCTTTGTACATTTCTTTTTCTAATTACTGTATCTTTTCTTCTATTACTGGTGTGCAATAAAGTGTATTGTATTGTGTCATGTTACGCTTGGAACCGTGCGCCTAGAATCATGACGTTTTGAAAGTGCCTGCAAAGGCCCAGTTGAAATAAAAATCTTTGACTTTGACTTTGGTTATCATTTTAGAATAATGTATCAAGGTAATCAATAGTAATATATATTACATCCGAAAATATTTGTATGCCTTATGGTAAAACATAGCTGAGTCTAACTATACTTACCATCCACTGTAACCTGTGTTTACAAATAAAGATATTTGATTTGATTTGATGAAACCTGAGTTCGTCTGTCGCACCCTGGGCAGTTAGCCCCTATACCACCACTACTGACTGGCTTATCTGTCCATCACGGCATGAGCAATTCTCAAGACAGAAGAAGAAGAAGTAGCTACTAGCCTTGTTATGGATTATTGCGGATTGTTTCAAAAAGATTATCTATAGTTTAAATACGGAATTCAAGACACTAGCTTCCGCCAGCGGCTTCGCCCGTGTGATATTTTTATAAATTATAGCCTATTCTACTCACTGGTAATATAACATGCTGCTGGTGAAAGAATTTTTAAAATCGTTCCAGTAGTTTTTGAATTTATCCATTACAAACAAACAAACACAAAAAATCAAATCTTTTCTTTTTATTATTAGTTTAGACAAGAGGAAAGGGCATGTAAGCGGAGCTACCATTCAGATTTTTTTTAAATGTGACCCTTCTTCTTTTTCTAAGTTAAAATGACCTTTGTGAGCTGTGAATTTGTGACAGTTGTGAATGAATTTTGTGATAACAGATCTCGTAGAAAGAAATATCAACGCCCTTTCTTTTTTTCTTTTATTATAAAATATATTCCGTGAACTATCCAAAGGAAAACAGATATTTTATGTTTAGGTACTGGTATAATAATCCCTTGATCTACTCTAAAAAAACCTAGGGTAAGAAAGGGGTTGATCGGTCGGCCTCAATATTAATATGAGTTTGTGAACAAAAAAAATCACGTCACATAAAGCAATGTCTGAATAATGTACAGTACTACGATTAAAGTATTGCGCTTCGGCTACCTTCGTCTAACTTCGGAAATACGAACGTATGATGATATTTATTATATAGCGATAAATCTACACTAATATTATAAAGAGACAGTATGTTTCTTTTTTGAATCCGGGAGTCACACTCTTTGTCAGATGCAAATCAGCGCCGGGCATTGATGTCTGGCATACTCTGAACAGAACCTCTTTGGTGCAGCCGTGAGGCCCACATGATTGTGGTATAACCAGGGTATAAACCTACATAATTATATAATATCTATGTGATTATTAAAAATTTTGTTTGTCTTGTTATTTTGGTTTTAATTATTTTTTTATATTCTTTCTTTTTGTAATAAATAAACTTAAAAATACAAGACCGATTTTAGTTGTTTAACAAAATGAAACCGTTCTGAATTAACTACAAAAGATGTTACAAGTTAAACATTTTCTTAAAAGAAATAAAAACTTTCAATGAACAGGATAGGTACAGCAAGTCTTTGTGCTCGTATGTACTTTTGAAGCAAAGTTTTAATGGCACGCGAGTGTACCGCGGGCAGCAGATGTTTCATATTCAAGTGCTGCCATTATTCTGCTCTCCTGTGTATTGGTCTAATTGTTTTTGTGTGTACAGACGAACAAAGAGATAATGTAAGGTGAGATGAAAGAAGAAAGAAAATACAGATAATCAGCACGGACAGTGACAACACACGAGATAAAAAAAAAAAACCTTTAAGCAATAAAAAATAAACAAAACAGACAGCTAAGAGAACAAAAAAATAAATAAAAAAAGTAAAATAGTCATCACAAAATATTGCATTATGTTGTCAAGTATGCCCATGCCGAAAGGGTAGCCAGCTCAGCATTTGCTGAGCGCGGAGAGCCCAGCGCTGATTTTCAGTTGACAGTTGGCAGATGGAGTTGCAGACGAAGTTTTTTAAAGAAATGAAGAAAGGTATATATAATATATTTTACCCCACGTTAAAAAAGAGGGATGGTATAAGTTTGTAGTGTGTATCTGTGGATCTGTGTATCTCACTGTGGCACCGTAGCTTCAAAATGAATATACCGTATTCAATGCAGTTTTTTTAAATTGAAAGCTAGTTTAATCGGGTATCAGCTTAATTATGTTTCATGAAAATCTGTTCAGCCGTTCAAAAGTTACAGCTCTTTTTCTAGTTGGAGTTGGGGGTTTTTGACGGTTAGGTTAATACATAAATATAGCTCGTCTATGTTTATTAATTCTTTATTTATTTTTATTTTCTCTCCACAATATAGAATTACATGTCATGCCATGTTACCTACAAATAAATATTTCTATTTCTATTACTTACATACAGGATTTAAAAAAAAATACAGTTCCTTTGTACTTAGATATCTATACTGCTTTTCTTTGTCATTGTATGTGTGTACATCTATATATTAATACAGAAATGTATATTAATATAGAAAGTTTTCTCTTCACGTATTAGAGATTAGGGGTAGAAACCCCTTTTAAGCTTGCGCAAACGGAGGAGAGTGAGATTTGGCAATATGCGTACGAATTCATACGCACATTTCTATAATACACAATTCTGTTATTCTATAATACATAATTCTGTAATACCTAGGTACATAGTTCTGTAATACATACAATTCTGTATTATTATTATTTTTAGAAGTGTCGGTAATATTAGCGTATGCTCTACGACTCCACGCAAGTTCACAGGTATATTGCATGATAGCAGTCAGTCGACTTTATGGGTTAAAAAACCGACTTCAAAAAAAAACTAAAAAGTATAAAATAATTTTCTTAAAAAATTTAACAGCTTCTGAAGTCGGGGCCTATGCCAAGCTACATAGGAAGAATTAAAGGCCCCGACTTCAGGAGCTGTTAAATTTTTTAAGAAAATTATTTTATACTTTTTAGTTTTTTTTTGAAGTCGGTTTTTACTTTTTTTTTAAAGTTTATTTTATTTTTCAATTTTGAGTGGCATAAACAATACATAAACATGAGATTACAGCAATCGCGAGTGATGTGCTGTTTATTCATTCAAGAGTTCCATTGTCTATCTCCGAAGATCTTCATCAGATCCTCACCAAATTTAAACGGGAACATTTCGAAAGTATACCCTTTCAAATAAAAAAAGAATCATCGAAATCGGTTCACGCAGTCGAAAGTTATGAGGTAACAAACATAAAAAGTCGCGCATATACTGTAAATTTAAGACTTATATGGTTTTCTCATGGATCCCATTGTCAGAACTGGACCAAATTAAAATGGGACCAATCGGAAAGCACCAGCTTTCAAATAAAAAAAGAATTATCAAAATCGTTTAAGCAGTCGAAAGTTATGAGGTAACAAACATAAAAAAAAAACAATAATTTTTTTAATTATTATCTTTGAAAAATGAATTTCAAAATAACGCCTTCTTATTTATGTCGCTAACTGTACTCTGAACACTGCCATATATTATAATCTATATCAACATTGAAATGCTTTACATGTTCTCTCCATCTTGTTATTTAACAAAACATGTTCGTATTACGTCATCCAAAAAAAAGTAAAACATAAACAATATTCCGCACATTTGTAATATCGTGGGGGAAAGTATGAAATTCCAATTTCAAATGTAATTTTTCAACGGTAACATATTAACTCGTTGTGACTTCGTCGACGCAAAATGTACTGCGGTGTTGAAACTTTACGCTCTGTTTCTGGGTTTATCTGAATAATTCCGGCACGAAAAATAGAGCCGTGAGAATAGGAATACTTGTAAAATTTTAAAGATAGGTATCATATTACTCACAATATTGTCCTATTTTTGGCTCCAAATTTCTAGAGGATACTTTTTCAAGTTCCGAATTTAGCGAGATGACTTCTTCTTTCTCATTCTCATTTATATCCATTTGGCCCGGTTTTTACATCTTCTATGGTCAGTTCGTTGGCTTATTTATCTATTTATTATATACTTTATTGTACACCTGAATATAACAATTTTGTAAGTAAAGGAGATTACAATATTAAAGTACAAAGGGCGGCCTTATCGCATAGAGCGATTTCTTCCAGGCAACCATTGTTATTCATTGTTAGTCGATAAGTATATTGACTTATATACTTATCGAAAAATATATAAATTTATATTCGACATGGGACAAGCGAAAACACACGAAATAAGAATATTTATTTCTCATTTTTTTTTTAACTAAGTACTACAACTGCTATCATAACTAGTGTTATGCTAGGACTGTCCTAAATTCTTTACAGCTCCGAATGTCAGACGGTAGACGCCCCACATAAAGTCAAGACAATTGTAGACAATGCGCAATAAATTAAGAATCTGAGCGAGCGCTTCGCAATGAACACCTGATTAGTATCGAAGACTCGAACCCTATCCGTGTGAGTGCGGGGTCTCCACAGTTATAGGCCCACCTCCCATGCCCTGTTACCTGTACGCAGTCCACGTGGCAGATATTTGGGTCAAAACGATAAAATTTGCAATCGGCTAGAAAGTCAGTAAACTCATAATTTTGAACAACTTTTACTATTGGACCAAATCTGAAATCGCGAAACAGAAACAGCTGTTCCATACAAAAAGTTCAATATTATTCGACTTAATGTACGGAACAGCAGATTTTTTTATGATTTCAGCGTTTATCCCATAGTAATAAAAATTGTTCTTAATGATGAGTACAACCACCCTTTTCCGGCTTTATATCTCTTTTCGACTAATGTTGTATAAAAAGAAGATTAATTCATATCCTGATTCTGCAAGACTAAATTATTATTCTCTCCTAGCCCTGTTGAATTCGATTTCTATGTCAATCTAATTTCAATGTCTTTTAGTTCAGTAAATATCCGCTAATCCTCTCAAATTTACAGTTAAGTGTCGCTAGTGAAAGTTTAAATTGACAATTCAATACTGATCGATTGGATTTTTTTTCGACAGTGAAATTCTGAGAACAATCCTATTTACAGAATGAATCGAATCAGTCAGAAGTTTCCCAAAAGAACGTATTATATGACAGTATTTCTACGATTCTAAAGGATTTCTTATTTGTAACACTTCCGATTCGTAATTGCATTTCTCGTCTTTCCCTTTAAACTCAAGATTTATTCCGATTTCTACCATTAAACTTCCTTATTTCAATGGGATTCGTAGAAGGCAGTCTGTTTTATTTCTTTTCATGTCTCCGTGACTTAATAGCAACAAACGAACGATTCTATCTTTCATGATTGCAATTCCAAGCCGTTTGTAAAGGAAGAAAATTGAGTATAAAGTACGATAAACGTTCATTCCTGAGGTTAGGTATAAAGAGATGAACACTTTAGCGCACATACCATTTAGCAGCATCTAACGGGGTTTATCTACATTTACTGGGCAATGTTCCAAATACTATTTCCGGGGTTTCATGTATTATAACTGAGAACGTCCTAAAAAGAACACTCAAATTGGTACCCAATATATAAGTATTAATACGATAGTTTTCTACCACCGTAACTATAGTCGAACCCACGGATATCTTGATGTCTGAAGTTGAGGTAGTTGCGCGATGCGGGGGGAGGTGTGACACACGCCTAATATTGGCTAAGCTAAGCTTTATGGTGCGTGTCATGAGTCTGTGGCTGACATCTCGCGTCACACCCCTCCCGCACCACGGAACTGCTTCATAAGCTCGGGCACCGACCGTCTCAGTTAAGCGGTAGGCCTATAGTACTAGTAAATAATATATTATTATATCTTATCAATATAATCAATTTTATCATTGACTTACGGCTACAGGGAGTGCTGTAATGAAACAAGAGGCGTCACAACACAATAGATCTTCGTAGGTCGCAGTGACAAAGGGGCTTAGTACCCTACCTCTTCAAATAAATAATAATAATAATAGTAGTAAAAGCAAGGAACCTGAATTAACTTCTAACTTTTATAGCTTTGAAAGAATAGTTTAATGAACTCTTGACTTATTTAGTGTTAAAGTAATAGAACTTTGTTAATTATAAGTTCGTTCCGGCGACGTTATTTATTTGCATTTTATGCTTATCTGGAAAAAACATCATACTGTAGTTACTCCATAACGTCACACGCGATTAATAGTACGTACAGTATGACACAACTAAGAAATTACATCGATGTACCAGCGGGTCTACCGCGCAACTAAAATGGTAATGAACATCAACTCTGGTAATAAACTTCAATACGATCGTGAGAGATTAAACTTTGAGCTACCTTGTAATTTTTTTACCGATCATAAAGATAGGAGTCCCAACTTCATAGGTAATTTTTTTTTTCAACGTAGCTCGAAGTTTAGTCTCTCAAGATCGTATTGAAGTTTATTACCAGAGTCGATGTTCATTACCATTTTCGATAAGCTCGCGTAGATATTTTTATACAATATTGCGTCAGCGTAAAGATAATTTTTTACTGCAGTACTAATAAACACGAGACCACGAAGGTCTTGAAGTCGCACTCAGTTCAGAAGTGATCGGTTTGATCGATGCGACTTCTTAGTTGTGTGGTACTGTAACGCGTGCTAAAAAGGGTTTCTTTCTATACTACTAAAAATTATGTATACTGCCCAGACATATCCAGTATAAGCTGACCTTTCATTGTACGAAAAGCCGCGCAGTGCGAGGTCAGCTCATACTGGAAATGCCTGGGCAATTCAAATAAAAGAACTTATAATAAGCCCCCTGTTCTCTTTAAATGTCTTGTGATTAGCACAAACATGTATGGTAGTTATGTTTTTTATACGATGTAGGAATTCACTAAGAACCGATTTCCTAAAATTCAACTTCTAAGAGAATGAAATGACGGTACATTTGTATGAAAAATGTTTCTGCGTGGATAGAATTGCGAGCACGTCGGGTCGAGTCGGGGCCACTGCCAAGCTACGAGTACATTGAAGAATTATAGGCCCCGACTTCAGAAGCTGTTAAGTTTTTTAAGAAAACTATTTTATACTTTTTAGTTTTTTGAAGTCGGTTTTTACTTTTTTTTTTGAAGTTTATTTTATTTTTCAATTTTGAGTGGCATAAACAATAAATAAACATGTGATTACAGCAATCGCGGTGATGTGCTGTTATTCATTCAAGAGTTCCATTGTCTATCTCCGAAGATCTGCATCAGATCCTCATCAAATTTAAATGGGAATACTTCGGAAGTATACTCTTTCAAACAAAAAAAGAATCATCGAAATCGGTTGGCGTGATATTGAGTTGTTGTTGAGAGTTATCTTTAAATATCTGTTATTTTTATCTGTGACGATAAATTACACCTCGCCGCTAATGTAACCGTTTCTATGGCATTTCCCATAAGGGGAAGACTGACCTGGGGGCAAAAAAGGCCACATTTAACAATTCACCTACGAATCTCTATGGGCACTGTGAAATACAGTTATTGGTCATACCGATTTCGGTCCCTGCTCAGAGGATTTACTTTTATACTAATACCGACCCAAACGATAATATCCTTTGAGAGACACTTAAAGGTTAATGTTTCGGCGATTTATCCGGTGAAGGTCGTAAAAAGAGACTAATGGTTCATAACAAGAGGATTAACAATGGCATAATCTGTGTGTGCAATAAAAGAAAGAAAGAAAACATTTATTTGTCACAGAGGCATGAGACATAGCGGTTTTCGGTCCTTGTCTCTGAGAACGAGTCCCGGTTGTCCGCTTTCTGCGCTCAAGGTCATCGGCTATATATAACATCGCTTGGGGTCAAACTTTTATACCCATGTCCTACAGATGTTTATTCCCAGGATGATGGTGCGTGTTTTGCGTGCGTAATGGGATCCATGACAATGCATTATCATGTCACTCTAAAAACTGTAGGAACTGTGTGTCTCTTCGTAGAACACTTCAATGAACGTTTGCCTAAACCAGAAAGCTACTGTACGGGTCGCAGGAGGGTGTTGCTTACCATCTTCTTGCCATATAATATTATTCTTAAGCAGATAGGTATAAAAAAGTGAAATAATTAAAATTCTAAAGTAAAGTATCGGCAGGCTCCATAGGTTTTACACAATGTATAGGTATCATTATTAATAGGCTTGAGACCTAATGATACATCACGCATGAATATTCTTCTTTATTTTTTGTTTGTTACATCTTTTATAGAATATTTTTTACCTTTTTTATGTTCTTCGTTTGCAATAAGTTATGCCTCCCTGTTACAGTTAACGTTTGCTAACAGCTTGTTTTTACCCGACTACGGAGAGGGTTATATGTTTGACCGGTATGTTTATTATTTAATATAGTAATCTATGGAAAATGTTGTGGGTAGTATATTTAATAAGTTTAATAACAATACTGTTTATACATAATATACTACTGTTTGTTTTCCCAACTGTAATAAATAAATAATCTCTTAGTCCCTTATGATACTTACTGATCATGTGGCATGATTTTACCAAGAACCAGACGGCCTAAATCTTTATTATACCATCCTTGCAGTGGCGAAGAGTTCATACAAGCCGATTTCCATCGGCTTCCCTTTAGGAATTAGTTAGTGCATAGACCAACGTAATATGGCTTGTTATTCAGTTAGGTCGAACTCTTCCAGACATGACTAGGTATATTATATAGATTACAAGAGGCGGTATGGGTTTTTGTCTTGCAGCATTAATTGTAGCAATTTTTAGAGGCCATTTTTAGGACGGCTTCCCCTTTAAAAACTGTCACCCTTCGCCACTGCATCCTTGAGTAAGACTTATTTAGAGAGAAGTAGTTTTTGATGGAAAAACTTCGTAATGTGCCACCAAAAGCATTTTAGTAACTCTGATAGAGTTAGGTACCTACTTTAAAGCAGTTTTACTGGTACGCTACATTATCAAGCTTTAAGCTGATCTCTCACTGTACGGAAAGCCTATACAATGCTAGGTCAGTTTATACTGGAATTGTATAGCTTGATAAGTAGCCGTGTGTACAACATATCTACATGTGTACCTAGTTGTGTAGATATAGGCGAGTCGAGTACTTACATCAACCGTTGTCATCTCACGAGATGATCCCATTTCGTTAGGGACATTACACTTTATGTCTTTATATATAAACTTCAAAACAACGGAAAGTTACTTCGCCATTTTTAACCGACTTCAAAAAAGGAGGAGGTTCTATGTTCGACTGTATATATCTTTGTATTTTTTTATGCCACTGCCAAGCTAGGTGCATCGAAGAATTAAAGGCCCCGGTTTTTTAAGAAAATTGTTTTGTAATTTTTAGCCTATGGAAGTCGGTTTTTACTTTTTAAATAAAAAAAAAACTATTTTAAGTGGCTTAAACAAGATACATAAACATGCGATTACAGTAATCGCGAATGATTTATGCTGTTATTCATTCAAGAGTTCCATTGTCTATCTTCGAAGGTCTTCATCAGATCTTCACCAAATTTAAATGAGGCTACTGCGAGCCTTTCAAACAAAAAAGATTTTTCAAAATCGGTTTGTAATTGGCGAAGTAATCACGTAACAAACATGAAAAACAAACATACAGCCGCATTGAGAACCTCCTCCTTTTTTTGAAGTAGGTTAAAAATCCGAGAAACTAAGTTGCTAAGATAAAATACCGAACAAACAGATGACTTTATAGGGTTTACTAAGGGATATATTATTATGTTAAAAACCCAATCTAACATCAATCTGACTCGTAACAATTGGGCGTATTTTAGCGTCTGAACACAACACAATAGCATATTTTATGGAGCGGTTATATTCCAATCCCGCTGCGTCATATATAAGCTCGTTTGTACAATGAAAGCCGAATATTTTCGCGGCTGGCCAATCGGTTTAAGGGATATCAGAAACATGTTTACAAAAAATATCCATTCCGCGTATTGTTGGCACGGCTTTTGTATGATCAAAATAAATTGATTGGTAGTAACGATGTGAAGGACAAACGTTTAATAAATATAGGACACGTTGTTTGAATAGATATTTTTGTACAACCTACTATGTTTTAGTTACATAAAGACTTCGTTATCATGTTCTATGGGCTGGCTTTTTAATTTTTAAATGGTTTATGGAGTTCTACCAGCTTAAAAAAGTCATCAGTACCATCCTTATTAATTCGTGATTAGACTAAAACCACTAAAAAGCATTTTTTACACTCGTTTATTGTCATAGCAGCAATCGTTGTTGTCTTTATATAGTTTAATTGGTATTGGCCGTTCTATGTAAAGTAAAATAAATAAATAAATCGTACATCACTAGTTTTGATACGGAACCCTAACTTTTTCTTTTTTTTGGCAGCATAAAATCGATTTTAACGATTTAAACATAACATAAAAATATCATTACTAAAATGGATTGTACGTCGCAGCTGGGTCAAAAAGGCTTTCGTTCAGCATATGCTGCCGCGCTGCGAACAACCCGACAGCGCTGGTTTTCAGCGAGAGCCGCATCCAGTGACGGTATGTGTGCCTATAACGTGTTCAGGAAATAAATAAATTAAATATGAATTAAAAAATAAAAGAACTTGTGTGTGTTTAATTGATTTGTGTAAAAAAACACGTAAAAGGTAACAACACGCCCAACTCGCTCTTGAACAGTTTTTCACACAATTATTATACTTCGCTTAGACGTAGGGAGAAAATTTGGGGCTTCGGAATCGACTGCGGTTAGAAACCAATAATCGGAACCCAAACTTTTTCAAGTCTGTGTTATTCCAGTTGTACACCGATATTTTTCTTTTCCCTGTATATTTCGGGGTATCCATGAATATTATATTAAAGCTTACGTACATATTTTGTTAGAAGTTGGCGATGAAATGAAAACAAGAATACATCAATTGTTTATGGTGTTCCAAAAGTTTTTTATGTAAATTGTGGCGAACGGGTTCATTTAAAACTCCGTACGTGACGCAGTAGCTGTATGATTTCCTTGTAAACTGCTGCAATATTTGTTTGTGCATTAGAATAGAATAGAATAGATCTTTATTACATGTAAACCAAATACAGGCGCTTATGAAATGTCGAGACTCTAGGTGCGCGGTACCAAATAGTAGGTCCTATGTAGAAGAACCGGCAAAAAAATCCATGGAAACTCATAAAATAATAGATTACAATCTTGATCAGTACAATGTTGTGGTAAGAGCTGCGAGAATAATGTAATTTCATGTGAATAAAAAATAAGAATAGGATAATAATGATTTGCCTCTGAATAAGACTGCCATGGCAGTTACAAACTGACCAGTTCCGGCAGACGGCACCCGTTCACGAGCATGACGCATTGCCGGAGCCTTCATTGAAAATAATACTTCATATACATATAAAGATCATAAAAAAAAATACAGTGATATAATACCTAGGTATACAGCGCGAAATAAAAATGACCTATGAAACTGAACAACTTTCCACAAAGAAAATAGGTCGAAATTTGAAAATCTAATTCAATAGCTTCTCATACAAACCTGAATCACATGACCAGTTACTTTGTATGAAAAGTTGATTTTATATCAATCTTCTATAGCAAATTTTTTCTTCATGTATTCAAGAATGTATTTTTTTTTTTTTTTTTTAATTTACATCTCAGTCTTATTATACGTCTGCCTAACCCTATGGGTAATGCAGGCGTGATGATACTATGTATATTATTAGTAAAAAACATTAAAATTTGTTAATTTATTCATTCTACTTTAAATAGGGTTGGTTAATGAAATTGCGTCTATAAAAAAAAATTAGGTTACCGCTATAAAACTTCATGCTGAATTGAAATGGATTGTAGTTATTAAAGCCGGGTTTTATTTCAAGATTACAAAAAGATTAATTCCACTGAATCTCTAATTTAAGTTTTTTACTCATATTTTGCTCAAGCTTATCTTGAGAAAAGATCTTTCTTATTATGAAAGAACCCTACTTATTGTATAAAGGTGCTCCCACAAAGAAGCTATCTATCTCTACATCATAGTATAAAATAAAGTCACTTTCCGCGTCTGTCTGTCTATATATCCGGTAACTCCTCCTAAACCATGCAACGGATTTTGATGCGGTTTTCACCATCAGTTAGATAAATTTTCACGGAAGGTTTATATTTATACTTACTTTCATATTTAAAATAAGGATAGTGGAGAAAGTGTACCCGTGCGATGCCCAATATGTTATATAACGTTATGAATCACAATAACACAAGGATAACCACAGAGCTCTTGACAGCACTGATGAAGCTCCAATGCTCTTTCAGGGGTGGAACGCTACCCGCAATCAACACCATAAATTTTCGCCAAATGTGTGTTTTATATTGATAACATTTTAAAACTACAGTGTAGGACCTTAAGAAAATTTGTTCTTGAAAATTCCTTTACAAGTTATATTCTGAAGTCTGTGATATAAGATGATGAAGGCTAATTGTTTCTAATTTAAGTTGTTCATATGCCAACGAGACCAGCGAGTTTTCGTAATTTCTGAATTCTTTGTTGTACACGAAATGAGTTAATAAAACAAATACAATTGAGATGTCATGTACACAGGCGAGCTTAACACAAATTTGAGTTTTCTACCAGCAAACCTTTGAGTGATAGAGAAAGTATGATGGTAAATGAGGGTACAGTCAAGTGCACAACTATATATACCTATTAAAAATTAAAATATAATACCTACTACAATATTTTATATTTATATTATTATAAATACAATGATATACCTACATAAATATGTTTATGAGGTTATTATGATACTAATAATTATGGAGCCGGCATCAAAAAACAAAACAATCAATTTATAATATGAATTTAAAACTCAGAATTTAATTAGTAATCATATTATCTCCGCCTCGTGTTATAAAGGCAAAAAGTATTTTGATATAAATTTTCGTATAAATTATAATCCTCCCTCGCTTATATTTTGCTACTGATATTCTTTGTAAATAAACCTTGTTACTGAAACGATTCTATGAAATAGAATCCTTTATAAGCCGCCGAAAGAAATGAGGCTGTAAAGGAATAGAATTACCTTTGAGCGAATAAAGATTGCTTGAAATTATTCAATCTGAATGCTTAAAATATTACTCCGCCAAGTAATATTATGGATATTATCTACTACCTCTTTGGTTTACTGTCTGAAAGTGCGACGGCTATGTGTGAGGTCCTGGGATCGATCCCGGGTCATACAGAGTGTTATTCAGTTTTTTCTGTCTGGAAATTCTCAGTAGCAATCCAGCAAAGAAGAGAGGTATTGGTATAGCGGGGCTTTCCGCTTAAAACTGAAGCTGCCCGACTGGAGAAGAACCTTCATCTTGCAGAATATCGTAGCCAAATAACACGGCTCTTTTGCAGTGTTGTGTTCCTAACGGTGAGCAAGGTCACCAGTACCTCTACCATGAGTTTTCCGTGCCGTCTAACGTTCACGTTCACATGCAATATTTGTATGGGAATTTTTTCAGCGCCTCTAGCGGTATAAATAGTGAACTAAAGTCACTATACAAATATTGAATGTGAACGATAGCGTTAGACGGCACGGAAAACTCATGGTAGAGGTACAGTTCTCCTCGGGGAAGCACCATGTTGCGACGCTAGTAATAGGGTCGGCTATATAAACTTGGCAGAGAAGCCTAATAAATAAGATGCTTAGTATAGTCTTCCAAATGTCCTTTTATTAAAATGAATTTCATGACCTTTGACCTTGATTTTGATTAATGATTGCTGACTTTTTTGTTGGAATTTTTCGGAAAAATTAACAAAGCAGGCTCCTATACAATGCTATAGTACCTAAAGGTGATGATTAATCCCCTTAATAAACGCTGTGTATGAAGCATACATAAGAATTGTTTTCATTCAAGAATGTAAAAATGACAATCACCATTCATCATCAAGGGCACACTCGATACTTTTAAGGCGACTAGCGACTTAATCGATTTCCGGAAGCTCGATACAGCGACTAACCTCTACACTCCGCACTCATTCAAATGCCAGTTGCAGCGATTTATAGAGGCTTTGGCATGTTACCACCCCGCCCGCTCTCCGCCTCGCTTCACCTCTTCGCTAGATGCAGCGAGTAGCTAAAACGCGATGCAGCATCGATGTAATCGCAAAATCGCTAGTCGCCGATTCTAAAAGTATCGAGTCTGCTATGGCCCTAATTACTGTTTGAGTGACATCTATTTCACGATTCTTTGTAATTTTGTGGAAATATAGTTCATCTATAATTATTATTATTTGTATAGTTTAATTCAAATACCAGTACCTACCACACGGCACTTTAATCATACATTTTGTGACGTGTAAAGCTGGCTTCATTTTATTCAACATTTATTAGTAGACGGGAATAAATAATGTTTCTTCTTAGATCAAAGAAATTCAACAGTCTAACGACTTCAAATG
Organism: Allophyes oxyacanthae; assembly: GCA_932294325.1. NCBI lineage: Eukaryota > Metazoa > Arthropoda > Insecta > Lepidoptera > Noctuidae > Allophyes > Allophyes oxyacanthae. Next base: position 4,098,108 of record OW028633.1, on the reverse strand, counting down.
ATCAAAAGCAAGTCAAAACCTAAATAATCCGATTGCTATCATTAATTGAAGTAATCGGTTTAAACCTTTTCCTTTGAGGAAAACTCGGAGGCTATAAATCGTTTGGGTATCTAACAGGTGGGCAAACGAACTGTACCCTAAACGCGTTGATTAAATGCTTCACGTACGAATAGTTCGGCCTGATCTACAACCCTTTTGCCCTATTCGCGCCCTTAAATATTTATGTGGAAAGGGCTAGAGAACGTTTTTATCATCCATTTAGTTAAACTATTGCAGTCGAGGTGAATATAATGCAGTTGCCATAACGGGCAAGCGATTTCGTTACCATGATCGGAGAAAATGGTATTGTATTGTTATTTCATGGCATATACAGTACAAATTTATATGCCATGGAAGAAAAAGACATTGCGCCGACCCCAAAAAAATGGGATAAGAGCAGGAGAATGATTTTACCTACAGTACAAATCTAGATTTTTGGGTATTTCTATTATCAAGTTTAACAGATCACAAGTTTATAGAAAAACCTCATGTCTAATACGCAATTCATCTTGCTTGCTTTGGTCTGATATAGAATCTTTATCCTACTAAACTTAACACAACAGTTTGTTGACCCAAATATTTTGGCAAGGAACGTGCTGAGCTTACAGACGAGATAATAAAAAATATTTGCCGGATAGAGACAGACGTATGCAGAGAAAATTGTGCCAGAAAGAGACATTTATAAGACAAAGGATACCGCGCCAGACCATATGGCTGCTTGACGCAAGCCACAGTTTTCCGAATGAATTATATTTGAATGTGGGGAGAATAAAACTGAGCACATCTTTTCTGTATGAAACTGACAGACTGACTGATTGTCATATCAACGTACAGCCCCAAACCCTTGGGTCTACAAACCTGCAATTATCCACAGTGGTTCCTAATATGTCTTATTTTAATAATGCAAATTATTTTAAAGCTAAGCTCTGTGAATGGTATAGAATTAATTTGAAATATCAAATTAATGAAATCAAAAAAATATGTAGGAATTAAGAATGGGCGGCGCGGCGACGCGTGTGTGTGTTAGAGTAGCCGAGCCCGCCAGGTCATGCGGTCGAGTTCATGACCTTAGTGCCATTCATAATCATAGAGGAATAAAGGTGTTATGAAAACGGAAACATCCATTATTTTAATTGATGTTGAAAACGTATAAGAAAATGTTGATATTATTTTAATATTTTTTTTCCTAAGAAGCGTCTTTGTATCCTACAGATTTAGTTCCTAAAATATTTAGCACTATTAAAAGAGACATACTCGTATATTGGAGGCAAACACAAAGAAAGATATTGAATTTTGAAAATAGAAAATCGGTGGAAAAATCAAATTCAACGCGACGAAGTCACGGAAAACAGCTAGTTTTCTAATAATGCTAATAGAAGATAAGGAGTCTAGCCTCATAAATGAAATATCCAATTATAATTTCAGTCTGAAAATGAATGAGACAATCGCCCGGCCTACTTTAGGATCTCGGGTTGAATAGAATGGCTGGAGTAGCAATCAATCATACGGATTTAGTTCTGCGAACAATTCTGCATATCGTGGAACGTACCAATGAGTGAAATTGACGTTAAGCTATCAGCTAAAATAATTAGAAAGCATGGCTCATAAGTACAATTTAAATAAAAGCCAGGCCGGGAACTACCAGGTGCAGTAAATAAGTAGAACCGCAGTTTAACATTTAACGTTTAATTTTTAAACTGTGGTATATTCAATCTTTACTAATATTATAAATGTGCAAAGGCAGGACCTAACAAAAATGATTCTTTCTATCGTATTTTTAACCCCCGACAAAAAAGAGGAGTGTTATAAGTTTGTAGTATGTATCTATGTATACCTATGTGTGTTTGTGTATCTGCGTATCTGTCTGTGGCATCGTGGTGTATTTTTTTTTAATTGAAAGCTAATTTAATTGGGTATCATCTTAGCTATGCTTTTTGAAAATCTGTTCAGCCGTTTAAAAGTTATAGTTGTATTTCTAGTCGTAGTCGGAGGGTTTTGACGGTTAGGTTATCGTTATGAATATCAATATTCTTTTGCTTACTTATGAACAAAAGAAAACCATATCAAATGGAATTCATCAATGTTGAATAACCCTGCGTTTTGCTTTCTAGGCAAAAAGAAAATGAGCAAATCATTATAACGTGAATTCGAGTTTATTAAGCTTTCGGTTCGGATAAATCTTCTAAAGCTAATTAACCCGGTTCTGGAGTTTAGGAGCAAATTGCGCTGAAATATCAGAGCGTCGAAATACATGACATTACGTCGTTAAGGAATTTTTGCTAAAGTTACTTTCTTTTTAACCGACTTCCAAAAAGGAGGAGCTTCTCAATTTGACGGTATATAGGTTTTTTTTTGTATGTTTGTTGCGCGATTACTCTGCCAATTGCGGACGGATTTTGATACATATTCATCGTGATGTTCAGAGGATAGCCGTGGTCGCCACTTTGCCCTAAAGCTTATGACCGCTTGCTACTGATACACTGTATTATTTTGTAGGTGGCATACGACCACGGCTATCCTGTGAACATCACTATGAATATGTAGATATTAATATTTTTTTGTTTCATACTTTTTCAGTAGTTGGGTATTAGTTTTTGAACTTACTTTTTTTTTCAAAGCTGCGACAAACAGCTTTCAATATATTATATTTTTGAAACGTGCTAATTTAGTTTTTTCGTTTGATACACGGCATCAGTATACAAATTTATTTTTTCAGTTCATTACTTTATATCCTCTATAAGGCCCCGGATGATGCCAATTTTGGTCCCACCCTCCAATAGCGACGTGTCATAAATCGTTGGATAGGTATTTTTGAGCTGAATAAAAGTTACTATGGCGCCAAGTTTCAAATCTTAGTCCGTTCAGAGTTATGCAATAATAAACATGTCAGTTTAACAACAGTTAAACATGATGCTTTTCCCTAATACAATACAGTTTTTGAATGAATACTAGTATTACCTATATACCTATCTACCATTATCATCAGAGTCGTAAGAAGAGTTGGTCGGACGTAACGCAAAGTGCCCGTTTCCTCAGGTGCTGATTCCTCAGAGATCGCGCGCGGACTATACCTTACCATCGTGTTTTATCTCTAAAAAACCTTACGACTCTGATGATAACGGTAGATAGGTATATAATACAAGTATTAATTCAAAAACTGTATTGTATTAGGGAAAAGCATAATGTTTAACTATTGTTAAACTGACATGTTTAATAATGAATAACTCTGAACGGACTAAGATTTGAAACTTGGCGCCATAGTAACTTTTGTTCAGCTCAAAAATACCTATCCAACGATATATGACACGTAGCTATTGGAGGGTGGGACCAGAGTTCATACAAATTCTGGCATCATCCTTTAATGTGACGTCACATAAATTATAACTAGTGGACAATCAAGACGCTTCCAACGATACCTCATTTGTTGAATTATATTAAGTAGTTTAGAAGTTATGACGGAACAGACCAACATACATACATACCGGTCAAACATGTAGCCCTCTCCGTAGTCGGGTAAAAAGTAACAAAAAAGCGTAGATGTATCCGCGCTCCTTGCATTAGGCATCGCTCGTAAAAGGTAAAATGTTTTGGCAGTAAAACCATTTCGCCATATTACTTTTGAAAGCAAGTCTCTGTAAGTCAGTGTATACTTGCGACTGTTTGATTTACGGCATGAAAAGTGTATCTCTAGGGGCTTGACTGTTGCCTTATTAAAATGCTCCTGGAGGCAGGCGGTACACGGGGTCCGTACAGAAAGTAAAAAAATAACCTAACCGTCAAAAACCCCCGACTCCTACAATTTTTTTAGTTCGTTTCTTTTTGTCCTTTATAGGGCGCCATATTAAATTTCATGTGACGTCACATAGCCTATAACCAGCGGACAATCAAGACGGATCCAACGATGCCTCATTTGTTGAATTATGATAAGTAGTTCAGAAGTTATGAGGGAACAGATGAACATACATACATACCGGTCAAACATATAAACCTCTCCGTAGTCGGGTAAAAAGAGTAACCATGGAGTTTCTTGCTGGTTCTTCTCCAGGGAATGACTTACAGATCCAGCTCAACGATTTGTAAGGGTCTTTTTATGGTCCCAATAGTAGATCCTATGGAGAAGAACCGACATGAAACTCCATGGAAACTTTTTTAAAATTAGATTACAATCTTGATCAGTACAATGTTGTGGTAAGAGCTGCGAGAATAATGTAATTTAATGTGAATAAAAATAAGACTAGGATAATAATGAGTTGCTTCTGAATAATATTGCCGTGGCAGTTACAAGCTGACCAGTTCGATAGACGGCATGAAAAGGTATCTACAGTAAATCGACGATGTTGTACTTATACTGACCATCGTGACCTCAGAAGTTGGTCGGCCTACTTATAGAGCACTATAAGGGGAAGCTTAGCCGAGACTCAATCCCACGGGACAACTATTGCTTCCGATTACGTCAATAGAAATTGTGGATGAAAGAGACGTTTGTTAGAGGTACCTTTATGGTTATCTGTATTGGCAACTTAACCTTTTATAAGGCAAGACTAAGGCTGAAATAGCTAAGAGAACATTCAGACAATCTCTTTGTTACTTTCATAAGCAATCGAATATATTGATTGATTTCATGACGTAGTTATTTGTTTGTGCTAAAAAACGTAATTGTTCAATTAATAGTTTGAATGTATTCTCATTGAGAGTGAGACAAAAAAGGGTGTTATAAGTTTGTAGTGTGTATCTAGAAAGAAAAAAGAAAAAGTATTTATTTGACACAGCACAAAAACAATTTTAAAAATATAACAAAAATAAAAGAATAGAAAATGTAAAACTGTAAAACAAAAAAAAATTACTATGTATCTATATATCTGTGTATTTGTCTGTGGCATCGTAGCTTCAAAATGGATAAAAGATAGTTTAATCGGGTATCATCTTAGCTATGTTTCATGAAAATCTGTTCAGCCATTCAAAAGTTACGGCTCTTTTTCTAGTTGTAAACGGGGGTTTTTGACTATTAGGTTATTTAAAGTTGGACCCATAATCATTATAAGTACGGTCGGCCAAAATATTGGTCCATAAATTTTATCAGAACTTCCTATCAAATGAAAATAACACTAAAGTTGTAACATCATTATTTTGACAAAATAATAGAATATACTTTTATGTTTCATGGCATGAAACAATTTGGTGGTAGATCAATTCTTTGGTCGACTGTAGATATACCATATCTCCAGCGATTTTTTTTTCTATTCTTATTTATTCACGAACAATATCCGCTGGGCATTTATTTCGTGGATTTTGAATTAAAAGAAAGTCCATTAATTTTTTTAGTAGAACACGTCTCACCGATTCCAAGTGTAATTCGATTGTGACAACCTTTCAAAAGTTTCAAAGAGGTAAAATTTTGAACATTTAAACAGCCGAGTTTGGATTTACGGAACAGATTGTGAGAACATTATTTAATTTGAGAAGATTTTATGATAAGCCTCGTGAAACTGCAGGCGGTTTCCAAGAACGCTTACCTCTGTGAACGTAATAAACATTGCCGTTGGATTAGAAGCTCTGGGTTCGGCAGACTTTGGCTTCATTGGCCACCATTGAAATGTGTATGCGAAATAATGTGGATTCTTGTTATAGGTTTCTTAATAATAAATGAATAGTTATCGGTGACCAACGCCTTGATTACGTAAGAAAAATCTGACAGCCACAGCGCCCAACAAGCAATACATCCCTTTCTCACATATACATTTTTTCATAAGAGGATACGGAATAGCATGTTTATTAGAGGTATTCCACGAATAGCACCGATCTGAACGGCACTAAAACGAATAGCACCAACGCTATTCCACGAACGGCACCGATCCAAATTTTGGTTTGGTGCGATTCGTGGAATAGTAAAATAATATTAATTTTATTCCACGAACGGCACCAACGTAAAATTTTCTTCTAGTGATGGGAACTATTTTTTGTTCACAACATTATTAAATAAAACATATCGATATAAATCAGCAGGAAGTACGTTTATTGATCATATTATTTTTTTACGTTATTTTTTTTTTATTAATAGATCTAACAATCAGTTTTCTTAACTATTTGGGTCACTTGCAAAAACAGCCTTAAGTTATTTATTACCTACTTACTATAAATACCTAAAATCAAATCACATTCTTTTATCACAATTTCTCTTAGTATCACATTTTTTTCATATAAATAAACTTTTTTCTACTTATAATTTTGTATATATTTTTTTTACTTTCTACTACTACTTCTACTTTAATTATTATTATCATATGTTAAAGTATTTCAATTACTAAAATCATCAATACCAGCCTTGCATTTGGATTATTTCTCAAGTGACTTTGAAGAAGCCGCTGTTAGAGGAGTGCTGGCAGTGTTTCCCAATGTTTTAGTAAAAGGATGCTACTTCCATTTTAAAAAGGCGTTGAAAAAGAAGGGGATGGATCTAGGTCTCCATAAGAATAGCATAGTCAGGAAGCACGTTGCTTTGTGCACCGTCCTACCCCATCTGCCACCCGAGGTGCTGGATGATGCATGGCTTTACTTCATGAGTGAAAGTCCACGACAGGAAAACGTGACAAAGTTTAACGGTTATATGGTCACACAGTGGATCGAACACAGACTGTGGTCGAATAAATGGTCTTGTAAAAGATGCGATTTTAAAACTGAGTTGGTTTGCAAGAGGAATATTCATGGCAATAAAAAAAAAACCAGTGAAATGTTGTATAGGTAGATAATACTAAGAAAGACTGATATTGTAAACGTTAATTGTGATAATAATAATTATTATACAGCAGAATGTAAAAAAAAGAAATATACAAAATTATAAGTAGCAAATAGTTTATAGGTAGATAATACTAAAAATTACTGATATTATAATCGTTAATTGTGATAATAATTATTATTATACAGTATAATGTAAAAAAAAATACAAAATTATAAGTAGCAAAAAGTTTATAGGTAGTTAATACTAAGAATGACTGATTTTGTAATCGTTAATAGTGATAATAATTATTATTATACAGTAGAAAGTATAAAAAAAAATACAAAATTATAAGTAGCAAAAAGTTTATAGGTAGTTAATACTAAGAATGACTGATATTGTAATCGTTAATAGTGATAATAATAATTATTATACAGTAGAAAGTAAAAAAATATATACAAAATTATAAGTAGAAAAAAGTTTATTTATATGAAAAAAATGTGATACTAAGAGAAATTGTCATAAAAGAATGTGATTTGATTTTAGGTATTTATAGTAAGTAGGTAATAAATAACTTAAGGCTGTTTTTGCAAGTGACCCAAATAGTTAAGAAAACTGATTGTTAGATCTATTAATAAAAAAAAATAACGTAAAAAAATAATATGATCAATAAACGTACTTCCTGCTGATTTATATCGATATGTTTTATTTAATAATGTTGTGAACAAAAAATAGTTCCCATCACTAGAAGAAAATTTTACGTTGGTGCCGTTCGTGGAATAAAATTAATATTATTTTACTATTCCACGAATCGCACCAAACCAAAATTTGGATCGGTGCCGTTCGTGGAATAGCGTTGGTGCTATTCGTTTTAGTGCCGTTCAGATCGGTGCTATTCGTGGAATACCTCGTTTATTAGCGACAGCAACTGTCACAATGACCATACGTAATCAGTGGGCGGCGTTATATCGCCGATATTATCGCAACGCGATATTGCGATATCTGTCTAGTACATTTTGTATTAAAAAGTCGAGTTATAACGTAGTACACAACTGTGTGGAGGAGCCCTATTGTTCCAAGAATAAATTCTAGTCATCTAAGCCTACGAGATAAGAAAGAATCTTGGAACTAACAAACAGGATTACGCGACAAAACTTAGTAACGCCTTATTTTTTGAAGATTTTTTTTTATACCCTTCTATGAAACTTCTGAAGTCCTTAGGGAAAAATAGTTTGAAAGTTCTGAAATTACTATGGGAACGAAAACATGTGTCGTAAACTTGACTTTTTCACAATCGACAGTTCAAAGGGTTTGCTCATGTATTGTGAGACATTTCGTAAAAGCCTTAGGCTTGTTCATGAGAACAATTTCTAAAAGTTTATTAATATGTTATATAATAAAAAAATAATTTGGCGAATTTCTATTCACAAGCCCGTCAAGTTTAGTGCTCTGGGCATGGGATTCTTCTCAGAATGAGATAGGTTACGGCCATAGTCCACCACGTTGGCCTAGTGCGGGTTAGCTCGATGGTATGTGTAGTCTACACATACCATCGAGAACTTTATGGAGCCATGTCAGGTGTGCAGGATTCCTCACGATTCTTAATTACTTCACTGCAAACGAAATGTACGGAATGATTCCTCTATACTACGTAAATATAAGAGGGGGCAGTGGTGTAGCGACATCTAGCTCTACAATAATGAAATACGTAGCAACGAAGCAAGCTAATGATTACGAAGCCTGCATCACGCAAGTAAAATGATCATCGTATCTAACAAATTTATTTATAACTGTCCGACATCAACTGTCGAGCTACGGCTCGCCAGGTCGCCCGATCGGAGGATTCTCCCTTTTCTATGGAGGAACACCATACCTCATTCCTCATTTGTGCTATGTAAACAAATATTGTTTTCAGAAAAATAAGCTTCGAAGATTCCGAAATATAAGCTCGTATATAATCGGGAATTGTTGAGCTCAGCAAATACGAGAATTTGCAATATACCACTTGTCGAAGGTTATTTTGCTTACGTAAACAACTCTGTATTTGAGAGAAATATTTCGGTACGTGGGCATGTCTACCCTATTATAGTCTAACCCTGTATTTCATAACCCTCCCTCAAACCTCTGTTATTATAGCTAAAATGTGTTCTGTTTTCTTCTCGCTGATTTGAAATGTCAGAAATCAAAACGAGACAACAATAATTTTAGCTATTAGAGGTTTGAGGGAAGTTTTATCTTTTTATAAATAAGCGGGTTCGAATAGCCATATTGTGTCTTCTGGTGGGTAAAGTAAGAAGACAAGGGAAGGCGAAAGTAACACGAAACGTAACTATAACCTAACCGTCAAAAACCCCCGACTTCAACTAGAAACAGAGCTGCAACTTTTGAACGGCTGAACAGATTTTCAGGAAACGTAGCTAAGATGATACCCGATTAAACTAGCTTTTGATTAATTTAACTGCATTGATGCTACGATGCCACAGACAGATACACAGATACGTACTTATAACACCCCTCTTTATTGTCGGGGATTAAAAATTTACCAGCTGTTGCCCGCGATTTCACTCGCATCCTCGGGAAACTAATTCATGTGCCCGGATAAAAGTAGGTATTCTATGTGTCACACATGTGGGACATGGTTTATCTGTGTGCTTAATTTCATCCAAATCCGTACGACGTTTATGCGTGATTGAGTAACAAACATACTATACATATATTTCAATATTAATAATAATAGTGTAATTCTATGCAATACATGGGTCTATAATAATAACTTTATGGTCTACGTGAACGTACTCACACATTTTCGCTACAACCTCAGTACACGGTACATGCGCCGTCGCAAATTGCTGCCTTGGGGAAAAATATATTCATAACCGCACTATTAAGATAAGCTGTTGGTAATGCAAAACATTTAGAATTGCAAGAAATATCTTTAAGATTCCCAAATTCAAAGATCACCACAGTTACCATTGTACATGCAACCCATGTAGTCATAATCAGGTATTTAGTGCAACAAAATAAAAATGAATAATGAATAATCACGAAGACAATTTCAAGTATATAAAATATCAAATATATTCCTATTAGTACCATTTACAAAAAAATCCATAGTAATACGACTGATGATAAGCTACCTACGAGCGATTTACTTTTTTTTCTAGACAATTTATATTGCAGGCTATTAAATTTACTCCTCTCCCCAGCTTTTTAAGGCGATAGCCGATAATATTTTTAATGTCTTTCTTTTTCTGAGTTAAACCCATCAATCTGAAGATTGATCAACTTTAGGTCGGCTGTGAAAATTTCGACAGATCACGGTAATGCGCCTTAAGAAGTGCGTCCTCACTGCGAGCAATAGAAAGCGAGCGTGCTACGGTTTCAAAAAATGTTTACGAGAAGATTTAAACATACAAACAGCCTCCTAACCACGTGAAGGACCTTCATGTTCACTTGCGGGCTTTCTAAAGCTCGTCAACGGACCACAACTAACATCGAATGTTCAATACCCGCGAATGCTGGCGGTGAGGACGCACCACTAATAAAACTTACTAACTACAAAACTTGGGGACTTCCAAGTCCCACTCGTTAGAGAATTGGGTCACAACACTAATTCGTTTTGGTCCAAAATGGTCCTGACGGGATTTTCACTGGTTGGTCTGGAAGAAATTATTGCTTTTAGCGATAAGACCGCCGAAATGTGGGTATTCGATACAAGGTCCTACCTTTCCATTCCGGCCGCCTGATTACATATGATAAATATGACAGTTGCTGTCGCAAATAAACGTCCTATTCCGTATCCTCTTATGAAAACATCTATAAAGCTAGAAAGGGATGCATTGTTTGTTGGTCGCTGTGGCTGTCAGATTTTTCTTACGTAATCAAGGTGTACTCATTATTATGAATCATCAATTTGCTCAGTACAAATGAGCATATTAAAGTGCTTGGTGGATTATAAAGGTTGACAATAAAAACCTAGTACGATCTCCATAATTATCTCCTTTGGGGTCTTGCAGATGCAAGGGCCAGTTTGCAAGACTGCTGATATCATATTGTAAATCATCACATTCTTTAAACTTATTGGCGATAGTGCGTTTTTTAACCGACTTTATAAAAAAGAGGTTCTCATTTGGTCTCTTATGTATCACGCTTACTGCTGCGTGTTTGCGATTATATTGAGAACCGCTGTTCATATTTCGATGCGGTTCCCAGAGTCCAGACACGCACTGAAAGTATATCCGACTTCATAAAAAGGATTTTTTTAGTTTGTCCCGTATGTATGGGTATAGTCGTATAGGTGTTTGCGATTATATTGAGAACCGTTGGTCATATTTCGATGCGGTTCCCAGATTTCAGAAACGCATTAAAAGTTCAATTATTCAATTTAATAGGAATAAATAAACTTAACAGTTTTTGAAGTCGTTGCCAAGCCAAACTATAAAGAAGACTCATTGGGTATTTATTGCCTTGGAATCGACTTTAAAAACTATTAAGTTTATTGTATTCGAAAATTACGTCATTATTTTATTAAATGTTGTGCTTTTTGAAGTATGTTTTTTATATTTTCGAGACCACTTTGACTACATATTTTTTCTGCGAACTACGAGTATTTCAGCGGTTTCTCCTGCCTTCCGTCAACTGTGAATAATGGATAACTCTGTCTGGAGTTAGCAAGCGATTCGATGGGCTTGTAACTTGTTGCAACTTATGCACAGTTCACTAAGTCCGCTAGTGTAATGGCTTTATGTATGTTACCATACTTTTACAAATACTATGTTGGAGAAACGATTCTTTAGTATAAGATTAGGTTGCTCTTTCTGTTAACAGTCATTTCATTTCAAAATAACTTTATTTAGTATCACGATAATTACAAATGCACTTAATCCTAAGCTACATTAGCTGCTTGCTAATGTAGCTTAGGATTAAGTGCATTTGTATGGTACCTATTTCTAACACTTTATGAGACTAAAGATGCACCTTTGAAAGCTTATAAGAGTAAATATAGGATATTATTACATCGTGAACTTAAAGCATATTTAGATGCAAATATGTGTAAATTATTTAGGAAATAAATATAATTTTGCTTATTGCAATTGCAATTGTTATCAGTTATCACCATTATGACTATCTACACAGAATGCACGAAATTTTTATTTCTAAGTAATTCCATAAACACCGCATTTTTGTGGGTTATATAGCAGGCTTATTACTAACAATAACTTTTTATTACTAACGCTGCTATTAGTGTAATGTACGGCCTGATAAAAGCGGCTGCCAATGAATAAATAGTAGTTACGCTGCCTTTACATTTAGTTGGCTTTCTAGGTAAATGTATATTGATGTATTTTCTTTTATGACAAAACGTTGCCCCACACTAGGATTTCTCCTGTAAGTAAGTACAGTTTACAGACATACAATATGTCGCATGCACACCACCCAGACCCGGAACAAGTATCTGTAGGCCATACAAGTATTCGTTCCTGCAGCACGTAGCGCTGAAAGTCATTAGCCACTGCGCAATCCGTGCCGTCAATCATGATGTTAATCATGGTCATGTAGTCCATCACTAGGTTAGGTGAAGAACTATATAAAGGTTGCCTGGAATAAAACGCCGTGTGTGATAAGGCCGCCCATGTACAATTTACCTTTGTTCGTGCAAGTTTTATCTAAAACTAATGCTCGTGAACGGGTGCCGTCTGTCGGAACTGGTCAGCTCGTAACTGCCATGGCAATCTTATTCAGAGGAAATTCATTATTATCCCAGTCTTATTTGTATTCGCATTGAATTGCATTATTCTCGCAGTTCTTACCACAACATTGTACTGATACATATTGTAATCTATATTATTGATTTGAAAAGAGTTACCATGGAGTTTCTTGCCGATTCTTCTCTATAGGATCTACTATTTGGAACCGTGCACCTAGAGTCTCGACATTTCATAAGTGCCTGTATTTGGTTTACATGAAATAAAGATCTATTCTATTCTATTCTAATATTATAAAGAGAAAAGATTTGATTTTTTGTATGTTTGTTTGTTTGTAATGGATAAACTCAAAAACTACTGGACCGATTTTAAAACTTCTTTTACGAGTACCAGCAGAATGCTATATTATCACTGAGTAACATAGGCTATAATTTATGAAGATATCACGCGGGCGATGCCGCTGGCGGAAGCTAGTGTGTATGATATTTGTTTTACTGGTGTACAATAAAGAATATAGAAAGAAAGAAAGAAAAGAAAAAAGTATTTATTTGACACAGCACAAAAACAATTTTAAAGATAAAGTAACAAAAAAATAAAAGAATAAAACATGTAAAAGAAAAAAATATTTATCTTAAATAACAAATGGGTTGTACGTCGCAGCTGTGTCAAAAAGGCTTCCGCTCAGCTTAAGCTGACGCGCTGCGAGCAGCCCGACAGCGCTGGTTTTCAGCGGGAGCCACATCGAGTGACGTTATGTGTGCCTACGTGTACAGAAAATATATTAATTGAATATGAATTAAATAAATAACAATTATAAAAGAACTTGTGTGTGTTGAAGTGATTATTGTATGAAAATAAATATATAAACTAGGTTGAGGTATATCGATTTTCACAGATTCAAGGATTTTTCCCAAGTCACGAATATCGCCTAAACCCGAAAGCACGATGAATGACCTACACTTTGATTGATAGCGCAAAACTGGCTAACGCTAAAGTTTGCGATAATATTGGTAAACTTCTCCGTTTGGTTCGGTCCACTTGAGCGGAGTTTAGGCCAGTATTTTTCATGTTGACTTTCCCGACGAAACCGTGAATTTTCTTTTCACCCGTTCCTGAATTAATAATTCGGTTTAAGGCTAAGTTTTGAATTAATTGGACTGGATCTACCTCTATCTCAGAAAAATCTGTTTTGTATGTATTTGAATTACTCATTTCTATTTAGTGTGATTGAACTATAGACATTTTGAAGTCTTCCTGTAGATAATAGGCTTTCATAAATTACTTTTTTTTTTTAAACATTGCCCTACTTACTACTACTATAATAATATACTATTACTATTAATGAGGAAACACTCATTACAGATAGTTACATTCAACATTACAATTAAGTATTTTTAACCCTCGACAAAAAGGGGGGTGTTATAAGTTTGTAGTGTGTATCTGTGGATCTGTGTATCTATAGCATCGTAGCTCGAGAAGAACAGATGGACCGATTTCAATGACCTTTTTTATTGAAAGCTAGTTTAATCGGGTATCATTTTAGCTATGTTTCATGACAATCTGTTGAGCCGTTCAACAGTTACAGCTTTTTTTTAGTTGGATTCGGGGGTTTTTGACAGTTAGGTTATTATTACAAGAATTTAGATGGTAAAACTTTCTTCTCCAAAGGAATTCAAAACTTTGAAACTTGGCAAATAGTCTGACTATTTATAAGTGCCTATATAGATCTATAATTTATGTTTAAAAATGTATTTTATCTTTATCGTAAATTATCTTATTGTTATAATTATGGTGAGCTTTTAACTTGAAATATACAGTATGCGCAAAAACCTTAAAACATCTCCCGAGCTCGTAGCGAATAAATTTGTAGCATGTCATATTCTTTATGTTAATTAGAGAAACACAGAGACTTGGAAATGTTCTAATGAAATTAAGATGGCGTTGTCAAAAACATGGGAATGTTATAGCTGTAATGTTTAAATTAATAATGAATTGAATTGTCCTTATTAATATACGTCCAAAATTAATCAATTTGGGAAATAAGACAGAGAGCTCCTAATTGAATCACTTGGAATCATGAAATGTATAGGATAATTGGAAATTTAAATCACTTTTACCTTATTAATGTGAAATGACAGGCTGTCAAAGTATTTGTTAAAATTATTCAAATATCTGATTATCATTTGGTTTTGTAAATATTCTTATTTACTCTCCGAGTCCCGTATCTTGTGACTCATTAGCCTACAAACAGTAGGGGACATAATAACAGTTTTTCAAACCTGTCAGTTTTTATAGGATAAGTTTTACTTGACCTAGAATAAGAAGAATAGCGCAAAATTACTTAGTTTTATATTCCGCCTAACGGCGCGTTTCCACGTCAGCTCCTTGCTTTCTGCAGGACCGATTTTTTACCGGATCCCGTTTAGTAGTGGAATAATTTCCATGAAAGCGTTCATATTAGTAATACGTTTGCCGGATCTTAAAAAAAACCGACTGAATTTTGTTAGATACTCAAAAATCAGAAAGGGTGGTAATACACAGTCTCTTGTAGCAGGATCTCATATAAAACCGATCCTGCAGAACTTGATGGCAACCGGGAGAAAGTCCTTTTAAATGAGCTAAAAATGGTTCTCAAGTAAATTTTTTCGTTATTGGTCATCAACGGCATTAAGTACAAGTTCCTACAGACAATTTTTTCACAACCATTAGTTTTGAATACTCTCTGGAGCAGAGAACATTATGTCATTTATCTCCGTCGGTGTTGGTGTTTGCATTTTATCGTGTCTACCGGGAATAATAATGAACTATATGTGCGACGTTTCGATGCCAATAGTCCATAGATATTTTTTATGCTTATAATGTGGATTTTTGTGTTCTGATATAGTGATATTTGTTCTGTTTTTCTTACAACGTGTACCAGAACTGCCTATTTAAGGGTGTGGATCAGACTATCAAACTGAGCAACTTTCTCCATGCGATCCACATCGTAATCGCGAAAAAATAATCAGCTGCGACTGATTCTGGGATTCATTTGCGCGTTGTCGACCCTGTAAAAATCTATTCATTCTCGTTTTTTCGTTTTTTTTTAAATAAAATCGTTGCCTCTCACTTTGATTTCTCCTGTATCGAGCGTACAATTTACAAACATACATGTCACATGTACACACACCCGTTGTTTTTGAAGAACAACATGAGAAACATTCCTATACTCCGTTTACAATAGCATTAGACAGAAGTTAAAAAAGGTTCTTTTTAATGTACACTTTGTAACAAAAGTACATTAAATTTGTTACAGTTACGATTAACGCCAAAACTATTAATATCTATTTATATACCAGCTGTCACACTTCATTGTAATCATTTTAACTATTTATCTTATGAAATTAAGTGGCTTTTATTTAGATATATTATTTCATTCCAACTTAAAATTAAAGTGTCAATGCTAAAAACCTAAAAGCAGCAGGAGTGAACAATATCGAGAACGTTTTTCGCTTCACTATAATTCTACCAAATCTAAAATGTCACTTAGTCCCTTCATAAGCTGTGACAGCCGGGTTTTTCTAATTTTACCGGTTTATGTCGTCTGTGAAATTGACGTAAATATTCTGTGATTTTGTTATTGTTTCATTCATTCCTTTTGTGGTAAGTTTGTAATGTGTGATGAAGATGTTATTATAAATAAAGCATTATTTAAAATAAAATGATTTTTATTTTGTTTATCTCAGTATTTAGTAGTCTCAGATTTATCCAACAAAGTTATAACTTAACTTTGAAATAAAAGGTTTTGCACTACTGCTTCTACGAGCCTCTTTTTTCTAATGCTATAGTAAACGGAGTATATTATCCTCCGTTCCTACACAGTTCAGTGGTTGTCCCACCCTTTATACAATTAACGAGCCACACTCGCTTGGCTGACAGAATACCTAACATAAACCTACGTACATGTTATTGTTCTACCTTTATTCTCACTGGCCGACAACTTTACTTTTAATTAAATTCTACAATGGCTGATGTCGGTCGCTCAATTAATGGCCGGCTCATATGTATGCGTTGAATATTGAAAGTGTTTATTGCTACTATTTTTTACTCGTACTAAATGAACAAAAAATATTGGGGCATTAGCTGAAATGAACACGAACGAAAATTTATCATGTTTTATCTAGATAAAACTTAGGTTTTATAAGGCGAAAAATATTTAGGATTTATCCAATTTATTGTTTTATTTTTTGGTTGTGCTTATGCTAAATTTAAGACGCTACGGCACCTTATAGGTACTAGTTGTTACCGCGACACCGTCCGAGTGGACTTTCTGGAAAACTGAGTTATTTTCTGGGCAAAAGTATCCTGTAGTTCTATGTTTGTTTTGTGTTCTCACGTAACCGCGAATTTCGTTTAGGGTGAAAATACAGCTGTTCTCAAAGCTCCAAGTCCAAATACGATCTTAATGAGGGTCAAGTTTACATTAGTGAAGTTATAGTTTCCCGACTCTAGTTTCCAATTAATGTGAATTTGGCTTTACAAATACCAAACTTTCAGATTTATAATATTAGTAGAATAGTAGACAGTAGAATTATTACTAAGAATTTGGGTTTTCTGTAAGGCCTGAATTCCTCCTACGCTGATGTCGGTCGCGCGTACGAATACACATCGTGTTCAATACAACTCCACGCTGCGACGCTGATGTCAGCGGCGCATTGATTGTTTGTGTGACTTAGCTGTGCTTAAGTTGTCCTATGAGACCGACGGTACGCGACCGACATCAGCATAAGAGGAATTCAGGCCTAAGGAAATTCTGAGAAACAGCCCGAAGCGTGGAATTATGCTCGGAAGATGGCAACAGGCCACATATTCCATGCGACATAATTAACGGCATTGGAAGAATATGGGTGCACGCATAACCCTTTGCCTCTGGCTCTCTCTAGCCTCTGCCTAACCCTTTGGCGAACACAGGCGTGATGAAAAACACAACAGGCGTTAATACCTAAAAAATATAAACGTCACAGAATTAAATTAATTTTTGTCGAGCTTAATTAACTTTACGCTTTTTGCCTCGAAACGTGATGATTTACCCAATTGTCCGTAGAATTTCACTGTACAATTTTGACAGTACAATTGGCGCAGTGGCTAAAGTGATTGGCATTCTGTGCTTCTTGTCGCGAGTTCAATTACCGCAAGGAACAATTAATATTTTTTTTGTAGTTGTAGGGTGAGTGTGTGTGCATGTGAGATGTGTTTGTAAACTTTACCCACGATACAGAAGAAATCTTAAAGTGGGGCAAAGTTTATTATACAAAAATCACACGAAGCTATGTCGTCCGAGAACTCGTTGAAACATTTCGGATGAGTTCGCCGTCAATTTGGCTTTCATGGCGTTTTTTATTGAAGCATTCTGTCATTTTTATGAGACTCTGGTAATTTATCTCAGCGGGACTCGTAATACTGCCACTTTTATGGGAATATAACAACAGTGTGGAGGAACGAGGTATAGTGTTGCTGTGTTGAAAAGGAAGGATTCTCCGATCAGGCGAGGTGATATTGCCTGGCGGGCCGAAGCCCGACAGTTGAAGTCGGAGAGTTCAATGTATGTGTGTGTTAGATACGGTAATTTTTTTCCTTGCGTGATGCAAGCGCGCTTTTTGACGACCGATGTAGTTAGCTTGCTACATTGCTACGTAGTTCCTTTTTGCAGCGTTATTTGTCGCTACAACAGTAATAATAATAAAATAAATTTTATGAAAAAGTAAAACTAACGTCGAAAAATTAATTTCCCTTTGAACACCAATTCTAAGAAATCTATTATGTTTTCAACGGAGAGGTTGAAAAACTTAACAGCGTCTGAAGTCGGTGCCATTGCCAAGCTAAGGTGCAGTGTAGAATTAAAGGCCCCGACTTCAGAAGCTTATTAGAAAATTATTTTATACTTTTTCGTTTTTGACCACCTTGAAAGTATACCCTTTCAAACAAAAAAAGATTTTTCATAATCGGTCCGCAATTTACAGAGAAAACGGTGAAAATAAATACATATAAAAATTCTGATAATGTTTGGAAGTTCAGATATTTGGTAATTTGTTACCTACACGATCACGCATAAACGGCTGAACGGATTTGGATGAAATTTGGCACACAGTAGACTATGTCCTGGATAACACAAGGTATTTTTTTTTCAGCACATGAAATAGTTCCCTAGGATTACTCTGAAACCGTGGGTAAAAGATAGTTCATTATTTTGTGACACTAAACCTGGAGAAATCCCGCCATTGACCGTCTGGATATTTTATGTAGTACACTATCTAAGAAGGTTTCATATCAATTGGAGAAATCACATTCGTGAATGCCCAAAACCCTTGCCATTACGATTTCATGAAAGAATCAAATATTTATGGCTTCTAAATCAAATCTACAATCCATTAACTCCGCAAAACGCTGGGGAAAATCCCTCCAGATGAATAAATCTGTGTGAATAAACATCCTTAATTTAAATATTGTATTATATTTTTATGTTTTTGAATCACTTACACCTTCATGAGTAATTTTTAGTTAAAATTTCTTTCGATATTTTGACCCTGTTGTGAGCGCCGCCCATAATAAAAAAAAAACGTAGTGATACTGTAAGTGTGTTTTCACTTTAGTTCCAGTAGTATGCGTAGTAAACGTCTAAGAAAGACAGAGAAGGATAGACAGATTTTTCTGCATTTAATAATTTATTTACCCGCATTCTCCGGTCATCCCGCAGACGTGACGCTTACAGAAGCCTTGAAATATCTGGACCTTATTTTAGCAAAAAAGCTCTCAAGATAGCCCGTCTGTGACAATAATCTATATCTATATTGAGGAAACTTTGTATCCTTTTTTAAGCATATTGCGCGCACGAAGGAGTGTGAGATTTGGCATAGTTAAAAGTTTATATGGGGAAAAAGTGCAGAAGAAACAGAAAAAAAATATACGAATATAAGCTGTACCTACTCGTAGTTGTGTTTTTTTCAACCGTTACCAAAGTTAAGGGAAATAGAACAAGCTAATGACGTATTTCTACAATATCATAGCTGACGTAATAGAACAAATTTAAAAAAAATGCAATTTTAGAGGTCTTTGACAAAATAACTTCAATAACATTCAAACTTAACATTTTAATGAATTACGGTCTAATTTCGATCACTGGGCGACCACTAATAAATGTTAATCCATAACTTATTACTTACCTACCTAACCAAATAATTGTGGACTTGGCAAACACAAGTAATGAGTCTGGTTTGTTAGTGACATAATTGCTCCTTTGTGTCAGGAAATTGCGGGCCGGACAGAAATATCTATACCGATCTTGTTATTCCTGAAAATGAGGTAGCCTTCTCTACATGTGTTAGGTATCAAGTGATCTTGGTGTAAGGTTTTGCGTTTATTTAAGTTTCGTGCGTCATACTGGGCGTAAAAATAAAAACTTTTTCTTTCTTTCTTTTTTTTTATATTTTCGACCGATTTCAGTCGTGGCGAACGCTAATACCTAAGCCATAGACTGTAGTTCGTAACTGATGTGCTCGAAAATGGCTGACGTGGCAGTGAACCCCCGTATACATTGAATTTCAAAGTGCAAGACTCGGTTTCCATATCTGATTGATCGATTGTCTGAAATTATCGTTTACAACCCATCAAAAATATTGTTTCTTAATTCTGCCGTAGGTAGGTATCTAGTTGTGTGAATGCCAAGCTCCAGGTGTCTCCAGGTTGCTGGTGGTGGCTGGACGTCCACACGTTAGTGTATGGGCAAGCGAGTGGGCAGGCGTTGGCCACTGGTAGTGACAAATCCACCGTGAAGATAACGTTCAGAACTGCAGGGTAATCACGATACCCAGTCGTAATCGGCATCGATTCAATTTTGACAGTTCAAAAAAGTACAATGCGAAGTATGCTTTAAAAAAAATCTGAACGACTGTTCGAATAAAGCAATGTACATTATTAAACTGTCAAAAGTGAATCGATGCCGATTACGACTGGGTATCGTGATTACCCTACAGCGGGTCTACCGCGTAACTAAAATTGTAATGAACATCGACATCGGTATATTAAACTTCAATACGATCGTGAGAGCCTAAACTTTGAGCTAACTTGTAAAAAAATTACCTATCATATAGTTGGGACTATTATCTTCATGATCGGTAAAAAAAAATACAAGTTAGCTCAAAGTTTAGGCTCTCACGATAGTATTGAAGTTTAATACCGATGTCGATGTTCATTACAATTTTAGTTACGCGGTAGACCCGCTGGTCCCAAGCGGTTCGCGGCACGGGCCGATGTGCCGTCAGACGGTCAGGAACACTAGTAAACGCACCACATGAAATTTTGTTCAATTCATTACAGAAAACCGTGATGAATGTGAGCAAATATGAATAATATCTACATTTCTGTGTATAAACTATATAAATAAATATATGTGTATAAATTCTTATATCACTCCCTATGCTTAGTTATGTCAAATTGTCTTTCACTTGTCTCCGGCTTTATCTCGTATATCATGCCGAATTGCTGAATACATATTCGTAATTATATAGGGGTGGTAATACACCTAACAGGTTAATAATAATTGATAGGTGGGTGGGTTTCACTCTGTTTTTGTCATAAAGTTATTATTACTCTAGGAACAAGCATATGCTTGTTCCTAGTTATTACTTAATAACTTTATGGTTTTTGTTTTGCTTGTTTTCATGTAAGCCCACAGATTACTAATGGTAGTTGCAGCAAGCCATAGACTAATTATGTCTATGCAGCAAACGGTCAGCCCAATGACCAAAGAAGCCTCTGACAGCCATATTGTTTTGAACAGCTGGCTCGGGGCTCGTTTACACGGTCGGACACTGCTTGCTGCAAAATCTTATTAATTTATTGTATTTTGTTTGGATCACTTTGTGTAAAATTCCTTTATTTAGAAGTATTTTATTTTATTTTGTTCATATAATATTTTTTAATTAGTATTAAGTACCTATATTTATTTATTTATTTGTATCGTGGTTGCCCGTGGTGGCATCACTACAACGGTCCCATCAGAATACCAGCGCTGTGACATTATCTATTTCTAAATGCCACAGCATTATGCTGAGATGGGAGCCATTTTTGGTCTCGTTCAGGTGGCTTTGACTATTGTTTTACTATTGTTATTTTTTATGTTTTATTTGTTGTTTTATTTTTTGTACCTTTTACTTTTATTCGTTCCTGGCGAGTCCAGAATAAAAATATTTTCTTTCTTTCTTTCTTTCTAACAACTACGTATACTCCATTTTTATTATAACAATAAACAGAACTGGGGATACCAACACCATTCCATCCTAACGTTCCATTCTTTCAAGTAGAGTTTCAGCTCATCTTGATTGACTGTTAGGGTTTATAAAATTCTTCAGGTCAACATCAGGTCTTCAGGTCATATCAGAAATGCGTGATCATATTTAAGGGTGTACCATCTAACTGTAGAACTTTTTCTATGGGAGTCGTTCCCATCTTAATTATTCCGAAGTTGGCCCCCCGGGAGCCGAAAATAGATAGTGTCAGTCGATCGTGCAAAAAATTCGCATTACTTCCGGCTTACTTTACGTTTTTTTTTTTTTTTTTTATGAGCCGGATCGGTTTAGTATTATTGAATTATCGAGAATGCAAGGCGGCGCGGCACGCATGCCGGACTGTCGGCGTCTGACAAGACTACCTTATTTACCTTTGCCTACTCTAGCCACTTGACACTCGAGGGGTCATGAAAAAATAATCAGCTGTCCCATAAAAAACTTCAATACATACTCGACCCAAACGTATGGGACAGCTGATTATTTATTCGCGTTTACGATGTTGGTCCAATAGAGAAAGTTGTTCAGTTGATGGTCTGATTCACATTCTTAAATATGTGATGACAGTTGCTTTCGTATCATCTGATGAAAAAAGATAAAATATTATAGTTTAAAAAAAACTATAGAACACGCTTTAGTCATCCAAACTGAACGTGTATGCAAAATTTCAGCTCAATCGGAAACCGGGAAGGGGGTCAAATTTAACTTCCAAGATTTTCTTACATAGTTAGTTACAGGTGAAGCTAATAAAAGCGTGTTAAAAATAAGTGAAAAAGAGATGAAGATGTCAGATTTTTCATAAGTAATCAACTTGCGGAACAAGATTATCTAATCTCACAAACAAAACACCCTTTTCTATTCTATTTGAGTAACCTTACCTTTATGCATCTGCAAACTCCTAAACGTTTTCCTCTCACGAGATAAACAATCACGGTAAAAAATATGCATGACAAAAGAATCGCACAAAAAGCCGTCGGCTCCACGCTTCGTACAAATCACAATAGATAAGGCATTTCTCTGCTCATAGCACCTGCTTATCTGCGAGTGACGTAACCGGGCTGCGTGGGTGTTGTTTTAAATCGCATGCTTTGAACTTTTGTCGTTGGACATTTTTATGAAGGTTCTTGCTTGTTTCCAGTTGTGTGATGAACGGAACATAAAGCTATCAAGACCAGATCAGAATCTCTCAAAGGATGAATAAGGGGTATATAAAAACTTACGTTCTATAAACGCTTTATAAATTATGCCTGTCATTGCCACTTTCATATAAATGGAAAGAGATGACAACAGATTTTAAAGCTAGATAAGATTTATTACACGATTATACGAAAATACTGCTTTTCAGGCTCCATCCGAACCAAGTTATTCGGCTGTAAATAGCAATAACTTGTTTATTTCTAGCCGTTACATTTTTTCTGTTGTGTCGACAGGGAAATAATGTAACTGTTCCTAGCCACCCCAGGCTGATGAAAAATTTAGTTTTTCTAATAATTAGAAGTGTTGGGTTGTTCATATTATGGCTCCTCGACAAATAAGCAACAATTATTTGTTTGTTGAGAAGAGGCCTTACCTCTCACTCGTACGGCCCTGTAGAGTTCGTCCCTGATTGGGCGCTCTCCTACCGGTTGGAGGACAAATTTATATTAATTTAACTATTCATTTTATAACAACCTTATCTCATTAAATATTCACATTCAGTAAAAAAAATCTGTACTACTGAACTCAAGATTAGTTTTTAAATGTTGTGGTGACATTTACAAGACCAATCATTTGGTCCCGTTACAATAAAATGAATGCTGTAAACTTTTTCCAATACTGCCGCCGGCCAAAACGGGTCATGAAATTAACGGTCCGAAAAAGTTACGGATGGTTGACATTTGAAGGAGCTTATTATTTAAATGGGATGACAGCTTTTGCTGTCCGTGAATTTCAGTCAGATTAAAAGATGTGTGGAGGAACGAGGTATGACAGAAAGAAAGAAAGAAAAAACGTTTATTAGACATCACAAAGTAACCGACACCGAAACAATAAAATATAACATAAAAAATATTAAGATAAATAAAAAATAATTAACCTATATGACAAAAAACAACAATTAAAATTAATTATAATTGTTAAACTATTCACAAACATACATAATTTTTTAATACGGCACAGCAGACTCTGTGTCGTTATGGTGTATGGTGTTCCTCCATTGAAAAGGGAGGATCCTCCGACCAGGCGAGGTGATATTGCCTGGCGGGCCGAAGCCCAATGGATGACATCGGACAGTTGTAAATGTGTTAGATACGATATTCTTTTTTTTTGCGAGATGCAGGCCTCGTAATCTGATTGGTCGAATTCATATTTACGCACCACTGTGGCTGTAGTTAGTTTGTTACCTTGCTAAGTAGTTATTCTATGTGGCGATATGTGTGTCCCTTCAGATGTATTAAGTTTATTTCAGTCTTTAACTAATAGTTAATTTTAAATACTCAAGCGGCCGCGGTGGGCCTTGAGAATTATGGAAGTCTGTGTTTAGTCAGATGAGGGATTATTATCTAGCACAACGTAATGGTTAACAGTTTCAATGTAGGGCTAGCAACTGGTGGCTATTTGTGGCCATCGCAATCTTTGCGATCAACACGGTCTTTTTAATATCTATGGCTCCGATTCGACTCTGTCAAAATCATAATAAGCAACCAATAAAACTACTTGATCCACAGCAAATTGATCCCTCGCAAAACTATGATCTTTACGCAGTCGGGGCTTATAATAATAATAATATTCCATTTATTTCAGGCAACTTTATTAGTCCTTACCTATACTCGCATGGCATCAACTACAAAAAAATCAAAAACGATTATCGTATGAGTTATAATATGAATCCTATGTATAATAATCTAATTGATTAATTGATGATAATGGGTGCCTATTAATTGAGTTATTATGTGAGGCTAGACAAAAAAGTTAATGGTAGCCATTTATTTGATTAGAATGATTAAACAAATTGTAATTTTTACTTTTTCTGTATAATTTTCAAATTTTAAGTAATGACTGCTGTGTTTTATCAGCAAGCAGTCATGGATTACCATTTTAATTCTTGATGTCAAGTACAATTAGGATAAATACAAAATTACAATTTACAGAACTGAATATTGTTCATTAATGAGGCGGTAGTAGAAATAATTAAACAAATCAAACCCTTAGGTACTATTTAGGCCAGGGTTTCCCAACCTGGGGTCCGTGGACCTCTGGGGGCCCACGGTCCTAACCCAGAGGGCCCGCGGATAAAACGAAAATTTCAAATTAAAATTACGAAAGCATAGTGATGCGCCCGTATGAAGATTTTTTAAGGTTCCTCGGATCATGGTAAGGTGGCGTAAGGGGTCTGCCCTTGAAAAAGGTTGGGAAAGGTTGGTCTAGGCAATTAGCGGCAAAAACTAACATAATTATTAGATAATATAGACATAAATTAACCTAAGGGCTCAATTAAGGAGAGGCGGAAAGTCACGCGGAGCGCAAAGCGGCGCGCAACGCGGAGAAAGGCGCGTATCTCCGTTCATGAAGAGCGAGCGAGAGAGCGACACGCCACTTTCCGCGCCGCGCGACTTTCCGCCTCTCCATCTGCCGGTGCCGTCTCCAGGTGCCGTCTGTCGGAACTGGTCAGCTCGTAACTGCCATGGCAATCTTATTCAGAGGCAATTCATTATTATCCTAGTTTTATTTGTATTCGCATTGAATTGCATTATTCTCGCAGATCTTACCACAACATTGTACTGATAAAGATTGTCAAGATCTATTATTTATTTGAAAAGAGTTTCCATGGAGTTTCTTGCCGGTTCTTCTCCATAGGATCTACTATTTGGAACCGTGCACCTAGAGTCTCGACATTTCATAAGTGCCTGTATCTGGTTTACATGAAATAAAGATCTATTCTATTCATAATTGAGCCCTAAGAGCCTATAACGACGTTATTTTGGGGCAGCGACAATAACTGTCACAATAACGTATCCGAAAATTCGGTAATATCCTAAAATATTTCGGATATCCGCAGGTCTACACGAGTAAACCGATTACGAGTTCGAATTTAATATCGAAATATGGGATATTTCCTATATAATGTTCCCGGTGATAAAATTTAGGATCGTTGAAATTAAACCTGGCGAAGTGGAATATCGTTCACACCTCGACAGTTTAGAGGACGTAATTGAATTACGGATACGCCGTATCAAAGAGATATTTATGATATACAAGGATTGCTGAAGGAAAGATTAGTACGTACGTAATCAAAATTATGTGATAACCGTAAACAAATAAACATACATCACATAACATCACGTCTTTTTTTCATGAAAGGTAGGTATAAACTACAGCCACGAGCTACAATCATTGCATGACCAACCCACTTGGAACCGTGCACCTAGAATCACGACGTTTTGAAAGTGCCTGCAAAGGCCCAGTTAAAATAAAAAACTTTGATTTTGATTTCAAACTGTTTATATTTGCAGCGTGCGGTGTACGTCGCTGAGTAAGCGGTGCCGCAAAAGCTGAGCGGCTGGCGACGGCGGCGCAGCTTGTGGCGCGTCCACGCGTACTCGATGATCGCGTGCGTGCGCTGCGACAGCTGACATGAGCTGAATGACGTCATGTCCACCAAGAAACACTCACCGCAACCGAGTGAGTATAGATAGCCATTGACGTAGAAACACATGGACCTCGGGTCAGCGCTCAAAAATGTACGAACCGAATGCAGACTTGGCCTAAGTTCACCGAAAACATAACAGATGATTAGTGTGGTAATCGGCCGTTTTCATTGTAAATATCTGTTATGTTGTACTATCTAGCCGCATTTGGTGAGGTTGGAAGTCGACCAGTAGTAAATTGGTTATGAAAAAATCTAGGCTGATGATGAGGAAAAGTATGTTTTTCGGGGTGGCAGACGTTGCTATGTTCTATTTATAAATTTAGCCCATTCCTGTCCCACTGCTGGAAACGGGCCTCTTTTTAACACGCTTTTATTATATTATTAGCTTCACCTTTAACTAACTATGTAAGAAAATCTTGGAAGTTAAATTTGACCCACTTCCTGGTTTCCGATTGAGCTGAAATTTTGCATACACCTTCAGTTTGGATGACTAAAGCGTGTTCTATAGTTTATTTTAAACTTTAATATTTTATTATTAGAATGAGAAGGGTTAGGCCTTATTCCACTACGCTGGCCTGGTGCGAGTTGGCGAACTACACACACCATCGAGAACATTTTAAAGGCTTCTAGGTGTGCAGATTTTCTCACGATTTTTTCCTGCAAGTGAAAATCTAATTTTAATTCTTACATGAATTCCGAAAAATCAGTTTGGCAGGCCGGGATCAATCTCAGACCCTCGTACATGAAGCAGGCGTGCATCCACTAGGTGATAATTTCTAGATATATCATAGTTCTATTTATAGGTACATCTCGCAAATAGCACTGGACGTAGTTTCTGCCCCATGAAGTATTAGCAAATAGTAAATACATTTTATTACAGTTACCTTAATATATTTCGAAGAACATTAATATTATTAATGTTATAATTTAATCTTTAATTAAAGCTCAAGTTCTAAGACTTCAGTAATGAGCCTAAAGACAAGTGTAGATAGATTTCAGTTTCACGTTCCTGGGATTAGTACCTAAAAGCAATAAAAGTAAAATACAGTACCTAGCTACTTCTAATTATCCTTAATTAAAGGAAATTCTTAGGCGAAGCTAACACAAGTCGGTAGTAAAAATGTCTAATTTTATTTATAAGCACATAAAATAATAGATAATAGTAAGGAATGTAGGGAGTAGCTGTCGTTGAGAATACTCACATAATACTTCATATCATGCACCCCACGTTTTTAGTTTTAAATATTACAATATTTTTTTTAAGAGAAATTATTTTATACTTTCTAGTCCATTTTAAGAACGTGGTATATTTAAAAAAGGCATTTGATTACTGCTTATTAGTTAATATTTAAATTATGTCATCCAGTTCCGAGATATATTGATAATTTCAAGTCTCTAGCTTACCGGGAAGTTAGTTTAAAATCGATGGCTAAATTTGTACCGAGCACACAAACACAAACAGACAAGAAACTGAGTTAATAAAAACATGGTAAAAATATAATACATAAGTGGTTCTACTTACTATACCTCCTACTGTACGGGAACACCTAGTGGGCCAGCCTGTAAGGGCCATAGCACAGTAGAAAAGAAAGAAAGAAGGAAAGAGAACAAATATTTATCTTTGCATGATGAAGACGCTTACAAAACACGACAAAAGAGTAGAGCTACTTTTTGTAGCACGTTTTTGTAGCTTTTTGTGCACATTTTTGAGTTCGTTGATTGCCTTTTGCTTACAAGACCTGAATAACGAACGCGAATATGCGGGATTCTGTTGCAGAAAACAGGTAGTGTGCTAAGGCCCTAACACCTCACTTTAGTCTAATTCACTGCATAATTGCCTTTACGTTTCGTGGAAAAATAAACACGAGTAAACAGTACGCGTTTTACAACAATAAAGCAGGATTACCTCCATTAAATTTTCGCGAAACTCCGCGCCCCTTTGGATTACCGTTATTTAACTAAAAATAAAGTAATTACTTATGTTTGTTGCGTGAATTACGTTCCGAGTAATATTTTTAATGTAATGCTTATGAAAAACACCAACTTTAGATATGTTTTTTTTTCTCTCTTTTATGTTGTCGATATGTCTGTGCTGAATAAATGTTTATTTATTTATTTAATAAGGACCTCCAACAAGGGACATACACTTAAAATCACAAAATATCACAAATAGTTTTACATCTGTGTACTCCTTCAATTATAGGAGGCCACAGCATCCAACAATATTCGACTAGCCTAAATATATATAAATATTAATATAACTAAATTAAAAAAGAAACATTTAAAATTTTTAAAAGAATTTAAAATAAATGAAAGTTAGATTATGTTCTTTCTTTCTTTCAAAAACATTTTTTATCTTCGTTTCTTCTTTTTATGATAGAGGATAGCAAATCCCGACGGTACGGTGGCTAAGCGATTAGCTTTCTGACCTACGTGGAGCGGGTTCGATCCCCGCACGGAACGAATAGGTATTTGTCTGCCCACAGATAGTTGTTCCGGGTCTGGGTGTGGATGTGAAATGTATTTATGTAAACTGTACCCACGATACAGGAAAAATCCTTGTGTGGAGAAAAGTTTACTTCACAAGAAAAAAAAAATGAGCTTCCGAATCTCTTAACGCTGAGCAACCTAGTTAGTTGGATTACGGATGCGTTACAGATGTAAGGGCTCAATTATGGAACGACGGAAAATCGCGCGGCGCGCTATGTGGCGTGTCGCTCTCTCGCTCGCTCTCTCGCTCGCTCTCCATGAACGGAGATACGCGCCTTTCTCCGCGTTGCGCGCCGCGCGACTTTCCGCCTCTCCATAATTGAGCCCTAAGGTACCTAAATCACCCTTCATAACCAATAAGGTAGCTTAACATACGTGATTCTCAATCTGTTTCTATTTTTTCTCGATCGACGCGTAAATGTTTGGCACAGCAGATTTTTTATTACCAATTTCAGGTTTGGTCCATAGTAAAGGCATAATGATGAGTACAATACCATCGTTCAACCAGTTACCCTGTATATCATTGGCTACAGCTCCCACAATACATACAACATAGGCAAGGAATATTCATATCAAGCGTTATCGACCCGAATCAGACTGATGGCGGGAATGAGAAAAAGCTTTAAAACAAAATAAATAGCCCAGTTAATTGAGGTTGACATGACAAAACAGTTAGATTATGTCAATAAATATCATCATAGGACCCCTTGAATTTCAAAAATGGTAGATAATTTTTCACGTAGCGCTACGCACCTACATCAAATCATTTGGACTGTCTTGACTGACGTAGACAAATGCTACGGATTCGTAGCGATGTCGTAGCACACCGTTTTACTCGCGGCTTCGATCGTATATACACTAACTTTTTATAACATGGTTTACTTTTGCCAGTAACGGGAAAATCTATTCGTAAACTGAAGGTTTTGTTCAACAGTAACATAATTTACGTTAGCTGTAGAATAAATATTGGCAGTGTGGCATACGCTAAACAAAGCAAACGCCACAGCAGTGGCAGCGAATAAAAAGCAACGAAATGCGTGCGTCGAAACTGAAAAAAGTGTTTGTTTAGTTCGGTGTAAAATTTGTTGCCATGCGTGTTGTTTAGGAACAAAATCGTTGCACGAGAAATGGTTAGTCATAATTGTAGTACCTATTATATTCTTTGAGCTGATAATCTTGAAAATTAATAAAGAAATTTTTGGATGTTTGTTGTTCAATTAGGCATAAATTGCAAAACGGAATCGGATGTTGGGCACACAGATAGACACGTCCTGGATAACACATCGAACATTTTTGTATTTGGTACTAGCTTCCGCCAGCGGCTTCGCCCACGTTATATCTTTATAAATTATAGCCTATGTTATCCAGTGATAATATAGCATTCTGCTGGTGAAAGAATTTTTAAAATAGCTCCAGTAGTTTTTGATTTTATCCATTACAAACAAACAAACATACAAAAAATCAAATTTAGTTTAGACAATACGTGTCTAACAGCGGATTTTTCACCTATAAATTAATAAGTAGGTATTAATAGTTGACATAGAAGAGCTTAAATAATTTAATCAAAATTTAATAATGTTCAAAGGCCCTTTCGCCTAGCTTTGATCTAATGTTGTCAATATTCTATTCATTAACAATATTATAATTCAACCCCTTGACATTGTTAATTAATTAATTACATTTACAAACACCATTAATTAAATACGCCTTAACGATCGTTACCAGCTATTTGAAATAGTTGAGTTTAGAATGTATTACCTGTCTACTAAAGGGCTTGACACGCTTCAATGGAGGAACACTATACCTCGTTCCTCCACAATATAATCAGATACTGACTTAGAATACATAAGAATACCGTGCATTTTTCACTGATAAACGGACGACAGGGATATTATGTGCGGAATGGCCTATCTTTAAAGCTATCTGTCCACTGAAGCGGAGTGGAGAGCAGTTATGAAAAATAACCAATAGGTAGGATAATAATATTTTCTCCGCTCATCAAAGTGACCTCGTCTCCGCACCCCTTCAGTGGACAGGCAGCCTAAACGTTACCCGCAGCTTCGTCCGAAGTATCTATCTATAATTTACGAGTACGACCAACTTCAGAGCTGTGATGAAAACTTTCATATGACGTGCTAATGTTGTGCGGTCGGTTTCAGATGGAGCAACACTTTGGTATTTTGTCTTAAAACAGATTTTATTATAAACCTAAACAGGCTGAGATAGTTCAACGGAAACAATTATTGACAACAAAGAACCATTAAATGATGATAAATTCAGAATGAATACCAACACGTTTGGGTAAACAAAGATATGGTGGTAATTTAAAATTCTATTTTTTAACCAATTTACATTGATTTTGAAATAAGGTTTTATATTCTTACTAATAACAATAATAATTCGAAATAATTGAATTAAAGAATGATTTTATAAAATTGTGGAACATATTAATATTGTTTGCTGTCGTAGAACGGAATAGAATAGAAATATTCTTTTCAACACACTTGCTCATAAAATGGCTCTAATTTCACCGCAATTAGGCACATAATGACACCTGTAATCAAACTGTGACTTTTTCTTTACTATTATTCACAAGTGAGTTATAGGTTTTTTTTTTAATTGGTTGAGTTGCTTTGTTTTTAAAAAAGTTTCGAAAAAAAAAGATCGTGTTCAATAGTACAAATAAATTAATGCACCTACCTATTGCTTGCTAGTTTCATGCAACTTCGTATTTAAATAGATAAATTTCAACTTGTACGTTTTTAATAAATACTACTTTCACTCAAATATAACTTTTGTTTTTTCTGTGATAAAGAAAACTTTGAATTACCCATTTTGTACGTGGCTAAAACGCTATCCGAGAAAAGCCAAAAAAAAGAAACCTCATTCTTTTAGTCTATGGCCGATCCTGCACATTTACTAATTGTTTCTCTAAATAAACTTTTTACTCACTAAATAAAATGGCTTTTTAGTATTATTTTCTTTACAAGTGTGTTGAAAAACGTCGTATGATACACGTGTGTATTGATGATTACCGTCCTCGGCTCTCTTAAGACCCTCACCTAACGGCTCGGGTCTCAATGGCGCCTCAGCGGTAATCACCAACATTACACACTTGTACCATAATGTACTATTATTATACACCTGATAAACAGGAGTAATAAACATAATAATTGTAATGAACATTTTAAGATTGAACAATGGGCGGTCTTATCGCAATCTCGATTTCTTACAGACAACCTTTGGATGGACAGTATTTATTCAGTAATCTATACCATAATTTAAAAAAGTGGGCATCTATTTTTTTTACCACTTAGGTGGCCAACAAGCAATCTACTCGCCTTATGGTAAGCGGTTACCATAGCCTATGGACATTTGCAACACCAGGGGCATAAATCACACGTTGCGGACACGAAACAATATTTTCACTACCTTTTCGAAGAACCCTGAGCTGTCAGTCATACCATCATACCCCATATTATACAGTGAATTGAAGAAATTAGAATACTTTGAACGCACATAACTATTCGTTTACCCCCATGGGATGCGACATGGTTGCGTATCGTTGAACACATAAAATGTACAAGCAAGCACTAAAAGGATTGTAGAAAATTCCCCAACGATTCAGTGTTACGATTGTGTTCGTTTAAAACAGCAATAGTTGTTACGGGTAGCGACGATACCACGTAATGTGGGCTATCGGAGAAGTTATACGCCTTTGAGGATACATAAGAAGCACATTCTGTTTTAGCTGTGTCAGTTTATGTATACCGATTGTGTGTGGTCTGTATTGAGGCGTTGTGTCTTGAAATGTTTTGCGCAATGAGAAAATTCGTCCAACTTAAGTAATTCAGCTTGAAAGTGTCATTGTGTTATTCTGGTAATACTTACATTTTATTTGGGGTTCAAAAGATAGTACATTAAGATACGTGTGACTTAAGTAGTGCATTATTGGACTACTTAGGTCACGCGTATCGTATACTATTTTATCTACAATCGTAAAGTTCTGAGTATGAATTCTAAAATAGTACCATAATAACAGACTTTATGCACGTGCAACTCTAATAAAATTAAAAAGCTATATT
Source organism: Allophyes oxyacanthae (assembly GCA_932294325.1). Lineage (NCBI taxonomy): Eukaryota > Metazoa > Arthropoda > Insecta > Lepidoptera > Noctuidae > Allophyes > Allophyes oxyacanthae. The sequence goes on along the minus strand of OW028633.1, from coordinate 4,065,130 downwards.
ATGATACAGCTTTCTTAGCAAAATAATGCCATAAAATAACTTATTTTCTATTAAAGTACACTTCGGATCCAGCAAGGAGATTTTAATTCAATTTTTATAGCGGCTGAACATTGTCTATGGCGGCGCGCGCTAGGGCGCATGCCCGGTGACTACTATGTTTCGGCGCCATTATTATGTTTGTTTACTTTATAATTTGTTAACATGAGTATATATAAAGTGGTGAAATCTGCACATAGCTAGGTATTAACACACTCGTGTGATACTATTAAAAATCTTGCTTGTGGCTCGATTTTTAAACACACTCTCGTGTTTTAATTCCCCCCCCCCCCTATTATGCAACAGTTTCTTATATAAACTACTATTATAGTACTGCGTGCCCTAAACTAGCACTTACTCATTTTTGCACGGCTTAAAAATGGACTACTTAAGTCACGGATAAGCGTCACTTAAGTCTGGGTGTAGGTCACGCAGTGCTATAAAAGATAATATATTATATCACGAATTTTTTTCGAAGAAATCCGTTCTGATTGATTAACAAATATCCAAACTAGGAGGTAGGTAGGATTATAATTACAATATGGATACTTCCTTCCACTCTCTACAGTCCAGTGCGCCATCCAGTACATAGATGATTTCCGCACTCTTCGTAAATGCATGCTTAACTTAATTAGTGGAGGCACGCTATGTGCCGTGCCACTCTACTGTTTATGCACAGCTATACGTGCCAAAAGCACTACGTAGCTTATAATACGCGCTTGTTAATGTTTAGATGCAAAGCGGTGAACACCTCAACCTGTGTTCTGTGACCTCAACAATATTCAAAAAGCATGATAATAAATGATATGATATGATAAAATAATGATGTTTATGGTGTCCTGTGTGCAAAAAATAAATTTAAATTCATTCTTTCTTCTTTCTTTCTTTAATAATAAAAATATTTTAACGCATTACTGTCCGATTGCTGGCACGCGTATTTTCTCAGAATGAGAAGGGTTAAGCCTTCTTCCAACACGATAGCCTGGTTCGTTGTAGAGATGAGACCGATATCATGTCATGTGACATGTTATAAATCATCGATATTTTAAAATCATTTCGTCAAGGACAAAATCATCAATGCCTAAAATCATCACTCGATAATGGCCATGACTGACTTCGATTTCAGCTGTGACATGAGAATGACAAGATGACAACATGCGATGTGGCAATGCGGTGACAGTTAGAAAAAATACCTAATTGATGATTTTGTCATTGTTCCCGTCATCGATATTTTTTTAATCATTGATATCGAATAATCATCACACATTCCATTTCTAGTGCGTTGGCGGACTACACACACTATTGAGACCGTTTTGTAGTTCTCTAAAGTGTGCAGGTTTCCTCCCGATGCTTTCCTTCATTTTTAACGCAGGAGATACCTAATCAAATTCTGATCAGTATATTCGAAAAGTAGAGGTGCGGGCTGGGTTTGAACTTAGATCTTTCTGATCTAAAGGCAAGCGTTCGTCCGCTGGGTTATCACCGCTTCTAAAAGCGCTCCTGTTCTTCAAAGGGGATGTAAGTAAGTAAGTAAGTAAAACTTTATTTGTAACTTAATAATATAATTGTTCTGTGCAAACTGGATGGCAATTCAACGAGTCGTTGTGTTGTGGTTACAAGCTATCAGATACTCGTAGCTATTTCTTAGGTTTGGCTAAGATTCAACATTAGTTTAATTTCTTATTTCTACACAACAAAGTAAATAAAAATCAGTAAAGATTAACATTGTTAGAACATGAGTATACTGTACAAAAGTTGTAATGTAAGGTGTTAACTTTGCTAGGATCTACATGTTCTGCTACATGGTATGGTGTACAAAATAAGGGAGAGTATTTGGCAAACAAAATCATAGCAGATATTACACTAATTAATAACATTTCAAATTGTGAACTAATTTTCATTTGACTTACAATACAAAAATAGACTAATTAAATAAAGGATATAATAATATGTAGTAGGAAAATGGAGTCTGAAAAGAGCCACGAGTGACAAAACCTGAGATCAGTGTGCTCAGCTTCGATACCACCATTGCTGTATGGCTAATCTTTATATTACGGCTTCATCAATTCCCATGTGAAAGATGATACCGACTCGACAGCAAAAGAAGAATTAAATACATGAATGTGTGTTAAAACTAGTAACAAATGTTTTTAAATTTAAGAAGCAAGGTCATGCGTTGATATCGCGTGTGAACAATTTGTATAAGTTCGATGTTCTGGCTAACTGTGTCGTTGACTTAAATACATTTATTATAAGAATTTCGTCCGAGACGCCAGGCCGCGCCGCGGCCGGCGAGCTTGCATGCCAAGAATTTCGTCGCCGTCGCCTTCTAAGGATATAGTCTACCAAAAGCGGAACGCGAAATTAGTTTAGCTTAGTAGCTTTGTATTTCTTGGCAGTTTCTGGTCGCAAGACAACTTAGGGTCAATTCATGCTATAACAGAGTCGAAGCGCATCGAAGCGTCATATTCTTCACAATTAAAGCGAAGTGAATTCGCGCGCGTTCGCACGCTTTTACGTTTAGTAGTGAATATGACAGACATCAGTTCAGTTTCCGACTGATGACGCGTTGGTTCGCGCAGTAGGCGCTTGAATTCGCGCAAACGCGCGCGCACCAATCAGCGTTTGTCGCTCGCAGACGCGCGTATTCCATATTTTTTTTATCTCAGAAGAAATATGATCATTTCGTTGTTGAGTTAAGGGTGAATTTGCCATATTAACTTTTAGATTAACGTATCGATACGCTTTAACTCTGCATTAGCATGAATTGACCCTAAGGATTATCTGATGAGGGCAGGGATATATTAAAATACCTAAAAAAATATCCTTCAATTCAAACATATTACGCCTGAAGGCCTAGTCTAGTGTGCGTAGGTTTTTATTGATTTGGCTGCTTTGTTACACAGCTTTTTTATTGTATTCGTCTTATTTTGAGATAAAATACTTCTAATATTTATAACGGTCTTTGAGCGCTTGGCAACAAAGTCAAAAGGGTGAAGTATTCTCGATAGTCGATGCAACAAAGCTAAGCTGTTAATGAGTTAAGTTGTGGTAGAGCACCCACTTTAAGCTATGTAGTCTACATTTCTACAGACAATGGGGGTGGAATGACGTGACACAGATAAATTTATTTGTTTTATGAACTTGTGGCTCGACAATAATACAACGTGTATCAGAAATTCGTAGTCATATCTAAGGGTGTGGATCGAACCATCAAACTGAACAACATTTTCTATAGGACCAACATCGTAATCGGAAAAAATAAACAGCTGTCCAGCGTGAAATATCAGAAATTCAAATCAATCTTTAAACATGGTAAATATTCCGTTTTGAACTCTAATGCTAATGTTAGTGACAGTTTAAAAACTTAAACCATGTGGAAGTCATGGCATATCCGATATTCTCATTAGATAGATTTTAGTCAGTTAGGATGTGCAAGAAAAACCAAAATGTGGAAAATTTGAGATATTAGAAACGCTTGATTATGTGTATCTATGATTCTTGGAACCCATAACGAAATTACTTTGAAAAAAAAAAACGAAAACTAGATATTGTTATTTTGTTCACAGTGTTAAGTCTAGCAGTTATATTAATCTAACTGTTATACTAGTTTTTGTCAAAATTCGCGCCTGAATTAATTGTAGTGCGATTTTCGTCGAATTTCAGATTAGCATAGGAATTACGACAGTAATATTTTAATTGAAATTCCCACTACGCTTAATGTTCTGGTGTCAGGAACGAGTTCGCCACGAAATTCTAATAACATTAATTTTAAGCGGAATGTTCAGTATCAAAACTTTTTAAGGGATAGTGGGGGATGGAATTTGGCATCAAAGCAATGCTCGCTTTTAAAAACAATGCTCGTTCTTTTTAATCCGAACTTTTTTGAAGAATTCTGTTCATAAGAAAAATCTCTGCAATAATTCTTTTGTCTAACCGAGTTCCTTTGAGCGCATTTCTGACGATTGGGTAGTTCCCTTTCTCATAAACGAAATTGGTCCTAGCCGGTCTTCTAATCTGTATTCGTAGAGAAAACAGATTAAAGAAAATGTTGACGTCATCACATGTTTTCTCTTTTTATTGTAAAGCGAATACATTAGGATTTGTCCTGTATCGTGGGCGTGGGCGTTGGTACCGTAAACGTTACCACTAGTAATAATAACTTTATGGTTGGTACAGCCCACGATACAAGAGAAATCAAATACACATCTGAAATCACATCTAGATCGGCAACATCTATCTGTAGCTTTGAGTATCTAGAAAAAATACTTGTATGGTTTACAGGTTCTAGAGATTCAAAGGTATGTAAACCATACAAATATTTGTTCCGCTGCGGGAATCGAACCCTGGATATCTAGCGCAGAAAGCCATTCAACTTAGTAGGTATATATAAACTTCCTTTATCATACTTCTGCCTTCCCAAAATAGTTCACATAACCATAAATTAAAACTCCTACGTTTCCTGCTAAGTAGTTTATTTAAACTTCCCGCTGTACTTTACTCGCCACACATCGGAAGTGTTTAACGGATCTGAACTGCTGTAACCCTCGGAACCCGGAAACTAATTAGGGTAATGTTTTAACCTTTGTTTAGAGGTCATGGAACAAACACTGCTGCCTAATTAAACGGACAAACAAACGAACTGTGAGAAAGTAACATAGAATCACGCTTGTATTTCCCGAATGGATAGACAGAGGTGTACTGTTGAACATCCACAGTTCGCCGAAGCCGATATTACGTCCAATGTTATAGGGCGCGTATTAACATCTGCCGGGCATACTTCCAAACTCCAGGTACTGAGAATTTTAGAAAATCCAAATTACACTTTGCCTGACATAGGAATCGAACGCTCCCCTCATACTCGGCACCCGTGTTTTCGACCACTAGAACAATCAGACAGTCTCATGTTCAGCATTCGGGTAATTGAAAAAATATTAACCTGAGTTGCATAGCCGTCTACATTTCCATATGAAATCACCAATATAGAAGTCCGACAAAGGATCGCTGACCTCCCTAATGTTTTCATCCCGTACAAAATTTTTCACTCAAGATTTTTTTAAATTCCCATTTAAAACCCCTAAGTACAATGTTCTATTCTTCTTTGATGTAGTGCCCAAGTCGTTCGTAACTCATAAAATTTGTTGGTTTCATTTGTAACGTTCTACGCACAAGGCCGCGTTTGTGAATTAGTAAAGTTGTTTTAGGTTGTTTCTCACGTACTCACAAAAAAATATTTCTCTATCATTCCATTCCTAATGTTGGTTGATTTAATTTCAGGTTTTGTTTGAAGCCCCTGAAAATCTCCCTTTAACACTTCTACCCCTAAATTTAGGGGGAAACCCCCCAAGATGTCACCAAAGCCCACCGCACCAATCGTGTCGTTAAAATGAAAAAGAATACGGAAAATAGGAAGCAATTAACACGCGCTACGCATAAATTTATGTCACATAAAATATTACTGCGTCGAGAAAAAATGGTTGAAACATGCTTGGCATAAGTAGGTATCAGATCTATGCTCAACGACTTATTTTAAAGTGCTTATTACAAAATCAGCGGGGAGGCTTTCAAGGAGCCCATGTGCTGTTTACACAGAAAACATGTACCGATACTTACCGCTTTTCTACCGGAAAATCTTTTCATTCTGGATAATAAGGTCGTGAGCAAGCAACGCTGTGACGAAATGAGACAGATGTGCGAAAGTGTGTGTCAGAAGTACAGTTTCAAAGCTATTGATGGAGTTGCCTGTCGTAGTTTCTTTTTTTTATGTTTTCTGTGTTAAGTTTTTGACATCCAGTCACAGACGGGTTCAGTTGAAAATCAGCGCCAGGCATTGATGTGTAGCGTTACGTTGTCAAACACGTGTTGATATCAGGTTTGGGTTTGTTGATAAAATGTATTATGAAATGACGACACGGCTGGCGCAGCGGCTAAGCGATCAGCTTAGCTTAGATTAGCAAATATTTGTATGATCTGCAGATAGTTGTTCCGGGTCTAGGTGTGTATGCATGTGAGATTGTATGTTTGTAAACTGTACTCTCGGTACAAGAGAAATCCTAGAAAGGGGCAAATATAAAAAAAAAAACATGATAATTGTGTAGTAGAGTTCCATGTTACGAGCTCAACTGGGACAGTTCTATCATTAAACAACTATGTCCAAGCGAATTAATTAATAATTAAGTAATTGTGTTCAAGGTGAAGGAGTGAAATTACCGAAATAGAAGTCATTCTAACTTTACTTAGATTGCCAATTAAGCCCTTAATTTGGTTGCGGATAATAACGGGCGGTAGTGATCTTTACCATCGGATAACATAAAAGCTTGTCTGTCTTCCTCTATCATAATAACCTAACCGTCAAAAACACCCGACTTCAACTACAAAAAGAGCTTCGTCTATAAAGTTCAAGTAATTCAATCAGAATTCATAATTGACTCGACACCAATATTTGTTACATTATTCAACAGAAAAGGAATCAATATAAAGTTGAAATTTGCTTAATTTGTGTCACAAACTTATCTGAGTAAAAGTTTAAGATGTATAAGTTACAAGTGCAAAGTTATTTGAAGTTGAGTCGAGATAAAGCTGTTTATGAAGACAATTTAACAAATTTAACAATGGCGTCAAAGTTTTGCTACTAAGCCTGAGTTGCACCATCTTACTTTAACTATAACAAACATTGAATCTTCAGTTAAAGTACTGGTTAATGCAAAAAAATTGTTGCACCATTTGACAATTGTTAGCTAACGTTATAATTTTATCTGTAACAGTTAACCGCCTACGCTTCGCTGGTTATTGTTAGTGTTAATTTTAACTATTTGTAACTACTGTCAGACACGGCGAATATAACCTATCTATATAAAACGACTTGTCACTTGTCAAACTTAGTAGATAGATAAATTCTATGGTCATTCTTAATGTTACTGTTAAAGTTAGCTTTGACAGTAACATTAACTTAACCCTTGGTGCAACCCTCCCTAAGAGTCAAGAGTTTGACGTATAAAGTAGCAGTTACGAACAACTCTGTCAACATTTGTGACTGCTCGGGTTAACTCGGGAGCTGTCGGCTGAATTCGGTCTCCGTCGCTCGCGACTGCCTAGATGTATCAATCAATCGAGTGGACATTTTTTTTGTACCGAAGTGTACAGTACAAAAGGCATTCCTACAGAGTACATGTATGTACAAACAGCTGCATTAATTAGTTCCCACGTACAAAATTAATACGTGAGCTATTAATTAATGCAGCCGACTGTACTTCTGTTATTTCTGCTCGCAGTCAATGTAAAGCTTTTATGTTTTATTCATGCTTTCATGAACACGGAAAGGGATTTTATTTATACCGCCACACCTATAGAATGAGTTTGTAAGGCACTTAAACGAGATCAATGATTTAATGGGTAGCTACAACCTTGACAATAGGGTGGTTGACTTTTAGCAAAATTGAAGCTTCTCCAAAAAGCAATAGTGGAATTTAAGTTATAACTTGCGTGGTAAAGGAAAATATCATGAGGAAACGAGGACGACACGGTCGGCGCAGTGGCTAAGCGATTAGTTTTCAGCGCTACGTGCCGCGGGTTCGATCCCCGCACGGAACAAATATTTGTATGATCTACAGATAGTTGTTTCGGTACTGGGTGTGTTGTGCATGTGACATGTATGTTTGTAAACTGTATCCTCTATACAGGAGAAATAAAACAGAGGGGCAATGTTTCTTCAAAAAAAAGAAAACCTGCATACCTTCAGTAGGTTCCACAAAGTCGACGGTTTGTGTAGTCCACCAACATGCCAAAGGCCAGAGGGCTTATTACGAGCTCAAAAAGTAGGGCAGAAATTGAACTACCCGTAAATTGAAATTTCCCGTATAAGCTGACCTTTCATTGTACGAAAAGCGACGGTTCAAAATAGTAGATCCTATGAAGAAGAACCGGCAAGAAACTCCATAATGTAATTTTTTTCCCACGGCTATATTAATGTACAAGCACAAAAGAGAGACATAAATTATGGCTTCTAGTTACTTACTCCCCTCAAAGCTGTGTAAACCGGTGTTATTGTGATACCTGTAGGCTTTGTAATCTTGATCGTGTCACCGCTATCCGGTTGAGCCGGTTAGTTTAGACGCTTCTAATCCGGATGTACTGGAAACGCAAACAGTTAGGTACAGTTATAAAGTGCCACAGGCAACTACTGGTACACCATGACAAGCAATAACAGTTGTTTACTGTTACAATTGTTACGTATAAATAAATAAATATTATAGTTTTAAAAAAACTAAAGAAAACGCTTTTGTCATCGAAACTAAACGTGTATGCAAAATTTCAGCTCAATCGGAAACCGGGAAGTGGGTAAAATTTAATTTCCAAGATTTTTTACATAGTTAGTTACAGGTGAAGCTAATAAAAGCGTTTTAAAAAACCCCCGACTTCAACTAGAAACAGAGCTGTAACTTTTGAACCGCTGAACAGATTATCATGATAGATAGCTAAGATGACACCTGATTAAATTAGCTTTCAATAAAAAAAAACTTCATTGAAATCGGTCCTTCAACATTTCATAGTTATCAATTGGGCCATACACACAGCCGCCATAATTCTAAACTGGTATACATGGGTATAAAACAATACAACTGTTAAAATATGTAACTAGGTATGTGATGTTTGCTATTTGTTAATAAATGAAATAGTAAAGACTAATTATGGCTTAGACATACGTACTCCAAAATTCTGTGTCGTGCAAACACGTAATTTGTAGCAGGTCATCACAAAATAGATAGGAACAGAAGGCCAGCTCCGCACAACGAGTGATAACAATAACCTAACCGTTAAAAACCCCTGACTCCAACTAGAAAAAGAGCTGTAGCTTTTGAACAGCTGAACAGATTTTCATGAAACATAGCTAAGATGATACCCGATTAAAATAACGTTCAATGAAAAAAAAATGCATTGAAATCGGTCCATCCGTTGTGGAGCTACGATGCCACAGACAGATACACAGATTCACAGATACACAGATATACACACTACAAACTTATAACATCCCTCTTTTTGACGGAGGTTAAGAACAAGTCAAATGAACATTCTTTTGACTTGGTTTGAGATCGCCGTACGCACAATCGACAAATTTTCCGGTCAACCACCAGCGTCCAAACCCAGAGAAGCCGCAGTCGTTCCAAGCATTTTATTTGCGAAATGTATCACCGAAACGTATCGTGACTGTATATGTCTATGTGTGCGTGCGTATGCTTACACTCGTTGTATGTAGCCAGCCTTCTGTCCATAACTATTTTGTGAGGTAATGTTGCGTGATGTAGAAAAACTATTTAAATAATGTTTCGCCGATGTCATACTTAGATTATATTGTAAGCATTGCCCGTGATATTAAAATGTGAGCATTGTCTATACTACAAGGAATGAAAACATACATATCATTACGCCTGTATCCCCGAAAGGTTAGGCAGAGATCTCCTGTACACCAATGCCATTAATTGCTCTTATGTAATAGGAGGCGTGTCTATTGTTATCTATCGTTTACCTTCAGGCCTCAGACTTGATATGACATGTTTTTCCTCCCGTCGTAATGTAATGTCCTTGAGATTCAGGCGCAACCGGTGGCCAGAGCGATTGAACTATACATAACCTAACCGTCAAAAACCCCCGACTCCAACTAGAAAAAGAGTTGTAATTTTTGAACAGATTTTTATGAATAGCTAAGATGATACATGAATAAACTAGCTTTCAATAAATAAAACTGCATTAAAATCGGTCTATCTGTTTTGGAGCTACGTTGCCACAGACAAATACACAGATGCACAGATACACACTACAAAATTATAACACTCCTCTTTTTTGTCGGGGGTTAAAAACTGATAGGTATGATCATTTTGGGCATGATCACGCATCTGTTTAGGATAAGTAGGCTAATTCACGTAACTAAAGAAGGGCAGTTGCCGCGCCGTTGCAGTATTTTTTTTTATCAAAACAACACATTTGGTATTCTCTTAGCTTCAGTGAGATACGCTCGCGTTAAGTTCGAGCGTCACTGCAATATGATCGGTGCGTCATAAAATTACGTCGCCTAAGCTGGCGAATTTCTGCCTCTTCTTATTGGCATGTCCAATCATGTATTGCGGCCTAGACACAGAAGAAAAAGAAGCTGAGGTGTTGCAAGGCAAAATTCTTTAGAAAGAAGCGTCGCCTGAATGCGGGTGACAGGGGGATGAGGTACCTATATACACTATTATATACAGCAATGGCTCCACCTCACTATAGAAAACCCGCCCATTATTAGTAAATCCATCTTCCGGTGAAATTAATTATTAAAGCGTAACAGAGCTAAAAAGTTTTCATTTTGGTTTGTCTGCTCTCCACTTTGGCTTAACAAAACATGAAATTTTGTTCCAGAACATTCCATGTGCGTTGGTGTGGCGGGACCACGTTATTAAAATTTATAATGCAAACTGTAACTTATATAGATAAGTAATGAAATAATGATTTATTTATAATTATATTTTCTTTTTTTTTCTTAATAAGTAGTATGTAATCTCTCCTCCGCGGGCCTAGATGACACGCTATCAATTCCACACAGTATAAAATCACCTTAATAACACCCATCCGAATCCCTACCAACAAAGTAGCCTTTTTCAGAGCCGTGATAGTTATTAGGGACATAAATTTTTCAAGTAAAACCAGCCGTCAGGCTCTGTCCTGTAATCTTGTACTGCCAAGACAACCTAACTCATACTATCTACGTCAGGGTATTTTACGACTTTCTGAGAGAAAAACGGTGTGACATTGTACTCCATTTCGACATGCCAAAAATACCAGCTGAATGAAGCTCGATAAGCAGAGTGAATTATAGTCAGAATATGCATGAAAAGGATTCAGATTTCACTATTGAAATACGTGAAATATTTTGTTCTTTGGAAGGATTTTTCACTTTTCCGATAATGGCTGGTCTGGTTCATAAAATATTGGGTATAAGCTTACTTTTTCCTGTGCCTGTTCGCCTACAAAATGTGGGTTTTCTAGCCAAAAATATAACTAGGAACTGATATTATTATTTGTCTTTTTTATTTAATTGCTTTTTGTTGTTTTTTCTTGTACTCTTATTTTATTTTTTTATTGTTTAATTTGTGTATTGTGTCTCTTGGTGTCCGAATAAAAAGATTTATTTATTTATTTGATTAATATTATCTCAATAGATAAAATATACCCATCACTTCAAAGAGATGCAAATTCAAGTGTTGGTTGATATACCTACAACAACTGACTGTTGCCCGTGGTTTCACTTGCATATTGGGAACTACTTTATGTACCCTATCTGGGTGTATCCAAGACCTGTGTATCGATTGAGGAACAAAGATCTAATCATCTTCGGAAACTTTCACATTTATAATATTAGTCTAAACCAATATTTAAAAAGAGAAAATATTTGATTTTTTGTATGTTTGTTTGTTTATAATGGATAAACTCAAAAATTACTGGACCGATTTTAAAAATTCTTTCACCAGCAGAATGCTATATTATCAGTGAGTAACATGCCTATATAATATTAAGTATACCTATTAGTATTTATTAGTCAGTTTTCTAGTAACTTTAATTCAATAACACTATCGCTATAACAACTTTACAATCAATAACCTCAAGTATCTTCAATTGCGGTCACAAACTTCCCTTTGAGGTGACTTCAAAATATTCCCAATGGTGTTGTCGACACAGGTAAGCCAAATATTCGAATTAAAGTTTAGTTTACAAGCAAGTCCCAGGCTGATCTTCTTGGCAATGACAGACGTAGTTTATTCATTGAGCCGGTCTTGTGTGCTTTTAGAAGAGTTGAAGAAGTTTTCTTCGCGCCATAACAGGCCATTCAAGACCTGCTGGTTAAGACTTGGTGTTAACTTTGGCCAGAGAAGTATCAAACAGCATTAGACTTGTTGAACCTCAAGAACCTGCCAGCAACCATCTTCCGGGCATAAACTGCAGCCGCTATTTGGAAGTCATTAAATCTGAACGCTATATACAAAATTTTGGCAAAATCATTGATTTATTCTAAGCCCCGTGCTAATGTGGTATTCCTGAATAGACAATGCCACACAAAAAAAATGCTGGATAAATCGATCACTATTTAGCATTCACAACAATAAAACACAGAATCAATATTGCTCTCTCACGTGTTTATCTAGATACGAAGGTAGATATTAATATAGGAGTATTTAGAAACGTAGTGAAAATAGATGTTGTTTCAGCATTAACGTTAATACAGATGATCCTGTCGTAAATTGTGTAAAGCCTGAGCATTTCCGTGTAGAGATACCTTTATTAAATATTCATGGAGAGCAAAATCGATGTTGACTGTTGGTCTACGTTAATAGTGTGGTTTCAAGTATGTCTGTTAGTAGTTGTGTTTACCTGTACACAGGATATTTTTTTTATGTATGTAGTATGCATAATTTGTAGAGTGATTCAGTGTCTGTTCCTAAATGCAACCGCAGTATTGGGATACACTTTAAAACAAAACGAAAATTCGACTTAGTATGAGGGATAATTTATTAGCGCAAGCCATACAAAATCAAATTTTTATTTTGTTTTGGAGTGAATTTTAGTACTGCGGTTGTATTTGGGAACGGACACTGAATCACTCTGCAAATGCAGATGCAGATGCAAAACTACATAAAAAACATCCCTTAAAGCAGGTGTCTTTTGAAATATACAGCCTGTATAACAAAGTTATTAAAATAAATGTCGTGGTATAAACAGGCGGCGCCGCAGCACATTTGGTAGCTACCATGAATTTTAATGACACTATCGTGCCAATTTAATATTCGCGATGTAATTTGCATGGACTAATGGTTGTATGTTGTGTTTACAGTTCGTCCACATTAAGTTTTGACTAGCACATGACTCAGGCCGCGTGGACTTCCTGGAAAACTAAGGTATTTTCCTGTATAAAAAGTACCCTATGCTCTTCCCCAGGTTGTATTAAAATTGTATGCCAAAAATCGTTGAAATCTGTTCAGCCGTTAACACGATGTGATTGATGAACAAACATTGACGACACGGTTGGCGCAGTGGCTAAGCGATTAGCCTTCTGCGCTACGTGCCGCGGGTTCGATCCCCGCACGGAACAAATATTTGTATGATCTACAGATAGTTGTTTCGGGTCTGGTTGTCTGTGCATGTGACATGTATGTTTGTAAACTGTACCCTCGATACAGGAGAAATCCTAGTGAGGGGCAAAGTTTTATAAAAAAAAAAAAAAAAAAAAAAAAAAAACATCCAAATTCACAAACTCCCTAACATCAAACTTTTACATTTAATTTTATAATATCTAGTGGTCGCCTAGTGGTCGAAATTCGACTGTAATTTTAACTTTCTGCACTCCTTCTCCATATAAACTTTAACTATGCCAAGTCTCATACACCTCCGTGAGCTTAAAAAGCTATAGCAATATGCTTAAAAAGGGGTGCAAAGTATTCTCTTCTCGTATTAATTAGTGAGTACCTGCCAGCCTAGGGAGGATATTAATGTGGTGTTTATTACTTATTTATTAAATGCTTTTCATACAAACATGTACAAAGACGGTCTTAATGCCTAAGGTATTCTCTGCCCAACAATCTTAAGGTGAATTATGTGTAGTAGAATTCTGCTAGCATGTCAAAAACAACTTCTTTCAACTTCTATGTGGCATAAATAATGTGTTATGAGCTTAAAAACATTTCTATCCTTATCCTGTTCATACATTTCTCTAAAGAAATATGAAAGGCAGCAAAAGGAAAGGCGTGCTACTCCTTAGCTAGAGAAGCACTTAAGTACGAGCTTTGGTTTGAGCTCTTACAACTGCGATATGGATTCGAATAAATTCTGCATTCATATTCAGAGAGAGAAATATTTTTCTTTTACATTTTAATACTTACCTATTGAGCTTTGGCTACGTGAGTTTCTAATATATTTCCATTTGATCTTTACTTACGTAATCGGTTTTTTATATCTTCGGATTTTTAAATCGGTAATGTGTTTCCGATAATCTTAAAAGCTTTCGCATAATATTATTACAATTCACACCATAAACTGGGGCAGACGCAGAAAATTGTGTAAGCGTTGGCATTGATTTTTGCTATTGCCGGATTGACCTGAGAATTAGCGATAATTTTTTTTTATTTTTTTAAATATATATATATAATATATAAATATATATATAATAGCGAAAAATGGAGATTGCTGTCGCCAATATTTTGAATACGTTTTAGGAGCCAACTCTCCGTGCGCTAGGTTCTGTAAAGTTTTGAACTGTTGTAGCGATCAAATCGATTTTCACTTTGATTCTCTCACTAAGCAAAAGTGTAAAATTCTTAACTGTTGTCTGATTCGTTGTAGTCATAGATAGTGTACCTTATGATGCGTTTAAAACAATTATCTTTATAACATTATCTGTAAACTTTGGATCTTTATGTACCTAAGCTTACAATCAACTTATCTAATTTTTGCTCATTTGGTGTTTACTGTATAAGTGATTGTTTCACTGTTTATTTAATTTTATTATTCTGCATGTTTTTTTAATTATGTTATAAGTGTAAACAATTGTTGGTAGACCAAATAAATAAATACGTCGGCTAAATCTCCGAAGCTTAAAATAAAATAGCAAGAATTAAAATGTCCCAACTATGAAAACTCTTTGCGAGTGTCACACACAATCGAGCAATTAAAGCGTTTCCCTCTGTGGCATTTAAACGTGGTCCGGGTTCTCGATTCACTTTTATGGAACCGCTTGTTCTCCTTGAAGCTAACTTCAGGTGGAGCCAGAAAAACCACTTATTTCACAAAAAGGTTACTGTTACTCCTTTTTGCATAGTGATATTTTATAGCAAAGGTAAAAAGATTTGCAGTGTCTTTAGACTTTCATACTGACTAATAACACCTCTTTGGTAGATAAATGTATTTGAACAAACTAGGTACTTTGCTATTTTGTCAACATTTTTTTATTTCAACTAAGCCTTTGCAGGCTGTTGCAAAACGTCAAGATTCTTCAAAGATAATAAAGATCTTGAATTTTTGGAACCCCAAAAGTTGGTTAAGCCTGGAGAAGAGGCAATCTCAATGATGGTTTACTTTTAATTTACTTGCGTAAAGACATTTATAGGTAATCATTATTAAATGACTTAATACAGCGGCATGTGGTTTCGAGAACAATAGATTTATGGCGTTAGCTACCAGCTTCTAGCAATAACATCCACATATAAAAATGCTTGAAAAAGATAAATTCAGATCCGGAAATCATATAACCAAATACATCTGGTAAATCTCCTATTGATCTTGTCAAAGCACAAACGATGAACGGATGAGATGGGGCGTCAAATCAAACGCGTTGCTTGGTTCACTTGCTCCTATATCCGTACATATTTCCTTTCTGATTACTGTGTTATGTTAGGGGCTTGCTTTGATGTCTCTTGAGGATCAAGCAACGCGGATTACTAGTTACTTTGATTAGATATGTTTTAAATTATGTGCCATTCAATTAACACCATTGACTACTGCATAAAAAGGATTTATGTTAGGTACGCTAAGATTATATTATTATTGCATGTGGTGAGACGCACCTCATGCAATAATTAAATAAATTATTATAGTTAAAAAAAAAAAACTACAGAACACGCTTTAGTCATCCAAACTGAACGTGTATGCAAAATTTCAGCTCAATCGGAAACCGGGAAGTGGGTGAAATTTAACTTGCAAGATTTTCTTACATAGTTAGTTAGTTACAGGTGAAGCTAATAAAAGCGTGTTAAAAATATCAAACTACAAATTTTCTTTCTTGTCTATTCCACGGAACTAGTATCGATCAAAATTCAGACCTACTTAGGGCTCTTCTAATCCCAGTAAGGCTAGCACAGCGGGTAGAAAAACCCGTTTTCTCCATCCTTTATCTGCTTGGCAGAAGACAAAACGAAAAATCGAGATAGGAAACGGTAAAGAGATGGTTTTGTCTCCTATTTATCTTTCGACAAACCCGTTTACTCCAGCTTTTGACTACTTGGCAGAAGACAAAATGAAAAATCGAGAGATAAAACGGTAAAGAAATGGTTTTGTCACCTCATTTTTCTCTCATTCTATTTTGCAGCGCAAGCACAGCAGAAGGCAAAACGTTTCAAAAATTAAATGAATAATAAAACAACCTTGTCAAAATTAATTGTCAACTAAAATGAGATTATTCAAAAACCACTAAGAAATTGACTAGGTCGTTTACAAGCTCGGTATCTTGTTGTCAAAGGAATCCAATCTTCATCTGCATAAATAAAGGGAAATTCTTGAATTTTCCCGTTTACTTCAGTGAGGGAATTTTTTGAAATGAAACCGTTTATCACCCGTTTTCCCACATCCCAATGCGTTAATTGACGAACGTGTACAAATATGTCATTAGCGTGTGTTGTTTGCCATAATTGCTATATAGATTCTCATTAGCAACTAGGAGTTTAGAATTTCCTGTCAATTTAAGGCTGATTTAAGGTATGTCAGTAGAGATTGAATGACAACGTTAAGAGCGTCTTTAATTCATCAAGCTACGAAAGTGTCTTGAGACCTGCAATGAATAGGTTTTATATTGTGTCTACGCTGCTTGAACGACAATAATAATGTCTCCGTTTCGACACTCAATGAATTAATACGTTTGAGTAGGTACTCGGCGGTGTTTTAAAAATAAATACACAATTTTTTTTTTAAACTAAAAAACACGCTTCCTTATTGAATTTAGAGTGACATCATTTTATTTTTCGTATTTTTTTCAGCAAACCCTTTCATTTGATACCCATATCATAGATAAGAAAATTTTGTCCGCCATCTTGGGCCGTCCGCCATATTGGAGGAGAATGACATCACATAGCTAACCATGCATTGTCATACAAACAACACGTGTATGCAAAATTTCAGCTCAATCGGAAACCGGGAAGTGGGTCAAATTTAACTTCCAAGATTTTTTTTACATAGTTACAGGTGAAGCTAATAATAAAAGCGTGTTCAAAAATAAAACATAGGTTTATTTATACTAATCGGCCTGCAGCTTATGTTTGTTTGGTGAGATAATCCAATAAACGTAGTAGTAGAAATAATAACTTTATGGATAATCCGCTACAACGAGATGGCCAACGAGTGCGGTCATTTGGAAAATTGCGGTCCTTGCATAATTGTTGGCGTTTTGACGAGAGATCAGTTTAAAACGGCTGGCAAATTGTTTAATAAGTTTCAAAAGTTAAGTAATTTTAAAAAGATTTCGAGTAAGAATAAATATATCATGTTTCCTTTTTTAACATAATTCATTCTGTAATGATATATTTTGTTTGAAAGTCCGCTAAGTGTTCAACTTTAAAAGATTTGCAGTTTTAAGAAGAAATTAAACTAAGGTTAATGCACGACTTAATAATGTTGTCATAATCTGTTGCTAGATGCAATCGATTACCTAAGTAACATAACCTAACCGTCAAAAACCCGCGACTCCAACTAGAAAAAGAGCTGTAACTTTTGAACAGCTGACCAGATTTTCATGAAACATGGCAAAGAACACTCGGGATAAAATTATTTATGACATAAAAAAGACTAAACGAAAATCGGTTCATCCGTTTGGGAGCTACGATACCACAGACATATACACAGACAGATACGTTAAACCCCTCTTTTTTGTCAGGGGTTAAAACACATGCTCAATACGCTGCCTTATCTTCAGAGGACTAATGAGAACGATAGACGCAACGAAAAGATGATGAATAATACAGGTACCTATTAGCACCAGTGACCAATTGCAAAAACATCTCAACTTTTTCTTCAATAATATAGAAGAAAATGTTGTAATATAGTATAGGTATAGAAGTTCTATTGTATCGGCATGAGCCACATGAAAATTGCTTGTACAGTAGTTGAAGGATTAGCCAGACAGCTGGAAGACTAAGCTTGCATCCATCACAATTACATTAGCTAAAATAATTTCCAATATCTGGTTAGCTTCAGAGCTTCATTTTCAGCTCCATGTCCAATTAATTCACATTCGGCTTAGTGAAGCCGGACAACAGATAAACTAGGATTCACTGCGCTCTGAACTAAATTCGACGTGTTTAATTGTTTGAACGGAGTCGCGTTCATTTCCAGTTGACCTACCGCTGTAATAATCTGTTCCAATCAAATGGGCCTATTGTTTATCAAATTACAACTTGCAACAGGCGTGCATGTATGAAAAAATGCATGAACAAACATGCAGCAAAAGGGAAGGCGGGATGTTATCTACATGGGTGTGTCCTCACCGCCAGCATTCGAAAGCGAAAGTGCACGTGGTTTTGAGAGGATTCTTTAGCCATTGGGTTTTGGTCATTAAAAAGTAATACTTTAAACATCACGCAATTTTTTGCTTGCGTGCTAATTTTCTAAACCTCGGTTAAGCACTCGGCGAGGACGCAACAAATCCACTTTTTATATGTGCAGCATCACTGTGCAGTGCTGCCCACATTCTCCAGTCACTCCACGATCATGACTAGCTACAGCGTCAAAATATCGGTTCAATATAACAAAAAAAACACGAAAGACGAAAAAAAAAAACACGTAGAATAGAAAAAATAGAATAATAATATGCTTTATTGCACACCAACATAAATAAAACATACAATAGAAAAAGTGTAAAACAATGCACAATGGGCGATCTTATCGCTTAAAGCGATCCTCTGCCTCTTCTCTATATTATTTTTTTCTCGTAATTCACTTTGTATGTTTAAAAAACTACACACAAATTCAAAAACACACAAAAGGAATAAATACGTATAGTTTAAAAAAAAAATGTGCCGACTTACAGAAAAAAAAGATAAACAATAAAACATTAAGAAAATGAATTGACACACGACAACGTGCGGTGTCTCTCAAGGTTGCACCAAATTGGTGTTCAGCTAAGCATGTGGCAGCTGTTATACCTGACGCTGATAAGTGCTGGCGAGTGTAACATTGATTGTTTCTTTGTACTTCATTAACTACGTACAGTCAAACAATCGGAATCATGACCCACCTAAGGCTTAATTTTTACGTACGTTTAAATACAATTAGGTCGAATTTCGCTTAAACATAATTCCCTGGCAACAACTTGTTATCAATAATGTTACCTAACACTGACAGTGACAGTTAGTTTACCAATAGCTGTCTCCTTGGTTACCCTGACTACGCGTAAGCGGGTTCTTCATCTGAGGCGTAGACATGAGGCATGAGGTGTACGATATCTTTCTCCTTTGGCACTACCTTGACATGTTACCTACAATAAATTTTAAATACTAACATGCGTAATGGTAGACAATTAACATCGAAGTTCACAGCCCCGTGGTGGACTGACTTAGCTTTAAAACTCAACGCCATAATGCGAGGGTGTTGATAATAATCTAAGATATAACCATAATCCACCCCAATATACCCATTCTATGATCCACCCGAATGGCATCGATCAAGGACGTCGATTGATTGTTGGTTATTATAAATCTCGCACTAATATGCAATTGTTTATTATTTAATGACCTTACCTACTGCACAAAACATAGTAAATATAAGAGATCGGGGAAATACACAGTAAAAGACAGTAAGTATTTCAGTAAATGCTTTAATAAAATATTTACAATAAATTAAATAAACAACAGGTCACTATAAATTTTTTACCTAAAACCGAGTGTAAGCACCGTGGCGACTGTAAATGTCTGTAATCTTTAATTTCGTTACAATTTCGCTCAATTGCTTGCAATGCATTGTCCTCTCGTTTATAATAACCCACATTTGGACCATCAAACCCCAGAAACAATCGGATTGAGATCCGGAGATCTAGATGGCCATGGAATGAGTTACTTGTGAATGCTACCGAAACCAATTAGTGACAGCTCTGGCCGTATGCACTGGGCAGTTATCGTGAAAGTAGAAAAAGTTTGAAACTTCTTCTCGCGGGTTCGCACCATCGATAACATATGTTTCTTCTAATAAGTCAACATAGTTAATTGCATTTGCATGTAAAGAAATCTGGACGAGCTCGGCTACACTTCCGGCACCCATCCAAGCCCACATGTTAGCTGAAATTCGGTCAGACAATTGATTAGTCACTACGTGATCCTCCGTATTTATCATGTCTTATCGTAACCATTTAAGTAAAAGCGGCCGTGCTGAAAAGATTTAAAGGATTTCTCGTCTGAAAAGATGACGTTAGTCTAATCGAAGTCTAAATAATCACAAGCAAAATTTTATCCCTCAAGTTTGTTTGCATCCGTAATGGTTACTTTCTTAGCATAATGTCTTTAATGCAGTCCAGTGCTGTGTAAGTAATTCCTTATTGTTTGTAGACAATGTCGTACCGTGTCGCAAAATATCGGTAAAGGGATGTTCTTCGTAATTGCGTTGCATCTCCATTTTCTGTTGGTTCGTGATTCGACGAACGCCATCATTATAATACTCTTCTGTCTAAGAGGCTGCCCTCTTCACCATGCCATCTGATCCACGTTCACACTGTATTCCTAGATATATTTAGCTCTCGCGATATTTGTTTTAATCAGTTTTATTCAATGGTTTTATTCTCTCCATAGATTTAGAATTTCGCTTGTAATAATTGATCGATTCATACCTGACGTTTGACGTTAGATTATTTGGCATTTTTCTTTTAATTTGACAAATATTCCTATATAATCAAAAGAGTTAGTATAGGTTTTGAAAAAATATCATAAAATAATATTATTTACTTGTTTCTTACTCTAGGCAAACCGAGGCCAACCATACGGAACGGGGTTCTTTATCTGAGTGCCAACTTTATGAAAAAGTGCATTTTGGAAAATTGATCTTTACGGTTTTGACAATTTCAAACGAATTATCGGCCGGGTGGGTCATGAATCCGCTAGTTCGACTGTACATGTAGATGTTTGGCCAACATCCACGCGTGCAATGCAAATTATGTTTACACAGCCCGAAGTTCCTCTGTCTAACAGAAACAAACCAACCTGGAGGTTATGTACGTGCCTGCATTAATTACTAGCAATACTAGCAAAAAATTAAGAGAAATAATGGTGTAGAAGATGGATAACCACCACGTTTTATCGTTTTCATTCGTCATTATGCGTGTCCACTTGTATAAGTCCTTGAGCAGACGACGGAGTGTTTGTCTGTTAGACGTTTTGCTGCGACGATACAGTTTATGAAATCCTATGCAACAGTGGACACGGCGAACAACAAGTCTGCCTTTCAATACACCGCTATTGTCCGGCGACGGTGGACGAAGACGGACAAAGGCGGACAAAACGTCCGCCGGCTGCCCTGCGCCTAAGAATAAGTAAATGTCCATTAATGCAAAATTTGGCATTGTTCTGTAGCAACTACTAGCTACAAGGTAATAAGTAGGTACTTCAGGGACATTCATCGAAGAAAAGCGACAATGAAAGAAGCAGAAGCAACACCATCCTTCTCTGAAAAGGGAGGAAAACCGTGCCTCGTTCCTCCACAGTTCAATTAAGGTTTCAAGATTATGGGACAGCTCCTGCTGTTCCATGTTCTGCTGTCTGCTTGCAAGTAGTCTATTCTAATGATATGTATATTTCCAGAACGTTCGGAGGCGCTCAGCAGTCGGCTATCGAAGTCGGCGTCGGAGCTATCGTGCGCGCCGACCGCCACCTCGTCGCCGCCCCGAGCGCGGTCAGCTCACCATCACACGCCTCTCTCAGTAGTACATAGGACGCAGCATTTCTTCACTAATTTAAAGGTGAGATTACAATATGATTTAAGAAAGGGTTTTTATAAAATGGTGAAGTGCTGTGCGTACCGGTGTGACAGTGCTAGCTACGACAAAACACGGGGATTGACCTTTCACAAGTAAGTCCCTATGTGTGCGTAATGGCTACGTAATTTTCAGCGAATGTTTGGTCAGCTACTGGTATTTTATGTCTGTGTTTCAAACAAGCTAATTACCATAGCTAGGTAACTAAAGTTTACATTCGAAAACCCAACGTTAAACATTAACTGTGTTTACTATTTTACGCAGCTACGGTTGGCCCTCATGCAGGGCCATTTATAGTCGCAGGGTGGCAGGAAAGCACTCAGGGCATTTAACCGAGTAAATGAGATGCACTGGTGAGGGTGCCAGGGGAGCTATCAACCGTGGAGAGGCGTAGATAGATGAAACACGGAACTAGAATTCATTTAGATTCAGGATTTAGAAAATAACATTCTGCTCGAATTTCGATGTGTTTTTGGGAGGGAAATAATTAGTTCAGTTGGCTTTCGGATCAGGAACCACTTGCAAATGATTTCTGTTTGGTGATCCTGTTGTGTGCAATATTTGGTACAAATTAAATACTTTTTTGTTTAATTTATTATCTTCGAATGGTCGTAGATAGCAAAGAACTAGGAAAATAAAGAAAGAAAATTTAATATTTTTTATTGTCACATAAAAGTAAGTTAGTAAGAATAGGGTCAGCAGCTCAGCATAATGTTGGGTGACAGTATACAGGATACGAGTGGTAAGGGATTTGGTTTTTTCATAATACTCCGCAGTCTTGTGTTTTGTATTAGCCGAGGGGCCTTCACGTGGTGTAATCCGGCCCTGCATTGACCTTTTCTAGGCATCCGCTTCATCTTCCCTTAAAACTATCAATCTCAAAATCTTTTTCTAGTCGAATAAAGGTAGTTTTAACTCCGGATCAAAGCAATTTATTACGCATGACGAAACCGTTGCTGTTAAGTTTATAATTTACGGTCGCGTTTCGCTCCTGATACGCCAAAATAATCCTTGGAGTTAGGTTGTATTGTACACGAACTCATTTTTCATTTGCTACAAAAAACAGCGATTTGGCGACACCGAATTTGATCATTTTTCACTTTCACTACAAAGAATGTAATGTAGGTAATTTGGGTTCTTTTATGATAGTAAAACATGAATGAGTTTTATTTAGAAAAGGCCGTTTGCTAATCATATTTTTCTGATTTTCTTAGACTTAGTAATTATAACCGAACTGTCAAAAACCCCCGACTCCAACTAGAAAAAGAGCTGTAACTTTTGAACCGCTGAACAGATTTACATGAAAAATAGCTAAAATGATACCCGATTAAACTAGCTTTCAATAAAAAACTGCATTGAAATCGGTCCATCCGTTTTGGAGCTACGATGCCACAAACAGATACACACTACAAACTCTTTTTTGTCGGGGGTTTTTTTTTTTTTTTTTTTTTTTTTTTATTATTAAAACATTGCCCCTCACTAGGATTTCTCCTGTGTCGAGGGTACAGTTTACAAACATACATGTCACATGCACACACAACCAGACCCGAAACAATTATCTGTAGATCATACAAATATTTGTTCCGTGCGGGGATCGAACCCACGGCACGTAGCGCAGAAAGCTAATCGCTTAGCCACTGCGCCAACCGTGTCGTCAACGGCACGGTTAAAAACTATATTAGTGATTCAAGTATAAAAACTGCTCATTGAATGACTAGATTAAATTGCTCTTACCGTAAAATTCAAAATAAGACACTACTACTACTAAAAGCCGTAATCCAAAAGGGTTTTTTTTAATATTGAAGGATTTTTAAAGTCTGCTGCTATCTATAATTCAGGATAATAGAAAAGGAATCGGCTATCTAAATTATAGAAGTATCAAGGGGTCCCAAATTGATCATTAATGTCCTCGACCATAATTTTTGGCGGTCCAACTTAGCGTCATGACTCGCGCGTTTCTTGCCCGACTTTGGAGCCTTGTCTCTAAGCATTATATCGATCGCAATGAACAGGCGTTTTGGAATTAATTCGAGGGACGAATAAAGCCGTTCGGATGTTGATTGGATAATTTAAAAAGTTTATTCACTTGTCAAACTTTTAACTTTAACTTTTTACATGACGATGCAACAGTAGATAGTTAAATTATATTAAAATAGAATTTAGGTGCAACTCAAGGTTTGGCAAGAGAATATTAAACAGCTGTTTCGAGGACAATAATCGATATTATAGAAGATTTACCTACGGCCGCATAAATACCTACATACCTACATGATAGCTTTCCTTCAGTTCTGCTGACTGGATGAAAATCCCATCCATGTATGAGAGATTGAGCTTCGAGCTTGTGTTGGCAGCCAGGGATTCTAAAACTACTATCGAGTATGTTCATTCTGGCCAAACAGGCGCAGTCCGCCTTCTCCATGAAAGGCGGCTTTAACCAATCTCGTTGATCTTCTTCCAGAGTCGTTGGCAACGCAGTCGCAGTCGGGAGCGATGTCCAGCGGGCACTATCTTCACGCTGGCGCCGGGGCAGGACAGCAGCGGCACCGAGTACGCTGGAGACCAGAGCTCCGAGCACAGCACCCCGGCTAACTCGCCCCGCCATAGAGTGAAGAGGGGTGAGTAACATTATTCATTTAAGGATCTAAAATTGTGTCTTGCCAGACTTATAAAAGTTTTTTTATTGGTAAATTCTGTTTGAAATTAGTTTTTCTAGCCAACTAAAGTTATAGGATGATATAATATTTTAGAAAAAAAATGGGTAGGGATTTTATGAAATGTCACTAGTGAAAACTAATTCGAAATATGACCATGGTTTTCGTTATAATCGCGAAAATACGAGTCAAACTGCTCACCTCCTTTTATTGGAGTGGTATAAAAATAAAAATAAATCATTTTCTTAAAACGCTGAAATATTGTGGAGTTTATTTGGTAAAATGTTTTTCAATTCATAAAAAAGTGTGGATAGTCAAGCTGCTGAAATAAATAATAAAATATAGTTAGAGGCGAAAGTATTTTAATCCTACGCAAATCAAAAGTGTCACTTTTCATTCGGTCGTATACAAATATTTAAATTGACTTCTCTGGGCAGATTAAAAGTGCCCGAGGGTTCTAGGTACAATTCCTGATCGTCTGTGAAATAATTGAGATTGTTTAAATATAAAAAAAGTAATATGATATTGAAGAACTCGATCTGAATAAAGGTGATTTTTATTTAACTTAGCTTTCGTAAGTTAGTCACTTGGAATTAATGAGTCAACCACTCAATGTGAAAACTTTTTATCTCCACATTTGTCATTTACATAATATTTAAAATGTTACATTTCTCTTCTTAAACTTTCCTGGACTTATATCGTAAAGTGTAGGTAATTTGCCTTTTATGTCGCATCGAAGTTAAAATTTATACTTAGGTAAATAATAGCTTGGGTCCAGTCACCAAAAGGTTATTAAAAACTGGCGTAAAAAGTTATTTTTTTCAAAGAGGCTTTGTTCTCACAGAATTTTCAAAACATTGCTGCTATAAAGTTTAATAATGAGCTAAAGTCTGAGATATTTTGGCAGGATGAGACGAAGAGTTTACGTAAACAAAATTAGGGAATAAAAAAAACTGTAAATTACGATAAAAACAAAAATTCTATGGCCACAATTATTTATACCAACGAAAAACATGAAACCAGCCGGGCATTGACGAATTACCAACGCATATAAAATATTCTAGGTATATTTATAGCCCAATTTATTGCCTTAGAAGATTAATGCTCCAATTCACTGACAACATAAGCAGACAACGGACATTTTGCCGAGCCGATAGAGCCCTATGCAACAACGCACATGACGGACAAAAAGTCCGCTGGTAACTACACACATCGCTAGTGCCTGGCAACGAAGGACGACTAAGGGCCAAGTTCACGGACAACATAACAGACGATTAGGGCAAAATCAGCTGTTTAAACATGAAGTTTTGTATGGGTAATCGGCCGATTTCATTTAAACATCTGTTATTTTTTTGGTGAAAATGGGCCTTAATGTCCGTCCGTATAACATGAAAGTTTGTATGAGTAAAACGGCCGTTTTCTTATAAATATTTGTTATGGTGTCGGTGAACATGACCCTAAATAGCTCCACAAACGAACTTCTAAAGGTTAATGGCTTTGTACCCCTTGAAAGAAGGCTCTTATATAATTAAGTCTGAGTTAAATTAGAAAATTGAGTTAAGTATTTGTTGAGCGAGATATCAAGTACCGACAAGACGCTTCTGAACATTGAATAGACTGCTGCATACATAAAGTTTGGAGAACGTAGGTATGATTAATTTGGGAAAACAAATTTTAGAAGTTAAAAATTATGTTTGAATTAATACAGGACTATATTATGCCGTTGTTTTATGTGAAACGAAGATACAAAGTTTCCTCCTGTATACAAATAAGATTAGAAATAGGTATATGGTATATTTGATGGCATAAATATCAATCAATCAGAGACGTTGATCATTGATAATCATTGATTGTTGCTGGTATGGCAAATGTTTGGTTTAGAAGCTGCTATTTTGTATTGTATGTGTGTCGTTTTTGCTGCAGAAATAAAATATTTTTCTTTCTTTCTTTAGACGCAATTCGTATACATTATAATGAAGTTTTGTATAGTAAACAAGGATGTTTATTTTGAGATTATATCTATACTGTCTTGTTAAACGTTTACAAACTGCCTAGGGACTAATAGAGAGGAGATAAATGTTGTCAGATATGTTACCACTTGGCAGGTTGCCAGAAGTTACCGTAACCTCGAACAAATTACTCAAGTCTGATGCTGACGCTACAGAAAGCTAACACTGGACATTGCTCAAGTACGACAATAGACTTGTGAAGCTAGTGGGGGTTCATTCTACTTCAGAAGCCCTAGTGTATGTTTCTTTTAACCATCTCGATTTTATGTATCGACCGCGTTCGATGTTCGGATTGGTGCACGAAGAACGCAGCAAGCAGAACGCGGTCGATGAAATTGTTATAAACTTACAATAAGGACTCTGACTTATTTTCTTTTAGTGAAACGCCAGAATCAACAGATGATGCGAAAACAAAAGCCAAGCTGATTTTGACAATAGACCCATCTACCTACGTTCATATAATAAAATATTATAGTTTAAAAAAACTATAGAACACGCTTTAGTCATCCAAACTGAACGTGTATGCAAAATTTCAGCTCAATCGGAAACCGGGAAATGGGTCTCCAAGATTTTTTTACATAGTTAGTTAGTTAGTTACAG
Source organism: Allophyes oxyacanthae (assembly GCA_932294325.1). NCBI lineage: Eukaryota > Metazoa > Arthropoda > Insecta > Lepidoptera > Noctuidae > Allophyes > Allophyes oxyacanthae. The sequence continues at coordinate 4,038,092 of OW028633.1, read as the reverse complement.
GCGAGGCTAATAAAAGCGTTTTAATAAAAAGCGACAGAACACCGAGGGAGTTGTGGCAAACGTTGAAGACGTTATTTGATGACTCAGGATTTCTCAGCAGACACCTTCTTGCAAAGCCCATGTGAATGGAGTTAACGCCACACTGATCCATTTTCGTTGAGATTTGAAAAACTCGTATGAAATAACAAGTAGTTTGTTTTACTCAATATTAATAAGTAGAATAACAATTTACAAAGAGCTTTAGGTAAACGAAATCTCTTGAATCACTTTGAAAGCTTACGCTTACCTTTGAAAGCATGTAATGTAAATGCTAAATAAATAGAATAGGTACCTACACTTAATTCGTTCCTGTTAATTGAAAAGTGCTGGTTCCAGAAACAATTAAGATTTGTTTCCAATTCTAATTACTATTTCTGTTACTTTTATTTAACGTTTCTGTTTCAAATTGAAATGGGTCTTATTGACTGGGCAAATATCACTTTACCAATTTAACTTTGGTAACAAATCCGTATCGGTTTGATGTGAATTGTTTTGATTTTTTTTGCGTATTTCTGTTTGTTAGCAGTCTGAAAGAGCAGTTTTCAAATAAGGAATGTTAATTCGGATTTTTTTGGTAACTTATTATTTTTTCGTTTCCATATTTTCCAAGTTTTATTTTTTGCCCGACTGCGCGACTCAAAGGAGGGTAATGTGTTTATTTATACCTTTATGCTGGGAAACAAGTACACGGCCCGCCTGATGGTAACTGGTTATCGTAACCTATGGACGCTTGAAACACCAGGGGCGTCACTTTCGCGTTCCCTACCCTAACCAGCGTCGTATTCCCCAAGGAGCACTGGCAACCTTGCTCACCGTAAGGAATACAACACTGAAAAAGAGCAGTAACTACGCTACGATATTCTGCAAGGAGGAGGTACAGTCGGGCGGCTCCAATTATAAGCGGAAATTCCCGCTATGCTCTATCTCTCTTCGTTTACGAACTTATAATTTCTCATAAACTTCTGATACAGAAAAATGCTATTATCTACTCAACCCAAACGTAAGGGTTTTTTTTTTTCGCGATTGCCTTTTTTGGTTTCATGGAGAAAGTTGTTCAGTTTGATGGTGATCTACACCCTTAAATTATGACGTTGTCTTACCGACAAATCGTACGCTTATCTTTGGTTTACTTGATACAAATTCGAAATATCGAAAACTTACCGAGCCCCTAAATTTTAATATACTGCTCAAGATTTCCAGTGATCTTATTGAAAAGTTTTTGATAGGTAAGTGGTTAGTACTGATACCGCGTCGGGAACGATATCCCACGAGTAAATAAGGGTAGTGAGGAAATCCTTTAGATGAATACTTTGAATCTGCATTGGAAAACGATTTCATAATATAGCCGCCATTATTCTATTGTTACGGCAATGAATAGAGAGCAAGAAAGTGAACGAGTTCGTTCAACTGGCAATGTCGTGACTCTACTACGTGATAATGGAGATTCTTATCTTATCTTACCTCGAATTTCCATTTACATCGTCTTAGAGGCGTTCAGAGTAAAAAAAAAAAAAAAAAAGTTCTTTCTAACTTATCAAAAATGAAGATTCACTACTTATTATTGTCACTTACCGAATATTTTCCGTGATTGCGCTTATACACGGATAAACGCTTGTAAACGGAATTTTGCAGAGCATCCGAACCAAGTTATTCGGTTGTAAAAAGGAATACTTTGTTTATTTTTAGCTGTTACGTCAGCGTAACGAAACAGAAATAAAGTTAGAAAATACATTACGAAATAGCACTATCTTTACACAATTATTCTTGTTCCGGATTTGGGGTGTGTGTATGTGAGATATATGTTTGTAAACTGTACCCGTGTATCGAACAGAAGAAAAATTAATGTGGGGTAAAATTTAATAAAATAATCTTTAAGTATCTACCATACATCCATTATTGCATCGGTTATTGAAATTCTTACGTTTCCGACAATTAGAATATTGTAATACTGTACCGTATTTACTTCGAATTGATTTTGAATTTCCCGAAGTAGGTATTAAATCGGTACTCAGAACTTTGTAGGTAGCAGACTAGCAGAGCTAGTAGAGTATTCTAGTCAATATTCTATGATTTCTAACTAAGTATGGCTACTAGTTTGTATTATAGAAGTTGTTACAATCCCTCTATAGATACGTATTGATATTGAGAGATATTACTAGGTACATACTAATAGGTACTATTAGTACTGCCAAGCCTAAGGCGCATTGAAAAATTAAAGGCCCCGACTTCAGAAACAGATGTTTTTTATTATAACATGCGATCACAGCAGTCCCGGATGATTTTCAATGCTGTTAGATAGGTACATCCCTATTGTTACCCCTTCAAATATGTTTTTTCTCATTCGCTTGATATCATAATCACCTTTCAGGTATGACATTCATGAATGAACACATACCTACACTATACACTATACAGGCTGTGCAGAAAGAAATGTCCACTCGACTGATCACTTGATCAGTAAGCTTCCGAGTTAGCCCGAGTAGTCCCAAACTTAGGCAAAAAATTTGTTTGATTTGGTTTAGGGGGGAGGGGAGGTTAATTTATGTGATTTTACCTCTGAACGATTAAGAAGATTTAAAAATTTGAAGGAGGTCATATTAGTATTATGTTTGGTCGGAGTCAGAGGGGAGGGGGGGGGGGGAATTGCACCCATTGCCCCCCTCTATATCCGCGCCTGTTAAAGCCTCTTGATAGGAACGGTTATATTCTTAGGCGGAGTTCACAACAATATATTTTAAGGAAGTTCACAGATTTTAAGTGATAATTAAATATTAACTGGAATAGCTCCGTACTTTTATGGAAATAATCGATAAATTATATTTACACAGCTGGTCTGTTCTCATAGATACATAATAATATGTCTCCAGAGCTTATTATAGAAATCGTCAACCACATTTTAGAATTCCGGCACCTGGAATGGAGTTCGATTCTTCGAATAAGCCTTGGTGGTGAAAGTAGTTATTATTTAATTATCAGGCTTGTAATAGGTATTATAGTAGATACATAGTAGTCATAGTTCCACGCCTAATTTTAATTCAGCTTTCAACCTAATTCATGAATGCCTAAGTTCACCGACAACTTAACAAACGATTAGAGCAAAATTTACCCATATAAACATGAATTTTTGTATAGGTAATAGTCTGATTTAATTTTAAACAGCTGTTTTATTATCGGTGAACTTGCCCTATAAACAAATACCTACGTTAAGTACGTAAGTAGGTAAATTAAACGTTAATTATCCCAGATCCCAAAAAAAACACTATTACACTACCGATGTGGGTATCATTTATATCGTCGGGGATAGTTCAATAGGGCGTAAGTAGCAATGGTAAATACCGCGTAATGTGTTAAATACCATTTTTAACCTTCGACAAAATAGAGGACTGTTATAAGTTTGTAGTGTGTATCTGTGTAGTTCGTAGTTCCAAGACGGACGGACCGATTTAAATGCAGTTTTTTCTCTTGAAAATCTGTTCAACCGTTCAATAGTTACAGCTCTTTTTCTAGGGAGTCGGGGGTTTTTGACGGTTAGGTTATTTCAGGATAGAGATTCAACGGGTGCTTATTAGCAGTGCACTGGCGTGAAATCTCAATTTAGCAAATTTCGTCACTTACGCGGTAATTATCTACTAATACTAGTTACGCGGTATTGTACAATACCCGCCGATAATGTGTCTCTATAATATTTGTACTGTCCTGAAAACAGAGAGTTTCTCAGTGGAGAAACCACTACTCCAATCCGACACCGATAATTATCGGTCCGAATTAGGCATCCATTGTAGGTACCTATGTACGTCTTTTGATCAGTATTTTATGGCAATTTCCTACATTGGGTCGGAGTAGTGGAAAACGCCGTATGATCAAATACTAGCTTCCGCCAGCGGCTTCGCCCGCGTGTTAACTTTATAAATTATAGCCTATGTTACTCACTGATAATGTAGCATTCTGCTGGTGAAAGAATTCTTAAAATCGGTCCAGTAGTTTTTGAGTTTATCCATTACAAACAAACATACAAAAATCTAATCTTTTCTTTTTAAAACGCTTTTATTAGCTTCACCTGTAACTAACTAACTATGTAAAACATCTTGGAAGTTAAATTTGACCCACTTCCCGGTCTCCGATTGAGCTGAAATTTTGCATACACGTTTAGTTTGGATGACAAAAGCGTTTTCTGTAGGTACTTAGTTTTTTTTTTAACTATAATATTTATTCTAATATTAGTTTAGATTCATAAATGCAGCGGTTAAAAACAACTGAATGTGAAATGTTAGAACGCTGCAGACATTCAAAGCGATATTACAATTTCCTTTTCAGACCTTTTTCATAATTTTTCGTTACAAACATTTCACATTAAGTTATTTTTAACCGCTGAATTTTTAACTTTAACTCTACTTCATTTGTTAGTAGGTACATAAGTAATTAAAACAAAATTCTTCGTGTCTAACCTGTGTTCGTGCAAAGTTGATAGCACGCTAGCAAAACGCAAGCGACATGTTGTCAGGGCAATGACTTTACAAAAACATGCTAACACATTTCCACCTGATATTAATTTCAGTAACCCAATGGTATTAATATTTCCAAGTCATTTCTGTTTTAAGGTAAGCTCCATCTATTATCAATACTCGAAAGCAAGAAGCTAGCGTTTCCGTATCGAACAGCGCCATCTAGTTATTGCCTTCAATATTATGTCTAAACCTACCGCCGTGATTGTGTGAGCAAGTAGTGGTTCCTACAATCATTCCCTTAGTTTCCCCTAGTTGGCTCTACACTCCCTTGAGGAAACAGAGTGGGTAATATTGTTTGTCTCATCGGAAATTCGTTTTATTTGCATAATTTGCTTACTTTAAAAAAACATTTCTTTGCGTATACTCGTTCTGAATTCGGAAATTGCTCCTGTGCCGTATTATATTCTGTTAAATAAAACTACAAATCATAAAATAAATCTAATGATAGGTAGGTAACCAACCCGAATGATATTTTGTATTCGCAGCAATTCTTAATAATAGATAAGGAGGAGTGATCACTTTAGTAATATAAATTTGAATTATTCTACTATACATTCTAATATAGGTACCTACTACCTACTTACGCTCTTTATAAGGCCTCTGCGCGCTAGACCAATTCCTCGCCTAAGCCTACCAAAGGGCAGTGTGGGTCCTTCGATCCTTCCTTTGAGGGTTACCTACCCGTGATAAATAAGTCAGATACCTTCTGCTAAAATATTAGGTAGGTAGGTATTCGCGCTTCTTTATGTTGGTGAAGGATTTAATTGAATTTCAGTAAGCTTTCATTTTTTTTATAATGTTAATTTAAAGATACCTACTCTCTTGACATAATATCAATGATAATAATAGCAGTATAAATAAATAATATCATACTATCCTAAAATAATACCAGCTCGCCTACGACAATAAAATTAGCAATCCAATTCGAGAGTATCAAATCATAGAATCACATAACTACGTCGTAATATAAGCATACTGTTATTATTCCAGTTGAAATCAATTGAAGAGAAATTGACTTTGAATCTAAACATATCTAACTATCTCCATGTTATCGTCCTATAATAATAATCTGTAATAATATTGGCTTTAAAATATTAAACTGTAGTTAGAATTATACAAAAATAAAATTGAGTAATGTAAGATAAATACTATTGATTTGTGCCTCTGTCGTCCCACTATCTTGTCCCACATTCCAAAGAATTCCTCGTTCGTCCCACTTGAGTTTTAAAGTCACCACTCGTCCCACATTCCTGGCAAATTCAAAGTACAGTTGACAAAAAATATTGCTATATCTTCCAATAAATTGAAATAATAGTTTTTTCTAATAACATAAAGATATTAAATACTTCCAGTTCTAGGTATGCATCCGCGATGCATGTTTTTAATTTTAATAATTAAAAGATCTATTGCAATTTAGGAAAATCTTTATTATTTAGTATCACAATCAAATCCAAATCACAGTACTATTAGTTACACCTATCAATATACACATTTGTATTTATCTTATAGAAGTACCACGTTAAGATATATATATGTATTACACATGTAATATTTATCTGAGATACTTCAACATAATTAGAACTACTTATTTAAAAAAACCTTTATTACGTGACTAATATCACAATCAAATCACAATCACAGTATTTTAATTAACCTCCTATTTATGAAAAAGTGGTATTTTAACAATTAAATTTCCAAAAAATCAACATTTGTATATAAGTAACAGTCAAATAATTATAGACCGTATACACATTTGTATTTACCTATATGTACCTTATAGAAGTATCACGTTATGTTATTTATGTTAATGTGGTATTTCAACATAAATTGAAATATTTATATTTAAAAATCTTTATTACGTAACTAATATCACAATCAAATTACAATCACAGTATTTTAATCAACCTACTATTTATGAGAAAGTAGTATTTTAACAATTAAATCTCCAAAAAATCAACATTTTTAAACTTATCATTAATATAGACACATTAATATCATTAATAAACAAAAGGGCTGATTTTTTCCAGGCAATGGCCCAGTGATATAGTGCCATTCAACATTGCCGTTACAGAATCAAATATATATTTGTCATGAGCTATATCATCAGCACGCCGAGGTTTACCTTGGCGAGCTAAAGAAAGAACAGCGTCGTTTTTGATCACATTCAAAAAGCTAATGATGTTCAGCTTTCCCGAATATGTTCTGTTTAATTTAGCGTTACTGCCTTCCACTGGGTTATTTGTTCTGTAGATATATCTATATCTGATCACCTGCAAATACAACGTGAATTAGTTCTGTCGGCGCGGAATGACGGCGCGTGTTCTTACTCTCATAATTCAAAAACTAGTCGATGGATTAGGGCCGGGGATGTCTTAAACGTCGACTAATAATATTGGCAACATTTTGATATCAATTTAGTAACCATTGACAAATATAGACCAAAAATATCGATTTTTGAAAAATGGACATCTCTTGTGCGGTGACGTAATTTCGACCCATGACGAATAATTGATTAAAATGACTAATAATTTTGAAGTTTCCGATCGGGCGTATGTCTATTCTATGGAATGATCATTATTAGTCCATTTTATAATAAGTTTTTGAGGTTGTTCACACAGTTTTACGTTTTATTTGTGGTTAGAAGTCGTTCAGTCGCAAGAATATTGCTAAGACCGTTTACGTACATGTGGATGTTTGTTCTAATTATTTTTAGTTTATTAGTGAAATACTGCTGTATTGTGTGCACAATATCATTAGCTATCATTTAAAACATCTCCCATGTCTGTAGATTCTACCTTTAGCTCGCAATTCAAAAGAAACTAAAATAAAATCCCGTTTGTGCCGACAGTCGGCACGCGGCGCTCTGGGAAGTTGGGATTTTAAATAAGCAAATATCCTGTTTTTATTACAAATAAACGTATTAAACGTCTAAAGTCCACATATAATCACATATAGCACACAAATAATGCGAAATATATTCATATTTCAATTAAATTAAATTATTAATTTATCGGCCGTCCGTGCGCCGAAATTCACGTTCCGACTGGTTTCGACTTTCGATTTTTTAGATTATGTTTATCGTAGTGTGAAGGTATTGTAATGATTAAATCTCGTAGTTAATGAAACCAACATTGTAAATAAACATATTTATTACATAAAGATTAGTTATTTTCGCATTCCGAACTATTTTAATTGAAAATAAAGTGAAAATTTACGAAAGTTTGTGATTGTGCAATTATTTGAAAATTATACGATGGCCCAAATTGCATGACAATTAGATAATCAGATAGACAATTTAATCTAGATTACGAAACAAGAACTTGTTCCTATAGGTTTCATAGTAAAATAGCGAGAAATCATAGTTTTAACGCACAGGGGTAGCGCCGTGCCGTGTGGCAGCTTTTGACACTCGGCGCTCAACGGAGTTGCGCTATTTCACCGTTCGGCGCCCGAGGGGCTAAGAAAGGTATTCCGAACGAAACTATGTACAATAGTTTCGTTTCGTAGATACGAATCGTGAATAGCTATAATGATTAAAAATCATAGCTGAAAACCAACTTCAACTTTTTAGGCTGACTGTACAATTAAATCAAATTTAACTCATATGAAAAAAATGTGGGACGAGCCAGGCATACGAATTGGGACGAGCGGGGAATAAAATATTGAAAATTAAGTTTTGGGACGAGCGAGGCATACAAATTGGGACAAGTGGGGAATTTTTTATGTGGGACGAGACTCTGTGGGACGACCGAGGCACAAATCATACTATTTATTGTCTTTGAGTGTGTTATAGTCTATGTGTAAAATAGCTTAGTCTTTATTTGGTCTTTATCATGTATCATGTGTGTATCTGCCATAGAGATAATACATAGTACCTACTATTTCTATGGTATCTGCATGCTTAATTTTTGTATGCCTAAAATTGGCAGATCATGGAGCACTTAAAACTTTAAAAATACTTTACCAACTATTGTACCTACCTATGTAGGTATCACAAATAAAGTTTTAGTTACCCTGCGGTCCGAATTGCGCTAAAAATTATAATTTTTACTTTTAGTTTTAACATAAATACTTAAATTAATAATGACTACGACAAACTACTATATTTAATTAAATTAAAAGACAAAGAGGATCTAATTAGAATTAATCTCTGACACGATTGAGATAACAGAGATTAAATTAGTAGACTTGGGCTCAATTGGGCTGACATTCAGAGACGACAGAAACGAGTCTAAGCGTGAACTTACGCTTCCATCTGTCAATCTTACGAACAAATTTTGACAGAAGGAAGCGTAAGTTCACGCTTAGACTCGTTTCTGTCGTCTCTGAATGTCAGCCTTAGGGCCCAGCCCAGGTACATCGATGTTACTTCTTAACTGTGTCGATAGTAGGTATTAGTGAGCTTTATTGAGTTAGTTTAGTGGTGTCATAAAGTTGTTTGTTACGTTAACGACCATCATACGTTTGCAATTAAAGGATCGCTGACGTCACCCTACGAGTTTTAGTAGTTTGTTAGGATAAAAGTTAAAGTAAGAAAATTTTGATGAGTTTGATTAACGTCTAGCTTTGGATACTGTAAAACTCTTCATCTTAATGTCTCGCCTCATGAAGTTTATTTATTTATTTAATGCTTTTCATACAAATATGTAGGTAGAAAGGCGGTCTTAATGCCTAAGGAATTCTCTGCCAGACAACCTTAGGGTGATGCAGAGACAAAAAACATGGTAGATGCACTAGTCATTATTAAAATTAGGTGAGGTTTATTTACTGAAGTTAAATGATATTTTGAACGCCCGACAAAAAACAGGGGTGATGAGTTTGTAGTGTGTAGCTAGTTTAATCGGGTATCATCTTGGCTATGCTTCCTGAAAATCTGTTCAGCCGTTCAAAAGTTTACAGCTCTTTTTCTAGTTGGAGTCGGGGGTTTTTGACGGTTAGCTTAGGTTAGGATAAACAATTCTAGACCTCAAGTTGCAACTGTGAATTAAATTGCTTTACAGAAAACCCAATTAGGTACCTACATTGTCCGATACCTCCATGGATTTGAAATTGAATACAGAATTTGATTTTTTTTTAAGTTATCCTTTACAGTATAATTTACTGCTGGGATGATATTACTTACTTTATTTCGAAGGTCTCTAACTTTAAGTCTTTTTTATCTGCAGTTCTGTTTCATTTTGTTTTTAAACCTCTATCATAAAAATGTGGTGTTACTTAAATGTATTCTGAAAATATATAAATCCAAGACCTTTTAAAACTTCAGTTTTATTATCTTTTTGTTTATATATAATGTCTATCGTAAAAATGAAATTTCGGTGGGGATTTTACTATTTGAAATATAAAATCCAAACAGCAGATTTCGCTACTATTGCGTTATCACCGAGTTGAATATTTCTATCAAGTATAGCTGACTGTTAATCTGTTGCTGAAATCGTTTATGTATAATTATCTGTTACATCGATGGGACGGGAAACAACTTTCCCGTCTAGCTCATTCCGCGAATCCCGCTGGTAATAGAAAGCAAATACCATTTTTCTTAGTTCTTAGAAGGCCAAGACTTTACTCCATTCCGCTCAGCTATTTCCTGCTCATCACGCTTTCGCAGTGCAAGGCTGCATTAGAGATGAGATGATAAAACTGTAAAACGTTGAAGAAAAATGTACCTTCGGAAGTTAATGATAAGATCTTATGTACCTTGATTGCAAGAATGGAAACGGCCTGACGTCAGTATCGATCCTGATTCTGAGTACCTTTGCTATTTTGAAACGGAGAGATTAAAATGTCAAACCTAATATACTTTTGAATCGTACATAATTATATTATAAGGGGGGATTTGGTAAACGTCCGGACCATTTCTTTAAAACTTTTCCTGTCTTATGATTTCTCCTGTATTCTGGGTATTGTTTGCAAATATAATATACATAAAACGTGTACACATACCCGGAACAACTATCTGTAGGGCATACAATTATTTGTTCCGTGCGATATAGTGCCACAAACTTATTTGACCCGGTGAACAAAATTGGAACTAACGTCGCTACGGAACAAAAATGACATCGAAATGTCATTTTTGTACGAAGATGACATTAGTAAAAGCGACGGCAGCGACGCCACGACCGGGTCAGATAAGTTTGTGGCACTATAATCGTGTTTATGACACGTTGCGCAGAAAGTGCGCCAAATAAGCCGTCGAAGCAGGTCGAAGTTATAATTTTGTCTCAAAATGTCACTGAACTTTCAAAATAACATAGAAGTAATTATTGAACCATACATTTCACTCTTCTAAATGGGACCTTGGCACACCCACTTAAGTGCTAATTTATTCAATTGCCACTAGACGCCTCCATCTCGAGATCATTAGGGAGAAGATATATTGCGCCCGTCTTTTTATGAAGATGTTAACGAGGATAAAAATGCTTTGTTTTCTTACTATTCCTAACAGAACATAGCATCATGCCTGTAGATATTTCCCGAAGGGTAGGCTAGGATTAAGTACTATTGTAGATTCTACATTTCGCCTATAGGTACCGTTATTTTCAATATTCAATACGTTTATTTGCACCAAAATATTGTACAGGTGTTGTGTTTATTTACAAAGAATATAATGAGCATCATCGTGGACCTTAACAGGCATTGCAGCGTGGGAAGAGGGAGGAATATTTTTCATTTAGTTTTTTTAAATTTACTTTATATATTGTAACAGATAATTATTATAATACTACAGATTGTAATAAGCGTTTTGCTGATATGTTTTCAAATTATTAGCCCTAATAAAATAAAATAATATCATTCTAACTGTAGTAAGCAATCATAAGCTTTAGGGCAAAGTGGCATACGACCACGGCTATCCTCTGAACATCATTATGAATATTATGTATCAATATTTTCTTGTTTCATACTTTTTGAGTAGTCGGGTTCTAGTTTTTGAACTTACTTTTTTTTCATTTTAATATATTTTTATGGATATAACAAAATTACTTTTTTAAAACATATTTAGCGGGGAGTGTGGGTAATATTTTTTTTTTAGAAAGATTAGGTACAACGATAGATACAAAGTTATCTTAATCCCAAATGATTAAAGAATTCTGTATGCACTGTTACTTGAAACGCGTGTAGAGATAAATCTTTAACTTAGTTTGAATAATATATGGCGGTACTTACGAACGCCTTCCAGAACCGGCTTGGATAAGCCTCTCTTCGAATACAAAAGATATTATTCAATTCTATGAATAGAAGAGAATTAATTTAATATTAAATCTAGTTCCTAATAGTATGTCTTTTGTATTCATAGGAAATGTCATAGCATCATGCTTGTATTTCCAGAAGGATTAAGCAGATGTGTACTGCTGTAAACTCACATTTCGTCGATGCTGTTATTGGGTCCCATTTAGGAGTGAGCCTAATCCACATACCGGGCAAAATCCCAAATAAAATACTGAAAATAAATGTACAGAAAAACCCGAAAACCAAAGGCTTTTTATACTTTTTAACCCCCGGCAAAAAAGAGGAGTGTTTTATGTTTGTAGTGTGTATCTGTGGTATCGCAGCTCTAAAACGGATGGACTAATTTCAATGCAGTTTTTTTAAAATTGAAGTCTAGTTTAGTCGGGTATCATCTTTACTATGTTTCATGAAAATCTGATTAGCCGTTCAAAAGTTACAGCTCTTTTTCTAGTTGGGAGTCGGGGATTTTTGACAGTTATTGTTTAAAGTTGTATTTCACGACAATTTCTTACTTTTGAGGGGGTGAAGTTTATTAGTATGCAGCGCACACACTCAAACGCGCGCTTTTGCTCTAACTTGCAATGCGCTTTACTAAAGCGCACAATGTGTACTAGCTCTTAAACACACTGGAATCGCGTAAATACTAATGTAGTAGCTAGTTGAGATTAGAATAGACGTGGGCGTGAACAATCGGTTTCAATTAACTACAGTCAAAGTTCCTCGCGAAGTGACACGTCTATACTTAGATCCTGTGAAGTTTCTCTGTAATTAGAACATTACATAATCATTAATGTAATAGGCGGTCATGAACATCCATAGACATAATATCCTACCAGTGAACATCTAATTGATGACGTACGACATATAATCAGTGACATGTTATAGACGGAAGTGTGAAACCTATGTTTTGGATTGAATATTTTGTGTTTTGTTAACAAACTGGATTTAGTGAGGAAATATGATGAAATTAGTGCAAGTATTGGATGAGATTGCAGGTAAATGAGGACACTATGACACTCACAGAACACAGAAAGAGCATCTGCTCATGTTTGTGGTGCTTCTGCCCTGCCTAAAAGGCCTTTCTAACCCCTTTTCTGTGTTCTGTGATGACACTATACACTTAAATTGCTCGATATCTCTCACCAAACTTGCGTGTCCATCCAAAACTTGTCTTAATAAAATTGCCATGCGTGATAAGACCGCCCATTGTGCATTGGTTATTAGGTATATTCTGTTGTGTATGTAATTGTTATGTGGTGTACAATAAAGTATAAGTAGAGGTACCTACCTATATATTTAAAATGAACAAATATTGAGGACTTATCATAAACCACGCAAACAGTCCTCCATCAGTAACACACGGTCTTCAGTCACCTACTAATTCGAAATATCAGTTTTCTTTTTAATAAGAATTCGATTCACCTAATGGCAAGTTACCACCACCGCCCATGAACATCCGCAACACCAGGGGAGTTTTATTTTTAAAGCCTTTTTTCTTTATCAAACCATACGTGTCTAGCAAAATCACCAATTATTTTCCTGTATCTGTTCATCTATTCACACGTAAATCTACTCAACTATTCACACGTAAATCTACTCAACTATTCAAATTATGTTACCTGAAAATAGATTTACTAATCGAAAGAGCCAGTACCTAAACTGACAGCCGAATAGACAGGAATAAAAGATTTAGCAGTGGCCTACTTTACTTCTAAAGTTCTAACGCCGCTCACTAAGTATATTATAGTTCATGGTATGGTACAGATTTGATTAGCTTATGGTTGAGCGAGGTATGGTGTTTCTCCCTTGATCAGGGTGGCTAACATGAACGCCGTGACATAATTTTATCATCGTATTATCTCGTGCGGAAACAGGTTTTTCAAGGCATTATCTCGTCTTGTTATGACGTCAAATCTCGGTCGCGGCGTGTTAGCCTGGCAGGCGAGGTGATATTTGATCTAAGCTGTAGTACGAAACTTCATTTAAGAATTTAAAATACAATTCTTGAAGTACCTATACTTACCTACTCTGAAAGTAAAAATGTGAGCCAAAGAATCATATTTTTGGTTTACATAATATTTAATTATTGATCACAGAATAAATTTAAACAAAAAAGCTCAACGGCAAAAATGTTCAAATCGCAGTTCAATAAATAACACCACTTTACTGCGTATTAGTAGTAGGAGTTCATAAAGTCAGCTAGTCTAAAATGTGCTCCGGATATAATAAGCTTTTGAAGGAAAATAGTTGACTCAAGCATAACGTGGAGCCAGCACACAATTGTAGGTACAGAAACCAACGTATTTACCTACTTTAACTTTACTTTGGCTTCATCCTCTGGAACTTGTGCAAGTTTGGGAACGCTTTTAAAGTAAAAGTATGCAAATTCCAGCCCCCCGAGTTTTCCACAAAGTCCTTAACGCAGTCAGAATTTTTTGGTACAAAAAATAAAACATGCAAATCGTTTTGTGACTCAATTTTCCAAAACTTTATCACGATTTTGATGCGTGAATTAATTCAAAGGAAAATTATAGAGAAATATAATAGAAGATTTTAATAAACAAATTGTCTAAACACCCCTAATTTTTAATTCAGCAGTCTCATATTATTTTATTTGGGGTCAGTGCATTATGTACCAGAATTTTTTTAAGGACAGTCTCTTCTCATCATTTTCACATTTTTTTAAGGGACCCCCGACTCTTAATTTATTCAAAAATCCTGCTGTTCTATAGTATTGAGTAGTCGGTTTTTGGAACAAAGCATTACATGTTATCTGGAAATTAAAAATCTTAGTGTGAATTTTTATTTTTTTCAATACCTATAGATCATTTTATGAATAAAGCTTGGAAAATAAATTTTAACACTGGTGCCTTAATAAAAACTGCAGTCTTGGGGTTCACAGAAGAGATGACTAAATTATTACCTATCGGTCTTGACGGCTGGCCGGGTCAGTATGGAATAAATAATAGATAGCATTACCCAATGGTACTACAGCTAATTTTACATACCGGCCTTAAGCGTATTACCTACCTATTTATTTTGTGCCAGGGTCAAGGTTGTACCCATATAATTTGACATTGAAACTATTTATTACCTATATAGGTACATATATATAGGCATAGCCTTGGCTAACCCACAATTAAACTAGAGATTCTTAATCGAATGTCAATCAACCAGGTTCTATGGTTAACGTTTGATCAATCTGCGTTGTACTTGTAATTTATTGGCAGAAGGTGCACCGCCGCCGCTGCCGGCGCCGTTCATAGATATTGTGACACGATAAAGCTTTTATAGCTGCAATGTTATTACTAAGTGCATCCAATGCCTTGACTCGCTTTTATACTGAGACTTAACATTGTCTACATCCTTAGAAAAATCCTTCCCAAATGCTATTAAATTAAATTTTTAGGTGGTAGATGAAGTGTCTCCCTGGCATGCCAGCATAAATAGGTCGGCACGACCGGGAAAGTACTACCCTCCCACAGAATGTCGACGTTATTTGTTATTGTTGTTCACAACCAGCGGACCTACCGCGTAACTAAAATGGTAGTGAACATAGATCCTAGTAATAAACTCTAATACGATCGTGAGACTAAACTTTGAGCTACCTAGTAAAAACATTATCGATCATAAAGATAGGAGTCCCAACTCCCAACTTCATGATCGGTATTTTTTTTACAAGTACTTAGCAGTATGCATTACTGTTGCGTTTCGTTCGGTGCGTGTGGAGCGCCGGCAGCCCAATTCCTCCCTCAGTCCCTTCCTTATTCTTTCCCACCCTTTTCCTAACACCATCCTGTAAGGTCTGCAACGCATCGGCGACTCCTCTGGTGTTGCGGATGTTCATGAGCGGCGGTGATCACTTACCATCAGGCGAACCGAAAGCTCGTATATGACCCCACAAAGTAAAAAAAAATATATAACACTGATATATAATAATATAATGTGTAATATAATATAATGTGTCCAGCAGACAGCCAAATTTTCATAAACAAAACAGTTTAATCGTAATTATTTTTTGTTTGTCTTTAAAATGTATGAGAATGCGCACGATACCATCTTAAATTTCCAAAGATTTTCATTACGACTAAACTCTTGTTATTGATTAGTTGCCCGTCTGCAACTTGCCTTCATCCCGTCACACACCATGATTGATGACGGGCTCAATCATTATGATAGAAGCTCGAGTCTCTTCATAATGATGCATCACATTTACAATGTGTTAGCTCTTTCTCCATAATCTAAAATTATCTTGTATTGGTGTCATTAAAACGCTTTTATTAGCTTCACCCGTAACTATGTAAAAAAAACTTGGAAGTTAAAGTTGACCGACTTCCCGGTTTTCGATTGAGCTGAAATTTTGCATACACGTTTAGTTTGGATGACAAAAGCGTTTTCTTTTGGTTTTTTTTTAAAACTATAATATTTATTTTATTTCGTATTCGTCTCTCTCATTTCTATTCTTATAAAAACCCCAAGTTAAGATTATTATTACTTAAACCCTTAGAGTATTTATATCCTCTAAGCTCATACCTATAACGTTGGGGATGGGATTTTTTAAATGTTGTTTAACAGAAATGATATTTAATTAATTAAACATAAGAAGCAATAAGACAAGATGTGGAACGTGTTTAAAATTCGCGCTTCACACACTTCTTTCTTTTGCGACTGTAATTGAAATAGCTACGAAGTACGTATTATTTAGTTGACTATTTCAACATCCACTCGCAAGTCTTCGGTAGTATAGTGGTAAGTATCCCCGCCTGTCACGCGGGAGACCGGGGTTCGATTCCCCGCCGGAGAGAATCTTTTTGTGGTTTTATTTAAGGCTCCACAATCAGTGTACTATAACGTCTGTCTGTTTGAGAGTTGAAAGGGCCCAAGGACGAACATTTTGACATTAATACGTAATTATATCTGTTATCAATAATTTTAAACTTACGGCATGTTTTAAAACGTGTTACAATTTTTTCAATCATAATTTAAATATGAAAAGGTTTTGGTTAATTGAAATCATTATGTTAGGTAGTTTTATTTTTGTTTTACAACTTTCTCAAAGAATATTCAATACAGCGCCATCTTTTGTCAACTTTTGTTGCAGATGAATAAAAGTGCAACTTATAGGTGGCGCTGCAATACACTGAATGAAATTTTATACACAAGCTGGAATGCAGGCCTAATGCCTAATTTACTTTACTTATTATTTTATATGAGAGACATAAAATTCACCTTAGTTCAATAGTTCGCTAACAAAATTCACCAATGCAACTTGGGTATTTTTCCAAAATTCATTTGTTGAACTTCCGTTAGCAATTTGCGGTTTTGGGCTAATAAATTCAAATTGCACCGAAATAAAACACTAGCTGCTATACCTACGCACAGTGTAATAAAAACCCCATTTTTGTTGCATCTCGATTTTATTGTGAAAATCGATAGTTGTACACATTTTGAGCACAAGAGTAGAACTCCGGCATTGATACGGCAAGTAGTTTATTTTATAAAAAATCACAAAGTTCACCTAAATCAGACTCCTAAAAATGACCAAAAAATATATTTTAAAAGAATTAAACTACTTATTTCAGTGCTGATTACAGTAAATAATTATACATATAATACTACTTTTTTACACAAGGTTTCGTCGATTTACTTTCAATAAATGTTTCAGCTTTTTTTTATGTAGATCCTTGTTTTATGTAAACCAAATATAGGCACTTATGAAATGTCGAGACTCTAGGTGCGCGGTTCCAAATGATGAAAACCAAATAAGTAAACGAATATATGTCTCAGAACAATGACAATTTTTAGTACCTATTAAGCTTAGATATTAAGTGATCTTGGTGTGAGTTTATTTATGTTTTGTGCGTCATACTGGGCGTAGAAATAAAAACTTTTTCTTTCTTTCTTTCTTTCTTTTTCAAATAAAAACTTATCCTAGGCGAGAGAGCAAAGCATGAGTGTTGCTAACTAGGTGATATCGTAATTACAAAAGTTAGTGTGTTACGTCCCCGAGGAGTGCATGAACTTGGAACATGGGAAGTTTATTAAGCTGAAGAATGTTATTTGTCGCAACTGTATTGCTACTTCTTTCAGGATGTTACACCAAAACAAACATTTTTCTAACTCAGTTTACCGCTGTTGACTTTTCCTTATATTTATGTTACTAGCGACCCGTCCCAACTTCGTATGAGTTTCATTTTCATCAATTATTGACCTCTTACAAAGCGTCACCGTTCTCGAATACATCGCACCGTATAACACAACGTCGCGATCGTTAGGTTATGCATTTAAAATTAATGTTAACAAACATTTTTTAACTTCTTTTAAACCACCGATCCAAATTATAAAGTGTATAGGTAAGGCAATTCTAATCTACAGAAAACGTTTAACTCCCTCCATTAAATATCCCAAATACTTCAGCAGATTAATTAAGGACCCATGGTTCCCTCAAAGAATGATGTAAATATTCTACTAACAAACTATTAACCCTTAGTCCACCACTCTGGCCTGGTACGGGTTGACGGACTACATACCATCGAGAACTTAAAGCCCTCTCAGTTGCGCAGGTTTCCTCACGATGTTTCCTGATAATCAAATTCTAATCTTCGTAAATACGTTTATAATTAATATCAGTCGCTTCTTTTTCTTTCGCTTCTTTTACATCTGTCTACCCTTTGACCAAATACATGAGATAGAAAACCTTGTTAATAATTAATGTTTGTTATAAGATAACAAACTATGCTAATACTCTAGTATTTACTGGTTCCCTTTGTGCGAGACAATAAACAAACCTAACTTACACATGCTGGAGTTTGTTTGTCAACGAATTAGATAAACAAGCTGTTGACGAGTCGCTTCTAGCAAACCTGGAGCCTTATTTCCTATGAGGATCCTATTATATATTTTTAACCCCCGACAAGAAAGAGGGGTGTTATAAGTTTGGAGTGTGTATCTGTGTATCTGACTGTAGCATCGTAGCTCCTAAATGGATGGACCAATTTTAAAACAGTTATTTTTAATAGATCGGGTATCATCTTAGCTTGGACCAATTTTAAAACAGTTATTTTTAATTGAACGGGTATCATCTTAGCTATGATTCATGAAAATCTGTTTAGCGGTTCAAAAGTTACAGCTCTTTTTCTAGTTGGAGTCGGGGGTTTTTGACGGTTAGGTTATATATTTAGATGTAATGCTTTCTGCACAAATAAAAAAAACTGCACAAAGGGGACTTTTCTGCCAGTCTACCTTAGGGTGATGCAGAGACAAAACATGGTATTTTGTGCCTGAAGACAATAACGAGTCTCATCACGGTAAACCACGCTGATCCAGTATCATACTAATTCATAATTTGTCAAATCTTAGTAAGATTTTTAAGCACGGTTGTCATGAAAAATAAGGGCACTATAATTATGCTTCTTGAGTAACGGGTACAATATATTATAATCAAAATTATCTATTACTAGTGGTCCAGTGGTCGAAATTCGACCGTAATTTTAGCTTTCTGCTCTCCTTCTCTATATAAACTTTAACTATGCCAAATCTCACAGTCCTCCGTGCACGTAATACGCTTAAAAAGGGGTACAAAGTTTTCTCTTCACGTATTAATATATAGATTATCCAATGGTTCGCGATAAATACTAATAACCTCGTATCCTTCGAGCCAATAACACGCGAAGTCGCAATTTGAACGGCTTTTTGCAGATTAATATAACAATTATCTGATTCCATTTATTAGCAGATTTTTTTTTTTTTGTTTATGTTTTTGTGGTACCTACTACGCCAAGGAACGATGTAGATTTTTAAAAGATAATTGATTTGTAAATTCCAAAACGTCCAAACAGTCTAATAAGATGTCGTCCTAAATGTCGTAAAGCTAAATTTACGGTCGAATTTCGCCCTCTGGGCGACCACTAATTATAGGTAACAAGTTAATAAGGCTCCAATGTTTGGCAACCCTAAAACAAAATAGACAACAGAAATCCGAACCGCTTTGATTTGAAATTACCAGTCAACAACATTTGTGTGGAAAAGTTGGACGATCCACGCAAATTGATATCGAATGAAGGTCGAAAAACAACACAGCCGAATTGAGACGTTTGTTTGTAGGAACAATTGATTTTTGTTAAATATAGGTCCGCAACGAGCCCGCGGCCGCTCTCTCAGAGAAGAGAAGAGAAATCCCAACAGTGGGAACAAATAGTAATAGTTTTCTGAAGATGAACAGGATAGCTATAGAACAATGATTGTCTGTCGTAATTATAAAAATGAAATTAATAGATAATATAGATAATAGATCTTTATTTCATGTAAACCAGATACAGGCACTTATGAAATGTCGAGACTCTACGTGCACGGTTCCAAATAGTAAAACCTATGGAGAAGAACAGGCAAGAAACTCCATGGAGACTCTTTTAAAATAATAGATTACAATTTTGATGAGCACAATGTTGTGGTAAGAGCTGCGAGAATAATGTAATTTAATGTGAATAAAAATAAGATTATCATTCTGTATAACAGCTTTTTCCGAGCTTTGGTATTCCAGTGAGCCAATACTGTCAACATGCATTAAAATCGAACCTCTGGTCTTGCTCTAGTGACACCGCCATCGCCAGTAACCGCCCTCCTCCTGAGCGAGGCAGACGTGTCGCTTCCAAATTCAAATTTAATTTTCCCGCCTCGTTTTTACCGCGCTTTTATTTTTGTAATAAACGAACCTAATTATGCCGCTTCTTAGAGTGTCAATTTTTTTTATAAATATTTGTGAATGATGTTCAAAATTTTTAATTGAAGATGAAACTGAAAAATGAATTTGGGATTGAAGGGATTTTGTGTGTAGTGTTAAGTGGAACGTGACTTCGTAAAAGGATATAAGCTTATCAATGGCAATTCATAACTGGACGGAGATTGTGTAATTCAGTGCTATGATTATTGTTGCTAATTCTGTGTAAATTAACAGAACAATAGTTATTTGTTATACAAGAGTGCAAAGTTGCTTTTTAACCGCGTGTTCAATTTTGATGACCGAGCAAGCGAAGGATTCTAAAATTGAATCACGAGCGCAGCGAGTGATTCAAAATTAGAATCCTGAGCGTTAGCGAGGGAATCAAAAGAGCACGAGGTGAAAAATCTTTGCACTCGAGTGCAACACGTAACTTTTCATTCCACCTCAGCGAGGAAATGACTAAATGCAAAAAAAAAACGTTTAATTCACAAACTTAGTGCACACGATGTTCTAAATTCAATTTACTTTATCCTCTAGAGAATAAAGACGGCTTTTCCACTCAGATATTGAAGATTAAAAATACTCTTTCCGAGATGGTGGGATGAAAATTTACTTTATCCTCTAGAGAATAAAAACGGCTTTTCCACTCAGATATTGAAGATTATAAATACTCTTTCCGAGATGGTGGGACGAAAAGAATATTTTCACACTTTACTGTTTCTGTTGTAGCAAACATTTCGAATGAGGCTTTCCTTGAAAGGCTTAATGAAAGATTTAAATTTTAGAATATTCCTTAATCCCGATTGAAGGACCAAGTCACGTCTCAATTGGCTTTTTTTGTTTTTAAAGCGAATAAAATATTTTTCTTTGGAACTTAAAGAAAATCATTAAATTCATATTTCATTGGCTTTTCTTTTCGAAAAAGTAGAAAGTCAATTGCTAAAATATGTGCAAACGGTCTGGCATCCTGCCACAACATGTGCAATTATATTAACCTTTAACCCATTAAAGCCGAGTGTGGTTAAAAATTGTTATTTGGCACTAAACGGTACCTACTTTGCTTAATTCATTATCCACCGATAAAACGCATCTTATGTTTAAGATACTCTCAACAGTTATTCTGTTTCTACTGTCAACCTCAAAGGGTTTTACCAGCATGAGACTAAGACTGACATTCAGAAATAAGTCTAAGCGTGAACTTACGCTTTCATCTGTCAAAATCGTATACGATTTTAAGTTCACGCTTATACTCGTTCCTGAATGTCAGCCATAAAGTTCTTCAAATCTAAAAAGGATTTTTGACAGCTGTCATAGCTAGTTAAAAGCTGTCAAAACGACATGGGTTTGACAGCTGCCGAAAGGTATTATTTTAGATTTGAAGAACTTGTAACAACTAATACTTAAAATTAAAATATAGTAGGTACCCGTGAACAAGTGTATCAATCTACAATCGCTAAATAATAGAAATGTCAGAAAAATGTACTGAATTGACAGCTATCGAGTAATCACGTGATTCGTAAATGTCAAGGTAGTTGCTGGCGTTTCTATTTTAAAATAGAATGTAGAATGCAATTTGTAAAGGGAGGCAGGGATACTAAGATTCTAAAAGATCTCATGTTTCAGAATCGAGTTGAAACTCGAGATGTTTTTAACATAAAATCAGGATTCAGTTTGTTGCGGATACGATGTGATTTTCTTGACATGTTCCGTTTATATTATAAATTTATAACGGTAACTCCAAGTACATGAATATATAGCATCCCGCCTGTATATCCTAAAGTGTGGGCAGAGTTGTACTAATAGTACGACTACATTAATTTCATCGATGAGCTTATTGCCATGTACCACGCACAATTAATGGCCTTCTTTATTTTATACCTGTTATGTTGTTCAGGCTTTTTTAAAGATAAACCATAAATACATTTCAAAACAGCACGAAAAAAAGAACCGACTTAATTTGGTCGGATTATTGGCTGCCAACTTCACATCGGTACAATTACTAACTCCGAGTTGGTAATGAGAATTACGTAACTGGAAAACCCACAAAAAAAATTCCGACTTGGTAATCGAACCCAGAACCTCGGGTTCAGCAGCCACGCTACACGAACACTGCACTATTAACGCAATTTTACTTTTTATTATAAGGGTAATACATTTATGTGTGATGTTAGTTTTATAACTCGCTAGATATTGCAGAGAAAGATAACAAGAACCTTTAAAATACTAAAGATACGCCTCTTATCTTAGCTAGTAAAGTCTGAATTAACATTCTTTCGTTAAAAATAAGATTAAGTATAGGTATAATATATAGAATAAGGTTTTGATACTTGCATGAAGAAAATTAAATGAAATATAAAAGAAAAAAATGTTTTTCGCCCAAATGACACAAAAAAATAATATAAATTATACAAAACATTGAATAGAAGGTACCTCAGGGAATGGAGATTTTCCAATTCTCGTCGTAAAACAACACTAGGTACTTACTTATGTGATTGTAGCATAGATTTATTGTGGGAAGCGAAAATATTTATTTAAGTTTATGGATTGTAGATTCAAATAAAATATGCCCCGTTATGATACGGAACCAAACATTAGCACGCGGACCACCCAGCACTTGATCATTTTATTTACATTCTCATATCAGAGCAAGATATGATTATGAGCATTTAAGTATTTTAATCCTGCCTCAGAGCACTGTGTTTATTATTTTTATTACCTATTATTAGTAAGTACCTACCTGAATATTTACTCAGCACAATCTTGTAACAGAATTAATTATTGCTATTATTGTTACTAAGGGTAGGTAATAACATGCTACCTCGATATCACCTCCATGTAAAACAAATGCGAGCTATTAGGCTGATATTCAGAGACGACAGAAACGAGTCTAAGCGTGAACTTACGCTTCCATCTGTCAAACTTACGAACAAATCAAGTTGATTTTGACAGATGGGAGCGTAAGTTCACGCTTAGACTCGTTTCTGAATGTCAGCCTTAAACACGCAGGCGCATGCCGAAGGATACCTCGGGCTACTTGCGGATTTTCCTCGATACCTACGTAAAAATAAAACCATCTTTCAACCACCAAAGTTAGGAAAAAAGTTGTCAGAACCAATAAAAAATTAAGAAAAAAGTTTAAATGAAAACAAGAAACTTAACTTTACCCTCAGACTGAAACTACGCTTTTAACAAGTAATGAAGTTACTTGAACTTCGTAAAAAGTTGTCAACCTAGACAATGACGTAATTCGTCTTCTAACTTAACATCAAAGTTAAATTCATCAGAGTAATAGACGTCATTATCTAAACATAGCGTGAAACATCAAACTATATTGGGAGTTGGGACGTCTAGTCGATCAATGACCTAGAAATTCGGTTCTCTGAAAATGTGAGCCTTCATTTCAACTATAAACTGGCGCGCATTTGTTGCCTGAAAAAGAATTATGGGGTGGTATAGCGGTGGCCCTTGCAACCACTATATAGTCCAATGAATATGAGATATTTCGAGAGCCTGATCCGTTAATCTTCTGCGTCTGTGAAGTTAGGTTCAATACGATTGGTTGTTTGAAGAGCCCCACCGCAAAATGGTAGTGTCACTGTTGTTTGTCGTACTGCTATTTGATTTACCGACTTCAAAAGAAGGTTCTCAATTCGGATGTTTATTTTTAATGTTTGTTACATCATAAATTCATAACTCCGTCATTTATCAACCGAAATGGAAAATTCTTTTTTTATTTTTTGAATATACTTTCAGATTAGTCTCATAGCAATTTCATTAAAATAGGTTCAGTAGTTTGGTTTTTAAATCAAAATAACTGTAATAAATATGTCTTCCAAGTAAACGAAATTGCGTATTTTGCTTTCCTGTGACTTTTCAATGGTGTTGACAGTCACTAGAATAGTTCCAATGAACCAGGATCTTCCAGATAAAGTCGGTTTTAACTTTTTTTAAAAGATTATTTGACAATTTTAATTTACTTTTGTTTTATTTATATGAAAGATTTTATTTACCTACCTTCGTCCGTGAGTCACTGCAAAGTGCCAACAATAACTTAAAATCAGCGCTGGGTGTTCCACTGTTCCACACCCTGCAAATACTGAGTAGGTAACCCTTTCAATATGGGCATGCTTGTCAGCGCAATCAAATTTTTTGTTTATTTTTAGTTCGTGTTTGTTATTTTGTTAAATTTTTGTGTTTTCAGAAGTTTCTATTCGTGTCGAATAAATGTTTTTCTATTCTATTCTATTTATATTCTGCAAATCCTGCACAGAAATTAGTTGAGCATTTGATTTTCTGAAAGCCGGAATAATTCTACGTGCTAATTGGAGATTAAGTCTTGCGGAAGTTGTAAGTTAACTAACGGAGGGTTGGTGCTCGAAAGCTATATTTAATGTTACGGTTAATCATAATTTATTGTTATTTATGACCATTAAGTTCTGTTTGTGGGGCTATTGGATATGGGTCAAATTAAGGATGCGACCGGCGGCAATTTGTGGCTTAAGTACGTGTTTCTTTTGTAAAATTTTGCGCCACACTAGGATTTTTCCTGTATCGTGGATACAGTTTACAAACATTCATCACACATGCAAACACACAGATACACATTAAAAACTTATAACACCCCTCTTTTTGAAGTGAAACTTCTAGATAGACGGGGGGTATTAGGATTTTTCTGTCACGAAAAAGCGTTACGGCCGCGTGGAGGAGACGGTACATTGTCCGTTGAAGTTTCACTTCTACTATGTGTCCCAGCACACATTTTCTTTTTGTCAGGGGTTAAAAAGACATTGGTAGGCGCGTCAGTGAGGTAACGAATTTGTCGATTTGGCTTCCTCCACCCGCGCAACCCGCGCGACCCCCTGTAATATTACGGAAACCGCTCGGATCATGTCAACGCGAGCATCGCGCCAGACACTAAAAAACTATATAATAAATAGAGGTGGCAATGTAAAATATATATTTGTAGATTGTTTCACTTATAGGTCTATATAGTAACAGAGTTACTACTAGAAAATTAATACCAATAACAGTGGTACAATCACTACAATGATGAATGATTTTATAAAAAAGGGAAATAAAATGCTTCGTCAACGAGCTTCCGAGCAAAAAATGCCCATTACACTTGCCGAGTTGTTAGATGATTTGGTATTAACTAATTATAACTTGCTCTTTTATTTGAAGAATTGCTTGATTCATTTAATATTCACTCATATAAATATATCACGATTATTAGATATTAATACCTAGCATTAAAAAAAGTAAAAACAGACTTCAAAAAACTAAACAGTGTAAATAATTTTCTTAAATTCTTCAATGCACCTAGCTTGGCAGTGGCAACGACTTCAGAAGCTGATAAGTTTTTTAAGAAAATTATATGTCCGGGTTAAGATAAACTTTATATGTATTATACTTTTTAGTTTTTTGAAGTCGGTTTATACTATTTTTTTACGTTTATTTTATATTTCTATTTTGAGTGGCTTAAACAATTCATAATCATGCGATTACAGAAATCGCAAGTGACATGCTGTTATTCATTCAAGAGTTCCATTGTATATCTCCGAAGTTCTTCATCAAATCTTCAACAAATTTAAATGCCATCTTGAGAGTACCCTTTGAAATAAAATAAGAATTTTCAAAATCGGTATGCAATTGGCGGAGTAATAGCGTAACAAACATACAAAAAAAAACATACAGTCGAATTGAGAATTTTCTTTTTTGGAAGTCGATTAAAAATAGGAATAGCAGTGTTGGTGAATAGTAATATATAAAGTATAATCGATAAGAATTAAAATAAAACTAGGTTGGTACATAGTATTTATTATTGTTTAGTATTTACTTGACAGATAAAGTGAAAGATCAGTAGACTCTATCTATATCTGATTTTACTAAAATAATAATATTTCAAATATGTACTCAAAAAAAAACAAAATATGTTTATAGAAGTACATGCCATACTACTGAGGCAAGTTATATAGGTTGCCCCCTCTACACAATATTGTGTCTAGAGAGCAAAATAAATTCTGAATTTATAAATCGAACGCGATAGCCTCGATCGACACGGGTATCACGTCCGAGAGCCAGCGGCAGACTGCCGCCCGGGCGCCCGTCGCCCGAACACGACCCTTCAGCTGAAAATTGGCACAGATTTACGTTTAAATTCAAGGAAAAATTGAAAAATGACTTTTTTTTAAATGTTAAACGTTGGACTTATAAATAAAAGAATTATTTATCTATTGCTGCAAATCAGAAATAAATTAATCTTCAAGTTCCGAAGAAGATGAAGGTTTAAATTCTGATTTAGGTGTTTTATAATCGCCAATTACTATAGTATAATCTACTTAAAAAATATATTTGAAACGTTGGATTTGAAGTAGAGATCTTGAACTTTAAGACTGTATTTTTTTTTATTTGTATATGGTATAATTGCGGAGGAGATGGCGATGTAAAACGGCGTTTTGGTCAGGGTACTGCCTTATCACCCACTATGTAGCACAAGCATTTTTATTGGGTAATTCGTTTCAAGAAAAATTTCAATAAATAATAAATGTTACTGCTTTGAAAACTTACCTTAAATCGTTTTATTACTATTAGTTTTATTGTTGGTAATCTCATTAAGTGGCCAGAACGTTGCCAACTTAATGTTACTGTATTTCGAATAGTAATAGTGTGTCCTGAAATATTTATGTGCAATTGCTTTTTGGGGTCCATATTTTTTGTCCCAAACCTCAAGTGGAATACATGGATATAAATTCTGGTCCCAAGAGAACTGTCCGAAACGAATTGTTACAACTTTAATGTTCACTTCACAATGGGCGAAAAAAATTAACTAACCAAGTTCGTTTCGTTTCAATAAATGTTTAACAGATTTTTATTAATATAGTGGTCGCCCAGTGGTCGAAATTCGACCGTAATTTTAGCTTCTTCTTCATATAAACTTTAACTATGCCAAATCTCCCACTCCTCCCTGCATGCAATATGCTTAAAAAGGGGTACAAAGTTTTCTCTTCACGTATTAATATAATATAGATATGCCTAAGTACCTTTCGCTGAAGCAAAACGTTTGTTATGTACACAATTAATTTCACTATCTTTATACAAACCGTTAGCGAAAGGACACATTTATATTTTAAAGGAAAATGGCGCGTCATTATACCCTGTGGAGACTAGCAATGATGGCACCTATTAAACGTGGTTGTCAACATAAAACAATGAAACATGCTTTAATACCAACGTTGGCGAGTCAACTAATTTCGCCGAAGGTATTAATATCGTGGTTGAACAAATATAGCGATAGCGTTCATTAAGAGTTCGGCTGCTCTTCGATAAAGTTATATATTGATCGCAGTGTTACTATACTACATAAACAAGTACCGTAAGATGAGGGGAAAGAAATGCGGGGTGAATGGGAACAAAACTGGGAAAGGATTTCAACGTTGAATTAACGTTGTTTGTTGCCAATATGAACTTTTTTATACCAATAATATGGGAAACAAGAATAGAATAGTATAGAAATACTCTTTATTGTACACCTGATAATAAAGAAGCAATTAACATAATAATTACAATTATGTTATCATTTTGAGATTGTACAATGGGCGGTCTTATCGCAATCGGCGAACAAGCATACGGCTGGCCTGATGGTAAGCGGTCACCGTAACCTATAGACGCTTGCACGACCAAAGGGCATCATTCACGCGTTGCCGACCCTGTTAATAGCGTCGTGTTGGCAGTAGGGAGGACCCTCTACTGCCAATACGACGATTCCCCAAGAAGCATTGGTAACCATGCTCACTGTTCGGAACACAACACTACCAAAGATCAGTGTTATTTGGCTACGATATTCTGTAAGGTGGAGGTACTTCCCCAGTCGGGCATTTCCAATTTTGAGTGGAAAGTCCCGCTATGCCCTACCTAGACCTTTCTTTTCCAGTTTTGATCCCATTCACCCCTGCATCCCTATTCCATACTATGATACTTAAACAACGTCGCCAAAAAGTCCCAGACAGTTTCAAACTGCCTTTAAATCTTCACACAAACAGTGTTATATTGAAGACCACGAAGGAAATAAGTCCTTGCGTCTGAGTACCCAATCCAAAAAGGCATAACCTTCAAAGTAGAATAAAATACAGAAAGCCTATTTGTTTGAAACACTTTTGATCGAGACAAGTAGGTACCTATGGCATTGTCTAGACAAGCTTTATCATTTTTAGAACACGCCTTTGTGTATCATCGTGAAATTTCAGTCGATCATATGCTTAGTAATATTACTTTCTTTTTTAAAGTAAGTGGATTTTTTTAATGACAAATTCTTGAATAAATCGTTTATAGCTGTGATAATAAGATGTGCGTCAACATTATTAACGATTAAAGTAAATTCAAGTTTATTATTTCAGTTTTTAACCCCCAACAAAAAAGATGGGTTTTATATAAGTTTGTAGTGTGTCCGTGACATCGTAGCTCCAAAACGGATGGATCGATTTCAATGCAGATTTTTTTATTGAAAGCCAGTTTAATCGGGTATCATCTTCGCTATATTTCATGAAAATCTGTTCAGCCGTTAAAAAGTTACAGCTCTTTTTCTAGTTGGAGTCGGGGGTTAGGTTATTGATACTGCTCCTTGTGTGTTTACCCCATAAGTGATGATAGCATAATGGTATCATCACTTATGGGTGTCATGTATGCCTTATTCTTAGTCAAACTATACCAATCACGGATATCGCTCACGTAGTCACGTCGTAGGGGAAAGATTAGCCAGTCACCAATATTGGTGTCGATGCTGGCCCATGGTGTGCCAGACGGTCTCATGTTTCATCACTCCTGGAGGCTTTGTCCTAGCCTTATACTATTAGCATATATAAGCGAAGGTAGCCGTTGCTTATAACCTCCATTATAAATACGATTCTTACCGATAGAATCTTTACCTCGATTCGCGTACCTAACTATTCGTTTAATATTCGTATCGAGCTTGCCACGTTGTATTTACGGATCACATTACTGCAGTATTCGAATTTCGGGTCTTATGTATTTTTACACGTATACAGCAACACTAAAATGAAGAATTATGTTAAGACTAGCATATATTTGGATGAAGTACTCGTAGCGTCTAAGATACTGCAGCGAATATGACTACTGGGGGTCATATTAATAAATTGTGTTCTTACCTGAAGCCAGTGTTAACTTTGTAAGTAACTAAGCATTTTTTACGACATAATAAATGATAATTCCAGAGAGATGGACAAAATTACTCCCTCTAACTTACATGCAACTTATAACATAGCTATAACGACGTTTTGAAAGTGCCTGCAAAGGCCCAGTTGAAATAAAAATCTTAAAAAAAAAAAAAAAAAAAAAAAACTACCATATAAAGTACTGATAGCAGCTGTTGAACCCTTGCTTTCAGGGGGGTCTGAGTTCAGAACCTACTCGCAGCTCTAATTTTCAATTTCTTAAGCGGATCAGAATTTGATTATCACTTGCGTTAACGGTGAAGGAAAACTTAATGAGGAAACCTGGTTACTTGCAATCCAAAATGTTAAAGAAAAGAAAGAAAAAAAAGAAAAAAGTATTTATTTGACACAGCACAAAAACAATTTTAAAGATAAAGTAACAAAAAATAAAAGAATAAAACATGTAAAAGAAAAAAATATTTATCTAAAATAACAAATGGGTTGTACGTCGCAGCTGTGTCAAAAAGGCTTCCGCTCAGCTTAAGCTGACGCGCTGCGAGCAGCCCGACAGCGCTGGTTTTCAGCGGGAGCCACATCGAGTGACGTTATGTGTGCCTACGTGTACAGAAAATATTATATTAATTGAATATGAATTAAATAAATAACAATTATAAAAGAACTTGTGTGTGTTGAAGTGATTATTGTATGAAAATAAAACGTGAAGGTGACATTTCATGTTCTCTATGGTTTGTGTATAGTTCGCCAACCCACACACCAGGCACCAGGGAGTCTAAAAGACCCTTTAGATTAATCACAATACCATAATAATACACAATACAAATGTAAAAATATACACAATTGATGACTCTTGTTATTATTTGCGTAAGATTCATATTCAGCAATCATTTGTTTGACAATTACTGTGGAGATTAGTAGATCAATAAGCTCAATGTGACCTTTTAAGGCCTCCAGGTAAGCGTGGAAGATTAGGGCCTGAACCCTTCTCATTTTGAGAAGAAGCCGGTCCCAGCAATGTGACAGTACTAGCTGGATTTGGTATAATAGTTGAAATACGTCGCACACGTACTCACACAACACTGCGTTGGTAGGTCGACCATAATGCGAATTAATCCTCACTTCTCTTATTTCTAGAGAATGAGGTTTTTCAATGACACACAATTTTTTGATTGATAAACCAATTTTTAGAAATGGAAATTAACTTCAGCAATAGAAATATAAGGAAATTTTTTCTTTAGGTTACTTGAAAAATAACTTAGCAATTGAAATTAGAAATGGATAAAATACGCTACTATGTGTGTTCGATTCCTGATAAAAAATATTGGCCTATAGATAGTTTTTCAGGGTCAGGGTGTGTAATACATGTGAGATGTATGATTGTAAACTGTTGCTGTGTGTTCAAGGTATAAAAAATGAAAAAAAAAAAAAAC
This sequence comes from Allophyes oxyacanthae, assembly GCA_932294325.1. Taxonomy (NCBI): domain Eukaryota; kingdom Metazoa; phylum Arthropoda; class Insecta; order Lepidoptera; family Noctuidae; genus Allophyes; species Allophyes oxyacanthae. The sequence goes on along the minus strand of OW028633.1, from coordinate 4,006,990 downwards.
GTTTCCGCTTTTAACTTGTCAAGCCTAGAGACCTGAATCATGCATGAGTGTGAATGGAAAACGGAAATATCTAGGGAGCGGCCTCCCTCACAAAAAACAATAAACTTTTCGTTCGAATTGTTAGGCTCTACCCGCCAATAAAGCTAGAGTCACGTTCTGTAAAAGTCGCACTGTATTCTTGTTTCTAACGAGAAGCTCGTAGCTACATAGCTACCGCACAGATCGGCCGATCTGCGAAGTTAAACTGCGCTAGCCGCGGTCAGTCTTTGAAAGAATGATCGTTATTCACACATCGAGACCCCTTCGATATCGGGAAGAACGGCAGTTAGCAGCCCACAAAGTCCGATAACCTAGACTGTAGGATTTCAGATAATACAGGATATTTTTTTATGTTGTGCGCATAGGTAATTTGTAGAGTGATTCAGTCTCTGTTCCTAAATGCAACCGCAGTATTGGGATACACTTTAAAACAAAACGAAAATTCGACTTAGTATGAGGGACACGCATTATTTACTAGCGCAAGCCATACAAAAATAATTTTTTATTTTGTTTTGGAATGAATTTTAGTAATGCGGTTGCATTTGATATCGTACACTGAATCACTCTGTTCTGCTCTCTGATTGCAGCATGTTTTTACTCGTGCTTACCAGGATGCGCTGCTCATCCTGGCTAGCAGCATAATCCTGTGCCCTTGTAATAATCATTTAGAAATCTTTTAAGACCATGGCAACCCAAAAAGGACTATTCTTTTTTGGGAACCATACCATGAAATAATTCATCTCAACAATTAATATGTCTGCCTTCTACATTTCTGTTTTCATCACACTAATAAAAACTCAGTAGCACAATGTTTCGTTGTATATAAATCATGCAAATATTTGGGGCCTTGCTTTCCAAGCCTTTTATTTAATACCAACAAAGCTCAGCTTATTTTTGTGTCATGTCAACGGTGAATTTTGACAGCATATGAGGGAAAACAAGTCAATTTACATTACCTGACGTAGGTATAATGTTTCCTTCCGCTTTTCCTGAATCGATTTTTGCAACTTATGGGGTTCATTATTTTACGTCCATACTAAAACTATAATACTAGTATTTCATAGAATAGAATAGATCTTCATTTCATGTTAACCAGATACAGGCACTTATGAAATGTCGAGACTCTAGGTGCGCGGTTCTAAATAGAACCACTACTACTACACACTACTACCACTACTACTACACTGCACACACACTGCACACTACACTGTACTTCTACCACTTTTGTTCCTATGGAGAAGAACCGGCAAGAAACTCCATGGAAACTCTTTTAAAATAATAGCTTACAATCTTGATCAGTACAATGCTGTGGTAAGAGCTGCGAGAATAATTTAATTTAATGTGAACAAAAATAAGACTAGGATAATAATGATTTGCCTCTGAATAAGATTGCCATGGCAGTTACAAGCTGACCAGTCCCGACAGACGGCACCCGTTCTCGAATGCCGTTCATGGCATAGAACAGTTAATTTTCACATGAAAGCAAAAAGCGAAACGAATATGTGTGTCAATTGTTCATGCCTTTGTGAAGGAACGAGGTATGGTGTTCCTCCATTGAAAAGGGAGGATCTTCCGACCAGGCGAGGTGATATTGCCCGACGGGCCGAAGCCCGACAGTTGATGTTGGACAGTTGTATATGTGTTAGATACGATATTATTTTTCATTGCGCGATGCAGGCTTCGTTATCTGATTGGTCGAATTCATGATTTCACACCACTGTAGTTAGCTTGCCTTGCTAAGTAGTTATTCTATGTGGCGATAGATGTCGCTATACCTTAATTGCCATTCTACAAGGCGAACATCACAATTTCGGAGCTTAATGTATAATTTATATTATTTTACTCAAGTTAGTCGTGTTGCGTTTATTCGGGATATCCGACATCGTTCGTTTCCTCGGCGCGTCCGGAATTCGTTATTTTTGGTACAAAAGGAATCGCGTCATAATATTTCTAGGGGACCCTTTTTTATAGAACTGGGGCGAAAATGATCTTGAATGAAGGCGCCTGATCTTTATTAAGCATCCCAAAAAACTTCTACAGCAATGAGTAGAGCACTCGGGAAACCTGAATATAATTAATAACCTAACTGTCAAAAGCCCCCGACTTCAACTAGAAAAAGAGCTGTAACTTTTGAAAGGCTGAACAGATTTTCATAGAACATAGCTATGATGACACCCGATTAAACCAGCTTTCAATAAAAAACAAACTGCAATGAAATCGGTCCATCGGTTTTGTAGCTACGATGCCACAGACAGATACACGTTTATATATATATAGTTTATATAGTTGTTTTTATAATAGTTATATCTCTCATTTAAGTTTTTTTTTTTGGTGCATCTACCTTCATTGTCTCTGCATCACCCTAAGGTTGTCTGGTAGAGAATGCCTACGGCATTAAGACCGCCTTTGTACATTGTACATGAAGCATTTTAAATAAATAAATAAATAAATACACACCACAAACTTATAAAACCCCTCTTTTGTGTCGGGGGTTAAAAAGGCAATTGTGAGCTGAGAATGTGTGGCTTATGCCCTTCCTCTTGTTTTTACATTCTGTGGATGATATTACTATGACGATACGATGACCAATGATATTACGTAATTACCAAAATGTAGAGCTTATTACTACAAGGCAGACTATTCTAATATATTATTATTCATTACCTATCAATTTATTTACAACCCCCGACAAAAAAGAGGGGTGTTATAAGTTTGCAGTGTGTATCTGTGTGTCTACCTATGGCATCATAGCCCCAAAACGGATGAACCGATTTCAATGATTTTTTTTTATTTGTAGCTATGTCTCATGAAAATTTGTTCAGTCGTTCAAAAGTTACATCTCTTTTTACCCGACTGCGCGACGCAAAGGAGGGTAATTCTAGTTGGATTCGGGGGTTTGTGACGGTTAGGTTAGGTATTATATTCCAATAATATTACATAATTACCAAAATATAAACCTCGTTACTACAAGGCCAAGAATATTATATATCAATATTCTTGTACAAGGCAGACTTTTCTAATATATTATTCCTTACCTATCAATGTATTTTATTAGGCGTTTCGTTCTTTTCAAAGCACAAGCAAGTACCTTTATTCACAAAATAAGTACACAATTGAACATAATAATACCTTTGTGAGAGGAATTTTTACCTCGCTAGCTTAGTACGAGTAGAATATGAATAGACGATTGTCGACGTCCAAGGATTAGGGTCAATGACAACCGTCCTCAAAGGGATGAGAAAAATATAGAAATAAAGCTATATTTTGAAGTTCAGGAAAGACTGGAAGCTGATACACTTATGTAGTTGGAAACGCTAGCATGCATGAAGTTTCCGTATTTTTTTTTTTTTTAAATTCTTTGCACCTCACTAGGATTTCTCCTGTATCGAGGGTACAGCTTACAAACATACAATATGTCACATGCACACACAACCAGACCCGAAACAACTATCTGTAGATCATACAAATATTTGTCCGTGCGGGGATCGCACCCGCGTGACACGTTGAAAAAATTACAAAATATTCTTCATTCTTCCTCATGATGCGCACTATTTTCATGTCAAATTTCATCAAGATCATTTCAGCCGTTTAGTTGTGAAAAGGTAACAAATAGACAGAGAGACAAGAGTTACTTTCGCATTTATAATATTAGTAGGGATTACACTTGGTGCATAGAAAGACCCGTCAGTCGCATCCTGTACGGTCAGTCCCGTTAAAAACCTTGAATGGCTAATTCCAGCTTGTCATGAACAATGCTCAATATGAGAGAGAATTCTCATAAGGCAAATGATTACACTTTGACCTTTTTGTCTTTTTGTATTTGGCGCGCGGAAAAACTTCACTTAAACAAGCAATCAACTTTAGAAAAACAGTTCTGAAGCTTTTACTCTAGGAAGTCCAAATTGCGCTGGTGAATAATGGAATAGCATGAAGCAGCTTAAAATTCATAAGCTTCGCAATCATGGCAGTGTAAGCTCCAGCTACGTTTAGTCTACAAGCTGTTCCTGTAGAGAAAATGACGATACAACCGCTTTTAACAAAGCTATAAAGAACGATTTTACCCGTTGATAAAAATAAATGATAATGTCATTGTTCAGCTGAAGCAGCCTGTCATTAACTATTCACACTTATGTCACATTGTCACTACCAACTCCATACAGTGATTCATCGCCCTCGATATTATCAGATCTTCGACAGTTTCACAATTGATAAATTAAATCTTTAATGTTACATAATTATTATTATAATTCAAAATGAGAACGTGTAAGTCCATGTCATGTCCCGAGCTACAGTACGGCAACTCGGGACAGTCCGTCCCAGCTTATACCGGGTCCTCACTATTACTCTGCTAAAAATGTTGGCGATGACTGGATGATATGAAGTTAAAAATACGTTGTGCTAATACAGTCTAATATTTACCTACGCTTACGCCTCACGTATACCTTGACCATCCCTTGGGCTTGTCCGCTAATTTAATATGGATTCCAGTAAAAAACACACAGTTACAATGTATTTACTCAAGCTTGCCTCTGCACGACACTAACGAAATTATGTGTCCGTTTGAATATTCTATTAAGGTTTTGTTCGAGGAAAAAATATGCCATCATATTTCGAATCGTTTATTTTTATACAAGCAGGCTTTTGTTTGGGTCTTCATTGTTATTTTCCGATATTTTTTTTATTCTGATGCGTGTATTTGTCGGATGAATCCTGAAGTGCGGCTACACTATTATTAACTACTAGTTTCATCAAAAAATATGGCTTCGCCTTCAAATCAAATCTTTGATGATGCTGGGGTTACTTCGAGTCGGATTTTAGGTCAGCTACGTGTTAACATTTTAGGATGATGTTGTGTTTATCAATACCTAATATTAAAATAAATAAAATGAAAAATTATCTAGTCGCAACAACATAAAAACATTTTCTAAATCTACAACGTGTTGTCATAAATTTAGGAATTTTTTTAGCGTGTCAGTTTGAATTATTATAATAAAAAATATCGTCCCAATTTATATATCCTTTGATAAGTTACGAGGACATGAACCGCGAAGATAATGTTATTCAGCCTCCCACTGCACACTGTAGGCTATCAGTAGGTACGAATAAACTCTCGTAAATCTGAAATGGTCTTCCAATATCACCAATAGTGACAAACAGTCAGTAAATATTTAGGCATAATATTATTGTGAAAGCTATTAGCACCAGGTCGGCGCGTTCGTTTTCACGACCTACCGAGTACAAGCCAATGACAGTAGACTAACAATTAGCCTAAAAATAGCACTTTTAAAACGTGGTATAATTTATTGGGTAAATACTTGTGATGACCTTTCTTAGCATCAATGTTGATACCAATTAGTAGATATCCAATTAAATTAGTATCCAATAAATTAATTCTCTAACTTGACAGGCCACCCACGATAATCAATTAGTACCTAGGTATAGGTTTATTCAGGTCAAATACAAACAGACATAAAATTGGTACTAAAAATCTACCCTATCTACTACATATATAACATGCACAGAGGCGTTTTCATTAACACGCTTAAATTAGCTTCACCTAACTATGTAAAAAAATCTTGGAAGTTAAATTTGACCCACTTCCAAGTTCCCGACTGAGCTGAAATTTTGCATACACGTTTAGTTTGGATGACAGTGAATGGTTAGCTAAGTGACATCATTCTTAATCCAATACGCCGGACGCCCCAAGATGGCGGACAAAATTTTCATAACTACATATATACCATCATGATATGGGTATCAAATGAAGTCACTCTAAATTCATTATGGCGAACTCCCAAAGATGGAAGTGTATTTTTTGTGTTTTTTAAACTATAATTATACTCGTAATTATTTTATGCATGGACACGAGACGTGATGAAATATGCATCGAAGTGATTCTTATACCTACTATAGCTAGGTCTAACTAAGAGAAATAAGAAGACCCATCTGCGACACGAGAATTTTAAATTAGATCACCTTTCGACTGAAATTGCTCTGCATTTTCAAGCCTCTCTGAGCTGAAGTGAAATATTCAAGAATTTGTAGACCACCCTAAAATGGACGGTCTCGTAGTAGCTTAGTTTATATTTGGCATTTATTATCATCATCATCATCCGCAGCCCGAATCAACCCACTGGTGAGTATAGGCATTTTTAATAGCGACGACGAAATAATTATGTCTATATCTTCCATTCATCTCTATCAAACGTACCTATACACAGAATTATACGCTAAATAGTTTAATAAGTAAGTACCATCCGAATTCCGATTCCAAGAAAAAAGTATTCTAATTTTTTTTTATTGAACAATCAAAAGTGTGTTACATAGGTAAAATAGACAACTCCATAAAATTTATAGCATTTTAATGTTATTTAGGCATAACCTAATTACCAACCTGACCGTCAAAAATCCCCGACTCCAACTAGAAAAAGACCTGTAACTTTTGAACGGCTGATCGGATTTTCATGAAACATAGCTAAGATGATTTCCGATTAAATTAGCTTTCAATTAAAAACTGCATTGATATCGGTCCATCCGTTTTGGAGCTACGATGCCACAGACAGATACACAGATACATAGATACACACTACAAACATAAAACACCCCACTTTTTTGTTGGGGATTAAAAATAACCTTTGTCGTGTCACGACAAATTGTTCGAAGCCAAACTTCTGTCCTATATTTGTTTAGGTATTGTGTAATCAAAGGAAAAGCGTAGTTCGCGGAAAGGCGTGACGTAGCCACAAGGGGACGGCGACGGCGCCTCCGATGAACATTGAAAGACAGAAAATGACATGTTCCGACCGATAAGCTTAGAATTTCTCGAGTCTCGAATTTTGATTTTATTTTTGCTCTAATTGGAACATAACGAGGATGCTTGTCCATCTAATGATCTTTAGTTTTACTATACCCTATTCAAGGAACGAAACATCTAAATGTAAACAATATTTGGAGTTTCTTGCCGGTAACTTCTTCAGGGCCAACCCACTTGGAACCGTGCACCTAGAATCACGACGTTTTGGAAGTGCCTGCAAAGGCCTAGTTGAAATAAAAATCTTTGACTTTGATTTGACTATAGATGCATATTACAAATATTTTATGTAAAATATTTCAAAACATTAATTTCTGACAAAAAGAAATTGCATGGTGATAATCTACTTGAAACACTTCTTCATGAAGTAAGTTTTGATTTTTTCATTGCCTACTTTCGTATTTCACCACAAAAAAAAATGTTTAGGTAATATCCTAAATATAAACTATTCATCAATCAATCTTAATTCATGAATAGGATACGTATGAATCTATTTCCTAAATATAAATAATAATGCCCACTGAACAAAGAGTGATATTATGACTATTGTCCATATTTGCCCTTTGAAGTAGGTACAATTATAGAAAGGCTTTTACTTCTGAAGTTCATAAACTATAATGTTCATACCTACATTACGTATTAATTTATCTAATCTTTAATCAACACTCGTAAGTGGACGTAATGTTAAAATCATGTTACATTTACCATTGAAGGCCCTTGAAAAGCGGTTATGACCACATGTATCAAAGTATATCTGTATTTATATAAGAAGAAAGTTACTAACAATAACGTATAACGTGTATCAGAAACGCGTGGTCATATTTAAGGGTGCGGATAAGACTATCAAACTGAACAACTTTCTCGATGGGAACAACCTCGTAATCATGAAAAAATAATCAGCTGTCCCATACAAAACTTCAATGATTCAACTTCTAGACCAAAACGTATGGGACAGCAGATATTTTTTTCACGATTACGATGTTGGTCAAAAGGGAAAGTTGTTCAGTTTGATGGTCTAATCCACAGCCTTAAATATGACTATGATGTACGTTTATACAGGATTTTTTTTAAGTAAGGCACAACATTTGCAGATTGATTCAGTGTCCACTGTCCGTTTCCAAATGCAACCGCAGCACTAAAATTTACTCTAAAACAAATAAAAATTTGATATTCTATCATATGGCTTGCGCTAGTAAATTATGCGTGTCCTCCATACTAACTCGAATTTGCACCCAATACTGCGGTTGTAGAGTGATTCAGTGTCTGTTCCTAAATGCAACAGAGACTGAATCACTCTACAAATTATGCGCACTACATAAATAAATATCCTGTATATTATGTGCATGTAAAACCCAAACCACTGAGCTTAGAAACTTGAAAGAAAGATTTATCTTAGAAGAAGAATTCTCAAATCAATCAACCTTGGTTACAAGTGTTACAACAGGGTATTGAAGATTGAGGATGAAGTTGCGGCCAAAAGCTAGTTTAAAATAATCTAACCCTATCTATTTCTATAGAAATAAGCAGTACCTTTGTACTTGATATCTTTACTTATTTTCTTTGTCATGTGTATGTGTGTACATAAATAATAAATAAATAAATAAATAACCGTCAAAATTACTCCGACTTCAACTTAAAAAAGAGCTGTAGCTTCTGAACGGCTGAACAGATTTTCATGAAACATAGCTAAGATGATACCCGATTAAACTGGCTTTCAATTAAAAAATTGCATTGACTTCTGTCCAACCTGTTTGGAGCTATGATGCCACAGACAGATACACGGATACACATATCCACAGATACACAATACAAACTTATAATACTCCTCTTTTTTGTCGGGAGTTAATCATTGCGTTTCTACCCGATACCCCAGATTATGAAACTCTTTCTTTCAGCGAAGCTTATCAATATCTAATCAAACGGGCGCTTGCGCTATACAGGAAGTGAATTCATTGGGACCAGGGACAACCGCACTCGTTATTTATTTACTGTAGTACGAGTATGATGGTATACGAGCTCATAAGTTTATTTTTGATTCATTGGGTCGATCGATCTGTTATTAAAAAGTAACTATGATACAAGGTCCAACCTTTCTAGTCCCGATTTAAGGGGTAATTGTACACATCATTATGAACAACTTTTCTATGGAACCAAACCAGAAACTGCGAGAAAAATTCTGCTGTTCCATACATTTAGTTGATTGATAAATTATTTGTATGGAATAGCCGATTATTTTCGCAATTACATGGATTTTCCTGTAGTAATAGTTGTTCAAAATGATGAGTATAATAACCCGTTATAGGGATCTTAATACTAGAAAGGTAGAACCATCTATTGAAAATTCATAAAAATTCATAAAATCTATTGAAAATTGTCACAATATTATCTAATGGTTTTCGCTTTTTATACAGTTTAGCGAATGTATTTATGTACCTGTATGACCTTGTATTACGTAGTGAACGTAGTAGTTTTTTAAATTTATAATTACAAGAAAATATTAAACTATACTTTACTTTTTTTTTTTTTAAAGGACCTCTCTGGAGTCGAGAACAACACAGCTACTGCTGTTCCATACAAAAGTGGGTACAAATGTATGGAGCAAGCGACTTTTTTTTCACGACGTCAGAGTTGGTTCCATGATGAAAATTATGTAGAATAATGAAAACTCAAACACTACACCAATTAGGGCTTCTTTTATGTTCTAGCTTATATAAATTACACAACAGTAAAGTATGTTGTTTGATAGATTTTTTTTTTCCTTTTACGGTATTATTAACTTACTCCCACACTCAGGCCCAATTTACGTAATTTATATGTACATTTACTTTGCCCGAAACAAATACATTAGCAAGATCCATTATTTATCACATTATAGAGGTCACAAACGTATGGGGTAAAATCTATTTTTAGCACGCGGGTAGTAGTAATTGGAACGCAATTTTGCGTAGAATAGATCTTGCTACGAACTTTCGAAGTACCACGTATGTTATGGACAGTAGGTTTTTTTTTTTTTTTTTTTTACCAATTATACAACAATCATTACACGTAAGAGAATTAATAAACAATTCATAGACATGCTAATTTAGATCCGATCTTTCTAATCCCGATCCCTTTAAGAAGTTATTGTACTCATCGTTTTAAACAACTTTCACAATAGAACCAAACAAGAAATTGCGAATAAAAAAATCAGCTTAACTATACAAATAATTTCAATATTACCTACTAAATGTATGGAACAGCTGATTTGTTTTTTTCGCGATTTTATAGTTGGTCCTAAAAGAAAAGTTGTTCATAATGATGAGTACAAGCCCTTAAAGTTTAGAAAAGTTGGAACTTGTATAGTATGGGCGGAATGATGGATGGTGAATGGAGACAAAACTGGGAAAGGATTTCAACGTGGAGTTGATCCTCAACTTGCTAATCTTGAGAACTATGTCGGTTCACTTTAGTTCTTGTACGGATTCTCTCGTTCCGAATTTTATCATCTAGTGAAACACTGAGCAATAAGCATGGCTCTTTTCATAGCTCGTACAAGTAGATACCTATTTGAGCTTTAATTATTACGATTCATAAAAAAAATTACTTCTAACTTATCGATTAGCACTACTAATAAATCCGTAATACTTTAATTATTACGATTCCTACAAAAAATTTCTTCGAGCTTCTCGATTCGAGCACTACTAATATAGTCCGTAATAAATACTCATAGTTTACGTTATTGTTTATTCAGATTTCTGATCTCCTTGAGTAATTTATAAATAAACGTTAAGTTACAATTGGGCTGGTTCCACAAGGATCTTAGTTATTGTAGCAGTAAAAGGTTACTACACTCGAGAGACAAATAAAAGAACTTACTAGGACTTTAACAAGTGTATTCGGCGTAGTCAATATAAAATTCATAACTCAATTTTCTCAAGATATTATGAATGTTTATTTCATAAATCATTACTTAAGCCATTTGGTAAAATCTTATAAAATTAAAGACTATGTGTGTCTATATTGTAGAATGAATAAATTGTGTGTGACATCTATATATTAATACGTGAAGAGAAAACTTTGTACCCCTTTTTAAGCATATTGCGCGCACGGAGGAGTGTGAGATTTGGCATAGTTAACGTTTATATGGAGAAGGAGTGCAGAAAGCTATTACGGTGGAATTTCGACCACTGGGCGACCACTAGTTAGAAAAGAAAGAAAGAAAGAAAAAAGTATTTATTTGACACAGCACAAAAACAATTTTAAAGATAAAGTAACAAAAAATAAAAGAATAAAACATGTAAAAGAAAAAAATATTTATCTTAAATAACAAATGGGTTGTACGTCGCAGCTGTGTCAAAAAGGCTTCCGCTCAGCTTAAGCTGACGCGCTGCGAGCAGCCCGACAGCGCTGGTTTTCAGCGGGAGCCACATCGAGTGACGTTATGTGTGCCTACGTGTACAGAAAATATATTAATTGAATATGAATTAAATAAATAACAATTATAAAAGAACTTGTGTGTGTTGAAGTGATTATTGTATGAAAATAAAACGTGAAGGTAACATTTTACTATTGTACTATATCTAAAATAGTAATTGAGTGAGGGTAACTACATAATAATTTTTAAAAAACAACGTGTGTTATTATAAAGTAGTGTATTTTTCACGCTGCTGGACCGCACAGTACATTCCATCTCGGAATGGCTGAAAGGAAACCAGTTTGCCATTCCGCCTGCGCCCGCGGCCCGCGCAGCGCGCAAGTTGCATTGATCGCATAAAATTTTCAGAATAATACTAAATATGAAATATAAAATAAATTAATAAAGAGGTCAACCAACAACCATGGATTCAAGAAAGTAGGTAACATAAAATTTATAATTATGTTTTTGTTTAGTGGAATTAGGGACATTAACCTACCCTTTTTGGCTTTGTCTTTTTCAGGCTATTTTAGTTGATTTGAAAGTTTCGGCAGTACAGAGCTCAGTGAAGTGCTTATGTTGGAGTGACGACACCCAAAAATGTGGATGCGGGACGAAGGGTCATGACGCCCCGAGCGCTGGCCATAGTACCCCAATTACCCGTAGGCCAAACTGAAACGGTAAGTGAGTTGTTTCCCGATACGATTATTCCTGCTGCTTTTGCAAAAATAGCTTTTTAAGTTTATAAATGAAGTTTTGTTTTGTTTTTAGGTCTCTTATTGGCGGTGGGATATTGTTCCAGCAGCTCGTGGCGGCATACCTGAAAGACCCCCTGAACGCTGCAGTTCTATACTTAGGTATCGTCAGTGGACTCACCGTGGGTCGGATTGTGTATTTATAATGGTTGTATTTCCATTCCAGTTTTTGATGCAAGTAATGTGGTTTTTATTATTTATGACCCCAAAGAGCAAGCTCGCCAAGTGTATCTTCCGTCTGGCAGCCATTTTCAAAATGCCGTGTTTGTTTAAAAAGGGTGTGACATGGCTTCTTCGCGGTATGGAGAAGCAGTACCTGGCGCATGCGTTTTGCACACGCTGTATAAGTCGCTCGGTTCTGGACAACAAACATGGGCCATATACAGTGTCACAATAATTAAATTTTGATAAAACCAGGCTATCTACCAACCTTTTCCTTAATTTAACGTTTATAAACTCTCTTATTCTATATAAAATCTTAAGTCTATAAAAACAGTTCCTTACTACGCTATTAATGTGAGCTTCAAATCTAAGTTCTGGATCTGTGACAAGGCCTAAATTACGTGCTGCATCCACTCTTTCTATACCATTTCCCATTAAATTAATTTCTGGCTTTTGTGATAATATAGCACCAATTTGTTTTTGGCTGCCCATAACAATAAATTTAGATTTATTTGGATTCAAAACCAGTGAGTTCTGTTCCAACCAGGACACCACTCCTTGAAGTTCCTTGTTGATTTCCTGGACAGCTGAACGGGTCTCGCTAGGGTTAAAGGAATGATATAGTTGTATATCGTCCGCATACATGTGATATTTACATGTAGTGAGACATTTTGTTATGTCCGCACTATATAATATGTATAAAAGCGGGCCCAGCAACGATCCTTGTGGAACACCTCTAGAGACGAGAAGCGGTGACGAGGATAGCGTCAAACCGTCCTCCCTTCTTATCCGAACCCTCTGCGACCTGTTGCTCAGGTAGCTATCAAACCACCGTACCGTGTCCCCTTCAAAACCATAAAAAGAAAGTTTAGATAGCAATAAGGTGGTATTGATTGCATCAAAAGCTCGTGAGAAATCCAATAGCGTCAGAATCGTTCCCTCTCCACGGTCCCTGGCCCCGAGGATATTGCACACCACATCTGCTAAAGCTGTTGCTGTGCCACGTCCCCTTCTGAAACCTGATTGAAGGTCCGGAAGGATACCGTTTTCTTCCAGATATTCGGTAATCTGAAGGTAAACAACCCGTTCTAAAACTTTTGACAAACAGGGTAGTATGTAGTAGTTAAATTAACTACGCATAAGAATTCTGTTTAAAATGGACAGTTAATAATTTTAACATTAAGAATTAGGTACCTAATTAATTAGTCAATACTTGGTATCTACAAGATAGCTTGTAGTTTGCATATTTTAACTGAGACTGTCGAATAACCTAACCGACAAAAACCCCCGATTCGAAGTAGAAAAAAGCTGTAACTTTTGAACGGCTAAACAGATTTTCATAAAACATAGCTAAGATGATACCCGATTAAACTAGCTTTCAAATAAACAAACTGCATTGAAATCGGTTCATCCGTGTTGGAGCTACGATGCCACAGAGAGATACACAAATATACAGAAACACACTATAAACTTAAAACAGGCTCTTTTTTGTTGGGGATTAAATTTAATAAAAATGTATTCTTTTTGTTAATAGTAAAATAAAAAAGACACGCGAAAATAACACTCAAGATGGAGTTACTACACGAAGTTGATATCTAAATCTAGCGAAGACGAGGATTTAGGACATAATTTTTATTGGCCATTCAACTGTCTACGTATGTGGATTATTGCGTTGTGAGAGACAATATACAGGATAATTGTAAAAATACCCGAAACCTATTAGTACTAACTTCGTATCATAGAATAGAATAGAATAGATCTTTATTTCATGTAAACCAGATACAGGCACATAAGAAATGTCGAGACTCTAGGTGTACGGTTCCAAATACATAGTAGATCCTATGGAGAACAACCGGCAAGAAACTCCATGGTAACTTTTTCAAATAGTAGATTACAATCTTTATCAGTTCAATGTTGGTAAGAGCTGCGAGAATAATTAATTTAACGTGAATAAAAATAAGACTAGGGTAATAATGATTTGCCTCCGAATAAGATTGCCATGGCAGTTACAAGCTGACCAGTTCCGACAGACGGCACTCATTCACGAGCATGACGCATGCGTCAGCATCGCCAAGCTCGACCACAATGAAGGGAACTCATGATCCTGAACAACGCTTGTTCTACGACTTTGGTCAAAACTGAACTGGTTAGCCAAAAAGAAAATTATTTCTGTGCGTTTACGTAAAGAACCACTGCAGAATAGCAAAGATACTACTAAGATTAACGTACAGAATGATCGATCAAAGGATCTTGATTCTCTACCATTTCATTCTATTTTTAACCACCGACAAAAAAGAGGGGTGTTTTAAGTTTATAGTGTGTATCTGTCTGTGGCATCGTAGCTCCAAAACGTATGGACCGATATCAGTGCAGTTTTTTTCGTTGAAAGCTAGTTTAATCGTGAGTTATCTTAGCTATGTTTTATGAAAATCTGTTCAGCCGTTCAAAATTTACAGAAACATTTTTTCTGTCTTTCTTATTTCTGTGTGTGACAAAAACAATTTCTTTTCTACGAGTTTTATGATCACCGAGGACCTTTTAAAAACACATAATCACTAAGCCGATTGCCAAACATTTTTACTGAAACTCTAAGAACTGCCTGCGGTTTGATGTAACCACCCATTATGTCCAGACCACTGTTCCTAGATAACAAACAATATATCTCCGTAGCGTAATTCTATCGTGCTATTTTTCCGCATGAAGGTCTCAAACAGAATTGTTTCTATTCTACGTGAACCTTGAACTAGAGCAAAGCCCCTAATTTTGGATCAATAATACATTAAGTTGTGTCTGCTTTATCGATAAACTCTAAAGGCCGAACAACCACGTGTTATTGCAAAAGTTTTTACGTCATCCGAAATCATTTGATAGACCATTTGCAACTTTATGGTTATAGTAACGCTGGTATTGTGTTATGAATACCATTGCTAGGAAGGGGATAACTTGTCTCTACTCTGGGGAATGAAAAATGACTTAGGAATGTGTTCTGGTGAATCTATAATATTAAATCAAATCATATCAAATAATATCTTTGCAATACACATGTATTGTGTGATCATACAGTCCAAGTAGGTATAGGATAATATTTTAGATGTTAAAATACAATTTATAGTCCAAATTTGTTATATCTAAAGAGCCTACCTATTTAAATCGATTCCTATGTATATTTATGTGATAAGTAACTGCTAAAATGCTTATTTCAGTATAATTATCTTATCCGTGCATCTACCATCCTTTTTTCTCTGCATCACTCTTTGGTTGACTGGTAGAAAATGCATATCTCTGTAAGTCTGTACTTAGTGCATAAAGTATAAATAAATAAATTCAGTAAAAAACATCCAAACATCCATATTATATCTTTACAAAAAGTTACGAAATTTGGTTCTTGTTAAGAAATAGCACGCATTTCTTTTTTTTTGTGGCTAGTTTTGCTAGAGTATTATACCATTTTGGAATCGTGGATAGTCGTGTCAATTTTTAAAAAACTTGCCCTGGTAGTGTTCATACTTTTTTTTTACACCATGATGAATGAAAGTGGAAAACTTTAAAATCTATTTATTATTATATAATACGTGAAGAGAAAACCTTTTTAAGCATATTGCGCGCACGAAAGAGTGTGAGATTTGGTGGCATTAGTTAAAGTTTATAATATGGAGAAGGAATGCAGAAAGCTAAAATACGGTAAAATTTCGAGCACTGGGCGACTATAGTATGATTAATTTCAACTTTACTCATAGCTAAGTTTAATTTAACAATATTCGACTCAATGAATAGCAACTGCGCGCCGAACTGGAACTACGTTCATAAAGTTACTCTTTTGTCCTTGACTTATTTGGCACAAGTTCAATGTCACATCAATGGAGCTCGTAACTTATCATAGTAATATTATAAAGAGAGAAATCCTGATTGACTGACTGACTGACTGACTGACTGACTGACTTATCATCAACGCACAGCCGAAACTACTGAAGCTAGAGTCACGAATTTTGAGAGTAGGTCCCTTTTGTATTGTAGGCAAGCAATAAGAAGGGATTTTGGAAAATTCAGCCCCCTAAAGGGGGGAAAAAGGGGGTGAAAGTTTGTATGGGAGTCCCTTAATTTTTGAAGTGAGAAAGATGAAAATTGGGATTTAGGCTTTTGGTTACAAACAAAGAAACACGTGATTCTTCGTTTTTGGAAATTCATCCCCTAAAGGGGCGAAATAGGGGTGAAAATTGTTTTTGAAGTGTAAAACGTGAATATTGGGATTGTTTTTGAAGTGAGAAACGTGAGAATTGGTGTTTCGGCTTTTGGTTAGAAATAAAGAAACACGTGTTACCGCGTTATTGGAAATTCATCCCCAAAGGGGCGAAATGGGGGTGAAAATTGTTTTTGAAGTGAGAAACGTGAAAATTGAGATTTAGGCTTTTGGTTACAAATAAAGAAACACGTGTTACCGCGTTTTTGGAAATTCATCCCCTAAAGGGGCGAAATAGGGGTAAAAATTGTTTTTGAGAAACGTGAAAATTGATATTTAGGCTTTTGGTTAGAAATAAAGAAACAAGTGATACCGTGTTTTTGGAAATTCATCCCCTAAAGGGGCGAAATAGGGGTGAAAATTGTTTTTGCAGTTAGAAACGTGAAAATTGAGATTTAGGCTTTTGGTTAGAAATAAAGAAACACGTGATACCGCGTTTTTGGAAATTCATCCCCTAAAGGGCCAAAATAGGGGTGAAAATTGTTTTTGAAGTGAGAAACGTGAAAATTGAGATTTAGGCTTTTGGTTAGAAATAAAGAAACACGTGACACCGCGTTTTTGAAAATTCATCCCCTAAAGGGGCGAAATAGGGTTAAAAATTGTTTTTGAAGTGAGAGACGTGAGAATTGGTGTTTCGGCTTTTGGTTAGAAATAAAAAAACACGTGTTACCGCGTTTTTGGAAATTCATCCCCTAAAGGGGCGAAATAGGGGTTAAATTGTTTTTGAAGTGCGAAACGTGTAAATTGAGATTTGGGCTTTTGATTAGAAATAAAGAAACACGTGTTACCGTGGTTTTGGAAATTCATCCCCTAAAGGGGCGAAATAGGGGTGAAAATTGTTTTTGAAGTGAGAGACGTGAAAATTGAGATTTAGGCTTTTGGTTAGAAATAAAGAAACACGTGTTTCTGCGTTTTTGGTAATTCATCCCCCAAAGGGGCGATAAAGGAGTGAAAAATGTTTTTGAAGTTAGAAACGTGAAATTTTGTATTTAAGCTTTTGTTTAAAATTAAAAACAAAATCGATTTCCTGTTTTTCGAAATCCAACTTCTAAGCGGATGAAATAGTTATATGAGAGTCCGTATTTTTTGAAGCCGAACGATTTGTAAGAGGTCAGGAATTGATGAAAATTAAAAAGTATCTACCGGCTAATTTGTACCCGAACGAAGTCGGGACGGGCCGCTAGTACAATATACATGTAAATATATTTCATTTCGATGATTTAATTGTAATAGTAATAGCTTGATTAATAAAAAAAAATAGTTCAAAAACTAAAACCCGATAACTGAAAAGGTATGAAACAAGATAATAATACATATTCAGAGTGATGTTCAGAGGATAGCCGTGGTCGTATGCCACTTTGCCCTAAAGCTTATGATCGCTTACTACTGTAAGCACAACCAGACCCGAAACAACTATCTGTAGATCATACAAATATTTGTTCCGTGCGGGGATCGAACCCGCGGCACGTAGCGTAGCGTAGAAAGCTAATCGCTTAGCCACTGCGCCAACCGTGTCGCATATTGTTTTGTTAGGGTAGCTGTAGGTGGCATACGACCACGGCTATCCCCTGAACATCACTATGAATATGTGTTAATATTTTCTTGTTTTATACCTTTTTAGTAGTTGGATTTTAGTTTTATTGAAAGCTAGTTTAATCGGGTATCATCTTAGCTATGTTTCATGAAAATCTGATCACCCTTTCAAAAGTCACAGCTCTTTTTCTAGTTGGAGTCGGGGGTTTTTGACGGTTAAGTTACATATGTACGGTATGAAATTTTATTTTTATTTTATTTATTGTGTTGACCATTAAACCTAAATTTTTTGTTTCTTTCTTTATGAATAATTCATAAAAAAGAAACGAATAACTGACGGGGTTATGCGAGGCAGAAGAACCAAACATTATTTTATACTTCTGATTTTCCTCCTTGTAAATCGAATGTAATGAAACTGTAGTACATGAAAGTCATTACATACATAAATCTACGTTTGGATGGAATGATTTACATGCTATCCCAAGAGAACTACCAACGTATTTGAAAATCTCTACGCCAAAATGTTGTTTATGTAAATGGATTCAATAATAATAATGTTTGTGGTACTAGCAACCGCAAGGTCGCTCCCCTATCTCTGCGAGCTATCGCCACCGAATATCCCGGATTTAGCTGTTTGCAAGCACTGATAATAGCGTTGTTGCTTTGTTTTAATTTGCTAATGCTGGAGTATAATTGGATCATTCACAAGGGATTTAAATTTTAGGTGAAGTTAGTAATTAGTTAACTGCTTCGTTGGTCTAGTGAACGAAGTGGAGTTTCTTACTGGTTCTTCTCCATAGGATCCACTATTTGGAACCGTGCACCTAGAGTCTCGACATATTTTCATAAGTGCCTGTATCTGGTTTACATGAAATAAAGATCTATTCTACTATAAAGCAAGTACAATATACCTATAACATTAAAAATAAAGTCGTGGCCGGGCCTGTGATCTTGGGTTTGATTCCCGAGTCAAGTATTGAATTTTTCTGGGTGGAAATCCTAACTAATAGCCCGGAGTTTGGAATTATGTGCAATATATGGCAATAAGTTCGCCCTAACACATATATGGGACTCAAATGGAAATGTGGGACTATAATAAAGTATCTACTGCTGTACTCTCAAAATTTGCCCACGGAACTTCTGGCTTGTAGATTCTTTAAAGACTTCTTGTCTTGATAAATTTTTCACCAAAGTTACAGAGATAATAAAATAATCAGTGGAAATCAAACGTATTCAAAATAGGTACTTTCAATAGTTTTGGACCTGACTTATTTAATTATTACTTCAAAAGAATACGAATGAAGTAATGTACGATGAAATGTCTGACATGGGCCTTAGTATTTCAGTCTGTAATAATCTACGAATGCCAAGGTTCATTATTCTCTATGACAACCATGGTTAAATCTTGGTACGATCTGTCAGAGGTTGTATGGGAATGAGAATGACACAGATCAGCTTGGTTTAATTGTGATGAGACACGGTACAATAATTGCTAAGGAATAAGGCCCAATAGAAACGTAAAGGATCCTTTACACGTTCGGCGAATAAGACGATTCCGTGCTCTCAGGGCGGATAGCGGACGAATGACACCGAACATTGGGGAATGTCAACTAATGCAGGCAAATGCGCCCCCCTCCAGACGTTCGTGATTGCCTCTATTCGCCGAACTTGTAGAGGGTCTTTTACAAAATGTACAAAATTTTGCAGTCTCGTGATCCGTAAATTTCATTCCCATACATTTTGATGACGTATCTATTCTTAGAGTCTAAGCATAGATAATCATCATGTCTAAGGTAGCTGAAATTTTGGAGGATTTGACTTTTATCCAACAAACAAAACCTTTAACAAGTGATGGGGAAAAGGACAATAACCACAGACTATTGACGATAAATGTGCACAATATGGCGGCGGAGGATAGTGAGTGCTTTTTTAAACTGTGTGCTGATGAAGAAACTTAAAACCGCTGTCAGGAAGTGGCGGAGAATGCGCCTCTTCCGGAAAAGAGATGGTGAGTCTAAGAATACGTGAACATTGGTTCTTGATGGAGGATGGATCTGAGTGGAGTGGTTAATTTAATTGATAAGGGTACCATCCCCTCTAAACAAGATGGCTTTCTCCGATCGGCAGACAATAGAAACGCTAGCACAATGTATAGTGCCACAAACTTATCTGACCCGCAGCCTGATTACGGACGCAGCTGACAGTTTGCGACAGGCGTAAATTGTACAATTGCTGCTGTCAAACATCATTTTTTGTATTGTACGTAATACCAAAATGATGTTTGACAGCATCAATTGTACAATTTACGCCTGTCGCAAACTGTCAGCTGCGTCCGTAATCAGGCTGCCGGTAATGACGTCGGTGCTGTCGCTTTTACCAATGTCATCTCTATACAAAAAATACATTTTGAAGTCGTTTTTGTTCTGTGGCGACGTTAGTTCCAATTTTGGTCACCGGGTCAGATAAGTTTGTGGCGCTGTACTAAATTGCTATAAGCTGTCGATTGGTCACGTGTTACGTAAATGTCATTCCCATTACATTTTACTGGCGTTTCTATTCTTTATAAATCATTAATATCCTATTCTTATTTTTTTATTCACATTAAATTACATTATTCTTGCAGCTCTTTCCACAATAGATATTAAGAATATTATAATTAATCATGATTGTAATCTATTATTTATTTTTTTAAACTTTCCATGGTATTTCTTGCCGGTTCTTCTGCATAGCACCTAAATACTATTTGGTACCGTGCATCTAGACTTTCGACATTTTCATAAGTCATATCTGGTTTGCATGAAATAAAGATCTATTCTGTTAAATACTCAAAGATTCTGTTCTATTCCCCGAGATTATAGTTTTGGGTAAAGGGCGTGGATTCCTAGCATATTTATCTATCAAAAGTTCTTAATTATGTCTGTACGAATACTTAATATCTGTAGGCATTAGTATGATTTATAGCTGGCAAGCAAGGATTAAAACTTCAGCAGGTTTTGTCACAATATCTTGATCACGTATAAAAGCAATAGCATTATCTTCAGTAGGTACCTTATACCAAATATCTCACAGGCTCGATTTCTTTTGTTTCAGACTCTGTGACGCGACAGGTGTCGACTGATCCAGCACCGTCCACTTCGGGCACTCCTGCGCATTACCCGCGTGCGCCGCCCGCAGAATTATTGCAATTGGTAACTACACTTAAATTTTTGACACATCAAACCGATCTCACTGCTCGTTCAATCACTGGTCGAATTATGAATGAACAATAAATTGCAATATCGAGTATTTACATCGTCACATATATCTAATCTTAACACTGGGCTATAAGTTGTTAACTATATCGAGGGTTCACGGGCTATTTGTATTAAGCGACATCCTGGCCGATATTGGGATACATATTATTCGAAATCTTCATATTCTTCAGCGCCGTTTGAGCCCGGATTCGTGACGATCTGAGCACTTTTTTGTCGCTTGGAAAATCAAGATTCATCATTGAATCTGATTTGATTGAAGCGACACAAATTTTATATTATAATTATTTATTGGTGCATCCAGATTTCTTGGTCACGACGCAAAAGTCTAGAATGTCGACCAATTTCAATTCGTCGAATAAATATGCATACTTCACGAAGATGCATCTTTAGTCTACATTCTAACTACTATACTTGAATTTGTTTTAAAGCGCCTGATGAAAATGTAGGAGTAATATTCTCTTAGACTTTGTTCAGGCGTTAGAAATAATACTATAAAGTTATATTCATATTTACAAAGGATAACAACAATAAATTGTCTCTTTATAGGTTTATTTTTGAGGTGAATAAACCTTCGCATATTATTATACAAAATTATTTTCCTACTAGCTGGTGCTTGCGGTTTCACTCGCATCCTATGGGAATTAATTCATGGACCCGGATATAATAATATATTATATTATCCTACATGTTAAGGTCATGGTCTACCTGAATCCGTTCAGTCGTTATGGCGTGATAGACTAACAAACATTCAAACTTTTACATTTCTAATATTAGTATCTAGGATTATTTTCCTATTTTATTCGTATTAAACAGGATATTTTTTATGTAGTGCGCATTATTTGTAGAGTCATTCAGTCTCTGTTCCTAATGTCCAGGAACCAGATGAAGGTCAAAGACTGAGGGAACAGCAGTTGCGAGCGTATGCGTTCTTCCAGTTAAGAGTACATTTGAAAAGAGGCCAGAACTTGGTCGCGATGGACAAAAATGGTATGTTGGGACGATCACAACAACACAATCACATACAAACACAAACATCACGCTAGGCGATGCACAGTAAACAATGCAAATAGTATTTAACAAAAGAACAGCAAATCACAAGCTTGATCACCATCCAAAACGAACGCCTAAGAAATGCCGATACTTAAAAATTTAACACTTGAATGAATACATTTTCCACTTCATAGGCACTTTTCATAATTCTATCACGAACTACCTACCAAGTTTTTCTCGACCTTGATCGTAGTTAACACACAGCCAAAACTGTGTGAAAAAAATGTGCGCGCGAAAACATTTTTGGCTTGAAGTTAACTACAGTAATACTACAGAAAAACTCGGTAATAATAGGAGGAATTTCATTAAAAATAAAATAAAAAATCCAACCCATCTGGGCACCACCCTTTTCTCAGAATGTCAAGGGTTAGACCTAAGTCCACCACGCTGGCCTGGTGCGGGTTGGCGGACTACACACACTATCAACGACTTTATGAGGCCCTCTCAGGTGTGCAGGTTTCCTCACGATGTTTTCCTTCACCGTTATCGCAAGTGATAATCAAATTGCAATTCGCACTTATATTCGAAGAGTCAGAGGAGCCGGCCGTGTTCAAACTCAGACTCTTCTGCATGGAAGGCGAGCGTCAACCGCTAGGCTATCACTAATTTCATTAACCTTTATATTATTTCAGTTTCGCTATAACTTCAAATTTTCACAGTTACACTGAACACAACACTGACATTATTCTGTTATTGTTATTTTGCATGTTTTCTTTAGTTTTATATGCAAATACTGCTTTTGCTTTCGTACCTACCAATCACCTCTAGCAACCTATTTTAATTTATAAGAACTGTATCATTTGTGAATTTGTACTATGAATTAGCTTTCTTGACGACAGCGTTTGAATTCAAATCTTTATCCTTCATATTAAAGAAGTTCCGTCTTATAAAATACATAAATCCCAATAAGTGAACAATTATAATTTAGTCACCTTAATTATTTAACGTGTGACGTATAAGTTTGTTAATACAACTCCGAATCTAATAAACGGTTATTCGCAGGAGTTTCTCAAGAAACAATCCATGCTATACACGAATGTAGACTTCAGTTCTTGTTTGTGAGGAAAATGGAAATAGTTCTCCCGAAGTTTAAGTCTTCGTAGATTGGACACGTATTACATTTCTAATTTCCGTAAAAGTCTCTGTTCTGTAATACTTTATAATAAGACTAAAAGCTTCGTCAACGTCCTTATAAATTCTGACTCCAAATTGCCCCATATAGAGTGTTCAAAATTCTTCGCTCGAGCCTCACGTACCGAGCTTAATAATAAAGTATTCATAACCTGTAGCTTACTTAGAGTTTTCTTCATTTATTTTTGCTTTTTCCTCTTCTAACTAGTGTTTTGTGGGGTCCAAAACCAGGCTTGTTATCAGGCACGAGCGATCCTTACGTCAAGTTCAAGGCTGGGGGAAGACTGCTGCACAAGTCTAGGATAGTGTACAGAGACCTTAACCCGGTCTGGGATGAGTGCTTCACTGTACCTATTGAAGATCCGTTTCAGCCAGTTCAGATAAAGGTAAGCAGTATGTTGACTTATGCTATGTTAGGATTTGAAATTAATGTACAATTTCATAAGACTTCCATCAAAACTGAGGACTTTGAAGGCACACAAATATACGACTAATTATAACTCGTATAGATATTAAGTTCAATGTGATAATTCCTTTGCTATGTTTTTGGTGCTGACATATTTCTGAAACAAAACAATTCGCCTTAAATATCCAATAAATAAATTCGTGACCAGTCACTCCCTCACACGAACAATAAAATCCAAATAAAAGAACCAACCAAGTTCGCATTGAATTCTTTATGCTGCGCAATTTACTTCCTACACTGAATAAAATTTAATATTAACCCTTAAACGCTGCCGAGGGAGGAATAATGTACTATATCACAGTTACCAGAGCAGTGTTACGTCAGGAGGTTAAATATTCACTTCGGTAGGTACATCACCTGTGGTAGGATCTCAGATCACAGAAATAGGATCGATATTTTTGCAAAAATATCTTCAGAATAAAATTGGATGGTTGGAGCAAATGGAATGTGTTCAGTGAAAAAAAAAACCCGTATTGGATTCTCGTTAGATTAAAAAGCAAAACTTTATTGAATCATTTACACTGAACTTCTTCTCTATATTTCCATTTTGTAGAGGCTGAGTATCGTTTGCAGTTCCTGTAAATTTAATACTATGATACATTCTTCAAGCTGTATGCACCATCACTAGGTATAATTTAGTACTTTGCAGAATCATGTCGACATTTTATGTCATGAAACCAAGTCATTCTTAACTAACATAAATTATTAGATAGGTGCAGATAATTTTAATTTTTAATTCGATTACGAATCTAGTGTCACTTCTTACATGGAGTAATCATGGGATGATTACCTACTTTACGGTGGAAATATGAATTATCTATTTTGTTAAAAAAAATTAAGGAAAATATGACAGGATAACTTGTGTTAGATTGCCAATATGATTAGAGCGTAAATAGACGGCCCCTTAAAAATCCGCACTTAATAATGTAACACCCTATATTGCAGGTGTTTGACTACGACTGGGGTCTTCAAGACGACTTCATGGGTTCCTGTCACCTAGACCTCACGGCCCTGGAGCTCGGTCGGACTCAGGACTTAGTACTTTGTCTGCGGGATCCTAGCAAGCCTAACCAGGATATGGGCGAGATCGTGCTGAACGTCACGTTGTGGCCCAAATCGCAAGAGGATAAAGAGCAGGTAAGAATTATAGAGAATAAAAGTGCTCCAGTAGACGACCGATTGGTCACCAACAGAACAGCACAGATTTATCAATGTTTTGTGGATAGAAAAAATCAACTATTAGGAGGATTTGAACCTACGACGTCCTAGTTCAGTACACAAGCCGCTCTTGCTAAGCGAGCTACCGCGACTCGCACTCACAGTGTCGAAATCTTCAAAGTCAAAGCTTTTTACTTCAACTGGGCCTTTGCAAAAAAACTGCATTGAAATTGGTTCATCCGTTTTGGAGCTAGGATGCCACAGACAGAAACACAGATACATAGATACACAGACACACAGATACACGATACAAACTTATAACATCCCTCTTTTTTGTCGGGGGTTAAATAGGTACAAAGCGAATAAGGTTTTAAAGCACGAGATCTGAGTCCAAATGAAAACCTTTATTGGGGAAGGATTCACCGGAATAGCTCAGACTCAAAGTTCCATCGTTTTATTCACTCTACTTCTTTGCAACCTTTTACCTTACACATTGCTGAACTTGAGAATCTAAGCTTTTGTCAAAAGCTTAAGTACTCTGTTCCCGGGTCAACAACGTACATGAATTAAGGATTTATTTTTCCGGTAAATGACGTAAAATCTGGAATACTTGACCGTTTCCTAGTCATAAAGATTTTATCGTAAAAATTTCTGCGCAATTCTTCGACGTAACATTTTATTGCTATCCTAGGCAGACTGGGTTCGACCAAAGTTATAAAACTTTAACGGACCGTCAATGCTGGCCTTTAGCTAGAATAACGTCGATGTGGGATGGTAGATCTAGCATAGAATAGAATAGAATAGATCTTTATTTCATGTAAACCATATACAGGCACTTATGAAATGTCGAGACTCTAGGTGCACGGTTCCAAATAGTAGATCCTATGGAGAAGAACCAGCAAAAAACTCATGGTAACTCTTTTCAAATAATATATTACAATCTTTATCATTACAATGTTGTGGTATAAAGAGGCGAGAATAATGTAATTTAATGTGAATAAGACTAGGATAATAATGATTTGCCTCTAAATAAGATTGCCATGGCAGTTACAAGCTGACCAGTTCTGACAGATGGCACCCGTTCACGAGCATGACGCTCTAGTTAGTAAAACTAACCTTTTAATACTTGCGTCAGGTGTGGTACCGTTAAGGTGGTGGTGATCGACTAGCAATCTGTCTTAATTTCTTTGCTGTGGAAAATTGCTACACTATCGAAACGTCGATAGCTAGCAAGACTAACTTTTTAATACCTGCATCAGCTGTGGCGCCATTAAGATGGTTGTGATCGTCTAGCAATCTATCTTAACTATGAAAAATTGCCACATTATGTTATACAATTTTTATGCTAACGTCTTCCCATATATCTTGAATTAGTACCATAATTATACTATATATTTTGTGCTGTTATGACTGTCTTCTTCTGTCGTATGCAGGTCGCTTCAACCTTCTGAAGCTCTTATATTTTCTTGAGAAAAACGCAAGAATTATTTTATACTTAGTTTTGAATAAAGGGAATCATGTCCTTAAATTTCACTTAGTTTAAGCTTAGTAATCGACCCTACTAAGCTTACAATTACTTTAATAAACAGGATGAATAGGATATTTATCCTGTTCACTAAAGTATTTCAAAAATATAATTATAAACCTCTAGCTAGCGTAGTTAAAAAGCGTACTAAAGTTTATTAGTTGTAGCAATTCGTGTAGGACACCTATTTTGGCAGTTATTTACTACTACTAATTTATTTATTTGTGTTAGTTAGTTATTTAGTTGTTATTTAGCTATTTTGGTAGTTTGGTATTTCAGTGAGTTACCTTCGTCTTTTGTAGAGTCGGCACGAGCTATCACATGCGCTCATGTCGTAGTGGATAGATTAGCCAGTCAGCATTGGTGGTATCGAGGCTGACTACCTAGGGTACGCCAGACGAACTCAGAATTTGTCAATGTTGAGGCTCTTTCTTTGCCCTTCTTATACACTCAAAATCATACATACGCCTTATAAGATAAGTTCTACAATAGTGATATTAAAGTTTGAACTGTTGTCTCCTAGGCTAGGCAAGGAGCCTATGTTTTAGGAGCCAACGTCCTCCGGTTTTACCATTTGCTCATTGGACGTTCTGCTACATAGACATTTCGATAGTGGGACGTTTTGCTATAAAGACAATTTGCTAATTAGACGTATTGCTAAATAGACATTTTCATTATTTGGAAGTTTTGCTACCTACTTAGACGTACCTATTGATCGTGAGGCCAACGAATCTACATATTAATACGTGAGGAGTAAACTTTGTACTCATATTGCGCGCACGGAGGAGTGTGAGATTTGGCATAGTTAAAGTTTATCTAGAGAAGGAGTACAGAAACCTGAAATTACGGTAGAATTTCGATCACTGTGCGACCACTATATAATTTAATTGGCATGCAAATAATTACTGATTCATTATTTTAAACATATCGAGCAAAAAGTACACGTATTTCATTGTAACGGCGATACGCTGCCGCTGGTAGCACCGAGTCGATGCAATATGGCGTGCTACGAAGCGTCACGCCCGGGCCGCTCCTACTGCATGCCGCGCTCGGGCGCCGGCGCGCCGTCACGCGAAGTACATCAAGTATCTCGTACCAAGAGTTGTCACGTAGAACTGACTGGATTACTTTTTTCTTCGTCTCTGTTTTCGTGACGGCATGGAAATTGCTCATGCTCTGGCAGAAAGGCATCAAAGTCAGTGTTGCCAAGCCAACAACAAAAAAATATCCCCAAGATTTTTTTTAAATCCCCATTCGAACCTCTAAGTAATAGTTTCTTCTTTACTGAAGCTTTCTTGAAGCAGTGCCCAAGTCGTTCGTAACTCATAAAATTCGTTTTGCCCTTTCCATTCTCACTAGCCGCGTTCGAGAGTTACTTAGTAAAGATTTTTAAGATGTCGACGTCTTTATCGCAGTCTCAAAAAAAAATATTTTTCTATCCTGCTGTTGTTTGATTCAATCGCAGATTTTATTTAGAACCTCCTAACCCACAAAATATCCTAATCCTAAAAATCCCCCTTTTAACACCCACTAAGGGAGAAAATCCCCAAGTTGTTGTCAATGATCAAAGTTCGTACAAGGACTGCTTGCTAAGGGTGCGCGAGACGGATTTTGATGGGGTAGCTCTAACCATACCCTATTATTTACTAGAGAGATACCTGTGCACTGATGATGGTGAAACGGATTTTTAACCCCCGACAAAAAAAGGGGTGTTATAAGTTGTGTTGTAGTGTCTATCTGTGTGTCTGTCTGTGGCATCCTAGCTTCTAAACGGATGGACCGATTTCAATGCATTTTTTTTAACTGAAAGCTTGTTTAATAGGGAGTCATCTTAGCTAGGTCTCATGAAAATCTGTTAAGCCGTTCAAAAGTTACAGGTCTTTTTCCTGCCCCTATCAGTTCTCCGCTATTGTGGGGTCGGTTCTCTGTAAACGCCTACACTGTAGTATTCCAATTAGGTTTCAAATATATACATTAGGTACAGCAACATTTGAATAAATATGACAGCAAATTGGCATTTCATTTGTTCATCATTTAAAAATAATGGGCTGATGTAATGACAAATAATTTTAGTTCATTACATCATCCCTTTGGCAAATCAGAAATATATTTCTCGTAATCACATCGTCCCTAAAGGTGCACACTGAGTTTTGACATAGTAAAACATAAGATTCCTGGTGATCGCGGAATAACTACAGAGCTCTTGACCGGGCTCCAATGCTCATTCAGGGTTGAAATGGAACACTACCTGCTAACATCACCAGAAGTGTGTTTTTATATTGTTACATAACAGTTTATATATTATCGTCAGTCTGAGAGCACCTTTAGCTTTTTTTTACTAATATACATCTCACATGCACACACCCAGACCCGAAACAACTATCTGTAGATCATACAAATATTTGTTCAGTGCAAGGATCGAACCCGCGGCACGTAGCGCAGAAAGCTAATCGCTTAGCTACTGCGCCAACCGTGTCGTCATAATATGGGAAGACGGTTATATAGTATTTCATAGAAATACGTCATTCAAAGGCTGCCCAAGCAGACACCACCGCCGATGCCTTATTTTCCTCAACTAATAGGTATCTCGTTAATATTTTGCACAATCACAAAGTAGCATAATTTAGTCGTTAAAACCGCAAATTATATTAATTAACAACAAGAGTTAATTTAACTTCGCGAATTCAGCGATTCAGAGATGGAATTAGGTAACAAAGTTAGGTGAAATTGAAAACGATTTTGGAGTTGTAGCAGATTAGGAATCTGCGTCGCTATTCTATAAGAACATATCGCATCTCGATTCGAATCTCTCAATCTCTGGAACTACTGAGGTTCGAGCACGAATGGTTTGACGTATGGTAACGTTAACGTAAGCAAATTTCGATGATAAAATACAATAAATCTATCGCATTTTTGTTAAATTTTATGCAACATACGCACTTGTTTCATGAAAATGTAAAAATACTGCATGTATTTTCAAAAAATATCATGGATTAAACGGGTATTTTTGATTCTAGATTTGCTTACGTTAAACGTTACGTTACGTCAAAACATTCGTGCTCGGCCCACTGAACTTATTCTAAAAATTCATCACTAGAATAGAAACCTACACTATCACCGATTGATATAGGCTATAATATATTATTTTGCTAATAACCTAACCGTCAAAATCCTTCGACTACAACTAGAAAAACAGCTGTAACTTTTGAACGGCTGAACAGATTTTCATGAATCGTACCTAAGATTATATCCGTATAACTAGCATTCAAAGTCAAAGTCAAAGTTAAAAAAAATATTTCAACTGGGCCTTTGCAGGCACTTTCAAAACGTCGTGATTCTAGGCGCATTCAATTAAAAAACTGACAATTAGAAAACCGGTCCATCCGTTTTGGAGGAACGATGCCACAGACAGATACACAGTTATACAGATACACAGATACACACTACAAACTTATAACAGCCCTCTTTTTTGTCAGGGTTTAAAAATAAAAGGCGCGTGTGAAACCGCAGGCAACAGCTAGTTTATAGTAAGTAACTACCGCGCAGTGAATATTGAAAGCGTATGAGTATATTATATACACTCGGGAGCAAAGAATCCGGGTCACCAACATAATAAACCTTAATATCTCGGAAACTAAGAATGATAGCTCATTCAAATAAAGAGTATTTTTTAGACTATTTAATACTACACAAGTTATAATACGCTTCGAGAGCTTGAAATTGCATTGATAGAGGTATGTGAGAATATTCCCCAACATCGCCTCAGACACTTTGTGCCGTATGAATCGCATGACATCTGTATTGACAACACACGGAGGTAATACAAAGTACTAAAATGTGAGAATATGATATAAGTTTCTATAAAAAGTGAGTATATTAAAAAAAAGAAATATTTACGCATTTTAAATTAATGTATTTTTAATAAGTAAAATAAATAATAACTAAGGAGTTTTATTAATTTTATTTAAGTAATAGATATTAAGTAGTCTATAAAATACTTTTAATTTGATTATGCTAACATTCTTAGTTTCCGAGATATTAAGCTTTATTTAGTGACCCGGATTCATTGCTCTCGAGTGTATTATGGGGTGGTAGCTTAGAACACACAAAAACACAAAACTTAATCTTTGGTCATTACCAGTGGCATGTACACAGACATTTCTATGTATCAACAAGTGCGGTCTACTTACAACGATTTCAATAATTACAAACGATTTGTTTACATACGTCATCAATACGAGACATCATGTATACAGGAAAATCAATTCAAATAACTTCTTGAACAACATTGCACGACTTGTTTCAAGTGCAGGTAAATTGATCAGTTATATAAATGGATCTTTACCCTCAAAAGCAAGTATTGCCCCGAATGCAATAAAATAAAGGAAGTTAACTGCAATAACTTACATATTTCCATAATGTACTTTTATGTGTATAATTTAGATTACTGTTATAATAAAATATATTCTTGGTAGATACTATAAAATATGCGAAAGTAACTCTGTTTGTTACTTTATCAAGATTAATCGGCTGGACCGATCTTAATGTAATTTGACAAGATAACTTAACCGTCAAAAACCTCCGACTCCAACTAGAAAACGACCTGTGACTTTTGAATGGCTGAACAGATTTTCATGAAACATAACTAAGATAATTCCCGATTAAACTAGCTTTCAATTAAGAAAACTGCATTGAAATCGGTCCATCCGTTTTGGAGCTACGGTGCCACAGACAGACACACCGATACAAATTACACAGATATACCTACATATATGCACAGTTACACACTACAAACTTAAAACACCCCTCTTCTTTGTTGGGGGTTAAAAATATTGTGCATCATGAGAAAACAAATATAATAAGTATTCTATTATTTTTCAATGATCAATTAATCCAATGTCCTTTCGGATGGAGTCGCGGGCGCAGCTAGTTTATTATGAAACAATATTTGGGTTTTGAATGCGTTGACCTTTTGCACAACAACGGTTGATAGGTACCTATAGTGCTGGACGTAATGCAAAAGAGAAAGTTATCAAGATAGGTATTTTGTAAGTAATTTCTTACTACCTGCACAAACAGAAAATTAATGTTAATGTGTTGTTGAATTATTGTTTTTCTTTTGTTATTATTTTTGTTTTTTTTTATTTTTGTACTTTTGTAGTTTTATTTGTTCCTGGCGAGTCCAGAATAAAACTGTTTTCTTTCTTTCTTTAAACAAAATTCTGTTTCTACTGTGCTATCTGCCTCATTGGGCCAGTGATTGCAAGCACTACTGCTGAGCGTGAGCTTCTAGACTCGATTCCCGCAAAGTGTTATTGAGTTTTTCTGATAGAAAATTCTCAGTAGCAGTGTTTAGAACAGTACCCGATAAATAGCAATTGTCTCGCCTCCTATAACATGCTCAATAACAGAATCGGTGAAATTTCGGTGTACCATAGTATCCCTCCGCCTAACACTTTTTGGTAGAAAAAGGTGTGATGATAAAAAATATGACGTTGCTAATACACTCCATATATTTTTATATCTTTACGAGTGATCACGAATAATTCATCATCAGTATCAGCCTTTTTCTACCTACTGCCGAGTATAGGGCTCTTTTTGATACCATGCTTCCCGGGTCTATGCTAATCGCATCCAGATATTTCGCGCGATTTTTGCAGGTCACCTATACACCTAACTGCTGATCTCCCAACACTTGTACCGTCTATCGGTAACCACTCTGTTAAGGCTCTACTTCATCTACCGTCACCATGTCTTGCGAAATGTCCCAGCCCATCGCCATTTCCGAACCGTTATACGTTGCACGACGTTTTGAATTTTAGTTCTGCGCCGAATTTCCGTATTCCGGACTTTGTGTCTTACAGAAATACCATAAATACGAATAAACCATCAGAAAATTATCGACGTCTTAGCATGCACATTGTACTGCAGTAATTGACATTCGTCCTTGGGCAAGCAATAACGGACCAAGATACATAAATGTAATACAATTTACCCTCCACTCGTCTAACATTACATGTGCTAACCTCATTTTTTAGTCAGCCGTTCGACGCCGGAACGTACGCGCGTGCTTCGCGAAATTGTGCACTGAATTGCGACAGCAAAATAAACTTCGCGAGTGTTATGAACAAGTGAATTGTTGGCTACTACGTCTTTGTTGTTTAGAAATGTGATTTATAGAAATGTGTTGGTTGTTTTAGCTATTAAGGTGTAGTGTATAATAATTCTAAATCAAAGTGCAAGTTATTCCTGGTTTCAATACGTGCTTATGTCCCGAAAAACGATACTTAATTTGTATACGTGGGAGAAGAAAGTTTTCTCTTATTTTTGATCACTTCCTAATAAGTCTAATAACTTTTTGAGGTCTTAATAATTTAAACGCATCTAGTAATAAATTATCACTGACTTTGTTCAAGTAGTTGTTAACGACAAACATTACACATTTAATAATAATAAACATGACATAAATAAGCTAAAACTCTATTTTTGGAATCTTTTATATTTTCCCTGAATAAAGAACAATGGGTTTATACAAATAACAATTGCAGGTTTGGGATATACAAAAGCGGCTTTTGAGGGCAGTCGGTCACCAAACGTGTTTACAAAGTGAGATAAGTCTTACCCTGAGCAAAAACTGGATTCACCACTATAGGTATTCGACACCATAACAGTAGGAACATTAATCGCTGAATACTCAAAGCCTTAAGTTAGACATTAATGACAGAATGACATTTAAGATTACCAAATTAAAATGCGTATGACTATACGGGGTGGTTAAACATGCCTTTCGAGGTAAATATTGATAAACAAATGCAAAGCCGTATATCTCCTTCTGTGATGACCTTATCACATTAATCTCATGAGAAGATGGATTTTCACCACGAAACTGCTTAGTATCCAGTAATCTGTGGTAATAACTCTTCTCAAGATGTCCAGTATGACCTGCACCTATAGCAGATCAACCTGGATGTCAGTCACCTTAAAACGACCTGTAAAATTTTGCCATTGATTATAACGATAGGGGTTTTTGGTCTTTCTATTGGGCGAGCCTGAGCATTACATTATAATACAGGATGACTGGTAGAACGAGGCAATCATTGAAGGAGGGTATTGTACTCATCATTTTGAACAACTTTTACTATGTAACCAAATCTGGAATCGCGAAAACAAATCAGTTGTTCCGTACTTAGTCGAATAAAATTGAATTATTTATATGGAACAGCAGATTTTTATTTCGCGATTTCAGGTTTGGTCCCATAGTAAAAGTTGTTCATAATGATGAGTACAATACCCTCTTTCAGTGATTCCCTCGTTCTACCAGTCAACCTATATACTACGTAGATATATGTAAATAGTCTCATTTTTGTTTTAGTGAACCTGATTATATTCCGCGGACGTTTCCTATTGTTCAATGACATCATGCATGCATGTCTATTATATGCATGCATGTCTATTACATGCAGTTTATTGCTGGCTCTAGTTAGATACTAATAGGTATTTATAACACACTGTTGCGAAATATTAGTCAATAAACAGAAATTAAATCCCAACAAAAACATTAAATGTAAAAAAATGCCAAGTCTCTCGATGCAGTCTTTCCATCGTAAAAAGTTTTGAGATCTCATAGAAGCCAAGTCCTATTCAAATTATTTTGTAGTTATAAATCAACATTTAGTAATTGTATCAATAGTTTTCTTTATATTATAATTATAGTGACTTGGCAATGAGCATAAGAAGAAACAAATAAAACGGCATATTTGGAGGAGTTGAAAGTCACACACCGCATGCGTAAACATTAATATCACAAAATTAATTTTCTTTTGGTTTATCCGTGTCGTCCCAACCGAATTTCAGCAACGGCAGTCAGTCTCATCCAAGACTAGTAAACTGCGCAGGATAATCTGATCACAGGTCTCGTCAGTAACATTTGCATATAATTCCAGGCAGCAAGCAGCTTATAATTTGTGCTCATTGCCAAGTCACTATAATTATAATATAAAGAAAACTATTGATACAATTACTAAATGTTGATTTATAACTACAAAATAATTTGAATAGGACTTGGCTTCTATGAGATCTCAAAACTTTTTACGATGGAAAGACTGCATCGAGAGACTTGGCATTTTTTTACATTTAATGTTTTTGTTGGGATCTCATTTATTTTTTGTAAGAGTATTTTTTTTTTTTTTTTAGGTGACCTCATAATTTCTTGGACTTCAGCTACTGCTTTGCTTAGAACCCATTCTCTATCTCTTTTGTTTCTTTTCTGAGGCTTCGTTACTTCTAAGGTAGACGTCTGGGCGATATATACTTCGGAGTCGATTATATTCAGCTATTGCTATCTCCTGAGCTTTGATACTACTATAATTCACATTTATTAAATGTAATCCACCCAAACTAGTCACTCTTGAAAGGGCCACGTATGCTTGACCACAGTTTATATTATTATTTTCTATTCTATGTATTTATTCATCTAATTGAATACTTAAACAACGAACAAAGTTAACAATGCAGTCAAAATCCATACACAATGTTCTTGCCAAACCGCAAATATAAAATTGTTTTCTATGGTATATTATTTTTTAATGTTTTTATAAAATATTTTTAATGTTTTTTTAATTTTTTCTTTATATGTGGCTAATGACCTATCTTGGTGCAAAATTTGAAGTTTCTAAGTCTGCTAGAAGTACCTTAGATTTTTGATGATCGGTCAGTGAGTCAGTGAGTCAGTGAGTCAATGAGTCAGTGAGTCAGTGAGTGACAAAATGGTGTAACTTTGATCGACCGTAACTCCTAAACTATTAATTCAATTGGCATGTAATTTCGAAATTAAGCTTGTTCTAATGCCTACTATTATTCACCGAAAACCTAAACTCGTAGCTTTGTCCACGTCGAAGATATAGGGGGGGCGAAACAGCCGCGAATCGCATCGAGAAAAGATGGTACGGCCGTGCCCGTTTTGCTCGAGACTTGGCTGGGGCACTGCCGTGCCCCCAGATTTACCAAAACAGTTTTAAGAGCGAATAAATTACAAGCTCTTAAACCAGTTTTGGAAATTTTTATTTCTTTAAAGGTATCTGACGAACGTTTTTTTTGAAATTTTTATTAAATTTAGACAAACGAGAATCTTTACTCAGGGTATAGGATTCACCTATATTCTATATAGGTATAAACAAAATATATTTCCCTATCCTCTAGTCCCGTGAATCAGATGATGATTCACAGAAATAGTTAGACTAATCGTCTGCTGTCTGGATGGTATACGTGTTAAAACCTATGCTTTTTTCCCCACGACTTATTACTAATTAAATAGGTAAGCAGAAGCACTTAATTTAGTGTTTGTTGTTATTGTTTCCATGGAGTTTTTTGCCGGTTCTTCTCCATAGGACCTGCCATTTGGAACCGCGCACCTAGAGCCTCGACATTTCATAAGTGGGTACCTATCTGGTTTACGTGGAATAAATATATAGGTATTCTATTATAGTAGTAGGGCTCTCTCTACTTATCCCCCGGAAAGGGTATCTTACAGTAGTAAACAACAACAATAATATGTAGATAACTGATACAGACGCGACGTGATCAAAAGTCAAAGGTTATCGAACTAGAAGCATAAACGAAAACAAAGCATATCAGCTGCTTCTTAACTTTAGCGATCAACTGACAATTATTATTATTCATCATAATGTTTAATTATTATTGTTCCTGTATCATTTTTGTGTCTAGCGTCCATAGGTTACGGTAACCCATCGACCACATAACCATGGTAGCCGCTTACCATCAGGCGGGCCGTATGCTTATTTGCCACTGTAGAAGTAAAAATAATATTAAAGTTTAAAAAAAAAACTAAAGAAAACGCTTTTGTCATCCAAACTAAACGTGTATGCAAAATTTCAGCTCAATCGGAAACTGGGAAGTGGGTCAAATTTAACTTCCAAGATTTTTTTACATAGTTAGTTAGTTACAAGTGAAGCTAATAAAAACGTTTTAAAATATCTACTTCTTACACCTAATATAATAGATGCCTATCTACGGAGATAGTTTTACCTGCCTCCTCGTGCTGACTGAACCGAACCCAACGATTCGTTCGTTCACTGCTCATTCAATATTTGCACACAATGTTTTCTTAACGCGCCATTTACGGCGTGTTGACAAACGTAAGGAACTAGCCGGGCCTATTATGTATGCGTGATTAGGTGTATTACATCTATTGTCATCAATCATAAACGTCTGTGTCATATTAAGTATGAATTGGAGTACTAACAAAACACTTTAATACACCGCTACTAAGGCTGAGATCCATAGAGCGTATATAAACAGAATTGCGGACAAAAAAATTATAGTTTAAAAAAAATTATAGAACACGCTTTAGTCATCCAAACTGAACGTGTATGCAAAATTTCAGCTCAATCAGAAACCGGGAAGTGGGTCAAAAACTTCCAAGATTTTCTTACATAGTTAGTTACAGGTGAAGCTAATAAAAGCGTGTTAAAAAATAGCTTTTCATTGAGGCCTTAATTACTTTCATGGGACGTTATGGTTATTGAGTTATTCACAAATTATGTATTTTTAATTTTCCTGAAAAGTCGAGGTATCGATATTACGACTTTATTCGGTGGGGGGTTCTTCTTACGGGGTTTTTTTTTACATAGAATTGTGCAAATTAGATTTGTAACCTTATTTCTGGTGTACAATAAAGTGTATCGTATTGTACTGTATTGTTCTCGAATGGTTTATGTCTTACCTACTAAACTCCGCCTCATGACCATTTAAGGTTAAAAATAAGACATTTAAAAAAAAACTCTATCACCTTAGGTATGTAATTTAAAGGATTATCGTCCTATTTCAATATTGTTTGTGTCCTTTTTAAAGGACGGTAGGGTCAGGAGATTAAATAAATGTTAAATGTTGTAACGAGTAAGTGACCTCTCAAAGTGTAAGTAGTAGTAATGAACAGTAAAATGATGGAATGTTTGTGAGTCGTTACTCCAAATTGGTAACCCATTTTAAATCTCTGATGTAATCTAAACTAATATTATAAAGAGAATAAATTAGATTTTTTGTATGTTTGTTTGTTATGGATAAATCAAAAACTACCGATTAAAAAAAAAAAACCAGCAGTATGCTATATTATCACTGAGTAACATAGGCTATAATTTATACATATAGATATCACACGAACGAAGCTGCTGGCGGACGCTAGTGATACATAAACAAATCCAGCTCATTACTGTCCCACTGGTGGGCATGGGGCTCTTCACAGAATGAAAAGGGTTAGTCCTTAGTCCACCACGCTGGCCTGGTGCGGGTTGTTGGACTACACATACACACACACCATTGAGAACTTTGTGGAGCCTTCTCAAGTGTGCAGATTTACCGTTAATATGATTTTCCTTCACAGTTTACGTTTATTTCGAAATGTCAGAGATGCGAGCTGTGTTCAAACTCGCCTCTTGCATCTCTCTCTGATCGAGATAATGATACATACATAACCTTTATAAAATGTATTTATAGAGGAAACAATTGCTTGGCAATCGTTACGCCTATCTACTAAACACAATCATATTCCCAAAGTGTTATTTACGACATGCGCGGTATTATAACCATAGCACCTGAAACATACCGAGACATTTTCCTTTTACTTCTAAATCAGCGTAGATTGATTTTTTTTTAAACTTTGCCCCTCGGTAATATTTCTCCTGTATCGAGGGTACAGTTTACAAACATACATCTCACATGCACACATAGCCAGACCCAAAACAACTAGGTATCTGTAGATCATAAAAATATTTGTTCCGTGCGGGTATAGAACCTGCGGCACGTAGCGCAGAAAGCTAATCGCTTAGCCACTGCGCCAACCGCGTCGTGTTGTCATAGTATACATAGGTGTACCTACAACTTTAAATACAGGGCCAACCCTGAAATCGCGAAAAACTCAACAGTACTTTGTTCAACCTAGGAGTCGAACCCCCTTCACGCTCAGTAGGCGCGATTGTGAACAGTAGACCAATAAGGCAGTCATACTACAATATTTGACGACACGGTTGGCGCAGTGGCTAAGCGATTAGCTTTCTACGCTACGTGCCGCGGGTTCGATCCCCGCACGGAACAAATATTTGTATGATCTACAGATGTTGTTTCGGGTCTGGTTGTGTGTGCATGTGACATGTATGTTTGTAAACTGTACTCTCGATACAGGAGAAATCCTAGTGAGGGACAAAGTTTAAAAAAAAAAAAAACTTGTGGGACACCTGCGTTAAGGAGGCGTTTGCAAAATGGATAGGTATCGAATCGCACTAATCGCACCACTACATTGACACGGCTCAAATACTCACACACGCGCCCGGATAGCTGCGGGAATAACTAATTTCGATACTTTGAAAGTAAATTTTTTGTTTTGTCATATTTTATATTTTTGTAATATGTAGGTATTATATTTTTATTGTCGGACTGGATGGAGTGACCTGATGGTGTACTTCCTTGACTGCTACTGGAACTCCTAGATGACTAGAGCTAGGTGTGCCGAGTTTGGGCTCGTTTTGTTAGTTATGATAAGAACTTTCCTCCGGACTTGATGGAGTTACCTGAAAGTCTACTTTGGTGACTGCTACTGGAACTCCTAGATGAGTAGAGCTAGGTGTGCTGAGTTTGGGCTTGTTTTGTTAGTTATGATGAGAACTTACCTCCGGACTAGATAGTGACCTGAAATTCTACTTCGGTGACTGCTGACGTACTGGAACTCCTAGATGAGTAGAGCTAGGTGTGCCGAGTTTGGGCTCGTTTTGTTATTTATGGTGAGAAATTAGTGAACGAACGAACGTGAGTGAGTGAGCGAGTGAGTGAGTGAGCGAGTGAGTGAGTGAGTGATCGATCGATCGATCGATCGTCACGTCATCATAATGATGATGATCATGATGATGAACATTATGATGATGATGATGATCATGATCATGATAACAATGATGATCATGATGATGATGATCACGGTCATGATGACCATGATGATGATGATCATGATAAACATGATGATGATCATGATAACCATGATGATGATTATGATAATGACTATGATGATCATGGTCATGATGATGACTATGATGATGATCATGGTCATGATCATCATCATGGTTATCATGATCATCATCATCATGTTTATCATCATGTCCATCATGACCATGATCATCATCATGATCATCATGACCATTACCATCATCGCCATGGTCATCATGACCATGATCATCATCATAGTCCTCATGACCTCATGACCATGACCATCATCATCATCCATCTACCGCGTACCTAATATGGTAATAATATCGACACTTGTAATAAACTTCAATACGATCGTGAGAGTCAAAGCTTTGAGCTTCCTTGTAAAAAAATACCGATCATGAAGATAGGAGTCCCAACTTACTGATCGGTATTTTTTTTTACAGAGTAGCTCGAAATTTAGGCTCTCACGATAGTATTGAAGTTTATTACCAGAGTCTGATGTTCATTACCATTTTGTTACGCGGTAGACCCACGGATGATCATCATCATGGTCATTATGATCATGATCATCATCATCATAGTCATCATCATGATCATCATCATGGTTATCATGATCATCATCATCATGTTTTTCATGTTCATCATCATCATGGTCATCATGACCATGACCATCATCGCCATGGTCATCATGACCATGATCATCATCATAGTCCTCATGACCATCATCATGACAATGACAATCATCGTCATGGTTATCATGATCATGATCATCATCATCATGTTTATTATGATCATCATCATCATGTTTATCATGATCATCATCATCATGGTCATCATGACCATGATCATCATCATCATAGTCATCATCATGATCATCATTGTTATCATGATCATCATCATTATGATGACGTGACGATCGATCGATCACTCACTCCCTCACTCACTCACTCACTCACTCACACTGACTCACTCACTCACTCACGTTCGTTCGTTCACTAAGTTCTCATCATAACTAACAAAACGAGCCCAAACTCGGTACACCTAGGTCTACTCATCTAGGAGTTCCAGTAGCAGTCATCGAAGTAGACTTTCAGGTCACTCCATCTAGTCCGGAGGTAAGTTCTCATCATAACTAACAAAACGAGCCCAAACTCGGCACACCTAGCTCTACTCGTCTAGGAGTTCCAGTAGCAGCTATCGAAGTAGACTTTCAGGTCACTCTATCTAGTCTGGAGGTAAGTTCTCATCATAACTAACAAAACGAGCCCAAACTCGGTGCACCTAGGTCTACTCATCTAGGAGTTCCAGTAGCTGTCATCGAAGTAGACTTTCAGGTCACTCCATCTAGTCCGGAGGTAAGTTCTCATCATAACTAACAAAACGAGCCCAAACTCGGCACACCTAGCTCTACTCGTCTAGGAGTTCCAGTAGCAGTCACCGAAGTAAACCTTCAGGTCACACCAGTAAGTCCTAGACGAATGTGAATTTATAATCCTATAATTACGTCTAGCAAAAAAAAAAACAAAAAAATCCAAGTTGCGTAAAGTATCTAGTTTGGTGTTGTCAAATCTCTTGTATTCGTACAGCGATCTTTTTTACACGAGCTGCTGCTTACAAGCGACACAGAGTCCACTCACGTCACGACGGCGGCCGAGCCCGGACTGAGATTGCATTAGAAATTGTTGTGAAGTAAATCAAGACAGTGACCAAATAAAATAACCCTTATTGCCAACCATTAAGATTCACATATAATGGCAAATTATGTGAAAAAGATAGACGCGATTTTAATTTTTTTCTGAGTCTATTTGTAATATTTTGATTAATTATTTCACTACTATTTTGAGTTGAACATGTACCCGTACCTATGGTAATTTAATTTTTTTTAAATTGCGTTTTTAATAGAAGGCATATTGACCTAAACTCAACCCGATATCGTCAATTTCATGTGAAGAGGTAACGGAAAATCATTTTTTCAATATAGTAAACCGTCATTTTTAAGAAAAAAGTCAGCAAATTTTATAGATGAAAGACTAATCTATCTGTGGTTATTATTAGTTTACTTTAATTTAGTTTCATTTTGTCGTAACATTAACCGAAAATCTGCTTATTTTTGTTAGATTTGTGAATACGTCCTTAAGGGGTTATTGTACTCATCATTATGAACAACATAATTATATAAAGAATCAAAGAAAAAAATATCTGCTGTTCCATACATTGAGTCGAGTAATATTGAATTATTTGTACAAAACAACAGAAATTTTATAAGGTTTTATTTAACTTACAATGTTTGTATGTATGTATCTATGTTTGTTTGTTAAGGTCAAATCTTGTAACTGAATTTCGAATCATTTCCACCCAACCGAGTTTGCTGAAATTTTGCATACACCTTTAGTTTTGGTGACTATGCAATATGCAATACTTAATATTGTAATATTTTCAAAATGGCTGCCGCCATAAGATGTTTTAGAATAGCATACAAAACATTTATTCAATACAGAACATAGATTGCCAGCACATAAAAAATAAAAATTGAAACATAAAGGGATCACAGAGAAACAAAAATAACAAACACGAACAAAAAATAAATAAACACGAGATTTTACTGCACTGACGAGCACGCCCATATCGAAAGGGTTACCAGCTCAGCATTTGCTGGGGCTGGGTCTCTGTACTATTAGCCTATTTATCTCAATTTCACGGTTGATCCCGTAGTCAACTTTTGATGTGTTTTTTTTTTTTTTTTTATCTTCTCTCTCTTATGTTGTCATTATGTCTGTGCCGAATAAATGTTCTTTTCTTTCTTTCTTTTCTAGTAAAAGTTGTTCATAATGATAAGTACAATAACCCTCTTTCGGCTTTACCAATAATACTGTTTCCAACTAACCCTGTTTAAACGGCGTTCTAGGAAAACATTGTTTTAGCATTGAATATCTAAACGCGTTGCTAACGAAATTCCCACATTCTGATAAAATTAGCATGCTTTGTTTATCTTATAATTATCAATCTAATCATAGACTGTTTGTACATTTAGTAGGCTTGTTTTGTTTGTAGGTACAAACAAGTTCAATATCATGAACGGTTACTTTCATTTGGCAAGATGTAGCAACAGCTAAGGGCTTATCTACATTCAATACTTTTAGCAGCAGAATCGCGTTTTCGTGTTCGTTATTCACTTTTTGTAAGCAAAAGGCAGCCGACGACAGACGAGTCAAAGATGAGTCAAAAATGCTCTTATCTCGGCGGGAAGTGCGTACCACCGCTTACTATTGGTCGATTATTGTGCTGGATGGTGATTGA
This sequence comes from Allophyes oxyacanthae, assembly GCA_932294325.1. Lineage (NCBI taxonomy): Eukaryota > Metazoa > Arthropoda > Insecta > Lepidoptera > Noctuidae > Allophyes > Allophyes oxyacanthae. The sequence goes on along the minus strand of OW028633.1, from coordinate 3,964,189 downwards.
CTGTTGTAAACGAGTCAAATACGACTATTTATTATTATTTTAGTAATTCATCAGAATATTCACATACCTTATTTATTTTACTACATATTTTTATTCATGATCTATATTTATATTTCAATTATATACTGTGAACCAATATTATATTTTATATCTACTTATTATCTGTTCACTTCCCTACGTCCGTGTGTCACTGCAGGGGGTGCCAACTGAAAATCAGCGCTGGGTCTCTCACATCCAGCTTATGCTGAGTTGGTAACCTTTTCGGTACGGGCATGCTCGGCATGTTTTCATTTTTTAGAAGTGTACCTATTTCTTTTTTATTGTGTTACGTCTGTTGTGAATGTGGCGCCGTCATTATCCTGTACGGAATAAAATTATTTTTCTTTCTTTTCTTCTTTCTTTCAACGATCGCGAAAACGCGTGATTCTGCTGCTAAAAGTATCGACTGTGAACGAACGCTAATGTAGCTATCTCTTCTTTCCATAAGATCGAAATCCAGACATTACATGCGGAGCTCTACACTGCTGAGGACACAAATCTGTAATTAGGTTACGGAAAAGTTCATCGGAGCCGATCATTCTATTTTTTACCTGTACACAATAAATATTACCTAATAACGTTGCAAACTGTCGTTTGTTGATATTATTCCTTGACCCCATTTCTATTATTTATTTATTTATTTTAGTTCGATGACAACGGCCAAAGACCAATATAGGTCGTTAGTATACTATTTTATGGATTTTTCAAGAAGTTGCAGGTGTCATACTGCGTGTGGCTAATTAATATTGCTATTCTGTGACACGTGTGTGTGTGATACAGTTTGACTCGTCAATTACGCAATACCATAGACATAGGATTTCGCGCAGTACAAACGAAATGCGTGAACAAAGTTCCCCTAGTGGGGCTTAGGCTGATATTTCACCCTCAAAAGTACCAATCCTCGTAAATAAAGTAATTAAATTATGTCGGCCCACAAACTCGGGATAAATATATTTATTGTTTAGTTATTATTCTTGTTAGTACCTAAATACTTAAAATCTATGTTACTTTACTAACATAAATTATTTATACAAAACCTTAATACAAATAGAAATCGGACCATAATAGGCCATAGGGACCTATTTGAAATATTTATACCAAAGATGAATCATCGGGATCCTAAACATAGAAGGTTTTGCCTCTTGTCTATTGGATCATCGTTTATCCACAGACAGCGTGACGGGCATGAAGAAGTTCCCAAGATAATATACATCGACCCTTTTTGATAGTCCATCAAAATGAGATCAAAGACTTAGTCCTCATAACTCAGGTCAAACCTAAGGAAATTGAATACTAGGCTTAAGGATATAACGCATTTTTAGGTACCTATAAATATTGAAAGCCTTTCGAGAGGATCAAAAAGGGTTAGATAAAAATAACTTTATCCAATAAATAACTGTATAAGACCATATGAAATAACTTATTATTTAGTGCCTCACATAATTATAGTCGCTGGATTTCAGAAAGGTAATATTGGAAATCAGATAAGAATCTATTTAATTTTCACGTTCTCCATATCTTAATTGATATTGTAGTGTTTCATCAACTCGTTTCATTTTTATCCCCCGAAAAAAAGAGGGGTGTTATAAGTTTGTAGTGTGTATCTGTCTGTGGCACCGTAGCTCCAAAACGGATGAACCGATTTCAATACAGTTTTAAACTGAAAGCTAGTTTAATTGTTTATCATCTTAGCTATGTTTCATGAAAATCTGTTCAGTCGTTCAAAAGTTACAGCTCTTTTTCTAGTTGGAGTCGGTTTCTTTATCGGAGGTTTTTGACGGTTAGGTTATTAACAACACAAAATATAGCCTATAGATACCACTTAATGATTTTTTTTTTTAGAATCGGTTTATTAGTTCCAGAGATTATCTCCTACATACGAACAAACAAACAGTCGGGGCCTATAATTCTTCAATGCACCTAGCTTGATAGTGGCAGTGTTGCGGAATATTAGACGATATTTTAAAACTGTTCAATATTAGACGATATTTTATATAAAAATCTCCGAACAGTTTTAAAAGCTTGTATTCAGCCAAATTACAAGAGAAGACAAGCTTTTAAAACTGTTCGGAAATTTTTATTTAAAATATCGTGTAATATTCCGCAACAGGCAGCGACCTCAGAAGCTGATAAGTTTTTTAAGAAAATTATTGTATTCTTTTTAGTTTTTGAAGTCGGTTTTTACTTTTTTAAATTAGTATTTGTTGTTATAGCGGCAACAGAAATACATCATCTGTGAAAATTTCAACTGTCTAACTATCACGGTTCATGAGATACAGCCTGCTGACAGACGGACAGTCAGACAGACGGACGGACGGACGGACAGCGGTGTCTTAGTAATAGGGTTCCGTGTTACCCTTTGGGTACAGAACCCTAAAAAGGCTAGGCAAATGATGATTGAAGTATTTCCTACAGCTGCTTCATTTCGTCGTGGATTCCAATGTTTTCATTAACCAAGGTTTATTGTTTTGTTCCAATCTCGGTCATCGTTCAAAATATTTACTAGACGCGTGTGCTATCGACTGCGAAAACTAGAAACATATGTGGACGCATGGTTATCGATATATATTATTAGATATTATAACGCTAGTATAGATTTATGCGTCTTTTGATTTTCTTTTTAACCCCCGACAAAAAAGAGGAGTGTTATAAGTCTGTAGTGTGTATCTGTGGATATGCTGTCTGTGGCATAGTAGCTCCAAAACGGATGGACCGATTTCGATCTAATTTAATCGAAAGCTTGTTTAATCGGGTATTATCTTAGCTATTTTTCATGAAAATCTGTTCAGCTGTTATAAAGTTACAGCTCTTTTTCTAGTTAGATCGGGGGTTTTTGACGGTGAGATTATGAGAGTGATAATTTTGGAGAGATAGTCCATTTTAGAATTTAAATACTAAACTACTAAATCGCTCTCCGCTTCACCCGATAAGAACAAAAATAAAACACCACTTATAATGACTATAATCTCGAAACCTTTAGCTTTGACATTCTAATTGCAGAGTGAGAAAATATAAACAAGATAATGACAAAGAAAACAAATAAGAGGAAAGAATGCGACACCAAACAAAGAGCGAACGGAAGCCAATACTGATTACCGTCACAATTACAATGTATACCTACCAGTGGCGAAGGGTGACAGTTTTAAAAGGGGAAGCCGTCCTAAAAACGCCCTCTAAAAATTGCTGCAATTAATGCTGCAAGTCAAAAATCCATACCGTCTCTTGTAATCTACATATAAGTATTCATGTCTGGAAGAGCTCGACCTAACTGAATAACAAGCCATAATACGGCTTATTATTATTAATATTATTACGTTGGTCTACGCGCTAACCAATTCCTAAAGGGAAGCCGATGGGAATCGGGTTGTACGGACTCTTCGCCACTGATACCTACCGTCTTATGTATTGTTAATTCACTGTGTCCGATTTTTTCTTTTGAAGAACATTAGCTGGAACATCCAATTTCATAATTATGTACTTACTGGTGGATCCCGCGGCTTTGCTCGCGTATTATTATGGATTTTATTAAAACATGGCAATTTTTTATGCAAACTTTCATCCCCTTTTTAACCACCTTAGGGGTATAATTTACGAAAATCGTGGATCTTGTGTTTTTTTATTTCTAACCGTAACGCCAAATATCAATACGATCACGGCTATTCTTTGAACATCACTATTAATATGTGTTAATATTTTCTTGTTTCATAATTTTTCAGTAGTCGAGTTTGAATTTTTGAACGATTTTTTTTTTCTATATATTAATCTTATATTAATACGTGAAGAGAAAACTTTGTATTCCTTTTTAAGCATATTGCGCGCACGAAGGAGTGTGAGTTTTGGTATAGTTAAAGATTATATGGAGGAGTGCAGAAAGCTAAAATTATGGTCGAATTTTGACCACTGGGCGACCACTATTATGTATAAAAAGGTATTTTATTGAAGATTCTCAATACAAAACTAAACTTAAATATGTACAATTATTGTACACTGCCTAATTATCGAAAACATAAAATATAAATAATTTAAGTGCAGACCACATCGCAAAGGAAGCTGTAGCGTCTTCTTATGCCAACTACTGTTAGCTCTGTTGTCTGAAGTGTGAAATGATGCCTCAGCTAAATTAGTTCGCAGTGTAACCTGCGCTTTATAATGAAGAGAAGAGTTTTCTGCCCACTCCGTGCAAAGCCCTTATCCGAATAGGCACTCATAGACTTGCTGACAGAGCTCTCGGAACAGGGTTACAAGTGGAGCCATATTGGCACTATTGGTTCTAAAATTAACTTTGACATCTTTACTCTGTCTTTACGACCACGGCCATCGTCTGAACATCACTATGAATATAATATGTATTAATATTTTCTTGTTTCATACTCTTTCAGTACCTAGTCGGGTTTTAGTTTGGAACTTAATTTTTTTACACCTTGGGTTACATTATTGGAGATTTCGTTGGGATCCCTAAATTTTAAAAAAACAAGTGTACCCTATGTTTCTCAGTGATAATATAGCATTCTATTGGTGTTTTTTTTTTTTAATCGGTCTATTTGTTTTTTAGTCTATTCATTACCAACAATAAATGAATATTATAGTTCAAAAAAAACTAAAGAAAACGCTTTTGTGATCCAAACTAAACGTGTATGCAAAATTTCAGCTCAATCGGAAATCGGGAAGTGGGTCAAATTTAATTTCCAAGATTTTTTACATATTTTTTTTTTAATAAAAGCGTTTTAATAATACAAATCTTTTCTCTTTTTTTAATATGTGTTAGTGTAGATAACCCAGCTTACTCTTTATATAGCGAAATGGTCCTAACGTGAAAATACTCGCATAAATAAGTAGGTATCTCTTTATGAGCACCACATTACATTAGGCTCAAGGTCCACGCGATTAGCTAATAACGGCTAACAGCGGTTTATCTTTATCTACTTGTAGTCAAACAAACATTCAAGTAGGTACCTACTATTCTAGCTAATTGCAGACATTTGAATCGTCCCTACAGACTGGCGAACATTAAGTCGTAAATTGCAATGGATTTAATCAATTATTGCCCTGTGGAATGGAAATGTTGTTTTATATTGTCCATTAGGTCGTCCATTGAAATAAGCAATTACTGACAGAATAAGTAGGTATACGTGATTAATTCTGTGCAGCTATGTTCATACATGGTCCTTCCAAGTGTGACAGTATTATGCTGAGATGGGGGCCATTTTTGGTTTCATCCAGGTTGTTTTTTTTTTTTTACCTTTTTCTTTCTCTGTGGGTACTTTCATAATTATGTGTGCGAATTTCTTGTGCGAGTCCAGAATAGAACTGCTTTCTTTCTTTCCATTCAAACACGAAATATTTTAAAAGGTACCTATCTCTATAGGTGGTAAAGATGCCATACAATTTACAAACGATAAAAACAACCTATAGGCTATAAAATATAATATAATATTGTATACATGTATAGCTCTTAAAATATTTTGCGTATGAATGGAAGATCTCAATACTCGAATTAACTTGATGATGGGTTGGTAGGTGAAGTGGCTAAGGGATTGACTGTCTCGGGTCCGATTCCCGCACGAAACAAAATATATTTGTATGATCTTCAGATAATTGTTTCGGGCTGGGTGTGTATGCATGTGAGGTTGACGTTTCTAAACTTTACCCCAATACAGGAGAAACACGGGTTTGGAAGGAGTTAAAAAAAAGAACTCACTATCGGCAATATGACTATTGTAGATGGATTTCTAAGAACAAAGGACAATGAGTAATTCTGGACCAAACTCTCAACAGTGATGAAACCTATGCCATGTGAGAGCTTTTGGGGTATTATTTAATTCATTCTATGGCAGCCAAGTCGAAATCGAGCGCGAACATGGTGTTTTGGCACATTTTCAATACTGAAAACCTTGCTTTTGTTTTGCGACTACCGGCTCCTTATTTGACTCCAATATCAGCTTATTTGTGTCTAGGGTAGGGATTATCGATATTCATCGATGGTAGATTAGGGGGAAAACATCAAAGATTGAAAAAAAAAAAAAAAAGTCCTCAAATGTATCGACACATAGATATTACCAACAGTTATAGAATGCGTGTCAATATATTTATTAGGAGCTACAAAAAACCAACTAACTTCCTGTTTCAACCGCAAAATCGATGGGGTTCTTAAAAAAAACAAAAACTAACCAAACCTAACCTAACCTAGACTTTGTTTTTAGATTATGCCGAGAACTGACCCCTGTGGAACCTCGCAGGTTACCTCCCTCCGCTTGAAGCCACCGTCCTTGCCCACGTAGCGAATGTGCCTGTCGCGCAGAGGTCCGCTTAACCTAACCTAACCTAACTAACCTAACCAAACCTAACATAACCTAACTTTTTTTTTTTGATTAGCGTGTTGTGCACCCATCATAGGGCTGTTCTCCGCCTGGAGGGGTGTGCCGAACTCCTCGGTAAGAGTCCGGCACACCCCTCCAGGCGGAGAACCTAAACCTAACCTAACCTAAACCTTTTTTTTTTTTTTTTTTTTACGTGTTGAGAACCCATCATGGGCTGTCCTCCGCCTGGGGGGGGCGAAGGGGTGTGCCGGACTCCTACCGGCTAAACTCACCACGGTGGTCCACTTCGGCACCTACAGGTGGGCTTCGGGTACTCTTAAAAGACCGCGCCGAAGCCCACCTCGGTGCCACGCCTATTAGGGCACTTCTCGGGGAGGGAGACTGTAAACAGGTCCCCCTCCCAGGCACGTCCCGGGGGAGACTGTAAAGTGGTCCCCCCGGTACCCTCGCTGTGCGGTGCACGGCGCGCAGGACCGACCAGTGCGCGCCGTCTTCTCGGGGGTCGCTTCGGTGAGAGCGCCACAGAGTCCCCACTCTGTGGGCCCGCGACCCCGGAGAACCTAACCTATTTTTTTTTTTTTTTTTTTTACGTGTGGAAATGCCTCATGCATACCCTCCGCCCTGGGGAAGGCGAAGGGTGATGTCGGACTCCTACCGACTAAAACCACACGGTGTCCCCAAACGCACACATGAGCCGGGGTGACGGGTAGCGCTTTCGCATTCGTCCGCCATCCCGACGGTGCCGGTCCGCTTCGCTCAAGCGGACCCCTTCACGTCTTTTGGAGGGGGGGTGGATGTTAGTCCCCCCTCTCGACCTCCTTGAGGGGCGCGCGTGGAACACTACGCGCCACCACCTCGGGCCCGTTTAGTGGAGCGACGAACTTCCCCAAGTCCGCCGCTCGTGGACCGCCCTACGGAGGTCGAAAAAGAGCGTTGTCGGCCCGTCTTCGACGACCGGGGCGCCTGCTGCGGATCGGGAGAGAGGTCGTGGCTTCTCTCTCCCTCTCCGCGGCCTCCTTCTGCAAAATTACTTCCTCGCAGAAAGAGACCATTGCGTCCCATGACCTGCCACTACCAACCATACTGCGAATAATGGCCGGCAAGGACAGGTCGCCACCGATTTCCGCAACGAGAGCACGGCGCGGCTCGTCCCACGCGACACACTCTTCTACCACATGCCGCGCCGTCTCCACGTGGCAAACGACGCAATGGTGGCACCTCGAATCCGGCTCCCTGCCTACTAACCTAAACCTAACCTAACCTAACCTAAACCTAACCTAACCTAACCTAAACCTAACCTAACCTAAACGTAACCTAACCTCTAAACAATATTATAATCTTAATTAATAAATATTTGTAAATACGGAAACCGTTTTCATATGCAAAAATAAATCGAAAAAAAAAAAAAAAAAAAAACTATGAATTCAAATACCGGGGAATCCCCATATATTCGAAGAATGTCGCCATAATAAAAAATGATCGTCTATTTAAGACCTTTCGAATGAGATATGTTTCAAATCTGTTGGAGGGTGGGGACGTTTCTTCCCATTGTCCTTTATAATAAAAAGTCAACCACGTGCGTTCCCGCAGAACGCCCCACAGGTCAGGCAAATTGTTTGGTTATAATAAACACTCAACCACGGGTATCCCTTCAGAACACCTTTCACATCACAACAAAGCCGTTTTAGACCACGTGCGTTCCCGCAGAACGCCCCACAGGCCAGGCAAGTCGTATTGAAGCTCAAAATATTCACTTTTGATTGCATTCACGTGCAAAGCCGCATGGTATGTCCGACATGTTATACTTTTGTCTGTGTCATACACGATCTTTTCAATGTAGCGTACACAGGTAGCGTATATGTAAATATGCGTAATAAAATAGGGCCTTACACCCTGTTACTATATCACTTTATTTATCTCAATGCCATAAGCAGGGAACAACAGGAAAAAATCACACTACGCGGCAAAATTCTCACTTTGATCACTCGAATCTGAATCAGTCATTTAAATACGTTTCTCGAGTTTTTTTAATAAATGTGATCTTTTCATTTCCTGTCCTGGCTTACTTTTTCCCGTTTTTATGTTAGTTTTCACTATTTTTCACACAAAGAACAAAAAATAGATGATTTCTCGATCAGAATTGGTGGTAGAGCATTGCCGCATATGTGTACAGATTTCAGAATTGGAGCTGCCCTAATTAATGCGTTCTAAAAAGTAGCCACAGATAATAGGTTTGCCGAAAACATTTTACGCATTATACATGCTAAGACCAATACAACAAATATTTTATTTGATTACGTTACATTAAGAAATCTTAACAGACAACGAGTTGCCTTTGAAAAGCTTACCTTTCAAAAGCAACTCGTCTGTTAAGATGCTCATCTTCCTCAGTTGCAACTTCTTGATACTAACTGATGATGATTTAGTTGTTATTTCCCTTGGTTCATATCAGTTGAAACTTGTTAATCTATGATACAGTCTCTGAAACCTAGTACATAGTCAGCGAAATCTAGCACATACACCCAATTCACGCTAGTTGACTAGGAGTAGGTATATCGATGGGCCGATATTATTCTCCTCAAAATTGTCCTCAAAAGTATCAACACATAGATATTAATCTATGTGTCGATACTTTTGAGGACAATTTTTTTTTTATACATTCATCGATGTTTTCCCGCTAATCTACCATCGATGAATATCGATCATCCCTACCAGATAGACACAAATAAGCTAATATTAGAGTCAAATAAGGAGCCGGTAGTCGCAAAACAAGCAGGTTTCTCAGTATTGAAAATGTGCCAAAACACCATGTTCGCGCTCGATTTCGACTTGGCTGCCATAGAATGAATTAAATAATACCCCAAAAGCTCTCACATGGCATAGGTTTCATCACTGTTGAGAGTTTGGTCCAGATTCCATACAAATTTGCCCATGGTCCTTTTTAGCTGCCCTAGAGATTCCTAAAAAAACTCATCTTTTATAGGTACATTCAGCAACATAAGTAGATAACATAACTATAAGTACATACCTACCTACCTACTATTTAAATATTAGGTATATAACTTGGGTACCTACTTACTATGTTTCTCAACAGTGCTTCAACATCCAGACAAACCTATTTAGGTTTTTGTGATTTTCTTTTGTTAAGGATAATGCTCAAAATGTATGGATGAAATACCCAAAATCAATTAGCATCGATCACAACAATATTATGGCCAATCAATGAGTTATAATCAGTAATTAAATCAGTGTAAGTGGCACTGGCTAAATCCTTATCTTAATCTTAATTAATAATCAATAATCTATCCTTATCTTAATTTTTAAATAAAGAGAAAAAAAAAAACCTATCTATGTAAGTACCTATTTCCAATACTTACTCATGCGTTCCTCGTAGCAGTTCCATTACATTTGTAGCGATCTGCTCACATAACATCGATTAAATCAAGGACGAACAAGAATAAATAAAATAGAACATACTTCAATAGAATACAAAACATATTTTTCATATTTCGTAGCAAAATTGCGTTGTTGTGTTTACTAAATTTTGTTTTATGTGGTCCATTAGGTCGGCTGTACAATTTTAAAACCTAGCAACTGACATTTTTTTTAAAATCGGTGTTTTTGCATTTTTCACTTATTAAGAATCTTAACAAGTGAAAAATGCAAAAACACCGATATTTTTAAAATGTCAGTTTCTAGGTTTTATAATTGCACAGCCGAGGTAGTCCATTGAAATAAGCTTGCAAATGACTAACAGAACATTCTCGTGATTAATTCTGTGCAGCTAATGTTTTCTTGAACAAACTGTTAACTTGATGACGGTATGGTTTTTATTTCAGACTTTTTGCGACTATAATATTAATGGGCAGTTCTAAACATATAGATATTAAAATTAAATTTTCACCAGCGTAACCCGAATCTGAAATAAACAAATAGGTACTTTGCTTGAACTCAGGCCTGAAAATTCAATTCTGAAACAATAAACATAAGTCGGGTTGTAACATGTGTAACAATAAAAAATCCATGAGACTGTATGGATTTGTATGGCCTACGAATATACCAGATAAGAACAGACGGCTGTGATCCCCGTCTATTTTTAGGACGATGAGGACACTCGGGCACTCCCATATTCTTTATGATACTGTAGTGTCGCAAAAAATGACTCAAGAGGTGAAGGTATATCTGTAATACACCTAGACACTATATCAATAATCACACTAAGTTATAACCTAACTATCAAAAGCCCCCCGACTCCAACTACAAAAAGAGCTGTAATTTTTGAACGGCTGAACAGATTTTCACAAAACATAAATAAGATGATACCCGATTAAATGAGCTTCCAATAAAAAAAAACTGCATTGAAATCGGTCCATCCGTTTTGGAGCTACGATGCCAGACAGATACTCAGATCCACAGATACACAGATACTCTTCGCTGGGTTCATCGTCCTACATTCCAAAAGTTTCCTTATTTGCCCCCATATTAATTTTTTCTCCTATTTCGCTCCACATTATTTAATATTCTGCGCAATTTCGTGTGGTAACACAAAATTTTCAATAATTTTATCAAGTGCCCAACAGTGGGACAATATAAATGAGCTGGATTCTAGCTGTGCCCACGAATATTTATATTACCAGCAGATAGTGGTTACAGGTCTGAGTATCTGTGTATGTAAGATTTTTGTCTTTAAAATGTACCCACGATACAGGAGCAATACTAGGTATTTATTATTTGTTTATTTATACTCTTTATTGTACACCAGGTAATATAAACAGGATCGGTCTGATCAAATATATATATCTTAAGTGTAAAGGTAAAATGACTAAAGCACCAATTCGCTGGCAAACTAACTTAAACTTTAAAATGTGCTCCTGTAAAGTTTAAGGTAGTTTGCCAACGAATTGGCGCGGTAGTCATTTTACCTTTCCACTGACAATATGGATATATGGTCTGTCAATACCAGTGTGGGCCATCGTCCTAAACAATAAAGAAATTACAAATATATTAAGAATATGACAATATACAACCATTTGTATCGGCGCCATCGCCCCCAATCTGTCTGTAGCATTCTACAGAGTTACGTTTGTCATACTCTAATAATTTACAAGAATCATTACTCGAGTGTGTACTAACGTACTAACTATTACACAATTACCGCCGGCAATCTTACGTCTATTAGCCGCGTGACGCACAGTTGCTGTTTACCGGTAACGCCTGGTCATGGCGTATTGTTAGCTGAAAACACTGTTAACTCCAAACCTAGGTGCTCGGTGTTAATCGTTGAATATATTTTTAGATTTCCAAACAGGTTTTGCCTGAGCTGTACTAGTATCAAGTCGTATCGCAGTATTTTTTGTTTTATTTGCCTGCATGACGTGTTAGCTAATAGTCTCGATACCAGTTTTTAACCGACTTCAAGAAAAAGGAGGAGGTTCAGAATTCGAGTGTATGTTTTTTTTTTTGTATGTTTGTTACGTGATTAATCCGTCAATTGTAGACCGATTTAGAAAATTCTTTTATTTTGTTTGAAAGGGTATACTCTCGACGTCCCATTTAAATTTGGTGAAGATCTGATGAAAACTTTCGGAGATAGACAACGGAACTCTTGAATTAATAACTGGCGATTGCTGTAATCGCATGTTTATGTATTATTTAGGCCAATGAAAAAAAAAATGAACTTTAAAAAAAAGTGTAAACCGATTTCAAAAAGCTAAAAAGTATATAATAATTTGCCTATATAACCAGTTTCTGAAATCCTTTTCCTCTTCCTTCCTTTAATTCTTCAATGCACCTAGCTTGGCAGTGACACCGACTTCAGAAGATGTATTTTTTAGGAAAATTATTTTATATTTGTTTGAAGTCGGTTATAACTTTTTTTTAAAGTTTATAACTATTCTACTAGGCTCAAATTCATCCACAATATCAATAAGTTAACAGATGTTTCGTACAGAATTTGCCGTTTAACATGAATGGGTATTTATTACATGAGTAATCAATAAATCAATATAGGTAGGTAACGGTCGTTTTCATTTCAAATATCTGTTACCTACCTATATTGTCGGAAAACCATTCATAATAAGTAAATTAAATGTGAAATCACGGGGTTATCTCGTGAAAAAGCTTTGCGTAATGATACGTTTGTATGTCTTAGATTCAGACATTGGCTTCAGCTGCTAAATCAAAGTAAACAAAACAAGATTGAAACGCTAGAAATAGCACTGGTGGATTCCCGTGCAGATAATTATAATTCGTAAATAACGTAAAAAACATTATCCTCCAGGGGCAGTCGGGTAAAATCATATTATGCAAACCGTCAGAAATTCAGAATACGTCGTCCTGCTATCGTCTACGTCATCCTTTCATTTAATAACGTTGACTGCTTGTACTGTACTCGAATATGATGCTATAATCTTGGCAACAAAAAACAAATGTTTATTATTCTACCCAGCCCTGCTGTAATGTTTTTTGTTAACATATGACTTTAGCCTACATCTGTTCATTATATACAAAAATATCCATTTGTATTGTTTATCGCCTTAAAAAATAGTTCTTCAGAGTTTCACGAGAATTGGAACAAACTTAATTTACCTCTAAACGAATTCCAGGAAACTAGTCGATACCTATAATTATGTTTATAAACCACAAACTATTGGAATTTTACCAATTTTTTACCGGGTGTTAAACTATTTCTGATTATCCAAAGTTAGTTACGTGAGCTATTTTGCAAGAGGAAAGACATATTATATGAAATTTTAGAACTATTGTGAAATAAAAATAAAAATGGCGGAAAATAAAATGGACCGAATAAAAAATCGGTTTATAAAAATTCAAGAGAAGCTTCAAGACCGCATGGACGAATTTCAAGATCAAGTGCAAAACAAAATAGAACGATCTAAAATATCTAAGTTCATTTCGCACTTATCTGAAGAGAGAAGTTCTATTGAAGATAATTCAGTGGAAAGTGCTGACAAAAGTTCTAGTGAAGGGGATGTAGGCGGAGATAACTTGAGCATTCCTTCATTTGTAATTGATGAGCCGGTTGAGAAGCGAGACCCTAAAGAAATCTGCAAATACTTCATAAATATTGAACAAGAGAATGGCAACGTGCTGTATAAAAAGAGCCTGTCAGCGTGCAACCTCGCGTACGATGACGTGGATACAAATTACGATAGTTCCAGTGAATCCTGCCTCTCGTGTCTATCGTCTAGTGATGAAAGAGAGAGGTAACTTCAATATCAAAGTTCAACGCTTTTTGATTCTTTGCTTTTTCAATTAGTCCTTACTACTTTGTTAAAGACCTTGGTTTACTTGCATCAATCATCAGTTTCGACAAGTTCAGTAACGTTATCTTTATTGGAATCTTTTACTTTTACCACTGAATTATTTGAAGTCCATTAATTTCCCATGAACAAAATCGATTGCCTCTTCTTAGCTTGTTTACAGGTTTATATATTATTGTCGTTTCGACTAGTTCAAAGGTATCTTTGGATTATCACCACAGGGCTTCAGAAATTCGTCCGAGAGCCGGTAGCCTCCCGTCAGAATCAACTGCCCTGGATCTACCATCACCATTGCACCCCTGTACAGACTTGATCGAGAAACTCGGCAACCGATTCCCGCGGCTCAAAAGCCAAGGAGATAGAATCCATAGGGTATTCATACTTTTTAGCGATGGTATTAACAGCATGCGTGTTTTGTTTGCTTTATATAACGTTTCTGTTAGTATAAGTATTAATGGATAACGTACTGTTTGAATTGAACGTCATAACACCTTATGGGTTAAGTCTCTTGGTCTAACATACTAATTTGTACAACATGTATCAGAAATGCGTGGTCCTATTTGAAGGTGTGGATGAAACTGAACAACTTACTCTATGGGACCAACAGCGTAATCGCAAAAAATAATCAGCTACATTTGGGACGATTAGGTATAATTAAAGTTTTGTATGGGACAGTTGATTATTTTTTCGCGATTACGATGCGATGTTGGTCCCATAGAGAAAGTTGTCCAGTTTGATGAAATATGACCACGATTCTGATACATGTTGTATATTATAATAAGGATTAAGGAATCACAGTGAACCCAGAACACTACCTTATGGTACCTACACTTGTTTAATATTTACTGCACCGAAATACTGTGTATTTCTGTGTGCCATTAAGATCAAATAATTCTTAAATATGACCACGCTTTTCTGATACACGTTATACATAATTATGGTGGCTTTATTACATGTAGCGAAAAAACTGTTTGTTGGTGATTAGTAATGATATATTTACGCAAAATTAAATAATATATGACCACGAATCAAAGAATTTAGGTGTGGAAATTATACAATTATATTTTCTCCGTGGGAAATTTTCAGTTGGCCGTTAAAGGCAAAATGTTCGCGTCCTATTTGCATGAGACAATAACGGTATAATTGATATGTGGGATCAGCAGTTTCCATCTCACCTCTCACTGAACGCAAGCCTACAATAAAAAATCCCGTAGGGGATGTACAATAATGTACATACGTCGCAACTATCGTCCCTTCTGTGATTCCCGACAGTTTTGAGGAAACGCTTTATCGTTATTAGTTCATTGTAGGGGAAAAAAGTAATTATCCTCAAATAGATCTCATATTAAATCGAAGGACCAAAACTTTTATGGCTATATTTCACTGAAATTTTAATCAGAAGTTCAAGCCTCTTCAAGTCACCACGATATATACGTACTTAAATCCTTTGCTGGAAATAAATTTAATTTCAAATATTTAATGTAGCTTTGTTTAATTTAATATATTAATTCAAAGGTGCAGTGTGTGTTTTCCCTACATTAAATCAAAGTCAGTTTCATCTAATTATGTTGTTATTTTACAAAACCGTTCTTTTCCCGAAGCCTGTTAATGACGTATGTGGGATTACACACATGATTCGTTTTAACCATTAAATTACCAGAATAAAAATGAAATTATCATGGTCTATAACTCCCCCACGAAAATAACAAAACACAACTATAATCAGCCAACTTGATGGTATTAGGATAGATATTAAAATCATCCATCATTGTAGATTCGAACGCCCGCAATACAATACACTTTATTGCACACCAGTAGGTAATAGAAGAAAAAATTTCTACCAGACAACCTTAGGATACAATCAGCTAGTGAAAACTGCCTATTGGAAACTATACCCTAATAAAAGCGGATCAAGTATTAAAACGGCAAGATTATTATAATGTGGCGTAGACATGGATCACACAGTTCTGTAAGGCAAGAAATTGTAATGAAAATGTCACTAACGCTATTGGATGCTCTAGCTTAAGAAACACGTAAGTCTCATGTAGCCGATAGCCACGTGATTGGAATTATCGATTTCTATGAAATGAGATGTGGTGTAGATTTTATGTTAATATGAAATGTAGTTAGGATTACCTCACTGGAAATATAGAATTCAGAAAATACATTTTAAAATTGAACTATCGGTGGCTTCGCTGATGTAGAATTAGATTATATTATATCACAGATAAATTTGTAATTTAACCCTAGATAATTTAATACAAAGTGAATCGCAAAATCTATACAGATAATAATTATTGTTCATAAGTTTGCAAGAAGTAAGAGTAAGTAAGAGTAAGTTGAAGTAGCTTTCGGCGTTTCAAGTCTTCGGCGCCAAACATTTGCCATATCGATTTCTCATAAAATAATAGAGAATAATGGCACATAATTCGATTTATTGGTAGGTTATGATAGGACACAATAATATACGATGCTATTCCAGATATCGTCTACATTAGTGGCTATTTGGCAAAAGTAGGACGTTATATTGGCTTAAAATAATATCTATCAATATTTTCTTTGCCATCATTAAGAACAGCGAGTGCTTGTGTTTGGTTGTTGTTTTTGAGGCTTTATCAATGTCGAGGATTTGGAACTACGATATCGATATACCTATTTCGATTTTTTTCAACAAAATCATATCAAGCCTAATCACTACATAGTATAAAACAAAGTCACTTCCCGCTGTCTGTCTGTCCCTATGTATGCTTAGATCTTTAAAACTACGCAACGGATTTTGATGCGATTTTTTTTAATAGATAAAGTGATTCAAGAGGAAGGTTTATATGTATAATACTTTCATGTTTAATGTAGGGATAATAGAGAAATTGCACCCGGGCGTAGCCAGGGACGGGTCGCTAGCATAGATATATATAAAAGCTGGTGAAGTGTGCACAAAATGCCAAGACTGGTTTTTGTTATTGCCAATTCGTGTATTTTCCAACGGTAGGTACTCTTTTTGATAACACATTTTTTTATTCTCACTTATAAAATTCGACCTGATATTTACTTGTGATTCAAATAAATATTTTATTAATTACATTAGACGTCGAATGAAATGATGAAGCGATTATTCCGAGCTGTGAGCTAATATCATCGCACTGTGGTCATCAATCAACCTGTCTTGAGACAAATTGTATGTCTATTGTCGGTGTATTGTTATGAGAGACTAACGCTGCGGTCCGAATTGCGATAAAAGTAATAATATCGCGAATCTGACCAAATTTAATCGTCACAAAATATAAGGGCTATTGAGTAATAATAATACTTGTGACTTTGGTTGGATTCGCGATATTATCACTTTTAGTGCAATTCGGACCGCAGGGTGAATGTATAGTCAGCGTCAGAAACACTGAAATTGTCAAAGTGGCCGTAATTATTTATAGGAAAATAAACCTTATTCAGTTAATGAAAGTTCCGTTATAGCATTGTCACGTTATGTCTTGTTAACACATACTTACATGTTTTCTTATTTATTAGAACTAGGTTTATTTTTTCATAAATGTTATCATAATTTACGAGTTACAGAGAAATTAAGAACTGGCGGAATGAAAAATGTTAGTACCGTCAAGAGTCTAACTCTTAAGTTTGTAGTGATGACCATAATAGGTGTTATGAGCACTTCGACTGCTTTTGTGTGTTTGATGCTGACTATACAACAAATAGTTTCGATTCATATGGATTATATTGTTACACAAGTGCTTCTAGTGGTTATAAAATTGGCATGAGTATCAGTTTCACAACTTTGTGTGGTGTTGGAAAGTTGAGCGACTCAACTCGACAACCTGATTGCACTGTTTTGGTGTAAACAACGT
Source organism: Allophyes oxyacanthae (assembly GCA_932294325.1). NCBI lineage: Eukaryota > Metazoa > Arthropoda > Insecta > Lepidoptera > Noctuidae > Allophyes > Allophyes oxyacanthae. The sequence goes on along the minus strand of OW028633.1, from coordinate 3,946,699 downwards.
TTGTATTCTATTTACGTTTCACTGTTCATTATTCTTGTGGTTTTAAGAATACTGAACTCATTTTGGGGCTTCTTAACAAAATTAAGGAAATGTGCTTTAATTTATAAAGTTATTTATTTTTACACTAATAAATTTTGAGACTAACAACTGGTTTGAATGGATGAAGGTCGTTAGCATGAAGCTTTGGAAATTATTATCATTATTTAATAATATTTTACGACACGATACGACACGTTTGTCGCAGTGGCTAAGTGAGTAGCTTTCTGCGCTACGTGCCACGGGTTCGATCCCGGTACGGAACAAATATTTGTATGATCTACAGATAGTTGTTTCGGGTCTGGGTGTGTGTGCATGTGTCATGTATGTTTGTAAACTGTACCCTCGATACAGGAGAAATCCTGGTGAGGGGCTGAAAATCTGAACAATGATCGCATCTACGAATTGCAATACTTATTTTAAACAAAAACAGAACAATGTGCGTTTATCTACACGTCTCTCCTCCATATTTGATATACTTACTAAAAACACCAAGGTTCAGAACTGGAGCCTTATTCGTAATGCCAATAATGTATCTTGTCACGGTGAAACCATACTGATCTGCATCATTCTCATACAAAATTTGAGGGATCATGGCAAGATATGACCGTGGTTGTGAATAGAGATTAATTCCTTATTTGATTATGGAGTCCTAAAAGGCTAAAATAATGGAAATTAAACATCCACCACACAAGAATATCACAACACAATGATGTATTTAAAGAACATACTTTTTCAAAAAATCATTTTTTCCTGGCAGCACTATGAATCATCGAATGTAATTTGTGTTTTGAGGTAAACAGTTAGAAAATAGAAGACTACAGCCAGAAAACACTTGTGACACGCCATGCCGCACGTGCCCATTGGCTATAACTATTCCATCGTGTCTGGTTAAATCTTGCGAAGCGGCCAATGACCGTGGCGTCGTCGGATATCATAAGTATATGAGGCCTTTTAACAATAATATTTTATTTTCAGTATTTACTGAAGAACACAAGGCTGAGCGATGTGAACAAACGCCTAAAGGCGCAGATCTGGAGCTCGGTGGTTACCATCGTGCTGGTGGAGGCAAAGAATCTTCCTGCAATGGACCTGGATACCAGGTCCAGTGATCCTTATTGTAAGTTTAGGTGAGTAAACGTGATGGTTTCAGAAAGAACAAACGGTTTCAATCTTCTTCTTCATATTTCGATTCTAAATTCAAATTATTTTTCGTCCAGTACTTGCAACGTCAGTAGCATTGTCAGTGGCCTGGCACAGGTCTTTAAAACTGCAGACAAGACAGAAGGCGAGGCATTGTCTTGTTGAGTGTGAATACACTGTCACATTGTGTCTATTCGTAATGAAGATGGGGTACCTATTTGGCTGCAAAAAAAAGTTTATGAAGTTTTGGTCCTAAGCCCTTATCTTGTATAGATAGGTACTCATACGTACTAAATGAGTGATATTTCAGGCTGTGGATAACACATGAAATAACAGACAAAAATAGCAAGTACCTATATATTTATTTAACAGCTATTATTTAAAGTCCGTCCGTATTCGTTAACGTATGTAATTTCCAGGGAATAATGGATACTGTTTATTGACGCGGTATGAACATTGAACATGTTGCAGAACAGAACTGATTTTCCAGTTGGCAATTAGAAATTTCATGTAAATAAAGTTGCTAAATTCGTTTCTAGCCGATTTGCCGATTTTGAGGGAAAATATAAATTTAGTCTATTTCATGAGATAACATGAAATTGAAATAGGATTTAATCTTGTTCTGTCGAGTCGGCACTGGGTATCACATGGAAATACCTTATGCTGTAGCGGAAATATGCCACTCAGCAATGAATAAATCGTTCAATAGTTGTGTTAATTTATAAATATGCGATGTGTGTCGATTAAACCACGTTTAAGTTTGGTATTTCAGTTTTTGGACCAGCAGGGTAATCATGACACACGCTTGTAATCGGCATCGATTCAATTTTGACAGCCCAACAAAGCACATTGCGCAGTATGCTTACAAAATTACTCCGTTCGACAATTGGAACAACGCAATGAACATTCTTGAACTGTCAAAATTGGGTTGGCTCCGATTACGAGCATTGTATCGTGATTAACCCATCAGACCCTCGTGTCTTTAGTATTATTCATGTATGCCTTATTGTCACACTGTCGAGCTATCACAATCATGGGAATAGTTCACGCCATAATGGAAAGATTAGCAAGTCGGTAATGGTGGTATCGAGGGTATCTGCCCAGGGTGCACCAGACAATTTCAAGTTTCGTCACTCATGGAGGCTCTTACCTTCCACCTTATATACAGAATATTTTTTACGTAGTGTGCATAATTTGTAGAGTGATTCAATCTCTGTTCTTAAATGCAACCGCAGTGTTGGGATACAATTTAAAACAAAACGAAAATTCGACTTAGTATGCATACAACACGCACAAGTAACTAGAGCAAGCCATTTATGATCAAGTTTTTATTTTGTTTTGGAATGAATTTTTGTTACATTTGGGAACGGACACTGAATCACTCTGAAAATTTTGCGCACTACATAAAAAAATATCCTGTATAGATTAATAGGTTCTGTTCACACAGATTAGGTAACGAGAAATATAAGAGTAAGGTAGTATGGAAATCCTTACATCCGTCGTGGTTGGAGCAGTTTGACTTGCACCTTTACGACGACCAGGAACAAATATTAGAAGTCACTGTTTGGGATAAGGATAAACAGACCAAAGACGATTTTCTAGGAAGGTAAGTAACACAAAGGTTTTGCTGTAACTTAAATGCGGGACTTAATGTGCTTTTAACACACGTAGTAATTAAGGGTAAAACAGTTAGGTATGGCTTTAGAAGTATCGCCTAATAGGCGCTACGTGACTAACAAGACCCTAATTACGTAAGCATGTTTATAGAGTCGGTAATTGGATAATTTGAGGATAAATCATTAGATTATTACTTTACACGACTTAAGTAACAGCTCTAAACTGCCTCATCTAGTGAATGAAATAAACAATAACCTAACCTAATAGTAAACACCCCCGACTCCAACTAGAAAAAGAAAGCAAGTTCAAAAACTAAAACCCGACTACTGAAAAAGTATGAAACAAGAAAATATTAATAGATATTCATAGTGATGATGATGTTCAGAGTATAGCCGCGGTTGTATGTTATGTTTTTTTTCAAAGCCATGAGTAACGAATAGCAGAGGTATCTATACTAATATTATAAAGAGAAAAGATTAGATTTTTTGTATGTTTGTTTGTAATGGATAAACTCAAAAACTACTGAACCGATTTTAAAAATTCTTTCACCAGCAGTACGCTACATTATCAGCGAGTAACATAGGCTATAATTTAAAAAGATATCACGCGGGCGATTCCGCCGGTGGAAGCTAGTATTACATATTTTTGAAATGTGCTAAGTAAACCCTTTCATTTGATACCCAACATCAAACATCAAACAAAAAATTCAGTATATTGCCATTTTCCATTTTTGCCACAAAAATACCTATATTTTCACTTTACAGGTGTGCAATAGACTTATCAAGATTAGAAAGAGAAAAAACTCATAACATTTGGAAGGACCTAGAAGACGGTAATGGGTCAATATTCCTATTACTAACAATTAGTGGTACAACGCAATCGGAAACCATTACAGACCTCAGCAGCTATAAGGAGAACCCTAGAGATCGAGAGATTATTGAGAGGCGATATGTAAGTTAACATTATCTATATAATTAATACGTGAAGGTAAAACTTTTTACCCTTCTTAAGCATATTGCGCGCACGGAGGAGTGTGAGATTTAGCATAGTTAAAGTTTATGATTATGGAGAAGAAGTGCAGAAAGCTAAATTTACGGACCACTAGTAATGATTATTATGAATCCTCTCCCAAATATATAGGGAGAGAAAAATGACGTAAAAGGGTTGTGATTATTATAAATGGAAATGAAAGCAATCAATGTTGAATAAAAGAAAAAGTTAATATTAATTTGTTATTAGAACTAAGACGAGTTGGAACTCTAAAGGAAATTTATAAACAAAGGGTTTTTTAACGACACGGTTGGCGCAGTAGCTAAGCGATTAGCTTTCTACGCTACGTACCGCGGGTTGGATCCCTGCACGGATCTATTAGATATTTGTATGGCCTACAGATAGTTGTTCCGGGTCTGGGTGTGTGTGCACGTGACATGTATGGTTGTAAACTGTACCCTCGATACAGGAGAAATCCCAGTGAGGGGCAACGATTTAAAAAAGAAGAAAAGGAAGAAGAAATTCAGAAGGCTGTAAACAATGGATACGATTTTAACTATCTTTACCATGTTTTAGGCGTGGTATCATGTCAATGAGCAGACGAGTGGAGTTGGCTGGCTTTGCGTTAAAGTGTATGGTGCTAAAGGTCTTGCAGCCGCCGATCTAGGAGGCAAGTCTGATCCCTTCTGCGTTCTAGAACTTGGTAACGCAAGACTACAAACACACACAGAATATAAAACGCTAACACCGAACTGGATGAAAATATTCACTTTGTAAGTAATCATAATCATAAATCTTTATTTCTCATCATCATGTTACATAATTACATAAATATGTTCAAATCAAATAGAGAATGGTGTCTGTAGTAGGAAAACCTTGTAGTACAGATCACCATGTTCTCCACCTTGTGCAGTCAAAAAGAATGAGCTTAAAAATAATAAGTAAAAAATATTCCTAAAATAATGGCAGAATTATTGTAAGTAGATAGATAAGATAAGTAAGATTTTCAATGAGGCTAAACTTCTGCTTGAGTAAATTTCATAACTATTGCTTACGACAGTTCTGAGAAGTTATTTTGAACTACACAGAAAAGCTATTAAATTGTTTTCCAGTTTGTTAACACTTGAAGAGATTGTTGTAATAATTTATTTCCAAACGAATATTGTGAGCTGGGTGTACATTTCATAAAACTTTATAATAAGTTGTGTGAATGTACACGACAATGTTGAATGTTTTGGTGTTCTTTCATCAATAATAAAAGATATTTCAGAACAAATGAAGTGGCAGAATTATATAATTATAGAAACTTAAAATGACAATCTACAGTGAACATTTATGTTTTCAGCACAGTAAAAGATATCACCTCAATATTAGAAATAACTGTATACGATGAAGATCACGACCACAAAGTGGAGTTCTTGGGGAAGCTGGCCGTACCATTACTGAGCATTAGAAATGGAGAGAAACGATGGTACGCACTGAAGGACAAGAAAATGAGAGCTAGAGCGAAAGGGAATTATCCTCAAATACTTTTGGAAATACTGGTCATATGGAATCCGGTGAGTGACTTAATTCTGCGGATCGACCCACTAGTATAATAAGTTTTAATAAGTAAATCTTGAATAGTAGGTAATCTGAGTTTTATCGAATTTCCTCAATTAGACATACCGGATTAGTACACGGTTTTGCTGTCGATTCGATTACATTGAATCTTTATCAAAGCTTTCTATATTGAAGACATCTTCGACAAATTCAATTATTGTTGTAAGTGTACCTACATATTCTCTCGTCATTATAAATCAATACCTAACTGATAATTTTACTAATAATGTTACAGTAATTTTACTGATAATGTTACAGCTAAAAGCAGCCATACGAGCAGTAAACCCAAGGGAACCGAAGTATATGCACCAAGAGGCCAAGTTCAAGAGGCAGTTGTTCATTAGAAACGTGATGAGGCTGAAAGCTATCATCATGTGGTTCATCGAAATTGGGAAGATCCTACAGTTAGTATTACTCATCAATATCATGTATAGTAACGATAACGATTTGTATGTATTACGTACAGTGCGGAAATTAATGTGAATTTACATTTGAATCGCTTGAGATATCGATCTGAGTTTGTGTCTGCTTTTGACCAATCAGTGCAACCGCTGAAATGTAGATACATAACTCGCTACGGATCTTTGCGTTTGTGAAGTTATGTTCAAATAATGTTTTTACCTATAAAGCTGTATTTACAAGTAATCGACTGTCCTGGTATAATACTATCATTATTTGGTGAACCTAACTAATAAAATAAATAAATAGGTAATTAAATAATTCAACGCGTCGGAACGAGAAACATGACGAAATTTACGATCCTGATTCGACGCGACGCGACTCATAGCTTCGTCACAAACACCAAGATCAGTGGCGAGTACTGTAAAACGCGCTATCAATTCCCGTACCTAATGAATTGGGTATTATAATGTTAATTATCATGCAATGCTGGAGATAAAGACAGACCTTTAACCAGCAGTGGACTGCTATTATAGGCTGATGATGAAGATGTAACGTAAAAAGAAAATTAGAGATTAGATTAAAGTAATTTAAAAACAACAAAAAGAAATAGATTTAAATTAATGCCGTAGGTACTTGTTCTTGTTTTATTTTTGGCAAAACATAAAAGTGGCAATACAACGACAGAATTACCAGTATATATCGCCATAATCTTGAGACAAGGCCTACGATTTTTTTTATAACCATTAACATGATTATTGACTTTAACCTCCTATAAGAGTTTTAATGCTTGCGGTCTATTATTGTTATTTTTAGCTTCCTTTTATCTGTGTCTAATGATACTCTCTTCTATCCAGAGACTGTTTCGAGTGGGAGTCCAGGATACGATCGTTCCTGGGTCTGTTGGTGTGGCTCGCTTTCTGCTACTACTACGAGATGTGGATGATGCCGTTTCTTATTCTTATGTTCTTCGGTAGAGCCTGGCTTATTTATAGGCTTACTGGTAAGTTCAAACTTACGTCATCAGAAGTTACAGCCTTGAAGTTTTGTTACAGCATAATTTTCACTTTTAAATATTTTGTTTTTTTTTATTTTTACGTTTCTATTCTCAGTATTGATTTGATTTTTGTTTATTTTTAGTTAAATTCAAATATTTCATCCAAAATATCCGAAGTGAACCGAAGAATTATTTTTCGTATTTATTTCTTAGTAAGTTTTAATTGATGTTGTGTGTGTATGTTTTGACGACACGGTTGGCGCAGTGGCTAAGCGATTAGCTTTCTGCGCTATGTACCGCGGGTTCGATCCCCGCACGGAATAAATATATATATGTATGATCTACAGATAGTTGTTTCGGGTCTGGTTGTGTGTGCATGTGACATGTATGTTTGTAAACTGTAACACAGGAGAAATCCTAGAGAGGGGAAAAGTTTAGAAAACAAAAAAAAAACATAGCATGCAATGAGTGTAGTGTTGTGATTAGTGAAAATGGTTTGTTTCTATGTAAAGCACATGATTGTCTTGGTACCTACAGAAACCAGCTTTCACCTCCCTTTTAAAAAAGTCAACTTAGAGTGAAAAAGAAAAGGATATAGGCAGGTCAAGCTTTCATCTGTTAGCTATCTAGAACATCATACAGCAATTACTATGTACCAATCTACCTACCAAACGAGATGATTGAGGCAACTGCCCCAAAAACTGTTATTCTAACTAAACATGGGCAGAACCAATTTAAGTTGAACATTTTACGAAAGATAAGGTAAGCGGACACGATAACGCATTTAGGCACAATATTTCCGAACTTAGAACCTGTAGGTACTTAGCTAGTTAGTTGTCACTAATAAGTACCACAATTTCACGTTTCTGTGGTTCTAATTGTGATTTAATTGTCGATTAATTTTGACAGTCATAAACTAATTATCTATTCTTGTTATTTTAGGAGGCAACCCTATTTTACATCCAGTTGACGACGAAGATCTGTTAGCTGAAGAAGATGACGAGGATGAAGCTGACAAGGTACCTAATTAACAGTTTAATGTAGAAATAATACCATAAGAAATACCAAGTCCTTACAGTGCTCGACTTCCTATATAGGCACCAATCTATCAAACAAGAGCACGGACAGCAAACAACACTAGACACATTTGGTAAAAATATCCACTGATACACACTAAGATGTACCACGTCATAGGTGATAGCCCTATCTAAGTTACATGACGATGTATGTAATATGTGAAAGCATGGTCTAATGAGGCAACAGCAATTTTATTTGTTAGAACTGTACCTCTACCATGAGTTTTCCGTGCCGTCTAACGCTATTGTTCACATTCAATATTTGTTAGTGGCTTTAGTTCACAATTTATACCGCTAGAGGCGCTGAAAAAATTCCCATACAAATATTGCATGTGAACGTGAACGTTAGAAGGCACGGAAAACTCATGGTAGAGCTTAGATTATGTAAAAGAGGTACTGAAATGTCAAAGGTATCTTCTTCCGTCGAGTTGACACGAACCATCAGGGCCTCAAGTCTGCTTATTTGGCTTATTTCCATAGACTTATTATCTAAGTAGCCCTACTTATTATTTTTATGCTTATTTCTGTTATCTCAATCGTGTCAGAATAGTTTCATAATTATTGGTTTTTACAACGTCATTCAACCGATTTTGACTTCTATTGCGTAAGAAATAGTAGTCAAAATCTATGACACTTAATATCTGGTAATAACAGTGGTGGTATCGAGCCTGACTGCTCAGGATGCACCAGATGATCTCAGGTTTTGTCACTCGTAGAGGCTCTTTTCTTGCACCCTATAAAAGGTTTGTTTAAGTAAATGTCTTACTGTTTCAGGAGGAGAAAAAATCCCTGAAAGAGAGATTGCAAGCGATACAAGAAGTCACGCAAACTGTACAGAATGCTATTGGCTACGTCGCCACTTTAGGAGAGTCGGTTAAAAAGTATGTTATCACCGAACACCAACGGCCTATTATTCTATAATTAGAGCTTTTGTTCAGTCCTGGACATAAAGCTAAACCTAACCCTGGACTAAAGCTACCAAGTAGGGTCCCCCGTTGTAGGTCATAACAAACCGACTTTGACAACCCGGTTGGCGCAGTGGTTAAGCGATTGGCTTTTGTGCTACATGTCAATGGTTCGAGCCCCGCACGGAACAAATACTTGTATGGCCTACATACTATAGTTGCTCCAGGTTTGGGTGTGTGTGCATGTGAGATTTATATTTGTAAACTGTACCCACAATACAGGAAAAACCCGAACGTGGGGAAAAATCCTTTGATCATATCGAGACTGATAGGGGTAATGATTGCAATATTCTTATGACCGTTCATTAAAGCGGTTACTCGGAGGCCCATCTTCAGCAACGGATGTTTAGGACCTATCACGCCAATTATGATAATCACTCGAAATTTTATACTAAAAAATTGAATTTATTTTCAGCCTGACGAACTTCACTGTGCCATATCTAAGTTATTTAGCGATTATAATGTTATTTGGAGCCATGATGGTCTTGTACGTCATACCTTTGAGGTACTTGCTGATGGCGTGGGGTAAGTTCAATTCAAAAATACCTACTGTTTACTTGACGACTAAGCGGTTGGGCCTAAAAAGGCCATATCGAGTAATTCATCTACGAATGTCCATTGTAACTGTCAAACTTATTTAAAACTCCGAATATGAACCTTATACGAATCATTTTAAGAGTCATCAGTCCAATAAGTGGCTATTTTGTGATCTCTAATGTGATCATCGTACATTAATGATTCATCTAATGCGACCTTTTTAGATCTACGGCAGGTACTTACCTACTACTAGATCGCGTGACAAAATTACAATTTCAACAAACGAAAGATTAGGTTGCCAATATGAAACCATTTCCGCCTTTATTTACAAAACAATAATGTATTAATATTGTTTTCGTTCCAGGTATAAATAAATTCACAAGAAAAATCCTTCGGCCACATACAATACCAAACAACGAAGTTCTAGACTTATTATCGAGGGTACCGGACGACGAAACATTGGTAAGTGAACCATCATTTCTTTACACGACAGAAGAAAATAAAATAAAATATTATAATTTAATTATAAAATTACAATTTAAAATAAAAGTATGAGATAGTAGGTACCTCATTTCGATGAAATACAGTCACTAACAACTTCCTTAGGTAGGTAATAGTCCGACGGTTTCAATGAATTTCGTCTTCACGTGACTGGCAGAAAAGATGGGCTGTTGCCAAAAAAACTAAAAAGATATACCTAAAAGGACCTATTTTATTCACCGTGCCTCTAGAATCACGACGTTTTCAAAGTGCCTGCAAAGGCCTATTTGAAATTAAAATCTTTGAATTTGATTTAATCTTCTTTATTACATAGTATAAAATAAAGTCGCTTTCCGCCTCTGTCTATCTGTCTGTCTGTCTGTATATCTGCTAACTCCTCCTAAGCCACGAAACAGATTTTGATGTGGTTTTCACCATAATTTTGAGCATTTCTTTCGGAAGGTTTATGTGTATAATACTTTCACTTTCATAATATAATGTAAGGATAGCAGAGAAATTGCATTCAGATATAAATTATTATTATAAAATTAAGAGTGATTTATGGAGCTTACATTAAGGCCTCTATTCTATTATAATAAAACATACATTTTACCTTCCAGTTGGACTGCAGAGAACTGAAGCCCCATCCACAAAATGAGCACCGACGGGACGCGAGGAAGAAGCACAAAGCTTCGTAACATTCTCCGTTGGCGATCCGTAAACGGGTCCGACACTACGTACGAAATCTCGGCAATAAGGACACATAGGAACCCAGTAGGAACTGTGAACTTGGTTGGTGCACTGCCGCGCTCCCGACTTTGTTTGCGATATAAGGCAGGAATCGAAATTAGCAAAAAATATCGTACAATTTTATGAATTAATTATCATAACGCTTATTTTTTATGGGTAAGCAGTGATACTAATCGTGGTTTTCGTAGAGATATGACCGACAAAATGACGAATTGGCTATTTGATAGGTAAACTCGCGGGTATATCTAACTCAAAGGAAAAAAATTCATAAGTCTGTGATTTTGAATGATCTGTGACTGGGAAATAATTAGTTATTTATATTGTTTTATAAAAATTACAAATAAGTAGGTATAACACCAAAATATTCTGAATAACATAAATAGGTAGAATATTTATTATACAGGTTGTATCTATTATTCAAACACAACATCTGTTTTAATGGGCTATTGTATTCATAATTTACATAGACTTATTATCTAAGTAACTTATTATTTCTATGATAATTTATGAACAACTTTTACAAAGTGACAAATAAAAAAAACGTGAAAAAAGATGTCTGCTTTTCCATACAAATAATTCAATATAAATTTATATGGAGCGGCAGATATTTTTCGCGATTTTCTTGTTGGTCCCTTAGTAAAAGTTGTTTATAAGAATGAGTACAAACAGGTATCCTATTTAAATGTAGGACAACCTGTATACAATGAATATTGCTATAACTATTTCTTCCATTGTTTTCCAAATGCTAATTCTTAGTTATAACATGCTAGTGGAATTAGATTATAATGTTTATTGTCTGCATTAGTTCGGAATGGATAGAGAGTCGTAGAACCACATGAACGATAGGCCTCGTCAACTTTCGCAACACCAACTTCACTAAACGTGTGACCAATAAAATAATACAAGAGTGATCTTATAAGATTTACGTCTTTTTCTTTTGTGGTACGGAATCCTAATGAACTTAGTTATTTAGCGTAAGCGGGATCTTTATCTGAGCTATTAAAACTCCGAGGCGTGTCGTTTAAAGTGTTCGACAGCTCACTGCCACGTGCCAACCCGACGTTGACCCACTAAGACTTTGTCCTAGCTAAGCATTACATGGTGTATCTATAATTTACTCTAATAATACTAATTGAATCGTGTTTGTAGCTATTTACATGGTTGTTTTGACAAAATTTTAAAAACTTATGACCCGCATTATTTTCTAGACTGAATGCGTGTATTGTCTTGATGATATGCGTAAATAACAGACTATCGTCATACGGAGCATGTCCTATGTGGGTGTTAACTTGAAGCAGCAATGCAACCATCTGTAATATATTTACCTACGGGCCGGTGAGACTAAGTAAATTGGCAGTCTATGGTAACAGAATTTGCGATACTTACTATAATATTTTTATTAAATATACCTGGAGCTATCAGAAGTTAAGGTTTATAATTAAAAAAGAGCTCCAATTTCCTCATTAGACTTTGCATTTAAGTCCCAAATTGTATAAAATCCAATAGATTATTACAACACGTAGATAGGATTTTTTAATGATGTCATTTTTGTAAGAAATGTTATTGTTGTGTTGATGTTAATATTTTATAACATGACTAAGTAGGTATTTACGAAAAATATCCATCATAGCTCATTCCTCTTACACATCAAATGATAAAATGTATAAATAGTATAAGACTGAGACCAATCTCATTAATTACCAATACCTAATTGAAGAGGGTACCTAGATAGAAAATCATGTTTGTACTATCTACTTTTATCTTAGTGGAGTATCTATCTATTTAACTATACGAAGAAAATCTATTTCAGCTTTTCTTTAGCTGGTTTTTCATTCCAATTTATAAACTTATTCTAGTTTAGTGTTAGATTATCACTATAGTCTATAAAATATAGCTCGATGCCTGTGACAGCTGTCATCGTAGTGGACAACAAAGCTTGAACAACCGTCTCGACAATAATTTGAATTACTTTTTATTTAATTGTATTCATATTCACAAATTTACAATGAAAGAAAATCTATAATTAACTAAAAATAACATCAGATTGTATTTTTAAAGTGGTGTCGATGCCGGCTTTAATGTCAGTTATCACAGATATCAATCTATATTTTATAGACTATAATAACTGTTGATTCTATATTCAATCTCTATTTGTCTGTGCCCAAAAAGAAAATCAATGTTTTATCTACTACTACTATATAAGTAGGTACGTGTCTCTAAATTCTTGTCGCACAAAATCATGCACAGACACAAACAAAATAATTACGTGTCTGTCTATGTGTGAAACGTAATTATTGCGTCACAACATGCCAACTTTATTATAAAAAAAATACCAGGGTGAACATATTGTGTCCCATGTACAAACTGGAAATTATAAGAAGCAATAGCTGTGTTGTTTTAAATTTATTTTAATTGTAATATTATTTAAATTTAAAAGCTACTACCTACTGCTTGATTATAATAATATTTGCATCAGTTCGGACTATCATAGGTGGGACGTGCTAAAGATCGCCCTAAATCAGTACCTAACTACCTACCTACAATAATATTATATCTGAGTACCTCTACCTATTTACATTCATAACGGAATGTAAAAACCCTACCTAAGTGTGTGTATCGTATAAGTCTACCGTAAAAAGCGATACACTACTTCGTACTGAATTCCATACAAAATTATACATACTGAGTACTTGTTATAACCATCATCCTAATAATTAATCGTAATCTTACTGTTGCTAATTAATTAAATAGTTACCAATAATTGAATCTATAACAAAGGTCGTAGTTATGTCGTGCACAACTACATTATGTAAATAAGTACCTACACACAAAAAAAAAGCGAAAATTTAAACAACCTTGCAGTATGGGCTACAGTGCTAGCACGACGGATGGACAAACCCGTTTTCTCCACCCTTTTGTCTCCTTGACAGAAGACAAAACATAAAATCTCTCCTTTGCTGGCACGGTGATGAGGAACAAAAATATTTATCACAGTTTACTTTGGACTAAATTCCCAATTTAATAGTCTCGGGAGCTATCACGGCATGAGAAAACGAGAAATCGATCATCGGCTTTGTCCGGATTTTTTTCTCCCCGTTTTTAGCTGCAATTAATATTTGTTAATTTTGTATGGAATTTGATAGTACCGAACCGCCATGACATTATTTTTAATCTAGATACCTACTTACATTATTCATTTGTTAATTGATTCTTTCGTTAGCACAGACGAGTTATTCGAATACTTGGACGTTTGCCAAATGCAAATAAAGAGACAATTGTTTGAAACTAGTCATTCGCTTCTTCAAGACTACGTTCCTGAATTAGATGTTTAGGATATAATTTTTTATTTCTATAGTAAATGCACGCTTGCACATATATCTTTATTGTACAATTCAAGCACAGCAAATTCTTTAAAATATATTTTGTATAACTACCAGTGTTTTTATGATATATTGATTTATTCTTGTTACGGATAAAATAATTTATGTTGTTGCTAAATAATATCTGCCCAAGATATCAATGTTTGTGTGGCATAAGGGCATAAGTACGGAAATTAAAATTACGCATTCAATTGTTAATTGTAGGTAGAGTATCAAATTATTTCTATCGATTTTGCAGATACCTTCCCAACATTGTATATTAAATAGAACTCGGTTAATGCAAAAATCAGAACAGTTTTTATTACATATCGAAGGATTAGTAATAATTAGGCCTACATACTAAGTAATCCTTCGGCATGTAGATACCTACTTTATAAAATGACTAATTATTAGATACCTAGTCATTTTATAATAAATATTCCAATAATTTATTGAATATACCAGGTAACTTAAAACTGTGTAAGGATTCATTTACGTAGAGGTATTTGCGAAGTCCGATACTATTTATGTTGAGGAAATTTCCATTAAATTATTACAAAAATAAATACTTACTTACCTACTACGAATACGATCTTTGTGAATAAGGGTTCTTACACGATTATGTGTGATGTGTTTTATGTACAGAGAGTTCATAAAATTGTTCATAAGCTAGCTATCAAATTATTACCTCCAGTCCATTTTCAATGTATTTATCAAAAAATATTATTTTTATGAAGCACAAAGTGAAAGATGTTAAAGCTTTTCATATTTTAAAGAATTAAAGAAATATCGAGAAGACTATGTGGGCCTTTAATTTTCCCATTAATTATTCTTTATTTATTGTACCTAGGTACTTGATGGGCATACATAGGCATACTATTATACCTGACCTGACTATACCAATCATGCTTTTATTTTATGTAGGCAGACACTACAGAATAGTGTAAGTTTTTGTAACAATATCGATTTTACGCATCGACCGCATTCTGCGTGCCGATTGGCCGGTTCCGATCTCTTCAACAATATATGGCGCCGAATGCGGTCGATGTTGATAAAAAAAAATGTCGATATTGTTAAAAAAAGTTGGTAGGTACACTGGGGCCTCAGAACGCCCGCCGTGTCACGAATCCTTATTAAAGAGAGGAATCTTTAGTCATTGCGATTACCCCTTTTGCTTCATCTGACATTCATGCATGGTTTCTAAGTTTCATACGTTTCGTTTCATATAAACAGGGTGGAATTTTCGAAGCGTACCTGGAGGAAAAGTACTCTAAATACTGAAGACAGCATATTTTACTCAAAGGAAACATTCCTTTATTTTAAAAAAGAAACAAATCTGCATTTAAACATTTTTGAAAATACGCTTGCCACACCCGGGAATCGAACCGACTAAAATCCGAAAAGTTGGCATCCTATAGCACTTTAGCATTTACGGCACCAATCGATAGGGTCAATCATAAGGATCTTATGTCCCTAGCAGATCTCACCCCTTTAGATATTTTTTTATGTAAAATCTCATAACTATGGGGATATGTAAAAAATCAAATTTACAAAAAATCCTATAGGTACAACTGTAAACGAGCTAAAAACTGAGGTTCACAGTACATTCAATATTCACCACAACGCGCTGCTAAAAGTTATTCAAAATGAATTCCATAAAATTATAAATTTGTGCATCCAAGAAAATGAAGCTCATTTCGAGGAACTAATTAGTTAATTTACTCGTTTTTTTTGTTAGAATAAAATAAGTTTAGATTTCATGGTTTTTGTTTAATTTAATTTACCATGTTTGCTAGAGAGATTTGATCCTCATGATTGACCCTATCGATTGGTGCCATAAAAGTACAGGATGCTATTTTATTGGATTTTGGTCGGTTCGATTCCCAGGTGTGGCTAGCGTATTTTCAAAGTAAAGTTTGCTGTCTTCTTCTTATTTTCCTCCAGGTAGGTACGCTTCGAAAATTCCACTCTGTATATTATCTCTATAGTTTCATACTATAGGTTTCATAGATCGCCGGTTGCGAGTACTGCGTACCCATAAACATTATTGTACTAGTAATTTAGTAATTAATATGTCTATGTGAGTACCTGACCGTTCTATGTAATATTCTTGCTGACCTTTTTGAAGGACATCACCAATGACGTTGGTAGGTATAAAGTATTTATTTCAGAGGAAAGTCAAAGTCATAGCGAGGACAAAGCTTTACCGTAATACATGGCAAATAGCCTGAGCGCTAGCGAAGGCAGGTCTGTGGCAAATTGTGATTTATTTAATTAAATTATAATATCTCCAAAGTACAATTATTTTGGTCTAGTAACATCATAATGATAGAGCATAAACGTACTCGTACTAGTAACACTGACTAGTAATAATAACTTTAGGCATACTTTCGTGGACGATACAGTTTATTTGAGCATTTTATGTAAAACTAAGATATTTCTGGGGCAAATAAATCAAGATGCATGAAGAAGTAGGTTTAAAAATGTTTTTGAGTAGTGGGAACTAAATAATCAATATTTAATATCAAGTTCCTAGTTTGGTATGTACCAATTAGTTAAAAATAATATTGGTTAGGGTAATTTAGAATTTTATATTACTGGCAACATTATATAAAAAAAAATAGGTTCCGCCATTATTTTACTGTCATTATCTTGTCAACGAGCCGTGGTCGTGGATTGCCTGCCACAGCGCCGATTTATAATTCCAATTACTTAAAATTTCCACAATCACAATGGCAGCCAGATTACAAGATTACAAAGATACTTTGGATCGCAGCCTCAACGACAAGAGCAAGCCGTGGACAAGATATTTCGAGAAGGCTGAACAGAAAACCGGTGTCAACCGAGTGTACATCTTCGTCGGTACGTTAGAGTTTTTTATTTCACGTTTATTTATATCTTTAGCAGTGGTTTTGACGTTTATTTTGTGTTGTGCAGGTTTGGTCGCGTTCACTGGTTTATATTTAGTCTTCGGGTTTGGAGCTGAATTGATATGTAACTTGATTGGCTTCGTTTACCCGGCGTATATGTCGATGAAGGCTCTGGAATCGCCACAGAAGGACGACGATACTAAATGGCTGACATACTGGGTGGTGTATGCATGCTTCTCCGTGGTGGAGTACTTCTCTGACTTCATCGTCGGATGGTTCCCGCTTTACTGGCTAATAAAGGTTAGTGAACTGCCTCCATATGTTACGACCTTATCTCAACACGAGTTCTTTACTTACGAAATCTTATGCAAAAGTAATTTTCATGAATATTCATGTCCTTAGCAAAATATGTAAATTTTAATTAATAAAAAACGTCCATCTTGCTTATCATATTTGAAAATGAAAGTGCTTTCACATTATTACAGTGTTAGTATGACTCAAATGGCATTTGAGATAAATTATCTTATCTGCTGTGTAATAATAATTCCCAAGTTCTACCGTTTTACTTTGAGTTGGACAAAAGAAAATAATGTACCGGTTATCATTCCACCTTAATTAAATACGGCTATTTGTGATTTCTTATCTTTGAGTCTCTGTTAAATGACATTCTCATCTTAGTTTCATTTTTACCCATTTTATCTAGAAGACGTGGCTGGTATCATATATTGTTAGATTAAAAATTCAGATAGTGTCATAATTTATCAAAGTTCAAAGTCAATGACATGTTAGGTTATAAATTAGCCTCAAAAATGGCATTTGGAATTGTTGAGCTATTATGTACTACATACTAGACGAGACACCACTCTTCAATATGCTGTCTCATTCAATTGCAGCAATATTGGTGCACTTCATGCATCTGTTTTAGTATTCTCTTTCTCTCCACCACACTCCTCCTTCCGGCGTGTGATGCATGACGTTTGTTTGTCATGTCGCCTCTAGTATGTAGTACATATTATAGCACAATATTTGGATTACACTTATCCACTTGAACGTCCACGCCGCGACCTGTCAATGCACTCAAACGTCCAGATGCGAGTGTCAAATTTTGCGCTATAAATTGCGCAGTACCTCTTCCGATAAAAACGTTTGTCAAAAGAAAATTATACAAGCTATATTAAAATTAAAAATACCGTAGCATAGCCTAATGTATACACAATATGATTATTTAAAAGTATATGCTCTAAACCCAGATCAAATTACTTAAAATAAATAGAGAATCTTAAACAGTACACATTTTTCTCTCATATTCCGAAATTATTGTTTATTTATAATAATTCCAGGCAATTTGTAACAGTTAGAAATACGGTGAAAGAAACTAGATTATATTTCCATGAAAACGATACCAAAATATTAGTATTTGATGCATCATAACTATTTTTAATAAATGAAAGAAAAGAGGTCTGGTTATCGCGATTTCCGGAGCAAGCGCGAGACCTTGAATGAGCAAAATGGCCGCCCGGGCTGTGCAGACGAGATGCTTTTTTGATTACCTACCTAGTTTGTCACTTATTTTATTTTAGTAAAAAAGTGTGTTAAGTACGTGTATGAATATACGAAAAATAATAAAACACTCATGCGTTAATATAAACAGCCCAGTAAAACAAATTAAGTAATTTGGAAAACAAAAATCCGACGCCGATAATATCCCGTCTGCACAGACCTTGTACATGTAAACGTTAGATTACACTCCAGTGTCCGCAGCGTGAGCGCGTGCAGTCGCCGTGTTTACTTACTTTGAATTTGCATGTAATCACTGTGTAATATATTAATTGTATTAGAAGTATGTATTTATACTAAATCTAGATAGTATAATTAAACGAATGGCATAAATTCAATCACAAAATATGTGTTCACATAAGTTTTATCACTTAAAATTTGTGGCCATTTTGATATACGACGGACCATCTCCAATGTAATACAACATTTTTTAAACCATGACGCCTATGAAACTATGATTATTTTATATCATGGACACGAGCAAATCTTAAGGAATATCTTGATATAATACACTATACGATCTAACTAATAGGAAAAAAGAATTTACGACATAACTGCGGACAATCCTCGCCGTGACGCACACACAAAATCACTCAAACTTCAAACTGAAATATAAATACAGATTAAAAAGATTTGAACTGTTTACACATGTCAGTGCCAACTACGTTTCGTTCCGCGTCCGAAACGCCAGTAACATTGCAAAAAGGAGCTTTATTAGAGGGCTATAAAACCGATTTTCATTAATTCCTATAGTGGACATTGTAGTGTAACCGAACGTAAGACGACAAAAAATTTTTGTCCACTCAAGTGGCAGCTGACGTTCAAGTGGGTATCAGCTTTTAATTAATATTAATGGCTGTGGCCTAAGTATGCAATAATGGAAATTCATTTAGTTAATTACCTTGATAGTGGAACTAGTTTTTGACCAGTAATAAGGTTAAACATTAAGTACCTACATGTCCAAGTATGAACACAATAAATTAAAGTGCTAGGTATTGTATGAAATTAAAGAAGTTATTGTATTGACATACGCTACAACTATTTCTTCTTTTTGATAATATTCATTGATTATTTATTTATTTATTTATTTTGATGTCACAAGAGAGGCCTACCTGTTAGTATAGCAGAACTTTTTGCACAAAGAATTGTAGAATATTGTAGCCAAATAATACTGCTCTATTGCAGTGTTGTATTCTAATGGTGAATTAGGTCCCCAGGTGACCTCTGGGAAGTGCCATGTTGGCAGTGCTACTGCCAACTCAATGCTAGTATTAGAGTTGGCAACACACAAGTAATGCCCCTGGTGTTGCAAGCCTCCATAGGTTACGGTAACCGCTTACCATCAAGCGGGCCTTATGTTTGTTTGCTAATTTTGTGGTATAAAAAGAACTTTTATTTGGATGTCATGTTGAAAGTACATATTTACGAATTTAAAATATAAGAAGTTCAAAACCTTTCTCTTTAACTATAAATTGTGCTTGCTTGATAGAAGTAACTATTTATCTGGCACATAATATATTATGCCAGCTGTCATATTATATACTTTTGTACATAATTCTGACACAATGCATTACATCATAAAAACTTGCAACTCAGTAGGTGTATCTGACTCATCAATCACAACAGTCCAGAGGTCATAATATATTGTTACCAGCAACTACTATACTAATGTATAATTTTATAACAGACAGCTGTTGTGTACAATCAATAATATTTTTTATTCTACTACATATTACAGTCACATTTTATTAAAATAAAATAGGCAGTAGTTATTTGTGACTGAATGAGCTCTAAGTATTAATTGTCCTTTGCTTGGAAACTAGCAATTGCTTTAATTCTATCAGCATAGGTGTTTTTCAACTGTGTAAAGTTAAATTGAAAGAAATGAAGAATAATGAATTTCTACACATAATAATTATCTACTGGAATGTCACATCAATCTGACAGTGCACAGACTAGATCCGACTCTAAAGCCCGTCACACACGTAGCTATAATATATATTAATATACTGAGCTATATATTACATTATAGCAAGCCCCCATACGTGGTAGCTATACTATAACATATTTTGATGGCGTAATAGAAATATATATTATAGCTACGTGTGTGACGGGCTTCAAACATAATAGAATATTATTGACTAGTGACAGTTTGTAAATCTATAATACAACAAGTAGGTATCAGAAATGGACCATCAAACTGAACAACTTCCTTTGTGGGACAAACATCTTTATTGTGAATAAAAAATCTGCTGTTCAATACAAAACTTGATAATTTCAATACCTAATCGACCTAAACATGTGGGATAGCTGATTATTTTTCCCCAATTATGATGTTGGTCCCATAGATAAAGTTTTCAGTTGAATGGTCTGATCCACATCCTTAAAATATATGACCACGCATTTCTGTTGCACTTTGGTATACAAAAACCATACTGTACCTATTGCTAAAGGATTTAGCAGTTAGGTTATAACTTGGTATAATACTCGCAAATCTTTAAATGAGCCCTGAACTGAGCTCTGAACTCTCTCTCTCTCTCTCCATCTAGCACGTATAATAAGCGTACTATCATAGATGCTAGAGGGAGAGAGGGAGAGTTCAGAGGGCTCATAAAGATTTGCGCGTTCTATAGAGAAAGATATGATCAACTTTTACTTAAACATTATTCACTTATCAATATCAATATCTGCAATCATTATCGCAGACAAGTGATTATTAGATTAGTAATAACTGATTATATCATTTTCAGACAACCATTAAGTACTTTAATAATTGGCAAACGTAAATTAACTTTTTATGTGAAGCTATAAATGACAGGTTGTCATTGGCATTATTATTGGAAGTAATACATTTATTAAATACAGCTTTATTGGCTCTATGGTATAATAGGGTTTAAAGAGACATTTGAATCACCAACAAGAACGCTGAAAAAAGCTGTAGCCAAGTCTTGTCTCCTTATTGGTAAAAAATCTGAGATAAACCCAAAGTTCAAAGACAATACACACCAGTGGAGAAGAGACCATACAACCCGCGGGTCTACCGCGTAACTAAAATTGTAATGAACATCGACAGTGGTATTAAACTTCAATACGATCGTGAGAGCCTAAACTTTGAGCTAACGATTCCCATCGGCTTCCATTATGGAATTGGTTACTGCATAGGCAAACATAATATTATATTATTTACTTATCCAACTAACAAAAAAAAGGCTTGTTAATCAGTTAGGTCCAGCTCTTCCAGACATGACTATAAATATAGATTACAAGAGAAGGTATGGATTTTTGTCTTGTAGCAATTTTTCGGGGGCATTTTTGGGACGGCTTCCCTTTTTAAAACTGTCACTCTTCGCCACTGCTACACACAGAAACACACCCCTATAGGTACTTTTTAATTCAACTGGGCCTTTGCAGCCTATTTCAATACTTGCTCTGCTGTAAATACCTCTACATCCTTAGTTGTATAATGTTTAGTGACAAGGCCATTACACAGCAATGGAAACAAAAATTACTCATTATAATTATTTTTTTAAACTACACTAACTGTTTTTCAGTCCATCACCGTAGGTTCGAGTACATGATTTTTTGTTCCATGGTCATTTATGAGTAGATATTGTGTTGCTTAAGTGTAGTAACTTGACTTGGTAGGCAAGACCGCATTTATATACCCTAATAAATCTTGATAGGTCATGGTTTAACCGTTTGTCTGTAACTAGCCATATTTAATTGATGGCACATTTGGCGCAGTGGCTAAGAGTGGCTTTCTGCGTTACGTATCGTGGCTTCAATTACCGCACCGAACAAATACCTACAATGAAAAAACGTATTTGTTAGAAATAAACAAGGTAATGCTATTTACAGCCGAATAACTTGGTTCGGATGGAGCCTGCAAAATCGTTTTTTCTGTGTATTTGTATGGTCCACAGATAGTTGTTTCTGGTCTGGGTGTGTGTGTGCAATGTGCATGCGAGATGTATGTTATGCACACTATAACCACGATACAGGAAAAATCTTACTGTGGTTGAAACTTGAAGGTATAAAAACAAATCTACCAATTATTTTAGATGTTAAAGTACAGCAGGATTATTGCAGTTAGGAATGGATCTATCCGGTAAAAACCCACACACATGCTATTTTAATATTAAAACATATTTAAGTCCGCTTCCGCCAACGCTCCGCTTCTGTCTGAAGTACATATCAGTTTATTTACACCTCTCTGATACGAATGCGTGTGCATTGTATTGTAAAACATAATTAAGATAGTTCAGCTAAGAGCACACACGACTGGTACCTATTCATTGTTCTAGCTACTCTGGTTCACAGTAATTAATATCTACCTATAACGCATTATCGCAAGAACACATCGTAATAACACATAACACCCTTTTATTAGTTTGACATGTGATTCACAATGGAACATGGTTTTCACCTATTGATTTGAAAATAGATATTAGTCAGATAAGAAAGGTCCAGTATAAGGAATTATGTATATTCAAACTTTTACTGGTAACTTTTTTTAACACGCTTTTATTAGCTTCACCTGTAACTAACTAACTAACTATGTAAGAAAATCTTGGAAGTTAAATTTGACCCACTTCCCGGTTTCCGATTGAGCTGAAATTTTGCATACGCGTTCATTTTGGATGACTAAAGCGTGTTCTATAGTTTTTTTAAACTATAATATTTTATTAGGTATTGTTTAATACAATTTTAATTTTGTATTATACAATATTTTTTTGTATAATACAATATTTTTTGTATAATACAATTTTTCTTTGTATAATATAATTTTTTGTATAATACAAACTAACCCCCAGTTTCTGTAAGCCTATTCAATCAGCCGGTTTCCGAAAACAGCGGTACCTCCATCTAGTTATAGATGTAGCTGGTGTACAAAATGACCTTTTGAATGATGACCAGACCGATACGGTTCATATTCGACACCTCTGGCTACCGTTTAGAAGGCAGTCTTTTACGCCAGCATCACCACAACATTTTCACGGCCGCTAGATAGCTGTAACGCTTTCTTAGGAAACCGTAGCTTATGGCAAAATTATAGTCTCCAATCGCTAGAGAAAAGTGCTTTCGATAGCGTATGTCGATTCAGTACAATTTGCTAGCGTTTCTATACTCCATCGATCAATTTGTCATCTTGTCCACAGGCCCTTATCAGTTAATCTGCTCTCAAATCTCATGTTAACTAATTGTGATTGGTTGAGCAAAATCACACTCGTCAGAGATTTGATTAGGCCTTCGAAAACCGGAGCATAAATCTTGTTGGTGTTGTATGTTCCCAATGGACCCAAAATGGTTCCAAAGGAGACCCATCGTCAGCAGTGAACGTTTCAAAGGCAATATTATGAGTGAGATTGTGTAATGTTTCGTTTTGGCTTCCACAGTGCATCTTCATCATATGGTGCTACCTGCCGACCGAATTCAACGGCTCGCTGATCCTCTACAACCGCATCATCCGCCCATACTACCAGAAACACCACACCCGCATCGACGACATTGCCAACTCGGGTATGTATTGATTTTCACTGTTATATTACTGCTAAGGCCACCGCTGACCAAAGGGACGCCTGAACAAAAGCATACAATAAACCTTATGGAATGGACTTTAACCTAAATTTGCGTCATACGGTGACGCTACGGAATTTAAATTCTAACTCCATTCTTTAAGGTTCATTTTTAATTTTTAGAAAGAAATACTTTTCCGCCTTTTCGGTCTGGGCTTGCCTCTTACCCAACCCAACTGCTAGACAAATGTACTAGAAGCAACTTCTCACAACGTAGACATTGATATACCGTGATGAATTTTTGAAAAATTGAATATTTTTTTTGAATTTTTGAAATTTTTTGAAAAATTCATATAGGATTCGATGGAAAGCCTTAATAAGTACTTTTATTGCGTTCGGGTATAGAGAAATCGAGTATTTTATTGGTCCTCATTTATAGCAAATAAAACATAGGTAAAAATTTAGTACTTAATTAACAATTTTCGTGGGTTCTACCTAGTATTAGAATGTAATGTCTGGACTAGAAATGTGATGAGGTGATATGTGATTGTTGTAAGCAAAGATCGGAATTAGGTGAGCTGCTGGATAACTTTTTTGTATCTTAATATTACCTTAACTAGACGTGTGTGTTACCCACATACACACATTTTTCAATAAAGAGTACGTTAGATATTATGACCGACGAGTTGATAAGTTTGTTATAGGTAAATGAACTTCAAAATTGTAAGTGTACTTAACCCAAGTTACTCTCAAACAGAAAGCGTAAAGGGCCCTCTACACGTTCGGCGAATGAAGCGAATACGAACATGTAGAGGACGCATTTGCCTTCATTCGTTGATTTTTGCCAATGTTCGGCGTCATTCGTCCGATAACCGTCGTGAGTGCACGCAAATGCGCTCTCTACGTTCGTGTTTGCCTTTATATGCCGAACGTTTAGAAGGGCTTTAAGCAAGTCTTAAAAGTATAAACATAGTAACTTTTTTTTCTACAGGTCTCGGAAACGATTGTTGTGTTTCAGAATCCTATTGTAATTCAGGCACTTAACCGATACATGGAGACATATGTGTAACTTACTTAAAAGTAATTTTTTGTCGAGTGGTACTTAGTCAATAATGAAAACGAAGCAAAATAAACGCTTAGCTGTATTATCGTTGTTTCTTTTGTAACTTTTTAATTATTTATTCAAATGTATTTTCCAAACCTGTTTTGGGAATTAATAATCAATTAATTCTCTAGTATTTTAGTCTAATATCAATAAAAAAATACTTTTTGATTACTAAAAAGAAAAATATTTTTATTCATATCTTTTTACTACAAGCGTAATTTTTTTAGAATAAATGTAATTGATTCGATCTTAAATTAAATATCCATTTAGTTACATAAATGCAGTTGTACCAAATCACAAACACTTTTGCCCACTGCCTTTTACAATTTCCGAATATTTTATTTTATGGATAATATCCAATTATTACGTGCTAAAAGTTTATCGTGTAATATGACGTGTCTCACCTAATTCCGATCACTGGTTATTAGAGCCGCAGCTACCTAATTACAATAGACACTAGTAATCGCTTCATTTATGACAGTTCAAGAATGCTCAATTGCGTTGTTGCAATTGTCCAGCGGAGTGAATTTTAAAGCATACTGCCCAGTGTACATTCGGCCAAGAATTTGTCTACCACCCAAAAGCCGGGCTTCCACTGGCAGCGGAGCGGGCTCCGTGCGGACCCCGTTTAACTCGCAACGGTAAAGTGCTTCCCCAACAAAGAGTCTAGCAGAGAGGACTGAACGAGTAAAAATAGTTAACAAACTCGTTCTTCATTTCTCTTTTGCAGTGGAAGGCAATTGTCAAACTCTCATAATGGAAGGTAAAACCTATTTTAGCTGGTTGGGGTCCATTCCGTCCAGCTATTACTTGCTCATTACCCTTTCACAGTGGAAGCCCGGCTTAAGGTTGCAATTTTTTTACGGAATAAAACAAAAATGTCTAATTTTCTTGTCAAAATAATGAAGTTTCAACTTTAGTGACATTTTCATTTGATAAAGAAGTTTTGTTAAAATTGTTAGTCGACTTTTTTTGGCTGACTGTACATTGTTGAACTGTCAAAATTTAATCGATTCCGATTACAATAATTGTATTGTGTTGTGTATTGTATTGTCTTAATGGATCAAGTATTTGTGTTTCTAGGGATAGAGATGATTGATCAGTCAGTATAAAGTTACAACACTAACAATACCACAACACACGTGATCAGAAGAATAATTATTATGCTAGATACATAATAGCCAAACTATTAATAACATATTTACATATTTGGTATTTAGAACCTAATGTTTTAAAGACGAATGTTATACTTTAAAACGAGACCAATTTACACATAATGGTTGTATAATGAATTGCCTTTACAGATCGCTTCTATTTCAAGGTTTTGTTAAAATAGCTGGCATTATCCAATTCATTCTCGAGGTCATAAACATACGTATAGCTCTTTAGCGTCTACCTACTGCTATGTTTGCTTCATACCGGCGGGATGTGATTAGGTTTAAGAGGATTTTCCCTACAGACTGCGCGGTTGCGTTAGGTATTTGAATTAGGTGTTGCCGACTTTGTCGAACATCACCAGCCCGCGCGCGCTCGGGTGAGATAATACTCATTTTGCAACATTTCCGCGCGTAATTTGTATATTTAGTAGTTTAACGATTATTCAAATAATATAGTAGATATGTGGATAAACTTTTTAATACAGGATATTTATTTATATTTTTTTATATGTCTGTGCGTTGTCCAAATCATTCTAAATTGATTTATTGTCTTGAAACATTTGAGTTGGGCCTATATTGATCAAAAATTACAAATATTTGAGCTAGTTTAACCTTAAAACATTATATTTTAACGGAAATCTGACAAGACACAGATTTAGTTTCTACATCGTGTTTACAAAATATGTAGTATCAAACCACGTTTATATGGAGCGCTCTTGGGAGAGAATTCTCTTAAACCAGATTTATTATGACCCCAAACATCTGAACCATCAGTACAATATACTTAGGTTTAACGAATTTATTATAAAGAAAATAGGTAGTTCACATAAAACTAATGATAGCTATTACTTACAATATTTCGCTTATTACTTCAATCGAACGGTTCTAAAATATATTTTTATTAATATATTCCCTCAATCGAGTTTTGAACACATTAATTGTTTGACTATCCATAATAAAATTTGGTAAATTGTTATATAATACAGGATATGTTCACAAGTATATTAGAATTACAAGTGACATTTCCAAATTTTAGATTTGGAGGACATTGTGAAGGATGCCAACAAACATATTGATAAAACCATGAAGGCTTTTTCCAAAGTAATGAAGGAGTTGTAATACAGGTACATAAAGTACATTTTCGCTAAGCAAGCTTTGCATGGCGATGGGTATATACACACATAAATATAGTTATATATTATATATAAATGCTATTTGTTGCTCGTTTGTGACGTAACATGGGTTTGGTACTTGTACTGGATGTAAATTAGAGATGCGTATAAATTTTAACAGTCACAAAATTTATTGCCGAATTCTGAAAGAATATTCGTCGCATCTCTAGTGTGTTACACCAAATTAATATTATTTCCCTTCAAAATTCTTGCTGATAGGGATCAGTCTTTTATGTTAATGGGAGTTAAGCATCTGTAATATTTATTGAAAATAATAACTCGGCCACAATTAGGTACATGCCGCAGAAAAAATAAGTTTTTCTGCCAATATGATCTTTGTCAAAATTGTTACCAAAAGCCACCCACCACCCACTTGGAACACGTGCACCTAGAATCACGCCGTTACAAAAATGCCCGCAATTAAAGCCCAGTTGAAATGACCAAAAACCACATAAGACATTAAAATATATTTTTCTGTGAAAACACAGCAAATGTCCAACAGTTGGTGCAGGGTGCCAATAACAAGATAGAGCATTCATTACGAAGGCTGAACCAAGGTTAACTTGCGCCTTGTCAAGACTAAATAGTGCTTTGCAATGCAAAGTATGTTTTTTTGTTATTTTTTTCGTAGATTGTTTCATCGTATACTAGTAGGAAAAATATTGGAAATATTTTGATTGTTCAATATTTTCTAATTTTATAAACGAAATTATTTATAGTCTCGATCTTCATGATACCTACTCCAATACTTATATAAATATACCCTATTCAAGGAAGGAAAAAATGTAAACAAATCCCGATTAAGCTTAAAAAATATCTAAAATATTTCAAAAAATTAATTTCTACCAAAAAGAAATTGTGTATGTATAGTATGTACTTGAAACACTTCTTATTGAATTATTTTCCACTGCATTGTTTCATATTTTATCACAAAAGGATATAGTAAGGATTGTTTATACTTTGCCTCGAGCCCATTTGAATAAGGTATTAATTAACTGATATGATTATTAACTTTTATTCACGGCATTCTAACTCTTAATCAAAATATGACCAACTATGTACATTATCAACTAGTACATAGATGTAGAACACAACTCTATAGTATGAACTCTATATACAAATAGTATTCATTGGTTTTCTGTATCTTTTTCCTGTCCTAACACAGAGTCACTCATTTGTAGGTAAACAAGAATAAAGCTGATATAGCAATCAAAATTCGTCCCTGGTAAGTTAATGATCAAAACGCTTTTTATAATGAGCTCGCAAATATCTGGCAGGAAATATTATTATATTGTGTTGGTAATCAAGTTAAGAAAGGGATGATTTAATATTTTGACAAAATTCTCAATTATATTTACTCGTGTGTCACTACTCACTGTTCTGGAAATGTTTGTCACTGTCTCCTTCATATGTGTGTTGTTTACTATTAATATTCATGTGTGCGTATATTTATCGTTTAACATTATCATTAGTAAACAAGGTTATTCAGAAAGGGGGTTATTATACTCACCATTATAAACCACTTTTACTATGGGACCCACCCGAACTTTACTGTTCCATACATTTAAATAATATTGAATTATGGTTTTGTTTCATGATTTCATTTTCATCCCTTCGTAAAATTTGTTCATAATGATGTTACATACCCTTTCCGAGTAAGCTTGTAGTATAGTCTTCACAACGAGATATGCATTTGTGTGAGTGAATGTCAAAAATTGTATAAGGGGATGCCCCGCAGGGGCCCGCATAGAATCAAACCTCATAATATATCTTGTTGTGAGGTCTGGGGGCATACTACGAGCCTTATAGCAGGGCTGAAATTGAACTGCCCAGAAATTTCCAGAATAAGCTGACCTATTATTGTACGAAAAGCCTATACAGTGCGAGGTCAGCTCATACTGGAAATATGCAGTTCAATTTCAGTTCTGAGAGTAGTATAAGAGTTCGTAGTAAGCCCCCTGTACGTATAATCTGTATGTAATACCGTATCTATATGCACCGCTTTATGCAACAATGCACTAACTTTTGGACACTTACATTGAATAGGCATATTTTCTGCCAGATAATAAGCGCGATCAGAATGTCATAATATAATTATTATTTTCCGGTTCGGGAGACTTGTCTAATCCATGTTTATTAACATTGAATCTCTAATTTCTTGCGTTTCACTAATTAATAAGTCTAATTATACTACACTCATTCATTGAATTTCATAGTAAAACATATTTACATGATTATTTCAAAAATCACCCTGTATATATAAATAGGATACCGGTTTTATGGGGATATTTTAGTCAATACTTGAAGAAAATAAAAATTATGAGGCCAGCACTGAAATCGCCCAAAAAAAAACAGTTTTTCGTACATTTAGTCCAGTAATATTATATGATTTGTGTGGAAAAGCAAATTCAATTTTTTCGCGAGATCAGGGTTTGTCCCTTAGTAAAAGTAAAATAACCCTTAAAGCAGGTGTACTGCATCACACCCTGTATTTTGTGTAACTTAATATTAATTACATGAATATCTATTGTATAAAAACTAATTAATTTCATAATTACTGTTAACAAATTATAATTTGAACTACCTACTTATGTAAACTTATATTATTTTTTTGTGTTACAGCCAGCCGCTTGGTAGCAGATGCAGTTAGGAAGGACAACTAAACCTATATGTTTATAATAAAATTTTGTGGGAAGCGAAAGTACAAATATTTTATCTGCACCCGCTTTCTATCACGAGCTTTCGCAGCACAATCACTGGCCAAATGAAATAAAATGAATATTCTATATTGAGTACAGCACTAGTGAATTTATTTTCCAACTGGTTACGAAACCATTGATCATCGCCTGTTGATTGATAAAATGTCAATTAATCATTTGTGATCAACATTCCTAGCAATTTTTGTTGTTGAGTCTATGTTCTTAATTAATTAAATTTACGGTTATTTGGGACTCACAACAAATTCTGAATGATTGACTATTGATTATAAATGAATTGTTGAGTTGTACATTTTTAAGCCTTAAATAAAATTAACACTGCAATATCTAATGTTATGGTTTGAAATTATGAGCTCAGATGCAGTTTTTAAACCTGGACAACTTGACCACGAATCTTGGTTCGTATCACAAAATTATAATGACTTAACTTTAATTTGTCTATTGTTTAAATTTCCTACTGACCCGGTAAAGGGCACGTTGGTTTAAACGTTATTTGTAAAGACCTTGTATTATTATAGTAGTTAAGTTGTTTATGATCGTGACACATTTTTATATATCTTAGTTTTAAAATTGTTAGTTGAATCTATCTTTTCCTGGCTTGTATGATCTTGTAGGGATGGAATCCTTAGGAGCGTAAGTAAAGCCCTTGTAGTTTACTTAGTTTCTCTATGGTAAGATCTCTTTTGTGGAACAATGAATTTCGTAATATTTCTCTGTATTATTGCAGTTATAGATTTGCTCAAGGAATGTTAGTAACTTGTCATATTAAGTTTGTCTTTTTAAGGTTGAATTATGTTGTTAGTTTGCAAGTGTTGCCAGTTTCTAAATACAGAATCGTGTTGCCATATTATTATCAAGAAAATTTCCGTACCTCTTCCTACACCAATTATGAAATAATGAGATGTATTTTTGTACAATTTTAAGACTATTTAGCTAGCTTTTACTCGTGGCTTTGTCTGCGTGGTACAGTATATTAAATGCAAAAGAAACCCCAAAGTTTTTCATATTTAATAATCATGTTTTTTAAGAGTTTCGTGTTTACGCTTGTGATGTAAAAATCCATGTTATGTGCCTTTGATATTTGGCTGCCGCTGCCACCATTATTGTAATCACTCAAGGAATTGTAAAACTTGTCATTGTTCACAAAATAAAGAGGAATTCACTATATGTGATTTGTTGTTACTTAAATTCCCAGTTCCATTATGATTATTCGCATAGGTACTATAAACCCATATAAAGCATCATGGCGTGCTATAATCTTCATGGAAATTTCTTTGAATTTTCTCTTCTATTTGAAAGAAACATTATTTAATACTGAATCTGAACCAATGCATTAATTGTTGCAAAGAATTGTCACACTTTGTAGGGGAATTGGTGATCGTAGTATCCCCTCGACTTGGGTTTTAAAGGTAAAAACATAACCCTCGCCGAAGTCGGGTAAAAAGGGAAGTGATTCCTTGATTTCATAAGCGTTATACCATGATTACATGATCTTTGCAGGTAGGATCAACATTCCAGAAATATGGGTGTACAACAAAAGTCCAGTCCACCTCTGCCTAAGCCTTTGGGAAATATAGGCATGATGCTAAGTAAACTCTGTTTTTCCTACTTGTCTTATTTAGTAAACAACAAATTCACACAACTCATTAATAAAATACAAAAAACCGTTGTATCACATAATTAGATTTGGTACATGAGTTTTATATTTTTTAATAACGTTTTCCAAAAAATAGTGTAAATTGTTTACAAAATAAGACAAGAAAAATCAGCGTACCTGCATATTGTATGTTTACAATATGCCAAACCCGTTACCCTGTAGTATGGTTCAGGCATAGGATAGATCACTGGAACTGGAGTCCCCCGGATTTGACACAGTTTGAAGAGCGTCCGGGTGCGCAACAGCAAAGTTCATCTACAACGTGTATCAGAAATGCGTGATCATTTTACGGGTGTGGATTAGATCATCAAACTGAGCAACTTTCTATCTGCGGTTAACATAGTAATTGCGAAAAAATAATCCGCTGTCCCATACTTTTGGGTTGACTAGGTATTGAAGTTTTGTATGGGAGATTACAATGTTGGTCCCATCGAGAAACACGTTCAGTTTGATGGTCTGATCCACACCCATGAATATGACCACGTGTATTTCTGATACATGTTGTATATTATTTTTTTGTGTGTATTTTTTCTTCTTTTTCTTTCTTTTCTTTAGATCTAGTGTGTTTACCTATCTCTTTGTTTGACTGTACTTATTATTAAGGGTCAATATTATAATGTGAATAAAGCACAGAAATACATGATATTATAGTAATATTTATTTTAAACTACAGATAAACTAATATAACAACTACGGACTATTGTGAGGCAGCTTCTTTAGCTTTTTCAGCTTCTAGTTTGGCGAGGTTCTCTCTCTCGGTGCGCCTGTTCCTCCATGCTGTCATGTACGACCGAGGGTGGATTGGGAAGAAACCAGATAGACCTGTAATTGTAAAAGAAGTTTCATATTAAAACCAGTTTTTAAAACGCTTTTATTAGCTTCACCTGTAACCTGTAACTATGTAAGAAAATCTTGGAAGTTAAATTTGACCTACTTCCCGGTTTCCAATTGAGCTGAAATTTTGCATAGGTACATGTTCAGTTTGGATGATTAAAGCGTGTTCTATAGTTTTTTTTTTAACTATATTTTTTTGTTTTTTAAACATTGCCCATCATTAGTATTTCTCCTGTATCGAGAGTACAGTTTACAAACATACGTCTCATTACATTAACAGTCGGCAAGGCTAATGTAATGAAAACCTATTGTTTGCGGGTCCCAGGACAATGGTGGAAGTAATGACATTCCTTGATGAATGAAGAGCATTATCCATGTTTGTATATGGGTCAACTGTTACTGTAGCACATAGGAGCCTGAAAAGGGCCATGTGTAGCAATAAAGGTAACTTGCTTGTGATAATAGAATAGAATAGAATTATACAGATACTAATAATAAGCCACACTTATGGATATTCTGCTGATGCGCCATTTCTTTCTTTTTAATTTGATTATTTCAAAAATATCCTATCGTTGAATAATAATGATTACTATTTAAATATGGACGAGCAGCAGGCTTCATGACGTGTCCATATTAAATACTGGAGTAAAGTCTATTTAACATTGGATAAATGGGACTCACCAAGCAGTTCGGCAACAGGGTCTGTAACATGAGCTCCTTGACCAAGCCAGAATTTTATTCTTTCTAAATTCAGTGCCACTAATTTCTCATTGTTGGTGTTTGGCATAGGATCGTAGGAACCTAGTTGTTCAATCACTGGCTGGTGGTTTAGTCTTTTTCGCTAAAATGAAAAAAAGAAAATGTAACTAAGTGCTTTAACCCCTGACAAAAAAGAAGTGTGTTCTAAGTTTGTAGTGAGTATCTGTATATCCATGTATATATTGTGTATCTGTCTGAAGCATCGTACCTCCAAAACATATAAACCAACTTCAATCCACTTTTTTTATTGAAAGCTAGTTTAATCGGGTATCATCTTAGCTATGTTTCATGAAAATGTTCAGCCATTCAAAAGTTACAGTTTTTTCTAGTTGGAGTTGGGGGTTTTTGATGGTTAGGTTATTCTTTATATAACAAATAGGTAATGTGCAATCATTGTATAGAATGTAAACGATTTGCCCTTTTGCTACACTCCAAATTGTATCAAAGGGTGCAAGGACTTTAAGACAATTTTTATTTTTGTACTACCTATGTCTTTTTAAGTACATGCCCAAAATTCTACACTCCGACCAAAGGTTTGTTTTATTCAATGTTATGTTATTTCTCTTACATAATTTTTTTGGGTGAAAGAGATACATAATACATAAACTTTTAGATATTGACTTAGGTTACATACATATTTGATAAGAATAAAGTGCAATAAAGTTGATAAAAGTCTTTATAGCAAGCATTTGTATGGTGCCTAAGTAGTCACTTAGGCACCATACAAATGCTTGCTATACCTATAAGCAAAGGTACCTATTAATTCTGCTGTTTGCTATCATTATACTAGACATTCAGGTGCGGGTTACTTACGTGAGTTACTGATATATAGAAGAATGGCCTGTTGGTGCATCCCTGACGTATCAAACGAATAGATTTGGCTGCTCTCGCGAAATACCTGCCGGTACCACTTGCCGGAGGCAACGACATCCCTTTAATTAAATGTAATTATTATTTTCAATACAATAACACAAAATAACCTCACTCTCAGTTCACTGTCGCGAAGTGAATGACGTTCAGTAATTCGTTCAGAAAATTTACTTATACTTATCAATGACCAAAGAAGTCACTGATAGTTATGTACATTATCAATAATAATTTTATTGAAATTGATTATCCGTAATGATCTTTTTAGAGTTCAAATAAGTACCTATACAAATATATGGACGATATAACAAAACATAATAATAGTATAAGTACTTACAGTAACTATGATTACAAATAACACGCAAGGTATTTCTAAACGAATCATAATGTCATCTCCAATGGCGCGGGAGCGGTAATTTTTAAAACAATTCTTGAACATACATTCACTTGAACAACATCAACCAATGTAAATTATTTTCTAGATATTAATGTTCTTGATCACAAGCTAGTAAAACAAACTACTAAGGCTTCATGCTTTTAAATATTATAATTATTTGTACCAAATAATTATATACTTTAACTTTCAGGCAATTAAAGAATTATTCTATTCTATCCAAAAATAAGTACCTAGTAGGTAGATACCGAATAATGGTACTTTATGAGCTGAATATAATTCTTTTCAGTCAGGGCTGACTGAAAAGAATTAAATTATTACAAATAAGCATAAGTAGGTATGTATTGTTTTTTATTATGCAGGTACTTGTACCACTAACCCAACTACTAACCGCTCAAAATAATCTACAAAGAAAATAACACATAATAAGGCTGCCAATTTCATGAAATGCTTGCAAAATCCATATTATCCGCATATTAAAACTATCAACAACGTTTTTCTGCGAAGTCATAAAATCGGATGATGTACCAGGCTTTCATAAAACGTAGAGAGTGCTGAACAAACCAATAGAGGAGCAACTATTGCGAGTGCTCTGTGATTGCGACGGTGGCGCCGCCGCCGCTAACGACCGCGACCGCCCGACGACGACGGTGTAATTTTTTACGAGGCGCGCGCTGTTAGCTTTTCCCCGCTTTTCATTCATCCTGCGCTCCGCACTCGCTCTAGTGTTGGCTGCTTTGTCGACCAGATGATATTAGGAAGGCTGAAAAATGCTACAACATCAGAAAATGTTAAATAACCGACAAGATAAGTGCAAACTAGTTCCTTTTTAATCAGGTACTCTACTCTAGTAGAGTACCTGATTATTTAAGAAATAGTGCTTTTCAGTCTACTGAAAAGCACTATTTTATTTGTTTTCAAGCATTTTACCTATAATTAGTTACTTGGCTGATAAAAAAGAAAGCGGTTATTCATAATGTAATATCATTAGGTACATTATGAATATCTAACAAATTCCGGAAAGTATTTTTGTGTATGTACCTACTTCATTACCTACTACCTAATTTCTGTAAAGTTATAAGTATAACAAGTGCGTAACTTTTTGGATGGGCCCTGAATACGTTTGCGTTTATATCGACGTTATGTGGCATTAAAACAAAATACTATTAAAAAATCAAACAATGATCAAGCGATATCATAACGTTAACATCATTATTTACTACGTTATGTACTCAATCAACAAGCGCCAAGCTCGTTTTCAATTAGATTATTAAAGACTGTCCTATTTACTGAAGTTAAAATGAAATTTTCATGGCAAGATCACGTATGAGCTGGAAAGCCAATAAAACATTTTCCATCGACATTCCCACATCACTAGGCTCTTCCCGATCGCTACCAGCGCTTCTGACCGACATAAGTCGACCTTACTATAAAGAGAGATAACAATATACGTATTCGATATACGTGAAAGAGACAAAATATATAAGTGGGTCACGGGATGAGAGCCGTCTCCGTGCTACCGCTTTTATTAAGCGCTGAAACGCTGAAAAATACGGCTCCAGGGAAATGGGTGGTTGAAAACAGAGGTCTATAAATAGATGGCTAGGCCCTTTTGAGGGACAGATGTTATAATTAATTGTACTTATATATCCAGAACTTTACTGTTTATTGTTTTAGCGTATAATTTTGTCTTAACCTTGAAATGAAAGGAATTTACAAGTAGATACCTACAGTAATACAGTAATTGTAATTCTACAAATTATTATGTACTTAATCAGGTCTTTAGTCAGTTTTCGGGCCATTTTCCTCACATGAATACTTGGCTACATAAATGAAAACATGAAAATTCTCTGTATCCAATGTGATTAGTACGACTGTTTATCTACGGTTCAATTTAAAACGATCAATACGTCAAGGACCATTTCATGGTAATTGGTTACGTCGGTATCATTATCAAAACTCGATTTTCTCATTCAGGATTATCGAATCTGAAAACATCATATCATGTTAATTAAATTAGAGGCGAGTGTCGCGGCCGCCCTCGATCCTGTCGCGCGACACACGCCGACCGGGAATCAATCGGTAGCGCTCGAGCCGCTTAGTTGTGCGTCAACCGCGCATGCGCAACTGAAGAGCGATCGATGCGTCGGGCGTTCCGTTCAGTGGTCGCGTACCCGTCGCGCAGTCCAGTGCACAATGCGTTCCCACTGACGCGGGAAACGAGCCAAGCTGTATCTCCGCGAGTACGCCGCGGAGGACGAGCGGCCGCCGTGCCGGGAGGAGTGGCGCCGCCAGGACTGGTCCGGTGGCGGTGGCGGCGGCGGCGGCGGCGGCAGCGCGCGGTCGCGCCTGCCCCAGGTGGACCGCAGCCCGTCCCGACGCAGTCCCTACCTGACGCGAGATGACGAGCCCTCGCCGGCGCCCGATGAGCGAGGCCGCTCGGCCTCGGCCGGCGCCCACCACCGCGCGCGCCCTCGTCCGCTCCGCTACCAGTCCCTCGAGCGCGACTATGATCGCTCGTACGCGCCGCCGCCGCCCCCCGAGGAAGAGTACTACCGACGCGAGCCACCCCCCCTCTTCCTCGGAGAGCTGCAATCTCAGAATTCCGATCTGCAAAGGGAACTGGGGAATCTCAAGAAAGAACTGGAATTGACCAATCAGAAACTAGGCTCCAGCATGCATAGCATTAAGACCTTCTGGAGCCCTGAGCTGAAGAAGGAGCGGGCGCTAAGGAAGGAGGAGAGCGCCAAGTACAGCCTTATAAACGACCAACTGAAACTGCTCAATCAAGAGAATCAGGTGAGTCTTGAATTTTTCACCCTGCCTTTATCCCTCAAAATCTTACAAATTCCCTTACTGCTTTCGTTAACCTGACATCTAAAAGCTATCCCCAGGTACATGACTCCTGTAGTTCATAAAGTGTAAAATGTCCTTTTTCAGATATCCTTAGATTTATAAAGCTTTATTTGTATTGTAATTAATATAAACTAGCCTAAATAACCCGGCTTGTGAAGGGCGGGATGTCATATTACCGGTGCGAGAAGGTTACTCCTCCTCCACCAACCCACATGCTCAGCGTGTGTGACTACGGGACTACGGGCATTGTCCGCCCTATTTTTGGAGGAGGTCTACGTCTAGTGTTGGATTCTGATAGAATATTTTAATGAAAGAATTCATACAGAAAAAACCTCGAAACTTTTTCGCTAAGTCAAGATCTAACATAAATTAGATTTTCGTTTTTATCTCTACGGAAAATTCAATCCACATTTGGACCAACATTTGCAAAATGACTCACTTTACAGTATTCAAAGATGTTCTAAAGCCGAGCTTTTTACCCGTAGTATTTCAGCGTGCCGGACAAAATCAACAAACAGACCATGATGACTAATATTCGGAGCATCCAATTCGGTTCCTTCTACAACGGTTTTATATAGCTTACGTCACACGCATGCTTGGAAAATTCTTACATTCATTGATGTGAGAGGTCAATGGAGCAACTAATTCTTAGTTGCACTAGTGTTCCACTTTGTAATCTTGGTTAATATTTATTGATCAGCCAAAGGTACATTTAAAAATATTCTGATTGATGCGACGAGGGGAAAGAGTTAAAAGACAATAAACTGCAATCATCGTATCCAGTAATTATTAATAATTAATTATTCTTACGTCTTTATTAGATAAACTGATGAAGGTCGCTGGGAGCCATTGGATGCAAAGAGAGGTCTTTATGCAGGAGTAGACTTCTGATGACTGATAATGATGATAAATCGTAAATCACTCAATATTTTTTTAAATTTAATTCATCCGGTTTCGACCATCGCGTCGTTTCAAAGTTAAAGACTATTGTGATAAAATCTCTTAGGAACATAACTATGAAAAACATGAATATCGTTAATAGACTAAACTACTAAAGATATCATGTATTTAGTTCGAGAAAATTGAAAGTTACAGATTTTTTTTGATTCAAAAGTTTTTTTTAAATATTTTTGTCGGTCAGTGCTAACATGAAAAATCATGATTATCATGATTATTTTAAGAAAGTTAAATCCAATTCTCTTTTGACGCTGTACGCACCAACGTCATAAGTATTCTAGATTTGTCTCATGTTTTCCTGAAGATCAGTTTTTATTATTAGGTAGGTACTCAACTCATTTAAAAAAAATACTTACCTACTGAAAGAGTCAAAAGCATGGATTCACTGTAGGTATAGATTATATTATTTATTTGAAAAGAGTTTCCATGGAGTTTCTTGCCGGTTCTTCTCCATAGGATCTACTATTTGGAACCGTGCACCTAGAGTCTCGACATTTCATAAGTGCCTGTATCTGGTTTACATGAAATAAAGATCTATTCTATTCTATATGCAACTTGGTTGCAAATGCTGCCATGACAGCACTTACAGATACTGTATGTCATTTATTTACAGCAAGTTATTTTAATTTAACTTATTTAAAAGTTTGTCAGTCTGTTAATCTAGGCTTCGCAGACTCGCCGTCGCTCAGATTGAAATAGGACACAATTTTATAGACTCATCGTGGGACGGTCGGTAAAGATAGACACAGAGGTTGAACAAAGCTCACTTTCGGTAATTTAGCAAATGTTTTTCATTTGTATGAGATGTGTGAGGTAAAATAAAAATTGAATGACTATTTAACAAATGGAATACAGTTTTCATAAAATAATAGCGTCATAAAGGTACTAATTTTTTCCTATATTGTCTGAAAATTTTAATGACATGGACAACATTTATTTGAAAAAAATAATGTATTAGTTGGTAGTATAAGCTGTGGATGATGATAATGGAAGATTTTAAACCAGATAATATTCAACATCGATGCATTGAAATGGTTTAATATTAGGGCAAACAGAAGACCGAGTTTCTTATTCGTTTCTCACGATGATTGGTATCAGATTCCAATAATTAAATATTTGTTGAAACTTGTAACCGTCTTGAATCTTAAGTTTAATATAACTTCGGAACGCCAAACTTCGACCGATAAATTAATGACTTTTCTCATTTAAGATAAGCAATAAATTAGAGATATCTTACTTCTAATATTTGAGAAAACTTTGTACCCCTTTTTAAGCATATTGCGTGCACGTAGAAGTGTGAGATTTGATAGAATTAAAGTTTATATGAAGAAGAAGTGCAGAAACCTAAAATTTATACATAGTTTTTTTTATACACGATATTTAGAAAATTTACCAGCAGGGCTACCACCAAATGATGAGATAAGGCAAAGGAAAAAAACAAGCAGATAGTGAAAACATTATTTAGTCAACTATAGGTACTAACTTGACTCGATTTCTCCGTCACACAATGAGATTCAGGAATAAATTTCGCATAAAAAAATATATCTTTAGGCTCTAGAAAATAATGTCTCACACGCTGGTGCTGAAGATAAAAATCCTCCCGAAAATGCCTGCCTATAACAAGGCTCTGATGCTAAAAATAGTCGCCTTAAAAATTCTTATAAACTTATGGTACCTACGTCAATAAATTGTTGAAATTTATTATATTCCTCTACACGGTTTAGTGCCTCTGGTTTTTCAGCTCTACCAATTTTACTGCTAAAGATTTTAGTATTAACGATAGCATATTTTTACACCCAAGATATTTTCTTTCTTTATAATTATAAAAAAAAACATACGGTGTTTGACAAGGGGATATATCCAATTTTCTGTAGGTAAGTATCCGTAGCAGTTTTAAAACTTTCATTCCGTATTTGGAACACTACTTGATTCATGATAATATTTGTATATTTATCATTTCTGAATGGTAGTCTGTCATGGTAATTTATCATCGATTTTGAACAACCACCACGTTGAAGATAATTATTATAACGTATTACATTTTTATGCCTCTTTACATAAACTAGTGGTCGCCCAATGGTCAAAATTCGACTGTAATTTTAGCTTTCTGCGCTCCTTCTCCATAAAAAATTTAGCTATGCCAAATCTCGCATTCCTCCGTGCGCGAAATATGCTTAAAAAGGAGTACAAAGTTTTCTCTTCACGTATTAATAGGATCCAGTGATGTCCCATAGCAGGGCAAAGGCTTCCCTCCCCTCCTTCCTCTCTTTCCATTATTCCCGGTAATTTCCGATTTACATAATTTAAAGTCTGGTCTCTCTCCATTACCTGTCTAATAATAATCTTCTGCTCTCTTTCTGCTGGTCAGTCAGTCAGTCAGTCTAGTCTAGACGGTTCTCTTTTGTGCCACATTCCAGCCATTTTGGCACTGTATCAGAATGAGAGGCTAAGTAATTTTTTTCTGTCCCACTTCCATGTTTGGCATAAATCCTTATATTTCATGAGAATATGGCGTCGACCTCTTAAATAATGGCAATTTACTTGCCAAGCATCTAACCTAGATCCTGTGGCGTCTTTTGTCTTGAGCTTCTATTTGAATTATATTAACTATCGGTAGGTACCATATTCGCTATTTTGAAGAGTCTTTTTATATTCAATTAGATATTGTCTGGTGTATTTTTATTAGTTTTAGTATTAAGAATTATTTCTAAAATTAAATCATCGTTTCTTTCATCTACTTTCTGGTTTTTCTATCATCATCATTCTCCTGCCCTTATCCTATTTTTACTTGGGGTCGGCGTAATAAATATGTCTTTTCCTTCCATTCATCTCTATCAGACGTCATTTTCAGATTTACTTCCTTCACATTCATGTCATGTTTCACACAGTCCATCCATCTTTTCTTTGGTCTGCCCCTACTTTGATAGCTATTCACATTCATACTTACAACTCTTCTTATAACATGATTTTCATCTCTCCGCATTACATGTCCATACCACGATAATCGGTTACTTTGCAGCTTTTCTGTAACTGGTGCCACTTTCATACTTTCTCTAATATACAAATTTCTGGTTTATCTATATATTTAAGCATATTGCGCGCACGAGGAGTATAGGATTTGGCATAGTTAAATGTATACGGAGAAGGAGTGCAGAAAGGTAAAATTATGGTCGAATTTCGACCAACAATAAATTCAACACGATTCTGCAATGAATTAAATTCACATTTTGAAAAGATTCTGTAGTAAAATCTGTATGTAAGGCGCGTTAATTGAACGAGTTGTAGGCGTGAAGAGGAAGCAGATCATTACTGAGCAGCCAGCAGGCTACCTGCATTGCAGGAGAACAGATCAGATTAACCTATTGTCTGATTGAATCCATTGTTATTCAGGATCCGTAGTGCAATTGAATAGCCTACCCTAATTGCAAATTGTACTGACTAATAAAAATATCGTTACGAATTCCATGCGAGCTTTTTCATATAAATAAATAGGTATAAAGTTTTTATCGTTCTCTACAATCTCTACACTTGGCTTTTATAAGCAGCAAAATGAAGTGGTCTACGATTTTAAAGTTTCTATACAAATAAGGAATTAGAATGTAAAAATAAGTATAATTTATTTATTAATACGTGAAGAGAAAACTTTGTACTTGGGTGCACGGAGGAGTGTGAGATTTGGCATAGTTAAAGTTTATATGGAGAAGGAGTGCAGAAAGCTAAAATTACGGTCGAATTTCGACCACTGGGCGACCACCAGTATTGTATAATGTGATAACATTAAATAAACTGCCGCCATTAAAATGCGTAGTTAAAATATACTTTAGGAAGAAGAAGAAAAACTAGGTATAGTCTTCCTTCTTCTTCCTAGAGTATATTCTAATTAAAATTATTGTACGCCCAAAATGGGCCGATTGACGTAGCTAACACTAACATTATGAATAACAACTGTACCTACTCAATCAGAAACAATAAAGTCTACTTTACTTTACTTTATCTACAAAAGACCAAATAAGGCTAAAATTACTAGTGTCTAAGGTTCAAAATGAAACGAATTGAAAGAACAATATTGAAACTTATATGCTTCAAATAGAAACGATTTTATGTTGCACTCCTCGTTTAGTAAAGCTACAAGAATGGAAGGCAGTAATCACTTTTACGGCAATTTAAAGTTTGACGCCATTACTGCTGTCAGTTTGGCGCGCAGCCAGCGTCCAGCCTTGACAGCCGCGTTCAGAAACGTTCAAGTGATTGTATTCACACCTGTTGACTTATTGCTAACTTACGAATCGCTAATGAGCAATGTTGGTCGATCTAAATCGGTCATGTTTTGTTGCTTAAAATATTATTTACCACACCCCTCGTTTGTTTCTTTTTAACCCCGACAAAAAAGGGGTGTTATAAGTTTGTAGTGTGTATTTGTGTATCTATGTATCTGTCTGTGGCATCGTAGCTCCAAAACGGATGAACCGATTTCAATTCAGTTTTTTTAATCGAAAACTAGTTTAATCGGGTATCATCTTAACATGTTTCATAAAAATCTGTTCAGCCGTTCAAAAGTTACAGCTCTTTTTCTAGTTGGAGTCGGGGGTTTTTGACGGTTAGGTTATTAGTGCTATTGCGATGTGTTAGCTGAGTCTGCTGATAAGATTATTTTTTGGTCCAAGACGTTTTCCAGTTTAATTCTATTAAACGTATTTCTTTAATATGCAATTCTGTTTGCCAGGCCTACTTCCGGTTCATGAGTTAGATAGATATACTCACATATACCGAAATTTTGAACCGCGCATATTATCATTCTCCTGTCCTTATCCCATTTTATTTGGCGTCGGCACAATGTCTTCTTCTATTCATCTCTATTTGACTTCACGTGAACCGCGTATAGTGGTGACATAATTATTAACGTCAAACATCTAAGCGTCAAACTTTAGTTTGACATTAATAATTATGTCATTGTAATTGTGTGTTGTATGTGTGTGTACTACATTTATAGCTTTAGAAAGCTATAAATGTTAACTTGTGGTCAACGTTTGCCCCACTAACATATTTCTCCCCTCTCATAGACTCCTCTAGTTTCTCCAGCAGATACGGTGAATACTTTATTCTTTACTAGCGGCCCGTCCCCGGCTTTGCGCAAGTGCAGTTTCTCTACTATCCTTACATTAAATATCAAAGTATTATACATATAAACCTTCCGTGTTCTTTTTCTAATTGATGATTTAAATCGCATCAAAATCCGTTGCGTGGATTAGGAGGAGTTAGGGGATATATAGATAGACAGACAGACGTGGAAAGCGACTTCATTTTATACTATGTAGAGATGACGGCGTTCCTTTACTCCCAGATAGATGAAAACGCAAGCGAATTGAAAAATACCACTATCGGGTACTTATTAAAATTCTGCAGTAGGCTACAGCATTCCTACATCTACGAGAATACTTGATAAGAATTCCCGGAATGTTTATTAGATCTATTTTCAGAGAGATATTTTCACGTTTTCCCGTCATAAACACTCGATGGGCCGAGAGCCTTATATGAAGTGTTTTAGCAGACGAGTGGCGCGCGGCTGCCAGAACGTGCCAACGACTTATAATACTTTAGGTTATGCGCTATATACTTAAGTTAGCATTTAGTGATGTTGCTTAGGTAGGTACTTATCCCGTACAATTTTAGAATTCATTCATTATTCATGTCATGAGAACGCTGAGAAATCTTTAATAGTAATTTTAGCTGAAGAGTTTTGTTTTTTAAGAGAATCATAATTTCGGCAGCCTTAAGAAAGAAAGAAAGAAAGATCGATTTAATTGCTGTTTTTTTTATTTTTTTTTTACATGTTAAAATAATTTTAAGTTTATTTTATTCTACCTTTCGTGGTGGACAAATATTTCTATTTCTAATAATAATAATAAATCAATTCAATTACTAAACAGTAGATATAAATTTAGCTTTTATGATCCCTTTATTTTGAATGATTCAAAATGGGTTCCTACATCATGCAATACCATGCTGTTTTGTAACCATGTCAAAATAATGCCTACTGACAATTCAAATTCTGCATCACAGATACACATAACAATCATATTAGTATTAATTAAAATGCTAGAAAAAA
The DNA here is from genome assembly GCA_932294325.1 of Allophyes oxyacanthae. Classification (NCBI taxonomy): domain Eukaryota; kingdom Metazoa; phylum Arthropoda; class Insecta; order Lepidoptera; family Noctuidae; genus Allophyes; species Allophyes oxyacanthae. Next base: position 3,902,224 of record OW028633.1, on the reverse strand, counting down.
GTTCGTTACTAACATTGCGTGTAACGAACGTTGTGTATTGCTAGTGTTTCAAGTTGATAAGAGCAATTGACCGAGGTTTGACCTCTGTGAAGCGTTTTTATTCGCAAACGAGTGAGGCATATGGGTCAATCGCAGACAAAATTGTTAGCATTAAAAAATGTTTCATATTTTTTTCACTGACAAAGATTTTTGATTAATTATTTTGCCCTATTGCATATCTAAGATTTTTTAACTGGATTTTCTAATAGTAGGTAATTTCATGTAAGCTGTAAGTCTGACAAATAATTTCAACATTCTCGAGGCACACTGCAAAACGTAACGGCCCAGAAATAAACAAATTCATGGTTAGTATAGATATTTTATCTTTACAGGCTCCACCCGAGAGCCTGTAAAGTTAAAATATCTATACTACAACAACGTAACGACTAGAAATAAATAAGTTATTGCTATTATCAACCGAATAACTTAGTTCGGATGGACCTTGTAAACTTCGTTTTTTCCGTGTAAAAAAGAGTTAAATACGTTTTATCTCGACACTTGCTATACCATTACAAAATGTACAGTTAACCAGAAACTTTGTAGATATGGAAATAGGTACCTACATGTTCAAATAATACATTTTTACATGTTATTCTAAAATCTAAGCGAAATTGCTGACATCAGTGGGCCGAGCACTAATGCTTTGACGTATCGTACCGTAAACGTAACCAAATTTAGAATGCAAGTGCGTTTGTTGCGTAAAATTGAACAAAAATCCGATAGATTCATCGCATTTCATAATCAAAATTTGCTTACGTTTACGTTACCATACGTCAAAATATTCGTGCTCGGCCCTCTGTACACTTTGCAAAATTTACACACCAGACGAAAGTTTTACGGGCTCGGAACTTTTATAATTAACAAATTTAACTCATTAAATAACGCCCGAATGGTTACATCACTAAAATTATGGAGAAATGCAAACGATAAATCCGACATTACGTTACTTAGGGCTAATTTCACCAACAAAATAACTTAATACCTATAATTATGTTTAAAATTAATTCGGTTGATTACTCATACAAAAATTCGTGTTTATGATGAACTCGGGCCTTGGCCCTAAGGCCACCTACAAAAGGACAGAAGATTACGAGAATTTTTGTATAAGTAAACGGGCGTTATTATTTGTTCTGTTGTCGGTTAACTTAGCCCCTAGTAGGTAGTCGATTCCAGCGGTTTACGCGTTTGCGGCAGACCGCCTGGTTTTTATCTGTTTCTCGACTGCCAGATCGATATGAGGATAAATATAGTTTAGTTTCTTGTAGAAGCTCTATTGAAATTGACTGAACATTAAATATTTAGACGCCAGACAGTACGGCGTCAAACAGTTATGATGTTGATGTCAAGGTTATTTCTAATGTCAGTTCTTTTAGTGTGGGTTGCACCAAGGGTTACGATATTGTTACTGTCAAAGTTAGCTTTAACAGTAACATTAACAATGACCATAGAATTTAACTATCTACTGTTGCACCGTCATGTAAAAGTTAAAGTTTGATAAGTAACAAGACGTTTTATATAAATTAAAGGAATTTTGTAAGTGTAACAATAACTTGTGCTTCAAAAATATTTATTTGAAATAAAACAATTATTATAGAAAGAGATGATTTGTTACTGGTCATGAAATAAGATATAAAATAAAACACTGTTAGCATGATGAACTCCATTTTAAGTACCACAGTCAATACTATGGGGAAATCAATAAAATGAGACAAATAAACAAATCAAGTGTGTTTCTAGTGCCTAATATGTAGTAATTATAATTAATATCGATATTAAAGTTTATTTTCCTCAAAATAGGTTACCGACAGACTGTGTCACTCGACTTTATTGCCAAGTTATCTGGCGCTAACTATAGTTACTAGACAGGTGGACTCAGCTGCCTGTTCAACTTTTAATCTCCCTTTCTGGGAACCTATATCATTCATGGGAACTGGGAAATGCCGGCACGAGCTCTATGTAGCCGCTACACTAAGCCCGTCCTAAAACCTGGACTGCCAAAACTAACAAACAAGAAATTTTAATTAAAAATACTGTAGTGAACTTACCCGCGTACAATTTGAGCCATACGCAGAAACGAAGCGGCGCAACACAGCGGCACTTAGCGATGCCTACCTTAATTGAAACGTTCCAGTTGCAATCTGGATCAATTCACGCAAAGACTTTATTAATAAATATTGGTATGATTATCGGATAACATCGTAGTGTTGATCCATGAAAAATTGACAAAAACTTGTAGCTACGTGAGGCTTATGAAACAAAATTAATTAATTGAAATATAATGTTACAGTGTAAAAACAGAATAAGCTTTATATCCTTGTTCTGTAATTTAAATGTTTTAAAACTGTAATCGTCAATGAATTACTGTGATTTATTTTTACCAAAAAAGGTTCTTAAACAAAATCTACAATACATTAATTATTTATTAGGATCGCCCAGTGCAGTGGTCGAAATTCGACCGTAATTTTAGCTTTTTGCAATCCTTTTCCATATAAGCTTTAACTATGCCAAATCTCACACTCCTCCGCGCAATATGCTTAAAAAGGGGTAAAAACTTTTCTCTTCACGTATTAATATATGTATAGATGTCTTATTCTGAACTCTATTGTACGTATCATTACTTTTTGAGGATAGAAAAGGAACCATTATAGACATCCTTTGTCTGGGATATAGTCAGACGTATGCTATGTCCAACCGTAATAAGAAAAGAATTTTATAGGCAATCGAGGCTCCATCCCGTTTTTAGCCAACAATAATCTTTTATGGCGCCATTAATAATTTTATAGGATGACATTAATCTGGCAATTGGCGCTATTTAGGTGCGGGCATAGAATAAAATATAATCCTACGTGGGGTCTAAATTAAAAAAAATCCAACACATTACTGTCCCACTGCTGGGCACGGGCCTCTTCTCGGAATGAGAAGGGTTAGGGTTTAGTCCACCACGCTGGCCTAGTGCGGGTTGGTGGACTACACATACCATCGAGAACTTTATAGGCCCTCACAGGTGTGCAGGTTTCAACATATACAACGTGTATCAGAAATGCCTGGTCGTATTTAAGGGTGTGGATCAGACCATCAAACTGAACAACTTTCTCTATGGCACCAACATCGTAATCGCAAAACAATAATCAGCTGTCATGATAGGTAATAATTTTTTCGCGATTACGATGTTGATTCCTATGAAGTTGTTCAGTTTGATGGTCTGTTCCACACCCTTAACTATGACCACACATTTCGGATACAGGTTGTTTTATACATAAATATAAATGTATGCTAACTTCGGGAAATAAGGGAAAGTAAAATAAAATATTGTAATAACGATTTTTCGGCCTGACCCTACCCTTGTCAGTTCGTTGAAATAGAACTTTTTATTTTTCTTTCCTAGAATGATATGTTTACGTACGAAATATTAATGTGAAGTGTTTGACAACCTGTACTGATGGGGCCACACCAAGGTTAACGTGTAACGGCCATTAACGCAATAATTAAAGCGTAAAAATATTCAACAAAATACTTAGTAGTCACCTGCATTTAGCATCTTAAAATAAATACTCAGCGCATTAATGTCCCTCTGCTGAGCACGGGCCTCTTCTCAGAATGAGAAGGGTGAGGATTTAGTCCACCACGTTGGCCTTGTGCGGGTTGGCGGACTACACACACAACTGAGAACTTTTATCAAGCTCTTCCAGATGCGCAGGTTTTCTCACGATGTTTTCCTTCACCGTTAATGCAAGTGATAATCAAATTACGATCCGCACATAAATTCAAAAAGTCAGAGGTGCGGGCCGGTTCCGAACGCAGACTCTCCTGCATGGAAGGCAAACCTTCAACCGCTAGGCTAACACTGCTTATAGCACCATAGACCAGACCATTAATATTAAAAACCGCGCGGTTATTAGGTATATTGGATAGACCATTTATTTTATTTATTTAATAATTTAATTTAATTTAAATAAAAACCAATAGAAACCATATCTTGGATTAACACATAGGATACTTCTCACCTGGGTATATGAAGTAGGTCCCTACTCACTCACATCCTAAGCGAACAATTTCATATGATGAACGTTTAGATCTTCGCAGGTCGCAGTGACAAAGGGGCTACTAAGCCCCTACCTCTTCTATTAAATAAATAAATAATGATGAACGTTAAATAGCGGCCAACAACACATACCGAAGTAACTAGAAATTGAATAATTAAATTGTGTTAAAAATAGACCTAATTAACTCCCTTTGAACATACAACCAAAGGAGTTAATTCAAAGAGAACAAATAAGTAATTAAGACACGTGTTCCGAGGCAGTAATTGATTTTTAAAAGTTCGTAGCACTTTGCTACGAAGAGACTACGTACTACATTTTTTACTTTCATTTACAGAAGTTATCATGGTATGACCAGCTGATGGTTTTGTTAAAGCCTGCAGCAATTTCTCATATTATTTTGCGATATCACAGCACAAGCAAGGTAATTACGGCAATACCCAAGCATACAATTGTAGGGTTTTGTTCGCTCCACGGCATATAGATAAGTTGCTTTTGCAACTTGATATTTAATTCAACATGATAGGTAATTGATAACATTACCTATTTGGAGCCTTAATAATAATAAGCCTTAATTATTAAAAACATAAAATAATAAGTAAATTTTAATTTTATGTTTTAAATAATTAGGCTGTGTACTTATTTAATTTTAGTTGTAAAACATATGTAATTTATATAAATAAATAATTATACCTCTTTGGAGTCGGGACCAATTACGGGTCAAATTTCGTGTTATTTGTGTACGAAGGAACATCGTCTATAAAATGAGATCCTTTTATGTAGATAACAATGTATATTCTGTTTTTCTTATTAGATAAATAAGAAAAACAGAATATACATTATTATCTATCTATTTAGTAAACAATTCTCACATATCTTTTTAACAAAAAACGTTATTTAAAAATATGAAAATCATGTTAAATTTAACTGTCTTTGATAATAATTAATCACTTCTTTCCAAATCTACATGTAGTAAACGATTTGTTGTAATTGCTGTGTGAAGATTTTTCACTAAATAAAACAAGTAAAAAAAATCAGAGTATACACGACGTATTCATTGAAAGCAGAAAGAAAGAAAGAAAGTATGGACTTAACACTAGACGACACAATGAACAGAGAAAAAATGTCGGCATGCCAGTACCGCTTGGGTTGCCAACTCAGGATTTGCTGGCCTTAAGAACACCCAGAAGTTTTGACACCCTTGCTGTATATACACGGATGGAGGAAACAAATATTCATGGACCTATATAACAATAACATTGCCAAAAGTACGATAAAACAATCGTTTGTTAAACAAATGCTGATAGCTCGCGAAAGGTGAAACATGATAAGGGCTGTGTTACATCGGAGCGTGGGTTGTATGAACCGTGAAACGTACGTAAAGCTTTGTCAAAAATGTTATGAATGGCTGAACTAAACTGAAGTTTGGAAGTGGAAAGAGATAGCACCAAAATAACATTATATTGTTTTTTTTTATCATCGAGTCAAATTGGTGAGGATATCTATGTATATAATATTAAAAAAAGGTAAAATTTGTTTGTTTGTTTGTAGGGGATAAATAATCTCTTGAGATACTTACTAAACCGATTCTAAAAATTCTTTCACCAATAGAAAGCTACATTATCTAAGAGCAATATAGGCTATATTTTATTTTGATAAAAATAACACGAGTGGGTGAAAACGCAGGCAACAAATAGTTATACATAAAGTACGAGACTCTCAGTTGTATTTTAATGGATAAATGAATCAATTATATCGATTTTCACGCGAAATGCGGAAAATGCTTTACAAGCAAAACTATATTTTGAAAAGTTGTTTGTGGCCTTAATTCTTACCATTCGGGAAGAGGTCAGTGCCCAGCAGTGCGACAATAATCGGCCGAATTAAAATTATAGTAGTCAAAAACGTATCAAAATCTACCCGGTAGATTTTGCGAAACTCCCAAACTGGGAGGTAGACAATTGCGCGCAAGAGGCTGCGTTGTTCTTTCATAAAAACGAAGTGATTAGGAACCACACGAAATAATAATAACGAAGCAAGTAATTATTTGTATGCTCATATTTAATTAGACAGAAACAAACGAAATAACATTTCATCGCAATATCACGAACCGCAATGTCTGACACAGCGAGATATTCGCCGCTTATGTCAAATAGGTAACATAGCTGTAGAGAATGAATGGAGCGCTGCTAGAAATTTTACTAGACTTATCGCCTGTTCAATCTAGGCATTTAAACTACAATACTCATTTCCCTTGATACTACCACTATAAATTAATGATACTATGCGTCATTTGTCGAATAATATAAATGTTAATTTCAAATATACTGAGTGCTTTTTTGTCATTACTAAGAAGCTCGAGCATTCCGATATCAAACAGCCTTTGTGTTATTTACTTTAAGGATTAGAATAGAACAGAATAGATCTTTTTTCATACAAACCAGATACACACACTTAAGAAATGTCGAGGCTCGGTGCGCGGTTCCAAATAGTAGGTCCTACGGAGAAGAACCGGCAAGAAACTACATGTAAACTCTTTTAAAATAATAGATTACAATCATGATTAGTACAATGTTGTAGTAAGAGCTGCGAGTTTGTAATTTAATGTGGATAAAAAATAAGAATAGGATAATAATGAATAGCCTCTGAATGAGATCGCTATGGCAGTTACAAGCTGATCAGTCTCGACCATAGAAATAATAAGTAGGGCTCCCTTACTTAGATATTAATAAGTCTATGGTCTCGACAGACGGCACCGGCACCCGTTTACGAGCATGACGCATGCGTCAGCATCGCTAAGCTCAACCATAATGAAGGGAACGGAAGGGAATAGGATTTATTAAATTCCATAGATAAAGAATTACATATTAACATCTTAAACCGTCTTACTTCTCAGAATTGGAAGCTGACACGATCAAATGCGGGAGTTTGTTCTGGTACTGTGACTCCATAAACGGATAAAAGCTTTAAACGTATATTTACCCGCCTCTTGACCCTATTACTGCGAAGAAACATTTCTTTATCGATCGAGCCTAGAAAGGGCCATCAACTGTGCATGTTTATTATGCTAATACTTTTTTTCGATGGTACTTACTTATTTTTTTATATACAGAGTATTTTTTATGTAGTGCGCATATTTTGAAGAGAGATTCGGTGTCCATTAATGCAACCGCAGTACGAAAATACACGCAGAAAAAATAATGAAAAATTGATTTTTGGCTTGCGCTAGTAAATTATGCGTGTCCGTCATACTAAGTCCAATTTTCGTTATGTTTTAAAGTGTATCCCAAAACTGCGGTTGCATTTAGGAACAGAGACTGAATCACTCTACAAATTATGCGCACTACATAAAAAATCCCGTATAAGTATATTTTTATTCGGCTCCTTATTTTGCTCGATAAAAATATACGCAGTGACAAAACATCGTTGATTACAATACTTACTTGAGATAATTCTACCACAATGACAAGAATTTTTCGGTATTTTTTTTATTTGTTCTTCGATCAGTCCCAGAACTATGAGCAGATTTATTGAATGGATTGACTTGTCAGGTGTTCTCCATTGAGAATCATCCCGTTTATTCTAGTTCTTCATTAGAATGGGTTTTCTTTTCAGGTAGATATAAAAAAAATATTATGCTTTTTTTTACAATTTCTCTTTTACTATAATATTTCTCTTATTTATACGAATCGGAATAAATTACGTGCTTCACTTGAACGTAGTCGAAGTCGTGTTCAATCGTGAGTGTTACGCACGAAGGCGTTCTGTTCTCGGTGTAAGGCGCGATGTACTTCTAACGCCACATTATATCCCTTTATTGTAACCCGAGCCCTTTCGCTGGAGCGTACAGTTACGGATACTAGGCACGCGACAATGAATAATATATACTTACATTATTTAATAGATCGGAACCAATCCATACATTGTATTATAGACCAAGACTATCTTAAAGTTGTCAAGATAACCTAACCGTCAAAAACCCCCGACTCCAACTAGAAAAAGAGCTGTTACTTTTGAACGGCTGAAGAAATTGAAACATAGTTAACCATGATTCCCGATTAAACGAGCTTTCAATAAACAAAAAACTGCATTGGAATCGGTCCATCCGTATTGCTAGAGACCCGTCCCCGGCTTTAAATGGGTGAAATTTCTCTACTATCCGTACATTAAATATGCAACTATTATACATACAAACCTTCCATATAAAATTTTCTAACTGATGGAGAAAACCGCATCAAAATCCGTTGCGTAGTTTAGGAGGAGTTAGCGGATATACAGACAGAAAGATAGACAGACAGACAGACGCGGAAAGCGACTATATTAAAACGCTTTTATTAGCATCACCTGTAACTAACTATGTAAAAAAATCTTGGAAGTTAAATTTGACCCACTTCCCGGTTTCCGATTGAGCTGAAATTTTGCATACTGCGCGCTTAGTTTGGATGACAAAAGCATTTTCTGTAGTTTTTTTTAAACTATAATTTTATACTATGTAGAAGAGATAGAGGTACATAGTAACTATTATGATAACAGAATAGTTTCTACGCCGCATAATCGATCTTCCATCAAACATGAATGTCAGGAGCCCTGAAAATGACGGACAATGATAGATTAAGTCTTCCTTTTGTAAAGCTCTGATATTGGAGGCCGCTCGACGTAATTACGGAGATATTATTACAAAGAAACCACTAAATCACATCAAAAGAATTAGGTCCATCGTTCTTGATCATATTTCTTTTACTAGCTTTTTTTGCCACAATATCTAACTGAATATAGATGGGAACAAATTTTACTTCTAATTAAGGGACCATCCATAAAATAACGTTACACGTTAAGGGGGGGGCGGGACGAAGTGTGACATTATGTGACCAGGGGTGGGAGGGGTCCTAAGTTTCTTGACGTCACATTTCAAAATCATATTAAAAAATTATATAAATGGAAATAAAACTAATTTCAGAACTAGATGTAAAATTGCAAAATATGTGACTTCACACTTAGGGGGGGGGGTCTCACAAATGTGGTCAACTGTGACAATTAGGGCGGGGGAGGGGTTAAAAAATCACGAAATTAGTGTGACGTACGTTATGGATGATAATGTACAATCAGGATTTTTTCCCGATTGACCATACAGACTAAAATCGTTTGCGCCCGACATCCAAACGCAGAGTTACTAACTCTAAGCGGGCCGCAGTCGTTCAAAGCATTTTGTTTGTTAAATGACTAAATGTAGTACTGCAACGTATCGTTATTTACATAAACGCAATGATAAAGCCGTATCTTTATTCTATGATCTTAAACCTGAGGCGATATGGAGACATTAAGAATATTGTGGCTGTACGTTGATATGAACGTGGATATGAACGTGGATATTGTGGATATTGTGGATATTTCTGTGTTTACATTACAACGTAACTGTCTAATAATAATCGTGTCATCGTCTGTTGTAAATACGCGACATTTTTTAATAACATTTCCGCTTCGCATTCTGGCAGAGTTTGTATTAAAAATTCTTCGCTTTTTTTAAACACGTTTTAGGGTTCACAGTCGAGTGAAAAAATATGTATAAATAGCTGCTGCTATTTATGACTAGTTCCATGTTTATTTAAACACTTTTTAGATTAATAAAAATAATTTGTATACTATAAGTCATTGGATCATAAATTCGTGAGCGACAAAAAAGGACGGTGGAATGTTTTAGAAAAAACTGGCTATAAAATGCATTCTGTTTACTGCCATTATACCAAAGTTAGTTTGACAAAGTTATCATAATTCAAAGTGAAATCTAGAATTATTTTGTCCCTAAACAATACCTACTTTCAATGAAGATCGATGACAACAGCTTCTTAACTTTCGTAGATAATCCAATGAAAAAAATGACAACAAATAACTGACAGTAATTAATTAATTGTTGCCATTTTTTTTTTCATTGAATTAGCTTTTCAGAAAAATATTTTTCTTACCTATACCTATTATAAATACCAAAATTTACTCAGTGAATGTCAAAATGAGGCAAAAGAGCATAACATGACATAATAACATAGTTATAATAATATGTCATGCTTTTTCATATACAAAATATTTAAATTTAAATTATAATATATTAAAATGTTTTGTATTGTCGTTTAAGGCCGCTTCCCACAATACCGTCCAGCGATAATGCATGTCCATTAGCAGGTGCCCGTCCATCGACCAGCGCACTAATTGATTCTATCACTTAGCTCCAGCTGCAGATCGCAAGCAATTGGCTTCAGCTTTGATTTGATCGTTTATTTGCTTTTGAATGAAAGAAATATGTGGTTTTAAACGTAAATACTACTTTTTATTAGATAAATGGTTTATTTAAGATACGTAGTTACTATTTTTAACCCCCGACAAAAAAGATCTTAGTGTGTATCTGTCTGTGGCATCGTAGCTCCAAAATAGATGAACCGATTTCAATGCAGTTTTTTTAATTGAACGCTAGTTTGGTATATGTGTGTATGTGTGTATGGTTTCATGAAAATCTGTTCAGCCGTTTAAAAGTTACAGCTGTTTTTCTAGTTCGAGTCGGGGATTTTAGACGGTTAGGTTCTGGGGCCTAATTCTACAACAATCGAAGTAGTCTTCGAATTCGAGTTTCCACTTCGAGCGCTATTTCGACTGTAAAATCTCGCAAGCTGACATTGTGGATTCGAATTTGGTATTCTCAGCACTAATCGAGACGAATCGAGATGAATTTCTACTCGTAATTGTAAAATGTTGCCAATATAAGAGATAAACTACGTGCGTTGCGTTCTGTTTCACACAGTTTCATCCTGTTTCATCTTGTTTTAAAACAGTTGTAATTATTTACCTCGTATTCGTATTTTAAAAAGTTTGTAAGTTTAATAAATGTTTATAATGTCAGTCTATACGTTTTATATTAATTTCTATCGGGAAATAATAAGATTTTCAATTTCTTAACATTTTTTTTTGTATTTAATACATTCCATAGAATAATTGCTGAAACGGAATGTAACTATGTAGATATTTTGTTCGTTCCGAAAGTTTATTGACATCGATTTTAAAAATACAAAAATAACATTGGAAGAGCATACATTAAACGAAAGAATTATAAATCATAAAAAGAAAACATGTTTGTTTCATTTAACGTTGACCACAATATATTATCATGTTTACATAGGTAGTAGCTGGCGCATGTAAGAGAGGATTTTTTAATCATTGATGTTTTCGAACGCACCAATTAATTTTTGAGTTTGACATCTTGATCTAACAAACATCAAATTAAATAAAATCAAAATAATATCTACAAACCTTACAAACATGTTCTCGTAAATTATGAGAGGCGCCTCCCCCCTTTTGCTGGAGTCAAAATAATTGAAGATCTAACTAAATCATCGGACATCAAAAGCAGAACAAGCGCGAGTACGGTGATCATCATAGTATTCGGGAAAAAACGCTATTTATGAGTTTGTACACATCGTGGTGGTGTGACGTGGTCCTATCCCGGTATCTTTCATCGATGGTGGACACGGCGGCGAGAGTGAGACTCTTCATTACACAGTGTGCTCACTGTGCTAGCCCGCTGCGTGCAGCCCGGGCGACGAGAGAATTACGCACAAAGTGTTGGATGGCGCAACCCTGTCATGCCTTGGAGATACGGCCAAAGGCTGAGCATAACCCTGGATAGTTGGAAACCGCTGACAGAGAATCAATTTATCACCTATTTACTTCTTTGTACAAGCAGATTGATTAGTGTCATATGAAGAGCAAGATGAAGTGCAATTATGGTGTTAGTGAAGTGAAATAACTTTATCATAAATTATTGTCAATAATGGTTGCATTTTGTCACATGTAAACATGACGTGGATTATTATAATTGCAATGTTAGGTACTTATAACTTTGACACTTGTTGGTTCGGTTGTAATTCACTTAAAAGTTTGTATTATAAGAATTTATCTAGATTTATGATATCTATGTTTACGCTAGAGTCAAGTTAAAGAGAGAATTAACACAGCTAAGTCCTAATTTTTATCATGAAGTGTATTAGATAATAAGTAACATAATTAAAAGTTATATATATTTCAATAATTATGATCTTCATTTTGATATCCTCTTGAATATATAAATTATTATTATATCTTACCCCAGTGGCATGCACAGACATATTTTACAAGGTAGGCAAAAATAACTTGTGTTGCATTTTAAAGTTAAAAAATGTTATCTAATGAATATCTAATATCCATAAATTAACTGATATTACAGACATTCTCTATGGAGTGCACACTACTGTCTTACCCCAACCTGTCCTTCACATAATATTCTCCTTGTTGCTGATGCTGTGGGTGACAACTATTGGCAGCCACCATCAAAGAAGTACAAGAATGATTGGCCGTTTTGTGTGAGGAGAGTGATGCCAAAGCCAGAGTATGCAAGGGAGTGTGGCATAGCAAATGAATGCTCGGAGAGTGAAGGCTGCAGCTGTTTGATGAAGAGTTGAGGTTGTGTGACTTTGTATTAATGAAAGGGTGCGACAGAAGGATGCATGTTGTAAAAAGATATTAAGAGAGAAAATTATTTGAAATTTATGAAAGTGTATGAATATCATTGTTAGGTGATGAATGTAAAAAAATATATTATGTAAGTAAATAAAAGTTATTTATTTCAAGTTCTAGTATATATTTATTTGTAAACTTATGACAAACAGTTGATTTAGTACGGTTCATGTATGAACACTACTTATTCTTCTTACTATCATGTTTCTTATAGCTCTGTCCCGAGTTAAATCATAGCTATTGGCCGTTCAGTTTTCCTCCTGAAAAATAGCTGCAGAGAGTTCAGAGATTCCTGACGTTGGCTCTCTATTCCGATTCCGGGTTTGGTACATGGTTTTGCGCTATTTTCAGTCGAGTAGTGCAGAGTGCGGTCTTTAGGTCTTTATTTAGACAACAACTTTATTCTGGAGCAGCCCAAAAGTATTTTTAATAGGTACCTAGTTACTTTAGGTACTAGTTAGTTAGTTAGTGGACTTTCCTTGGACTGTGGTGTATTTTCCTTGCACGCTTAATTATTATATTCATTAATATCACTAAATTTTAATGGTGTTATTCACTTTAAATAATATTCGTAAGTTTTCTCACTGAACATTTCAAACTGTACAATAATATGTCCGCGTAATTAAAAAGTTCATAAACATGGTGAGCTCAACCCACCGCTTTCCAGTATGCTTTGCATAAATGTCGCAATTACTTCGTCACTCATTATAAATAAAGTTTATGCACTTAAGGACTTGAAATAGTTAAATTTAGGCACAATTCAAGAAAAACTCTGAGAACCGATGTTGACGTTTATGATGGTTCGAATTCGAAATGTACGTCTCGAGTGGTCCCGACCAGTCGAAGCAGTTCGAGCGGCTGGCGTTCGAGAAATGCGGAGAAATATCGAACTCGACATGTCCAGAATAGCTCAACGTAATTACCACTCGAGAAAAGTTCGAATTCGAACGTTTTCTCGAATTCGAAGACTACTTCGATTGTTGTAGAATTGGGCCCCTGTTACTAATTTGTATTTCGATTCAAAGGTTTAAAAAAGTAATTTAAAAAATGAGCCCTGAAATATCTGAGCAAAATATTAAAATTGTCTGAAATAGTTATTCTTTCACGACGCTGTTTAAACAAAATGACTCGTTTAGCTTTAGGCTTGACACAGATATTGCAAATTGCATTGCAAATGCGTTTTTGGCGTAATGTCTAGTCACTACCTTGTTATTTACTGTAAGATGTGAAGATACTTCATTTATATAAATAATAAATAAGCCGACGTACAAAGATAACCTGCAAGTAAGCTGACGTTCTATTATTGTGAACTGTTTACACAGCGAGCAAGTGGGCACGCCCATTTTACCGTGGTTATGTCATAAAAGTCCTCACGATCTAACATTATTACTACAACCTGTAATTTATGCGTCTCCACCTCGCCTTCCATTCATACTACGTCATTACAATAGAAGTAACATTCTCATACGAGATAAAAATGAAAACAAAAAATATGGAAAGCGTTTGAATGGCTGCGGTTGCGTAACAAAATACTATTTTCAGTGGCCCAAACTGAGTGGATCAATGAAGCGGCGTCGTCAGCGCCATCTAGTGGCGGGTAGCGGGCACCTACATCGCGGTCTAGACATAGACATTTTAAAAATGCACGACTACTTATAATTAATCAACGTCTCTAGGGTATCATGTATTAGTCAGTACCTAATGTTAATGTGTTATAGATTCCTTTAGACGATTAACTTTTGAATGGTTTGTGGAAATAGGTGTAATGAAAACAGTTTAATTTATTTTAAGGGCTCACCTAATTTAGTTCGGACCGTAAATATTGAAATCACCATGTTTTTATTTACCTTCTTTACCTACCTAGAACACATTAACACAGTTGAATTTTAAAATCATATCTAATTATCAATTAATATCGCTGAAAGGACAATGGCTCAAATCGTCCTATGACTCGATAAGGATATTGTGACTTACACTATAAACATATATTTTTATGGTGCAACGCACTGTTATTATAATCCAACCTTTTAATTTTGTTATCTTTTTAAAAGGTATTGTTGTTGATGATGATAATATAGGTATCTACGGCTCCATAGGATTTCCATTTTTTTACACAGTTCAACCAAGATAAAATAAAAACCAAACTTCAACTACAAAATGAACTGTAACTTTTGAACGGCTGAACAGATTTTCATGAAACATGGCTAAGAACACTCGGGATAAAATTATCTATGTCACAAAAAAACTAAACGAAAATCGATTCAACCGTTTGGGAGCTACGATACCACAATACACAGATACACAGACAGACACGTTAAACTTATAACACCCCTCTTTTTGCGTCGGGGGTTCAAAACAGATAACATTAACTTCAGTTACAAACCGCACACTATTCGTAGCAGTTTGAATTTCAGGAAAATATCGTCGATAACTTAGGTATAAATCCTTCGAACATTTCAGCGAAAATATTTCGCAAAATAAAACTTATCAAACGACAATATTTCCTGAAAGTAAAACCAAGTTGTTTAAGATTTATGAGTAGCCAGCTAAGCGCTTGATGTCAGGCTCCACTTTAAGATATACACCGACGTTTTGCCGGCTAAATATTTCCTGAACCGACGCCATATTTCGTACTGCGAGTTTCGAGGAGGCCGTTTTTGCCAGCTTTAAAAGATGGCGACTTAAATAAAGTGACAGATAAGACCGTTACTCTTGAAAATATTTGTTTTAATTTTGAGTTTCGTTGAAGGTTAATGTTGTCACGTCTTTAAATTTAAATTGCTTGAAAGTTTTTAGCAAGGAACAAATATTTAGTTTAGTGACTAGCGACCCGTCCCCGGCGTCGCGTCGTACGGGTGCAATTTCTCTACTATCCTTACATTAAATATCAAAGTATTATACATATAAACCTTCCGTGAAAAATTATCTCACTGATGTTGAAAACCGCAAAAAAATCCGTTGCGTGGTTTAGGAGGAGTTAGCGGATACACAAACAGACAGACAGACAGACAGACAGACGCGGAAAGCTACTTTATTTTATACTATGTAGAGATAGAAATAAGGGCTCCAAAATACTAAACATAAGTTTTAATTTGAAATCTTTAAAATAAATACTAAGGCTGACATTCAGAGACGACAGAACCGACTCTAAGCGTGAAAGTTTACACTTCCATTTGTCAAAATTTGTTCGTAAGTTTGACAGATGGAAGCGTAAGTTCACGCTTAGACTCGTTTCTGTCGTCTCTGAATGTCAGCCTAAGACTCCTGCTTGTTGATATTTATCTATGTCGCTGCCCGCATTACGTATTTTGATCATACTCGTACAATCACAAAGAGATTAGGTGCTAGGAGCGGAGGCAATGATAGATTTCCATCGTACGGAGCTGAATGCACAGATGCATATAAGGAGCGTCGGGTACGGTATCTGTAAGTGTTGTTACACACAAGTACGGGACTCGTAAAATCGATACCACGATCACTGAAGTTACTAGACAAAGTTACGGGAGAGGGTGGGAGGCTGCCTTCTCCCCGCCACCCAGACCCGAGCGCTGGGAATAATCAGCTGTCATTTTACGTAATTTAAAATTTATCCCACTTGTAACCCATTTTGTTGAGGATAAAAATCCGGGCTGGGCATTCGAATGCAAATTCTATGATTGTGTCATCTGTTTATGAATGCAAATGTATTTCGCGACCTTGAGATAATATGTTTGAGCTCTTCTTTCTCATTTTTTTATTTTTATTTATTTCTATTTGAAATTAAGTGAAATGTTATTTTTAACTCCCGACAAAAAAGAGGGGTGTTATAAGTTTGTAATGTGTCTCTATCTGCGGCATCGTAGCTCCAAAATGGATGTACCGATTTCAATGCAGTTTTTTAATTAAAAGTTAGTTTAATCGGGTATCATCTTAGCTATGTTTCATGAAAATCTGTTCAACCGTTCAAAAGTTACAGCTCTTTTTCTAGTTGGAGTCGGGGGTTTTTGACGGTTAGGTTATCTTATTTTGAATTAAGTGAAATATTATTTTTGTCTGGCTTTTTGCCATGTCCCACTTTACTTAGAATTGCTGTGAGCTCATTAGCTCACATCCAACTAGGACCTAACATATGGCCCACTTTCTGGTTTCACTATAAGTCTAGTATGATGTCATCAGTACAGAAATAGAGGCTTTTGTCATTCTGTTTGATGTCTCCTTAATCTCCTTTTTCCACAAAAATGAGAGGAGATGTAGTTCTAAAGATGCCAGACGCTATTAAGATAACGATAATTATTTACTCTCTAAAAGGAAATCTTTATTTTCTTTCTAGCGTCTTAATAATAGTTGTTCTGTCAGGCAAACATAATAAAGAAAGAGGAAAGTTTATTAGACATCATAATAATAATAATAACACCGACACCGAAAGAAAACATAAATAATAACACAAATAAAATAAATCTATACATCTATACAAATAAATAAAATTGAAGTGTCTGTTTGAAGTGTCAAAATAACAGCGTTTTACCAAATGCATAATGTATACATTATACGGTAGATAATTAAAAAAATATATTTCTGTTTGCCTGTCTGTTTTTCCGGCTAATCTCCTCCTCTCTAATAGGGCAAAGAATAGAAAAAAAAGTTAAATTCCATGCGGACGAAGTCGTGGGCACAGCTAGTAATAAAAATAATAAACTATTAAAAAAAGAAATAGAAAAGGAAACTCAAAGGTAGTTATATAAAAAGGAAACAACAAAACACAGGAACACTCCACACAATAATTAATTATCTCCTCACACTTCACAGTCACAGCATAGATAATTTATATGAACATAAACGAATATCATACCATGGGTATCGAACGCTACCATTAGTTCAGACGCTTATTATTCAAAGAGATTGATTCTAGACAATAATCATTTTAATCCAATTACATTTATGTTAGCAGATCTACAGCTAAACGATAAATTCATAGAAAATTCTCAACCACAATCTCCTAACAACTTTATATATATCTACATATAGTACGTAGCACCGATCTCTCTATTCGCGTTACGGTCTCGGGGCCACGTTGGGTCAACACTAACAAAACTACCTAGGAGTAACTGCCCACCGGCCGCCCACCCCCGATGGGCGTCAACCCTCGAATCACCGCGGTGTGGCATGTGGAGGAATAATCACCAGCCACTTTACGTAATCTGAGTACCGGACGATCTGTGACATGCATCGAGTAAATAAAGTGACTCGGGTTGACTCAACTCGATCGTGTTACGACTTACGGGTTTTGCTCCTCGTTTATAGTATCGAATGTGCGTAAAAATTGGCAGGTTTCGCGCTCGGTTGTAAAGCTTCTCGGATGAATCGACGAAAAATGTCGAGGCGTAAATATATTTGTGATTTTATGAATGAAATGATGAACGACAACCATGTACGGAACCAGGATTTATTTCTGGGACCGCAACGGCCAGACATGCAAAGAGTGTCTCCATAGTAATGCACTACGTCTTTGAGATTAATTCTTTAACAATAACATTAACGACACGGTTGGCGCAGTGGCTAAGCAGTTAGCTTTCTGCGCTACGTGCCGCGGGTTCGATCCCCGCACGGAACAAATATTTGTATGATCTACAAATAGTTGTTTCGGGTCTGGTTGTGTGTGCATGTGACATGTATGTTTGTAAACTGTACCCTCAATACAGGAGAAATCCTAGTGAGGGGCAATGTTTTTAAAAAAAAAAAAAAAAAAAAAAAAACATTGAAGAATGTCTAAAAAAAATACTTCGGCACTCGAAAAGCAAAATGGCTAAAACGCCAATATACCTACTTTACAGGAGAACATTTTGGAGTTTTGTTTTTATTTTCTGTATAACTTATATTCTAGTACCTAAATCATAATAATTTATTAGAATATACATTAAAAAAAAAACATTAGATAAATTTATAATTATGAATTTGTTCGTAATAAAACAACCATTAAAATGTGCTCCTGAGTTTACATATTGGCACTTTAACCATTTTGCTTTTCCAGTGTCGACTTGTAATATTTATGTTTAATAATGATAGTTTTCTATACAAGAGGAGGCAGACCGGATGCATCGCACGCAAGTCGCATTGCCAGAGACGGGCAAGACGTTTCACTCACGTTCTCTCTGTTTTTGGGATTTGCAAGTAGCGGTAATATAGCCCTTACATAAGTAAGCAAAAAGAAACTAATCTTATTAAAGCGGTATCGTAATAATCTCTCACTGAGGGGGCGTGCCCTATACCCCCCCCCCCCCCTGGATCCGCTCTTCACGACAACAATGAAGGCAAACAGCTCTTTCACTAAGTTTAGTAGGATTCATCTTTGTAAGCTCTCGTTGAAGCTCAGAATTCACTCGTAAGTTATGCTTCGTTTAATTAAAAAACGGTTCAGTTAAAACTTCAACGTTCATACTCTTTCATAAACTAGGTTATTACCATAGTTTATCAACGGGTATAATTTTAACTTGCGAGTTTTCTTCAACCACGCCGCCACGACATTTTTTTACGTAAAAATAATTACACGAAGTTACTTTCAACTGGACTTTAACACGTATGATTTATAAAAGATTTTTCAACTTTACGTACTTAATATATGGATCGCTGGCGGGTTTCCTGACCTGTGACGTTAATAACCTCCCTGTGGAGCCATTTGGCCACAACCCCGTACAACGTAATATGAAATAATTCACTGAAATCCGAATCAGTATATTTCATTGAACCGAAAAACGTACAAAATGTTTGGATTAAGTCTAGAGAGGCGAACGTGAATGTTTGATACGAATAAACGTTTGTGGGCCTTGAAAATATCGATTCAGTTGAAATTAAGGAACAAATGGGGCGTAGGGACGTGGAAGGGTCGCAGAGGCAGTGAGCTTGTTGAGCGAAGAAGAGCGGGAAGCGGAGCGAGCTATATAGGTCAGACTGCAGCTATCAGACGCTTACCTCAAAAGGCCAGACACTACTCTACATTGTTCTCACATAGTGCCTTACAAAAATTTGTCTGGACTTTAAAATGGACCGTGACCCGTGAGTTTGTTTCGGTGTTTCTTCTCAGAGGTATAGGAAAGGCCGGCCCCATCTAGTATATAAAAATACCTGTAAAAGTGATTGAAAAATCCCAATTGCAAAAATAAACAATTTCATTTAATTTCAGGGGCGTTATTCTTTATGACCATAACGTGTCTTGACATGGTTAAACCACGCCAAACTGTGTCATTCTGATACAAAATTTGACATATCGTAGCGAGATATGAGCGTTATTGTCATAGAGAATAAGGGTTCTTGAAATAATTTTAAATGTGATAATAATTTCTCTATTTTAAAAATAATCTGCTAATCGAAGATTCTTATAGTGTTCCAGCAATCAGGATAGTTCAAATTGCACTGTTTGGCCATTTTCCACCATTATATGCCAGTTTGTCCTACATTCGTCATCATCTGTTTTTTCCCAACTACGGTGGGGTCGGCTCCCGGTCTAATCAGATGGTGCTAAATACACAGAGTGACTGACATCTTACCTCCGCTCCCCAATTACTAGGACACAGTGATACCCTTTGGTTAGACCGGTTGTCAGTTTGCCCTACATTTGCACGAAATTTTGTTCCAGCCGAATTGTCAGAACTTTAAAAAAGGCCTTGAGTTTTAATTCCCGGACTACCTCGGAGATAAATGCTGAATCAAACTGAAATTAAGTTACAAGTGTCTCGCTTTCTTCTCAAATCGTAACGTACCTAGGTTTACTAGGGCTTAGAAATAGAAATCCGGTCGCAGGTGGTTAAAAATCCTGATTTTGGAAGGCAATATGGTCGCAGATGGTTAAAGCCCCAGTATTTTTTCAAATCGGTTTTCAGCTGGCAATGAAACTCATTAGATTGTAATTACGTTTATTTTACATTATATTCTTGGCCACTTTCACTTTCAAAAAATTTGTTTCTCAACTTTATTGTAAAATTCATCACAAGTAATGTGTTTAAAGTTGTATTGTGTCAATACAATAATACGCTCGATTTTATGATTTATTTACATGTAAGAAGAGCGAGGTGGCGCGAATTATAGACCTAAAATCCGGCCTGTAAAGAAATCCGGGCGGAGTCCAGTTTCGGCTCTCAAAATCCGGTCAAGACCAGATTTATCCGGCCAGATGGTGACCCCAGACGTACCTATAGTTACTGCAGTATGGTTTGGTAATACGCTAACTGCGACCACAACACTAACCACGCTCCCGCGACCACAGTGTCGCCACCCTCAACGAGTGTTGTCGACTCATGTTCCGCATTCCCTTATTGCCATACAATGTTATTAGTCGCGGCTTGTCCTACACAAATATTTTTGCAGCCGTACACACTACACCAGAGGTTCCCAAACGGTGGTCCGCGGACCACCGGGGATCCCCGAGAACTGTATTATGGTCCGTAAACCAAGTTATAAACCCATAATAAATTAATATTTAGGCGGGCGGGCGGCTTAAAAAGGCTTAAAAATCACATTGATTTTTAATTCAAAGTTGTCTATTATAAAAATATTCAAATATTTGTTGTTTTTTTTAAAACGTTACCCCGCTCTATTATTTCTCCTGTATCGAGGGTACAGTTTAACATACATGTCACTTGCACAGACAATTAAGCAATCAAAGGACATTGACCATCCTGTATGGGAGCTGGACCAAGTGCTGCCCAGAATGGACATAAAGTGCATTACGAGTATGTTCCTTGGCCTAGTACTAGTCTGTAAACTAAAGCTCTTCAAAATCTATCCGAGGAGTTTTGAGGAAAAGTATTTTTTGTTGAGTTTTCTTATTGATGAATAATGACAACCAATGGCGCATTTTACTAATTAATTACAGTACCAATTATTTTAAACAATGTCACACATTAGAATTACAATAATTTATTTATGAATAATTTATTTACAATGTTATTACAATCATTTATTTATGATATTACTAGCGACCCATCCCCGGATTCGCACGGGTGCAATTTCTCTACTATCCTTACATTAAATATAAAAGTATTATACATATAAACCTTTCGTGAAAAAATATCCAACTGATGGTGAAAACCCCATCAAAATCCGTTGCGTGGTTTAGGAGTTAGTGGATATCCAGACAGACAGACGCGGAAAGCGACTTTACTTTATACTATGTAGAGATTACGAATAATTTTTATATGAATTATGACATTATACATTGTTTGTTTACATCTTATGACCTATTATGCATAAACGTTCGTTTAAACGTCATAATCGTCATGGATAGATTGCATCGAGAAACAGAGAGTGAGAGAGCCCACCATAAAAACCAAACTAGGCACATAACGTGGGCACAACTCCCAGTTGTTCTCCACCCATGAAATATGAGCAGCAATAGTTTCTTATGCACGCTAATCCACGATTGTCCTGAGGAATCAATACGTAGCAATGGTAGATTTTCGACGGTAGGTATATGTCTACTCTTTATCTGCGCTAGTATGAGTTGGACATCATTGGGTGGCATAATTAAATGCTGATATAATTTAATAAGGTGTCCGTTATATTCATCGATATGAAATGATCCACTGCTGAGTACATGTTCACTGTAATGACTAGGCGCGAGTTTTATTTGATATCTGTCTACAGCGAAAAGATTCAATTCTTCGGCTGTCATTAAGCAGAATAAGGACCATAAACATCGATGATAGTTATGTCCATCAGCTGTAACAAATAAAAATGGTTTAAGTAGGTTTCGGTACTTGTGGAGGCTGCGTACGTAACTTTTTGAAACGTGAAGTTATGTACTGCTCTTTTGGATGTACATAGTAATAACTAAACTGAAAGATACTTTTAGAACTTTATTTCACAAGCTAGCAACAGTTAACAACGCGGGAAAAAAAGCGTAGAGTGAAGTGTCATAAATAGTGAGGTGACGCGACATCCACGCCGACCGGTAACTAGTGCCGCGCCACTGCACTCTATTACGGTTGTCGGTTTTCTTCCGTCTAACAGTTCGGCCATCCTGCATTCCTTCGGTCCCCGAAGAAACAGGAGCCTCTGCCAGACGCGCTGCTGCAGTCGCTGGACTTCTTAGATTTATTACCAAGTACTATAAGGTTCCGGAAGCAAGTACTTTAAGCCCCGAAGGCAATACTGTTAGGCCCCGAAGGCCAGTATGGTTAGGCCCCAAAGGCAAGTATGTTTAGGCCCCGAAGGCAAGTATTTTAAGGCCCCGAAGGCAAGTATGTTTAAGCCCCGAAGGCAAGTATGTTTAGGCCCCGAAGGCAAGTATGTTTAGGCCCCAAAGGCAAGTATGTTTAGGCCCCGAAGGCAAGTATGTTAAGGCCCCGAAGGCAAGTATGTTTAAGCCCCGAAGGCAAGTATGTTTAGGCCCCAAAGGCAAGTATGTTTAGGCCCCGAAGGCAAGTATGGTTAGGCCCCGAAGGCAAGTATGGTTAGGCCCCGAAGGCAAGTACTGTTAGGCCCCGGAGGCAAGTACTGTTAGGCCCCGAAGGCAAGTACTGTTAGGCCCCGAAGGCAAGTACTGTTAGGCCCCGAAGGCAAGTATGTTTAGGCCCCGAAGGCAAGTACTGTTAGGCCCCGAAGGCAAGTACTGTCAGGTATAGTTTAGTAAACAAGTGCTATAGGGCCCGCAAAGCAAGCACACATATAAACATTTAAACCGCCACAGCCAGAATTACTTAACAATTAAGCTATATGCAATTAAGTTTATTGTTTAATTATAAGTTACCTACAGGTTATTTCAAAATTTCTGAATTTTTATTTTAAGCCTTGGGGTCCCTTACCGAACAAAAAGTCCTACCTAGTGGTTCCTGGTCAAAAAAAGGTTGGGAACCACTGCCCTACACACATGTATTTGATTTATAGGGTTCAGCGTTGATGCATCATAATAGCGTTTTGTTTGTCCTACATCAATTTGTTCCGGTGTCTATTCTAAGTATACATATTCCGGGTTATGTTAGTATTATTTGACTTTTATTGGTTTGGGATATCGAGGCAAATTGAGGTCACATTACGGTTTTTGTACTGTTGTAACTGGGTATTTTACTACGGTTTGTTTCAATATTTGTTTCATAAGGTGCTATTTTTAACCGCCGACAAAAAAGAGGGGTGTTATAAGTTTGTAGTTTGTATCGGTGTATATGTGTATCTGTCGATGACATTGTAGCTCCAAAACAGATGCAGTTTTTTTTAATTGAAAGCTAGTTTAATCGGGTATCATCTTAGCTATGTTTCAAGAAAATCTGTTCAACAGCCGTTCAAAAGCTACAGCTCCTCGTTGGAGTCAGGGGTTTTTGACAGTTAGGTTATTACTTTTTTTGTAACACTTTCAGACTTAGCGTGTTTTAATCATAAAGTTATTATTACTAGTGGTAACTAGTAATAATAACTTTATGGTTTTAATTTAAAGACTTAAAAAAACTCATCATTTGTTTCCTTTATAATCTGTAAGTACGTGTAACGTTCTTCTAATTATTTGTCTTTGGTCCTTTAAGAAGAAAGGCGGTCGCCGAAACGATTGAATAATAGCTATTTTAAAAATCTTTCGCTATGGCGCTTGCGCATGCCGTTCACCGGGTGCGCTGATCAAACCTAAATAAAATCGTGAAATTTAAGGTTTTACATTGTTACAAATGTGAATAACGAACGCAAAAAAAAAGCGATTCTGGTGCAGAAAGTAGATATAGTGCGGCCGCCGAGAGAATGCGTTTCTGACACCTGTCAGTTACGAACAAACGAGTTTTTTTTGTTATCGAAACATTATTACATAATAGTACCTATCTATCGTTTACATGCACTACTGATACAAAATTTTATTAAAATTAACCTTTAATAAACTAAAATAGTTTAGCGCTAAATATAATCTAAAATAAAAAAGAAACATGTTCAATTGGCAGGTGTCAGGAACGCATTCTCTCGGCGGCCGCACTATAGTGTGCTTTGGCCCTATGGACAAAACGCCGCCCGCATTTCCTCTTAATACATAGTATCTAACTTATTCTTATAATGTTCTTTATCTGTATCATCTATTGTAATAGCTAATGTGATTACTTATGACATTGTACGATCATAAAAAGAAACCTCATCTCAAAGCAAAAGTTACATTGTCCTTAATTTATGAAGTCGTTCAAGGACGAAACGAATAAGATCTTTATAAAGATCTGGGACGTTATGAAAATGTTTGATTACTCTTGTATTCAATTTCGCAGTATTAGTTGGAGTGACATCATGCGCGTAATATATTAATGAATGTAGGCGTACAGTACCTCTACCATTAGTTTTCCGTGCCGACTAACGTTCACGTTCACATGCGATATTTGTATAGTGACTTTAGTTCACTATTTATACCGCTAGAGGCGCTGAAAAAATTCCCATACAAATATTGCATGTGAACGTGAACGTTAGACGGCACGGAAAACTCATGGTAGAGGTACTGGTTAATAACCTAACCGTCTAAAACCCCCGACTCCAACTAGAAAAAAGAACTGTAACTTTTGAATGGCTGAACAGATTTTCATGAATCATAGCTAAGATGATACCAGCTGATTAAACTAATTTTCAATTAAAAAAACTGCTTTGAAATCGGTGCATCCATTTTGGAGCTACGATGCCACGGACAGTTACACAGATAAACATATACACAGATCCACAGATTATACACCAATACACAGATACACACTACAAACTTATAACACCCCTCTTTTTTGTCAGAGGTTAAAAAGAAACGTTAAATGAGAGATACATTTAGTATCTACTGTAATATGCTTTTATAGAGCTTATTAAAGATCTGATACTTCTTGCATCAATGATGAATTTACAGTTATGTATACCAAAGGGACATTAGCATTTCTCTTTGTTTTAAAAATAGCTATACTTTATCGAAATCTGAAAGAGAAAAATAATTATCCAAGGCAAAGTACATAGAAGGAATGAGATGAGGTGGAAGACCTAGAAAGAGCTATGTAGACTGATAAAGGAAAAGCTGGACGTCTAGACGTACAAAGAAGTGATAGAATTGGCAGAAACACTATTATTATAAAGAGGAAAAAAAAAATTGTTTCTCTGGAACTAATTAACCGATTCTAAAAATTCTTTCACTAATAGAAAACTACACTATTTCTGAGTGATATAATATGTTATGCTGTATTTTATTAAGGTAAAAATAAAACGCGTGGGTGGAACTGCGTGGGCAACCAGCTATCATAGATAATTGCATGCCTCCCACGATAGAAGTAGTAACAGAGTAGGTGTTAACTTCATAGGTGTAGGATTGAAATATTATTACTTTTTAAGATATTTATGCAGTGTAGATACATGGCTAAGTTAAGAATAGGTAGTAGATAGACTATCTTTGTATTGTAGTAATTCCTAGAAAGTTTTTTTTTTTAAAGTAAAATCCCCTCACTCTGATTTCTCCTTTATTGAGGGTACAGTCTACAAACATACATGTCACATGCACACACAACCAGACCCGAAACAACTATCAGTAGATCATACAAATATTTGGTCCGTGCAGGGATCGAACCCGCGGCACGTGTGCAATAATTTAATATGAAACTTACTCGGTAGGTGTAATAATGTATTATGCAGATCGGGTTGCTGCCGTGGGCGTAGCCGTGGGTAGGCCAACCTGACAGGGCTAATGCACTGTTAAATCATTAGTGCCTACCTTACCTACTGCATAAATATTATTTTGTTACCGTTTTAATAACATTCGTAGTATGATTAGGTTAATGATAACAAAGATATTCTAACGTACCGTACGTCGTTCTTAGTACTTTAAGTGTTTTTTATTAACCCCCAACAGAAAAGAGGGGTGTCATAAGTTTGTAGTGCGTATCTTTGTATGTGTATCTGATGTGGCATCGTAGCTCCAAAACGGATGGCCCGATTTCAATGTAGTTTTTAAATCGAAAGCTAGTTTAATCGGGTATCATCTTAGCTATGTTTCACGAATATCTGTTCAGCCGTTCAAAAGTTACAGCTCTTTTTCTAGTTGGAGTCGGAGGCTTTTGATGGTTAGGTTAATTGTAACTAGCTGTGGCCCGTGGTTTCATTCACATCCTAGGGGAACTACTTTATGTCCCCGGATAAAAAGTATCCTATATTCTAAATCAGATCGTGGTCTATCTGTGTGCTAAATTTCATGCAAATCCGTTCAGCCGTTAAGGCGTGATTGAATAACAAACATCCAAATTCACAAACTCACAAACAAACTTCCACATTATAACATATAGGTTGTATGCGGCGGAGAAGGCTTACCTTATTCTTAAATATAGGTAATTTAACTGGGAGTCAGATCTGGTGAGGACTCACGTACAATAAGACACAACAAGCTTATCTTTTTCGTGGGTCATGAAAATTAAAAAGGTCAAGCGATTGTTCAGCTCAAAAATCCGTTCGTAACACCACTTGTACACACGGCTACATATCAAGCTATACATTTCCAGTATAAGCTGAGCCCGTATTGCTTTCTATACAATGAGAGTCCAGTTTACACTGAAAATGTACAGCTTGATATATGCGCATGTGAAATCCGGAATTTTACGATAAATATTACATACAACGCTGTCGGATACGAACTAATAAAACTCCACAGTTTGAACGTAAGAGGAATACAAAATTGTGGTAAGCTACACGGGTTGGGGTCGGATTCCCACGCTCATATCATTTACGAGTCACGAAAGTGTTTGGTTCTAAAATGGCTGTAACTTGCCAAGGTTCTGAAGGCCTCAACGCGCCGACGCAACGTCGAGGGCGCTCTGTCTTTATAAATGCATTTGTCCACGCGTTCCAACATGTCGACTTTTTCCATGATTATATGGGTAGATACTAATTACTCTCAATGTAAATTTATATTTAAGATCTAAAGATAGTAAGCGTTTTGGCGTATGCTGTAGTTTACTATTAATGAATAAATAAATAAAGGTTGCGGATGACGGGAACTTCTTCTTTTTAATTTTTTTTCACATGGGCATTACTTTACACACGGGCAGACCCGTAAGAACTCATGCAGGCCATAAAAATATTTTGTTCCGTGCGGGAATCGAACCGTGACACAGCCCAGAAAGCGAAGTGCTTTGCCACAGCGCTAATCATGCCGCCAAAGCAATATACAATTATACATGTGCAGTATCTTGAGGAAGAATGAAGACTTATATACACATAAAATAAAGATTTAAAATATTGTTTCGTGAAAATATAAATATAGCATCGTTTACGAACATCTGTGTACTATTTATAATATATTCTCAAGCTAATATACAGAATATTTTTTTATGTAGTGCGCATAATTTTTAGATTGATTCAGTCTCTGTTCCTAAATGCAACCGCAGTATTGGGATACACTTTAAAACAAAACGAAAATTCGACTTAGTATGGGGGGGACACGCATAATTTACTAGCGCAAGCCATACAAAATCAAACTTTTATTTTGTTTTGGAGTGAATTTTTGTACTCCGGTTGCATTTGGGACCGGACACTGAATCAATCTGCAAATTTTGCGCACTACATAAAAATATATCCTGTATTTCAGGGCTAATATGTTTTCTACGATTCAATAGCTTTAGTACATTAAAAGCTCATTAAAAGTAGTAAAACTCAAATGCCGACTATCGCCAATACTGAGTAAAGAAATCAGAGTGTTTAAAGCTAAAGAAAAACGAGCTCATTTAGCTCCAAGAGCCCTCAAATTAGTGGCTCAACTAAATGACCAAGAATGAGCACTGAATTCATTACAAAAGTTCACATTATTACGACAAACTGCATTGAGTTCTGATTCATGGAGATCTTCACAATAAAACTGCCGTTATTATAATTGGATCTACATTATGGTCTTTAGTCTTTAACTTGAATACATAATTTCAAAAACCGTTTTATGGAAATAAAGTCTACATTTATCATCGTACAAATAGTGTCTGGAAACTCCGTTTGAAATTACGAATGATATTTTAAAAGATGCTTTTGCTGTAATATGAAAGCCGTTAGATTTATGGGTGTAATATTCCATATAATAAGGCACTTCTAGCCAATTCTACCAAACTTTATATTGGACTTACAGAAATCATAGTTTCAGATTTCAAAACGTTATCTCGATTGATCAACATAACGACCTTCTCTGTCAATTAAGTTCTATATTTGTACTCAAGGAAATGAACAGAGAATAGAGCGGCAAAAATATTTGGTTTGTTTTCCTGGAATAAACGAGTGTACTCTGTACTAGCTCACCGTTAACGAGCTAACACTGTCTTGTTCTTTGCTATTAAATTGCCTTCCACGTGCTGTTTTTGATTTTTCCATGAAAATAGATATTTCTAAACAACTGACGCAATCTGAATAGTAACCATTTCAGAACTGAATTTAAATTTAGAATAAAAAAAAAAAAACTGTAGTAAGTACCTAAATCAATAAATCAGAAATACCTATCTATTCCAATAATTGATTGAATATTGATGCAACAAAACAGAAAGTCGTCCACAAAACTTTATGTCACCCGTCGGTATGAATAACTGCAGAGAAACATTAAACAAATCGCAAAGACGATAAATACAAAAGTTTACTCCGCAAATAAACTATCAACTAATGCTTCTTATATCAACTGTATTGGGGACAAGCTCTGAATTTGCGATGTTTTTGTTAAAAGGAAAGTGGTAAGTTTTTGATGCTTGTGCTTTCACGGAAATAAGAAACATTGTGGGAAATGGGTGATTATGAGCTATTACTGTAAGTCATGTTGTACATAGTTAGGTGACGTTGACATAAAGTACAGTACGACACAACTAAGAAGTAACATTGATGTACCTGATCGAACAACCAATGGCAGTCGCTCGTATATAATTGTACAACTTATCGCATCAGCGTAAAGATCATGTTTTACTGCAGTACTAATAAACATTCGTGGTCTTGAAGACGCGCGCAGTCGGAACTGATTGGTTTTACGAAGTGTGCCGACGTGACTTCGTACTATAATAGCTTTTGCTAGTGTCCATTTACCAAAAGCAAAACTTAGTAGAAGACCTTAGATTTCAAATTGAGTAGAAGTAGTAAGTAGAGGGATTGAAATCTTGAGTTACCAAATAAATCCTAACTCTATTATAAGCTAAAACGGCTTGTTCCAATCTAAAGTATTTAGGTTGATACTGAAACAATTGACTTCTATGTTGTACAGCCATTTTACCGTTTAACTAAAAGCCAAATGAAAGTTTGTCGATTGCGTGCGATACGTCCGTAATAAAAATATTTATTTGACTTGATGAATAAATCAAACAAAATAGTTCTAGGCATAAAGAATTTTAATTTCGTGAGCATATTAATGGTACACATGGTTTGGGCAATATATAGCTAATGTAAAGTAAACGACGTCTGAACATAACATCACGACATAAGACCCAAAAACTAATATTGAACTGTTACATGTAGGTGCTATTGTAGCCAAGTTTCATCGTGCCAATGTTCCTTCAGTAAGTAAATGTTGGTCTGTAAACTTTTTACTATCAAAGATAGATTTATTTAATTCAGATGGGAAATGAAAATTTCAAAGAGTTTGATATCAATCACGCGAAACAGAGAATGTTTTGTCCTATGATTTTCATTTGTAATGTAAATTTTGATACTACTTAAGTAATACCTAAAACAAATATTTTTGATATTTGCAAGAGTTCAAAATATATTTGCCCAGAAAAAAAATTATGTAACTGGGAATACAAGTATGCTAACATACTTGTATTCCCAGTTACATAAATATATTAGTAGTGCGCAGAACAGAAACATACGAGATTTCTTAGAAACGTTTGAAGCCACACAAAGAAATCACGTGTCGAGTGTAAATATTTGTTGTAATAATAGAAGACAAGTACCTCACTGTTTCACAAAAATGCGTTTCTTATACATTATCTATATGTGGAGATAACATGCAGCCTTTAAAAATAAGAGGCCCAAAATCAAACTCAGTGAGATACCATATTGTTAAGAGAACTTTACGTTCAATAGATAAATACTCCGATGATTTTAGTTGATATACCTATAACATCATCATACGTCATTTATAGTACTAGGTATTTGTAATTATTATACTTTATTCCCAATTCAACCTTATAGCCATGGCAACTGGCAACCGAGGTCAATATTTCCAAAACCACAAACAAAGATCATAGGTAGTATTAAACGCTATTAATATTATGCATTTCCACAGAAACAAGCTATGCTAGTCCGCCAACTGGAAGAAGAACTAAGACTGCGCATGCGACAGCCCGCTCCTGAACTGCAACAACAGCTGGAAGCCTTATTCTCCGAGAACGAACACCTGCAAAGAGAAATAGCCATATTGAGAGATACTATAAAGGTTAGTGGTAAATTTCATTTCAGCTGTCCATGTCTCTACTGCGGATATAAAAATTTTTATTGAGAAACAGACCTTGACATATTGACTGCCACGCGATAGACAAAATATAAAATCTATAGTTTGTCGCCATAGGTGACTGACATGGTGCTCAAAGGGTAAAGAACTAATGATTATTCAAATATAAGATAAACAATACAGCTCTAAATATCGAATGAAAAATATCTATATTTCATTCGAATATATTTCAACATTCCAATGATTTGCATAAACACAAGTCTAACCTATGTTTTAATCGCAGATTACACAAGCTCCGAAAGAGACAGTAATGTACCAAACAAGGTTATTAAAAATTTAACAAACCAATTTCGTTTGCAAACAGGAACTAGAATTGCGGATCGAAACACAGAAGCAAACGCTCCAAGCCAGAGATGAGAGCATCAAAAAATTACTTGAAATGCTCCAAAATAAGGGGATGGGTACGTAACTTAAGATAATCTGGATAACTTAGTACCTACTCAACTAACCTCTACTTAACAGAAGTTCAACTCCAAATAACTTTCAGGTAAAGAGGAAGAACGTCAAATGTTCCAACAGATGCAGGCTATGGCCCAAAAACAGGTAACTGTCGTAACATTCTCCAGTGTGTCTTGTGTGCATGCTTTGTGGAATAAAATTTCTAATATGGTATCAAGTATTATAAACGATTTATTAGAAATTTTGTTATCACCTAGTATATCTCCTGCACTGAGTAGCGTAGTTGTATGTTGTGCACGTCACTTTGCTTCCTTATATATTTATGTATTTATAGTGTTGTCAACCACATGGGCGTTTTATTTTGTGATACCTTTATCATCGTCACTGTTTCTGTTAGAGTTGCTCTTGATAGTTTCATTTCATTCATTTCTGACTCTTGAGCCGAATGTGTCTGTCGCGACGCCTTTTTATGTGTTAACTGATCAATCACACTTGTTGGCTTCATACAAATCTTTATCAGATCTCGCTTTTTCACTCCCACGGTCTTTCAATACCTTTCTGTGACACTGTCAAAGCTTGAACCCTAAGCACCATTTACCGTTTTCTTACTTCCCTTTCCCGCCACCTTATACACCTCGACGATACAAAACAAAGTATTTATTATACTTTTTTAAATTTCATCCAAGAATTTGTAACGAATTCGGCCTAAACACAACAAAGAAAAAATTATATCGACACGAACACAAACTAAATCACGACATTGCATGTTTAGCAGCTCATTATGTCCCCGTCACATGAACCTTAGAGAAGACCGTCTCGTATAAATTTTATTGGACATTCAGTTAAGCAATCATTGTTTTTAGAAGCAAAAATTTAATTTGTACCGCCTTCACCTGGGGCTGCGTCGCGTCGCGTCGATGGCGAATTGTGGGTCGTTTGCAGCGACCGTCGCGGTTAGTTCGCAGTAGCTGTATCGTGTCGCGTCCGACGGGCACGCAGCCCCAGCGAGGTGTGGACGAGACGAGTCGCCGGTCGTAGGTAGGTTGTATGTTGAGCGGAGCCGCCGTCGGTGCTGGCGGCGGCGGGCGGCGGCGGCGGCTGACCGACTCGCGTGACTGGCAGGAGCTCAAGGCGACGGCGGACACGCTGCGGGCGCTGCAGGCGCAGCTGGAACGCGCGCTGGCCGCGGCCGGCCTGCCGGGCGGCAGCGCAGGCGCCACGCTCACCGCAGTGCTCGAGACCAAGGAAGCGCGCATCGCCACACTCGAGCGGCAGGTCGCGTTGCTCGAGAGCGAGCTGGCCGCGCTCGTGTCGCCGCCGCCGCCCTCGCTCGCGCCCTCGCACGCCTCGCTTTACGATAAGGCCGAACCTCCCTTCAAGAGACAAGTAAGTTTTCTGCTGAACGACGTGCGGGTGATGAAGGACGGGCGGCTCAGCGCGCCGCCGCCGCCGGCGCGCACGCCCAGGCCCTCGCTGCGTGCCATCCACGCGCACCCCCGCGCCTCGCCCTACTATAGTGCCACCACTCTGTGACTCCGTCGCTGACGACCGACGAGTACCGTGTCAATTTCTCGCTTTAAGTCCGAACTTAGCCGAAATCGTCGCCGACTGTGTTGACTCGTTATATTTTTGTGTAAACTTGTTCGTTGTTAAAGCTATTTTTATTAAAATAAGAGGAATTATATTCTTGAAAGATGTCGATTTAAATATTTTTGTTAAATAGGGCCTTAGACGAAGCGATATATAAATTTAGATGTAAATTGTATGGTTAGATGAAACATGTGAGGTTGATTACGTTGACACCAAATTTAACGATTTAGAGATAGACTGTTATAAAATAAAGACTGTTCAGGTCGAACACATCGAATGACATTACCCTCATGACAAGGTTTCTGTACAACTCCTTGATCGTTTTCTGATTTGATCATGTTGTGCTTTCGGTGTTGATCGCAAGTCATGGTCCAGTACCAGCTCCAGCTTGTCCCGCGTCACCCGTCATCAACATCAACTAGTCTAGCTCATCACGACCCGACCTCTCTCATGTAGTGGTCATGTTTCATCAGACTTCTCACAGTAACGGTAGATAAATGTATCACAACGTAGGCGCCCGTGCATCTAACGATGTTTACTGTCGAACTACTTTTGGTACTATTAATTAATTAATTATTAATTAGATATTGGATGACTGGAAAACTTTCTACCGACGCTCATCGAGGCTTCAGACTTTCATATTTACTAGTATTTAGTATAGAAAGTTTTCCAGATGTAAATATCCATTTACTATTTGGTAATGCGGTACGATTTTTAAATATTTATAAGTCGATGGATACGTTTTATGATTGCATGTCGAATATATTATGAACGTGTGAGAATATCGAAATGTCTTCCATGGCACTACTCTTAAATCGTGTTCAATATTATAGTGCTGGAAACATTTCGTGCCATATAACTCGTAACTAACTAATATTGACATAAAAAGCTTGCGTCGCTTGTCATAATCTCGGTACTAACGTCACTAACTTAAAAAGTATATTTAATGATCATTGGATCAGTATTATTGAGTAGATTGAAATTTTTAACATCAATATCATTTCCGCCATCACTATTGCCTCCGTAGATAGTTTCTTTGGTTTATCTATTTGTGGAGTCTTCCATTTCTTGTGTTCTACTAACGATATGTTTTGGATTTATCTAATTCTATACCGACTTTTGGATGGATGGTGAAATGATGAGCAGCTGGACGAGTTCCGGTTGGAGATCCAGAGGCGTGATCAAGAGATCCTGGCGATGGCCGCCAAGATGAAGGCGTTAGAGGAGCAGCACCAGGACTATCAGCGACACATCGCTGTGTTGAAGGAGTCGTTGTGTGCTAAGGAAGAACACTACAGTATGCTGCAGACCGACGTAAGTTATCACGTTCTGTAACAAACAGACCATCCTGTACATAACTAAATATCTTAGTTTCTGAGATAAATAGTTAAATCACACAAAAATGAATCGAGTGGCACCAAACACAATTCAATACCAAGTAGTGAACGCACTATCGATTAACAATTCATACAGGACCTGCCTAACTCATGACTTTTTGTTAACTTCAAAATAGACAAAGAACTACTACCATGCACAGGTGGAAGAACTGAAAGCCCGGCTTGACGAGAAGAGTAGACTGGTGGAGAAGAAGACGGCGGCGGCGTTGGGAGCGGCACATGAGCTTGCAGAGCTCAGAGACCACTCCGAGATCAAAGACAGGAAGATAAATGTGCTGCAGAGGAAGGTAAATAGGACCTTGAAATGTTGGAGTTAATTGTAGAACAAAGGGAGTGTATAGAAAAGAATTCAAGTAAGATTAAACTGTTAATTACTGATGAGGTAGTTTCATGTGGACTGAATAAACATTCATTTCGTTGAAAATAAAGTGAATTTCGAATTCAACGAAATAGAAAACAATGTCACATGATTGATAGTATCGCGTCGAGAATCGAGACAGTTGCATTTATAAATTGAACCCTTTGTTTTAAAACCTTGTCAATTAACTTCAAATTGCTCGGTATTATGGAAGTTATTAGTTTTTGCTATCTGCATAATATTTAATTCAACGCTAGACTAGTCTATAAATATTGTAGAAAAAACTGAGATAGGATGGTAAGCTATCGAGTATTAAATACGCATAAGACTGAATGAATAAGTTTTATTAATGTTCTGTATTTTTGTATTTAGTTATTTTCTTTTATATTATAATGTATATTTTCTATTTTAACAGCGAAATAATAAATGGTATTTTAGATTTTTAAATTGGTGTTGGTATTGATAGCGATTTCAACCCTCCTCAAAGTTCGTATTTATGTGAGTAAACTAAAAAGCATAAAATTAGCACAAATATGTTTTGTGGAGTAAACAATGAATGTATATATACCATTTTCATTATATTTCGTACGTTGATCAAGTTCTGTACAATAATATTCGATTTCTCAAAAAATGTTTTCATCAAAACAGCCAACGTTTTATGAAAACGTTAACTGATTTCAAAATATGCATTCATTTACACTCAGTCGATTGCACTGATCCCGTCATGATATTAGAACATTAACATCAAAGGGACGTTAGGTTTGTGATTCACCCAATACGATTTGTGCCCATTTCAATTCTCCAATGTTCCGATTGGAACACTACTGAATAATTTATTAAAGTACGAGGAGGTAGCAATGTTCTAGTAACAATTACGTTAATTCCTATTCCGGTTTTGTTGGAACATTTCCTAATTATAGTTTACTACGAGCTTACAATTGGGTTAATATATTTTAAATCAGTTGCCTATAGCAATAATAGTGTTACCTATTTTCATATCTATAAATATAATAATTTCACTACATACATTGAAATCATATTTCACGATGCCTTTTAGAATCATTCCATGTATCTACTATAAAATAATGTGTTTGTAAGCTAAATTTAATTTCATTATCGCCAACACGAATACCTATAGGTACAGGCAGCCGATACAGGTTTTAATCCAATTAATTATTGCCTCTCAAATACGTGCCTGGTTTCGTTGTTAAGGCGTTATAATCTGTACCTGTATTTTGGGTAATCTTGCTTATCCTGAATACACAGCTTTAGGAGATATATAAATAACTTTACTGTATAATATTTTTATGCTTTGTGTTTAATTCTCCAAAACAAGATTTTTCTTATATTTTTAGCATTATATCATAAAGTATTATGTAAGTATATGCTACGGGTGTAGTTGTGTTTAATGGTATTTATAAAAGTATGTGTATAGACTTTATTTATGTGTTCTTTTAAGTTCGATAAGCTAGTGTTTGTTTTGTGTTTTTGTTCGTCTTTTATGTTAAAGGTATGTATTTTTTTTTTTTTTTTTCTATCAATTTTATTTTATTTATTTCTACATTTGTAGTAGTATTGCTGAGTTTGCGTTTTATACGTCCAAATACTTTCAGATCGAAAATTTGGAAGATCTACTAAAAGAAAAAGACAATCAAGTAGATATGGCTAGAGCCAGACTGAATGCCATGCAAGCCCACCACTGTTCTTCCGAAGGAGCACTCTCCTCACTCGAAGAAGTCATAGGAGATAAAGAAAAACAGATACAGCAACTAAGAGAACAAAGAGATAGAGCTGAACACGAGAAAAACGAAGAAAGAGAACTACACGAACGAGAAATAGCAGAATATAAGATGAAACTCCACGCACTCGAAAGCGAAGTAGAAAAACTTGGTGCTAGACTTGAAAGGGCTCAAGCTGAGAAAGACCGGCTCGAAGCGAAGTTAGAAAGCTCACAGTCTGAACTGGGCAAGTCGAAAGCAGAGTTGGACAAAGCTGCTAGCGAGGTTGGCAGATCTGGAGCCGATTGGGAGGCAGCAAAGCAGCGCTTAGCAAGACTCGAACTCGAAAATGAGAGACTCAAACATGAACTGGAAAGG
Organism: Allophyes oxyacanthae; assembly: GCA_932294325.1. Lineage (NCBI taxonomy): Eukaryota > Metazoa > Arthropoda > Insecta > Lepidoptera > Noctuidae > Allophyes > Allophyes oxyacanthae. The sequence continues at coordinate 3,865,364 of OW028633.1, read as the reverse complement.
TCTCAGACTACTTTTGGTAGAAGCACTTTGACTACTTCGCAAGAGTTAGACAGAGTGCAAGAGAAGGCGGATAAGCATGCGGCAGAATTGAGACGAAGTCTGGCTGAACTAAGAGTGACTCAGGCCGATGCTGAAAGAGCTAGATCGGAGGCAAGTGGGTTGCAGGACAAACTAGAAAAGTCTCAAGGTGAAGTGTACCGTCTTAAGGCCAAACTTGAAAATGCGCAAACTGAGCAGGACAGCTTAAAGGAAGAATATGACCGGTGAGTGTAGCCTTTGTAGCTTTCATCTTCCTTTGAAATATTTCCGATAATTCCGTTTACAAAGGGAAAATAATTAATTTAAGAATGCTTGTGAAGTTTATCCAGGATTAGAATCTTCGACTTGTTTAATTCATTTACTCTCTTACAAAATATCTTTTAGAAGTTTCCCTAAAATACTTGAATAATTATTTGTCTAATAAGATGAGTGTTTATTCGGTTTGCTCAAATTTTCTTCTAAAATACTATCAATACCACATTTTTGGTCTAAATTCCACCAACAGGGCGCAATCATCAGTAAGTCGTCTCCACTCTGAGCGTGATAAAGCCGTGGCTGAACTGGACAAGGCCAGAGAAGAGCTAGAACGAACTCAAGCCACTCTCGGCAAGGCCCAGCTTCAGCAAGACAAACTCCAGGCTGCGCTGGACGCCGCACATTCAGAGATCGACAAACTTCAAGAGAAGCTGGATAAAGCTGCTGTTGAAGTTAGAAAGGTGAGGCACTTAGATATTATTAGTATTCTGACAAAAGCTATTCGAGGCAGTAGAGATTATAGAGGTCTTTAAAATCCTTTTTATTCTATTACTGTATGTTCACCACAAGATTACGATAGAATGTGTATACGTAGATACCTAATAATTATGTTGATACGGAGAGACGCATAAAAAAAATTGAACCAGATATAACGACATTGCTTGGACTTAAACGAAAAAAACATACAATTTGAAGCTCACTCTCACGAAAAAGCAATTTTTCTGTCGTTATGATAAAAGTAGAACAATAATAAGTTTATAATCTCGAACTTTTCATAAGATGTGCTTGAGTAACACACTTTCTGCTAATCTGGTTTTTTAACTACTCGCTTTATTCTAGCGCATTTTATACGGTAGTACTCCTTTGGGAAAGAATTAAATAAATCATAACATTAGAATGGTTACAATTTTATACTTAAGAATTCCTTATTTGACCCCGTAAAATTCTGAAGCAGAAATTGGGTTAATTGCTGCATACTAAGTTACAACTTTATTAACGATTAGGAGTAGGTTTACGATGATTTAACAGTAGTAAGTCATAAAAGACTATTTGTTACCATCTAATGACCTATGTTCACAAATAAAGATTTCGATTTGATTTTATGTTCGTATGCATTGATAAATATTTTACAAATCTTCTAATAAGTTAGTCTGGTTTTAAAGCAACTCATTTTAGCAACAAACGTTGGAGGTAATTATGTGGAGTAAATCCACACGTAGATCATAAATTTTCCTCTGAGTACAGCATGTTGAGAGCGGCTATAATGTCTGGTTAAACATAAAACGCCGCTCGGCACAACGTGGATACTGAGTGCTAAACACAGATTATGTTTTGTGGTGCTAAGCATATTTAACGTACTGAAACTTCTCTATTGTAATAATAGAACGAATTAGACATAGTCATATTCTCGAATATACAGGATAATTTTTTATGTAGTACGCAAAATTTGCATTACATTTGGGAACGTGTGTGTGTGTTAATTTTAGTACTGCGGTTACCGGCAGTACTAAAATTCACTCCAAAACAAAATAAAAAATTTGTATAGCTTGCGCTAATAAATTATGCGTGGGGCATTCTAAGTCAAATTTTCGTTTTGTTTTAAAGTGTATCCTAATACTGCGGTTGCATTTATGAACAAAGACCGAATCACTCTACAAATTATGCACACTACATAAAAGAATTATCCTGTATAATAGTTTTCCATATTTTCCTGATTCTGTAATTCCGCGTTTTCCATATTAACTGAAACTTAAAACAAAGCCAAAAAAATCTTAACTATTCGTTCAATCACTCATAGATAATAAGAAAACTGAATTATTAAGAAAATTTATCTTATATCACGGGTAAACTCCAAAGGAAGGAGCTACCTGGTCCTTTGGGAGGCTCACGTGGAGACATAGGTCTAGCATGCAAAGTTCCTTTTAGAGAATTATAGTATAACAAGGGAGGAGAAAGCCGGTATAATTATTATGATATTATCGTTCAAAAATACTATCATTGTCACAGCTGCAAGTGGACCGTGAGAAGCAAGCGTACGACTTCGAGTCATTACAATCACAGCTCGACAAGGCTCTGGGCCAAACAACACGACTCCAGAAGGAAAGGGACACCGCTCAGATAGACGCTGACAGATTCCATGACAAGCATGAAAAGGCACAGGTGAGTTACGAGTTTGAAATTATTATAGGTGCTATTTCTCTTACTCTTTGAAAAAGGTGGAACAAAAGCTGATAATCAATGTAACATTTAAGAGAAAAGACGGTAACTGAGTCTGATATAGTCGTATAGGATTCAAAATACTCAATATCAAGATAAAACGCCCGGAAAAGAAACCTAACGAACCAAGCAAATGCCAAAAAAATTACATCTGATTTTAATATCATGCAACATTTTTATACCATGATAAAAATAACGAACGTGAAACCATGCTCACTAAGTGTATGCTTCCGAATCTACTGAACACGAGTAGGTACGTTAACGGAAACACTTGAATACTTAATGCCCATAGCTGAAAATTTAAGGCTAAATATAGCCGGGACTCCACTGTCTATTGTAAAATTCCACTTTGAGTAGATTCGAGGAACCTAAATATGGAAAAGTAATTAACAATTTACTCTAGTGATATTTCTGGGTAGCTTGGATTGATTTAGGATTCAGTAATGATGATAAATGATGCTTTGTTGCTGAAAGTTTCGGAGTACATGGCTTATATTGAAATGAAATATAAGACATTGGTTGATAATATTATAAATATTGTAAAGATATTTTAGTAGTTAATAAGAAAGCTAATTAAGTATGTAACCGTATACCTACATGTCTATTTGAACTCTGAGCTTTGGTTTTTATACACAATAATAAGTACAATGGAATAAAACAAAGAGGAGATAATATTGAAGGACCTCATAAAAATACTAAAGGAGAAATCTTGGTTCATAATAATATCAAATTACTCGTAGATATTACTGTACTTAATCTGACTGGCACCAAAGTAATCATTTATTACTTTCTTATTGCTTAAATCAAGGCCGCGGCTGACAGAGACCACGAGAATTTGATCCTTTCCCAGAAAGCTGTGCCAACAATTTCTCATATAAATAACTTAGATGTTTTGTTATTATAACAAGAAAGTTATGAATAGTTTGGTTATATTCTAACTTATTAATGAAATCTAGCACGTTCTGCTAATTAGGATTCCCAGAATACTAAGCTGTTACACGTTTTACATGTACCTATAGATATTCAATGACTTTAGCTTCACGGCTGATACAAACGATATGCAAATTGAACGCAAACGTTCGTCGGTACTTCGGTCAAACGGGCAGTTTTATCTGTGGTCGGCCTTTATGGCGCTGTTATACGACCAATTAGTTTTATGAACCAAATCAATTGATCCTTAATAGGTGTGTGGACTTAAAGGTCTATATTAGCTTATTGCTCATTTGTATTCTAAGATACCATTGTCTATTAACTATATGGTTTTTGTAAGTTTTTAAGGAGTAGCAACACTAGATTCATCAATAGCATTTGAAACCATCTGTTTATCACCAAACGTAGAAATAAAATTATGTGCTTCGTATCTGTGTTCATACAGTTCTTCTCAATGCTCCTTACAACCCAAAACAGCAAGAGCGTGAAAATACAAAAGAGTTTAATAATCAAAGCAACACAATATGGTTCTCGATTTCACTTCGATTTCCTCCTTAAGGTCAGAGTACGATGACACAAACCGTAGGTACAACAAATTATTCACACGCGTTTGAACTTTCTGTATGAGTGCTCGCCGTTACCAGTAACGCTCCAAATAAATCATGGCATGAAAGAAGACCACTTGAGCGGTGCCAGTCTGTCTAGACTACGCGTTATGTAATATCTTATATAGACAATTTTTCGCAGAAATATTAATACTGGCTACATTGATCCGGATTGAAATAGAGAGAAATTATCGTCTATTTTTATCGGCTCTTCCACGAAGATCTCAGATTGGAGTTTGGTTCGTTAATGACAGTCTGAGAGTAACCATCGTCTTAAGTTAAGCAAACTCATTCCAATCTGTTACCAATGTAAAAGAAATATGGATTGCAGCAGATTTTGAACCAGAAACTGATATTCAGCCGCATCTGGTTGGACTTGAAGCTGAGCACAGTGTATGTACTAGGAGTTTAAATGATAATGATGATTTAAAAATAATGGAAATCGAATCGAAACTTCCTCAGCCATGAGAATATACATGTGTAATGAATAACATGATCATTTTGAAGGAAGATTGGCGGGCATTAATATAAAATACAAGTTACACGACTTCTAATACATGAATACAAAAAATGAATAAAATAGACATAGCAATAAAGAAATTCACCAAACAATTAATAATAATGAATTATTAAATGTTTATGAATTAGTTGTCTTTTGAGAGACAATGAACACGGTTCAGTCTTTGCTTACTTCATAAACATACATTTAAAAGATAATCCTTCGCCCCCTTTGAGTAAAGTTCGCCCCGCTTCGCCCGGAAATGATTAGAATGAGGTTATAAAATGCCTAAATAACGTCATTGAAATTACGCAATTACGACTAATTAAATAACCAGAAAATATTATGTCATATATCTTTTATTTGCTCATGTGATTACGTCCAAACCTCTGATTTTTGTATCAGATTTCCCTTTTAATAAAATTAACAAGCTAAAAGCTTGAACATGAATTTCTATACACATTTTGCTTACAAAAGTTTTCTGTTTTCTGTCGTGCTAATAATAAGCTGTTCACTATTGTATTTCAAGCGTATTGTCTGCATAAAATATTGATGTAGCCGAGAAGGCAAAAATAGTAGATCACTGACCTGAATTCTCGTTGGACGGTAGTATCAGTCGAATTCGATCAGTTATCGCTTCGAATTGGATTGGAAGCAGCTTTCCACTTAGACCCAACGTGTTATCGATCTTGCTGTACTTTTACTAAACAATTTTAAAGAATTGCTTCGCATCAATATTGTATTTTGTGATCTGACAGACCGATAGCTCCGATATCATGATACATTTGTGTTGTTTACTGTTTTTCTATTCAACAGATTTCATTTTTGTACCTATTTGATTTGATGTTGGATATCCAATACGTTCGTGATTTAGCGTAGTCTCGTAGGTATTATGTATTCATAACAACTTTGTCTATGCTTCGCGTTGTTTCTTAAGATATCGAAAAACTATAATTAGCTTCACCTTTCTGTAATCAAAATAATAAAACGATAATATAAAAATTAGATACATTTAAAATAAATAAACTGTGGTTATATAATTATGGAAACTCCAAAAGGTTGTAAATGGTGTGTGAATAAGGCCTAATTGGTACACCATTCTACAGAAGTAGGACAATACTTAATGGGTGGAATTATTAAATGTAAAGAGATACAACCTATAATGTAAACATTTCCAAAAACCCAAAAATGTATAATATACACACTCATAAATCTCGTTACAACGAGGTAACAATTCTTTACTGTCAATTTGAACACTAAAACATCTGGAAATTCGTCTAGAAAAATGAAATATTATGATAACTATAAAACAGTCGCGATAGTATCGAGTTCGGCTACGATTAGGGTAACCGTCCTTTCTCTCGTCCGCAGGATAAACATTTCGAATTTAAAAAATTCATGGCAATTAGGCTCACATTTGCAAAAAAATCCATGCAATTTTGTGCAATCTTAGTTGCTCAGTTAATACCCACTAATTGATTTTGATAATGATTTAAGACATCATCAGTCTTATTTAATCTTTTGTTTTTAAGTACCTAAGGACCCGATACTTTTATCAAAATCGCGCGTTTTCGCGTTCGTTCACTTTTTGTAAGCAAAAGCTGTCGAACGCAAAATCTCGCTATTCTGCTGCTAAAAGTATCGAGTGTGAACGAACGCCAAGTACTTACTTTAAAAATGATGCTCGCCATAATTCACAGAGTCTTTGTCTTTTCTTTGATGAAATTTTCAGAATTATGTTTAGTACTTAACATAATTCTGAAAATTTTCTCCCTAATCCGAAAAGTCATGGTAAAGTTCTAACGGAAGGCCAAAAAGCCAGACTTTTCTGGATAAATCCGGACGTATGGTAACCTAGCTACGATAAACAATCGTCAAGCTAATAGAAGAGATTTTATTCGGTATTTGGCAACGGGAGCCATGTTTATTGCTAGTAAAGTTGGACCACTATTCTTTGATATCGCTTTGACATGTAACTTTGGTGGAATGTAGCCAACGACCCGCTTGTCAGGCTACGTGGTCTGTTTATAGTTCTGAATTCATAGCATCACGCGTTTATTCCCCGAAGGGTACACAGAGGTGTAGGTACTATTGTACATCCATATTTCGCCGATGCCGTTATTGAGGGGGCGAACCTAATTAATACAGCATTACCAAAACTCTACGTTACTACTGAGACTTCAATATCACTGCTCAACCTATAGAACCCAAGACCTCACGTTTAGCCATCGACCATTGAGGCAGTCCAGAATTCTAAATATAATAAATTCTAAATAAATATCCCATACCCTGAACTACGTCGATATAATACCCTGCGAATACGAACCTACAGTTCGACCACGTTATCCGTGAACAGAATGATGGCGCTGTTGGCAAAGAAAAAGTATTTTTGACAAGACTTCAACTGTCAAATCGTATGAATTTGTTGTAGTTCCATTTTCTGCCACTTCACAGATAAGTTGGTAGTACTGTAATTCAGGTGCTACACAATTATTTGTAGGGTAGGTATTCATGTTTGTAACGCTTGGCAAGGTAATTTTATCAGACCAAACTTAATTAGTATCTTTATTATTTATTTGTTTGAAGAGGTAGGGTACTAAGCCCCTTTGTCACTGCGACCTGCGAAGATATTTTAATGTGACGCCTCTTGTATTATTACAGCACTCCCTCTAGCCGTAAGTCAATAATAAAATTGACTATATTCTTGGGGTGGAGGGATTTAATCTCATCTGGTGAGATTAGGTGGTAATTAGTATCTACAATTACTGGTATCGGAATGTCAGAGACGCGCGCTTTAATATTTGATGGATTGATTTTCCTTATTTCATTTCATAGTTCCATACAAATAATTCAATATTACTCGACTAAATTTATGGAACAGCAGATTTTTTTCGCGATTTCAGATGTGATCTCATAGTACAAGTTGTTCATAATGATGAGTACAATGACCCCTTAAAGGGATCAGCAGGGTAATCGGAATCGATTGAATTTTGACAGTTTAACAAAGTACATTGCGCAGTATGCTTTAAAAATTATACTGAACTACAATTCGAACAACGCAATGGACATTCTTAAACTATCAAAACTGAATCGATACCGATTACGAGTGAGTATCGTGATTACCCTACAGGACTGGAAAGGTCGGACCTTATATACAACATTACATTATTTACAGGCTCTGGTGGCCCGCATCCAAAAAGAACGCGATGCTGCTTTAGCTGAGGCGGCAAGCTGTCGTGAGCGCGCCGAAGCAGCAGCAGCCGCCGCCAACCGGGCAGCGAGGGACCGCGACAGCGCAGCCACCGAGCTCGACGTGCTCAGAGAACGGTGGGAGAAAGCGCACCAGCAGCACCAGAAACTTACGGTGAGAGCAAAAACGGCATGGTTGGCTTAGTGACTAAGCGATTGTCTTTATGCTCTACGTATCGAGGGTGCGATCCCCGCACGGAACAAATATTTGTACTGGCCTACAAATAGTTGTTCTGGGTCTGGGAGTGAGATTTATGTTAGTAAACTGTACCCACGATACAGGAGAAATCCTAGTGTGGGGTAACGTTATTAAAACGGGTATAACTGAGGTCTTACTACGAGCTCTTATAGCAGGGCAGAAATTGAACTGCCCAGACATTTCCAATATACGCTGACCTTTTATTGTACGAAAAGCCTATACAGTGCGAGGTCAGCTCATACTGGAAATTTCTGGGCAGTTAAATTTCTGCCCTTCCCCCTGTTCTCCATCCTTCGCAAGTCATAACTGGCATGGGATGAAAATTCATGGAAAGAAGCTTAGGTATACCAAAAGTTTACTGATGGATAAGCGTTGTTGTTGACTTTATTGTTTGTCGATGGGTAATTAAATGGTAAGAGTGTGTCAGATGATTTTATGGTAAATAATAATCATCACCTCATTTAATTTCATTTTCAGATGGAACGAGACGATGCCCTAACAGAAATGGAAATACTGAAAGAAAAACTAGACAAAGCTCTCTACTCTACACAGAAGACCGTAGAAGAAAAGGAGACTGCGCACAAAGAATACGAAAAAATGCTTGAAAAGTATGATAGGTACACTTTGTTCTACATGTCGTCTTGTGTTGGTGGCGATGCTCGTGCACGCAAAAATAAATACAAACCTTAAATCAACGCAATAATTACACTTCTTCTTTCTTCCAGGTCCCAAAATGAAATTTACCGACTGCAAAACAAGATAGACATTCTAGAAGCAGATAAAGATCGTATTGAATTAGAATTGGAAAAACACGTCCATTTATCGACAAAATCAAGAGATGACCAACGAAAACTGCAAGACGAAATGGCTAGACTACAAGAAATGTACGATAGGGCATCTCTCCAACTTGGTAGGACTAAAGAACAAGAAGAAAAGGCCAAGGAAGATATGGATAGGTTAAGTGTTGACATTGAAATGGTGCGAGACCGTTACGAGAAGAGTCAAATTGAACTAAGAAGGCTCCAAGGAGAAAAGGAAAAGTTGATTGCAGATAGCGAGCGTCTGCAATTTGAATATGATAGGGCAATGACGCAGTGTGGTAAAGCGCAGGCTTCAAACGAAAAAACACAAGAGGAAATGGCTAGAGTGCAAATAGAATTGGAGAAAATGTATGACAAACATGACAAAGTAGCGGCTGAATTGAGGAGAGTGCAAGCTGAAATGGATAAGGTGAAGCAAGATGCCAGTGGTGCAAGAGAAGAAGCTGAAAGATACGCGGCACGATACGGCAAGTACCACGACACTAAAGAAGAACACGAGAGGACCAAGTTGGAGGTGGAACGACTGCGCGCACGGTTAGAGAAGACCACATTAGACCTGGAACGAGCACGCAAAGCTGAGGAAGAAGCAGCCCGTCTACGCTCGGAGCTCGAACGCGTTGAAAACGTCCGAGGTAAATACCAATTCGAACAGGACAAATGGACTACCGAACTGAACAGAATGCAGGCGGAACTCGACAAGCAACGCGAGCGCTACGAAGCAGCGCAGGCTGATATACAACGTCTGCAAGCAGAGAAGGAGCAAGCAGAGACCAAGCTACACGAGATGAACATACAACTGGAGCTATCCAAGAGCGAAGTGACCAAACTAAGCACAACGTTAGAAAAGCAGCGAACGGACCTAGAACGCGCTCATATTGAGTGCGAGAAATTCAGAGACAGATGCGAGAAAATGAAACTACGGTCAGAACAACTGGATAAAGACAACGAACGACTTAAAGGAGAGCTGCAACAGATCGAAAGGATGAAACTGCAAGCTGTCGCTGGAGACAAGGCGAGGACCGAAGACAGGCTCGAAATCGAGCGTCTTCGTGACAAACTTGAAAAAGCAATCCAAGCTAGAGACTCCACGGAAATGGAAGCCGGCCGCTTAGCAAAAGAACTTGAGAAATCTCAGATGCATCTTGCGAAATACCAGGAGACCAATGAAACGACGCGTGCTGAATACGAAAAGATGACAAATGAACTTGGTCGAATGCATGAGCGCCTCGAACGCACCATCCTAGAGATGAGACAGATGGAACAGGAGAGAGATGCAATGAGAGGTGAGATTCAGAACACGAGGCGCAATGTGGAGCAACAACAGAGAACACTGGATCACCGAACGCAGGAAACTTTAGTAAAGCTGCAGCAAGAACTTGCTCAGTCTGTACGAGACAGGGAGAAGATGGCGTCTATTTTAGAACAGAGAGACAAACAAGCTGACGCGATAGAAAAGCAAATTGTCAAATTAGAGGCAGACACGAAACAGCTGACGATCGAGCGAGATCAGCTAGTAGCACAATTAGAAAAATCTCAGGACATGCTTGTGAACTTCCAACGAGAACTAAATGCATCAGAAGCCGAGTTACAAAAGCAGCGGGAAGAAGTACGCAGGGTGAAGGAGGAGCAACGGAAAATGGCGCAGGATACCGGTGGTGCTAAGAGTGTTATTGAGAGTCGTGACCGAGAGATCACTAAACTGCAACAGCAAGTTCAAGCTGTTACCAAAGAAAAGGACTCGATTAGGCAGAGAGCTGAAAGGGCTGAAAAGGAGGCTCAAAAAGTTGGAGAGATTGATAAATGGCGCGCTGCTGTTGAACAAGAAAAGTCGAAGGCGATCGCTGCAGAGCGAGCACTCGCAGAATGTCAGCAGCGCATGCAGAATTTGGAGAAACAATTCCAGGCTGCTCAGCAACAGATGCAGGCGTCGGGGCGCGGAGGGGCGGAGGCGCTGCAGGCGGCGCAGGCCGAGGCGCGCGCGCATGCTGTGGAGCGCGAGCGCTGCCAGGCGCAGCTCGAGATGCTCGTCCAAGAATTGGAGAAGAGCCAGGTCAGTTGGAGGATCGCCCGGCGACGAGCCCACGCCGCGCGCAACGGTTGAATCGAGTTTTTGACTTTGAGTCCGTCGGTAAGAATTGAGAGAGAAATGGGGACGTCCACTTGTCCCAATCAGTTGTCTCTGGTATGCTTGAGTGTAATTTTTCGAATTTAAAAGGAGCTTGTCAATATTAAAGTTTGATAATGTTTTTAATATATTTAAGGTGTGACATCTAACTTCGAGAGAGCGATTATATGCATATGCGAGTACATCTTTAAGTATCTTTGTCATTGGAAACCAATAAAACAATTCATGCAATGAATTTTTTTCATGAAAAATCTTTGAATAGTGACGCGAGTAAAAGACAAAAGTGAGGATAGTTTAAGAAATGATTTAATGTTCTTTCAATCAGTAGGCAAAGTTATGGTTATAAACCTAAACTATGGAAAAAGAGAAAGAAAAGTTTAAAACGGACGTAGTTATGTAGGGATAACTTGGGACAACTGGACATTCCAGGTTGAGATTCGGTTTCTGGCCACCCGGTTATTTCGGAGCTAACTCGATTGAACCGAAGCGAGTGTACGTTGTCCGCTTCAATCATTGCACCGGTGTAAAGAGTAGATTGTTTTAATTTGGATGTTCATATTTTTGGTTGATCATCGCCGGTCGTCATGTCGTTGTTGTATAGTGTAGCATGTCACCCACGGCCCGCTGGGCATCCTCCAACCCCTCATTGTTCGTATTTATTTTATTAGTTTCATCATCGCAGTGTTTTATTCGACGAGAAAACATCATTGGAATGTGTTTGTGTTCAAGACGAGCAAATTGTTGCACCATACATTTTCCAAGTCACTGCACCGAATGCAACCCTACCAGTTCGTTGGTGGCAAATAAATGTCGGGTGCAAGAAAATTGCAATAAATGCTTCATTGTAACTAAAATGTTAATTTTATTCGTCTTTTTTCAGCCGTTCGCTACTGTACTGTGTATATTTGCAAAGTTTTCTCATTGTTCGTTCATCTCAATAAATATATTTTGGGAGGAGATCACTCCATCATGAATTATTTGGTTGCGACTAAAATATATTTTGCAGAGTTATTTGTAAGATAAAGTTTCGCTTGTTGAATTGAATTTTGCGATCTTCATATTATTATATATCTAGCTTTTTCAGGCTTTATGTAAGAGTGTATCAAAGCTACATTATACTGACATGCAATAGAATACTCTTGTATTCCTTAACTGTGTTTTTTCCGGCAACAGCTCGATCTCCGAGAAGCGACCAAGAAACTCCAGACTGCGGGCGCGCAAAACGCCAAAGCTGGGGAAGACACAGCCCATGCTAAGAAACAGCTACAAGAGGAATTCAAGAAGTTAGACGACGCGAGGAGACAGTTTGAAGAGCAGAGGAGAACAGTGGAGAATAAACGGAAAGACGTGGAAGAGAAGGAGAAGGCGCTAACGGAGTTAGATCGACAGCTGAAGAAGAGAAAAGAGCAAATGGACCAAATGGAAGCATCTTTGAGGAAGGTAAAATTTAAATTACGTTACTGCCATAGCATACATAATAGAGTAGGAAATAAAATTAAATACTAAAACAAAAATTGGGAGTCTTCAAGAATGTTTTGACTTTTATAATAATATTTTATATCCCATACAACTCTCACATACACTGACGATAATTAATATAATTAATCCGTAGATCACATGGTACGGTTTTTCTTTATTATTAAATACTTAATTGCATGATTCGCAGGCCGGTGGCAGCACTGCAGCAGTATCAGAACTGAACCGCAAGCTGTCCGACTCACAGAAGGACGCAGAGCAGCTGAAGCAGGTCCTCGACCAGACTAAAGAGGAGGCGCAACGCCTCACAGCAGAGACCGAGCGCCTGCTGCAGCTCGTGCAGATGTCGCAGGAGGAGCAGGCACAGAAAGAGAAGCAGATCATTGACCTGCAACAGTTAGTATTCTCTTTATTTAATAGCTTATCGATTTCATTGGCTTTAAAGAACAGTTTTACGATACGAACACTGGGATAATTGGTAATCGTGAACCGTCTGTCGAGCCTGGTCAGCTTGTAACTGGCATGGCATTCTTATTCAGAGGCAAAAAATTATTATTCTATTCTTATTTTTTTTATTCAAATTAAATTACATTATTCTCGCAGCTCTTACTACAACATCAATCAAGATTGTAATAATATAATTTTAAAAGAGTTATCAATGTATTTTCTTACCGCTTCTCCTCGGTTTGGAACCGCGCACCTGGAGTCTCGACATTTCTTATGCGCCTGTATTTGGTTTGCATGAAATAAAGATCTATTCTATTCTAATTGTAACTTTAGGTGGAATAGGGACATTTTCAATGACCGATCTATCGGCCTACCTTACTAGAGATAGAAAGTCCATAAACTACATAATCAGCTATATCAAAAGTATTTACGACGCTTTCCGAGTACCTACATTGTGATCAATATGACTAAAACCTCAAAATCTTATACATTTTCCAGGTCTGTAAGAAATCTTCAAGCCAAACTCAAAAGTCAGCAGCAAGCACAAGCACAAAGAGAAGAGGTATATTTTGCTATTTATACTACCACTAACTCGATATCCATATATCACCAATATAGACAAGGCATAGTAAAAAATACTCGTTAAGAGTTGTTAGTCAATATATTTTAATAAATAAAAAATGAAACTAACATACATGGCCTTATTTCCATTTTCAAATTTGCTGGAGTTCCATTTATTGAAGTTATGGAGACCTTTCATAACATACAGCATGTCAAGTTACTAATAAAAGATAAATAAGCTACCATTCCATACCATAGTTACAACGTTACGGTTAACGTAATTAAAACTACAAAGCGGTTAAAGTTTTGAATGTTGTTATAAGTTTTAATGTTCTCACAGTTGACAGAAAGATAAACAGAGAAATTGATCTATTTCTCAAATCTAGTCTTAGAAATGATTCTGCTGACGCATTTTCGATTTCATCATTTAAAACTTGAACTGCTACTAATATTGTTATAACATACGCATGTACTAACCAAACTAACGTTTTCTGTTCCACGCAGGCCGGACCCGCTGGCTTCCTCAAAAGCTTTTTCTAAGTTAGTCCTTCGCACCAAGACTGTCGTTCATTTATTTGCTCTTTTCATTTAAACGTTTTTCTTTAACTGTCGAAATAACGTCCGTAAGCGACATCCATTCCACGTCTTTCGGTAACAATATCACACGTAAGCTTTACAAACGCAATTTCGTATTAAGTAATGTTATCGATATTTATATTGAATATTTATAACGAAGTGTTCAGATAATAATATTGATCTCTTGTTGAAACTCCAGACGTGACGAGTCTCCTCGCTCGTACATTGTAACTGCACACAATAACGATAATTATTAGTTTAGCGATAATTTAAGTGATGTTTAAACAAATAATAATCGTGTTCAGCGGGAATTATTTTTTAAGTAATAAAAAATACAATATTGTAAAACTGTTAAGTAAACATGTATCTAGATAGATCGAGTAAGTTGTCCACTAGTCGATGTTACCCAGCTTTCAATCTTGTTATGCGAATTATCAATTAACTATAAATAAAACAAAATCTATGTTGACCTTTCTCGAGTTATTTTTGGGTTTATATTGTTGATGAGATTTTTGTTGTTGAAGTAAAAATTATTCGTTTTTATTGATTTTATTTTGTTTGTTATTTATTTTCATCTTTCGACCCCACACGGTAGGATCTGACGCGCGCGAGACAGAGCGAACTAGCCACTATGAGAGAGCTAGAGAGCACACTCACACAGAAAGACGTGCTAAAAACGAAGCTGGAGGAGAGCAAAATGAAAGTAATAGATTTAGAGATAGAGCTGAACGAATCATCGCTTATATTATCAGAAGTACTAAAGATGCCAGACGGGCCAGAAATGAATAATATTAAAAGAAGTAAAATCTTTTTCGAGTTACAAAAGAGTGGTAAGGTAGTGGATAGGCTTGACAAATGCAAATTTAGCAGAAGCGATAATTACTTAGATATGATGCACTATAGAGAAAAGAGAGAACCGCCGAACATAAGTAAGTTGACGAGAAAGATATCTGACTTGACGAAGGAAATGGCAATTAAGAACTCGAAATTAATAGAACAGCAAAGATGTGTATCAATATTAGAAGAAGCATTGAGAGAGAATAACAATATAGCTGAGTTTGAACAGTTGCTTGCAGTAGTCAGAAGTAAGGACGAGAGAATTAATGAGTTGGAACAAATAGTAAATAAAAAGAGCGGACCGAACCACGTGGATTGTAAAGGCAAAAGAATATTGGAGCTAGAAGAAGCTCTAAAGGAATCTTTTTTGATAGCAGCAGAAAGAGAAAAAGTATTTTATGAAGAAGAACAGCGAAGAATTGAAACATTGAGAAAGGTAAAATATATCTGTTGATAATTTATTAAGTACATGTAGTTAATAATTAGGCTCCTTTTACTGAAAAGATTTCCAGACATAATAATAATTTTCATATTTATTTTAAACTATAATTGCCAAACTAATGATATTTATGAAAGTCCAATGATAACATAATTTATGATCGAAACTGACTGATTTATACTATTTTGTTTCACTTTTGACTCTGGTAATTAAACGAATTAGTGTATCTTACAATTTATTTACTTTTGCATGTCCCCATATTTTTTGTTTTATTCTCATCAGATGGGCAAAATGGAGCAACGTATACGCTCCCTTCAGAACGCTTCAGCACTGAGCTGTGAGACGTGCTCCTCAGTGCTGAAGAAATTGAAGCAGCTGGAAAACGCACTGCACCACTGTCAGAGCAACAGGGACCATATATTGCGACAACTATCGCACCTCGTGTAAGTTCTATACACTTACGCTAGATTTCAAACACACGGGACCTATATTTATATCATTACCCCTTATCATGCGAAGTTAAGTTTTCAATGGAAAATCCAACTCCTCGAGGATATAAAATTAAATACATATTACTCATAACTGCATTTGGTTAAGTTGAAGTCGACGACATTCATAGAGAGGCAAGACTGATATATAATTAATAGATTTAATCGGTAGCCTAATCCCATTTTTAATGCCAATTTTGGATAATTATACATTGTGCAATTTCACATACTTCATTATTGACTGCTAATACATTATTGACTATTAAAAATAAGTCGAGACTGAGGATAAACAGGGTCACGTGTGAATGCCAATAAGACTTGAACGAAATATCAGGCTGCGTGGAAAAGTTAGTTTATTCTTAGACGAACACATGGCCTAAATAACTCCACTAAAATAGAGTCAAATACAAACCAACTAATAACTCAACCCGTCACTAACTAAGCTTTCCGTTCTTTCTAGTCAAGACGTGCTGGAAGGTGCAATTACGGAGAAAGATTCTCAGATAGCCGAGCTTGAGATGAAGGGTGTGCTCGACGAGAGCGAGACGGACCGATGCGACACGCTCAAGATAGAGCGGGACAAACTACTCAGTAGGCTTAAGACAGAGGTCAGTATTTTTTATTTTAATTGATATGCTCAAGAGACCTAAGCAGAGTTTCTAGTTCTAGTCTAGTCAATCATTTTATCTGTGTCAGTCAAATAATATCCACTCCTTAACCATGGACATTTGTAAACCAAAGTACATACCTACTAAGAGAAAACACATGGCCCGCATATGAATTCAAAATATTATTGTTGCCGTCTTCTTTTCTGATAACATAATGTTCTTTTAGTATCACAAAAGTGATTATACACCATTTCTTTTGAGATTGAAGTATATTACATATATTTGCCGCTATCGCTTCTAGAACGAGCGCATTCTGGAGTTGGAGCAGTCAAGCCAGGCAACCAGCCCGGAGGAGCCACCGGGCTCTCTGCCCGTGGACCTCACCCTGGCCGACGGGCTGCTGCGCGTCTGCGACGACAATGTAATTGTTTGGGTATAGTCTACAGCTACGTATTGAGAATGCGGGTGATGCTAACGCATGGAGTGAAGCCGGATTTTTAATAGGTATTCTTTTGGTTACCCTACAAAGCTTACAGATGGTGTTATAGGCTGTTGTAGTGATGCCTGAATACGGTGTGAAACTCATCACACCATAACTCACGCGTTAGAGCTCGTTCCCCATATATCAGATTATGTCGCTGACAATTCATACTATAAGAAGTTTGATGTGAACAGCTATGCTATATGTTATATCTAAACTGTTGATTTACAAATAATTATTTTACCACCTTAGCTCTGACATATTGTTAACGAGCTTTAACTAGTGTTCATGGACATAATAGACTCCATTTTGTAGCCTAGACAAGTCGAGAGAATAATCAAAATAATAGTTCTCCTAAACTTTTATAAACAAACCTTTGAGATTACCCATTTACAAAAGCTTAGATTTCTGCATGGTTTTCTTCATTATGCTTCCTATTAAACTCATAGACTTATTCGACAAAAGGCTTAATGAACATAAAGACTAACATGAAATGCGTCCAACATCTAAAATGGCGACATGACGCCATTTCGTTCATCGTTTTTATAAAATCTTATGCTTGATACTTCACGAATTTCGAAGAGCCAAATTGTCTACTAAACAACTTATGGAATTTAAAATTGAGAATTTTGATGAAATACAAATTGCTCAATTTATTGCAAATATAAAAGTGTGTGCGTGTGTGCTTTACTGAAAAATAAATGTAAAGTGTGAAAGTTACAAAAGGAATTATGCATTGGAGTCATATATCGGTAAAATTTAAAAATGGATGTGACTGTGAATGTTTCACACTTAAGTTGAAGAAGTGAATGGACTAGATGATACAAATGGCAATTACTAGTTTGTTACAAAATATTTAGAAAGAAATACGGCGAGGAGTATAGGTAAACCTAGAGCAGCTATTAAAATGCCTATTGATATTTGTAAGTACGAGTAAGTCATCGATATAAAAGAAGAAGAAATATTCATTTTATAGAACTAGATAATAAGCTGTCGAAGAACATGGATGCATTTACAATCAGCAACAGAAACAAAAGGTACATACAATGGTACACAATGTTAATGCAAACCAGAAGTTATGGTTAGCGGTTGCTGTCAATTACCATTTGCGTTTAGTTTATCGAAGGATCACGATGTCGGTTCCCATTGTCCGCGTGTATTCCCGTTAATGTCGTAAAACGTGAGAGAGAAGTTTTCCGAAACATATGCAAATGTGCCTCTTATTTTCGACGAATGGGGTGGTCTTGCATTTCTTATTTACGTAAGATTAGGACCAATGGATATTCAAGAAATTGGACGAAGAATTAATTTCTGATTTGCATTTCAATACATTTTATCTGTAGCTGGTTGTAACTTTACTGATACACCAACAGTTAACATTTTACTAATGACTACAGGAGGAGGACATCCCAGCGACAGTGCTCTAACGACAAACGCAGCTAAGTCAAAACGTAAATCTGTTTATGGCCTTAGCCATCATCACCGCACTAGTCACCCATCACCGCTACCTTACCAACTCATCATCGCTTATCACTCCAGCATTCTGCCAAAACAAAACAAAAAAAATGCTTGCAACAACTTCAAACCCTAAAAACCGAATTTTATACCAAAGATGTTAATTTTTCTGTAAATAAATTAAGTTGTTATTATTTATTACTTTTTTGTTTTATTTTCTTTTCTTAAACCCTTTACATGATTTAAAAGTAAGAGATTATTTTTTTATCTCACACAATTGAAGGAACCAAATGATTTATATTATCGTCTATAATACGGCACTTGTTGATGTAACCTACATTAGAGCAATAATTACCGATATTATAGTTGAACACTCGATGTCTATTTTTAACTTAACTCTAGTCAAATCTATCAATGTTCTAATGCTTTAACATACAAATATATTACTTATGCCTATATTAATTTTCATACAACGTGTAGAAAAGACAGTGACTCTAAATCAGAAATATCTAAAAACCTAAATCAGAAGAGATTTATTGCACCGTATAACACATCTTTATGATTTTTGAAAGGAAAATTTTGTTGGAGAGCCCGTTGAAATTATCAATCATACACTGAACGAGACCAAAGCTGTTAGTTCTCCTAGCAAATACAATAAGAACGTACTCGTGAGCTTCTAAACACGTTGTATGGAAACAAAATAGTAATTTTAATTATAATATTTTCACCTTGAAAAAAGGATTTTGGAGTTTCTATCGTCCCAAATCTTTCGGCCTTAGGGATTTGTATAGTGGAATGTTACTTTAAATTAGTAGACACTGATATAAAATTAGTGATTGTTTTGCAACAAGTTGCTAGCAGACGAATTTTCAATAAATTGTTACATATCATGCACAAATTATATGAAAAAGTACATTCAATGCTGACAGTCTGCATATCATTACGATTTAAAATGTAGCTTCTTACTCATAAATCATAAACCCCTAGGGAAACGGTGTTCGAGATATTTTTGCGAGACAAGAAGCTTGTACAATGTCGGAAAAGCACTGCCTTACATTCTAAGTAAAAATATGAAATATTTTTTGTTAAGCGAGAGCTTCGATTGCTTATCGAAAAAGGGACGTCCGCTCTCTTCGAATGATAGCGTTGAAATGAGAAACCGCGGGAATACAAGACGCCAATCTTCCGTTACGGCAGCTATCGAACTACCCACGTTCACGAGTGATTTTATATTTACGTGTTTTGAGCTTTTTATAAATAAAACATTATACAAGAAACAGTATTGTATTTGTGATAATAATAGAACCGGTGTCTACGAAATCCAATTTGTGAAAGATATTTTTAAATTCCACACGTTGTTACTTATCTATATATAATTACAGATATAAAAAAATAATTTGTACATCTAGTTAAGTATAAGCCATTTAAGCTTATTGCTGTTTTAAGCAATTGTTTTTTAATAATAAAAGTCCCATTTTCATAAATTGGATTGTCGCTCCAGATATGAGAAACATCGAAAAATAATACGCATATTTTTCTCGATAACTAAACTTAATCTTGTATTAGGGGACATTGGTCAATTGTTTTTGTTTGAAAAATGTAATACTTAAACCTAATTGTTTAGATTTAAGTGCATCAGATGACCTATTAAAATAGTTTTAACTTGTGTTACTGCCCAATGTCCTTTAGTGTATAGGCTGATCCTTCCTTGTTCTATCTCCCACTAATTTATATAAAATGTTATATTATTTAATCACAAATTATAGAGTGTTGGCAAATTCTATGGCTTTTATACACGGTCGCTGAATGTAGTATGTATATGTACGGTAGGCGGGATGTATAGCGAAGCTGCGGGACGTCGATTACAATTTTCCACTTTACGTCGATGATATTATTTTCTTTTCCAATGATCCGTCGGAGACTATAGTTTGAGGTTATTCCTTCCAACATTAGTTCTCGGCTCGGCGTGCCGCAGCTATGTGCGACTTAACCTTTTGTATTGACTCAAGTGTGTAGTTGAATTGTATGATCAAGTCACAATAATTATTATGGTATTAAAGTAAATGATATTAGTTACTTGTTACATAATATAATGGTATATAAATAAACAGTGGGTCGTATTGTTTCACGAGTTGTATTGACCGAAATTATGCTGAAAATAAAAAAAATACATGTTCTTTGAAAATATAATATCTTCATATACGGAACGGTATTGTTTGTTTTCTTTGTGAACCTTAATTTTTCCTATTTAAGATAATCTTTACTGCAGTTCCTAAAAATCTGACATGAACATACAGGATATTTTTTTATGTAGTGCGCAAAATTTGCAGTTATTCAGTGTCCGCTCCCAAATACAACCGCAGTAATAAAATTCACTTCAAACCAAAAAAAAAATTTGATTTTGTATGGCTTACGCTAGTAAATTATGCGTGTCCCTCATACTAAGTCGAATTTTCGTTATGTTTTAAAGTGTGCCCCAATACTGCGGTTGTATTTAAGTACAGGACTGAATACCTCTACAAAATTATGCGCACTAGGTACATAAAAAAATATCCTATATAAATTTCTATACAGACAGCTTTTGCATCTTATACCTACAGAATAATTAAAATGTTATTCTGACAATCTCTAGGCGGGCTGTTGACCGCAAATAACAAGTAGATAAGTATTATATAGGTTGATGCTGTTGAAGAATCTCTCTAATATTATTTCCTTTCACCATATCCACAGAAATTTAGTTCAAGTCTAATTAATATAACTGTAAAATTTAATGTGAAATAATATTATGTACAAATCGCCCAGGAAGAAGACGTCTGCTGCTCGACATGAACACCTTAATAAACCGTTGTAATAGTACAGTGTCGTGTACGAATAGGTATTGGTACTGCACTCACACTAGGCAATAATAATTGGATTGGTGATCACAGCACACAGGACAGAAAATGGAATGCCCGTATCTGTCAAGAAACTTTAAAAAGTAAAAACCAACTTCAAAAAACTAAAACGAGTAAAATGATTTTCATAAAATACTTAACAGCTTCTGAAGTCGGTGCCAAGCTAAGGAGCAGTGAAGAATTAAAGGCGACCTCAGAGAATGTTAAGACTTTTATAAATAAAATAAAAAATATTCGTTTTTGTATTTTGAATTCCGTTTTAAATTCTTTTTAAAGTTTATTTAATTGTTAATTTTTAGTGGAATAATCAATTACAGAAGCCCAAGGAATAACACGAAATCCGTGGTAAGCATACGTTGATGAATAGAATATAAATAAGAATAGAATAGAAGTTTATTTTAAACCAGATACAGGCACTTATGAAATGTCGAGACTCGTATGTGCGCGGTCCTCTGGATCTACATAGATTCTAGTTACATGTCATTTTCCAATTTTCTGAAAAATGGTAGATTCACGTCATAGAAAAATATATGGGACCACGTTGAAGCTTAAACCATCCAAATCAGTTAAATCATTTCCGAGAAATCGATAAAATTTAATATAGAATCTCCTCCTTTTTTGAAGTCATTTAAAAACATCAATAATTATCATTATTGAACCACTTTATTGAAAATTTGTTGGCTAAAATCCTAGAATTACGCTCATAAATCGTCTAACTTCTATAATTTACCGCAGAAATTTAGAAACAATAAATTAAATCTCGTACGTTCATAATCTAGGTTATTTTCTGCGCAGATGTAATCCAGTCGCAAAGGAAGAGGCGACTATAAAATGAATATGCAATGAACTATAGGCAGTTGCTGCTCTCCAGAGATTATTATTTATAAATCTAATCAAAGCTATTCGTAATCTTTTCATTGGGAAAAGCGTGAACAGCAATGTTTAATAAAGCGACATCTAGTAGCGAGTAGTAATAAATAACATTTCTATTGGTAAACATTGCTTTGCGTGTACAATTACTTTTTCTACTCGATACTAGATGGCAATAGTAGCGTTATATAACGGCTCAAAAACTTTATCCTCCGTTTACATTGACTTCAGTTGTTTGTCTGCCGAACAGAAGTTTTGCAACTGTTGAACTTGTATGTTTTCTTTTGCTTCGAAATAAAATCACGTTGAGTGAAATGTTGAAATAATTTTTGCACGAAATCTTATAAAGTTTATAAACTCCTTATTGTAGTCTGAAAATTGAGCAAGTCTACCTTGGGATTATTGACGTATGGGTACGAAAAACGAAATTAGTAGGCTGGCCTGGATTCTCTCGGGTGTCGTGTCGTATGAAGCGACTTTGGTAGCCTAGTGGCGGACCAAGGCCTGCTGGGGGTTCAGCGCATACACGAGTGAATCCTGCTCCCCCAGCCATGGGTCTTCCGAGGAAAACCAAGCTGTTTTAGCCGGTAAAAGTCCAGCTAACCGTTCGCCATCCCCAGAGCGAAGGTTATCCATGAAGGATTTCACAGCACGAAAACAAATGGGGGCCTGTTTAGATAAGTATTAGATATGTCGAGTGTCAGCATCAGTATCCTCCTGTACGATACACGACTGGTAATTGTAGGCCTCCCAATGAAATGAGAAGCCTCAATCACCACGCTTGGCAGGTAGATTGATTAGAGGCAGTTTGTTAGGACGAGAACGCTGCTGCCCAACTTCTTGATATCATCCGCATATCGCCTTTAATTCATTAAGTGACGAAACACAGACATTTTTATTGATGTCGGTCGAACGCGTTCTTGTTATTAGAAAGATTAAAAGAGCCTAAGGGTACAGATAGGAGATCACCATATCTGATTTTCAATCCATAAGTGGGTAAAAGTAAAAAGAAAAAGTCATCCAATTAAAAAGTCATCCAATTAAAAAGTCATCCGACTGCTGGGCTCAGGTCTCTTTTCAGAATGAGAAGAATTAAGCCTTAGTCTACCACGCTGGCCTGGTAATTGTTAGCGGACTACACGCACCATCATCCCCTCGCAAATGCGCAGCTTTTCCTTAAGTTTTCCTTCACAGTTAACGCAAGTTATAATCAAATTCTAAACCGCATATAAAGAAGTCAGAGAAGCGGGCCGGGTTTGAACTCACGACTCTCCTGCATGGAAGGCAAGCGGTTAACAGCTAGGCTATCACTGCTTTATAGCTATAGATAAGTATTTTTTTGCAGAATAGTTCATAACCCAACAAATATCCAATAACATTATTACAGTCAAAACAAGTTCAGCGAATATACCTAATTTCAATTGAAAAATAATAGTTACTTAGTACCTACCACCCTATATCGCTATGTACTAACATAGGTAGGCAGCCAGCTGTTGTGGACCGGAAGCGCGTCGCGCGACCGGAAGCAGGTGCGCGGGAGTTCCGCTCGGTACTGCACCGGTGCACATCTATACAAATATAACACATACAGTTTATATAAACTTTATGTAGATGTCATAAGGGTCATATTCGCTTATTTGGGGTGTAACATGCGTGTGGTAAGCGGCAGGTCAAAGGGACACTTTCACTTGCTCGGTAATTTTTGACACACGAAAGTCCAAAGTTGTCTGATTTAGGCCCAAGTTCACCGACACCATAACAGACGATAAGTGCAAAATCAGCCGTTTAAACATGTTTTTTGTATGAGTAATCGGCCGATTTCATTTTAAACGGCTGTTATTTTGTTGGTAAAAACGTCCCTTTTTTTTTTCAAATCAAAATATTTATTTGGTTCAAAACATAGTTACATATAATATACAGGTCTAAGGCATGAAATTATTTATTATTTGGTTTACATGAAATAAAGATCTATTCTATTCTATTCTACCGGAAAATCATAGCTCAATGTGTGCCCGTGTATAGCCAGCCGGGGAATTCAAATTATCAAGAATTGTTATCCTGCTGGCGGGTCGTCATCCTCATTGAAAAGGTAATTTATTATCATTTGAGGATGTTGGATATGGATGTTTTAAAGCGTACCTATATCCTGTATTTTTTGTGGTGTGGTTTCTCCCATACCGAGCACAACAGAATAATTGCATGATATTTATCAGAGATTTACATAGTCATGGGGATTTGTTGTCCGGGAAATCTTAATAACTTTTTGAGGCAATAATTATCCTCATCCAAAGCTAACAATGCAGAAGTTTAAATATAGAATGTTTTTTTATGAAAACCAAAACAATATTACTGTCAACGATGAGACAAGGATAACCCGTTTATGGTAAAATTTTGTCAAAAGTTTAATTTGTCATAAGCGTTGTTCGATACTAGGATTTATTTTGTATGGAGTATGTATACAACGTGTATCAAAAATGCGTGGTCATATTTAAGGGTGTGGATCAGACCATCAAACCGAACAACTTTCTCTATGGGACCAACATCGTAATGGCGAAAAAATAATCAGCTGTCCCATACAAAACTTCAGTACCTACTCGACTCAAACGTATTTTGAAAAGACCGACACAAAATTTTAACGCTGAGAGATCTAGAATCATTTACGGAATCTATGGTAACAATTTTCGTTCTGAAGTCACTTACACCCTGTATAAGAAGTAAACGCGTGCGCACACTAAACAGTCCCGCAGCGTCAAGTACACGCAATTGAAAATCTATTGTTTGCGGGTCCAGGGATCCTTACGCAGCATAATGAACCTGTGGCTTGAGGGGTTAATTTTAATAAATATATAATATCAATCACCGTTGCTTGATCCTGGCAACCTAACCGCCACTTACATTGGCACGTCACGTCAACCAGGCTGAAGGCTAAAGCCTGCTTGACACTGATAACACGGTACTGATCGTGACGCCGGTGGTCTAGCCTGGCCCACATGCCATTCAATGGGCTGGTAATTAAGGCTCTGCTGTTAGACTGGCAAATATTTACTGCAAACAAATTAAACTGCCAATCTCAGGCAGTTGATGATAAACATTAGAATTGCGACCTATTAGGTATCTACCTACCTGAAGTACCTGCCTACTCCATTATATATACTGCCAGTAGTATCTACCAACATACCGGCACTCGATGTGGCTCCCGCTGATAACCAGCGCTGTCGGGTTACTCGGCAGCATAATATGCTGAGCGGAAGCCTTTTTGACACAGCTGCAACGTACAATCCATTTATTTCAAGTATATTTTTTTTGCTTTATATGTTTTTTTTTCCTTTTAAAATCGTTTATGTGCTGAATCAAATAAATACATTTTTCTTTTCTTTTCTTTCTTACCTAAATATTGGTCAACGAATTCCTTAATTTATTAAGTTGCTAAGGATCGCCGGCACAACACACAAACAATAGATTTTCTATTGTCTACTTTGCGTAGCTTGACGGGTTAAGTAGAAACTTTTACTTTCGAAACTACAAATTCCTTATGAACCACTGGGAAACTATAAACCCGGATGACATTTAGAAACTGACAACGCATTCCGCCAAAGACTATGGATCGTAGCTTCTTTAAGCATTTGGATCTCAGCTTTGAACGGAGGAATCAGACTGCTGTAGGGAGATAATATGTAACAGCGAATTATGTAAGGAACGTTTTTTTCCGTTCCTCCCGTCCGTAGAATTTAAGAACATCTAAAATCTCGAGCAAAAATCGTTATCACGTAATTATTGAAAGTTATTTTTATTTTATGCAACCCCCGGCCGTTGTTCAGGTCGAACATGTAATTATGCAATTTGGTCGAATTTACAATCGATCAGAATGGTCACAAAAAATTACTATAATAGGGTTTTAATCCGCTCACGGCGTTCCGACTAAATCGTTATGTGGTTACCGATACCGCGTTCGATACTAAGCCGAAATTATGTATTTAAAATTAAAAGCTGTGCGATAAAAATATCTAGTTAATTTTGTTATTATTTTACAATGTCATCAATATTCTGGTCGTGTTCTAAGATCTAAGTATAGAATAATCTGATTAATATTTTATCATTTTTTTCATTTTCGCAATCGAGGTTTAACCGGAGGATGGTACCTAGAGTGATAATTGGAAGACAGTGTCGACATGTGCAGTTTTAGGTCGGGTCGAAGCAATTTTTTTTCTTAGTGAATTCTACTGGCCAGTGTCTTTTCAGAACTTAATGAACTTAGCGCAAATTAGCGGGCCATCAAGATCAACTTTGCGATGGTGGTAGTGTCTCGCTGGCTTGCCAGCAAGAATGGGTCGACGCGACCGGGGAAGTACTACCCTCCCACAAAATATTGAAGTCAAGTAGCAGTATATATACTGTTGCGTTTCGTTCGGTGAGTGTGGAGCACCGGCAGCCCAATTCCTCCCTTAGTCCCCTTCCTTCTCCTTTCCCCCCTTTTCCTAACCCCATCCTAAAAGGTCGGCAACGCATCGGTGACTCCTCTGGTGTTGCAGATGTTCATGGGCAGCGGTGATCACTTACCATCAGGTGAACCGCAAGATCTACTTTACTATAAAAAAGAACGATGGACGCTGTCGTTGCAAAAATAACTTTAAATTGTGTTACAATGCGTCCGTTTGACTTTCAGTTTACTATTACGAAGTACCTAGGTACTTTTTTTTTTAGCGTGGTAAAATCATCAAATGAGTCCTCCCACCCCGGGCAGGGCGGGAGGGACTGTCAGACTTGTACTGACTAAAATCCACGGTGTTCCTTCAATAGCCCTTTACGTTCCGGGGTCACGGTAATGAGATAAGTCCCGCGACCTAGGTACTTGGAAAAACAAATGAATGTGTAGGAAAATAATAAACCTTGCAGAATAAGCTAAAAATAAACCTGACATTATGTCTCAGGTATGAAGCACATAACGCATATAACATAAAAGGGTACTTAATCATAACTTTGACGTAAATTTATGATTGTAGTTATTCTATTACATAGGTACCTACATTTGATACTGTTGAAGGCTTAGGTAAACTAGTGTGTCTACACCCACGTTCTATTGATCACTATGGTTGATATGTGATACCAGAACTCAACTTAACTTTTGAACGCCTGAACAGATTTTCATGAAACACAGCTAAGATGATACCCGATTAAAATAGCTTTTAATTAAAAAAACTGCATTGAAATCGTTCCATGCGTTTTGGACTTACGATGCCACAGGCAGAGTCACAGATACACAGATACACACTATAAACTTATAACACCCCTCTTTTTTGTCGGGGATAAAGTGGTTAACAACTACAAAAAATTCCGGTATTACTAATCCAACACGTAAAATCCAATGCTTCGTTTTACTAAACTTTTCTCGTTCTAAGTCAGTTCAAGTCAAGCCATAGATATAATAATGATGATGCCATAATTAAAAAAGAAAAAAAAAAAGGAAAAAGAAAGAAAGAAGGGATTTCGCTAAATCCCTAGAATCGTAACAAACATACGGATGAAAGCATTATGAAAATTTTGTATTTCCATCTTTTCATGTAATGGAGATGGAAATAATTTAGCATTGCAGATAATATTTTAAATGTAGTTTTAGAATATAATTGGACCGAATTCACCAACCGTACATTGAATACGTCAGAGCCTTACTTCGCCTAAGGCGATCGAAACCCAGCCGATGAGGGAAGAGCAGCCATCGGGCTAAGACGCTGCAATTAGGATCACCGACTATAACTACTCACAAATTATACACGACGTATTCACAAAACATAGGTTCTTTGTATGGAACGTTTGATTATTTAAATACATTCGGTATCTACCTATTAGCTTTTTAGGAAATAAATTTTTAGAGATTAGATTTTTTTCATTTGTTCATTTTTTCTGTGTTGGTTTTCCTCATTCGAGACCAATATCTATACTTGTACTCCCAAAATATAAACTTTCATGTCTGGATTTGACGCTAGCAAGCCTCTTGCAACCATTAGCCCAAATGTGACATTTTCATCACTAAAAGCCATAGTTGTGGCCGTGGAGTGCCTGTGATACTTGACAGGTGTATAGACGAATGATCTGGCTACGATCAGGGTTTTAGTTTTCGTTTCCTGTGACACCTTGAATCAGCCCCTTTTTCCCATACAAAACTAAAATCTGAAGCCCAAAAGATCTTTGACGATATAAATTATCAATCTACTGCTTAGGTTGTAGGTTTCCTGCTGGATAAAGGCTTCTTTCAAGTTGCTAAACAATGCCGTGTTCGTCGTCTTTCGCAACCAACAAAATCTACTTCGGCAATATATTTCAAATATAAACATAATAATCGTTAAAAATATAAAACTATAGCTATTTGTTCAGATTTTGACATATTTTATCTCTCTTGTGAGAATTAAAAATAAAAACACGTTATATCAGCATAATACGCTTATCATCGCGGAAGTGGTAACTTGTAACAGACGACTGACAACGTAGGCGATGGGTGAGCAGCCACAGAGTATAGAGATAATGGAGTGCTGGTGAACGTTTTGTCCAACATCGACGTGAGTTCGTAGCAAAGTAATTTGTCTAGAAAATTCTACACAAAGTTATTAAGTAATAACTTGTCTGCATAACAAACACTAATAAAGTCAACAATGGATCATTTTGACGTTTTCATTTCCAATAGTTTATGATACAGAACACAAGTATACGTATTTGCACAGCGATAAGGAACAAAATAAATTTAAACTAGTGTCTGTAAATATGTCGTTGGTGTGCCTTATATAAATAAATAAATAGATACACCCCCGATCGTCCAAAGACAAAAGTTTCGTCGTCTCGCGCACGTCACATAGGTATTAAATGAATACGAATCTAATAGCCAGTATGAATATGACACTTCATTACTTTACTTACTCCATGGCGAGCAACCAACAGTAACCGTTCGCTACTTATGCATGATTACCATTGAAACCCGATTGTCTATTACCATTATTTACCATACAAGTCTCAGCAGTAACTCGCTACTCTCTGGCCGACTACCGGTTAGAGCTCTGCCTACCTTGTATGGGAAAAGTGTAACGATATTTGCATACGAAGAATGTGGGGTGCTGACTCTAAGATTAAAAGAACACATTGCATAGAACTAATGAATCTTATAGTTTATGGAATAAACTGTTTTTTAGCGGAAACTCGTTGGACCCTAACATACATAATGTAAGTACCTAAGTATGTATTCTCTAGGTATTAGGTACCTACATAATTGCATAACCTAACCGTCAAAAACCCCCGATTCCAACTAGAAAAAGAGCTGTAACTTTTGAACGGCTGAACAGATTTTCATCAAAAAACATAGCTAGGAACTATCCATATAAAACTAGCTTTCGATTAAAAAAAACTGCAATGAAATCGGTCCATACGTTTTGGAGCTACGATACCACAGACAGACACACAGATACACACTACGAACACCCCATTTTTGTCGGGGGGTAAAAACGCCAGCTGGGATAGCCCAGACGCGGTAGTTACCCTAGCTAAAGTGATTTCGATGTGACACGATGTAGACTGTTCTAAGAAGTGTTGGTGCTGTGTTTGAAATTAATCTCTTGCGAACGAGGCTTTATAACGAATTCGGGGAAACAGTATCACACCTACCTATATCAAAATATGACAGCATCCCTCACATCAGTACACATAGGTATATTATACAGGGTGTAAAGGACATCGTAACGAAAACGGATACCATTCATTTAGTACATGAATCTGAACACGTAAGCAATAGTAAAAGGCGATCTTTTCAAAAAAAATACGATTTTGTTCGTAGTTTTTATAACTAACCTAAAAAATCTGTAAACAAATTCGTAAAATTTTTGAAAAGACCGACTCAAAATTCTTTCGCTGAGGTGTCCAGAATCATGTATTGAATCCATGGTACCTATCAGTTTTCGTTACAATGTCACTTACACCCTGTATACCTACACCCTTACACATCTATGTAGGTATAGGTACATATTATATTATCTATATTTATGACATATGCATTTGTACACGTTTGCACTGACTGTATACACGGCGACTGGTTCAACGAGGGAAACATTAAAGGAGGGTATTGTACTCATCATTATGAACAACTTTTACTATGGAACCAACCCAGAAATCTCGAAAAAAAATCAGCTGTTCCATATAAATAATTCAATATTATTCGACTAAATGTAGGGAACAGCTGATTTTTTTTCGAGATTTCTGGGTTCGTCCCATAGTAAAAGTTGTTCATAAAGATGAGTACAATACCCTCCTTCAATGTTTCCCTTGTTCATCCAGTCACTTTGTATACAGTAAGTGCATACGTGCGCAAATGCATGTTGTCAGCTGTCAAAAATTAAAAGTTATCGTTGTGCAACTCCCGCATTTCTAAAACAAAACAACAAAATTATCTGTTTGTTTCGATATTTAAATAGATGATTACTTTCCTGCCACAGAAATAGTACTATTGTTATTGTGTAGGTATTATGCAACGAATCCAAATACAGTAACAGGTATTTACCTGTTTGGATAAAATGAGGAAACTATTGTCTGTTGCACCTGTGTGTGTGTACTGTGTACCACTACAAATACAACTTAATATCTTGTGGGTCTTAATTACCTTTATATTTTTAGAATTTCTCCTCCGTATCGGTATTCCGGTAACTTCGATTCATTCGTTAGCTATCACGGGTGATCAGTCTCATCGCATCTACTCTGAAAAATGGAAACATGGATGGATGCATGGGTGGTGTCTACCGCGTAAATAAAATGGTAATGAACATCGACTCTGGTAAAAAACTTTTATACGATCGTGAGAGACTAAGCTTCGAGCTACCTTGAAAATCTTTTGCCGATTCTACTGTTGGGACTCCCATCTTCATGACTGATAATTTCTTTACAAGGTAGCTCAAAGTTAAATCTCTCTCGACCAATATTGAAGTTTATTACCAGAGTCTATGTTCATTACCATTTTAGTTACGCGGTAGATCCACTGATTAGGTTAATGATGGTCAGGAACTCTCTGGAGAAACAGTTTAAATTGTGAGGAATGAATAGATCATAGAATCCCGTCCGATACACACGTCTATTTGTACGCGTCGCGAAAGACTATTTACCTATGTAATTTGCTTACCTACATTATTTTAATACAATATGTATCAGAAATGCCTGGTCATAATTAAAGGTGTGGATCGGACCATCAAACTGGTCATCTTTCGCTATGGGATCAACAACGTAATCGTGAAAAAATTATCTGCTATCCGATACGTTTGGGTCGAGTACCTAGGTATTGAAATTTGGTATAGGACAGCTGATTATTTTATCGCGATTGTATAACCAGTATACAACAATTTTTCTGCCCCTATGAATAGAATAGAATAGATGTTTATTTCATGTAAACCAAATACAGGCACTTATGAAATGTCGAGACTAGGTGCGCGGTTCCAAATAGTACTTAGGTCCTATGGAGAAGAACCGGCAAGAAACTCCATGGAAACTCTTTTAAAATATTACATTACAATCATGATTAGTACAATGTTGTGGTAAGAGCTGCCAGAATAATGTAATTTAAAATGAATAAAAAATACGATAATAATAATGATTTGCCTTTAAATAAGAATGCCATGGCAGTTATTTATTTATCTAAAAGCGTGCCTCAAAAAATACCCGCATTTTACAGACTACCTATATAAGTAATAGCAATCTGTCTACAGATTATGAATAGCCTATAGGTATCATAATATAAGTAGGTACGTACTGCACACGTAATGTGGACTGGACCGTGGAGTGGTGCGGAGTCCGACATATCGACACCCGATACTTTGATATGTCTTGATACTTGAATGAATCATCAACCTCTATTTAATTAATTATAATTTCGAAGATATTCGTTTTGAGGGTGTTCTAAATTCGGCCTGACAGTGACCAAATATTTACTTTGGTGGGACAAAAAAAACCTTATCATCTTGAAAATTTTAACACAAATTTTTAGCAGCGATAGCATGGTCACATTGGTCACATAATAGGATTTGAGAAAAATCACGATAACTCGTATTGATTTAGCATTCGTAAAGGTTTATTTATAAGTGTAGACTGGTTAGGAAACTGACAGTGGCGTAGTAAAGAAAAGTTGATCACATAGTTCTTAATAGAACTTAGGGAGCAATGGGACTGCATTGTTTCAGTTGATTACGACGGCTGCAAATAGTCACTGTCACTATCCATCATCATTAACACCAACTGCGACCATATACATAGGCCCTTTCTTCTTTGCTACCTTTTTTCTCGAAGCTGTTGTAATTCAGTTTTGCATTTTATTAATAAATTTTTTTGCCTGCAATCATTAGATCATCTCTGACTTACCCACAAATCCTTAAAATCCTCTATAGGCTATAATTAACAATTAATCTTTCGTACAAATTAAAAATTATTAATTAAACTAATGCCCAGTATCAAGACTGTTCTAGCCATTATAACGGTCCTCCGCGACACGCACGCGCGCATGGGACACCGACGGACTTTGTATGTATGTATGTCTATACATACATGTGTGTATGCAGCATTTACTGATACGTATGCAAAATAGCTGCATTACACGTAGGTGGACAGGTATAGCCCATCTGTCTGTGTACTGTGTAGTTTGTGGACACATGAGTCCATTCCACGTCTGGTTTTCTATGTCCAGTCAAAGCAAAAGTTAGACTTTGTGGATTAAATGTCCAGATATTGTGAGTTTGCATGTTCTGCTGTGAAATATTGTAATGGATGAGTTTTCGTTTTCATATTGAACTTTTTCTTTTTTAAACTCTATACTGTTTTATTTAAAACGAATTATTACTGTATCATGGGTGCGTTTACAAACACACACAATTTACAAAAAAAGGCAACAGCAAGTTTAGACAATTTTGCAGATATAATTTTTTTCGAGATTTCAGAATTTATTCCGTAGTCAAATTTAAAGAATTTTTAAAATCGGTCCAATAGTTTTTGAGTTTATCCATTACAAACATACAAAAAATCTAATCTTTTCTCTTTATAGTATTAGTTTAGATTAGTTTGTCAAGTAAAACAGTTTTACATGCTCTAAAATGAGATATTATGTGCAAAATACAATATACCTAAATATAACACCTTTGTAACCATAGTTCATGCAAATAAATAGAATAGAATAGAATAGAATAGATCTTTATTTCATGTAAACCAGATACAGGCACTTATGAAATGTCGAGACTCTAGGTGCACGGTATACGGAATATTATTTTCTATTCTATTCTATATTTTATTTCATAATAGATGAACGTGTCAGTCGTGAATTCCCCGCCCTGTAGAATCCAATATAGCTAGCCTACTTGGAGTTGAATAATTGCATTAATTAATGCCATTAGCACTTCCATAGTCCTTAGCTTATAAAAACCTATACAAAGGCTCCGCAATATTCCGGATGTCTCCTGTTGAGGAAAAGATAAGAGGTTATTCTTTCACCAACGATAAAAGTTTCTCCGTAAAGTTTTGAATAAAAGAATAAGCAATTTCTTCTTTTTAGTTTTCTCTGTGTGCCTGTCAGTAGTGCCAGTGCGTTTTGCTTTACGAAAAAGTTGTTTTACCCACTCAGATTTATTTATATAATTCTCGAGAAGTAGGTAGAGAACAACTTTCGGACCTCGAACCTCGAACAACCTTCAGAGAATTTTCAGTCATTCCTTGTTGCTTTGTTGCTGCTATTTACAAGCCAGAATTCAGAGATGATGCCTTTTATTTTTACAATACCAGAAGACTTACGATGGTTAGTCAGGTTTGGCCGGCTATCGGAAAAATAAAACAAAAAAGTTAAAATTCTTTTAAATTATTCCATCAATATTATTTCTTTTTCATTGATTTCCGGTTCGAATATTCTTTTTTCAAAAGTTTGCAGCAAAAATGTTGACGGTCTTGATAAATATTGATGGAACTGCAAAATTGTGTGCGGTTATTACCTACGTAATAAATAGAGTTGAGAGGAGAGCTATTTTTAAACAACTGCATTTTATAATTTGGGAGTAAAGAAGCATGGAATGCAGAAGTACCATCAGCTATATAGTTATCAGCGTGTACTAATCGTAAAAGTCGATGTGGGATGGTAAATGTTGTAGATATCATATAGATAACGTTTTTATGGTTGGTTTGTTGGTTTTTCCGTTTTGGACCATGGTTTTGCGCAAAATAATAAGAGGAAATGCAAAGGCCTAGAAAATATATATTTTATTTATATGCTTCAAAGTGCTACCTGCAACGTTAAACCATTATTGCATCTACAATCCTATTTATTCTCATCGAAGAACGTTAGTATTATTGTGCTTTCAAATACTTAATGCTAAATATTAGTTCTAAGTTTTTTTAATTTATTTAGGCACCGCCTAGGGCCAAGACGGACGTCCAAAGAAAAAAAAACATATACCTACTGTATAACGTACAGGGCCGCACGAAAGTTACTGTTATCTTGGCATATCCTCTCTAGGCGGAACGTCTATAAAGTATACGATTTATTATCTTAACGTCCGCGAACAACGGTATACGGTACTTGATGCGCGCGCCGCTCCCCCCTTGCTGCTATTGTTACGAAGCTTCCATAAAGTAACGTATTTGAGGTCGAGAATAATTCCACCTCTGGGCCCGACTTCCAACGTTAATAACTCGAGGAACACGCAAAAATCTTCACACAAACTTACATGTTTATAATGAGTAAAAAATCGCAGATTTTTTGGTATAAAAATCGATATCATAAATGTTCGTTTATTGCGGAAACACAAAGCTCTTAAATAAATTCCTTATCTCTCTGGCGTGGATTTTAAATGCGCTACTTTATGAGCGTGCACGTCTATAGTGAACCGTATTTCTGTAAGCATAAATGCGGGAACAGAAACTCTCCACTTGGCTGGTCTCGGAGCAACCCTTCGTCTTATTCTCCGTCCTTGTCTTGCACGACGGTCGGCTGCGCTCCTCTACGTACAAAGCTGGTGGTCTACTCAAAGTAGTTCTGCAGCTTTGCAATTTTTTTTCTCATAAAATAACTTTGGGCTTTACTTTTTACCCTTGGCTGGCAAACATCTACGATTGTTCTAAACGTTGGCCGGCCAGACGGGGGTGAGATGGGCCTCCTTAGTGGCCAGCAACCCATCTAGAAGAATAAAGACAATTAAAGATTCCAAAATCAAACCCTAGGGTTTGGCTAGATATCTCGTTGAATAGATTTGCCATCTATTTATGAAAAGGAAAACTCCGAAATGAATCTTGGAGTGTGGTTGCTGTTGATGCAAGTTGTTCCAACCACTGCAGCTGTCAACTTGACTTTGCACATTAGGTACCAAGACTTCATTCCCGCAGACTCGGCCAGTGACTTCAAGACGCTAAGGTCTTCAGACTTGGCCAGTCCTACCTTTCGTTAAGTGCATCACAGTCAATTATGTGTTTGTCTGAGACACTGTTTGAATAGTTTGAATTCTCAATGGATTTGACTGACCAGAAGTGAAACTGCAATTGCTTTGTCGTTACTAACTAATTTAATTAATTACATACATGAAGTACACTTCATACATCTATTAAATTAGTAAATACTAAATATTATGTCCATAAGGCAGAACTACACAATAAACAACCGAAAAAACTAATTCATACTGATCAAAACCTATTCTGTTATTTAGTTAGATACTATCTTGCGGCTATGAAATTCACATCATTTGGCTTCACCTGAGGAGTTCCCAAGTACACATGGGCAGCTGCACTCGTGAGCGAGTGAAAAAGAATAGCTAGCTCTTTTCGATTGTTGTCGCTCTCGCTCAATCACGCACTCGCTACTCGCTACAAAGCTCACTAGCTCAATAGCCCTCGGTGGCCGCCACATCTCACCGAGACACCGAAGTCACCGAACGGCTCATTCGGATCACTTCAGAATACTTCGGATAATCGGATCGAGTCTAAATTTCCAAGGAGCTATTGACTATGAGCGAGCCGAGCTGTCTCTTTCGATGCGCTTGAGTCAATTGAACTAACAGTCGGCGTCTGAGCTACTGAGCTATGGAAGAGCTAAAGAGCTAAATAGTGATATAGCTCTTTAGAGCTAATCTCTCTTTTTTTTCAGTGAGATATTTCCCCCATGCCTAGCCCCAAGCTATAATATCCTACATCTCCCAGCACATGCAGTGGCTGACGTTCCTTAAGCCCGCGTCGTCCCGGTCGCTGTGCGCCTACGTAGTTATAGCGCGAATGTACTTTTGCCCACTTTGATATATCGCGGGCCTGGCGCAAAGCCACGCTACTGAATACTCCGGTTTGCTTTAGTTTTAGCTGCTTGATCTTAATATTAGGACTTAGAAAGCAGAGAGTCCAAAATATTTTCTGGGCAGCCTGAATACAAATTCAATACTGCGCATTTTTTAGGCTACTTCTGTGCTTCTGTAATTTTTTCCGTTATCCGTTAATATTGTTAGAGAAACGCAAACGCGTTAGGTATGCGATAATATTGTTCTGTGAGTTCAGGTGCTTTCTACCTGGGGTGTGCGTCCTACGCTGTCAGATTGTCAACTCATTGGCATTCAGAAGATCTAGTTAGGATTTCAGTAGGGTTTCACAATCTTGATAAGGTACTGTTAGTTCAAGGCATTACATATAAGGCGCTACTTTTATATTCTGTAAACCTTCATAGCTGTTTATTCCTTCCTAAAATTCTGACCCATTGCCAAAGACCGGTCATGTATAATTGTATATTCCTCTCATCGGTTATGACATAACGACATTTGACATTAATAATGTCTAGTTATTATAAGTTTTGTAGCTTTTTAGGTGACTGGTGTTGATTGTTAGGTATTTCATAAAAAGATTGAACACAAATCAAAAGTTTTATAAAAGAAATAGTAACCTTGCAAAAGTTGAGTAGCTTCCTGGAATCGTTTTTATTGTCGAATAAAGTTTTTAACTTCCTCAAGGTGTTATAAAGTGAAGGTTATATCAAAGTTCATTCCGTGATCAACAAAAATAATTTATGTAGGTATTAATGTGAACGAATTTTTATAATGGTGTCGATTTCAATAAAGTATTTTTCTTTTCATATTACGTACTACAAAATTTCGAAAATAGTTTACATAGTTCATAAAATAATTGAATGTAAATACTTGTACCTATTTATTAGACAAGGAAAACCATACATTGCACATCAATATTATGTTAAAGCTATGAGATAAATAGAACTAGATACATGGGTAATTCCGACATGCAGGTTTTATTTTTAGGTATTTATAATGTAGGAAAACGTAAAATAGTCATACATAATCTATTTATTATTCATATTGTTTAATAAAAGGTACCTACATACATTTTTTTCTACCCTATTATATACTGGGTCCTGCGTAAGTAAAATCGTAAAGAAAACTGCAACCATGGATTCAGTACATGATTCTGGAACACTAAGATAAAAAAAGGAGATGGTCGTTAAAAAAAAATACGATTTTATTCGCAGTTTGAATAAATAACTAGAAATACAGCGAACAAAATCGTAATTTTTTTGAAAAACCCTCTTTAAATTCGAACGCTGAGGGCTCCAGAATCATGTACTGAATCCATGGAATTCGTTTACGTTACGATGTCACTTACATCCTGTATTATGAACTAAGTACAAGTTAGAACACGTGAAACTATG
This sequence comes from Allophyes oxyacanthae, assembly GCA_932294325.1. Taxonomy (NCBI): domain Eukaryota; kingdom Metazoa; phylum Arthropoda; class Insecta; order Lepidoptera; family Noctuidae; genus Allophyes; species Allophyes oxyacanthae. The sequence goes on along the minus strand of OW028633.1, from coordinate 3,827,614 downwards.
ATGCAGTGGAATGATTAAAAGACGGAGCAGAAAAGAAAACTCAAGAAAAAAAAACTCAAAATCAAAAGTGCAGTTACGCCTCTCCGCCTCGCGCGAGTGACGGCCTGTCTAGAAGCGGGCGCTTTTTTTACATCGAGAGCCCATCCGAGGAGCGGAAAACAAAAAGGCTGGATTTATATATTTTTTTATTATTTTATTTATTTCCTTTTTATTTCTGTATTTTATTTTCGTTAAATTTTTGCATATCGCCGCGCGGCCGGCCCGCGCCTCATTGTTTATAATCTGTGGTCGTTTCGCGCGCTTTCGCCATTTTGTATGGAATGTCAACTGTCACGGTGTTGATTGGCGGGAATCCGAGGAATGGTAGCGAGCGTTTTGGTAGACGGGTCTGTGTGTGGTCTTGTGCAAAAACGTTAGAATGTTCTTGATATTAATATTATTTGATCTAGATAGATAGGTATCTTAGATAGCGCTTAGATCGGTTGCTACTGAGGCCTTTCTGAGTATAACTCACGGCTACCCAGCGGAGGGAGATGGCCTGGCGTGACCTATAAAGGAGGATTTATAATGATCGATATTCGCTTGAAGTAGTTCTATATTCCCTTGGGTTCTCGGGGCCATGCATCATTATTTTAGCTTATCGACAGGTCTGATAGTTTAAGTTAAACAATTGAAACTGTTTGAATACCTATATTGGATGACCCTTTCGTCTCTTTTCGCGTAAAAAATTTGAAACAAGAATTCAATCAACAGATAGATATTTAGTTTTGGGAATATTATTTTACAGTCGGCTATTACACAGTATGTACATGTACAATACCCGGCACAAATCTTGAGCAGTGATCCATAATTACTAGCGATTTTGAACCTTACCCCTGTGACAATACGATACGCGAACAAACCCCCACGACCCCGCCGAGCGCTCAACTTATTTGCTAACTGTACTAGAATATAGTGGCAAATATAATTTTCCCCGTCAAAAACATGAAACGTTTGACTTAACTTACCTCTTGCTATTGAAATAATTTCGTCACTATAGTTGGACTTATTTAACAGGAGGTAGTACTAAACACACACTCTCCTTTGTAGCCGTCAGTCGGGTGAGCCCGGAGGTGTACGGAATGAAACATCAGGTAGGTAGGTACCTGCGACCGACCGATGTGCAAACATTCTGTTTACATACATACCGCGAAGTACTGGTCAGCACAAAAGTGTTACACATACAGAATATTTATTCTAAGCTTTAAAAGCATTTCTGGCAGCTAGGCTCGAATGTGATAGCCTTAGTAGAAAGGCTGACATTCAGAGACGACAGAAACGAGTCTAAGCGTGAACTTACGCTTCCATCTGTCAAAATTTGTTCGTAAGTTTGACAGATGGAAGCGTAAGTTCACGCTTAGACACGTTTCTGTCGTATCTGAATGTCAGCCTAAGACTGACTTTTTGAAATAATGTGCGAATCGAAATGGGATTGTACACAGCAAGCTGCCCCCTTGTGATAGAGTACTCATATCAGAGGGCAGGCTAATTCACGTAATTTTCACTGAAGCTAAGAGAATACCAAATGTGTTGTTTTGATCAAAATTTTACTGCAACTACGCAGCAACTGCACTTCTTTTTTTACGTGAATTAGCCTACAGTATGGCTGTCTGGAAGAGGACGCCGCATTGTGATAAGACCACCGATTGTACTTTCCTTTTTGCTTTTTTTTATATTTTCTTTTAAGGTGTACAATAAAGGGCATTTATTTTATGTTTTCTAATTATCACTTGTGATAACAGTGAAGGAAAAACATCGTGACAAAACCTGTAAGGTGCTGCAAAAGAAACGCCGCCTTGCACCAAGCTGAGAGAGAGACTAAGGCTGAGAACTTTGCTCAAACTTTACTTAAGCTTTGCTAAGCTTATACTTTGATTTGGAATTTACAGTCATAACACGCTGAAATAGTGCTGAGCATACGAGAAGAACAACTAGATAATAAACTAAGTCTAAAGGTCAATACATAAAATGTTAGGTAATGCTAGGGGGCGAGGGGTGTGCTGGATTCCTACCGAGTATACTCATCATGGTGGTCCACTTTCAGCGCCTGACGGTGGACTTCGGACCGCGCCGAAGACCACGGTGCCACGCCTGTTAGAGCACATCTCGGGGGTGGTAAAGAAGTCTCCCCCCCACCAGGTATCATAGTAAGCCTACAGCTAAAACTTTCTAGTATATTGAGATTTTGCAACTCCTACTAGTGGATTTGATCGCTGCCAACGCAATTAGAAATGAAACTATTAATAAGCAAGCATAAATAACTTTAGTACCAAAATTTTCAAAGAGAAACTGTGAAACTGTGTGTGTGTGGCTAACGAATATAATTATGTTTTATCCAATGAACTTAAACAAACATAAATATTTGATGACTGTCTGTGCTGTTAAATATAGGTTTTATACGTATGAAGTACTTAAAGCCTATCATACGCTTTCCAATCTATAGTTAGCAATATCTCGGGATAGATCGCTAGAAAATAATCTGACCATACCACGGAGGAGAGAAGGAGATATGGCCCGAAATACAATCAACAAAAAATCTAACAAATAAAAATTGAAAAAAAGACAAAATATGATTATTTTTTTGAAAGAATGAAAAAAATGTTTTTGGCACAAAAATCGTGTAAATCCCTAAAACCACTTTCTCTACTGCATAATTAACAAATTTTACAATGGGACCAACCATGAAATCGCGAAAAGTAGTAAAAGTAATTCATAATTAGCACACACGATTCAAGGAATTTACAAAAAAATTATTACATCTGTATATTGAACCATGTAGGTATGGTCAGACTATTACCCAGAGATCTATCTCAGGTTAAATTCCTAAAATATAATGTGCACAGATCGTTATCATGTGAGTTAACCTATTGAAGAAAAAATAACATCGCGAGTTCGCGACATGTGTGTGAAAAGGCGTCATCATCACGCCTTCACATCACAGGCATTTACGTCATACACAATGAAATTTGGTGAGAATCTGTCAGGCTTATCGACCAAGAATTTTTATCAGCATGGTCCTGGGTCGACTTCCATTTCTAGCACCCTACCTACTTTTTTCTGCAAAATACCGAAGTCTTCGTATGAGCTCCAAGCCCAACTTGACAAGGTTACCAATTTTCTCTTCTCAATTTCCATCAAGACAATGGCGAAACATGTAGTCCACGATCACGTTAAATGTAAGACCTTTTATTGAAGCATGTTTTTATACAAATAAATATTATTCTATTCTACTCTAAGGATTTCAAACCAGCAGGTCAATCACAATACAAGCCCGTAATCGGAATCGTTTCATTTGATATTCCAACAATGTCCATTGCGCAGTATGTTTCTCTGCTCGACAAATTGGAGCATCGCAATGAACATTCTTAAACTATCGAAATTGAATCCATTGCAATTGCGAGCGTGTATCTTTACCCTTCTGTATATACTTCCAAACCTATTTGATTCCGATCTGGTAAAGTAAGAAAAATATAAAAATTCCTTCAGCTGTTTATTTCTGAGTAAATTGCGAAAATCGAATTGAATGAAGGGAAATTGTTTGGGTCGCAGGCGGTGAAGGCAATCTATTTTTACTTAGGATTTAAACCAATTTATGCACGCCATATTTAGATCAAATGATTTTGAGAGATATGGCGCGTATAATGATGGATTTTAACCTATGCTTTGGATACAGGGGATAGAAACGAAAGTTGGTAAGAAATTCATATGTTCTAAATGTCCTTTACCCGTATTCAGGGGAAGTGTATACAATAGTGTATACTCGCATATACGGGAGTGGTAAAACACTGCTGCGTTGGGTTGTCAAGTTGCGTAGCCATTGTCGATGATGGACTGATGGCTGCTGGAGCAAACGAGTCCTTGAGTGAAGATTAGGTACAAACCGGCAAAGGTTGTATGAGATTTTTTTTTATGCTTGATAACCATTCTTGGTCTATTCTCCGTTGGGAGGGAGGCTCCTACCGACTGAACGGCCACGGCGGTGGTCCACTTTCAGCACCTGCTGGTGGACTTCGAGACCTCGAAGAACACGCCGAGGTCCACCACCGTGCCTTGGGCACATCTCGGCGGGAAGACTTTTGATGCTCCCCTAAATGCTAAATGGGTCGAAAACCTGAAAAATTTAGTTTTGATAGAATGAATTCGGAATTTGTGTCGAACCGGGTGATTTGGAGCAACTTGGGATCAGCAGCGAACTATATAATAGGCTGAATTTAAGTAGCAACTAATTACTGAAAAAAAACAATAATGATCTAAGGAGCTCATCGATTTGGTCCGGTCACGCGTTGCACCCTGTAGCTTTAGCATCGTCAATTAAAGAGGTCTTTGTAAGATGCTTTCATTCAGTAATATTAAAACCATCATATTTTTTAGACGCAGGCGTTTATGTATTTCATGGTCTGCTAAAATTCTTCCTTATGTCTGTATCCATTATCAATAATAATCCGTAGAACAGATTTAATTCCACAACAACATTGCATAGGACTGTACCTCGTTCATTATATGAGTAGAGGTAGGTGTGTTTTAAGCAAACAGGCCCGGGGCTCGGCTGCCCGCCGCATTATTCCGGACATGGCTACTTTCATATTACTATCATATACTAACTAGCCATTATGTAACAGGTATATAGAACGAACTACATTCCTGGTCGAAGTGGTTTGGACCTGTGAGGGTTTAATAGAAGAATAATCAAATTGACTAAACGGGGATTTCCTGTCTTTGTGATGTGTCGTGGCAAGATTCTCTTGAGAATGAGAAAGCCTAAGGCCGGGACACATCACCACTACACGACGTCGCGTCGTCTTCGTGATACGTGTTTTTTCTTTGGGCGTCATCGTGGACGTTGTACGTTGCAGCGTTTCGTAGAATAACGCGACGCGGCGTTGCGCCGTGCCACGACAACGACGTCGCGTCGTGTCGTCGTGATATTGTTTCTCAGCCCTTAGTCCACCACAGTCCACAATAGGTTGGTGCAGGTTGGTTTTCTACACACACTATTGAGAAATTTAAAGTACCTATACGCAAGAAAAACAATTCATTTTAGGTACACAAATTACGATGCAAAAAAGCAAAACAACAAGAAAAAATAATATAAAATAACAATGACCAAATGAATAGTATTCTTTATTTGTTATTCTTTATTTCTATTCTAATGCCGTGTCTACACAAGCTATGACATAAACCTAATTCTGCATTTAGTTTTTTTTTTTTTGGATTTTATATTATCTCCACTTATTACTGTGTGTAAGACCGCCTGTAGGTACAGGACCTTTAATAGAGTCTGTTCCAATCGCCGTAAAGTCTAGTAGCAATTTAAATCTGCATATAATCTACGACCATAGTTCAAACTACAGCTCTACGACTATACTTAGTACTAGTTTGCTGTTTATGCATAACATGGTAAAATTAACGGCCTGTATGTTTCATGGCCCGGCTGCGTTGGAGACAATTAAAATTACCAGTTACAATGACGTCACAGGCGAAGCGCTACTAAGGTAGATAGATAGAATGGATGTGGTATTGTATTGAAATTGAGGCTGTTCTAGGGTAAAGTGAAGTAGGAAGAATATAATAGGTAAAGAAAGACATAAACCTTTATTAGACATCATTTATAACGTGTATTAGAAATGCGTGGTCATTCTAAGGGTGTGGATCAGACCACCAAACTGAACAACTTTCTCTATGGGACCAACATCGTAATAGCGAAAATATTATCAGCGGGTCGAGTAGGTAGGTATTGAAGTTTTGGATGGTTTAACTGATTATTTTTTTGATAAAAATCACAACAAATAAAATTATTAATAATAAAAATCATAAGTAAGACAGAAGTCGGAAACATAAAATTCAGTGCATAAAAAAAACAACAGTTATTAATAACACATTAACACTCCACACTTACGTAATCCTCCAGACAGTCACAACATTGATACCTAATTACCTACCTACATTTACATGCAACTATGTACCTGTGGTAAATATCTTGATACTTATTTATTATAAAAAAAGTAATATTATACATCTTCTACAACTCCCTAACCAACTTTAATGGGGATAAAAAAAAACTACTAATCGCAGAACAAGGACTAGTACGCTGCGCATACGCGATTGATTCCTGCGTCCCCAGGCATGGGTCATTCGAGGAACATCGTGCTGTTTTAGCTGGTAGGAACCCGGCATAACCCTTCGCCTTCGGGTGAAGAGAATCCATGAGAGATTTAAGAGTGAAAAAAAAAACTGTATTCCAGCTTACCACATCCATTCCACAGTGCAGGTCTGCTCTTTCCATTCTCACATCGGAGTTTACTCCACGTACCAACTTTTTTGCATCGCGTGCCGTGTGACAGACAGACAGACGGACAGGGCAATTTATAATATGTCCCTATCGCTCGATCTTGGCACGCCACGACTGGCCATCATAACCTGACCCCCCTCCCTATGAGTTATTAACTGTACTGAAGGTTCCGTTGAAACTAGTCGTGAAGTTGCAACGATAGCTGTTACGTCGGCGATTTCGACGATATAGCTAGAAATTGTCCGTATAATTATTATTCACGGAAAGGGTTCGGGACTTCAGGTCTCGCTCGTGTTTTTTTTTTTTTGGTGCTGATTACAATCGTCTGATTCATCGGTAAAACCTATGTTTGGTTGGGAATTCTAGGTTTTGTTATTTGCAACATGTAAATAAAATAGGACAACAACAGCAACATTGCAGTGTAAAAGCTTCCCTCTTTTTTTACTGACTTTAAAAAGGAAAAGGTTCTCTATTCGACTGTATTTTTATTTTTATTTTTTCAGCGATATCTTCGCCAATTCAGGCTATCAGCTCAAAAGTGGTGTAAGCCACAATTTGTGCTGGTTGCGGTTTTGGTGTAAACTACATTCCTTAAATCGCAAAAGTGGTGTGGTGTAAGCCCACAAAGCCACAAATTGCCAAATTGTGGCTTACACCACTTTTGCGCTGATAGCCTCAATTGTAAACCGATTTTAATTATTATCTATTTTTTGTATTAAAGAGTATTCTAAGGTTGTCCCATTTAAAGGTGAAGATCTGATGAAGATCTTCGGAGATAGACAATGGAACTCTTCAAACTGCTGTATTCAAAATAGAAATAAACCGGCCAAGTGTGAGTCGGACTCGTGCACGAAGGGGTTCCGTACCATGAACCATTATCTATAAAAACTGCAAAAAAATCATGTTGTATGGGAGCCCCCTTAAATATTTATTTTATTCTGTTTTTTAGTATTTGTTGTAATAGCGGCAACAGAAATACATCATCTGTGAAAATTTCAACTGTCTAACCTTCACGGTTCATGAGATACATCGGCACCACTTGCCATAACGAAAAATAGAATAGAATAGAGATACAGCCTGGTGAGACGGACAGACGGACGGACGGTTTTACCCTTTGGGTACGGAACCCTAATAAACTTTAAAAAAAAAGTGAAAACAGACTTCAAAAAAACTTAAAATACATTTCATAAAAAACTTAACAGCTTCTGAAGTCGGGGCCTTTAACTTCAGAAGCTTCTAAGTTATTATTGAATTATATTTACATGGAACAGCTGTTTTTTACGGGATTTCCGTTTTGGTCCCCTAGTAAAATTTGTTCACAATGAAGAGTATGTAGTGACATCTATCGCCACATAGAATAACTACTTATAAGTCAGCAAGCTGACAGTAATAGTAGCGCGAAAATATGAATTGACCAATCAGAATACGAGGCCTGCATCGCGCAAGGAAAATATAAAAAGAATATCGTATCTAATACATATACAACTATCCGACGTCAACCATCGGGCTTCGGCCCGCCCGCCAGGCAATATCACCTCGCCTGGTCGGAGGATCCTCCCTTTTCGATGGAGGAACACCATACCTCGTTCCTCCACAAGTACAATAACCCCTTATAGAGGTCGGGACTAGAAAAGTAAGATCTTGTACAACAAGATCTAATTTGAGATAGTTCTAATGTTCTAATCCATGCAATGTTGTCACCCATTTTCCTAAAAAATATAAAATAGTGGGCTATGGAAATCTCTGCGACAAGTACCTTACTCACATAATTCAGTGGGGCTTGGGGCAGGAATTTTGTAGTTTTTAATAAATACCCGCGCGCAGGCCCGGCCATTTTTCATTCTCCTCATTACTTGCAACCCTTTGCGATTCCACCCCTGTAGGGATAGCAGAGAAAGCTAAACAATAAATCAATATAAATGTTATTTTTGAGTACTCTTATTTTGTTGTTAAGTAAAAATATCTTCAATGACCAGGCCACCATGGCAGGCAGGTACCTAGGTACCTTTGAATATTTGGATTCAGATGAGATAGTGTATTCAAGTTTTTTTTTTTAATCTGCCTTTCTTCTCAACTCATTAGAAAAATTTGATGACTAGAACTACAGATAGTTGTTCCGAGTCTGGGTGATTGTGTATGTAAACATTTGTGTTTGTAAACGCATCCACGTTACAGGAATAATTCAAAGAGTTAAATAAAAAAAAAAAAAAAAAAAGCTCTCTTTACACAGTTTTTTTTAATATTTGACGTTGTGCAAAATCAGATCCGGAATGAAATGGTCCAGTAGTAAGAAAAACTTTTTGATTTTTAAATTCATGCAACTTTTAATGACAGTTTACTAAATACCCTACTACCAATGAAAGGAGATTTAAAAATATTATCAATAAACAATAAAAGCAATTAGCTTTGTCTCGGTGCTGGGAAATAGACATTTATAAGTTTAATTCCGTATTTAAGGTTTCATTCGTAGTCTACTGAATATACCTACATAGATTTAGTAAGGACAATCTAGGTAGATTGTATAGCTACATAAAATAATAATAAAATTGTGATGACATAGTTATAATATGGAGTTAACCATTAAAAAGTAATATTTTATGTATTACTAGAATTATATTCTGTCCTTAGATTATCGATTGGTTTGCGCTGCAGAAACTAACCAATAATCTAAGATTCTGTCATCATCAAGATGGTTCAAAACAAGTCTTGTAAAACCCAGAGTCAAAGTCAAAGTCAAAATCTTTATTTGTAGAACATAGGTATAAATGGATGTTAAAAAATATAAAATATAGGGATCGCTATGTCTAGCCTTTAGTGGCGTACAAATTCAAATTAAAAGGTCTCTTTTTGTAATATGACGTTAGAAAGTGACGGATATATTGAAAACCTGGTTTATACTACCATTTTTTTGTAAAACGGAGGATTAAGTTTTGCGTGCAGTCAGTACAGACGCGTCCCCGCCGCGCCGCGCCGCGCCGGGTCCCGCAGGCATTTTTCATTCCGACTTGATTAAATCCTCCCGCGTAGCGTTAATATATGGAACCTGTATATTGCAACTATTGTCTGCACACACTATAACCACGCTATGTATCAAAACAGATAAGTTAGGGTTTAGGACAAACAATTTAACGTAGGTATAACCAACCTAACCGTCAAAACCCCCGACTCCAACTAGAATAATGAATTCCATAGCTGATATCCGTGAAAATTACTGTCCACTAAAATTTCGTCTCCAGGTACCTATTCGGTCGTTTTCCGTCATAATTCTTTTTCTTTAGGATTATACGAATACAAAAAAAAATTATAACAAAATCAATGTTTTTTTTTCTGTTTGATTTATCAGAATTGCGGAAAATTTGACACATTCGTGGGTTTTAACTAAGTAATGATTTCCCAAACAAATCATTTGGAACATTAACGACTTTCAATGATATGTGGCATCGAATTTACAGAGCAAGGAGCATTTATATGTCAAAACATGACATAAAAGTGTCGACAACCCATCGGTATAATAGCGCGAACAGCGTTCCTGCCACCGCAGATTTGTAGGAACGAGTAAATTATTCTTGAGATATAAATAATGCGGTTTATGAAGTCGCTATTCTTTTGCCAAGAAAAAATTTATAAATTGATATTTTTTTGGATGTTTCTGCGTTTTGCTGACAGAAAAATTACAGACGTTGGAGTTACTCTGTAGGTTTGGTAGTTACCTGTGTCTCAAACCTGAAGATAACTGGTTTATGACCTTTGAGGTTCTAGACTAGATACTCAAAGTTCATGACACACAATTTTCATCTCTGCAAGAATACCTAAAAACTGTTGATGGGCCGATAAGGTAGGAATTAAAATCTGCTTGTAGATTATTATGCATTTTATTTGAACCACTATTTTTTAATAACCATTTTTTTTTAAGTGCTCACGCCCTTATGACTATGTGTCTTGTTAATGACATAACATAAAATGGAACAACATTAACAAATGCTAATTACAAAATACTTTAAATCTACAAATAGCATTTTTACAGCGTGTATCTTCAATCTTTTCCATAATATTTTTATAATTTCACATAAGGTCTATGGTTTAAAAAAGGCGTCGTATTTAGTGCCTTCCATAACAAACTGCCTGGTGTGAATTGGTCACTAAAAATACGCAATATGACATTGCCAATTAATATGGTTGGTGTATACTCGACTGACAATAGAGATTTTGATATTGCGGGGTAAGTAGGTCAGTCTGAATTCAATTCTACAGCAAGATCACTGTCGCAATACTTCTATACGGGATTCCTACAATACAATTATAGTGGTACCTACTTAGTAGAGCTCCATGTTACGCGCTCGACTGCTCCAGCGCTAGCAGGGCAATAACCTAACCGTCAAAAACCCCCGACTCCAACTAGAAAAAGAGCTGTAACTTTTGAACGGCTGAACAGATTTTCATGAAACATAGCTAACATAATACCCGATTAAACGAGCTTTTAATTAAAACAACTGCATTGAAATCGATCCATCCGTTTTGGAGCTACGATGCCACAGACAGACACACCACAAACTTATAACACCTTTTTTTTCGGGAGTTAAAAATATTGGAAATTAGCAGTTTGGTTTTTACTTTAACTTATTGCTTTGAACCAAACTTGATCTTTTGGATAACACGTGAGAAATATGCACGTGGTGAGCCGACGACTGAGTAGAGGCCGGAGGCTGATTTAGCACTAGTTGTGTTATGATGTGTGAATTAGGTACCTATCTTCTGATTTTCAGCCTAGATACAAATCTCTTTGTTTTGGTATGGTATCTAAAACCTAATTAAGTTTTAATTTGTGTCTGACAACCGATAATACGCATTGTATGTACTGTAAATTAATTCTTATCTTTCCATTTCCATAAAACTATAAAATAAAGTACACGAAACATCCTAACACCCAATAAAGTGTACCTACAAGACAGATTTTAATACCAAATTCATTACCAGCATAAATCACAACCGATACAGCACATAAGCATCACTTGCACATTAAACTTTAATCTCAAGTTAATATTCATAATGTAAAACTGGCGCTTTCATTCGAATGTGCAGTATACACCGACGGACTCAGCGCGGTAACAGTGAACACATAAAATTATTTATGAACTTACCTGTACGTTTAACGAGCCGGCCCTAAAGTGAAAAGTATTTTTTATGTGCCGTTTACGACCAACTCCTGGTTACGGCTGGAGATCCGAGAGCCATTCGCAAAGGATTTTGAATCAAGGAAAAGCTAACGCTGCTATCAGAAATTTCTAATGTTACGTAATCTTTGATGGGTTTTTCTTTACTCTTACGATTTCTTGACTTATTCCGGGACTTTCTTGGTTTATCTACTTTACTTTATCTACTGCTCATGCGTTGACGTTGGACTGCGAAGACTAATTCGAGCGACTCAGTAGTGCCCAATCGTGGATACCACTATTAGGTACCTCATTAAGTTTCTTTGAAAGAACTGAACCAACATAATTATTAAGTTGCAGAATTAGCTAGTTGACACGTCAACTTACAAATTTTACAATGGTGTTGGCGACTCCCATTCTTAGTAGGCTGGTTATGTCTTGCTCTTGAAGGACCGATGTTCACCGGAGCAGAGGAGTCCTTAGTTGAAGACCGCGAATCAGCAAATGTAGGACATTCCCCAGCCAGATGGACCGACGACCTGAAAATGGTAGCTGAGACCTACTGGCAGACTGAGAGCGGGGTTCCAAATTCGTAGCGCAACTTTGGAGAGGCCAATGACCGTCTGTGGACTGTTTAGATAGGCTTAGTTGTTTACCTGGGAATCCAACCCAAGACTAGGGCATTATGCTGACTTATAGTGAAGCTTTTATTAATATTAGTGGTACCTACTTAAGTACCTACCTACATACTTATGAAAAGCTCTCTTCTCTCATAAATTACTTGGACAGTCTCAGGCAGATTTCTAGTTTGGATAGAGCACAGTTTTTATAGTAGATACCTACTTACACAGCATTTTTTTTTTCGCAAATAGTTGAGAAATCTCGGTTGGTACCTACTACACACGCCTGATGCGACCGATACGGTATGAAGTAGGAGGCGATGCATGTAGGTACTGCTAACTGTACAGTGCGTTCCCTGCGTTGAAGTGTACCCTCGTGCCGGCAAAAAAAGGTGGTTGCCTGCTTTCAGGTTGTCGGAATAACTCTCCCGTCATCAACATTATTATTGGCAGCCATATTTAACCCCCGACGAAAAAGAGGGGTGTTATAAGTTTGTATTGTGTATCTGTCTGTGGCATCGTAGATCCAGAAATGAAGGACCGACTTAAAAGCCTTTAAAAAAAAATTCTGTCGTTCAATAGTTACGGCGCTTTTTCCAGTTGTCGGGGTTTTTGATGGATAGGTTATACAATACACTTTATTGCACACCAGTAATAGAAGAAAAGATACAGGTTATCTACTCTATGCTGTATAGATGCCTCCTCCTTTATGTGCCTAACTTCCCATATTTGTTCAAAGTACTCCTGGATACGGCACATATTGTTAAGATGTTCCTCTAATTATGGTCCTGGCCACCGGTAGCTGGGATCCTGTCCCGATACCAGTGGGCTAGTAATTTTTGCATTTTTATTTTTATGAAAATATTTAAATAAAAATTGGTATGTTTTATAAATGTAACAGAACAGCGCACCTTCACACATCGTACGCAGTATAATCTCAATCTGTCAAGCGTAGATGCCGCAGCCCTGCACGCGCGCTCTCGGCGAGCGCTACAAAAAGCCGCGCGGGCACTTCAAACGGGCCGCGCCGCCGCTCGCCTCTTAGGGTTGTCAACGTCGACAGTTATCTCCTTTTTATTCCAGACCTTTGAAAGTATTTTGATTAATTAACGATACTTGTCACTGTATCACGTATTGTGTCGGATGTCGAGGTTGTGACAAGTTTCATGTTATGCAGCGGCGTTATTACACTTGGTGATTAAAATACTTACGAACCCGTATAAAAACAAATTGTCTGATCAAGTTTATGAAATATTTCTTTGGGTATATATCGTAAAAAAATTGTTGTTCTTTTATTGGTGTATAATGCTTCATTCTTAAGTCAGTGCAGTTTTAATAGGTACTTATTAGTACTTAAACAACATAATGCAAGCATCCCAAATCAAGCTGGAATGTATGGAAGCACTGAGGCATCACCTCCTGTAGCTGGACTTCTATAAAAATTGTGGAAAAACAACCCAGAATTTGAAAGGTGGTGCCTCAATCTGGACGCTACACATAAAGGGATGCTGGATCTCAATATTATAAGTTGAATAAAACGAAGTAAATGCTTTCCTCATTCTTTATATACAGTGAAGTACATTGATATAGAACTTAAAAATAATTAACATTTAGCGCTACGTTACACATTAAGTTAACATTTAGCCGTACCATAGACAAGTCGGACTCTGCGCAAAGACAACGTACAAAAATATTATTTTATTACTTGCAACACTATCATATTGCGACAGAGCCCTCCACAGATGATAAATTATAACTAGAAATTATAGCAATAAGAATAAATAGACTATAATTTAGCAATTTATAATCAAAGGGCAATAAGTTCATACCTAGTTTTCACAGAAATCACACGCCTATAGCTAAAATTAATTACTTATTTATGTATTTGTAATATGAAGATCAAACAACAAACAAACTACACCAACATAACCCGAAACAAATCGCTTAAATCTAACAAATTGTAGATAATATTGCAGCCTTTAAGGGAACAAGTCATTCTATCATTAAAGTATTAGTATAAAGTATTCCGCCTCATAAACACATTAGGGCTAGTCTCATCGCATGTTTTTTTTTATTATATCCTAAGTTGTAACATATAGGGCGTATTCAGCCCTAGAGTAGTAACTTATTGCCTGGTTTGCCCCACAGCCAAATGTGGGGTCACATAACGAAACTAGCCCACAAATTAAAATAGGGCGTTTTAATTTGTGTGCTAGTTTAACCCTATATTTTAACAATTAGGGCTTGATTCACCCCATATTTAATCATTTAGTGAATATTTCACCCCACATTCAGGGAATATTTCTCCCTACATTTTCATATTTGGGGAATGTTTTACTCTTCTACCCGACAAATGCCGCTACTTTCCGTAATAATACTATCGACAAGAATATAACTGGCCCTAAGCATGTCCAAAACTAATATCACACTATTTAAATCCCCTAAAGCCTGCAACGTTACATGTAAAAGTATACACCGTTAACCATTGATATCACGTATAGATGTTATTTCACGGAATCAAGTCATTCGTCGCAGAGTTATTGTAAGTAGAGCAAAACCCAATTTTGAGATTCAATAGCATTAAAAACTACAAATGAATTCATAGGAAGAAATTGTAATAAGCGGTTTAGATTTTAGAGGAAATACAGCTAAAAGTAATCCGATTATTTAAAAAGAAACAGCTTAGGGCTATGAATAAATTTACAATAACTCTGCGACAAAGTATGTGAACAGAAATTAAGCTTTCCGCTATCTAATTTAATATATTGTATATTCGGTATGTTTGGGAAGAAATTTTAGGAAGTCCTGAGTCTACTGTTTTCCTTAAAAAACTTACAAATTCATACAAATGTATCTAATTACAAAATATTACATGCTTTAACACTACTATATTTTTTTCAGTAAAAATTGCTGTCTCGTACGATTGGAGGTTTTCAGATTTCGTATAAAAATAACGAACAAAAATTTTGTTCGCAAAACATTTTTTTAAGTAGCAACATTTTCGTTTCGAAATTCTACTAATACTTAAGACGGCGTTTTTTATCAAAATGGAATATCTAGCGTTTTAATTACTTGGAGTAAAATGGACTAAGTAGTCCACGGCCTCGAGTTACGATTAATGAGAGACTCGACTTCTTACTTAGACCTGGCGCACACATACAATTAAAACTCCAAAATAATAATTTATTCGTCATATTCGGGTTTTCCTAGGAGCCTAGCATACACTTTCAAATTATTTCCCAAGTGCAGGGCAGTTCAACTCAGCGGGTTAGCCTGACAGGTTTGCTATTTCTACCATGAGCTCGCTATACTGGGTGAAATTAAAATGACCAGCCAAATTTTAGGAGGTTATCAGGTCCATGAAACTGAACGACTTTCCCTAAGGAACATAGGTCAGAATCTGAAAAAGAAAATTCAACCTCTCATAAAAACGTGAGTCACGTGACTTTGTATAAAAAGTCAAGTTTCAATTTTGAGATTTCATCCTATTCCTTGGGAAAATTGATCAGTTTCATGGATCTGATTACCTCGTAAAATATGGCTGGTATTTTTTTTTTCAGGCTTTATATTATTCGAGAATATTCTGTCGAGTTTATTGAGACAATTTAAAATCTTGACTTTGTTAGAACACCGACATAGCTCCTAGTAGCTTCGTAACTATTTTGTGTCATTGAATATTTAATTGAAACAATGTAGGTACCCGATCGCAAATTGTACACATGATTATTTCAATCAAAAACTTTATATACTATTTTGTTTATAGTAATAATTTGGCAAAGCGGAAATTTCTGAAAATCGTATGTATGCGCTAGATCTACTCAATTTTTTTATTTTACGAAAACCAGTTTTAGAAACCTTCATTTACTTGTAGTATTATGTAATTATATTTGATAAAAATATACTTAGTACATAAAATAAATAATAAAAATATTTTACACAATATCGTAGACGTCAAATGTATTGTCAAAGATTGAATTCTTGAAACAGGGGGCTTATTACGAGCTGTTATAGCAGGTCTGAAATTGAACTACCTAGAATTTTCCAGAATAAGCTGACCTTTCATTGTACGAAAAGCCTATACAGCGCGAGGTCAGCTCATACTGGAAATGTCTGGGCAGTTCAATATCAGTCCTGCTTTAGGAGTTCGTAGTAAGCCACCTGGACATAATACTAAACTTATTACAACTTAAAGCTAAAATAAATACTTAGTTAATGCATGGAACACAATGATAGGGCCGCTAATGTTTTTGGTAACTTACAGAAAGTAGATTCATAATATTACACTATAAAGGCTGGCGCTAACAGAGCTGTCAAACATTCGCATTCTCTATTCGTGGCTATGTATGACAATATTTTCATTGACTGCTGTGTTCTGAATGTCAGCTGTGTGCAAATTCAGGTGGCAGATGCTGCGAGTAAAATTCTAATACTCAGCCATATTAGATTAGATTGGAACCTCAACAACTTGGTGAAAGACTGGGATTCCAAATATAAAACCGAGGCTTAAGCTGGCTTTCCACCAGGGATGAGAGGATGTGTAGCGAGAGATGTGTGCGATACTCACCAATAAAACTCTAGACTCCTTTGATTTTCATAGCTTAGCTCAAGTTAGCTCTGATGGAAAAGAATTCAATGAAGCGAAATTTTTTTCATACTCGCTGTAACTAGGGATGCAAGCGAGGATTACTTTATTGTAAGTCCGCAGTAATCCTATTGGGTTCCTCGTTCACCGCTTAGCTCGCATTGCACATCTCCCTCGCACAGCTAACGCTCCGCTACAGCACTTAGCTTTGGTGGAAATAGACAGTTTCGTAGCTAATTATTCGTGGCTATTTGAGCCTTAACCTCGCTCACCGCTTAGCTACCTCGCACATCCCGGATAGAAAGACAGCCTTAATCATGAAAATAATTCCAATAGAAGGTATTGAGAGTTATGTTAGTTCGTAATTCCCCATTAGCCCCACATTTTTTAAAATAAGTTGATCAGTGGATTTTGGCTGAACTAAAAGACAGTGATATTAAATTATTGATTGATTTAAAAGTTCTTTCGAGTAACCCTATTTAATGCAGAATGGCGAATCGCCGAGTGTTTCGTCTGTGCGAGCTCTAAAGGAATTTAATATAGCTCTTACTAGTTACGACTATGATTATAACGATTCCATACTGGAAGTAATGATTCCGCAGTTCTAACCGGCGACACGGAAGAATATGTATATTTTTCTAAATAATGTTGTATGGAAGATTATTATTGCTTCATGGAATTGTGGTTTATATTTGTTAGACCTTAACAAAAGTTGTTGTATGTTAATTTGGATATTCTGCAATAAGGCTGTGGCCACGGCCAGATAAGACCCATTTACCTGCTAACTGTGAGAGATGACAGCCTCTAAAGTCAGATTTGAGTTAAAGTTCCAGACAGAACTTAAGTTGTGATGACGCGTATAATTTCACCGATACGCAGCCAATAAGGTTTTTAAGGAAATCATACGATTAAAGAGCGATCGACAGACGACGCGATCATGCTGTTTTGGTTTTTGCCAGGCGAATGTACTAAGTGGTACAGTCAACGTTAAAAACACTGAACAGCAAAAGCGGTGAAAAGCAAAAATAGGTTTTACCATTGCCACGTCATATTAACAAAACATATTTTAAAATTTATTTCAACGGGATTAGGTATATTTTCCTAACTATTGCTATAATTATTATGACCACATAATATATCGTAGCCAAATAACAATGCTCTCCTGCAGTGAAGTGTTCCTAACGGGAGCAATTCACCAGTCCTCTTTGAGGAAGCGTCGTCTTGGCAGAAGAAGTCCCTCTAGCTGCCAACACGACGCTAGAGGATCGACAACGCGCGAGTAATGCCCTTGTGTTGCAAGCGTCCATAGGTTATGGTAACCGCTTACCATCAGGCAGGCCGTACACTTGTTTGTCACCTTACTTGTATGAAAAACTTTGGCTGTATCAGTGTATGACGCTGACTGCAACACCCTATACTATTCACTGGGTCATAAGTGATATCGTAAACTTTTAAGTCGTTTACTCGATAAGTGCATCCTATCTGGCCACAGCATAACATTAGGTGGCCAAGGTTTAACATAGGAAGTATAGTTATGATTACTACCTACGTCAAACTATTTCTTATGTAAAAAGACTACCAGTTACACAAACCAAAATAACAATAAAATCGTTGGTTCGTGTCACTATACTATGTTACAATATGGTTAGTAATATCTACATGTTTAATAATCGTAGAACTCTGTTATTACTGTGTCAAACTTGGAAAGATTAAAGATGTTTTATTTATTGTCTGTCAAGAAAGATAAGAAAGCCATTAGGACGCCACTTGTAACTTGTCCTAATTCATATTTAATTTATCGGAGAAAACTTCTGTTTATTACAACAACACTGCATTTTGTTACCCGCGGAACTAGAAAGGTTGGATCTTGTATACCTATTCCTAATATAGAATACGGGTCCAAAAACTGTTTTGGTTTTTCTACTCTTCCTGACAGACAGTTTGTCAAATGCCTGAGACTCAACTTGATTAATTGCTGACTCAACTCGTAATTCAATCACGCTTTACCCTTTTCAAAAAAATATAAGTCAAGCATTCTGCACATAGTTATATTATACAGATATTTATGACACCTCAGCAAACAACAATAAGTCCTACGATAAATCTTAGCAATCCTAATAAATAACACGATACAAGTTTGAAATTACTCCATTTCTTCTCTGTGGACATTCTTTCATCGTAATTGTATGAAGCTGCGTACGTAACGCTTGATAACGTAAACATTGCGATTGCCTTCATTACTTGTTGCAGACAATCTCAGGATGACCATCCGTTGCATAACTAACAAATACCAAACGAAAATTCTTTTGTTTTCGAGTAAAAACTGTAACAGCTGTTTTCAATTATTTTAGTTGTAAAGCTTGGTGTTCCATTTTCAAAATTATCGTTATTATATGACTCATAATGTTGAGCGTTGATTATTGACTCAACTTAGTTAAAACTAAATACTTCTTGCTCAACCTGATGAGTGATGACACAATATCCGATAACCAAGCATACAGCTCTGTAGGATCCTATTTTAAAAATCAATGTATGTAACACATAAACAGACACAGTATTTTTATTATTTTAAATATCAGGTATTGACTCAACTTGGTTATCTTTACCATTCATGCTCATCTAATTTTAATGTTTAATTTGAATTTTATGCGACTCTTCATATGACTATGGATATTCTTTCGCTAACACAATGTCAGGTAATTATTTTTACTAAGTATTAAATAAATAACCAAAGAGTTTGTGCGCTTTTTAAATCACAAACAAGAATATTGTTTCCTTATTAAAATTAGTTTTTGTAGCATTTAATTTCTTACACTATTTCAGCTAATTTATTTTTAAGGCAATGTATGACACTCGCGTTGGTAAACCAATTCTTCGTAGGTGGACTGTTTATAGTATGTTAATTTACTGAAAATTTATAAAGCAAATAAAGATGAAAGAAACCTTGATAATATACACTGAAGAAATTCAACTATGATTAATAATCGTGTTTAGTTACATCAGGATGCGTGCTAATTGATCCGATAAAGTTTAAAGAGACTACAAATTAACCGCCATTTCATCAATTTTATTTACAATTCAATCGTTTGGCAGTGACCAGCTGGTCTTCTCATTATTTACATCAATCCATTAGAATTTTACTAGAGAAAATAAAAACTACACCTAAAATAAGTTATAACTTTCAAGACATTAAAATGGCATAAAGTAAAGCTTAGTCACGTTTACAATAAGCAATATTCGAGCTATTTCTATAAATTTAAAAATTTTGATCACTTTTCCATACCATTGAAATTAGAACAGATAAGAAATAAAAATATGATAAAGGCTTTTTGCCACGGTTAATACTCAGACGATTTATGCGGTTGAGCATAATCCTTGCTCAATCTAGACACTGCATGACGATACTTATAAATCACAAAATAAATAAAAAATATTTTATACAAAAATGACGAAGCGAGGTTACAATTTTAAATATACAGACAAATCCTAGAAAGAGAAAATAGCTCATAAATATTTCGAAGGAAATACCAATTAAAAATCTGTATAAACAAAACACTGCTACACTACGCCCCTAAAAAGTCTTTTCAACTACATTACCAGCATCGAACATCGCGGTGCATGGCCCAGAGTGGCCAGAGATCAGGGTCTCGCGTCGTTCGAAGACTCCACGTCACTTGAACTGCTCGACACAGATTTCTTGGGCTTGTATTCAGTTATAACTACAGTTACGCCGCTTACGGTTACCTGATGACAAAAGTATTGCTTTATTAGATTATTCAATTTATAGTAAGCACTACGTCCCGAACTAATCTAGGCTGACAAAGAGGTATAAAAGAAATATAACGGTATCGATGATACGTGAAGAATCTAGAAAAATAAAAGTAATGACAATCGTGTTAGCCGCAGAATGTGTACACAAATTTTCAGTATAAGCTGACCTCTCATAGTACGGAATACCTAATACAATGCGAGGTTAGGTTATACTGGAGATGTATAGCTTGATATGTAGCCGTACGTACATACTATATGATATCATCACGCGTATACTCCCCTGAGGGTTAGGCAGAGGTGTACTGTTGTACACCCACATTTTGCCGATGCCGTTATTGAGTGCCATGTAATACGGGGCGAGCCTATTACCATCTATCGGGCACAGTTCCAAACTCCGGGCTTCTACCGAGTTTCCATACACGAAAAATAATGTAGTATTGGATTGTTAACCTATTGGAACCTCAAGTTATAGTAAAAATATCGTAAAAGACCACAGGGCTAATTCACGTAATTTTATGACGCGCCGATCATATTGCAGTGACGCTCGAACTTGACGCGAGCGTATTTCACTGAAGCTCAGAGGATACCAAATAGCAGAATAGTCGACATCGGCTCAATTGCCATAACGAAAGAAGAAGAAGAAGATTACCAAATGTGTTGTTTTGATCAATATTTTATTGCAACTGCGCGGCAACTGCACTTCTTTAGTTACGTGAATTAGCCTACTGTGTGACCTGACGATGGCACTAAGCGTCGACGGGGCTTTGACGACCGAATATCAAAACCATCTCATTTGTCAGTGCAAACTGAGCAAGCTGGTAATGGTTACGTAGCAGCGTCATCGATACGAAAGGACTAGCTCTGCCTACCTTCTTACTGGTCCTGAATGGTGACTTCGGCATTTCTACCTCTTTCATTGATAATTATGTCCAATGAAAAAACCTAGAACCACGACATTTTGAAAGTGCGTGCAAAGGCCTAGATGTTTTTTTTTTTTACTTTTTCTTTGACTTTGAATTTCCGTGTTTTCCGGTGTGTAGCACTTACAATAATTAAAGAAGACACCATAATAGGGTGAAGAAAGGTTGGCTGGATGTTGTAGAATCAGAAATTTTGGCAGCTAAGGATCCCAAACAACGAACGAAGTGGAGATGATTCAGTCGGAAAACGGACTCTGGTCAAAATAGTACTAAGAAGTAGAAACTAGGTGTTACCTCTCTGGTCTGCGCGGAGCTGCGGTCAACATTACTCAGCCGCGGCGGCCTCCGCTTCTTCTTGAGCGAGTTAGCGGAGCGAGGCCTCTTCTGCGAGCTGGTGGGCGCTGTGCCGGCCGCCTGAGCCGCCACCAGCGCGGGGTTGATTCGAGGCTTGCGCGTCGATGTGCCTTGGGACAATATGGAGGTTCAGCTGCAGTTTAGGGGTAATCATGATTTATGGAGCAACAACCGCGTGATTTTATCAGTTTTGAACGCATTTACATGAAAGCAACACATAATAAGCCTAAGTCCTGGTTTACCAGGTGTCATAGCCCAATCATTTAGAAGCCTAAGTCCTAAAATCCTCTAATTTCATTAATTTCCGACCTATTCGTACTCCACACTGATATCCATAATTTGATGATAAAATACTGACAGAATTTTCATTTCAGTGCACATTATTAGCAACATTCTGAATCTCTAACATTATTCCCGTCTGAAAATAGCTCGGAATAGTTACTATATCAAAGCGATATACCCGAGATTGTGCGGAGCTATAGAGCTATGTAGAGAACGGGGCTTGTAGCCCGTGGGGCGAAAACCGTACTCGATGCGTCCCCTGCTAGCTGCCAGACGGTTTACTAGGGGAACTCGAAACGTGGTCACGTTTTAAAGCATTTTCAATCAACGCTTAACATGCGTTTTCTCTGGTAGTAACAAGGAACAATAGTTATTATAATTATGAGGTAAAAACCGTTCGTTAACGTTGGGAAATTATTATTATTTAATAGGAAGTCGGAACTATAAAACTAGCCTTTATCGAAAATGCCTTCGGAGGCATCTAGGATGTAACGAACGCCGTAAAACATGCCTCCGACTGCATGTTATAATTTTTGATAAATACTCGGTTTTCTTTTCATCTTGTTTCCATCTTTTTAGTTCGTATTTTTTATAAATTTTTATCTTCCACGTCTGTTTATAAAATTGGCCCTAACTGTTAAAATTATAACTAATTGTCATCTAAACTAATATTATAAAGAGATAAGATATTATTTTTTGTATGTTTGTTTGTAATGGATAAACTCAAAAACTACTGGACCGATTTTAAAAATTCTTTCACCAGCTGAATATTATGACTGAGTAACATAGGGTTTTAATTATATAAAGATTTAACGCGGGCGAAGCCGCTGGCGGAAGCTAGTTATCAAATAAATATACAGATATCATTCAAATCAATCTCAATAGCAATACCTATGGCTATATTTTCAACCGCTATTTCAGTCTATTAGGAAACGTCTCAAACAACTATCGAGTATTCGAGGTAAAACGCAAAATGCCCGGTATTTGTGAGAAACAGCCGAGTTGAACCGTCCTAGAAACATAGACGTTGTATAAGAGGGTAGATTTACTAGTACTTAACGGGGTAAATCGGGATTTAGTGCATACTGCCTCGGCGCCGAGGAAAGATATCTACGGCGAAAATGGAGGACTGATCTTTATATGATAAAAGTTTAAAGAGATATACATAAAACTTTAGGGAATTTTCCTTTAAAAGGTTTAGGTTTTATTGGAGAATAGACCACCATATTTTCTATCGAGCTTTCTACTATCATTCAAGGGTCAATGTCCTAAACTCTTCGGCGCTATTATTTAAATACCAAAAAGCTCTAATTAAATACTTTGACTTTGTTTCCTACTCCTCAAGCTCTTTCATTTGATTCCTAACAGGGTTGACAAAATATACACTATCCGCCATCTTGTAGCGGCGGCCATTTTGAAAATATTACAATTATTATATTTAGTAGTAGTAGTTTAGAAGTATATATTATTAAGTATTGCGTATTTCATTGTCACCAAAACTAAAAGTGTATACAAAATTTCAGCAAAAACGGTTTGGTGGAAATGTTTCGAAATTCAATTGCAAGATTTGACCTAAACAAACAAACAAACATACATACGAACATTGCAAGTTAAATAGAAGCTTGTAAAAATCAATTAGCTTGAGTATTGGGACAATCTAATGAATATTCTGGAACTGACAAAATTGAATCGATTCCAATTACCTACGATCGTGTATCGTTATTACCGTGCAGTACTCACCCCTAATCTATGGTTTGGTTCAAGGTGATATGATTTTTAAACGAATTGCATGAATTCATAAAATCTCTTGTTTGTTTTGCCTACGTCAAATTCCATCTATGGGAAGTACAGTACGTACTCGTAGTTTATTCCATAGACATCGTTACACAAGACTGTGTTCCAGAAATGCTTCAGCAGAATATAATTTGGCATGAACACAGTTCCTGCATTAGGGGATATTGTTCTGCCCGGGGCAGCAAGTTGTGGCCATGAGCGCCACTGTCGAATATCGAGCTTCGAGGTAGGGTTATAATTATAATATAGGGCTGCTGCTCATTCAACCCGGCCTAAAGATACGTTTTCGTTGCTATTATAAGTTTTTTTTTTTTGCTTGGATACACACATAGGATTTATAGGATTTAAATAAAATACCTATATTTAAGTATAACTTTCTTATGACCTATTCTATCTGAGATTAAATTTCGAAAGTTTGGTTTAACCTATCAGCGGCGTTTAAAAACAAGTATGTCTACCAATTGTTGTCAGTTCATCATCATCACATCTTCAACGGTAGTTAGTATACCTAAGGTTGTCTGGTAGAGAATGCCTACGGCATTAAGACCGCCTTTGTACATTGTACATGAAGCATTTTAAATAAATAAAACACCCTTTTTTATAATTTTTTAAAACATTATCATCACATTTTAAACGTAATTTTTTTTATGAATTTCATCGTCGAAATGGTGATTATGATAACGTACTTTACTCTTTCATGTGGGATATCGAATAGTACCTACACCTCTGTCTAGGGTTGCCAACCGTACTCTTAAAGAGTATTATTGTCATATTGTGTTCAATTTTATTTAGGTTGTATGCTAAATCTATTTATATTTTGACTTTTATTGCACAAAGTTTACTAGCTAAAAACGTTATTTAATAAAAAATTCAAAACCGACTTTAAAAAACGAAAAATTATAAAATTATTTTCTTATAAAAAAATTACTGCTTCTGAAGTCGGGGCCTTTAATTCTTCAATGCGCCTTAGCTTGACAGTTTCACCGACTTCAGACAGAAGCTGTTAAGTTTTTTAAGATTTTTCTATTTAATACTTTTGGTATCTTGATTTCGGTATTTACTTTTTTTTAACACGCTTTTATTAGCTTCACCTGCAACTAACTAACTATGTAAGAAAATCTTGGAAGTTAAATTTGACCCACTTCTCGGTTTCCGTTTGAGCTGAAATTTTGCATACACGTTCAGTTTGGGTGACTTAAGCGTGTTCTATAGTTTTTTTTAAACTATAATATTTTATTATTAAATAATGTTTTTCGTTAAAAGACATGTCAAAATTGTTTACTAAGTACCTAATTAAGAAAAGTAAAAATAAACATGGTTATGATAGAACACGTGTGCGGAACATTCGTGATCATTTAGGTGCCTATTAACTATAGCAATCAATTTAAATTGGACTAATATGGTAGCGGTAAAATTTGTTAGTTGCCGACAGGAAGTGACGACAATGCGCTTCAGGCGAGCGCTGAGCGGTGTCGCCGGTAGCGTAGTAGATTATTCAATAGTTAGTTACCTACCGCTATGATAAGCGATACTAAAGCGAAGATACACGCACACTGCAGGGCTTATACGCCAAAAAAAGGGGAGAAAATCGTCCCCGATTAACACCATCTCTTTACCGATTCTTTCTCGATTTTTTGTATTGTGTTCTGTAAAAGAGAATAACCTAACCGTCAAAAACCCCCAACTCCAACTAGAAAAAGAGCTGTAACTTTTTGAACTGCTGAACAGATTTTCATGAAACACAGCTAAGATGATACCCGATTAAACGAGCTTTCGATTAAAAAAACTGCATTGAAATCGGTCCATCCTTTTTGGAGCTATGATTCCACAGACAGACACAGATACACACTACAAACTTTTAACAACCCCGCTTTTTTGTCGGGGGTTAAAAAGGGTGGACAAAAAGGGTTTGCCCACGGAAAATTCGGGGAAAAACGATTTCTTTAGCGGTTTTTTTCCCGAAGTTTCGTTTTGTCTTCTATCAAGGAGATAAAGGATGGAGGAAACGGGTGTGTCCACCCGGCGTGCTAGGCCTGCTGGTAGTCTTAGTGTGTGCCTTCGCCTAACATCGCCTAACCATCGCGAATCGTCTGTTATGGAACTTATGGACATAGAGATATTGTTGTGATTATTAACAGTGCGAAATTCTACTTTAATGTACAGCGTTATTTTGGGTACGTACCTATGTACCCAAAATAGATGATGCATGATAGGTACCTACTGTATTAGTCGGGAAATGAAGCAAC
Source organism: Allophyes oxyacanthae (assembly GCA_932294325.1). Lineage (NCBI taxonomy): Eukaryota > Metazoa > Arthropoda > Insecta > Lepidoptera > Noctuidae > Allophyes > Allophyes oxyacanthae. The sequence goes on along the minus strand of OW028633.1, from coordinate 3,801,567 downwards.
ATTTAATAGGTACCTATGTAGGATGATTATAATTTTAGACTATTATTCCCAATCCTATCCCCGAATTATACCGTATGTCACTTTTTGAGACATTCTAGGTAGGTACTCTAAAATATTTAAAATTCAAATGCTCATGCCCAAATTATTGAATGCCTATAAAGAGTTTGACTTCTGCCATAAAACCTTAAACTACCTATCATAAATCCAGTGGTCAGTTTCATCATAGGGTTAAGGCCTATAGACACGTACTTAGGTAGATACTTGCGGTACCTGTACAGGGAACTACGACTACATAATACGTACGATAAATAGGTTAAAGCTGGCAATTTCTTCTCAACCAAATAAAAAATCTCTGGTTTACATTCCTAGAGGTATGTTAACACTTCAACGACCCTTTTACTCCATAAACAACGAGACCATATGAGATAAACGTACTGCTTACCTATATCTGTCCTTCAACGCATAGGGTAGCAACATCACGCAAAGGTCAACGAACATTAACCACCTGAATTGAGAAGTCACAAAAATGTTTACGCAACGAATAGCGCTAGGTGTATTTACTTTAGCCGGGTTTTACGATAGGCGAGCAGCGAGTGTTCTGTTTTTAAAAGTTGGGAATGCACACCGATTTGTTAGTCAAAGCAAGATAACTGTTTTGTTTATTATCTGTGCATAGATAAAAGAGTTATAACACCGAGTGTAATTTACTATGTAGGTAATTATTATACGATCTTGAAGACTGTATAATCAGGTGCAAGAGGAGTCGTGTTAATTGAAACAATAGGTAGGTACAATTTTATTTAAATGTACTAGGTAAGTAGTAGGTACATAGTCATACATACAGTCTCGTATTTAAGTTAACATTAATTAAGATTGTATTAGTTGCAAGGTTCAACAAACCAGACTATGTAGGTGGCTACCTATTTCTAATTAACTCCATATCTCATTAATTGTTTACTGTATAGATGCCATATACATTCAGGTACACTTACAGGTTTGGTAGATACATGCCTAAAAAGGTATCGCGTAGTCAAAACTTCGCGAGCCTAATCAATACCAAGTATTTGACTAAGAGCGCCTAGTTTATAGGTTATGTTGCTCCATAGACGCTGTACAACCACCTAACTATGTGTTATATGTTAATTTCTGCACACTTACAAGTACAAGTACAGTACTGCGATAAAAGCACTATAATTACCCTGATATGTAAATATTAGAACCTACGTGGCCATGTATGTATGTCTTCAGGTCATTCACGTTTACTTGCAACACAAAGGATTACATGCTGGCGTAAATCAATGATTGTATTACCTTTCCTAACATCACACATCGAACATTTGAAGGCTTCCGCATTGTTTCTGTACGTACAAACGCTGCAATCCCAATAATTTTCTTCAAGCACTTTAGACGGCCTCTTGGCTCTCCTAATGGCATTTTTCTTGTCCATTTTAACGCACACTCACGTCTTAATATAACTAGCACACGTTAATCATGATACTTTATATCGTAAACAAGAGTTTTTACCGCACAAACGCAAAATAAATCGTCTGAGAATCATTATTTTTGTTTTACTGTGCACAGAAATGTACACTTTACGCCATGACAGATAGTCAATGTCGCGTCGGTAAAACAGAACGAGGGCGCCACTTTCTCTCGTACTGCTTTATCTTAAAATGTGTTTGTGCCAGCAAGAAATAGGTGGCAGTAGTGTGTTTCGAATTTTAGTAACGGTCAAGCGTGAACAGTAAATCTTTATAAAATAATAATATTAAAATAGCGAAAAATATGAAAATTACTGTAAAAATTGCTATAAATTGGACATTATTAATTTAAATTTAAAAAGACTAGATTCCTTATAATTTAGAACAATCAGATATTTTTTGATATTTTTACCACTCGGCCTTTCTCAGGCTTCACCTTATTTGGCAGGCTAGGTACCTACCTACTGGTTTACCAACCAAGTTATCAGCAATCCTTCAGGATAAAAAATTGTCGGAATACTTTGAATATTTCTAGACATCGATGCTTTCTACATCGAATGACAACATGAACTTGAACGGAACATTTTTGACGTACAGGTAGGGTTGTCACTCGTTAGTTTTAATAAAGTACCTAGGTATATTGTATCTACGTTAAATCTGGCAAACGTACTTTTATACTTTAGGTACTAGCGACCCGTAGGCTTCGCACTCAACATTACTAATCTGTGCTTCGCACGGGTGCAATTTCCCTTCTATCGTTACATTAAATATGAAAGTATTATACAATAAACCTTCCGGAAGAAATGCTCAAAATAATGGTGAAAACGTATCAAAATCTTCTGATGAAGATCTTCAGAGATGGACTTTGGAACTCTTCAATGGATAACAACAAATTACTCGCGATTGCTGTGATCGCATGTTTTAAATGTGGTTTATGCCACTCAAAACAGAAAAAAAAACTTAAAAAAAAGTAAAAACCGACTTCAAAAAACTAAAACCGGCCAAATGTGAGAACACGAAAGGTTCCGTACCCATTATCTATAAAAACGGCAAAAAAATCACATTTGTTGTATGACAGCATTGGCAGCCCTTAAATATTTGTTTTATTCTGTTTTTTAGTATCTTTTGTTATAACGGCAACAGAAATACATCATCTGTGAAAATTTCAACTGTCTAACTATCACAGTAGGTACCTACATGAGATACAGCCTGGTGACCGAAGACGGACAGACGGACAAACAGACGGACGGACGGACAGCGGAGTCTAAGTAATAGGGTTCCGTTTTTTACCCTTTGGGTACGGAACCCTAAAAAGTATAAAATCTTATAAAACTTCACTGCTTCTGAAGTCGGACCTTTAATTCTTCAATGCGCCTTAGCTTAGCAGTAACACCTTCTTCTTCCTTTACGAATAGAAAACTACACTATCCCTGAGTGATATTATATAAAATCAAGCATTATTTATATTTTTAGGCGCGGCGCAGACGACGGACTTTTTGTCCGGCAAACTACCGCGGCCGAAACCGTGGTCAACAGCTGTTAGGTAATAACGCACAATATCGTACAAGTAAGTTGGTGTAAGTAGCTAGGTAGACATGATGCTCCGAGAGAAATACATGATACTTGGAAGGATTTAATACTTGCCACCATACATCTATGTTATGTATTATGTAATCTTTTCATCAAATTATCAATCAAAGTAGAGCTCTATACCAAAGCAAGAAGGTTAGAATTAAAACGCTGACTCAAAATGAATAGGTTAGCAACGACAAAAAATAGTACTTTTGTAAAGGCCGGTAGGCGCGGAATTCTTAGAAATGTCGACCTTTTTTTAGGCACAACTATGTGAAATAATTCTCTACCTGACGCTGTCAAGGTTCTCAAGACATTTCGCTTTTTAATGTTTCTGATATTATGTCGAAACAAGTTCTGTTTCCTACAAAGTGTAAATATTCGGAATTTTGAAAATATTATTGAGGATTTGTTCAGTGGCACAAACTTATCTGACCCCGGTCATGGCCTCGCTGCCGTCTCTTTTACCAATGTTATCTCCCTACAAAAATTACATTTTGAAGTCAGTTTTTTTCTGGGGGGACGTTAATTCCAATTTTGGTCACCAGGTCAGATAAGTTTGTGGCACTATAGTCTTGTTATCCTTTGCTCCAATCTCTTCATGTGTGTCAGTCGTTCGAGCCTAAGGATGCACAAATTTGTGATGTAGTAGTGAAAAAATAATTTAGAAACTAAAATCCGTCTACTGAAAAAGTATGATACAAGAAAATATTAATACATATTCATAGTGATGTTCAAAGGATAGCCGTGGTCGTATGCCACCTACCCTAATAAACAATACATTCTAACAGTAGTACCTAAGCGATCATAAGTATTAAAGGTTACGCATTATGGGCAGCATTGACACACAACTTCTATGAAATTAATTAACTTTTATTATAAGACCACCATTTTTATCAGACACAAATATTCGAACACCAATTCTCTTGTTATTTTCAAATAACACAACCAAAGAGAAAAACCATAGACACAGATAAAATAAAACGACTGTACGTTCATTGCTTTAACTCAAGTCTCAACACCCTTCCTCAATGAATGTACAATCATTACAAAACAATAATTAAAACTAAATTCTATTACATAAGTATGCCACCACATATTATGCCTACCACATTATCATAAGAAATAAAATATAGCAATATAACACAACGTTGTTTTATTTTAGACCTAACTCTGAACACAAACTTTGAAAAATATTTTTACCTAAACTCTTAGTACATATATCAGCTATTTGCTTAGCAGAAGGGATATAATTTAAAATTACAATTTTATTACTAACCTTATCTCTAATGAAATGGTACTTTATCTCAATATGTTTAACCCTTTTGTGATTCTCTGGTTTTTTTGCAATATGAATAGCAGACTGGTTATCAACAAACATAGAAAAATTTTCACATCTTATCCCTATCTCATTTAGTAATATTCTGATCCAACAACCTTCTGCCACTCCTTTTCCTAATGCAACATATTCAGATTCTGTTGATGATAATGCTATACATTGTTGTTTAGCACTACACCAAGACACAGTATTTCCAAAAACCTTCATAATATACCCTGTTGTTGATTTTCTTTCTTCCTTGTCTCCTCCCCAATCAGCATCTGTATATCCTATCAGAATAGTTTCTTCTTCATGTTTATATATCAGTTTGTAATCTATAGTATGTTTTAAATATCGCAAAACTCTCTTCAATGCTTTCCATAGTGTTTGATTTGCACGAGATTGGAATCTACTTAAATAGCTTACAGCAAAACAAATATCTGGGCGTGTTCCTAGCATTGCATACATTAAGCTACCAACCAAACTTCTACATCTCTTAATGAGTTCTTCATCTTCTGAAGATTCTTTTGACATTTCTAAACCTAATTCTAAAGGTGTAGAAATCCCTTTGCATTTTTCCATTCTGTATTTTCTCAGTATATCTTCAATATACTCCTTTTGGTTCAGCTCAATCGTGTCACCTCTTTTGTCAATATTTATCCCAAGATATCTCAATGATGAGTATCCTAAATCTTTCATATTAAATCTATTACTTAAAGAGGTTTTTAATTCTTCTATTTCTTGTTTTCCTTCTCCTAATATCAATAAATCGTCAACGAAAACCAAAACATAAAATCTCATATTTTCTTTAAAATATAAACAATAATCTGAATTTGATCTCTTAAACCCTTCCTTGATCATAAACTGGTTAAAAGCATTATTCCAATTTTTAGGTGATTTCTTAAGCCCATAAAGTGATTTCTTAAGTTTTAAAACATTTCCTTCATTACTTCTCTTCTCTACACCTTCTGGAATTTTAAGGTAAACATCTTCTTCTATTTCTCCATAGAGAAATGCACTTTTCACATCCATTTGTGTAATTTCCAGATTGAATTTATTTGCTATGGATAATAAGATTCTCAAAGTTGGTAATTTTGCTACCGGGGTGTAAATTTCTGATGGATCAAAACTATTTTCCTGCTGAAAACCTCTAACAACTAATCTGGCTTTGTAAAGTGCCTTCTCATTTTCTCCTTTCTTCACTCGGAAAACCCACTTTGTTTCAATGGCTTTTTTCCCTTCAGGTAAGTTCGTCAAAAACCAAGTATCATTTTCTTCTATGGCTTGTAACTCATTTTCTATTGCAACTTTCCATGCTTCTGAATTTTGTCCATTCACTGCTTTTATATAACTAAGATTTTCTTCACTTTCATCTTCTATAGTAGTATAATATAAATGAAAATCCTCTAGATGTTTAGGCTTCTTTATTTGCCTAGTCCTAGTCCTCTGGTTCTGGGTTGCTTCAACATTTTCTTCTTGCATATCATATTCTGTCTCACATTCATAAAAGTTTTCACCTCTAGTAGGACTTGGTAAATCATTTTCTATTATTTCCTCATGAGTCTCTTCTTCTTCTCTTACTTCTGTTTCTTCTCTTACTTCCTCTCTTCCAACTTCCTCATTAACTTCTTGTATAATACATATAGGTTCATCAGCTTGAATTTTCGTACTATTACCTTCGTCTCTATCCTCTTTTAAAAATATTACATCCCTATATGTATAAACTTCTTTGCTATTTAGAAACCATATTCTATAACCCTTGCAGTTCATACCATATCCAACGAAAATACCTTTTTTACTCTTCGCATCCCATTTTGATCGGTTTTGTTTGGGTACATGCACATAGACTGATGCTCCAAAACATCTTAAACAATTTATATCAAATTCTTTATTAAATAACAACTGAAATGGTGATTTACCTTCTCTGGCTATTGATGACCTATTAATTGTAAAAATAACTGTGCTAATTGCTTCTGCCCATAAGTTTTTGGCAAAATTTTTCTCTTGTAACAAAGTCCGAGCAGACTCAACTGTAGTTCTCATTTCACGCTCAGCTCTCCCATTCTGCTCAGGAGTATAAACTACTGATCTTTGGTGCACCACTCCATTATTAAACAAAAGATCTCTTACACTTTTGTTTATATACTCTTTTCCGTTATCCGACCTTAACATTTTAACTTTATGCTTAGTCTCATTTTCAAAAATTAATAGAAAATTTTTGATACAATTATATGTTTCACTCTTGTTTTTTAAAAAATAAACAAATCTAAATGCACTATAGTCATCCTTAAATAAAAGAAAGTATTGAGACCCTCCTAAAGACTCAACCTCCATTGGCCCGCAAATATCCATATGAATTAGATCACCAGGAGCCCCAGCCCTAAAGTTACTTAAAGGAAAAGATCCTCTATGTTGTTTCCCTTTAATACACTCAATACATTGGATATCCGTCTGCCCTTCATATTTTACATTGTTATTATTTAGTACTTCTTTAACAAGTTTTACGTTTTGATGTGCAAACCGCTTATGCCACTCTGAAAATGTTATAAGTGCAGAACATTTTTGCTCAAACTGAAAATTCATAACATATAGATTCTCTTCTCGACTAGCTGTACATGTAGTCTCACCATTTTTAATAAATTTACATCCATATTTTGAGGATATCATAGAGTATCCCTTATCTACTGCACATATTACAGAAAATAAATTTGTTTGTAATTTAGGAACATACAACACATTTAACAACACTGAAGGAATATATTTGTTACCATCAAAAGCTAAAAAATTAATTTTACCTACACCACATACTCTTAACTTATTCCCGTCACCTACTGTTACATATTTTTCATGTTTTATTTCTTCATATTCAGTAAATAAATCTATGTTACTACACATATGCTCGCTGGCACCAGTGTCCATAATCCAAACATTTTTAGTAACTTTATTCACACAATAAGCTTTAGCTACATTATCATTTTTATTGCCATTATTCTTACCTTTATTTTCACATGAAATTCTTATTCTACAGCCTTTAAACAAGTGCCCTACTTTATGACAGTAATTACATTTTCTTAGCCGACAGTCTTTTCTCATGTGTCCATTTTTTCCGCATTCAAAGCACTTAATCATTCTATCATTATATTTTTTATTATAATCACTATTACCCCTCTTTGCTACTAAAGCTGTTGATAATGGCACTTCCTCTTCAATATTTCTGTAGCGCTCCTCTTCAACTAACAAACGTGTGGTCAAGTTATCCATGGTTTGTTCCGTCAGCGAAACTGATTCCCACGCTGAAATAAAATGTCTGTACTTCTCAGGAAGGCTCATAATTATCTTTGTAATTACCATTTTCTCCGACACCTCTTCATCATTATTTTTAAGTTTCTGAACAATTTCTTCCGTCTTTGATAAGAATTTCGCTATGGGTTCTTCAAACTTCAGGCTGTAAAACTGTTTTTGAATCAAATGTATTCCTACTTTCGACTTGGACTCATATATGGTAGAAAGCTTATTCCACATTTCAAAACTTGATTTACATGACGTCAAGTATGAAATTACATTTTCATCAACTCTTGATACTATTAACTCTTGTGCTTTTAGATCCCGTTCTTCCCATTTTTCTTTATCTGAATCCTTGATCGCCATTTTGTTTGTAACAACATCGAATAACTTTTTCGATTTCAATACAACAGATATTTGGAAACGCCATGCTGCCCAATTACTATTACTCTCCCCTAAAACGATAATCGCTTTGTTGATGTTATTGTTCTCCATTTTTAACACAACTCTTCTTCAATAATTGGCTTTCGCCAACGACGCCCCTACGCGCGTGTATACACAACAATTATTGTTCGATATTTCTATTTATCTTATCCTCCTCCGTGTCTGTCCGGTGCCTGGGCCCATAACCTATTAAAGGTTACGCATTATGGGCAGCATTGACACACAACTTCTATGAAATTAATTAACTTTTATTATAAGACCACCATTTTTATCAGACACAAATATTCGAACACCAATTCTCTTGTTATTTTCAAATAACACAACCAAAGAGAAAAACCATAGACACAGATAAAATAAAACGACTGTACGTTCATTGCTTTAACTCAAGTCTCAACAATAAGCTTTAGGGCAAAGTGGCATACGAGCACGGTTATCCTCTGAACATCACTATAATATTTAATATTTTCTTTTTTCATACTTTTTCAGGAGTCGAGTTTTAGTTTTTGAACTTACTTTTTTTTTTAATTATTATTTTTGTATTGGATGTAAGTCTGGAAAATTTATTTTCCAATTATAATATATTAATATTATTTATATATTTTTATTTATTTTATTTTTTATTATTATTATAATTTTAATTTATTTATTTTTTTATTTTTTAATCCTTTAGGATTTCATTTGTTAGTAGATACTTAGACATGTCTATATCCATGAATATTACTAACAGGAAAGTTATGAAATTTCATATTGTTAAACAAAGGTAGACATTAGTCAGTATCATACAAGATGTTTTGGAGCCCAAGTTGGCCTTGGACGCTCAAATGAAATTGATACCCGAGAAAGGAAAGTAAAAATACAGAATAATAATATGCAATGATTTTACTAATAAATAATCTATTTTGCATTTATGACATTGCAACAATCGAAGTATAAAACAAAATCCAAGATTCGCAACACTTGCAACTAATATAATTAAAACAAACGTATTTGCAACTAAACTGATAAATAATGTATAATGAGAAAGCTTATGAAATTATAACACTTTCTAATGGATAGTGCTAGACCTTTTATCGACGTGAGGCTACTACTACGAGAGACAGTGGGAATTAACTGAATAACAGCCTATCAGTTAGTAAAATGCAGGCACAGTTCACTCGGCGTACAGCGTTTGCAGCAAAGCGAAGTACGACCACGCCGAGCTCAGGACCTTCAAAATATTGTATTAAGATTTTATTTTATTTATTCCTCATCAGCACGAAGGAAACTTCAGCGAAGAATAGTCCACAAAAATTGTGGGACGTTCTTTACTGATAATCGTAAACACGAGCAGATTTGCTTCTTTCAGTGTCTCTGCAACCAATAAAGATTAGCCGCAGCTCAGATTTAAATTGATCAACATCAATCTAATATCTGTTGGACAAGGACTGCTATTATTACATTATTCTTTCAAACTATCCCACTGCTGGGCCAAGTCCTCCCCTAAGTTGTTTCGTCTCTTCCCTGCGTCACCTTGAACCAGTCCTTGAACGCGTTTAGGTCATCTCACCAATATTATAATTCGCCCATATTTTATACCTTCCATCCACGGATTTTTTTGGTCATGGAGCAATCCTAAGTATATAATAATAGTGCTTTGCAATGAAACAAGGTGTGAAAGATAAGTATGCACGTTTTAAGTCGGATACCATTAAAGAGCAATTAGAACCACTTTTACCCTCATAAATGACCTTAAGTTGACATCAGCGAATCGTGCCGCCGTCAGTTTGCACGGCTCCTGGGCCCTGTCGATAGGAATAACGCGCTTTATAGGCGACTATGCGTGTGACGATGTTCGCTCTTATAACCATACCTAAGTTCATGGTATTTAAGATAAAAAAATATTATTTCAAAAAGAAAACAAACTTTACCTAGTTTGAACTAGGAGCAGCTGCCTGCGGACGACGGCGTTAGCAAGATACCACCGACAGTTGTAGACAGCATCGCTTACCTCCATACTCTGAAACAAATATCTACCAACTGTTTTACAGCCGAATACTGTAACACAACTTAATTTTAAGACGCTCTTAAATGTCATTCTGTCACTACTCACACCCACGAGAGTTAACGGCATCTTAAACTTGAGATGTGTTTAAGTATTCAGGGGTAAGTGTCAAGCAAACAACTTCGAATGTCTGCTTTCGGGCGAAGTCACATCTACGTGGGTTATTTTTGGGATTCTAGAACTTATAGTAAGTACCTATAAGTATACCTACCGCCACAGAACACAGAAAAGAACACAGAAAAGAGGTTAGAAAGGCGATCATACGGCGTTTGTACGGGAACCGATGTCGCCAGATGCGACCCCACCTTTTACTACCACCACACGTGCAGTTATACGCACAAGATTACACCAACACATGCAACATCATACAGAGCATTATAATTAGTCGGACCGCTATAAGCACCGCCCTGTCGACGGCTGGCGGGGCGAAAGGCCGCCCCACACGGACTAGCTTATTGGTCGCCCCTCTCGCGTCCCGCAGGCCCTCGGGGAGCATATTGGTCGATATTATTCTGCTCCCGCCTCCCGATGACAGTGGGAGGGCCTTGCGAGGCAACAGACTAAGCTAATTGGTCGATCGCAGAAGTCACTCACACAGAGACAGGTTGCATTGCCTATGTACTGTGCAAAAGCAATTTATTTTACATATACGCTAGTGATTTCAACGATATCGATATTTGGTATTTTATCATTTGAACAAAATTCAAAATGAAAAAGAAAGATTATAATTATACTCGTTTTGGTAGGTATTATTCAAATTTAATCCTACTAATATTGAATTTTATGAAATCCATCACATTAATAAAATGATAAAGGTATTGTAATAAATAGGAAGGGATATGAAGTATATGTAAAATAACTTTTTTTGCCAAACTACATAATATTTATATACCTTGAAACAAAATATATTTATTAAGAAATAACAAAATTAAATATCTACGAGTATTAAAAAAATATTATTTCTTAAACAGTTTACAATTAACCGATGGGCCCGTAGACGCGCGCTAAAAACTAATTATAGCCGAATCGGATGATTTAAAAAAATGCAAATAATGGCGGGGGGGGCTTAATAATACATATCGCTGCTTAAATTCGAAAGGGCCACAAATCAAAAAATCTCAAAATCTGTTTTATTGCAAAAATCGTATCAATTCTGTTTATATTTTTATATGCGAAAAAGACACCCAGTATTTTTGCATTATAAATTGTTGTTTCACACTACCGCCCTTTTTGCATTTTTAGGCTTTGGTGGCTAACTTCCGAGCAAAGCGGCCATATTGTTAGTTGCGACCCGGCAATCAGCGTGATCGCTCGTATTCTATGTGAAAAAGAGCCACATTTCCAAAAATATCTCAGTTTCATTGAAAATTTATAGATAAAGGTGCCATAATTTGGAATACGACCGTATCGAATTTAAAATACATGGAAGTATAACACTATTTTCATAAGCAAAAGTGCCGTGATTTGTATTGCGGTCGTTTTGAATTATAATAAAATTAGTTTTATTAATATTATATGAATGAAAAGTGCAGTATTTGGAATCCTTCTGTTTTGCATATAAGATTATGGTGAATATAATAGTATTTATTGAAACGAATATGCAATACATAGGTACCTATATTTTGTTTAGGTTGTTAATATCTATGGATAAAGTGTAAAACAAAAATTATAATAATTTGAATAAAACCAGTAGTAGGTATATTTGCTGAATACCAAATAAACGAGTATATACGGGGTGTAAGTGACATCGTAATGAAAATTGATACCATTCAGTACAGTCATGATTCTGGACACCTCAGCAAGTGAATTTCGGGTCGGCCTTTTAAGATTTTGTTCGTAGAATATTTAGGTACTTAGTTATAAGAACTGCGAACAAAACCGTATTTTTTTTTTAAAAGATCTACCCATAATTCTTTCCCTGAGTTGTCCATAATCATGTGCTGAATCCATGGTATCAGTTTTCGTTACGATGTCACTTACACCCTGTATATCATAATTGGGTGGCTTGAGTGTTAAGTATGTCCCTACTTGTATTGTTTAAATTATAGTGGTACTTCATATGATCTTTGCTGTTCTTTTTTTCATATTGTGTAAATTCTGGTCGAATTTTAGCCGGGGCCGCTACTGCGTCCCCAGATATTATTGTTAATTTGTTTTATGAAAAGAGTTTCCATGGAGTTTCTTGCCAGTAGATCTTCTATAAATAACAAACTTTGACTTTGACTTTAAAATATTCGCCGATGTCTCTGGTCAAATAAGGTTTTTTTTCGGCAAAATTGTTACGAAAATTGGTTTTAAAGTTTTCAATAATTTTATTATTGTGTTGCCGCGTCATCACGTTGTTGTACGTATTTACGCTTTGTTGTTATTTATTATTTAGCTAAGAACTTTATTTCTTTATTTATAGAATAGGTAGCCGAGCACTTCGGTTTTTAAATATCATCAAAACCAGAAACGAAGAATGTAAAACCACTTTAACCCGTAACGAAACACAATTTAACTCAACTCCTAAATTTGTTTAGATTTGGGTACCTACACATTCTTCTTGAGTAGTTGTTTTATTTAGGTTTTTATGTGACATGGTTACCTATATTGCACAACAAATTCACTCAAAATACTTACTGGCTATCGTAAGACTAGCGAAAAAATAAAAACAGTAACATTTAATGTTTGTAGTAAAACTACTACAAACATTACTTGTTACTGTTACTGTTAGCCTGTATCATCCCACTGCTGGGCAAAGGTCTCCCCCCTTGATTTCCATGCTGTTCGATCATGTACCAATGATAACTAGTCCTTGTATGTGTCTAGTTCGTCCCGCAATCTCTTTCGAGGTCAATAACCAAACATTACCTAATTCTTTAAAATATTGTGAATTTTTCTATTTTAAAACTGTTTAATGGTTGATTTTATAGAATTTTATTGCAAGGTATTGCTACTATTAAGTTATAATTATTTGTTTTTAACATATTACACAAAACAATAAAGGAAAACATCAAATAAAACCTATTTTTAGTATGATTTGTGGCTCTTTATTCATTATAAGTCCCTTTTGTTTATAAAAATGTACCACAATGTTTATCATTGTATTTTATTATCATGTATTTTTTTATAAGTAAAAGGGACTTATGTGATGTTTTACTTAACTGGGTAAATTTTATAGCAAATATCAAATTATAGGCGAATAGAGGCTTAAAATTAACATCCGATGATATATAGCATATAGGTATAATAAATAAAAATAAATAAAAAATAAACAAAAACAGCGTCCAAAACTTTGATGGGCTCTCCTGTAAAAATTGATTTTTCGACTTATGGCCCTTTTGAATTTAAGCAGCGATATATATAATAAAAAAATTATAAAAAAAATTGTGAAATTAAAAATTAATAAAAATGTAAATAAATGTTGATGAGTCATGCAAATGACGTCATTGGCCGCGCGGCCTATACGCGGTTGTACGAGTTAAAAAACTTATTCACTTACATTTCATTATTACCTATCTACTACAAAACATTTCCAAGAAATAATTTATCGATAAAGTACAATTTACGTCATTAGGTGAACACAGCACTAGAATAAGTGGTCACTTTGCGATCGTGACTTCCCGTTTGCCGCGCAATACATTTCGCGCTCATATCGTCAGAGCAAAAATTACGAACGTACATTGCCGGCAATGTATATTTTTTAGAATTTAGTTTTTTAAATTATCACTACGATCATGTTTTAACAGTTTTTATCTAAAATATTATTATTATGAAGGATATTGAGACCTACTATGTATAGAAATTCCTTCTTTGGCTACACTTGACACTTGACTTCTTGCTCTGCTAGTAATTATTGCATAAGATGGCATTTTCGAGTATTTTATGAGCCGCTTTCTACAATACTCACTTCGTTGCAGTCCGTGAGTGACTAAACAGCGCGATCGCACGTTTTTTCGACACCTGAGCATTTGCTCAGGCTTGTGGCGCGCCTGCCCCGCCCACAAAGCCATTCTAACCTCTTTTCTGTGTTCTGTGCCTACCGCAATCATCAACATGTCAGCGAAGAAACAAACGAAGAAAACTTGCATCAGCACCATGATCAGGAAAGTGAAAAAGATGATGATAGTGACGAAGTCGTCCACAATCTGGAAATATTAAAACAGTTAGGTAGGTATTTATATAATATAACGACCTCAGTTTAGGGATGTATGAATTAGTCCATGCACCTGATATTTTGTTCGTTTTCAGCAAAGAAAAATACCAAAAACAAAACAAAAAACCAAACAAAAAAACGCAAGGTATATTTCTATCCAGGGATTAAGGGATTTTTATCTTTTTTCCCGAAGCTACAATTGAAGAATCTGATCATGCATCAGAGTGATTTATTCTTAACTAATGATATAATGATTTGCCTAAATAAAGATAAAAGAGTAGATCATTATATGCAGTGGATAATGACATGAGAGTGATTCTTCAAGTAGCAGAGCTAAAAACAGTGGATTTACCGTAACATTGAATCCAGTGAGGCAAATCATAAACGAACTGCACAAAAAGTTGAACAGAGTCGACTTGGCGTAGATTATTTCTAGAATATCGACCGAGCTGCGAACAATAATTAACGTGTTACTACTGAACCTAAAAATGCTATGTAGAACGAAATAATAATGTAAGTCACACAGAACAGTATAGTTTTTAATTGGTTAATTTTAAAATGAATTCCTTTTGGACTTGTTTATCAATTTTTTTAGGCACTTCTTCGGAGGCCTATGTGCTGCGATGGATTGTAATACGTTGAGTAGATAGGTTTTCTATATAATGAATAGTCAACTTTCTATCTATGGTAGTTCTATGCCAGACGAAGTCTCTACCAACATTATTAAATAAACTGGCAAGACTTTCAGAGCCTTGCCAGTCAGAGGCTGGTGGCACCACTGAGGCTGACATTCGGAAAAGACATAGGTAGGTTATTTCTCTTCAGTTTTCTAAGCTTGTGTTATTTCGTTCAAAATTTATTATTATCACAATTACCCCTGTAATAGATTGCTATCTAATATGAAAAAGGCTATATTAGCATAAAATATTGAAATGTATCTTACTGTATTAAAGACTGATGCCATTGCACCAACTCCACGAATTTGTTCTGGAACTCAGTTTCACCATACATTTCTTCTTGAGAAATACTTCTAACAGGTATGCTCCTCTCAATATCATACCGCAGCAATTGAAACTGTATTCGAATGTAAGTGCAGCAAGTAAATAATAAATAGTCAGCAGCTGCCACTTCCATTAGGATTACGGTTTCTGAAAGTTACAGAAATAATTGTCTCCTTTCAATTGAATTTTAGTATGTTTTTATTTTTACTTTTGCCTTCTGAAGTAATCATTTAAGTTTTATTTCGCCCGTTACGTAATATTTATACAAACTTATTTACCTGACCAAATCTGATACACATATGCAAACAGCCAGTATTGGAATTCGTACGGAATGAACGAAAACACGTCTAAATACGGAAGCAGCATCTCAAACTCTTTTGTCTTGTAATACTTGATCGCTATTATTATCAACGGAGTCATGTCAAATACAACTATCATTGAACAATTTAAAGTATACAATACATTAATTACTCTGTTCAGAAACGTTACTTCTTTATCTACAATTTCTGCTTTATCAACGCACTTTTCTTTAATATTTTCTTTGATTTCTAGATCTCTTAAAAGGGCAATTAGTTCTTGAACGTTGTCTTCATAAATCAGATGGAAAACAGATTTAAATATTCCAAGAAATGTATAAGATAGGCAGGGTGCAATACTAGTGACTTCTATTATATCTTTGCCATTTAATACATCAATAATTATGCAGTATATTACAGCGATCGCTGATGTTATTACACATATAAAATTTAAAGTGAATACCCATCTATGTTTAATGATATCAATAGGTGTGACAATCTTATTTTGCAGATTCATCCCGGAATATCGGAACAAAACTCCCAATTTCTCGAGAGATTTACCAAACTCTAAAGGTGTTAACATTTTTCCATATATTTTAAAATTGATGTTATATTTAAAATTATGAATATAAGATTTTTTTTGTCGCCGAAAGCTTGCTCAGATTTTTTTAAAATCTACTATTGATATGCCGTTAATGTAACTATGTTACTGTTAGGGGACAACTTAAGTAACTGTCAAGTCATAGCAGCTACCACAATTAAAATATTGGACAAGACCACAGTGTAAGCTTAGGTATCGAATAGACAGTCTACTTCATGTCATATTTAAATACAGTTCACAAACTATATAGGATACAGTTTAACCTCACGTTTTTCCAGCACTTCTGACATTGGCAGAATTGTCGACATCAGCACCACTTGCCATATTGAAAAATAGAATAGAAGGAATAAATTATGTTTTTATGTCTTTTACTACAAGCTACAGAATATTATTTTTACTTAAATGGAATAATATGCCTGTTTTTAAAATAGTCAGAATTTCACCAGTGCTTTTACCTACTTATTTAAAAGTTTTTAATAGTACATTATGATTTATGTGCGGTAAGTTGAAAATTACAGCCGAGGCGATATTGCTAGCCCGAGCCGTAGGCGAGGGCTACAAGAAAGCAGAGGCTGTAATTATCAAAGCGCACGTATGTCATACGACGTTTTATAACATATATGCGAGGAATTTTCAAATAAAATCAATACAGCGAAAAGAAAAAGCGCGCGGAATAATTTTTACTTGTTCACAAATTAGCGATGTGCGCGCATCAGCACTTTTTTTTAAGGCAAAGGCATAAAAACAGCCATTCCATTATTACTAATAAATTAAAATATTCTTTTTTGTTTATGTTACAGATAAATGGTTGTAATTTATTGTCAAAATTAATTAAATGAAAGAATTAAACATTTATTTTTTATATTTTATCTCCCAAAGTTAATTTTATTCATAAAATGTTGACCACTTTTCTGAAATAAAAATTCTTTGCTAAGATTTAAAAAAGTACCGTTCGTTTTAGACGGAGCATCTTGATAAACCGTGCGTTTTACATTACATTACCGCACAAGTGCGTAATGAGATACATTACGATATTGAAATTGGTGAAATAAGAGACCCTTTACGAGCAAATGTGTTATAAAATTAATTTTCGTACCACTTGCTCAAAAAAGTGACATTCTATGCCACAAAAAGCGAACATAACAATAGTCATTTTTAATCTGTTAAAAACAGGGAAAGAAAATTGTACTGAATTTCATTCATCCTCTAGGGGGAGAATGTGATTTAAATTTGGAATACTTACCGATACTGAACTACATCTGTGTTTACACCATTGAGTTTGTATATAAAGCATTATACATCTTTTTGAAAAAGGAATACGCATTATTTATTATGCAGTTATGATTATTAAAGAAAATTACGAAAACCGACGAGGCCGTATGAGATAATTGGACCAATGTTTCGAATGTTAACTTTTACTTTTAATTGTCATTATTTTTAATAAATGCTTATCTCATATTATTATTGTGTTAATTTTTTCGCAAATGGTACGAAAAGTAGAGTATTTTCCTCAGTGATAAAGCTGTCTTAGTCTTGGGTGAACTTAAATCCCTCGCTACACTCAGGACTCGTCTTAAATCCCTCGCTTCGCTCGTGATTTAAGTTTTTAACACCCTCGCTACGCTCGGGAGTAAACCTCGAGTCCTTCGTTACACTCGCGATTTAAATCGTCACCCGCGACAGAAGACACTGCTTTATCCCCTTGGATAATAATCTACTATTTCATTTGCTGTATTCTTCCACAGTTCCACTGTTTAATTATATTTCACTAGAGCTGTTGCAAAAAATTAAATATAGAATACTCATGGATAGTGTAGCTACGTAAGTAATAGTTAGTATTCTTTGGTGTAGCTTTCTAATAATGATTTATTTTTAAATCTTTTCAGCATTTCCAGTAATTACCCTCTACATACCGAATACCAACAACCAAAAAATCTAATTTTACCACTTTATAATATTTGTATGGAATATAGAATTTCCATCATCTTTTTCAAGTAAACTAATTATAGATTTAATACGATACATTCGTTACCATGGTCTTAATAAATTGCAAATGGATATAGTTTGCTTATTTCTTTATATCATTTTTTTCCAAATTTCATAAAATAGGTAACTAGAAGTTGAATGACGTTTCTATTTTCTTTAAAGTCTGCGTCATCAACGAAAGGTTCAGTAAGTTCAGTTGCAATAATTTCTGCATATTATCGCATAAATAATAAATACCTTAATAGCAACGTTCGCATCGTGGCGATATTACCACTAATATTAAATTTGATAATTAGGGTACCTACATTTACGTAATTGCAAGACTGAAGTCGAATTTGTGTAAGGTTTGCATTATAAATGGCGCACTTGCAAATATTTTACTATTTAATTAATGATCTTTGTGCTTAATATTATCAGAGACAAGCAAACAATAGGCTTGCAATAATGGTCTGGTCCTTATTTTAAATCTACCTACATGGTTGAGCGTAGGTTTCATAAGACACGGCCTATGAACCAAATACACTGAAATAATAATAATAAGTGTTATAAAATAGTGTTAACCTGTAACTAACAATTTATGGATCCCTTAGTTATTCGAATTAAAATGATTTATTATTATTATTTTAAACAGGGAAAAAAGTAGATCAATTTCACAAGATCTTTTGACACCCGAATTGAGCTATGACGTCAAAGTTCAAACGTGAAATTGATACTCAAGAAAGGAAAGTAAAAATACAGAATAATATGCAATGATTTTACTAATAAAAAAGCAATTATTGCTGTAAAGACATTTCAGCAGTTATAATACAAAATAAAATCCTAATAATATGTAAAAAAGGCTGCTTTATATAAGAAAGCTTATGAAATTATAACACTTCTTAATGGATAGAGCTAGTTCTACCCGTGCCAGGCTACTATTGCGAGAGAAAGTGGGAATTAACTGAGTAACTGCAGACAGCCTATTACTTAGTAAAATTTAGGTAGGTACAGTTCACCCGCCGTACAGCGTTTGCAGCAAAGCGAAGTACGACCACGCCGTGCTCAGGACCTTCAAAATATTGTATTAAGATTTTAATTAATTTATTCATTATCAGTACGAAGGAAACTTCAGCAAAGAATAGGCTAAGATGCAATGTCCCACAAAAACTTGTGGAACACGAGATCTTCCTTTGTCGGTAACCAATGAAGGTATGCTCAGATTTGATTGATCAACATCAATTGGTCAAGGTCCTCGTTTCGTCGCCCAAGTTGTGCCATATATGTCCTTCCTGTGTCCCCTCGAACCAGCCCCTCTGATACGCGATTATAGCCCTGCGTGACGTAAGCCCGCACTTAAGTAACGCTTAACCGTAATTTAAGTAGTCCATTTTAGAGCCGTGCGAAAATTTTTAAGTGTGAATTTAGGTCTGGCAGTGCTATAAAATAGTGCCTATACGCTACCGTGCCCGGCATGCATTGCTAAGACACGAATCGTAATGTACTATTATTTATCATCAGCACGAAGCTTCAGCAAAGAATAGCTTGTTCTTTGCTTATGGTTGTAAACACAAACAGTTTGCCTCTTTCGGTGCCTCTCCGACTAATGAAGGTTTGCCACCGGTCGGATTTGATTCAAAATCATTAATAAATCATCAGCTGGACAAGGTCCGCTTTAATTTCTTTTTTTTTCTAACTTTCCCACTGCGGGACAAATTCCGCCGCCAAGTTGATTCATCCGAGTCTTTCCTGCACCACCTTGAACCAGCCCCTCTGGTACGTCTAACTCATCTCACCAATATTATTACTAGCCTATATTTTCTACCTTCCTTTCACATGTATTTTTAACACGCTTTTATTAGCTTCACCTGTAACTAACTAACTATGTAAGAAAATCTTGGAAGTTAAATTTGACCGACTTCCCGGTTTCCGATTGAGCTGAAATTTTGCATACAGGTTCAGTTTGGATGACTAAAGCGTGTTCTATAGTTTTTTTAAACTACAATATTTTATTATTATGGTCATGAAGCAATCCTTCATAATAGTGCTTTGCAATGAAACCACCAAAAGTTAAAAAATAAAAAATTGAATTAAAGAGTAATTAGAACCATTGTTACCCTCATAAATGACCTTAAGTTGACATCAGCGAATCGTGCCGCTGTCAGTTTGCACGGCTCCTGGGCCCTGTCGATAGAAATAACATGTTTAATAGGCGACGATGCACTTAATCATAATCATCTTAATCATGATGTTTATTTCACTTGACGATGGTTTTTAATATTAAAAAGATATTATTTGAAAGGAGAAAATAAACTTTACCTAGTTTGAACTAGGAGCAGCTGCCTGCGGACCACGGCGTTAGCAAGGTACCACCGACAGTTGTAGACAGCATCACTTACCTCCATACTCTGAAACAAATACCTACCAACTGTTTTAGTGTCAGCAAACAACTCCAAATTTTAATGTCTGCTGTCAAGGTAGCTCATGTCTACATAGCTTATTTTTGATATTGCAGAACTTTTAACTTATATTAAGTACAAGTATACCTACCGCACTCATCAACATATCAGCGAAGAAACAAATGAAGAAAACTTGCATCAGCACCATGATCAAGAAAGTGAAAAAGACTATAATAGTGACGAAGTCGTCCACAATCTGGAAAATTTAAAACACAAATTAAAACAATATAACGATCTCTGTTTAGAGATTTATGAGTTAATCCGTGGACCTTATATTATGTTCATTATGTGCGAAGAAGATTGAAAAGAAGGCAACAAAGTCTTCTAACCAGGGATGTTGATCTATTTCCTGAAGCTACGTTAAAAAAACTGTTCAAGTACTTTCTTAACTAATAATGATGAAAGCATATTAAAATGGAAATATTGCATTCATGCCTATTAACAAGACGAAAAAAAAAGAGCAATATAATATAAATAAATATAATATAATATAAATGCAGTATACATCATGATAATAATGTTTCAAGTAAAAACTGGGAAAATACCGTAACATTGAATCCAGTGAGGCAAATCATAAACGAACTGGACATAAAGTTGAACAGAGTTGACTTGGCGTAGATTATTTCCAAAATATCGGCCGAGCTGCAAACATTACAGAACATGTTACTGCTACCTATGCTCTGTAGAACGAAATAATTATTTATGTAAGTCACACAGAACAGAGTCGTTTTTATTTGGTAAATTATAGATTAAATTTCTTATGAACTCAATTATCTATCGGTTCAGGAGCTACCCGAATATGTTCAGTGGTAGACTGCGATAAACTGAGTTGATAGACCTGCACTATCTGTATAATCTATGGCAGTTCTATGCTGGACGAAATCTATCAAAATTATTATTCGAGCTAGCAAGAATATCAGAATCTCATCAGTTAGAGACTGGTTGCACCACTGAGGGTTTCATTTGGAAAAGATTGAAATACGTCGTTTACGTGTGCATTTTTTTAAACTTTTGTTATTTAGTTCTTATGGTCACAGTTAACTCTGTAAAAAAATTGCTATCTAATATGAAAATAGGTTTATGAATTACATGAAATATTTAAATTTATCTTACTGAATCAAAGTTTGATGCCATTGCACCAAGTCCACGAAATTTTCCTGAAACTCGATTTCTTCATACATTTCTCCTTTAGAAATACTTCTAGCTGGTATACTCCTCTCAATATCATATTTTAGCAATTTAAACTGTATTCGAATGTAAGTGCAGCAAGTAAATAATAAATAGTCAGCAGCTGCCACTGCCATTAGGATTACGCTTTCTGAAAGATATAGAATTGGTGTCAATGATCGTTTCATCATCATTCATTGAATGTTTTTATTTTTACTTTTGCCTACTTAAGTCATCAATTTAAGTTTTATTTCGCTCTTTACGTAATATTGATTAAAACAATTACCTGACCAAATCTGATGAACGTATGCAAACGGCCAGTATTTGAATTCCTTCGGAATGAAGTAAAACACGTCTACATACGGTAGTAGCATCTCAAACTCCTTTGTCTTGTAATACTTGATCGCTATCAATATCAACGGAGTCATGTCAAACACTACTATCATTGAACAATTTAAAGTATACAATACATTTATTACTCTATTCAGAAACGTTACTTCTTTATCTATAATTCCTGCTTTATCATCGCACTTTTCTTTATTATTTTCTTTGGTTTCTAGATCTCTTAAAAGGGCAATTAGTTCTTGAACGTTGTCTTCGTAAATCAGATGAAAAACAGCTTTAAATATTCCAAGTAATGTATAAGATAGGCAGGGTGCAACACTGGTGACTTCTATAATTTTTTTTCCATTTAATATATCAATAATTATGCAGTATATTAAAGCGATTGTTGATGCTATTATACATACACTATTAAAAGTGAATAGCCATCTATGTTTAATGATATCTATAGGCGTGACAATCTTATTTTGGAGATTCATCCCGGAATATCGGAACAAAACGCCTAGTTTCTCGAGAGATTTATCAAAATCTAATGGTTTTGACATTTTTCCGTATATTTTATTTGAACTTTATTATAAGAGAAATTGTAAGAAATGTGTTAGTAATTTTGCTGTGATTTTGCATCAACTATTGATTTGGCTGTACTCCAACTATGCTACTGTTAAACTGTTAAAGGACAACTCAAGTAACTGAACTCCTCATGTGTATGTCAGATTGCATAAACGACAAGCAAGACATTAAACAATACCAATGTCTAGACTTAGGTATCAAATAGACAGTCTATTTCATGTCTTACTTTAATGCATTTTCGCAAGGAGTAATTATCTATTTTACTATAAGCTATATTATTGTATTTTTTTATAATCATAACTTCTCCATTTCATTTATGGAATTTCAAATTCTTAAAATTAATTTTCACTTACTGTAATAATCCGCTATTTTATTTATTATCTACTTTACTGTACACCTGAATATCAAAATTTTGGATAGAACATTAGAGTAATGGTACAATGGGAATATCTTGCAGGTAAACTGTGGATGGAATACAGTGACATACCTAATAATTACAGTCGCAGCAGAAGACATAAATTATTAGCGGTCCCTTCATGTCGAACTGTTGCGCACTCTCAGTCACCCATACCCCGGACGATGACTGCGCTCAATGCTCTCCTGGACTCAAACCCAGACTTTGATTTGTTTGCGGATGCATGGAGGCCGATTCTGTCGGAATGTATGAAGTATTGTGAGAAGAATGCATGAATGTGTTTCTTGTGTTATTTAATGTTTTTAATAGTTGTCTATATATAGTTTAATTGGTATTGGCCGTTCTATGTAAAGTAAAAAATAAATAAATAAATAAACAAACGCATGATATGACATTAAATATATTTCATTTGCCATTATCTTTTTCAAGCAAACTTATTACATAATATATTTATTACGTACCTCATAAATTAGCCTTTTTTAGGACCTTAGACCTTAAAAAATTGCAACTTATATTGTTTGCTGGTTTTTAAATTTATTTTTATTTTTCTAAATATCGTGCTATGGTTATATGACACTTCTATTTTCTTTTAAAGTCTACGTCATCAACGAAAGGCATACCTACTTCAATTGCAGTAATTCACGTTTTGATTTTATCGCATAAATAATAAATACGTTAATAGCGCCCAGCGCTTATCGTGGTGATACTAATTTCTGTTAATTAGGATAGATTTACGTTATTCCAAGTAAAGCGTAAGGAAAGCATTGCCGCACTATCAGATATTTTTATAACATCACGGTGAACACGGGTTTGAAACTGAAAAATAAACAGATGTTTAAAAAAATTGCCCAATCGTCTGTATTTGTCTTATCAATGAATATGGCCTTTATTAGTCTGTAACAGTCGTATAGGCCTGTAGTGATAATAGTCTGAAACATACTTATACGGGATGGTGCAAAATTTTGGAGCATAAATGGTGACTAGGTACTCTTTCTTTTATAGGTAGAGAATTCTGGTCTTAGGAAACTTAGGGTGAATTTTGAAGATATTAAATACCCTACCCTATTTTTCGTTTTTTGGAAAAAGGTTCAATCAGCGAGAAAATTGTCATATCTCAGAAAACTTACGTGGGGCTCAATCGTATGTAGTTCGAGCGTGAAATAAAAAAAAATTAAATGAAATGAAAAACCCGAGAAAGGAAAGTAAAAGTATACAATAATAATGCAATGATTTTACTATAAAAAAACAATTATTGCAGTAAAGACATTTCAACCGTTGAATGACAAAATAAAATCCTAGACAACAGTTGTTACTAATATATTTAAAACAAACGAGTTTGCAGCTAATCTAATAAATAAGGCTGCTTTATATCAGAAAGCTTATGAAGTTATATACTTCCTAATGAATAGAGATAGTTCTATACTACTGTATACTGTACTGTATAGTGTACTACTATTAAAATGCAGGCACAGTTCACTCGGCGTACAGCGTTTGCAGCAAAGCGAAGTACGACCACGCCGTGCTCAGGACCTTCAAAATATTGTAATCAAATTTAAATTTATAGCTACATGACCTAAATCCGCACTTAAGTAACGCTTATAGGTGACTTAAATAGTCTATTTTTAAACCGTGCAAAAATGAGTAAATGCGGGTTTTGGTCAAGCAGTGCTATAAAATAGCGTTTAGCGCCCAAGCGTAGCACTAATGACACGTATCGTAATGTACTATTATTAATCATCAGCAAGAAGCTTCAGCAAAGAATAAGCCACGTTCCACAAAAATTTGTGGGGCAGTGCTTATTCTTTACTTAAGCTCGTGAACACGAGCAGATTTGCCTCTTTCGGTGCCTCTCCAACCAATGAATGTTTGTTACCGGTCAGATTTGATTCATAATCACCAATCTAATATCAGTTGGACAAAGTCCGCTATTATTCCTTTTTTCAAACTGTCCCACTTCTAAGCATAGTCCTCGCCCAAGTTCGCGCATACATACCAGCCCGCCCTTCTGGTATGTATGCGTTTACGTCATCCCGCCAATATTATTATTAGCCCATAGTTTCTACCGCGTTTTTTTGTTTTCGATCATGCATAGAGCCATCTTTCATAATAGTGTTTAGCAATGAAAAGTGTAGTGTTTTTAATGGTTTTAAAAAACCATTAAAATCAATGGATTTTAATGGTTTTTTAAAACCATTAAAAACACTATGTATTACTCTTTAATACATAGTATGCAAATAATGATTTGCATACTATGTATTAAAGAGTAATTAGAACCATTGTTACCCTCATAAATGACCTTAAGTTGACATCAGCGAATCGTGCCGCTGTCAGTTTGCACGGCTCCTGGGCCCTGTCGATAGGAATAACGCACTTAAAAGGCGACGATGCACGTGACGATGATCGTTCTTACAACTATACTAGAGTTCAAGGTATTTAAGATTTTTTATTTTGATTTGAAATGATTAAATAAACTTTACCTAGTTTGAACCAAGAGCAGCTGCCTGCGAACCACGGCGTTAGCAAGGTACCACCGACAGTTGTAGACAGCATCGCTTACCTCCATACTCTGGGACAAATGTCAATTGTTTTAGTGTCATAATTTCATAAAGCAAACAACTTCAAACGACAATCAACGACATCGCTTATTTTTGATATTGCACAACTTTTAACTTATAGTAAGTACAAGTATACCTACCGCACTCATCAACATGTCAGCGAAGAGACAAATGAAGAAAACTTGCATCAGCACCATGATCAAGAAAGTGAAAAAGATTATGATAGTGACGAAGTCGTCCACAATCTGGAAATTTTAAAACACAAATTAAAACAATATAACCATCTCTGTTTAGAGATTTATGAGTAAATCCGTGGACCTTATATTATGTTTATTATGTGCAAAGAAGATTGAAAAGAATGCAATGAAGTCTTTTATCCAAGGATTTTGATCTATTTCCCGAAACTACGTTAAAAATATCCGATAAAGAACTCCAGAAAAAAGAATTTTTACCTAACGATAATAATGAAGGCTAAAATAGAAATAATATTGCATATGTATGTATACAAGGTACATACTAACAAGATGAAAATAAAAGAGTATTTTATGTAGCACAATATACATATATGCAGTAGACATGATAATGATGTTTCAAGTAGAAACTGGGAAAATACCGTAACATTGAATCCAGTGAGGCAAATCATAAACGAACTGGACATAAAGTTGAACAGAGTCGATTTTGAGTAGATTATTTCCAGAATACCGGCCGAGCTGCAAACAATAATGAACATGTTACTGCTAAACATGCAAATGTTTTGTAGAACGAAATTAGTCACAGAACTGGATCGTTGGTAAGTTTTAAAAATCATTATTTGTGACTGGATTATCTGTTTGTTGAGACGAGACCTGGGAGAGGCTTATGTCCACCGGTGGACTGCGATAGGCTGAGTTTACAGCAGATCTATGCCAGTCTAAGTCTCTACCAAAATTATTAAATAAACAAGCAAGACTTTCTGAGCCTCGACAGTCAGAAGCTGGTTGGACCACTGAGGATGACGTTCGAAAAAGGTAGAAATATATCGTTTATTTGTTCAGATTTTTATGCTTTCGTTCGTAAACTACAGCCACCCTTGTAATTGCTATCTAATGTAGTGGTAAGGTTTGCTGGTAGAAAACTCAAATTTGGGTTAAGCTCGCCTGTGTACATACCATCTCAATTGTATTTGTCTTTTATCTCATTTTCGTGTACAATAAAGAATTAAAGAATTAATATAATGAAAAAGGCTTTATCAACATAAAATATTGAAATGTATCATACTGTATCAAAGACTGATGCCATTGCACCAACTCCACGAATTTTTCCTGAAACTCTGTTTCTTCATACATTTCTCCTTTAGAAATACTTCTAGCAGGTATGCTCCTCTCAATGTCATATTTTAGCAATTTGAACTGTATTCGAATGTAAGTGCAGCAAGTAAATAATAAATAGTCAGCAGCTGCCACTTCCATTAGGATTACGGTTTCTGAAATTTACCGGAATGGTGTAAATGATTGTCTTGATTTAATCCATTTTTATTTTTGCCTTCTGAACTCAGAATTCATGATCATTTCAAGTTTTATTTCGCTCTCTACGTAATATTTATACAAACTTATTTACCTGACCAAATCTGATGGACATATGCAAACGGCCAGTATTTGAATTCGTATGGAATAAACGAAAAAGACGAAAACACGTCTAAATACGGGAGTAGCATGTGAAACTCCTTTGTCTTGTAATACTTGATCGCTATCAATATCAACGGAGTCATGTCAAAAACAAATACCATTGAACAATTTAAAAAATACAATACATTAATTACTCTATTCAGAAACGTTACTTCTTTAGCTATAATTTCTGCTTTATCATCGCACTTTTCTTTATTATTTTCTTTGATTTCTAGATCTCTTAAAAGGGCAATTAGTTCTTGAACGTTGTCTTCATAAATCAAATGAAAAATAGATTTAAATATTCCGAGAAAAGAATAAGTTAGGCTGGGTGCAACGCTAGTAACTTCTATTATATTTTTGCCATTTAATATGTCAATAATTATGCTGTATATTATAGCGATTGTTGAAATCATTATACATACAAAATTTAAAGTGAATACCCATCTATGTTTAATAACATCTATAGGTTTGACAATCTTATTTTGGAGATTCATCCCGGAATATCGGAACAAAACGCCCAGTTTCTCGAGAGATTTATCAAAATTTAAAGGTTTTGACATTTTCCCGTATATTTTCAAACTGTTTCAAATTGTTTAACTTATAATTATAAGAAATATTTTAGTCACTTTAAACTTAGCTCTGTTTTGAATCAACTATTGATTTGACTGTTATCCAACGATGTGACTGGTATAGGACAACTTATGTAACTAAATTCCCCCATGTGTATGTTAAGTCATAGCAGATACGACAAGCTGAACACTGAACTGTCCACTGTGTAGACTTAAGTATCAAATAGACAGTCTACTTTATGTCATATTTTAATACAGTTTGGTAAGGAAAACACTATAGATTTATCAACTTTTTGATATAAGCTGGATTATTATCAAATCGATCAATAATATCATTAATTCTAAAACTTCTACATCTGCCTTGTTTTTAGAACTCAGTAAGGCATTTGACTTTGTTAGTCACTCTACTTTTCTTATTAAATTGGACAAATTACTAGGTATACTAATACGCGACCTAGCTTTAGAACGGAAACTGGAAACAGATTACCAGAATAACTATATTCAACTACAAAAATAGAAGTATAGAATCATTTTTATCCAGAGCCTCGTGTCAACCGCTTTGGAGTTCCTCAGGGGAGCATTTTGAAGCCATTATTGTTCCTCATTTATGTCAATGATCTCCCAAAGGCATTTAAACACGATTGTGTATTATTTGCTGATGACACTACAGTATCTAGGATGCCAAAATTAAAATCACGTATCTGAAGTAAGACGTACGAATTATTATTGACAGGAGTAAATAAAATAAGATTAAATATTTAAAAAACTAAAATCATGCAATTTAAAACACATAAAACCGAGCAGGTAGGTAGATAAGAATAATTTAGCAAAACAGAATAGTCAAAACTTCACCATTTCTTTTAGATTATTAATTCTTTAAAATCATTTTATTCTATTATATTTAATTTAATTTACCATCTTTTAAGAGTTAAAAGTGCAGATAAAGTGCAAATAGTGCTGTAGTCTGCGACTCTAAAATAATTTGTCCAGGAGCTGCTTGTGGTTTTTTGTTCACTTTCAATTATTTTCCAATAGGAATTGTATGACATTTCTATTTTCTTATAAAGGCTGACATGCTTCACAAATTCTGTTGCAGTCATTTCTGCTTTTGTTTTATCGCTTAAATAATAAATACGTTAATAGCACCGGGCGCTTATCGTGGCAATATTAACACTAATATTTAATAATTAGTCTAGTTTTACGTAATTTCAAGGCTCAAGTAGAGTTTGCGTAGAGTTTGCATTTTAAACAGAAAATGGCGCACTTGCAAATATTTTACTTTTAAATTAAAGTTCTTTGTGCTTCATGTTCTTTTTTAAACAAGCAAATGACAGGCTTGAAATATTGGTCTGGTGACTGGTCCTTATTATAACATCAACCTACATGGGTGAGCGCAGGTTTCATAAGACACCGTTTAACCAATTGGCGCCCGAGTGCAGTTAGGGCGACTATAGGTATCTCTTTTGAGCGTGAAACACACTGCTTTTCAAGATGAATGTGACGAAAATATCAATACTGAATAATGTGCAATAATTTTACTAACAAAAAGTTAAAGAGATATTTTTAGGCCGCGTTTGAGGTAAAAAACGACACGCTTTCAAACCTTGATGAAATATGGTTTATTATATTGAAATGAAAATAGTTCCATGGAAAAGTCTGTCACGACCGACCGTCACATCGTCCTCGCCGACGCCGTTCGCAACGCGGCGACGCGGACGTTCCGTTCCATGTCCTCCCCAACCCTCGCTCGTACCAGCCCTTGCTGAGCCAGTAGTATTAAACGTACCCCCTAATAATAATTTAAACCAGGGCTTGATACAGAAAGCGATACTCTTCGACACGGCACGCATTGTGAGGAGGTTTCTTTCTCTGGAGCCCTAGCCGCCGGTAGCTTGGACGCTGTTCCCGATACCGGTAGGCTACTACTACTACTATTTATTTTTTTGTAAAAATATTTATAATAATAATAATTGAATAAAGGAAATATAAACCAGAACCAGACGCAGCAAGCCCTCTCTTGTTGCTTCCTCAGCGACGCCCTAAACCGAGGCTCGTGTCCCACCATGGGATGCCCTAGCTGCGCTGTCATATTTTCTTTTTCCACATGACCGGTTATTCAGAAAAAGAAAATTTAAAATTATCAAAAACAAAGGAAATGTCTGCGTATAAAGCTCGCCTTAAAAATGGAAATGACTTTGTGTCAATGGGATGTTTGCAAATCTCACTGAAAGTCCCTGAGACAAAATAAAAATAATATTCTAGCTATATAGTACATTTATTGCGTATCCAAAGTGTTTACCAGTCCTGCTTAGTACAATTTTTCTTTTCAATTTCGTATTGCGCTGTAGACGGTCTTCAATAGCGCGAAGTAAGACCATGCGCTGCTGAGTACCTGTGAATAATGAATTTAAATTATATTTATCTTTAAATTAAATACGTGAAGAGAAAACTTTGTACCACTTTGTACCCCTTTTTAAGCATATTGCGCACACGGAGGAGTGTAAGATTTGGCATAGTTAAAGTTTATATGGAGAAGGATTGCAGAAAGATAAAATCACGATCGAATTTCGACCCAGTGCACTGTAACTATACAGACCGCGCGCGAGCTCCGAGGAATCCACCAGGAAACAGTGTCTTTGGGTACCATTCCTTAGAGAGTGCGGGGTATGAGCGACACGGTCGGGTGCAGTGCACAGTGCCCGCTTCCTCAGCCCCAGATTCCTCGGAACTCGCGCGCGGACTAGGTATAGTTATTAATGTAATTAATTATAATTACGATTAATCGCTTCTGTCCCGTAGCTCCTATCCTATCTTATTGATAAACTTTTTTTTAAATCCTTTGCTTTTCTAGGATTTTTCCTGTATCGTGGGTACAGTTTACAAACATACATCTCACATGCACACACTCAGACCCGGAACAATTATCTGTAGGCCCATACAAATTTTAATATTCGTTCCGTGCGGGGATTGAACCCACGGTACGTAGCACAGAAATCCAATCGCTTAGGCACTGCGCCAACCATTCTGTACTTGTATACATTTGAGCTCGTCACTGTACAATCTGTAGGCTGCACAATCTATAAGCTGAACAATCAGTAGGCTGTACAAATACTGTGCGGAAATTGAACCTGCGACACGTAAAGCTATCTAAGTTTTGAATTCATTAGAATTAAAAAAAAAATATACCCAGGTTAAAAAAAAATACTGTGGAAGCAACCTTACCTATCGGCTATACGGAACTTGGCAAACAAGGACATACCAAGAATATAAACCGAATTTTACAAAAAAAGGTAGGAACTAACAATAGCCTCACCCGCATGAATGCTCCAAGGTTTACGTCAGCATAACCGTTCGCCGTCAACTTACACGGCTTCTGGGCTCTAGAAAAACACGTTATTATTTTAATACTACAACAGTTACTCGCGGTTTTACTTCATGTAGGTACACAGATAAAAAGTGTCCTAATCTTAATGTTAATCCAGGACATGGTTTATCTGTGTGACAAATTTCATCCAAATGCATTCATCCGTTTATGCGCGATTGAGTAAAAAACATTAATCTTCAGAAACATTCACATATTTTATAATATTAGAAAAAGAGTGAAAAGAAAAATAATTATTACAGTAAGTAAACTAGCTTTTTTACGTCACAATAGATCTTCGCAGGTCGCAGTGACAAAGGGGCTTAAGAGTACCCTACCTCTTCAAATAAATAAACTAGCTTTTACCAGCGGCTTCATTCACCTGGATTACCTGACTAACACACTTCCCCCTTTTCAACCCTGTAGGGGCTGAATTTCCAAAAATCTCTTCTTAATGCTTGCTTACATTGTAGGAAGCTTTTTGCAAACAAGCCTTAATCTAGCAGTTTTTTTCTTTATATCATTGTCCCTTACTTCAATTTCTTCTGTATTGAGGGTAGGTACAGTTTACAAAAATAACGTCTCACATACACACACCCAGACCCGAACCAACTATCTGTAGATCATACAAATATTTGTTCCGCGCGTGGATCGAACCTGCGGCACGTAGCGTAGAAAGCTAATCGCTTAGCCACTGCGCCAACCGTGTCGTCAAGTTTCGACTGAACCTTGATACGTATGTCTGTCACTCTGTCAGTTTATTTTTATAAACGAAGTGTTAAAAATTTAACTCTAAGAATTTCGTGAAGTTGAAACCTCGGAATAAAAATCACCTGTTCCATACAAGTTATTCAATATTACTCGACTAAATGTATGGAACAGCTGATTAGTTTTTCGCGATTTCAGGTTTTTTCCTATATAAAAGTTGTTCATAATGATGAGTAGGTACCTACAACAACTTCACAAAATTCTTTGAGTTAATTTTGTAACACCTTATATTCACGGATTTACAGTGGTTAGATGCTGTGAAACATTCCTTCTCCTAGAGACGGCAAAGTAAAATTTCGCTAGCAAAAGGAGCCAGAGAACTTTTTATTTTATTCTAATAACAGGCGGGAAAATTTTCGCACGTGGCCACCCCAGACTGTTACGAAACTGTTGCCAATCAATATAATTTTATGGTAACAGTAAGTTTCTTGCCATTGGTACAAATTATTGTAAAACATTCCCCTCAATTAGAAATTGTATGGAAAAATTTCGCAACGAAAAGAAGCCAGAGAAAATTTCATTTCATTCTAATTCTATAACTGGCGCAAAATTTCGCAATTGCACGTGGCCCACCCCAAAGACTGCATTGTTTTAAAGAGATGCCAATTTCAAATTTCATAATAGCTATGACGGTAAGTTATTTACCTATTTAGTACAATTTGTAAGTTTTTCCGAAAGGGAATTTCGCATAAATACCATTTGCTTTTGTATACTGCATTGCTCACTTCCATACTCTGAAAAATTTCAAAGTTTTATTAGTTTATTTAGTTACTATGAGATAGATAAATAATGTCTGCCACTAAATGATCTATGTCATATGACTTCTCTTTTATTAAAATGAGCACAGACTGGTGCTACCATTTTTTTTTTATTTGTTTGCGGAGAACCCAACTTGGGCATTCCTCCGCCTGGTGGTGGAGGGGGGTTTCCGGACTCCTACCGGTTAAACGATGGTCCACTTTCGTCACCTGATGGTGGACTTCGGGAACTCTTAAAGACCGAGCCAAAGGCCACCACGGCGCTACACCTGTTAGCATCTGGGGAGGGGGGGCACTGCAAAGAGGTCACGATCCAGGAGACTGATGCTACCTAGGTGCTTAGGCAGTGGTCCCACCGGCGACGATGAACGAGAAACGAGTAGAACTAGAAACTGTAAACGAGTTGGCGATCAGCGGGAAGCGAGTGTTTATTTTCGATAGTTTTGTCGCCGGGCTATAGCGAGTGTGCAAGTGCGACGAGCGATTACTCGCGCTACTGTAAAGAAATGATCAAGCTAGCGAGCATCGCCGAACGAGTATCGCTGAGCGAGTATTATGTTTGGTAGCTCTTGTCGCTCAGCGACAAACTACTGCAGCGAGTCCTCGCTGGCAGTGTGAACAGTCAGCGATCAACTATTAATATATGCATCTCTTTTGTTGACACGGAATGTATAATTATCTATTGTACGTTTCTTGAGAGAGAAAATCGCCGATACTTAGTCGTTTTCTCGCCGGCGCGGCGGTGGGACCACTGCCTTAGGTACCTACATAATTTTGTTATTCATACATACCCTACAACTTAGAAAGATTTCTAGGGAATAAAGAGATTTTAGACCGCTAATTATTCTAATTCGACGAATTCTAAAATGTCTTCTAAGTATTTAATAAACCGCGGCATCGTGTTCCTCCGTTTGGTTACAATTCAAGATGAGTTGATAACCGCAGTTTTCACGGTAAGCCGGACCCTCGCATACATTATTGAAATAGTTCAGAGCTCCAACCTCCAAAAGCTTTGATGTTAGATATATGTAAGGAAATCTCTCGGTTTCGGGGAATTTCATACACATACTCGAATGCTACTTTTACCTAACGGGTAAAGCAGTTTTGGTCAAATATGTGCAACCAAAACTCGGTGTCTGTCGGATAGACACATACAAATACAACAGTGGACAGCAATTTAGTAAATAAAGCTATTCTTCTGAGTTCTGTGGCAATAAATCAGTGTTTTGACCGTATTTTTTTTATACAAACAAGTAGGTATACTGCCTGCCTGATGGTAAACGGTTACTGTAACCTATGGACGCTTGCAGTAATTATCAGGGGTATCACTCGCGCATTGCCGATCCCATAAAAATAGTTTCACTCCCTTTTCAAAGAATTGCTGTATTCTTTTGGGAATAAATTGGTGGGGAGCTGATTCCACAACCTGAGCGTATGTGGGAATAAAATCCTTTGAAACCGTTATATCAAGCTTAGTTATATAAGAAATACGTCAAAAAATGTATGTTTAAAATGCTGTTATTGACATTATAACTATACAACGTGTATCAGAAATACGTGATTATATTTAAGGGGGTGAAACAAACCATCAAACTAAACAACTTTCTTTGTGGGACCAACATAATAATCGTGAAAAAATAATCAGCTGTTCCATATAACACTACAATCGGAGTCTGATCCGCACCCTTAAATATGACCACGCATTTCTAATACATGTTGTATACAGTGTTTATTAGTAAGGAGGCTAAAGTTCTACTTACCGATGTCATTAATAAATCTCCGAAGAGGCAAAGGAAATATATTTCCAGCAGACTCATGAACAGAAAGTTTATGAATATCAGCACGAATGCTGCGTCATCGATCGTCTGTAAAAAGAAATGGTCTAGCCTCGATATTGACAGTCGTTTTCATTTGCGCTTCTGCGCTCTGGGTCAGACCAGTTGCAGTGTTCGTAGTTCAATCCTCAAGCTACAATAGAGATTGTAGATCCATCTAAGTTACTATAGTGAGTTCGTCTATTCTTATTAGGATCCGCAAATGTGGATCCACAAAACTTAGGACTACATGTACTGAAATTTAATGTTTAAAATAACTATGAAAGGTAAGAAATAATAATTAATCATTTTATCTATCAAATTGGAAAATGCATACCTATATTTTATAGATATGTTTCAGTAATAGTTTTGAAATCAGCTGAAGCATTCATAATTTTTTGATAATGATTTAAGTTAAGCAAATAAATACCGTAACATTGAATCCAGCGAGGCAGATAACGATTGAGCTTGACAAGAAGTTAAATAACGTTGACTTTGTGTAGATGATCTCCAGCTTCTCCGCTGAGCTGCAATCAAAGTTTTATTTATTAAGAAACCTCTGATTAGTACTAGAAATTAAGGATGGTAATCTACTGGGGACATCAAGCTATTAAACCGTTTCTACATTTATAACGCATGCATGTACCGCCGTCATTATCCCGTATGGAATAAAATTATTTTTCTTTCTTGGTTTCTTTCTTATAAGCTTAACACTTGTCTTTGTCCAAGATATAAACGCCTTATCTCTTGAACATGGGACTTGCATCACGGTTACTAGCCCTTCCTTGTGTAATCTCATTTCGAACCCTATTTTAGCCGGAAAGGTATTATAGAAATTGAGTTAATTAAGTCCAGGGACACACAAACAAAGGGAACGACAACTCAGAACTTATAATATAAATACTTTATACCATTAATTCCTAAAGTGGTTTACATGGACTCCCAGGGGTCGACTGAGACCTGCAAGGAGTCCATGTCATCGGGAAGTAAAACGGTTAAGTTGATAAAATTGTAAAAAATTAAAAAAATTATAGTATGATGACAGAGGACGATGGAAAAAAGAAAAAAATGGCTTATGGTCTACGGGACTAAAAAGTCTGGGAACTTCTGCTCTATACTCATATACGTACCTGATCAATTCCTGATGCCACCCGATTAGTTCAACAAACTTAGACCGAACATCAGCATAAAATACTCTGGCCCTGTTGTTACTGGGGTGAACTATCTTCCTAAACTCTTGTTGCAGCAACTTGAATTGTATTCTGATGTAAGTGCAGCAAGTATAGAAGAGGACGTCCGACGCACAGATATTGAATAAGACGATACATTCTAAAAGGATAAAAATGAAGTTGTAAGTTAGTCTAAGGTTGTTGGTATTGAAACGTACCAAACATTTTGATTCATTATTCAAAGAGTATTAAAATTTAATAATTCTGAAACATATAATTAAATATTTATTAAACTAATATCAGCCGCATCTAGTTAGACTGGAAGCCGACCCTAAAATAGTTGGGAAAAAAGCTAGGCAGATGAATAATAAATAATTATTAATATCATCATTCTCCTGCCCTTATCCCATTTTATTTGGGGTCGGCGCAATATATCTTCTTTTTTCATTCTTC
The DNA here is from genome assembly GCA_932294325.1 of Allophyes oxyacanthae. Classification (NCBI taxonomy): domain Eukaryota; kingdom Metazoa; phylum Arthropoda; class Insecta; order Lepidoptera; family Noctuidae; genus Allophyes; species Allophyes oxyacanthae. The sequence goes on along the minus strand of OW028633.1, from coordinate 3,765,385 downwards.
TCTATTAGACGTCATCTCAAAGTTTACGTTGTTATACGAGTAAGCCATGTGAAATTTCACACAATCCATCCATCTATTCTTGGGTCAGCCTCGTCTCTTACATCCATCCAAATACACACTTAAAGCTCTTTTTGTCACATTATTTCTATCCCTCCTCATCATAAGTCTATACCACGACAAACAGATACTTCTCAACTTTTCTGTCACTGGTGCCACTTTCATTCTTCCTCTAATGTACTCATTTCTTATCCTGCCCATTCTTTTCATACAATATAATACCTTTCAACATTCGCATCTCCGCTGCATGCCTTCCGTTCGTTCCTTTCGTAGCCTAACATTCCGATCCATACAAGACTCCAGGCCTTATCATCTTTTAAGTATATAAAATATTTATTAATAAATAAATATCAATTAATTCTGGAACTTACCAGACCACATTTGATGGATATACACCCATGGCCAGTACTTTATATCCAGAGGATCGAAAGGATAGATATCTAAAAACGGCAACATCAACTCCAATTTTTTCGTTCTCATATAACGCACAGCTATCAGAACCAACGGGGCTAAAGTGAAAATTGTTACCATCAGACCGTTCAAAAAATTCAAAACGTTCACGACAAGATTTAGAAACTTTATTTCAGTTTTAGCCGTCTCTTCATAATTCTGTTTGAAACGTTTCTTTTCTAACTCTTTCAAATTATCTATTAACTGATTGACATGATCTTCGTACTTGATATGAAGCAGAGATTTGAAGGTGCTTAGAAAACTTAACGCTGTACAAGGAGCTAAGTAAGTAAGCTCAGTAACATCCTTCCCATTCTTAAAGCCGTCAGAAAACCAGAATATAGCGACAACAACATCACTGTTCATCCACATAAAGTTAAAAATATACAAGCATCTTGATTTTATTGTCTGCATTCGAGTATATTTTCGACTTTCTAAAATCAGCCCCGATAGTGAAAAATGGATTTTGATTTTCTGTAAAGACTTTTCGAAAGGCGTTTTTTCAGTCATCTTTGTACTGAGCCTGGTTTGACTAGCGACTGAACTGTGACTAAAGCTAAAACTGCTTTAATTCAACTTTATAATATACGATGATGACGACATTTACTGAAAATCTATAATTAAAATTATTCTAAAGAAAGTGCGCTAAGCCAAGTTCTTAACAAAAACTGTTCATGCATTTTACACAACACACATTATTATCAATGTCTTACTAAGTTCCAGATGTTGAATATTACCTTATAATCATTATGTATTAATAAATAATAAATAAATAAAATCTTTATTCACAGACCACAGAGATCCAAAACAAATAGTGTTAGTAAAGAAAACCTAAAACTAAACTAAACTAAATTAATGAGTCGATTTTATTACAAAATAATATTCGAATGCTAAGTTAAGCTAATCGGTTCAATATTCTTGGAGGAAAGAAACCCATTTACAATAATTATTATCATCACTCTTATTGAGGTACTTATCACATGTGTAATAAAAGAGATTTCCTGTACCACCTACAAAATGGTTATAGTGGAATGATTGGTTCTGCACTCGCTAACAATCCCTACATTCAATATTTTTTAATTCTGCCTTAGTTGCAACTCTTGATAAGGAACTTGGCTATATTTCCACAAATAAGCTTATGTGAATATTTTATAGTCTGTTTAATTTAGAGTCTGTTAATATTTAATAGTATGTGTTATAATAATAGGAGAGGAAAGATGATGAGCCATCTTATACGATATGATAGTTTAGTAATAACATAATTGAAGGAAAGAGAGGAGAAGGAGAGGTAGAGGAAGGCCACGCATAAGTTACATGAGTCAAATAATGTCATTTTGAATAAGGAGGTTTAGGAGACTAAACTGAAGAGGGAAAATGGAGAGAGCTGCATCAGCTACACCGACAAGAGCAAGGCTCTTAAATTTGAAGAAGATAGAGGTAAGTATAGTACCTATAATGAACATCTATGTGTTCCAATGGCGAAGGGTGACAGTTTTAAAAGGGGAAGCCGTCCCAAAAATGCCCTCTAAAAATTGCTGCAATTAATGCTGCAAGACAAAAATCCATACCGTCTCTTGTAATCTGTACATAGTCATGTTTGGAAGAGCTGGACCTAACTGAATAACAAGCCATATTACGTTGGTCTATGCATTAACCAATTCCTAAATGGAAGCCGATGGGAATCGGGTTGTATGGACTCTTCCCCACTGATGTGTTCATAAAAGTGTACTGACTAAACCTCAAGTACCCCCCTGTTCCAACCAATGTATAATAGTAGCTGCTGGGTTGATGTGAAGTTTCTAAAACAATGCGCAATGTTATCAACATAGCGCGTTGTTTTTGAAAATTCATATCAACCCAACACAAAAGAAAATAGAAACAACGAAAACCTTTCATAACATGACAATGGTTTTTTGTATTCTTGTTAATTCCACAAACTACATTGATATGTTTCATGATAGGTGAAACATTATACCATAAAACTTAAACTTAAAAATGGTAACCGAAGTCACAGAAATAAGGTTGTAAAACTTAAATGATTATCCAAATAATTATATCTTCAATATTTTTTCAACATAATTGGCTCCCAGTTAAATAAAATTAAAAATATTTGCAAATTACACCAATCATTTAGTTAATTAGCTCTATTTAGGCTATTTACGTTATGATGTACTTTAATTATACCATTTTGTTTATCGTATACTATTTTAATATTCGTTATTCAAGTATTCTCTAAATTAAAACAACTGTTATTAAACGTATAATAGGTAAACCATTTTTTAAAATCTTTTTCCCGTACTAGCATTCCTATTCTATACGTTTTCTGATTCGCGGTCTCCTCTCAAGAACACTTCAGCTTGCTAATTCTGAGGGCTATGTCGACTGTTCTGTTTTTTTGTTTTCCGATCACCTCATTTCTGATTCGTTCCTTCAATGAAACACCAAGCATAGCCCTTTCCATAGCTCGCTAAGCGACCTTAAATTTTTTGAGCGGTTGTATTTCTTGATCCAGCTTTAATCTATACTCAAAATTTAATTACTACTGCTTCTTACAGAAAATATAATAATATTTCAAAACTACAACTGCAGAAAATAATTACAAACAATCGAATTACAAAACAAAATCCTAGATTCGCAATGTATTTAAAGCAAACGAGTTTGCAGCTAAACTAATAAACAAAGCTGCTTTATATCAGAAAGTTAACGAAATTAGATCACTTCCTAATGGTTGGAGCTAGTTTTATCTGCGTAAGGCAGTACACTTCGAGAGAAAGTGGGAACTAACTGCCTAAAAGACCCGCCGTACACCCAGTGAACGCAAATAAAACAACGTTCACTGCGTACACCGCTTGCAGCAAAGCGAAGTACGACCACGCCATGCTCAGGACCTGCAAATATTGTATTCAGATTTTGTTCATCATTGGCTTCATAGTTATGAGCAAAGAATACGTCACGTCTTACTATGTGCTAATCAACTCAGAGCAGAGACACATCACTACGACACGTCATCGTCGTAACACGGCTCGACTCCCGCCGCCGCATTATGAAAAACTACGAAACGCCGCGCGCCGCATCGTACGATGAAATATGGACCGCACTAGACTATTCTCCTCCTGCTATTGTTATGGAGATGCACCAAGAAAAACCACGTGGCACGGCATCGCAACGTGTCATGACGACGACGTCGTGTCGTGGTGATGTGTCCCAGCCCTTACGGCAATCAACAATCCGTCTGCCAAGCATGGTGACTATAGTAATATGATCATTGATCTGTATTCTTCATCTAGACATCACTATTTTATTACATCAGCCCAATTTAACGACGACCACTATGCATAGACTTAATTCCTCCCTTAGTCCCCTTCCTAATCCTTTCCCTCCCTTTTTCCTAACACCATCCTAAAAGGTCGGCAACGCATCGGTGTCTCCTTTCGTGTTTCATATGATCATGGGCGGCGGTGATCACTTACCATCAGGTGACACGGAAGCCCGTTTGCACATTATACAAAAAAAAACGACTGCTGGAAAATTGCCTCCCTTCACTCCTTCCACTTTTTGCGGTTTCTTTCTGTCATGGAGCAATCCTTCATAATAGTACCAACCAATGATATAGAACGTAGGAGAATACTGGTTTAAAAATTCAAATGTTCTCTGTAGAGACCATTAAAGTAAATAAAACCATGTTAACCATAATAGATATGCCCTTAAGTTGCCATTAGCGAACTCTGCGCCATCAGTTTGCAGTGCACAGCTCCTGTGCCCTGTCGACAGGAATAACGTGCTAAATAGACAATGACGCGCGATACGAGAACAAGAAAGTGCACTCTCGTCTGTCCGCCGCTGAACCTCGTTTGGATGCAAAAGGAACGCAATTATAATGCACTTCATTAATGAGTACCCATGTGAAAGTTTTCTACTAAAAGCTTTTGCACTCAGTAAACGTGTTACCGAATTTAGGTCTGTAAATTGTACTCATGATACTTCTAGCAATACTAGATACTAGAGAGACAAATCGTTAAAAAAGCCATCAAATTAATGAAGCCCAATACAAGACAATCGTGTTGATTCTGTTGCGAAGTTTGACAGAACTAAACTAAACTACTGGCGTTTGTCTCTTTCTGTTTCAATAGATAATGGAAGTGACAGATGCGTTTTATTAGAATCTCCTAAAATTAGTAATTAAACTAGTAAGTTGGATATTTAGCCTATCATCTATTGGCCAGTCAGGTGTTTTTACATGATTATACTTCCGCTGTTTTAATTCTATTTAATTAACCAGCTTCTTCTTTCATCCAAACTATATTGAAAACTTTGTCGTGGTTTTAAAAATTGCACATAGATGCTAATTTTATTTATTGTACTACCCACTATTTTATCTACTATAATTATTTTTCTTACATTTCAGGAATTCCGTGCAATTTTAGTAATTTCATAATTTTTCTAAATAATAGATATTCATAAGAACTTGTATGGGACTTTAATTTTCCTTTTTATCATCAAAAGGAACATTTTCAGTAAACGCTGTTGCAGTAATTTCTGTTTTTTGTTTTATCGTATAAATAATAAATTCGTTAATAGCCCCGGTCGCTTCGTCGGCTTAATTAACACTATTATCTGGTAATTAGGATAGATTTACGTAATTCGAGGGATGACGTGGAGTTTACGTAGGGTTTACAAAAATGGGGCATTTGCATTATTTCTGCTACTTCTTTCGTAAATCCCGAATATTTTTAATAGAATTACTTATATGTGAATAGAATAGATCTTTATTTCATGTAAACCAGATACAGGCATTTATGAAATGTCGAGACTCTAGGTGCACGGTTCCAAATAGTAGATCCTATGTTATTTGTGAGTTCATTTGTTAATGGGCAATACCATCTCTTTCGTCGTGAACGGAGATTGTCAGACTACATCAAATTAATATGAATCAGATATAATGCGAGAACTACTATCCCGAAAGAGCCAACCTTCACCTATTGAAGGTAAATCTAGAACTTCACAGTCCTAAGTATAAACATGAATTAATAGGTGGTAAGTTCATCGTTCTCAGTGAGAAATGTAGAAGTTTTCGAATTAACAATCACTAACATATTGATCACAATATACAGGCTGTAAGTGACATTGTAACAAAAACTTATACCATAGATTCAGTAGGTACTTACATGGTTCTGGGGGCTACTACGAGCTCTTATAGTAGGGCTGAAATTGAACTGCCCAGACATTTCTAGAATAAGCTGACCTTTTATTGTACGAAAAGTCTATACTGTGCGAGGTCAGCTCATACTGGAAATGTCTGGGCATTTCAATTTCAGCTTTGCTATAAGAGTTATAGTAAGCCCCTTGGACACATCAACGTTAGAATATTGCGTAGTTAGGTTTTTTCTTTGTTTTAGAAGCAGTGATAGCCTAGCGGTTGAACGCTTGCCTGCCGTGCAGGAGGGTCTGAGTTCGAACCCGGCCCGCACCTCTGACTTTTCGGATTCATGTGCGGATTAGAATTTAATTATGACTTGCGATAACGGTGAAGGAAAAACATCGTGAGGAAACCTGCATACCTGAGAGGGCCTCATAAAGTTCTCGATGGTGGGTGTAGTCCGCCAACCCGCACTAGGCCAGTGTGGTGGATTAAGGCCTAACCCTTCTCATTCTGAGAAGAGGCCCGTGCCCAGCAGTGGGACAGTAATGGGCTGGATTTATTTATTTATTTAGGTCTTTTCAGTCTTTTTTCGATTTTATTCGCAGTTATTTTACTTAGTTATAAATTCTGGTAACAAAATCGTAAATTTTTTGATAAGACGGCGATCATAGATGGCGATGAGGGGTGATTGTTTTTTTTGCTAGCATTTCTGCGCATGATATCAACACAGACTGTGTTCGCAGTAATTATTTTACCGACATCATTAAAATGCAAGCCGATCGTAGAACGTTTACAGAAATTCTCATAACATAATTACGGGGCGGCGCACTTATTACTGACGTACATCCACGTATATTTGCCATTTAAAATTTGATACTATAATAATTGCCACGAAATTTTCAGCTAATTTCTGTTAGTGGAAACCGTGTGTAATTAACTTGTAATTATACGTGTATCAGTAATGCGTGGTCATATTTTAGGGGGTGGATCAGACCATCAAACTGAACAACTTTCTCTATGGGACCAACATCATCAACTTCAATACCCAAACGTATAGGACAGCTGATTATATTTTCGCGATTATTATGTTGGTCCCATAGAGAAAGTCGTTCCGTTTGATGGTTTGATCCACACCATTAAATATATGCCCACGTATTTCTGATACACGTTGTACATTGGGCATACCCGTTGTTTCGCGTGGTACTGTGTTGTTCTTATTTTCTTCTTGGAATCTTTTTCGAAGGGTTGCTTTAAGATTCCCTCCCATTCTTTGGTCCCTATTGATTGATATATATTATCCTATGTCATAAGAGTAGTTAGTTTGATTTCAATTTATCTTTCTATCTGTTTATGTTTTTGATACTTAAGTATTTATATACTTACTAGTTACTTAAGTATTTAGATACTGATTCTCGCCATCATAGTTGATGTAGTTAACAATCCAAGTGGTCATTGCATTATCTTCCCAAAAATTTACATTGTATCTATGAGATAGGCATATTCAACAGTGATTTCTTATTTGGTAAAGTCTCAACAGATAGTATCTTGTTACGTGATTGAGTCATTGTTATACTAAATCATGGTGTGGAGGATCCAAGAGAGTCAATAAAACGACAGATAATATTTATAACAGTAAACATTTATTAAGTAAATACAATGTTATTTATTGAAGGTGCTCTAATCTCAAAACTTTTTAAATGACTCTTTGAGATCCAAACGGTAAGTGGTCAACATTATTAGAAAGTCGCCTCTGAAAGAAACTTATAGGATCCAAATAATATTTTGGACGAACCTCATATCTAAAAAATTGAAACCTTTTATTAAATCTTGATCATCACCACCACAACCTTCTAGCTTTTATATCCCTCTCCGAGATGCCTTCTAGTTTGCTTCTCTACTGATGTTATCGTAAAAGTTTAAAGAATTGATCTCAACTCCTACCCAAATATAATAGGCGTGTCCACACCGTCATAAATATTTGTTTCACTGGACTGCAATGTGTAACAGACCTATAAACGAGAGGTAGAAAAATCCAGCGCATTTGGAACGTAGCTAGGACCATTAGTCATGCGGTGTACAACTACTACGAATATCGAGGTGGATCCGAGCGCGGTACGGGACGCAAAACTGCCAGTTTTGTACCATGATGTACTTCTTGTGGGGACGATCAATTTGAGCTGCGATATTTTGGACGATTGAGATGTAGTGTTGAGATTTGGGATAGAAAAATACGAAGCAGATTTTAGTGTTCTAGTGATAATAGAGATAGAAGATTGAAGACGTTAAAATGGGTGAAACGTTGATTATTTTCTTTATATTAGTGAGTAGATAAACTATTATACTTGATATCTAAATTAAAAATTTGATGAAACTTTAAGTTATTGCAAGAAACATTTAAATAAAATATTGTGCTTAAGCCTAAAAGAGAGAAAAAAGAAGAAATAATTTGACATTGTTTTTTTTTTCTACGTCGGTGATCCGTACAACGTTTGCAGCAAAGCGAAGTAAGACCATGCGGTGCTCAATATCTGAAAATAGAAACACAATACTTAATCATCGCTTACTGACGCTTACACACAACGGTACAGGTAGATAGATTTATAAATCATCAACAATTTATTAACAGGGAATATACCTACCTTCATAAACGCCTTAAGATTAACTTCAGAAAAGTTAGAAGCCGTTAATTTGCAAGGAGTTTGCGCTCTAAAACATAAAAGAAAATATTATAATTAAGAATCAGATCAAAATAATTATATTACTAAATTGATTCTTTACCTTGTTTGAACCAAAAGTAAATCCTTCCCAAGAGACGTATCGGCTAAATACCAACGACAGTTGTACACAGCATCACTTACTTCTGTACTCTATAATATAAATCCAAAGTATATTATTCAACATCGAAATCATAACCCAATTTAATCTAATGGAATTATATTTACTGCTGTCATCAATAGATCTCCGAAGAAACATAGAAAGAAAATTTGCAGCAAACTCATGAAAAGGAAACTCATGAACGTTATTATAAATGCCACATCAGTAATAGACTGAAAAAATAATAAACAAAAATCAGAATTAAAATTAATACAGTGAACGAAAAAACAAGAAATATTAATAATGTTTTACAGTTATGGTAAAATATAAATAAATAAATAAATTCAGCCCATTACTGTCCCACTGCTGGGCACGGGCCTCTTCTCAGAATAAGAAGGGTTAGGCCTTAGTTCACCACGCTGACCTAGTGCAGGTTGGCGAACTACACACACCATCGAGAACTTTATGAGGCTCTCTCAGATATGAAGGTTTCCTCACGATATTTTCGTTCACCGTTAAAGCAAGTGATAATCAAATTCTAATCTGCACATGAATCCGAAAAGACAGAGGTGCGGGCCGGGTTTGAACTCAGACCCTCCTGCATGGAAGGCGAGCATTCAACCGATAGGCTGTCACTGCTTCGGTAAAATATAGCTTAAGTTTTATTAAAACTAATCTGAGTGATGTTTCATGAGCAGAATATGGTTTCAAGAGTTACCACAACGTTGAATCCGGTGAGGCAGATGACAACCGAGCTTGACACGAAGTTCAACAAAGTTGACCTCGTGTACACTGTCTCCAACATATTTGCAGCACTGAAAGGTAAATCGTTTGTGAAGAATTTTAGCGCTTATTCACATTAATGTAATTATTATAATTTGTGTATAATTAAATAAGTGTCTCAGTCTATATAACAAGAATGTGTATATAATTTGTATCTTGATCTATTCTTGTGCATCGCTGTCTACATTTCATGTTTTAAATTCTCCTCTCGCAGGTCTGCTGGAAGAGATTTCTTTTGTGAAATAAGCAGTACCTTTGTACTTTGTTCTCCTATTTTTAATGTTTGCTGTGTCTTTTCTTGTGTGTACATAAATGATTAAATAAATAAATGTGTTAAGTCAAATGATTATTACCTTATTAAATCTTGATGATTTTTGATCAATAACATAAATTGTGATCTAATTTCCTCATTGGCACGTAACTGACTCCTATCCATATCGGGAGGGATTATTCTTTCAATATCATGTTTCAGAAGACGAAATTGCATTCGAATGTACGTGCAAAAAGTATAAAAAAGGTAATCTGCTGCGCAGATGTCAAAAACCACGACGATTTCTGTGAAAATGAAATTAGAAACATATGAAAAGATAAAGAAAGAAAGTAAGAAATAAATATAGTTTATTGGCACATACATGCTAAAAACACAGAAAATAAAAAATAAAATAAAATCAGTAGTTTAGTGCCAAACGGGCCAGCAGCTCAGCATAATGTTGGGTGTCAGTACGTTAATACTGATTACCCAACGCTAGTTTTCAAGATAATTCATTAGCAAGAGAATATCAATGTGATACCAATATTTACCTGACCAAATTTGACGAAGATACACCCAAGGCCAGTACCGAATATCATAAGCATCAAAAGGATAAATAATGAGAAACGGCAAAACCAACTCAACCTCATTAGTCTTGTAATATTTGAGAGCAACTAACGTCACAGGACTCAACGCAAATCCCACGATCAGAACGAAATATAAAACATTTAAAACTGATATAACAGTAGTTACAAAATTATGCTCCGATTTTATTATTTCATCTTTGTCTTTCACTTTGTCGCGACTTCTCTCCTTAATTTCTAAATCTTTTAGAACTTCAATAAGTTTATCAACATTACTTTCGCGTAGAATAAGGTAAATTGATTTCATACTGCCGAGAAAGCTGAAAGTGATGCAGGGTGCTATGGAAGTTAGTTCGGTGAAGCTTTTGGAGTTCGAGATGCCAGTGAAAAACCAAACAATACCGCCAACCAAGTCTGTGTTTACCCAGATCAAATTTACAATATATAGGAAGCGACTTTTCATGGTGTCCTTTCGCGTCTTTTTAGCGGATTTTATATTAATTCCAGTACATCGAAATAAAAATTCAATTTTTTTTATTGTTTTGTCAATGAGCAGGGGTTCAACTTCCATTTTTTTTTGTTTCTCAGTTTTCTCTCAACAATTCCGAAGTGCAACTGATAGAATAAGTCCCATAAAAGTTGAAGTATTTTTCTGTAAAATTAATTTTCAAACCGTAGAATGCAGAAAGTGGGCAATATGAACATTCTATAAAATATTGCTTTCTCAAAGAAATTCGAGGTTTTTTTTATAGAATAGGTCAATAATCATCTTCATCTTTTAATAATAATAATTTTTTTTTTTGGTAATATTCATCTTTTTTATTTAAAAAAATACCTATGAAGTGACTTGCTGAACAGAAAACTCAATTCTGACCGAAATATCTATCATTTCGTATTGTTCACAATCAATGGTTCTTGATGTTCAAAAACTATGAACACATTTCATGCTTCCGATTCAGCGCAAACGTTTCAATTATTATTCTGTTCCATAATGTTACGTCTAAAAACTTTTTGCCTCTGCACAAATGCTGCTTTACCGTCCGTGTAAATTGCAAGTAGTATTTGATGAGAAAATAACTACGAGACAATTATCTATGACAGTCGAAAGACAGGCGAGGTCGCAGGGAAATTATTTTCCAAGATTCTTTGTTTCACTTAATTGCTTTAATCGCTAGTTTTGCATTTTCAATGCCACCAGTTCTGACAAGAAAATTACATGTGAAAACAATTTTGAAAAATCATACAAATCCAAATACAATAAATTCGTTCCGCGGAAATATCTGTTGATTAATAAGGAAATAATAGGTGATAATTAATTTAATATAACAACTTATGGATGTCGTCGGTAGGCGTGTAAGCTGTCGATTAAAAGCTGTGATTAGGTACAAACTTATTGTAAGTTATTATTACCTAACTAACACCTTAAACTAATGCTTACATGGTATAACCGAAAGTATATTTGTATTTGTACACTTTAAGGTTTTTCTATAATGTGGTCTGACTCCCTGGTTTCTGAAACTTACTGATAAGCCAGAAGTCTACTTAGGGTATGCCTATCATCTGATATCTTAATCTTGTCACCCACGAAATAAGTTAATAAGGATTGGGCAGCATCATCCCGACCACTAATTCGTTTGCTAACCACCGAATACATAAATAGATTTCAATTTTAAGTAGCTGTTAAATTATGTTGTCTGACCTATCACCTTATCTAAAATACATACATTTTTGAACCAAGTATGACGTACCGAAGATACTCTCTGCTCCATTTACATAGACTTAAAAGTGTTTCAATAAAACTCGTATTTAGTTTTTATCTCTTACAAAGCATCAAAATTCGAACATTCAACTCATCTCGCCGAGACTAAACTTGTACCCGCAGTTGATCATCCCTCGCACCCCTGCCCCACTTGTTGCTGAGTCTCAACCGTGCGGGAGTGTGCGAGTATGCGCTTGTGACGTCACGTCACTGTGTGCCTCTTGTACGCTGTCAAACGATACTGTTCAGTCGCTCTTGTCTCGTTGTTCCGTTTTCAGGTGACGACTTTTTTCGCTTTTATCTGAAGGATTTTATAGCTGTTAATTTGTGTCTGTTGGGAACAATCAGTTTTTTAGGGTTATCTGGCAACTAATAATATACCTGCTGCTTTTGAGAGACATGTCTTTTCCCAATTAAGTTGGGGTCGGGTTCCAATCTAACCAGATTCGTCTAAATATAAAATAACTTCCATCTTAGGGGGAATTTTAATCATTTTGAGCCCCCATAGTATACTCAACCAATTCGATTCCTAGCTTATCCAGCAGGACCAACCCACTTGGAACAGTGCACCTAGAATCACGACGTTTTGTAATTGCCTGCATATGTCCAGTTGAAATATAAAGCTTTGACTTAAATAATCGTATTTATCAATTTATTTATTGTTTCCAAAAAATGTTGCCCTTCACCAGGATTTCTCCTGTATCGAGGGTACAGCTTACAAACATACATGTCACATTCACACACACCCAGACCCGAAACAACTATCTGCACATCATACAAATATTTGTTCCGTGCGGGGATCGAAGTTCGAACCCGCTACACATGACGCAAAAAGCTAATCACTGCGCCAAACTTGTCGTCTAAAATTTTTATTTTTTTATTTTTTTTACTTAGGAAGTTAAGTCAATTTGGCACCTTTATTTCCTCATCAGTTTGCGACTAACAATGCGAGATAACCCGAACTTTCCTTCCCTCTGACCGGCAATACAAACCTTTGTGTCGTTTTCCTACGAACGCCGAGTGAATGATTAATGTTGGGAATGCATTCGTTCACCGCTCTTATTTTTTGCGTGCAACAGGTCGTTCTGCGAACATTTCCCTCGATTTGGTAACAGTAAATCTTTTCGCTTATTGAGACTTCCCAGCTTCGTACCTTTGTAACGCTACAATGTTTTTGTCTGTGCATAAATACAGACTTGATACCCGTTTATGAAGTCTTTATATTTGTACCAACCTTTTTGCCATCTGTAACCGTACTTTTTTACTAAATGATATGTGAAAGTATTTTTAGAAACACTTCATTTCAGCCTCGTTAGTTCTAGAGTACCTATGTATCCAGTTGAATTATAACTAGTGGTCGCCCAGTGGTCGAAATTCGACCGTAATTTTAGCTTTCTGCACTCCTTCTCCATGTAAACTTTAACTATGCCAAATCTCACACTCCTCCGTGCGCACAATATGCCTAAAAAGGGTTACAAAGTTTTCTTTTCACGTATTATAAACATAACAAATATTCAAAGGTCAAAAGTCAAGGGTTCAGGTTCAAGTGCGACTCATACTACCAAAGTAAATTTGCTTCAAAAACTTTCAGTATTTTAGAATGGATCTAGTTATGTAGCATCTCGTAGCGCATCTCCATAATTTCGTAGAACCGTAGCATGTGAACGCCTGTGTTCGCCTACGCACCTTACGCTACGCTATATTCACAATCTTCCCATTTTTAACATACCACGCATTGCGTGCAGCTTAGGAAGCCGAAGCCATTCATTTCAAATAGACCAGCTGTGATATACCTACTAGGCGGGATAGATAAAGGGAGAGATGAAGTTGGTAGCTAATGTCTAGCAGTACATTCATAACCATTTTTATTTTTTTTAAATACTTTGTACTCTATGTTTTCTCCTGTATAGAGGGTACAGTTTACAAACGTACACGTGCACACACACCCAGACCTGGAACAACTATCTATAGATCATATAAATAATTGCTCCGTGCGGGGATCGAACCCGCGGCACGTAGCGTAGCGTCAATCGTGTCAATTTTATAAATTCACCGAAGTGGGCTTGAAAAGTTTCACCGGCCTTGGATTGCGCCTAGTAGCGATCTACGAAGTACGCCTACAAGAGTTGTTCCTTAGACAAGCGCAAACCTTCGCAAAAGAATAAAATCTGTTCGATAACTTTTGTTACTCCAGCAGGACTAGCCCGGCAAAAAACGGGAGAGTGAACATAGTGCGACTTTCTGCTCAAAATTGTAGCTGCCCGACTGGGGAAGTACCTCCACCTTGCAGAATATCGTAGCCAAATAATACTGCTCTTGTGCATTGTGTTCCTAACAGTGAGTTAGGTTGCCAGTGTTCCTCGGGATACACAATGCTTGCCAAAGGAGCACTGGCACACCCCTTACTGCCAACATGGACAATGTTGGTATCGAAGCTAACTGCCCAGGATGCACCAGACGATCTCAGGTTTCGTCATACGTGGAGGCCCTTTCTTTGTAGGTAAAGATTTATTATAACACATGACCTAACCGACAAAAACCCCCGACTCCTACTAGAAAAGGAGCTAGAGCAGAGGAAACTTTTGAACGGTTGAACAGATTTTCATAAAACATAGCTAAGATGATACTCGATTAAACTAGCTTTCGATTAAAAAAACTGCATTGAAATCGGTTTATCCGTTTTGGAGCTACGATGCCACAGACAGATATACAGATACAGAGATACACACTAAAAACTTATAACACCCCTCTTTTTTGCCGGGGGTTAAAAAGGTATTAACACTTCACTATAATAATATTTTATCTACAAGAATATAAAACTCACCCGTATACGCAACAAAGGTAAATATTAAAATTAATTAATTATTTACGTAACCTACTCATTACAAATTCTCATCGTTACATTTAACAATTCAATTCCTAACTAAAGTTTATTTCCTGTTCATAAAGTTACCGGTTATTACGCACAATAACGGGTATATTGTGAATAGTTAGTTATTAACACCCTGATTGTTTGTTTTAATTATGGGTTACTTATGCACGGGTAAGTACACATCTCTATCACTACATAGTATAAAATAAAGTCGCTTTCCGCGTTTGTCTGTCTGTTTGTATAATTATCTGCTAACTCCTCCTAAACCACGCAACGGATTTTGATGCGGTTTTCACCATCAGTTAGATAATTTTTCACGGAAGGTTTATATGTATAATACTTTGATATTTAATATAAGGATAGTAGAGAAATTGCCGTGTGAAGCCGGGGACGGGTCACTATTTTATAATAAGATAGAGCTTAATTTTCGTTGTTACATGTCCAATGAAATAATGATATTTATTGTTAATAAAAACTCCAGCTTTTGCAAGTCTTTTTTAAATCTAGATGGCGCCACCATTTCGTTCTGACTTTCTCTGAAAAAAAATACCCTTAATGCTCAAAGCAGTACAGTATTGGCAAAGAATACTAACTATTACTACGTAGTATTGGTGTTAATTCATATTGAGAAACCGCATTAGGCGTAATGCGGTGCGCGCAATATGCTTAAAAATAGTTACAAAGTTTTCTCTTCACGTATTCTTCTATTTTAACACGTGAAGAGAAAACTTTGTACATCTTTTTGGCATATTTATAGTTTATATATTTAAGGCAGAGCGCCGATAAGATGGTCGGATGTAATAAGGAGGGTTGGTGGAGGCAGCATGCACAAGGCGGTCCACGCAACGGAAGACCGCATGGCTTGGAGGCGCGTTGTATGTGGTCGCGATCCTCATCAGTGAGGGAACGATGAAGAAGAAGATAGTTTATATGGAGAAGAAGCAGAAAGCAAAAATTTATATACCTATAATATGTGGTTGAATTGCGACCACTAGGCGACCACTAGTATTTATAATTATGTTCATGATTTGTTACTTTCTCATTTCATCACGAAGGATATTAAATTTATGGTCATAAACAATTAATTACTAAATAACTTGGATTATTAAGTCACACCTAAATAGCGATGAGGAATTGCATTTAATAGGTAGTTATAATGTCATTTTATTATAGTGGTGATTTGAAATAACGTACATCCATCATTGCTACAATATTGGGTGCTTCTAGTTGTTAAAAATATAAATAAATCCAGTCCATTACTGTCCCACTGCTGGGCACGGGCCTCTTCTAAGAATGAGAAGATTTAGGCCTTAGTCCACCAGGCTAGCCTCATTGCTTCATAATGTACAAAAATTCACTCGCCGCTTCTTTCTGTTCGTTCGCTAACTTCTTCTTAATTATACAACGGATTTTGATGCGGTTTTCAACATCATTTTGAGAATTTCTTTCGAAAGATTTATTTGTATAATACCTACTCTCATATTTAATGTAAAAATAGTAGAGAAATTGCACCCGTGTAATGCCGGGGGCGGGTCGTTAGTACTGAAATAAAGGAATCCTTCTACATGTGGCTAAATAATAACTTGAGAGGGTACTTTATCTGAAATTGTGAAACTGAAATACAGTGATAATGATGATAAAAATATACCTATTTATTTATTATTCATTCACCTGACAGTACCACACATACTATGCAAAATTCCTAAAAAAATTGTGGATCCACTCCACTTGTTTGACACATGCCTACAGCTGGGCACCGGCATCGGTATTTCCGCACACTGGCACAAATCGCGTACGTACAGTGTTTGTGTGTGTGCGGTGACGTATGGGCCGACAACCCCTGCTGTGCTTGCTGTAGCGAGACACATCAGGGCTGTCGCTTTTAAGTATTTTAATAATTTAATACACTATTGCCCGTAGTTTTACCCGTTTCACCCGTTTTTTTATATCAAAACAAAATATAGGTCTATATCACTCAGGGATAGTGTATACGTAATTTTTTTTTTTATCGTTTCAGTAGTTCCAGATATTACCCCTACATACAAACAAACAAATAAACATAATTTACCTCTTAATATTAGTATAGAGTATATAAATTTAGTTTGGCTCAAAACCAGACTTAGGAATACGAACCCAGATATACCTAATTAAATCGTTTAAAAATATATGAAAAGAATTACTCGATTGAAACACTGATTGAGCAAGGTTCAGGAAATTAGGTTTTCAGCTAGATTATGATCTGTTAAGGAGCAATGGCATTTATTTTAAAGATTTTTTTTTCTTTTGTTTCTGTTTTTTTCTGGGATAGGCCTCTGAAAGACATATTAAACAATATATCCGCGGCGACAGGACTTGTCTGAAAGAAAATCAGAATGTTTTAACTGTTTATTAGCTTGCATAACTCAGCGGAGGCAGTTTGTCAAAAAATTCCCGGCTCCAAAGGATAAATACATTATGATATTGTTACCGATATCTTTCAATAGTATTCGTATCAGTAAGAATCACTACTCTATAACTAATATTATTTTCTAATTATAATTTATTTGGTGAGTCAACCCTACTAAACTAGCTCATCACACCCCTTGCATGTCATAGCCCCCTGCAGCGTTTGGCAAGTGTGCACACACGCGCACGCGCACGCACACAAACACGAAATTGACAACCCATAAATTAAAAGAACCTGTTCCTCGAGGGTAGTTCTTTGTCACTTATAACTTCGTATTTTATTTATAGTCTGTAGAAACCAAATTATAACGGTCCACGTTAATTTGAATATCAACCTTATTACTCTAAAAATAAAGGTGAATTAAACTGCAAAGGATTGATGTAAGGATTAGATTATGAACTTCGTAATTTTAAACCTTATGATTTATAACACAAAAATGAAAATCGACTCATTTGTGGACTTAAAAACCAACGCCTATACACTTTTTTTTTACGAAAACTCAGAAAAGGTCGGAATCCGAGTTCATTCTATTTGTACCAGTGGTTCTAAGAAAAGCATCACGCTGTGATTTTAGTAGCTGCAACTTGTCGCAGGACAAAGTTATATCTTGATTCTTTGAAATTAAAACTTGTATGAGACACTTATTTGGAAACCATTCTCTTGAATCAGGGGTGTATTGGTGAGATGACAATGTTTGACTTAAAACCACCCGCGAAGAATGTCCTCTCTCATATTGGATTTTACTTCGATGGAATATCGTGGGTTCACAAAACTGGGCGGTAACATTGATATAGGTATGCAACGAACTCGAAGACAAAGATTTCAACACTTTTCAATTCCAGTGAATATGGAGGGCAATAGTATACCAGACAAGTGGTCACAATCCACCTGTATCGATTGATGATGATTGTTGTTCACAAATCCAACTACTGCAGTATTAGATTTACCTTCATAACTGTTGTTTGTAGCAGTCCGTAAGCTAAGAGCCATCAAGATGGTTAAAAAAAGAAAGAAAGAAAATAGGTTCATTTATTCGGACTAGACACTTGGCAACAAAATAGACAGAGAAAAAAAAATTGTCAAAAAGAGAAATATTAAAAAACATGTGCTGTGCCCATGCCTGTACCGAATAGGTTAACAACTCAGCATTTGCTGGGCATGAGAACCATAGATACCCATGGTTGCGGTGCCTAATTTGCAATCCTAGTCGATAAGCGTGACCAAAAGACCACTGTCATTAACCCACCACATTCCACTGGCAAGCAGCTCCAATGCAAAGTACGTGGCCGTTTGTGGCGTGTCGTCCTAACGAACTGTCAGCCAAAAAGAGGTGCTCATCATCTTTTTCTTATGATGCTTCTTAAATCGTCTATAAAGCCGGGTTTCCACTGCGAAAAGGTAATGAGCCAGTAATAGCTGGACGGAACGGACCCCAACTAGCTAAAATAGGTTTTACCTTCTATTAAGAAAAAGTCTTTACAATTGCCTTCCCCGGCAAAAAATAAATAAAGAACGAGTTCGTTATTAACAATTTTTACTCGTTCAGTCCTCTCCGCTAGACTCTTTGTTGGTGGAAGCACTTCTATGAAGTTTACCGTTGCGAGTTTTACGGAGTACGTACGGAGACCGCTCCGCTGCCAATTGAAGCAGCTTAACAGTCGTAATGCCTATGATGAAGCAGTCAAGAAATGGACATAAACAAACCGATGTTATTGATGACTCACTAGCTATCTGAGAGAACTGAATTGAATCCTGCGCACTATATGAAACTGTGGTTTGGATCTGCGTCGTAGTATATTTAATTATTAATTTTAAAATCATTATGTTGTTGACAATGTTTCAATATGTAAGGTTGTTATATTATTGATATTAAATAATACTACTATGTAGTTGGTTAGTTCAATTTGCTCGCACAATTAATCTTGCATGCATTACAAAATTATCAGTCCGTAAATATCCAGTATTAGCTACGAACCGCTACGATAATCTCGGAGAAACATTGATTAATATGCATTACTCATACTTCTACTTCAAATCACAGTAGACTATGGTGGATAGTAGGGTTGTAAAGTTGTAACCACGGATATCGAGGGATATGGCTTGTAGGCGTGACACATGTCGCCTCCATCAGATCGGATTGACCTGAAATACGTGTGACGTCAATGAGCACCTATTAGTCATATGTTTGCATCCGAACGTGTAGTGTGATTTCGTATTTTTACAAAATGCCAAATTGTTCCGTTGTTATTTGCAAAAATAGGACAATTACAACAAACCTTAAGACAAGTGGGGTGTCCTACCACCGGTATGTAAAACATCACTGCATTAATTATATTATTTAAAGATTTTACAAATATCTAGTTGTGAATTAATTTTGACAGGCGTCAGGCTAATCATTTATTGAGTGACCCATGTCAAAATTGTCAAGTCAATGTATCCCTGCGGTCCGAATTGCGATAAAAGTGATAATATCGCGAATCCGACCAAATTTAATAGTCACAAAATATAAGGGCTATTGAGTAATAATAATAATTTTGAATTTGGTCGGATTCGCGATATCACTTTTAGCGCAATTCGGACCGCAGGGTATTAGTGTTGCACAGTGCTGAGGGATATCGATATAATTAATTGATAGTTGTTCTACGGAATTATTTCATTATTATTAACATTTGCTTAATAATAAAAAATAATGTTATCTATTATTTTTGTAGTATTTGCTTATTAGGCTAAATTAAAAGATTTTATAGTTTTCTTTTTATTTTACTAATCCTTGTAGTTATATTGTTTGAAAAGGATTTAAATAAGTAATTATACTTGAGAACCCTGTTTTACAAGAATGAATACATTTTATTTCAGTTTCCTGAAAGATGCAGAAATAAAAAATAAATGGATGATAGATGAATTCGACCAATCAGATTACGAGGCCTGCATCGCGCTAGTAAAAATACTATCGTATCTAACACAATTGCGCCCTAGCTCACGCCATCATAGATAATGTGCGGCTGCTATAAAAATTGATATGAAAACTTCTTGGAAGAACCGAAATGTACTTTAATAGAAAAGAAGTTATTTTATGCCATAATTTAAAAAAAAGAACTGTGTCATTATAAAACTTTTTAATTTTATTAATATGTAGGTAGTTGCATGTGCATAAAGTCTGTCAATATAGTACTATTTTTGAATTCATAATTAGAACTTTACGATATGAGTGTAGATAAAAAACTTAAATGTCTACTTTTCTGTACTTTTTTAAATTATTATTTATGTAATATTTAAAAATATTTATAGATATTTATAGACTAGAGGTCGCGCGGGTGCGCGGGCCGCATGCGGCCCGCGAGGCCTTTTTAGGTGGTGCTTGTAACATAACTTAAAAAAATATGATTTTTGATTTTGTATGGCAGCCATGTTTTTTTGTATGGAAACCATCTTTTTTGCACCGGCTTGTCAAACGGCCCAGGGTCCTTGACATTTTTAGTTCAGGCGGTATAGGTTTGCGACTTGCCGTTTTCGAGATCCGTAGGGCAGTTCTGGTCAGCGTTCCACTTTCAGGTCATTTCGGACTTTTCCTAAACTCACAGGACCCCCCTCTATACGAGTCCGATACATCACTTTTACCCCCCATGGCTCCTTCTGGGAGAACAATTGGGTGAAAATCCAAAATGAACACTTGTATGGCGGCCATCTTGAAAAATGGCGGAAAGAAAAATTTGATCCCGGATTATGAATCGGTGCCCCCGAAAACCCCCGGACGCCAATTTTCAGCCGGCTCAGACCATGTTTTTTTTTGGCCGCCATTTTGAATCCGCCATCTTGGATTTTTATGACCCCTACCGGAAAGTCCCCGTCGTCCTCTATGACATTTGGTCGAGCACCCCCCCGCTATCTCCAACGGTTTCGGAACGGTGAGCGTTTCAATTTTGTATGGCCGCCATCTTTTTTTGTATGGAAGCCATCTTTTTTTCACCGGCTCGTCAAACGGCCCAGGTTTCTTGACATTTTTAGTTCCGGCAGTGTGGGTGTTCGACTTTTCATTTTCGAGATCCGTAGGGCAGTTCCGGTCAACGTTCCACTTTCAGGTCATTTCGGATTTTTCCCGGACTCACTGGACCTCAAGGTTTATGTCTCCCATACATGACTTTAACCCCCCACGGCTCCTTCTGGGAGAACAATTCTGTCAATGAGTGAGTGAGTCAGTCAGTGGTAATCGAGCTTTATATATATAGTCAATTAATTAATTAATAAACACAAATTGAGGTGAGTACTTTGTCACAAATTAGAATTCCCTGTATTATCAGTCTTCCTTTTACAAATTCTTTACAATATAGGTACCAAAATCGGTAGTCTTTGGTTAGCCTCTCTTATAGTATCTATATAGCGATATTATAATAAACAATCTAAAATACGCCAAAAATCACTTCTCTTTTTTGCAGTCAGTTTTCATCGATATTTTTATCGATAAAATATTTATACCAACCCGTCATCCGTTTCAGGAGTGGGGAAAAAGTGGCGACACTTGAAATTGAACAAATATAGAGTGAAGGCATATCTCCGGATATCTATGGTTGTAACTAACTTACATAGAATCGAACCCCGGAACTCGCGCTCAGGGGCTGCGCTTGCGATTACTAGACCAATGACACAGTTGACCTAAAATAAAACACTCGCAAACAAAACACGAATTATCGTGACATGACCATTGCTTCCACGGTAGCACCAAAACACGCCTGAGCACTTTCCCTCGCAACACGAACATAGTAGCACATAATACACATGGCTACATAATTATTATCAAGCTTTACATTTTGAGTATAAGCTGACCTCTCATTGTACGGAAAGACTATACAATGCTAGGTCAGTTTATACTGGAAATCTATAGTTATATATAGTGTAGCCGTGTGTACTACTCGACAAATATAACTTGTCATTTGGCGTCCTACTACCCCGCATACCCGCTCGCGCCCTACAGGAGCGTACGCGACGCTGCCAAGCTACCACAGCGAGTGCATAAACACGATTTCTTCACCCCCTGTCTCCGTGATAGAAGACAAAAGGAAAAATTGAGAGAAAAAACGGTACAAATATGGTTTTGTCCTCAATTTTCTATCTCCCCTTTTTTGCTGTTGCTAGAGCCCAAGTAGTGATAGCCTAGCGATTGAACGTTTGCCTTCTATGCAAGAGGGTTTGAGTTCGAACCCGGCTCGCACCTATGACTTTTCGGATTCATGTGCGGATTAAAATATTACTATTTATACTTGCGATAACAGTGAAGGGAAAACATCGTGAGGAAACCTGCACATCTGAGAGGGCCTCATAAACTTCTCGATGGTGTGTGTCGTCCGCTAACCTGCACTAGGCCAGCGTGGTGGACTAAGGCTTAACCTTTCACATTCTGAAAAGAGGCCCGTGCCCAGCAGTGGGACAGTAATGGGCTCTGGATTAATTTTTTATTTTATTTTTTAAGCCCTTTTGTGAGTAGGTGTGTGAGTGCACACTCTATGATTTTCGCGGACGATCGAGGGTCGACGTATTGTGGAATTGACAGACACAGTGACAATTTATCATTGTCTAGTAGTACAGTAGCCTGCACGATTCGTCGAAACACTATTCTTGAGCTGGCCTAGCATAGTCGTTTGTATAGTAGGTATGATAGGCCAGCTTATACTGGTTTTGTTGTCACTGACGTGCGGCCTACTGTACGAAGCAACAAATTAATATACCACATGAATATTCACGTGCTCACCAAGCGACAAGGCATTTGCATATAATTGTGATTGTCACAATTATTTCAAAACAATGCTTGGAGACCTTATAAAATGGTGACTGTAGGTACTTGGCGGGTGAAAAATGCTGCGAATAACCGATGACATACCTTTGCCTATTGTTCACGTAGATACTCTATTGTCATTCATTTTATATTTTGAAATCCAGTAGACAATCTCTACTCAAGTTTTTGTTTGTGGGCAAATCGACTCACACCGACCACGGCGTCGATGGAGATTATCTTGCACACCGTACTATGTAAATCGGAAGGATTTTTTAAGTATGTATATTAAGTGATAGCCTAGCAGTTTGACTGGCCTGTTGGTCTAGTGGTTAGTGACCCTGACTGCTATGCCGGAGGTCGTGGGTTCGATTCCCACCCAGGACAAATGTTTGTGTGATGAGCATGATCATTTGTTCTGTGTCTGGGTGTAATTTATCTATAATATGTATGTATCTAGAAATATATAAGTATGTTTATCAGTTGTCTAGTACCCATAACACAAGCTCTGCTTAGCTTGGGACTAGATGGCGTTGTGTGATAGTTGTGGAATATTATTATTATAGTTGAACGCTTGCCTTCCATGCAGGAGGGTCTGAGTTCGAACCCGGCCCGCACCTCTGACTTTTCGGATTCATGTGCGGATTAGAATTTAATTATCACTTGCGATAACGGTGAAGGAAAAACATCGTGAGGAAACCTGCACACCTGAGAGGGCCCCATAAAGTTTTCGGTGGTGTGTGTAGTCTGCCAACCCGCACTAGGCCAGCGTGGTGGACTAAAGCCTAACCCTTCTCATCCTGAGAAGAGGCCCGTGCCCAGCAGTGGGACAGTAATGGGCTGCATTTATTTATATTAATTTTCAATTTAAAGCCTATCTGGTACCCCGATCCTTTAAATTCAAGTACAGTTTTATAAATGATGAACATTACCATTTTTTTTTATTTCTTCTACTTTCGATGTTGCCTTTTGCGTTCATGCATATCAAATATCAATAACCAATACACATTAAGACAGAAATACAGTTTAGATAAACACCTTAAATTTTATAGGTCTGACTCACTACCAAAGACTTTAAGAATTCATGTATTTAAAAAAAATAACAAGTTTCTCCAATTCTGTTTGATCCATGCTAGTATTTTTTTGTTGCAACTAGAACCCCACGACTACGTTTTTTTAAGAATCACGTAAAAAGACTTCGTGTATCGTGCGATACAGATTTCACGAAGAAAAAACTGTTTAAAAAAAACGTCAAGGAAAAAAGAGTGGACGGCCCCGCCCGCCGCGTGTCGCGACCACAGACCGACGCAGAAGAGAGAAATTTCACGAGATATCGACTCTAAGGCTGACATTCAGAGACGACAGAAACGAGTCTAAGCGTGAACTTACGCTTCCATCTGTCAAACTTGCGAACAAATTTTGACAGATGGAAGCGTAAGTTCACGCAAAAGACTCGTTTCTGTCGTCTCTGAATGTTAGCCTAAGTGTTGAATAACTTATATTCAGACGCTGTAACTCAAAATGATAGTGACAGCATGAGACATAACAGCTACTCAAAATGAAAATGGGTATAAATGCGTATAAGTAGCCACTACTTCACTTGAAACTGGCAGAATAGTCGACATCGGCTCAATTGCCATATCGAAAGAAGAAGAAGAAGAAGTAGCCACTAGCCGTTGCAATGTAAGATGAAGCATGACTTATTATTTTGATTTTTGTGGTTAATAATGAGGCCTATGTTCAACCGTGAGTCCAGAACCTGTGGACAAGTGTACAATCAAATCACTGGAGAATAGAAACGCCAGCAAAATGTACTGAATTGACATTAGCTGTCCAATATTCACGTGATTCGTAAAATTCAATCCAAAATCAATTTGTTGCTAGCGTTTCAATTTTTTTGCGATTAATTGCAACTTGTCTTGCAGTTGAAATTCTAAACTGGCGATCGAGAGGTATTGTTAGTATTCTAATCATTTTCCTAGCCGTATTGTGAACCTACGAACCCACTGGTGCTAGTAACGCAAGAATTATTTAGGTTGTTCAAAGAATATAAAGTTGGCAAGTTGGTTGGAACACTTCTAGGCTTCGGATCAACGACCCTAAGAAAATTAATCGACAAACCATTTTTGGAATTTTAGCTTCAATTTCTATCGGATATCTCATTGTCTGGCCTAGGTATTGTACTAAAAACATTCGATTTATGCTATACTAGAAGTATAGAAGCGAATGGCTTTCCATTAAAACTTTCAATATCCATTGTAGTCTTCGAGGAAAATGGAGAAACGCTCCCTGATTATAATAATCAAAGGAAACGCTAACAAAAGACGAACTTGATACTGTTGATACCTATTTGCTTGGAATTCTTAGTGATATTAGTACCAAGGTTGTAGACACAGCATTTTGTAAGGTAGCAAAGCCCAGTAAAAAAAAATAAAAAGTACCAATAGTTTTTTGAAAAGATTCAGCTTCGATCTTTCCCATCTTCACGTCTTTTGTCATGTGATAGCCTATAGGCCACCCGCTTAACTCAGACGGTCGATGTCTGAAGTTGAGGTAGTTGCGAGATGCGGTAGGAGGGGTGACACACGCCTACTAAGCTAAGCTTTATGGTGCATATCACGAGCCAGTGACTGACATCTCGCGTCACACCCCTCCCGCACCGCGCAATTACTTCATTAGCTCAGGCACCGAGCGTGGCCTAGTGGTTGGCGGTTGAATGCTTGTCTTCTATGCAGGAGTACGAAGACAGCCCACGCCTCAGGCTTTTCGGATCAGAATTTGATTAGGAAACCTGTGCAGATTTCCTCCAGGCACTGAAAGGGCACCATGAAGTTCTCGATGATGTAGTCAGCCAACCCGCCATGCCAGCGTGGTGGACTAAGACCTAATCCTTCTTATTCTGAGAAGAAGCCCGTGTCCTGACTCCTGAGCTGTTTATGGAAGTCACTCATGTCATAGTGGACAGATTAGCCAGTCAGCAATGGTGGTATTGAGGCTGACTGTCAAGGGTGCGCCAGACGATTATCATGTTTTATCACTGATGGAAGCTTTTTTTCTTGGCACACACTGTGTGGTTGTTTTTGCCCATAGCTCCTTGCTATTCATAATACACAAGGAAAATGAAATGACCTATAGTGGCTACAACGCATACAGAAGTTGAAATTTCTTTTAATTATAGAGTATATTCAAATTTTAGGTCAGTTCACATTAAAAATCCTACGTTCATATGGTACAGCATTATCTCTCCGTTCCAATCTCGTGTACAGCACAGAATCCGGTATCGTTGCATGCCGTCGCACACGGGTTGCCGCAGTCGTGTCCCTCAACAACATTATCTACGCACCTCTGCTCATTGAAAATATACCTTAATTCTTAAACATAAGACTGGTTTGAACAGCAGCGTTAACTTTGTGCAGCGTCGCCGTCGTACCAAGTTATGTATGCTGCTTAGAAGTTCTAAAATCATCTTTAAAGCTTTGAAATAAGGTTTGAAAGGTAGGATATATAAGTTTGTCGTTGAAGCCTTTGCATTTGCTCTATATTGCTTCCAAAATGGTCGTTACTACGTCGTAATAGGGAGGTAAATAACTGCATTGGCCTTTAGCCGAAACGAATAGCTGTAGATGTGTTTTTCTCCACGCCCAATGGAATTTAACCTTTATTTATACTAAGATAAGGTTTATGTATTAAGAATAAGTTGGTTCGCTGTACGAATATCCACTTACCTGAGTTTTTACTGAGACACCCGTGCATTGTCTATTGGAAACATTCTTGTCTCGTAAGTTAGCGTGATGATAATTTTGTATTAATAATGTATTCAATCATTTACTAAATTATAGTTTATTTTGCTTTAAGTATAGGGGTCGTTCGCCGGAGCAGTCATGCGTCCCTGAGGTAGAAACTGTTTTGCTGCATCTGTTTTTTGTCCCTCTCTCACCCTTATAGAATATTACGTCAGGTGGATGGAATTACTGCAGCTTCCACCTGTATCCTAAATGCATTCTTCTGCGGTCGGAACCGCGCCGCCGCTGGGCGTCTCCTTAAACTCATTCAAACTTATTCTGTGTTATTCTTATTCAGGTACGGCAAAAAGAGGAGAGACAAAACCCGGATACAAAACCCTCTTTATAGCTTTGTCTCCCAATTTTTCGATTTTTTCTGCCAAGGATATAAAAGGTGAAACGGGTTCATCGAAAGAAAAATCAGAGACAAAACCATTTCTTAATCGTTTTACTCTCTCAATTTTTTCTTTTTTCTTCTGTCAAGGAGACAAGTATTGGAGAAAACTGGGTTGGTCCACCGCCGTGCTAGCCCTACAGTAGATATTTACGATTCCGAGCCAACATTTATACATAATTATAATGTAATGCAAATTGCAGGTACTTGTATGTAGATATCTAATGTCTGAACTTAGTAAAGAAGTATAACTATGTAGAGATTGTATATGGTCATTCTCCCTTGGATCCCTTTGCTTCTTCTCAATGGGACCAACATCGTAATCGTGAAAATGTTATCACCTGTCCCATACGTTTGGGTCGAGTAGGTATTGAAGTTTTGTATGGGACAGCTTATTTTGGCGATTACGATGTTACTCCAATAAAGAAAGTTGTTCATTTTCATGGTGTGATCCCTTAATTATGACCACACATTTCTGATACAATTTGTATGTTTAAAGACAAGTTATTTAATTAATCAGCAGGAGACTTAAATATTATGATGATGAGAACTTAAAGTGTCTTCAACACACAAGGCATACATTATAAATAAACAGCCAATTAGCAGTATAAACATCTGTTTTTGTTTACTCAATTAAACATAACAACATTTAAAACCAGGAAAACACACGCTATACACACGACATGCGCCAGGTGTTGGTAACTATTTCAATAACATATGATAATGGCCGCGTTAAGCTTCCAACTGAAATTAAAACTACGCACAAACCGCATTATGCATTGCATAAGGTTTTAATGTCATATTCGTTGAAATGAACGGTTAAAGCATATGAGGTTCAAACTCATCTATTGCATACCAAATGTTTAACGATAGGCTACCAAGGGACCAGCATGAACTCTGGTAATAAATTCCCAACTTCATGATCGATATTTTCTTTAAAAGGTAACTTTAAAGCATAGTATTTCACGCACGATCGTATACTTTTTTACCATAGTTCATGTACACATTACAATTTTACTTACGTCGTAGACCTGGATGACTGCTGAATGACTGATGGCTGTTGGAACATACGAGTCCTTGTGTGGAAAATACGAACTGCCAAACGAAGCGTGTTACACTCCTAACCAGATGTATTGACCTGAATTAGACAGTTAGAACCTTTTCTAGCTGCTGTTGATAATACAAAAGCTTAGTCTACTGCCTTCAGTAGACTAAGCTTTTGTATTATCATCATCATCAATTTTTTTTGTTAACTATACAGAGGCCATATTCCCCTATGATAATACCATGTCTCGTCACGCTGATCTACGTCATTCTCATACAAAATTTGACAGATCTTAGCAAGATATGGTGGTCATCGAACCTCATAGAGATTAAGGATTCTTGAGTCGCCTTCCAACCGCAGTAGATACGTCTGAATACTTTAAAAATTTAACACGTTGTTGCTCTCTGACGGCAACCAAACTCGAGGGAGATACCCTCAAATCACAGCAGAGATTCAAAGACATTTCTGTCCTATCACGCTGGTATTCCCAACTAAAGTGGAATTTCTTGCAGGTTCTGCTCCATAGGATCTACTATTTGGAACCGTGCTAGAGTCTCGACATTTAATAACTGCCTGTATCTGGTTTACATGAAATAAAGATCTATTCTATTCTAGAGGTGACACTATTCCCATTTTCCTATTCATATTACTACAAAATAGTCCACCAGTAATTCTGCTAACCGTTCTACTTCCACGACATAGTTACGACTCCTCAGTAGTCATGATACATCGTGAGTATGGAGGATGCATACTAATGCCTAGCGATTGTCTTGAAAGCGGCGCGGGTGGGAAGGAAACCTAGCGTGCACAATGTCATGCCTGGCTACGTTCTGTCAGGTTATTGGCACCGATTACGTAAAAACTCAGGTGTTTTCTGTGCCCTTGAAGCAGGGAAGAAAGGATTTCGTTTTGGAGCACGTAAATTAATTAAGTTTGATTGAAAAAAGCAGTGATATACTAGTGGTTGAACGCTTGCCTTCTATTCAGGAGGGGTTGAGTTCAAAATCGGCCCACACCTCTGACATTTCGAATACATGCGCGGATCAGAATTTTATTGTCACTTGCTCTAACGGTAAAGTAAAATATCTGAGAGGAGTCATAAAGTTCTCAATGGTGTGTGTACCTTTAATCCAACCTGCACCAGCGTGGTGGACTAAGTCCTAACCCTTCTCATTCTGAGAACAAGCCCGTGCCCAGTAATGGGACTATTATGGGCTAGATTTATTTTATTATTATTTGTTTCTCTAAGTACCGAAGTTATAATTATTGTCATCCTCGCTTACAGAAATCCCGACATACGGAAAACAAAATAGATCATCAAACAGGAAATTGTATATTTATACAAACTTGTCATTTATTAATATTTATTATCATCAAGAGCCAGTATTTTCAGTAGGTACTAACAGCAGTGACTCATGTGCATTGTGATAGCGAAAGGCGATGCAGAGATGCCTACAATCTTGTGGTAGTGGGGTACAGTATATTGCCATTTATTGAGCAGTTTCAGCCTGACGCTGGAACTAAGATCTTCTAACGAGTCGACACGGTCACATGGGAATCACTTATGATTGATTCCCATGTGTGCCGTAGTGGACAGATTAGCCAGTCAGCAATGGTGGTATCGAGGCTGACTGCCCAGGTGCACCAGATGATCTTAGGTTTCTTGGAGGCTTTTTCCTTGCACCCCGGAACTAAGATATTCTTAGAGGAAATAATTACACTTTTTAACTGAGATGAGTGCTCAAAGTTCTTTACTCGTATAGAGCACTTGCAGTTGCCGCGCAGTTGCAGTACAATTTTGATCAAAACAACACATTTGGTATTCTCTTAGCTTCAGTGAGATACGCTCGCGTCAAGTTCGAGCGTCACTGCAATATGATCGGCGCGTCATAAAATTACGTGAATTAGCCAGCCAACCTTCTTTCCAGCTATGACTTTAGTGTCAAGCAAAGTGTATTTTGAGGTGGTGTTCATTTCTGGTTCTTCTACTAACTTTCTGTTTACTCCGGCAGCACTATTCATTAACAACAAAATTTAAAAATTCCAAAATACAAAATGAAAGTCACATACAATCTTCATTGTTATATTTAGTAATACGAAAAGCCAAGAGTTTTCCCTGGATAATATTACATTGCAAAGTGCTCTCAATTAGGTTAATGTTAAAATATAAAAGATGGTTAACACCTGTGCGTCGGTACAGTTGGCCGCATCTCAGTGGAAAAAACCAGTATAAGCTGGCCTCGCATACTACTAAAACTGCCTTCGACACTAGGCCAGCTCATAGTCTTGTTTCCACGGACGTGCAGCTTACTGTACTATTAATAATTTACACATTCTACGTCTAAATGTCTTCAATAACGTTAACTAGACGGTTAAAGATAACATGTGCGAAATATGCGAAATAATTTACATAATATGCTAAATTATGAGCAATGCGGTCTTGCACTTTGTGAGTTTATTTTGTTTTTTTTTATATAATGCTTGTGTGGTCTTCGATATGTACCTCCATAACAATTGTAAGGGCCAACTTAACAAATAAATAAACAGATGTTTAAAACAAAACAGCCCGTTTTACATGATCTTTTATATTATTGAACAGCAGTTTTTTTATTATTAACTAGGGACGTCTCCCCGGCTTCGCACGTGTGCAACTTCTCTACTATGCTTGTATTAAATATCAAAGTATTATACATATAAATCTTCCGTGAAAGATTAATTATCTAACTGATGGTGAAAACCGCATCAAAATCGCGGAATGCGACTTTATTTTATACTATGTGGAGATCATTTCTGTTTTTTTGCCGGTAAACATGGCTATCAGGGTGTTAGAGATTGTTAATAGGTTGTACCGTACCGTCCCCCTACTACTAACACCATACCATGTTTGTAATTAGTTATAATTGTCTACTACAATCACTTACTACTTTATAGTACCTTCTTTAGTTCTAGACTTTAGTTTCTACAAATTATAGGTAAATCTACATTGTAAAAAACTTGCTACTCAATTTGCAATAACTGAACACTTATACCCGATGACACGTTTTGCCGATGCTAAAGGTGATAAATAACTTGAAGATGAGATTTTATTTGTACACTGTCTTCAGAAGAGCGAAGTACGACCACGATCGGCTCAATATCTGGAAAATTTGCCATAAAAATATACGCACTCACTATAAAATCAAATCAGAAACTATCGACTAAGGAAGCTAATAAAAAGCGTGGTTGGTAGTTGTTGCCAGTGAGGAGATAATTCTAACGACAACTACGAACATAATGACTGTCGTGTGCGTCAAGTCCGTGCTGAATTTGCTAGAGTGGTGATAGAAGTAGGTAGGGTGTCCCTACTGCCAACACTACGCTAGTAGTAGAGTCTGCAACGCGCGAGTGATGCTTCCGGTGCTGCAAGAATTCATAGGTTACGGTAACCCCTTACCACCAGGCGGGCCATATGCTTACTTGCCACCTTAGTAATATAAAAAAAAAAACTAACCATAAAAATGCCACGTGTGGTAACTTTAGTTCAATAATACCATTATCTCAGAAAAGTAAACAATAAACTTGCAACATTAATACCATTTCTAACTAGATATGAAAAACAAAGAGAGTAGCAGCAGCATCCTTATAAAACAGGCTATAAAAGTATGGAATAACTGCAGCATAAGTTAATATAGAGACAAATACAGTAGGTTCACTTTATACGTTTCGGGCAGTTTGTAGACTTTTCCTACATTTCATAGACAGGCGCTCACCAATAGGATAAATATATTTATGACATAAACAAGGTTATTTGGAAAAGGTATATTTAAAACCCGGAAAGGGTTATAATTATTGTAGCCATCAATAAAACAACTTTTACTATGGAAGGAAACACGACACAACGACACGGTTGGCGCAGTGGCTAAGCAATTAGCTTTCTGCGCTACGTGCCGCGGGTTCGATCCCCGCACGGAACAAATATTTGTATGATCTACATATAGTTGTTTCGGGTCTGGTTGTGTGTGCATGTGACATGTATGTTTGTAACTGTACCCTCGATACAGGAGAAATCATAGTGAGGGGCAAGGTTTAAAAAAAAAAAAAACTGCTTTTCTATACATTATTCAGTCGATTAATAATATTTAATTATCTATTTAATTGTAATTGTGTAATAAACTCTTTTAAAATAATAGATTACAATCTTGATTAGTACAATGTTGTGGTAAGAGCTGCGAGAATAATGTAATTTCAGGTGAATAAAAATAAATTAGAATAGGATAATAATAAATTCTTTGTTCGGAGTGATACTTGTGTGCGTTATTCTGTGAGTGCACAATCTTGCGTTATGGATGGTGAGTGTCTAAAAATAACACTCACCGTAGTGAATGCCCTCAGGTTGAGGTCTGCGAAGTTCCACGCAGTCAGCTTGCATGCTTTCTGAGACCTACAATCAGGATCTATATGGTTATTTAAACAATCAATTTTAGTGCAAGGACGACTGTAAACTGCTTGAACTGTCTATAGCAGTGGTTCTTAAACTTTTAGTCATGAGGGACCACTTTATAAAATTCTATCTTGCCATGGACCACCAACTGTATTGAGGTAATATTATACGTACAGTAAATGTAAATAACGGTTGTTGTAACTCATTTAGGCCCGAGTTCACCGGTATCATAACAAACGATTAGAGCAAAATCAGCCGTTTAAACATGATTTTTTGTATGGGTAATCGGCCGATTGTATTTTAAACATCTGTCAAGTTGTCGGTGAACTTGACCCTTAATATTTTGAGGATAGCTTCGGGGACCACTTCGGGTGCCCTTTTTCTAGTTGGAGTCGGGGTCTGATGGTTAGGTTATTCAACATATTTTGATAAAACAAAATTATCTATGGAATATTTTTTATAATTTTTAAGAAAATACACACACATTACACACACACACATTACATTTTTATTACCATGTTTCCTTGTGTGTACATAAATAAACAAAATAAATAAAATATGAAATTAATATAATTTTATTAAAGCTAGAAACTGTACTTAGTCTCTAAATAAAAGTGAGATTTCCAGAAATGAACCTACCAACTGGTGAATTGATTAACAAAATAATTGATATTATCACGAACCTCATTATAACCAGGAGTATGGTTCTCTTGGTGTCCTCATCAGCTTCATACCACGGACAACTGTATAAAGAGCTGCTTATTTCTGTACTCTGAAATACAATTAATCACAAAAACATTAAGTTCTGACTTTATATTAAAAGGTCTTAATTGCTAGCGGAGGGTCTTTTTTAGAGGTGAATATAATATAAGAGAAAAAACATCAACTGAATTTAAAATTAATTAAAAAAGTAAAAACCGACTTCAAAAAACTAAAAAGAATAAAATAATTTTATTAAAAAACTTAACAGAGTCTGAAGTCGGTGCCACTGCCAAGCTAGATGCATTGAAGAATTAAAGGGGACTTCAGAAGCTGTTAAGATCTTTAAAGAAAATTATTTTATACTTTTTAGTTTTTGAAATCTGTTTTTACTTTTTTAAAGTCTATTCTATTTTGTGTGGCATAAACAATACATAAATATGCGCCTACAGCAATCGCGAGTACTTTTCTATTATCCATTGAAGATCCCATCGTCCATCTCCGAAGGTCGTCATCAGATCTTCACCAAACTCGAGATTATACCCTTTCAAACAAAAAAGAAGTTTCAAAATCGGTATGTAACTGACGGAGAAATCGGTGAACATACATAAAAAAAACATACGTACAATCGAACATAGAACCTCTTCCTTTTTTGAAGTCGGTTAAAAATATTTCTTACTACAGTTATGGTTGAATCCAGGGTTGAAACAATAAAATATTAGCAGAAAATGAGTTAATCTTAAATTATTCATATCAATTTCGTTGCTAGGTGACGTAATTTCAATATATTAGTAGATATAAAAGTTAATATCTCATATTTACACGAAATAAAAGCTTATGCACACACTTCGTTTCAATCCTGTATGTGTACAATAAAAGAAAACATCTATAGAGTTAGGATACTACCTACCTACAAACCAACTTTACCCACCTTGAAACACTGTACAATTTCATACAATATCATATTAAATATCAACAACATCCACTTACAAAAGGGACGAAGTTTACAACCCTCTCCTTACGCTTCACCGTAGTATGACAATAATGAAAGACATTCATCTATATTGTGTACAATAAGATTCGCAATTCCTAATACACTCGGATACAATACCTCCTTTGGTAGCCAATTCAATTGGAAGCGCCTTAGCTTCATCAAACTCTGTATCATAGGTTCGCAATCCATGCTCAGTGTTAGACTTAGTATTGAGCGAATTGAAAGCCTCTAGACGGGTATTATGCCTCTAGACGGGTATTATGCCTCTTGTACTGTACATAGTACTATTGTATGGCTAAAGACTTGAACACAGTGCGTGCGATATGAGTCTCGACGTTGTCGGGACGCAAAGTAAAATAGGATAGAAAAGTTTTGGCTTTCGGCTATTGGCTGTCGGGTCAGCATGTAAAAATAAATTTAAATTTTGAACCCACTACAAAAATGGACGAGGTTATCAATTCCACTGTATGTTGTTTTTGTATGTTTGTGACGCAGACCGATTTAATAAATTCATTTTTTTTTTGTTTGAATGCGTATACTCTCGAAATGGTCCCATTTAAATTTAGTGAAGATCTGATGAAGACCTTCGGACATAGACAATGGAACTTAGAAAACAATTTTCTTGAAAACTTAACAGCTTCTGAAGTCGGGACCTTTAATTCTTAAATGGACCTAACTCGGCAGTGGCACCGACTTCAGAATCTGTTAAGTTTTTTAAGAACATTATTTTATACATTTAAGTTTTTTGAAGTCGGTATTCACTTTTTTAAATTTAGATTAATGTAGAAGCCGCTAGAGGCGCCGCACTTGGTTTCATACTAACATTATTTGTTAGTCACTAGCGAGTCAGTCACGTCACATAAACACAGTTTATTTGCGCACTGTTGATTAGTGCAACATGTTAATTAAAGTTGTGCTAGATCAGATACTCACAGCTCTCATCAGCATGTCAGCGAAGTAGCACACCAGAGATATTTGTGATAAGCTCATCACTAAGAATGAGATGAACGCCAATATCGTGCTGATCTCATCTGCTACCTGAATCAAAGATTTTTAACGAATTGAATATTAAATACACAGTAGTTACAGTAGTAAAGTTATAGTAGTAGTTTATATTAGTAGTAGTTTATTTATAAATATTGTATCTTTTTGTATTTCTGGTGTACAATAAAGTTTATTGTATTTTATTGTACACTGTTGCACTGAAGAAACTGTTGTTCATTGTTTTCGTCCACAAATAGAATGTTAGGACGCTACAATAATATTAAACAAGTTTCTTAAATTAATAAAAACAAATGGCTTTTACAAAAAAGTGTCGTTTTAAAAACCCTATTTGTTGGACAAAATTAAGGGTGATTCTAGTTACAATTCAAATTTTTCATTGCATTCATGGTTACATATATAGGTGTTTACATATTTTGTATTAAGGTTCAACATGAAACCCGGTAAACAGCAATATAATAGGTAGATACATAATATAGGTACTGTATACAATTGCTGCTAACATGAGAAATAGTTTCGAAACTGGAAAGATGTAGATAGCATTTGACGATAGTACCTACCAGTGAGTGGTGAAGGGTGAAAATTTTCAAAGGGGAAGCCATCCCAAAAACACCGCACCAAAAAAAATTTAAAATGCATAATTTGCTATAACACGGGCAGTGTTATAGCAAATTATGCATTTTAAATTTTTTAAATTAAATTTAAATTTTACAAAGCATCAAGATTTCGGCTACCACTAACAGCGAAAATATCCAAAAACCGCTCCTCTACCCCACTGTCTGTTGGTCTATGCATTAACCAATTCCTAAAGGGAAGCCGATGGGAATAGGGTTGTATGGACTCTTCGCCACTGATACCTACCTATATCTCTTACTACATTTTTCCGTTCAAGGTGTCATCATTCGACCTAATACATAGTTCAATATATTTCTGTTTACTACAACCTTAACACAGGTGTTAAATTATTACAAGTATTGACAATAGTTTCAACATATTTACCGTAATATTGAAGGCGCTGAGGCAAATGAGCACAGAACTAGTAATGATGTAGAATAGCGAAGACTTTGAGAATAGTATCTCTGTTTGATTCACCAAGCTGGAAGATAAGTTTAAAATGTAGGTATAAGAAAATTATCTAAACATTATTACGTGAAGAGAAAACTTTGTACCCCTTTTTAAGCATATTGCGCGCACGGAGGAGTGTGAGATTTGGCATAGTTATAGTTTATATGGAGAAGGAGTGCAGAAAGCTAAAATTATGGTCGAATGTCGACCAGTGGGCAACCACTAGTATAACTTAATTTATAAGATAAGAATTTAGATTTATAGCAAAAATGTTGATTGTATACTAAAATAATTTATTTATTTTTATTTATTATTAAATTTAATTATAATTATTGTACTACAAAGTAAAAAGGTAAATCGTATACATTTTATGTGCCATTCGGTTTCAATGCAGTAGCCATACTACATAGAGAATACTTCTAAGAAAATAATTAGCATAACAGTCACTCCAACGCGCATAAAAGCAGTAATGATGAAATTTTACGATACATACTTCTCGGAATACCCATTAAATGTTAGTAAACTCATAGATTTACTAGAAATGCATTTATTTATTTGTAAATAGCTGTTATTTTTAATTATTT
The DNA here is from genome assembly GCA_932294325.1 of Allophyes oxyacanthae. Taxonomy (NCBI): domain Eukaryota; kingdom Metazoa; phylum Arthropoda; class Insecta; order Lepidoptera; family Noctuidae; genus Allophyes; species Allophyes oxyacanthae. Next base: position 3,728,481 of record OW028633.1, on the reverse strand, counting down.
ATTTATTTGCTCATCCAATTCGTCTCTCTGAATTGCTTAGATACTGCTAGAAAGAGCCAAAATCCTTATAACTAGTGGTCCCAACACTCTGAATGACAACTTTACTATTAAAAAAACTGTTTTTCTATTCTATTCCATTTAAAGATGAGGAAAAACATCTTCCGTCGTAATAATGTCATGGTTTCTTCATCTCTTTATTCTTAATTAGCCGTGGCCCGCGGTTTCAGAAGCGCGTTTTCTTTTTATCAAAATAAAATATAGCCTATATCCTCAATGATAGTGTAGCTATTAGTGAAAAACTTCCAGGAAAGTTGCCTTTTCTGAGGAAATTTTCCTGAAAACATCCAAAACTTCTGAAACTTTGGAAGGTTTCATAAAATATTTTTATGAATATTTTTTATTTATTTATTTATTGCACATTGTACACATAAGTAATTTATTTATTTAGTAATTTATGTACACACATGAAAAGACACAGAAAACATTAAATAGGAGAACAAAGTAGGTACTGCTTATTTCACTAAAGAAATCGTTTGTACAGAGTACCTACCGCACCAAAATGGTTGCTTAGATGAAAAAGCAGGATTTTAGGCGTCCCGCTCTGGATGCAGGCGGGACGGGGCCTGAGAGAGCTCAAATACGGTACATTCCGCCAAAAGCGGCATATCAAACCCAGGGTAATAGAAGAAGTGGTATATTTTTAAAAGTCCACACACCCTAGGTTTTTCGACCATTGTGGTCAATTGTTATTCGTCACGTTTCGCCTAGGCAAACAAAGAGCAGTTGGCTGAGTTAGTCTATTTATTTATTCAAGACACAACGCCATTCGCAATTAATTTTACGTTTTATGTTTTGCTTCTGCTTTACTAAGACAGGTATGCTCATCTAGGTTATTAGGTAACGGAATAACTTTCGAATTTTAAGACATTGTCACGGATCACCATTTTTAAACCCCGACAAAAAAATAGGGGTGTTATATCTGTGTATCTGTCTGTTGCATCGTAGCTCCAAAACGGATGGACCGATTTCAATGTAGTTTTTTTTTATTGAAAGCTATTTTAATCGGGTATCATCTTAGCTATGTTTCATGGAAATCTGTTCAGCCATTCAAAAGTTACAGTTCTTTTTCTAGTTGAAGTCGGGGGTTTTTGACGGTTAAGTTATATGTCACAAAAAATTAACAGAGGAATTGTTTAAAATCGGTATTATAAATCGTCAATCATCCTTCGCCAATTGGGGTGCAAGGAAGATGGTAGTCCCAACTTCATGATCGGTAATAACTTCATTCTGACGATCGTAATTAAGTTTATTACCAGAGTCGATGTCCACTACCATTTTAGTTACGCAGTAGACCCGCTGTATCCCAAAGGTTGGCAAGAGATGTACTTACTCTATCAGTTCCTGATGTCTCACCACAGCCTTCGCCAAGTTCCTCTTGGTTTCTATATTAGAAGGCAACACAATATTCTCGAACTGAAGACCCAGAAGACGAAAGTGCATGTCGATGTGGACGCAGAGGGCATAGAACATAGTATCACATCCAAAAATGTTTAGTGTTACTATGCACGCTGAAAAATATTAGATTCTAGTAAAATCACTTACCTACTGGAGCGTACGATTGAAGTATGGGTGATACTACTACGAACGACTTTCTCTATGGGATCAACATCGTAAATGCAAAAAACTAATCAGCTGTCCCATACAAAACTTCAATTCCTCGAATCAAAAGTATGGGACATCAGATAATTTTTTCGCGATTACAAAGTTTGTACCATAGAGATAGTTTTTCAGTTTGATGGTCTAATCCACACCCTTAAATATGACCACGCATTTCATTTGCTTTTGCTTTCAAAAATCCAAGGTAAAAGGTATGTTCAGGCAGTTTAAATTGGGATCGAACTAGGTAATAAAGTGCAACAATTATAAGTTGGGACTGTAACTTAAGTTTCTAAACATGGCATATAAGTTTCGAAACTAAAAATTTAAAATTTCACTTCTTAAAAAAAGGATATAATCTACGAGCAAAAAGCAATAGTGAATTGTGCAAGCCATTAAAAATAAATTGAAATTGATTCATGAATTGCTAAAAAAGTGATACAATGGATATTGTATTCCATAAGAAACGCGTGAGTAATTCATAAAATACTGAAAGCTGATTTATAGCTAGGTGAATCAACTAACTACTCCATGTTTTGCATACAATCTTCAAGTACAATATCAACTTCTTTAGGAGAATTACGTGATTCAAGACTGTGAATATTACGTAACACAAGTTTGTTTTAATACCATTGTTACACATTAGTCAGGTGCGGTCGCAGCCCAGTAGTCTAATTCACGTGACTAAAGAAGTGCAGTTGACGCGCAGTTGCAGTAAAATTTTGATCAAAACAACACATTTGGTGTTTTCTTAGCTTCAGTGAGATACGCTCGCGTCAAGTTTGAGCGTCACTGCAATATGATCGGCGCGTCATAAAATTACATGAATTAGCCATCAGGGTGGGGGTATACCAGTAAATCAAGTTTTCATAGTGCCAGAATAGTGCATTATTCGAAAAGAAAAAAAATATCATTATGTCAATTCGATGTCGTATAGTTTAACTTTTATTTTCTACTATAAAATAAAAATATATAAAGAATACTTAAAAACAATTTATATGCCGCATTTAATGGGCATCCCGTGAGCTTCGCGTGGATTATTTTGGGGAAGGTCGTGACCCCTGTGACCCCCACAATTAAGTCTCAGACCGCACCTGACGTTAGTATTGGTTTTAAATTTAATTGCACTTACTTGCCCAAACTTGATGGATATAGATTAGCTGCCACAACTTAGAGTTGTAGACATCGAAGAAATATTTCACCGGAAAAGGATACCTGACGACCATTTCCCCGGTTTTATAATAATTGTGTCCCATTAACAATCCAGGAACGAAACAGAAAGTTATCAAAACTAAAATAGTGATAACTGACTGCAAAAATGTCACGAATTTAAACAATTTCATTGCCTCCTTTTTAATTTTGCTTTCACTTCCACCATCTTCTCCAAATTCTTCATTGTTGTCATCAAACGTCGGGTGTATTTCTTTCAATTTATCAAGTACATGTACCAAAATTCCTTTATTCGAATAGAGGTACCATGATTTTACTGTACCCAAAATGCTTATTGTTATACAAGGTGATGTTAACGATAATTCCACGAATGGCTTACCGGTTTGTATACCGTCGATCACCCAATACACTTCGCCGAAAATAACTGTATGTAGGGCTATCGCATTATAGTAATATAAATGGTTATTTATAAAATAATCAATGACTTTATGCCATGACTTGTCTAACAATTTAATTCCGGATAATATGAGAGCAAAGTGTGTAAATTTTAACGTATTTTCAAATTCTTTTTCCGACATACTTCTTGATTTAATTCCGGAATTTAAACATACATTCTATTTTTTAAATTTTTATTATTCAAAACACAGAGCGAGTTGCACCTTCAAAATGAAGTTTAACTTTAGTATGGTAGCTTGGACAAGTTTAAATTTATAGTAAAAAAATAATTATCGAACGCCTTTGAAGATAAATAATGGTGTTCTACAGTTTTAATTATCAACTGAATAAAGGTTTCTTTGAAACGACTAATTAGTAGATCAATGTTGTGACTTTTTGATCAAAGAAGTAATTTTTTATCAAACCTCTTACATTTTTTAGTACATAATTTCGGTTTCACTTCTATCAAATATTCAAATGTAGTGATCGATTCACTTTCCTTTACCGAAATGAGCTCAATAATGTTACATTTTACATTATCCAGATGACCATAAAAAATACAATATTGTACTTACTTGTAGCAAGCACTTGAACTCCTTGCACACCATACATCGTAACTGCAATACCATCAAGGTTTTGATTCACAAAGACAAATAAAAAAGTTCAAAAATTTAATTTTAATTACCAATTTTTTAAATTCAATAATAATGAATCCAATATCGAATACGTCCTTTAATTATGTCCCTCGTCCAACCAGTCACCCTGTATAATTTATCCAAAACCTTCGATTTCAACAGCACTAGCCAAATATAATTTGTTTGCCAAGGGAATCCTGCTTACAATCTGGGAAAAAGCGATAAAGAAGTCGAAAGAAAGATAATAAATAATCTTGTATTGTATTGTAATCATGAATAATTAGTACCCCAATCACTAACAATTGTACCAACACTACTCGAAAAATGTCACCGTTTCACTTCATTTAATGAACCATGAAATGTCTGGCATTAACCGCACTTGTTGAAACCTAATTACTAATGTGTAATTATGTAATTTTAACGGTCATGCTAATTGGGTATAACTAGTCGTATTTCTTATTTAAGACATAGAAAAAATTAAATAATAAGTGGTTGTCTTCTTTTGAAGATTAACGAGTTTCTATTCAATATTCAGCCTAGAGGTGTCCGCCCCTGAAGTAAAACCACCATTAAAAAGGAAGATAAGTTCATACAAATTACAACTGGCTAGTGGAAGACAAAGAGAAACCCTCGTTGAGAAATGGACACCAAAATAGAGAGTCCCATATGTTTGGGTCGAGTAGGTATTGAAGTTTTGTATGGGACAATTGATTATTTTTGTTGGTCCTATAGAAAAAGTGATTCAGTTTGAAGGTCTGATCCACATTCTTAAATAAGACCACGCATTTCTGATACGCGTTGTATAAATAAATAAATGTACCCTTGAACAGAATATGCAAGTCTCTTTATTGAGGCGACCACTACAATAAAATTATGACCGGCAAACAGCTGTAACTACATTGAAGATATTTGCAATTGGACTGGGTACTCGACTGTAAAAATGGTGATTTGGATGTTGTCAGCCTATTTGTAGCAGTAAACAATTACTTACAGGCTTTCAAAAGGGCTTTATCCACCAAAGTGGAGAGCAGTGGAGATGTACCGTAACAACCAACAAGATTTTGTTATTTAAGCGGAGGGATGTCACTGGACTGGATGGACTGATATTTTTGTACCTAAATTCGTAATTTTGTAAAAAAAAAAAATCTTTCTGAATTTTAAAATTACGATATCCTGTTGGTTGTTAAGACACATCTCCGCTCCTTTCCGTTTTGATGGCCCATGTATTTATTTATGGTCAAAAATTTACTGACCGCTTCAGTGCCAATATGAAAAAAGGTGAAAACAAAAAGCTATTCAGCGTAATTAAATATAATGTTCCATCAATTTTCAGAACAAAACGTCAGAATATTATGATCTATTGCCCACAATAACTATAATAATCGCCGTTTCTACAAACTTGCAACTTTGATCCGCCGTCACCGAAAGTATCTGTGAAAAGAAATCAGAAAAAAAATCGTTTCTAGCTTCACGCTATTATTGTTAGTCCTTTATTTCCTTGTCTGGCCGAAACGTCGGAAAAAAGCGTCGGCATGACAAAAGGTCTCGGTTTTATCCGTTCGGGGGACGGGACTCATGAATATGTAAGCTCCTTTACCGTTATATTGTCTACCTGCGATTGGACTTCCAACCAAAGTTTGTTCGAATAAGTTCATCGGAGTTTAGTGTTTAGACCTCTGTCATTTAAATCGACAGAATTTTCGATTATTTCTGGGTCCAAGTTCTTAAAAGAATATATATAAGGTCCCTCTTTATTAGGAGAGGTCCTTTACTGAGCATTGTAATTGTAAACAACTTTTACTACTCTTTTTTAAAACGCTTTTGTTAGCTACACTTGTAACTAACTAACTATGTAAAAAAATCTTGGAAGTTAAATTTGACCCACTTCCCGGTTTCCGATTGAGCTGAAATTTTGCATACACGTTTAGTTTGGATGACAAAAGCGTTTTTTATTTTTTTTAAACTATTATATTTATTCTACGTGACGTGCCGCAGGCTCGATCCCCGCACGGTACTAATATTTGTAGATAGTTGTTCGTGATAATGGTAGACCAGTACCTAATTTCAATGCAAATTAGTGTATTTACTAACTTATGTATGATTGAGGTTTTTTTAACAGTCATTAAGAAAGATAACCATTTTTAACCCCCGACAAAAAGACGAGTGTTAGATTATATTGTGTACTGTCTGTGGCGGCGTAGCTCCAAAACGGATGGACCGATTACAATGCAGTCTTTTTATTGAAAGCTAGTTTAAGCCATTCCGCCGTTCAAAAATTAAAGCTCTTTTTCTAATTAGAGTCGGGGGTTTTTGACGGTTAGGTGATTTTACAACGATACTTTTGTAAGCTTTTGTAAACTACTCAATATAAAATAATATGTTTTAAACGAAGTGACGTTACTGAATGAAATGATCATCAATCAAACAATCAAAGTTTGTAACCTGTCCAATGAAAATAAATGTGTATTTTATTACCACTACACCTCGGTTTTAGACGATAGATGTTCGTAGTATAAACTATAAGTACTCATCTATCAATAGCTAGTGCTTCTACTTAATATGTCGTGTGCATGAGCTCTAAAATGGAAATTATTCTCCAGCAGAAGACAGCAAGATAAGAAACTTCAATACGTACTCGACGTCTGTTAATTTTTGCGCGATTACGATGTTGGTACCATAGAGAAAGTTGTTCAGCTTGATGGTGTGATCCACACCCTTAAATATGACCACGAATTTCTGATACACATTGTACAAATGGCTGCTAACTCCAAACATTTGGTCAATTATACCTATTATAACTGGCTTCTGTCTACCTCAGACAATTTAATAATAACATTCTCTTTAATATCTAAAGCAGACTAGATTAATGCAAGAATGTCGCAGTGGGCGGGTTACGGTGACCGCTGATGTCATTCTGCCAAATTATTAGGTCACCGCGGCCCCTCAGGTTACGTACCAACTGCACAACCGTTCATTTTTATTATTATCTAAAAATAACTAAAAATATACTGTTTTTATAAAAGTTCATTTATAATAAATCTATGTACCTACCTAGACAGCCTGAATGGTTCTCCGAATGTCAATTGTAAAATAATATGTGATTCAGCACTAGGATTTCTCCTGTATCGTGATGGTTACGGGGCCTACCAGGATCTAATAGCGTAGGGTACATTTTCAAGGCATTTCATTATAAGTCCTTAATATGAATCGTATTCACTTCGTACCAGGACGTCTCTAAATCATGTCTGATTTTAAACTGTTGAATGAACGAACAAGTCAACTGTTTTGGGATATAACGACAATGTCTACTGTAACTGTGAATTGTAACGTCATGGTACGAAAATGAGTGAACGAAATTTGTTAGCGCAGCACCTTATCAGCTTCCAAATTAAAAGCCGTCAATTTAAAAAATCTTTTAACTGAGACATCCTGGTACGAATAAGCAGAACTTTACATTTCAAGCCTTAAACATAACTGCAATAAAAGACGCTGGTAGGCCTCCAGTTTAAAAACATACATCTCCATGCTACACACCTAGACCCGAAACAACTATCTGTAGATCATACAAATATTTGTTCAATGCGGGTATGGAATTGCCACATGCAGTGCAGAAAACTAATCGCTTAGCCACTGCGCCAACCATGTCGTCAAACTCATTTCCCCTCATTTTGAATTTAGTAAACAGTCCAAAAGTCGGACTCCTAACATTTATTATTTACTGGAGACACCCAAGACATTGTTCCGGCAGATGTCACGATGAATAAATTTTACATTTATGCCTAACCCGGGACTCCTTTCGATAGTTCTATGCCTACTAAAGTCACAACAATAAGGATATTGTAGGATACTTCAGGATTATAGGATGGTTTTGCAATGGCGCAAATACAAGAAAATACTTTGTTGTTCTGTGTACCAATAGATTTTCTCGACCTTTTCGTCCAATTTTTTACCCCTGACAAATATGAGGGGTGTTATATTATAAGTTGGTAGCGTGATGATGATTTCAATGTAGATTTTTTGATTGAAATTTAGTTTAATTGGGTATCATCTTAACTATGTTTCATGAAAATCTGTTTAATCGTTCAAAACTTACAGCTCCATTTCTAGTTGGAGCTAGAAAAAGAGCTGTAACTTTTGAACGATTAAACAGATTTTCATGAAACATAGTAGTAGTAGTCGGTTCGGTGTTTTTTGACGGTAAGTTTATTTTGATTTTCTTGATTGTTTATTTCACATAATAAAGTGGGTGATTACTTTTTTACCCGACTGCACGCGAGCAAAGACAGGGTTATGTTATTTAAATATATAATCAATCAACTTAGCCTCAGCGCAGGCCTCTTCCAAGATGCATCACATCATCATCATGACCTCCGTTTTCTACTGTAGCTGCTTTCTCCAAGTCCTCGTTGTCAGTTCGCTTGGTACGTTTCCATACATATTTCTCGATATTATTATTTATCATACATGCATCTTAATCTAAAAAATCGAGCAAATCTATACTCTGTTTTTAACACGCTTTTATTAGCTTCACCTGTATTTCTTACTTGTCTTATTTAGTAAACAATTATCAAATTAAACACATTATTAAGTAAACGATAATCAAATTAAAAACGTTATTTAAAAATACGAAATTCATGTTTTTAACCGTCTTTGACAATTAATCACTTTTTACCAAATCTACATGTGGTAAATGATTTGTTGTATTTTGTAAATGATTATTTCATTAATGAGTTGTGTGAAGATTGTTTACTAAGAAGAAACAGAGTACATAGGCATTATAGTTTGCATAAACCTTAAAAAACAAAACTTACGTTTTTTTAATATTAACCAGACCTTATCTAGATATCAGTGAGTCACTATTGCTACACAGCATTAGGGAATGTTGCAAAATAAAGTATCTACTCGCTAGCAGAACTCAGATCATTATCACAAGTAGGCGAAACCAGTCGGCTACGGGCAGTGGGCAGAAACGCAACTTTTTAATTGCCAACAAATAAATTATGCGCACTTATGACTGCCTGGTACCAACCGAGCTCTAACGGCATGTGTATGTTTGTATTCTGAGATATGTAAGAAATGTATTTATTGAATTTTAAAATAAAGCAGCTAAAGTGGAATTTAAGAATTTTTTGCTACGTATTTTATATTGTTTTCATTTCTCTTCGCAACAACCATGCAGTTTGTAATGCGAAACACATCCCGTGTCAAAAATATTGCTTTGCAGTGCAATCATGTTTAAAACAAACGCACTGGATGCAGAAAACATCAAGCTAATTAAATACTCCATTACAATAATCAAGTACCTATTATATTAATGCAGATTTAATTGAAAGAATGTTGCATATCAAGATATTCAAGAAATTCATGTTCCTTTACTTAAAAACCGTGAAGTTTCGATAATTGAATTGTTTATTTGACTTTGCAAAGTCACGAAAATAAAATACGCAGTAACATTGAACGAGCGAGTCTGGAGGATCACGTTTGGCATGAATATAGTAGGTCAGCAGTAGATAATAATAATTATAATTGCACCATGAACTGATCAGGTGCTTCATGAAACAACAGTAAAAGTGACTACAGATGTTAAAACAATTTTGCACCCAATCTGCAGAGCGATTACCATAATTACAAGCCCGTAAATTCCTGTAATTGTTCACTGCCGAACTTAGGCTTCTTCAGAGACTGCTACAAAGAACAATAGTTAGGTAATATTGACAAAATCGCCATGTTCAGCTAACAGAGTTGATGTTTTAGTAGCGCACGTGGCGATGCTGTTAATGCGAACTTATGAATTTTAACAAATTTTAACCATCTCGAATTTACATAGGTATTGACCGCGTTCGGCGCCCGGACTTCCACTGCGAAAGGGTAATGAGCCAGTAATAGCTGGACGGAACGGACCCCAACTAGCTAAAATAGGTCCTTCCATTAAGAAAGAGTTTTGACAATTGCCTTCCACTGCAAATGAGAAATAAAAAACGAGTTCGTTATTAACTATTTTTAGTCGTCAGTCCTCTCCGCTAGACTCTTTGTCGGTGGAAGCACTTCTATGAAGTTTACCGTTGCGAGTTATACGGAGTCCGTACAGAGCCAGCTCCGCTGTCAGTGGAAGCCCGGCTAATTGGTGAAGAATTCAGAGCAGGCCAACCTGCACGCAAAACACGTTGGATGCGTAAAATCAAAATATTTAAAGAAACTTACGAGGCTAAGCAACGCTCTGCGGGAAGTCTTTGAATAGATTACCGATCTTTGCACATTGAGACCCCTCCGTCCTTCAGACAGCTCAAGAACTCGGTTCTAGTTGACCTATGGCAGTTGTTACGGGAAGTCAGCAGTCTGTATGTTCTGACAACCGGTCAAACTTTACGATATTTCCCAATAATTGGGTTGTGGAGAGATGACGGTCGCTCCGAGTAAAATACTGATATTCGACTGCAACTGATTAGACTCGAAACCAATCCCGAAATAGCTAGGAAAAGGCTAGACAGATGACTATTTTACTCTTAGAGATCTGCATGAAACGGAACTGGTCTGCTTTTAACAGCCATGGCAATCTTATTCAGAGGCAAATCATTATTATCCTATTCTTATTTTTTATTCACTTTAAATTACATTATTCTCGCAACTCTTACCACAACATTGTACTGATCAAGATTGTAATCTATTATTTAAAAAGAGTAACCATGGAGTTTCTTGCTGGTTCTTCTCTATAGGACCTACTATTTGAATCCGCGCACCTAGAGTCTCGAAATTTCATAAGTGGAAGTTTCATATCTGGTTTACATGGAATCTATTCTATTCTATTCATGAACCCAAACTGATAAATATTCTGCAAGTGCTACAGTTAATGAACTTTAATTCTGATAATTGTTAGAATACGAGTGAGATGATTGTGCATCAACTATTGATGCTAGCTCCACTAATGTGATGTCACATGTCGAGTCCATCGACCTCGGAATGTATTCGCACTTCACAATGAGTTGAACGGAGGTGCCAATTAATTTGATATTAAATTGCGAGCTAGCTAGCAATTGAATGCTATCGTTTTTGAGCCTCTATTCAAATACAGCTTGCTTTTGACTCATGACTGTAATAGACTGATGATGACTACTTGTTAGTATGTATTACCATAGGAATAGGAAAGACTTATGCTATGCGTAGCTATGGAGTAGGATAAGCTGCAAGATAACTATGTAGGACACAAAACATATTATGTATAGGACAATTTTTTACACTATAATGGTAACTTCAATTTTATTAGATAGTAGTTTGAAGATCTTTTAAATTGAGACTTCTACAACAATGAACCAATGGAATGGTGGACGGTGGGTTTTTATCTTTTATTGGTATAGTGTGACGGTGTAACAGTAGTACCCTATAATCATGATAGAAAAAATGGATTTACCTTCATAAGATTCTAAGCTAAATGTCGATATTCATATCTAAATGGATGTAAGTGAGCTTACGGCTAGTTTCTTTACTTGTTTACTTAGGTGTAACTTGTGAGGCAAATTATACGCTATTACGTTTTTCCGTCCCGCGAATTCTCGCAAAAAAATCTATAGTTAGATCATTACGCAACCAAACACTACCTGATTAAGGTCAGAAATGAGACATAGTTATTCGCAAGTGGGTCGTTTCAATATAATCTCAAGTCCGGAGCAATAAGACTGACATTGATTGCAAACTTAGTTTTTAGCCGTCATCCATCAGTGCCGTGTCAAGGTCTCCAATTGTTGCCGCCTCCATAACTTATTTCATTTCTATTGCCTCTGGCTTTTTGTCTGTGGTTTCATTCATGGGCGCGAGATTTGACAAAAGTAATGATACTTGGTTTTTTAGATGTGCCTATTTGTTTTACTGTTTGAAAGCAAACAAACAATTTTTTTCTCAAAGATATATTATTATTATGATATCTTTTCATTAACTTCTCTTCTAAACTTTTCTTCTTCTTTCTTTTCTTTTCATACGTAAATATTTTTAGGGAGAATTCGCAATATGGATTTTAGTTATAAAAATTGCATTATTGTCGCTTTTTATATTTAATCAAAGGTGAATATGGGCGTTCTCCGTGAATTAGTAAAAATACCTTAATTAACTACACCGCCTGCTGAAGTTTCTGTCCCCTGCTGAAGCGTATCATTCTAGCGTTAGCTCGAATTATTTTAATCAGGTTGTAATCTAAGTTTACTTTGGTCCTTTGCTATCAAAGACATTAAAGCTAAAAATTTGACTTTCATTCGTAATGGATCTGCCTTTACCAATGAAAGTTATTCTTGCTATTTATTAGTGCTATGTATAGAAATTCCCAATAAAAACCTTTTATTCTGCGCTCTATTATTCCTTCATACATACGAGTATTTACTCATTATTAAAATTTTACTTAAGTAATCATTTTCTGTACATTCATATACAAACAAGACTATCATTTATCATTATATTTGCTATATCATCGGCTATGGTACATTATTATTGCCATATCTATAGAAAAATTTGGTTAATGCCTAGTTTCATTTATTCGGGATTGTGTTGAATAGTTGGCATCATTTTTTCAGTTCAATAATATTATTAAAATATCACTATAGGTATAGTACTCGTAAATCTTCATGAGCTCTGAACTCTCTCTCTCTCTCTCTAGCACCTATATAATAAGCATAGGATTATAGGTGCTAGAGGGAGAGAGTTCGAGGGCTCATAAAGATTTGCGCGTACTATAACAAAACTTTTTGTTTTTGTGAGTCTTATTTCAGCTCTGAAAATAATATATATTTATAATTGTCATGTTTGCAATTCGTAAATGTAATCCGATACCTTAGTTTTGTTGACGTTTCTATTCTCTTGCGATTTAGATTTTTCATTTCGCCTAAGTTAAGCGGTCGGAAGCCGGAGCATGCACTATTGTAACGTAATCTGTCGAATCGCTGATACAGTACGGGCGACGTATCTTGGCCGGACTGAAGTTAGCTGCGTGGCTTCGCAATGGATCTTTTAGGAACGAAATTGTCTACTGCACAGCTAATCGACTAACTTCAGATCGACCTAGATACATCGCCCGAACTGTAAACCTATCGTAGCGTAAGTATTAAGTATATATCGTAACGTTAACATAACCAAATTTAGAATATAAAGTATAATAATTTTATCACAATTTTGTTTAATTTTATGCAACATGTACACCCTTTTTTCTTGAAAATGTAAAAATATCTTGCATGTATTTCAAAAACATTATTATGGATTAAACGTTTATTTTTATTTAAATTTGTTTACGTTACGATACGTCAATAAAATTCGTGACTAGCCCTCATTACATAGTTCGATGACATCCAAGATACATGTTACGATGTTACAGAAGAGCGTGCTCAAGAGGTAAAACGATCCAACGTCAGCTTTCATAACGCAACATTTTCAAATTAAAATAAAGAGAAAAAAAAAAGAAAAAAAAAACACGCGTCGAATTGAGAACCTCCTCCTTTTTTTTGAAGTCGGTTAAAAATAACTGCAATTGCGATACACACAACAGCAGATGTTTTTCAAAGGTTCAAAGCAAACAAACATTCTAAACAAAGAAAGCAATAATTATTAACAGTATAATTAAAAGTCGGCGTAAACAAAGTCGTTTTGAACAAACAGAATATGTCATTACAGAAACAAAACAACAGAAAAGTCGAAAAAGTTGATAACGGAACAAGAATTTCTTGAACTTTAAGTACAAAGTCATTAAAGTTACAAAACAAAACTCAAGGTCTCCTTGAAAATTAAAGGTCTGTTTACAAAGTCATTCGACTAAAAACTATAATAATAAGTCAGCACAATTTGTACTGTTCAAATTATTTTATTGGTCTCGCAATTATGGAAAGTAAAAATTGTTTGTTTTGGAACTATTGCGAATTCAAAGGACTAGTTGAATTAAAAAAAAAGTAGCGTATGCAAGCAAAATATTAATCCAATTCTATTCAAATATTTTCGATACAATATCATAAAATTCTCAAAATCTATGTTATTTTAGTTGAGTCTCTTGCTCTAATAATAAGAAATATATCTTGACTACACATGTAAATTTTTAATCACACAAAAACAGGTAATAATGTAACGCTCAATAAACTTTTCATAGTAAGGTATGGGTGAAAATATGAAGATACAGAAAAGAGACAATGTTTAATAATAATATTCTAGCTGTAACTACAATGAATATGAATTACCCCATCAACAAAACTGCCATAAAACAATAAACTGATGTTGTAAACGAAAGTAAACTTGGTGCAGTAGAACTAGAAAGTTGCGCATGAGAATTTCTGTCAACAAAAGAGTTTAAGGCAAGACGTTCGTTATTACGGGAACGAACTAACTGCTCTATAAAGTCATTTGCTTTGTTATTTGCTGTCTTTAACTAAATAACCAACAATGTCGCCTTCAGTCGGGACCATTGGGGAAAAATAGTGTATGTCCAAAGGGAATTTGTTGTTTACTATGTAATTAATAAGTAACATTAATGTTCTTTTTTGTGCTTTCAATGTCTCTGCATCACCCTAAGGTTGCCAGTTGAGAATGCCTACGGCATTAAGACCCCTTTGTACATGAAGCATTATAAATAAAATAGTTAAGTTTGTTTTGGCTATGTTGAATTTTTTATTCTATTCTCTTGTCATGGCTTTATACTCTAAGCCAATATTTGTTATATTTTATAATCTAATTTTATCCAAGGATGCTCTAAAGGTTAGAGCATCCTTGGATAAAATTTTATGAGAAAATTAAATCGGTCCCGTTGATTATATGAGGAAAATCTAATTGTTCTGTTAATGTATACACTAGCTAGGGATACAAAGAACACAGAACTGAATAGAGTAGCATAACAGTTGACTCGATGCTGATGAAACAAAATGCTATCAGTGATATCCGTACATAAAATAAGACGAAAAAAGCCGAGTGTATTTCAAAGAGCGATGGGACGAGTTTTTTTAATAGGGTTATACTTATTATACTATAGATAATCATAATAATCCTTCGCTTTTCAAACAAACTTTTAATTACAGTTTTCATTGTTAAAATAGTTGAACAGGTAACGGAATTACAAATATTGGATTTCAATTTCTGTTACTTCTGGGAAGTCTGTTGAAATCCGATTATTGTGTCATTAGTTGCGCCTAGTTTGCAGATATCGCTATTGTTGGTAATTTTAAATGAATGTCCTACCTTTTTAGTCCCGAGTCCCTTTAAATGGTTATTGTACTCATCATTATGAAAAACTTTTACTATTGGACCAAACCTGACCCTGAAACCTTAATCGGGATGGTTCATAACCATGTTTTTTGAAAATCTGTTCAGCCGTTCAAAAATTACAGCCCTTTTTCTAGTTGGAATCAGGGTTTTTGACGGTTAGGTTATTATCCTGTGAATCGACAATTGTGTTGATTTAGAACGAAAAAAAACGCAAGAAGAGACTTCTTTTTTAAACAGGCGATAACATTTCTTCGAAAATCCTTTAAACAGAAAAGAAAATGCAGCGAAATGAAATGATATTGAGTGAGAAGGAAAAATCGTTACGACCAACAATGACTTGTTACTTAAACAAGTCTGAACGGCTGCTGGAATGACGTCAGTCCTAAATGTAAGTGATGAAGATATGATTATTAAGACCGAATTCTTCGTAGCCATATGAGTCAATACTAGGAAATGTTAAGGATAATTTACTATTTTTAATATACGTACCTAAAACACTGCAAATTGATTGAATAATTAATTACTTATCTTCTTCCTTCAAAAGGAAATATTATTTAATAAACATTTGTATAAATTTAACGTTCTTTATTGCTATATTTAGTATAGATTTATGACAGATATTATACTGGGTTTTTGTATCTGTTCGGTTTTACATAAAAAAATTGTATCATCTCTTTAATTCTAAAAAAGAAACTATCGCGTGTTGGGCCCAAGGCCCAGCTTCTATTGTTGCATCAAAGGACTCTCTAATAATTTTCTTAGTGATTTATGGATGACATAATAGTAGGCCGTAATTTTCACAAAGGAAAAACTGAACTCCATAATACCAAATTAATGGTTGTTTCTTTCTAATTTTACTTTTCACTCATACACACATACATCTAAATTAATGACAATATATTTAGGATTACTTAGGTAGTTTTAACCCTGGTAGTTCTAGCCCTCAGGCTAGGTGGAGCGACGATCTTAGCAGTGTGGCTGGTAACAACTGGATGAGAGTAAACGAGAATCGAGCCGGATGGCGTGCGATTGGAGAGGCCTATGTCCAGCAGTAGACAACTGATGATGATGTTAAAGTAGTTTTATAATTTTCGCCGTCCCTCTGGTAGCAAATTTACTAGGTGTTGTCCCTAGAGAAGTTTAAGTTTGAGAAAGGAAAACAGGGACTTGTATAAAGTCACGGACTGTGCAAGTTTTTCCTGGCAAAAATGTAGACAGACACGAATAATGAATACTAATTTTAGCATTCGAACGATTTTGCGAGACACTACAAAACAAAAAACTATTGCATGTAGGTAGGTATAGAATATATTTGAACTTCATTATCGAGGCGGTTTGATGCATCCGTCATTAAAATTGTTAAATACGATGGAAATAGAACACAACGTACTATTGGATAATTTAGATAGAATAACCACTCATATTTAGAATTCGAAAAAAGTATGCACTGCTCTATCTTAGGAAGTTAGTTGCGATGCTCAAAATGATTTTTTTTACACATAAATACATTATAAAACTTTACTGTTACAAAAATAAAATATTCTCGCCATTGAAAGTTACATAGAAATATTCGAAATCGTTCAATCAGCAGTCGTCTACGAAATTTAATGATTAAGAAGATCGTCAAAGTCAAATACAAAGTCTAAAGTATTTTTATTTCAATCGGGGATTTGGCTCTTTCAAAACGGTCGTAAACTAGGTGCACCTATTAATACTACAGATTGTGTTCAAGTTTAAAATCCAGGTAAAAAACAACTTTTAGCTAATAATGCAATAGTATACGCCAAACTAAAAGTATCTATTGAAGCAGATATTTTATGTACATCGACAGATTTCTACCAAATTTTATTAATTGCTTCTATTCAAATGAAACAATGGATATCAAAATGGGTTACATCATCTATAGAGTAGCTATGTGTTTTATTTACGTATGCAGTTTTCTGTATAAACATGTTTACCGGGTTATCGAGTCACCTCGCCTATCAGTCTCGATTATCGCGTTCCGTGTTATCTTCAAGATGGCGACTACGACTTACGTCAAGTTTTACATTTTTGCTAAAAAGCTGCAATTATGTATTTTGTGTTTTGATGACGTGCGTCGTTGTCAGTGAAATAATTGTGACGCTCAACCAATACTTTGTTACTGTTAGTTTAACTTCCCGAAACATTACTTACTTTTGCGAGAAAAACTATTTACATCATTATCATGTCATGATCATAATAAACAGTTTGTTCATGGTTATACCAATATCCTATAGTAAGAGGATAGATATTAATTTATTTCCAAAGTTAAGTTTCCAAAATTAAATGACCATTGAAATCAGTACAAAGTTGTATTTAGCAAAATATAAAACATCTTTTATGTAACCATCTTTATCATATTCCATTCTTTTTCAGTTAACCAAGCCCTTTTCCGTATTTGCATGGATTTAGAAGTATGGCTCGTATTATCTTGTCCTTGAATCAGCAATCTAGATAACGTACTTCAATGTTGTCATTGTCATGCAAGACTTTGAAAAATATATTCCATTGCTAATAGATTTCATCGTTTCAAAGTTATTTACAGTTTTGTTAGAATCGTCCAGTGCTCCGGTACATTTAAAAATTACATTATTAGTCTTGATGGGACCTAGAATATGCTTCATTTCTAACACCTCTGTACATTAAAGTATTAATTCATCAACATAAAACACATTGTTCCCAATACATACAGTGTTAGTAGAATAACAAGATGAGAGCATGCATTTCAATTTTCTAAAATTGTTATTCAATTGTGAATACAAAACCCTTGGTGTTTTCACAGCAATTTCAGTCGAATAGTATAAAATCTAATTTAACATTACTGTTTAAATATTTCTTTTGGTATAATAATTTATAACAAAATCCTTGGAAAAAGTATTGATGTCCTCAAAATGTCTTAAATTATATTTAAGACTTTCAACGTTTTATGAAAATAAAACTGGATTTATCACCTTGTGATTTTAGATGCAGCTATGTTGACTGTTACTAAGTACATTTTAGCAACTGCTTAAATGAACAACGCTTTTTAATTAGGTTGCAGTAGGATCACGGGCAGTAGATCCAAAACTGCTTGTAAAAAGGCTTCAATAGGTATAGAAATAAAATTTCAAAAGTAATTTGTAACTTAAACGATGACTTTTAATACACTTTTCTCCTATATTACATTCGTTTTGTACAAAAACAACGTATCCATGAAGTATACAACGTATTTTATTTTTTAATTCGATCTCATACGATCATCACATGCGTACACTACAACAATTAAACACTAATAATCATAATATCAAAAATTACGTATAAACGAGATCTTTATACATTGGGAGACAAAATATAAATCAAACAAATTACGAAAGCAACATCTACATTTTGATTGAAAACCTTAAAGTTATTGTAAATATAGTTAAGATTGCCTTTGAAAAGATTGGAAGCCAAATTTAAAGTCTTTCAATTGGTACACAAAATCCTTGAGAAATGTATGAGATTACAGAAGACTTAAAATGGATTAGCCATTGTTCAGAAAAATGTGCCAAAACAAAGTTTCTCTATTATGTAAGTCAGAGAATTAGAGTAAAATATGGTAAAACAGTTTCCATACAAAATATTTTGAATTCACTAATCGCACATTTAGAATTCAGTTGTAATAATCTCTCTGCCTTCGATAAGATAAAATACCTTCCTTTCTGAGAAGTTTTGTTACGTATTTTGTAATTGAGAACAATATTTTGATCTATTTCAGAACTGGAAATATTTTGGCAAATTAAATGACTCTACAATTTTACTTATTTCACAAATTAGGTTATTTGCTAAACAAGGCGATAAACGTAGAGTAATAATATCAGCCGATTTTACAATTTGTACAGAGTTTTTTTAAGAATCTCAGGCTGTCCGCATAACAAATGATCAGTATACATCACTGTCATCTGTTTGTTGCGTCATTCCGCCACCACGTATTACCATCATTGGTTCAATCTCGAGTATTTTTCACCAACAATCTCTTCATTCATCTTTAACTTTTTGAATATAAGTACTAAAGAAGAACACCTCGTCTCATTTAATTAATAAACAAGGATATAAATTGAGATTAAATTAAACAATTTAGTAATAAGGAAGTGGTAATGCCATTTATCTTAATAGTTAGGTATTTCAATTTGGCAATAAAATATGAACAATGCTACAGTTTTATTAATATTGCCCATTATAGAATCAATCGACTACAGTATAAAAAAGTATAGGAATCACCTGTAGGCCGCCTTTTGAAGTTAAAAATTTGTATAAATATCATTGTAAGGAACGTTATTTGGAAAATCACTATCAAAGGATTTACGTTTTAAAATACATTCATCACTTCTCTGGAAGGGCTCTTTAGTAGTTTACCAGTTTTCATCTCCCAAACCACGCTACCATCACAAAATTAATTATAAAAACCTAACATTTAACAATTTGGATAGTTTCCTAACTTTTCGCATAAGATCGAATTAAAAACATTGAAATTTGAAGAATGGCTAAATATCTACCTAACTAATGGAGCAAATTATTTTGATAAACCAGACCTTTTTAAAAATTACAAAACTTTAGACACTAACATTGTTGGAGTTGCGTCACATTTAATAACAAACGATAATGAAGACAGTAAAGGAAAACAGGAAACATTCAAAAAGGCCTGGCTCAACATTGCGACTAGGTATTGGGGCAACTTTCCTCGATAAACTTAACCACAAACTTGTCTTTTAGTTAACACAAACTGAAACTAACACAACAAATAACAAAACTGATCGTAAAACAGAAACATACAAAAGAAAGCAGCCCCATATCCTAAATAATAATTCGATAGTTTAATATCTTAAAATTGGTTAATTCCTTTATTCACTGTCCAGAGTATACCTACAACCTTGGCGCTCCTTCACTTCAACATGGCCGTCGCACTCACACACGCGCGCACTGACACAAACTAGTGTGTGTGTGGTCACCGCACATGCCACAGCCCGAGGTTAAGTACACTAAGCCGAGGCAACTTCACGATGTGGTCCAAACCTTGCGGAGTGATACACGTACAACCGTACAAGTCTATCGCTTTCAGATTACGGAGGCCATCCCCGAGTGCGCGCAGGCCTCTATCAGTGACCTTTGTGCACTGTCCTATATTTAGCGTTTCTAGCTGTGATAGCCTGGCGACCCGCTCCAGGCCTTCGTCTGTGAGGCGGCAGGCGCTCAAAGACAGCGATCTGAGCCCCGACAGGCCCAGGGTCGCGTGTGACAGCGCCTCATCACCCACCTTGTCGCAGAACGACACATCCAAAGCTCTCAGTCTACCGCTCTCCGCTAGGTGGGCCACCCCCGCATCCGAAACTCCGTCGCAGGCCCTCAAATTGATATCCTCTAGATGGGGCAGTCGTGCCAGATGCCTCAAGCCTGCGTCGGTAACAGCGACGCAGAAGGAAAGATTTATGGATTTAAGATTAGGAAGACCTGTAGCTGTGTGCCTCAATGCTTCGTCCGTCAACCTTTGGCAGTCTTGTAGTCCCAAATGCTCCAGTTCCGGTGTCCCTCGAGCCTCGCCGCCGCCGCAGAGATGCGCTATTCCTGCATCGTTCACGTGCCAGCATGAACGCAAATTCAAACGGCGCAACTTCCTGAGTCCCCAGGCGATAAGCAACAAACCCGTATCTGTAATGTTGCAACAACCGCCAAGCTCTAACTCCTCCAAGTTCTTAAGTGATTGCGCTATTCTGCCGAGCGACGAGTCGGTCACTTGCTTGCATAGTGAAAGATCTAATCTCCTTAAAGCTGGCAATTCAGCTGCAAACGCGCTAGCCAGAGCTGCATCTGTCACACTGTAACATCCGCTGAGAGATAACGACTCTAGTCCTGGCAGAGCGGCGACTGCATCTCTCAGTCCCCTCCGGAGGGACAGAACTTGTAATTTCCGCACTCCTCGTCTGGCTAGAGACGCGAATAGTACCGGCGCTGGTCTCCTGAGATGTAGCGCTGCTTCCACTCCGCGCCACACGGACCTTCGATCAGCTGCGTCCCTCCAAGAGCGGCAAACTTGCGCAGCGCGGCCTCTGTCTCGAACTGGCAGCCTTTCAAATATGAGAGCTAACAGTTCCGGGTATAACCGTGTGATGTGTGTTCCCTGAGGCTCCGGCGGCAGCTCGGGCACGTGAGGCGCGGGCAAGTGCGGCCGATGTAGTCTGTAAGGCGCACTGCGTTGTTTTCTTCTATTTGTACTGGGCTCCCTGAGTTCAGTAAGTCCAAGCCGATCATCCCTCCAGGACATCACATCTTCCGTCCACGCACTCATAGCGTCACTGCACACTATAACATGTCACGATGCATCGGACCGGTTTTCGGTGAAACTCGTATAGTAGGGAGCGCGCGCGGCGTACGTCCGTCCCTCGCGGTTACTACTCGTGCACTGGCGGTCGGAGGAGAGTGCCGCCCCCCCGCGGCGCCCCCCGGCCGCCCGAGCGCGGCTATTGGTCGCGGTCGCCGGCACGTGACGCGCGTCGTATCGATTCGGAGGCTCTGCGGCGGCATTTTTAAGTTGGCGGGCCGAGAGCCCGCCTTCGCCCCGCGCGGCCCCCGACGCCCGCTCTCTATATTAAGTAGCAGCGCAGATGGTTAATACTCTACATTTTATACCTACTTACCTAAAGAAGATTTTTTAGTATCTTTCACACAAATTTTGTTAAAATATTTCATTAGGTAGATCAGCATCAAGCTCAAGTATCAAGTATCAAGCTCAGGTGGATTGAGCATGGTAATTATTTTCGGTGACATAATAATAATGTTACATGTTGACTAAAGTTATATCTTAAATCATATTGTTGCCAAGTAATCATCATTAAATTTAACAGCCAGTTCACATTTTATAATTATTCTGGTAGAGACTTACCTACTGGCTGGCCATAGTACTGTGAGAGGAATTTATGAAAGTGCTGTTAACCCTCTTTTATTAATTTATGTTTTCACTTCAAATTTTACTTTGTTTATTTTGTATACTCAATGTGTGTTAATTTTAGTTACTGTAATTGGTTGTAACACAACCATTGTAATTAAATAAATAAATAAATAATTGACTCAATTTCATGTAAGGATTAATCGATGTATCGGATTGAAAAAAAATTACCAGCAGTAGCTGGCCAAATTTTATGATAACTTTTTCACCAATTTTATTCTTAACTTTGATCAAGCGTCTTTTTATATCATATTAGCAAATGTTTTCTAAAACAATTTTCCTGTAGCTCATTTGGATTAAGACATACCTGGTTTGTAAAAAAATCACGCTGTTTATTAGAATGAAAGAAGCCTATAATACCTACCTATCAGCTTTTCTCAGAGAGACAAATAAATTAAAGGCACAATACATCAGACATCCAACTGACTAAATCTTTGACCCTAGTGATAAGGCGGCAAAACAACTCGGCGCGACGTATATTTTCGTTCGCGGTGCACTTGCCGACGACTTGCGACCACTTTACGAAGACCCCTGTCAACTGCCGCGACGTTCTTTAACTCAATACACTTAAGAAGTCCTCCATGTTGTGACACAGGCCAGGATAAATTGGTTTTTTGATAACACCAGCCAACTATTACAAGGGCGACCGGTTGCGAGCGTTCCAAATATGAATTTCGAATTGAAACGTGTTCCAGAATGGAACGCGAGCGAGTTGGCGAGCGGGCCGAACCGTTTAGAAAATTAACGGGCCTACGTGGTCCCTGTGTCGAATAAAGAATTGATCCTTTCAGACATTTTATGTCAGTCACAACTTTACCGAATTATAGACATAATTCGCACAGAAGCCCAATTCTGTTCTGTTCAAAATATACCTAGTTCTGATCTAGTCTCAATGTCATAAATGTCACAAATGGTATTCTCCTACACTAACAAACAACGTCAAACGTGAAATTATATTGAAATGAGGTCTAAAGTTGATTGAAGCCAAATCGGTATTCTGCTAAAAATTTTAACCAGCACAAATAATAAAATTAAAAAGATTGAATTCAAATCATACTGAAACCGGACTGAACTGACTGACTTTTATCAGTTTATGGTAATATAATCTCAGTTCGGTCAACTTTCAGTCATAGTGTAAATTAATTACGAGAATTGGGCTTCTGATAAAAATACTAAAGATATTTTGTATGTTTCTCACAAATCTTATCACGTTAACAGTTAATTGTAGAAGTATTTGTGGGCAATAATTTTATCCGTTATGATGCAAGCAAATCAATCGTAAACGCGATCGTGAGAAAAGGTTTTCACAGTTCGAACTGAGCGCCTTACTTACAACCGGAAATACAAGACTGTCCCTTATAAACTACTGTTACTTTTATTTATATAACATCTTGATGTGCTAAAGATAACAATACATTTAATTTGAGAACTTTAAAATGAGAAATGTAACAGTCATAATTCTTATCTGGTCAATAGTACCTACATTTAACTGCAAAAAACTGTCAAAATTACATTTATCTGCAAAAAACTGTCAAAAGTACATTTATCTGCAAAAAACTGTCAAAAGTACATTTATCTGCATCTGTCAAAAGTACATTTATCTGCAAAAAACTGTCAAAAGTACAATTATCTGCAAAAATCTGTCAAAATTACATTTATTTGCAAAAAAACTGTCAAAATTAATTTGACTAAGGACGTTGGTCTATTTACTGAAATATTGGTCAAAACTAGCTTAACTATTTGATTAGTCTGCAGTCAAAAGAAAGCGCGAAAGACCGGCGAGATCCAGGGTCACTTTTAAATCCAATATTTTTTCAGTTAAATCTACTTTTGACCGACGTCTCGTCAAAATTACGTTTGACCGGTTATAATAATAATAATAAATCGTATATTTCAAGTAACCAGACTCATTTTTGTTAGTATTACATATAACTTATCCTACGTTAGTATTAAAACTCGAAACAAAAATGCCACAATATGCTTGTCCGATAATCACCGCTGCACAACTTCATGAGAGATAGCACAGCAGCGATTCACGTATGAACCACTGAGCGTTATGAATTTTGACTGTGACATATTAGGTATACAACTATAGCACAGTATATATGCAGGTAAACTATAGAGACAATTAACATGAAAAATATTTAGAACATTTTATATAATGTACATAGATTACAACTCTGCTGTGTTTATGTTTTGATAATTGAAATATACAATCGACAGAATCTATTTATTATATAAATAAAATGCTATTCGTACGCATATGACTTGAGAACTTGAGATCTTTGCTGTTCCTTTTTTACTTTTTTTGTAATATTGTGTAAATTCTGGTCGAATTTTAGCTAAGGCCACTCCCGCGGCTCCATATGTTATGTTGATGATTTATGAAAAGAGTATCCATGGAGTTTCTTGCCGGTATCTTCTCCAGGACCAACCCACTTGGAACCGTGCACCTAGAATCACGATGTTTTGAAAGTGCCTGCAAAGGCCCAGTTGAAATAAAACCTTTGACTTAGAACGGCTGGGCCGATATGGCAATTTTTTTTTGAGGGAAAGAAAAATTGGAAAAATTGCACGGACATCGGAAAATTCAGGTAAAACGGAGAGTGCTTTTTTCTATGGGATTTTTGCTACTACGTGCCCAAAGTATCATAATTTGAGAAAGGAAATATTTCAACTATATTTATTTTTTTCATCGCCGCATTCGAATTCTACGCGAACGGAGTAGCGGGTACAGCTAGTTGTAATTAAAGACATCATGCATAGTAGACGGTATAATTTTCTGATTGTCGACGACGTTAAGTGGTATTAATAGTTAATACTAGAGCGTATAATATGGCCTACGGCTTGTACTCCATGCCTACGGCACAGTTGCATGGTAAATGACACGGGATATTGGATGTCGCCAACTGAAGATGGAATGTTATTAATTTTTTGGATCTACTATTTGTAACCGCGCACCTAGAGTCTCGACATTTCATAAGTGCCTGTATCTGGTTTACATGAAATAAAGATCTATTCTATTCTATTCTTTTATGTATCTTTACTATTTAGTAAGGTATTTTATTCTTCACTAGTGATCGCCCTCAGGTGCGCTTGTTATTTCAGTGCGGTCTGCAGCGGTCAATTTATGGACATTAGGCTCCTAATAACCGTCAAAAACCCCCGACTCACACTACAAAACTCAAACAGATTTTCATGAAACATAGCTAGATGATACCCGATTAAACTAGCTTTCAATTAAAAAAAACTGCATTTAAATCTGTCCATCCGTTTAAGAGCTGCGATGCCACAGACAGATACATAGATACACAGATACACACTACACACTTATAACACCCCCCTTTTTTGCCGGTGGTTAAAAAAGAGATTAGAGGCCATAGTCCGCGCGCCAGATCTCGTTTTCGAGCACCGATGAAACTGCCCATCACTATTAATTGTGGTTTTAGTGCAATTGAGCACATCGTGATGTACTTAGTAAGTGCGAGTAAGGCCATTGTAAGGCCTACCGCAGACGACAGACTTTTTGTGCAAAAAGCCGCAAAGCTATAGTGGGATTGGCCTGGCCACGTCTGCCGTATGCCGTCTGAAGTGTAGGTCAAAATAACCACGCAGTCAACCCCTGACACAGCAAAGCAGCGAGGCGGTAGACCACAATAGTTTTAAAATGAACATACACAAAAGAAAAAAAAAAAAACATTCGCGACGAACATAGTACCTCCTCCTTTTTGGAAGTCGGTAAAAAAACGGGTGAATCCAACGAGCCTGTAAAGACCAAGCCATTGGGGCTAGCAAGTTTTTTTTTTAATGTTTAATGGTTGGTCAGACTTGAGAGCCCAGTTTGTTAGAAGCAGAATGCAGTAGACATTTGGGGATGAAGTAGATGTTTGGGAGCGAAGTAGACGTCTAGGGAAGATCGACTCGCTACTTCCATACATCCGTTTCGGAACAAAAACTTGCAAATTTAATTTATCTTGTAGAGAAAAACAGTGTTTTTTTTATTATTCGTCTAGTCAAAGTCAAAGTCAGAAGTATTTATTTCAACAGGGCCTTTGCAGGCACTTTCAAAACGTCGTGATTCTAGGTGCACGGTTCCAAGTGGGTTGGTCCTGGAGAACTAGTGTACAAGACAGCGGAGAAAAACGAAAAAAAAGAACAGATTAAGCTTTACTGTTTATTTATGATAATTTATGTAAGTACATTTATCCATTTTTTCAGTCCCTTATAATACTAGAACAGAATGGCTGACTGACTATAATAGAGCGGACTTTACCCCGCGGCGCTGCATGTGAATATAAAATATATTTCTATTACAACAAATTATACACTAGTCTCAGGATATACTCGGGAATTATACAGAGTGGGCACTTATTATAACAACAAAAATTACAAAAAAATCCATAAGAAATTATAAAATGTTATTCGAAGAAGAAACTTGCCGTTAATATAACCTTCTGTCCTGTGTAACCGTTTAACCAATAACTGTGATAAACCGCGTTACTCGCAGCTCTTACCACAACATTGTATTGATCAAGATTGTAATCTATTATTTTAAAAGAGTTTCTATGGAGTTTCTTGCCGGTTCTTCTCCACAGGACCTACTATTTGGAAACGCGCATCTAGAGTCTCGACATTTCATAAGTGCCTGTATCTAGTTTACCTACATGAAATAAAGATCTATTCTAAAGAAATGGGGTTTCCTTCGGTTTTTCTCTCACTCCTTTTTTGCAGTACTTATAGCCCTACAGAACCTATGTTTAGACAATAAATAATTCACATCTGCCCCACTTCTGGGCACGGGCCTCTTCTCAAAATAAGATATATTTTTTTTGCTTGAGGGGGTATCTTTCTTGGAAAGAAAGAAAAAAAGAAAATACATTTATTCAGCATGGACAGTGACAACACACGAGGGAAAAATTAAATAAAAGATAACATAAACCTATAAAAAATAAAAAATAAATAAATAAATTATAATCAAAAAACCCGACTGCTTAAAAAATGAACTTTAAATATAAACTGAAAAGAAAAAAACAAGTCCATTAAAATTCTAATGCGGAACATAGCGACTTTAACAGTCGGGACCCATTATTGGGAAGATTTGAGCCGATCTCGATTTTTGCGGAGAGCCCAGCGCTGATTTTCAGTTGGACACCCAGGCTGTCTCACTTATGAGCCAGTGTGGACAGTATCAGACTCCTACTAACTAAAACCTGAACCTCCTGCCATTCGCCTTTTTTTTTGGGGGTTAAAAATGAGTTTTAAAAGGCTTTCTTTACATACATTACTTAGGTGTGTTATAATTTTTTATGTGCAACAGCGACGATAGGTCGGTATTAAAAAGTAAGATAATAATAACAGGCTTGTTACCATGAATCTTTATCGTGTGAATTTAAGGTTCTTTTTTTACGCAACAGGATGCTTGGAGCGAATTTTTTGCGATCACTTTTTACCGCCTACCTGAGATGTACACATATGGCTCGCATCACAACTTTTTATAAGTATAAACTTCCACGCAAAATATGAAATATTTTATTTGACGCTTGAGGCTGTGCATTTTGATTTTCAAAAAGAGTACGTCCTACTTACTTTCCCTAAAAATAAAACGGAATTACAGATACCTATGTTAAATGGAATTACGAGTATACATGATGAACTAAAATTATAATCAAAAATATTTTTTAATGGTTTTTGTACAGCTTGTATTTGTTTAAACTTTATAGCAAATTATAAGTAGGCTATATACAACATATTGTGTATAGTTATATACACATCCGTACATATGATACTTAATAAATCCCCGACAAAAACAGGGGTGTTATAAGTTTATAGGTGTGTATCTGTGGATCTATGGATCTGTGTGTCTGTCTGGGACATCGTAGTTCCAAAATGGATAGACCAATTTCAATGTAGTTTTTTTTTAATCGAAAGTTAGTTTAATCGGGTAACATCTAAGCTATGTTTCATGAAAATCTGTTCAAAGTTACAGCTTTTTTTCTAGTTGGAATCGGGGGTTATATTTTTTCAATGTAAAGATTATCAAAAAAACTGTTCGCATACCGTTTCTCGAATTTTGGTAGGTACGGAGAATAAAAAATGCCATAGATAACGAACAATGGCATCTCGTTGTATTGCATGAAATAGAAAAACAATGCAGGGCTTGTTACAGCTGATACCTACTTCATGTACTTAGTTACCTACCTACTTACTTGTAAATTAGGTAGGCAAGTACCTACCTGACTGCTACTTGACAACAGTCAACTAAGTAGAAGGACAAGGCCAAATTAATTACGTACTAGGTATCTACCTACCAATTTAGTAGGAATAACTTTATGATTTGATTACTCAGTAGGTAAAGTAGTAAAGGTACCTACTTACTTACGTTTATATGAAGGAAGACGCTATTTTGAAAAAAATTATGATATAGGTGCGTCAAGTCTATTCACTGTTTATCTACATGCAGAAGAATATCATGATGGTTAGTCAGAATATTTAAAATAAGAATCAGTAGAAAAGTTCTTAGGTGGTTGCTCAGACTCAGATCAAAAGATTCTTTTGGTCTCAAAGCATTTAAATAAAAATCACAGTACGATGTTACAATACTCCTGACGCCATCTAGTAGTGAGTAGAATAGAGTTACTTATTACTGTCCCTTAAAATACTGCCACCTAGTGACGAATAGCAGAATTAAAGTAGGTACATTTATGTTCCGCTCGCTGATTGACTAAATTTCCATAGATGGCGCTGTCAAAAAATACAATGATAATTTCAGCGTTAGAATTTAAAGTTAAAAAAAGGAGAAATTCAACATACAACTTCCCTAAATGTAAACTTCATTTGTTCCTTTCCACTGCCTAACAAACAACAATGCTATAGTGATCAACAGATGGCGGGGTATCCGTTTGACATACTGACATTCGCTGCTATCTTGAAGCTGCTAAGCATGTTGTTTAGGGCATTTTCTCCTATACCGTTCATGAGTGAAGAAAAATCTATTTTATATTTATACATAGATAGATCACTGATCATCATCATCTGCCTAGCCTTTTCCCAACTACGGTGAAGTTAGCTCCAGTCTAACAAGATGCGGCCAAATAAACACGGAACGACTGCCGAGTGCCGTCTGACCTCTGCCACCCAATTGCTGGGAGATACTGATACCCTAAGGTTAGACCGGTTGTCAGACGTTTTGGGCTGCTGACTCCCTATTATATAAAGGTATTCGTAAGACAATCAGGATCAACTCCTTAGCGTGCTTTCCGAGGCATGGGAGGGTTTAAATTTTTCGATGTTTGAAGTAATGGTCGCCCATCCAAGGCTGACCGCGGCAAGGGCTGTTTAATCTCGCTAATCGACGGGTCTACGTGGTAGCTACGACCCCCTCTATCTTATTTATGAATCCTATACGTTTAATTACCTATTGATTTTTCATTGATGTATATGTTGCTGTAACCGGTTTATAAGTTAGTCCGAGTTCCTATTAGAAAGTTACTAGCACGATATCAAATGGTTGCTAAGTGGAATAAAAACTAAAATAATGTTTATTTTAAGATGCTTTGTATTAGGCTTGCAGTGTGCATCGACCAAGTATTATTATTTGATAACAGCATCCAAAGAGGCTCGAGTACGCATGCGTACATATACAAATGTTAAGTGCTGCAGGGACGAACTCAAATAATTAAATACACTTACCCCCGAATACCGAACACATCTCAAGTTTAAGTTGCCGTTAACTCTCGTGCTGTCAGTTTCAATTTAAGGTGGACAGTAGCGACAGAATGACATTTATGAGCGTCTTAAAATTGAGTTGCGTTTCAGTATTCGGCGGTTAGGTACATTATCGAGACCGACTGGCATTGAACATAGGTAACTCAGATGGAAATAAATTATAATTCAGCAAATTGTGTTTACTGTTCATCAATTGACGGTCTTATCACGATCTTTTCTAGGCAAACCTTTGGATGGACAAAAAGTGATTGATGAAATAGAATGGGGTAGTCTGTGGTGTACACATTTAAATTTAATGTATACATACTTACATTATAATAAGATAAATAAATAGGTATACCATAAATCATAATTATAGTTATATAGGCAAGACATACAGAATAAATAGAATAGAATAGATGTACGTATAATGGTTTAAATATTAAATATTAGGTATGCCAAGTGCATCCCTGTTCAACGGTAAGTCGTAAGCACTTGATTGTAAGTAAACATGAAAGAGAATAAATTGATTAGAGTTTATAGCAAATACTAGTATGGTAACAGATTCAATCACACACAATGTTATAAAAGATGTTGCACCAAGGATTCAAAGGACGATAATTCAGAATTATTTGTCTATGTAGTTCCCGATTTAGAATAAGCAACCTCTTCACGTGGGCTCGTCCTTGGGTGGATGTTCTGTTTTTACCCGACTGCCCCAGAAGGAGGGTAATATTTTTTACATATCCGGTCCGTGCTTCAGTTCCAGTCGTCATAAGGCAGGGATGGCTTTCTCAATGAAGACCCAGAGTCTGTGATGGAGATCTACAAGTTCAGCAATAGTGTGCAATAATAATCGTGAGAGTCGTTTATTGTACATTTTGTTTCGTCGGAACAATTTGGAAAAGCATTAATTACTACACGGATTTTTTTTCAAAGTCAAAGATTTTTATTTCAACTGGGCCTTTGCAGGCACTTTCAAAACGTCGTGATTCTAGGCGCACGGTTCCAAGTGGGTTGGTCCTGGAGAAGATACCGGCAAGAAACTCCATGGATACTCTTTTCAGAAATCAAGCTTACTACACAACAAATGTGGGGCCGCGGGAGCGGCCTCGGCTAAAATTCCACCTCAATTTACACAATATTACAATAAAAAAAAAAAAAAAAGAACAGCAAAAATCATAAGTACCACTAAAATAATAAAATTATACAATACTAGTAGGTGCGTACTTAACACTCAAGTCAGTCACCGTTAAAATTAGTGTGTGAAGACAGGAAGCAGTGGGTCACCAGGGAAGCCGCATGTGCAGAAGATAATCACTTCCATACATCTCTATCGTCAAGTCGTAAGTTTCGTCGTGTCGTAAGTTTTAGTAAGTATATAATCCCCGCTCCGGTTCCTTTTTGGTACAGCCTCTCTTCTCTCCTCCGTGGGTACAGCAAATATCGCTCGCCATACAACGAGGTGACGAGGCAAGTGTGAAAGACCTCTTGCTCTGAGGTTCATTAAAATTATATTTTTTCTGTAAGTAAATATTTTTCCATCAAATATTGTATTTCATTTAAATAAATTTCTATTTGAAGTACAATATTGTAATATTGACGTCATTAATTTTCACGTTTGTAAGAAGTAGATTTGCTTGTTTGCCATACCTACGTTAAAGAATAGCTCGTTTTGCCTGGTATGGGTAATAACTATTAGATTTTTCAGACCAGTGATGCAGGTATTCAGTTCGAACCCAATTTTTTCTGTAGATATTTTTCCAACAAAATACCTATTGTATTTCATTTAAATAAATTTCGATTTTAAGTACAATATTGTAATAATGATACATTAATAATTCCACGTTTCCAAGTATTATAGGCTTGCATGTTTGCCATTCGTTATAGAATAGCTCACGTGACACGTCTTTTGACTAACATTAACTAGTATGGGTAATATCTCTTTTTAATTGAATCCACTAAGATTTATAAGACCAGTGATGCAGGTATTCAGTTCGATCCCAAGTTAATAACTCACGTCACAGATTGACAGTCGGGAATATTAGCATAGATATCGCGTGTATTTAGAACATTAACACGGCTTCGTTAGAGCCACCTCTTCAATGTTATGCGCGCCTAGTACCTCCGATTAGATACGCGTTTGAAACATTAGATTTTTTTTGTATGAAATTAACATCTTTATTAGTGAATTAGATATTATTTACGAGTATATAGGTATTACAGTATAATTTATTAGATAGATAATAATGTCTATTATAGATAATGTTTTTATAGATAGGTATAATCAGTGACGTGCACTTCATAAAGAGAAAAAGACACTGCCTACCATAATAATTTTAAGTATGCCTGTAATATTTATTTATTTATTAATTTTATTTAATGCTTTATAAACAAATATGTACAAAGGCGGTCTTAATGCCTACGGCATTCTCTGCCAGACAACCTTAGGGTGATGCAGAGACAAAAAACATGGTAGATGCACAAGTCATTATTAATATTAGGTGAGGTTTATATACTTATGTAGAACCAAAGTAATTCAATACACATAATACATAATATACATTATACATATAGATAATGGATGGTAATATCAGTTAATTTAAATACCTAAGAAAAACCTAAAGACTTTCAATGCGTAAATTCTAGATGCTAGATGTGTGGAACTCTAGATGCTACTAAAGGTTAAATAATAGGTATACGATTATGGCTCTTAATGCTCATCCTGAAGTAATCATTTGGATGTCTCGATTAGCTCTGTTTTGTCGTACCGCGGGTATCTACGGATCGGAAAGGACGCAATTCCATGAAAATCTATCTATAGGACACAATATACAAAGCTAACCGAAATCCATAGAGTGCAGACCAGTGAGACACCTTGGGCTCATAGGTCCTATTCAAAAAGAGCCCTTGGGCGATTGACACCGTGGTCCTAACCGAACGTGGTGTAAACCGCTTAAAGCCTCCGTACGCCATCGTGAGGTCTGCTGTCGGTAAGGCTGTCGGCGCAGCTAAAGTTTCACCTATAGTTATTTGTGAAGCACCAATAAAGTCTATCTTATTTATTACTCAGGATGTTTGGAACTTCAAACACTAATAGTTGGCCACATTTCAACATAATACGTACAAAAGAGGTTAATAAAGTAGTTTCTAATCTATCAATGTACCATCGTTTAGTGTTGCCAACATGTTTAGCTATCTATAGTACATAAAAGCCATTAGAAAGATTATAAACTTTAAATAAATATGAATATCCTTATGTTTACTGCCATATTGGTCTGTATCTTTGGTCTGAGGCTGTAAGAGCGCCTATGAGGAGATCTATAGAGACCGTACTTAGACTTTGCTTAGACTTGCCATTGGCCTTACTTTCGTTATTTGTTAGACTTTTTTTATTGACTTTTGTGGTCTTAGCGTACACTCAGCACAATCTCAGCGTGTTAAGACTATAAATTCCAAATCAAAGTTTAAGATAAGCGTAAACATAAGCTTAGCAAAGTTTAAGTACGCACTACAGATCATTCTCAGTCTTAGCGTATGCCCAGCACAATCTCGGCGTGTTATGACTATAAACCTTAGCATAGTTTAACTTAAGTAAAGTCAAAGTACGCACTATATCTACAGCGTGAAATTAAAATTAACAACCATATTTAAGAAGGAAATCAGGTTCATGAATTTGAAAAACTTTCCCCAAGGAACATGGGTCGAAATCTCAAAATGGAAAATCGAATTTTCAAACAAAGTGATGGGTCACGTGACTCACGTTTGTATGAGAAGTAGAATTTTCGTTATCAGTTCAACCCATAGAGATAATATATACTATTTCTATGGTTCAACCATGTTCTTTAGGGCAAGTTGTTTAGTTTCATGCATCTGATTACCTTCTAAAATAAGGCTGGTCATTAATATTTCATACTGTAGATCTCAGCCTCGCAGTTTCACACAGGTCGAGCACAATGTTATTGGCTTTTTCTGATAGAAATTTTCCAATAGTGATCCGATGTTTGGGATAGTATCCAGTGGATAGAAATAGACTGGCCTCTTATTACGTGGGCCAAATATGACCAGTAAAATATGGGTGTACAACAGTTGACTTCTGCTGTACCCTTCGAAAAATACCAGCGTTATGATGAATTCTATAATTTCATAATTGAAACTGTCAACAGCGTTGACTTATTAGTGGAATGGCGACACACGTGCGTGTAACGGATTGTCTGGCATTTGCACAAGCTTTTTTTTTTATTTTATTTTATTCACATTTTTGTTGAGGCTTCAGTTCACCATGGTGACTATGCCAGCCTCGTAAGGTCACTCTTCTACAATAAATGACAAAACTTAACATTATACTTAAATTAATCATGACTACGACAAACTATTGTGTGTGTAAGAAAACTGCAGTTATTAAATTTAAGAATGCACAGCTTTGCAGAGTATTTTCACTCTCCACTTTTCGCAACGAGTACGTGAAATGTAGTCTTGTCAATGTGACTTCCTCACTAACACTTCAACTTGCTAATCCTAAGAATTATTTCGATGACTTTGGTTAATAGGATTTTCTTGTATCGAATCACGTATAAAGAAACGTTCGTTATACATAATTAATTTCCTAGTCCTAGGATTAGCTGGAAAGGATAAAGAAAGCGAAAAGGGGGTTGTTCTATATTATTGTAAAATCCTTTTACTGTTATACAGGCTGTTGCCCGTGGTTACCCCCGCGCGTTATATTTTTATCATAATAAAATATAGCCTATATAACTCAGAGATGGCGTAGCTTTCGATTAGAAAGAAAAGAAAGAAAAATAATTTATTTGCCACAAAAACAAGACACACTGGCATGATAGACATGGGTAATAAGAAGAGGACAGGTGCATAGACAGAGAATACATTTTTCTTAGGATGTCAACAGTGTAAAATTGAGTAGAAAAAATAATAATTTAAAAGAAGATTAGTGACAGAATTTTTAAAATTGGTTTATTAGTTCCGGAAATTACCACCTACATTATTATTAATAATTATCAAAATCTTTTTTTTACCTCTTCCTTTTGGGAGGGTCATAAACCATCATACGCGGGCCGAAACCAAGGGTATGAGGGGATGATTATATTGAATATGTGTATGACAGTGTAGAAGATGATAGGAACTTCCTGGTGATGCGGCAAGTGTTAAGGATGGTAGCTTTCTGAAGCATGTGGAGTGTATGTGTAGGCATTTGTAAGGTGGTCAAACTTTGTGCTAGGGATTTTGGTATGACACCAGTGGATGAGAGAACTATAGGGACGATGTGAACAGTTTGTGCCCTCCACTGTGTTTTTATTTCTATGGCAAGGTCTTGGTATTTACTGAGTTTCTCTGATATTGTGGTTTGTATGTTGTGTGAGTTTGGTATAGCTATATCGATCAGATATACGATTCCATTTACTTTGTCGTATACAGTGATATCAGGTCTATTATAGTGTATAGTTTTGTCGGTTATGATTGTCCTGTCCCAGTACATGATATAATTTCTATTTTCTAAAATTAATTGAGGTTTGTACTTATAATATGGTATAATTTCTGTTACAAGTTTGTATTTGAAAGCTAAGTTTTGGTGAATGATGGCAGAAACTTGGTCATGTCGGTGTTTGTAGTCTGTTTGTGCAAGAGATTTACAGGCTCCTGTAATGTGCTGAATAGTTTCAGAGGCAGTGTTGCAATGTCTACATAAATCAGTTGGTTGATTACGATCTTTTATTATGTACTTTCTATAGTTACGAGTTGCTACTATTTGATCTTGAATCGCGAGCATGAAGCCTTCGGTCTCTGGAAACAGTTCTCCTCGTCTAAGCCATTCGTTCGACTTATCTTTATCGACATGTGGTTGACTCAGACAGGCGCGATGTCTACCATGTAGAGCTTTTTCAGCCCATGCTGCAATTTTCTGTTGTCTGCTTATTGATTGTTCATTTGTTTGCGTGTTTCTATCCTGTAAGTTTAATGGTGTAAGTTTTCTATCTATTTCGACTGCGTGTTTGTGGAGTGATGAATGTTCGGTTTTGTTATGGAAGTAGGCTCTGAGTGTAAGTATCTGCTTGTTATGTAAATTATGTATGTCGACCAATCCTCTTCCTCCTTCTTGGCGTGGAAGTGTGAGTCTCTGTATGCATGATTTAGGGTGGTGTTTTCTGTACTTGGTTAAGTGTGTGTTGACAGTGCGCTGTAATTTTTTGATGTCTGTCTTTGACCATTGTATTATTCCGAAAGAGTATGTGAGAATAGGTATTGCAAATGTATTGATAGCTTTTATTGTGTTTCTGGAGTTAAGGTGTGTTTTTAAAATTAGGTTAAGACGATGTGAGAATTTTTTAAGCAGTTCCTGTTTAGTAGTTTTTTGTTGGATCTGTCTAGACTGTTTAAAACCAAGGTATTTGTATGTGCTATGTTCATCCATCGGTTCGATCGTTTCACCAGTTTCAAGTGTATAGCTATTGTTTTGGATTTTACCTTTAGTAATTGACATAATTTTGCATTTGTCAACTCCGAACTGCATATGAATATCTTGTGAGAAATTTTGTATTGTATCTGCTAATTTGAACAAGGCATTTCTATCAGAGGCGTACAGTTTTATATCATCCATGTACATTAGATGTGATAGAGTGTATTGTGTGTCATTGTTTGTCAATGTGAATCCTGTGTCAGTTTCATTCAATAGTTGGGAAAGAGGGTTGAGGGCTAAGTTATTATTATTATTATTATGAGCCCGTAATTTCCCACTGCAGAGCAAAGGCCTCCCTTCCCTCTTTCCATTTCTCACGGTCAGTTGCGATCTGGGGCCAATCCTTTATGAAAATGTCCAGCTCATCCCGCCATCTCCTTTTGGGCCTGCCGCGCTGTCGTTTCCTGCCGTTCGGGACCCACTCTGTGGTTACTTTAGCCCATGGCTCCTCCGACATGCGGCAGAACCACCTACATACAAACTCTAAATTTTTCTTCTTTTTTTATTAATATTGGTGTAGATAACCCTCAGAGATTGTGAAGCAAACTACCAATGAAAGATTTTTTTAAATCGGTTCAAAATAAACAAACAATTTTTTTTTTATCTTTTTATAATATTTATTTATTTAAATACAAATATGTACAAAGGCGGTCTTAATGCCTAAGGCATTCTCTGCCAGACAACCTTAGGGTGATGCAGAGACAAAAAACATTGTAGATGCACTAGTGATTATTAAAATTAGGTGAGGTTTATATACTTAAGTAGAACCAAAGTAATTCAAATAATATTAGTACCTATAGATAAATAATTTTAGCCAACTATAACTGTTGCTCGATCATTTCTCTGCACATAAATTCCATTACTACAGAGGTTGATGGTGTACACCAATCATTGTAGCTCGTAGACAACGCGCTACAAGACCACAGATTTATTATTTAGCTGGAAAGTTTACTAGACACCTCATAATCATTCTTAAGGTGTTATTCCACTGTACGTACAAAACTATGTTGCGACTACTGCTTGTACTTATACAATAATAAATCAAGCACATTACTATGGTACCGAGCACGGGCCTCTTCTCAGAATGAGAAGGGTTAGGCCTTAGTCCACCACGCTGGCCTAGTGCGGGTTGGCGGACTACACACACCAGCGAGAACTTTATAAGGCCCGCTCAGGTGCGCAGGTTTCCTCACGATGTTTTCCTTCACCGTTAACGCAAGTGATAATCAAATTCTGTTCTACATATAAATTTGAAAAATCTGAGGTGTTGGCAGGGTTCTTACTCAGAACCTCTTGCATGGAAGGCAAGCGTTCATCCGCGAGACTATCACTGCTGCGTTATAATAAAATGCAGGTTTATTTAAAAAGATGATGTGAATAGAATGGATAGATCTTTATTTCATGTAAACCAAATACAGGCACTTATGAAATGTCGAAACTCTAGGTGCGCGGTTCCAAATAGTAAGGTCCTATGGAGAAGAACCGGCAAGAAACTCCATGGAAACTCTTTTAAAATAATAGATTACAATTTGATTAGTTTAGTACAATGTTGTGGCAAGAGCTGCGAGAATATAGTGTACCTAATTCATTGTGAATAAAAATAAGAAAATGATAATAATGATTTGTATTGTCTGTATATCCGCTAACTCCTTCTAAACCACGCAACGGATTGTGATACTTTGATGATAGTGCGCCACAGACATAGTTGACCGTAATAGACTGTCAGTATTAGTGTTTATTCTATGTAATAGACGGAGTTCGAGTTTTATTTTCATTTTTTGTTTTGCTCGGTCACCACTACATTAAATTAATTATGTTTGGTTTAGCCATAGAAATAATAAGTAGGGCTCCCCGTTACTTAGATATTATGTCTATGGGTTTAGCAGAACAATGATTAAGTTTTAATAATAAGTGGTCTTGATGTAAGGTTTTAATTAAGTTTCGTGCGTCTTATTGGGCGTAGAAATAAAAACTTTTTCTTTCTTTCTTGATATTTAATGTAAGGATAGTAGAGAAATTGCATTCGTGCGAAACCGGACGGGTCGCTAGTACATAATAATATCAAGATTATTAATAGTAGACAAATATTTTAATAATAGGCAACTGTTTATTTTGGAAACAATGTTGCATTGCTATCGGACATTCTCAAGAGGATTTATCAAAGTTGCGTTCCGTTTCTCTCTACAAAATGCGATGTCATGAATTTTAATCCACTCTAGTTTTGCCTAGCCTAGTTTTAACTATCACTTGCAGACTTATTTAACTTTATCATCGACATATTAGCCGATAGACCATTACTGGGACATATGCGTCCCCCATGGGTTACCACACTTCTGGACTGCTCACGCCTCACATCACTGAATATACATATATAATCTAACCGTCAAAAACCCCCGACTCCAACTAGAAAAAGAGCTGTAACTTTTGAACGGCTGAACAGATTTTCATGAAACATAGCTAAGATGATACCCGATTAAACTAGCTTTCGATTAAATAAACTGCATTGAAATCGGTTGATCCGTTTTGAAGCTACGATTAACAAGCGCGTTTTGTATTGTGTTTTAACCCCCGATAAAAAAGAGGGGTGTTATAAGTTTGTAGTGTGTATCTGTGTGTCTGTGGTTCTGTGGATGTGTCTGTGGTATCGCGTAGCTCCATTACGGGTGGACCGTTTCAATGCAGTTTTTTATTGAAAGCTAGTTTAATCAGGATCAATCAGAAACATCAGGAGGAATCATCTTAGCTATGTCTCGTTGGAGTCGGGAGTTTTTGACGGTTAGATTATTTAGTTTATTTTCGGGAGTGCCATCTTCATAATCGCTAAAAAAAATTACAAGGTAGCTCGAAGTCTAGTCTCTCAGGATCATATTGAAATTAATTACCGGAGTCGATGTTCATTACCATTTTAGTTACGCGATAGACCCGATCAGCAATATTGTTAATAGATAATGCTTCACTTCCTATTTCGTAGTTGTCATTCTAACTACCATAAGAATTCTACTCTTCATTTAGGAAAGTATTTGAAGACTCATCATATACTGAATCATAATGGTATCATTACGAGGCCAATAAACTTAAGTACCTACCTATATCGACGCATTGCAAGGCACTATGAAAAGTTACCGAGATTAAATCAATTCTCCATAGAATACTAAAGGTTACCGAGATGATCTCGCAAGTGAACGCTCGCCTTTATCGCTAAGTTAAGTCAAGCAACTTAGTCAAGTTGAGGCTGTGCACGACAGTCTGCCTCCACACTTCACGGAGCCCGCACGCTCGTGTTTCCCACAACTTAATTGTAACTTAAATCGTAACTTAATTCGGAGTTAACTTGAACAATAACATCGAAAGTTTTGCTAAGTTGACAGTGATGTAAATCGTAGCTTTAGTCCGGTTTTGTAGTGACAGTTAAGTTGAAGTTCGAGTTAAGTTAGCGAGTGCAAACTTTTTGTTTTGATTTTTTTTCTGTGATATGGCGGTGGAATGTTTAAATTTAAGTGTAGTGCTCATAATCTATATCAGTTATGTGTGAGATTTTGTTTTAGTTGTGAAACTTAACTTTTACTTTTTATATTTTTTACATATCTAGTGCTTATGTAGAGTCGTACAACCACGGTTATCTGATGAAGACTTTAACTATTAGAGAAAATTTCAATCTCTCGCCATAAAACCTTTTTCTTAATAGAAAATCTTGATGAAACTGTTTGGCTTTCTTTAAAAACAGTTACGCGTAATATGGAATATACTCATTAATAAAACCAAAACAAAATATTTATACCATAGACTTATTTTATTACGTACTTTGCAGTTTTTACATAATAGGTAAAATCAAAAACATACGATATATAAATGCACCTAGTTCATTGTTTAGTAAATTCATATCTATAGGTACAGTCTGCGTCATAAAAAGATGAAATTTTTTGTAATTTTGAAATCAATTACAAAAAAGATATATATTGTTTTATTTAATCATTTATGTACACACATTAGAAATCAGAATACTTAAAATAGGGGAACAAAGTACAAAGGTACTGCTTATTTAATAAAAGAAATCTCTCCCAGCAGACCTGCGAGAAGAGAATTTAAAACATGAAATTTTAGACAGCGGTGTACCGGTATATTACAAAAAACAAACAATTAAATATACTAATATAAATATAAAACGAATACACATGAATATAAAATGTACCTACTTAAATATATAAATAAACACACGTAAATAAATACACGTTTCATAAAAATAGAGTTTTGTTTGTAACAAAATCATATACTCATAAAACCAAATTGGTAATTTTTTACATTTGGTTCTTCCGTCGCTCCACATTTTTTTACTTAAAAACAACATTTCAATATTTACGATCTCATTTACAGCACTGTGTCAATTAATATACATAGTTGCACTTAATAACAAATATCGACCGTAAGCTTTCGATCAATATGAAACAAGTTTTCTAAGATTAATCTTTATAAGGACAGCTTTATTTACTTAAATTGCTTAGGTATTCGAATTAAATTAATATATTTTATTATATTATTCAAAACTTCTTTTTATGAGTGTCTTAGTAATGGTAGTTAGCATTTATAAAAAGCACGATATACCTATAAAATCTACATACCTAATAAAATTATCGGTGAGAAATCTAAAATAGAAAAAATCCTGTTGTATTGGACTGTAGAGTCCAATAGTCAATAACCTAACCGTCAAAAACCCCACTCCAATTACAAAAAGAGCTGTAACTTTTTAATGGCTGAACAGATTTTCATGAAACATAGCTCAGATGATTCCCGGGTAAACTAGCTTTCAATTAAGAAAACTGCATCTAAACCAGTCCATCCCGTTTGGAGCTACGGTGGCACAGACAGATACACCCTAATTGCTAAATTTCTGTAAAAATATATAATATATATTATGATTATATAAAGTCCTACTCTTCTAGTTCCGTTCCCTATAAGGGGTTATTGTACTCATCATTATAAACAACTTTTACTATAGTAACCAACCTGAAATCGCGAATAAAACCTGCTCTTGCATCCATTTAGTCTTGGCTTTATCTACATCTACATTATGTGCTAAATTAGTAGGCTGTAATGACTAAAAATATAAAAAGAGCAAACTCTTTTTTGAAAAATTTAAATATAAAATAAATATTAATAATAAACTTAAATATGTACACTAATAATGCGAGGTATCAAAATATTAAAACTATATAGAAACTTAAATCTAATACAAAAAAAAAATAAAAAAATAGTTGAGTAATATTGAATTATTTGAACACCGAGTACCGATTATACAGATGGGAATCCTAACTTCATAATAGGTAATTTTTTAACAATTTAGCTCGAATGTTAGTCTCTCAGAATCATATTGAAGTTTATTGCCAGAGTCGATGTTCATTACTATTTTAGTTACGCGGTAGACCCGCTGGATCCAAACTTCTTCTAAATAATAATTACTTACGTATGAATAAAATTCTTTGAACGTATAATCTTGGAACCCGAAAAGTCAGTTGTCACGCCGCCCCTAATAACTTCAATTTCGAACACAATACAATAGTCAAAGGCGTAACTAATTTCTCTATGGGAGACGACGAGACGAACGATGCTCTATGAGGCGTTTGATATCTGCGACACGACCACGATACGACATTAAAATTAATGCAATTGCGCGTCTACATAGGTAGAGGAAGTAATGGAATAGTATAATAACTTTCCCATCACTTGTATCCTGGAAACTGGTTTAAGGCTTTTTTTTCGGGAGGCGATAAGTTTATTGCTATACAATGAAAAAAATAAAATTGAAAATTTCTAAATTATCACGTCTTTAGCCACAATTTCATATATTATGTACATAAAACTAAATAACTAACTAAATTAGATACAACTCCATAAGAAATGCAAGGATTCGGACCATTTTTGCATTTTACTTTTAAATGGTAAACATACAATTTTAAAATCAATCAATATCTTGATATCAAAGTCTTATATTTTACTAAAAATTGTAGGATCTGCGTGCACGGGTGACAGTCCTGCTCTGGCATTCGGACAAATCAAGGTGTTCAATGTCGTTGACGACTCTATGCGCCTTAAATTAATGGAATTGCATGTCTACATAGGTAGAAAAAGTAGTAGAATAGTGTAATTACTTTCCCATCACTAGATCAAGAAAACGGTTGTTGAACGCTTGTCTATAAGGTTCTTGGAGTAACCACTATCTCTAAGGTACGAGAAATGGTAGAACAGTAGATTAGCCAAAGGTAGAATAAGAGCTATTTTCATCGACAAGATAACAAACGATTAAAACAAAAACGGTCGTGTTCTAGTAAACGGCTGATTTAATTTTAAATGTCTGTTATTTTGTCGGTGAACATGGCCCTTACATAACTTCGTTTTTATTTTTTATTTTACTTCATAAACCAACAGCGCAGCGTTACATACAGATATTTTTTATGTAGTGCGCAAAATTTGCAGAATGTATCAGAGTTCGTTCCCAAATGCAACCGCAGTACAAAAATACACTCAGAAACAAAATAAAAAATTTATTTTCTATGGCTTACGCTAGTAAATTATGCGTGTCCCCCATACTCAGTCGAATTTTCGTTTTGTTTAAAAGTGTATCCCAATACTGCGGTTCCAATTAGGAACAGAGACTGAATCACTCTACAAATTATGCGCACTACATAAAAAATTATCCTGTATAAATATGTTATAAAATATGTGTATAAAATGTGTGTATTGTAAGGCTAATAATAGGTTTCCCTGTTTAACAAGGATATGTTACATAAAACATGTGAACGTACTGCAAAGATCGATTTAAATACAAATATTTAAAATTTTAATTTAATTTATTATCATAATCATTCTCTCTACCAATTAAATCATTGATCGAAAGAAAACACGTTTGTAATAAAAAACTACAAATATTTGCTAATAATTACAAAAAAATCGTAAGTAGTGCATTCCTAGCCAAATTTTTATATCGTAAACAGATTAGTAAATTAATTAACATGCTAATAAAATGCTTATACCTACTCATAAAATGCTAATTTTAAACTCACGTGAGACGTAAATATCTTTCTAAAGAATTCTTTCTATAATAAAGGTTACGCAATAATGTGTGTAAGATTAAAAAATGTGTATAGGTAGACACAGTCTTACAGTAGAGGAGTACATTGAAAAACCAGGCAAATTGTAATTTATTATAATTACTCATTACCATACTATTTTTGCAGTAATTCGATGGAACCTTTTTCAAAATAATATTTTTCATATTTTCCCTTTATTCATTTTTCATACATATTATTTATATTTTTAAATATTTTTACAAAACTATATTAAAAAACATTTAAAAATATGAAAAAATAGTAGCCCACCGGTATCTAGAATAGGGTCCAAGCTACCGGCGGTCAGGGCTCCAGAGAAAGGAGTCTCCTAACAATGCGTGCCGTGTCAAGAAGTACTGCTCTCTGAATCAGGCCTTAATCATATTTTTATTCTTATCATTTTATTTTTGTTAGTTATGTAATTGTGTTTTCTTTCACGTTTAGGGTTGCTATGCGTGGTCATTCGTGCGAAAGTAAAATGTTTTTCTTTCTTTCTTTCCATTTGGTTACGTTTATTTTAGGCACAAAAGAATAAACACCAATATTTAAAGTTTTTTTTTTCTCTCTGCTTGTTTGATTGTCTCAACGACTTTAAACCCTCGGACTTTATTTTTAATCTATTTCCATTCCTAGTTGCTCTTAATTATTGTTTAATAAATAATAAAAATTAAAAAATTAAGAATTTTTTTAACCAAACATTATGCATCTTTTGTTCAACGTTCACATTACTGTGCACTTTAAATACCGACCACAGAGTAATAAATATCTTCCGATCTAGAGGTTATCTTATCTTTTATCTGTGGCTTTC
Source organism: Allophyes oxyacanthae (assembly GCA_932294325.1). Classification (NCBI taxonomy): domain Eukaryota; kingdom Metazoa; phylum Arthropoda; class Insecta; order Lepidoptera; family Noctuidae; genus Allophyes; species Allophyes oxyacanthae. Next base: position 3,684,305 of record OW028633.1, on the reverse strand, counting down.
TATAAACCGTGCTTATCTAATGCACATAATTATGTAGCTCCTGTACAACTGTTACTTAGTTAGCATTGAACTAGTTCGAGCTCGAGCAAGTAAGTTTATGTATATTGTCGAAGTTATCCTTGAATGTCCCTTAATTAAAATAATTAAGAGGGAACAGCCGGATAAGGTGTTTTGTTACATACCTGTAACTTGTCTTTTTAAATGTTTCCCCACACTACGATTTGTCGTGTAGCGTGGGAACAGTTAATAAACACAAATCTCACATCACTTATTATGTAGCGACATCTAGTGCGTGCTTTAAACAATACGGATTCGACCAATCAGATTACAAAGCCTGAATCACGCAAGTAAAAACAATACCTTTATTTTTATTAGTCATGTGGGGAATAACAAAGGTACCAACAGACTAATCGTTTTATTTTAAACTATCTTAAAACACAAACCACAATTTTATACATTAGTAGGCTTATGAACATGCGATTAAAAAATCATTTAAAAAACGAAATATAATTAGTGTGATCAGTGATACATATTAAATTACCTTATAACCGGGTCAATGACATGCTACATTGTTAAGACATCTCTGAAGGTCAGTAACACTGACTCGCGAATTAATATCTTATAGGAAGTAATTGTTTAAATATTTCCCGCATACAAAATTGACGGCACTCTTGGCGCAAAGGTTGAGCAATCGACTGCTGCGTTACGTGTCATAAGTTCAACTTATTTTAGGAGATAAAGTGCTGGACAATTGTCTCTGGATTGACCTCCACATCACGATCTAATTTCATTGTATGCGGTTTCGGGGGGGTATGATCCCACTCCCCTCCCCCTGGCGATGCGTTAGTGTGTCGTGGGTACAGTTTACAAACATACATGTCACATGCATTATACACCCAGACCCAGAATAGGCCATACAAATATTTGTTCTGTGCGGTGATCGAACCACGGCATGTGGCTCGTAGCACAGAAAGTCAAACTTAGCAACTGCATTAACCGTACCGTCAATTAGAGATGGCCTGAGTGATGATTTTTCAATATCAATGACTACATGAAAATGATAAAAAATATCGATGACGGGAACAATGACAAAATCATCAATTATTTTTCTTTTACTGTCACCACATTCACACATTGCATCATGCATGTTGTCATCTTGTCACTGCCGAAGCAAAAATTCACGTTCATTCAGTCATGGTCATTATTGAGTGATGATTTTAGGCATCGATGATTTTGTCGTTGTCACTGCATGACGAAATGATTTTAAAATATCGATGATTTATACATGTGACATGATAATTATGACATTTTATTTTATTTTTTAAACGTTGCCCCTCTCTACGATTTCTCCTGTATTGAGGGTACAGTTTACAAACAAACATATCACATGCACACACCACCCAGAGCAGAAACAACTATCTGTAAATCATACAAATATAGGTACTTATTCCGTCCGGGGATCGAACCCGCGGCATGTAGCGTAGAAAGCTAATCTCTTAGCTACTGCGCCAACCGTGTCGTCTATCAATGATCAACAGCACATTTGTGCCGTCTTTCCTATTTAATAATAATTATTCTTCTTTCTGTGTGTACATAAATTGTTAAATATATAAATTATTTGTCAATTTCATAGGATATCAATAAACTAAATTCCTTTATCTCTCCGTTCATAACGAAAAGTTCAAAACTAACTTCAAACATTATAAGAATGTGTATCAAGTGACAGTTCAATAATGTGACGGCGGCCATTTTGTGAGTGTCAAACAAAATGGCGTCGTTCGGCGTGTTTCGGTTCCTGGTACTGCTGGCTGCGCTGGTCTGGATCCTGGCTGATGAGAGGAACGAGACCCGGAGGCCGTATCCCTGGACTAATGGCAGCTGGTTGTGAGTATTTGAACCTTTTGAACATTATTATTTATTAAATATGTGGAGGAACAAGGTATGGTGTTCCTCCATTAAAAAGGGAGGATCCTCCGACCAGGCAAGGTGATATTGCCTGGCGGGCCGAAGCCCAAAAGTTGAAGTCGGACAGTTGTATATTTCTGTTAGATTCGATGTTCTTTTTCCTTGAGCGATGTAGGCCTCGTAATCTGATTGGTCGAATTCATATTTACGCGCCACCGTAGTTAGCTGCTGCCTTGCTAAATAGTTATTTTATGTCGCGAAAGGTGTTGCTACAAACAACTGCACATGAGAGCTAGCCACAAAGCCGTTTCCTCCGCGTAATGACTCCACCTTCCAGAAACGGTTACACTCACCCCAAGACAGCAACAGGCCGAGCACAGTTGGGACAAAAGATATTATTTGTTCTTTCGTTTCTTTAGAAACAAAGTTCGGAAAATAAAAGATTATCGTTTCTCCGGTCCATTTCCTATCTAGTTATCAGTTTTGCCATACCAAGATCCGCTTCCTGATCCGGTTGGTTAGTAGTTTTTCGCGAAGTAACAACCCTTTATCTAATCTCAGCTAACCTTGAGTTATATTCTATTCTATTTTTGAGAAAACCAGCTCATGCATTTCTTCATTGTACTGTGTGCAGCCCATCAGATGATATTTCTAAGTCATCTTTTACGACTTCTATGGGACAGTGGCTTGTCATCTTGCTAGGCACAACTATTTTTAACCGACTTCAAAAAAGAAGTAGGTTCTCAATTTGACTGTTTTTTTTATATGTTTGTTCAGCGATATCTAAGCCAATTGTGAACCGGTTTTAATGGTTCCTTTTTTGTTTGTTATTTTTTTTTTTGAGGTGGTCTCTTTTGGTGAATATCAGAAGAAGACCTTCGGAGATAGACAGCGTAACTCTTTAATGAATAACAGTAAATCACTCGCATTTTTAAGTACAGTAAATGCAATTCAAAAAAAAAAAGACCTTAAAAATACTTAATGAAAAATCCGACTTCAATAACCTAACATCTATAAAATCATTTTCATAAAAAACTTAACAGCTTTAGAAGCCAGGGCCATTCTTCAATGTACCATAGCTTGGCAGTGGCACCGACTTCAGAAGCTGTTAAGTTTTTTAAGAAAATTATTTTAAACGTTTTACTTTTTTGAAGTCTATTTTTACTTCTTTTAAATCAAATCAAATCAAATCAAATCCTTTATTTGCTGAAGTAGGTATGAAAGGTGACAATTACTTAAAAAAGTTCCATACATTCAACCAAAATTGGCATGCAAATATAAAAAGTAGCACAAGTAGTATTAGTATTATAGTTTCATAATAAACATTGACAGTAATAAAATTAAACACAACACAATAATTTATGTAATAAACAATGAATACAATGTCAAGAGCAATAAAAAAAATATAAATATAAAAAAAACCATGTCAAAATCATTGTCAGCAAAGCAATGTCAGTATCTAACAATAATCCAATTCAATAAAAATAAAATAAAATTTGATGTCATATTTCAAGAGCACATGTACAACATTCAACATTAATTTCATTTATATCATTATTTATCATTAAAAAAATCTGAAATCGAATAATAACATTTTTCACTGAGAAATGACTTTAATTTGTGTTTAAAACTCAACAATGTGCCGTCCTTGACGATCTTAGGTAGTTTATTATAAACTTTTGGAGCCAAACAGAAAATACTATTATTCATGAGAGCTGTATTTGACGGAACTACACTCAACTTTTCTTTATCTCTCATATTAAAATTACATCTCTGTTTTAACTTCTGGAATTTATCCATGTTGTTCCTCACAAAAGTTGCCAGCTCGTAAATGTACAGACATGGAATGAATATTATTATTATATCAATAAAATAATTCACAAACACATTATGACAATACAGACATACGTACAAAATCTACATATTGATCGTAGGTAAGTTTAATAGCGAGTCTAGACATGGCTCAGGTGGCGTTAAAACTACAATAAACCCTCATGTTATATCAGTATGACAAAATCCAGATTGGATACGAGAAGCTCTTTGAAATCCAAAGTCATATAAAGAACTTTTCTTTGTATGGTGGATGTTATTCAGTTAGCTCCAGCTCATAATGTAATATATATATGTATTAAATTTTAATGTTAATTAGCTTATGCTACACCGCGAGCTACCCTCGTTTTTACATGCTGTACGGTCCATCCAAAGGTTGTCTGTAAGAAATCGCCGATTGCGATAAGACCGCCCATTGTACAATCTTAAAATAATTAATTGTAATTATTATGTTAATTGCTCCTTTTTATCAGGTGTACCATAAAGAGTACTTCTATTCTTTTCTATGTATCCACACCGAAAAAACGACTTAAGGTCAATTACACCGACAATATTATAACAGTTGGTTAAAATAAAATCGGCCGATTACCCATACAAAAATTCATGTTTAAACGGCAGAATTTACCCTAATCGTCTGTTATGTTGTCGGTGAACTTAGGCCTTAGCAGGCTCCATCCTAACCAAGTACTCAGTTGTAAATAGCAATACTTGTTTATTTCTAGCCGTTACGTTATTTCCCTATGAATCCGTACCCTAGTACTCAGTTGTAATATAGCAATAACTTGTATATTTTTTGCCGTGACGTTTTTTGAGTGCACTGATGAATAAATTAACGGTGTGTGGAGGAACGAGGTATGGTGTTCCTCCATTGAAAAGGGAGGATCGTCCGACCAGGCGAGCTGATATTGCCTGGCGGGCCGAAGCCCAACGGTTGTGGTCGGACAGTTGTATATGTGTTAGATACGATACTATTCCTTGCGCGATGCAGGCTTCGTAATCTGATTGGTCGAATTCATATTTACGCGCCACTGTAGTTTACTGTCTTCAGCCTCCTTCATGCACCCAATTCCAATTATACAGATCAATAAAACATCTCTGGTAAATATATGTTTCATGTACAATCATCAGTTTTATGTACAAAGGCGGTAATGAGTGTTAAGTTCTACGATCCCGGGGATGTCCTTCTTGACCCCATACATCCAGAACTGGTACCTCAGCGAGGTCACCCCACGGCTCACGAACGATAACGATATTGACTCCTGAAAACAACAATCGGGTAGTAGCCATTTTTTTTTTTTTTATGGTTCGTCCTTTATTTAGTAAAAGTTTACAAACATTTCACATCTAGACCCGACACTACTTTACAATATTTTTTTTCCATGTGGGATTTGAACCCGCGGTACGGAGCACAGAAAGCTAATAGCTAAGCCACTGAGCCAACCGTGCCTTGTTCTTGAAACCTGTGAGATTTTTACAAGCTTTTATTTAACTTGCAATGTTTGTATGCTTAGGTCAAATCTTGCAACTGAATTTTGAACCATGTCCACTAAACCGATTTTGCTGAAATTTTGCATACACATTTAGTTTTGGTGACAATGCAATGTGCAATACTTAATACTGTAATATGTTCAAAATAGCCGCCGCCACAAGATATCGGATGGTGTATATTTTGTTAATATGGGTATCAAAATATGAAAGAGCTTGAAGAATAGGAAACAAAGTAAAAGTCAAAGTGTTTTTATTTCAACTGGGCCTTTGCAGGCACTTCCAAAACGTGGCGATTCGTGTGAAAGCTTGTTTTTAAAAAAAAAAAAATACTATTAATTTAATTTAGCAATATCTAGTTCTTGCATTTTAAACAATACTTTTGTTCAGGCGCAAATTATTAATTGCGATATTCCATATTGAAACGGTTATCTGGCAGGCTAGCTAAGCTATCTAGCTTAGAGGTCGGGAGATCAATTAACGGTAATTGCTGCGAATAACTTAATAATTATCCTTCCTCGATACATTTTATGACGGGGACGGGAATCGAACCCGTGACCTGTAGGTACTTAAGGCGGTGAGGGTATCAGGAGGACCTCTTTACCTAAGGCCTAACCATTCTCATTCTGAGAAGAGGCCCGTGCCCAGCAGTAGGACAGTAATGGGCTGGATTTATTTAATTTACGAACCGCCTCTGGCGCCCGCTGACAATAGATTTTCTGTACCTCTACCATGAGTTTTCCGTGCCGTCTAACGTTCACGTTCACATGTGAACGTGAACGTTAGACGGCACGGAAAACTCATGGTAGAGGTACTGTTGGTCGCGGGACTTATATCATTACCGTGACCCCGGAACGTAAAGGGCTATCGAAGGAACACCGTGGATTTTAGTCAGTACAAGTCTGACAGTCCCTCCCGCCCTGCCCGGGGTGGGAAGACTCATTTGATGATTTTACCAAGCTAAAAAAAAAAAAAAAAAAAAAAAAAGAGGTACTGTTGTCTCTACTTTACGGCTCTTGACGGGTATATTATTTGGTTTCACTAACCTGCAGTACTCCACCATCTAAAATATACCCCTGACTTCTTAGTCCGTCTATGTATAGGATAACTTTGAAACCCGTTACGATGTAACCCTTCTGGCCAGCTTCAGAATTTCTCTAAAACAATAAGAGCGCTGTATTATTTAATCCGGAAGATAATGGCGAAAATATAACTATATATTTTATTTATTTAATCATTTATGTACACACATGAATTAAAATGAATGAATTTGTTTTTGAATGAATGAATGAATTTATTCTGTTGAATAAAGGTAGGACTTTTTATATACCAAACTATACTAATTTTTGTTGAAAAATCTACCAACGCATAGGTTAGATATTGAAAATGGCCGTAAGGCGACTACACTTTCAAATAAAAGTACTATAGTAGAAAAAATAAAATAATTATACTTATTACGTTGGCAGCCGTGGGATAACCCAGCGTTAGGTTCACATCTTGCACCGGGAACGTCCAGCCTTGGGACCCGTACACCAGCAAGTGACTTCCTGAGGGATAAACTATATATTTAATTATCTTTTTTGACATCTATAGCGTAGGTAATAGAAGTCAAAATCGGTCGAATGACATTGTGAAAACCCTATGTCTATGGTGAAAACCAACAATTACAACACCATTCTGACACAATTGACATAGCAAACTTGAGGCCCAGATGGCAAGAAAATTTTCCTCTATCATAAAAAAAGTCAGCCTTCCCATGACTAAGTAAGATAAACGATAATACCACCACATTCACACCAGGTGGTAGGACTGGTTTTGCCATCTGACAATATGCTGAGCTGAGGCCCTTTTGGCATAAATGTACTTTTTTTATCTATTAAATGTTATGTGTTTTAATTTTAATTGTGCCAATAAACGCAATTTTCTTAGCTATGTCCCTTACGTTACGCTTATCGCTTAATACCGGGTAACAACATCAAGTAGCCCTCCAAGCAGTTAAAACTACACTCAATTAGAAGATCCCTTACGTAGGAGTGACCATGAGTTTCTTGCTGGCTCTTCTGAAATTACTGATCCAACGTGCTTTTTTATTGTTTACTGGCGACCCGTCCCCGGCTTCGCACGGGACCAATTTCTCTACAAACCTTACATTAAGTATGAAACTATTATACATATAAACCTACCGGAAGAAATGCACAAACTGACGGTGAAAACAGCATCAAAATCCGTTGCGTGTTTTAGGAGGAGTTGGCGGATATACAGACAGACGGACAGATAGACGAGGAAAGCGACTTTATTTGATACTTACATAAAAATGTGAAAAAGATTTTTCATAGCTATAAAACTGCATTAATATAATAAACGAAGTGAAACTGAATTCAATAATTCAACATTCAACTTCATATTAGTAACAATTTTTACGTAAGCAGCTCCTATCATGATATTAAATTTTCCTTTATCATTGTTTACGGCACACTTAATCTTTCAGATATAATTAAGTACCGTACAGTAAATGAGGCGGAACATTATTTCATATACTAGCCAGACTGATTCAGGTAAAATAATTGTAAGCAGATTATAGTGTTTCTCGATTTTATAATTAAATTATTTTGTGATATCATCAGTAAAATCTAAAGTGAATTCAATAATATCGTCAGTGAACAATTTACTAAGCTATTCGAGAAAAATAACGCACTGTTAGTAGACGATAATAAATTTATAACTAGCAGAAAATTAAAAAAAAGAAAAATTAATTCGAGGAATGTTTCAAATTAGTCAAGTGATTCTGTAAATTAAAAATTATCCAAGTAATACACAAAAATGGCTTTGTATTGTATAAAATTTATCGGGTGCCTTCTGGATTCCATATTTCTCAGATTTTTAATAATTGACGATAGACAGTCAGCTCTTAAAATATTATTTATTTATTATTATTTTCAGCCTGTGTTGTCCCACTGCAGGGCAAAGGCCTCCCTCTCCTTTTTCCACTCACTTCACTTAAAATAAGTCAAGAAAAATCAAATCTACAACTTCGTTTCTTATCTTATCAATCACGATAATATTAAAACCATTATTTACAGTTTATTTCGAAGTGATTTATACCAGTCTAGTAAAGAATAATAACAATAATTTGTGTAATCGACTGTCGACGAATCAATGGTGTACAGGGGGCCTAAAAAGGCCACATTGAGCAATTCATCTAATGATCTGCATAGTAACTGTCAAACAGATGATTACTGAATATGAACCTTATGCGGATGACATTAAGACTCGTCAATTAAGTAGATATTTTGACATTCGTAATATGAATCATATTATGATTCATCTAAAGCGGCCTTTTTAGACCCCCTGGAAAACCTAATATGATTTATGTTTACACCTAAATGAACTGTCCTTTATGTATATTGTTTCAGAATATTAATAAATAAATAAATCTATTACAAAGTAACAAAAATTACAAAGTTTTCTCTTCACGTATCTATTAATATATATATATATATATTAATACGTGAAGAGAAAACTTTGTACCCCTTTTTAAGCATATTGTGCGCACGGAGGAGTATGAGATTTGGAATAGTTAAAGTTTATATGGAGAAGGAGTGCAGAAAGCTAAAATTACGGTTGAATTTCGATCACAGGCCGACCACTAGTAATCATAGAACTTTAAATATTATCTATGTCTATAATCAAGTTTAATTAGTACAGAACTCACCTGCTATAGTAGAGTCCAATGAACAATAATATTTATTCATAGTTTTATGTGACGTCGCATTAACAGGTCTACTCTGTGAATCATCGTTAACTGAGTTCGTATCTTCAAAGATATCTCCATAATAGTCCTCAATTTCAGGTTCTATTGATTCACTGTTCACACACACCACCTGCAGAACAAAAACACATGTAAATATTATATTTCCATTCATAATAGGTTTCATAATAGGTTATTTATTAAAAAGCAAAACAGCAGACATATCGGTCGAGTAATAAAAGTGACGGATTTATTAGCTCTGATTAAGAATGTAATTAAAATAATTTGAACTGATAACAACGATATTTTGGTGATAATGTTTATGAACGATGGTATTTTGATATAGTTTTGTCATTTTGATCATCAAGTAATTTAGATTACGCACAACATTATTATCGGTTCTATAGTGATTAGATGGTTGTCTTTGAGATTTCGAAATCGAACAAATAATTTGATTTTACAAGCGTATGTGCGTGGCCGCTAACTTTGCTTCAAATGTCCGGGGTGTGCCAAAGAGCAACAAGCTTACGGGCCGCAGGAACGATACTGCCCCAACACACAAATTACTGTACTCCTATCTCAAGGATTGACCCAAAATTGGCATAGACTGGAAAACGAGGAAGGAGGGAAGGGAGGCATTTGTCATGCAGGGGGACGATGAAGGCATGTAAAATAAGAAAAATAAAAACCGTGTCTACGGCATCATGTTGTCTCATGATTATATCAAGCACACTGTTTTTAACACAACAATAACAATGTACACCCCCGACAAAAAGAGGGGTGTTATAAGTTTGTAAAGTCGAACTGTGTATCTGTCTGTGCATTGTAGCTCCAAAACGGATGGACCGATTACAATGCCGTTTTTTGAATTGAAAGCTAGTTTAATCGGGTATCATCTTAGCTATGTTTTATGAAAATCTATTCAGCGGTTCAAAAGTTACAGCTCTTTTTCTAGTTGTAGTCGGGGGTTTTGACGGTTAGGTTATAAACTAGGTTTGACTGGCAAATTAAACAAAACTAATATACCCAATGTAATATCTTCTATCTCGCAAAACTTTGATAGATAGTGGATATAGATTTCCCAAACAAAAGGCTCAGCCAAGAAGGTCTCTTATTACTTTTCTTGTTGTTTAGGTCCAAAATCTGAAACTTTCGCTTAGAATATACCTAATCTATCCTAAACGAAAGTTTCAGCCGAAGAATGTCATTCTATTCAATAGAATATTTTTTGGTCAAAAATTATACACAGTGGGTAGAAATTGTACAATTGGTGGCTTAACTAAAGCTTCTTATAACAGGGTAGGTAGGTACAGTAATCTATTAGACTCGATCTCGCTAATTTACTTTTCAATACTGCCTACAGTGAAATGTTCTTCAATTTATTTTGCTGTCAATTATACAGTTAGTTATTACACAAAATTTTGCTTATTTTTTTCTTCATTAGAATAGTCAATAGATCTTTATTGCCTGTATAGTCTGCGCGCGAGCTCCGAGGAATCGAGGGCTGAAATAGCGGCTCATACCACACACTCTCCCAGTACCATCAGTACCCCGAGACACTGGTATTGGGAGAGTGCGGGGTATGAGCGACGGTTGGGAGCAGCGTACGTACAGTGCCCTCTTCCTCTGCCCCGATATCTCGGAGCTCGCACGTGGACTATACCTTAACCAAATTTAGACACATGAAATATCGAGACTTTAGGTCCACGGTTCCGAATAGTAATCGAGAAGAACCGGGAAGAAACTCTATGCATTAAAATATTCATGGAAAAAATCTGTGTTTAAATTATAATTAATCGCTTTCCATGGAAAGTCGTCGGTGTAATCAAAGGTCGCGCGACGATCGGTTGACGTTAGACTCTTGATTGTAATTAGCTATCTTATATTTTTGATTGGCACCAAGAAATTGTGATAATGATTTAGAAATTGCTTTTGTTTTAGGGGCCGCAAGTGCGACTGCTTAGTGTGGGTTCCGGGCTTTAATTCCCTAGACAAAGTGATACAGTACTCTCTCGCTAATCCGCCATTACAAAATCCCAACCATCGGCGGATTACCGAAGATGACGGATTATAATGTAAAGGAACAACAAATTGAATAAAACATGGAATTTATGTTTTTTTTGTCATTGTATTTAAAAATCGCGCGACCTTTCACCTTGGTTGTCGTAGGCGGACTAAGGGCTTGTACACATGTACACAAAACTGAGAATAGGCACGATGCGAATTCACAACACCGCTAATGGTTAGGTCACAGAACACAGAAAGAGTAGAAATATATTTAAAGTAGAAATAAATTTAGTAGTTAAGGAGTCATTCACAACATGCACCACTTTCCGGTCAAATTCCAATAAAATCCAAATACATTTTATGACAAAATCCAGACTCATATACACTTCTCATCAAAAAAATCGAAACACTTCTCAAATTTATGTTTTTAATGGATTATTAAAAAAAAATGTTTTATTCGGAAAATAATAAAAATGTCATTTAATAGTAGGTAGTACAAGGTTTCAAATTCCATATGGTAATGTTCCAAATTCAAATTAAATTTTCATAAGCTTCTTGTTTTGTTTAACAAGTCACTTCTAACCCGTATGGAGATTTTATGAAATGCAATAATTAAAACACGAAAATAAAAAAAATGTTTAAGTAGAATTTATTCAATAATTTGTATTCCCTGCCCGGACCCTTAGGGCTGCTTCCATACATTTCATCATGGATTAGTTGAGAGTCATGACTTCATGTTGTGGAATGTTATTCTATTCTTCTTGAATTGCGTTTTTGAGCTGGCCAACAGTCTCTGGAGTAAGATCTCTTGTTTGAACTCGTCTCTTTAGTTCATCCTAAAGGTGCTCTATGGAATTCATGTTCGGGCTTTTTGCTGGTCACTCCATAACGGAGATACTGACTTCACTGAGATAATCTCGTACGATTCCTGCGGCATGGGCCCTGTCATTATCATGAATGAATATGCAATCTTTGCCAATAAAATGTGCATAGGGAACCACATGAGCCTCAAGACATTCTATCATGTAACGACAACCGTTTATTTCAGGCAGGCGTGGTCCAGATACCAAAGGGAGTTCTGTTTTACCGTCGGTACTAATGCCCCTCAAAACTGTCCATGAACCGCCACCATAACTTACTTTTCCCTCATTGCAGCAGTGTACATAACGTTCTCCCTCTCTTCTGTATACCTTCTTCCTTCCATCATTAGCATACAGCATAATTTTACTCTCGTTAAAAAAGAGAACCTTGCTCCATTGTAGGTATGACCAATTTAAGTGATCACGTGCAATCTGAAGGCGCGCTCTTCGATGGTCTGTTGTTAATTTCGGCCCATTGGCTGGCTTGTGTGGTACCAATCCACGTTCCTTAAATCTTCGTTAAATTGTAGAGTCACTCACAGTCACCCTTCGAACAACACGGAGCTGTTGCTGCAGTTCAAAAGCGTTAAGGCGTCGATTTCGCAAAGAAACTGTTGCAATAAATCGGTCATCTCGCACAGAACTGACCCGATTCCTACCAGATCCTGAGCGGCGCGTGAATAAACCAGTCTCCTGGTAGCGTTTGTACACTCTATGAACAGACGAGAGGGTTAGATGTAGTCTTGCAGCCACAACACGTTGACTAAGACTCAAATTCAGCGACGACACGATTTGAGCGGCTTCTGCGGGCGAAGTATCCTTGTGTGGTGACAAAAAATCTTGTTAACAGATGTCATAGAGCCTAATAATCAAATTACCAAAAGTAAGTTTTAAAATAAATCGTTATTTTGTGTTTATTACACACCATTTAACTGTACTACGGTAAACGCGTTGCCTCAAAATAATGTTCCATTTCATATATCGGATGAAAATTCAAAAATTTTCTTTCAAATTTGGAACTCTCATACACCACTGAAAAGGCCAAACTGCCAGCTATAAAATGGTGTATTTTTTTTAAAGAATTAATCCTCTTTTTAGGTTATTTGTCGCCAGAAACAAAAATATTGGTAGTGTTTCGATTTTTTTGATGAGAAGTGTATTATCCAGTTCTACCTAAGTGAATAATTAATAGAGCCTTCAAAACCGGTTGGACCAACAAAAACCGTTCCGAACACCCTTTTGAACTCAAGACGGCCCTCATTAGGGCTACTTAAACATTATTATGGGCCATTATAATCACGCCCGGGCGGTACAAAGATGTGGTAACTTGTGGTCTATGGTCTATGGATTTATGGGAGGTGATAATGCGTTGTTTATAGTCTTAGACGGTTTATAACGTTTTATCGGGTTAATAAATATATGAAGTATGTGCGAAGGGATTCTAATTGTAGACTATATCTTTAATAATATAAATTATCTGATGTGTCCCTGAATTAAAAAGTTATCTATCTGAACAAAAAAATAATTACTAAATACAAATACCTACATTGGTAATATGAAATTCCAGGTAGGTAGGTACCTATTAAAGCATGCAAGAGAAGAGGCATAGGTATATGTAGGTTCTTCCAGTAATTTAGTATCGATTTTGATACAAACAACATATACGACAGTTTTAATTTATTTTTTATGTAAGTGTGGTTTTATCATCTCCGTATCATTCCGAGAGTCCACAAATCACATCTACCATTATCTTCCGTAAATATAAGACGTTATATTATTTACCTTTATTGTTAACTGTTATGAATGTGGTACCTATCTGTAGTCAAATATTTATAGATGTTTCTCTTCACGTATTATTATATAGATAATAATAAATTGTGCCCTAGATGGATATATAGTATTAAATTGCGATCCCGAATTAAATACAAAAAAAAAAACTAGCCGAGTTCGAGTCGGACTCGCGCACGAAGGGTTCCGTACCATTATCTATAAAAATGGCAAAAAAATCATGTTCGTTATATGGGAGCCCCTTTAAATATTTATTTTATTGTTTTTTAGTTATAGCGGCAACAGAAATACATCACCTGTGAAAATTTCATCAGTCTAACTATCACGGTTCATGATATACAGCCTGGTGACAGACGGACAGACGGACGCTTCTGAAGTCGGGGCCTTTAATTCTTCAATGCACCTAGCTTGGCAGTGTTACCAACTTCAGAACCCGTTAAGTTTTTTAAGAAAATTATTTTATACTTTTCAGTTTTTTTTATCAGTGTAACGAGACTTGTTATTCGCCCCAATAATTTATTTATTTTCACCCTGTGTTGTCCCACTGCAGGGCAAAGGCACCCCTCTCTTTTTCCACACACTTCTGGTTTTTGCTAGTAGGGCTAGGGACCAGTTTTTCCGGTAGGAGTCAAGCTGCCGTTTAACATTTAGTAGGACCTACTCAGTTGTTCTTTTGACCCAAAGCTCGTCATGCGACAGACGTGGTCAGCCAAGTCCCACTTGAGCTTCGCAGCTTTTTGGGTAACGAGGCTCTATTGGGATGTAAAAGGTTCAGAAAAACTAACCTATATTATCATTCAAACTAACTTTGGCCAGATGGGACCGTAGACGGAATTGGTCTTGTAACATCTCATACTTATTTTATAGCAATATTGACTAATAACAAGTTGCTCATAGTAATGACAAAGGCGCATACGGTTAAAAAATGTCTTCAGAATGCTTATTATGTCACAAATCTAATTACTTCCATAAGTCATCACTCCAATTGCAAATAATAATATGATATAATGAAATAGTGGTGATAAATAAATCAGCACGCCGTTTTTACGTAGTTCCTTTTTGTAACACTAGGTATCGCTACGGTACAAACAATTAATGATGGCCTCAAATGGACAACCTACTCATTAGTAAAGATAAACTTATCAAACTAAAACTATCCACAAAATGTCAATATCATCACAAAAACCATACGGAAACCGCAAACCGCATCGTTAACCTATTAACCAGCTTATAAATATCAAACGAAATTCCTAAATCACCAGAACACTCCAAAATGGCGTCTAAAGTAGTCCTATGCTGTGCACTCATTTATATTGCAACTCAAGTAGAAGCTCGAGGTGGTTTTGCCTTAGGAGACAATTTTGGAGCCCATTTGATCTACCACGAAGTTCACCACAAGTACGCCATACCGTTGATGAAGAGGGACGAGGATGTCAATGTGGTGGGACAAACCAATGAGATGATAAAAGCCACTATGGTGAGTGATTTGGGAGGTCACGGCATGAGTAACATCAAACACGGAGGTATCGGGCAAAAGAGCGTGACTATCCATCTGGAAAGTGATCGCGGTAGTGGCTATAAATTCCAGATTAAAGTTTATGCGATTGGGATTTCTTATTAAATAATTTTTTTGTTATAATGTTGTTTTCATTGTGCTTGATATTCTTCACCTTTGATGACACGATCTTCTCCAGGACCAACTCACTTGGTACCATAAAGTTATTATTACTTAGTAATAATAACTTTATGCTTGGTACCGTGCATCTAGAATCACGACGTTTTGAATTTGACTTTGACACGATTGGACGCAATGGCTTAGCGATTAGTATTCCGCGCTACGTGTTGCGGATTTGATACAAACGGAACAAATATTTGTATGATTGTTTCGAATCTTTGTATGTAGTTAAGTTTCGGGAGCATCATTCATTCTTTAAAAGAAAACGAAAATAATAATAATAAATAGAGTCCAGGTGAGTCTCTTAAACACATTATCTCTGGGTGTTCTCGTCTTGCTAATGGCGAATATTTGCACAGACATAACCAAGTAGCCAGGATTATTCACCAGCAACTTGCTCTAAAATATAACCTTGTGGAGTCCGAAGTACCGTACTACAGGTATGTGCCCGACCCAATTCTCGAAAATGATCATATCACTTTGTACTGGGACCGATCTATCATCACTGACAGGACTATTGTTGCCAATAAGCCTGATATAGTGGTGATAGATCGGTCAGCGCGCCGCACGATGATTGTTGATGTTACTATCCCACATGATGAGAGTCTCGTGAAAGCCGAGAAAGATAAACAAATTAAATATCTTGACTTGGCTCACGAGGTTGTCGACATGTGGGATGTGGACTCAGCAGTCATAGTGCCGATCGTCATTACGGCCAATGGCTTAATAGCCAAGAGCCTCGACCAACATCTTATGAGGCTCTCGTTGGGGGGTTGGTTCAAGGGCTTGATGCAGAAGGCGGTACTCCTCGACACGGCACGCATTGTGAGGAGGTTCCTCTCCCTGGAGCCCTAGCCACCGGTAGCTTGGACCCTGTTCCCGATGCCGGTTGGTTCCTATTTTTTTATGTTTTTAAATTTATATTTGATTTTGTTTTATAATATGTATTTAAAAATGTAAAAAAATATGTAAAATAATGAATAAAAAATAATTAATAAAATATTGAACTAAAAAATATGTCAGACAACAGTGAAATAATATCATCATTCTCCTGTCCTCATCACATTTTATTTGGGGTCGGTGCAATATGTCTTTTTATTCCATTCATCTCTATCAGACGCCATTTCATTCACTTCCTTCAAATTCATGTCATGTTTCACACAGTCCGCCCATTTTTTTTTTTATAATACTACTGAATTATGATGTTAAACAAACTAGCAATAATTAAGCTAATTAATCTCTCCGCAAACGTTTAATTAATATTAAATCGTTATCAAACATTTGCACAGTTCTGAATATCGTCCACACTACTGATGTAATGGGGAATCCATTTAGTTAATTAAAAGTACAAATTGAACCTTGTTGCTGTGAAATAAGGACTACATTTTGAATGCATTGTTGGCAGCATTTCGTAGACTGTGTGATGACCTCTCAAGTGATAAACTTGAACAGTCCATATTAAACAATAATACTAATATTGATAGATCCATTCGTGGAATTTTTCAAGTATTTAAACTGTAAACAAACAGACAGAGGATAAACCTTTATTTAGCTAAGATTAAACATCCAAGGATGAAGTAGCTACTTCTGTCACTGTTACTTTTTAATGAAGATTAAAAAAGTATAAAATAATTTTCATACAAAACTTAACAGCTTCTGAAGTCGGTGCCACTGCCAAGCTAAGGTGCATTGAAGAATGAAAGACCTCTTCAGAAGCTGTTCAGACGACGACCAAAGGGGTAATCAGTGGTCTCGTCAGTTTCTTCTCAATTTCTCAAATACATATCCGACATTCTCGATCGATTTGGTGGCACTACCGAGTACCGAAGGACCCAGCTCAGCCGCAGAGAAGTGGCGCGCCTGTCGTCTTCGTCCTGCACGCTAGTATTTGGAACTCCATTATTTCTGTCCTGTGGTCCAATTCTCTTAATTTTTTATTTATACCTGCGACTCCGCTCTGCCAAAGTTAATGGTGGTACGGAACCCTTCGTGCACAAGTCCGACTCGCACTTGGCCGGTTTTTTATTTTAAATAGTGATGTAGTCTTTTTCTTTGAATTTCCTCGAATACATCCCTGATTTAATACTTAATTCAATGTTGCATTCCAGGAAAACTGTACTTGACTTTTAAGTAATTATTTCTTCCTCATGCCTGCCTGCCAAGCCAACTTAGCCAACGCACGTCGAAACTATGTAGAAAAATGTCTTGAGTAATACTCATACATTTTCCTACACAAATAAAGAGGTCACACAAGTACCCAGAAATGATTAAACTGAGTAAATCGATAACAAAACTTAGTTCGTATTTACTTCGCACTTAACATAATATTGGTTCAAAATTCACCAAATTTCCGATGGGTCTTATTACAAGGGATTAAAGTTGATGTTTGAATGTATGCCAGTTGGTTGTCCAGTGATACGATAGGATTGTGACCTCAGCCTTGTTGTGTGTGTTCGCTTGTATGTTAAACAATGTTAGGGTACGGTTACATGTAGCGGAGAATTGTGACGTCAGAGGACAATGTAGGACTTACTTGTGTGTGAAGCCAGACTTTATCCTACAAAGTACTCATAATGTCAATTGGTATTATTCTGTACTTTAAAAAAATGACTTAAAGAAGTCAAGAAGTTTGTTTAAGTGTTTCTTTTCAAGAGGTCATTTAGCTTGGAAACGCCGGCGCCATCTTGCATAGTACCTACCTACACCTGACCTGTAACTGTGTACTACCAGACGTGTAAAAGTGTTGTTACAACCTATTTACTAAATAAATACTAATCACTGAACTCAAATTATAAGAAGTTTCTATTAATTAAAGTCAGATCTGACATTTATATTTACAGTATTTAATAGATCCGATAATATTATATTCATTTCATTATGAAAACAATCATAATCATGCGTGATATTTATCCTTAAATAACAAACAACTGTATCCACGTTTTCAATTGCCAGTCAAATTCAATTTCAATTTCAATTTATTTCATAAATATTTACAATATTGATTATAAAATACCTTCCATTGGTCCCAAACTAGGCAAGGCCTGTATCTTGGGCACCATTGGAGGTAGTTGAGAATAAATAATTATTATACCTACATAAAGTTAAATACAAAAAATGTTCTAGATATCCTCAGTCTGTACTTAATCGCCCTTGGAAAATACACCATTGTTATTTTTAAAATTAATAATCCCCAATACATCATACATATAATAATATCAGTCATGTAAACACCTTCTTATATGAATGAACAATTGACCTATAAGATCAAACATCATTCCGAACTGATTCTCTCACGAATCATTACGTCCGATACAAACATGTATAAGATTTTATTAATATGTGCTCTCGTTTCTGCGGTCCACTGCAAAAGTGTCATAGTTGGACAAACCTGGCAACAAAATGGTGTACAAAAAGTCTATGAAACGACAGTGGATGCAAATTCGATACCTTTCTTCAAGCGAGAGAAGTTCGTTACCTTCGAATATCCAGTTGGAGACCAGAAAATCAAAGGAATTGCTATAAAAGACATGGACAATGGACTGGCAGACCCATCTATTACTATGGGAGGACTCGGCTTCAGCTTCGTCAATATCAAACTGAAGAGCGAAAGAGGTTGCGGTTTTAATTTCGTAATTGAAATTTATGCGTGATTTATTTGTTTTTGTGAACTTTCAAGCTACAAACACTTTTCGCGAATTTTATGTAAATATTTTGTGTGTACATAAATTTTAGATATTTGCGGACACTAGATGTTGTAAAAAATAAGGTTTTAAACTTAAAACTATATTCTTAAACGCGTATAATAATATTATAATAAGATATGAAATATGAATTAATTTGTTGAAGTGATTACAGATTGTAAAAAAGTACAGTGTTTTTACTAAAAGTTAAGGGAAAACTTTAGCTTAACTCCATGTAAACGTCCTCTTACGCACCGGTGAGGTAAATTACTAGATATTTGACCTTTCCTTCTTGCATAACATTCCATCTCAGTCTCACACGGGCTTAAAACAATCACAGTCGCAGGCTTTATTTCACGGTGACCACATCTACTTGCATACAGCAAAAATGTTTAAAATAATCGTGTTAGTATCAAGTTTAATAGCCCTAGTACATTGTAACAGTGTGTTTGTGGGCCATACGTACGACCAAACGGGTTTGGTCCACAAGGTCTACGACAAAATGGTCGAAGCTACGGGCATTCCGCTGATCAAGAGAACTGAAGAGGTTTATTACGAATACCCAGCAGGAGATCAGAAAATAAAAGGGATTGCTGTTAAAGACCTGAACGATGGGAAGGCGGAAGCTTCGATCACCCGTGGAGGACTTGGATCAAATTTCGTAAACATCAAGCTAAAAAGTGAAAGGGGATCAGGATACAAGTTTATAATAGAAGTCTTCGCGTAGTGTTGTGTCGTGTAGTAATGTTTTTAAAGATTTTAATACCCAATCTGTGTTTAAAAGTTTAAGTGATCAGTGAGTCGAGCACAAACATTGTAACGTATCGTAATGTTAACGTAAGCTAAAGGTTTTAGGTAAACCTTCATCCATGATATTTTTTGAAAATACATGCAGTATTTTTAAATTCTCATGAAACAAGTGTGTATGTTGCATAAAATTGAAGAAAAATGCGATAGATTTATTGTATTTTATAATCAAAATTTGCTTACGTTAACGTTACATAAACGTCAAAACATTCATGCTCGGCCCTCGGTTATCGTTTTCAAGGATTTTTTTAATGAAATATTTTATGTATCGTTGTGTTATATAAATTAAATAATTGTGTCAATTGGTTTAGTTTGTTTTACTTGAGATTTGTTTTTAGAGCTGATAGCGTTATCTCTGGTCATAATTATTAATCATTTTTAACCCCCAACAAAAAAGAGGGGTGTTATAAGTTTGTAGTGTGTTTCTGTGTATCTGTCTGTGGCATCGCAGCTCCAAAACGGATGGACCGGCTTCAATGCATGCATTGCATTTTTTACAATGTAAAAAAATATCAAAATTTGTTCACTGTGATGTGCAACAGAATCAGGGCCATTAGCTAGTCAGATTAAAACTAATTTAACAGTCATTTAAATTCTATTTAGCTATCAAATGTACAGTCGCCTTGCGCATGATTCTCCGTACAAACTTGGTATCTTAACCTTACAACCTTTATTGTAATTGTCTACTTAGGACCCATCCACCCACACTCGATATTGCTGTCACTCCCGGCTATTCTGTTTCTGTACTGTACGGTGTGTTTTAAAAATGTATTGTGTTGACCAATAAACCTTATCTATTTCTTTCTTTCTTTTATATTTTTAGCAGCAGAATCGCGCGTTCGTTATTCAGTTTTTGTAAGCAAAAGGCAGCCAACGAACGCGAAATCCCGCGATTTTGTTGCTAAAAGTATCGAGTGTGAACGAAGCTTAGCTAGCTTTTATCATAAAATTATATCCGATAGCTTAGTATCAAATTAAAACAGTATTGTATCAACTTCCTCCTTTGCCCGAGTTTTAATAACTTTGCGGCCTTATAATTGGATTTTTTCTTACTTGTGGGAGAGCACCCAGTCAGGGACGAACTCTACCGGACCGTAGGTACGGGTGAGGGGTACAATTATTTATTTGTTGAGGAGTGGCCGTAATGGCCTCCTCAACAAACAAATAATTGTTGCTTGTTTGTCGAGGAGCCGTATAAACAACCAAATACTTCTAACTTTTGAAAAAAAAGAAATTTTCATCAGCCTGGGGTGGCTGGTAACAGTCACATTATGGTGCCACCGGTTCAAACTTTCTAGCCCCGATCCCTTTAAAGAGTTATTGTTTTCATCATTAAGAACAACTTTTAGGGACCAACACTGAAACTTGCAAAAAAATTATCAGCTGTTCAATATAAATAATTCAATTTTACTCGACTAAACGTATGGAACAGCTGATTAAGTATATTTCCACGAGATCTGCCATAACAAGCGTGTAACTTTGGTGGTCTTCGAGTCTTCGAGTTCCCGAAATCCACCATAAGGTGCCAAAAGCGGACCAGCCCGTGGTGAGTTTAGCCGGTAAGAGCCCGAAACCCCTCCTCCCCCGGTGAAGAATAGCCCAAGAAGGTATTCACCACGCTAATAAAAAAATAGAATCAGTTGTTTATACCTTCTCCCTACAATACATAAAACTCGACTGAAGCCAATGATGACTCATGTACGTAATAATTACATAGGTACATGAGTCATGGTCGCGGGACTTATCTCATTACCGTGACCCCGGAACGTAAAGGGCTATTGAAGGAACACCGTGGATTTTAGTCAGTACAAGTCTGACAGTCCCTCCCGCCCTGCCCGGGGTGGGAGGACTCAATTGAAGATTATACCAGGCTAAAAAAAAAAAAAAAAAAAAAAAGTACATGAGTCATCATTCAGCATAATTATTATGCGTCTGCTATGCAACCTTAAACTCTGTCCGTCCGTCAGCGTCCATTTTATATGCCACACTAATCGACCTATAATCGACAAATGGTTATGAAGCCAAATGGAGCCATACGCAAGCATGATTCAAATTCGGTATGTACCCAAAATAATAAGATTTATTATCAACGATGGCCATGGGAATTATGGGGATAATGCCCATGGGTATAACAGGGGTTCCCAAAGTATTTTTGTGGAAGAACTTAGGTACAAGGGAATGTAAAGATCGTAGCACGAGCGTTCTGCAGTTGATCAAATCAAATCAAATCAAATCCAATTGATGCCGAGTCCATGGGCAAAACTTAAACACACCATCATTACCATATTGTATCGTAATGATAGTGTGTTTAAGTTAGTGTGCTTTATTTATTTATTGAAAAGGTAGGTACTCCAATGACATCTATTAGATACTTCTATACTAATATTATAAAGTGATGCGGAACTAACTGCCGATATATTTTTGACAATTTTCTCTCACTATTTGCTCAGGGAGTTTTAGCTGGTAACCAGTAGGTTAATTCACATAACTAAAGAACTGCAGTTGCCGCGCAGTTCCAGTAAAATTTTGATCAAATCAACACATTTGGTATTCTCTTAGCTTCGGTGAGATACGCTCGCGTCAATTTCGAGCGTCACTGCAATATAATCGGCGCGTCCTAAAATTACGTGAATTAGCCCTCTTGAAAAAGAGAAGAATAGAAGAATCTCCAATAAATTGGACTAGTTAGTCCAATTGGAGATTCTTCCATTCTTAAGCAGGCATTCTCAGGGCAGCCGCAATATTAGGCGTCCTTAACTGCTTTTACCTAACTAGGTAAAAGCAGTTAAGGACGCCTAATATTGCGGCTGCCCTCCCTCTAATATAGGTAGTTCTGAGATTTTCCATAGTAAATCATAGGTATTTTGAATTAACTCATAAGCATAAAATAAATCTAAATAGGTAAACATCAAAATTGCCCATAACATGTAAAATATCGATTCCATGAATAAGTACTGTGACTAGTGCATAACAAATATAACAATGGACGATAATAAAGTATTTATTAGTAAAGTCATTTAAACTGAGATGTTTTTTATGCCTGTGACGTAATTTCCTAGTAACTAGATATAACTCCACATAAACAGCCATAGATAGATGTTTACTGATTCACACGTTACTGTCAATTAGGTGTACACCTACTACAAGTAGAATGATCTCATTGAGGTATATAATTCAGTATATAAACGTACACAAATATCAAACACCTCATTTATAAACCTTTGTTCAGATCTTCAACAGTCAAAATGTTCTCAAAAGTATTGATAACGATCTTCGTCTTATACTTGAGTGTCGCAGAATCGAACGACGTACACTTGGGGTACGCGGCACCCAGATCCAAGAAGATCTATAGTGAGATCAAGGAAGCTGATCCAGCACTATGGAGAAGAACTGATGATATCATTGTAAACGCACCTGCTAACGAAGTTATTGATGCTATTTACGTGACAGATCTAAGGGAAATCAAAGATGGTGAAGCGTATATTGAAAGCGGTGGTGTTGGGATGAAAAGTGTGACCATTGCTTTGAAGAGTCCCTCAATTTTAAGAGGATATAAGTTTGAAGTTGAAGTGTTTGCGAATAACCCTAACGAAGGTTATTCTAATAAAGGTTATGTTAGTGCGCCGTACTTTGGTGATTCACAGTACTCTAGGAAGTATTAAATATTGTGATAAAGTGAAATTGTGATGTGTATGGAATAAATTCGTTGTTTTCTTATGAGTCTTTATTTTCATCTGCCTGCCAAATGGTTGGATAAATTTATTAAAATTTATTCAACTCGATATTTTTTAACTAATTTAGTGTTAAAACTGTTTTTATAAACACGCTAATATTAGCTTGATTTGCTGCTAACTTTTGATCCAATTCTATTGTTATCAAGTTTGCAGTCTTGTATATCTACTTATTTTGATTTTGAACTTAAAACTGCAGAGAGTAATCTTCGTTAATTATTATCTACTGCTAAAACAGCAAAATATTTACATTTTCTTCTAAACCGATTAATCATAATTAGAATATTACTTAAGATATTATACCTTCGTACATAAGTCACCTTACTTCTTTCAGAAACGGATGTTATATCACTTGCATCAATCAAGAAGATACCATAATTAAATATTCTGTTTTAAGAATAGGTACTGTGTCTACATAAAATGAAAACATATGACATAAAAAGTCTAGTAAACAGACCGTTGTAATAAATTGTTATTAAGATACAGCATGGCCAATCTGCCTGCAAGCCATGGATTTTTTTGACAGTTTTTTTTTAACCCCGGCAAAAATGAGGCTATCATGAAAATCTGTTCAGCCGTTCAAAAGTTACAGCTCTTTTTCTAGTTGGAGTCGAGGGTTATTACGGTTAGGTTATTCAGGGCACATTTATAGAGACATTGACTACTGCCGAATTTACAATAATTCAACCAACTCAGCCTATCGCAGTCTGGACATAGGCCTTTCCCAAGTTGGACCATAACACCCGGTTCTCCGGCTTCCGCATCCAGTCTTACCTAACTACCCTCCTCAAGACGTCGGTCCTCCTTGCTGGGGGCGTCCTGCATTACGCTTGCCGATGTGCAGTCTTCACTCAAGGACTGAAGCGGCTATAGTTCCTTCGGCAGACATTGCCAGCCCACTACCACTTACCAATTCAAATTGCCGAATATTATTTATCATAGTAAGTTTTGGCGTTACGTCTCAAACTCTCAACGTACTACCAATGCACCTTGATGACATTTAATAAATAATTAATTAAAGCATCAAGTCTCCTATTAAAAATTTACTTACAAACTACGAGTATGTTAGTACAAAGTCATTAATTTACACAAAAGTTTGCGAGACCACTACTGCAGATCCACAGGTCTAGCTAAAACATTGCAGCAGTGGTTCATAAACGCGTAGTCCAGTCTGCTAGCTATTATAATCAGGATGCTATTGGCGCTGGCCCCAACCCAACGGACTGAGGATGCGTATCGCTTCCGCATGACCGCATAGAAGCAGTCCACGTGAGCATCTGTGAACATCCCAGATCCGGTGCAGTAGCGGGGCAGCCCCATCAGCACCCTAAATGCGTTATTGTACTGGATGCGCAGGGCGTATGCTTTTTAAATAAAATGAAACCCACAGGCCTGAAGACATAACTATGAGCTAACGATGTGTCATACAAGCTTAGATGACAAATCTACTAATTGACTTCATTCCAAGTCTAACATCGTTAATTTTATGTTTATTACTTTACGTTGAAAACTAATCATCACAAACGTATTGAAAACTAAATAATACGCAATACACATAACAATTAGAGAAAATATTTGTTTACGAGAATGACATCATCAGACTAACGATCTTGACTGTTGAAGACCTCGACAATCTTATTGTGTTATCATTTTCCCTGAGTGAATCATGAAAGTGAATTCCCTTGCAGTTACCTACAGTAAACTGGTTGTCAGTTTATCAACTATAGCGGGTTTTCACATTAGGCACCGACTTATCGGCAACAGTATTAAAAACAACTGGAAATATCGATGTCAGTGACGACACAGCGTGAAGCCAGTAACGTGAAAAGAAAACCTCGTACCCCTATATATTGCGCGCACGGAGGAATGTGATATTTGGCATAGTTAAAGTTTATAATGAGAAGGAGTGCAGAAAGCTAAAATTTATACATAGGTACCTATAATATATGGTCGATTTCAACCACTGAGCGACCAGTAAAATTAAGCGTACGAGTTTATAATATTGCACTACGACGAAGCTAACATTTTGGTAGAAATATAAATTCGACTGTGTCCCTAGGTTCTAAGCTATAGCTACTGATGTACTCAACCAGAAGGTCACCGGTTCGATTCCTGCACGCGGACGAATTTTCCTTTCCACCGGTATCGTTATCGGGACATTCTAATGTGAAAACAAATCATCCTCTATTGAACGAGGAATTAGTCGAGGATCTACTGTGTGGGTCAGATAAATAACTGTCAGAACGTAACGATATGATACGATAACTTAGAGCTGTGAACATGCTCTAGTCATGATCACAGCTCCCGTTGTAGGGTATGTAAATTCGTCAAATATCACAGTGAGATTCGAATCGAGATTCGAGATGTTCTTCCAGAATAGGGGAGCTGATAATTAAATTAATGATGATTTAATTTTGACGGTATGGTTGTCGTAGTAGCTATAAGCGATTGGCTCTCTATGGGTACGCGGTTCCATTCCCGCATGGAACAAATATTTGTATTACCTTCAGATAAATTTTCCGTGTCTAAGAAACCGGCCAGGTGCGAGTCGGACTCGCGCACGAAGGGTTCCGTACCATTATCTATAAAAACGGTAAAAAAACCATGTTTGTTGATTTATTTTATTCAGTTTTTTAGTATTTGTTGTTATAGCTACGGTAGTACTGTAGCTGTGTAGCTACTAACTGTCTAACTATCACTGTTCATCAGATACAGCCTGGTGACAGACGGACGGACAGACAGCGGAATTTTAGAAACAGGGTCCCGTTTTATCCTTAGGGTACGGAACCCTAAAAATAGTCCAAGAAGAAACTACATTAATCTTCTGAAATAAAAAGGAAATATTGAATTAAAAGATTTAGCATTGGGATAGCACTAGATGGAAATTGCGACACCGACAAGTGCATAGCATTAAAATTTCGGACGGATGGCTGAAAACCCTACTGTAACAAGGGGTAACGTTTAAAAAGAAAAGAACTATTTGTACCTCCGACAAAAAAGAGAGGTGTTATAAGTTTGTAGTGTGTATCTGTCTGTGGCATCGTCGCTCCAAAACGGATGGACCGATTTCAATGCAGTTTTTTTAATCGAAAGGTAGTTTAAACGAATATCATTTTAGCTATGTTTCATGAAAATCAGTTCAGCCGTTCAAAAGTTACAGCTCTTTTTCTAGTTGGAGTCGGAGGTCTTTGACTGTTAGGTTTTACTTCTATGGTTATTTTGTAAGTATTAGATATTTATGTCCAAATCAAAATACAAGATGCGATATATGTAACTGGTAGTCAATTTAGTAGTGCCATGTATCTGTATGACTAATGTTTGTATGTCCTGAGACGTCTTCTCAGGTAACGAAGTAAACTGTACCCCACGTAACGTACTGACGACAAATAAGCCATCTCAGGTAATTGGTAATGCTACACCCGTGTTCATCTTCACGAGGTTACAATGTAAGTACCTTTATAATGTAAGTTTTCCTAAGACCCATTATTTTAAGCTGTAAAGGATTTTAATACAGCATAACCAACGAAAAGAGGGATAGACTGTGTGAAACATGACATGAATGTGAAGGAAGTGATTCTGGAAATGACGTCTGATACATGAATGGAAGAAAAGACATATTGCGCCGACCACAAATAAAATGGGATAAGTACAGGAAAATGATGGTGATAACAGCATGACGTAAGCAGTGATAACCCAGCGGTTGAACGCTTGCCTTCCATACAGGAGGGTCTGAGTTCGAAACCGACCCGCACCTCTGACTTTTAGAATTGATGTGTGGATCGCAATTTGATTATCAATTGCGTTAACGGTGAAAGAAAACAACATGCGGAAATCTGCAAGCCTGAGATGGCCTCATAAAATCCTCGATGATCTGTGTAGTCCGCCAACCTGCACCAGTCTAGCGTGGTGGACTAAGGCCTAACCCTTTTCATTCTGGGAACAGATCGTGTCCAGCAGTGGGACAGTAATGAGCTGGATTCATTTATAACAGCCTATTTTTCCCGAAGGTAAGGCTGATGTAATTGCACATCCATATTTCGCTGATGCCAATATTAAGTCCTATCTAATAAGAGGCGAGTATTGACATCCATAAAACTCCAAACTCCGTACTGCTACTGAAAATTTCCTATGGGAAAAGTTGTTCATAACAATAAGTAGGTAGGTACTATAACCCCTGAAAAGGACCTCCGCGGGTCTACCGCGTAACTAAAATTGTAATGAACATCGACATCGGTATTAAACTTCAATACGATCGTGAGAGCCTAACTTTGAGCTAACTTGTAAAAAAATAACCTATCATATAGTTGGAACTCCTAACTTCATGATCGGTAAAAAAAATACAAGTTAGCTCAAAGTTTAGGCTCTCACGATCGTATTGAAGTTTAATACCGATGTCGATGTTCATTACAATTTTAGTTACGCGGTAGACCCGCGGGAGTCCTATCTTCATGATCGGTAAAAAAATTATAAGGTAGCTCAAAATTTAGTCTCTCAAGGTCGTATTGAAATTTATTACCCGTGTCGATATGTTCATTACCATTTTAGTAACGCGGTAGACCCGCCCCTCATAAAGTGGAACCTTATGTATAAATTAATCCCTGTCAATTATTTACCGCATATTATTTGAGCTTTGCGTTCGCACGTTTATTTCAACTATTGCGTCTTCATTCCGTTTTATTTACTTTCATATTATTTACATTTCAAATATTTGCCGTTGAAGTTCTTATCAGTTGGTCTCGACCTTTTGTATGCTTCCTTCAGCTTTCACCAATCTTTCCTGTTCAGATAAGTAACTGTTACAGAAAACGATTACATCAGCTACTCTGATAATGTTAATATTTTTTACAAGGTCCAACCTTTCTAGTCTCTATCTCTTTAAGGGGTTGATGTACTCATCATTATAAACAACTATTATTAAGGGACCAAGCCTGAAATCACGAAAAAAATATCAGGTGTTCCATACATTTGCTTTTCATTTTTACTTTTTTATGTTTGTGCACTGTGTTGTCTGATGTCTAGTCCAAATAAATGATTTTTCTTTTCTTTCTTTCTTTACGTTTAGTCGAGTAATATTGAATTATCTGTATGGATTTTACACGATTTCAGATTTGATCCTACAATACTGTTCGCCTCAAGTTTTTATTTCTTTTTATTTCTTTGTTTAGAAATATCGAAATACTGTGATAGTATTGGAAAAATATTAACAGTATCCGGACCATGTAGTACACATTTTTGGGTGTAGGCTTCCTCTATTCCTGGCGGTTTTGAGCCCTTGCCATCCAATCCGAATCTACGCGTTGCCGAATGTCATCTAGCCAACGTTTAGGTCGCCATTCCAGCAGTCCATCACAGCACAGCACACATTCACAGCAGTCTCCCCGTCCATCATTTGAACCCATCATGTATCATTTAGAATAATCCCCGAATGGTAATTAGCTCGCTTCCTATTATATGAGTCTTAATACAGTCATTGGCACAACGTTAGTGTACCACAGTAAGAAGCTACCTTACCTTTACCCAACCCTTTTAACGCGACATGACGCATGCGCAGGTTCTTTCACCAATACCGATGACGTACTGCAATTGAACCCCTTTGAAAGGACGATATAAAAGGTAAAAGTACCTACCTATTTAAAATTTCCTGGTAAAATGGAAAATCTTATGAACAATAAAGATGTTTGCAGAGCCGTGACACTGAACAAACTCGCGTCTTATGACATGTCCGCCGTGATGGATACGTCGCATCTGTATATAGACTGTTTGTTTTAGAGGATCGCTCCATGTTGAAGTGAGACAAGAATCTATAAAGTGAATTAATTATAAGGAAAGTAAGATATACCTATAGATTCAGCAAACTTTGGTATCAATACATTATACGAGCATGTTTTTGTTTTCCTCAAGTTCGCAGGACTAAGAGTGTCTAGGACGAATGTTTTTGAGGTATTGTAACGTTAACGTAAAAAAAATTTGAACAAAAAATACAATAATTGGATATTATTTTTGTTCAATTTTATGTAACATATTATGTACACACTTGTTTCATGAAAATGGAAATATATAGCATGTCATTTAAAAAATATCATGGATTATACGGTTATTTTTTGATCAAAATTTGTTGTCGTGAACGTTTACGATACATCAAAAAAAAACTCCCCTCAGAAACTTTTTAAACCACATTTCCTGATAATTGCCAAATTTTCAGTACTTAAGCCGGGAAATGTTAACACTTAAATCAAAACGATGAATCAGACGAATTCATTTTATTGATATCTTTCTACTAGAACTTTAGTCCCTAGGGTCCTAGGGTTCAGGTCCTTTAGGCGTTGGATTTTTCCCCCTAAATATTGGCGTCAATAACAAATTGCTTCTTTCTCACGTAACGCCATCCATAACTATATAAAACATCGCTCAACAATTAGCACCCCAGTGTTAAACGAACGAACAAAATGAAAACTATAAGCGTTGCCATTTTTCTGTGCCTTGCGGCCGCAATTTCCTGCCAAAGCCACGACCTGGTGATCGGGCAGGCCACCTACGGTGACGTCATCGTCTACAAGGCCGACGAAGTCAAATACGGCTTCCCCTTCATCGTTCGCAGCAGCATCATCGAATACCCCGAACCTGGACAGAAAAACTACGCCTTTATCAAAGCTATTTATATCAAGGATAATGAGCGAGATGGCTCTGGAGGATACCCTTCGATCTCGTCAGGAGGTATAGGACAGAGGTTCGTGAAGATCAAGTTGAAGAGCCAGAGGGGGAATGGCTTTAACTTCACCATTTCGATCCACGGAAGATACGTGTAGGTCCCTATTCTCAAAACAAGTGAAAGTGGTAAAACTTTTAAGAAAACAGAAGTGGTACGAGATTAATTAACGTCAATGTTATTTTTTCGACCTCGACTTTTATAAACGTGAAATTCATTGAAGATTCTGTTATCGTCGAAATTATAATTTAGTATTCTTATCAGGTTTGTCGAGGAGGTGATGTGTTACTTTTAACACGGCAAAATTATTTTATACAACAATGCAATATTAGACGAAGATGAACGCTATAAAAACCAAAATTAAGAAAAAATATGTATAATGTTGACGTTTTCGATGACTTAGTGCTGATTTTTCAATCATCAGATAATGTTTTATTCAATAAATGATACTTTAAATTTATTCCCCTGTTAGTTAACTGGTGATTAAAAAATCAGCCCTTAAAAATATATGGTGGGATCAAATGCAGAGAATAACGAATGGAATCCCATACATAATATCTTTTATTTATATTTTACCAAATATTTGTTACTTATCAGTATTAGGTATTGATGTTACTATTATTATGTTATTTATTGTTATGTTATTAAAATACATTTCAATAAAGATATATTTTATTTTTATCCCTGCATTATTAAATAGCAATGATAGCCTGGCAGTTGAACGCTTGCCTTCCATGCAGGCGGGTCTGAGTTCGTCCCCAGCCCACACCTCAGACTTTTCGAATTTATGTGCAGATCAGAACGGTGAAAACATCGTGAGGAAACCTGCACATCTGAGAGGGCCTTACTCACTGTAGGCCATACAAATATTTGGTCCGAGCGGCGATCGAACCCGCGATAGGTAGCGTAGAAAGCTAATCACTTAGCCACTGCGTCAACCCTACCATCAAATCAATAAATGCGAAACTATTACTCTGTCTCTCAGTCTGTTTGTTATCTTTTCACAACTAAACGGCTGAACTGATCTTCAATCGCTTATTGTCCGCGCGGAAATAGTTGGCCGCACCTTAGGTATGTGAGCGGTGGGACGGAGGGGCGGGGGCGCTTGCTGTCATTATTCAGTACGGCGCCGTCAACACTAGACAACCCGCCGCCCTCACCCCTGTCCCAAACTAAGGCGCAGCCAACAAGTTCCGTGCAGACTATAGTCGGTACCACGATCGTTGGTCAATGAGAGTTTAATTTTGAACAGAGAATATTTACGATAACAAGGTGTCTGATTATTAAGGTGACAATAGCGGTTATATCATAATATTTACCTGAAACTGCGCATAACATTATAATGAAACCTGAAACGCTTGCTAATAACCGTACCTAACCGTACGATGATTTTTAATAGTCTAATTAACAACGGTAATGAGTCGGGAGATTGTATGCAATCCACCATCCGTATCATTAAACTTAAGGTAGCATGACTGTAAAGAGGTTCTTAGTGCACAACGAGGGTGAATAACACCCAACAACTCAACAACACATACACACACAGAAGCAGCAGTTGCAGCATTAGCAGCAGCAGTTGCTCAGTTGTTCAACTCAACAACACAACTTTCTTTATGGGCCCAAATTACCAGCTGTCCCATCATTATCATCATCATTGCGGCCCATGTTGTACCCATTTTTGGGTATAGGCCTCCTCCAAATTCCTCCGCTCCTGGCAGTCTTGAGTCCTTGCCATCCAATCCGGACCTGCGTGTCGCCGAATGTCATCCACCCATCGTTTAGGTGGTCGTCCTCTCAGTCTGGTGTGCTGCCGTGGTCGCCATTCTCCGCGTCCATCGTTCGTTTTCCATTCGAGCAATGTGTCCCGCCCATCTCCATTTGCGTCTGGCTATAATGGATACTATGACCTTGGTTTCCGTCTTGGACCGTACCCATTCGTTCGTCTTACGGTCACGTAAGGTGATTCCGAACATAGCTCTCCCCATTCCTCTTTGCGCTACTCTCAGCTTTTCTGCAGACAGTTCCGTAACTCCATCCTGGCCCAAACAAAACTTTAATACCTACTTGACCCAAACGTATGGGACAAATGATAGTTTTTTCGCGATTACGATTTAGTGCCCATAAAGAAAGCTGTTCAGTTTGATGGTCTGATCCACACCCTTAAATATGACCACGCATTATTTCTAACTAGCGACCCGTCCCCGGCTTCGCACGGATGCAGTTTCTCTACTATCCTTACAGTAAATATGAAAGTATAATACATATAAACCTTCCTCTTGAATCACTCTATTTATTAAAAAATACCACATCAAAATCCGTTGCTTAGTTTTAAAGATCTAAGCATATATAGGGACTGATAGCGGGAAGTGACTTTGTTTTATACTATGTAGTGATAATGTTCTAGATAATGGGTGTAGTTAGGGGGCAAAGGTGGGCACTGCCTACCCTACAAAACTCATTGCCAACCCTGGAAAAACCGAAAGTACTAAAGAAATACGAGTGTACTGTTTTCATTATTTTTATCTTTAGTAAAAGATTCAATACCCATTCTTCGTAAAATTATTTTATTATTTCCAAAAAGCCCTGTTTATTTAATATTCTCTGAGCACAGCCGTTTCCGAGGACACTATTACTTACAAATCTTGCGTTGGTTGATCAGTTGGCCGGCTGCCCCCCCTAAGAAAACTCCTAGGTAAGGCAATGGCTCAGGGCATCTTGTTTGAGTTGTTAACTTGGATTCCACCTAACACCCTATTGCATGTGTAAATGACAGGTATTTATTTAAGCTTATTTCATAATTAATTAAACTGAGTCATAAGGCAAACACCTCACATGCCATATCTTGACAGCTGTCATGCACTTGAGTAGGATTAACCTATATTAGTACAAGTGCCCTTAACTAATGTGTGTAATGTTTGCTGTAAAATTCCTTTTGCATCATTTTGAAACGGTTGCATCGAAAAAATCTTAGCATTTTTATTCGCGTGGAGATAATTTTTAGTAATTTTATTAGGAATTATTATCTAAACTAATATTATAAAGAGAAAAGATTTGATTTTTTGTATGTTTGTTTGTAATGGATAAACTCAAAAACTACTAGACGGATTTTAATAATTCTTTCACCGGCAGAATGCTATATTATCAGTGAGTAACATAGGCTATAATTTAAAAAGATATCACGCGGGCCAAGCAGCTGGCGGATTCTAGTATTAGATATGAATGTAATAGATTATGAATTATTTTATGTTGATTTAACTGTTATTATAAAATCAGCGATACCTACATTATATTGGTTTTTATGAAAAATAACATGATTATCATATTTTTACAGATTATAGTTGATCTAGGTTTTCACTATAAAGTATACAAATAGAACAGAACTTTGTATAATATTCATTAGCAACGTAAAGATGTAATTACTTGATAAATTATATTGCATTTCTTTATAATTTTGAAGTAGTGGGTAATTTATAAAATATATTGTTGAAATATTAACGTGACTACCTACATGTTTGTTATTTGTGCTATATTCTTGGCTATAAAAGAGCTCCCAGCTCAGTGTAAAAGTCAGTCTTCTCTGGATCAGCAAGGTGTTAAGGTATGAGATTATTTCATTGTATACATTTGTTTCTTTTACTGTTTGTATTATATTACTGTGTGTGTCTTGATAATATTGTTCTGTGTACGGGTACCGTCTGTTGGGAATGTTATTCATGTTGTAATTGGGCTGATTTAGACTTTGTACTACATGGTCCTCACATAACTTTTCGAGAACTTTATTGATTTATACTTACTTTATGATATTATGAATTTAAAAGAGTAACCATGGAGTTTCTTGCCCGTTCTTCTCCATAGGAAATCCACTCTTTGGAACGAGGCACCTAGAATCTGACTATTCATAAGAACCGTTGTGTCTTGTGTATTTATTGAGTATTTA
Organism: Allophyes oxyacanthae; assembly: GCA_932294325.1. NCBI lineage: Eukaryota > Metazoa > Arthropoda > Insecta > Lepidoptera > Noctuidae > Allophyes > Allophyes oxyacanthae. The sequence goes on along the minus strand of OW028633.1, from coordinate 3,650,146 downwards.
ATTAAAATTACATCGATGATGATAATTTATGAAGAGTAAAAGTTGTGAAACTCATTGTATAATTTTATTTATCTACCCTCAAATAACAAATAATGATCTTTATAAATGATAAATTAATGATTAGCTAGATTTCATGATAAATTCGTTGTCAAAGTATTATTAACATTTTAATTATCTACCTCGAATCTAACAAATGCGTTGATGTTTAGTATGTTTGGAACTCGAGTACGCTCAGCATAATGCAGATTTCACAAAGGTAGGCAAGCGAGACAGAGTAGAGCTTAAACTGGAAATTTCTGGGCAGTTGAATTTCTGCGCTGCTATTACAGCTCGTAGTACGCCCCCTGCTCACTACTCTGCCTTTGTGTGTAACCGGCATTAAGCTGAGCGAGTGGTCGATGTTGGTATTCGAACCCCACTTGCTGAACTCGAAACTGGCATAATCCCATCACCATCGCGATCATCACCATTCACTGCCACCATGGGTGGAGAAGACATGAACAGAGCAACCTTGGATGAAGTGGGTTTGAACAGAACATTATTGCTGGGATCTACATACCTACCTACATATTATGTGGACATAATCTTGATCACACCACAATCTTTTACATAACCTGTGATAGAAGCTATTGCGAAAATATCAATTAATCATAACATGTAAACAATCGTGGTGAAATATATAAGCAATAAGAAAATACTTGACGTCTGTTTGTGCTGAGATAAGGTTACACGTTCTCGTGTTTTCCTCTAAATATAATGGAAAATCGTGATCAATATTATAACAAAATATAAAATTCATGCATAATAATATCAGATATATTCATGAAAACCCACCTGCGTGAAAACTACGTCAACGCACAGGATGTTTTGACGTATAATAGTAACGAAATCTTAAGCAAATTTTGATTATAAAATACGATGAATCTATCGCATTTTTGTTCAATTTTATGCAAAAAACGCACATTGTTTCATGAAAATGTAAAAATATTGCATGTATTTCCAAAAAAATATCATGGATTAAACGTGTATTTTTGGGTTTAGACCCAAAAATACACGTTTAATCCATGATATTTTTCTTATTTTCGGTTGCGTTTACGTTACTATACGTCAAAACATTCGTGCTCGGCCCACAGATCATACTATAACATAGCATCACACTTGTATTTTCCGAAGGGTAGGTAGAGGTGTACCTACCATACACCCACACTAAGAAATAAAACGCGTTAATATTACAAAAAATCTCGTGGTATATGTGTCAACAAGAAGCATTTAATAAACATTACCTTGTTGTGGTAATTAATAAAAATAAAAAATGTAAAAACGCAAAGGATTCACTTATAAATAGAATATTCATTATGGAGTACTAAAGTTTAGTTGATGCTTCTTACTAAGCGTTAAGCGTTCTGGTTTTCTGTGTTCTGTGGTCATCACAATATCTTTCTCTGTGCACATTTCGCGACTGCTGTTATTGAGTTCCATGTCCAATCTTATTCAGAGGCAAATCATTATTATCCTAGTCTTATTTTTACTCACATTAAATTACATTATTCTCGCAGCTCTTATCACAACATTGTACTAATAAAGATTGTAATCTATTATTTGAAAAGAGTTACCATGGAGTTTCTTGCCGGTTCTTCTCTTCTTAGGATCTACTATTTGGAACCTAGAGTCTCGACATTTCATAAGTGCCTGTATCTGGTTTACATGAAATAAAGATCTATTCTATTCTTCAGGCTTGCTGCAGGTTGCTGCAGGCTTAGTAGCAACTGAGAATTTTCAATACCGTAAAACACAATAACACTATGCTCGAAATGGGAATCTAACCCAACTCCCAAGCCCTCACCCTAGTCAGTAGTCGCTCGCGACCACCAATGAGACAATCAATACTACTCGACCAAATATTTATGAGGTTTTATTTTTTAAATAAAACTTTATTTTTAACGTTTAAACACGATAGGTAATAAATAATCAATAATAATAATATTTAATTACAGGCCATTACCAAATGACAGATACCAGTTAGGCCAAATTACTGGCTATAAATTATACCGCCTACTTTTGTAAAGCAGGCCCTATAGATTCTAACACATTAATAATGAACATACCACACAAAAATATATTATTATGTTTAATAATTAAATACGACAGGCCATAGCCAAGGTTAATTTATGTTTTCTTAAACTTCGACGTATCGAATATGTGTTGTTGAATTTGGTTAACAAGTATAGATCATTTGGGAATTATTTTAAAACAACCTTACATAAGAGATAGATTTATAGATAATCACTACATATATGTAACTTAACCGTCAAAAACCCCCGACTCCAACTAGAAAAAAAGCTGTAACTTTTGAACGGATAAACAGATTTTCATGAAACAAAGCTAAGATGATACCCGATTAAACTAGCTTTCGATTAAAAAACTGCATTAAAATCGGTCCATCTGTTTTGGAGCTACGATGCCACAGACAGATACACAGATACCAAGATACACAGATCCACAGATACACACTACAAACTTACACACCTCTTTTCTGTCGGGGGCTTTGAACGACTGCTGCTCACTTGGTAATTCAAAATGATGTCTTCCTCTGTCACTACATAGCGCCATTGTGTATTTATAAATTAAGGTTTAAACAGAAAGAAAAACAAAGAAGAAAAAGCAAAGAAGAAGAAATTATTAGTTTATTCTAATAAACTCTTTATTTCCCCTTGTTACAGCAACATGGGTCTCCTCGAATTTGAGAAATGGTCGAATCAGCCAGACCTGTTCACGGAGAAGTCTCGCGTCTGTGCCAGACTTCATGGCCTCACGCCGGGCCAGCGCCGCGTGTGCCGCCGACATAAGGACCACATGCCGATCGTCAGCTCGGGGGTGAAGCAGGGGATCACAGAGTGCCAGTACCAGTTCCAAGGAAGACGGTGGAACTGCACCGTGACGGGAGACGAGACTGTGTTTGGACCGCTGACGTTGATAGGTAATTGATCTTGAACTTAAAACTAATTTGATAAGAAATTGCGTTAGAAGAAGTAATTATGAACGTATCGAACTCGTCACTCGTGACAGAATAAATAATAGATGATGCGTGTATTGTAACATTAAGGCTAGGTAGGTACCAGTGGCGAAGGGTCTATATAACACGATTCCCATCGGCTTCCCTTTACGTGGCCATTACCAATACCAATACCATGTATTATGTATTGATAAATATCTAAAGGCAAGTAAGTTGCTACATGAGTTCAAGCCACAGTTAAATGAATCCTGCACAACATGTAGCACGCCTGGTCAAGCTATTTTTTGGAAAGGTTCACTAATAAAGATATTCACCCTTCGCCACTGGTACATAGTAATGACAATGTCGCGGCGACGAAGTCCTGGAAGTGTCGCGTTCAATATAGTACTTTAGTAGTTTATTTTCATAAAACGGCTCTGAGTGAACATCAAAGGCGTCGGTGCACCCATCTTCATCGCAGACACCATGGTTTGTTTGCATGATAGGTGGGCCCACAGTTCAATCGGCATACGGCAGACACGTCCTGCTCAGTCCCACTTACGCTGGGCGGCTTTTTGAGCCACATCAATATTATGTGCGTTTTGGAGCCCAGTAAGGTGGTTGGTGGTGGTAACGTTACGATATATCAAAAAGAATCGTGCTTGGCCCTCTGGGAAGTCAGACGCAATACCAACATTGCTGACAAACTAATGGTTCCGCTACGGCAGGAGCGATCCATGTTAGCTCATGGCAACTCGATAAAAAGATATCCTGCCTGTATATCTTTATCTTAGTTACTCAAAGAGCAAAACGTTATCCAATACTTATACATATTTTCAGTGATATATTATTCCAAGGCCAGTACGACAGACATGTCTATGTATCAAGATAAATACAGAATAAATTCCGTTTATACCAGGACAAAAGGAATTGACATGGAACGTAATAAAAATATCGTAAAGACAATTCGAGGCACCGCCGCCGCCGCCGCCAAGAAAAGAATTATTTCAGTTAGTCGGTATATATCAGTATATATTCAGTTATAAGGTCACATAACGATGTTCTCTTTTATGGATATGTCGCTTATATGGTAACTATGTGATTGCAGAATAGGAAATTGTAATCACTTTTAGGCCTCGGCGAAGAATAAGCAAACGCTCTCCCTATAGACGACCAATCCGTTTATACATTACACATACAAATGCTGGAACTAGAATAAAAAGTTATACAAGCTCCTACCTCTCTAATCCCGATCCCTTTAAGGGAATCACCTCGGGCTTATTGTATCTTGTATGTAACCTATGTTCACAAAATAAATTAATTTCATTTCAGAATTCTCTTTCAAACGAAATAACAATCATGAATATCGGTTCACAATTGGCGACGATACTGGTGAACAAACATACAAAAAAAATACATACAGTTGAATCGAGAACATCCTCCTTTTTGGAAGTCGGTTAAAAATTAAATTTAAATTACCAACTACGATATTTATCTCCTAACTCCTTTGGTTTTAATTTTGCTTCATTTTCTTCATTGTAGAAGTAAAACTATATTTCCCACAATACTTCAGTTATCCTCGCAATACTTAAGCGCTGAAATCCAAATTGTAACAAAGCTGTAAATCTTAGCCGCTAGCAGACACTCCAGGACAGTTGGTGATTTATAGTGACGTTTGTTCTGTTCTCACTATTCTCAGTGCTCCCACTGTTCTAGATAGAAAATAGATTCTAGGAAAATTGCGCAGATATCGAAGGACATCCGGGCAGAACATTTGTTATAAGGTATTATACGTAGTGACTACATACTATTATTTATTCTGTGGTATTACGATAACATTTCGGCGATGTCAAATCATAGTGTAAAATAATCACCTAAAATAATAATAAATATCTGTTGTCTGGATTAGGACAGGCGTTTGTCCAGCCGGACTGCGACTGATATATAATTGATTAATTAATAATTAATCTTCTGATGTATTATTGATTAATTCTGTACTCATGTACGAGAGAGAAGTCTAATGTCTGATATCAGGCGGCAAATCCGACCAAAAGTTAATTAATAGACACATAATAAATGTATAATGTCCATTGCCCATCCTATTGAAATAATATTTAATTATTCTCACAACACGAGTATATTTTGTCCCCTAAAACAATGATAATGATAATGATGACAAGATCCTACGTCAAGATCTTACACTGCAACATTAAATTACCATTGGCAAAATAATGGACATCAGCTCAAATGCTTTGGAAAGAAAAATAATAAATAACCGTCGTGAAACAAGCCTTACTTTCCAGATTTAGGCCTTAATAGTATCTACGTACCAGCACATCATAAGTTGTAACTATATACTTCAACTAAATCTATTTTTCCCAGCATCTCGGGAGACGGCGTTCACGCACGCGATCACTTCGGCCGGGGTGTCGCTCTCGGTGTCCCGAGCCTGTCGTGATGGTCGCCTGTCCAGCTGCAGTTGCAGTCGCGCTGCCAGACCAAGGCACCTACACTCTGACTGGGTGTGGGGAGGATGCGGCGATAATCTCGAGTATGGCTACAAGTAAGTCATGCTGTCCTGGTACTTCTGGGGTGAAAGGGTTAGTCAACCGCTTGGATACAACAACGGTCAATAGCAAATTCGTGTGTGACTCTTTATACCCTTCAAACAGCATAAATAAAGTAGACATAAATATATGAAATGTTTGGTTTGCGACTTGGGGAGTCGCAAACCAAACAAGTCTTACCTTGCTTAATTTATAAAAAAGGTTTAAATAAAGTCGTTATAAATAATTAATAAAGTACCTAAATTAAACTTCAGGAATGGTTGTAAAGTTTACGTTAGACATCAGAAGCATTTGACTTCCTGACTGGCTAAAATGACCTTTGAACTACCAGCTACGAGATATAATTAATATCTAATTTGTTAAACATAAACAAAATAATTCAACAATAGAAACTATAAATTCAAGACAATCAACATTCAGCAGCCTATGTTCTCCGAGTACGTCCTACTATATTCTACTACAACTAGAACCTTGAAAATAAAGTCTAGTTGTAGAATTCTATATAACTACCTCTGCCACGCTTATGTTGCCCTATGCGTAGATTATTATTTTATTTAAATACGTACCCTGGCGTCCGCCCTGACCTACAGCAATGCCACAACATCTCTGCGCGAGTCGTGATCGCCTAGTACTTTTCCCCCACTTTATCGAAAATTTTCCCCGCGGAAAATTCGCGGTCAATACGACCCTCAGAACATACTACAACAACTAAAGCATTTCGACCCCGTCTAGGAATACAGGTTATAACTAATTAAATGAAATTTAATTTATAATCAAAATCTAGAATTGTAGTCGATTGTAGTAGTTATAATATATAATTAAATATTAGATATAATCTATAAATAAAAAACCTCTTCTAGCGCACCACTGCGGGGCATAGTGCCTAGGAGGCTGGCAGCGTTACCTCGTTGTATGGCTAAACTTATTCGCTGGCCGAGGTAGCTGCCAGCTCTCTTGTCGAATTATTTATTGAATATTAAAAGTAGTTATTGAATATTATTGAAATGGAAAATATTTCATGAATAAATTAACAAATAAACATCAGGCTATGCTGTGAACCGAAAGATCCCTGAAGACGTGACTAGTAAACTTTCACCCATTTTCACCTTTTCAGGCTGTTTACCTGAAAGTTTCAGGTAGAGCTCACCTGTTTCACGTCGCACCTGAGTACTAGGGAGACAACACCAAAGGGAAGTAATATTACCTGTTGTCGTCACACTCCCACAACGCACGCAACAAGGTATTTTCACCTGGACTTCCTTGTCAGTGTGGACTTATTTATATGTGTGAGTGGCCATACATTTTTCTTATTTTCCTCTTTGTGCTAGAAAGGGATATAAACATTCCCTTCTCCTTCCTTCTATCGACTTTAAATTCGCCTCCCCGTTTACGGGTGAGTTATAAAGGTGAACGTGAATTGTATTGGTGTGAGTGCACCTGAAAATCACGTGAAAAGGTGTGTTCAACTCCTGTGTTGTTCTTATACCCTAGTATCAAGGTGAGAGGTAAGACAGGTGAAAAATTCACCTTCGCTCTTTCAAGCGTGACGATTTTCTTACCTGCCTGAAAACGCGTTTGTGCTGTCATTTTCCGCTGTACGTTAACCTCGGTTTAGTTAAAATATACACTGATTCTTACGAAAACTTAAAAACAAGTACAACTTCTAATTTGGAGTTACGTTAAAAAATTGTTTAAAACTAAAGCTCACCGTAACAAAACAAAATTAATTTAAATTGATCATAATTAATTTAAATTACCTGCTGAAAAATGATTTATAAAAAAAAAAAATTATAGATTCGTTCCGAACAGAATGATAAAACAACTCTGAAACGAACTGAAAGAGGCTTGAATTTAAAAACAGCATGATTAATCCTATGCAGGAAGCTTATCTAGAACAGGAAGGGAAACATCTCGTTAATCAGCTGTCAGGAAGGCTTCATGGCTGTCAAACCATGGCTAAAGACAGGTCGAGTACTAGGCACCCATAACTTGACAAGAGGTTACCGCGTAGCTAACGTAGCCCGTAGCACCATTCATGCTACGGCTACACCACGGTTCAGGAAAAGGTGGTATAATTCAAAACTATAATATACGAATAGTTCCCAATTAAAACACGATTTCCTGCATTTAAACTAGCTACAAAAACTTTCAAAGCTGCAGCTAAAACTTTAATTAATATACATTTAATTTATATTTATTAAATATCGTAACTATTACAGAATTTTCTTGAAAACTTCTGCAAACTACACAAACATTTATTATTTAGCTATCTTAAATTATATACAAGACATTTCATTATCTAACAAATCTCTAATGAAATATAGATGGTCCTTTTGTGAGACGCGTTAAAATCTACGTAGCAACGCGTAGCACCGTAGATGACCTCCTACGTAGGCGTGCGATCCTGGGAAGTTTTCACGTACTGAAAGGGTTAACCGCCGCTGAAAACGAAAGGGTGAAGCCGTAATGAAAAGTTTCATGAACAAGTTATTTCTATTGTCGAAAAAAGTTTAGGAATTTTATTAAAAGCTGGAGAAACGAAGTTCAGATTATAGTCATTATTTCATAATGACAGAATAACACATCAAGTCAAAACTGCTTTTATGTAGTAATATTTTAAACTATTAATTAACTGAGCTAAACTGAACAAAGAAAGAATCCTCAAAAAAAATTGCTCTTTAAGACTAGATCACACACAGTCCTCGGCAAACAGCCTCAAATTCAACAAAATAACTAGTAAAAAGACTCTTCTAATCATTATAATGATAATAATCCATGCCTTATTTTTCCCCTGTCGCTTTCTTTTGCTGTATTTTTTTCAGGCAAACGTTTGTAAACACCAGGGCAATATGAAACGTTCAGGCGAATATTCAAATGTTTGTGCAACATTCACTGAAAATGATTGTAACATAAGCAAAACAAATGAAAACGTTTTAATTTTATTTTCTTTATTGCTTTTTAAACGACATTTTCACAAAAACATGGAATTTTCTGCATATTTCGAGGCTCAGGTACTAGGGTAGCAAAAGACGAAGAATCTTTGCCGTAACTGTTACTTGGGTTTTGCTGTTTCACGCTTTTTTATTACTGAAACGCCACAGTTTTCAGGTTGTATCACCAGGAGGTAAGGAGTTGTATTTTCCGGGGCATTTATGAAAGCGATTCAAAACTTTCAGAGATCTTTTGATATGTAGTTACTGGTTTATGCCCAAGACATATTCGGCGTGGAAATTATAATAAACGGCCTAATAATTCATTTTCCTACAAAAGCATTTTTGTAATTGGTCCAGTGGTCTCTGTGATTATACTCCTAACAACAAACAATTTCTCAAAGGATATTCGAGTTTAGATCTGGACCATTATTTTGATATGAATAATCATGCACCAGAATTATTTCAATTCTGCGTGTAACATCAATGAAAACTAATTTAGAATAATCCTATTAATGATTAAAAAGGGCATTGCCATTCAACGTGGCAATGCTACCAGCCTTCTGGGCACGCTACCAATTGACAGCGATGAGGAGAAGTACTTTGACGCTCAGTTTTATATTTTTTGTATTTATATTTTTAACACGCTTTTATTAGCTTCACCTGTAACTAACTAACTAACTATGTAAGAAAATCTTGGAAGTTAAATTTGACCCACTTCCCGGTTTCCGATTGAGCTCAAATTTTGCATACACGTTCGGTTTGGCATGACTAAAGCCGAAAGCGTGTTTTTTTTAAACTATAATATTTTATTATATTATTTTATGTTTTATATAATTACGCTGTGTAGAATTGTACATAATTATTTTAAGTTGGCAAATAAAATCATGAATTCTATTTAGAATTTGATTGGAACTGGAAAGCTCTCGACGAAGCTTCGTAAAAATCGAAACCATACTAGAAGCCCTACTAGGAGCATATGACGTAAAGGCTTTAAGTTCTAAGTCGCGTTTGTGTTAGTGATGAAAACGCATGCTCACATGTTTGGGCGGAGTTACCAGTTTCACACACACAGACACCCGGAAAAGCTTTTTAGAGGTGGGGCTTTTTAAGTTTTTTATAAAGGAACACTTTAAAAAAGCTTTTCCGATTTGTCTGTTTGAATTTTCTTTACCAAGGCAACATGATTTCCAGCAGTTAAAGAATGTTTGGTATGCGACCAAGAATGGAGAAATGTATGTGCTGGAAGGTCTTGGCTTCTTCATAAAGAAGGTTTTCCCGCATTCGGGTATTTTTCTGACTAGGCGAGCATGAGGCGGCGGAATCGCGAAGAATTTGTGGAATGCTTAGTATGCGGGAAAATCTCAAAGGGACTTCCAGAATACCGTCAAATTTCTACAAAATAATTAAAAGAAGAATTTATATAAGTAATAGACAGTTACCTACTACTTTCACCGTTTATTTGAATGTCGGACTCAATGATTCTTTATTAACTTATAAATAGAAGAGATAAAATATTATAGTTTCAAAAAAAACTAAAGAACATGCTTTAGAAATCCAAACTAAACGTGTATGCAAAATTTCAGCTCAATCGGAAACCGGGAAGTGGTTCAAATTTAACTTCCAAGACTTTTTTACATAGTTAGTTAGTTACAGGTGAAGCTAATAAAAGCGTGTTAAAAATACTCTGTAGAAAGCTGATTAATAACACAAGTAGGTAGACAATTTTGTGCAGTTATCCACCAACGGCTAATTAACTAATACATTATATGAGTATACAATAAATACCTGGGTACTATTGGGTACTGGGTATTTATTGTATTTATTTATTTTGTATTGTATTTATTTATTTTGTATTGTATTTATTTATTTTGTATTGTATTTATTTATTTTGTATTATATTTATTTATTGTATTGTATATATTTCTATTTATAGGTAACCCTACCCAGGTACTTCGTAGAAACATAAATTAGGAAACCTTTTAGAAACCTTTTGGAATCGTACCTAATTAATTCAACTTGAAGTCAGTGTTTGAATTTACGAACACTGTCAATTTCGCTTCCGAAAACTTTTTTTCGACTTTTCTTTTTGGACAGATAATCGAGTGCACCGATATCGTAATTCAATTAACGATAACCTTAACCTTTTATGGGCTACAAATTACCTGTAAACAACAAAATTATCATTTGGCAAATAATAAAATAAATTACGATTATTATAGTAACAAAACAAAAGTAACTTTGCTACGAAAATCATCATGAAACAAAAACTTAACAATCTTTTGAACATCCATTTCTACGTTAAACAAAAGTTAAACAACGATTTGCGTCTCATTGAAAGAGCGACAGAGAAAGAGCATCCTTGCCGGATAAACCCGGATATAGCCCGGGTTTAGCGGGTTACGAACGCTTTAACCCGATAACTTCTACCAGGAGAACATAGGATGTAGGGAAGAGTTAATCCGGATACCCGACCCAGACGAAAAAACTGGACGGGAGTTATACGGACCTCATTTAATAATATTTTACTTCTGAATACAGAAATAATAATACAATATTATGTTTGTATGAAATATGAACATTCTGGCTATTATAAAATTCTTAGAATAATAAGCTAAAGTACTAAAATTTTAATCTTCATACATTGCTTCTCCCTAATCATATTTCTCCAGCATTGTGGAATAAAACGCGCAATGTTCATCTACATTTGTATTTATCAACAACAAACTCCTTGGACTTCTGCTACCAGGAGTGAAAATTCAACCCTCCGAATTATTTCCACACCCCACTATTGATAACAAACGATTATGCACCCTATGACACCAATGCAAGGTCGATTTTCTCATGGACTAAGTTATAGCCGGATCAGTAAAGCTCGTAGACATTTCGTAGCGGTGGGCGTAGCAGCAAGGGCTGTAGCAATCGTATATTCATCTCTTTCCTACCAATATAATTATATCTGTTTGTCGCTTTCGGAAGCTTTCAGTCTACCAGGAGCATGAAAAGATTTTCCAATTGAAACTTTTGAATACAGGGACAATTCTACATAGTGGAGATTTATACCCGTCAAGCGCCCCGACAATGACTACTTTGTAAAAGTGATAAATGCATACTTTGAAGTAGTTCTTGTTTCAGATAGTAAAGTCCTAAGAATGTATAGTTAGCCTTGTAGCCCCATAAATTCTGGACTCCATCTTATCATCCATTACAAAGATTTTGAAAACTTTTTAATTATTCGAGGTAGCTACTCGTACTTCTACGAGTATCCATTATTCTAAATTAAGACACAAATGCCTGTGTTCATCAATAGCCTATCACATTTTATTATACAAGCTTTTATTTAACTCTCAATGTTTTATGGTATGACTAGGTGAGCCCGCAACTCCGTCCGCGAAGAAAGATTTTTCATGCAATTTTTTATATCATTTTCAACTTTTCCCTCACTGTGGATTTCTCTTAAGTCAAAGTAATATTTTTTTAATTTCAACTGGGCCATTGCCGGCACTTTAAAAACGTCGTGATTCTGGATGCACGTTCCTGTATCGTGTATACAGTTTAGAAACTCACATATCATAAATATGCACACACAACTTGACCCGAAACAACTATCTGTAGATCATACAAATGTTTTTTCCGTGTGGGGATCGAACCTGCAGCACGTAGCGCAGAAAGCTAATCACTTAAACATTCAATTTGCTTTGAAATTGTGAAATAATAAAAAAAGGGTAATTTAAAAAATCTAAAAGTCCGACTGCTTAAACAGTAAACTTTAAATAAAAAATCACTTTAAATAATAACTGAAATAAAAAAACAAGTCCAGTAAAATTCTAATGCGGAACATAGCGACTTTAAAAATATGGACCCATTATTGAGAAGATTTGAGCCGGTCTTTTTTTTTAACATGTTTGATTACATTTAAACATAAAAGGACCATGGGCAAATTTGTATGGAGTCTGGACCAAACTCTCAACAGTGATGAAACCTATGCCATGTGAGAGCTTTTGGGGTATTATTTAATTCATTCTATGGCAGCCAAGTCGAAATCGAGCGCGAACATGGTATTTTGGAACATTTTCAATACTGAGAAACTTGCTTGTTTTACGACTACCGGCTCCTTATTTGACTCCAATATCAGCTTATTTGTGTCTATCTGGTAGGGATGGTCGATATATGGTAGATTAGCGGGAAAACATCAATGACAGTACATAAAAAAAAAAAAAAAATCCTCAAAATATCGACACATAGATGTTACGACAATAATATCGGCCCATCGATATACTCCTAGTCAACTAGCGTGGATTGGGTTTATGTATTAGATTTGGCTGACTATGTACTAGGTTTCAGAGACTGTATCATAGATTTACAATCACTGGGCTATGAAGCACACTTTCCTCCTACAAAGGATAGAAATGAAAGCCAATTAACGACAGAGCAGGCTAATAAATCTATATTAGTAACAATAATTCGATGGGTGGTGGAAACTGTCAATGGCAAATTCAAAAATAGATTTAGATTGCTTCGCTAAGATTATTTCAACCTCCCCGCTCGATCAGAATTGGTGGTAGAGCATTGCCGCATATGTGTACGGATTTCAGAATTCGAACTGCCCTAATTAATGCGTTCTATAAAGTAGCCACAGATAATAGGTTTGCCGAAGACATTTTACGCATTATACATGCTAAGACCAATACCCCAAATCTTTTATTTGATTACGTTACATTAAGAAATGTTAACAGACAGCGAGTTGCCTTTGAAAGGCAACTCGTTGTCTGTTAAGAGACTCATCTTCCTCAGTTGCAAGACTTCCTGATACTACTAACTGATGATGATTTAGTTCTTATTATGTGAACACAAATGTATGGAACAGCAGTTTTTTTTCGCGAGTTCAGTATTGGTCCGATAGTAAAAGTTGTTCTTAATAACGTATACAATAAATTCTTTTCGGGTTTTGCATAAACTAAAAAGAATGTCCCTAACTAAGGTTTAGAGAATGCCTTAGGCATTAAGACCGCCTTTTTACATATTTGTATGAAAAGCTTTAAATAAATAAATAAATGTTATATGCACATCAATATTTGAACATCAAAAATCCTGGTTCATTTTTTGGATTTATTATAAAAAAAAGGAACTTAGTTATATCATAATTATTTTGAAAGATACTGTGTTATAATAACCTAACCGTCAAAACCCGCGATTCCAACTAGAAAAATAATAGTAACTTTTGAACGGCTGAACAGATTTTCATGAAACAGATAAGATGATACCCGATTAAACTAGCTTTCACTTAAAAAAACTGCATTGAAATCGGTCCATCAATTTTGGAGCTACGATGCCACAGACAGATCCACAGATACACATAACAAACTTATAACACCCCTCTTTCTTGTCGGGGGTTAAAAAAGCACTGCATAAAGCTTGTCAATTCATGGTAGGTCGACTAAAACATCTGGCAATTATACCTACTTCTACAATAATGTCATCTAAATGTAGTGCCGGTCGATGAAATCCATCTAATCTTTCCCGACTCAAGAACCATAACATAGATACAACATGGGCACAGCTCCCTATAGTGCTTTTACCCGTAAGATTCGAACCTTCAATAATATTGCGTTATCGCATCTATGGCTACTTGATCGCGGTTAACTAACACATAAGAATAATAGGTCCTCGCTCTTACGTGCCGTGATTGCATTCACCCTCTAAGCAGCAATAAGTTATTTTCAAAAATATAGCACTTTTGCAAGTCCGATAGGTTATTCTCTCGATATATTTCGATTATAATAATATACAGACCATTATTGCGTAAATGTTCGCTAATATATGAACGTGCAAGTTTCAACTGATATGAACCAAGGGAAATAACAACTAAATCATCATCAGTTAGTATCAAGAAGTCTTGCAACTAAGGAAGATGAGCATCTTAACAGACAACGAGTTGCCTTTGAAAGGTAAGCTTTTCAAAGGCAACTCTTTGTCTGTTAATGTAACGTAATCAAATAAAAGATTTGGGGTATTGGTCTTAGCATGTATAATGCGTAAAATGTCCTTGGCAAACCTATTATCTGTGGCTACTTTATAGAACGCATTAATTAGGGCAGCTCCAATTCTGAAATCCGTACACATATGCGGCAATGCTCTACCACCAATTCTGATCGAGCGGGGAGGTTGAAATAATCTTAGCGAAGCAATCTAAATCTATTTTTGAATTTGCCATTGACAGTTTCCACCACCCATCGAATTATTGTTACTAATATAGATTTATTAGCCTGCTCTGTCGTTAATTGGCTTTCATTTCTATCCTTTGTAGGAGGAAAGTGTGCTTCATAGCCCAGTGATTGTAAATCTATGATACAGTCTCTGAAACCTAGTACATAGTCAGCCAAATCTAATACATAAACCCAATTCACGCTAGTTGACTAGGAGTATATCGATGGGCCGATAATAATGTCGTAACATCTATGTGTCGATATTTTGAGGTTTTTTTTTTTTTTTTATGTACTATCATTGATGTTTTCCCGCTAATCTACCATATATCGACCATCCCTGCCAGATAGACACAAATAAGCTGATATTGGAGTCAAATAAGGAGCCGGTAGTCGTAAAACAAGCAAGTTTCTCAGTATTGAAAATGTTCCAAAACACCATGTTCGCGCTCGATTTCGACTTGGCTGCCATAGAATGAATTAAATAATACCCCAAAAGCTCTCACATGGCATAGGTTTCATCACTGTTGAGAGTTTGGTCCAACATTACTCATTGTCCTTTGTTTATATTTTTGTCATTTTTTGTACGCCATTTATAAAAGCCTTTATTTTGATACCCAAATCGACACGTTTTGAGGAAATAATTTTTTTTAAGACATAATATTGCGCCTCAATCAGCCATACCAATTTTTTTTAAATTTTGTTTTAGCCAGTGTCGCTCTCCCCATTAAAGAATCTAACGACACCTCTCAAGCTAAAATCCATCAAGCCGTTTAGGCTACAGAGCGTGCCAAAGAAATATACATACTTAAACTCGAAAAACATAACCCTCCTTCTGGCGCAATCGGGTAAAAACTGACTTGTCCTGTGTCCATACGTTTTTAACCATTAAGTTATGCACTTATGGAACAGCTGAACTTTTTCTCGATTTCGCGGATTGTTCCTTAAGGTACCTACACTTTTTTATGGTTGTGAATTAATTCTGTTTTTTTTTTAGATTTACTGAAGTATTCGTGGACGTCAGAGAACGGGAGCGCAAGGTGAAGCGAGGCAGTCGGGAGCAAGGCAGACAACTCATGAACCGACATAACAACGAGGCAGGGCGGCGGGTACGTAACATGTAGTTCATCGTAATTACACCGAAAAAAAAAAACGAAATGTGTGCTGGGACACAAAGTAGAAGTGAAACTTCATCGGACAATATATCGTCTACCCCCTCTCCGCGACAGAAAAATCCTAATACCCCCCGTCTATATTAGAAGGTTCACTTCAAAAAATTCGTTGTAATTACAAAAATTCTCGTACTATATGTGACAACAAGAAGCATTTACAGTCCGCGCGCGAACTCCGAGGAATCGGGGCCTGAGGAAGGGGGCACTGAGCGCTGCGTCCGACCGTCGCTCATACCCCGCACTCTCCAAGTACCAGTGTCTCGGGGTACTGCAACTGTAAATTTACCAATGTCATCTCCGTACAAAAATGACATTTTGATGTCATTTTTGTACGGAGATAACATTGGTAAAAGCGACGGCAGCGACGCCACGACCGGGTCAGATAAGTTTGTGGCATTATACACAGATCTACATATACACAGATACACAATACAAACTTATCACACCCCTCTTTTTTGTCGGGGGTTAAAAATATAACGCGGTCTACTAATCCAATGAACAACGCATTGAATTACATCTCAAATACATTCAATAAAACCACAAGAAGAATGAGACTAAGAAATATCGTTGGCGTTTTAGCTGTCACAGATTAAATAGGTACTAATTTGGCCACGTTACGACCACGATACCCGACTTATAAGAGATTAATTTCCTACAAAGTGGAAATCCCCAATAGAAACTCGTGTAGTACTTAAGACGGCTGTAATCCCAAATTTCATTTATTTATGTGTTGGCCACGAAATAGACGTTGACAATGAAACTTTAGTCTCGAGGTAGCCTCTGTATGTTGCTGCTTGATGACGAGTGGTTGCTGCATGCAGTTGTAAAGTTTGAGAGACAACTTCTTCTTATTCTGAAGTTCAAAGGAGACCGTTGTAAATTTTGACGTTGCAGAAGCGCACACCACCCTGGTTTTAGCCTCTTATCCACACATACTTATATCAGTAGTTTATGCAAGAAAAGGATGAAGAGAGAAGGAGGAGTACATGCGGTGCCAAAATTAAAGTGAAGAAAAAGTTAATATTGTCTCTGTTTGATACTTTCCTTTACAAGCACCACAACATTCCCAAAAACTGAAGACCAGGCGCCACCCATCCATCCAAAAAAAACCCCCGACTCCAACTAGAAAAAGAGCTGTAACTTTTGACCGGCTACCTGATTAAACTAGCTTCCAATTAAAAAAAAACTGCACTTAAATCGGCCCATGCGTTTTGGAGCTACGATGCCACAGACAGACACACAGATACACAGATCAATAGATACACAGACACAAACTACAAACTTATAATACCCCTCTTTTTTGTCAGGGGTTAATAAGAAAAAATAATCGTATCTTTAAGTACTGGGGAATAACCGCCGTTTTCATAGCCCCTAAGTACTCCGAAGCATTCGTACGATTCTCGATACAACTATCACATAAGTTGCGATTACGCGAACAGCCTTATTGTTGCGGCGACATCTTTATGTCACTCCGCCATGGAATATAATTGCCGCGTTTACTACCAGTTCACTGTTAACGACACAACCAACAATAAGCCTTTGTTATCGCATTTTTATTCATATCTCCTACAGTCGTAAAGCTGTGGCTTGGGTATTACGAATGTAGGTTTGTTATTCTTCAATGATATCAGAAATACAACTTGTATAATGCGTGGTCATATTTAAGGGTGTGGATCAGACCATCAAACTGAACAACTTTCTCTACGGGACTAACAACGTAATCGCAAAAAAAATATCAGCTGTCCCATACGTTTGGGTCTAGTAGGTATTTGGTTTTGTATGGGACAGCTGATTATTTTTTCTTTTATTATAGAGAAAATTATTCAATTTGATAGTCTGACACACACCCATAAATAATGACTACGCATTTCTGATTTATGCTTCGGTTTCACAATATTTTTCTCTGCAGGCCGTGATCGCGAAGTCCCGCGTGACGTGCAAATGTCACGGTGTGTCAGGCTCCTGCAGCCTCATCACGTGTTGGCAACAGCTCGCCACTTTCAGGGAGGTCGGTAAGTCTATCTTCTAGCATTTCGCTCCACTGCTGGACATAGGGCACTCTAAAAAACGGAGGTAGATAAGTAAAGGCGTCACTCCATTCCATCATTATAAGAAAAATTCTGATACCAAACAAATTATACATAGCTAACTACTGGTTATAATTGGTCACGATCCCTTAAAAGGGTTGTAGGATACGTTACTCTCTAATAATACGTAACCCATAAAATTTTATGCAAAACTGGAGTATTTCTTTAGAAAACTTGTATATATATTTGTCACAGAAAATATATTGAACCCTAGTTAAAAAATGTCACTGGATTCTTCTTACTTCATAGTTGATAATTATTTGCTATAGTGTCTTAAAACTGTAAACAATAAAAAAACCAACCGTTTATAACTTTACCTATAAGTTGCCTATCCCATACTTTAAGAAAAAATATTTTAAAAAATCATATCTCCGAAATGGTTCACTTTTGCATAAAAAATTATAAGTTATTTTATAGGAATAACGTTTATCTACATCCCTTTCACGGGATCATGACCAATAACCAGTAATCCTGTAGATAGGAAGGTACCTATAACTACTACCTACCTCTATTAGCGATACAATGTAGAGACATCAAACCAATTCTCCAAGCTTCCTAAACGTAAATAAATGACAGTATAACTGATGACTAGTGTGGTCCGAAACATAATGATCATTTCTACCTGTACAAAGGAAGCGTGGGACCCGAAAGGTATAAAAACAAAATTGTATCCAATTAACTGCTATCCATTTCGACTCATTTCCCCTAAATATTAAACATTTTAGAAGTGTATTATGGTGAGCATGCATTATACCTATAGTACTGAGACAAAAAGACATTACAATTGAGAGGTTCATCGAATGGCTATTGCATTTAGAGAATTAGTATGTAGAGTATAGATGGATTTATTAGAATAATGATGCCAGGCATCGATGCCATTTACAGACATATTATATCGGATGCTGTGTCATGTAATACCTATAATATTATATTTTTGTGGTGTCAAAATTTAATCGATTCCGATTACGAGCATGTATTATGATTATCCTCTAGTAGGCTAATTCACATAACTAAAGAAGTGCAGTTGCCGCGCAGTTGTAGTAAAATTTTGATGAAAACGACACATTTGGTACCTATTATTCTCTTAGCTTCAGTGAGATACACTCGCGTCAAGTTCGAGCGTCACTGCAATATGATCGGCGCGTTATAAAATTACGTGAATTAGCCCTTGTCGTTTTTCCTAAACCTTTTAACAAGCGTGACCAAAAAATTGCCTTACATAAACAAAACGAAATAATTATTGAGAAAGCTATTACTTTAACTAAATCAATCCAAACCAGAGAAGGGGGGAAGTCAAGACTCACGCTCCAACTACAGGCTATATTTATTAATTGTGGTCATATACAAACCTTTCCACCGTTGAGCAGAGAACCGAAAGTTCTGTAACACTCAATTAACCAAATCGTCGTGTAAACGAGCCTGCATTGTTCAGACGTCCGAGCGTTCGTACCTAATGAGTGGCCATTACTCCGTGTGTTCCTGTCATCCTGGTACACGCGTTGAATTAATACTCCTGATACTAGCTTGATAGTTTTAATTGTTCTACCGGGATTTTGTATAATGATCTCATTAATATCCCTTTGTTAGCTGATGATAAGGTTCGTTTGATGGATTTCGTGGGTCGTGTGAACTCTCTCACAAGTCACACATAGAGGATGTTGTTTTTGTTTTGTCCTTTATAATAATTATCAGTTGTGGGAACGAAAGAGGTTTCTGTGAAGTTCCAAAGATTAAAAAAGACTGGATCTTTGCATACAATTTTAGGGTATTTTAACCTTCAAAATGTTCACTCTACGAATTTTCTATATTCTATTCGTTAAAGGGATTTTTAACGAATAAAACCTTTTGTAATTAGACCACCCAAAACTGTAACAAGTTTATCGAAAACAATAAATTACCGTAACGCAATAAAAATTAAAACGTATAATAAATATAAAAGATCACTGTAATAACGACCAAACACAAAACAGATGAATAAGAAGGTTCAGTCGGGTGTCATTATCCAAACTTAATAGCGACCCGTCCCGGACTTCGCACTCGTGCAATTTCTCTACTATCCTTACAATAAATATTAAAGTATTATAAATACCTTCCATGAAAAATTATCTGACTGATGGTGGAAACCGCATCAAAATCCGGTGCGTGGTTTAGGAGGAGTTAGTGGATATACAGACAGACAGATGCGGAAAGCGACTTTATTTTATAGATACTATGTAGAGAAGAGATAGATACTGGCGTGTCGTGCCATGTCGTGACATGCCATAGCCAATAATACGTTGTGATATGACGCACTCCTGAATCCTGATTCGTTCGACAGGCCATTCACACCAAAACATAATAAAAATTTGATTTTGTATGGCTTGCACTAATAAATTATGTGTGTCCCCCATACTAAGTCGAATTTTCGTTTTGTTTTAAAATTTATCCCAAATCCAAATACTGCGGTCGCAATTAGGAACAGAGATTGAACCATTCTACAAATTATGCGCACTACATAAAAACCGGCCAAGTGCGAGTCGAACTCGCGCACTAAGGGTTCCGTACCATTATTTATAAAAACGAGCAAAAAAAATCACATTTGTTGTATGGGAGCCCCCTTAAATATTTATTTTATTCAGTTTTTTGGTATTTGTTGTTACAGCAGCAACAGAAATACATCATCTGTGAAAATTTCAACTGTCTAACTATCACGGTTCATGAGATTACAGCCAGAGGCCCAATTCTCGTAATTAAAAATGTTCAAAATATAGTTCGGATCTCATTCCGATCTACTACCAATGTCATAAATGTCAGAAATGGTATTCTCCTACCCTAACAAACAACGTCAAACGTGACATTACATTGTAATGAGATCGAAAGTTGAATAAAAGGCAAATCGGTATTCTGCTAACATTTTGAACTGACACAGATAATAAAATTGACACTCTCGTCTATACACAAACGTCAAAAATGAGATTGAAATGAGTTTGTAAGAAGATTGAATCCAAATCATACTGGAATCGGACTGAACTTTAAGAGGAGTAGAATACATGACTTTTTGTCAATTCATAATATAATCTCAGTTCGGTCAACTTTCAGTCATATTATAAATTAATTACGAGAATTGGGCTTCAGGTGATAGACGGACAGACAGACGGACGGACGGACAGCGGAGTCTTAGTAATAGGATCCCGTTTCACCTTTGGGTACGGAACCCTAAAAAATATCCTGTATGTTTATTCCTTTTCGCGCAATTTTAAGAGTGATCCTTCTGATAATTATTTTGTCATGGTCCAAGTTATGGGTTTAGTAACTCGTAAACTCGGAATTGGATCTCTTTAGTTTCTAATAAGCCGTTCAGACTGCCATAAATATAATTTATTTTATAACTCGACTTAGTAAAGATTATCATGATTTCGAAATAAGTTTTTTCAATAACCGAATAAAAGTAGAGGTCAATACTTGAATGATAGAAAATCAAATCAAAAACAAACGAGATTATTTCGTCACTTTTTTCTTAAAACGGTCGATGTTGTTGCCCTAGTATTTTCATAGGTAATCTGTATACTATTTACTGAAATTCAAAAGGGAATTTTGTAAAAAATAGTCATTGTAATCCAAATGTAACATCTATAATTATATTATACGTGAAGAGAAAATGTTGTACCCCTTTTTAAGGATATTGCGCGCACGGAGGAGTGTGAGATTTGGCATAGTGAAAGTTTATATGGAGAAGGAGTTCAGAAAGTTAAAATTATGGTTGAATTTCGACCACTTGGCGACCACTAGTAATTATAAAACGTGAATGGGTAACATACCAATTCGCGGTGTCGACACCCAACCCAGGAGGTGATAATATTGAAGAATCGAATTCCAGTTTAGAACATAAACCATGTTGAACAATACAAAATAATTATAGGCCTTATTGACACAATGGCTATAATTAGAGACCAGAAAATGAATGGCGCGCCATCTTGCGGGTGGCTGCGTAAATCAAACGCCCACCAGACTGATGCAACCAACACACCTAATGGAAACAACCTCGCTAAGTTTATTTATTATCAAAATATGCTAACGACTCATTATTAGATACGGATTTTAAAAAGCGATTCTTTTTAATTTATTGATACCATAGAGATAATATATGGTACCTATAACTTGTACTTGTACTATTTCTATGATTGATACCTATACAATCTCATATAGGCCGCGCGGCCCATGACGTCATTTACAATTCATTTTAATTAATTTTTATTTTCACCATATATTTTTTTTTCTATATTTATTATTAAGCCCCCCGCCATTCTTTGCATTTTAAAAAATTATCCAATTCGGCTATAATAGTTTTTTAGCGCCATCCGTCGGGCAGTAGGTGCAGTTTCTTTACTTTCTTTTAGAAATTTTCTTTTTACCAAATATACAGGGATGGTTTAGTAGGTAATAAAGAATTTAAATCACGACGTATTTTTTATCGAAGATCAAAGTGTTTTTTCTTCTATAAACGTATAGATACATGAACACGAAGATGAAGAACATGAAGATCACAAACAAAACTCATTCTGAGTTAAGCTCGCCTTTGTGCATATATTTTTAAATTGTTTATTTTTTGTATATTCAATATTTTGTGTACAATAAAGAATAAGATCATTTTTACCCCCGACAAAAAAGAGGGGTGTTATAAGTTTATAGTGTGTATCTGTGTATCTATCTGTCTGTGGCATCGTAGCTCCAAAACGGATGGACCGATTTCAATGCAGTTTTTATTGAAAGCTAGTTTAATCGGGTATCATCTTAGCTATGTTTCATGAAAATCTGTTTAGCCGTTCTCTCGCTCTTTTTCTAGTTGGAGTCGGGGGTTTTTGACGGTTAGGTTAGTGGTTTGAACAGCTCACAGACTCACCTAACATCACTTAGAAGCATGTTGGGGTTGATATTTCTGAAAGTAGAACGTATCATCTAGAACAGCTTACTCGCAACCTTTTTCAAGGGCTTACCCTTAGCGCCACCTTAACATGATCCGCGGACCCCTAAAAACACTTTTCGACCACATCAGTATGCTACCCTGATCTAGATTACATGGTATAATTTATTGTCGTATTGTCATCTCCACCTTGTCTAATAAACAATTTCTCCCACCAGGTGACTACCTCAAAGACAAGTACGAAGGCGCGACAGAAGTCAAGGTATCTCGTCGAGGCAAGCTACGGCTAGGCAACCCACACTTCACGCTTCCCACCGCACAAGACTTGGTCTACCTCGAGGAGTCGCCCAACTACTGCGTCAAGAACGATTCCCTGGTAAATGCCATTTAGGTTGTTTCTGGGCGGCATTTGGTTCAAATCCTATAGTAAGATTGGTAATGTCATTTGAAAAAGGCCAGGCGACCGAAGTCTAACCGGATTCCTTTTTTTTTAAACGCTTTTATTAGCTTCACTTGTAACTAACTATGTAAAAAAATCTTGGAAGTTAAATTTGACCCACTTCCCGGTTTCCGATTGAGCTGAAATTTTGCATACACGTTTAGTTTGGATGACAAAAGCATTTTCTTTTGTTTTTTTTAAACTATCTTATTATTTAAAATATGTATAATTAAAAAAAATAGTGTAATAATGACGTTAGAAACTGACAGATATATTTAAAATCTTTTGTATTATGGCGAAATGAGTCCCAGATATTTAATCACATTCTTTACGTTTGGTGTACCTTCCATAAAAAAACCGCCTTTGTTTTGTTAGACAATTTCTGATAATTTGTTTAAGTACCTAGTTAAAAAGAAAAAAATTGTATTACATTGGGCATACTGTGTAACATTAGGTACCTAACATTAGGTAACAAACGGTGAACTGGAAATAAAGTGTGTTAGCAACATTAAAAAAGTGGCTATTGAAACATTTAGTGACCATAAAACATTTAGTTCAATCACAAAGTGAAAGAATAATAGCATAAAAAACAAGTGTGAAAAATATTGTCATCAAATTGTGAATGACCGTCAAAAACTTTTATCAACTTAACGAACTTCTTAAAACAACTAGAAAGCGAACCATTAATTTAACGCAATCGGTAAGCGTTCAGTTGTCGGCGTCCATACATTGTCTGCCTTACAAAACACCAGTCTTGAGTTCGCGTCTCACCATATGCAAGCTCTTTTTGAAGTTTTAAAACATTCTAATAAGCTAGCGAAAACAATCGGACAGCACTCTAATAATATATTTAAAAATGAATTTCTTCGAGAATATTACGTTTCGTCGCACTCGAACCCAGTCTGAATCGAATGATAATAATGTGAGTGAAATACCTATCGATACACTCGATGACACACCAAACAGCCTACCCGACATATCGAGCGTCGACGACTCGCAGCACGATCAGTATAATATGTTATCAGAGCGGATTGTTATACTAGAATTAGAATTGAGTAGTGCACATCAAGAAATCGAGACGCTATCTTATGAAAACAATAATTTAAAACAAATAAATGAGGACTTAAAAAAGAAGAATGACCTGTACAAGAAAATCTGTAGCAGCCCGAATAAGAAACCAAAAGTGCAGACCCCAATCAAAAAAGATCTAGAAAAAAATGATAAACAAACCCAAACAAAAGATTCACGTATCTCAGTAGAAAATCCATCAGCAACTGTTGCACTCACGAATAAACAACCTAGCTATGAAACGAAACTACCGATAACACGTCCCTCAAATAAGTCTCGTCCACAACAAACTACGGCTCGAAGCAGGATCTGTATTCTAAGCACCAACAAAAAGAACAAAATACTATCAATTGCAGAAACTACACTTGGCAATCGGCATGAAATATGTCATTACTTAATGCCGTTCTGTAATATCGAACAAATGATACAAGATGTTGAAAGCAAGCTGGTAACATTTACGCTGACAGATTTTTGTATCATATTCATAGGTGAAGAGGATTTCAAAAAATCTCGTGACTACCTTCACTTGATATCCTACTTGAGAACTACTTTAGGAAAAGTAAAATACACGAATATCATATTATGTGCACCCAACTATAAACTAGGCGACTGTACTAATATATACAACTCAAGAGTGGAAATATTTAACAAACTACTTTGTCTAGACGTGTCGACGCATAAGCATGCATACTTTTTGGACACAAATAGGAATCTTAGATGTGACTTTAAAATGTTCAACAGTAAAACAGGTTCACTTAATAATTATGGTATGCACACTATCTTCAAAGACATTGATGATCTTTTAAATGACATTATGAAGTATGAAACTATGAACAGCAGAGCCGCTATTTCAAAGCGTTTCGTTACTGGTAACACACAATCCAACAGTCAGTTTTTTCTGTGAGAAATACGTAAACATATTCCATCAAAATATAGCAGGACTTATAAATAAATCTGATGCTCTTACAGTTTGCTTAGAAGAGCTAATGAAAAAGAAAGTACACATTGATATTATTTGCATTACTGAGCATTTTATGATGTCCGGCTACGAAAAGTATCTCATAATACCTAATTACGAGCTGGCGGCATGTTACAGCAGACAAGATACCAAAAGAGGTGGAACATGCATCTTAGTAAAAAAAGGACATCAGTGGAAGGAGCTTACTGATGTTAATAAATTATCATTACGAAGTAACTTTGAATGTTGTGGAATTGAATTGACACAGTCAAACACCATTGTAATTTGTTTATATAGAGTACCAATTTCAAATAATCTTACTGTATTCTTTGACCAATTATACAAATTATTACTACAAATAAACAAAAAACCGAAACGAAATATTATAATATGCGGTGACTTCAACATCGACATCATGAAACGTAATAATATAACACTTAACTTTGAATGCTTGTTGTTAAATTATAATTTAAAATTAGAAATAAAACAACCCACCAGACTAAAAGGTAAAACATGTATAGACAACTTTGCACATAACTTAGGTAATAAATGTAAATCTGAAATAATAGAATTTGCGTTGTCCGACCATACCTCTCAAATTTTAAGATGCCCTATAAAAGAAATTTGTCTTCTACATCATTGGTACATAAGAAGACGCGACTATAGTGACGATAACATCAAAAAGTTTAAGGACTGTTTACAAAATATTTCTTTTTCTGAAATATATGGGTCTGATGATCCAAACATAGCATACAACCAATTCATAGAAACCTTTTCTCTATTCTATGATCTATGCTTTCCATTTAAAAAGCACACAATTAAAACATACAAAAAACCGCATTGGGTGTCCCGCGGAATCAGCGTATGCAGTAGGAAAAAAAGGGAACTTCTATGGCGTTACAGATTTAAACGGAATGACAGAAATAAACAAGAATTTAAAACGTACTGTGCTCGTTATAAGAAGATTATGAAACTTACACAACGTGCTCAAAACTCATATAAAATCAAATCATCATCGAACAAATCTAAAACGACTTGGGGAATTATTAATCATTCGAAACTTAATCTGCCAAAGCACTCAATTGCAAGTATAAAAATTGATGGTGGTAAAACCGAAACGCACCCACAAGTTATGGCTAAAGCTTTTAATGATTTTTTTATAGACAAAATGGAGCCAATCTCCCAAACAGGTAATCATGTAACGTCCACTTTTTCAAATTACCCTAAGTCTATGTTCATGGCACCGTGCACTGATTCTGATATTGACTATATATATAAAGCTCGATTACCACTGACTCACTGATTGACAGAATTGTTCTCCCAGAAGGAGCCGTGGGGGGTTAAAGTGATGTATAAGACTCATAAACCTTGAGGTCCAGTGAGTCCGGGAAAAATCCGAAATGACCTGAAAGTGGAACGCTGACCGGAACTGCCCTACGGATCTCGAAAATTACAAGTCGCAGACCTATAGTGCTAGAACTAAAAATGTCAAGGACCCTGGGCCGTTTGACGGGCCGGTGAAAAAAAGATGGCGTCCATACAAAAAAAGATGGCGGCCATACAAAATGGAAACGCTCACCGTTCCGAAACCGTTGGAGATAGTGGGGGGGTGTTCGACCAAATGTCATAGAGGACGACGGGGGCTTTTCGGTGGGGGTCATAAAAATTCAAGATGGCGGATTCAAAATGGCGTCCAAAAAAAGAAATGGTCCCAGCCGGCTGAAAATTGGCGTCCGGGGGTTTTCGGGGGCACCGATTCATAATCCGGGATCAAATTTTTCTTTCCGCCATTTTTCAAGATGGCCGCCATACAAGTGTTCATTTTGGATTTTCACCCAATTTTTCTCCCAGAAGGAGCCGTGGGGGGTAAAAGGGATGTATGGGAGTCGTATAGAAGGGGGTCCTGTGAGTTTAGGAAAAGTCCGAAATGACCTGAAAGTGGAACACTGACCGGAACTGCCCTACGGATCTCGAAAACGGCAAGTCGCAAACCTATACCGCCTGAACTAAAAATGTCAAGGACCTTGGGCCGTTTGACGACCCGGTGAAAAAAAGATGGTTTCCATACAAAAAAACATGGCTGCCATACAAAATCAAAAATCATATTTTTTTTAAGTTACGTTACAAGCACCACCTAAAAAGCCCTCGCGGGCCGCATGCGGCCCGCGCACCCGCGCGACCTCTATTTATATATATAAAGCTCGATTACCACTGACTCACTGACTGATTGACACAATTGTTCTCCCAGATGGAGCCGTGGGGGGTTAAAGTCATGTATGGGAGTCGTATAGAAGGGGGTCCAGTGAGTCCGGGAAAAATCCGAAATGACCTGAAAGTGGAACCCTGACCAGAACTGCCCTACGGATCTCGAAAATTACAAGTCGGACACCCACACCGCCGGAACTAAAAATGTCAAGGACCCTGGGCCGTTTGACGAGCCGGTGAAAAAAAGATGGCTTCCATACAAAAAAAGATGGCGGCCATACAAAATTGAAACGCTCACCGTTCCGAAACCGTGGGAGATAGCGGGGGGGTGTTCGACCAAATGTCATAGAGGATGACGGGGGCTTTTTGGTGGGGATCATAAAAATCCAAGATGGCGGATTCAAAATGGCGGCCAAAAAAAAAAATGGTCCGAGCCGGCTGAAAATTGGCATCCAGGGGTTTTCGGGGGCACCGATTCATAATCCGGGATCAAATTTTTTTTTCCGCCATTTTCCAATATGGCCGCCATACAAGTGTTCATTTTGGATTTTCACCCAATTGTTCTCCCAGAAGGAGCCGTCGGGGGTAAAAGCGATGTATGGGAGTCGTATAGAGGGGGGTCCTGTGAGCCTAAGAAAAGTCCGAAATGACCTGAAAGTGGAACACTGACCGGAACTGCCCTACGGATCTCGAAAATGAAAAGTCGAACACCCACACTGCCGGAACTAAAAATGTCGAGGACCCTGGGCCGTTTGACGAGCCGGTGAAAAAAAGATGGCTTCCATACAAAAAAAATGGCGGCCATACAAAATTGAAACGCTCACCGTTCCTAAACCGTTGGAGATAGCGGCAGGGTGCTCGAACCATTTTCATAGAGGATGGAGGGGGCTTTCCGGTGGTGGTCATAAAAATCCAAGATGGCGGACTCAAAATGGCGGCCATAAAAAAAAATGGTCCGAGCCGGCTGAAAATTGGCATCCGGGGATTTTCGGGGGCACCGATTCATAATCCGGAGTCGATTATTTTTTTCCGCCATTTTTCAATATGGCCGCCATACAAACGCATCTTTTGGAGCAATTGGTCTCCCAGAAGGATCCGTGGGGGGTAAAAGTATTGTATGGGAGTCGTATAGAGGGGGGTCCTGTGAGTTTAGGAAAAGTCCGAAATGACCTGAAAGTGGAACGCTGACCGGAACTGCCCTACGGAACTCGAAAGTTACAAGTCGCACACCCATTCTGCCGGAACTAAAAATGTCGAGGACCCTGGGTCGATCGACGAGCCGGTGAAGAAAAGATGGCTTCCATACAAAAAAGATGGCGGCCATACAAAAGTGTTCATTTTGGTTTTTCACTCAATTGTTCTCCCAGAAGGAGCCGTCGGGGGTAAACGTCATGTTTGGGAGTCGTATAGAAGGGGGTCCTATGAGTTCAGGAAAGTCCGAAATGACCTGAAAGTGGAACGCTGACCGGAACTGCCCTACGGATCTCGAAAATGAGAAGTCGCACACCCATACTGCCGGAACTAAAAATCTCGAGTACCTTGGGACGATTGACGAGCCGGTGAAAAAAAGATGGCTTCCATACAAAAAAAGATGGCCGCCATACAAGTGATCATTTTGGATTTTCACTCAATTGTTCTCCCAGAAGGAGCTTTCGGTGGTAAAACTCATGTATAGAATTCGTATAGAAGGGGGTCCTATAAGTTCAGGAAAAGTCCGAAATGACCTGAAAGTGGAACGCTGACCGGAACTGCCCTACGGATCTCGAAAATTACAAGTCGCAATGCTATACCGCCCCAACTAAAAATGTTAAGGACCTTGGGCCGTTTGACGAACCGGTGAAAAAAAGATGGCTTCCATACAAAAAAAGGTGGCGGCCATAGAAGTGTTCATTTTGGATGTTCACACAACTGCTCTCCCAGAAGGAGCCGTGGGAGGTAAAAGTCATGTATCGGAGTCATATAGAAGGGGGTCCTATGAGTTTATGAAAAGTCCGAAAAGACCTGAAAGTGGAACGCTGACCGGAACTGCCCCACGGATCTCGAAAATGAGAAGTCGCACACCCATACTGCTCGAATTAAAAATGTGTATGATCTTGGGTAAATTGACGAGCTGGTAAAAAAAAATGGCTTTTATACAAAAAAACATGGCCGCCATATAAACGCTTCTTTTGGAGCAATTGTTCTAAAAGGAGTCGTGCGGGGTAAAAGTCATGTATGGAAGTTGTATAGTGGAAATTCCAGTGAGTTTAAGAAAAATCCGAGATGACCTGAAAGTAGAACCCTGACCGGAACTGCCCTACGGATCTCGAAAACGGCAAAACGCAGACCCATATTGCCCGAACTAAAAATGTCGAGGACCCTGGGTCGATTGATGAGCTGGTAAAAAAAAGATGGCTTCGAAAAAAAATACATGGCCGCCATACAAGTGTTCATTTTGGATTTTCGCACAATTATTCTCACAGAAGGAGCCGTGGGAGGTTAAAGTTATGTATGGGAGTTATATAGGGAAGGGTCCAGTGAGTTTAGGAAAAATCCGAAATAACCTGAATGTGGAACCGTGACCAGAACTGCCCTACGGATCTCGAAAACTACAAGTTGCAGACGCACGGTGCCGGAACTAAAAATTTCGAGTACGGTAGGACGATTGACGAGCCGGTGAAAAAAAGATGGCTTCCATACAAAAGAACATGGCTGCCATACAGGTGTTCATTTTGGATTTTCACACAATTGTTCTCCCAGAAGGAGCCGTCGGGGGTAAAAGTGATGTATGGGTGTCGTATAGAGGGGGGTCCTGTGAGTTTAGGAAAAGTCCGAAATGACCTGAAAGTGGAACGCTGACCGGAACTGCCCTACGGATCTCGAAAATGGCAAGTCGCAAACCTATACCGCCGGAACTAAAAATGTCAGGGACCCTGGGCCAATTGACGATCCGGTGAAAAAAAGATGGCTTCCATACAAAAAACATGGCCGCCATACAAAATTCAAACGCTCACCGTTCCGAAACCGTTAGAGATAGCGGGGGGGTGCTCGAACCAATTTCATAGATGATGGGGAGGGCTTTCCGGTGGTGGTCACAAAAATCCAAGATGGCGGATTCAAAATGGCGGCAATAAAAAAAAATATGGTCCGAGCCGGCTGAAAATTGGCGTCCGGGGGTTTTCGGGGGCATCGAATTATAATCCGGGGTCGACTTTTTATTTCCGCCATTTTTCAATATGGCCGCCATACAAACGCATCTTTTGGAGCAATTGTTCTCTCAGAAGGAGCCGTGGGAGGTAAAAGTTATGTATGGGAGTCGTATAGAAGGGGGTCCTGTGAGGTTAAGAAAAATCTAAAATAAAATGGCCTTAAAGTGGAACTCTGACCGGAACTGCCCTACGGATCTCGAAAACAGCAAGTCGCACACTCATACTGCCGGAACTAAAAATGTCGAGGACCCTGGGTCGATTGACGAACCGGTGAAAAAAAGATGACTTCCATACAAAAAAAACATGGCCGCCATACAAGTGTTCATTTTGGATTATCACCCAATTGTTCTCCCAGAAGGAGCCGTCGGGGGTAAAAAACATGTATGAGGGTCGTATAGAAGGGGGTCCTAAGAGTTCAGGAAAGTCCGAAAAGACCTGAAAGTGGAACGCTTACTGGAACTGCCCTACGGATCTCAAAAACTATAAGTTACACACCTACTGTGCCGGAACTAAAAATGTCAAAGACCCTGGGCTGATCGACGAGTCGGTGAAAAAAGATGGCTTCCATACAAAAAAACATGGCCGCCATACAAGTGTTCATTTTGGATTTTCACTCAATTGTTCTCCCAGAAGGAGCCTTCGGGGGTAAAACTCATGTATAAGAGTCGTATGGAAGGGGGTCCTATGAGTTCAGAAAACGTCCGAAATGACCTGAAAGTGGAACGCTGACCGGAACTGCCCCACGGATCTCCAAAATGATAAGTCGCACACCCGTACTGCCCGAACTAAAAATGTGTAGGACCTTGGGTCGATTGACGAGCTGGTAAAAAAAAGATGGCTTTCATACAAAAAAACATGGCTGCCATACAAACGCCTCTTAACACGCTTTTATTAGCTTCACCTGTAACTATGTAAGAAAATCTTGGAAGTTAAATTTGACCCACTTCGCGGTTTCCGATTGAGTTGAAATTTTGCACACACGTTTAGTTAGGATGACAATGCATAGTTAGATAACTGACATCATTCTAAATCCAATATGGCGGACTACTTATGTATTATGCACTACCATGATATGGGTATCAAATGAAAGGGTTTACTGAGAAGACTACGAAAACTAATATAACGTCAAACTTAATTCAATATGGCGGACGCCCCAAGATGGTAGACAAGATTTTCTTATCTACCATCATGATATGGGTATCAAATAAAAGGGTCTGCTGGGAAAAAAACGAAAAATAAAGTCAAAGTGAAAGTCAAAGCCAAAGTCAAAGTCAAATCACTTTACAAATCGTGTTTTAATTATTTTTTAAGTTAATTTAAGAGTTCCACCACAACCTCCGCGGGCCGCGGGCGGGGACCAAATTTTTTTTCCGCCATTTTTCAATATGGCCGCCATACAAACGCATCTTTTGGAGCAATTATTCTCCCACAAGGAGTCATGGGGGGTAAAAGTCATGTGTGGGAGTCGTACAGAGAGAGGCCCAGTGAGATGACCTGAAAGTCGAACCCTGACTGGAACAGCCCTACGGATCTCGAAAACGTAAAGCCGCAGACCTATACTGCCAGAATTAAAAATGTCAAGGACCTTGGGTCGATCGACGAACTGGTGAAAAATCATGGCTACTATACAAAAAAACATGGCCGCCATACAAGTGTTTATTTTTGGATTTACACTCAATTGTTCTCCCGGATGTAGCCGCGGGGGGTAAAAGTGATGTATGGGAGACGTATAGAGGGAAGTCCAGGGAGTTCAGCAAAAAACCGAAATAACCTAAAAGTGGAACGCTAACCGGAACTGCCCCACGGATCTCGAAAATGAGAAGTCGCACACCCATACTGCCCGAACTAAAAATGTGTAGGACCTTGGGTCGATTGACGAGTTGGTAAAAAAAAGATGGCTTCCATACAAAAAAACATGGCCGCCATACAAGTGTTCATTTTGGATTTTTCACACAATTGCTCTCCGAGAAGGAGCCGTGGGAGGTAAAAGTCATGTATGGGAGTCATATAGAAGGGGATCTTAAGAGTTTAGAAAAAGTCCAGGATGACCTGAAAGTGGAACGCTTACCGGAACTGCCCTACGGATCTCAAAAACTATAAGTCGCACACCCACTGTGTCGGAACTAAAAATGTCACAGACCCTGGGCCGATCGACGATCTGGTGAAAAAAAGATGGCTTCCATACAAAAAAACATGACCGCCATACAAGTGTTCATTTTGGATTTTGACCCAATTGTTCTCCCAGAAGGAGCCATGGGGGGTAAAAGTCATGTATGGGAGTCGTATAGAGGGGGGTCCTTTGAGTCTAGGAAAAGTCCGAAATGACCTGAAAGTGGAACACTGACCAGAACTGCCCTACGGAGCTCGAAAACGACAAGTCGCAAACCTATACCGCCGGAACTAAAAATGTCGAGGACCCTGGGCCGTTTGCCGAGGCGGTGAAAAAAAGATGGCTTCCATACAAAAAAACATGGCCGCCATACAAGTGTTCATTTTGGATTTTCACTCAATTGTTCTACCAGAAGGAGCTTTTGGGGGTAAAACTCATGTATGGGAGTCGTATAGAAGGGGGTCTTATGAGTTCAGGAAAAGTCCGAAATGACTTAAAAGTGAAATCCTGACCGGAACTGCCCTACGGAGCTCAAAAACGGCAAGTCGCCGACCCATAGTGCCTGAACTAAAAATGTCCAGGATCCTGGGTCGATTGACAAGCCGGTGAAAAAAGCTGGTTTCCATACAAAAAAACATGGCCGCCATGCAAGTGTTCATTTTGGATTTTCACACAATTGTTCTCCCAGTAGGAGCCATGGGCGATAAAAGTTATGTATGGGAGTCGTATAGAAGGGGTCCTGTGAGTTCAGGAAAAGTCCGAAATGACCTGAAAGTGGAACCCTGACTGGAACAGCCCTACGGAGCTCGAAAACTACAAGTCGCAGACCGAGGTTGCCGGAACTAAAAATGTCGAGGAGCTTGGTCAGATCGTCGAGCCGGTGAAGAAAAGATGGCTTCCATACAAAAAAAGATGGCGGCCATACAAAAGTGTTCATTTTGGTTTTTCACTCAATTGTTCTCCCAAAAGGAGCCGTCGGGGGTAAAAGTCATGTTTGGGAGTCGTATAGAAGGGGGTCCTATGAGTTCAGGAAAAGTCCGAAATGACCTGAAAGTGGAACGCTGCTGGAACTGCCCTACGGATCTCGAAAATTAAAAGTCGCAAACCTATACCGCCGGAACTAAAAATGTCAAGGACCCTGGGCCGTTTGACGAGCCGGTGAAAAAAAGATGGCTTCCATACAAAAAAACATGGCTGCCATACAAAACCAAATATCATATTTATTTTGAGTAATGTTACAAGCTCCACCCGAAAAGCCCTCGCGGGCCGCTCGCGGCCCGCGCACCGCGCGACCTCTAGTTGACTATATATATAAAGCTCGATTACCACTGACTCACTGACTGATTGACAGAATTGATCTCCCAGTTGGAGCCGTGGGGGGTTAAAGTGATGTATAAGACTCATAAACCTTGAGGTCCAGTGAGTCCGGGAAAAATCCGAAATGACCTGAAAGTGGAACGCTGACCGGAACTGCCCTACGGATCTCGAAAATGAAAAGTCGCACACCCAAACTGCTGGAACTAAAAATGTCAAGAACCCTGGGCCGTTTGACGAGCCGGTGAAAAAAAGATGGCTTCCATACAAAAAAAGATGGCGGCCATACAAAATTGAAACGCTCACCATTCCGCAACCGTTAGAGATAGCTGGGGGGTGTTCGACCAAATGTCATAGAGGACGACGGGGGCTTTCCGGTGGGGGTCATAAAAATCCAAGATGGCGGATTCAAAATGGTGGCCAAAAAAAAATATGGTCCGAGCCGGCTGAAAATTGGCGTCCGGGGGTTTTCGGGGGCACCAATTCATAATCCGGGATCAAATTTTTCTTTCCGCCATTTTCCAATATGGCCGCCATACAAGTGTTCATTTTGGATTCTCACCCAATTGTTCTCCCAGAAGCAGCCGCCGGGGGTAAAAGTGATGTACGGGAGTCGTATAGAGGGGGATCCTGTGAGTTTAGAAAAAGTCCGAAATGACCTGAAAGTGGAACGCTGACCGGAACTGCCCTACGGATCTCGAAAATTACAAGTCGCAAACCTATACCGCCGGAACTAAAAATGTCGAGGACCTTGGGCCGTTTGAGGAGCCGGTGAAAAAAAGATGGTTTCCATACAAAAAAAAATGACTGCCATACAAAATCAAAAATCATATTTTTTTTAAGTTATGTTACAAGCACCACATAAAAAGCCCTCGCGGGCCGCATGCGGCCCGCGCACCCGCGCGACCTCTAGTTTACTTATATAAAGCTCGATTACCACTGACTCACTGACTCACTCATTGACATAATTGTTCTCCCAGAAGGAGCCGTGGGGGGTTAAAGTAATGTATGGGAGTCGTAAACCTTGAGGTCCAGTGAGTCCGGGAAAAATCCGAAATGACCTGAAAGTGGAACCCTGACCGGAACTGCCCTACGGATCTCGAAAATTACAAGTCGCAGACCTATAGTGCTTGAACTAAAAATGTCAAGAACCCTGGGCCGTTTGACGAGCCGGTGAAAAAAAGATGGCGTCCATACAAAAAAAGATGGCGGCCATACAAAATAGAAACGCTCACCGTTCCGAAACCGTTGGAGATAGTGGGGGGGTGTTCGACCAAATGTCATAGAGGACGACGGGGGCTTTCCGGTGGGGGTCATAAAAATCCAAGATGGCGGATTCAAAATGGCGGCCAAAAAAAAATATGGTCCGAGCTGGCTGAAAATTGGCGCCCGGGGGTTTTCGGGGGCACCAATTCATAGTCCGGGACCGCCTTTTTTTTTCCGCCATTTTTCAATATGGCCGCCATACAAGTATTTCTTTATGAGCAGTTGTTCTCCCAGAAGGAGTCGTAGGGGGTAAAAGTGATGTATGGGAGTTGTAGAGAGGGGTGCCCATTGAATTCAGAAAAAAGTCGAAATGACCTGAAAGTGGAACGCTGACCGGAACTGCCCTAAGGATTTCGAAAATGAGAAGGTGCACACCCATACTGCCGGAACTAAAAATGTCAAGGACCCTGGGCCGATGGACGAGCCGGTGATAAAAAGATGACTTCTATACAAAAAAACATGGCCGCCATACAAGTGTTCATTTTGGATTATCACCCAATTGTTCTCCCAGAAGGAGACGTGGGAGGTAAAAGTCATGTATGGGAGTCATATAGAACGGGGTCTTAAGAGTTTAGAAAATGTCCAGAATGACCTGAAAGTGGAACGCAGACCGGAACTGCCCTACGGATCTCGAAAACGGCAAGTCGCAGATGCACGATGCCGGAACTAAAAATGTCGAGGACCCTGGGTCCATTGTCCTGTCGGTGAAAAAAAGATGGCTTCCATACAAAAAAACATGGCTGCCATACAGGTGTTCATTTTGGATTTTCACACAATTGTTCACCCAGAAGGAGCCGTCGGGGGTAAAAGTCATGTATGGGAGTCGTATAGAGGGGTGCCCATTGAGATTAGGAAAAGTCCGAATAGACCTGAAAGTGGAACGCTGACCGGAACTGCCCCACGGATCTCGAAAATGAGAAGTCGCACATTCTAAATCCAATATGGCGGACTACTTATGTATTATGCACTACACTACCATGATATGGGTATCAAATGAAAGGGTTTGCTGAGAAGACTACGAAACTAAAATAAAGTCACACTTAATTCAATATGGCGGACGCCCCAAGATGGTCGACATTTTTTTTATCTACCATCATGATATGGGTATCAAATGAAAGGGTCTGCTGGGAAGAAAACGAAAAATAAAGTCAAAGTGAAAGTCGAAGTCCAAGTCCAAGTCCAAGTTTTTTATTACAACAGCCTTTGCAGGCACATTCAAAAGCGTGTTTTTATTTTTTTTAAGTTTATTTAAG
Source organism: Allophyes oxyacanthae (assembly GCA_932294325.1). Taxonomy (NCBI): domain Eukaryota; kingdom Metazoa; phylum Arthropoda; class Insecta; order Lepidoptera; family Noctuidae; genus Allophyes; species Allophyes oxyacanthae. The sequence continues at coordinate 3,613,494 of OW028633.1, read as the reverse complement.
AGCTCCACCAAAACCGCCATCCGCGGGCCGCTTGCGGCCCGCTCACTGCGCGACCTCTACTTTTTCAAAACCCTCACCGTTCCGATACCGTTAGATAGAGGGGCTCGACCAAATATCATACAGAACGAGGGGGGCTTTCCACTGGTAGTGATAAAAATCCAAGTCAGCGGATTCAAAATGGAGGCCTAAAAATAATATGGTCCGATCCGATTCAGAATCCGGGATCAAATTTTTCTTTCCGCCATTTTCCAATATGGCCGCCATACAAGTGTTCATTTTGGATTTTCACCCAATTGTTCTCCCAGAAGGAGCCGCGGGGGGTAAAAGTCATGTATGGGAGTCGTATAGAGGGAGGTCCAGGGAGATCAGGAAAAGTCCGAAATGATCTGAACGTGGTACCCTGACCAGAACTGCCCTGTGGATCTCAAAAATGGCAAATCGCACACCCACACTGCCGAAATTAAAAATGTCGAGGACCCTGATCAGATCGTCGAGCCGGTGAAAAAAATATGGCTTCCATACAAAAAAACATGGCCGCCATACAAACGCTTCTTTTGGAGCAATTGTTCTCCTGGAAGGAGCCGCGGGGGGTAAAAGTCATGTACGAGAGTCGTATAGAGAGAGGTCCAGCGAGTTCAGGAAAAGTCCGAAATGACCTGAAAATGGAACGCTTACTGGAACTGCCCTACGGATCTCAAATACTATAAGTCGCACACCCACTAAGCCGGAACTAAAAATGTCAAAGACCCTGGGCCGATCGACGAGCCGGTGAAAAAAGATGGCTTCCATACAAAAAAACATGGCCGCCATACAAGTGTTCATTTTGGATTATCACACAATTGTTCTCCCAGAAGGAGCCGTCGGGGGTAAAAGTCATGTATGGGAGTCGTATAGAGGGGTGCCCATTGAGTTTAGGAAAAGTCCGAAAAGACCTGAAAGTGGAACGCTGACGGGAACTGCCCCACGGATCTCGAAAATGAGAAGTCGCACACCCATACTGCCCGAACTAAAAATGTGTAGGATCTTAGGTCGATTGACGAGCTGGTAAAAAAAAATGGCTTGCATACAAAAAAACATGGCCGCCATATAAACGCTTCTTAACACGCTTTTATTAGCTTCACCTGTAACTAACTATGTAAGAAAATCTTGGAAGTTACATTTGACCCACTTCGCGGTTTCCGATTGAGGTGAGATTTTGCACACGCGTTTACTTAGGATGACAATGCATAGTTAGATAACTGACGTCATTCTAAATCCAATATGGCGGACTACTTATGTATTATGCACTACCATGATATGAGTATCAAATGAAAGGGTTTGCTGAGAAGACTACGAAAACTAATATAACGTCATACTTTATTCAATATGGCGGACGCCCCAAGATGGTAGACAAAATTTTCTTATCTACCATCATGATAATATGGGTATCAAATGAAAGGGTCTGCTGGGAAGAAAACGAAAAATAAAGTCAAAGTCGATGTCGAAGTCAAAGTCAAAGTCAAAGTCAAAGTCAAAGTCAAAGTCAAAGTCAAAGTCAAAGTCAAAGTCAAAGCCAAAGTTAAAATCAAAGTCCAAGTCAAAGTCAAAGACAAAGTCAAAGGCCAAAACCGAGGCCGAAGCCGAAGCCGAGACTGAGGTCGAAGCCAAAGACGAGGCCGAAGCAGAAGCCGAGACTGAAGTCAAAGTTTTTTATTACAACTGAGCCTATGCAGGCACTTTCAAAATCGTGTTTTTATTTTTTTTAAGTTAATTTAAGAGCTCCACCACTACCACCGCGGGCCGCCCGTGGCCCGCGCACCGCGCGACCTCTAACCTTTTTAAACCCTCACCGTTTCGAAACCGTTAGAGATAGAGTCGGGGTGCTCGACCAAATATCATAGAGGACGAGAGGGGCTTTTCGGTGGTCGTGATAAAAATCCAAGATGGCGGATTCAAAATGGCGGCCAACAAAAAATATGGTCCGATCTGGCTGAAAATTGGTCCGGGACCGACTTTTTTTTTCCGCGATTTTTCAATATGGCCGCCATACAAACGCATCTTTTGGAACAATTGTTCTCCCAGAAGGAGTCATGGGGGGTAAAAGTCTTGTGTGGGAGTCGTACAGAGGGAGGCCCAGTGAAGTGAAAATTAAAAGTCGCAAACCTATACCGCCGGAACTAAAAATGTCAAGGACCTTGGGCCGTTTGACGAGCCGGTGAAAAAAAGATGGCTTCCATACAAAAAAACATGGCTGCCATACAAAATCAAATATCATATTTATTTTGAGTAATGTTACAAGCTCCACCCGAAAAGCCCTCGCGGGCCGCTCGCGGCCCGCGCACCGCGCGACCTCTAGTTTATATATATAAAGCTCGATTACCACTGACTCACTGATTGACAGAATTGATCTCCCAGATAGGTAATTATACCGGCCGGCACAAATAGGGTCTGATCGGTACTCAAAAATTTTGTACCTGAGAATTGACTAAGGACCCATCGGACCCCGCGGACTACGTCTCTAACTTTACCATAAACTAAAATAACTAGCTTCGTGTAGCTAAATCATATATAAAGCTCGATTACCACTGACTCACTCACTGACTCACTGATTGACAGAATTGTTCTCCCAGATGGAGCCGTGGGGGGTACAAGTCATACATAAAGTCATAAACCTTGAGGTCCAGTGAGTCCGGGAAAAATCCGAAATGACCTGAAAGTGGAACGCTGACCGGAACTGCCCTACGGATCTCGAAAATTACAAGTCGCACACCCATACTGCTGGAACTAAAAATGTCGAGGACCCTGGGTCGATTGACGAGCCGGTGAAAAAAAGATGGCTTCCATACAAAAAAAGATGGCGGCCATACAAAATGGAAACGCTCACCGTTCCGAAACCGTTGGAGATATCGGGGGGGTGCTCGACCAAATGTCATAGACGACGACGGGGGCTTTCCGGTGGGGGTCATAAAAATCCAAGATGGCGGATTCAAAATGGCGGCCAAAAAAAAATATGGTCCGAGCCGGCTGAAAATTGGCGTCCGGGGGTTTTCGGGGGCACTGATTCATAATCCGGGATCAATGTTTTTTTCCGCCATTTTTTAAGATGGCCGCCATACAAGTGTTCATTTCGGATTTTGACCCAATTGATCTCCCAGAAGGAGCCGTGGGGGGTAAAAGTGATGTATGGGAGTCGTATAGAGGGGGGTTCTGTGAGTTCAGGAAAAGTCCGAAATGAGCTGAAAGTGGAACGCTGACCAGAACTGCCCCACGGATCTCGAAAATGAGAAGTCGCAGACCTACAGCGCTCGAACTAAAAATGTAGAGGACCCTGTGTCGATGGACGAGCCGGTGAAAAAAAGATGGCTTCCATACAAAAAAAATGGCGGCCATACAAAATAGAAACGCTCACCGTTCCGAAACCGTTGGAGATAGCGGGAGGGTGCTCGAACCAATTTCATACAGGATGGAGGGGGCTTTCTGGTGGTGGTCATAAAAATCCAAGATGGCGGAATCAAAATGGCGGCCGAAATAAAAGTTGCTCCGAACCGGCTGAAAATCGGCTTCCGGGGGTTTTCGGGAGCACCGATTCATAATCCGTGGTCGACTTTTATTTTCCGCCATTTTTCAATATGGCCGCCATACAAACGCATCTTTTGGAGCAATTGTTCTCCCAGAAGGAGCCGTGGGGGGTAAAAGTCATGTATGGCAGTCGTAAAGACAGAGGTCCAGTAAGTTCAGGAAAAGTCCGAAATGACCTGAAAGTGGAACGCTGACCGGAACTGCCCTACGGATCTCAAAAATGAGAAGTCGCACACCCATACTGCCGGAACTAAAAATGTCGAGGACCCTGGGTCGATCGACGCGCCGGTGAAGAAAAGATGGCTTCCATACAAAAAAAGATGGCGGCCATACAAAAGTGTTCATTTTGGTTTTTCACTCAATTGTTCTCCCTAAAGGAGCCGCGGGGGGTAAAAGTCATGTATGATAGTCGTATAGAGAGAGGTGCAGTGAGTTTAGGAAAAGTCCGAAATGACCTGAAAGTGGAACGCTGACCAGAACTGCCCTACGGATCTCGAAAATTACAAGACGCAGACCTACAGTGCTGGAACTAAAAATGTCAAGGACCCTGAGTCGATTGACGAGGTGATGTAAAAAAAGATGGCTTCCATACAAAAAAACATGGCCGCCATACAAGTGTTCATTTTGGATTTTCACACAATTATTCTCACAGAAGGAGCCGTGGGAGGTAAAAGTTATGTATGGGAGTTGTATAGGGAAGGGTCCAGTGAGTTTAGGAAAAATCCGAAATGACCTGAAAGTGGAACCGTGACCAGAACTGTCCTACGGATCTCGAAAATGGCAAGTCGCACACCCATACTGCCCGAACTAAAAATGTGTAGGATCTTGGGTCGATTGACGAGCTGGTAAAAAAAAGATGGCTTTCATACAAAAAAACATGGCTGCCATACAAACGCCTCTTAACACGCTTTTATTAGCTTCACCTATAACTATGTAAGAAAATCTTGGAAGTTAAATTTGACCCACTTCGCGGTTTCCGATTGAGTTGAAATTTTGCACACACGTTTAGTTAGGATGACAATGCATAGTTCGATAACTGACGTCATTCTAAATCCAATATGGCGGACTACTTATGTATTATGCACTACCATGATATGGGTATCAAATGAAAGGGTTTACACAGAAGACTACGAAAACTAATATAACGTCAAACTTAATTCAATATGGCGGACGCCCCAAGATGGTAGACAAGATTTTCTTATCTACCATCATGATATGGGTATCAAATGAAAGGGTCTGCTGGGAAGAAAACGAAAAATAAAGTCAAAGTCAAAGCCAAAGTCAAATTCAAAGTCAAAGTTTTTTATTACAATATATTTATTACACTATTCCATACAAGTGTTCATTTTGGATGTTCACACAATTGCTCTCCCAGAAGGAGCCGTCGGAGGTAAAAGTCATGTATCGGAGTCATATAGAAGGGGGTCCTATGAGTTTATGAAAAGTCCGAAAAGACGTGAAAGTGGAACGCTGACCGGAACTGCCCCACGGATCTCGAAAATGAGAAGTCGCACACCCATACTGCTCGAATTAAAAATGTGTATGATCTTGGGTAAATTGACGAGCTGGTAAAAAAAAATGGCTTTTATACAAAAATACATGGCCGCCATATAAACGCTTCTTTTGGAGCAATTGTTCTAAAAGGAGTTGTGCGGGGTAAAAGTCATGTATGGAAGTTGTATAGTGGAAATTCCAGTGAGTTTAAGAAAAATCCGAGATGACCTGAAAGTAGAACCCTGACCGGAACTGCCCTACGGATCTCGAAAACGGCAAAACGCAGACCCATATTGCCCGAACTAAAAATGTCGAGGACCCTGGGTCGATTGATGAGCTGGTAAAAAAAATATGGCTTCCAAAAAAAATACATGGCCGCCATACAAGTGTTCATTTTGGATTTTCGCACAATTATTCTCACAGAAGGAGCCGTGGGAGGTTAAAGTTATGTATGGGAGTTATATAGGGAAGGGTCCAGTGAGTTTAGGAAAAATCCGAAATAACCTGAAAGTGGAACCGTGACCAGAACTGCCCTACGGATCTCGAAAACTACAAGTTGCAGACGCACGGTGCCGGAACTAAAAATTTCGAGTACGGTAGGACGATTGACGAGCCGGTGCAAAAAGATGGCTTCCATACAAAAAAACATGGCTGCCATACAGGTGTTCATTTTGGATTTTCACACAATTGTTCTCCCAGAAGGAGCCGTCGGGGGTAAAAGTGATGTATGGGTATAGAGGGCCTGTGAGTTTAGGAAAAGTCCGAAATGACCTGAAAGTGGAACGCTGACCGGAACTGCCCTACGGATCTCGAAAATGGCAAGTCGCAAACCTATACCGCCGGAACTAAAAATGTCAGGGACCCTGGGCCGATTGACGATCCGGTGAAAAAAAGATGGCTTCCATACAAAAAAACATGGCCGCCATACAAACGCCTCTTAACACGCTTTTATTAGCTTCAACTGTAACTATGTAAGAAAATCTTGGAAGTTAAATTTGACCCACTTCGCGGTTTCCGATTGAGGTGAGATTTTGTACACACGTTTAGTTAGGATGACAAATCAATGCATAGTTAGATAACTGACGTCATTCTAAATCCAATATGGCGGACTACTTATGTATTATGCACTACCATGATATGGGTATCAAATGAAAGGGTTTGCTGAGAAGAGTACGAAACTAAAATAACGTCACACTTAATTCAATATGGCGGACGCCCCAAGATGGTAGACAAAATTTTCTTATCTACCAACCTGATATGGGTATCAAATGAAAGGGTCTGCTGGGAAGAAAACGAAAAATAAAGTCAAAGTGAAAGTCAAAGTCAAATTCGAATTCAAAGTCAAAGTCGAAGTCAAAGTCAAAGTCAAAGTCAAAGTCAAAGTCAAAGTCAAAGTCAAAGTCAAAGTCAAAGTCAAAGTCAAAGTCAAAGTCGAAGTCAAAGTCAAAATCAAAGTTGAAGCCGAGGCCGAAGCCGAAACCGAGGCTGAAGCCGGAGCCGAAGCCGAAGTCGAAGTCAAAGTTTTTTATTACAACTGAGCCTTTGCAGGCACTTTCAAAAGCGTGTTTTATTTTTTTAAGTTAATTTAAGAGCTCCACGAAAACCACCACCCGCGGGCCGCTTGCGGCCCGCGCACTGCGCGACCTCTACTTTTTCGAAACCCTCACCGTTCCGAAAACGTTAGAGATAGTAGTAAGTAGTAAAAATCCAAGATGGCGGCTTCGAAATAGCGGTTTAAAAAATTATGGTCTAATCTGGCTGAAAATTGACGTCCTGAGGTTTTCGGTGGCACGTATTCATAATCCGGAACCAACATTTTTTTTCCGTCATTTTTCAATATGGCCGCCATACAAACGCTTCTTTTGGAGCAATTGTTCTCCGAGAAGGAACCGCAGAGGGGTAAAAGTCATGTATGACAGTCGTATAGAGGTCCAGTGAGAAATGACCTGAAAGTGGAACGCTGACTGGAACTGCCTTACGGATCTCGAAAATTACAAGTCGCAAACCTATATCGCCGGAACTAAAAATGTCAAGGACCCTGGGCCGTTTGACGAGCCGGTGAAAAAAAGATGGCTTCCATACAAAAAAACATGGCTGCCATACAAAATCAAATATCATATTTATTTTGAGTAATGTTACAAGCTCCACCCGAAAAGCCCTCGCGGGCCGCTCGCGGCCCGCGCACCGCGCGACCTCTAGTTTATATATATAAAGCTCGATTACCACTGACTCACTGATTGACAGAATTGATCTCCCAGATGGAGCCGTGGGGGGTACAAGTCATACATGAAGTCATAAACCTTGAGGTCCAGTGAGTCCGGGAAAAATCCGAAATGACCTGAAAGTGGAACCCTGACCGGAACTGCCCTACGGATCTCGAAAATTACAAGTCGCACACCCATAGTGCTGGAACTAAAAATGTCAAGAACCCTGGGCCGTTTGACGAGCCGGTGAAAAAAAGATGGCGTCCATACAAAAAAAGATGGCGGCCATACAAAATTGAAACGCTCACCGTTCCGAAACCGTTGGAGATAGCGGGGGGGTGCTCGACCAAATGTCATAGAGGACGACGGGGGCTTTCCGGTGGGGGTCATTAAAATCCAAGATGGCGGATTCAAAATGGCGGCCAAAAAAAAATATGGTCCGAGCCGGCTGAAAATTGGCATCCGGGGGTTTTCGGGGGCACCGATTCATAATCCGGGATCAATTTTTTTTTTCCGCCATTTTCCAATATGGCCGCCATACAAGTGTTCATTTTGGATTTTCACCCAATTGTTCTCCCAGAAGGAGCCGTCGGGGGTAAAAGCGATGTATGGGAGTCGTATAAAGGGGGGTCCTGTGAGCTTAAGAAAAGTCCGAAATGACCTGAAAGTGGAACACTGACCGGAACTGCCCTACGGATCTCGAAAATGAAAAGTCGAACACCCACACTGCCGGAACTAAAAATGTCGAGGACCCTGGGCCGTTTGACGAGCCGGTGAAAAAAAGATGGTTTCCATACAAAAAAACATGGCTGCCATACAAAATCAAAAATCATATTTTTTTTAAGTTATGTTACAAGCACCACCTACAATGCCCCGCGGGCCGCATGCGGCCCGCGCACCCACGCGACCTCTAGTTTATATATATAAAGCTCGATTACCACTGACTCACTGATTGACAGAATTGATCTCCCAGATGGAGCCGTGGGGGGTACAAGTCATACATGAAGTCATAAACCTTGAGGTCCAGTGAGTCCGGGAAAAATCCGAAATGACCTGAAAGTGGAACCCTGACCGGAACTGCCCTACGGATCTCGAAAATTACAAGTCGCACACCCATAGTGCTGGAACTAAAAATGTCAAGAACCCTGGGCCGTTTGACGAGCCGGTGAAAAAAAGATGGCGTCCATACAAAAAAAGATGGCGGCCATACAAAATTGAAACGCTCACCGTTCCGAAACCGTTGGAGATAGCGGGGGGGTGCTCGACCAAATGTCATAGAGGACGACGGGGGCTTTCCGGTGGGGGTCATTAAAATCCAAGATGGCGGATTCAAAATGGCGGCCAAAAAAAAATATGGTCCGAGCCGGCTGAAAATTGGCATCCGGGGGTTTTCGGGGGCACCGATTCATAATCCGGGATCAAATTTTTTTTTCCGCCATTTTCCAATATGGCCGCCATACAAGTGTTCATTTTGGATTTTCACCCAATTGTTCTCCCAGAAGGAGCCGTCGGGGGTAAAAGCGATGTATGGGAGTCGTATAAAGGGGGGTCCTGTGAGCTTAAGAAAAGTCCGAAATGACCTGAAAGTGGAACACTGACCGGAACTGCCCTACGGATCTCGAAAATGAAAAGTCGAACACCCACACTGCCGGAACTAAAAATGTCGAGGACCCTGGGCCGTTTGACGAGCCGGTGAAAAAAAGATGGTTTCCATACAAAAAAACATGGCTGCCATACAAAATCAAAAATCATATTTTTTTTAAGTTATGTTACAAGCACCACCTACAATGCCCCGCGGGCCGCATGCGGCCCGCGCACCCACGCGACCTCTAGTCTCTAATATATAAAGCTCGATTACCACTGACTCACTCACTGACTCATTGACATAATTGTTCTCCCAGAAGGAGACGTGGGGGGTAAAAGTCATGTATGGGAGTCGTAAACCCTGAGGTCCAGTGAGTCCGGGAAAAATCCGAAATGACCTGAAAGTGGAACGCTGACTGGAACTGCCCTACGGATCTCGAAAATGAGAAGTCGCACACCCATAGTGCCGGAACTAAAAATGTCGAGGACCCTGGGCCGTTTGACGAGCCGGTGAAAAAAAGATGGCTCCCATACAAAAAAAGATGGCGGCCATACAAAATTGAAACGCTCACCGTTCCGAAACCGTTGGAGATAGCGGGGGGGTGCTCGACCAAATGTCATAGAGGACGACGGGGGCTTTCTGGTGGGGGTCATAAAAATCCAAGATGGCGGATTCAAAATGGCGGCCAAAAAAAAAAATGGTCCGAGCCGGCTGAAAATTGGCGTCCGGGGGTTTTCGGGGGCACCGATTCATAATCCGGGATCAAATTTTTCTTTCCGCCATTTTTCAAGATGGCCGCCATACAAGTGTTCATTTTGGATTTTCACCCAATTGTTCTCCCAGAAGGAGCCTTGGGGATTAAAAGTCATGTATGGGAGTCGTATAGAGGGGGCTCCAGTGACTTCAGGAAAAGTCCGAAATGACCTGAAAGTGGAGGGCTGACCGGAACTGCCCTACGGATCTCGAAAATTACAAGTCGCAATGCTATACCGCCGGAACTAAAAATGTCAAGGACCCTGGGCCGGTTGACGATCCGGTGAAAAAAAGATGGTTTCCATACAAAAAAAATGGCGGCCATACAAAATTGAAACGCTCACCGTTCCGAAACCGTTGGAGATAGCTGGAGGGTGCTCGAACCATTTTCATAGAGGATGGAAGGGGCTTTCCGGTGGTGGTCATAAAAATCCAAGATGGCTGATCCAAAATGGCGGCCGAAAAATAAGTTGCTCCGAGCCGGCTGAAAATTGGCGTCCGGGGGTTTTCGGGGGCACCGATTCATAATCCGGGAACGACATTTTTTTTTCGCCATTTTTCAATATGGCCGCCATACAAACGCATGTTTTGGAGCAATTGTTCTTCCAGAAGGAGTCGCGGGGGGTAAAAGTCATGTATGGGAGTCGTATAGAGGGGGGTCCTGTGAATTTAGGAAAAGTCCGAAATGACCTGAAAGTGGAACCCTGACCGGAACTGCCCTACGGATCTCAAAAATGAGAAGTCGCACACCCATACTGCCGGAACTAAAAATGTCGAGGAGCCTGGTCAGATCGTCGAGCCGGTGAAAAAAAGATGGCTTCCATACAAAAAATCATGGCCGCCATACAAGTGTTCATTTTGGATTTTCACACAATTGCTCTCCGAGAAGGAGCCGTGGGAGGTAAAAGTCATGTATGGGAGTCATATAGAAGGGGGTCCTAAGAGTTTAAAAAAGTCCAGAATGACCTGAAAGTGGAACGCTTTCTGGAACTGCCCTACGGATCTCAAAAACTATAAGTCGCACACCCACTGTGCCGGAACTAAAAATGTCAAGGAACCTGGGCCGATCGACAATCTGGTGAAAAAAAGATGGCTTCCATACAAAAAAATATGGCCGCCATACAAGTGTTAACTCTGGATTTTCACTCAATTGTTCTCCCAGAAGGAGCCTTCGGGGGTAAAACTCATGTATAGGAGTCGTATAGAAGGGGGTCCTATGAGTTCAGGAAAAGTCCGAAATGACCTGAATGTGGAACGCTGACCGGAACTGCCCCTCGGATCTCAAAAACTATAAGTCGCACACCCACACTGCCGGAACTAAAAATGTCGAGGACCCTGGTCAGATCGACGAGCCGGTGAAAAAAGATGGCTTCCATACAAAAATACATGGCCGCCATACAAGTGTTCATTTTGGATTTTCACTCAATTGTTCTCCCAGAAGGAGCCTTCGGGGGTAAAACTCATGTATCAGAGTCGTATAGAAGGGAGTCCTATGAGTTCAGGAAAAGTCCGAAATGACCTGAAAGTGGAACGCTGACCGGAACTGCCCCACGGATCTCCAAAATGAGAAGTCGCACACCCGTACTGCCCGAACTAAAAATGTGTAGGACCTTGGGTCGATTGACGAGCTGGTAAAAGAAGATGGCTTTCATACAAAAAAACATGGCTGTCATACAAACGCCTCTTAACACGCTTTTATTAGCTTCACCTGTAACTATGTAAGAAAATCTTGGAAGTTAAATTTGACCCACTTCGCGGTTTCCGATTGAGGTGAGATTTTGCACACACGTTTAGTTAGGATGACAATGCATAGTTAGATAACTGACGTCATTCTAAATCCAATATGGCGGACTACTTATGTATTATGCACTACCATGATATGGGTATCAAATGAAAGGGTTTGCTGAGAAGAGTACGAAACTTAAATAACGTCACACTTAATTCAATATGGCGGACGCCCCAAGATGGTAGACAAAATTTTCTTATCTACCAACCTGATATGGGTATCAAATGAAAGGGTCTGCTGGGAAGAAAACGAAAAATAAAGTCAAAGTCGATGTCGAAGTCAAAGTCAAAGTCAAGGTCAAGGTCAAAGTCAAAGGCCAAAACCGAGGCCGAAGCCGAAGCCGAGACAGGCCGAAGCCGAAGCCGAGACAGGCCGAAGCCAAAGACGAGGCCGAAGACGAGAACGAAGCAGAAGCCGAGACCGAAGTCAAAGTTTTTTATTACAACTGAGCCTATGCAGGCACTTTCAAAATCGTGTTTTTATATTTTTAAGTTAATTTTAGAGCTCCACCACTACCTCCGCGGGCCGCCCGTGGCCCGCGCACCGCGCGAACTCTACGCTATTTAAACCCACACCGTTTCGAAACCGTTAGAGATAGAGTGGGGGTGCTCGACCAAATATCATAGAGGACGAGAGGGGCTTTTCGGTGGTTGTGATAAAAATCCAAGATGGCGGATTCAAAATGGCGGCCTACAAAATATATGGTCCGATCTGGCTGAAAATTGGCGTCCTGAGGTTTTCGGGGGCACCGAAATATAATCCGGGAGCGACTTTTTTTTCCGCCATTTTTCAATATGGCCGCCATACAAACGCATCTTTTGGAGCAATTGTTCTCCCAGAAGGAGTCATGGGGGGTACAAGTCATGTGTGGGAGTCGTACAGAGGGAGGCCCAGTGAGAAATGACCTGAAAGTCGAACCTTAACTGGAACAGCCCTACGGATCTCGAAAACGAGAAGTCGCAAGCCCATACTGCCAGAACTAAAAATGTCTAGGACCTTGGGTCGATTGACGAACTGGTGAAAAATCATGGCTACTATACAAAAAAACATGGCCGCCATACAAGTGTTCATTTTTGGATTTCCACTCAATTGTTCTCCCGGATGGAGCCGCGGGGGGTAAAAGTGATGTATGGGAGACGTATAGAGGGAAGTCCTGGGAGTTCAGCAAAGAACCGAAATAACCTAAAAGTGGAACGCTGACCGGAACTGCCCCACGGATCTCGAAAATGAGAAGTCGCACACCCATACTGCCCGAATTATAAATGTGTAGGACCTTGGGTCGATTGACAAGTTGGTAAAAAAAGATGGCTTTCATACAAAAAAACATGGCTGCCATACAAAATCAAATATCATATTTATTTTGCGTCATGTTACAAACCCCACCTAAAAAGTCCTCGCGGGCCGCTCGCGGCCCGCGCACCGCGCGACCTCTAGTTTATATATATAAAGCTCGATTACCACTGACTCACTGACTCACTGACTGATTGACACAATTGTTCTCCCAGATGGAGCCGTGGGGGGTTAAAGTCATGTATGGGAGTCGTATAGAAGGGGGTCCAGTGAGTCCGGGAAAAATCCGAAATGACCTGAAAGTGGAACCCTGACCAGAACTGCCCTACGGATCTCGAAAATTACAAGTCGGACACCCACACCGCCGGAACTAAAAATGTCAAGGACCCTGGGCCGTTTGACGAGCCGGTGAAAAAAAGATGGCTTCCATACAAAAAAAGATGGCGGCCATACAAAATTGAAACGCTCACCGTTCCGAAACCGTGGGAGATAGCGGGGGGGTGTTCGACCAAATGTCATAGAGGATGACGGGGGCTTTTTGGTGGGGATCATAAAAATCCAAGATGGCGGATTCAAAATGGCGGCCAAAAAAAAAAATGGTCCGAGCCGGCTGAAAATTGGCATCCAGGGGTTTTCGGGGGCACCGATTCATAATCCGGGATCAAATTTTTTTTTCCGCCATTTTCCAATATGGCCGCCATACAAGTGTTCATTTTGGATTTTCACCCAATTGTTCTCCCAGAAGGAGCCGTCGGGGGTAAAAGCGATGTATGGGAGTCGTATAGAGGGGGGTCCTGTGAGCCTAAGAAAAGTCCGAAATGACCTGAAAGTGGAACACTGACCGGAACTGCCCTACGGATCTCGAAAATGAAAAGTCGAACACCCACACTGCCGGAACTAAAAATGTCGAGGACCCTGGGCCGTTTGACGAGCCGGTGAAAAAAAGATGGCTTCCATACAAAAAAAATGGCGGCCATACAAAATTGAAACGCTCACCGTTCCTAAACCGTTGGAGATAGCGGCAGGGTGCTCGAACCATTTTCATAGAGGATGGAGGGGGCTTTCCGGTGGTGGTCATAAAAATCCAAGATGGCGGACTCAAAATGGCGGCCATAAAAAAAAATGGTCCGAGCCGGCTGAAAATTGGCATCCGGGGATTTTCGGGGGCACCGATTCATAATCCGGAGTCGATTATTTTTTTCCGCCATTTTTCAATATGGCCGCCATACAAACGCATCTTTTGGAGCAATTGGTCTCCCAGAAGGATCCGTGGGGGGTAAAAGTATTGTATGGGAGTCGTATAGAGGGGGGTCCTGTGAGTTTAGGAAAAGTCCGAAATGACCTGAAAGTGGAACGCTGACCGGAACTGCCCTACGGAACTCGAAAGTTACAAGTCGCACACCCATTCTGCCGGAACTAAAAATGTCGAGGACCCTGGGTCGATCGACGAGCCGGTGAAGAAAAGATGGCTTCCATACAAAAAAGATGGCGGCCATACAAAAGTGTTCATTTTGGTTTTTCACTCAATTGTTCTCCCAGAAGGAGCCGTCGGGGGTAAACGTCATGTTTGGGAGTCGTATAGAAGGGGGTCCTATGAGTTCAGGAAAGTCCGAAATGACCTGAAAGTGGAACGCTGACCGGAACTGCCCTACGGATCTCGAAAATGAGAAGTCGCACACCCATACTGCCGGAACTAAAAATCTCGAGTACCTTGGGACGATTGACGAGCCGGTGAAAAAAAGATGGCTTCCATACAAAAAAAGATGGCCGCCATACAAGTGATCATTTTGGATTTTCACTCAATTGTTCTCCCAGAAGGAGCTTTCGGTGGTAAAACTCATGTATAGAATTCGTATAGAAGGGGGTCCTATAAGTTCAGGAAAAGTCCGAAATGACCTGAAAGTGGAACGCTGACCGGAACTGCCCTACGGATCTCGAAAATTACAAGTCGCAATGCTATACCGCCCCAACTAAAAATGTTAAGGACCTTGGGCCGTTTGACGAACCGGTGAAAAAAAGATGGCTTCCATACAAAAAAAGGTGGCGGCCATAGAAGTGTTCATTTTGGATGTTCACACAACTGCTCTCCCAGAAGGAGCCGTGGGAGGTAAAAGTCATGTATCGGAGTCATATAGAAGGGGGTCCTATGAGTTTATGAAAAGTCCGAAAAGACCTGAAAGTGGAACGCTGACCGGAACTGCCCCACGGATCTCGAAAATGAGAAGTCGCACACCCATACTGCTCGAATTAAAAATGTGTATGATCTTGGGTAAATTGACGAGCTGGTAAAAAAAAATGGCTTTTATACAAAAAAACATGGCCGCCATATAAACGCTTCTTTTGGAGCAATTGTTCTAAAAGGAGTCGTGCGGGGTAAAAGTCATGTATGGAAGTTGTATAGTGGAAATTCCAGTGAGTTTAAGAAAAATCCGAGATGACCTGAAAGTAGAACCCTGACCGGAACTGCCCTACGGATCTCGAAAACGGCAAAACGCAGACCCATATTGCCCGAACTAAAAATGTCGAGGACCCTGGGTCGATTGATGAGCTGGTAAAAAAAAGATGGCTTCGAAAAAAAATACATGGCCGCCATACAAGTGTTCATTTTGGATTTTCGCACAATTATTCTCACAGAAGGAGCCGTGGGAGGTTAAAGTTATGTATGGGAGTTATATAGGGAAGGGTCCAGTGAGTTTAGGAAAAATCCGAAATAACCTGAATGTGGAACCGTGACCAGAACTGCCCTACGGATCTCGAAAACTACAAGTTGCAGACGCACGGTGCCGGAACTAAAAATTTCGAGTACGGTAGGACGATTGACGAGCCGGTGAAAAAAAGATGGCTTCCATACAAAAGAACATGGCTGCCATACAGGTGTTCATTTTGGATTTTCACACAATTGTTCTTCCAGAAGGAGCCGTCGGGGGTAAAAGTGATGTATGGGTGTCGTATAGAGGGGGGTCCTGTGAGTTTAGGAAAAGTCCGAAATGACCTGAAAGTGGAACGCTGACCGGAACTGCCCTACGGATCTCGAAAATGGCAAGTCGCAAACCTATACCGCCGGAACTAAAAATGTCAGGGACCCTGGGCCAATTGACGATCCGGTGAAAAAAAGATGGCTTCCATACAAAAAACATGGCCGCCATACAAAATTCAAACGCTCACCGTTCCGAAACCGTTAGAGATAGCGGGGGGGTGCTCGAACCAATTTCATAGATGATGGGGAGGGCTTTCCGGTGGTGGTCACAAAAATCCAAGATGGCGGATTCAAAATGGCGGCAATAAAAAAAAATATGGTCCGAGCCGGCTGAAAATTGGCGTCCGGGGGTTTTCGGGGGCATCGAATTATAATCCGGGGTCGACTTTTTATTTCCGCCATTTTTCAATATGGCCGCCATACAAACGCATCTTTTGGAGCAATTGTTCTCTCAGAAGGAGCCGTGGGAGGTAAAAGTTATGTATGGGAGTCGTATAGAAGGGGGTCCTGTGAGGTTAAGAAAAATCTAAAATAAAATGGCCTTAAAGTGGAACTCTGACCGGAACTGCCCTACGGATCTCGAAAACAGCAAGTCGCACACTCATACTGCCGGAACTAAAAATGTCGAGGACCCTGGGTCGATTGACGAACCGGTGAAAAAAAGATGACTTCCATACAAAAAAAACATGGCCGCCATACAAGTGTTCATTTTGGATTATCACCCAATTGTTCTCCCAGAAGGAGCCGTCGGGGGTAAAAAACATGTATGAGGGTCGTATAGAAGGGGGTCCTAAGAGTTCAGGAAAGTCCGAAAAGACCTGAAAGTGGAACGCTTACTGGAACTGCCCTACGGATCTCAAAAACTATAAGTTACACACCTACTGTGCCGGAACTAAAAATGTCAAAGACCCTGGGCTGATCGACGAGTCGGTGAAAAAAGATGGCTTCCATACAAAAAAACATGGCCGCCATACAAGTGTTCATTTTGGATTTTCACTCAATTGTTCTCCCAGAAGGAGCCTTCGGGGGTAAAACTCATGTATAAGAGTCGTATGGAAGGGGGTCCTATGAGTTCAGAAAACGTCCGAAATGACCTGAAAGTGGAACGCTGACCGGAACTGCCCCACGGATCTCCAAAATGATAAGTCGCACACCCGTACTGCCCGAACTAAAAATGTGTAGGACCTTGGGTCGATTGACGAGCTGGTAAAAAAAAGATGGCTTTCATACAAAAAAACATGGCTGCCATACAAACGCCTCTTAACACGCTTTTATTAGCTTCACCTGTAACTATGTAAGAAAATCTTGGAAGTTAAATTTGACCCACTTCGCGGTTTCCGATTGAGTTGAAATTTTGCACACACGTTTAGTTAGGATGACAATGCATAGTTAGATAACTGACATCATTCTAAATCCAATATGGCGGACTACTTATGTATTATGCACTACCATGATATGGGTATCAAATGAAAGGGTTTACTGAGAAGACTACGAAAACTAATATAACGTCAAACTTAATTCAATATGGCGGACGCCCCAAGATGGTAGACAAGATTTTCTTATCTACCATCATGATATGGGTATCAAATAAAAGGGTCTGCTGGGAAAAAAACGAAAAATAAAGTCAAAGTGAAAGTCAAAGCCAAAGTCAAAGTCAAATCACTTTACAAATCGTGTTTTAATTATTTTTTAAGTTAATTTAAGAGTTCCACCACAACCTCCGCGGGCCGCGGGCGGGGACCAAATTTTTTTTCCGCCATTTTTCAATATGGCCGCCATACAAACGCATCTTTTGGAGCAATTATTCTCCCACAAGGAGTCATGGGGGGTAAAAGTCATGTGTGGGAGTCGTACAGAGAGAGGCCCAGTGAGATGACCTGAAAGTCGAACCCTGACTGGAACAGCCCTACGGATCTCGAAAACGTAAAGCCGCAGACCTATACTGCCAGAATTAAAAATGTCAAGGACCTTGGGTCGATCGACGAACTGGTGAAAAATCATGGCTACTATACAAAAAAACATGGCCGCCATACAAGTGTTTATTTTTGGATTTACACTCAATTGTTCTCCCGGATGTAGCCGCGGGGGGTAAAAGTGATGTATGGGAGACGTATAGAGGGAAGTCCAGGGAGTTCAGCAAAAAACCGAAATAACCTAAAAGTGGAACGCTAACCGGAACTGCCCCACGGATCTCGAAAATGAGAAGTCGCACACCCATACTGCCCGAACTAAAAATGTGTAGGACCTTGGGTCGATTGACGAGTTGGTAAAAAAAAGATGGCTTCCATACAAAAAAACATGGCCGCCATACAAGTGTTCATTTTGGATTTTTCACACAATTGCTCTCCGAGAAGGAGCCGTGGGAGGTAAAAGTCATGTATGGGAGTCATATAGAAGGGGATCTTAAGAGTTTAGAAAAAGTCCAGGATGACCTGAAAGTGGAACGCTTACCGGAACTGCCCTACGGATCTCAAAAACTATAAGTCGCACACCCACTGTGTCGGAACTAAAAATGTCACAGACCCTGGGCCGATCGACGATCTGGTGAAAAAAAGATGGCTTCCATACAAAAAAACATGACCGCCATACAAGTGTTCATTTTGGATTTTGACCCAATTGTTCTCCCAGAAGGAGCCATGGGGGGTAAAAGTCATGTATGGGAGTCGTATAGAGGGGGGTCCTTTGAGTCTAGGAAAAGTCCGAAATGACCTGAAAGTGGAACACTGACCAGAACTGCCCTACGGAGCTCGAAAACGACAAGTCGCAAACCTATACCGCCGGAACTAAAAATGTCGAGGACCCTGGGCCGTTTGCCGAGGCGGTGAAAAAAAGATGGCTTCCATACAAAAAAACATGGCCGCCATACAAGTGTTCATTTTGGATTTTCACTCAATTGTTCTACCAGAAGGAGCTTTTGGGGGTAAAACTCATGTATGGGAGTCGTATAGAAGGGGGTCTTATGAGTTCAGGAAAAGTCCGAAATGACTTAAAAGTGAAATCCTGACCGGAACTGCCCTACGGAGCTCAAAAACGGCAAGTCGCCGACCCATAGTGCCTGAACTAAAAATGTCCAGGATCCTGGGTCGATTGACAAGCCGGTGAAAAAAGCTGGTTTCCATACAAAAAAACATGGCCGCCATGCAAGTGTTCATTTTGGATTTTCACACAATTGTTCTCCCAGTAGGAGCCATGGGCGATAAAAGTTATGTATGGGAGTCGTATAGAAGGGGTCCTGTGAGTTCAGGAAAAGTCCGAAATGACCTGAAAGTGGAACCCTGACTGGAACAGCCCTACGGAGCTCGAAAACTACAAGTCGCAGACCGAGGTTGCCGGAACTAAAAATGTCGAGGAGCTTGGTCAGATCGTCGAGCCGGTGAAGAAAAGATGGCTTCCATACAAAAAAAGATGGCGGCCATACAAAAGTGTTCATTTTGGTTTTTCACTCAATTGTTCTCCCAAAAGGAGCCGTCGGGGGTAAAAGTCATGTTTGGGAGTCGTATAGAAGGGGGTCCTATGAGTTCAGGAAAAGTCCGAAATGACCTGAAAGTGGAACGCTGCTGGAACTGCCCTACGGATCTCGAAAATTAAAAGTCGCAAACCTATACCGCCGGAACTAAAAATGTCAAGGACCCTGGGCCGTTTGACGAGCCGGTGAAAAAAAGATGGCTTCCATACAAAAAAACATGGCTGCCATACAAAACCAAATATCATATTTATTTTGAGTAATGTTACAAGCTCCACCCGAAAAGCCCTCGCGGGCCGCTCGCGGCCCGCGCACCGCGCGACCTCTAGTTTATATATATAAAGCTCGATTACCACTGACTCACTGATTGACAGAATTGATCTCCCAGATGGAGCCGTGGGGGGTACAAGTCATACATGAAGTCATAAACCTTGAGGTCCAGTGAGTCCGGGAAAAATCCGAAATGACCTGAAAGTGGAACCCTGACCGGAACTGCCCTACGGATCTCGAAAATTACAAGTCGCACACCCATAGTGCTGGAACTAAAAATGTCAAGAACCCTGGGCCGTTTGACGAGCCGGTGAAAAAAAGATGGCGTCCATACAAAAAAAGATGGCGGCCATACAAAATTGAAACGCTCACCGTTCCGAAACCGTTGGAGATAGCGGGGGGGTGCTCGACCAAATGTCATAGAGGACGACGGGGGCTTTCCGGTGGGGGTCATTAAAATCCAAGATGGCGGATTCAAAATGGCGGCCAAAAAAAAATATGGTCCGAGCCGGCTGAAAATTGGCATCCGGGGGTTTTCGGGGGCACCGATTCATAATCCGGGATCAAATTTTTTTTTCCGCCATTTTCCAATATGGCCGCCATACAAGTGTTCATTTTGGATTTTCACCCAATTGTTCTCCCAGAAGGAGCCGTCGGGGGTAAAAGCGATGTATGGGAGTCGTATAAAGGGGGGTCCTGTGAGCTTAAGAAAAGTCCGAAATGACCTGAAAGTGGAACACTGACCGGAACTGCCCTACGGATCTCGAAAATGAAAAGTCGAACACCCACACTGCCGGAACTAAAAATGTCGAGGACCCTGGGCCGTTTGACGAGCCGGTGAAAAAAAGATGGTTTCCATACAAAAAAACATGGCTGCCATACAAAATCAAAAATCATATTTTTTTTAAGTTATGTTACAAGCACCACCTACAATGCCCCGCGGGCCGCATGCGGCCCGCGCACCCACGCGACCTCTAGTTTATATATATAAAGCTTGATTGACAGAATTGATCTCCCAGATGGAGCCGTGGGGGGT
The DNA here is from genome assembly GCA_932294325.1 of Allophyes oxyacanthae. Lineage (NCBI taxonomy): Eukaryota > Metazoa > Arthropoda > Insecta > Lepidoptera > Noctuidae > Allophyes > Allophyes oxyacanthae. The sequence goes on along the minus strand of OW028633.1, from coordinate 3,593,078 downwards.
ACAAGTCATACATGAAGTCATAAACCTTGAGGTCCAGTGAGTCCGGGAAAAATCCGAAATGACCTGAAAGTGGAACCCTGACCGGAACTGCCCTACGGATCTCGAAAATTACAAGTCGCACACCCATAGTGCTGGAACTAAAAATGTCAAGAACCCTGGGCCGTTTGACGAGCCGGTGAAAAAAAGATGGCGTCCATACAAAAAAAGATGGCGGCCATACAAAATTGAAACGCTCACCGTTCCGAAACCGTTGGAGATAGCGGGGGGGTGCTCGACCAAATGTCATAGAGGACGACGGGGGCTTTCCGGTGGGGGTCATAAAAATCCAAGATGGCGGATTCAAAATGGCGGCCAAAAAAAAAAATGGTCTGAGCCGGCTGAAAATTGGCATCCAGGGGATTTCGGGGGCACCGATTCATAATCCGGGATCAAATTTTTTTTTCCGCCATTTTCCAATATGGCCGCCATACAAGTGTTCATTTTGGATTTTCACCCAATTGTTCTCCCAGAAGGAGCCGTCGGGGGTAAAAGCGATGTATGGGAGTCGTATAGAGGGGGGTCCTGTGAGCTTAAGAAAAGTCCGAAATGACCTGAAAGTGGAACACTGACCGGAACTGCCCTACGGATCTCGAAAATGAAAAGTCGAACACCCACACTGCCGGAACTAAAAATGTCGAGGACCCTGGGCCGTTTGACGAGCCGGTGAAAAAAAGATGGTTTCCATACAAAAAAAAATGGCTGCTATACAAAATCAAAAAACCAAATTTTTTTTAGTTATGTTACAAACTCCACCCAAAAAGCCCACGCGGGCCGCATGCGGCCCGCGCACCCGCGCGACCTCTAGTGATATACTATAAAGCTCGATTACCACTGACTCACTGACTCACTGACTGATTGACAGAATTGATCTCCCAGATGGAGCCGTGGGGGGTTAAAGTGATGTATGGGAGTCGTAAACCTTGAGGTCCAGTGAGTCCGGGAAAAATCCGAAATTACCTGAAAGTGGAACCCTGACCGGAACTGCCCTACGGATCTCGAAAATTACAAGTCGCAGACCTATAGTGCTTGAACTAAAAATGTCAAGAACCCTGGGCCATTTGACGAGCCGGTGAAAAAAAGATGGCGTCCATACAAAAAAAGATGGCGGCCATACAAAATTGAAACGCTCACCATTCCGCAACCGTTAGAGATAGCTGCGGGGTGTTCGACCAAATGTCATAGAGGACGACGGGGGCTTTCCGGTGGGGGTCATAAAAATCCAAGATGGCGGAATCAAAATGGCGGCCAAAAAAAAATATGGTCCGAGCCGGCTGAAAATTGGCGTCCGGGGGTTTTCGGGGGCACCAATTCATAATCCGGGATAAAAAAATTCTTTCCGCCATTTTCCAATATGGCCGCCATACAAGTGTTCATTTTGGATTCTCACCCAATTGTTCTCCCAGAAGCAGCCGCCGGGGGTAAAAGTGATGTACGGGAGTCGTATAGAGGGGGATTCTGTGAGTTTAAAAAAAGTCCGAAATGACCTGAAAGTGGAACGCTGACCGGAACTGCCCTACGGATCTCGAAAATTACAAGTCGCAAACCTATACCGCCGGTACTAAAAATGTCGAGGACCTTGGGCCATTTGACGAGCCGGTGAAAAAAAGATGGTTTCCATACAAAAAAAATGACTGCCATACAAAATCAAAAATCATATTTTTTTTAAGTTATGTTACAAGCACCACCTAAAAAGCCCTCGCGGGCCGCGCGCGGCCCGCGCACCCGCGCGACCTCTAGTTGTTAATATAATTAAATCTTTGAAAAATACAAATAGTGTAGGACACGATGGTATTTCTACAAGAATAATTAAACACGTTTCAGAAATTATTAGTGTCCATCTTAGCCATATACTCAATTTATGTATTTCAGTAGGTACTTTTCCTGAGCGCCTAAAGACTGCAATAGTAAAACCAGTTTTTAAAAAAGGTAACAGAGAATTAATGGAGTCCTACAGACCGATTGCACTGGTACCAATATTCTCTAAATTATTAGAAAAATACTTATATGAACAACTGTATAAGTATTTGGAAAAACATAAAATATTGACGGAGTGCCAGAAGGGTTTCCGCAGAAATAAAACGATCAATATGGCCGTTTATGACTTCTTGAATACAGTGATTACAAATGTTGACAACAAAATACCTGTATGTGCTATATATTGTGATATGTCTCAAGCTTTTGACTACGTGGACCACAATATATTGCTCAGCAAAATAGAAGCCTATGGCATAAGGGGAAACATACTGCAGTTATTAGAGTCATATTTAAAAAATAGAAAACAGTACGTAGAAATTTCTAACATAGATCGTCACAGTAAATATGAGCAAAAATTTCGGTCAAACTTCAGGACAGTTACTTACGGTGTACCGCAAGGAAGTGTACTGGGCCCGCTCCTCTTTCTGATTTACATCAATGATTTACCTACAGTAACAAAATATCACATGTCATTATTTGCTGATGACAGTACTATCACTATCAATTGCACGAACAAAATAAATTACGAAAATGAAATAAATAGTACTGTTCAATCGGTAATTAAATGGTTGGACAATAATAATCTTAAGATAAATGTTGATAAAACAAAAGTAATGCACTTCAGTCAACGTCCCAAGGAAGCAAATAACATAGCCGTATACCATGGTCACAAAAGTATAGAACATGTAAACACGTCCAAATTTCTGGGATTGGTAATTGATGGAAGACTTGATTGGAAGGTACACACAGAGGAGTTACAAAAACGGATTAGTAAATCCGCGTTTGCCTTATTTAAATTAGCACCAATCTTGGGTATTGACGCTCTGCTTGCGGCCTATCATGGCGTTGTTGGCTCTATTTTGAGGTATGGCGTTATCTTTTGGGGAAACTCGTGCAATAGGGAATTAGTTTTTAAAGGGCAAAAGAGATGCATCAGGGCAATGTTCGGATTAGATTCTACGGACTCATGTAAGCCATATTTTGGTAAACACAGAATTTTGACACTCCCCTCATTATATATATATGAAGTGGCTATTTTTGTTAAGACTAATTCTACATTATTTAGCAAACTATCGGAAACAAATACCCGCAGTAGAAGGGATAATAGTAGGTTGTGTGTAACGAAGTCTAATACGGCACTTATGCATAGGAGCGTTTTTTGTCTGGCTCCATTAATATATAACCACATACCGCAGCCTATCAAAGAGTTGAATATCAACCTGTTTAAAAAACAATTAAAATCTTTTCTCTTAAACAAGTGCTATTATAATATTTCGGATTTTCTTGGTGATAAACAGTAACTGCGATTGCTTACCTTTGCTAGCTTAAATTAGTTCTGTACCTTTACCTTTTGACATAAATTGTATAATTATCCTAATTATGTACTTAAATTTGCACAGAATTGTATAATTATTAACTAGAGGTCGCGCGGGTGCGCGGGCCGCATGCGGCCCGCGAGGGCTTTTTAGGTGGAGCTTGTATCATAACTTAAAAAAAATATGATTTTTGATTTTGTATGGCAGCCATTTTTTTTTTGTATGGTAACCATCTTTTTTTCACCGACTTGTCAAACGGCGTAAGGTCCTCGACATTTTTAATTCAGGCGGTATAGGTTTGCGACTTGCCGTTTTCGAGATCCGTAGGGCAGTTCCGGTCAGTGTTCCACTTTCAGGTCATTTCGGACTTTTCCTAAACTCACAGGACCCCCTTCTATACGACTCCCATACATAACTTTTACCTCCCACGGCTCGTTCTGGGAGAACAATTGCTCCAAAAGATGCGTTTGTATGGCGGCCATATTGAAAAATGGCGGAAAGAAAAATTTAATCCCGGATTATGAATCGGTGCCCCCGAAAACCCCCAGACGCCAATTTTCAGCCAGCTCGGATCAACTTTTTTTCGGCCGCCATTTTGAATCCACCATTTTGGATTTTTATGACCACCACCGGAAAGCCCCTTCCATTCTCTACGTAATTGGTTCGAGCACCCCCCCGCTATCTCCAACGGTTTCGGAACGGTGAACGTTTCAATTTTGTATCGCAGCCATTTTTTTTGTATGGAAACCATCTATTTTTCACCGGCTCGTCAAACGGCCCAAGGTCCTCGACATTTTTAGTTCCGGCGGTATAGGTTTGCGACTTGTAATTTTCGAGATCCGTAGGGCAGTTCCGGTCAGCGTTCCATTTTCAGGTCATTTCGAACTTTTTCTAAACTCACAAGATCCCCCTCTATACGACTCCCGTACATCACTTTTACCCCCGGCGGCTGCTTCTGGGAGAACAATTGGGTGAGAATCCAAAATGAACACTTGTATGGCGGCCATATTGGAAAATGGCGGAAAGAAAAATTTGATCCCGGATTATGAATTGGTGCCCCCGAAAACCCCCGGACGCCAATTTTCAGCCGGCTCGGACCATATTTTTTTTTGGCCGCCATTTTGAATCCGCCATCTTGGATTTCTATGACCCCCACCGAAAAGCCCCCGTCGTCCTCTATGACATTTGGTCGAACACCCTCCAGCTATCTCTAACGGTTGCGGAATGGTGAGCGTTTCAATTTTGTATGGCCGCCATCTTTTTTTGTATGGAAGCCATCTTTTTTTCACCGGCTCGTCAAACGGCCCAGGGTTCTTGACATTTTTAGTTCCAGCAGTGTGGGTGTGCGACTTTTCATTTTCGAGATCCGTAGGGCAGTTCCGGTCAGCGTTCCACTTTCAGGTCATTTCGGATTTTTCCCGGACTCACTGGACCTCAAGGTTTACGACTCCCATACATCACTTTAACCCCCCACGGCTCCATCTGGGAGATCAATTCTGTCAATCAGTCAGTGAGTCAGTGAGTCAGTGGTAATCGAGCTTTATATATATAGTCAATAGTCAATAATGGCTTAAATATTGACATTGAATTTTTAAATTAGTTGAACTGAATTGACATTGAATTTGTATTGAAAATTAAATTATTATTAGTAATTGAATCAAATGCCTAATGAGATAATAATATATAATATAATATACCTAATGTGAACTAAAATATTTTGCACACCAGTCATCTGGTAGAGTATGACGGAACTTATTGCTAACAGTGTCAACTTATTATACTTACTCATATTCCTGCAAATAAATAATTCTTATTCTTATTCTTATTCTTATTCTTATTCTAATTCGTAACTCTATATCCAGTGATTTTATTTTAGCCTTTACGGTCTAGCAGATGAAATCATACTATTATTTCAAAACATCTTTAACTATAACCCAAGTATTCAACTAAGGTTAATAAATTCTTAAATTATCCATTCCTCTAGGGTTCGCTCGGTACAACAGGCCGTGAATGCAACCGGACATCCTCAGGCATGGATGGATGTGCACTCATGTGCTGCGGAAGAGGCTACAACACCAGGCGAGTCACAGTGAAGGAGCGATGCGGATGCAAGTTCCATTGGTGTTGCAGGGTCGAATGCAACACATGTGTTAGGACAACAGAGATGTACACCTGTAAATAATCTGATAAACTATCTCGTTTGCACCCAATAAAGACACATAATGTTGTCACTTTATATTTCTCTGAATTGATGGGTTTTTTATGATGTAAGACGTAAAGTACGGATAATTGCGGATGAAATATTTGATAGATCTCAAATCTTGATTGTAATTATGTTGTAGTACCTAATTTATGTCATTAAGTGGAATCTCAAGTGTTTGTGTTAGGTAATTTATTGGAATAAGGATCGGAATAAAGCAAATAATATAATACGCCTCTGTATTTATTTTTCAAATAAATAAATACGTACATATTATCAAGCTATACATATTCAGTATAAGCTGACCTCTTATTGTACGGAAAGCTTATTTAATGCGACGTCAGCATAAACTGGAAATGCTTAGCTTGATACGTAGCCGTGTGTAATTCACGTAAGGCATACGTAAACTACTTTAGATAGGTTACTGGTTATTATAAAATGTGATAAAGCTTAAAGAGTACTTAAACTTTTAAAATTCATTAATTAATAAGTGTGTATTTTGAAAATAGTAGCTTAACCGTTAAATACTCATTAGATATTTATGTATTGTAAATAAAGTTTTTTAGGTATGGGTCTGTTTTATTTTTACTAAACCTAACTACTGCAGACAGGCGCTAGTACATAACCCTTCGTGGGATATTTACGAGCACCATCTCGTATGAAGATGAAGACAATGCTACTGGATAAGCCGCTCGCGTCACACCAAGAGTTTTCAATCTATAAGACCGCTAAGGACTATGATTCAACTATGGCATGGCATGGGAATCGAGGTGATGCCGCTGAAATACTGCCGCCGCGCCGTCACTCATCGACAGAATCCTTGCGTAAACCGGATATCTTGCGAGTAACGACTAACTAAATAGTTGGGTTATTTTACAAGGACTATTACAATGGGGCTGGCATAGTCAACTAGAGCGACTGAAGCCCCGGAAAAAAATTTGGATAAAAAAAATAAAAAAGGACTACTAATAAATGCCCGTTTTCAACCGTCTCGTTGTCTCTTTTATATTTCTCGATTGGTTAGCTAGCCGTTTTTAGTGCTATCCGTACGGACGAATACCTGTGAATGCAGAATGACATCGTGACCCGTGCAAATAAATAATGACTTGTAAAATTGTTAACAATAGTAGATTGTTATACAAGGGTCGAAAGGAATCAATTCCCATACGAGGTATTTAGACGGCTATAGTCCGAGTAGGAATTGGAAACTTACGAACAAATTTTGACAGATGGATGCGTAAGTTCACGCTTAGACTCGTTTCTGTCGTCTCTGAGGCTGACATTCAGAGACGACAGAAACGAGTCTAAGCGTAAACTTAGGTACTCTTCCATCTGTCAAAATTTGTTCGTAAGTTTGACAGATGGAAGCGTAAGTTCACGCTTAGACTCGTTTCTGTCGCCTCTGAATATCAGCCTGAATGTCAGCCTAAGAGCAAAATGTACTATAGAGGGAGTATATCAAGTAAGAGCAGGAGACGTATATATGGCCCTACTCTCACCAATGTATTAGCTCTATAAGCAAAGTGAGATAGCACGCAGCGTTTCAAGATGACGTAGAAACTAACGCTGCGTGCCATCAGTCGAGTTGTTGTCATCAAGCTGGAGGGTTCGGTGCGTCAAGTGTTTTGTGAGATTATCTTTGATAAAATAATTTTCTTAAAAAACTTAACAGCTTCTGAAGTCGGGGCCTATAATTCTTCAATGCACCTAGCTTGGCAGAAGCTGGTAAGTTTTTTAAGAAAATTATTTAATACTTTTTAGCTTTTTGAAGTCGGTTTTTACTTTTTTTTAAAGTTTATTTTATTTTTCAATTTTGAGTGGCATAAACAATACATAAACGACATAAGAGAAACCATTTTCAAATTTTCATATTATGAAAAATTATTAAAGCGCTCCTCCTCTCTCCTACTTATTTAAACTTTTGCTGTGCCCGACAGGGTCCATAATTGTTTCTTTATTTTATACTTACCACCTGTATGACTGTGTACATTATGGATTGCAATAAAGAATTGAGAATTGAGAATTGAGAAACATAAGATTACGGCAATCGCGAGTGATGTGCTGTTATTCATTCAAGAGTTCCATTGTCCATCTCCGAAGATCTTCATCAGATCCTCACCAAATTTAAATGGGAACACTTCGGAAGTATACCCTTTCAAACAAAAAAAGAATCATCGAAATCGGTTGGCGTGATATTGAGTTATTCGACCATTTGTCGCGCACATACTTAATGTAAAAAGACTTACATGGTTTTCTCAAGGATCCCATTATCAGAACTGGACTAAATTAAAATGGGACCAAACGGGAAGCACCAGCTTTCAAATAAAAAAAGAATCATCAAAATCAGTTCACGCAGTCGAAAGTAACGAGGTAAAAAAAATAAAAATAAAAAAAGCATACGCGTCGAATTGAGAACCTCCTCCTTTTTTTTGAAGTCGGTTAAAAATATCAAGTGTGTGGTGATTTTTTTAACTATTCGTGCACATACAATTATGTTAATACTGTGTGCAGCTACCGGCTGCAACAGCCGGGTGGGTGTTTTGACTGAAAACGGTCAAAAAATATCTTTCCATCGGTAAGTCATTTTCAGTAAATTGATAGATGTTTAGTAACTACAAATGGCGGCATTACTTCGCTGAGCGGTAACAGATAGATAGATAGAGTAATAGATCTCTATTACTCTTATGACGTTTTGTTTATGTAAAGAGAAATGTCTATAGGTTTTCTGTTTATACTCGATAGAAGGACTCTATAGTATTTGCTCTTAGTTACTACCCACTATAAGAATCGGCCATTTCTTTCACAGATATAATATGTCTGTGATTTCTTTGTCAGAAAAAAATAATACACGCATTTAGGGGTTAAAAAATATTATCAATGTAATATAACATATCCCCTGCACATATCCGAATACAATGTTTGGTGTTAAATTTTTTATAATAGGTTTTTAGCGTATCCGAAATGAAATTAGTAAATATAAATATAATCTGTGGTAAATATACTCTTTGGTACAAATATAGTAATCTGTGGTCAAAGCGAAAGAAAACTCGTGTGCGCCATCTTTTTATTGGCTAAATTTCGAAAATTGAACTGGTTTACATTACATTTCCTTATTGTTTACTCATCGCTTTTCTAAAAGTGAATAGTGTTACTAAATACTTTATTGTCAATTTGTGAATTCGACCTAGCAATGGGCAAACCTGGCAAATCGTATACCTCACTGTCTGTTAGTTAAAAAGTTTTCATTTCGTATTTCAGTTTTTGTTTATTTACAACAGGACACGTATGTAATTTATATTATAAAGCATGCAATGGCTTGAGACGGCAAGAAACTGCTTTGGATAAGCTTGGTGGCATAACAATTAACCTCTCAATAAATGAAAAAAAAACAATGCAATTTTTTTAACCTTCATGGTACCTACCTCGATCAAAAACATGTCTGGCAATAGGGTTGTTTGGTTTTCTCTTCTCTCATTATCTCGTGTATTATGCACTTCATAATCAATATGCACTTATTTAGCTATTGAATTTGTTTGTGTGCTGTGTGAATTTGTTTTATTTTTGGCCATACATCATACCTACAAATCGACGGGATAAGGGTTGCTGATGCATCTTATCAAAGAATCAAATAAATTGGTCAGAGTGTCATCTTATGATTTTGTTACAATATTGTTCGTTTTTAATATCTTTAGTATCTATGTATAACATGGTTGTTTTACCATAATTATAATATTTGATGCACGCTATTCTAGGCCCACATCAGAATCTACTAATTGCAGTCATGTAACTATGTAAACTTTGATACTTTTGTGTGCATTGTTGCCCGCTGTTTTTCTTGACAGACAATTTTTATTTTCCAATACATCACACCTTCGGTAAGACAAGGGCCGAAGTGCTAAAATTTCTGAAAATGAGTTAAATATGCCAAAGTGCCTTAAAAACTAATTTCTACCTGTAGGAACAAATAACTGAAAATTTTGAAAATTAGCACTTCGGCCATTGTCTTACTGAAGGTGGGTCATGATAATATGTAGACTGCATTTTGTTTGGTGTATAATCTTAAGAAATTCTTATTATTACTACATGCCATAGCTGAAAATATGTATATATAAATATAAAGAAAGTTAGTGGAAATATAAAAAAAAAGTTGTGGCTCTTTAAAGCTGTATGCTGAAGCTGAATGAATGTTGTAAATTGTAATTTTTGACTCTTCCGACTCAAAACGTTGCCAACCCCTGGACTAGGCAGTTAATGATGTGAAAATGAATAGTAATAAGCCTTTTAACTGCCACCATGCTTTATACTTAACAACTGTTATTTTATACAGTAAATTATTGTAGTAGGTAATTAACTACCTCATTGGTATAGTGTTAGCAAGTGGGGCTTCTGAGCATGAGGTACTGATCTGATTCTCAGGTCGAATTCTACTGCTTTTTTTTTAAAATAACCCATTACATGTGTTTTTGCCTGGGAGATGGTATAGACTATAATAGGCTCACCCCCTATTACATAGACCTAAGAATGGCATTGGCTAGATGTGGCTGTACACCAGTACATCTCTTGGCAACACTTGAGGAAATAATAGGCAATGTTTTATTAATGTAATATTTTATTATTTTAGAGAAATTCTGAATGTTCCCTACATTCAAATTCCAGTAAGCAGAAAAACAAAGTGCCAATGAGTGCTCACAAAATGGAACACATCAAGAAGAAAAATCACAACCACGTGAGAAAAAATATACGGAAGCTATTTAATAAGCTAAAGGGAGATACTGAGAGCCTTATTGATTGTACACAAGACCGCACAGGGTCATCATTAGATAGTACTCCACGTAACCTTACTATTGTTGTTCAAAACGAGTCATTCACTCCACAACGCAAACGAAAAAGCCCTGCTACCATTACGAATGAACCAAAAAAGTCTAGAAAAAATAGTGATAGCGTGACCATTATCAACACTGATGAACTGACAACACACAATGACTCCTGCATAATTGTTTCTCCACCAAGAAATAGTAATACCAATATTAATTGTTCTACACCTATTGCCCAAAGGGATAGTAAAACCATACAAAATATGATCATAAATACCTTCCCAAAATCAAACAACAATGACAACACAACACAGAATAGTAATCAAGATGGTAATGAAATAAAAACAATTAATAGGAATTCTTATTTAACAATAGATTTGACAGGTGATAGTGAAAATAAATCAATCACCATTATAGACGTAGAAAAATCTACAGTGGATGATACTCAAGATTGTACAGTAGTGTCCGTATCGCCCAGTCTCTCAATGAGTGGAGATTCTGAGGTCACAGTGCTCCAGAACAATAGGAACACAAAGGAAAAGCAAATAAAGAAGTTTGCCAATGGTATTGCACAGTTAAATTCCTCGGAAAAGGGAAAATTATTGGAGTACATTGCACAAAAGATTTTTAGTGGTTGCAACTTAAAAGATAATATTCAAAACAACTTCTCTAATATTAGGGTAAGTTGGTTTATTTTAATTACCTTATATACTTTTGCATACGGGCCTCTTCTAGTAACTACGGGTTTTGCTGACTACACACACCATTGAAAAATTTATGGAACCCTCTTTCTCTTTCTTCGTTTTCCTTTACCTCGCAGGTAATAATCAAAGTCAGTGAACCATGTGTGGGCTGGGTTCTTCATTGAATCATTTAGGATAGTGTAAAAATACGATTCCGTGTTCATGTGCAGCGGCTATATTTCGCAAGCGAAAAAAATGAACATGCTCAATTTTATATCGGCTATTTTTCCGTCAGCGATTTTTAGCTCGTGCATATTCACACGAAGCTAATTTTCGTTGGCGGAAAATAGCAGCTATAAATAGCTTCGTGTGACTGGGGTCTTACGGTGGGATGCAGTTGTTCAATAAAGGTCTTATTACACTATCCTAAATTTCATCTTATTCTAAATTAAGAAAGTATAATAGTTAATAAGCTATACCACCACAATATTTTATACATTTCCATTCACTGTGAGCTATTATTTATTTATATTACTATATTTATATATTTTAGTTATAGTATATTAATATTGCTAGAAAGTATGTTTATCTTCTGTTGCGCACTTGTGTCTATCCTCTGAACCTGTTTTCTTTTATTTTTTTTTGGTTTGCTGTAAGAAAACTCAATTTTGAGTTAAGCTCGCCTATGTACAAGTTTTTCCTTTTATGTATTTTATTTGTGTTTATGTGTACAATAAAGAATAAGAATCTATAATAACAATTTTCAACTTTTCCAGACACACCGTGCCACAGACACTGAAGAAGATACATACATAAAAGAAGTCATTCTCGGTGAGAATAAAACTCAGGCTCCAAAAATCAGTAACTCACGGAACAGCATTGGTAGCAACATTTACCATCCAAGCACGGATGTTAAGAACAGTACGGGCTTGCGGATGATTGTCATTGACGGGAGTAATGTTGCTATGGAGTTAGTACCACTTTTCATTCAATCAACAACAAGCAAACAAGTTCCATCTTTCAAATACAATTTTTAGTCCAGTTTGAAGAATAAATTATTTGAATTTGAAGCCGTTCCGACTATCGCAGTTCATTGCCGAACATAGGCCTCTTCGAAGTGGTGGCACAACGTGGTCCTCACTTTTTCATTCATCATTTGACAGTTGGTGGTCCATGGAACAAATTTTGTTATGATATTTTTCCTGGTTTTGAAAGTTCCTGCTTTATTATTTTCTTTGTTGATATTATACATATTTTTATGATAGTGCCTATGCAAATTTCATATTATAGGTTGCCAACACTGAATCGCTTGTCCGTGTCTGACACTGAATCAGCAAAATTGACTTTGAAAAAAACTTTTATCATCCCAAGTACTGTGCACGGGCCTCTTCTCAGAACGAGAAGAGTTCAGACCTTGGTCCACCACCCTTGGTCCAGTGTGGATTGGCTGAGTACACACATCATCGTGAAACAAGTTCCAGTATAATTTAGAAAAGTGTTAAAATATAATAAAAATTCTTTAACAATATTCCAGGCATAATAAAGGCAGGTCGTTTTCAGTGGAAGGTCTGAAAATCTGCATAGATTACTTCTTAAGACGTGGCCATGTTGTTAAGGCGTTCGTGCCGCAATTCAGGTAATTATGTTAGATAACCTTGTTAATAGTAAGCTAAGCTCTAACATGGAAGCTGCTCATTGCCAAAATTAAATCTCTTATATAATATTAACTAAGGTAAAAGTAAAAAACTGGAAATCACAGGCAAAAAGAAAATTTTGTTTAATATACAATCGCGAAAAGACGGGGCGGGGGGGGGAGGCACAGATTGAGAATCTCGGAAACTATACAGCTTACAAACTTGAAATTTGGCAGACATGAATCTTAACATGTAGACGTCCACTAAGAAAGGATTTTTGGAAAGTCTTATTTTAAGGCCGCAGGGAAAAAGCTAAGTAGTTTATGATAATAGTTTATTTGCATAATAATTTCGTAGGCCAGCACACGTGTACTTATCCTTAACAGGTGGCCGTGAATGAAACATGAGATGAGACTTCGATTGTACGGTGCAACCATACATTTTCTCAAGTCAGCATTTTTGCTTCGAGCCATCAAGAAAGCCGTGCGTTCTCCACGTAACTACCAAGTGTTGCGTGTATTAACATCATTTTCACTCACATTCAATTCATTCGCTCATTTACTTTATATACCTTTTGGACAATATATCATTTAGTTTCTGAACTATCGTATTTCATTTTTATCATCATCGTAAGAAGAAGTACGTCTGACAAGAGACTACATCGATCTTGATCTTCGCGCGCCCCTTTGTAGCCTCGCTCTTAGGCACATCCCTAGTTTGCCTTATGGATAATCCGCCACTGCATTTGTTGGTGTTGATTTGCAGATGTAAATACGGGAAGAGCACAGATCCTCATCTGTTGGACACGTTGGAGAGACAGGGCCTCGTCGTTTACACGCCTTCGAGGGAAATACAAGGCAAGTCGTGCGTGCCTTATGACGACAGGTTAGTATTCTATTCTGAGGTCCGATTACAGGGTCCTAAGTCTGCTGTCGTCCGCGCGAAACTAGATGGCCGCGCCTTAGGTGGGGTGAGGTGAGGTTACAGGGGTGAGGGCGGCGGGTTGCTTAGTGTTGACGGCGCCGTACTGAGTAATGACAGCAAGCGGCCCCGCCCCTCCGCTCACATACCTAAGGCGCGGCCAACTAGATCCGCGCGGTCTCGTAATTTTTGGTTTTTACAATGTCGTTCAACCGATTTTGAATTCTATTGCGTTGGAAATAGTAGTCAAAATTTATAGAACGACACTTAATAATTGGCAAATAATCGACTTTTGCTTCTATTGCCTAGGCAATAAAAGCCAGAATAGGTTGAACGATACTGCAAAAACCAACAATTATGAGACCATACTGACAGAATTGAGATAGCAGAAATTAGCAGACTTGAGGCCAGAACAACACTCAATTGTGATCTCTCTCCATATCCTGGATTAACACAGGATAGAATTTTTTATTATATTACAGGATACAATCTTTCTTTCTCTCTTTACAGATACATAATCCAATGCGCGGCGGAATTCGACGGCGTTGTGGTATCGGGCGACAATTACAGAGACCTGATAAACGAGAACAAGCGGTGGCGATACATTATAGAGAACAGGATACTGCCCTTTACGTGGGTCAACAACATGATCATGTTCCCCAAGGATCCCTTCGGGCGGGGCGGACCCACGCTAGAATCACTGCTCAAACATCCCACCCCAATCATTCAGAATGAGACTAAGTTAAAGTAGCGTCGATAATAAAGCGCCGAATTGTTTGAATTACAAATATTGTCGTCTTTTACTTAAAGGTATTTTATTTTATTCTTTTAAGAAAACTTAGAGCTAACACAGTTTAGTATGCAATTAAATAAAGTAATAAATGGCCAATTAAAAGTTTCCACTTATAAAACAAAATATCTATAGTATAGTTCAACAAAGGTATAAAGGGTCGTAAAGGGGGAGATTTGGATGCATTCGAGTAAAATACAGGGTGGCGCCGACGCTATCACGTAATAAAACAGCGTATTTAGTATCGCGTTCTGTCATCTGTGACTGAACACAAAAAACAATCAAATCCAATCGGAATCATGAACTCTGAGCAAACGATTTTCAGGGTGATAATACAAAGTTAGTGCTAATATGTTTCAAGTATTTTATCAATTACTCAGTATAGAGGTCGATTGACTCCTAGAAATTTGTGGTTTCAGTTTAGGATCTCCAGATAATACATATGTTAGCTTCAGACGTGTTTTCATTGCGAAATTAAAAAAGTCACAAATGCCTAAAAATTTTCCTGTAAAGGGAGTGCGGCAGCGCTTGCGCATCGCTCTCAAACAGGCCGAGCGTTACCGGAACCCCAGATTTAATCAATAGACATACTTGAACTATATTTATCCCAATTTTAGAAATCCTGTATTCATTTCATGAAGTCACGTGATCTGTAGAAATGCGTGCACGTGTACGTTGTGGATGTGTGCGTGAGCCAACGGGAGTCAGTTTCGCCAGTCGTTAACCCACACAGATGCACGTTTCTCTACGCTTCATACTTGGCACCATACTTGGCACTCATGAGATAAAAGTACTGTAAAATAAGTCGCCGGAAAACGTTTACAACTGTCAAATTATTTCTCGTGTGGAATTTAAGCATAATACCTTACGTAAAGCACGTTCAGCGGTGATATTTACTTGAGCACAGATTTGAGTCTGTTTTATTATACATATACGTCACTCAAACACAGCTCGAGTAGAAATCACCACTGAGCGTCGTTTTATAATAAGAAACTAAGGCCCAAGTTCACCGACAACATAACAGACGATTAGAGCAAAATCTGCCGTTTAAACATGAATTTTTATATGGGTAATCGGCTGATTTAATTTTTAAAATTGTTATAACTGTTGGTGAGCATGGCCCTAAGAGCCGTATTTTAGAAATTCTCAGTCTTGATCACTATTTATAATATTTGAGTTATGTATATGTGTGCCAGGAAGAGATCACCGCTGAGCATCATTCTAAACTTCAGGCCTTAATTTCTGTCTCTGACAAGTGGACAAGCCAAGTTCACTGACATAACAGACGATTAGTGCAAAATCTACCGTTTAAACATATGAGCGATTAAGCGGATCTGTTATTATGTCGGTGTTAACAGTGGGAATATTAAAAGCAGATGATGAAATTTGACAGCTCTAAAACTTCAATCTATTTTCTATTGTTCCTAAAAGTAAAAAACGACAATATTAATTCTAACTTTATGTAGTCGTTGCCCTAAATAGGCGCCTTTATGTACCTGTCGAAGTCTGTTATCACCGAATTAAGCAGTTCACCAAAGACTCCCAATGTGGAGTATTGTAATTCACGAACACATTTTGTACGTCCGATAAATCGTTCATCAATTCGATTCTCCTTTCCAATTTTAACGCCGACATATCAGTCGGCCATTGCAACCGATTGTTAGTAGGAACTACTTTTTGTAGTGATATTACGTGTGTGTTGTAGTATGTTATATATTTTTCCCTGTCAAATCTATAAATTTGTATACTGGTGAACACGATCTACACTATAACAAAATATATATATATATTTAGGAATAGTTTAGTATGAAATTCGTTTCAACGCTTCAAGCAATACGCCATAATAAATGATGTTACGCTTAGATATGGGTGATCAAAATGGTTACCTCTTTTTCTTTTAATTTGTTATTAAAATTAAAAGACACGTCTATACTCCGTTTGAAATAAGATTAGACACGTTTAACAAACCCTTTTACAGTGTATTCAACCGATTTTGACTTCTATTCCGTACGCATAAGGATGGAATTAAAAGCAAAAACGTATTTACGATAACAAATGTTTACTGCGGCTGTAATTTGTCATGTCACCAACGTAATAGAAGTCAAAATCGGTTGAATAAAGTGTAAATGGAGTTATTTAAATTTCTAATGTTATTTCGAACGGAGTATATTTGTATTTATTATACATGATGATCCAGCGGTAGATGCCAACTATATTTTTTCTTAATGTCTCACAAATTATAATGGTTTATGAGGCGGGGTTTCCCCTATAAAATCTTTATGTTGTTTAATGTCAAATCAGATTAAATTATTTTTGTAAAGCTGCCTTAATCTGTGAATACAATTTCACGTGATAAAGTTACAGTATAACACTTAAGGGGGACACGCACTAGTGTAATAATTGTATTGAACGGCTGGCAAAGATAGCGAGTAGCTCCAAAACGGATGAACATTTGTTACAAGAATAAATTTTATTTTGAGTTCTACCACTGGGCAACTCTGTATTTTAACTCTAAAGATCCAGTTCAGTTAATTGAATGCAATTATAATATTGTCTATGGTCCGATTTGGAACTCAGACTGAAGACGTGATAATAGATGTATGTGACTGTAGATTTTTATTGATAGATTTATTTAAGTTAACAATTCGCTTCGTTTTTCAAACGTGGTTTATTTTTACAACACTAGTACTATTTTATAAAATCCCCGCTAGGAATTAATTTTTAAATACTATTAGCTATATTTGATAATAATGTCGAGTTTATTATGATAAATAAGATCCATACATAATAAACTTAAAAAAAAAACTGGTACAGGTGAAATCTCTAATAAACAAAATGTAGGTAACTGTTGACCATGTTCTTGTAAAAATAGAATAATATTTAATAGTATCGAGATTTCAGTGAAAATAAATATCTGAATAATCGAATTAATTGCCGATACTGAAGTACCAATAATTCTATTATATCTCCATTTCACTTTTATTTCTCCATCATCTCGGTATGTAATGGTATACACAATACATGCACAAAATCATTATTGTTATTTTAGTGTGTATTGTACAAAAAAACTTTATAGAATTAACTTGAAAATTACTCTTTAAATAACTTGTAAAACATGTAAGTACGACAAAATATTTTGTAATCCTTTTTAGTTTAAACTTTGGAAGGTCGAAATTTGTAAATAAAAGTTGTTTTTTATGGGATTTATCTTATTTTATTTTCCCCTTGATCCACATTTGACCTCAGACAGATGTCCATTTAGAATAAGGAGCCAACTGCTTTTCCAAAAATGCTTCTGGTATAAATGTAGTAGTTTTATAAAAGCAATCCTAGAATTGATAAAGAAAACATAAAAGTTTAAATAAGGTGACTCTTTAAAAGGTATTTAGTATTTTATTTTCTATTTAGAAAATGATTGCTTATACTGACAACAGTTTCGTATTAATGTAGCCCCATACATCTGGCTCTTTGCATATCCAGTCCACTGCTGCACAAGTTTCACCGTAAAAGGAAGGTTATACCGAAGATCTCCACATCGCTCTTCATGGTGCAGATGGGTTAGTGATTCCAGAGCCTAATACTCTTGATCCAGTGACGCTGCTGCCTATATAGAAAAATTAATTTAAATTTAAACTTAGATTATTGATCGGTTGTCGCAGCGACAACCAATCAATAATCTAAGTAAATATAGTGCCACAAACTTCTTCTTTCGATATGGCAATTGAGCCGATGACAAACTTATCTGACCCGGTCGTGGCGTCGCTATTACTAATGTCATCTCCGTACAAAAATGACATTTCGATGTCATTTTTGTTCCGTAGCGACGTTAGTTCCAATTTTGGCCACCGGGTCAGATTACTATTTCTATGGGTCAGATAAGTTTGTGGTGGCACTATACCTACCGTAGATAGAAAAACCGAATACCTACCTAATGATTTTGATTTATGTTGACATTATAGTAGGCTCAATTCACACCGAGATGCAGCGTCTACGCCATAGAATTATTTATTATTGTATGTATATTTGGTCTATGCCAGCAGGGTTTAGACTCCCAAACTAAGGTCCAAGTTCACCGACAACTTATCAGACGATTAGAGCAAAATCAGCCGTATAAATATGAATTTTTGTATGAGTAATCGGCCGATTTAATTTTAAACTCTAAATCTGTTATTGTGTCGGGTGAAAATGGCCCTAAGGCACGCAGCCGCCGCGGGGCCCGGAGCCTTTGTAAATTGGTGCCTATCTGTGCGGGCGACGCAGTAGAGGGAGGGCAAAAGTGAGGCGGCAGCGGCGGCCGGTGTTTATTGTTTATAAGTTACAGTCATGTACAATTACATATATAAAATTAACAGGTCTTTAGTTAAATCAGTAGGTAAGTAAGCACACTGCCGCGTCGCTGCTAGCAGTAGCTAGCAGCGCCGCCGCTTTGTTGCTTGTGGTCGCTATAGGGCTGGCAGCGCCGCGAGCAGCCGCGCGACCCTTTCGTGCTCCTCAACCGATACAATGTATTGTAGTAATGAAAATAAAGTTTAAAACGCTGCGTAATTTTTGGTACTGGAATTTCTCGCCGCTTCCCTGCACATCGGTGTGAATTGGAGCCTAAAGATGCATCGTGGTTTGCATGGAACCTACCTACTCTCTTTCATTATTGTCTGCAACTATAACAACAAATAAAACAACGTAGTCATTTAAATTGGAACGTTTTTAATCAAATGATGCTTACACAACGAGCGTATTGTAAAGCCCTTATCGTCGGTTAACTTCACGCGCTTCCGCAAATTAAACTTAAGAATATTCAGTTTTTGTCAATTAAATGTGTACTTATTCCAACTTCTTAGAAGGAACGATTCTTCTGATTAATAATATTTAACAGTAGATCATTGTTAGCGCGCGAAGTGTCTACCTCTTTCTTGTGGAGACAAAAGGCATATTTTATCACCTATTCTTTAGAATCTCGATAAACTAATATTGCGAAAAATGCATTCAAGTTTAGAGACTTTGTGGTAAAAATATACCTTTGTCTTTACCTTAGCTCACAAAATATCAATTCCATAGGAAATAAACGCTCGTTTTGAACTACTCGGATCACATCTTTGTACAAAGTGCTCTCCTAGACTATTTTTGGTAATTGCACTGGTAAATACAACAAACTATTCATGAATATCGTGCTGAAAATAATAAATAAATCGCGTTGGAACTCACTGAACGACCTATGCTGAAGAAACTTCCTTTATTAAATAAATAAATAAATATAAAAACAATATTACGCATTTTGAATGAAAAACTACATTGAAACAGTATCACGCCTAATATTCCCCGAAGGGTAAAGCAGTAAGTAAGGGTAATGTACTGTTGTACACCCACATTCCACAGACACTGTTAATGAGTCTCTTGTAATAAGGACGATCCTATTGCCTTCTACCGGGCACAATTCTGAACTCAGAGCTACTACTGCGTAGTTCCATACAAAAAAAAAACCAGTAACACTACCCCGGGAATCGAACCCAGGTCCTCCAGCTCAACCGCCGCGCATGCGCCCGGTAGAGGTGGTTATATTAAGAAGAAATACGAATTCTGTATTCATGATAGTTATCGCCTAAAATGTTTCGATAATCGACTTTATTCGTTGAATTATTTATCTCGTACCATTCTTTAAGTGAGTTCTCCCCATACTGACTAAAGCGTAAATATGTAAAAATATAATTAGCTATTATAAAAATAACATTAAAATTATATCTTATATTTAATCTCACTTTCTTTATTCCAAGCTCTTTCCTTACTCTATCATGCAGTCTTTCAATACCTTATACAAAAATTGTGCGAAAAATAAACAAAATATAAACAATAAAAAATTGCTTCGAAGCTTCCATTACAAGTATGTACCTACTAAGTTTATTATTGGGAGAGTAGAGATAAAAGGAAGTATGTATTAATTTTTGGCACTACCTAGTTTTAGAAAATAATTGCCTTAAAAATGATGGATTTACTACCAGAAGACTATTGTCATAAGATTATTATAGTAAGGAGTATTAGTAACAAGAGAGGGATTATCAAAATATCGATTTCTTCTTCAAAATAGTTTGTATCACCTCTCTTGTTGAATATGAAATATTATTATTGATGTGATGAATTACATTAGTGAAATTTTATACAAAATTAATATTTTTTATACACTTCCACAGCTGTAATCGAAATGGCAGAAAACGAACATAATAAGTATCATAAATTTGCATCAAATTAATAACGAATATATTGCGAATAAAATATATGATTCAATTTAACCATTTACAAATTAAATCCGTCCAAAACTAAAACAAAATCATATGAAAATATATAACTTTCTATTGCCATTTCGACGCCAGTTTGAACAAATTATGATTGATATAACATATCAAAGAATATATTCAATAATTAACATAATCGAAAACATTCAACATGCACAAACTTAAATATTAACAATATTATAACAAATAAACACTATACTGTGCTAAAATCAGTTATTGGTGTTAATTCTTTTGTGCATTTTAACAGAACTAAACTAGACTAAACAGAAACACAGCTGTCATTTTCTTTTTTATTGAAACAGAAAGAGACACCCTTAATTTAGTTTAGTCCTGTTAAAGTGCCCAACAGCGGGTCTACCGCGTAACTAAAATGGTAATGAACATCGACTCTAGTACCTAATAAACTACAATACGATCGTGAGATGCTAAACTTCGAGCTAACTTGTAAAAACAATACCGATCATGAAGTTGGGACTCCTATCTTCATGATCGGTATAAAATTTACAAGGTAACTCAAAGTCCCTCACGATCGTATTGAAGTTTATTACCAGTGTATATGTTCATTACCATTTTAGTTATGCGATACACCCCCCGAATTGACACCATTGACTTAAATTCACTGTTGTAAAGACTAAACGAGCACTATTGCAAAAAATATTACTGCTATTGGCTCATGGTCGCGGCAGTATCAACTAAACATATAATCAATCTATTTACCCGAACAGACAGCGATCCATTGTCTATTCATTTAATACAGAGTGCATTGTTTCTAGAAATGGCTTTAATCTCTACATAGTATAAAATAAAGTCGCGCGTCTGTATGTAGATATATCTGCTAACTCCTCCTAAACCACGCAACGGATTTAGATGCGGTTTTCAATATCAGTTAGATATTTTTTCACGGAAGGTTTATATGTATAATACTTTGATGTTTAATGTAAAGATAGAGAAATTGCACCCGTGCGAAGTCGGGGACGGGTCGCTAGTGAGAAATAAGAAAAAGAACTAAACAGAGTCAAAAGAAAAGAGAAAGATAAAGTCTTGATAAACCTACAAGAAGGTACATTTGAAAATTGACAGAGAATAGAAATTGATGAACTAACGAACATTATAATCAATCTGGTTTAGAGAAAAACAACAGATATTGCTGGAACATCCCAAGTTCTCTATGAGAAACAGGCCCTTATCTTAAAATGACGCGACTCAGCGGTGATCTCTCTACTTGAGCACAGATTTGTGTCCATTATTTCATACAAATACGTCACTGAAACATTATTCATAGTAGTCATCACCGAGGAGCGTCATTCTATTCGGGTATTTACTTCCAAATTTTCCGCTATATTTATCCAGCGTAAATTGCAATAATTCAATAGTATAAATTTTAATAGTACGCGTTTAGACTCAAGCTGTTCAAAATGACTAACATTTCACGTAAAATGCATTCAGTATGCAAACTTTGTGCCTAATTAACGACTTAACCAATACAACATAATTATACACCACAATTTTTTAATTATCAGCTAAATTTTAAAGACTCTCTGTTCATCATTCTACATAATTATCTTTATTTATGGGACCAACTCTGAAATTGAGAAAAAAAATACAGCTGTTCCATGCAAAAGTGGATACCTAACCTGTAGGCTAATTCACATAACTAACGAAGTGCAGTTGCCGCTCAGTTGCAGTAAAATTTTGATCAAAACAACACAGTCATTTTGGTATTTTCTAAGCTTCAGTGAGATACGCTCGCGTCAAGTTCGAGTGTCACTGCAATATGATCGGCGCGTCATAAAATTACGTGAATAATTAGCTCTCTGGTCCAATGTATGAAGCATTCGATAATTTTATCACGATTTTAAACTTAGCCCCGTAATAAAACTTATGTGGAAAGAAGAGCAGATACCGATCCCAAAAATAAATCTGGTAATTAAAATATGGCTTGTTTAATTAACGCTTACCAGAAATGTTGTAGACATTCAAAATTAGGAGTGTATAGATACGACGATTTTGTCCAATGTTGACTATCGATCTATAATTATCTTTATGACCCGAATACGTAAAGGGTATACAGAAATGTAAGTGATTCCAACACTTACGACTACTTTCCGTAACATTTCTATCAGTTTACCTAAATATTTATGATTTGACATAATATTTCTATGTAAACCGACTGTAGATAAGGTATTGATAGATTTTATATCGTTTTAGTATCTGCGATTAATATCTGTAAATACGGATACGTTTCACCTACTTCATATAATGTATACGCTAATATTATTGCAATAGAAGCCAAGCTTGGAAGGATTATTTAGTGTCGCCTTACAGCCTATTGAAGAATGGACCTGCTTGACCGAGATATGAATACTAAGCTAAGCTTTTGTCTCTTTCTGTTTCAATAGAAAAAGAAAGTGTCAGATGCGTTTAGTCTAGAACAGAATAGATCCTTATTTCATGTAAACCAAATACAGGCACTTATGAAAAGTCGAGACTCTAGGTGCGCAGTTCCAAATAGTAGGTCCTATGGAGAACAACCGACAATGACTCAATGGAAACTCTTTTAAAATAATATATTACAATGTTGTGGTAAGAGCTGCGGGAATATGTAATTTAATCTGAATAAAAATAAATTAGAACAGGATAATAATAATGATTTTCCTTTAAATAAGAATGCCATGGTAGTTACCAGCTGACTAAGCCCGACAGACACCCGTTCACGAGCATGACTCATGCGTCAGCATCGCTAAGTTCAACCATAATGAAGGGAACTCTACGTGTAGTTTAGTACTGTCAAAATGCACTACAAAATCGACCCCAATATGACATGTTCTAATAAAATAAGGAATGTAATCGACCCACAAAGAAAAACGGTCCTAAATAAATCGGAGCAAATATGACTAACTCTCGCCGACCCGCGGGTCTACCGCATAACAAAATGGTAATGAACATCACTCTGGTAATAAACTTCAAAACGATCGTGAGAGCCTAAACTACTAGGCCTTCGCTTAGGGCCATTTTCATCGACAAAATAATGTATACAGATGTTTAAAATCAAATCGGCCGATTATGACAAAAAGTCAAGTTTAAACGGCTGATTCTGCTCTAATCACGTGTTATGTTGTCTTGGGTCTTAGTCAAGTAAGTCCAAACTTCCCATTCAGTATAAATTCATACATCATCTTTAGATCTCTGATCCAACTTCAATTGTTCTAATTGTAGTTGTCTTCTTATAGATCCCAATTGCGTCAGAATATTAACACTCTTCCCTTCTTTTTCAGGCGACGCCTTCAGTATATTCTTCTGAACAGCCGGCACCTTCCACTTATCATCAACTTTCTTCATCGCTTCACTCATTTTACTATCATCTATAACCTCTTTTTGCCTTTTAGGCGAATGTCGCAACACCGGTATAGGTAAATTGTCGACATTATCTACATTTTTCATAAAGGACGGCTCAGTTTCCGCGACTTTTTCTTTAGGACGGTCTGCGATTTTAAGTCGCTCATCTGGACGTTCGTGTATCAGCGCTTTTTCGACAACTTTTTTAGGTTCCGATATTTCTGATATAACACTTTCATTATCTTCGTATCTGTTGAGATCTTTATCTTTATTGAAGTTTAGGTTTCTTCTTAAATAACTGTCTACGTCATAATGTGATGAGAAAATGGAGTTATCTGGTATGTTCATAGAGTATGGTTTCTTATCAGATATCTCGTTGGTCCGTTCTTGGACTCGTGGGTAGTAGAAGGGTAACTTGGAGTGGTGTGTGTCGCTTTTGGAAGTATTAGTGTTGCGTCGCACTTGACTCTGGTTGCTTCGGGACGGCTGGGAGGTCACTCGGATAAGATTTTGTTGTTCAGCGTCGATTTCTCGCTGGAGGTCGGCGCGTTTGTTGTTGTATTCCGTTCTGTTTTCTTTCATCTGTAATTTATATTTTGTATTAAGGAAATATACAATACAATACGTTTTATTGCACACCAGAAAGTAAAGAAAAGACACGGTAAATAAGAAAACTTTTTCAATACTTTTTTACTAACTTTTTTAATATTCTTGTAATTGTTTTTCGTATAGTTCTTTAATAATTTAGTTAGTATTAATATTGGTATTAATTCCAAAATAAACTTAAGATGTTGCATGATAATAATATAGAATGTTGTGTATACCTGTAATTGGCATACGCATCAGCTCCTGTACTCTTTAAATTTATAAATGTAATGTGTGATGTATATTCTGTTGGTGTACCTAATATAAATAAATAAATAAAACCAAGGGCAGTCAGGGGGGCCTAAAAAGGCCACATTGAGCAATTCATCTACTGATCTGCATAGTAACTGTCAAACAGATGATTACTGAATATGAACCTTATGCGGATGATATTAAGAGTTGTCAATTAAGTAGATATTTTGACATTTGTAATATGAATCATATTGTGATTCATCTAAAGCGGCATTTTGGTTAACCATGGGGTTGACAAATTTGCAGATAAAAAGAGAGATATCTTACGAGCTATTTCCGTAGATAATTATTATACGATAGAATACGGCTGAATCTATTTCTCTCTGTAAGTAAAAATTTGTACAATTTTACAAGCAAATGGAAAATTATACGCAGAAAGATTATTGGAGATCTTTGCTCAGTGCATGTACAATTGGCAAAGCCAGCGGTCGACCACACTTAAGGTCAAAATCGCTTGGCAAAACTATTCGGCTTTCAGCGTAAGAGTATCGAGACTTCGTGAGACGTTCAAAGCAAATTGTTTGAAAAGCGATCGACCGCGAGCTAGCTTGACTGTATGTGATAAGTAACTCACCGAGTTTGTAATTTCGTGTTGTTTCCCGATCTCCCTCTCCTGCGCCACTCGGAGCATGCGCAGTTGTTCCTCCAGACGACGCATCTCAGCTTGCTCCAACATTCTAACAATCATAATAATTTGGACTTAAAACAAGCATCACGCGTGTATTCACCGAAGAATTAGGCAGACCGCAGAGGTGTTTTAAGGTTCGTTGTCTCTAAAATAGAGAGGAGAAAAACTAACCAATAGAATACGAATATTATCACGTCAATTAGATGAGCGGAGAAAATACTATACTCCGTTCGAAATAACATTAGAAATTTAAATAACTCCATTTACACTTTATTCAACCGATTTTGACTTCTATTACGTTGGTGACATGACAAATTACAGCTGCAGTAAACATTTGTCATCGTAAATACGTTTTTGCTTTTAATGCCATCCTTATGCGTACGGAATAGAATTCAAAATCGGTTAAATACACTGTAAAAGGGTTTGTTAAACGTGTCTAATCTTATTTCAAACGGAGTATAGAATCTTATTGGTAATTTTTTCACCTCTGGAAACGCAGCCTTAGACCCACATTTCACCAATGTTTTGAACATAATTAGGGTTTGATAGTGTGTCACTATAATACATATAAGGTACTACCTTTCTACATCCCAATTCCTTTAAGGGGTCACTATTCATAATTATGAACAACTTTTACTATGGGAACAAACCTGAAATCGCGAACAAAATTCAGCTGTTCCATACATTTAGTAGAGTTGAATTATTTGTATGGAACAACTGATATTTATTTCACGATTTCCGTGTTGGTCCCATAGTAAAAATTGTTCATAATGATGAGTACGATAACCCCTTAAAAAGATCGCGACTAGAAAGGTACCTTATTATAATAATTGCAGTTTTTCTCTTGGTGCATACTAGATGTGTGCGCCGATGCCCGCGGCGGCGTCATCGGCGTCATCGGCGTGGATGATGAAAATCTTATTAAAACCAAAATATAGCAGACTTATTCGCCAAATGACTGTGACGGACGAAGTTATCGGCAAAACGCGCTATTTAAATATGGTCATATAAAAATGGTATTTTATTGAATTTGCTTAAACAAATACATCGACATAAACCAATAAGCATATATTTAGACATTTCTAGTGTTTATTTTACTAGTATATGTCTTGCATTTAATCTAAAACAACCATATCCGTCCGATCATCCACGCCGATGACGCCGAAGCATCGGCGCACACGTCTAGTGCATACCGCATAGCACAAAGCTGTTGCTGATTCTCTTGCAATAATCCTTTAGAAAACTTTTACGAAGTCTATAGAAAGGGATGGTGGGTGGAACATCTTAGCTGTACCTCTACCATGAGTTTTCCGTGCCGTCTAACGTCACATACAAATATTGCATGTGAACGTGAACGTTAAACGGCACGGAAAACTCATGGTAGAGGTACTGATGTGTTTATTTATTTAAATTTTTTGTGTATCCATAATGTAATAGGAAGCAGGTGGTAGGCTTAAGCTCTGGTAACAATTAATGGACCCTGTCGGGCACAGCACATTTAAGTAGGAGAGAGGAAGAGCGCTTAAATTTTAATGTCTAATTATTTCATCATTAGTTCACAGGTAGTCATGCAAATAATATTCATATTCATATTCTTTATTTGCATTCCACAATGTACATAAGGTGGTAAAAATAAAATTTGGTAGGTTACAATCATGGACCCTGTTGGGCACAGCAAAATATAGGAGAGGAAGATGAGTAGGTACTTATACTTATGTATATAAGATATTACTAATTTTGATTTTTAATTTTTATAGGTATATTTATTTTTAGGCATATTTAATTATTTATATGTAATTAAAATGTCACTCTAGCTAGTAGAATAATAACGCACTCACTTTTCCCTCGTTTTTCTTTCTTCTCTGATTCTCTGTTGTTCTAATATTTGGTTTTTGAGCTCTTGTTGGTAGAACTGACGACGTTCCGCTGCCTCCTGCAAAGTAACGATCGGAAACTCATTTTCTCATTATGATCAAAACAATACAGTCTAACAGTAGTAAGCGATCATAAGCTTTAGGGCACAGTGGCATACGACCACGGCTATGCTCTGAATATCACTATGAATATGTATTAATATTTTCTCGTATGAAACGAGAAAATATTTTCAGTAGTTTTTGAACTTCCTTTTTCCTATATGGAAATTCACAGGAACTCTACAAACGTAATAGGATTCTTCAAAATAATAATTTCATAATTTTTTACAAATGTTTTCAAAGTGCAATAAATAATTTATAAATTCTTAAATCCCGTCATGATTATCAATCCGGGATTTCAGAGGGAATATTATTCACTCTATGTATTTTCCTTGAAGTTTAGGTACTTTTTATACTCTGCCTATTCCAATCTCTGAATCACAAGTCACACGACGTGATCACGTGAAATCGTGAAGTACACATACAAATATATCTTTTTATTTTATTTTTCAATAAATTTTTGCTGCCTTTGCTGAGCTCAGTGTAAATAAAGCAACTAGTTGGACATTCTTTAGTAAAGGTAGCTCAGGCTTGCAGCAACTACTAGCTGAAATCTCGAAAAAAATCTACCGTTCCCTATAAATAATTCAATATAACTCAACTAAATGTATGGAACAGTAGATTATCTTTGTGATTTTAGGGTTGATCTTATAGTAAAAGTTGAATAATGATGAACATGTAGCGACATCTATCGCCACATAGTAAGGCAGCAAAAGCTAACTACAGTGGCGCGAAAATATGAAATCGGCCAATCAGATTACGAAGCCTGCATCGCGCAAGGAAAAAGAATATCGTATCTAACAAATATACAACTGTCCGACATCAACCGTCGGGCTTCGGCCAGCCAGGCAACATCACCTCGCCTGGTCGGAGGATCCTCCCTTTTCAACGGAGAAACACCATACCTCGTTCCTCTACAAATACAATGACCCTTCCTGGTTTATATTCCCTTTCCCGATTAACCTCTACATGTTTAAGTAGCAAATATAAATAGACTTTATGACGAAGTATCTACGCCTATTGCTTACGCCATCACATACGTAGTTTTATGAACACATGCCTTAGAACAAAAGATGGTTTCAAGCAAGTCTAAAACCCAGGTTTTAAATATTTTCCTCACTTTCTGACTTCATATGACAAAAAGAGAGGGGGCTATTTTAAAACCTAGGTTTTCTATAAACCCCTCTAAACCTTTGGTAATAAGACAGCAAATGTTACGGTGGGTAAAGTTCTAAAATTATTAAGAAAGTACCTTCTCGGCCTGCATGTTTCTGAGCTGTATGGCGTCTGCATCGAATATAGAAGGCATGTAGGTATGACGTAGGTCTGACGTCAGCTTTTCTCGGTTCGTCTTCTTGACTAACGTTGATGTGCTCTCTGAAATACATAATCTTATGTTTAAGGAAGTTGCAAAGTTATGTATAAACTACCTACTTTCCTAACCCCTGGTTTCTGAAATGCGCTTCAAATATCTGATAACAAATTTAACAAACAAGGGTCACACAGTGGCATAATAAACTCGGGGAAGTACTTGGCTTATTGACTATTGAATTACTTGAAGTGAACTTAAATAATAAGTCATATTTGTAATATCTTATATTAGCTAATTAGTCACTATTTTGAGAAATCACTTTTTTTTATTATAATATAATAAAAAAAAGTGTTTTCCCAAAAACTACATTTAAATAGAAAGGACAATGCAACTCTTCCATAGAAGCTTGGTCCAATATTTTGAAACATGTTGCCCAGAGTTGAAACCAATGGTAATTGATAGAACTTATTGCCACTAGCAACTTTTACTATGGCAAGAAAAAAATCTACCCGAGTAAAAAAAAGATACGACCCTAAGAGACAAAATAAAATATTTATAATAACATCGGTTAAACTTGATTTGATTATGCGATATTGATTCAAAGTAAACGTATAATTAGTGACTGCCGTGACTGCTTATTACCCGACTGCGCGATGCAAAGGAGGGTAATGTGTTTATCAGCTTATGTATGTATGTTTATTCCTTTGTGGCGCTCTAGACACCAAATACATGGGCCGATTTTAATGATTCTTACGTCAATAGATTTGTCTTATTCTTGCGAGTATCACTAAAGACCTGAAAGTAATTAAAATTCAATATGGCGACAAGTAGACGCCATATTGTGGAAAAGATAGAAATGAAAGTCAACAAACTATGTTAAGTGGGGTGTCATTGAATAGGTATTTGAAAATCATCTTTAGGTTTCTGTTATCATTTTTCATTTCGTATGACCATTTAGGATCTATAACCATTTAAAGTTGGTTAGCAACTATTCTCACTTAAAACTAAACAAAAAGTGTAAAAAGAATAAACAATACAGTGACTGCTTAAAATGTCAACTTTAAATAAAAACTGAAAAAAAACGCGACTATAACAGTCGGGAGTTCGGGACTCATTATTGGGAAGATTTAAGTCGGTCGCAATTTTTAATGGGTTCGCTATGTTCCGCATTAGAATTCTACTACTAATACTAGTTTTTTTCTTTTCAGTTTTTATTTAAAGTGATTTTTTATTAATTTATAGTTCAATTTTTAAGCAGTTGGGTTTTTTAGAGCTTTTATTTACTTTTTGTATAAGGTATAGTGAGTAGTTATTTAAAAATAAAAAAGTAGGAGGTAATTTTTGTTTAGTGAAATAAAAATAAAAATTATTATTATTTACTACAAAATCTTTTTTACACATTAGATTCCTATGAAAAGAATATTTGGGTAATACCTGCAATCTAATAATAGTAGTTTAAGACACTGCTGCATAAAAGGGGTAATTAAAATACGAGTGTGTGTAAAACCGAGCTGAGGCAAGGGTTTTAATAGTATCATACGAGTGTTTTAATATCTAGTAAGGTACCTATGTGTAGCACCTGTAGCATGACCGTTTCTATTTCTATTCTTCAAAGAATAGACAAAGCTCTTTCTATCCATCTCGACATCCAGACTCAGGTTTCTACGTAGACAAAGATAAAATATTCTTTTCATCTCACTAGCTCGGAAAGGCTTTCTTTATTCTTCGAAATCCGAGCGCAAAAGTCTATTTTATCCGCTAGCGTGGAAAAGTTATTCGAAATTCAAACGTGACGAACTATGGTGTAGAGCACAGACCGGGCCCCAAGTCTTGTAATCACGAGAGCATTCTGCCGCGAGTGAGGGGTTGGCGCGTTGGACAAGTGTACAGTGGTGAAGAAGAATAACTCAAATATAATTAGGCATCTAACATTTTCCTCGCTTTAATGAGATGAAAAGTTGTGTTTCGCATGGCTGCAAAATTATTAGCGTCTTGTGCCTTTGAATCCCTCGCTCTACGCTCAGGATAATATTCTTGAACCACGAGCGAAGCGAGTGGTTCACTCTTAGAATCCATCGCTTGCTCGGTATTCAATACAAGCACTCGCACCAAATAACAACTTTGCAGCCTTGCATAACAAACAACTATTCCACAGCAACGGGTAAGTAGATAGTGAAGTAGCTGGCTACCAAATCCTACCAACGAGTAGAAATATTTCCATAACCGGTCTATTTTTCTATTCTTCCGTAGAAGAAACCCGCATCTATGGTGGTTATGCCACGCTTGCAGTTTCATACACTACTTTATCTATACTCATTGCAATAGATATAAAAACAAACACAATAATGGCGCCGAAACCCAGCAGTCAACCACGCATGCACTTGCATAAAGTCTGTCATTATGGTACTATTTTTGAATTCATAATCAAAACTTTATAGTGAGCACATACGCGGTGGCGACTATATAATTGAAATATTATAATTATGCCGAAGCGGAACTAACAGATTTAAATGATTTTTATTTGCCTGATTCCGATGTTTTATTTATAAGAGCACGAACTAAAAGTCGCCACAGCAGTGCGAAAAAATATTTTTGCCATTTATTGGTTAACGGTACCTTATCGGTCTTATTACAGAACAAGGTTTAGACCAAGTCTAAGGTAAAACTCAGGTTTAGGCTCTGGTTTTAGAAAATTGTTATTACAAAACATAGTTTAACGAAAAATCTCGGTTTTATCTCTGGTCTAAGCTAAACCAGGCCTCCCCCTAGTTTTGCCGTGGTTTAAGTGACGTGATCTACCTACGTTTCGTTTTCTTGAATACATTAAATGCATAAAAATCCTAGTGATTATAATAAATATTCTTTTTGGTATCGTAACACTTCTAAAAGCTTTTTAATCGCACTCTTTGTAGTCAAAACAAACTTAATATTATCTTACTTATTTACTTTCATCATAATCTAATGATCCAAATCGTGTAAGGTACAATTTATTTAAAGTCATCCTTATAAAATCTGCACGAAACGAAACATTTCTACGAGGATGTCTAGGAACAAGCATGGTATGCTTGTTCCTAGCGAGGATGTGACTTTGGTGTATTTATCTGTGGCATTTTGGAGTGAATGAGTGAATGATAAACTAATACTCGACGGTGATTGGTCCGAGCTCGGTCTAAACTATGGTTTTAGTAGACCTCGGAAAAAACAGATTTTGTAATAAAGTCGGATCTAGACCAAGGTCTTAATTTGACACCTGGTCTTGTTAGACCTGGCCTAAACTCAGGTTTAACACATATTTTGTAATGAACTTGAGTTTAGACCAGGTATCAAACTAAGACGTTGGTTTAAATCCGACATTATTTTATGTATGGCGATTTTAACTTACAATAGATTATGTTACGGTACCAAAAGAATATTATAATATATCGACAGTATGCTGACAATACCTTCTAGCTAACATTTTTATCGAAATATTGTTTGGAACGCCGCGCCCGCCATCTGAATATTTATAATACGTGCTAACAGATGGCGCTAAAATAAATATTTGGATAAAAATGTTAGTTAGAAGGTATTGTCAGCATACGGTTGATATATTTTTTATTATATTTATGGTTTATTCGTCATCTTTATTGTATTCAGGAAATGCAGAAAATCGTTTCAGTAAAAAAAATCTTATAAATTCTACATCAAACCTAGTAGTAGGTCGAAGTCGCATCTCAAATTCAGTTTAAAAAAAAAATCATAAAAAAATTGCGGGGCTTTTAGTTAATTGACTTTTTACATAAAATGGAAAACCAAAAGTAAAGGAGTGATACCCTGCAGTCCGAATTGCGCTAAAAGTGATAATATCGCGAATCCGACCAAAGTCACAATTAATAATATTATTCAATAGCCCTTATTATTTTGTGACTATTAAATTTGGTCGTATTTGCGATATTATTACTTTTATCGTAATTCGGACCGGGATAATGTCACTTAAACCACGGCAAAACCAGGGGGAGGCCTGGTTTATCTTAGACCCGAGATAAAACTGAGTTTTTTCGTTAAACTTTGTTTTGTAATAACAATTTTCTAAAACCAGAGCCTAAACCTGAGTTTTTCCTCAGATTTGTATTGAAAGATTTAAACCAAGGTCTTAATTTGACACCTGGTCTTGTTAGACCTGGCCTAAACTCAGGTTTAACACATCTTTTGTAATGAGACCGTATAGGTATACCTACATGTATAAATAATTGCTCTTGCAGTTGTATATCTGGTAGATGGGCAATTGGTGTTTGAGCCCATGTTATTACTGTCGTATGGTACTTTGTGCCTCATTAGATCTTCGCAGGTCGCAGTGACAAAGGGGCTTAGGACCCTACCACTTATAAATAATATCTAATGGTCCTTTGCATGGGCCGGACACCAAAAAAAAAGAGGAGGTTCTCAATTCGATGCGTATGATTATTTTTTTTGGATAGTGTAATTATCGGTAATGATTAATTAATAAGTATAGATTGTAAAAATATTAATGAAAATAAATAAAATTATTTTTGAATAACATGATTTTTTATTTTAATATACCAAAAATACTTACTCCTGCGTATTTTCTTTATAAATGCCCCCCTCCTTACCTACCATACTTTTTCTCATAATCAAAAACAAGTTTAACGAATTTTATAATAAATAAAATATATTTTCCTTCTTGATGGTCGTATCTTTTTTTTACTCGGGTAGATTTTTTTGTTGCCATAGTAAAAGTTACTAGTGGCAATAAGATCTGTCAATTACCATTGGTTTCACATTTGGGCAACTACTTTAAAAAAATTGGGCCAGTTAGTTGCATTGTCCTTTAAATAGAATTATAATATAATTCTATTTAAATTTTTCCGAGATTATATGCCATCTCTCGGCGAGGAAACGCAATAAAATTATGACTTTTTTTAGCAGATATAGTTTTTGATTGCCTTTCTCATGGAATACTTCTCTCAATTTCGTATTTTTATGTGTGACTCTCTTGTTGCCGATGTGGGAAGTCAAAGTCAAAGTCACAGACGTACCGTCAAAGTCGCCATAGCTGCGTCGCCTCTCGCAGTTGTTATTGTTGTCGCTGGGCCACTGTGTGTGCAGTGGCGGCCACCCTCGCGCCGCGTCGTGGGCACTGCGCGGTGACAGCTCGCGCTCTGCTTGCGTTAGCTGACATTTGGTTGGTGATGGTGGTAGCTGTTGGGAGAACGTCGTATTAATCTTTTAGTATTATTTGTTCAGATAAACTTTATGCAAATAACTATTTACACTGCCATATTATTAAAAAAAAAAAAAAAAAAAAACTTAGCACTTAGGCGTCAAAGTACTCCTCCTCATCGCTGTCAATTGGCAGCGTGCCCAGAAGACTGGCAGCATTGCTTGAATGGCAATTATTTGCATAACAATCTTATTCAGAGGCAAATCATTATTATCCTAGTCTTATTTTTGTTCACATTAAATTACATTATTCTCGCAGCTCTTACAACAACATTGTACTAATAAAGATTGTAATCTATTATTTTAAAAGAGTTTCTTGCCTGTTCTTTTCTATAGAATCTACTATTTGGAACCGTGCACCTAGTCTCGACATTTCATAAGTCTATCTATCTGTATCTGTGTAGTCTAGGTATGTATCTGGTTTACATGAAATAAAGATCTATTCTAAAAGGAGTCATAATGTGATAGAATAGACTCACTCGGAACAGCTGGGTCTCATCAGTCTGCACCGCGACGGAGAGCGGGCAGGTGAACCCGTCCATTTGAACTCCTGTGTCCACCTTACTGGGAAACATCACAATGTACTATTAAATTAGTTTATGCTTCCGACATTTTAGTATCCACACAAGTAGAGTTATCGAGTCTAGGCGCAAATATTAGCAGAACAACCAAAGAGATGGTGAACCATTGTTGCTGACCACCTTGAGTTACTACATAGGGACCATCCATAAAGTACGACACACCTTAAGGGAGGGGGGGGAGGAGTTCGACGAAATGTGACATTACGTGACAAGGGGTGGGAGGGGTCCTAATTTTCGTTACGTCACATTTCAAAATCATAATAAAAAATCATTTTAATGGAAATAATACTTTCGGAACTGCTGTTTTAATTTAATAATTTCGAGCATTTCGAGATATAAAATTGAAAAATATGTGACGTCACACTAGGGAGGGGGGGGAGGTCTCACAAATGTGATCAACTGTGACAAGGACGGGGGAGGGGTATGACCTCATACCTGGTAGAAAAGACAGTTGAATCGGACACATGTTGCACGCTGCGGCGTCGCTCTAAGCTGTATCTTCCGTCCCGCTCTCGCAACAACTCCCTCTCCCTCTCTTCCCGTTCTTTCTCCTTCTGTTCTCGCTCGCGACGTTCTCTTTCCGCTTGCTGCTTTGCTTCTTGTTTCTTTTTGGCTTGCTGGAATTTAGATATGATTTGAATGTTTTGAAACTACGATTAGTCGTGGAATTTTATCATATTGGAGCTTAGCCACCCACCCATCGTCTGTTCGTGTTGTAAGTTAATTTACTCAAGGAGGATCTCTTATCCTACCATGTGTTTATCAGCCGCAGGATGTACTCGACGATCAGTGGCAGGTGAGGTTGGTAAAGGAACCGACATGTGATATACACGTGACGTCACCTGGTCTAGATATTCCCTGTACTGCTGCTGCCGTATCTTGCGTAGCGTGTTGCGTCGCCGCTCGTACTCGCCGAGCCCGAGCAGCGCGTCGCCGGGTGCGCGCTCACCCCGGACCAGCGGGTTGTTCGGGGAATACTCGCCTGCCTTCAGCATTATGGGCAGCCCTATGTAGCGCTAGAAGTAAGGAATAGCAGATGTAAGCATTGGGTCCTCTTGGAATTAGCAAATCTGATTCTTCTTGCCCACTATTAATAAATGCTGAATATTACTATAATTAGCTTAACTAAGCTTTTATGTAATTCGTCCATAAAATTCATGATTTCGTCCCCTTAGGGGATGAATTTTCAAAAACGCAGAGACATGTGTTTCGTTATTCCTAACAAAAAGCATAAAGACCAATTTTCACGGTTTTCAATTAAAAAATGAAGGGACTCCCATACAAGCTTTCACCCCTTATTTCACCCCTTTAGGGTTGAATTTTTAAAAATCCTTTCTTATAGCTTGTCTACGATACAAAAGGAACCTATCCTCCAAATTTCATGTCTCCAGCTGTTGTAGTTTCGGCTCTGTGTTGATAATAAGTCAGTCAGTCAGTCAAACAAGACTTCTCTCTTTATAATATTACTATGACTATGATAAATTTGGGGATCTAAGAAATATTGCCCCACACTAAAAATCTAGATTTCGGCTGGGATCGGGCAGATCCTGAATCTATCTGTATTCAAAACCATGAACTTAAGTCGTAAAAGCGACCAATAAGGCACCACTGCACTCAACGGTTGATTGTATACAATTTGTCCCCACGGTCAAGTCTGCTTCCATCCACTTAATTCGCGATTAAACAAAAACGAAACTCAAGTGTCAACAGCATGTAAATACCAGTTGTAGTCCACAATCCTGGCTAATTGTGGCGTGAGCATCGACCATAAATCAGGCCCGTAGCGCGACTAACAGCTCAATTAATTGACAAACACATTATGTGCATAAATTCTAAACTAACAATGAGAAAAAACTGCACGCGACTCTTGTGTGGGATTGTAAGATGATTTTAATTTAATGTTGAAAGGTTTTTCTTCGTAGAAAATTGAGTGCCTTCAACTTTGTGCGATTTTGGAATTTGTAGAGGTCTCGATGGGAAAGTCTGTTGATATGGTGAAAGTCGTGTTCGCATTCGATGATAACATAATATTATCTGCGAACTTCTATAATAGAATCTCCCTGACGAATACAGGCCTTTTAACAATATACGAACTTCATTTCTTTAGATATACATTTTTCTCGTTACCTACTATGCCTATAATTATCCTGAAACCACACTTAATTTCTACATGGTGTATGGTTAAAAGATCCCGAGATTCTCATCTTATCGCCCAAGAATATAAGATAGTGATTAATTGATCTTATTTTTACGTAATGTTTACTTTACGCGCCTTAATCCCCGCAATGAGATGGTATTAACTTCTAAAACGTGAAATGCGGACAAAAAGACCAATTTTGATACGTTGTTTTCCCTGCACCTTCAAAGTCCTAACATAATATGGGCAACGTGCCACTTCCCCCCAAACTTATGAACTTACCCAAACCTCCTGAATTCAGAATCCCTTCCGGATAAGACCTACAGACATTCAGGATACCAGTAAATAGTGTTAGGCACTCTTGGGTAACTAACAGCATAGACGCAGAAATAATCAAACAAAACCAATTTGTCAGCAACAGTACACAACGCACTCAATTACTTCACAAAACTCATGCCGCTAAACTTGTTCTGAAATACCTTGAAACCGTCCTTGGGTTACAGCCGTTACGGGGCCTCCATCGGAACGAACTAACTCCATCGAAGTCGTTCGCGAAACTAAAACCGGTGGGACACGCAAGCCGACCCATTTCGACGGAACACAGGGCGTGATTACAACTTCATCGGCTCGAAGTAGGGATGTTACCCAGAAGTAGAAGTTAAAACTAATTATTAATGAATTCTTTTAAGAGAAAATTGGATTACGTTGTTGTTAGCGGAACTACCTGTATAATTTATTATTTAATTGGCTTTTGGTTTTGACGTATATTGATTGTTAAATGTTTAGA
This sequence comes from Allophyes oxyacanthae, assembly GCA_932294325.1. Taxonomy (NCBI): domain Eukaryota; kingdom Metazoa; phylum Arthropoda; class Insecta; order Lepidoptera; family Noctuidae; genus Allophyes; species Allophyes oxyacanthae. Next base: position 3,555,552 of record OW028633.1, on the reverse strand, counting down.
ATTATTTATTACTAGCTGTGCTAGCGACTCCGTCCTCGTGGACTTCTATGTCCTAACTCATGATGCACACTATTTCCTTGTCAAATTTCATGAAAATAGGTTCAACGTTTCGTCGTGAAAACGTGAAAAGGCAACAAACAGACAGTTACTTTCGCATTTATAATATTAGGAGGATTAGTAAGATAGGATATCAGTCCAAAAACATCCAGTGTTAATAAAGATTTTATAATGGCCGCTACGAGTAACATTAACATACATACGCGCCTACGAGTCATGGGGGCAATCATGGGCCCATGACTGCCATTAATCACTACACTTGTCAAACAGTTGAAGATCGTATCTCTCGTGTCTGTTATAGAGCTGCCCGCCCTCAAGACATAATTATTTAGTTCCGATTTAATACAGAGAATCAAAACGCTCATGAAATTCAGCAACTGTTCGTACTTCTACTTATTTAGATTGTTAATATTGACGATACAGTAGTAAAGTTAAGCGATGTTTTGCATGTATTCGACAAGCATTTAAGTAATTTTTCTGTCACCGTTTAAGTACGAATGAATAATGCTTGTTTTTATCAAGTTTTTTAGTACATTATAACCCTCAATTTGTCAGTCTCGTAATAACGTCTCGAGGTCATACTATGATGAATTTGACTTTGTCATCACTAAATTAGATGGATTTAAAGGATTTTTACGTCCAAGCACAGTATAAAACTAAGTTCCTTATAACCTAACTACTATTACTACTACTAACCTAACCCAACTATGTTTAAGTAGGTTTCCATTCTAACCCAGCTGCGGGCTGAATATCAAAATTTTTACGGAGCGACTGCCATCTGATCCCAGCATCCCAATTACACAGATATCCGGGCTTTTCTCCATCCGTAAGGTCTTCTGTCATGGACATTTGTATTCTGGGATCAACGATTTAACGTGCTCTACGAAGCATGAAGGAGTCGTCGTCATATGTAAACACCGGTCACCTAACCAAGTCATGACTCCTTCAATCAATCAATCCTTGTTTGTGCAGGTATAGTTAATTAATTTGTGAAATATTTCACCGTACCAGTGGCGAAGAGTCCATACAACCCGATTCCCATCGGCTTCCCTTTAAGAATTGGTTAGTGCATAGACCAACGTAATATAGCTTGTTATTCAGTTAGGTCGAGCTCTTCTAGACAAAAATTCTAGGTAAATATAGATTTCAAGAGACGTTTTGGATTTTTGTCTTGCAGCATTAATTGCAGCAATTTTTAGAGGGTATTTTTGGGACGGCTTCTCCTTTTAAAACTGTCACCCTTCGCCACTGCACCGTACCATATGTGTAAACGGTATCATCACGGGTATCGTCGTTACATCACTAATAGGAAGTTTGCATTGCTAATGGGTTTCGCTCGAAAATGAGAGTAACTGAGACGTATCGTATAACACGACTGTTTTCAAACTTCGTTAGCCATTTCAGCCGGGCTTCCACTGCGAAAGGGTAATGAGCAAGTAATGGCTGGATGGAACGGACCCCAACTAGCTAAAATAGGTTTTACCTTTCATTAAGAAAGAGTTTTGACAATTGCCTTCCATTACAAAAGAGAAATAAAGAACGAGTCCATTATTATCAATTTTTACTCGTTCAGTACTCTCCGCTAGACTCTTTGTTGATGGAATCACTTCTATGAAGTATGAAGTTTACCGTTGCGGGTTAAACGGAGTCCGTATGGAGCCCGCTCCGCTGCCAGTGAAGGCCCGGCTTCATACTGGATAGCGTAGACTACTTATATGGAATTTAGGGTTCCATTACGTGGTAACTATTATTTAATCTGTGGCTTTAGTGGTAGGTAAATCTATGGCGTATTTTATAGGCACTGACTGGTATTCGTAGCGAGCATAACTACGGATGTCGAGGGCCTTGGATACGGTCCCCAAGTTATGCATCGGTAATTGGATTTTAATGTTAAAAAAATGTCTAGGTTATGGCCTGGAATTGGAACGTTGCCCGATAAATGGCATTAGGCGTCCTTGGGACGAAATGCCGTCATCGACAAACTGTGGACGAAGGTACATCTCTAAGGGTACCTAGCTATAAACAGCTCTTCTAGGATTCCAGCCGTGACTGCTTACATTGTGTTTAGACATACTTTTTAACGCGTTACAGAGGTTAGTTTCTACTGTTTCGACCGTGGTTTCGACCTTCCAGAATCTTTTGTTTATATAGTTATTACACAAATAGCGGTTTCTAATCTAACCAGTGGCCGTAGTATAACAGCAGGTCTGCTGGAAGAGATTTCTTTAGAAATAAGCAGTACCTTTGTGTCATCTTTCCTATTTAATTGTAATTATTCTTCTTTCTGTGTGTACATAAATTGTTAAATAAATAAATAAATAAATATAAATTTCTTTTAACAAACTGAATTTACTTCTTTTGTCGTGATTAGTTACTGCGTTCAGTGCCGAAACTAACACATTTTCATGAAACATAGCTAAGATGACTCCCGATTAAACTAGCTTTCAATTAATAAAACTGCATTGAAATCGGTCCCACCCTTTTGGAGCTCTGATACCACAGACAGACACAGAGATACACACTACAAACTTATAACACCACTTTTTTGTTGGGGGTAAAAAACGAAGATTACAGGATATGGCCAAATATCAGTATTCTACGTTTAATTTTTTACCAAGCTAGAATTTAGACTGGGAGACCAGTTTCAGCCAGCATTGCTAGAGTTCTAAAGTGCGTGTTAGTGTCCCATACACCAGTGAAATGCGCTGTGTTACATGCTATGAATAGCGGAGGGCCCAGAGTATCTGATGTCCAAACTGCACTCAGTTCAGTATTATAATAAACGCAACAGTATGGGGACTGCTACTTAACGTCGATATTCTGTGGGATCGATATAAGTCTTGCCAATGCGTGTAATGAACATGCCGCGGCTCAAGAATATGCTCCACATGCTTTAGCAATATGGAATGGTCACGGATGGCTAAGAACCGAGTCTTGTGGCCAACTGGACCCATTAGTCATAATTATATCCAGCAGAATGATCTCCGAAACTTAGACCGACACCAATAATTATCCATAAGGTACGACAAAATAATTTCAAGCCCATACAAAATATTAAAATGCGAGCATTTCTTCAAGCTTTTGTCACATACACATGCGGTTTCACCAGGCATTACCATATCTACTCTAGCATACATAAACGATGTTCTGTACTGTTACATACGTTATATAATGTAGTTCCTCTTCCTAAAGAAATTTTTATCATAATAGCGATGTTATAAGTTTAATATTTGCATACAAAAGTAATCTTCAGCTTCGTGACCGAAGTTAATGGCTGGAAAGTAGATATTGCGAAGGGTTAAAGCCAGAGATCGACAAAAAACAGGTTAAAAGATCATTTGTATTGATCTACCATTATTACTGACACTTCACATATTCCTGAGGAGCTGGTTATAATAAACCACATACAAGACTGTGTGTGTGGTGGATGCTATTGAATACAACATGCACACCAAGAGTCAGTCAGAGCGATTCTAATTTAATTCATAAATAACCCGGTGATTGACTCTATCATACAAAGCGGACACCATTGAGGTCGTCAAACGGAATACAAATCCAATAAATTCAAATTCTTCCCTTCAAAACCAAGATAAGGCCGGCTGGTTTATACTAGCAGTTTCATAAAAATAATAAACTAGATATATTTGGCGCATCGCTTGACAATAAGAGGCGTGGTAGCTCACGCAACGGGGCGCGACCGAGGCGGGGCCGACATTAGCCGAAACATTAGCTAAATTAGCTGTGGTATTACCTTATAGGCAATGGATAAGTTCGCGTCACAAACATTTCTTTAATTTATGATTGCCTGGTACCTTCGGTGTCTTGTAAAGTGACGACACGAACCAGGCTTTGTCCAGAAAGCAGAATGTCAACTGTTTTCTGGATTTCCTCAAAAAAATATTTAGGGCATGTATACAGGATAATTTGTTATGTAGTGCGCATATTTTGTAGATTGATTGAGTCTCTGTTCCTACGAGTAAATGCAAACGCAGTATTGGGATAGGTACTTTAAAACAAAACGAAAATTCTACTTAGTATGGGGTACACGCATAATTCATTAGCGCAAGCCATACAAAATCAATTTTTTATATAATTTTGGAGTGGATATTATTACTGCGGTTGCATTTGGGAACGGACACTGAATCACAGCAAATTTTGGGCACCACATAAAAAAATATCCTGTATTTGGAAGAGATCAGACTGCTACACTGCTACTAATGTTTTGATTGTCGATGAACTAAAGTACTCATGAACTAGTACTGCTTACTTTGATCAACTTGGGATCTCAGCCTGTTATGACTTTAGGCATGAGGAATTCATAAGTAGGTACATCCGGTTATTATTTTACTGCCACAATTTTGGCACCAAAAAAAACTACAATTTCAAGAATTGGCAATCAAAATAATTGGCCTCAAAAAGAACTGAATTTGTTTCGAAGAAAAAGTTAAGTGAGGCCTTGACCAGCCGCAAATTCTGAGTTTATTAAGGCCTACTAAAGGTTGCAATTCCACACCGAATTTATAGGGCGAGTAACTAGGTCGCAGAATCCAGCTTGACCTTCCGCTAAGCCGTATTCGATATAACATATCTACAAAAATGTACCGTCTAAAGTAGAGTCATTTTAATAGGCAACATTTGACGTCTGTCAGTTTTATCTTCATAGTGAGGTGACCTGCTTAAAAACATCGATTAAAGTGAATGAATCGATACGGACTTGAAACATATGTGAATTTAAAAAATCATCAGGCGAATCCCTGTCCCATTATTATTTTATTCTTTCGTAAATTTAAGGAGCAAAATAAGACAAGTATATAATTTAACAAAAAAATTGCGTTATTTTTTGTATTTTTATAGTTAGTTAAAAGAATAATAAATATAATTATGTTTTATTATAATCACAACGTGGTTATTAATTTATGGTGATATTTCTTCACAAGTAATCATTGCATTCGATTCTACTTATCAGCTTTCGATTTTTAGAGTAACATCACTAGTGTTTAAAAAGAAAAAGGGTTAACTGACGTAACATTGTAACGACGTTCAGTTCTTTAGATCAGTAATTGTTTATTAAGTTTAGAATGGTTTATTAGTGAAAGCAAATCGTAAAATTACTCGTATCGGTCATTATTACAATAAATATGTAATCGTAATTGAAAGAAGTTAAGTAATTGTGCAGTTCTAACAAAACGAAAAAATATATTATTTTATGCCCGCCGTTACAAGGTTTTGTTGTTGAACTGTCAAATGTTACCTATTAAAATGACTCTACTGTAAGTCCAAATACTTTGATTAAGTTCTAAATACTCAAAGTTCAAATAGCATAGAATTAACTTTCAGGGCGGCCTTGGATACTATAGTTTGACGTCAAATTGGGCTAAGTGCACTCTTAGATAAGATTAGATTATAAACCGATTTCGCGAAACACGTCCACAGTTCCACATCATAAGCATTCGGGAAATTGTTGCAGTTATCAGTACCTGCGTATATACCAGTCCCGTTTTTCACAGCTTTCTAATAAACGAGTGTGTTTTTAATAGGTATAACTCGAGACTAGGCATTGGCAGTACCTTACCCACGGGCCAAATTAGGTCTGCCGCTCGTTTCATACTTATCCTGATTTACTCATCCCATCAAATTTTAAAACGAAATAAATCTATTTCTAAAGAAAGCATCTAGGATACTCTGAATTCTGAAGGCGAAGAACCAGATGCTGTAATGGATCTGAGAAGAAGCCTATGTTCAACAGTGCGATTGACTTAGTTGAGACATGGCCTGCTGGCTCAGGTAATTCGCGAATTGTCAAAAGTTGCCCATTAATGCTCTAGTGACTAGTCAGACAAAAGACTATTTTTGGATCTACTGAATCCGCCTACTATTAAGAGTAATCGGTTGTTAGATAACAAGTACGATGATCTGCATACTAGAACAGTGGTATCATTGAATAATGTGCAGTTAGTGACAATTGTGTAATGGACTGGAAGGAAATATGGACGGATGAAGCTTGGATGAACGAGTAGGGTTGGGTGCTCCTAAATAGAACACTGATATAATGTAGAGAATGATTTTTTTTTTAATGTTCCATGATCTATGTAAACGAGAGATCCTATCAAATCCTACATCACTTCTTTGTTCTTTTATAGAGAAGTGTAATCCTGAAAACTTTCTGCTTTACCTACACTCCAGTATGAAGAATTAACAGACGGATAACGAAGTGATCCTATAAGGGATCTTCCCTTCCCTTTTCTTTTTGAGGTACAGAACCTTAAAAAGGAGTCACTATCAATAAAAGCTGTTGTCTAGTTATAATATTACACTTCTGGTTCATTAATTTTCATTTTATTGACAAAGCCGGCAAACAGTCATGTAATTTAAAGGATAATCACACATTTTTTGTGACATAAAAAGTGATAGCAAACAATAATTCAATAGAAGCACAAGGTTGCGTAAATATAACTTTAACCTTAAGTAAGTAAGTAAGTAAGTAAGTAAGTAAGTAAAAGTTTATTTTCTCATCATCACATTATAGATACAGTCACAGTAATTAACATTTAAATAGAGACTGGTGTCTGTGATAGGTAAAACCTGTGTTACAGATCACCAGGCTACCCTCTGAAGAGACTAATTTATTGCACCTACTGAGATTCTCGATGTTTCAATTATCGTAAAGAATATAAAAAGAAAAGTAAAAATAAGAGCAAAATTTATGACAAAACAAAGAAGCTTAATAAATAAGTATAAAACACATTTAGAAGTTTTGGACATAATCGTTAGTGCGAGTGTGTATGAGTGTGAGTAAATAGGTAATGTAATTGTTAGTGAGTGTATGATTGTGAGGATTGTGAGTGTACATAATAATGAATGTATCTAGGTGGTAGGGTGTGTGTATGTGTATATCATGCTAATAGCTACAACACAATTGTTTACGACAGTGGTTTCAGTAATGATTCCGTAGCAGTGTAGTCCAGGCTTTGAAGCCATGAACTAACTCTTTTTTTACATTTAAATTGAGGTAATGGATAGATTAAAAGGTTTTTATTAATTTTATTGTATAAATATGGACCCAAGAAGGCAAAGAAATTTTGGGATAGACTATTATTACAGCGTATTTTTGTACAAACTTCAGTGGTTCTTCTCTTATCGGAGAGTTTACTCAAGTCAAATTTTAATTCTGAGTGTTTCTTAAGAATAATTGCTAGGACAAAGAGTTGGCGTACTGTTAATATTTTTAGTCGTACCTTCCAAATTGTGGCACTAAAATAACAACAATGAAGGACCAAAATATGCCAGTCAACTACAACATTAAGAACTCATGCTGGCGAAGCAAAATTATATGCGGATCAAAGCTTTCAGGAAATTACCGATATTATAGCACAATAGCGTGAAATAACACCTTTAATACACCACTTTTTGATAAACTCTCCTTTATTTGAGCACTTAGTATATTGCATTGTTGAATTCGAACCAGAAAGTTATTAGACCACTAAAGAATTTGAACCGAAATTGCAACAATACTTCATTTAGCATAATTGCGAAGTACTTACATCATGATTAATGTATGAGCGAAGCACACGGATTGCAGAAAAATTAAACACATTTTCACAAGGACATCATGATATTCGTGATGTGTGAGAGATGACGGACAGTATGCTGTGTTTTTTATTAAAAACATGCTACTATCGCGACGTTTGTTCGTGTATTAAATTGTCTGACTCCTACGCGCGTCTGCCAGCCTGGTACAATGATGTGCTACTCATTGTTCCAGATTCGCGATGTCGCGTTTGATAATCGTTTGAACCCCTTTCGTCCTAATCTGACCTTTATGGCTGACTAAAATTAAGCTGTCTAGACATTCACCGTTTTATTATCATGTTGGTAACTGCGTGCAAGTATTAGTGCGTTTCTCCATTACTGCGATAATCATCGGTCCGATGAAAAATTCAATTCTTTAGTGTACACTAGACGAGAAACGCACTTACCCCATCATGAAATGTGGGTTCAACCTGTGGCTCCACCGATAAACGTGGGTCCAAAAGACCAGTACAGGATGTTGAATATAATCTGAATCTGATAATTGTTTAATCTTCTAATGTGGGGGACACAAAAGACATTACACGAGAAAATGAAACCTTCTTTATCTGGAAACCGAACTTCTGAACTCTTCGATCGTATAAAGTAATGTATGACCAGTGACCTCATCGGTAAATATAACTTTTAGGAATACAAAACCTATTTGTACAAAATTATGTGACTCCATTTACCTTTTATCCGACATTGGGTTTAAATAGGAAAATTATAGATCATTATGTCTAAATAACATTACTTATTCACTAATGCGGGTAATTTACCTAAGTAATGTTCAAATAGATAGAGACATCAGGTAATGCCTTAAAAACCAATTAATGCTTTCTGGTCTTTCTGCATAAAAAGGACCAACTCAACTATCCAACTACCTAATTAACATGAATAATTTAATTTTGCTTCCAAGCCGATAGGCACAAAAAAGGACACAAAGCAATTGCGTGTGAGGGAAAAGGTTATTATTATGTAATTAGGCGTCGTGTTCGAATTAAAAACCTTTATAACTACATAGATAATGTAGTGTATCTTTAATCATATAGTGATAAAGCATAGCGACTCAGCTTATTAGAATCCATTACTGGACTCCGCGGGTCTACCGCGTAACTAAAATTGTAATGAACATCGACATCGGTATTAAACTTCAATACGATCGTGAGAGCCTAAACTTTGAGCTAACTTGTATTTTTTTTACCGATCATGAAGATAGGAGTCCCAACTATATGATAGGTATTTTTTTTACAAGTTAGCTCAAAGTTTAGGCTCTCACGATCGTATTGAAGTTTAATACCGATGTCGATGTTCATTACAATTTTAGTTACGCGGTAGACCCGCGGGCCAGCTCTTTCAAAATGGGAAATTTGCTCGTAGGTATTCCACGCTCAGCAAGCATGTTGGTTACTGCTTAGCCAATGCTCGTTCACTAGAAACGCTGCTACCCATTACCGACTTGGGGCCTTAATGTATACTAAATCGGCACCACGAAATAGACAAGTACCTACCTATCTATTTTGTGCCGGTACTACCGATGCTATCGGAATAGTTGTTGTTTGTTTGTCGAATCGGCACGAGCTATCACAATACAAAGAAAGGCAGTCAGTATTGTAGCAACAAGACTGACTGCCCAGGGTGAGCCAGATGATCTCAGGTTTCGTCATGAAGGCTATTTTCTTGCAAATTGCACCTCACCAGAATAGTACAGAAACGAACTTGCCCTCGAAAATTATTCTGGTTGGTATGGGATTGAGTACCACTTGCACTACATTTGTTTAATTTTGAAGGAACCAGAAGATATTTATTGAACTTGAAAAGATATTGGAATTGGGGTGACAGTGAAATTGTTTTCGAGAATAACTTACATAGGCTGATCCGTCATCATCATAGGTCTTTAGTTCTGCAAGCGATTTAAACAGAAGAATACCACTTTTCCTGACTATAAAGTCCAATACGAGAGCCGTCAAACAGCTTTATAGTCTGGGACTTCTCGATTGAGGCAAACTTGCTAGAAGAAATCTGAAGCTGTTTTAGAAGCTTCAGAACGTTCCAGTATATTCTTATTGTGTTCTTTATCAAATCTGAGTGGTGTTTAGTGGCTATTCATATCAATCTGGCCGTGCAGGCGTTAGTATTCATCTAGTTTATATCTCCTTAGTTGATATGGCATTGGCAATGGCACTGTCATTCATTCTTAACACTGCAGTTTAGTTAGATCATCATTTTATAGACTTGTTGTGAGGCTGTCAGTTGTCACGTACTGTTCATTAACATTAACAAGAATAAGCGATTAAGAACGAGGCCGTTCCGCCAGAGCTTTTTTATATAACAGGACGTAAATTGCCAACCAACAACTAAATTAATTTGGAAATCTTTTTCCTGAAAAAAGTCACATAGACGCAATGGATCCTCAGAGCAACAGATCAAAATGAGCTGGAAATAGACATAGATTTCCACATATTTTTCAGCAAATAACATCGTCTTTAAAATATTTGGATTGAACAGAAGGTTCTCAAGGGAAAAGAACTACTCCAATGTTATTTTCTTGGATTTCCGTCGGATTGGAACTAAATATAGATCAGGAATATGTGCGTCATGATTATGTCCTTGTAAAACCTTTGATATTGAGCGATAGACGTATGAAAGAGGCGACGTCAAGGCACCTATTCAGTCGAAACGGTTCACCGATTACCTGAGTGATAAAATTTGTACACACCACCCACATTACCCCTATGAGTTTATGACAAGCAATAGGTACTAATGGGTTATTTGTAGGCTCATAAAATTGTTTTACGGTACAATAAAAAGTATTTTACTATAGGGAACAGAACCCTAAACAGGGTCAATTAGATTCTATGAACACTAGAGTACACTATCGAGCTGTAGTCATGATTCCGGCTCGGAAATGGCCTATACTCTGTTTTAGTAGAATCCTATACCTACTTAAGTAGGCTGAATGTATAAGGCCGAGTATCATGTGAAAAAGGAATAGCTAAATGAAATCTGTCCAAGTGCGAGTCACACTCGCGCACATAATAGGGTTTCGTCCAAATAATTTTGTATACTAGTGGTCGCTCAGTGGTCGAAATTCGACCGTAATCTTAGCTTTTTGTACTTCTTCTCCATTCAAATTTAACTATGCCAAATCTCACACTCCTCCGTGCGCGCAATATGCCTAAAAAGGGGTACAAACTTATCCCTTCACGTATTAACTATAGATTTGTTGTTCACGTTCATCTGTAAACTGTGTAGGCTTAGTAATATCCCTTATGCACGTTTTGGGTACCTACGGAACTCTAAAAGTTATTCCTATCATCACCATTCTATTTATAATGCCTACGCCACACATTCGCAGCCGCTATGACAACATCAATTAATTTATAATGAACAACACCGAACAATAGGCAGTTAATAACTGTCTCATTAAAATGCTGTTACTAAACCTCAATTCTGTTAATTATGAGTATTAGGTACATGGTGTCTTCATATTTGTCAACTTATTTTGTAAGGCTTTCCCAGCCTTTAGTTAGCCAGTTTTTAGATTTGAGATAAGTTCCTTTATGGGGTTCAAACAGGTCGAGTCGATGAGGAAAGTGAAATAAATTGGGTATGTCTGTTGAGAAATTCATTATTTACCAGACTAATTTTGGATGTATCCGATAATAGTGTAAGAGCGATTCCTTAATTATTCGTGTGACGACCTATTCAATTAAAAAGTCAGAGTGACTATGGTACAGCGCTTATCAACGTCTACTTTCGCAAACTTTTTGCAATTACCCAACCGATTATCTTCAGAGCAATAAGGACATTTGAGGACTGAAGTATCGTGCATTACCTTTGGATTTAAAACGTGTTAGTTTGTATAAACCTTGGCTTACCTTGAGGTTCAACAAACTCGAAAGCGAGAAAACGTGTTTCTAACAATTTATATAATTGTTTGAAGGATGGCAAAATCCTCAGCGGAAATGCTCACTGTTTCCGTACCTTCTAGTAAATTAATCTTATTACTAGTCCATTTTTAACTCCCGACAAAAAAGAGGGGTGTTATAAGTTTGTAGTGTGTATCTGTGGATATGTGTATCTGTCTCTGGCATCGTAGCTCCAAAACGGATGGACCGATTTCAATGCAGTTTATTTAAATCGAAAGCTAGTTTAATTCTTTATTCTTTATTGTACACGAAATGAGATAAAACAAGTTATGTTTCATGAAAATCTATTCAGCCGTTCAAAAGTTGCAGCTATTTTTCTAATTGGAGTCGGGGGTTTTTAACGGGTAGGTTATTTAAAATGTTCTATCAGATCTGAACATATTGCCCACCAAGGACATAAAATCATATTATCACATAGGATTTTATGCTGTCAATTCCATAGTTGGTTTCTTCGAGCATTTCACCTGGGGTTCCCTTGGTCCAACTAAAATGTAGGTAATTTAGTTGCTAACCGGTAAAATAAAGCTCAACATTTTCTAGCAATACAACATGCTACTACCTTAATAAACATGGCATGTTATGTTACCAATAAGCTTAAACAAACTGCCAACAATTTTAAACGTCTACAAGTCATTTATGAATGCTAATTAGTTTGCATAATAAAATTATACATTGATATCTAAACTATTATTTCGTGCACGAAATACTGTAATGGGTTCGAAACTGAGGGCTGCAAATCACTTTGTACCTATGCTTAGTCAAAGTTCGAAGACTACGTACAGTCACGATACGTTGCGGTGATACATTTCGCAAACAAAAAGCATTGAACGTTTGCGGCCCGCTTAGAGATAGTAACTCGGCGTTCAAAAACCGGGCGCAAACGATTTTATCGACCGGAAAAATTGCCGATCGTATCTATCAGATGGATTTTGATAAGATTTTCCGATTTTCCAAACAATTTTGTCGGTTTCTGAAAGGCTGATCAAATCTGCCTGTCATTTTGTATGAAAAATTATACCATGCGACTGGCAACTGGCTGGCAATTACCGATGGGGGTTAATTGCCAGACGGTCAATTCAAATCTCACGATAGCTGTTGTTGTCGGGTGACCAAAAATAACAATGTTGACATAGCATTTAGTTTACTGATCAGAGATTTGATCATACTTTGAGAAACTAGGTTAGTTTGTCAAGGATAATTTTCATGCGTGCGGTGTCGTTGACAGGCTAAGCGCACACAGATTTTTGTCTAGATACGGAATTATAGCCACGACCTTCGACTCCGGAAGTAGACGCTATCGCTGCGATATATCTTTATGAGTACCTACGTCATTTCATGCGCGAGATGAATTGTAAAGCACCTACGTGGTTCATGGTTGCCACACAAAAGATGGCCATCATGATTCTTTTTATAGCAAACTTACTAGCTGTGCAGGGTTAACACTAACAGATGACATGTCAGGAAATCGGAAAAAATTGAATTTTCAGCAATCTTTGCCGCACTGTTCGAGCGGGTACGCATCAATTCTCATTTGTGATGAGTACGCATCTTCATACAAAAAATTGCTGTTTTCAACAGATAAAATGTAAATCGATGCTGATATTTTTTAAACGCGCGTCTTTTTAGGATTCTGGACCCAAAGGGTAAAACGGGACCCTATTACTAAGGCTCCGCTGTCCGTCCGTCCGACTGTCCGTCTGTCACCAGGCTGTATGTATATCGTGAACAGTGATAGTTAGACAGTTGAAATTTTCACTTCCTCTATCAGAGAGGGACTAGATCACGGAGGACAGAAGGGACTAGACCGTCATTAAGTGAGCCTAATGTAAATTTTTAATTATGGAAATGCACTTTCGTCACGATGATGTTTTTCACCGTTAGATCAGTGGTGCTGAATATTGCGCACATACATCTTGAATAAATATAATCCATTGGTACCATGCCTGGATTCGCAACCATAACCTAGGATTCGTAAGTCAAGGTTCGCCATTTCGCCACCACTAATTCTACTCTAATGCCAGTCATAACAAGTGCTCTATAAAACTCAAAGCTTATGAAGTAATATCTTGTTGCAGAGAGTTGAGAACTCTATTTTAAGAAGTTGAGCACTATTCATAGGAGATGAGCACTCTATTATAAGAAGTTGAGCACTCTATTATAAGAAGTTGAGCACTCTATTCATAGGAGTGGAGCACTCTATTATAAGAAGTTGAGCACTCTATTATAAGAAGTTGAGCACTCTATTATAAGAAGTTGAGCACTCTATTATAAGAAGTTGAGCACTCTATTCATAGGAGTGGAGCACTCTATTATAAGTAGTTGAGCAAATTGCTGTGGCTATGAGAGGAAATGCGGTAAATTACACATAGATGAACTGACCAACAGATTCTTTAAATACTCACCCGGATATATCGCTCTAGATCTGGTGGTATTTTGTCATCAAGTTCTCTGTGTGTTTCCTGGAGGTCCTTTTCTTTCTGATCTTCTGTGAAGTCATTGCGTTCACATAGGACTCTGCTTGCTGCAAAGTTCACTTGCTTCTTGCCTTTGTTTGAGGTGTCTGTGTTTTGTTTGCCATTTTCAAGGACCTGGAACAAAGTATTCTTTGAAACAAATGCTGTGCACTATGGGGTGGACAGAAAGAGTTGCCAAATGACAGTACCTAAGGTGTGCAAGGTGTGGTTGTGCAGTCAGCACTGAATACGTCATTACAATCTTTGCTGATTGGCTAATCTTCACCACCAATTTCTATGTCAAAGCTCATGTTGGCACAAAAGAAGAAAGCTTAATCTACTTCATAAGATAGAAGTGGTTGGTGACATTAACAAAATTAAAGATTTTTTAAATAATAATTTAAATAAATATTACAGGAATCACATCATTCTTCCATAAGGGTAGGCAGAAACTCTTTCAGTCGTAGGTACTACACACATGCATAGATTAATAGTACAATATTTTATTAAGTAGGAAAGTTGGATTCTTAAATAATATTATGACACCACCAGCAATTTCTTACATACTGTTATGATATTAATCTATGACACGGTAGCTAAGTAATGCCATATATTTTCATGTTAAGCTGACCTCAATGAGCAATGTAGTGTGCCGTGGGCTATTTGTTCATGTCATGTACAGGCTGAAGTGAATGAACTGCTGATGTCTAATCAATACTCCTCGGCATTTACTGTGCAATGAAATTATTATGATGTTGTGGCCTGTGCCTGGCTGGTAAATAAATAAATAGGAGCAGATTTTGTTTTGTTTTTATCAGTGTAAGTAATCTGAGCTGAATAATACATAGAATGCGCTAAGAAAGAGTTCTACCATCAAAATAAATTTGGAATATTCAATAAATACCTACTTAGCCAAAATTAGGAACATAAAATTGCACTTTAATTATGCAACATAATATAAGTCTAAATAGATGAATGTATTGTAACAAAGGTAATTTCAGTATGTTTAGTAGATTGTAACCAGTACCTATTAAAATAATTGTTACTTTGTACGTAACTACATATTTATAAATAAAGTATTTCAGACTTACTCAATTTTAAAATGCAGGGTTAAAAAAGTATGTAGAGATTTTAGTTACTAAAATCTCTACTGTAGTCTTTGTTAAAAAAAATAAAAATATAGCAGTCTTTATTTATTGTATTTAATCGTCCTGGAGTTATATACATATAAGTCTAAATATTTACTCCTTACAATCTTGATTCTGAATAATTTTAATACATAATATATATAACTTTCAGTAGCAAAATGCTTACTACTCAAAGATTTAAACTAAAAATATACCAGTAATCACACAGATAACATTCATAGAACACTCAGACACAAGGAAGAAATCAATTATTTGGGTTATATTTTGTAAAATGCAGGAAATAGAAGAAAAAGCACAAATAAAACTTACTAATGCATATTTAAGTTTGTATATTAAGGTTGTAAATAGTTTGATGTTTCTAATAATTATTTCCAGAAACTTATTCGAACAAAATAAAGTTTTGAAGTGTGCAATAAGTAAACACCAACCTGTAATTATTTTCCTTTGACTAAACAACGAACTTTCCTGTATTATATGTTTAAAAAAGAATAACACTGAAGCAATGCAAACAGTAAACAAATTGTAAGTAATTTTTATCAAATATTCCTATTCAAAATATGAAGTCTTCACGTTGGTGCTGTCTGGCGTTGAACAGCGTACAGAATCAATACACTGTGACTTATCAACTGAGCATACGTAGACCGTAGACGTAGAAGAAAATCAATATCGCTCCGTGAAGTACTAGGAACACAGCCACAGGTGGTGGTGTTGATAAACACTTTAATGCAACTTACTGGCTCTTGCGGCGGCGATAGACCCAGCACAATTTTCTCCTGCTCTATCTCACGCCTTTTCACTGCAATTAGACTTTCTATGTTAGATGTAGATAGCATTGTGTATCGTACAGCGAAAGTTTCACTTTCCGCGGGAAACTTGTTACAGAATTAAACTTTAACACCAATTGTTCATAAGAATCGAGAATTGCTTTAAAATATGTATAAATATCATAAACTTTATTCAAATTGATTAAAATAGTATTGGACTAATGAAAAATAAATAAAATCGTTTATCAATTTGAAATTTTGAATTAATTTGACATAGCGCGTTTTGACAGGTATTTATTTGATAGTCAAGATATTGTTGCTAGCAAAAAAAATTATGATATAGACACCACATCACTTCAAGAGTGATTTGTTTTTACGCAAAATGCTTCAAAATGTTAACAATTATGACAGTATATTTTCAGTTGACCACATTTCATTCCACATTTAATTTATCCAATGACGTAAGAAGCCTCTCTTGGTTTCCTAACGTCACTGAATTTATCTCATGCTGGCGCCTCACATCGCTATTCGGTATTCGGGGTTTTATTCGCCGTTTATTCGGCTATATTCGTGTAGAAGTCCGAATAACTCGAACACACCGTCCACACATCGTCACGAACAGCGAATATGCCGAACATTCACGAATATTTTTGCTATATTCTTGAACGCAAAGATGGACCTGTTGACGGCAGCAGCGGCTTATTATTTTCTATATATAGAAGTATTAAAACTCCTAAGTACTAAACTTAATATAATTATCTATGATAAACACGTCCGTCGCTGCACTCTACTGAGCAAGCCATGTGTGGACGGTATACGAACATATTAGGTATATTCGCAATCCTTTGATATGTGACCAAAAACCGACAACCCGGCGGATACGATGTTCGTGTATTTGCGTATTCGTCTTATTCGTGCAAATATAGGCGAATAGAGTGACTACACATCGTCGTATTTGGGCGAACAAAACGAATACGCGAACACGAATAGCGATGTGAGGCGCCAGCATCACAATTTATTGATAAATCAGATAATGATGCCAGCACAAAAGTTGTTTTGGTTTAACAGCTGATTATCGCGGTTGCCAGTATATGAAAATTTCCCCAAGCGACTTGGAAAGTTGCGCTATATGTAGGACGTTAATGATAAACAAAACCGTTTAACAAAATGCGCTGATGCAATTGGCAGCATTAATTATTTACTTCTGCCTATACTGTTGAGCCTAAACATGAGTTTGTTAAAGCAAAGATTCTATATCTTCGCTTCGAGCTCTTCACGAATCGGAGCGCTGAACGCGGTCGCTGCGTAAAAACTAGATTGATAAAGGAAACTTACTACTATGTAAATTACAGTGTATTGCCCCGCAGTGGTGCGCTAGAAGAGGTTTTTTATTTATAGATTATATCTAATATTTAATTATATTTTTTTTTTAGTAATAGATTTAAGTTTCTATAGTTTTAATATTTTGATACCTCTCATTATTAGTGTACATATTTAAGTTTATATTTTATGGTTATATATATAGTTTGTTTTAGATTAATAGGTAAATTTTCAATTACAGTTGTCAGACGATTATGAGTAAAGTTTCTAAGTTTCAAATCTTTAATCTTTTTTGACAGACTGTACATGTAGTCAGCTACAATGGTAGGGTGAAAGTCGCACTGATGTAGATGACTATCTATTCATAGGATCCGATAGATATTTTGAGGTCGTTCGATTGGTCGCTCGCTTAACGCAGCTGTGGGTTGCCCGAAGCCGTTTAATTATTCTTGCTGAGCGAGCGATATTCGCACGAGTGACTTTCACACCGAAAAATGAATTACTGAACATAGCCTGGGTATTTTTAACCAACTTCCAAAAAGGAGGAGGTTCTCAATTCGGATGATTATATTTTTTTGTATGTTTAGGAATAATGCTATACTTTTTTGGCAATCCTGACTCAAACGTCAAAAGAAAGACAAGAAACGTCAAAAATCATAACCTAGGTAGCACAGAGTTCAACGTTCTACGTTTTCGCAAACTTCGCAAAGCGAACGAAAGGAAGCACGACGACGATGAATAAAAATGTGAGTACAAGAATAGGTAGTTACATAATCGAATAATAGTCCACTTTTATAAAATCATAAACCTACCTGTAACCTTTAATTTACTTACTTTTTATTCCAGTTAGAACATAACCAATAAATCAGAATAAAAAATAATTATTACTTTATTTAACAATGGACGCAGATTACGAAAAGAAAATATTAGAACTGAAGAGCAAAATCAAGAGCTTCCCTGATTTCCCGAAACCAGGAATTTTATTTTGGTAATTAAATTGTTTTATTTACTTTTTAATTCGATTGGGATTCTTGAGACACGTTTTAGTAGATATTCGGTCCATTTATTGACTAACATCCTCATTACGTGTTTACTCATTGGTTCATTAATTATTAAGAACAGTTTATGTGATTTTCCTTACACAAAACAATGTTTTCCTGTATTTATCAGAACACATTGGGAAATATTCAAAACAAAATAGTATAGGCATGTAGCTGCATTTGGAGGAAACCAGTGATACAATAATGAATTATAGTTTAAAGGATTCTCTAATAATTAATTTAAATTATGAAGTCATCACTGCGTCTGAGAAGTGTAGTTTACCAAGATGCACACACACAGAAACCTTTTGTTAATTAACAATAGAACAAACAAAAGGTGTATGTGTGTGCATGTATGTCTATGAATGTTTTCCATCCTATTGACATAATCCCTTAGTGTGCATGAATCATGAAAGAATTAAGAATTTAATTTGTACAAAACATGGGTTTTTACAAAGATGTTTTGTGTTTTTGGCTGTACATCATGATCTGATCAGCATGCCAAACATTATTAATGAGTTCCAATAAATCTATAATAATGATTATCCAAATGAATAAACATACACATTACACAATCAAAGGACCATGTGTCAGTGTGGCGTTTGATATTGAACCTTATGTCAGTTGCCATAAAAGTTACGCTTCTTAGACTTGTGAAATGTTCAGTGCAGGAATTGAACCTGCAATATAAGTTCCAAACTTTCTAGTTCCAGTCCCTTTAAAGGGGTTATTGTACTCATAATTACGAACAACTTTTATTATGGGAACAATCCTGAAATCGCAAAAAGAAATCTACTGTTCCATACAAATAATTCAATATTGCTTGACTAAATGTATGGTACAGCTGATATGTTTCTTGCTTCTTCTTTAAGGGATCAGGACTAAAAAGGTAGGGTCTTATATGGTGCAGATTGCCAGTGCTGAGCCACAGCTTCAAACAAGCTATAAGATTCTTAATCTAAGTCATTTTGACATTTCATAAAACAATAATAAATATTAAAGGTATTGTCTTGCATAACTGTTAGGTACTAGATTTAATCTTATCTACATGTAACTAGTTACCATGAACACTCCATTGTTACAATAATTCTAGCATGTTACCAAAGCTATTTATTTTGTTTTTCATGGTATAACTCTATTATCATTTATTTGTATATACCTATGTTTCCCTAACACTATGGTTACAGTGCTCAGCAGCCCAAGAAGTTTGACCAACTATTTAAGGTTATCAATGTCTCCCAGTAATTGGGTGGCGGAGGTCAGATAGCAGTTGCTCTGTGTACAATACTGATATTCAGCCTCGTCTGGTTAGACTAGGAGCCGACCCCAACATCAATAGAAAAAGCAAGGCTGAGGATGATTTATGTTTCCCTAACATAAATTATTTTTGTTCCTGAAATATACACTCATTATTTCAAATATTATTCATTTTTAACCGATTTTAAAAAAAGGAAGAGTTTTCGCATGCGGAGAGATGTTTTTAATTTGGTAGAGGAAGCCTGCGCTTTTTAACCGACTTCAAATTTTAAAAAAAAGTAAAGACCAACTTCAAAAGCTAAAAAGTATAAAATAATTTTCTTAAAAAACTTAACAGCTTCTGAAGTCGGGGCCTTTTTAGCACTAACTTCAGAATATCAATATTTAATTTACAGAACGACTGGGATACTGATTGCATTAAACTTTTATGTCTTTCTAGACCGACTCAACCTGAGAACATTATTATTAAATTGTAAAAATGTTGTAATGGGACAAAACTGACCAAGATATTCTCTTGTCTTTACAGGGACATATTTTCAGCAATATCAGACGGTGCTACATGTAAAATCCTACAGGACCTGCTAGTAAAAACTGTAAAGGTTAAATTCCCTGAAGTAGAAGCTGTAATTGGCTTGGAGTCCAGAGGGTTTCTGTTCTCCTTCTCTTTGGCTGCTGAGCTGGGTATCGGCTGTCTCCCAGTCAGGAAAAAAGGCAAGCTGCCGGGGGAAGTGGTTTCTTATAAATATGATTTGGAGTATGGTTCGGTAAGGTTCTTAATTGTTATTGGTCAAGTTATTTTTAAAACACTTTTATTAGCTTCACTTGTAACTATGTAAAAAAATCTTGGAAGTTAAATTTAACCCACTTCCCGGTTTCCGATTGAGCTGAAATGTTGCATACACGTTTAGTTTGGATGACAAAATCGTTTTCTTTAGTTTTTTTAAACTAATATTTTTTTCAATCAGGTTATCACAGTCTAAGTACTACTTCCATGGGTAGAAAATTATTTTGTTTAGTAGTATTTTGAATGGTAGAACTATTTGGAGCTTCTTGTCCACGGATATCGAGGGATATGGCTTGTAGGCGTGACACTTGTCGCCTCCATCAGCTCGGATTGACCCAAAGTACGTGTGACGTCAATGAGCATCTATTAGTCATATGTTTGCATCCGAACGTGTAGTGTGATTTCGTATTTTTACAAAATGCCGAATTGTTCTGTTCTTATTTGCAAAAATAGGACAATTACAACAAACCTTAAGACAAGTGGGGTGTCCTACCACCGGTATGTAAAACATCACTGCATTAATTATATTATTTAAAGATTTTACAAATATCTAGTTGTGAATTAATTTTGACAGGCGTCAGGCTAATCATTTATTGAGTGACCCATGTCAAAATTGTCAAATCAATGTATCCCTGCAGTCCGAATTGCGATAAAAGTGATAATATCGCGAATCCGACCAAATTTAATAGTCACAAAATATAAGGGCTATTAAGTAATAATAATAATTTTGACTTTGGTCGGATTCGCGATATCACTTTTAGCGCAATTCGGACCGCAGGGTATTAGTGTTGCACAGCGCTGAGGGATATCGATATAATTAATTGATAGTTGTTCTTACGGAATTATTTAATTATTATTAACATTTGCTTAATAATAAAAAATAATGTTATCTATTATTTTTGTAGTATTTGCTTATTAGGCTAAATTTAAAGATTTTATAGTTTTCTTTTTATTTTACTAATCCTTGTAGTTATATTGTTTGAAAAGGATTTAAATAAGTAATTATACTTGAGAACATCTTGAGAACCCTGTTTTACAAGAATGAATACATTTTATTTTAGTTTCCTGAAAGATGCAGAAATAAAAAATAAATGGATGATAGATGAATTCGACCAATCAGATTACGACGCCTGCATCGCGCTAATAAAAATATTATCGTATCTAACACAATTGCGCCCTAGCCCATCATAGATAATGTGCGGCTGCTATAAAAATTGATATGAAAACTTCTTGGAAGAACCGAAATGTACTTTTTTTTTTTGAAAAGAAAAGAAAATTGAAATGATGTTATTTTATAGCATAATTTTAAAAAAAGAACTGTCATTATAAAACTTTTTAATTTTATTATACCTAATTATGTAGTTGCATGTGCATAAAGTCTGTCAATAAAGTACTATTTTTGAATTCATAATTAGAACTTTACGATATGAGTGTAGACAAAAATCTTAAATCTTTACTATTCTGTACTTTTTTAAATTATTATTTATGTAATATTTTAAAATATTTATAGACTAATAAACACAAATTGAGGTGAGTACTTTGTCCCAAGTTAGAACTCCCTGTATTATCTATCTTCCTTTCTCAAATTCTTTAAATTATATTAAAATCGTTAGTCTTTGGTTAGCCTCTCTTAAAGTGTCTATATAGCGATATTTACACTATAAAATACGCCAAAAAAAAACACTTCTCTTTTTTGCAGTCAGTTTTTATCGATATTTTTATCGATAAAATATTTATACCAACCCTTCATCCGTTTTAGGAGTGGGGAAAAAGTGGCGACACTTGAAATTGAACAAATGTAGAGTGAAGGCATATCTCCGGATATCTATGTTCTTGTCCAATCTGTTCTATTCTACAAGTAGTAGAACTAGCTCATAGTTGGATTAGCTTCTAAGGAAGGCGCTGAGCAGACGTCCATGGCATTCTGAACAAAAAGTCCGTTGTCTGCTCAGCACCTCAAAGTCCAGTTGAGTCCAAAAGTCCAAATATTTAGTAGTATGTTACATTTAAACGTGGCATACTCCTGCTAATAATTGAATTAAGTTTACTTAATATTAGAAATAAAAGTTTTCTACTACTCTGCTCCTTAATTCTACAGGACATACTAGAAATCCAGAAGAACGCAATCCGCCCAGGTCAGAAGTGCCTCATAATCGATGACTTGATGGCCACGGGCGGGTCATTGACCGCTGCCAGCGAGCTGCTCAAGACTTGCGGCGCTGATGTCATCGGTTGCCTCCTCGTCATTGAGCTGACGTCACTGCGCGGTCGCGACAGCATTCCCAAGGGTATTCCTGTACATTCCTTGATTAAGTATGATTAGATTGGCAGAGAAGGGAAGCGTGAGCGGGCGCAAAGTACGCATGACTACATATCAAGCTATAATTTTCAGTATAAGCTGACCTCTCATTGTACGGAAAGCCGATACAATGCAAAGTCAGCTTATACTGGGTCACCAGATTTAGATGAATTATGAAATTATATACAGAACTGATGATGGATTTTTAAATAGAAATAGGTATAGTTCAACTATGTATATGATTGAAATGATATATTACTCGAATAAATCCACAATTTCCTGACAAAACTTCGTCTTTAACTGGTGACCCTATATACCTATTGTACTCATAATTATGAACTACATTTACCATGGGACCAACCCTGAAATCGCATGATCCATACAAATAATTCAATATTAATCTACTAAATGTATGAAACAGCTGCCTTATTTTTTTTCGATTTCAGGGTTGGTCCCTTAATAAAAGTTGTTCATAATGATGATTGCAAAAACTCCTTAAAGGGATCGGGATTAGAAGGCGGACGTTGTATATTACGGATCGCCGTTCTACGTAATATTGCTCGTAGAGATCATCTACCTCGGAAGTCCGGTGCTGTGACTTTTATACCAGTGCCATAAGGTTCAAATTGAAATGATTTGGTGGACTTAGTGAGATAGAATATCTCTAACTGTACAATGTATACTGACACTCTCCACATAGTTCTTTTAATGTCTGGTATATTAATTAACTGTGGATAGACTGTTTTTGGCACTTAAAAATAGCCTCACAATCGTGTTCAGTTTGCGCCCGCATTTTGCTCCACTGTTTTATTTTTTTTACAAACCTACGTTTGGGCTACTTATTGTTGATAATATTATGGTAATGTAAATAACGGCATATACCCATCTTAGGGAATTTTAATTATTTTTTTACTTTTAACATTTTGACGGCATAGTCTGATAATGTTCTAAAAACCTTGATTATTGAAATAATCAAGGACTAATAATATAATAATCCTATGTGCCTTTATATTTTTAACTAACATTTTTACCAAAGATTGGCAAAGTTTTTTTCTTTTTTTATTTAACTTATGGCATAATTTTGAAATGTATTTGCTCTGAAGAGCAAAAGTTACTAATCCTTTGCAGATTTATTTGTGACAAATGGCTGTAATATTAATAATTAATAATAATAGCATTTAAGTGATAAATGTAACAGGTTCCAGTTATTAATATTAACTTTATATTTTATATTAATTAACTTGAAAGAAGTACTTGCAATATTCTTATTTTATTTTAAAGTTATTGTAGTTAGACCATAGACTTTGTTTCCTAGAAAAAAGATTATAAAATAATATTTTGATCTACTGTTGTATAAATTTCTACTTATCTCAAACAACTGATATTTCTATTTATTATTATTTTTATATCTATGCGTTTTTTTCATATACCATAGTGCTCAATTTATAAGTACATTTTATTTAAATATTTTACTATCGCTTTTACAAGCTGTATTAAATGATATTAAATGACATTGTAACTGTAAGCATTCCAGGTTGTATGATATATTTGTATTGTTATTAAAGATTTATATGTATTTATTATGTACGTTTTATTTAAAAAAATCAATGATTTATCTAAAAAAAATATTTTATTCATGTTAAAAAACATGACCAACGGTATTCTCGAAGGGTGAAAAAAAAATAATTTTTAAAAATTAAGTTTTCTTGTGTGTTATTTTGTTGTAGGTGTGGTATGTAGTAGTTAATTACTTAGCTGTGGCAACCTAGAGTCGAAGAAATAAAATTATATAAAATATGTTTGTAAAACATTTTATTTAGTTTAGATATTGTTAAATACTTCACAAAACTATAAATGAGATTACTCTCGAAGATGGCATAAATAATTACATATAATACAGTTCACTGTCTTCTACCACATATTTGAAATTAAATTAGGTTCTTAATGGACATATGGCAAGGGTACCGCATGTTTGTGTTCCGCGTGGTAACCCTTAAGATGATGATCTAAAACATGCGTTGGCTTAACATTTTCAGCCAATTTCGTAGCTTCAGTTGTAAGTTCGGCTGCGCGACTTGAAGAAGAATTGTCGGACAGTGGGATCACTTTTTCATATTTTTCACCACCCTGAATGTTCTTTGCAGTTGTAGACGAAATAGTGCTTTTCGGTGTCGATGTAGTCTGATTCTCATCTTCTTTCCGTTCTTTATTCAAAGCAGGTACAGCAGAGCCTGTTTCAGTGCCATGAACTGTTCTTTGTTGATCACCTGAATGAGCCACATCAAGTTTGTCTTCGACTTCAAATTGAGGGTGCACGGGTTGAACTTGTACGTTTACTTTGGAGTCCTCATTTGTAGACGAAAAATAAATTTTTTGTGTCGATGTAGTCTGATTGTCATCTTTTTTCTGTTCTTTATTCAAAGCAGGTACAGCAGAGCCCGTTTCAGTACCACGAACTGTTCTTTGTTGATCACCTGAATGAGCCACATCAAGTTCGTCTTCGATTTCAAATTGAGGATGCGTGGGTTTAACTTGTACGTTTACTTTAGAGTCCTTATTTTTCTGTGTAGAGTTATCAGAAAAAATTGATGAGATTGCCTTTTTAAAATCATCGTCGAATTTTACCTGTGTTTTGTTGGTGTTATCGTTGGTTTTGTTGTTTTTGGTAGGGTTAACACTGCCTGTAGTATGAACAGGTAAAGGAACTTGCTTATCGGTCTTTTGGTCCTCGGTATCACGATTCAGTCGTGTTTGTTCCTGGCCTACTAACGCTGGATTAATTTGTTGTTGAGTGTCATTGTTTTCTATGGTTGCTTCTGTAGTGGAACTGGCCGTTGGCTTTGAGTTTTGAAGGATAATGTCGTCATCATTTTTGGGTTTCTGTCCTTGATTCACATGAATGTCCTTGGGATAGGGAACTTGAGCATTTTGAGTTTCAATTCCTGTAGATGTAGGGTTCTTTGGGGCTTGTGAGTTCAAGTATACTTTTTCTGGTGCAGCAGAGACTTTAATAGTGAAGTCGTATCCTCTGAAAACTGCAGGACTCTTGAGTTCGATTGTGATATTCTTCTTTCCCACTCCACCTTCAACCACTTTGGCTTCCCCATCCCTTTCTGGCCTGTTATCAATGACAACTATATGGCTGATGACTTCGTCGGTGTTGTTAGCAGTCACAGTCAGATTATGTACTTGTCTCCAAATCGCAGGACTGGCGGTCACATTTTGTTCGTAAATTACGCTTCCGCCTTGCACGCCTACGTCCACATTTCCGGCCGTAGCCATAGCTACAAAACCGACCACAGTAAGTAGTTTGATGTACATCTTTGGATGTTTAGAAGTGACTGAGGCAAATGACGAATTAAAAAGCTTATATACGACCAGGTTAAGGAAAAATTTTAAAATGTGATTCACCGAGTCTGTTAATTTTTTTTATTGTAATATATTAAAATCTTCCTACAGGAAAATAAAGCTCCATAAAGTACAGTCACGAACAAATTGTTGATCTGTGACTACATCATTACCTACGCTTATGTTATGACTCAGGAAAAAGTCCTTAAACATATATTCTCTGTTTCCAATTAACAAAATTGTATTTAAATTATAAGAAAGCATTACGGTTGGTTAATACTTTTGGCTAAATATTTAATTCCTAACCTGAACATGCTAATATATGGAAACAGTTTATTTAGTAGGAAATAATCTTGTTTCTCTCAAGACAAGGTGAGTAAGTTGACTTAAACGTCTTACCTTCGGGGAAACCCATTTACATTTCGGACTTTAGAATGACCTGGGTTGGTGTGAATACCCTTTTCCGCATCTAGACTCTTAGACTTTGTGTGAATACGGAATACCTTTCTGCTCTAATGAGAACTCTTCTCTTGTCTGATTTCTTATGCTTTTAGAAGACTTTACAGCGTTAGGCGTTCTCGCTTGTAGCTTGAACTTTTTCTATGAAATTAATACTTATTGTATTAGGGGCCGTTCAAGTATCACGTAAGCTCTACAGGGGGGCGGGGGGGTCTTTGCTTTGCTTATTTTTGATGATATGGGGGGATGGGGGGGTCTGGATGGTGATGACGCCATGTGCCAGCAGTATTAATTTTTTAACTTTTTCGGATTTTCTACAAAATTTAGTTGATTTTGGTTTAAAAATGCATGTATCAATGTTTACTTAAGCATGGGAGAGGGGTAAGAGCTTAATAATTGCAACAAATCTGCTTACGTAGGTAATACTTGAACGGCCCCTTATAAGTACCCAGTGGCGTGCACAGAAATATCTTACAGGGTACGCAAAAACAACTTGGTATTATATTGTCAATTTAAATGATGTTAGTGATTGCCCACCTCACACATCCATGTAACTGATATTACAGACATTAAAGTTTTTATGACTTAATACTCAATTAATTAGGGTACGATAAACAAAAAAATTGTATGGATTAAATCTTAAAAACAATTGAACTTAAGATTTTCATTGATAAACAATTTACCTTCCGACTGTACTCACTAACGTGACACTTATCAACAAGTAGGTATCTAAACGCGCAAGGAATTCAAATGAGTAGATTTACGTCAAATTTATTCATTTACTTACTTATCTATTTATTTACTTACTAGCTGGGGGTACCCGTGTTACTATATTGCCTCGGGGTAGTGCCCGAGTAAGTACCTCATGAAACAATGAAAGTAGGTAGTGGTTTTTCAGCGACGATCGCGCGAACGATCTCCCACTTATGCTACACCTCTCATGTCTCCTTACAATGCCAGACTAGAGTCAAGCTCAACAGGGTCTTCTTTCCCCGCTGATTCTCTCAAGCCCGTTCACTTGGCTGTGGTTTCGCTAGATAGTAGATAGGGACAGTGAGTATCTCGTCAATCCATTCATGCGCGTCACTAATTAGATGACGAGGCATTTGGCTACCTTTGAAGAGTCATAGTTACTCCCGCTGTTTACCTGCACTTGCTTGAATTCTTCACGTTGACATTCAGAGCACTGGGCAGAAATCACATTGCGTCAACACCCGCGAGGACCATCATTGCGATGGTCCTCGCGGGTGTTGACGCAATGCTTTGTTTTAATTCGACAGCCGGATTCCCCTTGTCCGTGCCAGTTCTGAGCTGACCGTTGATAGGCGGTTGTACTGAACCGAGCCGCTCACGTAGTAGACGATACTGACACGGCCTGACAGCTACGACGATTTGCAGAAGGCCGAATTGTGGATCAGGATTTGCATTCGCGCCCCGAGAGCCGCAGGGGCGTTCACTAGACCCAGCATCGGCTGCTTCTGCTTCCAGCCCATACCCAACACGCCACGGTCCTCAGAGCCAATCCTTATTCCGAAATTACGGATCCAATTTGCCGACTTCCCTTACCTAAATTATTCTATCGACTAGAGGGTATTTACTTTGGGGACCTGCTGCGGATATGGGTACGAACCGCCGAGACATGTCCACGTATCTACATCCCTCACCTGAATGTTCAAGGACCGCAGAGAGAATTTCTATTCCTCCACGAATCACTAATAAAAGGAGCGGAAAAAGTAGCGTAATACGCAACCCTTATTAGTTAGTGTAGTCTAACCGATCGAAGAGTCTCGGGCACGTGCTATAAACAAACGCCAACGCGTATTCTCAGGTATTCTCGTTGTCATGTTTGACAACAATACGCATTGGCGCCTGGCGGTCGCAGCAGATCACGCACACCATTAACTACCTACCTACGTCACACCGGGTGACAATGCCTTATTGGCATGTACGCAGTTAAAATTTTTAACGGACTGTAACGAGGACGCTCTTCATGCGTCACTGCTATAGAACCGTCATAGTTATGCACTTTGGCGCGCTCACATATCAGATGCTGATGAAACAGGAAGGTAGGCAGTTCATTGTTTCAATTCTAGTGACAGTAAACACCACTGAATAGTCACAAGAAGGCAAAATAGGTACGCAATTTAATTGGTGTTTTTAATATTTTACTTTTTTTTGTTTAAATTTTTTATTGGCGTAAAAATAATTTATTTCTTTCTTTCTTTCAATTTTCTTTTATTTGGATGACATACTTTAACCGACATACCTACGTTAACTACTGAACCGATTTTGATAAAATTTCATGAGACCAATCTGAAAGTATATCCTTTCAAATAAAAAAGAAAGATTTTTTCTTCTAAATCGGTTGATAAATGCAGGAGTTCTGAGGAAACAAACATAAAAAAAAAAAACCGAATTGAGAAGCTCCTCCTTTTTTTGAAGTCGGTTAAAAATATTAATTATTTATGCTATTGCACAATATTAATATGATATCAAGGAAAATTTTTGTATACTGTGAATGTTAATTGAAAACTAAAACCAAAGCGCACAATATTTGAATTCGAGTTATTTCTCCATTGTTTATGTTGTTTTCCTTAATAATGCAGTCAAAATACCTAAAAGTAAAAAGGTCGCTCTAATTAGCTTCATTCATGTAGTACCTATCAATTAATATGATTCATCTGTTTACCGTTTACCGTCAGTCCAAGCGCATACATGTATTGTATGACTATACCTAGCTAGGTACTACTTGTCTCGTTTAAATCGATGAATCGGCACGGATTACTATTATCGTGATCGTGATATACCTAGTGAAAACAGAAACTATTAATAGAAATTCTTGAATTCCCTTTAAGTAGGTATTTTAAGTGTGTAATTGCCTTTACCTAATTGTTTTATACACCCGTATTTCTTAATTAGGTAGGTACCAGAAAAAAATTAATGCTTGCTCTGCTCATAAGACTACACAACTTTTATTATAGGACCAACTTATATCGTGATAAAAAAAATCTACTCCTCCATACGTTTGACCCGGTTAAGTATTCATTTTTGCAGTTGTATAAAAGCTGTTTCCACATTTTTGTTCTGCATTTATACTGGTCCCATTAACAGACAAAACTTTTCTCGGTACTTTTATGTAGTAAACACAGCCAGGTGGCCTTGCGGGTCGACGTACTATGACGAACCAAAAAAGGATGTCAACGGTCAAGGCCGTACTGCAAGTAACTCTCGACAAGATTATGACATCATTCAAAGGTGAAATCGTTTTAGTATGTATATCATTTTAGTGGCGCTACTTGAGAGGCCCATGTCCACTAGTGGACTGGGACAGGCTGGCAGAAATATACTGCGGATCATAGTCGACTACACGATAGGAGAGACATACTTCATAATAGTTACTATATCAAAGATGACGACAACTCGACAGCGACTAGTTTTTAACCGACTTAAAAAAAGGAGGAAGTTCTATGTTTGACTGTACGTTTTTTTATGTATGTTCACCGATTTCTCCGTCAATTGTGGACCGATTTTGAAAATTCTAATATAATATTATTTAGTTTGCACACTCTTTGGTACACTCTCGAGGAGGTCCCATTTAAATTTGGTGACGATCTGATGAAGACCTTCGGAGATAGACGATGAAACTCTTCAATAGATAACAGCAAATCACCCGCGATTACTGTAGTCGCATATTTATGTATTTTTTATGCCACTCAAAATAGAAAAATTTAATAAACTTTAAAAAAAGTAAAAACCGACTTCTTAAACCTAAAAAGCATTATTTTCTTCAAAATCTTAACAGCTTCTGAAGTCGGGATCTTTAATTCTTAAATGCACCTTAGCTTGGCAGTAGCACCAACATCAAAAGCTGTTAAGAAAATGATTTTATACTTTTTAGTTTTTTATTAAGCCAGAATCGAACGAGCGCCATTGATTCGGTTCGGTTTAAAGATTCATTTATTTCTCAGAAGAACAACATTGTTCACTTATATGAGAAATTTAACTAAATATAATTAGAAATCGCGGTTACTTCGCCAATGCAACTTTATTTTTCTTTTTCTTTATTTATATTTTTGTGGCTCGAAAAAGATAAGATAGGTACTTCAACAATATCAAAACCAAAGTCAAAATCAAACAAAAATTTAATCCACAAACGTTTGATACAACATTATCAATACCTAATGTAAAGCCTACATCTTTTTGGAAGGAGAGGGCGCGGGTGCGGCGCAGTAGTCAGGTCGAGAACAGGGACACTTCTCCTTCATCTGCAAGCCCTTGGCCATCTGCCGCATGAATGGGTGGACCTCTTCACTAAAGAACGGTCTGCAGAAAAAACATTATTTTAATTGTTTTTACAAATCGCATTTGCACTTGTATTCCTGTTGAGCTCTCCAACTAAGCTAAAATATGCTTGTAGTGGGACTCAAACTCCTTACTAACAAAAACTTATAATTTACTTATAATTATGTATACCTGTCCTTTAGGCTAATTCACGTAACTATACTCCTCGAGATCTAAGAAGTCCCTTTTGACAGATTTAAAGAACGATAGCATGTAACTTGACAATGTTACTATTGGCTGTGAATAAAAACCATTTTGAATATACACTTGATAATAATTATGAAATTATTGTAATTTTTTGAGATATGTATAAATTAGCATGGTATATAATTTCATAAGTATTGTTATAGCATCGAAATATTTTTAAAATGCATGTTTATGTACTACCGAAATATCATAAAAATGGTTACGTTCTCAATCAATTATTTTTTAAATAAAGGGATGTGATCACTAGAATCGTTAAAATCGTTTGAAATATCAGTATAAAATTACGTAGGTATTAAAAACTCTTTAAATGCTGTATGACACGTACATTATATTATTATAATTAATTTAATTTCTCTATGATCACAATTTGCTTGACACTGGCAGTAATTACAAGATATCTGTGCAGTTTTTCGCGATTTTTCCAACTAATTGTTCGTTCTCTCTACGAGTATTTCTCGGATACCTCTGTTTTTGTGATCTGGCCATGATTTTGGACTGTTCCCGCTTTTAAGTTGACTTGGCTTACTATAGGTACATGGATTCTAACAACTTGGTTTGGAAACTATGTGAGTACTTCGAAAGTGGATCAATAACTGGTAGACCATTATTACCGGTACAAGTGGATAAATAATTTTGGCATAAAATTATGAATATGTTTTATTAGTCTATGAAGATGCCTACAGAAATGCGATTTCATATAAAATTCGGTGCCTACTACATTAATAAATTGCTTATCAGATGAATTTCTCGTTTTTTTATTCATAGTTTTAAACGATTATATACTCTTAGAATTTTAAATCGATTTATTATAAAAATCGAAATTTTTGGTTACCGATTTATACGCTTCACATCCCAAATTAACTCAAATGATATATGTCAAAAGTGGCTTTTTAAATCTCGAGGACTATAAAGAAGTGTAGTTGCCTAGCAGTTGCAGTAACTTTTTTTTATCAAAACAACACATTTGGTATTCTCTTACCGTCATGCGTCAGTGAGATACGCTCGCGTCAAGTTCGAGCGTCACTGCAATGTCTGCAATACGATCGGCGCGTCATAAACTTACGTGAATTAGCCCTATGGTCATTGTATGCTAATGTACCAAGAGGTGGCAATACACTTTGAGGAAATGCGGTCACTAAAACATTTGAAGAATAGGTATTTAAAAAACTTTCGCCATAGTTAGCGCATGCCGTTCACCGAGCGAAAGCGAAATCACCTCAAACTGATCACTAAATAAAATCGTTAAAATTGTGGTTTGGTATTCGCCTGTTTCCTCCTCCAAAATTGGACTGCTTATTAAAACGCTTTTATTAGCTTCACCTGTAACTAACTAACTAACTAAGTATGTAAGAAAATTCTGGAAGTTAAATTTGACCCACTTCCCGGTTTCCGATTGAGCTGAAATTTTGCATACACGTTTAGTTTGGATGACTAAAGCGTGTTCTATAGTTTCTTTTAAACTATTTTTTTTTTCACTTACTGTACCTAAGTATTGGAAAATATTGTTCTATATCGGTACGTTTTGTTTTTTTTTAATATGTATATTGATACTTTTCATATTAAACATCTAGGTATTGATGCTGTTCAACCTACCTACTTAGGCAATTGCAGTTAGCCGCCACATAAATACGAAGTGATTCCCAACTAACCGACAGAGCATCCTGTTGATCTCTTGCTGATACTCATCGGCTGCTAACTGACACTTTCTTCTCTGATCTAACTCCTCTTGCCTCGCACGGTCCTGTTAAATGTAAATATTAGAATTCAAACACAAAAAGATAAATGAACTAACCTAACCGTCAAAAATCCCCGACTCCAACTAGAAATAGAGCTGTAACTTTTGAATAGCTGAACAGATTTTCATGAAACATAGCTAAGATGACTTCCGATTAAACCAGCTTTCAATTAAAAAAAACTGCATGGAAATCAGTTCATCTCATCCACAAAGATACATTGATACACAGATACACACTACATACTTATAAAACCCCTCTTTTTTGTCGGGAGTTAAAAAGATTTTCAATTAGTGCCCTTTAGAGGAACAAGGTGGCCACATCAACAAAGAATCCTCCAGCCTGGCCAGGTTATCGCCAGGTTATGATTTCATGATTCAGGATTTGATGGCCTCAAATATAGTAAATATCGATAATGCATGACTTCTAAGTAGGATTTACTGGTTGGCTTAACAAGACAATGTTGTAGGTACTGTTGGGCCAAGTCAACAGACGTTGGGAAAGTCTTGTGCTGGATGTAGTTTGAAATATTTAGCCTACGACGGTTATGTAGGTACCTTCAGTAGGTTGTTATATTTGATCTGCTCCAGCAGCTGCGTCTGGTACAGCTTCCTGGCCTGCGCGTCAGTCAGTTCCTTGTGGTCTACTAGCTGCTGCACTTGTTTGAACAGCTGTTGTTGGTAGTCGTTGTAGTCATCGTGCTGGTTCGCCTTCGCATCGCGGGCGGCTGCGCGTTCTTTGATTTGGGTGACGATATCGGCGCGGACTTCCTGTGAGAGAATGAATAGAATAGATCTTTATTTTATACAAACCCGATACAGGCACTTAAGAAATGTCGAGACTCTAGGTGCATGGTTCCAAATAGTAGGTCCTATGGAGAAGAACCGGCAAGAAACTCCATGGAAACTCTTTTATAATATTAGATTACAATCTTGATCAGTACAATGTTGTGGTAAGAGCTGCGAGAATAATGTGATTTAATATGAATAAAAATAAGACTACGATAATAATGATTTGCCTCTGAATAAGATTGCCATGGCAGTTACAAGCTGACCAGTTCCGACAGACGAAATAATAGACTTCATTCACATCACAAATAAACATCTTACGAGTCGACGGCATGACTCATGATCAATTCACATGCGAGAGCTTAGCCCATATGAGAATAAAGTGTTCTTACTTTGGTATTCTTCCTCGACCTCATGGTGTCCTGGCAGCGCCTGTTGTCGACCATGTCCTGCCGCCGCTGTGCCTCCTCCACTAGCAGGACATTGTCTGCTGCCTCCATCTTTTCCCTTTCTTTCTTAAGCTGGATCATCTTCTTGTTGCATATGTCTAACTCTCGCTGGAAGAAGAAGGATCGGTTTGAGGTGCAGTAAATATTTCAGATATGTGGTAAATACTGGCCAACCAAAGGTATCCAATAAGCGACAGGGACTTAAGGTCAGCCCCGTATTTTTGATAAAAGACTTCAAGCTATAAAATGCGGAAGCGGAAAAATGTAGGGTAAAGTCCTAATCAACTGCTCATTTTTAACCCCCGACTAAAAAGAGGTGTTATAAGTTTGTAGTGTGTATCTGTGTATCGGTCTGTTGCATTGTAGCTCCAAAACGGATGGACCGATTTTAATGCAGTTTTTCATTGAAAGCTAGTTTATTTGGGAATCATCTTAGCTGTTTAGCCTTTCAAAAGTTACAGCTCGTTTCCTAGTTGGAGTGAGGAGTTTTTGACGGTTAGATTATTACATGTTACAGAGAAAACATAATATTTACTAGGACCACCGTTTGCTACAGTCGTTGTACTCACTTATTTGTTTGTAGATTGCCGGATGTATGTTAATGTAATGTAAGTATACCTCCTTCTGCCTCCTGCGCTCCTCTTGAGCCTTCTCATCGGCGATTCCCATGCCGGCCAGCGAGTCCCACGTGTCGTTGATGAGCTTGACCTCGGCTTCTTGCTGCGCGATAGTGTCTTGGCGCTCCTTGATCATCTCCTTGCGTTCACGAGCCGTATCCGCGGTTCTTCCTTGGCGTCGGAGCTTGGCTATAAAAAATATTAAGTAATGGATTATTAATATCTTTGGGAGCTGAAAATAACAGTAAAATAGCATTTTCATGATAAATAGACTCTTTTCGCTTAGCTGGGCATCAGAGACCTAATTTACGTAATTTTACGACCCGCCGATCATATAGCAGTGACGCTCGAACTTGACGCGAGCGTAGGTATCTGAAGCTAAGAGAATACCAAATGTCTTGTTTTGATCAAAATTTTACCTACTGCAACTGCGCGGCCACTGCACTTCTTTAGTTACGTGAATTAGCCTACTATTTGAACTGTTATGTACCTTCCAGTTCATTTTCAACATCCGCTTCGTACTCTGCCCTGAGTCTCATCGCTTCCTGTTTCAATAACTCTCTCTCTTTCTCTCGCAGAACTTTCCTTATCGCGATCTGCTCGTCGCTGTTCTTTATGCACTCTTCGTCGCGGCGGAAACGCGCGATCGCGTCGTATTCCATGCGGGCAGCCTGTGACAAGAAATACCTAATCACTTGCGGATACAGTCTTCCCAACGAGACATAAGCTTTTGGGTAAATAGCCCATTACCTCGGGAATGGGTGGGGCTACATGGTCAAATTCGTGCACAAACCAGTTTATAAACATCAGCAAATACGGTCGTTCGCTTACACAAACGCAGACAGCGGTTCTAGGGTAAAGTTTCTTTTAACAGTCTCGATTTTACGCGTCCACCGCGTTTAGCGGAGCGAGCCAATGAGTCCTATCGCATATGAATTCGCCGCTAGAGGCGCTAGTGTACCGTGAGGTCTCCGAAATCTCAAATGTCACTGTTTGTGGGTGGGCTACACGGGTTTATTTTAATTAGAATAATGTTGTGAATATTTTGCAATATCTGTGCATAATTATGGCAAATATGAGTTACGGGTCAATGAATGTCCGTGCTTTAAAAACGAAGCTAAGAATTTTGTGCGGTTTTAAGATATTAAATATGATTTAAATGTAAACTTTGTTTTCACGCCCGTAATAACAAACTTTGACAGCTTCAGGACCTTACTCGACAGTGGCACCATCTGGTGAGCACAAAAACGCTAGCCCTCATTGGCACAGGCTTACACAAGCGCCTCATATCTCGTTGCGAGCAGTACATATTTAGATGGAGACATCTAAAGAAATGGAAAAGTCATTTCGATTTCTGGATCCAAAAAACTTCCAACGTAAGAATTTTATAAAAGCCAGCGTTCTTTCCCCGATGACGTTACCTACTGCATATCTCTTGGGATTTTTACGCCGGCAATTTGAATTCATATTCATCCATTCGTGTGACATCAGAGCTTTGTAAGTCAACGGATAATAGCACAATGAGCAAGTGTAGGTGATATGAGGAAGATCCGATGACGCGGCGGTTATCCCGCTTACAAAACAAAGTGGATGGAACGGGCCAATCGGAGCGCAGAACACGCTGGATGCGTAACATCGAAATCGTTAAAATAATAACAAATAAACTGACTTATTCTTTCGGAATATATGAAGTATTGTGACAAGAATGCATGAATGTTTCTTGTTGTCTATAAGTATTGGATTCGGCCATTCTATGTAAAGTAAAAATAAAAACAAAAATTATCCGTTTGTCTGCCCTTGCTGACTAGCTATTTATTTTTCATCTTTCCACAATGGTATGCGCAAATAGGTGCCTAATTGACAGCTCTTTCCGACACGACTAATAAATTAGTCTTAAAACTCAGTTTCCTTACCAACGCATCAGACTCCTTCATGGCGACTTCGTACCACATCTTGTCGAACTCTTTCTCGGCCATCTTGCGCGCTTGTTTCTCTTTAATCTGGTACAGTTGGATCTCCTGCGCCTCTTTGGCGCGCCACTTGATGATGCACGGGAGAACGTGCACGCATTTAGAGCTGAGAATATTAAAAATAGATATTTATTATGGTGACTAGGCCGTGTGATACCGAATGTCATTATACCTACATTATTTGATAAAACGTGCAATCATAAGACAATTCTAAAACTATGCAGCTCCTACGTGAAAAATGATAGATACCAATGTAAATTATGTTGTGTTTTGTTTGGGTTCTGCTTGCCGTTGAATTTCCTTTTTAACCCCCGAAAAAAAGAGGGGTGTTATATGTTTGTAATGTGTATCTGTGTCTGTGGCATCGTAGTTCCAAAACGAATGGACCGATTTCAATGCAGTTTTTTTAAAATTGAAAGCTAGTTTAATCGGGTAGGTATCAATCATCTTAGCTGTTTTATGAAAATTTGTTCAGCCGTTCAAAAGTTACAGCTCTTTTTCTAGTTGGAAACGGGGGTTTTTTGACGGTTAGATTATTTCTGCAACTTGTCAAACTACAAAACTAAAATCTTTGGGTAGTGCCTAGGTAGGATGATTTTATCTAAGAAATTACAATACTCGCCACGGATCTTTTTATATAAAGTTGCTAAGAATCGCGTCGTGTCCAATCAGGATCGTGAATTTCGTCGTGCTTCTCGCTCCGAAGCGTAGGGTTGTTTCATTATTTGAAACACACAAACAAAGATCCGTAGTAATGGTACTATATGACGACCACGACCGCTCTGTCAAAAGCGAAACGAAAATGAAGAAAATATAACATCAATTTAATGTACCTATGCAATGAGTTCTGTCTTCTGGACATACCTTGGATTTGGGCTCTCTACAGAAGCGCCTGTTCATATTTTACTAGCAACAAGTCACACATCGTCGTATAGCACTCACATAGGCGTATCTTTGTATTTCTCCTCGTGTTCCTTCTTCCTCTTGGCCAGTAAGTACGCGAGCCGGTCTTTCTTATCCTGCCACAGCGCCTCGGCCCCAGCTTGCGCATCCTCTACGAATTTACGGATGTTCATTTCTTCTTCTGCAGTTAGCAGTTCTACGAGTCTACAAGAAAAGCGTGTGTGGGTAAAATTGGAATAATTGTGATTTACGGTGTAAATTATGGTTGCGTATTCGCATTGTCCTGTAGCGAACAAAGTATCGATAATCGTAAATTTAGTAACGTACAATGTAGTTAGGTTTCATAAAAATAGATGTTTTCTATATCGATACCATTCCGTTGTAGACAGTCTATAGTAACAGAGCCCTAAGCGTCCGTTCACACTCGATACTCAAGAATCGCGCGTTTTCGCTTTCGTTGGCTGCCTTTTGGTTATAAAAAGTGAATAACGAACGCGAAAACGCGCAATTCTGCTGCTAAAAGTATCCGCTACATTTGCTACCAACCGCTTTCTCTTCTCTTGTAGATCTTCTTGATAAGATTTCATGCAGAGATCTACTCTTCGCGCCACGTTGTTGATAAGAGATCTGCAATACAATCATTTTCGTTTTAACTCGAATGATACATTGTTTGGCCGCCTCTGAGGCCAGCTAGGGTATCAAACATTATGTTTTCCATTCTAAATAAGTATACTTATACTGTGGTATATTATCACATCTACTGTCCTCATTATGCAACCTTCTGCAAAATTCTGAGGTGATAAAATATCGATGTAGGTACCATTGACACGAAGAAGTATATCTAGATATACAGGTATTCTGTGATTAAACACACCTGCGATCACATCGTATAAAGAAGTCGTTGTTCTGTTTGTCCTTCTGCTCCTTGAGCGTGTTTATAGCGCCGCGCCGGTGCTCCTCCTCCAATGCGCGCAGCTTCTTCACGAACTTCACGTAGCGCGCGGTCGAGTCTAAGACGCGGGATGTCTGGTGGAATTGGCCAGTAAAATTATTATAACACCTTATTATCTTTTTAGAGACGTTTGTCCTATTATGATAGGTCCTATCATAATAGGTGATCTGTCAACGTATTAATATGCTTATTCTTGGTTTGCATTTAAATAATGAGGGAACAGATGAACATACATACATACCGGTCAAACATATAACCCTCTCCGTAGTCAGTCAAAATATCACTGAGTATCTAATATGATTCAGCCCAGTACTACACTCAGAATGAGAAGGGATAAGGTCTAACTCTACCACGCTGGCCTGGTGCAGATTCGCGGAGTACCTACGTATTCCCCTATAATGAGTTTGCAAAGGTCGGTACTCGTTCCGTGGCTGCGCTGTATCTGGTAAAACCAGCAGCCGATCCCTTTTTATTTTGACTCAGAAAAATCCTCTTGGATGTCCGCCACGAGAGGGGAAGAGCCTGTCGGTCTTTTACCGACTAAAAACCCGCGGTGTTCTTTACCCCTGCCCCTTAGCCGGGGGCGCGGGTTACATGCACTACCTACTATATTCTGCCACAAGAAGCCGACCTCTAACATTTGATTATAGACTACACGATGAAATCAGACTTCGAACTATAGTGATAAAACTGCGTGACGGTGCAAGGCGGACCAATGCAGTTTTCAATTGGAGGCCGTGACTCCATGGGAAAGGCCACAACCGCTAGCACCTAGAATAATTATTAACAGTGTTATTTTAGGAGCGTGCCCAGCAAAGTATTTTTTACAATTTTCCCCTCACAACCGTTTATTGCAGCTATTAATAACTTAGGAGTTCCGGAATCAGTTTTCATCTATTATCATGGACCGTGGACGTACACCCGGTTTCTGAATTGAGAATTTGAAGTTGAAAACGTCTCAAATGTCTACTTAAGTATGAACTCACCATTTTTTTGTTTCTGAATTGAGTATTCTTCTACCGTAATCAAAATTTGAGTATTTGCTTAATATT
Organism: Allophyes oxyacanthae; assembly: GCA_932294325.1. NCBI lineage: Eukaryota > Metazoa > Arthropoda > Insecta > Lepidoptera > Noctuidae > Allophyes > Allophyes oxyacanthae. The sequence continues at coordinate 3,516,113 of OW028633.1, read as the reverse complement.
TGACAGATAGCGTGCTTGAGTCATGCTCAGGGTCATCATTTGCGTTCGTTTGCGTTTCACAATTAAGAAAAACGCCTTTGACAATGCTCAAAGCGTTGTCAATGTCAAGTACGGCAGTTGAAACTTGAGCAATCAAATTCGGCTACCCAAACTGTAATCATTTATGTGTTTACGTGAAAAAAGTGGTGTAATTATACGGAGCAATCATATTATTAACCTGCCTACTGGATCTGCATTGATTTCTAACAAAATGAGTGACGACGATAGTTCCCTGTCGTCTTTGGAGATGCCTCAACGCAGACTGCCGCGCGTACGAAGAATCGCAGGAAATCGACCCGATTTGTTATTGGAGTTAAGCGATGAACAATTTAAGATCCGATTCCGCTTTACGAAAGAATCGGTTAGATTTATTTATAACAAAATAAAGAATAAATTAAATTCTAACATTCAACGCCGGGACTGCATTTCACCCATGCTTCAATTATTAATAGCTCTTCGATTTTACGCGACTGGCAGCTTTCAAGCTGTTGAGGGGGATACAGTAAATGTGAGCAAGGCGACAGTGTGCCGTGTGGTAGAGAGGGTGTCCAGTGCGATAGCTTTCTTAAAACCACAATATGTTCGTATGCCCACTGCTCAGGAGAGACCATCGGTGGCAGCACGATTTTTTGAAATTGCTGGATTCCCTAGAATCATTGGTGCTGTAGACTGCACTCATGTTAAAATAAATTCACCAGGTGGGAACAGAGCAGAGCTATATAGAAACAGAAAAGGTTTTTTTTCTGTTAATGTCCAGGCCATTTGTGACTCCAATTTAAAAATAACAAGCGTTATTGCTCGTTGGCCAGGATCAGTGCATGATACTACTATTTGGAATGACTCTCCACTTGCAGCTCAATTTGAAGCTGGCCGATTTGGGTCATATATTATTCTAGGTGATAGTGGTTACCCATGCCTTAGATATCTTTTGACGCCCTTTTTAAATCCTGCCAGTCCATCCCAAGAAGCCTATAATAGAGCCCAGATTACAACACGGAACACAATTGAAAGATGTTTTGGTGTTCTGAAAAGAAGATTTCCATGCTTACATTCAGGAATGCAACTTAAACTTCCAAAAGTACTGAAAGTGATTGTGGCATGTGTAGTTTTGCATAATATGACTCTTCACCTTGATGACTACATTGTTGAAGATGATGAACTTGCACAAGAAGCGAACAATAATGATTCGTTGTCTCAAGCTCAACACACACAGCAGTTTGCTGCAAGAACAACAATAGTAGAAACTTATTTTAACCAGTAATATTTTTTTTTGGTGTTGTCTCTTTTCTTGAGGGTCCCCATGTCGTATGTGTTCGGGAAAACCGCTGACGGAAGTTGATTCCACAGTTTCATGGTGCATGGAATCTGGCATAATCCGAACTGGAAGAACTGAGCTTATAATTCATAACCAGGGCGGGTACAGTAACAACTCAAGGATAAATCCAGGACGTCATAAGACTCCATGTGGCGCCATTTGCACAGCAAGCGGGTGCAGGTTTCAAGCTGTTGCACGGCAATGCACGCGCTTATACTGTTAGAGCCACCAGAGAGACTCTAGTAGAGGCTTGTATACAAGTGTTGCTGAGGCCAGCGAACAGTTCGGGCTTGAACACAATTGAACATATGTGGGTTCGGTTGACAAGATGTCTGAGACATAAATTAATCAGTGCACAATGAAAGACAGCCCTTAAACGTGCTAAAATCGAGCTAGGAACAAATCTCTCAAGAAACAATGCGGCATCTGATAGAAAATGTCCTCTAGGCTTCAAGAATATGTTCAGAAAAGAGGAGGTTACACCAGATATTGATTCAAAAAGGAAGAAGAATAAACGCAGTGCAATTTCATTTTCAATTGTGCATTTTTAGTCCAAGTGTACTTTTTGCTGAAATTGCACTTTTTCTTGAAAACGTTGTAAAATTGATTTTTTTTCTGTAGATTGTGTAAAATTTAAGCCTATTTCATTAAAAACAAATCATTGTAATGAATTTTACAACTTAAAAACTCAGGAACCCTATAATTTGTAGGTAGTACCTATATAATCAGGTTGGTTTCTAATGGATCCCTAAGATTGTCTGGACAAGCAAATCTACAGTTTATCCGTTTCCTCTTTATATTAATGGTACCTATTCATGATTATTATGTAAATAAAACATTTTTTACTTAAACTGTAGTATATTTTCATCATTATAACAAACAAGAAAACAATCTTTAACAGCTAGTACAATTTCTTCTATTTAGGCCTTAGTTCACCAACAACATAACAGACGACTAGAGCTAAATCAGACGTTTAAACATGAATTTTTGTATGAGTAATTGACCGTTTTCATTTTAAACATCTGTTATTTTGTTGGTGAGCATGGCCCTTACTTGCTTACATTATAGTAGAAATCACAGATATTCATTATAATTACGGTAATTTGAAATAAATAGGTATCTACAGTTTTATGTAGAAACTTAATAAGCTAACCGTCAATAAAACAAAAGTAAAAGTAGACTTCAAAAAACTAAATAGTATAAAATAATTTTCTTAAAAAACTAAACAGCTTCTGAAGTTTGCATTGAAATCAGTCTATCCGTTTAGGAGCTACAATGTCACAGACAGATCCACACATACACACTACAAACTTATAACACCCCTCTGTTTTGTCAGGGTTTAAAAATAGGATCTACCTACTTGTAATTAAAATTGTCTGTCCGTGGTCAATACCTATACATTTTCTAATTCACGGACTACATCAAATTCTTTTCAGCATTTTCCAACTGTTTTTTTAAAATTCGTATTTCCAACTGATGCTTCTTCTGTTCAAATCTAAATTTTTGCATCTCGTTTTTTTTCTGGTAGTATGTTAATTCTATTTTTTTCTTAAAATAAATTTTCTTCAAAGCTTCTGCTGAATGTTTAATGTGTGATATGTTATCTATTAGTTTTTTTCGTGGAGCCACGTGTTTTGGTTTTCTTTTAAACTCTGGTTCTGGTACTGAGTTGCACTTTGGTACTGAGTTGTACTTTTCGGGAATATCTTCAATTTTATCTCCTGAAAAATTCAATTTGTAGTACATAATTATGATTTATATTATTCTGTGGTTGTACATACAATATAGATCTATACCTACCAAAATATTCGGCTGCGTCATCATATGGATTCTCGTCTGGACGTATTTGATCATCTAAGACCGAAAGGATTTGATGATCAGCATCGGTTAATGTTGGAGAAAATGACCCACCACCAGTTTTCTTTAAATTTTTCTGAAAAAATATCAAGTTTATGGTTTAAACCAACTTCGAAAATGAACTAGAATTGATAATATCACCTCTGCATTTCTCAGGTAACCTGTTCGTCAGTCCACTTCTTCTTTAAATCTTTTAATAAATCTTTATTGTCAATTACAACCTGGCAACCAGAAAACACAATCAGCTAAATAAGCTGCGCCAATGGAATAAGTAAGTATATTCATAAATAATTGGTCAGCAGACTGTATACTGAACTATGAATAAGTTTAATACATACATTGTCATTGTTTGCAACTTCCACGTTTTTATTATTTTGTGGTGGGTGGGAGACATCCACAATGTTTGTTACTTCTGAAATTGAAGTGAGGTATCTTTTCTTCTGAAAATAATACATATAATTATTATATTATAAAGTAATATATCTTTGTTACCCTAGTTACCTTTTGCCGACTGTTCTCAGCAATGACCGATAGTCAGTACGTAAATACTTGTCATGCTCACATTTTCATTTGCAGAATCTTTTCTTGCACGGTGTTTAATATTGTTATAAAAATGCTTTAGCATATTTATGTCTCTGGGTCCTGTCGTGCAGAGACTATTATAATATTTTGTAACCAACTGCCAGGCTTCCTGTTTTTTTTTAATATAGTATGCCCCTGTTTTCTTACATTCGATCACATTTTGGTAACTGAAGCAAAAATAATCACAAGCATCTAGATAAGTACCTAACTACAGTCGTGAAACGTTAAATGCGATAGGTAGGTAAGCATTTTTATGTTAACTAGTGGTCGCCCAGTGGTCAAAATTCGACCGTAATTTTAGCTTTCTGCACTCCTTCTCCACATAATCTTTTACTATGCCAAATCCCGCACTCCTCCGTGCGCGCAATATGCTTAAAAAGGGGTACAAAGTTTTCTCTTCACGTATATAAGATAAATAGGTATGTAGGTACTTACTTTGCTATTATTGAGAGGAGATTTTCTTTCTCCTCGAGAGTATAATTCGGGGATCGCTTTTTCTTGTCATTATCCATTATGTACCTACGTAGTTTAGCTACAATAACATTATTAAAAAATTGAATTTATATGAACTGGTTTACTTTCAGTTTGACATTCACGATCCTTTTCATACTTCAAACACGTCAAATATAAAAAATTATAAAATTGGCAAAATATTATTTCTAACTTGAATTTGGTAAACTTTAATGACGTAATTAAACAATAACTAACTTTTGAAATCTGTATTTTATTTTATAATAATAAAATTATGCAATAATATGAATTTTCGATAAGTACCGGTTATTGCATGTATATCGGATCGCAATAGCTCTACTCAAAAATACTTGAGTAAATGATCAGTTGATAGCGGTTTGACAAAATTCAATACTGACTAGTGAAACGCAAAAATCTTGAGTACATACTTAAGTATTTGTGAATAATCAGTTGAGATTTGCTCCTTTTCTCAATTCAGAAACCGGCTGGTAGTGATGCAGAGGGTTAAAAATCTATATGGCAGACATGGTAACTTACGTAGTAGCAGTCGGGAAACCCGCGAGGGCCGTACCCGTCTCTGGGCGCGTTCTGTCGCGGTGGTAGAGGCTCTGCCATCACTAATTATAATGGTACAAAATAAAATGATTTACAAAGTAACTGACAATTATTATTGTATGACTGAAGTGATTTATTTTTATTGTTTTTGACTAGCCTTCAGCCTATAGTGAATTTTATTTTTACAGTGTAAACTCCTTGTAATATTCTTTTAATATCGTATAATTGTCCTTGTAATTGTGTGGCTAATAAGGTAAAATTAAAATGATAAAAAGTGATGGAGTCGGATTCGTATTTCGAAGTGTTGTTTGATTCCTATTATCTATTATGTTTAATTATATATTTTTATGAACGAAAACAAGTATTTTAGATTACAAATCTTTATTTTCATAAATCAACAATCAAAAATGTATGGATGGCCGGTCGGGAAACAACGATTCAAAAATGCATACTTAGGCAATGATTTTACTTATGATGTATTTTGCCTTTGTGTGCGTAATTTTCTTTTTTTACATCTATTTAAAATAAAAAACATAAAAAATATAAAAGGGTCAAAACAAAACTTTATAAGCAACGTGATTATATAATATGAACAATCAACTAATTATCGAAATAATCAACAAAGTAAAGGTTACAAGAATGTAAAATTACAGACAGATTGAAAAAAACAAACAAAAAATATTCCCATACAAAATTACTGATCAGCGCGACTAGTTTGTATGGGAAGATGTTCTTTTTTAAATTTATCAAAATTCTGACGAAAAATATTACTGCTGGGTTTTACTATACCGCCGGTCATATAACCACTAAATTATTACAGTGTCTGGTGTATACAAACCATACAAACAGACTAGTAGAAAACTTCTTCGCTGATAAATCCAAGCATTCACGAGCGTTAGCTAGTATGATCAATGTTCGACAATATTTAAAATTGCGAATGCTCGATGTTATTTTACAAGACTTAGAGAGTGATCAGGCACCTTTAGAGTATAAAATTATGGCCTCTTGTAATAATAATCAGAATTATTTATGAATACTTATTGCCTAGAATAAAATAGGCGGGAAACCTCTATAACTTCGTACATATAACATACAATATTATTCAGGTAGGTACTTATATCTATTGAAGTCAGTCTCAACAATCAGTAGGCACTTACTAATAATATAAAAGTAAAACATAATTGTAATAGGAACTTAATTGCTTTAAGCCATGCACGTACGTACATCAGAGTAGGTATAATTACATAATATTAGAAAGAAAGTTTCTTTCTTTCTTTCACATAATATTAAAACGCATTTTTGTACTGTATTTAACAATTATCACAACATTTCTTGATAATATTAGTTTCTCTTTAGCCGAGGTCCACTAAAGCTATACATAGTGTATATTTAAATAGGACACCCGCGTTAAAGGGTTATTATACTCATCTTTATGACCAACTTTTACAGTGGGACCAACACTGAAATCGCAAATCTGTTGTTCCATACAAATAATTCCATATTACCTGATTAAATGTATGGAACTGCAGTTTTTTTAGTACAATAACCCAAATAGATACCCTTTTCGACTAACCTTGTTGTCGGTATATTCGTAATAACAAGTAAAATTAAGTAAAAGTTATACAAAATGTATAAGTATCTAAGAACTAGGTATTACGATTGTAACATAGGAATAACTTTTTGACCTGCTATTTTATGTCTGTGTAGTTTTGTTGCTTATTTACCAAAAATAAAATAGTGTATCATCGAAATGGAAAAAGATTCGAACTTATCAACAAGTTTTAAGACAATAAACGCATCTTCTACATACATACAACTCGTCTCTAAATCAATACTCAATGACATAATGACTGGTCATCCATTTAAACCGCTAAGCTGTCAACTTAATACAGATTTTATAAGCTACAAAAGTTACAAAATATAAAAAATATCCGTAAACACCGTTTATGTAGAAATGTACCTGATAATCACAGATAAGTAAAAAAGATTCATCAAAAGCATCGCCTTAAATATAATGCATAAGTTACATTGTAATGAAAACTGATAACTGATACCAATTATTCAGTAAGTACATGATTTTGGAACCAAGTGATAGTAGAGGCTTTTAAAAAAAATTATTCTGTTTGCCGTTTTTTTAGTTAGTGATAAAAATTAAGAAAAAATTTAATAGAAAGGCGCATTATTTTAACGCCAAATTGTCCAGAATCATGTACGTATGAGTTTTCGCTACGATGTCACTTACACCCTGCATAGTGCATTATAAGTTTCACGATATCTGATCGGACGAAAGAATCCGGCGATAGATTGCATAGTGTCATGTTTTGCCATGTTAATACTGACAAACCTTCAGTAACTCTCCACAGAAGACACTAAAAGAGCGAGCTGATTTTTTTATACCCTCACCTAATCCCCGACCTTTCAATCAAAAATCTTGACAATCAAAGTAATATGAATGCTATCCAACTCAGGCTGCCCAACCACCACTTTAGTCGGCGAATGTATGACCAGCTCTCTATTCAACAGCTTGAGGTTCGCGCTGTTCGGCAGGAGGTCCATTCGCGACAGTTCTAGCTTGAAGCAATTAGGGTCATTGTCGTATGGCATGGAGGGCGAGATCTGCGTGACAGGCCCTTCCCACGTGAACGGCTCGCCCGTCACTTTGTTGTAGATGGTCATAGTACCGGATTTTGTAGTATTCGGATCAGATGACAGAGTCTGTGGGAGTAAGAAAATGGCGGGGTTGTAAAGGTTCTAGCTGCATTTTAAAGAGCTTCTCCGATCAACGGTACTTAAGAACGTCCAGCGCGTGCTGAGGGCAAATTTACGTAATTTTATGAGAGTGTGGACTTTTACCAGCTGAACTTACCACGGTGTTCCACTTTCGTCACCTGCTGGGAGACTTCGGGAACTCTTACAGACCGCGCTGAAGGTCACCACGGTGCCCATAGACGAGGGAAGCGAAAATATCCTAAGTCTATAACGATGCCACGCCTGTGAAGGCACTTCTTGGGGGGGATTTTTAAAGAGATTGTTTCGGGTGCATTACGGTATGTAGGAACCATAAGAACGTGTATGTAGCGTACCACTAGTCACGCACTGGATGACGTCACGTCACCGATCACTATAACACTACTCACCGACAAGGCAGCCATGAAGCAGTCCGGGTCCTCATACTTGGCACTGAGCACGTACAGCGAGCCGCACAGCTCCAGCACTTGACTGAGCCACAGCCGACGCGACGCCAGCGACCCGAGCGTGTATGTAGCGCACCACTCCTCAGTTTGGCACTGGATTATGTCGGCAGAATGGTCCTACAAATGATAGTGTAGTAAATAAACTTTAAAAAGTAAAAACCCGATTTCAAAAAAATAAAACGTTTAAAACATATTTCATAAAAAAACTTTAGGTACAGCTTCTGAAGTCGTGGCCACTGCCAAGCTATGGTGCATTTAAGAATTATAAGGCCCCGAGAAGAGAACGAATGCTCTGACATGTCACAATCGAACATTTGTATGGCGAAAGTAAGTATGATGTATAATTTATAATTTGTTGTTATAATGCATACCTTTCTGATGTGGTACTCGAGAATGATCTTGGGGCCTGCCCAGTTGCACAGGATGCACTGCATCCGTACGTCCATTCCTATGCGTTCCATGTAGTCCTGCAAAATATATTATTATAAATCCAATAATACCTGCTGAAAACGAGAAAGTCCTCTCGAGAAATTGATCAACCAATCAGCGACGTCGACGACGTTGCCTTTAGTTAGTGAGCGAAACATAGACAGCACGGCAATCAATTTCTACACCATAAGGTTGATTATAAATTGATTTAGTTTCGGATGTTGTCGGCGATCGATTTGCACATACGAAGATTCACGATGCGTCTTATTTAGCTCGACTGCGGAACATAGAGACTTTAACAGTCCGGACCCATTAAAAATCGAGACCGGCTCAAATCTTCCCAATGGGTTCCGACTGTTAAAGTCGCTATGTTCCGTATTATAATTCTACTGGACTTGTTTTTTTCTTTTCAGTATTTATTTATTTATTTTATTTGTATTTAAAGTTAACTTTTTAAGCAGTTGGGTTTTTTGATTCATTATTAATTTATTTTATTTGTGTCATACTGTAGGGTGTTGTAACTCATTACGAGAATTTTACTAATCAGGTTTGGAAACCATGTTTGGCTGCCGTGTCATAAACAGAATATTTTTTTATGTAGTGCGCAATATTTGTAGAGTGGTTCAGTCTCTGTTCCTAAATGTAACCGCAGTATTGGGATACACTTTAAAACAAAACGAAAATTCGACTTAGTATGAGGGACACGCATAATTTACTAGCGCAAGCCGTACAAAATCAAATTTTTATTTTATTTTGGAGTCAATTTTAGTATTGCGTTTGTATTTGGGAACGGACACTGAATCACTCTGCAAATTTTGTGCACTACATATTTTTTTTTCCTGTGTACAAAGTTCAAACTAAAAAACCAGAATAATAATAGTGTCCTTACCCCATCCTGACTGATAAGTTCCAGCGCGTCTTCCACCATCTCGGGTATCGTAACGTTGGCGCCCAACTCCTGGGAACTCAGCGCCTCTATCGACGAATTTGAGCGACTGAAGCCTAAGGTCGTCGGGTCTGTAATAAACACGCATTACAGCTGCTGGTTATCTACAAGTACTACTTTCTAGTTTGTATTCATAATTATGAACAACTTTTACTATGGGATCAACAGTGAAATCAAGAATTATTTGTATGGAATTACAGCTGATATATTTTTCCGTGATTACAGGGTTGGTCCCTTAATAAAAGTTGTTCATAATTATGAGTACAGTAACCCCTTAAAGGGATCTAGACTAGTAAGGTAGGTCCTTGGATTACTAACCATGTATGTTCTCGTCTTCACACCGGAAGTTACTGAAGAAGTCTTGTACGCGGGGGATTTCTTCCTCCGTGAAATATGGTTGGCTATCCCGCGACGCCGCTATACGCACAATTCAATCAAAATATAGATAAGTACATTTTTATAACAATAATAAAAAAAAAACAGACAAAAAATTCCATAGGCAGAGCAAGGTTATTAGTAACAAGAATTTTGCTAGCTATGGTCAGTTCACTATTTTAATTGAATGGCTCCATCGCATGGAGATAGTATACATAATTATATTGTACTATTTCTATGCTCCATCGTGACATAACGATGATTCTGCCAATGTCTAACCTAATAGTCAAAAACCCCCCCACCCCAGATAGAAAAAGAGCCGTAACTTTTGAACGGCTGAACAGATTTTCATGAAACATAGCTAAGAATTAGCTTTCAATTAAAAAAACTGTCTTGAAATCGGTCCATCCGTTTTAGAGCTATGATGCTACAGATACACAGATATACACACTATAAACTTATAACACCCTTTTTTTGTCGGGGGTTAAAAAGAGCTGTAACTTTTGAATGGCTGAACAGATTTTCATGAAACAGAGCTTAGATGATACCTGATTAAATTAGCTGTCAATTGACAAAAAAAAAACAAAAGTAAGTTAAGTAAGTAAGTTTTTTTAATTAAAAAAACTGCATTAAAATCGGTCCATCCGTTTGGGAGCTACGATGCCACAGGCAGATAAATGTTAGTAGAAAGCAAGCATGACTCACAAGCGTAGCTGTGCACTGCCGTGGACGAGGGCTGCGCCTTGCTGGAAGCAACATGCAAGCTGGTAAGCCACAACACACGCGGATTATATAAAGCAGTGCAATTTTAGCCTGAACACGCATTCGATGAAACAAAAGTTGAAGATTAGCACAGAAGTTAATTTAATTCAAAAAACATAAGTTTAAGCATTACTCGTAGTAGAAATAATTAAAATTTATGTAGGTAACGATCGATCAAATAGACAATTTTATTCAACAAGCTAATATGTGTAAATTATTCAATTTTAATTTGATTTGAAGACAAATATAATAATAAAATATTATAGTTTAAAAAAACTATAGAACACGCTTTAGTCATCCAAACTGAACGTGTATGCAAAATTTCAGCTCAATCGGAAACCGGGAAGTGGGGCAAATTAAACTTCCAAGATTGTTTTACATAGTTAGTTAGTTACAGGTGAAGCTAATAAAAGCGTGTTAAAAACAAATCGAAATGTGTGCTGGGACACATAGTAGAAGTGAAACTTCAACGGACAATATATCGTCTACCCCCTCCACGCGGCCGTAACGCTTTTTCGTGACAGAAAAATCCTAATACCCCCCGTCTATATAGAAGTTTCACTTCAAAAAAACAAAAAAACGATGAATTCAAGCACACACAAGGTGAAAGAAACAAGCAATTATCATTCCCAAACAAGAAAGCTGCCCCAAGCGTCAACCTCACCTCACACGCGATCCATCTTCACTTGTTCTGTGGCATGGCCGAGGCCTGAATTCCTCCTACGCTGATGTCGGTCGCGTACATAAACTTATAATACTAGTAATAATAAGTTTATGGTCGCGTACGTCGGTCGCGCGTACGAATACACATCGTGTTCAATACAGCATCACATTGCAACGCTGATGTCAGTGGCGCATAAATTGCCGATGCGACATAGGATATCCTACACGACCGACCGACGGTATTAAATCGATCGGATCGGTCGGATTTTAAATGACGAACAAAAATGACTTCAAAATGTCATTTTTGTAGGGAGATGACATTGGTAAAAGCGACGGCAGCGACGCCTAAGTTTGTGGCACTATATGTAGGTACTCACGCAGTAGATATGATGGGCGTGCTGTAGACAGTGCGTGTGTTGCTCGTAGTAAAGATCTGCAGCAACGGCTGGTCTATCAGCACGCTCTTCAAATTGTACATCTTCTCCAACGTACTGGTGCCTTGGTACTGAACGCGAGGGTCGGGAATGTATGGTGGATTTTGAGCTGGAAATTAGTTAAATATTAGTAGTTGTAGTAGCCTAAACTTTGAGCTACCTTGTTAAAAATTACCAATCATGTAGATGGAACTCCTATCTTCATGATTGGTAAAAATTTTACAAGGTAGCTAAAAGTTTAGTTTCTCACGATCGTATCGAAGTTTATTACCAGAGTCTGTTGTTCATTATCATTTTGTTACGCGGTAGACCCGCAGATCATAAAGCAGAAGGCAGCTGTTGATGATGTTATTGTTCAGTTGAGATAGGCGACCATTCTTTTCTGGGGCAGCGAGTACACAGTATGGGGACTCTGTTGTGCTCTCACAGTATGGGGACTCTGTTGTGCTCTCACCGAATGGCCCCCGAGAAGACGGTGACACATTGTAGTTATGTGGCGCCATTTAAACCAGTGTACAGTCACACATACATACGCGTAGCGTAGCGAATGCTGCAGCGGGTTCTTCATCTGAGTCTGCTGCACTAGCCGTTGACTCCGACCGTTTACATCCAACCCCAGCACAGTGAGGACAAGACCAAGATTAGTAAAGTGGAGATCTCTTTACTGTAGCCCCCCCTGCCCCTAGGTGTGCCCTAACAGGCGTGGCACCGTGGTATTAGAAAACCTGGGTGTTGTTGTGACGCAATTTAGGAGAAGCCTATCTTTAGCAGGGATTGCGTTATGCCTAGTTAGTTAACAAGTTTAAAGAAAGTAAAACTTACCAATCTCCGGTTCAGTATCCACTTGCACATAAATCGGTTGAGTGACGTCCCTACTGTACACACAGTTGAAGTTACTGAACACCTCATTAATCTTCGGCAGTCTACATTCAGCCTCACACCGGGCTGGCTCCCGACTCCTCAACGACCTCACTTGCTCTGCCCTGATCTTCTTATGATAATACACCGCATATTCGCCTGAATGATGCTCTTTGTATGGATGTGAAATATTCATTTCTTCAGAGCTACTGCTAAAGTTAAGGTTATTTTGAGAAAAGTCTGTTACGGTAACATTTGGTGCTCGGTACCCCATATTATGTGCGATTTCAGACATTGTTGATACTCTGAAGCCCACATTTTGTACGTTTTCAGTATTCGATGCTCTGTACTCCATACTTGATGTTATTTCAGCAATATTTGTTGATGTATGCGGTCTTTCAGCAGCTTCTAAGCACAGTAAAGGCCGATTTCTAATGTCAGTTGGTCGGTCATAATTATAGTTGTGTTGCGTCAGAGGCTTCTGAATGATGGCGGTCAGTTTGGACACGGTTCCGTCTGCCCTTCTGACGGATACGTTGGGTAGTTTAACGTCCTCTGAGTTAAGGGGATAGATGCCACTTATTCGTCTCTGACGCTTGATCTTGACTAGCGGTGAGGTTGCGACGTTCTGTAATTTGTTATATTACTAAAATATATTAATGTTTTTTTAGTTGTGTTCATCATATTGAAAGTTAGCGCCTAAATAAAATGACGTACAGTCCTCGAGATTTAAAAAGCCACTTTTGACATATATCATTTGAGTTAATTTGGGATGTGAAGCGTATAAATCGGTAACCAAAAATTTCGATTTTTATAATAAATCGATTTAAAATTCTAAGAGTATATAATCGTTTAAAACTATGAATAAAAAATCGAGAAATTCATCTGATAAGCAATTTATTAATGTAGTAGGCACCGAATTTTATATGAAATCGCATTTCTGTAGGTATCTTCATAGACTAATAAAACATATTCATAATTTTATGCCAAAATTATTTATCCACTTGTACCGGTAATAATGGTCCACCAGTTATTGATTCACTTTCGAAGTACTCACATAGTTTCCAAACCAAGTTGTTAGAATCCATGTACCTATAGTAAGCCAAGTCAACTTAAAAGCGGGAACAGTCCAAAATCATGGCCAGATCACAAAAACAGAGGTATCCGAGAAATACTCGTAGAGAGAACGAACAATTAGTTGGAAAAATCGCGAAAAACTGCACAGATATCTTGTCATTACTGCCAGTGTCAAGCAAATTGTGATCATAGAGAAATTAAATTCATTATAATGTACGTGTCATACAGCATTTAAAGAGTTTTTAATACCTACGTAATTTTATACTGATATTTCAAACGATTTTAACGATTCTAGTGATCACATCCCTTTATTTAAAAAATAATTGATTGAGAACGTAACCATTTTTATGATATTTCGGTAGTACATAAACATGCATTTAAAAAATATTTCGATGCTATAACAATACATAAGAAATTATATACCATGCTAATTTATACGTATCTCAAAATTTATAATAATTTCATAATTATTATCAAGTGTATATTCAAAATGGTTTTTATTCACAGCCAATAGTAACATTGTCAAGTTACATGCTATCGTTCTTTAAATCTGTCAAAAGGGACTTCTTAGATCTCGAGGAGTATAGTAATAGATTGAATGTGTATAACAATGTGTATGATGTAGATTCTCTGACTCAAATAGGATTTCAATATAAATATGGGCTATCTGAGGGCTCCAACAGAAGACGGCCGACTGAATACAACAGATAGGGCTCAATTATGGAGAGGCGGACAGTCGCGCGGAGCGCAAAGTGACGCGCAACGCGGAGAAAGGCGATCCTGACAAGGAAATAGTGTGAATTATGAGGAAGGGAAAGGCAGAGCTTTGTTTTTTCAAAACTTGTTCCTTTCTTGGGACGAATACGCGACACTTTGCGCAGTAAGCTAATCGCTTCGACCCTACGCCAACCGTATCATCCTTGAGATAAAAACCCCTCGTCCTTATGATAAATGCGTTATTGATTTCTCCTGTATTGAGGGTACAGTTTATAAACATACATGTCACATGCACACACACCCAGACCCAAAACAACTATCTGTAGATCATACAAATAATGGCTCTGTGCGGGGATCGAACCCGCATCACATAGCGTAGAAAGCTAATCGTTTAGCCACTACACCAACTATACCATCCTTGAGATAAAAACCCCCCGTATGATAAATACGTTATTGACTAAGACTAAGCATAAACAAGAGATGAAAAAGTTAACTTACCACAGTCCTGGGTACCGGCACAATCTCACCACCATTCCTCCAGTTATCAACACTCCTCCTCACAAAAGTCCTATTAACCTTCTGAAACTTTTCCTCCTTCACTATATTAACTCTAGTCTCACTCCTTTCTTCAGACCCAGAACCCTTTATCAAATCTAATAGGGTATTATTGATTAAATAAGTTGGTTTCTTAACCCTATTGAAGCTGCGTAAGACTCGGTCACTGCCAGTCAAAGGATAAGATCTTGCTGACAGTTTGTGAGGGTACTTTAAAGGGGAGTGCAGTTCCGGACTGTATCGAATCAAGACGTGGCCCACTTGTTTCGGTGTGTTGCATATAGGTGGGGATTCGCTGTTGCTCGTTGATGAGATTTCTGCACTCTGCTAAAAGATAAAGGTGGTTATTGGCAGTATTGCTAAAAGCTGTTATGTACATATTTGGAATCAGTTTTTAGTAGTGTAAGTAATAATACCCAAATAATATAGATACCACTACAATGAAGTAATAATCACATCATGCAAAAAACCCAAGTGTGGGACCATGTATAAAGTATGGTACCACAGATAATCTGTTGTCTGAAAAATAAATATCAATTTTCAATTTGTTAAGTAAACAAATGACTTTCCAATAACATGCAACAATATTGCATATTCCTCTCATAAAACTTTTATCTGACTAGTCCATACAAGAACTGTTCAAATTTTAAATAAACAGCTAGCTAAATTGTATCTGGAAGTAGAAAAATGTTGCTTATAATTGACTATAATAATCTACAATGTTACCTGTACATGTTTCTTTCTGCGCATCGCCTTCTTGCGTACCAGCGCAAGTTGTTTACGTTCCAGACGCACTTGTTTCACTAGACTGTCCACTTCCTCTTGACTGCGATGTTTCTTTGTGTAGATTAGTTGGATCAGGTAGATTTTCTGTAATCATGATGAGATGGATTATTTTATGCTGTGTGAATAAATTGATTACTATCTAACTTTCAGTTCGAAATAATTTCTGTGAGTATACTCTTTGGGCAGGGAGGTACCTAATTAAATATATTTTCTATTTTTAAATGCAATCCAAATATATATAATGATATTTGTATCCAGTGATTTGGACGACACAGTCAACTAAAAACACGCTTGAGTTGCTCTGTAAGTAAAGATTTATTTTTGAACAATATCATACAATATTATTACTTAAATAATAGTATGTAAGAACTAGTTACAAAAACTTTACCTGTAAGTAAAGAAACGACAATTAGTGTTATTAATTGTAATGTCGATTCCTAAATCACATTTACTAATAATAAGAACATTTATAATAACGAAACGATTTTCTCACGTCACGTAGCAAAGAGTATGTAATCA
Organism: Allophyes oxyacanthae; assembly: GCA_932294325.1. Taxonomy (NCBI): domain Eukaryota; kingdom Metazoa; phylum Arthropoda; class Insecta; order Lepidoptera; family Noctuidae; genus Allophyes; species Allophyes oxyacanthae. Next base: position 3,499,979 of record OW028633.1, on the reverse strand, counting down.
CTACGTTTATCACGTAGGCACTGAAGTATGAACACGTAGGTAGTTGACGTAGTTGACTCACAGATTATAAATTGACCACAGATTACTAAATAAATAGCTATCTATGTTTCGGGCTACCACTATGCCGCTTGAAGCGTGGCAATATTTAAATTAAATAAAAACATATTATTCTTTACATCTCCCCCCCCCCCGCGGGAAAAAAAAAAAAAAATCTAACACGTATCCTCTTCACTGTTCATAATCGCAGGGGCTGGAGTTAATTTAGAGATGTGGAAAAAGTTTGACTCTGCTTTTTGTCGGCCAGTGTTTATCTTGTAAATTGAGTTCGACATTTTTCCTATGATTTTGTAGGGTCCGATTCTCAATTCGTCGAGCTTCTTCCTATTGAGTTTGTTTCCGTTGTCAACAAAAACGGTATCACCAACTTTGAAGTCAAAGTGTCTTCGGTTTTTATCATAAATTATCTTGTTGTAATTATGTGATCTTATTGTATTTTCCAGGGCTTTGTCTCTATCTTTAATCAAATCATACGCGGTCTTCTTTAGTTTTAGCTCCCCTGGCAAAATCGTAACATCTGTACCATTTAATAGATACTTCGGCGCATATCCAGTTACAGTGTGTTCCGTTTCATTATAGTTTTTTACACAAGTATGTGCTATAGTTGTCCATGCTACTTTTGCGTTATTTTCGTTTATTTTGCATCTGATTTTATTGACCAACGTTTGATTCAATCTCTCATTTAAGCCATTTGAGAAAGGTGAGAATCAGAATCAGAATCATTTTATTTGCCTTCAATGTAGGTACAGGTATAAGATGTTGTACATAAATAGGTAAGTTCCACTACATTCTACCTTACGGCATGCAAAATTATTACATTATAATATTGAAAAATTATTATTATTATATTACAAAATTATTATCATTATTCAACACGAGACATGTCAACTAAAAATAAACAAAAGAATTAAACTAATTAACCCAGGTAACGATATTATATCATGTTACGTAATTATATAATATTATGTATATCAAATGTCAAAATTCGCAATCATCGGTCATATTATAAATTATTATCATTTAAAAAGTCTTTTATGGAATAGTAACATCTTTCAGATAGTAATGCAGTTATCTCAGTTTTAAATATTCTTATTGGATGTTCTTTAAGTTTGTGAGGTATTTTATTGTATATGATAGGTCCCATTGACATAATATTTTTTCTTAACAGTGCCGTTTTGTAATTGCCTGTATGTAACAAATTTTTGTATTGGAGTCTCATAGGCCCTGGACGTGTTCTACTGTCGATGAGTGACTGAAATAAATGCAAATTTGTCCTGACGAAAACTGCCACTTCCAATATGTACAAACACGGGAAGGTCAGCACTTTCAGAGACTTAAACACAGGCTCACAACTATCTGTAGTTTTAAGATTCGACATAGATCTTATGCAGCATTTTTGGGCCCTGAAAATCCTCTCCCTTTCACTACAATTGCCCCAAAATATTACTCCAAACCTTAATATTGACGCAACTATGCCATGATAGGCTACTAGAAGTGTATTTTTGTTCACTTTATGCGATAGGTTATAAAGTATATAAGCTGATTTGCCCAATTTTTTACAAACGTCATCAGCATGTGGTTTCCAAGTCAATTGGTTGTCAATTAGGATGCCTAGAAATTTCGTAGTATTAGCTGTGTCCACGTTTTGACCATTATAACTAACATTTATGTTATCAGCGCGTATTCTTTGGTAGAAATGCATTACTTTTGTTTTTTTTAGATTTATAACTAAGTTGTTTATGTTAAGCCAATTTATAATAGTTTTTAATGTGTCATTAATCTCAGTTTCGTAGTATCTTTTGTCAGTACATTTTACGATTGCGGTACTATCGTCAGCAAACAGTACCATAGGTTGTTGCGTTTGGCGTGGTAAATCATTTATATATAGGAGGAATAATAAAGGCCCCAAAACACTACCTTGTGGTACACCGTATTTTACCTCTCTACTGCCCGACTCGTATCTAAGTTCGCATTTAGTTTTTAGACATATCCTAGACATTTCTGTGTACTGCATTCGACCGCTGAGGTATGAGCTTATTAGATCTAGGATATTTCCCCTTATACCATAGGTGTAGAGTTTTTTTAAGAGGACGTCATGTTTTACGTAATCGAATGCCTTAGTCATGTCAGTATATATAGCACATATAGGAACCTTACTATCCACACTTATCATTACATTACTTATGAGACTGTATATTGCCATATTAATATTTTTATTTTTTCTAAACCCCATTTGTTCACTGCATAATATACTATGTTTATTCAAAAAACTATATATTGCTTCGTAAATAATCTTTTCAAATACCTTAGATAGTATAGGGATTAAAGCCACTGGTCTATAATTAGACATATCTTCTTTGTTATTCTTTTTATGTATAGGTTTTATTATGACTGTTTTCAAACTATTAGGGAATATACCAGATGCAACACTGATGTTCATAATGTGAGTCAAAGGTAAAGCTATGACATCACTGACGAATTTAACAACACTGGTGGTAATACGATCATAACCATGACTGTTTGTATTTTTAAGGGTTTTAACTACTCTAATTATGTCTTCTGAGACTATTGGTGACATAAACATTGAATTAAGATTATTGTCTAGGCCCACATTTCCATCAGATGTTTTAGTTGATACACTTTGTACTTGATCAATGAAGAAGTCATTAAAAGATGTGGCTATTTCTTTAGGATCCTTAATCATTACATTTTGGTTGATTATTTTTAAGATAGGCTCTTTAATATATTTGTTATTGTTAATGATTTGCCACGATGCCTTGGATTTATTTTGAGCGCTGTTAATAATGTAATTATTCTGTGCCCTTTGAGTGAGTTTAATAATTTTTTTGAATCTTTGTGAGTACGTCTTAAATGTATTTTTATTTTCGCATGAAGGATTCAATCTATATTTCCATAGTAACTTTCTTTGCTTTCTACTACAAAGTCTAATGCCTTTAGAAATCCATTTAATTTTTGGTTCTGAACAAATTTTAAGCCATTTGATTGGAAAACACTGGTCGTAAAGGAGTCGAAATTTTTCTAAAAACACATCATATGCTTTATTAGGGTTATCCTCACTGTAAACTTCAGAAAAAGACAAACTATTCAAATGATTTTTAAATTTAACTAAATTTTCCTTTGAAAAGTCCCGCTTTTGAGTGCGCCAATAGCTTAATTTGCAGGTCTTACTGACTTGAATTTTGAGTATTTGAGCTGAGTGATCAGATATACCAAGATCAATCACCTCACTAGTACATTTCAGATTTGAGTTATGAGCAAAATTATCCAAACAAGTTTTGCTTCTTGGTCTCGTTGGTTGCCTTATTTCCAATTTAAGGTTGTAGTTTAGAAGTAGAAATTCAAAGTCCAAGGTGAATCTATTTCGTTTTAAGATGTCTATGTTAAAGTCTCCGCATAATACTACCTTTGAATTTGTCTTATTGCACAATTGTTTTAATACAGAATCTAGAATCTCGTAAAAGACATTAATATTGGACATGTAGGGTGGCCTATAAATACATACAATTATTAATTTATGCTTAGTCAATTCTATCGCACAGCATTCAAAAACTCCTGCTATTGAAAGTCTCATTACATCACATAGTTCCTTGTATTCATGATGAGTTTTTATTAAGATGCACGAACCTCCTCGCCTTCGCTCATTTCTTGAGTAGCACGCTGCCACTTTAAAGTTTGGTATCTTGATCAGTTTTTCTTGACCAGAAATGACGAAATGCTCTGTGAGGCATATTATTTCAATATCAAATTGTTTTTGCAATAACTCTTGAATATGTATTGTTAACAGGTCTGATTTATTTAGAAGGCCGGCAATATTTTGGTGTATAATGTGAATATGTTTATAGAAGAAAAAACTCAGAGTTATTTGTTGGTGGATCCTTTTCCTTACATTGTATGCCAGGCGATGAGGAACTCATTTTATACTCTTCGGAACATTGTGTTGCGTTTACTCGTATTAACATGATCATACTGTGTATATCCTTGAAAATAGATTGTAGTCCAGAGTTATTTATCATACCAGTAAGTCTGTCAAACATTGTGTCATCATAGCTTAAATTTTTATTGCTGTCCAAAAAATAAGCGTGTTCATGAGAAAGTATGTCTAGGTATAATAAGTTATTGAAGGTTTCAACTCTCGAATTGAAGAGGTAGTTGTTATTAAAGAACTTGTATGTCGGAGTGCAGATAATAATGTTTGTGTGCGTAATTTCTTGCAATACTTGTCTAATATGCAAGACACAGTCCAAGTATCTATTTGTCAATTTGAAATCCTCCTCACCCAGCAGTATTATACAGTAGTCCTGTAAGGTGAAGTTTGATAGCTTTAGATTTATCCCACTTAATAGATGTTGCATATTTCCATGTGGTGTGATGTAATGACAGAGATAGCACTTATCTAGTGTATTTTCTGCAATGTAGCGTAGTTTATTCTTATTGTTAGTGCTTAGGATACAAATTTTATTGCGATCCACACCGTTTTGCTGTAACTTGGTTCTATTTTGTTTTGTTGGAGTTGGTTCGTTTGTTATTTTGTTCTCAGGTGTTTCCATTTGAGTCTGTCTAGTATATTTTATTTTTGTGCTATTATTTACGTTCTTTTTTTTGGCAGATGACTTAAGTTTAGCTGGACTATTAGTAACTTTCTTGTAAATATCATTTTTTTTAATCAGGTCCTCATTCAAACTCTTCAGGTTAGTATTTACTAAGGACAAAGCTTCAATTTCTGAGTGAGCGCTCTGTAATTCTGTCGTAAGGTTCATAATTTGTTCTCGTAATTTTTTAATAAGTTCATCATCTTCGTCGTCCGACAATTCCGGTACACTATTGGCCGTTTCATTCAGCGTTTGTGCAGTTACTATGTTACTATCGTTTAGGATTGAGTCAGACTTTGTTCTAGTACGGCGGAAAGTAATATTCTCAAGGAAGTTCATTTTATGCCTTTTCACTTTAAAGCGCTATACTGATTAATTTTATTGAAGACGTATCGTTCTTCACTGTTTTTATCAGACATATATATAAAAAGTGTAATTTCCTTCGCAATTTCCAAAGTTAATAATTTTTCTACCAAATACAAAAAATATTTTTACAGTGGTATCACCAACCGTTGCATAAACGCCCTCTGGCGTCTAGTAGCAATATTTTTTGGTTCGTCTATTCACCGTTATTTGTACCGTAGTGGCGCTAGTTGTTGAATATTATTTGGAGTCCAAAGGTTAATTTTAAAAATAATTTTCTTAACGGTGTTTGTGTTCTTGTTTTTTTAAAAGTAGTTCACTATTGTTGACGAAAGGTGCACTCAAACTCAACATTGAATGTCAGTGATTGTGAATAAATGTTGTGTTATTGTTACGAACACTAATTTATTGTTTAAAGACCATTTAGCACTAAAATTTAACTTTTGTCATAAATTGTTAACACAGTTGTTATATATAGTCACAAATAATATCACTTGCAAATAATAGTTATTACACTTGGTTGCACATGTATTTATACCATTTAAGTTTTTATTTTATGTATTTACGAATTTTAGTTACGCGGGTGATGTAAACAGCGCTGGTGTTGCCAGTGCAGTCTTGAGTTTACTGCAGTAAATATTATTGGAATATTTTCTTTTTCCAAAAATTGTTTGAATTCTCTAGAATTGAGACCCGGATATTGGTCCGAGAGAATCATGCCAATGGCGTCAGTTTCTGCAGAGTTCACTAGTTTGATGAAATCATTGGCGTTTTGAGTTTTTGACGTCAAAATGTAAGCGTACCTCGTGAAATGATCTGATAGCAGATGCAAGTATCTTTTTGTCGATCTTGAACCCCCAAAACCTCCAATGGTATCAATGGAACATATTTCGAAAGGTTTCGTGGCGGGACCCAAGTGGGACATCAATCCATATTTATTTTGTCCTCTTGATTTATTCTTTATACATACAGCACAATTTTCGCAGGTTCTTTTTATATTTTTTGTCATGTTTTTTGCTGTATACAATGAGCTGATCATTCTTTGCATCTGTTTAATTCCTATGTGACCTAGGTCTGTATGTACATTTTTGATAAATTCTATACTGAGTATTTCTGATAGAATGATTTTTTCTTTTTTTTTTACTTTCTTGTAATAAACATTGTTCTTCGATATTAACTTGTTTCTTCTGCACTGAATGTTTTCATTTTTTTCTTGATCTTTTAAGATATCATCTAATGTAATTAAGTTAACCACTTTTAATTGTTCCTCTAGGTTGTCATTTGGTTCTAAGACTGGGTTTCTACTTAGGCAATCAGCTTCGATATTGAATCTTCCTGGAGAATATTTAATTTGGAAATCATATTGTGATAGGTAGTATGTTAGATCTCCTAACTCTTCATCTGTTCTTGACTTTATGTTCATATTCTCCAATGGCTTGTGATCTGAAAAGACAGTAAATTTCTTACCTATCAATAAATGCTGCCAATACTTAATACATTCTTTGATCGCTAGGCATTCCAGATATATAGCCTTCTTCTTCTTTTGGGCTTCATTCAATTTTTTTGAGAAGTATGCTACTGGTTTTTCCTCATTGTTTTGTTGTGGCTGTTTTAGGATAGCTCCTACTCCCAGTATACTAGCATCTGTGTATATGTGTATAGGCAAGTTTGGATCAAAAATGGTTAATATTGGTTGAGAACATAAAATTTGTTTCATTTCATCAAATGACTCTTGGCATGCCTTTGTCCAGTTAAATTTTTGACCTTTTCTCAAAAGGTTATGCAACGGATCCAATTTTATTGCTATTTTTGGCACATACTTGTGATAAAAGTTTATCTTTCCCAAAAATTGTCTCACATTTTTTTGCGTATTTGGAGTTGGGAAGTTTCTTATTGATATCAAGTTATCCTTCAGAGGTCTGACTGAATTATTTTGTATTATATGACCCAGGTATTTAACGGAGTCAGCTGCGAATGTGCATTTAGAAAATTTTAATCTCAATCCTTCACTCTTTACTGCCTGAAATAGCTGTGTTAGATGATTGATGTGATCTGAGAAAGATTTCGAGAATAATAAAATGTCATCAATGAAGCTTACTGTAAAGTCTCCGAGTTTGTGTTTCCGTATTATGTTACACATTATTCTCTGAAATGTAGCTGGTGCAGTTTTCAAACCGAACGGCAAACAAGTCCATTGGAAATGACCCTCTTGAGTGACAAATGCAGTTTTGTATCTGTCTGTGACACGTAGAGGTATAGACCAAAATGCTGAATTCAAGTCCAATGTTGAGAAAAACTTGCAATCTCTTGTCTTTACCATTAGGTCTTCTATAAGTGGGAACGGCTGTGATTGAGGGGTAACAATTTTATTTAAGTCTCGGAAATCTATGCACAATCTAGATCTTTTGTTTTCATCCCTTTTGTAAGCTAATGTAACAGGTGCTGCAAATGGACTATATGATTCTTCTATTATATTTTTTTCCAATAATTTTCCAATTTGTTTTTCAATCTCCTTTTTATCTTCAATTGTGCAACGATATGGTCTTTTACTGCAATATTTTTCTACTAATAGATCAATGCGTGCTTCATAACCCGTTACTGTTCCGATGTCATATTTATCCTTTGCAAATACTGATTTATTGTTCAATATCATGTCATCAATCAGTGCCTGTTTTTCGTAGTCTAGATGGTTTATACAAATTACGAAGTTTTCCCCACTTAAATTTTCATTGAAGTTTATTAAATTATCAGATTTTATTTCCTTAGAAATGTCAGTTTCTGATTTTTTTGATTCCTTGGAAACTATTTCACTTCGTTGTATAGGGACTTGCTGAACGATTTCTAGGTTTTCATTCTGAATTAAATAGAACTGTTTTATGCAATCAAGTCCAATTAAAAAATCATAATCGAAATTTTCCTTGTCTATTACGAAGACATTCATTTTTTTTTTGACATTATAAATGGTTACATCGATTGTTATCATACCAATTGCCTTTTTAACGCCATTAATAGTTTTTAAATTAGTATTGTTTGAATGACTTAATTTTTCATTGTTTATCTTCAATAATCTTGAATTTATCAATGACACATTAGAACCTGAGTCATAGATTCCAAATACTTGAATATTATTATTTAATACTAATTTTAATTTAATTAATGGCGGAACTATTAGTTTTTTTGATCCTCACACTGCAGTTCACACTCCAATTCTGAATTATTAATAAGCTTTATTTGTCTCTTATCCTTTTCTCTTTCATTATTATTCCTTGTTCTGAACCAGCACGACTCTTCTGAGTGATAACGCACACCTTTCTTCATTTTTTCACAAATGCTACATTTTTCTTTCATCGGCTTAGTGTCATCTTTTTTTTTTATAAATTTTCTCTTCATAATCAAATGTTCTAATTTGCCAAGTTCATTAAATAAGTCTTTTGTTTCTAAAACTTCATCTTTGTTGATCCTATCCGTTATAAAATCTGGTAAGCCGGCTACAATTATATCGATTAAGGTCCCCTGATCAATTGTCCTTCTCACTTCAAGTAAGAGCTTTTCTTTTTTTATAGCATATTCTAATAAAGATCCTGATTGATACTTAAAAAATAAAGCATACTTGCTAACACTCCAGCCTTTATTGGCATAGGTTTGTAAAAAGTTTGATTTCCATTCTAACCATTCTGAATGTAAACTAAGCTTGATCATCATGGAAGAATACCAATCAGTACCTGATTTTTCCAGAAATAATCTGAAGATTTCAATTTTTTCTTCATCTTTTACTATATCAAACCTTTTACATTCTTTTTCAAATACTTCCATCCAATAATGTGCACTTATATTTTTTCCATCGAATTTTTCGAGTACAAACCTGTCGGCTAACTTTTTTACACTTTGTTTTCCTTTTTTCTCTTGATTTTCAACTAACTTTTCCAAAATTTTTACTATGGGATCTTCTGAATTACTTTTATTAGCAATAGCTAATTGTTCTTTGGTAATTTCCTCTAGAAATTGATCCTGAAAAATCATGTTATCATCCTCATCCACGTATGTTTTTAACATATGCTCTGTCATTTTTATCCATACACTTCTAGTTTGATGTCTTTTTTTCAATGTATTTTTTACTGTAACATAAGCTTTAGAGGTGTAGATTAGTTTGTGAAGTGATGCTGCTTGATATTCCTCAGGAATCAAGAAAACTCTGTCATCTTGTGTGATAATTGAGGTTATAGCAACATAGTTTGACTTATCGTCTGTTGCTGCTTTTACATGGAATGAAAATTTCAATTTTTCCATTTTCTGACAATAATTGTCGTTTTATAATGATATTTGTATCCAGTGATTTGGACGACACAGTCAACTAAAAACACGCTTGAGTTGCTCTGTAAGTAAAGATTTATTTTTGAACAATATCATACAATATTATTACTTAAATAATAGTATGTAAGAACTAGTTACAAAAACTTTACCTGTAAGTAAAGAAACGACAATTAGTGTTATTAATTGTAATGTCGATTCCTAAATCACATTTACTAATAATAAGAACATTTATAATAACGAAACGATTTTCTCACGTCACGTAGGCACTGAAGTATGAACACGTAGGTAGTTGACGTAGTTGACTCACAGATTATAAATTGACCACAGATTACTAAATAAATAGCTATCTATGTTTCGGGCTACCACTATGCCGCTTGAAGCGTGGCAATATTTAAATTAAATAAAAACATATTATTCTTTACATATATTATTAAGGTATTGACTTATTATTAGTGTAATTATAATAATAATTTATTTTTATAAAGTGGGTACAAAATAATGATTTATGATAATTATTATAACCATTTATTAATCTGTCAGCTGCTATAAGTAGACAATATCTAATATCAATTATTGTTCTGAAGTAGAAAATATATTCCTTACGGAGCCCAGGCTCTTGTTGAATTAATACTATTTCAGTGAAATGTGCGTAGAATAATATAAGATAAATATAATAACAATTTTCATACTCAAAATCAAAACATCCATATCAAATTGCACCAACAATTATTTTGTAGCTTTGGTAGCCTAGAAATGTTAGGCCATTCAATGTGTGTTTAACTTTGGACACCACATGGACAGAACTCATACAATATGCCAAGTTATAGTGTACATTCAACCAATATGAATCTTACAGAAAGAAGAAAAAAAAAAAAAAAACAAATATATATAGAAAGAAAAGCAATTTATAGGAACTCTAAACTGTTGAAAATCTGTGAGCTTTAATCTATAACTCTAATTAAAAACAAAGTTAGTTATGTAGGTATTGTGTCCTTATTTACAGGCTATAATAACTGCAAGGTTCATGTGAATGTTGGCCCGGCTATCACCCTTAATATAACACTGTCCACTTAACGTATTGGAAGTACTTTTGATGATAATCTATTGAAGATTCCACAAGACTATTGGCGCACGCCAGTAACATTTTATGACCTAAACAAACAAATATTATAGTGTTACTTGCCTTCACGTTAGACGGTAGGCCCATACTTTTAGCGATCTGCTGCAGAATCCTGTACGAGCATTGCTGTAGATTTTCCGTCGAATATTCTTCGTCCTCCATGCTTACCGGCTCCATCTCCATATCAAAACACGTGTGTGTGAAAAATATCAAATAATTACCCGCTTGCAGTGAGTATTAGGTATTTGCATTTGTTTTGTTGAACTACCGCCTATATAAATAAATACACTGTCTATGTTCATTCACAACAAAGTTGAAAAGTTTGAAAAAGTTCGACATTTTACCGGAATCAAATATAACGTTCCGTAATTTCATTCATCTAACTATATTTTACTAAACTTAATCTGTTTAGGTTCGTAAATATTTTGGAGAACTATAAAAAATTGTATTTGATATTGACGTAATAAACAATTTAAAGCTTTCTTAATAAATAAATATTGCATGATTTCAAAATATAACCATAGATTTTAAATTTATTTTTTGATAAATTGCTGCGTTTAATGGAATTGACGAAAGTACCTAAAAGTAACATTTTAGAACAAAAAATGTCCAATAGATGGCAGTGATACATTAATTTCAAAATCAAGGCAATAGATGGCGCTTCTTCTTCTGTCGAGTCGGTTACGAGTACAATAGAAGTCGCTCATTCCGGGGAAAGATTAGCTTAGCCATCCATTAGATGGCGTTTCATAAACATATCAAGATTAGCTTTAATGAAAAATGCAAAAATTCGATTAAGTAGGTACCTAATTTAATATTCTTACAACAATAATTATCCACAATAATGTACAGTAAATAGTTAACCTATAGATGGCAAATAAAGTGATTTATTGTTGTCTTTTGACTCCATTAATCTTTTGAAGGGGTGAACAGGATTCGTGCTGCAAGAGAAAGAGTTTTAGCTCAAATCATTAGCATCTAGTATTTTATTTTAATTAATTTGTATTTATAATTTCAATTATATCCACCTAGTTCGTGCCGGAGAACTTGAATATCTGGTCGCCATTGCATCTTTGAACATGTCTGCTTTCTTCGTGAATGTCCTGTCTTTGATTTCAATGTTCATCAATTCTGATTCCTGGAATTTGAAGCAGGTAACAACATTTATCTCGAGAACATAATAGTCAATTATTAACAGAAGTCGAAGATCACTGGATAGGTACATTCTTCCTAAAATTATTGACGGTTTTGTTTCATGTGGTTCCCAGTAAAGAATTGGATACCCTGCCTCAACTTGTTACTGTTACTGTTAACCTGCATCATCCCACTGCTGGGCAAAGGCCTCCCCCCATGATTTCCAGGCTTTTCGGTCTAGAGCCAGTGGGAACTATTCGATAATAGTTTTATCAAGTTCGTCCCGCCATCTCTTTCGTGGTCCGCCGCGTTGCCTCGCCATATCAGGGCTCCATTTAGTGGCTACCATGGCCCACAACACATCGGGCATCCGGCAGACATGGCCTGCCCAATCCCACTTCAATTTTGCCATAAGAGCTACGTTAGTAATTTTAATCTCCACTTGTAGGTGTCGTAAAAGACGGCTAACAGATCACGCTAAGAACAGAAGCAGAAGATTCGTGTAATTCTTATTCTATTGTGTCAATGGAACACAACATAAACTATTTTTGAAAAATATGTGGCTAGTGCTTGTTTTGCTTTAGGTCTGGCTGCGCTAAGGTCGAACCCGCAACTCATAGCGCACAAAGCCAATCGCTTAGCGGCTGCCCCACCCAACCGTGCCGTCTGGGACAGATTGACAGCGATTTCGCTGATGTTTACTCGAGAAAGGGTGCCGTCTGTCGGAACCTTTGAGGTCGGAACTGGACAGCTTGTAACTGCCATGGCAATCTTATTCAGAGGCAAATCATTAATATCCTAGTCTTATTTTTATTCACATTAAATTACATTATTCTCGCAGCTCTTACCACAACATTGTATTGATCAAGATTGTAATCTATTATTTATGAGTTTCCACGGAGTTTCTTGCGGGTTCTTTGCCATAGGATCTACTATTTGGAACCGTATACAGTCTCCATATTTCATAAGTGCCTGTATCTGGTTTACATGAAATAAAGATCTATTCTATTCTATTCTACTGGCCATCGGAGTTTATTCTCTTGTCTACAGATTCTGGGATTCTTACCAAATGCTTCTCATTGTCCCTGATCTGGGAGCTCAGGCTGTGTCTGTAGTCGATCTGTTTCCTTAGCTCCTGGTTGGCGCTATCCATCCTCCGCTGCAGTTCGTTGATCGCCGACCGTTTCACGCGTTCCATTCGTTCGCTCCTCTCTTGTTTTGCTCTCTCTAATTCGAAGTTTCTGGTCTGGATGTGACGTTTATATTCTTCTGCCGCTGTCTGTAATTATTAGTAAAATCTTATATAATTCTGGATGTTTGATTCATCCGTTTTTAGCTTTGCTTCTTTACAAACTATACAGGTATACCTTTACATGACATAACTTTACATAGCGTTAGTTTAAGTAAGAGGATAAGAATATAAAAATGCCCCTCTTATGTGCCTGTATTTGGTTTGCATGAAATAAAGATCTATTCTATTCTAGTGATGCTATGTTGTTGACAACATCAATAACTTATCTTAGTTTTTTGATAGCATGTGTCACCTCTCACCTCTTTACACACCCGTTGTTGATGTTCGATCTGCCTCAGATGTTCGTCGGTCTTGTTGTGTTCCTCTTGCTGCCACTCGTCTGCTACCCTCTCCGATTCTTTTTGAAGAGCTGACGCCATCCTTCTCTCGCGGTTGTAGTTCTCCACGCAGATTTGTTTCTCCAGTTGTAGGTTTTTCTGTAGTAAATAGAAAAGTTCTGTTATGTAGTAGGTTCTTAGGCGTTATGTTTGTTCAAAGAAAGTAAACATTATGGGCCAATTGATTGCTATTACAATGTTTTAGGCGTTATGTTAGTTCGAAGAAAGTAAACCACAAGGGCCAATTGATTGCCATTAAAAAGTTTTAGGCGTTATGGACTGGACTAGGGTTCTCCATTGGTGGTCCTCGCGGGTCGCAAATGCCCGCGGACCGTAGTTTGGAGACTCCTGGACTAGATTGTCGATGTCATGTAAGGACTATGGAACTTGGAGATACTTTCACTAGTACTTCCTTATAATGCCTACCGTTTCGTTAGTAGAACGTTGTTATTACCATTTGTAGTCTGTTTCTCTCTCGTTCTCTCCTCAACTCTTCTAGCGCGACACTTATCGTGCCGTTGTCTATCTCTCTCGCTTTCATTTTCTCGTTTCTCAACCGCAATAGTTTCTGCTCGTGTCCTTCTATGAAGTTCTTTCGGTTCGTCATCTGCTGTTCTTTCTTCTTTCTGATTGCTGCAGTCAAAAATGTAATCATTCTCCGTTCAGGGCCCTAATTCTGCTATTTCAATAGTGTCTGAATCGTGTCAGAATGATCTCGTAATTGTTGGTTTTCACAATGTCGTTCAACCTATTTTGACTTGTATTGCGTAGGTATATATAGTCAATATCTATAGAACTAAACTTAATAAAATAATACAAATAATAAGGCAAATAAGCGACTTTTACTTCTAGAGTAGCGAAGATCACCCGCGGGTCTACCGCGTAACTAAAATGGTAATGAACATAGCCCTGATAATAAACTTCAATACGATCGAGGGAGCTTAAACTATGAGCTACCTTGTAAAAAAAAAAAACGATCATGAAGATGGGAGTTCCAACCTTAAGATCGGTAATTTTATTCCACGGTAGCTCTAAGTTTAGTGTCATAACGTATCGACAATAAATCGCGTTGAAGTTTATTACCAGTGTCGATGTTCATTACCATTTTAGTTATGCGGTAGACCCCCAGGTCATGTGGTCGAGTTCATGACCTAAGTGCCACTCATAATAATAGAGGGATAAAGGTTTTATGCAAACGGAAACAAAAATTAATTTAACTAATTTTGAATGAAATAATTTAAAAAAATTGCTAAAGTGAGTCTTTGTAACCTATCGATTTACCTCCTAAAATATTTTGCATTAATCAATTATGACCTTATAATTATACGAATTGCTGATAAAAGAAGTGGTTATCTAGCACCGACCTTCGTAATGATCTTGTTCCATCTTCTTCTTCATTTTCTCAAATTTTCTATTCTCTTTCTCCCTCTCCTGTCGTATCAATTCCTGTCTCTTCTTGTTTGCGCTCGCTATTTGTTCATCATAAAACCTGCGCCTTTCCGAAGTCTCATGTTGTCTTCTTTGAGCTTCTAATCGTTCAAATTGTGTCTAAAATTTAAGTTATAATGCATTATCAGCTCGCCATAAACACCAGAAACTTGCTGATATACGCGATTTTGATCCTGTCGATCTCGTTCACGTATTGCTACGGGTCGGCTACACGGCTACGATAACTCGTAGCCGTAGCGGTAGTAGCTGCGTGCGTAGCAGTCCCTTGCACTCACGGATATATATGATATATATGCTTGCACTACTAAACTTGTGACTAAACTGTGCGTAACGACAGTTTGCAGAGGAGTCACAGAAGTTGTCTCGCGTTGAAGCGCGCTTATGCCATGAGAATTATAAATAATGAATTCGATTGGTATAGTCATTGAAATAAGCAGATAATTTTTTCATTATTTTGTAATTAATTATTCAACGAAAATAATTAATTATAGCTTTCATAACCAACCATTACTACGAGTAGTCGTAACCATAGCTGTATATGAAATATTCTAATGCTCATACTTACCTTCCTATTATAATCGTCCATCAAGACTTGGTGCCACAGCATGTCTCTATTTTGTTCTTCAATTTCGATGTATTTTCTTTCTTGCATTTGCAGCTTCTGTAGTTCTTTGAGGCGTATTTCATCTTCTCTCGTACAACGCATGCCTTTTGCTCTGAAATCACGCAATACCACAATACAATCTATACATCCATACATATAAAAAGACTTGTCCTGACTGACTGATATATCAACGCACGCACAGCTAAACCGCTGGGGGAGTAGGTTTCTTTTATGACGTAAGCATCCTCTAAGGATTTTTTGGAAATTCCGCTACTAAGGGGTAAATAGGGGTTGTAAAAATGAAAGTTTGTATAAAATCTGTAATTTTTAAAGTTAAATCCATAGAATTTGATATTTGGCTTTTCGGTTAGAAATAAAGAAACGTGTTTCAGAATTTTCGAAAATTCTACCCCATAGTAAAACAGGGCATGAAAGTTTGTATAAAATTCTGTTTTGTTTTAATTAAATCCATAAAAAATACTTTTTCGGCTTTCGGTTAGGAACTAAGTAACACGTGTTTCGGGATTTTTGGAAACTCCACCCTTACGGTGAACAATAGGGGATAAAACTTTGTATGCAAATCCGTAATTTTTGAAGATATTTTCATAAAATATGGTATTTCGGCTCCATATCGACTTCAACCCGAGCCTGCGGCTTTGCAGGCAATAGCCAGTATATATATACTTATCATCATACAAAGTATTGAGGCCTTGTTTGCAGGGTAAGTGACGATTATAGTGTAACACTTATACACTACACTACACTGTATATACACTTGTCTACAGATACAATTACGATAGTCATGCCAGTATAATGTGATGGACACGGAATATAAAACACAAACAAATGACAAAAAACCCGACTGCATGAAAAGAAAACCGAGTATCCTTTATCAAAAATTATAACATGCGGTCGGAGGCATGTTTTACGGCGTTTGTTACATCCTAGATGCCTCCGACTGCATGTTATAATCGTCTTTTTGCAGTTGGTTTTTTTTTATACCATGATTCAAGCAAAATTTAATTTTATTTAATATAATTTCCGCATAGAAGATGAAAAAATAAACAAACATCTATTTTTATACAAGAAATTTTATTTTATTTACAAAGCTGACTTCAGAGCACATAATCATTCTATGTTTCTCACTGCCAGAATAGCATGGAAGTTAAAATTCGCTAGAATCTAGCATCTAAAACTATTCCAGTATAATTTCGTACAATAAATATGTTATTGCTGTACGTACTTGGCGTCGAGCCAACACGGCTTGTGCTGTTGGACTCTGTTTAGATTGCAATACTTTATGTTTCGTGTAATCTTACGAATATTAAGTAAGTGGATTTAGAGTTTTTGTATTTTACAGTGCAAAACTTAGGTATATAATGAATATTTAATGTACCTATACGTTTCATAAGAAAAAAGTTATCTTTCAATCCTTATGCAAGTCTTGCATGTAAGTACATACAATTCTGTCATAAAGCGTGGCCAACGAAAGCAAGTGATGATGAACAACAAATGATGTCAGCAAGTCTAGTAAAACCCAGGTTTTCACTTTGTTTCGTTGAATCATACGAATATTAGGTACTTAGATGGATTTACAGTTGTTTGTATATTTTTAAAGTGCAAAACTTATAGAATAATATTAAGAATATTTATTTCTATGCGTTTTATGAAAAAGTCTAACATCATATAATATAACAAAAAGAGACAGGATATCTTTAAATCTGGGTTTTACAAGACTTGCTATAAACCATCTTTTGTAATAAGACTAACTAAACCAAGGACACAAAAACAAAAGTGGAAGAAGTCATAAAGTAATGAGCGATTTTCCTAAGAAGATAAAGATGCTGTGATCTCAATACCACTGAAACCCGAAAGAAATCGAAAATATCTACTATTTATAATATATATTAATAGATACGTGAAGGGAAAGCTTTGTATTCCGCGCACGGAGGAGTTGGCGATTTGGCATAGTTAAAGTTTATAAGAAAGCTAAAATTATGGGTCGAATTTGGACCACTTGGCGACCTCTATCATTAGAAATTAAGTCAAAAGTTTCCAATAGTTAGTTCGCAATTAGGTACCATCAGGTTTTAAAATTAAGACGTGTGTTAAGTTCTTTCAAGTACAGTTCAATTTCAATTCAATTCAACAATAACTTAACAGATGCTTAGTACACAAATCAGCCGTTTGACAGGAACTTTCATATAGGTAAACGGTTGTTTTAATTGTAAAAATCTATATTATTGTCGGGGAACATGACCCTTATAAGTTCAAGTGCCCTACGATGGCACATTTCAAACCCCTGTGAGTGTTCGAAAAGGTGGCAGTCTTCGAGATTCTTACTGGAATATTGTCATTAGATACGAGTACTCACGTTATGGATACTTACATTTTCTCCCTTTCCAAAGCCTTCTGACATTCTCTTATTTTCTCCTTCTCAATTTCTTCCAGGTAACCTTTATTTTTCTTTTCTTTATCCTTACAATAGCCACATTCCTCCATCGCCTGCCTGGTCACGAGTTCCTGTGTCAACGCCTCTTCTTCATTTTCTAGGAGGAGTTTTAGTTTCTCTCTTCTGTGTCAGAGGTTTATTTCTTCTTGGTCTAACATTTCTTTTACTTTTTCTCCGGTCCGGTTGATTACAAGTCTGTAAAGTACAGCTCAGCTTGCTGATACGGCTTTGGTACAAGTGACGTTAAGTTTTGTGAATTTTCATCGTCTAAAGATTTCATTTATAAATGTAGAATACTTAGATTCATAGAAGTCGTGAATTAAAATAATAAATTAGTTACGAGTCTAGACTTTAAAATGGAAAATCGTATATCAAAGCAAACCTGTCACTAGCAGACTTAAATAGTTTTTCACATGCAACAATATCAAGAGTTACTTTTGTAAATGCACCAGATCGTAATCCACGATGTCTGACAACTTCTTCATGTCCTCCACGTCGACGGTCGCCTTCATCTCTAATCTCTGGCGTTCCTGGAACGATCAACGACAAATTATCTACCTCATCATCAACATATTATTGTTTTGACTGCTGGGAGTCAGGCTACCTCTCTGAGAGAGGTCTGGGCGGTATTCAATTGATGCAGGATAATATGCAAAATACAAATTATTCTAGGAATTAGTAGGTTTCCTCACGATCTTTTCCTTCACTGCTTACCTAATACTGTAGATTATTTTATCTTTTGTAATACTTATAATTTAAAAACTATGTGATTATTTACGACTTTTTGCGAAACACAGATTTGCCTAGTTCAGGCACACGTAGTATTATACAAATAAGTATATTTATAATACATATAAGTAAATATATATGTATAAGTATGTGTATATATAAATAAGATTTAGTATTTGGCAGTTTATCTTGTCCAAAATATTTTTTTGTATAAATAATTGATTGATTGATTGACTGTTAGTGCACTGCTCATGAATAAATAACAACTCTAACGTATAGCAGATATTTACATAAGTGTTTCCAAAGGGGCAGATTATATAATTTTACTGGCATAGGTACACCACATAGTTTCCAAGTATGGTCTCATTTAGGGTCGTGCCAATCTTTATTTATCGGGTAATTTAAATCCAGGCTGTAACATTTATCTTAACAGAAAAATTTATTTAAACTTGTCGATTGACCTCGTCGACATAGACAGTGAAGAAAATGCTAAATGAAAAATGCTTTATTATAATGTGGTGTCTAAAATTAATTACGGTTAATTAATAATTAAAACGCGTTCATATTCATTAGAAGGATAAATTAATTAGTCTTCATAATAATTTTAACAGGTCTAATTTTAATAGTCATGCTCTAATTGAATAAGTGAATTAGTGGTAATTTTTATTTTACGAGTACATGGATCTATTATAGCCTCCCCTTAAAAAAACGAGTGTTATTTATTGACCCCCGATAAAAAAGAGGGGTGTTATAAGTTTATAGGATGTATTGCGTAGCTCCAAAACGGATGAACCGATTGAAATACTGTTTTGTCTATGTGTGAATGTATGAGAGCAAAATAAAGATAATATATTTTCTCTTATTTTTACTTTGACGGGCAAGCGGATTCGTAGCGTCATAGCCATTTGACTCAAGTAACGCTGTGCAAATACTTAGTAATTGCTTCTGCTGCTAGTATTATTATGAACGATAGTAGGACAAAGCTATATGTTAGAACTTACCGTAGTGAGCATAAACTTTGAATACCACAGTAACTGAATTTCCTATGTTAGCTCTCTGAACTTATGAAATTATATTTAGACACACTAATCAAAGAGCTTTCTGTACACATCCTGAATAACACAGCTACACTACTACGAATTAATTTAAATGATATCAGGGTAATGCCGTGTGCTTTTATGCAAATGGCATAGCTTCTTCTCTGCCAATGGCATAGACTTTAATGAGTGTTCTCGGCTTTTGGGCTAGAGGGGCAAATCAGGATTTGACTTAGCCATAGGCACATACATAATCAGCTAAATACACGTGAGGCAGGCCAGGTCCAGGGGAGGCAGCAGCCCCTTGCAATGAAATCGCGAATTTAATCAAACCTTTTATACATTTTGATCGAGCTAGGTTGATCTATCATATGATCGTATATATATCATATCATATGATTATGATTGATTTCATAGTAAAAATAAATCATATCGATGAGTACTTTCACCTTCTAAAGCACTACAGATGAGTTACAAATAACCCTGTATACACCGACACATCGTCCCTACTACGTGTACGCTAGAAACTAGTGCTAGTACTAATGAAAACACTTACTTTCCAAAACTGAAACGGGTGTCCAAAATAAACAGAGCCTTGTTTATTCTTCAGCTTCGTTACACCGACCATAGTGTCACTTATAATCTTCCTTTCACGCCGAAATAACGAATATGCCACGAGACACGACGACGATAATTTGTGAGAGCTATATCGATCCAACTTGTTGCTCGGGTGACGAATAACTCGAGCCAGGGTGGCCCAGGTAACTAATGAAATAATAGACATCGAAGCAAAAGGTAGATAATATTATTATGCGAAAGAATTTTTTTATTTGGAACGAAATATAATGATTTATGCCAATTTGAATATGAAAGAGAATAAATAAGTGGGAGTTATTTCGCCGTTTACTCTGACTTCTTTGATCGAGAACAAGTTAGGTAATTGTTTATTTATTTTGAATTTAAAATGAGATGCTTCTGTCTTTTACTTGTGATGTAATAGGTACTATAATCGGCGAATAAGTTTATGATTGTTTAACATGCAGACGTGATGGTTATAAGGTTATTTATAAAATCTTAAACAGCCTTCCCAAACATCTATTCTGATGGTATTTTTGTCTTTCCATGGGAAAAGGCGTCATGTTAAATGTTATCGTTATTGATGGTCCCATACCGTGTAACTAACATGGTTAAATACCGTGTATGTATTAAAAATAACCTAACCGTTAAAAACCCCCGACTCCAACTAGAAAAAGAGCTATAATTGTTGAACGGCTGAACAGATTTTCATGAAACATAGCTAAGATTTAACCCGATTAAACAAGATTTCCATTAAAAAAAACTATATTGAAATCGGTCTATCCGTTTTGGAGTTACGATGCCACATAAAAATACACAGATACACATATACACAGATCCGCAGGTAAACAGATGCGCAGATACACAGATTCACAGATACACACTACAAACTTATAAAACCACTCTTTTTTGTCGGGGGTTAAAAACAAAATTGAGTTTTCGCGTCTGTAGGTAGCTGATTGTGAATAGCAATTAATAGACAGTATAGACACGAAAACTTAGTTTTCATTTTCTTGATACATTAGTTATGTATGTAGTTATTATGTATAGTAAATAGTCCAAAGGCTAAACTACTAAAATGCCTCGTTCATTAGCTATTTATGGAATTTTTTTCTTCCTCCTTTGTACAGAATTTCTAAAGAATCCAATAACATTAATATCCTCTATTATGAAGTAACTATTACTATCGATTCGTACCTATATATTAAAGGAAACCAACCAGGAGTTCTCAAAGAACGAAACAAATGGACATCGTGCTTTATCACAGGTGCCCCTTGTGGGGGCGATCATCATAACTCACGCCATATGACTAAACCTAGCTATACTACGTTTCTTTTGTGATTGCCAAAATGTAAACAAATGAATTAAAATTATCATAAATAATATGTACCAGTAAAGAGATGCAATATAAGAAATAAACATTTGTTTATTTAATTCAGTAATATTGCGTGTATTATGTAATAAAAAAAATAAAGGTAGCTTTTGCTACTTGCTCCGCTTACGAAGCTTGGCACTACAACCCACATGTATCAAGCAATACCAAACTAGATAACCAAAATTTAATACTACATTAACGTCCATTCATACCGAAGCAATGAATGGAAAGCAAACAAACACATCGTGTATTTGTCGAGTTGAGAAATATGTCATTCGATCTCATTGTTTACACTGTCGGAAAGGTCGAAAAAGCAGCACTATATACGTTACCCACGGGGTACCTAGTGGGTAATATTGCGAGAGGTCGCCCACCCCTATTATAGTGAGTGCACAGACAGATTTATGGCAGTATTAGTGGTTAATTTACTTAATAGTTAGGGTGCTACCAGCTACGTAAGGGTGGACTGACCAAGTGTTAAGACTAGTAGCTATATGTTTCGTTAGTACTTGGTAGCTTTTCATTGGATTTTGACGATTGATATTCAACACTCGGCGTGACTTTTAGGGCGGGTTCACTCTAAACGTATTGTCAGCCGCTGACTGTGAGCGAGCGTTACGCAGTTTACTGCTTTTCCATAGTTATTCAACTGAACCGACAATACGCTATTATGCTATGCGTAGTCGCTGACTTTATGTAGTTGAAGTATCATTATTTGTTTTAGTTTGCCAACGAATTGGCGCGTTAGTCATTTTAACTTTCCACTGGCGATATACATAAAATAAATAATTAATTAAGGTGCATAGCAGAGCACGGCCAAGTTCGCCGTGTTAGAGAATTTTGGACAGATATTTCATTGTATTTTCAGAGTAATTAGGTAATTATCTGTAATTTTTTGGTCATGTTGCGTCTTAAATTTTTTGATAACTATAGTCGTATTTAAGCGAATTGGAGATCAAGTGTAATTAAGATGTGGTTACAACAGATTAACTGGTTAAACAATTTAGTAAATGACTCCTAACTGATTGGGGCTCAGAAAATATGTTAATGTTATCTACTAACCGGCAGTCCCTTATACTTGACGAATTTTCCCTAATCGAATAAATTAAGCTAGGTACGTTACTTCAGTTAATTTTGGTTCAGAGAAAATTTCAAAGCGGTAATCGTTCGGCGAATTTTATTACCTTTAGTGGAACTGAATTTAATAATGAAGCTGAAAATCTCCAGGCTATGTCTGGGTGTTGAAAAAGACGTGACCTTCAGGATGACTCAACTCATTAGAAAATCATGAGAAACTAAAAGTGGTCAGCCAACATCCCTTTATCTCAAGCCTATAATTATTATTGTGGCATCTTTTTGATCACACTGGTCAACATTTTGTCAATAATTTGGAATTACCTACCTACCCTCATAACACAATATTTATTTTGATTCGATCAGGTCTAGTTTCTGTATTACAGCTACTATAATAGCCATAAAATTGAATATTTATCGCTTTGACTTACATTTTAATTCGGAGTATTTTTTTATATAAAGGGCGTGATAATAATAATTCTATTCAAATTATTGTTATTTGTTGTTGATATTTTTATAAATTATTATTCATAAGAATTGTTTCTTTTCTTAAATACAATAAAAA
This sequence comes from Allophyes oxyacanthae, assembly GCA_932294325.1. Taxonomy (NCBI): domain Eukaryota; kingdom Metazoa; phylum Arthropoda; class Insecta; order Lepidoptera; family Noctuidae; genus Allophyes; species Allophyes oxyacanthae. The sequence goes on along the minus strand of OW028633.1, from coordinate 3,476,894 downwards.
CATATTACAATAAAACTATTCGTATTTGAAAATATTCTAATATCATTTCTATTATCCTTTTCCTTGTTCTAAACATAACTAATCAAAAGTTTTCATGTTACAAACAAAAGGTGTTTTTTGGTTGACCAGTTGAGTATAATATTTCGAACGAAACTTGGTATAACTTTTACAAAAAAAACAATTGACCAAAGTTATACGTTATAGAAAAGAAAATCAATGTAACACAATACAAAATTCAATGAATACAGTGCTACTAAGTCCTACATAAGTCCACTTGAGTCCCCCAACAATTATATCCGAGTGGACATCATTTCCTAGCACGTCTGTTTCAGTCAGCTCCGAGTATTCGTCCCTATAATAAACATAGTTTGGATTACGACGGAGCTGTACAATTTCTCCATAATTAATTTACATGAAATTGTCGTTCCTGATTACGGTTTTGATAGTGGAATTGGGTTGAGTTAACTATTTTATGGAAAATCGATGAAGTGCAGATTTCGTTGCGTGTTTGGTTTCCGTGAGTATCAGTTTGTATCTGAATAACAATGGATGATATTTGCATATTTATAAGATGTTTTTGTGTCCAAACTGTCGGTCTGTAGGAAGCAATATTATGTTTAGTTTTTCAGAAATTCAGTTTTATAGGTAAGTATTTATATTTTAATTTAGAATTGCGCGTTCTAAAGTTATTTTAAACGAAATAAGAATGTTTTCTTTCAGGTTTTCTTATTAGTTTATTAATATCTAGGTATATTTGAAGAAAGTATCTATATTACCCGAAATTTCGTTTTTCCACAAATCAATAGATATTAATAGTGAGTATTACACAACATAAATTAAGAGTAAGTAAGTATAGAATATATAAAATGTATAATAGAAATACATTTTCTTACAACAGCAAAACGATTTCATATAAATAAGAACGTAAACAAAACAGTATTATACCTAATACCCTACTACTCGACTTCCACTGAAGTTGAATCACCAAGAATCTTCCAAACAACGACAAACACATATATACCTACAAAGCATACACGCAGAGTTTCTAGTTATATGTAATTTCACATACTTAAAACTACTCAACGGCGCTACCAACTCCTTGCCTCATAGCCGCCTTTTGTATAAGCACAAAAGATCCCAGACACAATTTTATTCGTCGGAGTCGAGTCTAGACGGGACTTTAGCACTGCCCAGGTATTCGACTTGCCCCAACCATGATTATACAAGTTGTGTTCCTGTGATAACAACTAAGGTACCACGTAAGTTTTACCATTAAATTACAAGCATTTTTTTAACTTTTGTTGTCATTCTGAATAAGGAAATGAAAAAGAAAAATCTTTTTATTTTTTGTTTTTTATTAGATATCTAAGACATGGGAATTAAGTAGAACGTCAATAACTAATCGACATACAAATTTTCCGACGGGATCACGTTGTAGATTTACTAAATTATATTTTCAGATTATGTCAAAGTTTATAATTTTCGGTTTACGGTTCCAAGTGAGTCGGTCCTGTGGAGTTGGGCAAAATGTAATCTAACTACTGATTACTAACTACGATTACATAAAGTAGTTAGTAATCATAACTACAAACTACATAAAAAAATCGAAAAATGTAGTTAAAATTTTGATTACTAACTACAAATTGTAGTTGCAATCACGATTACTTGATTACTTTTTATAACTACAGATTTAAAATGATGTTACGTCATTAAAAAAGCAAACACGCGCGATAGTCGTTCATATAAGTATAATGTATATACAGGGTTACTGGTAGAACGAGGGAAGCATTGAAGGAGGGTATTGTACTCATCATTATGAACAATTTTTACTATGGGACCAAAGCGGAAATCGCGAAAAAAAAATCAGCTGTTCCATACATTTAGTCGATTAATATTGAATTCAGCTGTTCCATGTAAATCATGGAACAGCTGATTTTTTTTCGTGATATTATACATGATCGACTATCGCTAATATATATATATTATACATGAACGACTATCGCGCGTGTTTCGACTTATCGCGTTGTAGTCGTTGATATATATATATTGTGTATATATATATATATATATATATATTGTATATACAATATATATATTACATTATATATATATATATATAATGTGTATTATATATATATATATAATATATAATACACATTTATTTTTATGATTACATGTCAATAAAAAGTAATTCAGATCTGCTAAGTATAGGTACATAATATCTACGACTTTAATCCTTGCATTTGATTATTCATGAAATAAACATAGATATGTGCAATAAACTGATTTTTTTTATGCAGCCATATTCCAAAACATATATTACTTCACATTACATGTTTATTTAATTGCAAAATATAAGTTCTTAAAACTTAAATAATCAGTAATCATAACTACTAGATTACAGCAATCAAACTAACAACTACTTAATGTAGTTTGATTACTGTAGTTAAGTTACATGTAATCATAACTACATGTAGTTAACTACTTTTAATCGTAATTAGTAACCAGATTACAAATTGTAGTTAACTACGCCCAACACTGCCTGTGGAGAAGATATCGGCAAGAAACTCCATGGATATTCTTATAAAAAAATACATTTACAATATTATCTGGGGCCGAGGGAGCGAGAATTTACACAATATACCTAAATAATAACCTAACCGTCAAAAACCCCCGACTCCAACTAGAAAAAGAGCTGTAACTGTTGAACGGCTGAACAAATTTTCATAAAACATAGCCAAGATGATATCCGATTAAACTAGCTTTTAATTAAAAAAACTTCATTGAAATCGGTTCATCCGTTTTGGAGCTACGATGCCACAGACAGATACACAGGTACACACTACAAACTTAATACACCCCTCTTTTTTGTCAGGGGTTAAAAAAGAAAAAAGAACAACGAAATGTATAATGAAAACTTATGATTGCTAACATTTATTTGCCCGTGGCTAACAATTATTCTTTGAAAGGTCAAAATACTCACTAAAGCTTGATGTTTAAACAGTACTATTTAGGAATAATATGAGACTTCGAAGGAATATTAATGAGTCCCATGTTGCTACAAAATTATTTTTATCGGATAATTAATCATACAAATAAAAAGGTCTCATGTTGTTTCTTTTGTTTTCATAACAAGCTTTCATATTAAAATTTCATTTATCAGTTTCTGGTTAACATGAATCCATGGGCAAATGCGAATTTCATAACTGTCTCCGTTACTGCAGTGACAGTGTACAAAAGATAAGCATACATGCAAAATATTAGCTCAATCTAATCCGGTAATAGGTTCTTTTATACTGATTTGGGATGTTTGCTTACTCACCGTGGAAAAAAAAGTTTATGCGAAAAATGAAAAATACATAATTTTCCCGTCATCCTTATTCGATTTTTTGTACGTATTAATACTGTTATAATTAAATTATAAAATTTCCCGCTCGGCGTCTCTCTAGGTACAATCACGTCGAGCCTGGCCAGCCGATACAATGACCTTCATTTTAGTTATTGAATAGTACAGTTGTATCTGTCTCCATGGCGTCTCGTGGTTTGGCGGTTTGAACCGGGTGAACTAAGGGGTCATTCACAAAACTATTGTAAAGCTTTCATATTAATAATACGGCTAGAGCTAGGCTATAGCCGTAGGTCGGCTGTGCAATTTTAAAACCTAGCAACTGACATTTTTTAAAAAATCTGTGTTTTTGCATTTTTCACTTGTTACGATTCTTAGCAAGTGAAAAATGCTAAAACACCGATTTTTTTTTTAAATGTCTGTTGTTAGGTTTTAAAATTGCACAGCCGAGGTAGTACTTGGCTACAAAAGTACAGAGCAAATAAAGAATATCTTATCGTATCTTTAGGCTTACCTGCACTGGCTTTAAGTCAATTGTCAGCTCGTAATAACCTAACCGTCAAAGACCCCCGACTCCAACTAGAAAAAGAACTGTAACTTTTGAACGGCTGAACAGATTTTTATAAAAACATAGCCAAAATGATACCTGAATTAAAAAAAAACATTGAAATCGGTCCATCCCTTTTGGATCAATTATGCCACAGACAGATACACATATACACAGATACACACTACTAACTTATAACAAAAAACAAATTGGTTAAAAAAACAGTAAGCCAGTTCTTTTGAAATCTCATGATAAGAATATGATCGTCATAGACCAGAACTAAAACTGTCTTGAATTTACTCAGTGAATAGATTATTACAGAAGGTAATACTCATAGGTCCCAGTCAGCAATCCATCTCATAAGGTGCTATAAATTTTTAATCCCAACACAACACGATACTTGTAGCTTCAGGAAACGCTGAAGCATCAAACATTAATGGCACTTAAGCTTCAGTTCCTTGTGAGTGTCAATTTTTCACGCTACGCTAGCATACAGCGTGTATTAGAAATGCGTGGTCATATTTAAGCATGTAGTGCAGACTGTCAAACTGTACAACTTTCTTTATGGCACGAACATCGTTATCACGAAAAAATAATCAGCTATCCCATACAAAACTTCAATACCTACTCGACCGAAACATCGCGTATGGGACAGCCAGGGACAGCAGATAATTTTTTCGCGATTACGACGTTGGTCATAAAGTTAAAGTGGTTCAGTTTGATGTTCATCCACACCCTTAAATATGACCACGCATTTCTGATACACGTTTTATAAATGCTCTAAGAAAACATACCTACACCCTGAAATATTAGAAAATTAAATAAGCAAAGTTCCAGTCAGTGGTACCTACCTATTACAATCTAATAAAATTCATAATGCGGCTTTTACATGCAACGGTGACATTTTAGACGGTTTGACATTATAAAAGAACAGATTACCGCTCATAACGAGGCCCGCCATTTCAAATCAGCTATTTTGAAACAGGATTTGGAAACTTAAAAAGGTTTCTTCAGTTTGAATTGAAGCTGGCATCAATTTCGTACCCTCATCACGAGGTGAACAATGGGGAATGACCTTAAGGTGGTGGACGCAGCGCGCAGGCGCACCGCACCCCAGCCGAAACTGTCATGGCCGCTCAGTCCGCGTATTGACGCCGCCAAGTCGCGCGTATCCTTCTCACCTTGCAATTACTGTTCCCGACCACCCATAAAAATCAAAGAACCATATAAATTTTATTTGCGATCTGTGTTTCAGTGTTTAAGTGACAGAGATATTTTACGTTGCGCGTTGCGCCTGTGTTTTTCTCTCGTTACGGACGCTAAAACTGCGAGAAAACCGGATTTTTCTGGATAACACCAGCTATCAGCCGACTGTAAGTACTAGAATGTAAATTAATAGTAATAAGAAGTTTCAAAACTAGTGAGAGATGATTAGAATTAAGATAGCGCGCCTTTTGTACGTGCTTGACGGATGTGTGGGTATACGTTCGACACGATTTACGAATGAACGTAATCGCGCGCGTGTGTGTGTAATAGGTACCGAAAGAAACATTAATGTCTGCTTAGAATGTTTATACAGTTTATTGATTTTGGAAAGTTTTAGCTCGAACACGCCTCCACAGTTTTTAAGGGCGTATATTTTTCCCGCGGGTACTCACAATTAATTAGTTTCGGCAAGACGTTGAAACTATAAATTATCGCTCTTAATTTGTACGCTGCCCGTCTAGCGTAATTTATTACCTTTAAATTAGAATTTGTTCATGTCGAGAAAACACTTGTTTTCGATTTGTAAATGAATTAGGATACAAGCCATATAAATACAGTTTAAACACAAAATATTTATAAATGTTGTCACATTTTCCAATATTCCATTACCAACTGGTTGTTAGTATTTTATTGGGCAGCTATTATGAATGCTGTGTTTTTTGATAAAACTCGTGTAAAAACTCAATTTTTGTACAACTTTATGGATAACTGATGCGCACTTTTTACCCGACTACGGAGAGGGTTATAATTATGTTTGTAATTATAGAATTACGGGAACTAAACTAAAATTACGTAAAAATTGCTTAACGATTATCATGTTTTTCAATTAAGAAGTTTCTATAAAATAAATAACTAACTAAATAAATATTTCTATCATTTCAAGAAAAGAAAAAAGCGGCCTCTTAAATAAAAAAAATATCTTACTGCGACATAATAATATCTATTTAGAAAATAAGGTACACGCAGTAAGTATTTATAAAAAAAAAACTGTTATTAAAAACCCGATCCATTTATTTAATCAAATTAATCGTATAATTTTAATTCTAAGGCTAGATTCAGACGATGAGTGACGCGCGTTAATGACGCGATTAATAATGCGCTTCATACGCGCGTTACATTGAGACCGCTTGGCATCTGAACGAAGCTAGACTAGACGCGTATTATTACGATATGTCTAGACGGCATTAAAGCAAAAAAGCTGCTCTAAAGTTTTGTAGTCTTTTTGCTTTTGTCCCGTATCAAAACGTTAGCTCAGTCTGCGAGGAACATTTTCTTTTAGCGTGAATTTATTTCTAGGTATTACTCGTGGCTTTGTGCGTAAAGTGCTTTAGAAAAGCTAAAACTACGCATTAATCAGACACGAAAGTTTGCATTGTTAGCTGTATATTCTAGGCAAAGTTCATAATGCATTTTCCATTTAGGTTTTGAGTGCGACTCTAACATCTATGGAAGATAATTTTAGTAGTTTGGTGCACCTCTTAATTAAAACATCTTACTATTTCTCCTAACTATATTATATGTCGTACCTAATAGGAAAGGGCAGCAGCATAAATCAATCAAAAAAATCTGATTGTGTAATTAAAATGAGGAGCAACGTTTTTTAAGAAAAGAGACAGAGAATCCGCCTTCCAGGCGTAGCTATCACAGCTCCAGCCACTTAATATATCGATTTAGCTGTCTATTGTGTATGACCTAAGTGGAGGCTCATGTATAAAAGTGAGCAGTGTGGGCTGGGCATGGCCTTAAATCCATTATCATTTCATGAATAACCTTCGTGACATGAAAATTTATGTTACTAATAAGCACAGCTAATAAGCGCCCCAGACAATGTCAGTATTTTCCATGGAGATAGTATATAGGTATATACCTATAATATTTCCACAGTAAACTGACAGTGACGTTTACAAATTTTATTATGTGTGTCAAATTATTTGAAGATGTTGAGTGTCTTGGCCGCTTATAAAGCAAACTATGTGTCTGTAAACCTCTAACAGAAACCAAATATTTCACTTAATTTAATATTGCTATAGAAATTGCTATTATTATATTCTTTATTTCGAGTAACTATGACTCATAAGGGTTAGTAACAAAATATTATTTAAACTACGTTAGTACACAATTAACATTTTCTTATTGACCAAGTTTACCAAAAGAATCACTGCTTCAGAACCTCAGAAGAAATTCTAGAGCAGCGATTCATAAGCCAGCAGTGACCTAGCCTACCAGGAATCATACCCAGGATGCTGTTGGAACTGACTCAAAGATGCACATCTTTTTCTCATTATTGAAGCAATCAATTCGCATTTCTGCGAACATCCCTGGTGCACTACAGAAGCGAGGCAGCCCCATCAGCACCCTGAAAATTTGCTCTATGCTTAAGCCCCCAAACATCACGTGTCTGCTCGTTTGCTTTGAATCTTCAAAGAAAGAGCACGTGACCACTGAAACAGAGCACGTTTTCAATTGAACCAATATCAAAGCATTTTTGTTCAATTGCTTTCAACCCTAAATGACTTTTTTTGTAGCTAAACGAAACGAGAAAATTTAATATTGTTTTTGTTCAAGCATGCATAATATTGATCTTGTTGTTTTAGCAAAGAATTACATGCGATACGTTTAAATGTCGGGTACGCGAGCATAGCAAATTTATTCATTGGCTACGGAGGCTCTCGTGACAGTTTAGTAATATGAAAAGATTTATCAGTGTGTGTGATCGGTGTAACATGAGGGATACACATAAATCGCTTATTTAATCAGCGTTTATTTACAATTTTTTTCAGAACTGTACCGGGATATTGCCCCGGTCGATTTTGCTTATTAGCAAAAGTTATTTCATGCAGTTCGTTTCTCGAATACTTTGTAGAACTCACAAAGGCAGTATTTCAAATGATAATTATTTTCATCAGACGATGCTCATTAGTCACATTGTATGACGGACCAATAAATGTCGTCCCATAGATAATCATCTAATGAATCTAAATGTACCTACTTAATGTACTTATTTTTTTATTTTTTTTATCGTGGTAAAATCATCAAATGAGTCCTCCCACCCTGGGCAGGGCGGGAGGGACTGTCAGACTTGTACTGACTAAAATCCACGGTGTTCCTTCAATAGCCCTTTACGTTCCGGGGTCACGGTAATGAGATAAGTCCCGCGACCACCTACTTAATATACTTGGTGTCTTTTAATCTTTAATTGCCATTGATGATGCACGGGAATGGCGTGAGTAGTGGTTAATTCTTAGACGAGGACCATTTATTAAATACATTATTTGATTTTTCAATACGAGGTATCACGGGAAAATAATGAATGTTAGTCAGCATTAATGGAATCGAGGCAGACGAACTCAGGTTCTGTCACCCGTTAGATAAGTTATTATACAGTATTTACCAACGAATTGTTACTCGTATTATAAATAGTTCACTTTTGAAAGCCTGTGGTAACGCCCACAAAATAAACGCTTACTTAACTAATGTTAAATTTTAACACCTAAATAAATAATGGTTTTCTCATACGCAAACACAAATTTTATGAAAGTAGAACTAACTTTGCGGTGAGCCCGCGTGTCGAGCGCTGAAAAGGGTTTCAAACTTCTATACGCAAATATCTAGATAGGATTTCATTAATTATCATAGAATAATCATGTGAAGCTGGTAGAATTCTCGTGAATTAATTAAATGGATTCACAATTTCAAAATAATCTGTTGAAATAATCTTGCTTAGAATCTTGGACATTAGTCATAAATGTGTTCTTTTTAGTGTAGTTTAGAATTGGAATGCAAGCAAGTCAACATTCAAATTATTATAGATGGTTTATTCAAAGGAATAACTAGCACTTTATAAGTTTATAATATTAAAATTAAGTTCTAATAACAAGATCTTAAAGTGCATTTTCTTAATACACATTTTCTATAATTGGTACGCGCGTTATACGACACTGTATACGCGCGTCAGCAGAACGCGCGGCGAGTGTCTTCCGTCTAAACCCAGCTTAATAAGCCTTCGCTATTTTGCGTCGAAATATATCCTTCCTCTTGATGCGCTTCGTTTATTTCGTTACACATTAAAATTCCAGTTTTCCAATCCCAATTTTATTTTTCGCATAAATGTACCGTAGATACCTATACATTTCCAAAATTATCGCGTCATTCAGACATAAAATCCTTGCGTAAAATAAAGTTGATTCCGATAACTGTAACAATACGAACGAATACAATACTTTCAGAGTTATATTGTATGTGGACTGTTAAAATGTAAAACAGGCTCACTAACGAAGGCCGCAGAATAAATTTAATTACTCGCGAAATACGTGTGAAATATTCTCGACAGTGTGAATGTGCTTTTAACACGTCACCTTTCTCGTGTGTGACTGATGACGTCACGTCAGTGCCTACACCTTGTGCTTACCTACTTCTACATGGAGACAGATCTCCAGAATTTATTTTTAGGTGTGCTTGAACGCCGCGGCTCTCAAGGGTTTTAGCGTCAAAGAAAATGCAGTCTGTCTTTTTGCAGATATAAGTATAACAAATAACCACGCTTGTGTTGGAAGTGATACATCACTAATTGTGCGTCCCACCTCTACACAGTAATCTACGTATTCTATGACAATCCTTAGTCAGGCTAGACTAGCCCCGCGGTCCGAATTATTTTCCGCTAAAAGTGATAATATCGCGAATCCGACCAAAGTCACAATCATTATTATTACTCAATAGGCCTTAAATGTGAGTATTAAATTTGGTCGGATTCGCGATATTATCACTTTTATCGCAATTCGGACCGCAAGGTAGAAGTTTATTATAGTGTTTGATTTCTAATAAAGTGTTATTTCATTCATTGTATCTGCTTGACAATATACATAATAGAACATAGTGTTGTTTATTATGCTTCTGCCAACGGTTCATGTATGAAAAAATATTTATTAAACGCATCAACTTTGTTAACTTAGGTTAATTTTAGTTAACAACAACTTTACCTGTGCTCGTTATGCTCGAGAAATCGAGCGGGGTCACGATCATATTATAATGTACACAACAAGTTACAGTAAATCGACTTAGTAGATACGTAGCTATGTGTCCTAATTTCACTTTCACGTCAAGATCATGTAGTCTCCAGAGATCTCATTATCATGTCAGTGCAAGAACAGAGGACGTATCCTGAGGTTCATCTGACGCGTCTTGGCCAGCCTCGATATTTTAACTAGATATACGAGTAGGTGCTGTGATATATTTCACAAGTTCAGAAATTCTCAGCGATTTCATACACAAACTTTATTAAACATGTCTACAAAATAAAATATAAATTACACCCATAAATTAAAGAGAAATTCGAGATTAAAATAACAAAATGCGTTCCGGCACGGGGTGGGTATAAAGAGAGAAATATTCGAGCAACCGTCATGCAATATAACGTAAAATGCTCCAACATTGCAAAGCGGTGAGATGCATCAAAATATTTCATTTGACAGTTCCAGCTTTGCTATTTTGTAAGAATCACTTCCGAACTCGTAGTGTGATCCATGATCGTAGTGTTATCGCAACAACGAATGTCAATCGAATAAGTCAATATCAATTAGTGAAATATTTTGAGAGTCAGGTGAATGCCACGGAGCAGATACAAAGTCAAAGTCAAAATCAAAGGTTTTTATTTCAACTGGGCCTTTGCAGGCACTTTCAAAACGTCGTGATTCTAGGTGCACGGTTCCAAATGGGTTTGATACGATAGAGAATCTACTTATTGTTTTTTCCTCACGGGTGACGGACATGGCACTCGAAGGGAAATAGAACGCCAGTGCAGAAAGCATCAGAAAGAAAAGAAGAAAGAATAAAAAATCATAAATCAGACACATTGACAGCACAAGAGAGTCAAGATTAAAAATAAAACACTACAAAAAGAGACAATTATGAGATAAAAAATAAAATTCTTCTTTTCTTCTTTATCTTCTTCTTTCTTTACATAGTATAAAATAAAGTCGCTTTCCACGTCTGTCTGTCTTGTCTGTATATCCGGATCCGGATTTTAGTGCGGTTTTCACCATTATTTTGAGCATTTCTTCCAGAAGGTTTATATAAAAGAAAGAAAGAAAGAAAAAGTTTTTATTTTTACGCCCAGTATGACGCACAAAACTTAAATAAACTTACACAAGATCACTTAATACTAAAAATTTACATTGTGAATAATGCTTTCATATTTAAGTAGAGAAATTGCCTCGTGTGGCCGGGGACGGGTCGCTAGTAAAATATACAGGTATGCTGTGTCAAGCACACACACACACTCACAACACATCACACACACAACACATTTATAGTGCTATAGTTTTATTATTTACTAGCGGCCCGTCCCGACTTCGTTCGGGTACAAATTAGCCGGTAGATACTTTTTAATTTTCATCAATTCCTGACTTCTTACAAATCGTTCGGCTTCAAAAAATACGAACTCTCATATAACTATTTCATCCGCTTAGAGGTTGAATTTCGAAAAACACGAAACCGATTTTGTTTTTAATTTTAACCAAAAGCTTAAATACAAAATTTCACGAAAACTTCAAAAACATTTTTCACTCCTTTATCGCCCCTTTGGGGGATAAATTTCCAAAAACGCGGAAACACGTGTTTCTTTATTTCTAACCAAAAGCCTAAATCTCAATTTTCACGTTTCGCACTTCAAAAACAATTTTCACCCCTATTTCGCCCCTTTAGGGGATGAATTTTCAAAAACGCGGTGACACGTGTTTCTTTATTTCTAACCAAAAGCCTAAATCTCAATTTTCACCCCTATTTCGCCCCTTTAGGGGATGAATTTCCTAAAACGCGGTAACACGTGTTTTTTTATTTCTAACCAAAAGCCGAAACACCAATTCTCACGTTTCCCACTTCAACAACAATTTTTACCCCTATTTCGCCCCTTTAGGGGATGAATTTCCAAAAACGCGGTATCACGTGTTTGTTTATTTCTAACCAAAAGCCTAAATCTCAATTTTCACGTTTCTAACTTCAAAAACAATTTTCACCCCTATTTCGCCCCTTTAGGGGATGAATTTTCAAAAACGCGGTGACACGTGGTTCTTTATTTCTAACCAAAAGCCTAAATCTCAATTTTCACGTTTCTCACTTCAAAAACAATTTTCACCCCTATTTCGCCCCTTTAGGGGATGAATTTCCAAAAACGCGGTATCACGTGTCTGTTTATTTCTAACCAAAAGCATAAATTTAAATTTTCACGTTTCTAACTTCAAAATCAATTTTTACCCCTATTTCGGCCCTTTAGGGGATGAATTTCCAAAAACGCGATATCACGTGTTTGTTTATTTCTAACCAAAAGCCTAAATCTCAATTTTCACGTTTCTCACTTCAAAAACAATCCCAATATTCACATTTTACACTTCAAAAACAATTTTCTCCCCTATTTTGCCCCTTTAGGGGATGAATTTCCAAAAACGCAGAATCACGTGTTTCTTTATTTGTAACCAAAAGCCTAAATCCCAATTTTCATCTTTCTCACTTCAAAAACTAAGGGACTCCCATACAAACTTTCACCCCCTTTTTCCCCCCTTTAGGGGCTGAATTTCCAAAAATCCCTTCTTATTGCTTGCCTAGAATACAAAAGGGACCTACTCTCCAAATTTCGTGACTCTAGCTTCAGTAATTTCGGCTGTGCGTTGATGATAAGTCAGTCAGTCAGTCAGTCAGTCAGTCAATCAGGACTTCTCTCTTTATAATATTACTATGATTTCCATGCTACATCCACGTTCATTGTTCTCTATGTTTATACAAGGCGTCAGTAAAACTCATAAAACTAGTTAGTAAACTGTCAATGTACATAATACATTCGCCATCATCTGTCCACGTATTCACCCCAACGTGTTTCACAAAATACTGGTAGGTTGTGCTTTTTTTGATGCAACATTTTTATAGAATTTTTGATAATTTACTGAACGGGCTTTTGTTTAAAAATAGTAGAAAAGAAAGGTGTTAATTGAAGAAGTAACGTTTTCTTTTGATGCTCTTGCCCAGAAAATAACTTTAAGTCACAAATACAACAGAACCACAATACACACAATATTGATGAGTACTTTCATCCCTTAAAGTATTGCCGGTGAATTACAAATAACCCTGTATACTGTGACAATATTGCTCTTTTGCAGTGTTGTATTCCTAACGGTGAGCAGGGTTGCCAGTGCTCCTTGGGGAAGCATCGTGCAACACGACGTTAGTATTAGGGTTGGCATCGCGCGAGTGATGCCCCTGGTGTTGCAAGCGTTCATAGGATACGGTAACCGCTTACTATCAGGCGAGCCATAATATGCTTGTTTTCCACCTTAGTGGTACAAAAAAAAAACCTACATTAGATCCTTTTACGCTTACGTTAATATAAAGAGGCATTAATTGATTCGCCATCCTTTCCTAACCTTATATTTTCAGATGAAAATATTTCCACTCGTCTCACTTTGCACGGCTATCGTATTTACACTATGTCAATTCAGTTTACCTTTAACCTTAGCAACTTACCAAAGAGTCAAAGTTACAGAAATAAATAAACATGTGTTATAACTGGTACAAATTGGGTGAGTTATTTTAAGTTTACTGTGGTCTGCTAAAAGGTATCCCAACAAAAACATTAAATGTAAATAAATGCCAAGTCTCTCGATGCAGTCTTTCCATCGTAAAAAGTTTTGAGATCTCATAGAAGCCAAGTCCTATTCAAATTATTTTGTAGTTATAAATCAACATTTAGTAATTGTATCAATAGTTTTCTTTATATTATAATTATAGTGACTTGGCAATGAGCACAAATTAAAAGCTGCTTGCTGCCTGGAATTATATGCAAATGTTACTGACGAGACCTGTGATCAGATTATCCTGCGCAGTTTACTAGTCTTGGATGAGACTGACTGCCGTTGCCGAAATTCGGTTGGGACGACACGGATAAACCAAAAGAAAATTAATTTTGTGATATTAATGTTTACGCATGCGGTGTGTGACTTTCAACTCCTCCAAATATGCCGTTTTATTTGTTTCACCGAAAACCTAAACTCGTAGCTTTGTCCACGTCGAAGATATAGGGGGGGCGAAACAGCCGCGAATCGCACCGAGAAAAGATGGTACGGCCGTGCCCGTTTTGCTCGAGACTTGGCTGGGGCACTGCCGTGCCCCCAGATACAACTTATTTGTGAACACAAACAGCCTGAGAATAGGCGAGTGTATGTTTATATCTAGTTAAGTATTCTAATAGAAAATAGTCTACCTTCGTCTAACTTTTAAATACATGGCACTTAGTCTTGAATTTTATAACCTTCTTGTTTCCATCTCTCGTTAACCTTCTTTTAGAAGTCTTTTTCATTTTATTTGGTATTTTATCCATTACAGATCAACTTGCAACCATAACAATATGTGCTTACTCAATTAGATAACTAGCTAGGTCTAGTGCGGAAGCGGGACGACTGTTGGAAATAGGCTTCTTCTAAGTTGCGACATAACACGCCTTGATTACGTAAGAAAAATCAGACAAAAAAAGAAGGGCCACAGCGACCAACAAACAATGCATCCCTTTCTCGCTTATAGATTTTTTCATAAGAGAATACGAAGTAGTATTTTTATTTGCGACAGCAACTGTCATATTTATCAACGTAATCAGGGGACTGGTTAACCGCTATATCTGCAACATAAAGAATAATAACTTTATGATCTGCAACCACTTTGCTACTGTTACTTATTTTTATTTATTTATCTCAACAGAAATTTAAAAATAAAAGTGTTTTTATTTCAAAACACCACACGACAGTAGGTACTTTTCCAATTGTGTTTGTTAATATATTTCACATCAGTTGTACCGTGAAAAGAACACCCTTTCCGCGAACATTAATATGGGTCCGGAATGTAGAAACGAAATAATTCCCTTTGTATGACATCATTTCAAAACAAGCAAGGATGACATCAAAATATTAGCTGGTGTTGCCATCACAAATATTTACTTTTGACACATTCAAAAACATAACGCAACCCCAGGGCTTCGTTCAAAAGATCTTTTTTTTAATTTGCCCCCTGACGTTTCTTTTTTACAGCCTCACAAAGGTTCGCACACCCAAAGGTTGGCTTTGGTACACGAAATATCATTTTTTCCTCATAGAATCACGAAATCCCCCCTTATTATGTTTGTTTAGAGCACAAATAACAAGGGTAGTGTGTAGATTTGATACATTTTGAATGAATAAATGTAGAGTTTGTTTGTATTTTAGGGTAGTTCGTGAAAATGATGAGGTAGATACATAATTGCATTATGTACACTGAAATAAGTAATACCTATTAAATTAATCAAATATAAGAACGTGCGCATTATATTCAAAGCTAGTTAGACAGACTATAGCATTACAGAAACAAATCAGACTAATTATAATCGGAAAGACATCTATTAGACGTATTTTCTACCAAATGTCGTAGTCTTGAGTTTCGCATTAACGTTAGACAATTTAGGACCACATTCAACATCAAGTTTGGTCCTTCGAGCCGGATTTGTTAAAGACGAAATCGGGGCTTTTAACATGAAATTCTATATAGAATATCCATATAGAATGTCGTATTCATTTTTAAACATCTGCTATGTTGTCAGTGAACATACATAGCCTTTCATCTATTAGACGTGTTCTTCCTAGTGGGCACACCTTCATTGCTTTCTTCAAGTGGTATTCTGTATAATTACTTTTTTGACTATTGTCTACGCAGGCCTATAAGCTCTATATATTATTATTCATTTATATATTATTGTTTACTGTAAAGCGGTGGCAGTGGCGGTAGCAGTTCAGTTGAACCCCACTGCCACCGCGTGAATTTGAGGTATGCTATTACAACTATCCGCCAGCGCATACCGGCGGCGGGTGGGCGGCGCTTAAAGGTTTCGCCAGTTCGTCACACATGTTGAGCAAATTAATTGATTCACCCCATACGCGAGTAAGGCCGCTTTTTCATTATTTTAGCGCAAACACATCCATAAATTATGGTTTTGCGACATCTGTCTGTCCCCTAACCTTTTCAAAGTCATAAATAATATGAAAATAGGGAATAAATCAGTTTTATACAAAACGAAGCTATATTATTTTCGGCATTGGTGTATACTTCGGGAAATACAGGCGTAATGTTACGTACGAAAGTAAAAGGAATTGTTTCTTTATCAGTGTTTCACATAAAAATAACTTGATAATAGAAAAGCAATGATAATTAAAATTTGTTATGATAAAATCTTATCGAGACAAATAACCAAATTAGTCGATTAGATGTTGATACTTATCCATTCCATTATACCTACACTCGCGGACAAATAATACGGGTCGATGACGAAAATCCCTGTAACTTGCAAATTAATGATGGTACATGCATGAAACTAACTTTATATTAGAGAGAATTTTAATATCAAATGAAATAATACCTTAAATGATATACAACATAAGTAAAAAAAGTTAAAATTTTAAAAACCCTGTATTTGGAAATAAATTCAATTCGCGGTTGCTTTAATTTTGCTTGTTTTTTAACTTTTATTTTCAATCTATCAAATCCAAATGATAAAAGGCGGTCATTGTCACCTTTCACCATCATTATTTAATTACTATCATGTCGCTAACACCAAAAGAATGTACACGTATCGTCACTATGTTAGAAGAAGGCAGAAGTCAGCGAAGTACAGCAAAAACAATAGGCGTGTCACTTTCTACAGTGCAGCGAGTCGTCCATCGTTTCCGAGAAACTGGGCAGAACATACGATGACCAGAAACCAGCAGACCGAGATGTACTACGGCTCGAGAGGATCGATTTATTGTTACGACCAAGCTCCGAAATCGGCACCTCACGGCATTTGAAGTAACAAATCAACTTCGGGAGACACGTATAGACAACGTAAGCAAGCGGACTGTAAGGCGGCGCCTCCTTGAAGCTAATTTGACCCCACATAGACCCGCAAATCGTCCAAAACTTGAAAGGGAACATCGGGTAGCAAGATTACGTTACGCCCGCGAACACGCACAGTGAGGAGACGAAGAATAGGCAATCTGACGAATCCAAATTTGTACTGTATGCACATGATGGGCAGCGAAGAGTCTACGGACGGCCAGGGAAACGTTTTATTCCAGCTTGTTTTGAGGAAAAAGCGCCGTTCGGCGGTGGATCTTTTATGGTTTGGACTGGAATCTCTTCAGAGAGTCGCACGGAGTTACCGCTGATAGAAAACGGTACGCTACCTAGTGCAAGATATGTGGTAGAAATTCATAATGAGCATGTCGGCCTATATTTAATTAATATGGGTGAAAAATCAATATTCATGCTTGACAACGCCAGTCCACATACAGCTCAAATTGTAAATGAGTATTTTCAAGACGTTGGCATCAATCGCATGGACTGGCCCGCGACAAACCCGGACCTGAATCCAATTGAACACGCTTGGGACGAGCTTGGGAGGTGTATAAAAAATCGAAACCTCGCTTCAGCGACACTTTGAGACCTGAAACATGCGTTAGTGGAAGAATGGACCAATATCCCGCAACATCGCATAAGAAACTTAATAAACAGCATGCCCAATCACCTGGCAGCTGAGAAAAGAGCCCGTGAAGGCAATTTAAAGTATTAATTTTGTGTTAAAGTTCGTTTTTGTGTTGTATGTGAGGTACCAACCAGTATTATTTCAATGTAAAAATTCTTGATATTTTGTTTTTTTGTGTAATTTTGACAATTTTACTAACAATGTTTCCAATATTTGGTGTCGTTTTATTAACCGTTAAATTATCTACAACATACAGTTTCAATCATGCCGCTAGCTTTATTATTTTAAGAGTTATTTTAGTTTTTCGTACCGACCCGTAATATTAGTCCGCGAGTGTAGTTTCTGGGAAAATGTATACACGGTGAATTTTAAGTTGTTTCGGATACAATAACGAATGATTGTATTCATGTTAATGAACAACTTTGCTCAAGGAGAACCTTTTACATGTGAATCATTTTTTCAGCTTCCCATACATGAATGGATACGATCAGCTGGTTGTATCTAAAGTCGAAGAATTTTTTTATCGCGAAATTTTTCTTTTCCAGAGTTTTTCATTACAATTAGTACAATCGTTCGCTATCGTATTCAAAATGACTTAAAATTCCCCGTGTATAGTCTAAAATATTCTCATAGATATACCTATTTTAATATACTTATTTTGTAACAAAGCTAAAAGTATATTTTTAATTCCAAAGTTTTAGACCATCTGGCCAGACATAAAGTTTACACAATTCGCTCACAAGTAATTTTGCGAGCTGAAATTGCCCAAAAATAAATTCATTTTTTTATTCTGTTCTGTATAAAGATTGTTCACAGAATATTATAAAAGAATATGGTTCACTCCTCAGCTTTGCAAGGATAGATTTATTTTGGGTAAAAATAAACAGCGCTTGTTGTTATACACCCATCCGCCGCCAAACGCCGCAACCGACTGGAATATTCGAGCCCGAAATTTCTGGAAGGAAAGTCGCTCGCGCTCGAATTGGTTCGACTGGTCGGTACCGTTCGAGACGTACAATTTTGAATTCGAACCATCATAACATCAAACAGCGCTCAAAGAGGAACTCGATGTCGAGATGGTCTGGCAGGAAACGAAAATAAAGAAAGAGAATAAATGGAGAAGTCAGACAAGGAGTGCTAACCCCAGATAATGGAACAAAGGCAAAGCAAAGAAGAAGAAAAAGTTGTTATACACCCACATAATTGTAAGAATTGATACACAGAATTTCTCTTATTCATCATCAGCCCACATTCATCCGCTGCTGGACAAAGGCCTCTCCCAGTAAACTCCACTGAGCCTGGTCTTCAGCTCTCCGCATCCAGTTTCTGCCAGCCAACGCAAGTCGTCGCTTCACCTGGCCGGGGGGCGGCCCTCACTACGTCTGCCTACTCGCGGTCTCCACTCGAGGACTCGTCTACCCCAACGGTCATCGGTTCTTCGGCTTATGAGACCAGCCCACTGCCAATTTAGCCCGCTAATCCTATGGGCTATGTCGATTACTTTGGTCTTGTGTCGGATAATCTCGTTGCGGATTTTTTCCTTCACATTGACTCCGAGCATAACTCGCTGAGTTACTTTAAATCCCACAGTTTTCGGTCGACAATATCCTAATGTAATACTACTGTAAGTACTATAGTATTAACTATTACCAGTAACTTCATTCGCAAGATCTACATCATCTCCAGTCCAGTTATTTCGGCATAAAAAATGCCGTACATGAATGATTCTCATTATCATATGGGCCGTATCATTAGTATAAAGGAAGTATGAAAGTGGAACTAGTTGCAAAAAATCTGAAAGGTAACCGGTTGTCGTGAAATAGAAATAGAAATGGTATGGATATGTAATGCGGAGGGATGAGAATCATGTTATAAGAAGAGTTGATAGCTGTAAGAGAAGAGGCAGACCAATGCACAATGTAAAGATGGATGGACTGTGTGAAACATGACATGAATGTGAAGGAATTTAATCAAGAAATGATGTCTGATACAGATGAATGCAGGAAAAAAGACATATAGCGCCGACCCCAAATAAAATGGAATAAGGGCAGGAGAATGATAATGAATTACCTCCGATATGGGCCGTAATACGACGAATTACACAATACAGGATTAACATGTTGAACATAGAATACATTTTCCACGAAATTTTAATTAAATCCGCCCATCCCTAACAGCGTGACTAAGTATCAGCTATCCACATCCAAACATAATTAAAAACTTTCTCATTATTAGTGGGATTAGAACAAAAATTCATGGAGGGCGTAAAATCCTCGTCATCCCGTATTACGCGTGTTAAAAATGAGCCCAGTTTTGGAAGGGCCTTAAAATGGTCTTTACGTCTAAGGGCGATGTGATGTACGACATTAGCCAAATTGGTTGTGTCGGCGCGGATTAGACAGTACCGCGGCGTTTTCAAATTATTATTTAATCTATGCTTTTGTATTATGCCACGGAGTATTTAATTTGGTTGTGAAACATTTTTCTGAGTGGAATAGGAAAGCGTGAAATAATACTATAGTAATGCGGACTTCTATTTTTTTCTTGTTCATCGTCAATCGCTTTTGTTATTTATTAATAGAAGAAATTGGTATATACATTTATACATTCTACTATCTACGAGTAATTCACTACATAATAATATTTTCTAGTATATTTTTAAATAAAACTTAAAAAAAGAGTAAAAACCGACTTCAAAAAACTAAAATCCTTATTTCCAATCGCGGGACTACTGGAAGTTTCTTTAGAAATAAGTAGTTCCATTGTGCTCATTTGTCTGTAACATTTTTATTACCATGTATCCTTGTGTGTACATAAATAAATAAAATAAATAAATAAAAAGAATAAAATAATTTTCTTAAAAAACTTATTAATTCTTCAGAAGCTGTTAAGTTTTTTAAGAAAATTACTTAAAAAACTTAACAGCTTCTGAAGAATTAATAAGATTTTTAAGAAAATTATTTTATTCTTTTTAGTTTTTTTAAAGTTTATTTTATTTTTCTATTTTGAGTATTGTAATATATGTAATTTTGCATACACGTTCAGTTTGAATGATTAAAGCGTGTTCTATACTTTTTTTAAACTATAATATTATTTTGTTTGAACACACTAATCTCTGGAACTACCAGTCGTATTTGAAAAAATCTTTTTGCATTTGATAGGCTAACTCTTGAGGAAGGTTACAAGCCATTTAATATCACGCTACAAACATTAGGAGCCCAGCAAAAATTAAATTAAACGGTGGGTAAAAACGCGGGGCGTCGCTAGTGAAGTGATAATACACCTACACGTTACAACCTTCACGTGGATAGTAGTTACCGTAAAATGAACGCATAAATAATAACGTCGGAGAATTTTGTTTGGTCATCATGAATATTCAAATGAACTTAGGATGGCGAAGTTATGAAGGCAATGTATACAATTAGGTACCTAGTTATAAATCCTTTGTTACATATAATAAGCGAGGCACTAGATTAAAATGGCGGTCAACGAACGAAGAAGTTTGGGCCTTTTTTCCTGTCTCGGGGATTTGCGCCCGCGTGCGTATTTGGCCTGTATAATCTATCTGGTTTGTCCTGTATGCGCGAGTTATCAAAAAACGTGTTAAAGAGCATTATCTATACTTACCTTATAATGTTTATTAGTATATTCATATTATGTATTAGTTTATTAAGGTATTTTCTTTATATTACGTAAGTATATATTTATTATTATGTATTTTATTTTATTCCTCATCATTAGCTCCTTATCATCTACCTAACTTGTTTCCTGTAGTTACACACTTTGTCTGCTTTTCTTTTCACTCTTTCCTGTCGCAGGTCTGCTGGCAGAAACTTTAGAAATAAGCAGTACCTTTGTACTTTGATATATTTACTTATTTTCTTTGTCATTGTATGTGTTCATAAATAATAAATAAATAAATATTTATTTACTGAATTTTAAGTCCTATAATCATAAAACTAAAAATATATTATACAGCCGAGACTGGCATTTTCTTCAATATTTCTTTTTGATGATTATTTGAATTATCATTGTTAGCATTAGAATCCCCCGTTCCAGTATACAATAACATTAACTCGACATTTTAAAGCCATCATAAAACATTGGAAATAATTCGTTTGCCATTTCGTGCTACGAGTTTTTGCTACAACGCGTTACAGTCGTCGACGTACCATGCTACGGCAGTACTACGGCGTAGCGGGCTACGGGCCGTGGTATTTTACTTGTTAGCGAAAGGTAACTAGACGGTAAAAGGGAGGGACGCTAAAGGTCATTCAACTCACCCAAAAATCTTATTCTTTTAAACTTTTGCTTTTAACAACTAAAGACGCTGAAAGAAAGGTACTAAGATTATTGGTACCTACTTAGATTTTAATACCTTGAAAAAACCAAGGTGTTTAAAGTTTGGCTTTCAGTTTTGAGTGAGTCCGTACCTAAGGCTGTTGAACATGATTAAAAATGCCAAAATTTAGCCTATTAATGCAACTTACAAACAAACAAATATTTTGGAAACTTCAAATCTTTTTGAAACACTCAAATATTTTTGAACCATTAAAATATTCTCTGTTTCAATGAAATCTCATCATAGTTAGTGGTTTTCGAGATTAACCTAGGTATACACATATAATAATAGAGGCTTATTATTGAGTAATTCAGTTCAATTACAAGGAATCACGTCAGATTTAATATATATTAAGGGTCCCATTATGAGGCACGCACCTCGAGCTACAGTCAATCATTTTAATGATATTTTAAGGGAATGACATTATGCAAAGTGTAGACAAAATATTTGAATTGTGATGTTATGGAGTTTTATTTATTCTAATTTTTACGCAGATTTTGTGTGCATCAATAAATAGTTATTGGCAATGGCAATAATTGATACGAATTCTGGACATGAACGTGATATAGCCACAAATCCAATTAAAAAATAAGTTTATGTATCAATCACTTCTAAACTAAACATAAGACGTATGTATGTGGATGTAAGAGGTTTATCATCACAATAGTGAGTCGTGAATTCGTGGTGTGTTAATTGGGAAATTTGTTTTTTTTAATACGTTGCCCTACACTATGATTTCTCACGTATCGTGGGTACAATTTACAAACATACATGTCACATGCACACACAATAACCGGAACAACTATCTGTAGATCATATAAATAAATCTTCCGTACGGGAATCGAACCTGCGGCACGTCGCGCAGCAAGCCAATCGTTTAGCCACTGTGCCAACCGTGCCGTCACTTGTTGATTCGTTTGAATCTCTATATTTTTTGCAATTACTTAAAATAACTACGTAATAATCTAACCGTCAAAAACCCCCGACTCCAACTAGAAAAAGAGCTGTAACTTTTGAACGGCTGAGCAGATTTTCATGAAACATAGCTAAGATGATACCTGATTAAACTAGCTTACAATTAAAAGAAGCTGCTTTGAATTCGGTCCTCCTGTTTTGGAGTTACTATGCCACAGACAGATACACAGATACACTACAAACACCCCACTTTTTTGTCGGGGGTTAAAAAGACCACAGATAGTCACAGATATTTATCCTTTCTTGTAACATTGGCCATATAAGATTCAAAATGCATATTTCCATAAACACAAGTTTGTTTTTCTAAGACAACAACATTCTTTGCTAACAGTCTCGTATGTACCCAGCTCAGCTTAACACGAACCGGCTCAACCAATTTACTCTCGCAAATAAGTAACTGTTAGCTCTTCCTTTGTGTTGTATGGCGTTATTCGCCACTCGATCCCGCATACATATTTATGTGTTTTTCGCATATCCTCCTCCCCGATGCCTGTAAGCTTTACGTTATCCCGTGTTTTATACTCAAAGGCTGTAAACAAAAAATATGTATATATATACATACGGGTAGTTGATCCATTGATCTTGGGTAGGAAGGATAGATGTGGCAGATCTTGAACTTCTGAAGATTTGGGTTTCTGATAACGGATCGAAAAAAAATGTGATAATCGCTTTCGGGGGTAAAAAGGACTTCACTAGTAAAGAATTGAGATTTTCTTGACGTTTCAAAGAAATATAAGCTTAGCTGAAGTATATTTTATATCATATCAAAAATATGTAGGTATATTTTGAATCAAAAAGTAATGTTTTGTTATTTAATTTTCAAAATCTAAAACCAATACCATTTAATTTAAGTTTTTAACCATTACATTTAATTTGAGTTTTTAACCAATACATATATTTGGAGATATTTCGATTTTTATTTAAAAAAGCTGAAGATTGTGATTATATCAGTAAATGGCAAAAAAAAAATCAATGTTTCAATCCACCATATTCATATGTTTACCTTCAGAGAAATTTGGATTGACACCGTCTTCAACCAATAGTAAACAGACAATGTGACACCTCTGCTCCACCTCTGGACGTACACAGGGATGACAATAATAATGTACCCAGTAGGTACTGACCTACCAACATTAAATTACCGCACTTCCAAGCGAGAATGCTCAGGTATTCCGTTTGCAACAGTAATGGAACTAGAAATAAATGATTATAATTAGGCCGAGAGAACAATGGCGAAGGAAGCTATTTTCAGACTCAACCCGAGCGTTCCATCTTGTATGTAAAATACTTTTGATGAGTTTCCCTTTGATTTTACATTCTGCCTGACTCTATTTTTAAACAAGTAATGTTTATATTCTGTAGTTTTACTTACTCAATATAAACCACACCATTGGTTTAAAAATATTGTTAATATTATATAGTAAACTAAAGTTTAAATTAACGTCAAAAATTGTAGAAAAACAATAAAATAAAAAATCTCACAGAATTGAGACAAAAATTTCAAATGTTGAAATTGACCCAAGACACACAAGATTCTTTTTTAATATCGCTATGTTTATTCTGCTTAGATTTCAAAATATATAAAAAAAATCTTTGCTAATATTTGCGAGATGGATCATAACAATTTGGTGGCAAATTGAAACGTGATTGATGGTCACAGAATGGACTATTTCATTTCGTAGCGTTCGGAAATCTTACTTGTAAATGAAAACAGAGGCTACGAACATGTTATTTCTGGCTGTTTTCCAACATTTTCTCCGACCTCCTGCGCTTAAACCTTACGCTTTAGTCGACATACTTTCAAATAGTTGGCTCCCTTATCGACTTTTAAACATCTTAACAGTTTAACTAGTTGTTCCTAGTGTTGTTAGCTTAAACCGAACCCACATGGCTCCCAATTACATCGCTTGGACGCGCTAAGCACTGTGTCAACGTGACGCCAAAACAAAAACAACAGCGTAACCCCGAAATAAAGAAAATAGTGGGACTGGTGACCTTATATAGAATTTTGTTGAAGATCTCATTAGTTACGATTGTTTGTTTACCTCTGAGATACAGAGGTCAATTAGAACTACTGTGTAGTTGATCTTTTGTATACCTATAAAGTTTTATATAGTGGTTACCTGTGTATATGAATTTAGTAAACATAAATATGTGATTAGAGTGTGAGCGCTTGAATATAAAATACATTTTCTTATGTAAATTGTATTGTATTTTTTCTACATTCATATATAATCTGTATCTGTCTATATTTCTTACTTTGTGTACATTAAAGAATAAATTATTTGTTTTTGAAAAGATTATACTTAAATTCAGTGCAATTGAGTGAAAGTGGACATTCTCAGAAACGATACGGAAACTGGGTGTAGTAGAATAGGTGTAAACACAATTACACAGCAAATTAACTGAACACAAACTTCGCAGTCTCAATACATTCAAGATACGAACTTTTACCATACGCATCTTCGAGTTCATTGGCGCAAGTGAACAGGCTTGCGTTCGGTAACCAGTGAAGTTGTGCGACGCCAGCACTCGTTATGGCGACGCAATCAGTTGCTAGTGACGCACACATTCAGAGGAGAACGGAAAGATTGCCTGCGGAAAACTCGTACGCGGTTTGTGACAGGAGCAGTGGCGGGATAATGGCGATTCGGACATCTTACGAGCTGATTAGAGTCAACATTTTTTAACGAAATGAAAATATTCTCGTCTCACTCGTTTCGCCTGTCATCGCAGGATGGTTTGAGGTGTTATATTGGGCACGCATATTTAGCCAATGACAATGTTATACGGAGCAAGCTTATTGTAGGTTTTGCAAACACAATTTTGAAAATTTTAAAAGACGGTTTAAAGCAAGTCTAGTAAAACCTAGGTTTTAAATATATTTATCACTTTCTTACGTCATATGACAAAAAGAGACGGGGGTATCTTCAAAATTGGGTTTTAAAAGATCTGCTTTATACTTTCTTTTTAACCCCCGACAAAAAAGAGGTTTGTAGTGTGTATCTGTGTATCTGTCTGTGGCATCGTGGCTCCAAAGCTAGTTTAATCAGGTATCATCTTAGCTATGTTTCATGAAAATCTGGTCAGCCGTTCAAAAGTTACAGCTCTTTATCTAGTTGGAGTCGGGGGTTTTTGACGGTTAAGTTATGTAATAAGACAGTTTAAGTTTCACCCGCCACAATGCTACCACTTGCACCACACATAATCCGCTGTGATTTCAGTAACAGTAGTCTAGCACAGCTATAACTACCTGCAACAAACCACTCGCTCTAGGGGTTATTATCCGGGGGTGTCGCGAACTAGGGGTGACAACAAAGTCACTGCCTACAGGGAATCAATTCACTAGCATTACGGTTGCGTAATGTATGGGTGAAAATGGCACCCTACTTTTAGGTAGCTTTCTGTCTGTCTGCATGTCGCAAGCATTTATTTCAGCAACTTCAAATGTTATAGTATTTTAAATTGACAGTGTTGTAGGCCATGCTTGCTTGTATCAACCCTACTAAATGAAAGAAATTCTAATATTCAAAAATGTTTTTCGGTGTTGGTGTTTAGCTCTTAACAAGGCCAAATTGGGTAATAATTAAAAAGGCTTAAGTTACAAATTCTAAAATCCCGGAACACCCGATTCATTTGGAAGACATTTGGATTATTAATTTTAATAATGAGTCCAATTTGGGTTCCTAACAGAATACGCACGAGTTCTCGGAAAAAAATTGTTTATAGGCTCCATCAGAATTACGTTACTTGGTTTTAAATAGCAATCATTTGTTAATTTTTAGGCGAAAAGTTGTTTTAATGTAGATATTTTAACTTTGTAGGCTCCATCCAAACAAAAAACTTGGTATTTCTTTTTCAGTGTTCTTCCCGTTCTTCCCGTAATTTATGTTTTTTTCAGTTAGTTTAAGATTTCCATGGAGTTTCTTGCCGGTTCTTCTCCGTAGGATCTACTATTTGGAACCGTGCACCTAGAGTCTCGACATTTCATAAGTGCCTGTATCTGGTTTACATGAAATAAAGATCTATTCTATTCTATTCTACAAGAAAGTTTATTCGCGTGTCTTGTCTGTTTCTACGTCGTCTATAAATAACAAAACAATATTTGTGTTATGTTTGACGAGGGTTCCCTTATTCTTTGTTTATTTCTACGCATTCCGCGAGGCGATGAGTCTCTAAATTGATATTAAATGGCGCGTACACGGTCTTGTTACGACATTCTTTTGCATCTGAGAAGAATTTAATACTTGAAATAAGTGACAGTTGAGAATAAAGTGGATTAAATGAAGTGATACAAATTGAAGCATTACCGCTTAACTGTCCCCTTATATTATTAAACGAGGAATAAAATTATACAAGGTCTACAATGTTTAGCTGTAAAATCTATCCATAAACCGGAAAAATAACATGCAAAAAGGTGTTACCGACGCTTGCACGCCTGCCGCCTATACAAAGTGACAATTTACAATTGCTTTTGGATAGAAATGTCACATGTTTTGTATTATATAGTATTTAAAATGTTATCCACATTAGTAGAGTTTCTTGAACACACGGCTATTGTTGCACTAGTTGCTGGAGGAAGTAACAATCTGTGAGTGCTGCCAAATGTGGAGAGCTGCCAAACAGCCACTCCGCTGTACCTACTCTGCTAACTAACATTTCAAATATTTCGCTTGTCAACTTTTTAATGAACTAGTAAATTGTTAGAGTATTCAAACTAACCTATATAACCTAACTTTTATTGACATAACCTCAAAATATAAAAATGCTAATTATGTGGCCTCCTCAATCAAAAAATCTCGGTGATTAAGTTTATGGTAATGTAATAAACATTATGATACGGAGATGTTCTTGTCATTTAAGCTTGGCTGTTGACTTTTTCATAATCATCATATTTATTACTGCCGCCTTGTAGTTCCTCATTAATTGCCAAAATCAGCACTTGGGCAACAGCATTCCTGTGTAATAATAAAATATGCGACGATAAACAATTCGTTTATGTTTAAAGAAAAAAGATAGAAAGAAGCTAGATTTTGTAAAAACACAATAAATATCTAATAATATCTATACAAAACACAATAACAAAACACCAATTTTTTTTGTTTATAATATGTCGATGACTTTAAAATCAAAAAAATTATTGTCCACGTTTTAGAATTTAGATTAAATAATTTGTGGAGTGTTCACAAATGATCGGTCGACCAGCTCTTTTGAGCCCTACGAGCAGTAAAAAGTTTGAAGAAATCTCCAAGTTGAAGAAAACGAACTAGCTTGAAATGCAAAATAAGCTATTCATCATTTTTTCCAAAACCAGCATGAAACCTCCATATTAAAATAATGGCTTCCGATTAACATAATCGGTTGTTATTTTGCGTGGCCCGCAATGCTCGTAAAAATTTCTCCGCTGTGTACTTTTGTTATTGGAAATTTAAATGTGAATCGAATTTTATGTTATGTTTTCCAACATGGTTAAGCCTGGGTCTGGCAGCAGAGTTATTTAATTTTCATTGTAATTATTATTTTCTTTATTTTAACTTTACATATACTTTTATGTATTTTTACAGAATGAAATCATTTAAAAATATAATAAAAGAGTAGTAGCCCACCTCCATCGGAAACACAGTCCAAGCTACTATTATAATACTTTATTTATTTGTGCTTTTTACCCGACTACGGAAAGGTTTATATGTTTGACCGGTATGTATGTTACCCGACTACGGAGAGGGCCTTTTTCTAGTAAGATAGTATTGGTCATAATTGTATCTAGTTTTCCCGCTTGAGCATTCAATGACATCCAGACTACAGGTCACGTACGTCTTTTGGGACCCAGAATTTCAATTCAGCATATTCTCGAAAATGCGTGAATATACTGCATCCGACTTTAGGCCACTCACGTTCCAATCATAAGACATGCGTACACATTTAAACTTTAAATCAAACGTCACCCAACGGGCCTTAAATCAAATTTAAAACTTAAAATTACGTCCAACAAACTGTACCACAAGTTCACTGTAACATAATTTTTCATCTCTCATAGTAAAAGTAGTCTCAGACTTGCCCGACCTCCCCTCGAACAATGGGGATTGGGACCCCACGGGGGCGACTACCTCCTCTTTGTTTAAACACAGACCTGCCGTTGCCCTCGACGGCTTTGTAAGAATAGCTAGCTTTCTTCCAACCTCACATAACTAAGAGCTATGTAAAAGTCTAGCAATGTCAATGATAATAGTTATTTGTTATACAAGAGTGCAAAGTTGCTTTTTAACCGCGTGTTCAATTTTGATGACCGAGCAAGCGAAGGATTCTAAAATTGAATCACGAGCGCAGCGAGTGATTCAAAATTAGAATCCTGAGCGTTAGCGAGGGAATCAAAAGAGCACGAGGTGAAAAATCTTTGCACTCGAGTGCAACACGTAACTTTTCATTCCACCTCAGCGAGGAAATGACTAAATGCAAAAAAAAAACGTTTAATTCACAAACTTAGTGCACACGATGTTCTAAATTCAATTTACTTTATCCTCTAGAGAATAAAAACGGCTTTTCCACTCAGATATTGGATGAAAATTTACTTTATCCTCTAGAGAATAAAAACGGCTTTTCCACTCAGATATTGAAGATTAAAAATACTCTTTCCGAGATGGTGGGATGAAAAAATCTTTTCTGTAAAGAATACCTTTTTTTGTTAAAAGTTTAATAAAAGTGAAGACTCGGCGAGACTATAAAAAATGTTTAATATTTGCGATATTTTTGCGAGCGTTTATCATTGGAATGAGCCAAGTTTAGTTACGGAATTCAGATTATTTGAATATATTATATTTTTGTTTAATATCATATGCCGGAGTCAGAAGAAATAATTAATCTTAGAATTTCAAATGTAGGTATACCTAATGTTAGAAGTTGCGTTTATTATAATTAGAAATCGACATTTATTAACTCTTTATAAGAAGAGCATTAAATGCCTGCTCAATATAATGAAATTATCAACACCATAATTATATGGATTTGCATTCTACCTCGAAAAATAATTTCTTTTTTCATTAAAATATTATGGTTGTAGAAATCATAAACTTTTACAATATAAAGTCAAATCGAATAACTTCAACGATTGTTATTTAACCCTCAAACAGTTATATAAAACCGCAAAATGTTACCTAATCACGTACCCTACCTAGTTAACAACAGCACAATAGCAAACAACACGGTATAAAGTAATCTCAGCGTTTATAAGCAGTTAACCTGTGCTAGTTGTGTAGCACAATAACCGGCACACGCTGCACAAAACACAGGTAACGCCTAGATATAAGTGTATTGCGACCCACGTGGGTACAGCATTTAATTTCAGAGAATGCGGACGCAAGGGGCTCACAACTTGATTGTGTGAAAATGGCAGCTACGGCTTTTCTTTGTATTTTGGTTCAAAAATATTTGCTGTTTATATCGTTCTTAGAGTGAACATGATATTATTTTTGGTCCTTTGAGCCGGATTTGATGGTGTCTGTGATGTTACAATTTTACTACAAGTATAATGTCACACACACTTAGATTATTATGTTTTAAATTTATAAATAAATCTAGGTATTTAGACAAAGTCGTAGCGCCAGACTTTCAATTAAAAATGACAGTTCAAATTAAAAAGAATTATAAAACCCTTTCAATTTAATTTGAAAACTCCAGTCATATCTCTTTAGAAGCGAATTATAAATTGCCTGCTATTCCAAAGCAACCATTAAAGGTAGATGTAGAAATATTATGTGTATTTTCTGCATTAATGCTGCTAAGCGTTTCAGAGGGCACTAAGTAATTCCATAGAGTCGCTGCAGACGTTTAATAACCTCTCGTCGACCGCTTCCAGTTAAAGGTCGTGTTGAATAGAAGGCGGAGCGGGTAAAAAAGAGAATCTAACTTTTTATTGATTTTTATTGGTAAAAAAGAGAATCTGACTTTTTATCGGTTGATCTACTCTATAGTTTTCTAGTGACAGGATGGGAAATGGTTTGATGCAGAGAGGACTTTTTAATTTTCGACTTTGGATATCTCAGAGAAAGTTAGGCGTTAGAGAAAAGCTCGCTATAGCAGAGATCTTTGCGAGGATGGAAAGATTCTATGGAAATTCTTTACATAATTTACACCGGTTTTATTGGACGTAATGTAATTCAGAAAAATCCGGCCAAGTGCGAGTCGGACTCGCGCACGAAGGGTTACGTACCATTATCTATAAAAACGGCAAAAAAATCACGTTTGTTGTATGGCAGCCCCCTTAAATATTTATTTTATTCTATTTTTTAGTATTTTATGTTATACCGGCAACAGAAATACATCATCTGTGAAAATTTCAACTGTCTAACTATCACGGCTCATAAGATACAGCCTGGTGACAGACGGACGGACAGCGGAGCCTTAGTAATTAGGGTCCCGTTTTACCCTTTGGGTACGGAACCCTAAAAAGCAGTAGAATAAGTCGCCCAACAACCTCGCTCCGCTTTTCTTTCTATATGATGTATGCTAAGTACGTCCGTCTGGGAGCCCCGAAACCCTTTGAGCATCACAGATAAATCGAGTTTCAGTTTGCGAATTGAAACATTTATTTAGACGCATTTTCAAGTTACGATAAAGTTTGAGCGACGTGCAGCCAAAACGAATCGGGTTGGTATCGCAAAATCTAAAGTTTTGAGGTTCTGTTTTAGAATTTGAATGGATTATAAATGGGAAGCGTCGATCGGACGAAGTTGTGAGTGACACCATGTTGATAGGATAGAGATTTTGTTTTGTAACAGAGGTTTTGTAATTGTTTCACATAAATAATCAATATTCTGAATTTAACATTACTCAATATTTCTAAATTCTAACCTTGATTCTGTGATCTGAGATTACAGCACATTTTAATTTTATTTTAAAATGAATGTTATTTTATATTGGGAGAACGCATTAATGCCTGCGTCACGAATGTTAGTCGGTTAAATGTGTAGGAAGATTTTGACATTGCGGGCAGTGGTCACAGTAGCTCAGCTAGCAAGAGCGGCTTGTGTAACTGAATCAGAAGGTCGCAGATTTGAGACCTGCTTGCGGTCGAATTTTTCTTTTCACAAAAAATGTTACATTAATTGTTGTTTAAATTCGTACACAATATCGGTAAATTATCATGTTAATATCTCGCAGACTCGTGTCCTATTCAGAAATGATCTGAATCAATGCTCTCCAGCTTCGGACCGGCATACAAATCATCTTCGAGTGGACTATGCAATGAATCTATCGCCTAGGGATAGGCCCGACCGGGATCAATACGGGAGCTTTTGAGGAGCATTTTTTATCGATTTTGTTTTAGGATTGCATAATAATGGCCCTTTGACTTTGATTACACTGTACCTATGACTCAAAGACAGCAAAATTTATATTAAAGGATAGAGTCATTGTAAGCGCTGTTAAAAAAGTTTAGGTATTCCCAAAATAGACTTCCAAGCTAAGAGATCTAGATCCTGTTTCATTGAAAAATATCATCAACAATTTCCGGACGGCAAGACCACAAAAATAGTGAATATTCCATATATTCATACATTCCGTAATCTATTCTTCAGCTCCTGGTAATCCATTACGTGGTATGCCAGTAGTTCCATTTACAAATACTTGACAATACTAATAGAAAAGCGGAGCGCTTCCATTCGATTGGTACTCGGCAGCCAATCAGTGCACGCCACGTCACCACTCGAGCGGTTATCGACAGTTGGACGAGTCAACAATAATGTTCGATTAATACAGGATTATTCTTGGATGAGTGATTAATGGGCTTTTTGCTCTGTCACTTTTGACATTTTATTTCGTTTTCCTGGTGATTTTTCATTTTCTCGGATTTTATGGGAAGTCCCTTTGGAAAACTGGATTATTGGTGTTTTAATCTTCTCGGACCATAGGACCACATCATAGTAGTGATACAGTCATCATACACGCTTCCATAAGAGAATACGGAATTATTATATTTATTAGCGACAAAACTAGGTTTGCCAACAAATTTCAAGGGGTGGTTTTTAGTATTCACCCAATCGGTAGGCAAAGGAACTTAAGTGACTATTCCTTAAAAGCCTCGTTTCATTCACACGACCTATATGTATAACAAACGGGAATTTGTTGAGTGTTGTGTATTGTCTCATTATTGTCTCGTATTGTCTCATTGCCTGCTGGCTGACTGGCTAAAATATAGTAAATTTGGTTATTATATATTTTTTCAGCAGTATATAGTATCTTGACCCAAATATAGTAGGATACTATGTATATTATAAATGTACATATTTAGCAACCCTAACAACAACTATCAGATTTTTTTATAATCAGGGAGCGGGCGGGCTCTGTGCTGGATGTTTTCCGTCGCCGTCAGAACAGTGGTCATGAATGATGTACCTACACGTAAGTCATAAATTATTCTGATCATTGGTGCATGGCTGAATGAACTCACGACATTCGACTCATAAAATGCTCACTAAAATGTCTCGCTGATGGTGGCGTTGTGTGTCGGGCCGTTGAGTTCCCTTCATTGTGGTCGAGCTTGGCGACGCTGACGCATGCGTCATGCTCGTGAACGGGTGCCGTCTGTCGGAACTGGTCAGCTTGTAACTGCCATGGCAATCTTATTCACAGGCAAATCATTATTATCCTAGTCTTATTTTTATTCACATTAAATTACATTATTCTCGCAGCTCTTACCACAACATTGTACTGATAAAGATTATAATCTATTTTTTGAAAAGAGTTACCATGGAGTTTCTTGCCGGTTCTTCTCCATAGGGTCTACTATTTGGAACCGTGCACCTAGAGTCTCGACATTTCATAAGTGCCTGTATCTGGTTTACATGAAATAAAGATCTATTCTATTCTATAAGTCCAGTACTTAAAGTACTACGATTAACTGGATCTTTGAGAGCATTGCGATTAACTGAGTCACCGTTCTAATCTTCATGTATACAAGCGTCTTCCTTCGAACGTCATTTCTGTTTATTGTCAGTGCTCGACTTCCGATCGACGCTAATCTATTTTGCATGGTCTTGTGTATCCTCGGCGGTTGGACTGTTGACTTCCAAATCGGATTATTCAGCCAATGCTTCTTGGACGCTAACTAGATGTTGTGAGAGTCGATATAATAACAATAACAGGATCTGTTTGGTACACTTGATACTCGCACGGTAAAGCTCCCTGCCAAATACCGAGATTAAACAGAATCTACACTCGAATTACACTCCAAAATAATTGTGATCGCTTGATAGGTGTTCGATAGCAGTTTCAATACCGCCACATTTGTTGAAATTTTAAGGGATTAGTGGATGTTTCCTGAACTGAAAATATTGGAAATGTATTGACTTTGAAATTATTTTGGAGAGTAACTCACCTTGAGGGCTAGCATGGCAGGTAGACAAATTAGTTTTCTCCAGGCTTTGTCTCCTTGACAGAAGACAAAACTAAAATTTGGGTAAGAAAATGGTAAAGAGATGGTTTTGTTCCCCTTATTGCCGTGCTAGCCCAGCTGGTTGGTCTACAAGCCGACACCAATCGAAGAACTTAGCAAATGGCTTAGCTAACGACGATAGTGATGTTTTTTTGAAATAAATTTCTAATATCGACTGCAATTAAGTAGCCTGGGATAAAAAATCTGTTAGTCACAACGAACTACGATCCGTTTTTCAAGTGACCGAGCGTGGATTTGATTACACCGCTAATGATCAGATTGGTGGTCTAATAAATAAACCATATTACGTAATATACGTTCACGTATTGATAATTTGATATGGTGCACTCAGATAATACTAATCAATATTTATTGCACTGTCTCTTAAACTTATTAATCAAGAATTCGGTCCCTAAGTATCTAAAATGTTCAGAACGGATATTGGCGCATTTGCTGGTCCAATATATTCGTGTTGCTCTTTGTAACTGAGTCCCGGTGCCCCGTCCTGCCGCGGTCCCGCAATAAATACAAATTAGCCGCTCATCCCTAGCCCGCGTTCATAAGTTGGGATATTTGCGATGGCCGCTCCTTCGGGATAAATAAACTTGGCCCTCTTCTACCTATTTTGGATACGTAACTTTTTCCATTATTGTAGGCGGTACAATTTTTCATGTGATTTGCACGGTGTTATTAAGCATTGCGATTTTACGTGTTTGTGACAGTTATTGTTTTTTTTCTGTCGTAACTCGTGTTAACATGAGTTCTGACTTAGAAATAGCGGAAATAGCTGATGTGGTTGTGAATAGAATAGAAAAAGGACATACATTGTCAGTACAAAAAATAATAATAATTGAAACACAGAGATCACAAAGAAACAAAAAAATAATAACAAACATGGATAAAAAATAAATAGGAGAACGCTTCTACGTTCTCCTGTTTATTTTTTTATCCATGTTGTGTTTTTTGTATCCATGGAGTTATAGAAACTCATTATGAACCAAAATTTATAAACGTCTTGATCACATATCTATAGTACTACCGCTTAACTAAGACGGTTGGTGCCGGAGTTTACGAAGAAGTAGCGCGATGCGGGAGGGGTGTGACGCGAGATGTCAGTCACAGGCCCATGATACGCACCATAAAGCTTAGCTTAGCCAATAGTAGGCATGTATCACCAACCGTCTGAGATACATTGCCACAAACTTATCTAACCCGGTGACCATAATTGGAACTAACGTCGCTACGGAACAAAAATGACTTCAAAATGTAATTTTTAGGGAGATGACATTGGTAAAAGCGTCGGCAGCGACGCCATGACCGAGTCAGATAAGTTTGTGGCACTATAAGCAGTCGGCTTATAGAAAGTTTCGTTCCAAAGCTTCAAATATTTATAGCTCTGTACATAATAAATTGCTGACCATATTGGTAAGCATGAATAGCCAAATCATTCTCCGATACTCCCACATATCAGATGTTAGACATGTGTAAAGTATTCACAATGCGAGAAAAGTAGCTCATTGCAATACATTCTCCGAAGTATCCGGTGGCAATGAAAGTGTCCAGTGGGAGATATATGGCCCCCACCGGCGGGCCAGTGAAATATAGACGGTGTTAAATTCGGCTACACTATGCAACCGATACCCATCTGAGATTGATGAGAATACATAAAGATGTACTAGCAATGCTCACCAAAAAGGAGACTGAGAAAACAAATTATCTGCTTAAGTTATGGAAAGTAGTGCATTCATCAATAATTTGTATTAAAAAATCTAAGAAAATAAACGCGTATATGTAAAGTTTTTAATCTAACACTGTACCTATTACTTACCAGACTAAAAATCTTTAGACTTGAGATATATTTTTTTTTTGAATTTTTTCCAATATTACCTTTATATTATTATGTTTCTATTGATGATTGATATACCCGATTGAAAATGGGATGGGACGAACGTCAATAAAAAAAAAACAAGTGTCCCATGAGACTCAAAAGTAGATACTTCAATCTATAGTACTCAGCATAAGGATATCTAAGCTGTCGTCTCCACCTAAAAACAATTTCCGAGTAATTCGATATATTTGATTATTCAAATAGGTAATGTGAATTTTCTTGGAAGGTGAAATTGGAAGTACTAGGCGTGTAGGCGTCTCGAGAGTTTCAAAATGTCGCTACCTGAAGATTGTTCTTATTTGCTCCAAATAATTTTGTTGTGGCGCACAAATTGCCGACTTTCGAGGACATAAGATACTTGGTTAATCCGCTAACTTTCCTTTCTCAAGTAACGCTAAATAAACAATAGGTTCAGATACGATCTTCACTTTGGTATCCTTTTCCTCCAGATTGCTTGTCCCTTCTCATAGAAAGTGTTGCTTATCTCCAAAGTCTATGTATGTGTTCCACTTTATACGGTTGCTCTTGTACAGTGTAATCCTGGCATAGCATTTTATTTCCGATAAAAGCGTTTTCTTCGCTTTCTCTATCACTTGTACCTACAACAACAAAATGGCTGCTTTTTTTATGAGAATAAACAATGCAATTAATTAATTAATTTAAAATGCTTTATATACCTACAATGTACAAAGGCGGTCTTAATGTCGTAGGCTTTCTCTACTAGACAACCTTAGAGTGATGCAGAGACAATGAAGGTAGATGCACCAAAATGATTTTAAATATTCAACTTTTCTACGAGAATAAATGTTCACTATTCGCTTTACTTTATTTCGCAGGAACGAAACTACCTGGTTTCTAATCTTGCTGCTTTTTGGTTTGTATGAAATGCCTTACCTTATCCTTATTTCCCTAACCTTATTTTCCATTACTTCAATGTCTCTAATTCTAACCTGATTAGGACAAATATAGTACTCCACAACTCGTGGTACGTGTCAAATTTCCAAAAGCGGAATCCGCCCATCTGTTAACAGTACTAATTGCGACCTATTCACAATTTACTGCTGCAGACCGCAGCTGAGCGCTGATTGGCTATAAATTTGAGCGGCACGCTGATTGGTGGTCTTTCGTTCTTTTGTCATTCGCTGGTGTTGGATCTCCGCGGTCTTCATTGTTGGTTGTGCTAGCCTGCCTGGTTTACACTGATTTGATGTGATAGAAATGTACCAAGGAACTACGTTTTGTTTTTAACAGACTTCAAAAAAGGAGAAGATTTTGCATTTGACCCGATTTCTCGGAAACAACTTAGCCAATTTGGATTGTTTGAACTGTATTCTATTATGGTAGATCCTCAAAATTGGTTAAGATCTGATCATGGAGTACGAGATATAGCAAGGAAACTTTGAAACTTTAGTTCATAACACGCAACTCAATTTTGCTGTCGGGGATATGAACCTTCGATCCGACAGATCACGTAGCCTCGAATAATAATGGACTCAGAACATTGAATGTCATATTCGATAGTATCTTGTTGCTTCGTCGTCATACAATATAACATTTTCTACTCGGTTTTCGATACTGCAGCGCCATTTTACATAACAAATTCAATTCTCGTCTGAAGTAAAAGGAATTTTCATTGTTTTACCAATGAAAATGTTTGGTATTTATGTATGTTTTTCTTGCGAGCACCATGGGGATTTATTTCTTCGTAGATTTTTACGAGTTGCAGGGGAAGATTTGCAGCTAGCATTGTATCCATTTTATTGCTTTAATTTCCGGTTGTTTTACTTAGTACAAGGAAACTAGCTACTTATTCAATGGTAATAAAAGTTACAGTTTTTACCAACAGGGTCATTTAAGTCTAGTGGTCGCGTCCGTCACGTTTATTTATACTTTAAGCACTATGTACAGAGGCAGACTCAATGCTGTTGCTGCTTATCCCTTCCTTGTGTGTTGGGTGTAAATTATTGAAATGCCTCGAATTCAATTATTGTTTATTATTCAACGTTAGTAAGGTTACAAATGCTTTATTTTTAGCTTTAAGAAATTGTTATATAAAATAATTTATGATCGCGTGTGTGTTAGTCGAGGTCGAAGATGAAATTTTTTGTCGTGATTTTCATTCTATTAAGGACGAAGAAGTCCCGATGTCCTCGTAATCTGCTCCCATTGGTCTTGAAGATATCACGCCATTAATGTATCTTCGTATTGGTTGCCTTGAGGGATGACTCACTTTTTCATTTTGAGGTGTGAAGGTAGGTAGGTACTCAACGGTATTATTAACCTTGCGCATACACCTGGCAAAGTTTGACCGCAACACGCAACCTGTCGTGAAGCTGCTCGGTATATGTGTACACAAATGCCTTAGGTAATTTCTACCAGTCAACCTGATTCAGAGAAAAAAGGATGGTAGGTGCAAGGGACGATGGTTGACAACACGGTTGGCGCAGTGGCTAAGCAATTGGCTTTCTACGCTACGTGCCGCGGGTTCGATCCCCGCACGGAACAAATATTTGTATGATCTACACATAGTTGTTTCGGGTCTGGTTGTGTGTGCATGTGACATGTATGTTTGTAAACTGTACCCTCGACACAGGAGACATCCTAAAGAGGGGAAATAAAAAAATAAAATAAAAAGAGGATAAGATACTGAAAAAACCTGGGTATGCCCATGTGCGTGATGTATATGTTATCTTAAAGATAGTGTCATTTACTGATCAAGAGCGTCAGTCGTGTAAAGTTCCACCGCCGTCTGTTACAATGAGGAACGTGATTGAGTTGCATAAACACTTTCTTGTTAGTAATATTGGGATAAAAGTTTGTTCGTTACTATCTGTTATGAATACTGAACATTTTGTTCGTTATTAGTATCCCAAATGAAGCAGCAGAGGACTTTTAAGCCCTGACAAAAAAGTGGGGTGTTATAATGTAGTGTGTATCTGTGTATCTGTCGGTGGCATCGTAGCTCCAAAACGGATAGACCGATTTCGATGCAATGTTTTTTTATTGAAAGCTAGTTTAATCGGGTATCAGCTGGGTGAATATTTCATTTCGTGCATATTGGACCTCTTGGAGAATAGTCAAATAACTGTGCTTAATCATGTTCTTTACGTGTTTTTTTTAAAGTGTTTAATGATGAAAAGTGAAATATAAGAAAGGGACAGTAATCAGACTTTTAGTTTTGAAGATATTGATGTTTGTTTTTTTTGAAGGAACGGTAATGAGATTTAACACAAACGGAAATTAGATATCTATTTATGGTAATGAGTTAGAAATAATGGTAATTAGCAATAAAACAACAGTTTGATAAATCAGCCTTTTAATTGCAATAAAATTACTCAGGAACTTTAAAAAATCAATCAGTTCTGGTTGCTCCGTAGTGTGAACTAAATAAACGGTTTGGGGAGAGTAAGGGGAGAACTGGTAGCAACATCTTATCCAAGCCAAATGTCAAACCCCCCTGTACGCGTCGCTCTGACGGTGTCGGTCAATATTCGGCTGCCGTGGTACTCCCTTCTAGACAACAAACGGGGCTCTGGCGACCGAGCAATGGCAGTGTAACCATACACGCAGGTGGGAAACCGGTTGGAAGAGGCCACAGCGACCTTGGGGCATAAATAACTCTTAAAGTGACTGGTGTAGAAGGCAAGGGGAAACCACTGCACTATTTTCCCAAGAAAACCATGATGAGTCTCCAAATTAATAATGCGATGTCATGCAACCCGACTAACGCTCGGCGCCATGAGAGTATCGGGCTGCGTGGTGTGAAATATGCTACCGATCATTCTTCTGCGGACCACCAGACTTGCACCAGACTATTTGTTGTAACAGGTACAACATGGTCACAATCATGGTCATGGTACAGGTACAACAAAGTCCTCACTAAGGAAACATCTTCACGTGGGCACCTGGAATGTTAGAGGATTACTACAACCAGGCAAGCTTGAAGTAGTGGAGAAAGAAATGGAAAGGTGTAAGATTGATATCCTGGGACTAAGCGAAGTTTACAGGAGAGGTAGTGGGCATTTTAAAACTAGCAGCGGTAATATGATGTACTTTTCGGGTGCTGAAGACCGTAGTAGGAATGGAGCAGCTCTCATAATATCTAGAAAATATATAAATTGCGTGAAAGATTATCAAACTCCTAATGACAGAATGATCTCAATAAAAAATTATGCAAAGCCTGTGCCTATAAATGTTATCCAAGTGTACGCACCTACGGTACAATCAGATGAGGAGGTATCGGATGCATTCTATGCAAATCTAGAAGCGCTACTTCACAATATTCCATCCAATGAAGTTACTATAGTACAAAGGGATTTTAATTCCAAAATTAAAAAGAGGATATTGAAAGGAAAGATTGTAGGTGGTTATGGTCTGGGAAAGAGAAATGACAGAGCTGATAAGCTGTTACAGTATTGTGTAGAGAATCGGCTGTCTATTATGAATACCTGGTTCAAAAATCATCTCAGAAGACTGTACACTTGAATCTCGCCTAATGGATACCGCAATCAGATCGATTTTATTATGATCAAGTCTATGCTAAAACACTACCCGGTGCGGATTGTAGAAGTGACCATCAGCTAGTAGTAGCGGATTTCAGACTACGTTTGAGACGTACGCAGCTAAAACATCAGAAACAATCTGCACTTAAAACAAAACTTCCAAAAAAAGGTCAAATCTCTTGAACTCGACCCGTTTGACTCCAGCGATGCGGATTGGACAAACCTAAAAAAGGTTATATTAGATACCGCTGAGAAGAGTAGCCAGCTATTTAGGATTGTCAAAAAGAAAGATGAATGGATTAGTAGGGATTCCTGGACACTAATAGACGAAAAGAGAGCTCTTAAATGCGCAGGATTACATACTCAGGAACAAATGAACAGGTACAATAGGTTGCATAGTGAAGTGCAGAAATCAACAAAAAGGGATAAAGATAAGTTTATAAATTTAGTTTGTAACGAAATCGAGGGGAACGCAAATGGGCACAAAGTAAAGATCTCTTTATGAAAGTTAAACAACTTACCGGAGCTTTCAAACCGAGAAATTGGATAATAAATGACAGTAAAGGTAATGCTCTTACAGATCTGGATTTGGTTCTAGAAAGATGGAAGACTTACTGTTATGAGTTGTATCGGGATGATGAGAGGTACTCCATTGAGCGAAGATGGGATAATCATCCGGAAGAACCAAATATATTGATTACTGAAGTGGAGGATGCTATCCAGAAGCTCAAACATAAAGCATTGGACCCCGATGGCGTGTCAGCAGCGTTGTTACAACACCTTGGTCCAGATGGAATGAAGATCCTACACGGTATTTGCAATAAAATCTGGAAAACTGGACAGTGGCCGGAAGACTGGGTACAGTCTGCAGTCATACCGTTGCACAAAAAAGGATCCACTCGTAAATGTGAGAACTATCGGACACTTTCCCTCATGTCACATGCCAGCAAAATTATGCTGCGAATCATTAATACCCGCCTTACAAGTTTTATTGACCATCAAATTCCAAATGAACAGTGCGGTTTTGTAAAAGGATAGGAGGTTTTGGGAAAGGTACTCGTGCAAACAACTCTGAACCATTTCGTACAGAACGTGGTGTAAGACAGGGATGCATTCTTTCTCCGAAATTCTTTATTTTGTATGGTGAACACATAATGAGAATAGAGCTTTCGGGGTGGTGTGGTTGTGTGACAGTGGGTGGCCAAAAAATCACTAACCTGAGATATGCGGACGACACAACCATAGTTGCTTCAACAGAAGATGAAATGGCAACACTACTTCACACAATGGAAGTCTCCGCTTCAATTGTGTGAAATTGGGTCTGCAAATCAACCGTTCCAAAACAAAGATAATGGTGGTAGACCGAGCCCAATCTTTCACGTCATCTGATACTCTCAATGGATATGATAAATTAAGTCAGTTCGTATAACTAGGATCAATGATAAATAATGAAGGCACTTGCTCGGAAGAAATCTGCCGCAGGTCCGCGATGGCGAATAATGCTATGTCTAATCTTGACAAGATATGGGGGAACCGAAGCATTCGACGCGGAACTAAAGTCCACCTTGTAAGAGCCCTGATTTTCTCCATATTTATGTACGGTGCCGAAACCTGGAGCCTGAAGAGTTCTGATCGAAGAAAAATCGATGCCTTCGAGTTATGGTGTTGGAGGAGAATGCTCAGAATTCCATGGACAGCATTCAGAACAAATGAGTCCATCCTTGTGGAACTAAATGTTAAAGTGCATCTTTCTGCGATTTGCCACCAAAGAGTTGTGAGATTTTTCGGACACATTATGCGATCTCCAAAACATAGCTTGGAGAGTAGGCTCATACCGGGTCACGTGGAGGGCAGGAGAGTGAGAGGTCGGGCGCCCGTCAGATGGAGTGATGCTGTCAAGAGAGCGGTTGGCGGCAACTTACAACTAGCCGTGCACTCCACGTCTGACAAATATAAATGGAGACGAATTTGTGGTAGCGATCCTCAGTATTGAGCGACCGAGGAAGAAGTAGAAGAAGTGCTGGTAAGCAAAGTCAACTGATAAGATTGGGAAATTATTTAATATAATGACTGAATGAATATAATCTATTATATTGTAAGTATTCGTTATATCCCATTTAAGACAAGTAAGGATAAATACAGTGTATATAGAATTGAATCACAGAATCGAATCATTACCGTTCGGTTTTTCTCATTACCATTCGAATCAAGAAGAACGGTAATCAATGGTAATTAGAAGAATGGTAATTAGATTCATAACATTTTCGATAAATTACCGTTATTTGGAACAGGTACTGCATTGTTAAGCTTGTCAGCGGAAAAAGAGACTTATACCGAATACATCTGGCAAATAATTCTTTGATAAAAATAAATATAACTACCTTTCATAACACGAACGGTATGCAGAAATATTCCGAACCACGTCACTTTTCGAACAGGATAACTTTAATTTACTTAGCCAAAATCACT
Organism: Allophyes oxyacanthae; assembly: GCA_932294325.1. Classification (NCBI taxonomy): domain Eukaryota; kingdom Metazoa; phylum Arthropoda; class Insecta; order Lepidoptera; family Noctuidae; genus Allophyes; species Allophyes oxyacanthae. The sequence continues at coordinate 3,433,608 of OW028633.1, read as the reverse complement.
CTTTCACGCGTGTGTTCGGCTTGGTAGCCGAGCGTTGACTTTCGTGGATTATTTTGTGCGAAGCGCGGTGCACAGTGAGGCCTAAGTATTAAAATATCGGATCCAACATACCGTCAAATGGTAATTATGGGAAAGTGGAGGGACATTTTTCAAAGTTGTATGGAACCACTTAAATATGTTCTTCCATAAACAATAAATCGTCTTTGTATAGATTAAATATCCTGTTTTCCTAAAAAGTAATAAAAATGTAGTTCTTCAAACCCAATTTTTTACAGCATGTGCTAATTTACTAAAATCTGGGAAAAGGGACACTGATGGTAATTAGATTTTAGATTCTTTGTTTTAAATTTAGTGCATTTCTAATAAAAAAAAAGATGTTCTAAGGATTGCGCCTAATAGAACACCAAGTTAACTATACAAAAACTACGTTAGTTTCAAATTCTTTCAACGTTTAATATATTCTTTAGCGTCCGACGTGTAATATGCACGAAATGAAATATTCACCCAGCTATGTTTCATGAAAATCTGTTCGGCCATTCAAAAGTTACAGCTCTTTTTCTAGTTGGAGTCGGGGGTTTTTGACGGTTAGGTTATTATATTCTGAATATTTGGGATTATACACGACATTGACGATGAAGCACGCTTGCCTAAAAGATTCTCTCGTAATTTCAATTTCTTATATTGTTATCCAAATTATGTATGGTTTCGAACATTCGCTCGTACAACCATTACATTATATTAATTGATTTTTAATTAACATGAAAACAATCAAATGTTGGCAGTGCTTGAAACTCTATCACCTACTGGATACAGCAATTAATTTTCAGCTGTTTGAAATTAGTTAACTGCTATTTTTATCCAATTAAGCTTTGATTTGTAGCGTGATAATTTTAAAGCACACATTTTTGTTTCCATATAAAATAACCTAACCGTCAAAAACCCCCGACTCCAACTAGAAAAAGAGGTGTAACTTTTGAACGTCTGGACAGATTTTCATGAAACATAGATAAGATAATACCCGATTAAACTAGCTTTCAATAAATAAAAACTGCATTGAAATCGGTCCATCCGTTTTGGAGCTACGATGCCACAGACAGGTACACACACAGATACGAACTACGAACTTACAACACCACTCTTTTTTGTCGGGGTTTAAAAATCAGATTCTTCGCTTTTTCAGTTCTCAGGTACCTTTTTCAGATGTTCCAAATTTCCAATATCAAAACGTTGGCCTCTCACAAATAATTTTGCGAATCATTTTCCCAGAACTCTACAGAGTGAAGCGATTGACTGTAAAATAATATCCCCACGATGACTGGACATTTCCAATCCAATATGGCGAGAAATTTACTCAGACCGCTCTTATTTAGGTCACGTAGAAGATCACACATCATCAGAACGTCATAACTTCCGAAGAGTATTAGACAATTTTCTACCCTATCCAAACAATTTAAGGCCTCATCTCCTGTGACCGGTTTATTAAGCCCATGTTTGAGCGTCCACATCGTCCACATAGATGGGTAGATTTTAAACATAAGGTCTGTGTTGCCACTAATAAATATTGTGGTGTACTTCGGGCTCACTTGTTTGATTTTAGTTTCAAACTATTGTAACCACAATGTAGGTAAAAGTTTATGAATTCATAGTGGTTGTACTGAAGTTTCATTAAATTTACAATAGCTCAGTTTTTATCCGACTTCAAAAAAGGAAGAGGATCTCAATTCAAACGTATTATATTTTTATCTTTGTTACCTCAGAACTTTCGACTGGGGTGAACCGATTTTGATGATTCTTTTTTTATTTGAAAGCTGGTACTTCCCGTGTGGTTCTAATTCAATTTGGTGAAGATCTGATGAAGAATTTCCATACAATGGAACTCTTGAATAAATAACAGCATATCACTTGCGATTACTGTAATCACATGTTTATGTATTGTTTATGCCACTCAAAATAGAAAAGTAAAATAAACTTATTTTTTTTTAGTAAAAACCGACTTCAAAATAGTTACTAAAAAGTATAAAATAATTTTCATAAAAAACTTAACAGCTTCTGAAGTCGGGGCCTTTAATTCTTCAATGCACCTAGCTTGGCAGTGGCACCGACTTCAGAAGCTGTTAAGTTTTTTATGAAAATTATTTTATACTTTTTAGTAGATAACTATTTTGAAGTCGGTTTTTACTTTTTTTTTAAGTTTATTTTATATTCGGGCGTAAAGTGGGAATTCTACGTATCAGTGGATTTGATGTCGAAATATCTACGTGTTGCATTGGGTAGGTCGAAGCGCACTCATGGAACTTAGATATTACCTATGAGTTGTGCTTGCATCTGGTGAAAGAATCCTCGCATTGTTCTGAATTTTCATATTATAAAAACGTTGTTAGGACAATAATTCTTGAAGGGTCTTTTCATAAATAAATAATATCTGTATATTCAGTTGCATAGATTTTGGTTACTTAACCGGATTCAACAGCCTATGTAGAATCCCGTTTGACTTTAGATAAATTTTGCAAATAACTAGGGTAAATCTTTGAGTTTCAAGAAATACAAAAACAAATTGTAGCTGAAATTCCTCTAGAGGAATGAGTAAGTATTTTCAATTCTCAAGCGTCATATGCAATGTGTATCAGAATTGCGTGGTCATAATGGGTGTGGATCAGACCATCAAGCTGAACAATTTTTGATTATTTTTTCGCTATTACGACGTTGCTCCCATAAATAAAGTTGTTCAGTTTGATGGTCTGATCCACACCCTTAAATGTGCCCACGCATTTCTGTTAAACGTTGTATTTACGAATTAAAATATCTAAAGGTTCACGCAAGTTATAATTTACGATAATAAGTTAATATGATTATTTAGGACTACATCACACCAGTGGCGAAGGGTGACAGTTTTAAAAGGGGAAGCCGTACCAAAAATGCCCTCTAAAAATTGCTGCAATTAATGCTGCAAGACAAAAATCTATATTAGTCATTTCTGGAAGAGCTCGATCTAATTGGATAACCAACCTTTTTTGTCAGTTGGATAAGTAAATATTATATTATTACGTTGGTCTACGCACTAACCAATTCCTAAAGGGAAGCCGATGGGAATCGGGTTGTATGGACTCTTCGCCACTGCATCACACCCTTTTCTGTACCTAACATAGTAGAAAAGTTGCGTACCTACGCATATTATAGCTAAAACAATTATTTTAGTAGCAGTAGCTATATGGAAGATCCATCATACAATTTAACTGAATTATACAATGACATTTTACAAATAGACAGGCCATACACCAACATTAATGCACTACAAAATGGCATAAACTTTACTATAGCTACATAGCAGTACATATAATTATACAGTGCGCAAAGAAAGGGAAAGAAAATTAAAGCCACCATACTCCATGTATGTTGTTAGAAAAAGATGAATATAGACATTTAGTTACGTGGCATTAGCTGCTGCATGCTCATTCTCTCAGTCGGTGCAGGGCATTTACCTTCCATTTATCTTGCCAATATAGAGCGCGGGCAACGCGTCTATTTGTAAAATGTCATTGGAATTATACGAAAAGTTACTAGATTATCATGTCCTACCTAAAGCTGGCGATATATCTACGCGTCGCTTTAATTAAGCACAAACTCAGTATTATCTATGTTTATTATGTACAGTCTATAACAGACGAATAACAAATGGCTTGTTGCTATGCAAATGGGCTGCGAGGTATTGTTTATGAGTTTCTAACAAAATGGATCCTTCCTATTTAAATTTAATGTGTGTTGAAAGCTTTGAGATCGCACCCGATGATAATATTGTGTCTTTTTACCTCACCAAGCAAAGGATTTTCCGTTTGAGTAACTTCGTTGATTAATTGTATTTTTGGTGTGTTTGTCTGTCACAATGTTATTCAGTAGACGTGGCATGACCAACATTGAAACTGGTTTTGTCTACGGAAGGTAGGAGGAAATGACAGATTGTAGAAATATTTCTACTCTTCGGTAGGATTTGGTAGAATCACTAGATCACTAACTACTTCCCCATTGAACCCTGAACTGTTCACCTTTTTGGTGCAGCCGTGAGGCCCACATGATTGTGGTTCATAGTATAGTCCTCGAGATCTAAAAAGCCACTTTTGACACATATCATTTGAGTTAATTTGGGATGTGAAGCGTATAAATCGGTAACCAAAAATAGCGATTTTTATAATAAATCGATTTAAAATTCTAAGAGTGTATAATCGTTTAAAACTATGAATAAAATATCGAGAAAAATTCATCTGATAATGAATTTATTAATGTAGTAGGCACCGAATGAGGGGCTCGTAGCTACATAGCTACCGCGCAGATCAGTCGATCAGCGAGGTTAAGCTGCGGTTGCCGCGGTCAGTCCCTGGATGGGTGACCATTTATTCAAACATCGAGACCCCTCCGTGCCTCGGATAGCACGTTAAGCAGTTGGTCCCGGTTGTCATACGAATAACTATGACAGTCGTTACGGGAGTCAGCAACCCAAAAAGTCTGACAACCGGTCTAACCTTAGGGTATCAGTGTCTCCCAGTAATTGGGTGGCGGAGGTCAGATGGCAGTCGCTCCGTATAAAATACTGTTACTCAGCCGCATCTGGTTAGACTGGGAGCCGACCCCAACGTAGTTGGGATAAAGGCCAGGAAGATGATCCATAATTTCATGCCAAAATTATTTATCCAGTTGTTGTACCAGTAATAATGGTCCACCAGATTGATTCACGTTCGAAGTACTCACGTAGTTTCCAAACCAAGTTGCGCGATTTACTATTCACAGTACGAAATCGAATAGACAATTTGAAAAAATATATTGTAACGGACGGCCGAAATCACAGTATTAGAATCCAAGTATAGCAAGCTAAGTCAACGTAAAAAACGGGAACAGTCCAAAATCAAAGCCAGATCACAAAAACGGAGGTATCAGAGAAATAGATAATGGAAATAGAGAGAACGGACAATTAGTCGGAAAAATCGCGAAAAACTGCACAGATGTCATTGTCATTACTGCCGGTGTCAAGCAAATTGTGATCATAGAGAAATTAAATTAATCATAATAATAGAATGTACGTGTCATACAGCCTTTAAAGAGTTTTTAATACCTACGTAATTTTATACTGATATATATAAACGATTTTAACGATTCTAGGGATCACATCCCTTTATTTAAAAAATAATTGATTGAGAACGTAACCATTTTTATGATATTTCGGCAGTAGATAAACATGTATTTTAAAAATATTTCGATGCTAAAACAATACATAAGAAACTACATACCATGCTAATTTATACGTATCCTATTTTTTTTTAATAATTTTGTAATTATTATCAAGTGTATATTCAAAATAGTTTTAATTCACAGCCTATAGTAACATTGTCAAGTTACATTCTATCGTTCTTTAGATCTGTCAAAAGGGACTTCTTAGATCTCGGGGAGTATAGTTAGTTTTTTTTTTTTTTAGTTTTTTCTTGTTGTTTTGTTTTCTTTTTTTTTTGTCTTTCTTCTTTCTTTCTTTCTTTTTCGTTGCTTGATCCTTGTCCGATGGCTGATGATAAGCGGTTACCGTAGCCTATGGACGCTTGCAACACCAGGGGTCACGTTTTTTTTAGTTCATGAAAACGGTTCGACAATCAGAAATGAATATGTATCTTTATAGTTTCACTGTATCTACAAATATCTCGCCAATTTGTCTTCCAAGACAATTTGAACGTTCACATAGCTGTTTGTCAAATAACAAAGGACAGTACCAGGTGCGCCATCCATCTTATTAAACTAATGCCTGATAACAATTTGTACGTAGTGAAACTAGTTTATTTGAAGACATTAATCATTCCAGTGACTGAATCGTAAAGCACCTATCACTTTACAGATCTAGTGATGAACATTTTCGTTTATTACGTAAGTGCCTCCTCAGAAGTTTCTGTCGCCTAATATACTTGATCAAATTAATTTGTCTCCAGATCTGTAAGCCTTTATTAAATTAAAGTTTACGTTTCACGTTGACCTGGGACTTGGAAGTTTAGAAAAGTACATAAGTACCTACTTAAAATGAGTTATTGTGACCTAGGCGTATCGCTCACGCTAACTTTCATGATATTTTTTTCAAAGATGAATGATATTCCAAGAAATTTCAGAGTTTTCAAAGTTTTCCAGGTGTGTGGCAACCCTGTATATAATAATGTATCCATGGATTTAGGTGTTTACGCCCTGTATCATATCGAAGCCACTAATACGCCAATCAAATACTGTTAACGGCATTGAACTAATTAAGGAACTAATATCATTATCCGATAATCACTTGATAATCACATAATACGTGAGGATTATTTCAAAAACGTTTCCATGTTCGATTTGTGCCTGCGTTGCTGTACGGGCTACTTTCATATAGTTACAAGGTCCTTGAGATCGGCGGGTCTACTGCGTCACAAAATGGTAATGAACATCGACTCTGGTAATAAACTTCAATACGATCGTGAGAGACTACACTTCGAAGTACCTTGTAAAAAATTACCGATCATGAAGATGAGAGTTACAACTTTATGATCGGCAATTTTTACCATTTTGTTACGCAGTAGACCCCTGGAGCTTTATCTACTTTTTAACCGACTGTAAGTATCTAACCGGAGCTAGTCCATATATATTTTTCTATGACGTGTAACATACCGTTTTTCAGAATCGGAATACCATGTTTACATACTAGATTCTCATTGATGTATTGCATTTCACGGATTTTGTGTTATTCTTGGACTTGTGTACTTATTTATTTATTCCACTAAAAATGGACACATAAATAAACTTTAACGAGTGTGGATGGGCTGATACATAATATAGGTATCTACTTAAAACAAAGTAAAAACCAGCATCAAATAACTAAAACTAGTAATTTTCGCTTAGGTGAAACAAGTTTCCCCTGACCGTATAATACCTAAGCATAGATAGACCTATCAACATTAACTAGATAACGCTTGCACATTCCCATGTCATCCAATATGATCGCGACGTGGGATTTACTACGAAACAGATATATCTCTCGTGGAACCGCCTGCGTTGCAATCAGATAAATCGAATGGCAGATATCCCTCGGGACGGGATTCGATGCTCGGATAAAAAATATTTTTTGTATCCTGTCATAATCATAGTTTTGACTTCGGTTGAAATTTTAATAAACATGGTATCACAAATAGGATAGCATATCAGATTTGGAAGTTTTCCAGATTGAGCGCCTGTTTTTCGGATACCGATACCAAAGAATACTAAGTATTATTACGCGGATACATTGAGCACCAAACAAGGATATTTCCATTTTAGCATCAATCAATATTTTAGCATGGTGCTACGTGTGTGGCCGGTCTAACGGCTCTGTTATAGTTGAGAACACCTACCACTTGTTTCAACATAAATTATTAATTTATAAATAAATCAGCTATTCCATACGTTTAGATATGTAACATTGAAATATTTGTATGGAACAGCAGATATTTTTTTCGCGATTTCAAGTTTAGTTTAGTCCCAAAGTATAAGTTGTTCATAATGATGAGTGTAACTCCTTAAAAAAGACCTCCGCTAATAAAGAAGCGCGAATACAGTATCGATAGTATAATTTATGGTTTATGCACGCCTACAGAATTAAGACCGCCTTTGTACATTGTACATGAAGCTTTTTAAATAAATAAATAATATGTAGAAGATAAGTATAGATGGCACATTTTTGTTCTGTCATTTATATTGTTATCGATTCAAGGAATCCCGTAGTGTAACCACTATTTAGGCCAGCCAGCATGCTGGCACCGCCTTCTCCACCCGCGTGAAAATTTATTAGTTTAAATGAAGAAAATAACACTATGTGGTACTCCATTTAAATCAGTTTCGTTGCGGCGTCATTGAGTACCAACCATCCCTCCATAAAAGAGGGGTGTGTTTTAGTTTAATCGGGAATCATCTTAGCTATGTTTCATGAAAATTTGTTCAGCAGTACAAAAGTTACAGCTGTTTTCCTACTTGGAGTCGGGGGTTTTTGACGGTTAGGTAATTCATTAATTGCAGATTCATCTAATTAATACCTACTACTTACTATGATTAACTTTGTTTGCAAAGACCGCTATAGTTGGCTGTAACTTGTATGTGTGTGTATGTGTCATGTCACCGCTTGTTTGCAGGACAGAGCAAACTCATTTGTGGTCGCGGCTGTTGCCTTTTTCCCGGGTTCAACTTTATTGCTTCATCTGGTGTCATTTGTTTGGGGATCTATTTGGGATGTAGCAGTGACTTGCCTTCATATTGGTGTCGTGTGGAGGGAAGGATCTCTTAATGTCAAATGAGAAAGCAGATGCTATCATATCATGTTTGTAACAGTCAGGTTGGTGCCAGGAGGTTGTGTTCTAAAAAATGTTTGGTCATTTAATTCTTGTGTTTATTAATCTTTAATAACAGCCAGAAAGGATTCAAATGGAGATAAATTAATCGTATGTCATCAGTACCTCTATCATGAGTTTTCCGTGCCGTCTGGTGTTCGCGTTCACATGCAATATTTGTATGGGAATTTTTTCAGCGCCTCTAGCGGTATTTATACCGCTAGAGGCGCTGAAAAAATTCCCAGTGAACTAAAGTCACTATACAAATATTGCATGTGAACGTGAACGTTGGACGGCACGGAAAACTCATGGTAGAGGTACAGTTACAACCAGTTTCCTAAAGGCGTCTAAAAACGCTATGATTTGGCTTACGATCCGAAGAGCCGATCGGTAGGCTGATACCAAACGGCAGTTGGCTAGTTATTTGTTGGCGGTCGGGTCGCTGCCACTCACAGCTCGACATCGGCCCTACCGAGCAGAAGCTAAATCGTGCCGTTCGTAGACCGGCCGACGTGCGGCTCGTCAAATCTCATGACAACGGATTTGATTTGATGTTCGTTGTCCAATCACAGCTGCTAACGTGAGATTTGAAATTATCAGAGATTCCACCAGTCTTTCAGATATCGGAGGTTTGTGTCAAGTAATTGTAAAACCTATATACAGAAGTACGGAAGAGTAAGCGATTAAAACACAAGAAGATATACATGGTGTAACTGACATTGTAACGAAAACTAATACCATGGATTCAGTACATGATTCTAGACCCCTCAACAGGAGAAAATAGCGTCGGTCTTTTCTAAAATTTTACGATGTTGTTAGCAGTATTTTTAGGTAGTTGTAGAAACTGCGAACAAATTTGTAATTTTTTGAAAAGACCTATTCATATTTTTAACCATATTGCTGAATCCAAGGTATCAGTTTTCGTTACGATGCCACACAGCCTGTATTTTCATTTCAATTTCTGTCATAAGGACCCGTACCATTCTAGAATCCAATTTATGAAACCCAATGCTTGTAAAATGTCCTCCAATGACAAAAGACAGTCGTACAGTTTAAAAGTGCACTCTCAAATATAGGATCGAATCTCCAGAACTCGAGAACATACGTGCAGGTCTCAAACTAAAAGCAAAATGACATACTATCACAACTGAAATAAGGTCGATAATAGAATGTTAGCACACGATGACATAGTAATGCATAACAGGATATTAACTGTCAGGCAGCGCGCGTCATATCCGGTGCTGTGACTACTTCCGCTTCCGTTCAGCGAGCAGCGGCCCGGAAGCGCGGATGTGCCGATGATTTATGGCGTTTTAAGCAGGCATTGTTGTCTATGGTTGACGTGCATGCGATTGGTGTCAGTGTCAATGGCTTTGGGGGATAGTTCATCTGTCAATCGTGACATCGATTGGGTTGTGCATAAACTAATTATAGCGATATTCCAAGATGGCGTATCAATAACCATCTTTACTTTTTATCTTATTTAACTTATTAACTAATTTACTTGATACTGGCAGAATAGTCGACATCGGCTCAATTGCCATATAGAAAGAAGAAGAAGAACTAATTATAGCATAGAAATAGTACAAGTACGTACTATATATTATCTCTATGAATTATAGTTACACCTGTTTGTATTTAATGAGAGGGGTTTTAACTGTTCATGCAAGATTAATTATTGCAATAGAGATGTTGATTAAATGACTTCTTTCACAAGATAGGCAGCTAACACTCAAAGTCAAAGTTTTTTATTTCAACTGGGCCTTTGCAGGCACTTTCAAAACGTCGTGATTTTAGGTGCACGGTTCCAAGTGGGTTGGTCCTGGAGAAGATACCGGCAAAAAACTCCATGGATACTCTATTCATAAAATAAATTTACAATAAAATCTGGCCCCTGCTAAAATTCGATCAGAATTTACACAATATTACAAAGAATAAATATTATAGTTTAAAAAAAACTAAAGCAAACGCTTTTGTCATCCAAACTAAACTTGTATGCAAAATTTCAGCTCAATCGGAAACCGAGAAGTAGGTCAAATTTAACTTCCATGATTTTTTTACATAGTTAGTTACAGGTAAAGCTAATAACAGCGTTTTAATAAATAAAAATAACAGCAAAGATCATACTAAGTACCACTATAATTTAAACAATACAAGTAGGTACATACTTAAAACTCAAGCGACCCAGTTTTGAAAACAAGGGAAGCGTTATTAAAATTAGCTTGTGAAGATAGGAAGCAGCGGGTCACCAGGGAAGCCGCATGTGCAGAAGATAGTCACTTCCATGCGTCTCCATCGTCAGCATAGCTTAGGTCAGCAGGGCTCCAGTACACCTCACAGTGTTTGGATGCGAGTATCCATTTCCTCATCAAGTGTTCGTGTTCGTTAAGGTACAAGTATTTAAAAGCGACGCCTTCGTATATTGTATCTCCAACATGTAAGTCGTTGTATATGTTTTTATAACAATGTAATATTGTTATTTCTCGTACATAAGTACTACTTAAAATAAACCCTTAAAATTTTGATACCTCTTGATTATTCTGAAGTGGGCGGTGAACATCAAAAGATAGGCTTCTTGAGATGTTTCATAAAACGTACTAATTGGTTTTAAGTTCGTTATTATATTGTTACACATAGTGAAGAAACTTATTATTAAAACCGCGACAGTACCGAAGCTTTTTGTTTATGAAATATTATATGAGACGTATTTTCATTAGTACCTACTTACGTAAAACTTTTAATTACCAAAGGAGTAGGCGGAGAAGTATTGATGTACATACATTGTACACATTTAACATAATAACATACCATCAAACAAATCGATGCCTTCCACGTAAGTTGTTGTATCTCCAAAAATGCAATTTTACAGGAGAGCGTTTTGAAAATAAAAATGCGAATAAAAGCTCCATTTTTCATTTTATCATACAACATTATACATCTCATAAAGCCTTGAAAAACATATCTTTTTATAATTTTTTATATTGATATAAATTAAATACATAGAAAGACACATTAAAAAACATAAAATCGGAATTTTGTGGCTTACAACAACTTACGTCGGGGAAAGGAAGATAAAACTTTGTACCCCTTTTTAAGCATATTGCGCGCACGGAGGAGTTTGAGATTTAGCATAGTTAAAGTTAACATGGAGAAGGAGTGAAGAAAGCTAAAATTACGGTCGAATTTCGACCACTGGGCGACCACTGTATATATAAATCTACGGACACGTGAAAGTACCTAAACCACATCTACGAAACCGCAGCCATAGGATCGAAGCCTCTCCCGTTCACTTCCGAAGATTACCCGTGGTTTAGTTACCGAAGTCTACTACTGCCCGGATGTGGTTAGGTCCTACGTAGGCGATTACCTATCGAAGTAACGGTGGAGTTATATTGATTTAGAAAGGTCGACTGGCCCAATACAAGCATCCATTTTAAAGCGCTACATTTTGACGCAATAACTTCATGTTTTTTACCAATGTCATCATCGTTACAGTTCTACTGCTGGATATAAACCTCTATTAAGAAGAAGGTATTGCCATTCCTCCCCTTGTTGAGCAAGGGGATTAGTAACTTATTATTAAATTACACTAATATTATAAATGCGAATTTAAATATTTTGTCTTTTCCTATTTGTATTTTTTCTTCTTTTTTTTTCTTAATCGTACAAATGAATATAGGTCTTGTCTCTGCCTAGACTCTAGCGGGTTCAGTATGTCAGAAGGAGTTCAGTAAAATGTCAGAAGCTTGGCGTTAGATTATGGAGAGTTAACATAACGTGTTTCGTACATTAGTCAAGTACCTAATATTGAATCCTTTATGTGGATCAGCAGAATTTTTTTCGCGATTCCAGTGTTTGTCCTATAGTAAAAGTTGTTCATAATGATGAGTACAATACTCTCCTTTAATCTTTCCCTCGTTCAACCAGTCACCCTATTACGTATCACGTATTATAAGGAAATGTTTGTTTTGCTTCTTCCAAAAAGACATGTTTGTAGTTTGAAAGAATACACGCAAACATTTCAGCATGCAAGTTTTCCAACCTGCTGACTACTTCCTTTGTTGCACTTCGTAGTGATTTGAGAAACGGTCTTGTTAGGTTTCCTTTATTCAAATTGTATCTTGGTGTTCACTTCGAAGCAGTCTTCGAAATCAGTTGGAAAACTAAACGAGCCATCTTTATAGTGAAGAAGTTTCTTTTTTTTCTCAACGGTAATTTTGTTATTTTTTATAATGTTGCCCCTCACTATGATTTCTCCTGTATCGAGGGTACAGTTTTACAAACATACATCTCACATGCCCACACACCCAGACCCGAGACAACAATCTGTAGATCACAAAAAAACTTGTTCCATGCGGGGATCGAACCCGCGGCACGTAGCGCAGAAATCTAATCGCTTAACAACTGCGCTAACCGTATTACGTCAAAGAAACAAAGATAATTTCAAGAATAGGATTATAAATGACGAAATTTTTTATTATTACTGTATGTAGGTATCTATTCTACGACACCTTCAGTACAACACGATCAAGGCCTGCTTATAGGCCCAAAGGTCGAAACTGAAGGATGGAAATGGCATACTTATGTAGACAGAAAAGAGATTCGATATGCGATATGTACGCATAAGCAATACGCGTATAGGATCGAGAAATCGTGACCAGAGTTAAGCACTAGAATTGAAAAGCCTACCGAATACATATGACTACTTCGAAGCTTATTTTTGGCTAGCGTTTTAGGTCGAGTTATTTCCTAATATTCATCTAAATTAAAAAACTGATGATGTTCGCGGAACTTAAGTTGCGTTCAGATGAATCCTAGGTATGATTTTGACCCAAAAAAAACTTTTGGACCACTTTAGATGAGCCAGCCGCCCAGCCTGTATATTAGAGATATAGTCCGTCTATATTCTGACAGTCTCCTTTATATTTTATAAAAAAAATAGGAGATGTCCGGGAATCGAAGGATCACTCAAACGTTAAGTTTTCTCAGAAAGCTTCGTTATTCAATTCTCAATTCTCAAATTTTTATTGCAATCCATAATGTACACAGTCATACAGGTGGTAAGTATAAAATATAGAAACAATTATGTACCCTGTCGGGCACAGTAAAAGTTTAAATAAGTAGGAGAGAGGATTCAATTTGTAATAAGACAATAAAGGTATGTACTTACAAAATTTTCATCAAAACTAGATTTTACTAGATTTTCAGCAAAATTTTGCCCCAGAAAGTACACAATTTACATTTTGTTTCCATATTTTCTAAGAAATTATAATATAAGATTTCTGAAACAAATTCTACGAACTGTCGTCTTGATGTATTTTAACATGAATAACTGTATTACGGATATTACCATTTATCCAACGCGCCTTATAGATCCATTTCATATCAACGTAATTGGAAAAGTCACCAACACGCAAGACGACACATCCCTAGAATTACATTTTACGTAGGTATCGTCGTCAGTTTCACAATTGAATTTCCAGTATTAAACTCAAAGGATTATTCGCGAAAGAATACAAAGAAAATATCGAGAAGCCCTTATGATCGTCCCTCGTAAAATTTGTTAGAAATTTAGGTCGGCATTAGGGCGTGTACATGGAATTCTTTAGCAATCAGCGTCGCCATGTGTGTGGAATCGATTTGCGACGGGTGCGGCGTGCGTGGGTTGTACCATGGGGTAGGTGGCTACCGAAGGTTTACGCCTTATAATGCTTCAGAAACTAACGCACTTAAACAACACAACATTTGAAAAAGCTAAATCTTTTGCGCTTCATCAAGTAAGTGTTAGCAATGCATACCTAATTGGCACAAGCATTTATTATCACCATCATAGGATTACTTAAAGTACGGAATACGATGACGTGTTTGGTCCTTCGAGCCGAAATGTCTGCAGATATCGTCACGCACAATAGTTATTGTTTCACTAGGCATCTAAAACGTGTATCAGAAGTGCGTGGGCATATGGTCATATTTACGGGTATGGATCAGACTACCAAACTGAACAACTTTCTCTAAGGGACCAACACCATAATAGCGAAAAAATTATCAGCTGTCCCATACAGAACTTCAATATCTACTCGACCCTATGGTATGGATTATGTTTTGGTCCCACAGAGAAAGTTGTTCAGTTTGATGGTCTGATCCACACCCATAAATATGACCATACATTTCTGATACACGTTTTATGTATGGGAAAACTATCGCACGTTGTTAGGAGTGGGTTTTCTGAACGTTTTTACTTGGTACTATAAGCTAGGGCTACATTAATGGTTAGTGGGCGACTTACTGGGGCAGGTAGGGTTATTTTATGACTATCACGGAATGAATTCATGCGTTTGTTTTGACCGCGGGTAGTGCTGAACGTATTTTGATCGTTATATATACTCGTACTTTGCCTTTGAAGGGTTGTGAGCAGCAGGTCCCGTAGATAATCGTTTTCTTCGCTGATCTTGCCAGTCAAACTTTTCTGTAGTACAATAAAACATAACAGTTTATAGGCATGTGTCATGTTTTTTTTTCTGCTAAGTTTATTGTATGTCTGCGACTCTTATTTTCCATCGAGTAGCACAAACTCGAAAGCTTGGATACGGGTATATTTTGGTACGATTTTAAAAAAATCCGACAAATATACGAAAAACAAAATTATGAACCGGATCGCAAGTAACTTCAAAAGAGCGCGAACTAAAGAATCGGCACACCATCAATAACGTCACGTGTTTCAGTATTGGCAAGAACTCACCCCATCGAACTCACTGAACCGTGTTAGAGTACGTTCACCTCTCGTCCCCTCGCACTTGTAAGAGTTCCCGCGGAAGACATATTGTTTCTATCACATTATATCTTTTTCCTTCCAATTATGAGCCATTATACAGGATGACCGGTTGAATATTGGACATTTTGAAGGAGAGTATTGCACTTCTCATTTTGGGAAAAAATCGAAACGCGAAAAAAGAATCACCGGTCTCATACAAATAATGCAATATTACTCGACTAACCTAGTGAAATATCAGTTTTTTTTTCGCGATTTCAGTGTTGGTCCCACAGTAAAAGTTGTTCATAATGATGAGTACATTACCCTCCTTCAATATGTCTATTGTTCAACCAGTTACCCTGTATATTCTTCCGCGTTTTCCATACAAACTTCAATACATTTGTACCTAAGGGGTTGAATCTAAGAAACATGGTTTTCAAATTATAAGTTTCTTGACGCAGCGGTTTATTTGGTACGTTGATATCATAATATAATTATTTATTTATTTATTTTATTTATTTATTATTTATTATATACTTTATTGTACTTTGTTGTTTGTATTGTATTATTATACCTATTTAATCAGAAAGTCCGTTTATCCTTTTATATTACGTCATACATACCGATTATATCTTTTCCTTTCCAGTTATGAGGGACATGCACGGTTTCTGTTCCCCGGGAATTAAGTAGCTTTACTTTGGATCGTACTGTTCATGGAGTGACTGCCTTTTTTCCGCTCTATTCGTGTGGAATAATTCTTTTGCTTACCCCTGGGGTACCTACTACTGGCTCTACAGGGATCAAAGTATAAGACGCTTACCTTTATGACGCAGACTACGTGAGCAAAACTTCAAGGTTGATAATTTTTAACTCCCGACAAAAAAGGGTGTGTATCTATGTCTGTCTATGGCATTGTAGCTCCAAAACGGATAAACCGATTTCAATGTAATTTTTATTTAAAAGCTAGTTTAATCGGGAATCATCTTAGCTATGTTTCATGAAAATCTGTTCAGCCGTTCAAAAGTTACAGTCTTTTTATACTTAGAGTCGGGGGTTTTTTAACGGTTAGGTTATTTATATTCGATTAAGATCGAATAGATAGTTTAATAGTCAATCCATAAAGAGGAAGAAACTCAGTTTGCTTTACAATAATAATGACTTTATGATTTACTTCTGTAAAGTTGCGATTTAAATCAACCTATCCTTTATCCAAGGACTTCGTAAGATATACAGTATGGGAGATAGGCAATTATTCACCATATTAATTTTTAATTGTTTCTTATAAATATCATAGTTTAAAAAAAACTAAAGAAAACGCTTTTGTCATCCAAACTAAACGTGTATGCAAAATTTCAGCTCAATCGGAAACCAGGAAGTGGGTCAAATTTAACTTACATAGATTTTTTTACATAGTTAGTTACAAGTGAAGCTTATAAAAGCGTTTTCGTACCACTTGCTCAAAAAAGTGACATTCTATGCCACAAAAAGCGAACATAACAATAGTCATTTTTAATCTGTTAAAAACAGGGAAAGAAAATTGTACTGAATTTCATTCACCTCTAGGGGGAGAATGTGATTTAAATTTGGAATACTTACCGAAATTTATACTGAACTACATCTGTGTTTACACCATTGAGTTTGTATATAAAGCATTATACATCTTTTTGAAAAAGGAATACGCATTTATTAAGCAGTTATGATTATTAAATAAAATTACGAAAACCGACGAGGCCGTATGAGCTTGATGCCTTTGCTTCAGACGCAAGAACAGAGAAATACTCAAATCAACTCATCAACAATAAATGTACCAAACAAAAATGTAACTCTCTCTATCAATAATTGGACCAATGTTTCGAATGTTAACTTTTACTTTTAATTGTCATTATTTTTAATAAATGCTTATCTCATATTATTATTGTGTAAATTTTTTCGCAAATGGTACGAAAAGTAGAGTATTTTCCTCAGTGATAAAGCTGTCTTAGTCTTGGGTGAACTTAAATCCCTCGCTACACTCAGGACTCGTCTTAAATCCCTCGCTTCACTCGTGATTTTAGTTTTTAACACCCTCGCTGCGCTCGGGAGTAAACCTCGAGTCCTTCGTTACGCTCGCGATTTAAATCGTCACCCGCGACAGAAGACACTGCTTTATCCCCTTGGTTAATAATCTACTATTTAATATTAAAGCCTTACTTCTTGCGTTGTTATTGAGTTTGCATTGTATGACATCCGTGGAGCACAAAGGTTCCAGATGAAAACTAGCGTCAAGTACTTTCTGGTGCTTGACATTAAGCTGATCTGGAGATCTGTTTGGTCCAAGTTTGAGACACATGCCCATGAAGTTTTTGTTATTTTTATTTAATTTTCTTCCTTTATGTGGTTTCTTTATGCGTTAATTATATATGTTGTGTCTCATTTTGTGACCCACGACACAGGAGAAATGAAAGTGTGAAGCACCTTCTTTTTTAAAAACTGAAAACTGATCTGATATGTTTATTCTATTCTTATTCATTCAACGGATAATTCGAACACAATAAGAGATGACTTACGACATACTTCAGTTTAGAGGCTGAGCCGCTCAACTATGTAGGCACATAAAGGGTAACGAATTAATTGCCTCCTAATTGTTATGTTTCTGAATAGTTAGAATGTTTGCTACGGCCCAAATTACAGCTGTAGGAACATTACGTTGTTTGATTGTCGTAAGCACAATGCCATAAATTGTGTTTGGGACAAAATCCTGCCTTATTTTAGTAGCCAAAGAATTTTAAGCACCCTTTGAGTTTCGATTAATACACAAAGTAAGTAGCTCTCAAAAACTTAAAAGTAGTTTTTACCCGACTACGGAGAGGGTTACAGTTACAGCACAGGTTAAAATAAATATCCTTAGGAATACTATTTTAATAGTTTTGTTTCAAAAAGTTCACCTACCACTTCGCTTGCACATTTTAAGCCCGACGTCCGCAGTAAAGTTTTCTGAGAAAACCTTCTAAATTGTACAAACATTGTTGAAAGTGTTTTAGCTATTCGTAGAGAGACACAGTGTACATAGAGCTTGTATCTCTTTAGAGCATTGTAATACGAAGGATTAGGATACATATGCATCCATCCAGTGATTTTAATCTTAATTAATCTTTCAGGTTTTAATTTCGGCCCAATACATAATAATTCTAAAAGATTATGAAGAAGCATATCACGAAACGGTAACATAAAATTTGTATCGTTTTTAACCCCCGTCAAAAACGAGGGGTGTTATACCTAAGTTTGTAATCTGTATCTGTGGATAGGTGTATCTGTCTGTGGCATCGTAGCTCCAAAACGGATCGACTGATTTCAATGCAGTTCTTTTTAATTGAAAGCTAGTTTAATCGGGTATCGTCTTAGCTATGCTTCATGAAAATCTGTTTAGCCGTTCAAAAGTTAGGTACAGCTCTTTTTCTAGCTGAAGTCGGGGATTTTTGACGGTTAGGTTATAGTTTCTCCGGACGCCGGATACGAACTTTGGAGGCCTACTGCTACGGATTTTTAACCGGGCTGAAAGTTTAACTTGTCGCCTATATATATTTAAGAGATTTAATATGTTGTGAAGCGATGCAAAATAATTATGTTGAGTATAGGCATTATTTACCATTTCTTAATCTTCTACCATTTCTTAATCTTCTCGACGTGACAGCAGGTTTACCCCGGTAGGTAGCCACGTCGATTGCGTTATTTTCCAAGAAACTTTAAGTAAACAAAATATATTGTATACGCAGTTAATACATTCTACCTTTTCATATTCCAAAAGGATTAACGTCAAAGCAACGCTCAACAAACAGAAACAAACGTACAAACGTCCTTGGCTTAATTCACATACAAGACAGATAACACATGTCGCGGGCGGCTCAAGAAGCGAGCTTAAGTAAACGTGCCCCGCTTCCCGAATTACTAGGACACCAGAAAACTTGGGACATATATATACGACTATGTCTAGATCAAAGCCGTGTCTACACTTGGCAACTAGGCTACGTTTGCAGGAAAGTGGCGCTTGTAGTTTGCATTTGAGTACAGATATTTTTTTATTAACCCCCGAAAAAAAAGAGGCGTGTTATAAGTTTGTAGTTTGTATCTGTGTGTCTGTCTGTGGCATCGTAGCTCCAAAACGGATGGCCCCTATTTCAATGCAGTTTTTTTAATTGAAAGCTAGTTTAACCGGAAATCATGATAGCTATGTTTCATGAAAATCTGTTCAGCCGTTCAAAAGTTACAGCTCTTTTTCTAGTTGGAGTTTAGAATTTCGCTCCAAACACCGGCAACGCGACGCCACGATGCACGCATCCATAATGTGCCGATAAAAGTTTAGTTGAGTTTCGAATTAAGGTGAGTGTCAGGATGGCGGGTAGACAGCAGAATTCGCTACCGCAGATAAGCCTATAATTTAGTACCTAATTGGTACTATTTGGTACCTTCAGTAAAAAAATTGGTACCTCCTCGTGTTCCAAAATATAAGGAAAAAAAAGTTGCCCGCCATCCTGACGTCAGGATGGCGGGTAGACTCGTAGATGAGGCAGTTCCACGCTGAATGCCTGCGATCTCTGTATGTGAGGATTTAGTACCCAATTGGTACCTCAACATATCTCAGTTTCAACTGTCTGGACCAAGTCGTTACAAAGTTATGCGCAAAAATATTTTCGAGCAGTAATGAATGCAATTATAATATCATCGAGATATTCTAAGGCTCTAAGAAGGTTTCCATCAAATTACCTTTGATACTAAGTTTGGTAGATAATGTATCGAATATTTTAAGAGGATCATCCGTAGAACATACATGATTAAAATTACAACGTTTAAGGTGTTGTATCACAACTACAGAAACGTCCCATGAAATATTTTTGCCCATTCAAGTATGGCCCTTATCCACATTGACTTTCAAGTGGTCTAACAAATCAGTACAGTCAGCAACAAAGGTTGATTAACAGTTTTTTTTTTAATGATTACACCTATTTCATTTAAATATATACATGATGATAAAGCTGAACTCTCAGTTTGAACTGTGTGATCCATGTCGTTAGGAAGTTATGCGCAAAAGTATAATTATCCACTAGTCGACATATTATGTGTTCTATTTTGGAACACTGAGAGGTACCAATTTTTTGAATGAATGCACCATATAGTCCCTGATTGATACCTAAACATATCTCAATTTCAATTGCCTGGACCGAGTCCTTAGGAAGTTATGCGCAAAAGTATAATTATCCACTAGTCGATATATTATGTATTCTATTTTGGAACACTGAGAGGTACCAATTTTTTGAATGAATGCACCATATAGTACCTGGTTGGTACCTAAACATATCTCAATTTCAACTGCCTGGACCGAGTCCTTAGGAAGTTATGTGCAAAAGTATAATTATCCACTAGTCGACATATTATGTGTTCTATTTTGGAACACTGAGAGGTAACAATTTTTTGAATGAATGCACCATATAGTACCTGGTTGGTACCTAAACATATCTCAATTTCAACTGCCTGGACCGAGTCCTTAGGAAGTTATGCGCAAAAGTATAATTATCCACTAGTCGACATATTATGTGTTCTATTTTGGAACACTGAGAGGTACCAATTTTTTGAATGAATGCACCATATAGTCCCTGATTGATACCTAAACATATCTCAATTTCAATTGCCTGGACCGAGTCCTTAGGAAGTTATGCGCAAAAGTATAATTATCCACTAGTCGACATATTATGTGTTCTATTTTGGAACACTGAGAGGTACCAATTTTTTGAATGAATGCACCATATAGTACCTGGTTGGTACCTAAACATATCTCAATTTCAACTGCCCGGACCGAGTCCTTAGGAAGTTATGCGCAAAAGTATAATTATCCACTAGTCGACATATTATGTGTTCTATTTTGGAACACTGAGAGGTACCAACTTTTTGAATGAATGCACCATATAGTACCTGGTTGGTACCTAAACATATCTCAATTTCAACTGCCTGGACCGAGTCCTTAGAAAGTTATGCGCAAAAAATAATAGCCTTAGACTATCTCGATGATATCATAATTATATTCATTACTGCTCGAAAATATTTTTGCACATAACATTCTAAGGACTCGGTCCAGGCAGTTGAAATTGAGATATGTTTAGGTACCAACCAGGTACAATATGGTGCATTCATTCAAAAAATTGGTACCTCTCAGTGTTCCAAAATAGAACACATAATATGTCGACTAGTGGATAATTATACTTTTGCGCATAACTTCCTAAGGACTCGGTCCAGGCAGTTGAAATTGAGATATGTTTAGGTACCAACCAGGTACTATATGGTGCATTCATTCAAAAAATTGGTACCTCTCAGTGTTCCAAAATAGAACACATAATATGTCGACTAGTGGATAATTATACTTTTGCGCATAACTTCCTAAGGACTCGGTCCAGGCAGTTGAAATTGAGATATGTTTAGGTACCAACCAGGTACTATATGGTGCATTCATTCAAAAAATTGGTACCTCTCAGTGTTCCAAAATAGAATACATAATATATCGACTAGCGGATAATTATACTTTTGCGCATAACTTCGTAAGGACTCGGTCCAGGCAGTTGAAATTGAGATATGTTTAGGTACCAACCAGGTACTATATGGTGCATTCATTCAAAAAATTGGTACCTCTCAGTGTTCCAAAATAGAACACATAATATGTCGACTAGTGGATAATTATACTTTTGCGCATAACTTCCTAAGGACTCAGTCCAGGCAGTTGAAATTGAGAAATGTTTAGGTACCAACCAGGTACTATATGGTGCATTCATTCAAAAAATTGGTACCTCTCAGTGTTCCAAAATAGAATACATAATATATCGACTAGTGGATAATTATACTTTTGCGCATAACTTCCTAAGGACTCGGTCCAGGCAGTTGAAATTGAGATATGTTTAGGTACCAACCAGGTACTATATGGTGCATTCATTCAAAAAATTGGTACCTCTCAGTGTTCCAAAATAGAACACATAATATGTCGACTAGTGGATAATTATACTTTTGCGCATAACTTCCTAAGGACTCGGTCCAGGCAGTTGAAATTGAGATATGTTTAGGTACCAACCAGGTACTATATGGTGCATTCATTCAAAAAGTTGGTACCTCTCAGTGTTCCAAAATAGAACACATAATATGTCGACTAGTGGATAATTATACTTTTGCGCATAACTTCCTAAGGACTCGGTCCAGGCAGTTGAAATTGAGATATGTTTAGGTACCAACCAGGTACTATATGGTGCATTCATTCAAAAAATTGGTACCTCTCAGTGTTCCAAAATAGAACACATAATATGTCGACTAGTGGATAATTATACTTTTGCGCATAACTTCCTAAGGACTCAGTCCAGGCAGTTGAAATTGAGATATGTTTAGGTACCAACCAGGTACTATATGGTGCATTCATTCAAAAAATTGGTACCTCTCAGTGTTCCAAAATAGAATACATAATATATCGACTAGTGGATAATTATACTTTTGCGCATAACTTCCTAAGGACTCGGTCCAGGCAGTTGAAATTGAGATATGTTTAGGTACCAACCAGGTACTATATGGTGCATTCATTCAAAAAATTGGTACCTCTCAGTGTTCCAAAATAGAACACATAATATGTCGACTAGTGGATAATTATACTTTTGCGCATAACTTCCTAAGGACTCGGTCCAGGCAGTTGAAATTGAGATATGTTTAGGTACCAACCAGGTACTATATGGTGCATTCATTCAAAAAGTTGGTACCTCTCAGTGTTCCAAAATAGAACACATAATATGTCGACTAGTGGATAATTATACTTTTGCGCATAACTTCCTAAGGACTCGGTCCAGGCAGTTGAAATTGAGATATGTTTAGGTACCAACCAGGTACTATATGGTGCATTCATTCAAAAAATTGGTACCTCTCAGTGTTCCAAAATAGAACACATAATATGTCGACTAGTGGATAATTATACTTTTGCGCATAACTTCCTAAGGACTCGGTCCAGGCAGTTGAAATTGAGATATGTTTAGGTACCAACCAGGTACTATATGGTGCATTCATTCAAAAAATTGGTACCTCTCAGTGTTCCAAAATAGAACACATAATATGTCGACTAGTGGATAATTATACTTTTGCGCATAACTTCCTAAGGACTCGGTCCAGGCAGTTGAAATTGAGATATGTTTAGGTACCAATCAGGGACTATATGGTGCATTTATTCAAAAAATTGGTACCTCTCAGTGTTCCAAAATAGAACACATAATATGTCGACTAATGGATAATTATACTTTTGCGCATAACTTCCTAAGGACTCGGTCCAGGCAGTTGAAATTGAGATATGTTTAGGTACCAATCAGGGACTATATGGTGCATTCATTCAAAAAATTGGTACCTCTCAGTGTTCCAAAATAGAACACATAATATGTCGACTAGTGGATAATTATACTTTTGCGCATAACTTCCTAAGAACTTGGTCCAGGCAGTTGAAATTGAGATATGTTTAGGTACCAATCAGGGACTATATGGTGCATTCATTCAAAAAATTGGTACCTCTCAGTGTTCCAAAATAGAACACTTTTTAATCGACTGGTGGATTATTATATTTTAGCGCATAACTTTCTAACGACATGGTTCACACAGTTCAAACTGAGAGTTCAGCTTTATCATCATGTAAATATTTAAATGAAATAGGTGTAATCATTAAAAAAAAAACTGTTAATCAACTTTTGTTGCTGACTGTACTGATTTGTTAGACCACTTGAAAGTCAATGTGGATAAGGGCCATACTTGAATGGGCAAAAATATTTCATGGGACGTTTCTGTAGTTGTGAATGTTGTGATACAACACCTTAAACGTTGTAATTTTAATCATGTATGTTCTACGGATGATCCTCTTAAAATATTCGATACATTTTCTACCAAACTTAGTATCAAAGGTAATTTGATGGAAACCTTCTTAGAGCCTTAGAATATCTCGATGATATTATAATTGCATTCATTACTGCTCGAAAATATTTTTGCGCATAACTTTGTAACGACTTGGTCCAGACAGTTGAAACTGAGATATGTTGAGGTACCAATTGGGTACTAAATCCTCACATACAGAGATCGCAGACATTCAGCGTGGAACTGCCTAATCTACGAGTCTACCCGCCATCCTGACGTCAGGATGGCGGGCAACTTTTTTTTCCTTATATTTTGGAACACGAGGAGGTACCAATTTTTTTACTGAAGGTACCAAATAGTACCAATTAGGTACTAAATTATAGGCTTATCTGCGATAGCGAATTCTGCTGTCTACCCGCCATCCTGACACTCACGAATTAAGATCACTCAATCGATTTTATTGAGCTATATAGAGAGCGATAGCATTGATCGATAAGATCTAACCGATCTGTTGGACCATGACCGATTCTGTTATATTGATTGAATTTAAAAAGGTGCATCTGAAGTTTCAAGATTAATTGTCAAAATTGAGTAGATGTGTTGACACAAACATACTTTGTCGCCAAACTTAGTTGCCCATCATTTGTCGCCTTGTGAAAACCCGTCCTTATAACCGCTTCATAACGTTCCTGGTCGGCTTATATCGTCGTTCTAACTTAGCGTGGGCTTACGAGATGTAAAGGGACGGGTATTTTTATCCCGGCGCGATGTATGGGCCTCTAGGGATGAACCCATGTAATGTACGAGCACCTATTTAGTAGCGATCGCCGTACTTCAGGCAGATCGTGAACACTAATAATTTTATGCACTTTATTTAAATTCTGGGCTAATTATTTCGTTGCGCAAATATGAATCGCTTTCAAGTTTAATTATTGGTTAGGTAACGAGAATACTTCGTCACATAAATATGTTAATGTGTGTGTGTATGTTTTATTTTTATGTATTTTATTATATTCCTCGTCGTTAGCTCCTTATCATCTACCTACCTCGTTTCCTGTAGTTACACACTGTGTCTTCTTCTCTTTTCACTCTTTCCTGTCGCAGGTCTGCTGGCAGAAATTTCTTTAGAAATAAGCAGTACCTTTGTACTTGATATCATTACTTATTTTCTTTGTCATGTGTACGTATGTACAAATAAATATATTAAGTTGTCTAATAAAAATTATCCAAACGTGTTTTCGGACGTCCCAAAGATCGACACAGAATAAATAAGTAATGCTTTCGGATGAGACCTGACGTCTGAACGTTCACACAACAGCTTATGAAGCAGGAGGCAAGGGCAAGTAGGGAGCGAAGTTGCCATAATTATGCGGAGCTACGCAAACTTCTTAATAGTTTATTTAGCTTACCATAATTCCATTTAGATGTTTTTTTATGTGTCCGCTCAGTTTTTAAAACGCTTTTATTAGCTTCACCTGTAACTATGTAAAAAAATCTTGGAAGTTAAATTGGACCCACTTTCCGGTTTCCGATTGAGCTGAAATTTTGCATACACGTTTAGTTTGGATGACAAAAGCGTTTTCTTTAGTTTTTTTTCAAACTATAATATTGATTTCGTTTGTAAAAATGCGGTGAATGTGTCGATGTTGTGAATGTGTGACTTTACCGACACCATTTCTCATAGAAAGAAATATGAATATATTGTGTGAACCTCAGAATATAAAAAACTAGAGGAAGGTGCCCCTAGTTTTTTATATTCTGAGGTTCACGCTATAACACACAACAAAATTTTATAAAATCCAGCTTCTACATGATTTGTCTTTTCAATTTCGTCAGTGATACGTACTTTCTCAATTTTACATTCCGATTTAATTGTATAGAAACTACTAACAAAACCCATTTCGTATCAATATATCAACAACTATCAACTCCAATTAACTTAATTGTTCCAGAATATATTGAGCGATGAAACATCAATTAAATAGCGATTTACAATTATACAGTCGATGTTACCACATGCGACATCAAACATTCAGAATCTTACTGTGATGTGTTTGTTGCCTTATATATAAATGATACCTCTAAACCGACAGACGGTTAAATTAATGAGATACTTATTCTCATTAATTTTATCGTCTGCTGGTTTTACCGCCGACAACAAGAACAACGACTTTGCACGCTCATCCGAACCAAGTTATTCTGTTGTAAATAATAATTACTTACCTACTTATTAATTTGTAGTCATTACGTTATTTCAGCTACATGTGTTATCTTTGCAGGCTTCATGCTAACCAAGTACTCGGTTGTAAATAGCAATAACGTGTTTACCTATTTCTAGCCGTTACGTTTTTTAGTAAGTACCGAAATTCTCCGAGGATACAAGTGAAATCATGGTTAACAGCTCGTAATAAATCGGTTCACCAATGACGAAAATATCGATGAATATACACAAAAAAAAAAAAAACATACGTGACGTACATAGAACCTCCTCCTATTTGGAAGTCGGTTAAAAACTAAGTGTTAACACATCACCAATCCATTTACTAAACGCGTTGTACGGACATCGAGCGCTCCATATTCGATATCATATTTAGAGTGGAAATAATGACCTTCACTTTATTTCTTTAGGGGAACTTTAAGGGCAATAGGCTGAGATTCTTAAGGTTCATGTAAATGTCACTCGCACATAAGCTTCAGTTGGCATATACCTACAACGGCTATATTGTGTTTGGAATATATTCGTTGTAGTGCGTGCTTAAATTATGTAACCTTGGTCACGAATGACTTAGAGTATTTACTAGGTTAATTACAACACTTGAAATTTTTATCTCATTTCGGTAAGATTTTTTGTTTTAATAAGAATAAGAATAAAAACTTTTTCATCCCACCATCTCGGAAAGAGTATTTTTAATCTTCAATATCTGAGTGGAAAAGCCGTTTTTATTCTCTAGAGGATAAAGTAAATTTTCATCCCACCATCTCGGAAAGAGTATTTTTAATCTTCAATATCTGAGTGGAAAAGCCGTTTTTATTCTCTAGAGGATAAAGTAAATTGAATTTAGAACATCGTGTGCACTAAGTTTGTGAATTAATAGTTATTTGTTATACAAGAGTGCAAAGTTGCTTTTTAACCGCGTGTTCAATTTTGATGACCGAGCAAGCGAAGGATTCTAAAATTGAATCACGAGCGCAGCGAGTGATTCAAAATTAGAATCCTGAGCGTTAGCGAGGGAATCAAAAGAGCACGAGGTGAAAAATCTTTGCACTCGAGTGCAACACGTAACTTTTCATTCCACCTCAGCGAGGAAATGACTAAATGCAAAAAAAAAACGTTTAATTCACAAACTTAGTGCACACGATGTTCTAAATTCAATTTACTTTATCCTCTAGAGAATAAAAACGGCTTTTCCACTCAGATATTGAAGATTAAAAATACTCTTTCCGAGATGGTGGGATGAAAATTTACTTTATCCTCTAGAGAATAAAAACGGCTTTTCCACTCACATATTGAAGATTAAAAATACTCTTTCCGAGATGGTGGGATGAAAACGTTTTTTTTTTGCATTTAGTCATTTCCTCGCTGAGGTGGAATGAAAAGTTACGTGTTGCACTCGAGTGCAAAGATTTTTCACCTCGTGCTCTTTTGATTCCCTCGCTAACGCTCAGGATTCTAATTTTGAATCACTCGCTGCGCTCGTGATTCAATTTTAGAATCCTTCGCTTGCTCGGTCATCAAAATTGAACACGCGGTTAAAAAGCAACTTTGCACTCTTGTATAACAAATAACTATTATTTCGGACGTAGGTAGTCCATATACTGTTAGTAATACAAAAACCTTACAAAACTATTGTTAGTTAATGCTTTTCTACCTTTTTTTTGACGTCAAATGAAGATTTACTTTATTATATACGTGTCAAATATTATCAAGTCAGATATTTTTTAAACCCAACAAAGTGATAAGCACCTACCGAACTGATAAAAATATACACCGAAAACAAAGTTATTCCTCCGAAATGATAAACTTGTGAATGAACTATACACGAGTTATAATAAATAGCCACCGAAATTAAGGTATTTTTGTCCGCATGTATCCGAAATGATATACTTACTTTTTGGCGGGACACCACAAGAACATGATACTCGTACCAGTGTATCTGCGTCGAGTTCTCGAACGTTTCTTATCGAAGGCGTTAGCAGGGAAGAGGGCTGCATAGAAGGAGCTATCCCAGTAAAACTTTACGTCCACCGTAATGATAATGTTTCGCCGAACAGATGTATTTATACCTATCAGAACTAGTACAAAGAGGTTATATAAACACAACTAGACTCTATTGATGGTCTAGATAAATTGTAATTAAATTTAGGTAGACTGTAAACTAAATCATAAATGATATTTGAGTGCCAAGGTATGTAATAATCAGTTAGGTATGTTGCGGACAAGCACAGATGGACAAGTCACCGTGATGATAAAATGAGACTAGCCATTTTTAACGTGTTTATTAGATTACACTTAATTTTATTTCTGACCCGAGGTAGGAGATAAAATGGTCATCCTAAAAAAAATATAACAAATAATATTTTGCACTACTATTTTCAGCCACGCCATGAATTTTTCTACTCGGGAAATTGACCCAATTAAAGTAATAGAGTAGGTGTAAACTGTGTTAACACGCAACAGTAAATTATATTCTGAAATTTATGATGAGGAATGTCATACACACAAAGACTGCAAAAGAAAAACTTTTAAAAATATGGTGTCCGAAACAAGCGCGATGTGGTATTGCAGAGTTACGTAATTAAATTAGTCGGGGAGTCAGAACTGAATAGCACTGTGACTGGTTGTGAGAATGTGCCTAATTACTCCCCCTCCCCCTCCGCCGCAGGCTTGGAGATGCAGCTTTATTTACGACTAATTAATTACGAATACTAATATTATTTTAGCTTTGGACGGCTTTCGGTGTTTTGGCTGTATTACACGAGCATGCTTGGATGAAATGAAGACTGTGTTTAATTTGTAAACATAAAACAGTTAATTAAACAGGATAATTTAATCAAGAGCTTTTTCAGCAGGGTATCGCAGTTCACTACTGATTAAAGGCCTCTGTTGCATAGGAGGCGGCTGTAGTCAGGTTAGGGAATATGATGGTCGCTGTCAGTTCGCTCATCCTAAAATCTTTTCGTACTGGCCAAGTGGAGCGACCACTGGACGGCTTATTAGCGCTTACAGAGAGAGGCCTATGTCCATCAGTGAACGAATGTTGGCTGATGATGATGATGAAGGTCTTTTGACGAAATCTTCGGGGATTACGCCCCATATTTTGTGTGTAAATAATAATAATTTTGTCCATTACTGAACGATGGATATGCACGGGCCTCTTCTAAATATGAGAAGGATTTAAGCCTTAGTTCACCATACTGGCCTGGTGCGGGTGGCGGACTTCACACACCATGGAGAACTTTATGAGGCCCTCTCAGCTGTGCAGGTTTTCTCACGATGTTTTTCCTTCACCGTTAAAGCAAGTGATAATCAAATTCTGTAGCTCTATATAGGCCTGCGTATAGGAATACACAACACTGAACTCTTGCACTTGTTTCACTTGTTGTTTTGTGTGTATGTCATGATAAAAGATAATCCACAGTAATATTAGGCCCCTCATAGACCCGTATATGTTATAATATCATAATAATCTGTGTTCGTCGAATCTCAACCTGAACTGTAGTTAAGTTGTAAGGTCGAGCCCAAAATGTATGAAAACAACGTGCGCGCGCATTTGAGTAAACTTTTAAAGAAAAGTAAAGAAAACGCGAGCACACTTTTTCATAAATTTTTAGCTTTACTGTAACTACGGTAAAACCTCGGTATAGGGTATTTATGAACAAACAAACTTGAACAAAGTCGCCAAAGTTGGTTGTTGGCAATCATTTTTATAAGAGAAACACTGAATTCTGCAAACACTGAATTATTCAATGTTAAAAGAAACTGTTTAAATCATAATAAATACACACCTATTGAATAAGTTATGCAAAAAGTTGGTTAAAACTCTTGTATAAATTAACCCGCTAATTATGGAAGCGAAACTTACAGAAATGTTCGTTTTCACTAGTAGCGAGTAATGTTCCAGGAATATTTTACTGAAAAACTTTTCTGAGGCAAGTTTAAAATCTTTGAAAAGGTACCTACGTTTTATTTATAGGTACCTGCCTGTACCTAAAGTTTTTGAAGCGGGTTCGGCTGTGACGAAAGTCGCTCGAGGGATATGTCAGTAGATCTTTTGAGCCAGAATTTCATCTTTGTAGGTCATCGTAGCTGTCAATGAGACCGCATGATAATGTTGGAATAACTTGCTCTGAAAACAAAACATTTCTGTATTTTACCCTACTTATTTATTTAATAATTTATGTACACGAATGAAAAGACACCGACAAAACAATAAAGTTACAAAAATAAAATAAAAATTATTAAAAAAATTACTTTTGGTTAATTTGTAGAAATAATAAAGCTTACAGTAATTACTTAGTAGGTATATTAAAAGTTAGAACAGTTGCTAATTGGTTTCTTGACCTACTCCATATATTTTATGCGATTAATAATTAATATTCTATTCCTACAAATAAACGTGGCGAAACTCGTTTTGGGATTTATGTAATTTTTTGTTACTTCTTTGCATTAAAGGTGTCATGTCGGTACAAATAAAACTACGAATGATTTCATAGCATTTTAAGTGCCACCTACCTTTTCCTTGTAGCCAAAATTACAAAAAATTAAAAGAAATAGACAAAACAAACCACTAAAATCGCATTGCCTGTTTATTTATTATATGTA
Source organism: Allophyes oxyacanthae (assembly GCA_932294325.1). Taxonomy (NCBI): domain Eukaryota; kingdom Metazoa; phylum Arthropoda; class Insecta; order Lepidoptera; family Noctuidae; genus Allophyes; species Allophyes oxyacanthae. The sequence continues at coordinate 3,402,800 of OW028633.1, read as the reverse complement.
GCTTCCGCCAGCGGCTTCGCCCGCGTGATATCTTTATAAATTATAGCCTATGTTACTCAGTAATAATAATATACATATAGCCTATAGCATTCTGCTAATGAAAGAATTTTTAAAATCGGTCCAGTAGTTTTTGGTTTTATCAAATCTTTTCTTTTTATAATATTACTATGACCTTTATTCAAATTTTTATACATTCTTTTATATTTTTAAATAATTTTACAATTAAATAAAAAAAAAGATTTAAAAATATAAAAGAGTAATAGGCCACCGGCATCGGGAACAGGGTCCAAGGGTCCATATTACTATGATTATTATTATTGTAATATAGTAAGTACCTAAGTAAGTATAGATAGCAGTGCCCCGCTGTTTCACGTGCCGTTTAATAATTTTTTTCTTCTTGCTCGGCTCCCAAGGTTCGTAGCGTGATATTAAAATAGCCTTCCTCGAGAATTGGGCTACCAAATGCAAAAAGAATTTTTCAAATCCGACTTAGAGTTCGAGAGATTATCGCGTTCAAACAAAAAATAAACAAACTCTTCAGCTTTATTATATTATTATAGATTTAAATATTATTTAACTTAAGTACCTAGCAGTTCAGTCTAAGTAAATCTATATTCATTGGCATTCCAATGATAAGGTCAGGTATAATCTGGTATAATATAACAAGTTTTTTTAAGTTACTTATAAAAACTTGTTAAATTATAATTGTAGTAATTTAACAAAAAAAAAAAAAAAAAAACCTAACACACACCTAACTAGACTGTTAAGTCTAGTTAGGCGTGTTGTGTAAGAACGCTACTTTATTATATTTTGTATAGTATTTATGAACCGAAATATTTTCTTATCATTATTGGTACACTGTGAACTACTCCTCTCTTTTAACCTGCAAATCTGTCCAATCTAAGGTTGTCTGGTAGAAATCGCCAATAGCGATAAGACCGCCCTTTGTACGTATCTCTTTTTCTAGTTATTGTATCTTTTCTTCTATTTCTGGTGTGCAATAAAATGTATTGTATTGTATTATTACCTTACTATGTATTTATCATTAGTAGTTTTAGTTTGGTAACTGGTCTGCTTTCGGTGAACTCCGGACTGACAATGGTCACTTGTTGCTTCTACACAGACGGCTACTTACCTACTCATTATAATTATTATGGTAATGATGCTTGACGATGACGATCTTAAATTTCGTTTGGTTGGCAAATTCTGAAGAGTACGGTCCTTTCCAATCCCAGTGTTAGGAGCAAGAGTAAACCGTACGTATTTATTTATAAGTCATGTTTAAGTATTGCACCTTTTTTATAGAAAGAAAGAAAGAAAATACATTTTTTCAGCACGGACAGTGAAAACACACGAGAGAGAAATAAAATAAAAATTAACTTAACCTTTAAACAGTAAAAAATAAAAAATAAAACAGACACTGAGAACAAAATAAAAAAAATGAAAGTAAATAAAATAGTCATCCTATTGTATATCGTTGTCAAGCATGCCCATGCCGAAAGGGTAGCCAACTCAGCATTTGCTTTGCTTTTTATAATAAATTCTTATTATTATGTCCAGTTTATCTAAAATATTATTTCATTTAATGCAATTTGCAATATAAATTACAGCCCGTTTATTTCTGACCTTGATTTATTTGCTTATGCAGATAAGTACTGCTTACGCATTGATGCACTTATAATTATGACCAATGTTTTTTTCGTCCTACAAAAAAGGGTTCAGAAAACTCCTAAACAAATTTAACCGTCCTCAATTTTGTTTGAGATGAAGATAACGCGTTAACTTTCAATGTGATTAGGATAAAGTAGACAGTACAAATTTAAGTATATAAGATCTCATAATAGCAGTTGGAGTCAGTACATTTTTATCCTTAATTCAGTTGTGTCGGTAAAATGCGAGTAATAATCGCGGGTCTATTTGTAGCATTAAGTTCTGCTTCATTGACAAAACGCGGCATAGTCACGTTAACAGGATCTTTAGACACGCTTAACGTAGGATCAGGACCATGCCCCGAATTTTCAAACGTTATTGATCAATACCGCGCTGCCGTGGACAATTTTACTATAGAAATATTTAAGCACGCCGCTCCGCGAGGGAAGTACCACTATGTAGTATCTCCACACACCATGTGGATCACTATAGCCGGGATCGCAGAAGGAGCCGATCACTCCAATCAGCAACAACTGTTTCAACTCCTAAACTTGCCAAAGGATCCATGCGTTCGTCAGAAGTATTACCAGTTAGCGACGACTCGATTCACGTCCACTGCAGACGTCGATGTAGATAGCAGACGAGCTTTAGTGATCGACGAAGGAGTCACACTGAATCCTAAGTGGTATAACTTTGTTACGAAGCATTCCATTCTCGATGTGTTCTCGGCACCGATTAAGCATAACGCCGCAGCCGCAGCCAATAGGATCCGGCAAGTGTCGTCTGCTAGCTTCCGGAAACTAAACTTGCAAGGAAACTCAGTTCTTTTGGATACCATGGACTATAATGGGCTGTGGACTACGGCATTCGCAGATGCAGTGGTTAAGCGTGCTCCATTTTACAGTTTATCAGGAAGAAATATCGGTGCAGTTAATCTTATGAGGAGGAAGCTACGTGGTAGAATAGGATACATGTCTAGTCTACAAGTAAAGGTGTTAGAACTGCTAGTCGGTGCAAATAGCCAGTACCGTATTTTAATTAGTCTGCTGGTAGGTGATGCTGATTTAGGAACAGTTCTCGCGGAGATGAAGGGCTCAAGCATTTCCGAAGCGTTAGCAGCGTTGAAGAATAGTAATACCATGATAGACGTGGCGCTACCACAGTTCACGTTGAGATCTGAGTTGGACGTGAAGGCCATCCTAGAAGACCTTGGGGTTAAGAACCTCTGGACGGATTCGCAGGGAACCAGGTACCAATGATTTATTAATAAGGGACCTTTTCTTGCCTTTTCACAACTATTTTGAGGATGGCTTTCGGTATAACTAGTTACGGCGATGTAAATTTATTGTATTTTGTAACTTAAAAAAATATATACACCAGCAATTAGGTATGCCTCAGGTTTGTCGTAAACAAAATAAATCTAAGAATTTTAGCAAATTTAGACATACTGTAGGTAAAAGCAGATTTTGAATTGATGCCAATTATTGAAGTGGAATCAACTTTGGTGGAGGGATTTATAAAGAAGATAATATCACGAATTATAATGATTCAATAACTAACAACAGGTACTTATCAGACCCACCTGCTCTACCGAGCAGCTACGTGCAACGAGCATCTATGACTTTCGACAAAGGGGGAGTGAATCCTGCGCCGCCATCAGAGGTCCCTCCGTATGAACCGCCAACAAACTTTGAAGAGTCCTTCTGGAGTGAGTTCATAGCTGACAGGCCGTTCATGATTGGACTATTCGACGCGGAGACGAACACCTGCCTGATGACCACTATGTATACGCAACCCACATACCCTAAGTGACCTAAACACAATTTGAATGATGAATTATTGTTGTTTATGGTGCTATTAGCTTAGGTTATGTCAATTATTGGAATGGAATAAAAGGAAAAAAAAAACATTTCACACTAAACCTTTGTTTTTGTAAATATATACCTATATATTGAGAAAAAGCTGGAGATAATAAGGCTCCTTGAAGATCCAAAAAGACCAGAACAAAATAATAGTATAATAAAAAATATTATAGTTTAAAAAAACTATAGAACACGCTTTACTCATCCAAACTGAACGTGTATGCAAAATTTTGGCTCAATCGGAAACCGGGAAGTGGGTCAAATTTAACTTCCAAGATTTTCTTACATAGTTAGTTAGTTACAGGTGAAGCTAATAAAAGCGTGTTAAAAACAAGTGGGTGCCCGGACAGCCCAATGAAATAAAATTATTCTGGACGATTTTATTTTAATTTCGGGATGTTCCTATAATAGGTTATGAGGAAACATATTCGCCGCATAGTACAGTCGGATAGGCCTTTGCCTACCACAACACCCACATCCACACTTTGTTACCACAACTAAAGTTCCTTATTAAGTTTCGGTCCTTTTGGTACATAACCCAAAACATTTAATAGGAATATCTGAATCTATCTACCTAAGAAATACCTACCTAAATTAATTATAAGTTTTGGAAAACCACGATCAAGGTACTTGAATCATTAAAAAATATTAATAAAGCCTTACACATAATGATGTACCCAGTACCTTTCCAACCTAGTGTTTGGTACACTATCGACACTGCACTCGGTGATACTTTTTCATTTGAGGACCTTGAAATTCTTATTAAATGACATTTGTCTGCACCTAGTGACGAATATTTTTAGCTGTTGAATTATGCATTGAAAACAGTTCACACTGATGAATTATGATGTATTTTAATAAATAGACAAGATTTTAACAGTTTTGAGGACTGACCTTATCTACAACTGCAACTTTTACTAAACGTGGACATTTAATTCCCCGCATGTATTGGTAACCCAAATCTAATTGTCTGCAATACACATAAACGACAGACACATAAAAAATCAACTAAATAATACCCCTCCAGGCTCTCAATCTATATAAGGAACTGGAATTCTAAAAGGCTTTAGTACATCCCAAACCGGAACCTGATGCAGACGTGCCGTAAACATGGGAAAAATTATTTTTGGGCTACTTGTCGCGTGTTGTGGTGTTTTGATATCGGAGCAACAAAGCCAAGGCCTCCTCGGCACATCATTGGTCTACAACACAAGATTGTGCAACGTGGACGAGGACATTAATTCTTATGACTACCGATCTTCTTTATACGATTTTGTCCTCCTCATATACAAGTCCTTAGCTGTGCGGAGTGATTATAACTTCGTGTTTTCCCCTATATCGTTATGGATAATGCTCGCAGCGATTGCAGAAGGAGCCGAACCTCAGTCTCAGCTAAAACTGTTTCAACTTCTTGGACTGCCCAGCGACCCGTGCATCCGTCAGACTTACTACCAGTTGGCAACTACCAGCGCCATCCCTGCTAGTGGTTTCAATATAAAAAGCACCCGCATTTTGTTAATCGACGACAATTTGACGCCCAATCCAAGTTGGTATGACTTTGTGGTGAAAAACGCTCTCTTAGATGTAGTCACTGCACCAATTCGGAAAAACCCGGTGGTGACGGCTAACGAGATCAAACGAGTTATGTCAGCGCGTCTGCCAGCACTCAATTTGAACGGAAACTCGGTTCTTCTAGACCGGATGGACTATAATGGACTGTGGACTACGGCATTTGCAGACGCGGTAGTTGAACGTGCACCTTTCTACAATCTGACAGGACATCATATCGGGGCTGTGGATCTTATGAGAGTTAAGAGCCGAGCAAGAATGGGCTACCTTAAAAGCTTGCACGCAAAAGGTTTAGAGATACCGGTGGGTTCTAATGGACGTTACCGCATGTTGTTCGGTACCACGATTGCAAGTAATGACGTCAGGCCAGTTGTGGCCAATTTTAATACAGAACATATGATCGAGTTGATTGAATCTTTGCAAGAAAGCTACGTGCAGATTGACGTGGCGATACCACGCATGGTCATCACCAGCGAAATTGATGTGAGGACTATACTTGAAGATCTGGGAGTGACGGATCTTTGGACTAATCCGGCGGTAACCAGGTACATAGGTTTCTTTTTTTTTAAGGTTTCTAAATTGGTTTCTAAAACTGCGAACAAGAAATCCATCCATCCACTTCACGCGTTTGTTGTAAAAGGGAATTATGGAATTCTTTTTCTTTTATCGTGTCAATTGTACACAACTGTAAATTATATTTGAAAAATATGTGTTCGATTTAGAATCGTCGTCGAAGAAACCGAAGCGGAAAAGCGGAGAAGCGGTCATCCACTTGCTATTTATTACATCAATAGAATAAAATCGCAAGTTTTCTTCCACATAAATATATTAGCTTAAAAATGTTTAATACAGGCACATATCGGAACCGGCGGCTTTGCCAAGCAGCTTCGTACAGCGAGCCACTTTGATCCTTAACAACGAAGGCCTGACCTCACCGCCGCCGCCGCTGCCGCAAAAACAAGAAAGTCAACGCGGCGCCCGCACGGGACTCGAACCTATCTTAGGAAGGGAGTTTATCGCAGACCGGCCGTTCGTGTTCGGTCTCTTTGATGCTGAGACGCATACCTGTTTGATGGGTACAGCGTTTAGTAAACCTACCTACCAATTGTAGGGTGTGCAGATCAAAGAAGAATAAATTAAATGGCATTGCGAAATGTTTATGTTTTATTTGAAAGACCTGAAGTCACACTGAAGTGGTGGAGATTCTACCTACTTAGCTTTTACATTACTGTCACAGTTTTTTTTTTTTATATTATAGGAGATTACGGTGTGTTCTTTGATAGGTGCCACTTGTAATTGAATTAACATGATTCGATATAAAAAAAATATTAGAGAGCCAATAAGTACCTACTGATTTGTCAGACTACAATACAATCTAAAAATATTTCATTTTATCGACTAAAGATTTCCGAATTTATAATTCGACCGATAAGACTACCTATCTATCTATTTCATATTCCGAAAAGAAGCTCGTGTCCTGCGGTGGGGCAGTAATGGGCTGGATTTATTTATTTATTTAAGACTAAACAGGTATGTATCTATTTCTGCTTACTCACTATTACAATAAATTTTGGTTTACTTATTAAAAGTGCTTAAAAATCTGTCAAATCTTTTAAGAGACTAACCTAATTAACACCTACTACCTAATCAATAGATCAGCTGCGTTAATAAAAATAAAAAAATTGAATTAAATACTTATGTAACTTTTATTAATTTGACTTTCAAATAACTAGCTACAACATTCTTGTACTTTTTGCTAATAGTAAAAATGCACGCTTTAATAACATGATATTTTTTGCATTTCAATTAATATATATTGGAATTAAAACGCGAACAGAGCTTAGTTCCTTTTATCTTGAAACCTGATTAGACGTGTTAAAAACATGCGGGTTCTAATTATCTCGTTACTTGTTTCGTGTTTGTCGATATCAATGCAGCAGAACATTGTCGATACAGGAGCATTAGACTCTGTAATCCTCGAACCGTGTGATGAATACGCAGACGTTTCTCGAGAATACTGCTCTGCTATTTACGACTTTACCATCACCTTCTTCAAGGTTATAACTGTACGAAGCGGTCTCAACTTCGCGCACTCCCCGCTCTCAATATGGCTGATGCTAGCAGCAGTGGCAGAAGGAGCTGAACCCTATACTCAAAAACAGTTGTTCCAATTCCTTCATCTTCCAAATAGTTTGTGTATCCGAAAAAAGTATTACGAACTCGCGACGTCTTGCCTGGTCCCCTCAGAGGACATCAGAATTGTGAGCAACCGCTTTTTGTTGATCGATGAAGATGTAACAGTCAATCGAACTTGGTACGAATTTGTTAAGAAAAGCTCTCTCCTAGAATTACTTAGAGCTGACATTCGTTACAATCCGGGTGTTACAGCTAGCGCCATCAGCCTACTTATGTCTGCTCCACTACCAAGACTCAACTTGAATGGAAATTCGGTGCTTTTGGACTCAATGGATTACAACGGTTTATGGACTACAGCATTTGTCGACGCGAAAATTGAGCGTGCTCCCTTCTATAATCATCAAGGATACCCAGTTGGGACTGTAGATCTCATGAGGGTGAAGAGGTTCGCTAGAATGGGATACATCAAAAGTCTGAACGCAAAGGTTTTAGAGTTACCGGTGGGTTCGAACGCGCGCTACCGAATGTTATTCTCAGTATTTCTGGAACCTGATGACTTGAAGACAAAATTAGGAGGATTTTCTAAAGATATTGTAATGGAAACGTTGGATTCGCTTCGGGAGAGTGCCGTGCCGTTGGATGTGGCGATACCACGCGTGGTATTGACTAGTGTTATTGATGTAAAGACGCTGCTGGAAGACTTGGGAGTAACGAGTCTTTGGAATGACCCGGCCGCTACCAGGTAACCACATATTAATATCTAAGCACTTATACGACTTTTTTCTAATTGGTATTCCAAAAGGCGACGAAGCGATTTATTATTTCAATGACGAGGATGGCGAGAACTTCGTGCGGACCGAAGGACCACATTTAGTGAGGGACCGCAGAAGCAAATAGCAATAGCCAATGTTCATGAGAATATTACCAGTTGATGACTTACTAAGCTATATATTCACGAACGAATCAAATAAGAATATTTTTAAAATCACAATTACTGAAAAATGTTAACATATTCCTTGCATCCAAATAATAATTAAAGTTAACAAAACCTTAAACCCTACAGGCACGTGTCGGAACCGGCAGCTTTGCCGAGCAGCTTCATCCAACGAGCGACGCTGACCCTGAACAAGCATGGACTGTCGTTATCACCAGTAGAAGATGACCCTTTGAACGGCACGGCGACCGGCCTGGATCCGATTCTAGGTAGTGACTTCATCGCTAACCGACCATTTTTGTTCGGACTGTTCGATATGAAGACTTATAGCTGTGTGATGGCGGCAGCGTATAGCGTGCCCACGTTCTTATAAGTATTGATGGACGCTTTAGGAAGAATGTAAAATATAATTTATATAAATATCTTTGCCCAGCAGTGGGATGATGTAGGCTAACAGTAACAGTAACAGTAATATAAATATCTAAGTCTATAAAGATTCTACAAAAATATATTTATTGAAATCCTTGCCAAAACCTATGTACCTATAGGTGTGCCAGGTAGCACGGGGTGACCGCCTGAGTACTCATGCATCTCCACGTGTGTCCTACAACTCTCCTATAAATTGGTACCTAAATTTAAATTATGTCTACCCACATTAAAATTATAACCATATCTTTACAACAAACTTAACGAAACCCTAAATTTTTATCCCAAAACAAAATCAAGCTGTAATTTAATATTGAAAAAATATCTTAAAGGCCTAGATTACCAAGCAACTGAGAGCCTTTTAAACATTCCCAAATAAATCTTTATTCCTACTATCCCCATCACACTGCTGTTCCTCACTTTGTGCCTACTCGCAATATACTTTAGTCTTACATCGTCCAATGCGACTCACAAACTCACACACCTAATCACACACTCACTACTTTCATTCTACTAATTTCACCTTAGCCGATAATTTCTGCAATAGTTTTTATATGTATTACCTGTTATCATTGATTTATTGTTTTGTTTTATTAATTACTTTGTTTCTTTTGTTTATCTCATATTTTTCACATGGTCTGTTGAATACCACTAATTCTAACCGCGGGTGGGCCTGGCGACCTGTAACACAGGTTTCATTTAGAAACCTACATCAGGCACCAGTCTCTCACATAGGTTGAATCTAGTCTCAGCCAATATTATGTACTTAATTTTAAGTCAACCAATTGTGAAGAGTGAATAAATGATATAATAATAATAACGTTACTATTGTAGCGACATCTATCGCAACATAGAAGAACTACTATCACATTACGAATCCTGCATCGCGCAAGGAAAAAGATATTCGTAAAACTAGCATATATACAACTGTCCGACATCAACCGTCGGGCTTCGGCTCGCCAGGCAATATCTCCTCGCCTGGTCGGAGGATCCTCCCTTTTCAATGGAGGAACACCATATCTCGTTCCTCCACACTATAAATTCTTTATTATCAATTCCGAACAATAGACATTATCGTATATTATACCTAAGCTTCTGTAGGTACCTATTAGACGTGTGCGCCGATGCCGTCATCGGCGTCATCGGCGTGGATGGTCGGACGGATACGGTTGTTTTAGATACAATACAGACGTATACTAGTAAACTAAATACTAGAAATGTCTAAACATATGCTTATTGGTTTATTTCGACGTATTTCTTTACGCAAAATCAATTAAATTCCATTTTTATATGACCATCATTTAATAGCGCGTTTTGCCGATAACTTCGTCCGTCACAGTCATTTGGCGAGTAGGTCTGAAATATTTTGTTTTTAATCAAATTTTCAACATCCACGCCGATCACGCCGATGACGCCGACGCGGGCATCGGCGCACATATCTAGTACCTATCATACTGGCTCGAAGCGGCAAAATAATAAAAAGAAATTAGGTAGGTAGTATGTAAATAAAGAGATTTGAATCTGATGTCTTAGTATTAATTTGGGAGGACCGCAATCTTCAGACCATTACTCGATACTTCTATAGGTACTTTGATGCAAGAATAATTAATAATTTCTATTGAAAAATTGCGCTTTTTTATTTTTACTCCTACGTAAAGTAATTAATTAATTATGTATTTCAATTTAAAGATCAACATTTCATTTCATCTTAAAATTATAATGAAACCGAAGCGAAATTAGGTAGATACTCCGACGAACTGAACGCAAACTCAACGAATAAAACGAAAATTTACCTATCTATTTAATTGACCAAATTATAATGCCATTACAGTTTAACACCAAGTCGATGCAATAACTAACATGGGTAAGACAAAACACATTTTAACAAAGTATGTAATAACTTAGTCACTACACAATCTCCACACATCTGTATGTTGCTTCTATAATTATGAATTTCGACTGGCTACAATAAAATAATATCAATAAATCTTCAAATCGACCTTTATTATGTTTACTCTTTACTCGCGTTAGGCTTCGAATAGGCTCCAGCAAACAAGCACGTGTGTGTCTTAGTATCGAAGAGAGCGAACATGAACGGTCTGTCTGCCGTAAACTCGTGTCCTACTGCCGTCGCGACGCTGGTGGCGGTGTTTGAAGCCACGTTAAACAGACCAGACAGCCAGTCTTTACCGACGTTCGGAGGAAGCTCCACGCCACGGCTGTCGACTCTTACAGAGACTCGCTGGATCAAACCGCCTGGCGCCGCCGGAGGGTTTGACACGTATCTGGAAATAGTAATCAATTAGAAAGTGCTAGCGCAACAAACATCTGAATAAAATAACACGTTCACTGTCCGCGCCGTGAACTATTAATGTAGATCACTGCAGAGGAGAAGGTAAATATAGTATCGAACTGTATTCCCCGAAAATTTGTCAAAGGTATATCTACTGTTGCCCACCCCCATATCGCCGATGCTGTTATTAAGGACCACTGACGACTTACCTCACCGTTAGGAGACAAAACTGCAAAAGAGCAGTGTTATTTGGCTACGATATCCTGCAAGGTGGAGGTATTTCCCCAGTAGGGCAGTTCATACTTTCAACGGAATGTCCTGCTGTGCCTCTATAGTTTTGTTTATTAACAAAAGAAGAAAACTGATATGTTTAAAATAACCTTGAAAAAAAAGTAAAAACCCACTTCAAAAAACTAAAAACAAAAAAGAATTTTCAAAATCGGTCCGCAATTGGCGAAGAAATCGATGAATATACATTAAAAACATTACTTACAGCCAAACACGGAACCTCCTCCTTTTTTTAATTCGGTTAAAAAATTAAAACCTGCGACCCTTATCGAGGCTAAGGTCAAAACAACTATTACCAGAACTAGTTTTAAAATAAAACTTGATTAACACTTATGTAACTAGGTATTATCAAACTGGATTTTGTAGAGTGTAGGATAGGATATAAGAATACAACATATTTGTAACAACGTACTGTATTCTAGACGAATGTTTATTTTATAATTTTTCGTCAGTAAATAAACTAGGTATATTTAGCTAGTTCTAGATCAAAAGAAAACATGCTTACTTAGTAGCTGCGGGATCCATCCAAAACCCTCGAATACCGATATCTTCAAGTGCAGACCTCGCGTTGAACTCAGAGCTGACGGCGAACTTCGGTATTGCGATGTCCAATGGAAACATACTCGTCTGCAGCAGCGAGAATATCTCCAAGATCGACCCCATGAATATGTCGATTGCGTTTTTAAGGGGATTGTTACCAGTTCCAACGGCAATGAGCATGGTGTACCGACCATGTGTCCCCACAGGCAGTTCCATAACCTTAGCGCTCATGAAGGGGACCTGAGCCAAGCGTACTTTCTTCTTCATCCTCATCATATCTACCATACCGATCTGCTCGCCTAAATCATTGAAAAACGGCTGACGCTGTATGCTCGCATCGTCGAAAGCTGTCGTCCACAACCCATGGTAGTCCAACGAATCCAGAAGTACGGAATTACCTTTCAGTACAATATTAGACCGTAATGCCATAAACTGACGTAGCCTCTGAGAAGTTGCCTCTGGATCCCTCTTGATTTGTGTATGAGCGATCTTGAGGAGTCCAGTGGAACGCATCAGTTTTCCCCAAGAAGGTAGCACTTTTAGACCTGCATCGAGGATTAATATTCTTCGTCGAGCTAGTGAGACGTCCCGACCACGTGGTTCGACGTTCAGGGCTATATCATAAAACCTGTTCCGAATACATCTTTCTTGGGGTAAATGGAGAGATGTGAAGAGTTGGGTTTGGACCGACGGATCAGCACCTTCAGCTAAGGCAGATAGGGACAGCCAAATGGTGTAAGGCGAGAATACGAAGTGGTTATTGTTTCTGGAAGCGACCTGCGTGTAAAGTTTGTTATAGAAATTATCTATCGCCTTCTGATATTCTTGGGTCACATCTCGACTGCAGGAATCAGTTTTACTTCCAAATATTCCGCCTATATTAGAGCTCTTACCGGGAATTCTTGCGACACTGTCGAAGAGTCCTTGACTGTGAACCCCATATCCTATGCAGAAGATTAATATCGTAACTGGCAACTTCATTTCGACCGGTAAACTATTGTATGGAGTGTATTTTGAGCTATATATAACCCGTGATATTGCTTGAGGTAAGGATCTAATTGCGTTTGCAATTTAGTTGATTGGTATTAGATTTGTGGTTGTAAATAAGTAGGTACCAACTGATATCATGTGTTCTTATTTATAACGTGACATTGAATAAAAAAATGGACTGTTAGTAGGTACCTATTCATTTGGCCCTTTTTCAATAATTTCCTCCGTATTGAAAAGTTTAATTCTTATCTTTTCTTCTTTGCTTGTTGTCATAAAATCAATAGTTTTTCTTTCTTTCTAATTAATATTCAAGGAGATGAAAATGAAAATCAAATGTTTATTTTTGGTAATAGGTATAATTTATGTAACCAATACATGGTAAACATAATTATTGCTAACGTAAATTCATACATGTAAATCTTAGTCTACGTGTACATTTTTTAAATAACACAGTTCGGTTAAAATTGCATTCCCCGCTAGGTGTTACGATGGAAATACTTCGCTTGTGAACAAACGTAATATGGAACTTAATTCAATAAAATTATATGTAGAACTGAAATAACTGCTGCTTCGAACAGTATAAATGCACCTACTTTACTTCTACGGCCTTAATAATAAACCAAGTACATCCTAAGATTAACAATCTAAGGATGATCCTAGATGTAACTAAGTACTTATCACTGTTATTTGTTTGCGAATGAAAAAGGATAGAACATAGTTACACCAAGCTGTGACTTTAATCAAGTCACTATTTTTTATTAATAAGATGGCTAGTGATTTACCCCTTATTCATTTAGAGTTCTAAAAATCTAATAGAGTTAAAATTTGTGTTTTTAATTGTTTTTGCGCGTGCCATTTTGAATCGGTGATTACAAAACAAAACAGCTACCTATTCGAAGTTTTACCTTTTTTCTGAACTAATAATAATTTTAAATAAAAAATATTTGATTTTTTGTATGATTGTTTGTAATTGTAATGGATAAACTCAAAAACTACTGGACCGATTTTAAAAATTCTTTCACCAGCAGTATGCTACATTATCGCGGAGTAACATAGGCTATAATTTATAAAGATATCACGCGGGCGAAGCCGCTGGCGGGAGCTAGTTATACATAAAGGGGATAATGTACGTATGTGACCATACCGTTCATTTGATGGTGTGCATAATTTCTCCTTAGCTCCGCGCGCGTACATTTGAATCGAGTTTAGCTGTGTGTGTGTGTTAACAGTGATGCATATTTTTGACTCGACTAAAACATAGCTAATAAGTCTATTATGCTCTAAATATACATTAAGTTTTATAAACTATATTTATTTTAAACAAACTAACAATAATGATAAGGCAGTACGCCAAATTAAAATACAATAAATTAATTATAACTTAACACTAATATCACAACGTTCTGTGAACATTTAATTAAGTACAGGAACATAAAAAATGCATTTCTTGCTATCACTCCATAACATAATAAAATTATCTATGCGTCTCGGCTATCTTCGTATTTCCGAATTAGGCCGAATATTCTAGCAATGTCTCACCGCTCGCGCCTCGCCAGTCACTCACGAGATATTCTTTTATTGTTTTAAATTATTATTTTATGACTATATTAAGTATCATCATGTCGCGTTCATGATTACGAAGATAGACGAAGATTGCCGAGGCGCATAATTCGTAGTACTACTGAACATATTTAAGCCAGACCCATATATCCGATTTGCTAGTCCCTAGGGATCTTTCTAGTATATTCTTTTGAATAGAAACAGTAGCACAATGTAAATAGTTGACATAAGCTGACCAATAATCACGTGATTCATAAATGTCAATTCCTTACATTTGCTGGCGTTTATGTTCTGGAGCGGTTGTACAGTGCCACAAACTTATCTGACCCGGTGACCAAAATTGGAACTAACGTCGCTACAGAACAAAAATGACTTCGAAATGTCATTTTTGTAGGGATATGATATTGGTAAAAGCGACGGCAGCGACGCCATGACCGGGTCAGATAAGTTTGTGGCACTGTACCTACATAGTGTACATATACTCGTCAAAACAAAATAAGGGCCACTTGCAAATTTCGACATTATGGGTGATTTAATGATCATTAACTATATCCATGTGGTAAATTGTACAGCGTTGTGTTATCTTAAGTGTTTGCGAACACTTATATAGCATTCCGCTTGAAAAACCGTTAAAATGGGTAGGTTTTATCAACTTTTTTGAAAGCAATTAATTTTACCCTGTTTCTTCGTGAACTTTAAGGTCATTTAACATTTGTATTGTACTGAGAACAGTTTAGTGTTTCGAGTCAGTGCGTACATCGGCATTTTACGAACGTAATTCCATAGGTTTGACTTCAAATGGAGTTGACTACAACGACCAGGACCATAACTAATAAACTCATCCAAGAAGGCTAATCGTAGCGATCTGTAGTTTTACAGCCGAGATTTTCGCAGCGAGCGATTCAGGATGCCTGGAATTGCTTTTATGAGATCCAAAAATTTGTCAGAAGTCAGGAATTAGGCAGAGCCAGAAGAATCACCGCTCAGGAAGACCGCTACATAGACTTACATGCACGCAGAGAAAGCACCGTCACTTCCCGCTCTTTGCAAACCCGCTTGTGCCTGGCCACAGGCACGCGACTTAGTGACCAAACAATTAGAAACCAGTTCTATGAAAACCAGCAATTGTCCAGGAGTCAAGTGGTGGGAATTCCATAGACCAGTATTCATCATGCAAATCAATAAACATCCGCAAGGCAACAATTGGACTGTAGCGTAAGTGACTGAAGCACATTGCTTTTTACAGATGAGAGCAAAGTAAAAGTTTTTAGTGTTGACCGTTGCATAAGGGTGTGGAGATGAAAAGGTGAGCAATTTGCAGATGCCTGCATCCACAACAATGATCGATTTGGGGGGCCCAATGTTATGGTGTGGGGAGGCATAAGCCAAACTGGAAGAACTGAGCTCATAATTCAGAACCAGGGTACAGTAACAACTTAACAATACATCCAGGAGGTCATAAGACTCTATGTGGTGCCATTTGCATAGCAAGTGGGTGCAGGTTTCAAGCTGTTGCACGACAATACACGCGCTTATACTGTTAGAGCCACCAGAGAGACACTAGTAGAGGCTTGTATACAAGTGTTGCCGAGGCCAGCGAACAGTTCGGGCTTGAACACAATTGAACACATGTGGGATCTGTTGAAAAGAAGAGTATGAGACACAAATTGATCAGTGGACAATGAGAGACAGCCCTTAAACGTCCTAAAATCGAGCTAGGAACAAATCTCTCAAGAAACAATGCGGCATCTGATAGAAAATGTCCTCTAGGCTTCAAGAATATGTTCAGAAAAGAGGAGGTTGCACCAGATATTGATTCAAAAAGGAAGAAGAATAAACGCCGTGGAATTTCATTTTTATTGCATTTTTAGTCCAAGTGTACTTTTTGCTGAAATTGCACTTTTTCTTGAAAATGTTGTAAAATTGATTTTATTTTTTGTGGATTGTGTAAAATTTAAGCCCATTTCATTAAAAACAAATCATTGCAATGAATTTTACAACTTAGAAACCTAGGAACCTCATAATTTGCCCAGAAGATCAAAAATATAAGGTGGCCCTTATTTTCTTTTGACGAGTATAGTAACTTGCATATTTTGGCTGACATTCAATGTTAGAAAAAAGTGATAAAACATATTTCAAACAGACATGCAAAATCTATACTGTGGGATAAAATGTCTCACAACATTTTTAGGAATGACCTTCATACACCCTGTGCAAATTAAGTAAAAGGTACTTATCCAAAAGTAATAAATAAATAGTCCAATCCGATTATTGGACCAGACAATCGGAAATGTGAGTCCAGTCTTAACATAATAAAATTATTCTTAGAATAAAATAAAAATCTATTTCTTAAAACAGAGACCAGCTTACATAACTACCTACTATACTCCATAATACAAAGTCCTACCTTTGGAGTTCCGATCCTTTTAAGGGGATTATAGTACTTAACATTATGAAAAACTTTTATTGTGAGAGCAAAAATTAAAACGCGAAAAAAATCGAGTATGGATGTTTTTTCGCGATTTCATCGGTGGTTCCATAGTAAAAGTTGTTCATAATGATGAGTACTGCGGCACCGACGGGACGATTTTGACAATCAATTTCTCTCGCTCTAACGAACGATATGTTTGAGCGACAGAAAGGGATGGAGATAGAGGAATATTCGTTGCAAGTAGGTCAGATGTGGACCCTTAACCTAAAAACCTGTCTTGCCTATTTACCTAGTTCTCAGTTGAAATGGTCCAGATGCCACAAAACATGACCTCTTCACGACTGCCTCAAATTCTTTTCAACTCACAGTATTGACATAGCCTCATTGCTTTTTAAAGGACGGCTTGACCAAGGGATTTAAAAGATACTCTTGAAACTTTCTTGCATTAAAATTGCATTTACATTTGCTCTGGATTCAATGAAAATACAGTATACCTCAAAAAGGAAAAAAGGAACCCAGGATCACTTCGTTGTCCGTCTGTCAGTCAAGACCATTTTTCTCGGAAACGTGTGGAGGTATCTAGTTGAAATTAATATCAAATACACAGGTCTGAATTCCCTTGGAGCTGTGCAAAAATTAAACTTCTAAGTCAACACAATCAAAAGATACGGCCGTTTATGCCGCAAATTTTGTCACTCGCAAGGGAATCAAAACCTATAGGGTATCTTCCCGTTGACCTAGAATCATGAAATTTGGCAAGAAGCAATTTATTCTATAGACATTGCTTCTTGCCAAACCCTCTCTTCTTTCTTGTCTTTTCTTTTTTTCTTGATTTTTCTTGTCATTCTTGCTTTTTTTCTTGGATTTTTCCCTTCGGGAAAAATCCGAAAGCCGTAAACCGTTTATAGTTACATCACAAAAGACCTACAATCATGAAATTTGGCAAGAAGCAGTGTATTTTACAGATGTTTAAAATTAAATTGGCCGATTACCCAAACAAAAATTCATGTTTAAACGGCTGATTTTACTCTAATCTTTCGTTATGTTGTCGGTGAACTTGGCCCTAAGTGTCTGTCTGTACGGCGTCTTACGTAGAAATATCCAGGGTATGCCACACGGTGCGCCGCACGCACATCGGACGCCCAACCAGCGAGACGAGGCGGGGAGGGGTGTGTTGCATTGTATAGTCTCTTGATGACGTCATTGTGGGCGGTTGTCATTCTAGCAATACGGTGATTACAACTAACTGCAGTGGTCGGTCTTCCGAGTTACACATTACAGCGGATAGAATGTGTACATCATGACATCTGGAACATTAATAAACATAGTTACTGCACATTTTTTTTTTTTTTTAATCTTTCCCCCTCACTTTGATTTCTCATGTATTGAGAGTAGGTACAGTTTAAAAACATACGAGTACATCTCACATGTACACACACCCATACCCGACACAACTGAATGTAGATCATACAAATATTTGTTACGTGCGGGGATCGAACCCGCGGCACGTAGCGCAGAAAGCTAATCGCATAGCCACTGCGCCAACCGTGTCGTTAAACATAGTTATTAATTATTATAAACATAATTATTGAATATTATAAACATAATTATTGAATACTACCTATTGCCCGCGCTTATACCACCGCGATTTATATCTATCAAAATAAAATATACCTAGCCTATGACTAAGTGGCCCTAATTGGCGGAAGCAAAATGTGGGCGTGGCTATCTTATCAGGAGTCGTGCAAACAAAGTGTACAACTGCCAAAGTCCTTGATTGTAGTTCAGAAATTCATCCGCTGCGCCAGTCCGTTCCTTCGGTTATAACGACTGATAGCCACACACAACTAGCTAACTCAAATAGGTATGTACACTACCAGTACCTACATACATTTTATGTACATATTTAATTTACATAGTTGTTTTAGGCACATGCGAGCGTATGGCACCCGTGGGTTGCAGCTGAAAATCAGCGTCAGGTGATAGCACCTGGTGTTGCCATCTGACATTATGCTGAGCTGAGGCCCTTTTAGCATAAATGTATTTTTTTTATCTATTAAATGTTATGTGTTTTAATTTTAATTGTGCCAGTAAACGCAATTTTCTTTCTTTCTTCTTTCTTTCCTACAATCACGTTACGTTGCGGTGATACATTTCGCAAACAAGATGCTTTGAACGATTGCGGCCCGCTTAGAGTTAGTAACTCTGCGTTTGGACGCCGGGCGCAAACGATTTTAGCCTTAAGGATGGTCGACCGGAAATATTGCTGATTGTACATACATACAGCGTATCTCACCCGGACAACACGCACTTGGGAAGCCACTTTAGTACAGTTATAATACTTATGTTACACTCACCTGCCCCGGGTACATTAATTCGCATGGAATCATGTAACGTAACGTTTTGAATGAACTGGCCTGAGAACACGTCCTGAAAAAAATTTAAAAATACAGGTGTAACAAACATACATAGTGACGTATATGGCGGACGCCCCACGATGGCAGACAAAAATTTTCTTATTTACCATCATGATATGGGTATCAAATGAAAGGGTTTGCTGAGAAGAATACGAAAAATAAAATGATGTCACTCTAAATTCAATATGGCGGACTATCAAAGATGGTAACGTGTTTTTTTGTATTTTTAAACTATAATTATTATGTTCAGGTTTAAACGTGCGTTCAAATATACCCTGCATAGTCTCGCTTCACCTTCCAATTAGCGTAATGAACCGTGCGATTTGTTAGCGTTGCACCTTACACAATGTCTACCAAGTTAAAGTTTAAACTGAACTATCGATTATAGTTCAGTTTAAACTTTAACTTGGACTTAGCTGGTAAAATCTCTGATAAATTCGAATCACATGTAAGCTGTTGCGAATTTGCGATTGGTTGACCAAGGTCAACCAATAATATTTCAATAATATTTGTAGCGACACCTAGCGCCACAAAAAGTAAGTCAATGTTTTTTATTTCAACTGGGCCTTTGCAGGCACTTTTACAACGTCGTGATTCTAGGGGGCCTAAAAAGGCCACATTGAGCAATTCATCTACTGATCTGCATAGTAACTGTCAAACAGATGATTACTGAATATGAACCTTATGCGGATGATATTAAGTGTCGTCAATTAAGTAGATATTTTGACATTCATAATATGAATCATATTGTGATTCATCTAAAGCGGCCCTTTTAGCCCCCGAGGTATACGGTTTCAAATGGGTTGATCCTGGAGAAGATACCAGCAAGAAACTACATGGATACTCTTGTCAAAACACAAAAGTTACAATAGTATCTACATGTTTGTATTTATGGGCCTTTGTTGGCTGATATAAAATAAATAAATACAATATCAATTAACGTGAGATTTGACGGCTGCTTAAGTTCGAAGAAATCAGTTGTAAATAACTTTGACATCAGTCTTTAGATAGTTATACAAGATATCTTCATTTGTAGGTACTTATGAGACTCAATATAGGTACAAATACAAACATTAACAGGATTACGTTTCATTATTGCTCTAAAAATTCTTATCAAAACACCTATTATTCGTACCGAAAGCCAATCTGTAAGCGACCTCTGTCCAATCAAATCCTATTTCCGTTAATTTCTCAAGGGTTCCAGAGATATCGGTAATATTCTACGCGAGCGAGGCAAGCTAGTTAATTTGCTAGACAAGAGTTAGTATATTTAAACTAGGTATATTTGTATCGCTTCACCTACACTCATTAGCGTAACGAAGTGTGCTGTGCACGTTGCACCTTTGACATGCGGTCTATAATAATTTTACCTCTAAGTAGCGATATCGATAGTATTAAGCTACAACATTTAGAACGATAAAATAATATTTGCCTCGTTAAACAAATGAAAATCACTGATCGCTGGATAATAAAAAACGATAAAAACGCCATAAACATATTTGATAGTGCTGACGTTTCTATTCTCAGTCAAATGGTAATTGTCCCCATATCCAGGTGACTGGTTCCTCAAAGATCCGGCAGCGTTCAAAACCAGAACGCGCTAAGTCGCAATGTCCCGAGCTGCAGTACGGTAGGTCGGGAGATAAATCCCACCAATTTTTCTCCGCAGGCCTCACAGAATTGCGAAGATACTCTCATTTACCGAGAGTATGGACTGAGATCCAACAGATATTATGTCTTAATATCCCGTACTTGTATCTTGTAGAATATGCCCGGCCTTAGATACACATCAGTATTTTCTATATTCACACTTAATATATTGAAACTGCTTATAATCTCACAGATTTATCGAAATATCTGACTCACCAGCACAGAGTATCCGTCCGTACAGTTAAGTCCGTACTTGCCCGGCTTCAGGAACGCTTCAGTGTCGTCTATATCCAAGTTAACGATCGCGAACGTGAATGACGGCCACGAGTCTCCCTTCTTCGGCAGGTGAGGCTTCACCCAGACAGTTGTGTCCTGCAACTGTGGGATGGTTTAGTTTCAGACTAAGTGTTGAAGAAACTCAGGTCCATAGGTAAATTGTGAGTATCCAATAGTCTTAGGCCAATCTATATACCTGAGATTTTTTCCGAGACAATACAATAGAATATTAGACAAACTTTTTTAATAACAAAAATTATAGCTTTTCCAAACAACTTATGCAATACTGTAAAATTAAATTAAATATTAAAAAATATGTCTAAGTTATAAATAAAAATAAATAAATAACTCCAGCCAACTCTCTTCTTCTCTTCTCTTCTCAGAATGAGAAGGGTTAGGCCTAAGTTATAATATTTTAAATTGTTTTATAGACAGAGATGGCATTACTGGGAAATTGTGACAGTTTCATACATATTTTATTTTGCAGGAAAAGGATGGATAGTGTCTCATACAGAAATTTCAATAGCTTAGAACTTCGGCATTTAATCACCGATTTTAATTATTTCTTTATCTACCAACTATGGGATTATAAAGAATTTGTCCATTTTTAACCCCCGACAAAAAAGAGGGGTGTTATAAGTTTATAGTGTGTATCTGTGTGACTGTCTGTGGCATCGTAACTCCAAAACGGAGGGACCGATTTCAATGAAGTTTTTTTAATTGAAAGCTAGTTTAATCGGCAATCGTCTAGCTATGTTTTATTAACTCTGTTACTCGCGTTAGCTCCTTTTCTAGTTGGAGTCGGTGGATTTTGACGGTTAGGTTATTGTTTTATCTACAGATATGTGCGATTTCTGTGAGATGAGAAACATCTAATAAATCAGTTTTTCTTTCGTCCATTGTCCGATGATCTAATGCAATTCACATGTAAATAAAGCGACCGTTTAAATCGCCGACGTTTTTTCTGTCGAAATATTTCTGAATATTCATTGTTATTCGATGATATGTAGCTAAAAGATTTCGTTGAGATGCGAGACTAGTTTAATAACAGAAGTCCAGTACCCTATTCTCTATCGACCAAAAGCTCAACAGCCACGATTTTGTTCGAAGATCAGCAGAAATGGTTAAAGTTGAAACATCAAGCAAACAATCTAAAACTAAATGCATTGTTTAGAGTTTCTGGGAATAGCGATTCGTATATTTAAATAGATAGTTACACCATATATCAGGTGCACCTGCGCTAAATACAATTTATTTATTGTCCAGGCCACGAGAAAGATTTATTATCAACTAGCTTTTATCCGCAAGTAGAATTACATTTATACAAATTGTGTTTTCAAATAACCATTGTTCTCTTTTAGCTTCGGTTAAATATTTTCCAGATAAAGCTGTGTTTCGGCGCTGCTCTTAACAATAGTCGACACTTACCACGGGTAGAAAGTGATCAATTTCGAACGAGATGACAATGATGAGTGAGGATTAAAAAAAAAACATGTATAGACACAGTATCAAAGTGTAAAAAGACCGTTAAGAAGCCGAAATCACCACAAACTGTACATCAAACCAAGTTCCATAGTAAAAAAAATATTTACTGGGAAACGACTTTATATTTTGTATTAAAAATCTGCTGCTATCTATCTCGCAATGTAATGCGTGCAACAGACTGTACTGTGTGTGTAGAACGGAACGGGAGGGCGTGGGAGTATAGGCGTGTAAAAAAGTACTAATATCATATCAAATAAGCTTTCGTTAAAACACTTAAAAATAAATTGTAGCTGACGTTCAACATCTCTATACCCAAACGGTTCGCAGGGAAGAACCAGAAAAAAAGTCATCACAATGATGGGAAGAATACTTTGTTTTTGGCTTCGTTAGTAATGTTTTTACACCCGTTATAGGTATTTGAAAATAATAAAAGTAAAGGTTAAAAAAATATTTTTGTACATTATTTTATCCCTCTTTTGTGGTAATAATTTACCCTTTCAGAGGATGAACGATGAAAAATATTATGCCTTAAATATCAATATTATTAGGTCTCAATTTAGCATCTCCTGTTTTTCCAAAAGCATTATCTTTACCATATCAGTGTCTAAGGGTATTATTACGTTTCGTCCAACCAGTGGCGGATTTACACATTTGCCGCCAGTATGCTGTTCAAATTTTGCCGCCCCTACCGACCTCTACAATTCGATACCCTAGTTCACAATAATATTAATTATAATTTTTTTGTCAGTTAAATTGTGACTTTATGATTTGTGCACTATCGACCCACCTTTTTCCCGTAATTAGTACCTATGATTGTGAACTAGGGGCTGATCGATGTGTCAGTTCCTAGATTATTTTTACAACCCAACGATTTAGTTAAGATTGCACAAGAAATTGTTTTTGTGTATATTTCTGAGCTAATAAAAGCTCAATCATATTCTGCTAATAAGGCAGGGTAAGGTATGCCTAAATTTTGGCACCAAATTTGCCGCCCCTGAAATCTGCCGCCTTAGGCTCCAGCCTACCCAGCCTGCTGGTAAATCCGCCACTGCGTCCAGCTGAGGACTTAGGCTGAATAGAGGGATAGAGATACTTGATTCAATATGAACTAACAATGTAAGGTTTTGCCATGATGCCCATCGGGTCCTGAGCGACTGCTATTAAGTCCAAGTTCTGCAGCAACTGCTTCTCGTACGGCGTGACCATTTTCATGTCACAGCTGATCAGTAAAGGCGCCGATAACATCGCGAACACTGCCATTTGCACGCGGCTCTGACTGTGTGTTAGTACACTAGTTCCGAGTATTAACTGAAATGTAGAAAAAAATATATTAAAAATAATAAAAACATTAATATTGGGAAATTGTTCTTACAATTAATGCAAAAACAAAGTGACATCAAACAAAGAATATAATACGAACTTAGCTAACCTAGCTGAAAGTTTTCCATAGATCTAAACTAATATTATAAAGAGAAAAGATTTGATTTTTTGTATGTTTGTTTGTAATGGATAGACTCAAAAACTACTGGAACAATTTTAAAAATTCTTTCACCAGCAGAATGCTACGTTGTCAGTGAGTAACATAGGCTATAATTTATAAAGATATCACGCGGGCGAAGCCGCTGGCGGAAGCTAGTTGTAAAATAAAATAATATTACATATAGTTTTAAAAAAACTAAAACATACACTTTTGTCATCCAAACTAAACGTGTATGCAAAATTTCAGCTCAATCGGAAACTAGGAAGTGGGTCAAATTTAACTTCCAAGTTTTTTTTACATAGTTAGTTTAAAAGCGTATTAATAAATAAAATAAAATGATGTCATAAGCACCATGTCTGGATCGTTCCAGTGTCCCGGTCCGTGGTGCGGTGCTAGTTCGTGGTAACGATTTTCGTAGTGGCGGATGATGCCTGTGACGGCATCCCAAGATGTCTGCACGTCGTGGTAGTTCCGCCACATGTTGCAGTGCGGAGAGATCATGGTGTAGTTGGGCTGGAATATAATCATACCAAGTTTCTCAAATCGAACTAGAAAGAAAGAAAATAAATTATTTTTTGCTCACACGACACCAAAATCATAATAACATGCTTATGTATATAATAATAAATATTATAGTTTAAAAAAAACTAAAGAAAACGCCTTTGTCATCCAAACTAAACGTGTATGCAAAATTTCAGCTCAATCGGAAACCGGGAAGTGGGTCAAATTTAACTTCCAAGATTTTTTTACATAGTTAGTTACAGGTGAAGCTAATAAAAGCGTTTTAAAAAGCCAGAAAATTAAAAAATATTAAAACAATGGAGAAAAAATGTTAAGGATAACACTGCTGCTAATATAACTCTGAGAGTGCTACTACTAGAGTACTAGTCGTCAAGCCTCATGTCAAGTGATAATTATTTAGTGAATTAATTGTTGATGTTGGTCAATCACAGCAAATAACATGAGGTTTGAAATAATCAGAGATTTGACCGACCCTCCAGTAACGGGGGGTTAGTATTGAAAATTAACCAATGGTTGTCGATCGAATTTGCGCAGTAGCTCGACTCATTTTTAACCCCCGATAAAAAAGAGGTGTGTTATATTTGTAGTGTGTATCTGTATTATTTGTCTATCTGTGACATCGTAGCTCCAAAACGGATGGACCGATTTCAATGCAGTTTTATTTATTGAAAGCTAGTTTTATCGAGATCTTTCTTAGCTATGTTTCATGAAAATCTGTGCACCTGTTCAAAAGTTGGTTGAGTCGGGGGTTTTTTGACGGTTAGGTTAGGTTATTCTTTGCGGTATCCCCGCGCTTATAATCACGGTCATTAGCAGTTATAATCATTAGTTTATCACCGCAGGGAAGAATGATAATTTGTGTGAACTACAGATGCATAATACACTTGTGTAACTATAAACCCCGAATACTAAAACGCGTGTTATCTCTAATAGTTAGTTTATCGCAGCTGTGCAATTACTTATCGGTTAATCACAAATAACAGTAAATAATTTGTTTACCGTCGTCAAACATTTGCCACATTATACAAGTTTGCTTCTTATCAAACCCACATAAAGATTTTACTAAATACATTTTTGTACATCTTTTGTGGATTTTGCATATTTCTGACTGAATGCCTCATTTTTCGTGGGGTAGCAAGAGAATAGAATAGAATAGAAAATATTTATTCGATAAATGACATACATCGTTAGTACAAAAATAAAATAAAATTGAAACACAGAGATCAGAAAGAAACAAAAATAATAATAAGAAATAACAACAAACAAACACGGATAAAAAATATATAGATATATAGAGCGTTTCGCAGGTAAAGACCTTGGTTCTATTTACAAGACGAGTACAGTGTTATTGAGGTTTCAATGGGAAAAGGGGCGAGTCTATTCTGATTAATGGGCAGGAGGCAGCAGCACCAGGCAGCTAATAAAAAAAAAAAAAAAAAAAAAAATCTGTAAATCTACCGTAAGGGCTCAATTATGGGAGAGGCGGAGCATCGCGCGGCGCTCAAAAGCGGTGCGTGACTCTCTCGCTCTCTCTCCATGAACGGAGATATGCGTCTTTCTCCGCGTTGCGCGCTGCATTGCGCGCCGCGCGACGCACCGCGTCTCCATAATTGAGCCCATAATCAAACCCAGCAGCCGCGCTATAGATGCGGTATTTTTTTCTGTGTAAAGACAGAGTCCAATCCGATGGTTCTTTCTGCTTCACCGGACAAAGTTAAAATAACTTCACTATCATCATCACTACATAGTATAAAATAAAGTCACCGCCGCGTCTGTTTGTTTTTTTCACTTTTCTACTATTCCGGAGGTTTATATATATAACTAGAGGTCGCGCGGGTGCGCGGGCCGCAAAGTCAAAGTCAAAGTCAAAGATTTTTATTTCAACTGGGCCTTTGCAGGCACTTTCAAAACGTCGTGATTCTAGGCGCACGGTTCCAAGTGGGTTGGTCCTGGAGAAGATACCGGCAAGAAACTCCATGGATACTCTTTTCATAAATCAAGCTTAGGTACTACACAACAAATGTGGGGCCGCAGGAGCGGCCCCGGCTAAAATTCGACCTCAATTTACACAATATTACAATAAAAAAAATAAAAAAAGAACAGCAAAGATCATAAGTACCACTATAATATTATAATTATACAATACTAGTAGGTGCGTACTTAACACTCAAGTCAGTCACCCAATTAAGAATAGGTACCTACCAAAAAGGTACAAGGGAAGCGTTAAAATTAGTGTGTGAAGACAGGACATGTGTGATGACAGGTGTATGCGGCCCGCGTGGGCTTTTTGGGTGGAGTTTGTAACATAACTAAAAAAAAATTGGTTTTTTTATTTTGTATGGCAGCCATTTTTTTTTGTATGGAAACCATCTTTTTTTCACCGGCTCGTCAAAGGGCCCAGGGTCCTCGACATTTTTAGTTCAGGCACTACATGTCTGCGACTTCTCATTTTCGAGATCCGTGGGGCAGTTCTGGTCAGCGTTCCACTTTCAGGTCATTTCGGACTTTTCCTGAACTCACAGGACTCCCCTCTATACGACTTCCATACATCACTTTTACCCCCGGCTGCTGCTTCTGGGAGAACAATTGGGTGAAAATCCAAAATGAACACTTGTATGGCGGCCATCTTGAAAAATGGCGGAAAGAAAAATTTGATCCCGGATTATGAATCGGTGCCCCCGAAAACCCCCGGACGCCAATTTTCAGCCGGCTCGGACCATATTTTTTTTTGGCCGCCATTTTGAATCCGCCATCTTGGATTTTTATGACCCCCGCCGGAAAGCCCCCGTTGTCCTCTATGACATTTGGTCGAGCACCCCCCCGCAATCTCCAACGGTTTCGGAACGGTGGGCGTTTCAATTTTGTATGGCCGCCATCTTTTTTTGTATGGACGCCATCTTTTTTTCACCGGCTCGTCAAACGGCCCAGGGTTCTTGACATTTTTAGTTCCGGCAGTGTGGGTGTTCGACTTGCCATTTTCGAGATCCGTAGGGCAGTTCCGGTCAGCGTTCCACTTTCAGGTCATTTCGGATTTTTCCCGGACTCACTGGACCCCCTTCTATATGACCCTCATACATGACTTTTACCCCCCACGGCTCCTTCTGGGAGAACAATTGTGTCAATCAGTCAGTCAGTCAGTGGTAATCGAGCTTTATATATATAGTCAATACTTTCATATTTAATGTAAGGATAGTAGAGAGATTGCACCTGTGTGAAACCGGGGCCGGGTCGCTAGTTATTTTTTGAACCACGTACCTTTTTGCTGTGAATGTACTCTACATAGTAAGGCCAGCTGCAGGAGTAAAGAACCGGGCGTCCCGTCTTTTTCAACTGTTGTCCCATCATGATGTAGCCTGGGAACAAATGTACCACACTGATTGATATAGGTAGCACATCGCCGGAAGGTGTTCAAACCCCCTTCCCCCCGAAACCTCAGATAATGAAATGATATCGTGGCGTTGAACCAACCCACTGGCCACCGTGCACCTAGAATCATGACGTTTTGGAAGTGCCTGCAAAGGCCCAATTGAATTAAAAAACTTTGAATTAGACTTTGTTTAGAGACGACCAGGTCCAGAGACGTTTGTCCAGCGCTTTATCTACCAAGATAAATCCCGTTGAGTAAATTTAACAGTTTTTTAAAGTAGTTTAATCTAAAAATAATTAATATAAGTTTAAAAAATAAATCCTAGTTGCCCTTCTTGTTCAGGGTTCAACGCCCACCCGCGAACAAAATTCCTGGCTACGGCCTTAGTGGAGAGGAAAATATAGGACATCTAGTTGCACTAATCTTTAAACCTATTAGTAACGGGCTTAGCCAGTTCAATTTGGGTCACTAGTTAATAATTATACTCATGGTTTGAAAAATTAAAATACTTTTATCTTTATGGCACAATAAAATTGTTATCAAATTCGTGACATGGCTAACACAACCAATAAATTATTATTTTGCAATTTCTAGATAGCACAGGTGTTTTACAAGCCAACGTAAATTAATATTCTCAAGTTTATCCATGGATAAATATGAGTAAATACACCTTGTTCCTACAAAGTGTATTCAGTTGTACCTATTTTACATGATCAACAATTTTTTCATGGCCAATTGTCAAAAATATTACTAGTACTTACATCGATAAACATAATAAATAAACACATTTTTGTGTGATTTTACCTAGGTATCTTCCAGAAAATTCGGTTTGAACAAAAGAATTTATAAACTTTTAAATTTTGTTATTCATGTATTACTTGTATTTGACTTATCCCAAAAGAGACGAAGACGATCAAAAAAGAATGAAGGTGGTCATAATAATGTGTTTAGTCGGAGTCAGAGGGGGGAGGCAATGTCACCTATTGCCCCCCCTCTGTATCCGCGCCTGGCTGTGGCCTGTACTTTTAGTTATGAATGAAACAAAACTCACCCACGTTAAGAAAGTCTTCGCTAACAAAGCACCCGTCTACCTTCAGGTAGTCGATGCCCCACTCAGTGAATGTTTTCGCGTCAATGCCCATGTAATACTTTGAGCCAGGGTATCTCATGCAGGTTATATTCGCTATGTTCGTGTACATGCCGAATTTTAAGCCACGTGCGTGGATCTGGAAATGTTACTTGATGAATACTAGCCTTAGGATGTATGGGAGGAAGCTTTAAGAACTGTGTATGTGATAGGGTGAATATTCAAAAGACTAAGAATTTTTTAAAGAATTATTGCCTGCACTATATTTTAATAGATCTTGCCTTTTAATGGCAAGGATAGAGTTTGAAGTCACCTAATCAGAAAGAAATACACATAATTTATTTACCTAGTTACATATATGAGACACCACATGGAGGAATTAGAACCTTAGAATAATAACGCATAGAAGTCAGTACGCGATCGCAAAGTGAGGCACATAAACCTGAGCCATAAGGGTCATTCCATGGAAGATGACACCTGACAAGTAAAAAGTAAACTTGCTATATTCAATTACTTTTTAGGCTCAAAGTATAGTATAAGGATCATAGCTGATGGAACAATATGAATTATCATTAATAAAACTCTCAATATATTTTTTTTTCTTAACTGAACATTGACACTCAACCCACAATTATGTGATGTTTATTTAAACGAAATTGGCAAATCTTTTTTGGCTATTTGGCTTAAAGCAATCATTCTAATGTATAATATTAGTATAGATACATTATTCATCTTGTGTTTGAAGCAGAAAAAATCAATAAAAGTATAATATTTTTTAAATTATTGCTACTTGAAGTGATCAATGTCTTCTGTCCCACCCGTCCCATGAAAACATGCATTAGTTTAATTAAACCAAAAACTATAAAAGCTATCAATTAATTACTTTCCAGAAGTAACAATTAACCTTAAACCTAACCATTAAAATTACTTTTGACACCTAATTCAATCATTTAACCGAGTTATTAAGCTTTGAATTGCTGTCCCACCCGTCACTGGAAGGGTGTTAAAATTCTTAAAAGTTAAATAAAACCTTTTTTTAGTATATAATATACTAGCATCTGGATTTTAACCAGTTTGCAATATAAATAGCTTTTAATAAATTGGAACGACAATGTGTAAATGCTTTAATAATAACAAAAAAATATGTTTAAGTCAGATTATCCTATTATTTACGTTATTTTTTTAACTGTGCAGTGTCATTATTTTAATTTCTGTTTTAAGTTGCATGTTATGGATGAGAGACGTAAGTTTTGTTAAAAAATGATTTATAGCCCCATAAAAGAGGACAACTAATACGAAAAACCAAGGTCGAAAGAGAAATTAAAGTGAAAAAGGATGAATTACAAAAGATATTTAACTAGAGATCTGTGGACAGACAGAAATGGGCTAAAATGAAGGTCTTGATTTGAAAAGAATAGCATTTACAGTTAAAATAGCTTAGAAAAACTTCTACTCATTAGTTTTACAGATATGGTGTACCAAGTTATCAATAAGTTGGCTGCATACCATATGTTCCTAGAAAACCGCACAAATAACTTTGTCAAAAATCTTTGTACTAAAATAAATTATGATTTTTCCATTTCTTTAATAACTATTATATTCAAACAATATTATAATGACTGAACAAGACGAGCATTTGCTTTTCCCGACACACATTTGGCAGTTTATTCATTGAATTGCTTACGCGTCCCACCGGTCACAAATCCATGTCCCACCCGTCACAATTTTAAAGGCTCATAAAAAAATATAGACTTGAATTTTGACATATTTCTTTCGAAATATTAATAGCAACATTATTCGACTATCGTACTAATCCAAAATAAAGGCTGAAATTGGCCTAGTTGATCTGAATTTCATTGACAACCACATGTATCTAATGATGGTAGGGATTTTCGTGTACCACCCGTCACAGTTAGAAATCAGTGATTTTAACTATCTTAAAGGCAAAAACTTAGATTTTTAACTGCACTATCATATGAAACAGCTATCTGGGAATACTATATGATAGTACATAATGTAATATATACTTTGGTAACGCCTAGAAATATAAAAGTGTATCAAAAAATGGGTCAAAATGTCCCACCCGTCACTATGGAATGACCCATAAATAGCTTAGTCGATTGTAAAAATGTAATTATGTGTACGCGTCGGCAGCTATTTATCGCATGCCGCTTACGCACACAAAGAATAATATTACGTTTGTTGCTTCAGCTTTAAGGGCGAAACATGTATGAGATTATCTTTCCATACATTATTATTCTAAGATTAGAACCATGTGGACCTCACGGTTGCAGTAAAAAGGCATCAACCAGACTTGAATGTTAAGTCTGATTGATTGAAGGTATTATTGAGGTAAGGATGTAAGGGCAATGTCTTGTTAAAATTTAGAGATATTCATCAGGCTATTAAATGCTGGTTCACCACAATAAATTGGACCAATAACAATGACTTTAGGCAGCTTTGGGCTGCTAATCTTTCCCTTGACCTATCTTTGGAAGTTGCGATTAAAACAATTTTTTCACATGCAAATAAACAAGTTATTTTCTTTTGGAGAAAACATGTTTATCTACACAAAGTTAAAACATGTCGTTGAGGAAAATATCCGATATGCTTGTTTATTTTGGTATGAATAACAATATAAATCAAGTGTAAATAATTATGAGTATTGTTTTAAATATTCAAACTTTGTTATTGAAAATTACACTGATGTAGGACACAGCAATGTCAAGAATATTTGGCTTAAACAAAAGGGAAGGACATTATTTCAATGAACTACTCAAATTTGAAAGGACCCATCACCCACTACACATACTAAGTTGTATGTGTAGTTGTACGAGGTTACCAATCAATGCAGCTCTCTGTACAATCCATACAAATCTCACAAAATGTTCCAACTATTTATAAGCTCAATAAGTACTATCATTTATGTTAAGATCAAAGGCTTATGTGTACATTTGTGTTAGATCACCCGGACTATCATTTTATAAAATTTTATAGTGTAACAAATTGTAATGTAACTTCATTCTATGGCAATTATCTCACTGCTCAGCCCAGGTTTTTGCCCAACAATGATGACTTGAAGCAGGCATCTTAGGTGGGCCACCGTGGTTACTTTAGCTGGTAGGAGTCCAGAACACCCCTAACTCAAGGCGGAGGTTAGCATAATGACCAAACCTGCAGTTAGAACCAACAACTAACAAGCCTACTTATGAAGATGATGAAAGGAAGAAAATTATTTTTATTCCGTACAGGATAGCACAGCACAACATTTACAATAAGCAAATCACAAAAAGAATGGTACACATATAATTAAGGTTACCAACTCAGTATAATCATGTTGGATGTGGGACACCTACTGCTGATTTTCAGTTTGCATCCCTGCAGTGACTTAAGTAATTAATTGAATTATAAATATAAATAATTATTTAAAACAATGTAGGAAAATAAATAAGGTATAATATAATTATGAATACTCTGATGAATTACTAAGATAAATAGTTTTACTGAATAGTTGTATATGGCATTGGAAACATGGTGTAGATTTTAGTAGATTTAATAGATGCTCAGGTAAGATAGGATGCTCAGGATAACACTTGATCGATATAATAAATATATTAACTAAATTGTTACTAACGTAATCAGCAATGTACTTCATTCCTCGTGGAAACCTCTTTTTGTCTGCAACCAGTCTACCATGTTCATCTCGGTTTTTCTCCGACCAGCAGTCATCGACAATGATGTATTCGTACCCAGCCTCTTGGTAGCCTTCGGTATAGAATGCATCAGCTACAGATAGAATTAACTTTTCACTGTAAATAGAAATACAGTTGTTATTCTCTAATATCACATACATTTCATTAAAATAATAATTGATGCGTAATGAATTCAGTAAATTACATCATTTCTTTTATTTTTCTATTGTGTCAGAATAAGTTAATAAAATAAATAAATAAATCCAGCCCATTACTGTCCCACTGCCGGGCACGGGCCTCTTCTCAGAACGAGAAGGGGCCTTAGCTTGCCACGCTGGTCTATAAGTTGATTAAAAAAATGCTCATGACACGGCAATAAGCCCTCCCCCATCAAAGCTGGTAACACGGTCTGCCTAACTTTAATTTTCATGTACCCCACCCGAAAAGCTTATTTTTAAAACAGATTTGAATCATAGGAATGGATAAACCTGTCTGTGCTCAAAATATTTTTTTAAGGCATGAACACAGGTACAATACCGTAGACAGAGATAGCCTTCTCTGTCTACGGACTATACAGAATGCGTTATTTTCATATAGTTAGGAACACAAAGTGTGAGAAAGTGAAAATAATATAGAAATGCTTACTCCAAACATTTAGAGTCGTCGTACTCGCATTTGACGCCGCACATAAAATATCCCCATGACATCCACCCCATGGGAGGGGTGAGCGCCATACCATTCTCCAAAAGATCCACTTTATCGAATAAAAATGTGAAAAACAGTACAAACGAGCACCGAAAATAAAACATTTTATACTCCGATAAGTATTTATTGAATATTCACAGAGCGGTATAATAAGTTTTAATCACCAAATATGTAATGACATTTAAAACTGCCACACTGGCCACCGGCTCACACTATTACACAATATTGTTTGTTTGTTTTCACATTTTATGAAGGAACTGTTTACAACTAGGAACTGTGGAATTACTGTGGAATCCAGTGTGGAATGGAATCGGAATGACAAGTTTCGGTTTTGTTTTGACTTTCGAGTTTTTGACAGATGACACTTCTGAAAATCGTAGCAAAACTGCGTTTTGTGCCTAGACGAAAGATTCTGTGTTCACAAGAAGTTATGACTTGCGTTTAGTTATATTCAGCGTAATAAATAAAAATGCAATTATGAATTATTCAATCGACGCGGCGACGCTCAAAATACGTATCTACCAATCATATTTACACGCGTACTACCTATAACTATGTAGCTACACATACGTAAGACGCGTAGCGCAAAGGACAGCTTCTAGAAATGCAGGACAATATTTCAGCTGTTGTTTGTAGGTATAGGTACCTACTGGCTTTGTGATAATACCTACTTAATAAAACAGGTAATAAGCAAAGGAACGCAACTACAAATGCTGTTTCAATTTCAACGAACAAAGCATACTTAGTACCTAGGCAACGAAGAACCAAAAAATTCCTTTCTGTTTAAAGTTTATGTAAGCACGGACACTTAGGCTTACATTCAGTCAGAGACGACAGAAACGAGTCTAAGCGTGAACTTACGCTTCCATATGTAAATTTTACGAACAAATTTTGACAGATGGAAGCGTAAGTTCACGCTTAGACTCGTTTCTGTCGTCTCTGAATGTAAGCATAAGGCTAACATTCAGAGACGACAGAAACGAGTCTAAGCGTGAACTTACGCTTCCGTATGTCAAACTTACGAACAAATTTTGACAGATGGAAGCGTAAGTTCACGCTTAGACTCGTTTCTGTCGTCTCTGAATGTAAGCATAAGGCTAACATTCAGAGACGACAGAAACGAGTCTAAGCGTGAACTTACGCTTCCGTATGTCAAACTTACGAACAAATTTTGACAGATGGAAGCGTAAGTTCAGACTCGTTTCTGTCGTCTCTGAATGTCAGCCTTAAACGCAAGGCACCACGTGTCACTGGGCAATCGACGAGCAAAATAACCGTAAACTGTAGTCAATCCACACAATTTAAAAGGACGGAAGAGGTCTGCGTGTTATAGCCATGCCTTACAGCTAGGAAGGTACTATAACAAGCGTCAGGTCAAAGAAATAAAATGCCAACTACCTACTGTAAATAAAGTTGTTAGGTATAGCGCTTTTTTACCCGACTACGGAGTGGGTTATATTATGTTTTTGTAATAACTAACCATTCTATGTAAGTAGGTAGGTATACAGGGTTATTTGTAAAACACCGGCAAAGCTTTAAGGGGTGAAAGTACTCATCAATATGAACAACTTTTACTATGGGACAAACCATGAAATCGCGAAAAAAATTTCAAACTTTTCATACAAAAGATTAACCTTGCTCCATCAAAATGTATGAAAAGTTTGATTTTTTTTTCGCGATTTCATGGTTGGTCCCGTTGTAAAAGTTGTTCATATTGATGAGTAGTTTCACCCCTTAAAGCGTTGCCGGTGTTTTACAAATAACCCTGTATATGTACCTCCATACATCTGTAAATAGGTACCTAATAAGAGTAAGAACATGGTACCTATTATTTATCTTATTAAGTTTGTTACCTATACCTTCTCTAATAAAATTCTTGGTATTGATTTTTGAATGAAATTCAGTCTTCTCCATAGATTTACAATTTCGCTCACGGTCTTCTCTGTATTTTGTCACCTGCTTGTCTCTCGAATTTTAAATTCTCATCTATCCAATTACATATATTATGTGAACTTATGTACTTATGTCAGTTTTTATGGAGATTCTTAGATAAATTGCTTAAGTAGCCTTTTTAGGCCCGCTGATCTCATTATATTTCCATTTAAAATTTACTTGAAGAAGGAATAATATAGTGTACTTACGTACCTATTTACATTTATACTCGATTGAAATGTATGTTTGAACGAAGATAAGTAATCCAATCGAAAACTTTAAATGGGAATCGCAAAATTCTGAAGTCTTCAGTTAGCAAGGAAACTCCAGGCGCTATGTTTTCAGCAATGTTGAAGTTGCGTGATTGATTAACCTTCTGTACCGAACCTACCTACCATAAGTAATTCCCTACTCATTCAAGCTGACGAGGCTTTATTTGAACGGATCAATATGCCATCCCTAACTTTTACATCCGTGGCTAGAAAAAAACAAATGAAGTTGAGGATTTCAACTAGATGCCTCGATGGTGACTTGCAGGGAGGGCTTTCATGCTGACGTGAGAAAGTACTCTTGTTATCCTAAAAACCTTTTTGTACAAGATTCCTAATTCCACCAAGCTATCTATCTTTAGATCTTTCTTTGTCATCCATCTTTGTCTCCTAGCGTTATTCTAATGTCAGTTGCCTGAAGAAATATCTTTCCAGCTAGGTAGTTGGAAACATATTCCTTCTCAACTAGGGTATCTAGGTAGCAGCTTTTTTTTTCACTTGGTCCTATATTCTCTTGGGACCGATTATCTTGTAATCCGTTTCGATATAAATAAGTATTTCAAAACGATATACTTCGGGATGTGTCATGGTAGGCTAAACAGCGGCCTAGACAGGCCTAGACACTATCAATATCATAAAGTTATTATTACTAGAATAATAACTTTATGATCAATATTGTCAAATATTTCCGTATTTTGACGTTTCTAAGTGTTTCTAACATTGTTAAAAGTATTGGTAGGTACTGTCTAGTGTCTACGTCTCAGTTAAAGAACCGAAAGCGGGTTCTTTATGGGTCTACGTGATTACTGCTGACAGTGGCGTTAGCTTAATTACCTAATTATAACTATCATCATCGTAAAATGTTAGATGTTTTCAATTATGTCCCTGGCGGGCAGCGGCGAAACCCGAGGTTGCCTAGAATTGAACTTATTCTATTAACCAGATACGTTTGTCGATATGCGTATCCCTTGTGGGTAAAGTCAGAACTGAAGTTAGATGTAGGTATTTAATATGATAACGTGTTGGGTTCGTATTTAGGGTGTATCCCTTGATAGATCTACATACGAGTGCGGTTTGCTTATACGTAGGATTAACCTTCACTTCAAAATTCAGAGATAATTTAGGTAGTAGATAAATTAAGAGAACGCACAGTGGTAGACTCGTGCCTTTTGTGAACACTAATCGGCCTGAATCGGGTATACTGCAGTGCTAATTGATAATTAACTAATATCACGAAAAGAAAATCTGCTGCTCCATAGTCACACAGCAGGTGTTCTTTTCGCGATTTCAGGGTTGGTCCCATAGTAATAATAATGAATACTATAATCAACTATAACCCTTTAAAAGGATTTCCGTTAGTAAAGTAGGACCTCAAAGATTTCCTGAGAAAACTTCCAGATATCTATTGGTTACTCTGGTTACTCATATGTTTTTTTGACTGTATTTACTTTCTTCATGGTTTCTTAAAAGTGTTGTTGCCTATGTTTTAAATACGTATGTGTCCTTGTCCACAGGGCAGGCGTGTCGTGGGTGTAGGTATGGGCGGAGATGGCATGGCGTAGTGGCGCGATGGTTGCGCCGCGGGTGGCGCCGCTGGCCGCGTTGTTCACCGCGCTGTTGGTGTCGGCCACCTCGCTCGCCTCCACGCAGGACCCCGGGCAGTTTGAGGCCGCATTTCAAGGTGAGTTTTCTCCCGTCTTAGCTGGAGGATGCGACGCGATGAAGTCTACAGAAGCTTAACTGGAATACAAGGCTAGGTCGAAAGAGCCTTCATCTGAGCAATTAAAGCTATTAACTAAGCAACGGCAGGTAAGAGTATAATATTATATAGGGCTATAGTGGGACTCGGCTTAGGGCGTTTCTGGGTAAAAGCAGCTAGAGAGCTGGATCATGTTTGGATTATTTAGGGGAGGATCCACCTAGACGACAACCGTTTACGTCACGTTTGTGTAGGCGCTGCGCTTCGCTGTACCACAGATAAAGAAATAGTTACTACGTAACAGACACTACACACCCTTGAACGAAGTACGCTATTTTGAGCTCAATTGCCGCGCCTCTAAAGTTCATATTGCTTCGTTTGCTACCGGCGAGTCGGCTAGCTAGACCTAACGTATCCGCTCCCACCAACCGCACTCTACAACACGCCCTCCCTCGGACGCCGCGCCGCCGCCGGTTCTCTACCACCGGTACGCTCAGGCGGTAAGCATTTAACACGTGGCCTTGAGCGGGAGTCTTGGCTTTACTAATAAAAAAAAACAAATATCAAAACCTTAGACTATCTTCGACAATGCCCTAAACCAGTTTCCCATAGCCAGACAGCATTCCTTTGGATAAACCTAGGAACTTGGAACCTATTTAAAGTGCGATAACGAATAAAATTCCGAATATCATTTAAATTCAAGCAGCGGTAGTTATATCCCAAAAAGATCCTCTAAGTTTTCGGCAGATTTCTACTAAATCGACCCCTAATAAATTGGCTAGTTGAAAAGGTCCCTCAATCCTCAACCGGCTCAAAACTTCATAATATCCAATAGGCCTCATGTAGCCTTTTCACCATATACCTACAAAACTTTATTCTAATAGGTCAACGTTTTAAGCTTACGATTTTATATTATGTTTTGCATTGTTTATAATTATGTATGGTAATTGGTAGGTATTTATGTTCCCAATATTATTATTAAATTTTTGCATGTATGTTTGAAGTGACAATAAAAAAATTCTGATGATGATTTCTGGTGGTGACTCTGGTGCTGGTCGTCCAGACACGGTTGGCGCAGTGGCTAAGCGATTAGCTTTCTGCGCTACATGCCGCGGGTTCGATCCCCTCACAGAACAAATATTTGTATGATCTACAGATAGTTGTTTCGGGTCTGGTTGTGTGTGCATGTGACATGTATGTTTGTAAACTGTACCCTCGATACAGGAGAAATCCTAGTGAGGGGCAATGTTTTAAAAAAAAAAAACAAACAATAAAACAAATGTAGGACAAATAGGTAGGTTATAGGTATCATTAAGTATGTGCTAAGTATACTAACAAAAATTTTGCTCAAAAGTATCTCGTAAACATTTTATGACATTGAAAATAAGGCACACTATTAGGTAGAGAGAGATACTAACGTTTTAGGACAGAAAACACGGAGTGACCTTTTTCAGGAATTTTAATTAAAAGCGATCAATGCTGTGTACCTACGCACGTTTTACACGGAACCCCTAACGATCGACCCCCTCTGGTATAAAACAAATGTTCTATTGTACTACCAATTCATTATTTTGTCTAGCGAAAGAAATCTCAAAGCAGAAAGTCGGAAAGGTGCAATTTAGCAGACAACTCTTTGAATCCCGAAGCAAAGCGGCGGCGCCGGTCGCTTTCAAGGAGCCCTTTAAAACCGACCCTCTTCCTTCTTTACACATCTTGGGATTAATTGTTTCTTACAAAAAAGGAAACACTCAAACCAAAGGATATCTTCAAGAAATTACAAAACAGATTGCTCCAATTATTTGGAGTCTTATTATTTGCTTATTTTCTCAATCAGGGATCCAATCTCATTGAAACACAAGGTCTATTAGACACTGTGCTCAAAATGAGGTAATAGCAATGTAAATGGGTTTTTTATGATTTTAACCGTCGACTTGGCTTTTGCTAATCCTTGTTCACGATTCGCTGGAAGTACCTAGACGGTGAATAATCCACATTTAATTATGTTCGTCCCCTCGAGCGCGCGGTTTCAACAAAAGTTGCGGGACAAACATTGAACATTTTTAATCAGCCGCACGCAAGTAAAAGGCTAGCTTCAATCAGCCAGTTTTATAGTTGTTTTGAAGCTAGAGCTACTGAATTGAATTTTCTTTATCGTTCACAAAGTATTTGTGTCAAGACTCGATACGAAAGATTTTAATCAAAGTTTGAATTTATATTTTTAATTTCAGCTCTGTTTATTTTGCAGTCGGTAAAGTTATTGTTAGAGATTTCTAGTTGGTTTCAAGTATTAATGGATTTTCGGAGTGTATTTAATGATTGGATACAGTTGAATGTTGATCTACATGCCATTCATTATGAATTTATTTTTAACCGACTTCCAAAAAGGTGGAGGTTCTATGTTTGTCTGTATGTATATATTTTTTGTATGTTTATCTATGTTTTCGCCAATTTTTAACCGATTTAAACAATCTTTTTTATTTCGAAAGGGTATACTCCTGAGGTAGTCCTATTTAAATTTGGTGAAGATCTGATGAAGAATTTCGGAGATAGACAATGGAACTCTTGAATGAATAACAGCATATCACTTGCGATTACTGTAATCGCATGTTTATGTATAGTTTTAAATGCCACTCAAAATTGAAAAATAAAATAAACATAATAAAAAGTAAAAACCGACTTCAAAAATCTAAAAAGTATAAAATAATTTTGATAAAACTTATCAGCTTCTGAAGTCGCTTGCTTGCTTGGCAGTGGCACCGACTTCAGAAACTGTTAAGTTTTAGATTTTTTTTAATACTTTTTAGTTTTTTGAAGTCGGTTTTTACTTTTTTTTTCAAAGTTTATTTTTGATGATACGCACGTGAAAAGAATTGTGGTTCGTTCTTATTAATGTTACATAGATATTGCTTTGACATCACTTAAATCATCGTCTTTTAAATCCCCTGAATATTCACTTTCATATTATTGAGCTTTCGAAAGTAAAATTAAAAAAGTAAAAAAGCAATTTGCCGGACTTCTACTTAAAACTTAAAGTAACTACGCAAGTAGGTACTTGCATTCGAATATAAAATCAGATCAATCATAATGAAAGCAGTTTAACGCACCACTTGTGAAATAACGAGTCGTTTCACCACGAGAAAGGAAATAAAGCGAGTAGCGAGAGCTCGTATGGCCAATAAAACTAAGATACGGGGCGGTCGGTAAACATTTATGAGGTATAGAACGGTAGGACCTATATTCTCTCGTATCTCTTCCAATATTTTTCGGTCAGTTATGACGTTCAAACCGTTTCCCTCTGAGGCGATCGCTTTTATCGGAGACTTGATTGAAGATAATCTCATTGGAGTGAATTTGTGACAGCTTACAGACTATCATTTAGCAGTTACTGGAGGGTCTCTGCAATTTCGGTTGCGGATTTTTTGGATCGGTCTTTGAAAGCTTTTTAATTTGCAATTACTGAACAAAGCGATTATTAGCCTATTACAAAGGACCTCAATGTTGGACGACGTAAAATGGCTTTGAAACGGCGGTGGATAATATATTTGAAAAGAAGTCACCTTAGGTGAAGTAGAATCCTAACTGATTGATCACCTAGAGATGAAAACAGAAGTACTGGCAGACCCCAGCTGTGTGGGTTCACATGCTAGAAAAGGTTGCGGAAAAGACCTGGATGCTATTGACACAGAAAAGGGTAGAATATCACAAAAGGGAAGCTTAGCAGTGGGTGATAAAGGACTTGGTACCAATGGTGAACCCCTCATTTTTAACCTAAATGTTTATTCAATAATATTCAAATACAATAGAACTCGTTACATTTATTTCGGGAAACTAAATTAGGGATCCTACATTGTGTAGGTATAGAGACATTGTGTGATTTTCCAAATGTTTCGTGGGTTGCCGAAAATACGAAAATTTGCGATAAAACATTTCAGAGTCGGCCGAACAACCCAAACAATGGGCGAAATGTATGGAAACTGCGCGACCTCATTTGGCTACATTCCATTGTTGCTAACAATAAAGCTATTATCTTGCCAAATTGAATGAATAATTAAATCTCCGCCGTAATTCGCCTATACATTTACTATAGAAACAGGACGGATGAACTGTTTACTAATTTCATACTCATTGTCGTTTGCCTAATTGGACACAGCTTGTGATGAGTTTAGGCACATTTGCTAATGTTGTTGCATCATTGTGTCATGAAAATCTAGCGTATCAACCATCAACACCCATGAATATGAAACATTATGGAAAATAAAAAGAAAGAAAGAAAGAAAATTGGTATTTATTTTGTAAAGTAAAAAAAAATAAAAAAAATGACAATGCTATTCAAGCCTAAAATGGCCACTGCAGCGCTGGTTTTCAGATAGGACCTACTATCTTGATTGATGTGGATACCAGTTAAAATCTCAGGCTTTACTTAGATGGATAGGCGAGATTAATAACTTTCAGTGTAATTAATATTAATTAAAAAAATTGGTGTGGGCGGATTAATTACTTACCGTTAATATCACATTTTTATTCAGGCTCCTTTTTATAATTTTACGATGGGTCACAGTAACCCAAACATTAATTTCTTTAAAAATACTTTTACAATTCGCATCCACGAAGGCACCGTTGCCTAAAATAAATAAATGTTCAATGATCTCCTAAATCAACCTACGTTACAGTTGCGGGTGATACGCAACCAAACGTCGGTGTTGATTACAGTAACATTGATTTAGTGTGTGTACAGGACTGAATAATTCAGGGAACGAGGGTAGCTCGTGTTATCAATGTGTATCTATTTTTCCTTATTCCACTAATTCGGTCGGACATGCAGTTTTCAGAACTAAGGGAGCGAAGAAAGAAACATTACCTAGTACCGAAATTAGTTATTTAGGAGTAGAAAATGTTCTGCGGTTTAGAAGTACTTAGGTGGACTTAAAGAAAAATTAAATCTACAAACGTTAAGAAAAAGTGGAGTGTTACTTTTATGTTCGCACAGGGAGAAAGAACTAGAAGTAATAAAAGATACGGCTGGAATTTCACCGAAAGATAAAGAGAATTTATGTCTTGGCATGAAAGTTTTTAAAATTTAGTTCACTGAAGTTGAGTATTCGAAATGTGTATAATCGACTGTTTAAATTAAGGGAAGTTGGTGATGTTCATGATAATGCTGACGATAAGTTTCTGCTTTGAAATAAAGTAAGGTAAGGGGAAAGTTTCAATGGAAACCAAACAACAGTCTTGACAATAATTCCGGGAGCAAACGACATTAAACTTCGGTCAACTGTTCCCTTCGTAAAAATTCTAAGAAGTGTTAAAGTTCTCCCCTAAAATAGAATCCTTAAGGAAGTAAATGTGAATGAACTTTGACATTACACTCGAGTTTGAACAAACAATACCGATAGAGACGCGAAATGAACAGAACCCTTCAGCCAAAAAACCTCAAATCTGGTCTCAATGTTTTCTAAATTAAATAAAAAAACAAAGCAAACCGTACATTTTTATGGCGGACCAAAACCGTAAACATTACTCGTCGACAGGGACTAATTGCAAGCGATATAATACTCCAGAAAGGGCCTAAATAAGCAAATGGGTCGGGGTCCCACTTTGTACACTGGAGACGGAACTGAACAACTAAGTATTCAAAAGGTATAAAGTGAAGCTTATTTAGGTACAACAACTTTGTTAAAATATTTTTAACCTTTATTTTTCTGCTGGGCCGCTATTATTTTGTATAAGTCACTCTATAAATATTTAAATACCACTATTTTGTTGCTCATTAAAACCATGTTAGGCTTGAATTCGAAATTAACCTTTTCCTTGTCCCGTGAATCATTTAAAATTCACAAATAGTGCCAAACTGATTCCGAATTTCGAATTTATATATTTATAAATGATCATAGTTCGAAGATAAAACACTACGATATAGCGGCTAGAGACACGTTATTAAAATAACCAGTGGTCGCCCACTGTTCGAAATTCGACCATAATTTTAGCTTTCTGCACTCCTTCTCCATGTAAACTTTAACTATGCTAAATCTCACACTCCTCCGTGCGCGCAATATGCTTAAAAAGGGGTACAAAGTTTTCTGTTCACGTATTAATATATAGATATACTACAGTTAACAGGAAGCAAAATTTTACTGTACAGAATAAGCCAATCCGAACTTCGTGAGAGTAGAGACCGCACGTACCAAACACATAAATAGGTACACAGCCAAAATGAAGCTCACAAACTATTACAACGTAAACATTTATCGAGCTAAGAACTTGGCTTTGGACACACAGTATTAGTATTTTGCACAGTTAACAAGGTTCTAAACAAGGCAAATGTTTCTCGTTGGCACTGGAAACCCAAACTGTTCCAGCATGAAAATTCGCTTGAAAGAAAAATTGTTACAGCCTAATGGTTTAAATCACGAAGGTTTTATATTTTCCTTTATTAATACAATATTTTGGCAGGTTTTAAATAACTCGATTATTAATTTTTATACGGATAAAGGATCAGAGATGTTAAACGGGTAAATATAATAATTATTATTAATATTGATTTTGAGTCAAAATTTTCTAAACTAGGAAAGTAGACTCTCTTTAGGAGCTACGAGTGATATTCTACATGCTTTAAAAGAAATAAAGTTCAGGTTTTAGTCGCAGCATTATTTTACTTTACTTAGTTTTGTCTTAGTACGGACTTTTACCCAGAACATTTCTGAACTAAGTGTTGCTAAGAAATTAAAGAGTTATTGATAATCTTCTATCCTAGCAAAGTTAGGGCGCATAGAAACGCAGTTTGTTTTATACATATACGTGAATAGGAATTCTTTATTTATAACTATCTGTGGCCCTCGGTTTCACTCGCATCCTAGAACAACTTGATATACTCGGATAAAGTGTTAATCACGTGTTAATCCAGGACATGGTCTATCTAGGTGCC
The DNA here is from genome assembly GCA_932294325.1 of Allophyes oxyacanthae. Taxonomy (NCBI): domain Eukaryota; kingdom Metazoa; phylum Arthropoda; class Insecta; order Lepidoptera; family Noctuidae; genus Allophyes; species Allophyes oxyacanthae. The sequence goes on along the minus strand of OW028633.1, from coordinate 3,358,618 downwards.
AACTTCCATCGAAACCCAATCAGCCATTTAGACGTGATGGAGTAACAAACATCCAAAAATCTTCACAAGCTTTCACTATAAGATCATTATCAATTTCCGATTACCTTTGTTGAATTTACAACTCATATCATTTACCATAGCCGGACAGAACGTTTCGACATTTACATGGCACATCGGCCTCGATATTGTTAAACGCAGCCAACCGGCAGACGATCAAAGAGGCTTATATTAAAACCATCGCTCACGCTACATGCCACCATGTGGCACAAATTAAGGGATCTTTCCATTCTAAATAAATAATATGTGACGCAAGAATTCGTAGCTTTAGTAAGATCATACGAGATGAAATTCCAAAGCTTGATGGTATCGTTTTAATAATGTTTTGCTTCTTGTCGTTTAGTATTAACATTAACTCCTCCTGTCCAATTTTCTTTCAGGAATTGATGATGTATTCCCAAAACAACATATCAAGCATGATTTTGGAGGACATAAATTATCGGTCGGTGTTATCGTTTTAATAAATGTTTCTTCTTGTAGTTCTAGCGTAACATAGACTACTCTTGCCCATTTTGTTGTGATGCATTCCCAACACCACATCATGATTATATTCAATGTTTGGAAGACTGTGTAACTAAGCTTTATGCTATCATTGTTTAATATTTTTTTCGTATCGTTTAGTATTAGCATTGCCCATTTTACTTTAAGCATTTGGTACCTAAAGCATTTCTAAAACAACATCTCTGTATAGATTATCTTCAGAAACGAGTGTCGTCTGTAAAAGCACCGCATATTTTTTTTTTATCTTTTTACAGTGACATTATTACCAGTACACAGTCCATTTATACAAGTTCTAGTTTAAAGCGATCCAACCCTTCATTCTTTTTTTCAAACCTATACGTAATTTATAAAACAACACTTCGGTGTAAAAACACAATTTCCTCGCTCCCGCCCATACCCTAGACTGTGACGATTATTAATGAAATCAACGCGTTCGATGAATCGATTAACACGTGGGACGCTGTTAAGCTCCTTTATGTTCAGCGCTTTATGTCGAGCGCTTTACGCGAAGCACCATTCGTCATCAGCGAGGCCGGTGCAATGTGATTATTGTTGTGCTGTTCAATAAAATTTTCACGAGAAATGAATAATAATAAATCATTTATTTCGAACAAACATCAGTCCATAGAATTACATTTTACACACATTAAGAAAATAAAAGTTATTTAATTGAGACGAGCATGGCTGCTGGCTTTTGCATAGTCAGCCAGTGTCTCATGATAACACTCTCGAAATTCTGGGCCACAATAGCCAGAAGACTGTTGGAACTACCCCGCACCCGATGCATCAGGGATGCAATCCTTTTACGCACGACTGCATAAAAGTCATCGATGCGAGCCTCAGCAAACATCCCTGACGCACTACAGAAGCGAGGCAGTCTCAACAGTCCCCTGCACCCGTTATTGTACTGGACTCGTAGGGCACTAAAAGCTTTCCGCGTATACCTGACCCACAGGCTGCACGTGTAGAAAGATTGACAGTACGCTAGAAATAAGGTAACTTTAACTAGACGTGAACAACGCGCAAACCTGCGAGCCAGCATATTATTTATTCCTCTAGGAATTATCTGTTCCTCTTCGCTCGTGATCCGTAAAAGTCTAGAACGATTTAAATCGTTAGGTAAAAAGGTTAAAACAGCAAGTTGATTTAAGAAACTAAAATATTTCACGCCATGTTTCACCCCTGTATGGTTAAGCTTTACGAAATGCCTTGACATCTAGACTACCTATTAGTACCTATGCTGTCTGTAGCGGTTTACCAATGTTGGTCAAACTTAAATGTTCTGATGCATGATATCAATGATCTTCTTCTTCGATAAAAAGTGGCTTAAGATCGGCCATTAAAGATCGGTGCTATTACTACGCTTTGATAGTGGCCCAATAAAGGCTCTGAGCCAATTGTGTTCAACCCAAATTTCATAGTAAGTCCAATTTTCCATCTATTGCAGGACCTTTGCCTACTTCAAGTTTTGTTTCTTATTTTCTTTCGCCTTGTTCAAGTAGCTTGAAATAAACGTAAATACTTTATTTTCTATAATTCCGAAATCAGGTCCCTACTTATGTAAATCCTCCTCATCCTAGCCTTTTTTAACTATGATGGGATCAGCTCACAATCTAATTAGATATGGCTGAATATAATAATTTTGGAACGACTCATGACTTCCTCAACTCAATTACTGGGGATACTCCGACTATCTAACTTAGATCTCGCTGATAAAGAACGGTTATCAAAAATCTATCCACGATTTGACTGCGGCGCTACTCTTCCAAGCAGATCGATCGATACACACCGTAGCCGTAGCCCTTTAGCTACCCCTCACAATTTCTACATTTAATAACATTGAAAAATCTGAATAAAAATGTCTGGAATTATTGGAGAATATTTATTGCGCGTCGAAAAGTACAATATCGAGAGGGTTGTGTGCCATGGCGCGTGTCAAAAGCTTTCAGCCGTGCCCCGCCCCTGTGTAATGAGCAAAATGAGTAAGTGTTAACTAATTACATACCATTTTCGCTTCCCCTTTTTACTCGATTATAGCGAAGACAGAGAGGGTCGCGAATTTATAGCTGTAGGTACAACATACTTAGCTTTTGATTTTTTGTCCCATTTATCTGTCTGTCATCATTTATTTTGTAGATGGATATATACAAATTTTTAAATTATAGTTTAATAGTTCTTAAAATTTCTGAGAATAACTACCTACTGATATAAGTAATGATTGTGGACTCGCATAAGTATTTCAGTTGGTTTATCAAAATATAATATAATGTTCAGGTAGGTATTATGGTGCTAATATGGCTTATTAGGTTACATTATTATTCCAATGTCATTGGTACACCTACCGAAATTTATTCTGTCTACAGAATCAATAAGAAAATTTGTTCGACGCTGAACAAAAGACTCGACGTCAAATTACTGATCAAAAGCTATTCGTTTTCTTCTCACTAACACGACTGCACGAACAAGACAGAGCTCGGGATGTAATCCTGCTCATTTGACATTTATTTTGTAATGGTCCACTCATTTTTCCTCGCTGGCTCTGGATCATTTATAATAGCAATTTGGGTCGCCTTCTGTTCCATTTTTGCTTGCGTTTCCTTCGCTTTTTATATGACAGCCTGTGGATCAGGTTGACATAGAAAAGGTAAAGTTATTTGGAAGACGCTTTTTCTCTCCTCGGTTTTCTCTCTTCAAATTATGCAGATCAAGAAAAGGACTGAGATGTAATCGTAAAAAGGGTTTTTAATGGTATTGGAAGACAAACGAGCTTACGTGTCTCCTGAAGACAGGTGATCATCACTGCTAATGAACACTTGCAGCCTAGCGATTAGGCTGGTTTTCTTCTCATGCTAATCGTCGGCGCTGGCGGTCAGCTTTCAACACCGACCGATTCGCTCGAGAGGCGTTTAGTGTCGCGCTGAGCGCCCCCTGATTGTACTCGCCGATGTATGCGGTTAGCTTGAGACGAAAATGCTTACTAGCTGTGGAGGCAACGCTTCATAGTAATACATACATATTGACCTATCAGCGCCGACGATCAGCGTTAGAGGAAAACCAGCCTTACTGCAGCGTTGTCAGGCACCTGTGTATACCTTGCGTTCACTGGATGTTCCTACCCTCCACTCGAAACATAACTACACTTACGCGTAGTTGATATAGCACTGGCGAACCAATAGGTGGGACAGTAGGTACTGCCCGAGTCCAACCCGCATGGAACTATCTACCACTGAAAACAATATTTCTTTTATTTTTAGTTGTGCACTTAATTTTAATTCAACAAAGTCTCAAAGTTGATAGAAAGAAGACAATGTTATTAAACTTCAAGATATTTCCTTGGTATAAGTAATCATTGCCCTTTGAGTAATCTTCCTTCAATCTGAGATGTCAAAGAACGTGATAAGATTTCTAATTAACTTTGTAATTCTTAGATAATGGAATGAATAACGCTCAAGGTTTTTCTTTCTAGAAGAAGTTCTAAAATATCCTGTAGATTTCCTTTGTGGATATTAGAACGAACAAAATGGATGATTAGGTTAGTAGGTCTCAAAAGAATAAAAATGAAACGATGCCTCGCCGACCGTCGTCTACCACAAAGGTGAAGCACCAAGATGGATGTGTGCGTGCGATCTTGCTGCGAATTAGCAGCAGCAGTTGATCCGCACCTCATCATGTGAATGTGTGCGTGAGTGAGACTTGTGTGTACAAGCGAATATCTTGGGTATATTCCTTTTTGTGTTAGACTGTCTACTTTTTTATTCGTCCGAAGAGAATATTGACATTTTTCACATCCCCATAAAAGTTATGTAACAAACGGTAACGGTTCGTATTTATTTGTCTGTAAGATTGTAAATTATTCACAAGTAACGTAGGTATGAATGACACATTTCTTCCTTATTGTTCTTCTGTTTGTACGACGAATATTTCTCGTTCGCGTCTCGACAATGACACTGATGTGACGTGATGTCGCTCGTATACGATATATGGACGTTAATTCTTTCATTTTTCGTTTTAGTAGAAGGTAAAGGCTTGGCTGTCGAGAAAGGAGATCAAGATTATAAGTAAGATCAGTATTATCGCACGGCTAGCACTAATTCGCCTGACAATAACCTGATCGACAAAAACTCCCGACTCCAACTAGAAAAAAAAACGACTTCAGAAAACTAAAAAGTATAAAATAATTTTCTTAAAAAACTTAACAGCTTCTGAATTCGGTGCCACTGCCAAGCTAGGTGCATTGAAGAATTAAAAGCCTCGACTTCAGAAGCTGATTAGCTTTTTTTAAAAAAAATATTTTATACTTTTTAGTTTTTTGAAGTCGGTTGTTACTTTTTTTAAAGTTTATTTTATTTATCTATTTTGAATGGCATAAACAATACATAAACATGCGATTACAACAATCGCAAGTAATTTGTATTGTCTATCTCCGAAGGTTTTCATCAGATCTTCAACTTTAAATGGGACAACCAACCTCAAAAAAATACTCTTACAAACAAAAGAATCTTTAAAATCAGACTAAGATGTAGATATGAGTGACCATAGTTAAAAAAAAAAAATACGGGTCGACTTAAGAACCTCCTCCGTTTTTTCGTCGGTTAAAAAATGCTAGTTAGCACTCTAGGCACTTTGCAAAAATGCAAACTTTTCTGACTGGCGGCAAATTTCTCCATCACGACACGAGCAATTTCCCTGAAGAAGAGGCTGCAGAAGAAGCTGTATTTTTTCATAAACAGCCTTAATACAAGTGCAGTTATTGTTGCAGGGCGGTGCGGCGAGGGCAGCCCATGCGAGCAGCTGTGTAGCGAGCTGCACGACGGCACCTACGAGTGTGGCTGCGGGCCCGGCTATGTGCTGCACGTGGATGGCTACGGCTGCTCAGGTGAGTTCATATTAATATTACACTGGTCCAACTGTCGCATGTCTAGAGCAGTCTGCGCGAGTTGTGTCACGACCTACACGATGGCACTTACGAGTGCAGCAGGTCCGACTATGTGTTGCATGGACGGTTACGGATGCTTAGGTGACTTCATATTAATATTATCGACAGTTATGCCTCCCACACACGTTTCTATTTCTTTGCGCAAGTTTAGACTTGCACAAGTATGCGTGACGCCGTTTTGCTCACTAACGGCTTATACGAGCTAATATACTTGCGCAAATTCTTCCACACACTTTACTGCATACTTGTGCAAGCCAAAACTTGCGCAAATAATAATGGGCCATTACTGTCGGAGAGTAGGTACCTATCCCGTGCGCGCAGCTGTGTAACCTGTGTAACTTGCACAATCGGACCTAATGCAATATTTTATTGAAATAGACAACTACGTTTAACCAACGCTACTTTGTTACAACACTGAGCTTTAAAGATTTTGACAAATAATACAAATAATTTTTGAGTTCAGCAGTATTAATTAAACTGTTCATCCCAGATGTAATACTGGCTCTACAACTTCTTAACATACTACTTAACAATAAACAAAGCTTATAGCGCAATTTACTTTAACGTAGGTACGCATTGTATAATATTATGAACGCTTTACTCTTTAGTACTTACCGTCGCAGTTACGTCGGCTTCTCAGCTCATTGTGTGCGAGCAAAAAATTACAGACTCAATCATGATAAAACCGTCGCTCGATTGAAGTCTCCCAGCCGATATAGAAACCAGGCTTACGATGGAGATGCATGTTTTCTGAGATATTCGTTCTAGTTTGAACTTTGAGTTCAATTACTGTGTGGATATGCTATGGTTTGACAGTGATTGACTGCAGTACAAACTAGTACACATTTTGCAAAATGGTAACGTGGCATTAAGTTAAAAAAAACCTTAATCTGTATTCATTATTTATTTATACCTACAATGGGATGCCTTACCTTAGTACATAATAAGTTAACCCCTTAAAAGGACTTCCGCTAATAAACCTTATATATTAACGTAAGTCAAGCTGTTTGTTACAAATTAAACAAACGATACAATTCTCCAAACATACATTTAATATCCGACTTACTAACCGAAGTAAACTGTGCGAAAGATTACATAAATTCCATCTAAGACACACAACACGTCTACAGCGATATCATAAAACCTACAATTCCATTTGTCACATAAATCGAGTCCCGCGCTACTCTCGTCTGAATTTCCTGTGAAAAACTGATGGAATTGCTGCATTTGAGCACCGACTTGTGCTGTGAACTGAGCAAAGCCTTACTACATGTGAGTTCTTTAAGTCCGGTTGAACGCACTCAGCTCGATGTAATTTTGCACTCTGCTCTTCGAGTGGTCTAAATTTTCAGTACCTAGTCAGTCAGGCATACTACATTGAATGTTACAGATGTTTTTTTAGTCTTTCTTAGTATCAAAGTCAAAGATTCTTATTTCAATTGGGCCTTTGCAGGCACTTTCGAAAGGTCGTGATTCTAATCGCACGATTCCAAGTGGGTTGGTTCTGGAGAAGATACCGGCAAGAAACTCCATGGATACTCTTTTCAAATAACAAATTTACAATAATATCTGCGGCCGCGGGTGCGTCCCCGGCCAAAACCCTAGACAATGACAGTATTTTCACAGTATCTGATAAATCGGACGTGGAATTCAGTAATGATGAAATTGCTGTGGTTGCTTGAATATTTCTGAATATTATTAGGGTTTCGATACATTTACACATGTATAAGATGTTACGTAGGTATAATCTTAGCAACAATAGCCAACGTGGTTCTATAATTCAAGTTCAAGTTCCTTATTATATTCATGTGTTACGTGGGTGTTACATTCATAATTAGGTTCAACATGAAACTCGGTAGGCGTATAGCGATATAATAGGTACATCTTATATAACATAATATGTAGGTTATTCATACATACAAGTTATAATAATAGGTGGGTAATATAATTTAACAGGTAAGTACTTAAGATTACGTTACAGAAGATTAATTTTATCTATTAATGGATTTGTAACTTGATTGTCTACCACTGGAGCAATGATAACTAACCCAAGCATAGGTTGTATTGTGTACAGAGAAACATTATGATAGATGTACGGACCGTATACTCTAGTTAGAACAATACCTCGTAATTATTAGGTACATTGTATGTTGTACCAAGACCTCACAGAAGATGAGTATATTTATTAGAATAGAATAGATATTATTTATTTTATGTAAATCAGATACACTTATGATACACTTATGAAATATCGAGACTGGGTGCGTGGTTCCAAATAGTAGGTCTTATGAAGAAGAACCGAAAAGAAACTCCATGGAAATACTTTTAAAATAGTAGATTACAGTCTTGATTAGTACAATGTTGTGGTAAGAGTTGCGAGAATAATGTAATTTAATATGAATAAAACATAAGAATAGAATATTGGACATTTTAAATTTATTTTTTATGAATTCGGCTAATCTTAAAGATTTAAATGTTCATAAAGTTTGTCATTCATATAAAAACAGTTGTATTAATCATTCAAGTTTAACTATATATTTTTATTCCGTCAGAATTAAACGCAACAAGAGCGACTGATATATCCGAAGCGGAAGAAGACGTACTATATCAAAAAGACGTGTCCTTCTCGGCAGAACTAGAAATAGCACCGTCCAATAGAATTAGTAAACCTACTGTAAGCTTAAAACATATCGCCACTGACAGAACGCAAAGACTTACAACCAAACTGCCAATAGTTTATAACACAAGAAGAACACCAAATTATACATATACGGGAGAGAAGTCTAAACAAGTGGATGGTCTGAAGAGTTTAATAGAAGACGGAGTCAGTAAAACGGATTTGGATATCATTTCTGATGAAACAAAGGAGAATTTATTGGAAGCGAATGATGAGAAGGTGACGACGTTGGGACCTAGTTTAGAACAGAAAGTAAGTGGGACTTCGCTGAATCTATACCTATTAGTTTTAGAGTAGAGACACTAGCAGTATGAGTATTACTACTCATACTGCTAGTGACGTACCTTTAGAGAAGTTCTAAGTTTCTAACGTGCATAATATTTTCTTTTAAAATAAAATATTGTAGTTTAAAAAGAACTATAGAACACGCTTTAGTCATCCAAACTGAACGTGTATGCAAAATTTCTGCTCAATCGGAAACCGGGAAGTGGGTCAAATTTAACTTCCAAGATTTTCTTACATAGTTAGTTACAGGTGAAACTAATATAAAAGCGTGTTAAAAGGAACTAAGCTACTTGTTTGGGACCTCTCAACACTGCTGCTTCTTAGTTCAAAACTTTATTGTTTTAGTGTTTATGAGTAAATGAGAGGCTCTTTGATTTTGAAGCTACTATTCGATATTCGAGCTTGAACAAATGCCTTATACACTGAGATTAGTGAATATTTTCTGTTAACTCTTCTACTTATAGATTTCTTTCCTGTATTCATCATATTTATCTGGCGTCTTTTGTAAATCCTCCTGTTTGTTCCAGGTGCCAGGAGCAACGGCATCACCGCCATGGACGGCAGCGGTCGACGCGTGCGACTGTGACAGTTGTAGCAGTGACCGGTGTCCATGCTCAGGCACTTGCAAACCAGGTACCTAATGTCGATGTTCTAAAAAAGTTTTTTTTTTCATAAATATGTACTCGACTGCGTGTTCAATATTTTTTTAAAGCACTGTGCTTGTCTTTTCTTTTTCTCTCGAGTCTGCACTAGCTACCACATGGGAATCGCTCATGCCATACTGGCAAGATTAGCCAATCAGTAATGATGGTTTCGAGGCTGACGATGTCATGTTTCGTTACTGGTGGAGGCTCATTCCTTCTGTTCTAGTGGTTCTGTATAGTATAGTTGATGGACATAACGTGTAGGTATAGGGAGCAAAATAAAAATTAACTTTATGACATTGACTTACTACTAAAGTCAATGCTTTCTAATAACGAGTCAGTTTGGTTCAATCTCGTTGTATTATATCTTCGAATCAATCTGAAGAGATTTTGCAATTATGTAAGTATAGGGGTAATATATTGCTTTCATTCTAGAATTCTAGATATCTATAGTGCTTTTTAAAGGGCTCAGATTGACTTGGATGCTCCACTGTTTCCTAGAAATGATCTACAAAGACATCGTGAGCATTTTAATATAGATGGTCCAAACGGTGTTGTAATAGCATAACTCCGTCTGTTATGCTAAGGGTTCGCGGTCTCAAATTCCGCAGTACGGCAAATATTTATATGGCATCCAAGTATTTCTACCGGCCTGAATAACTTTACATATCATTTTTGGACATAGAAATTGTGCCCCGTTAGGCATAGGTATTAAAAATATGGGTCTGAATGAGAAGTTGATATTTAATTTAATTTAATAAACTTTATGCCATTATAAAAGTGTACATTGGAGCACTTAATGCCCATTCAATGGCAGGATGGTGCAGAGATGCTAAAGGCAGGTACAGTAAAATTTAAATAAGACAAATAAAGGAGCAATATACAGAAAAACATAAACATGTTCATAAAGAAATACATATAAATATATACACACATACGCCATACATACATAAATAATAAATTAGATATCAATAAACATTGAATTATCATCTTAACAAGTAAATATTTTTAGCCCTTTATTAAACGAAACCAAATCATTTTCAAAAGCTTCTGCGTTTATATTTGCGCTGTTACTAAGGTCCCATTTTTCAATAGCCAGATAAGATCTAGCTGTTAATGAAATTGGAAGTTGGAACAGATTGAAGTTAACAGAGAAATAATTTAACCAAGGTTTATCCAGCTATTGAAAAATTCTGCTCCCCTCATAACTTTGGAAATTCAAAGTAAAACTCAATGGCAGCAATTAACGGAACCCACAAAAGATAATGTCTACCAAAGAGTTCCAATATCAGCCAATGAACGGGCGCCATTTTGAATTATTGTCGTTTAAATTGCTTAAACTGTTGGTAAGTGGTGAGATAGCGGTGTTCAATCGAGTTGTTTTGATATTATAAACGGTTAGCAATACTTCAGAGCTATGTTTAACGAGGTTAGGTACCTACAGCAATTGTAAATCATCGCGTCGTGAGCGTAAAAGAAAAAGAAGGGATAGTCTCTTAAAAAAATTAAGATTGGCAGCGTTCTCAAACTAGCACAGGAGAACTCTGCAGCCTATCTTCTTGATCTTGACATAGTGTTAGGCTTTCTTAATAGGCTTGCCTAGGCTTTCGTTATAGATGACTCTGTTACGAAAGCCATGAGCAGAGAGATACGGTGGGCTATTTTCATCCAGAGAATATACAGATCTACGAAAAAAAAAACTTAAAAATATCTTCAACCTTATGTTCATATAACTATAAGGTCCAATCTTTCTAGTCTCAACCCCTATAAGGAGTTATTATACTCATCAGTATGAACAACTTTTGTTATGCGACCAACCATGAAATCGCGAGTATTTGTAATATTGAAATGAAATGAAAAGATCTTTATTTGCTTGAAGCATGGTACATAAAATAAGTTAATTAAGTCCGACATACTGTGCCATAGTTTTGTGGCACGCAAAATTTTTATTATTTGTATGGAACAGCAGATTTTTCTGTCGCGATTTCATGGTTGGTCACATAGTCGAAGTTGTCCATAATTATGAGTACAGTAACCTCATATATAGGGACCGAAACTAGAAAGGTTGGGCCTTGTATACACATCAATCTTCCCGCAACAACCCACGCAGTTCAGAAGAAAGCATCTGGGATTGCTGTCGGGTGTTAATTAGCTAATATTACCCTTCACCCGCCCACAGACTTCAAGATTTACCAGCTAAAGTTAAGGCGGCTCCACACGCGCGCGTAGTACACGCGCAAAGCCTGCGAAAAAGGCGTGAACGCGATTGTAGACGCTTTTTCGGCTTCACTTTGCTTAGCATTTTCGTCCTACCGTGAATAACGCGTGAGTGTGGCGTCGCCTCTGACATAATTACGTAAAAGATAAAGCGGGTAATATACTGACATTGTCTTAACGTAGACAGAGACAAAGATCGCTTGTTTAGTCTGCGTTGAATATTTTCAGGAGAAATAATGGAATGAAACAATGAAAGAAAAATATAGGTATTATTTTATTACCCTCCCACGCATAAAAATTGATTGTGCGAATGAATGAATCGAGGAATATGAAATAATAGAATCATTCGTGGGCGATTGGGTCGGCGAACTTTTCTGTGTTAATTTCTCTTTACGTACCTACTGGGGTACATTACGATACTATTAAGAAGTTACATCCGAACAACCAATGTCAATCGCTCGCTTGGATAATTTAACAACTTATTGCGTCAGCGTAAAGATATTTTTTTACTGCAGTACCTACTAATAAACATTAGTGGTATTGACGCGCGCAGTTCGGAACTGATCGGTTTTACGAAGTTTGCCGATGCGACTTCTTAGTTGTGGGCGTTCCAATATAAAACGTAACGATTCACAAGAGCTATACCTATTTTAGTTCAAACGCCGGAACAAGACTTGTAACTTTTTTATACAAACGTTAAACGTTGGTACCGTTCTTAAGGCTGTATTTTTCGGGGATTTGGTAGTTCTGAGATCAGATCCTTGTTCAGAGTTATACAGATTTTTTTTTTATGTAATGCGCAAAATTTGCAGATTTATTCAATATCCGTTCCCAAATGCAACCGCTGTATTAAAATTCATTCAAAAACGAAATAAATATTTGATTTTGTATTGCTTGCGCTAGTAAATTATGCGTGTCCTCCATACTAAGTCCAATTTTCGTTTTGTTTTAAAGTGTATCCCAATACCTACTGCGGTTGCATTTAAGATGAGAGAATCAATCACAAAAAAAATTCTGTTACAGGATGATTTGATGATTTATGTTAGTAATTAGAGCGCCTTCTGAGCTCAACTATTTTCTGGCTCACCGAGGTGGTTATATAACGCGAACCGGAAGGCACACGGCCGCCATTACCCGCGGACCACTTCCGGTACACGCCCCAACTTCCCCAACTTATCCCTGACAGCTGTTATTGAGTTGCCTCCTCGCGCTCTGTGATCCGATTATGTTGAATTCACTCTAAAATTAAACTTGTTTATCTGTAGATATGAAACGATAGTTAATACCAAGATAATGACAAAATAATTTTAACCTACGCGTAAAAGTACGATTAGCGAGGAATTCAAAATGATTTAATGATAACCTAACCGTCAAACACCCCGGACTCCAACTAGAAAAACAGCTGTAACCATGTCTAAACAGATTTTCTTGAAACATAGCTAAGATGATACCCGATTAAACTAGCTTTCAATTAAAAAAACTGCATTGAAATCGGTTCACCCGTGATTTTGGAGCTACGATGCCACAGACAGATGCACAGATCCACAGAACCACAGATTCACAGATAGACAGATCCACAGATACACACTACAATCTTATAACACCTCTTTATCCTAATGATTTTGCGATCTACTTATATAAAATTGTCTGATGGCACTATATTATTGTAAGTCTCAGGATTTACAAAAACATCTCTAAATGCTTTTAAGCTAGGTTATAAACACTCGGGTGCTTAATTTCTAATTACTTTTAGGCTATAAGCCTAATCTTTTGATCCCATCTAAATTAATATAATTACTAACTAACAATGGATCTCGTGTATCTAAAATACGGGATCTATTACTTCCAGCGATACCTACGTATTAAAATAAACGATACAATTTCTGTAACAATTTCTTTTTTACTAAAAGTCTACTTCTTTTTCTCCACTAAGAACCCGGAGGCGGTGTTAAACCTGAAAAATGACTACTACTACGAAATCTACATACTACGGCGGTGCGATAGGGTTTATTTTTTTAAAACGTAGCTTATGACATTCTTACACTGAAGACAAATCAATCGACACCTTATTTGTCAAAATCGGATCACTCGTGTTTGAGCTAAGATCCATACATAGATAGGTATATACATACATACAAACAGACTGTAAATTCGTTACCCATCCATTGCTGTGCCGTAGTCGGGTAAAAATAAGTAAATAAGCAAAAACTTTACACCACAATCTATTAAAAGTAAGTTACGAGTATTCGTGTTGTTGTACCTGTAAAAGTTTGCTGAAATCACAACTTTTGACACCGATCGCGTCGCGTTGGCGTCGCGTGAACTGAACGACCCCGATTTTTCGATTAGCGACCCTTACGGGGTGGTTCCCTCCCTTAATCGACATCTCTCGAAGAATGCAGGGCGCTTGAATTATATTAAGTAATATCGAGGGTTCTTGATCTACGGCCCAGAACGTACTAACCCAGGTTACCGAGGGGCGAAAATGTCGGAGAAAATAGCTGAATTATATCCCGCCCCGCCACTAGGTATGTCTGAATCACATCTGATATTATACACAATGCCGACACAATTTTCTACCGGGATTCCCAATTTTTGTTCAATTTTCGGCTGCACGTTGTGACGTTCTAATTCAAATTTTGGTCCAAAAATTTGTATAGGTATATCGATGTTTGCTCAGACTCGAAATTTGCGATTCTTGTTTATATTGACTGATAAAATGTCACTACGTATTTCAAAAACACTAACAAGAAATGGGTCTCAAGTTCTTTCTCCGTCCACGGTCTCAACTGACTGTCATGCTTTTGTATTCTTCTAATAATGACACTGGTTTCCATGGTAAGACATTAGTTTGATAAATGGAACTCGGATGCGAACAAGTTTATTCAATCATTGTCACCTCCACGTCAACAACAAATCCTTGCGAACGTGGGTCCAAGATATTTTGCTTCATATTTCGTCACCTTTACAATATAATTCTGCATACTTATTTATCCTATATCTGCTTAGTGAATTTAACCGATTCTTATCTTCCAACCTCTTGATAAGGTTCGCATACCTATGTCAATGTGTATGTAAGTTCGAGTGACACTTCAAGTAATGTGAGTGAATTGACTGGATGGAGAGACTTCATATGCAAGCGTAGTCTTGGTTCGTAATAAACGAAATGGTTATCTTTTAAGAGGCAAGGCGGGAGCAAACGTTAGTTCACATTCAAATATAGAATCTAATTAAGTTTTGACCTAAAGTTCTGTGGGATTAGCCCCATTTCCATGTTTATAAGCCCTCTAAGACACAGAGGTGGCCATAAGCCGTGACAAACGGTACCAGACTGCTTTTATTGTTAGCGAGGCGTGTCTTTGTCATAATTAAGAGGTCTCATTTTGCCCCGAAGCCGGTTCCCGGTAAAATTACTCAATTTCCCGCAGTTACAGATGTGCGTACATTTGTTTATGATGCTTCCCCTAAGCGTTCATGTAATATTGCTTTGTTACTTTTTTCCAAATGTTTGTTTTACTGTTGTTGTGTGTTTATGCATTCGTGAGACGTAGTATATTTATTTATATTCCATGTTGCCTTTTTCGTTCGATAGGCTCGAGAGGATGTTTGAAATATTTTTGCTTTCGGTCTCATAAGTGAGTTGAGACGTGAATTTACGTTTGATTTTGAAGATTTAAACTTACGAAAAAATATTACCCCGACCCTAAATGACTGACCTTTTTCAATGCGTAGGCAGAAAAACTTCGATCGATTTAACTTTAAATCTTTAAATAAAATCATATCTCTTTTCTTTGATGTTTTAAAAGTCCCCAAACGTTGAATGAGCGTTTGTTTGAATATGAACGGATATAATATTAATATATTCGAAGCTAATCCAGGCAATGCGCGTGTACACAGATCATGTAAATCCCCATCACTCGCTGTGTTTGCTCAAAGGCGTACAGTCGACGACACAAGTACGACATTTGTGTACGACATAATCTTGTTGCTCTTGACGAACCCTTCCATGTAATGTCACGACAAATTATTTATGTTGAGCTTAATTGCAACAAATTACTACTGATAGTAAACACGGCTACATATCAAGCTAAACGTTTCCAGTATAAGCTGATCTCCAACTGTACAGCATCCCGTACACTAAGAGCTTAACTTATACTGAAAATGTTTATATTATGTAGTCGTGAGTACACACATCGAGTAGTAATCAGCCACCACGTAGTACCATAAAGTAACCTGACTCCAATTAATAATCAGACCAATGAAATATGGCGTGTAATGGATTCATTAAGCGGCGAAAAGCCTGCAACTGCCAAAACAGTACCAATATCTACAGTCTGTCAAGAAAGTCATGAAAAGGATTTTGAAGGAACTAAAATTCTTCTTCGCTCGCACCCCTAAATAAGTACTGTAGGAGTCAGTTTGGGTACAACGATGTGTTTATTTTACTATTCTGTGTAGATTTTTTGTGATAAAAAAATGTTTTCGGCATTAATATATTATTAAAAATAAACAAGAGAATATACAAGTGGCGCCCTCAATCCCTTTCATGACTTTCTTGACAGACTATACGTAGCTATCTACATAGCTGTCAACTGTCTTACCTGTTATCTCTGTTATTGTTACACAAAAATAACAGACTGAAATATCTGTTACTAAATAACAGTCTGTTAATTTCATATCTACTACTACACTATAAATAACCCACTAACTTAGTACTTATATCCGTTTATGTATTAAATATTAGGTGTATCTCTTTCTAGCAAGAGTAAATCCAGTTAGTAAGAATGAGAGTAAAACTGTTATTTAACAAAATAACAAGCAAGGTTAGCTGTGAATGAAAGTGTCTGTTATTTGTTATAACAGATAATTAGCATTGGCAGGAAAAATTGTTATCTGTTATCTTTAAATATCTGTGACGATAAATACGCCTCGCCGCTAAGCGGAACGGGCTCCGTACGGACTCCATTTGACTCGCAACGGTAAACTTCATTCGGTGCAAGAAAATGAAAAAATATTGCATGTATTTCCAAAAAAATATCATGGATTAAACGTGTATTTTTGGTTCTTTTGGTTACGTTTACGTTACGATACGTCAAAACATTCGTGCTCGGCCCACTGATCTTTTTTCGCGATTTCAAGTTTGGCCCAATAGTAAAAGTTGTTCATATTGATCTTTCGGCTTTCCGACAAACCTTGTCGATAAAGAACAGATGGTGAAGAGGATCCCTTTTCTGGTGTAGGTACTTTCAGTGTAAACACTTCAAATAAACTTCAAACTCAGCCTTGGTTCAGACAATATAAGATCTTATTTTATAATGCAAAATATTTTAGAAGGTAAAAATCTATAGGTTACAAAGAAAAATTTAATAAAAAAATATCAAAAAAAATTATACGTTTTCAAAATTAATTGAAACAATTGATGTTTCCATTTGCATAAAGCCGTTATTCCTCTATGATTATGAATGGCACTAAGGTCATTAACGCGACCATATGACTTGGCGGGCTTGGCTACTCTGGCACACACAGGAATCGCGTCGCCGCGTCGTAATTTTTAACACGCTTTTATTAGCTTCACCTGTAACTATGTAAGAAAATCTTGGAAGTTAAAATTGACCCACTTCCCGATTTCCGAATGAGCTGAAATTTTGCATACACGTTCAGTTTGGATGACTAAAGCGTGTTCTATAGTTTTTTTTTTAACTATAATTAATGCACTGCAGCTATAGTTTGATATTTAAAATAAATTATATACCATTCATAGAGCCAAGGTTTAAAATATTTGGCATTATTAAAATAAGACCTTATAACAGGACAGTATGAGATAGTAAAGAGGACTTAGCCGGAAATTGAACCCCGATAATATTGCGGAAACGGATAAATAACAGCAGCAAAATGTGACTTGTTTTTCTGTAAGGATTTGTTTTTTCCATGTCCATTATTGAAAGTGAATTTTATCGTTGTCAATAAAGCGGATAATTTAATTTAATAACGGATAATAAAACAGATATTGTGGAAAAAATTGGTAATTCTAAAAAACCGAATTATGTTGATTCTGTTGTTTAGAAATTAAACTAATTTAGTTTCACTATGTCTCTTTCTATCAATAACCTACCCTAACCGTCAAAAACCCCCGACTCCAACTAGAAAAAGAACAGTAACTTTGAACGCCTGAACAGATTTTCAATAAAAAAACTGCATTGAAATCGGTTCATCCGTTTCGAAACTACGATGCCACACACAGATACACATATACTCAGTGACACAGATGCACACTACAAACTTATAACCCTTTTTTGTCGGGGGTTAAAAAGGATACAGTACCTAAATAATGATATATTCTAGGAATTGCTAACCAAAGGCTTAGCATTAGATAGCAGAATTCTCTCTATTATTCTAATGGCCTTTCTTAACCAGTGTAATGTTTTTCTTTTTACGACTCAATGAATATAAAACTGTTAAAACAAACTACAGTTTTATACTAACTAGGTGAGTCTGGAAAAATCAAGGTCATAGAAAGCGAGGCAATGAAACTTTTGCAAGGACTGTTGTTGTTTTAACACGGGAACAATACAGGGATACTCAGCTTGAAGATAAAAGTACTGTTACTTCAGGAAAAATACGTAAATATTTCTTACTTAGGAGTTTGTTACATCTTTCTCCTTACTTTAAGATTTAAACTTTACCCCGTACTAATGAACGCTGTATTTGAATAACGAAATTTTAACCATAAATTTTTGACGTATAACCTTGACATCACTTTAATACAGTAATTTTATTAGTAAGGGGGTTAGGTTTTAATATAAAAGAAAGAAAATAAACAGTTTTATGTTGGACTCGCACAGGAAACAAAAAAAAAAGAATGAGCAATATTATGTACTAGACCAAAAATTGCCTGAGCATAATGCTACGACATTTGGAAAATGTCACAGCGCTGGTATGATAGTATATAGCACTGGATGTTTACTGTTAACTTTACGGGATACCTGTTTGTTATGATTGCTGTAGCTATAATAATAATGTAAGGTCCAGGATCATTGTCAAGAACCATTTCGTAACATGCCTCGTCTCAGTTGGTGCCCAGATTTGAGCGTGAAGTCTCTTCGTTTATCACATGACTTGTTGTTTCCATAATTTTGTGTAGATAAGCTGCCTTTGATTCTCTTTGACTATGCCTTCAACTTAGCCAATCACATCTACAACTGTCATTATCGTTAAAGAACATACAGAGTAATCTTTGGTAATTATTATCGATATCTATCTTCAAGACGAGACGTTTACGACTAGAATTACTCGTAAGTACTGCAACGAACATTGATAAATTACTTGCCTTAACTTATCACATCTTCTATACGAATGGAGATGGAGCTAAATGTCGTGGAAATTGCGCCATGTTAACTTAAGCACAGATTAACCTTAAGGTTGTGGATGTTACGGTCAAAAATCATCTTGAAAGTGATCAGTCTAAATTGGTTTTGACTAGGCTAGCGCCTCATATAAAGCACTTTTGAAAAAAATTAAGGGCTTGTGAAGTGAGTTTATAAGAGTACAGTAGCACCTCAACTAGCGGGTCTACCGCGTAACTAAAATGGTAATGAACTTCAACTCTGGTAATAAACTGCAATACGGTCGTGAAAGCCTAAACATGGAGATCCGTTGAAAAAAAAAAGTGTGCTGGGACACATAGTAGAAATAGAAGTGAAACTTCAACGTGTACTCCCTCCACGCGGCTGTAACGTTCTTTTTCGTGGCGGAAAAATCTATATTGTGTTTTTACCTTATGTAATTTTGAATAAATTTTATCTTTATCTTTATTAAAACCGATTCCAATACTTACCAATGACATTTATCAACAGATGGGCGAGTGTCAACGCCCCGTTTCTCGGGCACGTCCTGGCTGGCGCTACGCGCTCTCCGCGGCGCGTACAAACGCGTGCGGGTCCGCGTACGAGTGCGTCCTGAACGGGCGCGAGGTGTTCTGCTGCTCACTGGAGAGCATGACGACCTGTCTGGGGACTATCTAGCGCTTATGCTGAGGAACGGACATGTGGAGCTCAGGTTTGTAGACTATTTTATACAGCAATCACAATCCACTGCTATATTTTCATTATTTTCTTACCTGACTTAGCAATTCAATTAAATAAACTTTAAAAAAAAGTAAAAACCGACTTCAAAAAACTAAAAAGTATAAAATTATTTTCTTTGAAAACTTAACTGCTTCTGAAGCCAGTGCCATTGCCAAGCTTAGGCGCATGGAAGAAAGGATTCGACTTCAAGAATTTTCAAAATCGGTCCGCAATTGGCGGAGAAATCGGTGAACAAACATAAAAAAAATACATGGTCCAACATAAAACATCCTCCTTTTTTGAAGTCGGTTTAAAAATGACGTGAAATTATATGATGCCATTTTTCAATCCACTGCTAGATATAGGCCCTAACAAAAGAAAAAGTAAGTAGTCATTCCATGATCAAGCAGTTTGGAGACAAACAGTCGTCCTGCACTGGTGCAGGCTTTGAGTATCAAAGGGTGCAGGTGACGCAGCTGGCCAACAATTATAGCTTGGCGTAATTGTACTGGCAAGGCTGGCTCATAATGAAAGATAACTATCTAAAATTATCTGATTATCTAATAAAATGAGGGCCCTTGGTCATCAAAGTCTTTTGGTAAAAGATTGGTTTACAAAGGTAGGTGTTTAGTAGCCATAAAGAGTAGCCGTGCTAGAGCACCTTCCTTCAAATGAAGTGATATCGGTTCCCACTTACCGGTAAGTGCTTCATGTTTATATTAGTGGAGTGGACACCCTATGAGGGAAAGGAGGGTGACGACACACGCACATGAAGGATTTGCACATTATTTTGTTGTAGGTGGGTAAATATGGACCCACTTCCCCCACGTGCCAAGTGTGGGAAAGAACAAGTGTGGTTTATGTGCACTGTGGGCAGCAGGGTTTGTTTTTCCCCCCTCCCTCTCCAACATAAAATTTCTAGCGAATAGGAAACTCAATAGCAATTATAATTTGTAGAGTCTCGCAGAGCAGATGCTTTTAATTTGATCTATTTGGGTAACCAGTAAATCTCCATACATTATACAAGTCGATAAGATTCCCCATAACATTGTATGATTCCGAGTTAAAATCAGCACAAATATTCCAATAATATATCATAGAAACTAATCGTGCTTCATAAACTCATTATCTATTTAACGTTACAAATTACCACTGATCATAATTATTTGCTTCCAATATTTAAATTAAATCCAAACTCAAATGTTAATACATTATTATTTAAAAGCCATTACAAGTATAGTTTGCATTCAAATCCTGGAATTAACCAAAGGATAGGAAGATACAGAAGTTTTAGTTCTAATGGAGTGCGATAGGGTACGGCAAATAAATAAACGCTAGTCAATTCATTCTCATAATGTCGTCTTGCTACATCTGCAGGCAGCGTGCGTATGCGTGTAATATAGGATGATTTAGATTACCGACTGTCACGGTGGTTAAGGTTTTGTAGGTCTGTGTGGGTCTGTGTAGTTAGTGTATGTTTCTCTAAACAATTTCGATTTTACTTATCGACCGCATTGTGCGTGGCGATCGGGCGCTCCGAGCTCTTCACCGATCTGAGCATCGAACACGGTGGAATGGTGGATGCGTTAAATCAAGATGGCTGAAAGAAACTTACACTAGGGCTTCTGATGATAATTTTGTGATACATTCAAGGATACGTTTTTAGATTAGTGCATGGGATCTCAAAAAGTACATTTACGTGATTTATCTTGTTCAGTATTTCTACACTTGTCTTTCGCGCTGTTTGCCCGCGAATTATTAATATATTTCCTTCATTATACTGTTGTTATTTGTTGTATGGAATGGATCTTCTGCATTAATTTTGTGTATTAATCAGCACGGCTCTAATTAGCCAGCGAGCTGCAGTCCGATATTAAAATCGATCCAGGATTACATCCCCTCGGTTCATAATTAGCTGGTATTGTACTAAGCCTACAGCGGTGGAACGCAGCTGAAATTAATTCTTAAGATTGGAACTTACTATTAATTCCTTTGTGCCAAGACCTTTGCCTTTGTTGTCTTGGCCTACGAGACCGATTTTTCAATAGCTGGTGAACCTCAGAGATTATTCCTTTGAAATAAACAGGAGCTCTACCATGAGTGGAACGCTACAATCGCTTCAACGTTAACGTGATCTATCGAGCTAACAATTAGGATAGCTTTTTTTACAAGCTTTTACTAAACTTGTAATGTTTGCATGCATGTATGTTTGTTTAGGTCAAATCTTGCAACTGAATTTTGAACAATTTCCACCAACCTGATTTTGCTGAAATTTTGCATACACCTTTAGTTTTGGTGACAATGCAATGTGCAATACTTAATATTGTAATATTTTCAAAATGGCCATCGCCATATGGCGGATGGTATATATTTTGTCAACCCTGTTAATATAGGTAGATATCGAATGAAAGAACTTGAAATTACAAAGGAATGAGAAAGATTGAAAAATACTATTACCCGAAGCAAAATATAATAATATCATTTATTTGACCATTAAAAAATCGGACCTTAGAATAGACAACTCAGTTTTTCTGGTTTATATGTAGATTAGGTGACTCCACACCTAAATGAGTAACTAGTTCTTCCTTGCAAAGCATCTCATAGAAAGTGAAATCATTAGTAGATGCCTCACAAATTTTCAGAAAACTAAAATGTAGCACTGTTCCACCAGGTTCGACTGCGGCAGCGGCGCCGGCATCCTGAGGTCACCGGAGCCAGTGAGGCTGGGTCACTGGAACACCATCTCAGTGTACAGACACCGATGGGACGCGTGGCTCAAACTCAACAACGGCAAGAGAGTTCGAGGACGGTCTAAGGTATGTGATACTGATCTTGGGATTCAATTCCATTTTAGCCAACAATCTCTGACAAAGATTGTTGTGCATACTATTATCTTGTCGTGTGAATTATGGGGACCGGATTCAAGACTTAGGCCTTTGGAACTTAGAAAGAAGAAGAAAGAAAGGAAAATAATTTATTTGGTTGCAAAATTAAGGCACCACATGCAATAATAAAAACAAACAAGAACAAAAATTAAAAATCAGAAATTAGAATAATCAATATATTTAGATGGTTATATCACAATCGCACCTTAGGTCCAACAGGACTAGGATTAAAGGAACTGCTTCAACCTGGGAACTTCTAACGTTAATTTTTAACATTAGTGTAATCACCAATCATGTTTATTTATTCGTTTCCTGCACCATCGTTTTTGTAGCAGCCTGACTACTGGGGCACATGAGTTAATACCTCATGACGTTCACATTTTTTGCAACGAACGCTTGATAAGCTCAATTGCTTACACAACTATAATGGTAAATTATTTCACACACATTTACTGTGCTTCAAAAGCATTACTTGTGTAGTTGTAACCATTATTGGACAAAACCTTTCCAATTTATTGTGATTGAAAAATGTTACAAAAATGTTCATTCCAACTACAATGACGAAAAGAAAAGTCAAATTGTTTTCCATTTTCTTTGTCCGTTCGGTCCACGTCACAAGAGTTACGGTGCGAAGCAATTGACCGTGCAAGGCTTTTAGTTAGGGGCACAGAATCTGGATGCTATTGCCTTTGGAATTCCAAAGAAAATGGTACATTTTGTTCGGATTTGAACTCTTGTTGACTTTGTAAGACTGGCTTTGTGTAAAGCATTTTGATGTGTGACGTAGTTGCTTCGTATTTTAACACGCTGAAACTTGTTACCTGCGATGAGACGGGTCCCACAATTCAGGACTTCTCCCCAAAATTTGAATAGTTTTTGGGTCATCGGATCTCTCCTTATTTATGTGTCAAACAGAGGTACCCGTATGCAACTTAAGAGCATATTAATATTGATATTAAAGTTCCGACTATCCAACTATATTTACTCGAAATATGGCTACCACAGCCGCCGCGGGCCTCTACTCTTTACAAGTCATGTAACGTTTTACCCTAAATACATTCTGTTTCAAAATCATATAATTGGCATCCCCAACACACAACACCGCATCATACCTTATTCATTCGCCGCACAAAACAATTTGGTGCGGCTCGCTTAGTTGCGTGGTAGCGGAAGAGACGGTTCCGCTCACACCTTCATAATTTAGTAGGCAAGGAATTTTTCAGTGCGATCTATGTACCAACATGTTGTGGCTAGATGTGCCAAAAAGACCAGACCACACAACGTTAATAAAAGACGATAATGTACTAAATTAATTTAGCGACTTCCATATACATATAATCGGTGGGTGTTTTAGATATTTTTAACCCCCGACAAAAAAGAAGGGTGTTATAAGTTTGTAGTGTGTATCTGTGAATATGAGTATAGGTAGGTATATGTCTGTGGCATCGTAGCACTAAAACGGATGGACCGATTTCAATTAAATTTTTTAATTGAAAGCTAGTTTGATCAGGTATCATCTTAGCTATATTTCATGAAAATCTGTTCAGTCGTTCAAAAGTTACGGCTCTTTTTCTAGTTGGAGTCGGGAATTTTTGACGGTTAGGTTATGGATATCTCACGACTAGTAGATTGTAATAGTAGGGGTTTGTGAGAAGGCCACTGCAGAGCAAGGGGCTCTGCAGTGGCCGTAAGCGGGTGATAGTCTAGAATCATCCCAACAATCAGGATGACAGGAGTTTCATCAACCCAGTTATTGATTTCCGGTTTAGCAAGATCCCATTCTGAGAATACAAACAGGGTTATGGCGTTGTTTCATTAAAAAGATGATCCTGCGAATTTCGATGCATTGGAGTTCGATATAACGAGCATTTGATACAACATGTTATTGATACCTTTTCGAAGAACCGTGCGTCGACTGAACGTCATTCGACGCTTCGGAACTCGAATTAAATTACACACATAGACTCATAATGATGATAACAAATGTCTTTCCCCATATTTTTATATCCATCTGACAAAAAAAGCGGGTAGCTAAAATTTCCCTTACTGTGTATTTCCCGCACCATCCACAAGGCTCGCAATGAATTAAATATTTTCTATGTTATTAATTTTAATTCAAAAGGGTGTGGGCAGCGCAACTTTTGTGGTTGGTGGTAGGGTTTGTGAAGCCGGAAAAACCGCGGCGTTGTTTAATAAAAACCACATGAAAGGTCAGTCTGTTTTGTGTTCTAATTGGATTTTAATCATTATACTCGTAGGTGCAGTACTTCCCAGTTTTGTTTCTTGTATTTGCGCTCCGATCATATTATATTCATTCAAATTCATTTCAAAAATATATAACTTAGCACTGAAGCGTCAAAGTACTCCTTCTCATCGCTGTACCTAACTATCTAAAAGATAAAATAAAAATACAAATACAACGGTTGATCGACACTACGCGTGACCCGATGGCTGGCCTATTCTTTGGTCAAAGAATAAGCATATTGCCATTCAACATGGCAACTGCCAGTCTTCTGGGCACGCTGCCAATTGACAGCGATGAGGAGGAGTACTATGACGCCTAAGTGCTCAGGAGCTAAAATGAGTGTGTTGAAGCGATATCGCCACGCAACGTGCATTTTTAACCCCCGACAAAAAAGAGGGGTGTTATAAGTTTGTAGTGTGTATCTGTGTATCTGTCTGTGGCATCGTAGCTCCAAAATGGATGGACCGATTTTAATATAGTTTTTAAATTAAAAGCTTGTTTAATCGAATATCATCTTAGTAATGTTTCATGAAAATCTGTTCAGCCGTTCAAAAGTTACAGTTTTTTTTCTAGTTGGAGTGGGGGGGGGGGGGGCATTCGGCACTTTATTATTAGCTAAATCCTTAAATGGGGCTTCAACTAATACAATACGGCTTAAAGGCTGAGTTAAGTTAACATAAAAGTAAGATACTTTCAATTTATTAAAGTGGCACTTGGACAACTTCATAAATACTAGATTAGTTTTTATAACTTTTAAACCTTACCTGCAGAGATTAAACAAATCCAGCTTTAAGCTCATTATAATTTTATTGAATAAATTTTAAATAAAAAAGTTATCCTTGGAGCTTAAGTTGTTGAAACAGATATTGAGGGACAAAGTTTTATCCAGACAGTGCGACCTAGAAAGTTTTAACAGCTGAACTCAATTGCTAGAACTCGGTATCAATTGGATCCGATCGCTGTGGAGTAGTTCTTCAAGAATAAGTACCGTCCCTAACTTCTGCCAGTCTGGTAGGGAAAATAATGTATCTTTGCATTGAGTCTTTATCAGATTCCAGTTGAAAATACGAATACAAAAAAAAGTAATGCCAAAAACTAAAACCCGACTTTTTTTTCATCTTTATATACAGCAGCTATGTAGCTTTAAGCCCACCGTGATAAAATAAAGCTAAATCGTGTCTAATGAATTAGACCAAGTGTTGTGGGGCAACTTGAGAGAAGGCTAAGATAGGTTACCTAACCGTCAAAAACCCCCGACTCCAACTAGAAAAAGAGCTGTAACTTTTGAAAGGCTTAACAGATTTTCATGAAATATAGCCAAGATGATGCCCGATTAAACTAGCTTTCAATTAAAAACACTGCATTGAATTCAGTCCATCCGTTTTGGAGCTACAAAGACAGATACACAGATTTACGCTATAAATTTATAACACCACCCCTAATTATAGTTGGGGGTTCAAAATTGTGACGGACTAGCCCTAACAAAGTATTGGAGGACTACAAAACATAAGTCACTTACTACACTCACACTTAGAAAGATTACTTGATACCGGAGCCTTATTATAGTTGGGTTGGCGACTGGCCAAAGTGACTTGGATCCTAATATTTTACTGTCGCACAACACTTCAGCTCTGAGAAACCCAAATATCACGTAACTAACTTTACAGTTAGTGCAGGAATACCTGAAACACGCCGCAAATTGTCAATTCATACTGTAGCAACACTAGCAACCGACGATAGCGGGGACAATTCCATTTCGAGGTTGACACTGTGATGCATCTAATGTACTTACCAAATATATGCTACGATAAATACCGTATATCTCTAGTGACGACGCTGCCAATCTGTGTAATGGAAACGTTCTTCTACCATAACATAAGTATGCCCTACTTTATTAGCGGAGGCCCCTTTAATTCAATTCAATTCAATTCAATTTATTTATTTGTGAACATAGGTTACAATAGGTGTTAAAATACGAGTACATCATGATCTCTATATCCTACCATTTGATAGTGTAGAAATTATGAGATAAAGGATGATGATTAAGGGGATAATGAGGTCCTAATTTATTAGCGGAGGTCCTTTTAAAGGATTATAGTGCCATTGTGAACAACTTTGACTATGGGACCAATCATGAAAACGCGAAAAAAATCTGCTGTTCCATACAAATAATTAAATATTACTCTACTAAATGTATGGAACAACTTATTTATAGTTGTTCATAATTATGAGTACTTTATAACGCATGTCTGTAATGCAGTACATGCACCACTGCACAACTTTCAATTCAGACGCATAACCTACCTAACCGTCAAAAACCCTCGACTCCAGCTAGAAAAATATTATAGTTTAAAAAAAAAACTATAGAACACGCTTTAGTCATCCAAACTGAACGTGTATGCAAAATTTCAGCTCAATCGGAAACCGGGAAGTGGGTCAAATTTAACTTCCAAGATTTTCTTACATAGTCTGTTAGTTAGTTACAGGTGAAGCTAATAAAAGCGTGTTAAAAAGAAGCTTTAACTTTTGAACGGCTACACAGATTTTCGCGAAACATAGCTAAGTTGATTCCCGATTAAACTAGGTTTCAATAAAAAAAACAGCTTTGACATCGGTCTATCCGCTTTGGAGCTACGAAGCCACAGATAGATATACAGAACAGAGACACACTACCAACTTATAACACCCCTCCTTTTGTCGGGGGTTAAAAATTCATACATATTGCAGATTCGTTGTGTGAAGTTGTTAGTTATCCGAAATCAATAAGCTCAAGTAACTACTCGTAGCGTACAGAGATTTTATCGTTGCTATCGAGGGCAGCACCGCTCGCCAGTGACGGTATTAGGTCAATTCCAATCCCAATACCGGCCAGGCCTATTGCCAATTATCGGACGCAGCTCCAACGGGCTATAAACTGAAAGTGTTCGTAAACGTAAATAAACACAGAGGTAAGCATAACACTATGTGAATTTTACTTGCTTGTGGAACATTGTATCATAATCACTATAATTGTCCATGAATCCCGATGAAGAACAATGATTATACTATAATTACTGACATCCTTTAAATTTTGTTAATTATTGTTATGATTTATTTGATTCTGATTTCATTTAATTTAACCTAATGTTTGCATGCCTAAATTAAGGTAGAATGTACTAGGATCAGAAGTTTGTTAACACCTTAATTTATGTACCTACATTCTATGCAAATAAACAATTATTCTATTCTATTCTATTCTATTCTGAATCCTCCAAAAATCCTCCAAAAATGAACTAGTGGTAGTCACCCAGTTCATTTTTGGAGGATACAGCATTCTCTTAATACGCTAATAAGAACAATAAGTATCTGAATCCATTTGCAAAGACTGTTTAAAGCTGGTATATAGGTATATATATATGAGGACTGAGGATACCCATGCTCTGCACGATGCAGTACAAATGTTTAGACTAGTATGACTATGACGCTCTATCTTGTCTGTTCAAGCTGCCTAAACTTATTACTATCAGGCTAGCTACGCCATACTATAGTGCGGCCGCCGAGAGAATGCGTTCCTGACACCTGCCAATTGAAAATGTTTCTTTTTTATTTTAGATTATATTTAGCGCTAAACTATTTAAGTTTATTAAAGGTTAATTTTAATAGAATTTTGTATCAGTAGTGCATGTAAACGATAGATAGGTACTATTATGTAATAATGTTTCGATAACAAAAAAATCTCGTTTGTTCGTAACTGACAGGTGTCAGGAACGCATTCTCTTGGCGGCCGCACTTTAGTGGTAGTATCACGACCAGATAATAGAAAAGAATATAACAGAATAGATCTTTATTTCATGAAGCAAGACTATGAACGTTTGCTCACTTCAATATCTAGTTGAAATATGATAACCAAAGTAGAGGCTACATGCTCCCTAAAGTTTCAGAATGTTAAAAGGTTACAATTACGTGTTCATTTATCTCAATAACATTCACAATGGAATGTCTTAATAACCTGGTTTGTCGAGGTATCGCAAGTGTGCCTACATATTACCTACTTCAAGGTTTGTCTGGTTAGTAGTGACGTGTCACGCAAGGGTGCGGGTAATGTGTTTGAGGACAACTCCCCGATACTGCCCGACAGCTGTGGTGTACGTCACGTGGCGTTATTTCCAACTCCCAAACTATGTCGTTGGCACCGTCAATATTGTCTCTCGTACTTTCTTTTCATTTCAAACGTTATTGCGTCTAGAAGTAATTTAGTTTGTACAGCTGATGTTAACACAACGTTCAAACATCTCAAGTAATTTAGACGAGAATTTTCGTCTACTTTTCTGCAGACTCTTCCAGGATCGAAAGTCTTTAATCTTCTTTATGAAAATCAACTTCATTATTCACTCCATTTCAATTCAAGCTTCGTAGCTTTATTTTGAAGAATAATATTGATGACCAGGTAGACATAATATTCTTGTAGAGTACATTTTCTGCCAGATAACGAGACCGCATTTCTCCACGTGGGCCATTAATCTCACACATAAATTGCCTCACGAGGTGTGAAATAAGGCGCAAAAAATCTACATCTACCGAAATTGTTCCGCCAAAGCGGATCTGACTCATTAAGAGCATTCGCGTCGAAAGGGTTGTAACAAACGCGCCAACATTTGCACCTCGGGGTAATTCCACCCGGCGGATAATATAGGCTGTAAAAAAATTTGGTTATGAATTTTAAAGGCCTAGTAAAATTCTGAGATTTTATAAAAATGGTGTGCTGTAAAATATTCCTAATAGAAAGGAAGATAATTCTGTGAGTGGGAAGTGAAAATAAGAATGATGGTACAGATACTGAGCGTTTGAGATACCTGGGTAACAATTGTATACCTACTCAAGATGACGCTTCAGATTTTAAAGCGCCAAAGTTCCAGAGAATTTAGAACACGGAAAGTTTTGATATAAATCTGGGGTTCAAAGTCTCAAAACTTTAGGTATCTTGTAATAGCCTCTAATATTTCGCCGTTATGTCATATCTTGGGCCGCGTCAACCGTACCTTAGAGGCGTCCATTTCCAGTTTTACATAATTGCCTCAACACAGCCGGGGTAATGTCTCAGAAGAATTGACGGAATTCCTCCTCTTTAAACTGCCACCCCAACTCTGTTCCAGATGAAAGTTCCCCCGATAATGGTCGGTCAAACGAGGAATACGTTTTAACGTTGTAAATCTTAAAATTTTGAATTAATTAAAAGTTTTGCTGGTTTAATTAAAACAATAGGCTTATCATCGAAGTTGTATTCCGCGTCTGCCAGTTAGAGATTTCAATCTATAAAGATTATGGTTTCTTTTGTAAAAAATATTGATTGCGGACTGCGGTGTCGAATTTTAAAGCTTGATAGAACACAAAACATGAGGCCGGGCTTCCACTGCGAAAGGGTAATAAACAAGTACATAACAGCTGGACGGAACGGACCCGAACTAGCTAAAATAGGTTTTAACTTCCATTAAGAAAGAGTTTTGTCAATTGTCTTCCCCTGCAAAAGATAAATAATGAACAATTTCGCTAATTACTATTTTTACTCGTCAGTCCTCTCCGCTAGACTCTTTGTTGGTGGAAGCACTTCTATGAAGTTTACTGTTGCGTGTTAAACGGAGTCTGTTTCTTGTGCCCCTTCATTACCAAACTCTGAATAAAGGCGGAGTGTAAAAACGAAATCCGGAACTTGAGTTCAGGGTCCCTAATTTGCATACGTCTGCACCATACAGTAGGGTAACTTACGACCTTCACTGTAACCCTTTTCCCTTAAACGCCACGCCTTCGTCTAATGACGTTCATTAACGCGTAAATTATCTTTAGACACTTGGAGAACGACTTTAAAGTGGTTATTAACGTGGTCTTTAAGAATATCATCAGGAATGGTCATGAAACATGCAGCGTAGTATTTTGATTGAATTAGCATGATAAGACCAGCTAGACGAACATGGTTATGTGAGTTGTGTTTTTTTGCATCGCGTAATACCTTAGCGTCGTAGTGGGACCCAAACCGCCATAATGCCTAAAACCCACAACATAAAAAATGCGATTCACAGAATTGCGCTCTTTTGGCTTCACCTTAGGGTCTTGCAATGTGCGTTTAGTATACCACACTATGATACAAGAACGTAGAATGGAATGTAAGTAAGGCATTGTTCTTATTTGAGACTATACCAAGCCATGCAGTCATCTTACATCGGTAACGCTGCTGTCTGTAACCGTTAGATCCTGTTATCGTTATTATCGGTCAAGTTTCACAGAGAACTATTTAAGTTGGGTTTAAACTTGTTCCTGTATATGTGCGATTTCCGTTGACACTGTTTTTATTTTATCCCACTACACTCCTTTTAATTACTTCTGTATTTTTTGTACCCAGGGTCTATTCTCTCGCATGACGTTCCGAGAGCCTGTTTGGGTGGGCGGTGCGGGCAATACAACGGGTCTTCAAAGCAAGCTGGGCCTGTCCGACGGCCTGCTGGGCTGCGTCGACTTCCTCAGGATCAATGGCGACACCTACCAGCTCATGAAGGATGCCGTCGCTACACTGGATATTTGTGAGTAAAGTTAAGACTATGTAAAATGCATGACACGATAGTGCTTAGTAAGATTCCAAGAGATACCGAAGAAGCTTTTGACAACGTGCACTTACACATCAGTAATTTTTTTGCTACTAAACACTTGATCTAGACCGAAAAGCCTGGAAATCATGGGGGGAAGCCTTTGTCCAGTAGTGAGATGATACGGGCTAACATTAACAGTAAACACTTGATTAGGAGCAAAAAATATTGCAACATGAAATAATCCTATGAAAACTAGCAAAAATTTACCATTCTTGAAGCTTCATACTCGTAGATACCTATAACTGCTCAAGTATACGAATTACGTCCATCTCTTCATTATCTTTCATAATATGTATGATTAACATCTACTTTAACCTTTACCATACATAATATGCATGTAAAGCAACGAATAACATAATATAGGTACATTTGGACTGCTCCAATAACCATCAATCACGTGATTTTTCATTATGTCGTCATATTCTGTCCCAATTTCTTTAACTTTACCTAACTTCTGCCTTAAGCAGTACAATTTTATAAAGTGACGTAATAAGCTTCCTCTGTACCTTAATCTTCGCCATAGTGAATCACTTTTATCTCCATGTTGGCGACTAAGTATGTGTCTTTAGTTTAAGACGAAATAAAATTACTAACATCAAGGTTTCATTTATATTTAATGGACTTGTATAATCTTCGAGATTTCGACCTTTGATAGTGCCAACACTCCTTTGAACTTTGAAAAATTGACTCAATAAGCGAAATTATTAATCTTTACTTAGTTTAGTAATTGGAATTTTCTCAGAAGTGCTGATGGCTCGATTATGATTTTCAACATTTTCAGACAAGAAAAAATCTGCATTATTATCAATTGAAATTCTGTAACCATTCATTGCTGACGCTGAAATAAATTGATTGAAAGGATTGAAAGTAGTAGATATATAAAGCGGGGCAGAGTAGTAGGTACAGGGGACGAGGGATGTACTCTTGATGAGGGGACACAGAATTTTCTAAGATTACCTCTATGTACTTGATCCAAATTTTCACACTTGTGGAAGTTGTCCTTTTGTTATAATTTCATAGGAAATTCTATTTATTATAATATTTAAGTTAAGTGGTCTGAATCTCGAGCCATCACGTATGTCACTAGCATAATAATGCGATTAAATCTCTTTGGAGGCGCGTGAAGTAATGGACGATCGCGTCGCGGCCCGTCCCGTCGCCTCCGTCACATCTCTGTTCCCATCTTTATTCGAGAATTTTCTTTAGGAGGTGTTTATATTATGAACGGCCAGACAATGCATTTTTATTTTGTTTAGGAATGCTTACTGAAATATGAAGCAATATAGTATTTCGTTGTAGGTTGCGGTGGTACATTTCGCATACAAAATTGTTTGAACGACTGCGGTCCTCTTAGAGTTAGTAAATCTGCGTTTGGACGCCGGGCGCAAACGATTGTAGCGATAAGGATGGTCGACTGAAAAAATTGATAGTAAAAAAATATGTGGGTATACTGCGCCGACTGAGCATCACCTTGCCTTTTGACTATTCGGTGTGTGTCCCGAACTGTAGCAAATGGCAATTTTACTATGTGGTTTGTAACTGATTATAGTTCTTTTATTCATTTTTTATACATATTATTTATATTTTTAAATATTTTTACAAAACTATATTAAAAAAAAACATTTAAAAATATGAAAAAATAGTAGCCCACCGGTATCTAGAATAGGGTCCAAGCTACCGGCGGTCAGGGTTCCAGAGAAAGGAATCTCCTGACAATGCGTGCCGTGTCAAGAAGTACTGCTCTCTGAATCAGGCCCTTGATCCAACTGCCTAACGAGAGCCTCCTAAGGTGTCGGTCGAGACTCTCGGTAATTAAGCCATTGGCCGAAACGACTATCGGCACAATGATCGCTGAATCCACATCCCACATGTCGACAACCTCGCGAGCCAAATCAAGATATTTGATCTGTTTATCTTTCTCGGCTTTCACGAGGTTCTCGTCATGCGGGACCGTTATGTCGATAATCATTGCGCGCCGCTCTGATCGATCCACCACCACTATATCAGGTCTATTGGCTACAATAGTCCTGTCAGTGATGATGGATTGATCCCAGTATAGTGTGATATGGCCTTTTTCAAGAACTGGGTCGGGCACATACCTGTAGTACGGCACTTCCGATTCCACAAGGTTGTATTTTAGAGCAATTTGCTGATGGATAATCCTGGCTACAAGGTTGTGTCTATGCAAATACTCTCCGTTAGCTAGACGAGAACACCCGGAGATAATGTGACGGATTGATTCGCCTGGACGGTGGCATGCCCGACATATGTCAACCGTGCCGTCCTTCACAATAAATCTCCGGTAGTTATTTGTCATCATAACTTCATCCATAATTGCACAAACAAAACCTTCGGTTTCTCCAAAGAGGTCCCCGGAACGTAGCCAGGCTACGGACGCTGAAAAGTCTACATCGGGCCCATGGAGGGCCCGGAAGAAGCGTCCGTGGAGCTCCTTGCTCTGCCATACCTCCCTGCGATCGTTAGTGTCAAGCACTACAGGTTTGCGCCAGTTCTCTTTAGCCAAGGAGAGCGGGGTGAGGCCCTTGTCCACCGCTACTACATCTCGATGCATCCCCACGTTGGCTTCTAGGAAATATTCCCTGAGATTGCATATCTCGCGATTGTGGATAGTCTTAGCGTTTAGAAAGCCTCGACCTCCACATCTCCGCGGGATATACAATCTCATAACCGATGACCGTGGATGATGCATTCGATATGCCGTCAGCAATGTACGGACCTTCCTATCCAGGGCGTCAAGTTCTGTTTGAGTCCATTTGAGTATGCCAAAAGAGTACATCAAAACTGGCATGACCCAGCCGTTGAAGGCGCGCACCTTATTACCGCCTGATAAAAGACTATTAAATACTTTTTTCAGTCGGCCAAAGAAGCGTTCCCTCAACGACTGCTTCATGTCAACAACATTGATGCCCAACGCTTCGGACATACCCAAATACTTATAGGTTTCGGTTGCTGAGAGGGATCTAAGGTTTATGGAATCCGAGAGTTGGGTGCTCACAGATTCCACAATCTCCCCTCTCTTTACATGCATGACCGCACATTTGTCCACACCAAATTCCATCCTGATGGCGCTACTGAAGGTTTCGTAACTGATTATTATTATAGTTTGTGGAAACCTTAGAGCAAAGGTAGAAACCGTGGAAACATATACGTACCTACAGATAAGGGTTCTTAAATAACTTGCGATATTTGAGCAAGCCAGATGCTTTGGAGTGTGCATTTCTTTTTGCAACACATCGAGATCATTATTAATGCTTGTTGAACTACCCATGTTGTATTTTAATCGCACGGTTCATCCGAGTGTGTCACTGCATTAGGGCCATCCACACTCGATACTTTTAACAAGAATTGCGAGTTATCGCGTTCGTTATCAGCCAACGCACGCGAAAACGCAACTCGATTCTGCTGCTAAAAGTATCGAGTGTGAACAGTGAACGCAATTGCGTTCACTGAGTGTGAACGAACGCTTAATCATAATAATATACTCTTTTGGCAACTTGGTCTCCGGCCTGACAAGTTCGTGTGAGATTTTGTGTAGTTTAGGAAAGTTTCAGATTGTCCACGACAAAGAAATTTCGAGTTAATTATGATTTGGATTTGTTTGTCTTTCTTAATTAAAATGTTTTCGAGCGGATTGATAAGTTTGACCCGAGGATTTATTTTTGCTAACTTATTAACTTTCTTTGATCAAGATGGTTTTCTTTACTTTTACTTCGTTTTTAAATAAATAATGTTGTGATTGGCGCAGTGACTTGGTACTTTCAGCTCTTGGCTTTCAGCGCCAAGTGTGGTGGGTTCGATTCCCATACAGAATAAATGTTCGTAATTTCGTATGTCCTTTAGGAAATCGTTCCGGGTCTGGATGTGTGTGCAAGTGAGAAGTAAACAGCTGTAACCGAATATAGGAGAAATCCGAGGGAAAAGACTTTGGGTAAAAAAAAACAATATAAAAATATTCATATTCATATTCAAGTTGGCTATTTTAGTCCGTTCTTAAACATAAGAGCTCTCAAGTTCCATCTCAACATCCAGTCAAAAGTCACTAAGTCACCCGGTTAAGGTCTTCGCTCGTCAGGTCATTGACCTATCTAGCCGAGCGGCGGCTTGCCAATAATAATGATCCTAAAATATACATACGTTTTGTCTTTATTTTATTCGAATTTTCCCTTTTTGTGGGCGTGAATGTCGATGACACCCCTCGTTCAGGCAAATCGAATCAAACGCAATACATATTACCATGAAGGCGTGAAGACAAATTCGATAACATTCCTTTTCGTTTCATCTCTGAGTATAATACATTTTATCTTACCGTTTATTCATAATATCATAATGCGTATTGATAATAATCGCTACCATAATATCAGCTTCAGCAAAGAAACTTTGTAACTTTAGAGTATGAATCAGCTATAGAGCGGCGCCTACGAAAGAATTGTATCAAAATTAAACTGTCGGTGAGTACAGATATACAAAGCATTTATTCTGTCATTAATTTAGTGGTATGACATAAATGTCAGGATGTACTTCGTTTTACTAATTTGTATCACCACCTGAAAATATTATGAAAATTGTGATAACAATAAAGTAAAAAGAAAACTAACAATATATACAAAAACAAAAACTGCTGTTCTATACATATATTTGAATGTTACGCAATGAAATGTATGGAATAGCAGATTTTTTTTTGGCGATGTCAGTGCTTTTCTCATACTAAAAGTTGTAAAATAAAAATAAAGAAATAAAGTTGTAAATAATAAATTGTGCTCATAATGTCTGTAACATTTTTATTACCATGTTTCCTTGTGTGTACTTAAATAAATAAATGATAAGTACAATATTCTCTTAATTAAAGGGATCCAGGATTAGAAAGATAAGACCTATAATATATTGTATTTCGTTTTGGGTAACACACGAATAAATACTGTTATTTGCGTTTCACACTATCTCATCCATACTGTAATCTTTATTTAGGGTATCTATTATCCCCATTTGCGACAGAACAGTATCCCAATCAGAACAATATCAACTCTTAAACCTTGTTATTAGAGGCGCCGCATCTACAAACCGCATTTAAACAGCAGCCACATCCGGCTCACGTCCCGTACAGCTCGAATCAAACTCAATCCAAGTGAGCTTGGAATTGCGGACAGATTCTGGCTATACGCGATATTATTTCGCGTTTATCTATAATCAGGACATTTCTGGACTGTTTTAGTTAATCTTCTACCTCAGGTATTGTAACTTTCTATCCCAGGCAAAGATTTAGTGCCTGCAATAGCCGACTTTGTAACTCACCGGAAATGCTTTAAGGGGTGAAAGTACTCATCAATATGAACAAATTTTACTATGGGACTAACTCTGAAATCATGAAAAATAAACAAATTTTACATACAAAAGATCACCCAAAAAAAAAAAAAACCTTGCTGATCGAAATGTATGAAAAGTTTGATTTTATTTTTGCGATATCTTTGTTGGTTCCATAGTAAAAGTTGTTCATATTGACGAGTAAATTCACCCCTTAAAGCATTGCCAGTGAGTTACAAATAACCCTGTAGATTGAAACTGTAAATGAACCATTTTATTAAAGCAAAACCTCTACTGTGACAGCTCTGTCCAAGTTAACAATCACTTTATTTGTCATGTTTCGTAGACATATTCAAATTGCTACGCTCCATTTGAATTTCAGAAACACAGCCATGAATAAACATAAAATCACGTCCTTATTCTATTGCATCTTGTATTTCCTATTTCATCGCCGAAGCTCGGATTGGCTCGTTTAAACAATTTTGGAGTAAATCTGCAAAGCGTTTGTACTGCGATTGGATTTAAAACGTTCCATTTGACACGACAAACAGAATCGGCTGGCAGCCATGTTTGCGCTCCGAAATGTATTGTGATGCCAGCCAACGATTTCAAGATCGAATTCAGCAAATAGAGAGGATTTGTCGCTGAGAAAGTCTGAATCATAAGGCGATTCCTTTTATGCTCTCAATGTCTTTTCTCCGTACATTTGTGTTACCTATATCGGATATAATGTCTGAACGTAATGTATTTGGGAACCTATCAATAATGCTACTGGGATCAGATATTACGGGACCCTTATAAATCTGAACACAGACTCAATGTTTTCCGTTTTATTTATTTTTCACCAATAGTTGTTAATAAATTTCAAATAAATCGTGTGTATTCACCCGTTCGAAATATCGAGGAATTTTAGTAGCTATAAAGTTGATCCCTTGATATAATTTTCGTATTAAGGTAAGGTATTTGAGATCCAAGCTTGGATGAAGCCCATCAAAATTTTCCTTTCATCGTTATTCACAACAACGTACTTGATTTTTCTGAATCAACGACGCTTACTGAAATATTTTATAGATTCTCTTCGAACATGTGGCTCTTCTTTGTTATTGATCCCGAAATAGCGTTTTATGTGTATCGAATTTTTTGGGATTAATTGTGTTCATATTTATAACTTTTCTATGAACTTACCTTGATGATAGTTTCATAGTTTCAAACTGTTGTTAATAACTACCAAGAAAAATAGTTTTAAGCGATTCATAACGGATAAAAGAGTAGTCAAGGCACCGTCGTAATCGTGACTAATAATTATGTGGGGTAGTAGCAGTAAGAGAATAAGTACGCCTTACGCCTTTAATATCAAAGTGGTGAACATCTAATCCTTTATCCTTTACCAATCCTTTCGAAGTGCCAAGAAGATGGCTTAAGAATCTATGAAGGAAGTCTCATAATCATATCTAGAAGGGACATAATAAGCAAAATAAAATTATAGGTTAGTGCGACCTAAAATTTTTCTCTCGGCCCTTCCTTCCAAATTTTGTACGCGTCCGGTATAAATTAAGGTTTGGGATAATATTTACGTGGCGGAACCGTGCGGGAAACGCGTGACGTCATTGATTTGCACAACACATTTTTATAAGTTTTATGACTCAATTAAGGGGGTATTTTACAGGAATGCCGCAAAAACCGATTTGTATTTACAATTTTTTGAATAGAAATTCTTATTTCTTTGTCCCGAAAAAAATATATATCAAACTTGAAGATGTGGCAATCTCTGCACGGTTGTCCGATACATGATTGGATGAAGTTGGCTCGATAAAAAAAAATCGCAAAGTTACCCCTTTTAAAAAAGTGTTTACAAGATTATTTCTAAAACATGATATTATTTCAAATAATTTTTACATCACAATATTGGTCGCAAATATACCAACGAAAATCGGTTGTTATTTTTTTATAATATGACGTATATTGGTCACAATTTGATAAAAACCACAAAATTCGTGATTTCTGTCATCTCTGCCATCAATCAGTCGCGCTTCGGCGCGCATCGAGGTCGGACCTGTGCAATTTTTTTTGGCTTTCCTGCGCTTACACTTTATTCAAAACCAAAAGAAAGAATGACAGTAAAATCATTAAAAAAATTATTAAAAAGCAACAGGAAGTATAAGTAACTTGCCTTTTATTCAGAAAATCTAAGTATTTCGTTTATAAAAATCAATATGCTAAAATAATTTCTTGACATCTCCGTCAAGAATTCATTTTATAGGATGTAGTATAGAAAAATCAGTACGACAATTTGTAGTGTTGAGAACAAAGAGTATGAAGTTTTATTGTATATTCTATTTACCTACTTTTATAGAACAATATTCATAGTACTTATATCATTTTGATATATCGTCTGATACTATTAAAAATCTCGCCTGCGGCTCGATTTTTAAAAACACTGATGTTTTAATACCCCTTATTATGCAACAGTTTCATAAACTACTATTATTTCGTATTGAACTCAGTGTTACCAACTCTCAAAAATATTTATCCCCAAAGCTAAAGTTAAAAACCCCTAAAATCCCCCCCAAAAAATACTCTGTAAAAATAATAAATAAATTATTGTAATAATATAAAATATTTGAAACATTTCCAAAACATTCACAGCCAGCTGCGTCACAATAAATATAAACTTCATAGTAAAAGTCAAGAGTAAAAATCCTAAAAACTCCCATCCCCACTTATTTACCCCCTAAATTTGGGGGGAAAACCCCTAAGTTGGGAACCCTGATTGAACTGATCTACGTTTCCTTAGATTTTGTATAATTTTGTTCCTTATTAAACGCTGATATTTTATAATGTGTCGGTCGGCCCTATAGGTACCGATTTGCCGGTGGCCCAACCTAATTTTACTTCTTTTAATTTTATTTCTTTATGGGCTTTGCAGTCCACTAGAAAAATGATTCACCAATTTAAATTATAATCTTTACCTTTATTTATGTATTATGGGTTATCGTGGTTGTCCGTGGCATCACCACGGTCCTATCCGAAAACCAGCGCTGCGGTATTTATTTTATCTGTCAGGATTAACTGTCAGGATATGCTGAGATAGGGACTTTCTTTGGCCTCTTGCAGGACTTTTTTAACCCCCGACAAAATAGAGGGGTGATATAAGTTTGTAATGTGTATCTGTGTATCTATGTGTCTGTGAATCTGTGTGTCTGTCTGTGGCATCGAAGCTTCAAAGCGGATGGACCGATTTCAATGCAGTTTTTTTTAATTGAAAGCTAGTTTAATCGGGATGGTTCTTAAAATCTGTTCAGCTGTTCAAAAGTTACACCTCTTTTTCAAGTTAGAGTCGAGGGTTTTAGACGGTTAGGTTATTGTTATCATTATTTGAATTTTTTGTGTTTATGTAATTTCGTGTGCGAGTCCGATTTAAATGTTTTGACTTTCTTTCTTTCAATTTTGAAGCTCTTCATCTGCATACATAGCGAGGAATCTGAACTAGGAATATGGTTTTGATCTATGAATATGCAATTTCTTTTTTGGTAAAAAATCAACCCTGTGAACATACTTAAGTAGGTATGATTACGGAAACGGACGACTCCTACAGGTGTGGGTGAGAGTAGATTATTATCTCAAGGCATGGATTTGAGTTGGCTTATTCTTCTAACATTACACACACATTGGCAGTGTCATCAGGTTTGTCATGCCGATATATCGGTTTCGTTACGGCATTATTGGCTTAGTGTGAAAATGCCCAATGTTGGTCGAGACAATTATGTGCACTTGCATAAACTCATACACAATAGGTATGACCGATAGTTTATAAGTAGATAGTTAAATAGGTATAAAATCTACAAATACAAAACGGAGGAACAGATTTTCTAGCGTAATATAGGACACTGGGTATACGATATTATGGATTTATATTTTTCAAGTATTTGCTGGTGTCATACTGCATGTTGCTAATTAATATTGCTATTCTGTCACACGTGTGTCACACAGTCTGATACGTCAATTGCGTAATTGCGAGAACGGAGCTCCCCTAGTGGGTGGGGCTTAGGCTGATACTTCACCCCCTCAAAAGTAAGAAATCGTCGTAAAATACAACCTTAATATTCGTAAGGCACAAAAACTAACACGTTTGCCGATTAGCACCAATTTTAAAACACTGTGAAGAAACGAGGTAAAGTGTTCCTCTTATATTGAAAAGGTAGGATAGGGCGACCAGCCGGGCTAACATGCCGCGAAATAATTTTGTCGTCGCATTATCTCGTGCGGAAACAGGTATATAGAGGCATTATCTCGTCTTGTCATAACGACAAACTTCTGTCGCAGTGCGCATGTTAGCCTAGCAGGTGAGATGATAGTGCCTGGCGGGCCGAACACAAAGCCGGTGCGATTGATGTCGGACAGTTGTACTGTGTTAGATACGATTATAATTTTACTGGTAGTGCTCTGAAATAGGCCTTATGGAACGAAATATAGTGTTCCTTCATTGAAAAGGAGAGAACCATCGACCATGCGAGGTTATATTGCCTAGCGGGCCACAGCCCAACGGCTGATGTGGGACAGTTGTTTATGTGTTAATTACGATGCTTATTTTACTTGCGTGATACAGAAAGATTAATATAAATAAAATCGATAAGATTGGTGTTAAAAGTTATTTTATATTATCCCATCTCAATCTTTATGAGATTCCTAAATCAATATTGGAAATAACTGGGTAAGATTAATGAATGACCCAAGAAGCACGTTGGTTGAATGTTTTGAAAGTCGATATACGCCGATAAGATGATCATCGAGAATTGATTTACTCTGAGAAAATGTTAATTGATATTATTATTAAATAATAATAATCGTAAAAGTATAACCAATTTAGATTAACGTGTAAGTTTGTGAAGATGTTTGGATGTTTGTTAGGTATTCAATCACGCATAAACGGCTGAATGGGTTTGAATTAAATTTGGCACCAAGGGAGCTATTCCGTAATAAAATCTCGCATCTCGATTCTAATCTCACTGTTATTGTCGGTTGATATTTAATGCCGGTTACAGACTGGTGAAACGTAGCACGCAATGAAACATTTCAATGTGTTGTATAGTATGGTACATTGTATCACATAGGACGCGTCGCGCGCACGAACCGCGCATCTACGAATCCTCTCCGCGTAAACTCCTATTCCTTTGTGTTCGTCCCAAAACCCGACAAATCACTCACGCGATTTGAAATGCTCGTAGCGTGACTGTGAGAATTAATTTCAAAGTGTGTTACCTTATACATGCATACATTGCAGTGATGTGGACAACCGACAATAAGAGTGCATGAGATTCGAAACGAGATGCGAGATGTTCTTACAGAATAGCTATTCTGGATAGATTTTAAGTTGGGATTCTTTTTATCCGGGTACATGAAACAGTAAACATGAAAGACTGCGAGCTACAGCTAGTCACCTATAAAAACACCAAGTCAAGAGCAATCTAAACACAGAAGCAAATATACAGAGTAAATGCGAAAATCGTGTAATAGTCGCACTGTCGCATGTTTCAGGACAAACACAAAAAGGGCTCTTCGGCCAACATTCGAAACATGACACAAAACCGTGCGTCACCCTAAAAACTGTTCACAGCTTGTCATTTTGTATGGTTAGGTCGGTTACATCAATAAAGGATTTCCAACGAATTTTCATCGTAACTTGTAAGAAGAGAAAAATAATAATAAAAAGGCTTATATTTCAGCTGTCTATGTAATAAATAAGTTTGTATGTTCCTCGTAGAGCCAAAATTATTTGTAACATGATTTTTTCGTAGATTACCTAGCTGTATATTTTTCTTAGAACTATAGACTTAGAATTCCCGTAACCTCGGTGCCAGGTTTAGTATGAATGGAAGGAGCATATAATTATAGATAGAATAAGATACTAGGTATGAGGTAAAAGCTTTTGGGGCTTGTAAAATATTACTGAATCATACTGGATATTTCAAAAAACATAACAAAACATTGTACTTGCCGGGAAATATCGTTAACCTCTCTTTCATTAAGGGGGTATTTTACAGGAATGCCGCAAAAACCGATTTGTATTTACAATTTTTTGAATAGAAATTCTTATTTCTTTGTCCCGAAAAAAATATATATCAAACTTGAAGATGTGACAATCTCTGCACGGTTGTCCGATACATGATTGGATGAAGTTGGCTCGATAAAAAAAAATCGCAAAGTTACCCCTTTTAAAAAAGTGTTTACAAGATTATTTCTAAAACATGATATTATTTCAAATAATTTTTACATCACAATATTGGTCGCAAATATACCAACGAAAATCGGTTGTTATTTTTTTATAATATGACGTATATTGGTCACAATTTGATAAAAACCACAAAATTCGTGATTTCTGTCATCTCTGCCATCAATCAGTCGCGCTTCGGCGCGCATCGAGGTCGGACCTGTGCAATTTTTTTTGGCTTTCCTGCGCTTACACTTTATTCAAAACCAAAAGAAAGAATGACAGTAAAATCATTAAAAAAATTATTAAAAAGCAACAGGAAGTATAAGTAACTTGCCTTTTATTCAGAAAATCTAAGTATTTCGTTTATAAAAATCAATATGCTAAAATAATTTCTTGACATCTCCGTCAAGAATTCATTTTATAGGAT
Organism: Allophyes oxyacanthae; assembly: GCA_932294325.1. Taxonomy (NCBI): domain Eukaryota; kingdom Metazoa; phylum Arthropoda; class Insecta; order Lepidoptera; family Noctuidae; genus Allophyes; species Allophyes oxyacanthae. The sequence continues at coordinate 3,315,534 of OW028633.1, read as the reverse complement.
GTAGTATAGAAAAATCAGTACGACAATTTGTAGTGTTGAGAACAAAGAGTATGAAGTTTTATTGTATATTCTATTTACCTACTTTTATAGAACAATATTCATAGTACTTATATCATTTTGATATATCGTCTGATACTATTAAAAATCTCGCCTGCGGCTCGATTTTTAAAAACACTGATGTTTTAATACCCCTTATTATGCAACAGTTTCATAAACTACTATTATTTCGTATTGAACTCAGTGTTACCAACTCTCAAAAATATTTATCCCCAAAGCTAAAGTTAAAAACCCCTAAAATCCCCCCCAAAAAATACTCTGTAAAAATAATAAATAAATTATTGTAATAATATAAAATATTTGAAACATTTCCAAAACATTCACAGCCAGCTGCGTCACAATAAATATAAACTTCATAGTAAAAGTCAAGAGTAAAAATCCTAAAAACTCCCATCCCCACTTATTTACCCCCTAAATTTGGGGGGAAAACCCCTAAGTTGGGAACCCTGATTGAACTGATCTACGTTTCCTTAGATTTTGTATAATTTTGTTCCATAATAAACGCTGATATTTTATAATGTGTCGGTCGGCCCTATAGGTACCGATTTGCCGGTGGCCCAACCTAATTTTACTTCTTTTAATTTTATTTCTTTATGGGCTTTGCAGTCCACTAGAAAAATGATTCACCAATTTAAATTATAATCTTTACCTTTATTTATGTATTATGGGTTATCGTGGTTGTCCGTGGCATCACCACGGTCCTATCCGAAAACCAGCGCTGCGGTATTTATTTTATCTGTCAGGATTAACTGTCAGGATATGCTGAGATAGGGACTTTCTTTGGCCTCTTGCAGGACTTTTTTAACCCCCGACAAAATAGAGGGGTGATATAAGTTTGTAATGTGTATCTGTGTATCTATGTGTCTGTGAATCTGTGTGTCTGTCTGTGGCATCGAAGCTTCAAAGCGGATGGACCGATTTCAATGCAGTTTTTTTTAATTGAAAGCTAGTTTAATCGGGATGGTTCTTAAAATCTGTTCAGCTGTTCAAAAGTTACACCTCTTTTTCAAGTTAGAGTCGAGGGTTTTAGACGGTTAGGTTATTGTTATCATTATTTGAATTTTTTGTGTTTATGTAATTTCGTGTGCGAGTCCGATTTAAATGTTTTGACTTTCTTTCTTTCAATTTTGAAGCTCTTCATCTGCATACATAGCGAGGAATCTGAACTAGGAATATGGTTTTGATCTATGAATATGCAATTTCTTTTTTGGTAAAAAATCAACCCTGTGAACATACTTAAGTAGGTATGATTACGGAAACGGACGACTCCTACAGGTGTGGGTGAGAGTAGGTTATTATCTCAAGGCATGGATTTGAGTTGGCTTATTCTTCTAACATTACACACACATTGGCAGTGTCATCAGGTTTGTCATGCCGATATATCGGTTTCGTTACGGCATTATTGGCTTAGTGTGAAAATGCCCAATGTTGGTCGAGACAATTATGTGCACTTGCATAAACTCATACACAATAGGTATGACCGATAGTTTATAAGTAGATAGTTAAATAGGTATAAAATCTACAAATACAAAACGGAGGAACAGATTTTCTAGCGTAATATAGGACACTGGGTATACGATATTATGGATTTATATTTTTCAAGTATTTGCTGGTGTCATACTGCATGTTGCTAATTAATATTGCTATTCTGTCACACGTGTGTCACACAGTCTGATACGTCAATTGCGTAATTGCGAGAACGGAGCTCCCCTAGTGGGTGGGGCTTAGGCTGATACTTCACCCCCTCAAAAGTAAGAAATCGTCGTAAAATACAACCTTAACGAGCGGCACGCGATCTCTTTGGCGTCTGAACTTCTGAACAGAACAAAAGTAGAAGTCTTCAAAAGACAAAATACTACATTTTAATTTACTTTACATGGAACACTTTGAAAATAACATAACCGTAATATTCAGTATTTACGACGTTTATAGACGTTTTATGAGTAAACCTTGGTATTGTTACTAGATAAATATTACTCAATGACATAAAGAATTTGTTGAGACTTTGCTTTCCAAAAACGTTCCAAAACAAGTTAAATTAAGTTCAATGCCGAAGCTACAATACCAAGGGACTTCAACGGAGTCTCGTTTGAGTCTTAAGCAATCCAGACGTTCCATTCATTGCATCCGTAAGAATATACCGCCCTCACTTCTTACTTGAGCTGTATGCCTACATAGAGGGTTCCCCTCGTCGTTAGTTGGGGAACGTGTGCGGAATTCCGGTGATGAATGGTGCCGACATTAGGGCTACGGTCCTTGAATTTGAATTTATCAGCCCGAACATCTCTCTTCAACTTTGCGTTTTTCCGGTCGTCTTCCAGGGTTTTGCGCGCTGGAAGTCATGTGAGTCATGTGGGGTTTAAAACTTGACATCATAGACCCCACATGAGTTTTAGCGCACTATGTCACTTATAAACCTACACTCTAGCATCAAAATAAAAGCTTTATGTATTTTGTTTTATCTCTGGCATTGTGTAGCTGTGTAGATTATATTATTAAACGATAGACGATACTACCGTGTTTGCAATTTTTGTACACATTATCAAAGGAAAAACGCAAAAATAGTACCTACTGTCTACTAGTAAGCATAGTAGACAGTAGGGTACTACTAATGTTTGCGATTTTCCTTTGATAATGTGCAGAAAAATTGCAAACGCGGGAGTAGCGTAAGAAAAATAAGATAGTTGCTGTCGCTACTAAACCTGCTATTCCGTATGCTCTTATAAAAAAAAATTAAAGCGAAAAGGGGATGCAGTCTTTGTTGGTCGTTGTGGCTATCAAATTTTTCATACGTAACCAAGGCCCCGTCGCCGGACCACTGGACCTTATTTATGTCATGCACCCCAAACCCGCAATTCTGCATATCTGGTTACGAATCTGAAGCATTTATTACTCCCACAATAACGTCAACATCCATCTTGCCCAAAGACATTCATTTTTCACGTCTCTTTTCAAAGTCTCCAGGTTTTCTTATTTACAGAACGTGTGTCACAACTCACAAGTAGGTCAAGGCATAATATTCTGTGCATTGGAAAAGGTTTGAGTTCACCGCGGGGTCATTGATGTAGTGAAGATTGCCGGAAAGATTCGGGGTAGATTGGCATACTATGGAAGTGGGTACAATAAGGAAAAGGCTTATGCCTTACACTGGTTCGACAAAAGGTAAAAAACTCACTTTATTTGTAATTTGCCAACAGATTGCCTTCATTCAAATCTATATTGGCTTTTTATTATCGCTCCTTTACTTGGTAATAAACTTGAGATTTTCCAATTACATACCAATTTCCTTTAAATGTTACTTTAATATAAAGCTTTTATAGTAGGTAACTAATTGAACGTCACGAGTTTTACTTTAAAAATCCCAGTGTAATATGACACTCTCGTTATAATGAAGTATCGAAGAGATTAATTCTCAGAAAATGATGTTGGAGTAAGTATCTTGCTCGAACTTCACCCGTTATGAAGGTAAAAGTTATTTATGTAAAGCTAAAGTAGTTCGTAAATATTCCAACAGAAAATTGTAAATAAGCAAAATGTGTTTTTATAGACAGCGTCTCACGTCTACCGATTACACAAAAATTTCAAAGACGAGCACATTTGTTTCGCGAACCGATCGAAACCGACAGACAACTTACAAGATTAAGTATGGGACTGATAAATGAGATTTCTTTTCAAGTTAGAGGAGACGCTGCTTATGTGCCTGAGCACAAGCACCTATGTGCCGGAGGAACTTTTAAAGTTTTTATCTTGGAGTGTGAATAAATCTATAAAGCGCTTTTAACGATGTCGCCTTACACAAACTGCGGGCACAAGTGCGAGTGCTATGTAGCTAAATATTCTTAATAGTAATGTATAGATTTATTTTGAAGACTATTTGGTGCATAAGCTTAATGCTTGTTTATCTGTACTAAATAAAAATATTCATATGGTCTACAGACATTGGGTTCTAGATTGTGTGACATATATTACGTTAAACGCATCCACGATACGAAAGAAACCCTAAATGTTACACGTTATTTTTTATTAATTTGTAATCTCTGTTATTGTTTTCATATTAATTAATAGCCGCGACTCGTGTCACTTAAGTAGGTAGTTGTACCTACTTATGTGACACGAGTCGCGGCTATTACGAAGTTGAAAGTGAAACTTCTTACATATTTATTGAGACCAAACCAATGCGTGTAGTACGGCTACTATACGCATTGGTTTGGTCTCAATAAATATGTAAGAAGTTTCACTTTCAACTTCCGTACTTCAGCGCGTTCTATAGCTTATCTTCATACTCCAAAATCATTATGGTATTTAACGGCAATCCAAGTTTAGCGCGCCTGCTAACGAACCCTTCTTTTCAGTTCACGTTCTTTTCAGCATTCGCTAACATTTTAAAGGTGAGTTTTGCAAAGAAACTGAACATTTACGTAACCCTCTATGATTGCGTAAGGATAGGTTAAACGAAGCAAAAATCTATAGTTTATTGGTAACACTGTACTACATTCAGTACGTGTAGTCAATTTAACCTTTATTATTTAAGAAATGGTCTAGCAAACTCGTTTTATCTCGTAGTCTACATAAAGCTTTTAGTAACAGATAAATATGGTATTAGTAGTTGTGAAAATACGGCCTAAACTTAAGAAGCTTATAGCTCTTACTTACGGTAAATAATACGTAGTAGGTACGTTTATACAGTCCCTATATTTTATTACTATCGCTAATACCCAAGAACATTGGAATAATGAAATTCCATCTCGTCGCGTATTGAATACGTAATCATTCGTCACGTACTTCCTATAATAGCATTTCGTCTGTTTTGTCCTTGTAGGTATTATGTATCCGTTTCCACTGTGAGCTTTGATGTATAATTCCGTTTTGAGTATTTTACGGTATTATTTGAATTAATTAGGTAATGTTATCTTTATTCAGCATCGCGCAGCGTTGTCTTCGACTGGTCTTTGGGTCCGCATTCAGAAAGTCGTCCTTCCCTCATTGAAGATGCTTGATCAGTAGTTTCTTCGACGTTAAGCGTGTGGCTGATGCATTTATAATGTATCAATTATCCGTCCTGTTTAAAGTTGCATATTATGATAGCCACAAGAAGACATGAATGCTATATTCTTAGGAGAAAGGCACGCTCCACAACCACATTCATAGGTTATAAAGTAGGTATCCAAGTATAAAATATTTCCTTTTGTTTACAGCGGAATGTGCGCCTACACTTGCACCATGGAAGCCGCCCAATGAAGTGACCACCAGCGAAGCAACAAAACACCAACATGCGAATGACGCAGAAAAACACGCTATCTACGACATCAATGACATAGTACACTTTGAAGACAATGACATCGTCATGAGGGACGCTAAACGATCCAAAGTACACGATAACAATAAACTAGATAACTCAGTCGAACCGTTCAAAACTTACTCTAGTTACAATGACGTTAAAACACATTTTGGTTTGAAGGATATCAAAACTGGTGTTGTGAAAGACGTAGACAATGATTTAAAGAGTTATGATAAGAAAGAGGATAAGTCTTGTGAGTGTCAGCATGGAGGAGGCTGTGTCGCGAATGTGTGCCTCTGTCCGCTTGGGTATGCAGGCGTCAAGTGTGAGATCACTTTGGATTTGAAGGTAAGCAACAGTATTGTAAGTTTAAAATACACAGAAACTACATAAATTTGTCTCAACCAATCCACCTCAGTGGAATTAATTATGAAGAAAACGATTCTCTTGGGCTTTAAAGCAATATTTTAACTTGGTGCAAAGATCGGAAACCAGAAATTTTTTTAGGTTATGAAGAAAATATCAATAATTTCAATGGTATATTGTGCTTTCTTTAAAATGTCAAAAAGAATAATATTAAAATTGTAGACCCATGCATAGGTATGCATAGTACGAACGATTTTAGATCAATCAATAAAATAGTTCCGACTTTTTCAAAGATCAATAACTATAGTTAACGGTGAAATAGGTAGATGGTCTTAGATTTCAAATTTTACCACGAAAACATAAGTACCTCTTGTTTGAAATAAGATAATGTTGCTGCTAAGTTATGAAAACTCCACGTCGATACTAAATAAATATGGACTGAAGTCTAGTTTAATACCTTTCATTGCCAAAACAACAGTTTGAAAGAAAGAGACCATTACTTTCTCAATACTTCGTCTGGAAACGTGTTCAGAGAAACGAGTACTTTCATTCCCTTTATTTTACTTCTTTCATAAATCAAATGAGCCGGGAGGAACAGTTTTTGTCTTTTTACAAGTTTGTTTGAAAAATGTTTCCCACTCAGTTTGTACTCTTACTTCTTTGAATACTTTGTACAACTGTAAAAAGTTATAGTTTTCTTCTTAGCTATGTACTTAAGACTTTTTATTTCAGTTCTTAATAAGTTCGTTTTGTGTAAAAAACATAAATGCCTGTAAAAGTTTTGTAGTAAACTTCCGTACAACACAGTTTGTTGAAATTACTGCGGCAGTGTTATGATTACTTTGATATCACAACAATGTAACGGCCTTCAAATTAGCATTGTCAAATAATGTTCCATTTTCCTTTGATACACTCATGTAAATGTCTACAATTACGCCAATAATTGTTATGAGCCAATTGCACTACCTATTTACACTTTGGTCCTTTTATACGAACTTTGGTCCTTTTCACAGTTAACCAATATTGCCGACTGCAGTCTGTAGATCTGAAAATCACTTTCATTATTTTCAGAAATTCGAATAAATGTTATTCGATGCTTGTTATTTACAACACAATAAAACCCAATTTATGTTTAAAGTTATCCATTTGCATCGCACAATATTTTTGTTTTCCGTAGCGAAATACTCCATTGACAAACGTATTGTTATGAAGTTGGCTTGTAATGTTATTGCAGGTGCCTCGGTTCAACGGGTCCTCGTATCTGCGGCTGCCGGGGCTCGGCAGCGCGGCGGAATCCTGGCTTGATATACAGGTGAGCATTTGGTGTGTAAAAATGTATTTTTTTAGCATAGCAATATCAATTGCTAGCTAAAAAAAAGCTGGTTAAAGTCAGTTAAGGTAAACTAATATTTTCAAAATGGAAGGCTTTAGGCTAGTGACGCTTTGCGCCTTACTCCAGATGATAACGTTGGTTTGCAGGTTATTCGGTAAAGATAAGTTGATGTTGTTCACGATTAAGCGTTAAGAAGACTTAGCTAAAGCGCGATAAAGAAAAAAATATAAGGCCTTACATAATTTATATTTTTCTAATTTAAACGTTGAATCAGGTTTATTCTGGTCTTTGAGAAGCGACATAATTTTTGTGTTTATGAGTCACATAAGTTTAACAGTTAGTCGTAATTTTATAATTCATATTTGACGTAGGTACCCGTTTTCCTTGGTGTTGATCTCTAAAACAAAGTCCAAACAAGAATAATTTTCCTAATATTTTTAAACAAACTTTTGTACTACTTTTAAAAAGCTTTCAGCGCACGCAACTCGAACGAAATATAATTTAGACTAACGTTCACAGACACTTAAGAAGTTACACCATAAATTAATAGTCTCAGGTGCTGCAAATTGCCTATATGTTCATGCCTTAATGGCTTTTTAGGGAAATAGAAAATGTTCGCTACTTGCTACCTACTTGACAACGATAGCTTGACACTTGGCGTCCCACTCCCCCGCACCTCTCGCGCCCAAAAAGAGCGTACGCGACACTTTATGTATGTGTGAGTGCACACTCCGTTATTTATGTGATTGATTAAGTATGCCTCAGATGGGTGACCGTTCTTTACTCAACAAGACCCCTTCATGCCTAGGAAAGCACGTTAAGCAGGTCTCCCGAAAGTCTGACAACCAGTCTAATCTTAGCATATCGGTGATCTCCCAGCAATTGGGTTGCGGAGGTGGGATGGCAGACGCTCTGTATAAAATATTGCTTTTCAGTCGCATTTGATTATATTTACTAGAAATTGACTCAAAAGACTAAGCAGATTATGCAGCAAACATAACCTACTTGAAAAACATTCTCGATAGCGATTACGTAACGATAGATACTAATACTAACTCTCTGAATATCCTGAAATCCTTGAAATAGCTGAACGCTTCAAGCCTCAATCAATAGCCTAGAATCACTCGACGGTTGGAACGCAATCGGCGCCGCCGTAGCTCCGAAACGTCTCAGATAAATTATATAACGACAGACAGACAAATAGGTTTCCGATCGAAACGCGTTGACTTATCTGAGCGAACCCAATTCTAACTTAAGTTGGGAGCTGATAGGAATGCTAGGTACTTAGGTTTTTAGGCTTTAATTAGTTAATATCTAACGAAGAGATAGTACTTATTGGACACAAAGACATCCTACTGAACATCTCAACTGTATTCTTCGAATGGTTAGACAAAGAGTAATGTACGAAATATAGAGGATTAGTAGTTCCTCAATCGATTTTTATAAATTTTTAACGCTATCATTAAATACTAGTACAACTATAACACAAATTCCACCGCGAGCGAAACTAAGCTAGGTGTTAGTTTAGCTTAGCTCACGTCGCTAAGAATCTTTTTCATACTTTCGTTTCCACTACGCGTTAAGTTAAAAAAGACTGAGGTCAACTAAGCATATAGGTTAGCTAAGTTGCCGTTTCGTAATTTCATTCGCAATAAATTCACGTAGTTTCTTAATGACAGATCAAATGTATTGTTTTTGGGTAAAGAAACAACTGAAGAACTTGTGCTTTCAGTTAAATCATCTATCTCATCATTTATACGCATTTTACTCTCGCGTCTAACAAAATACATTTTCTTGCGGCACATTAGTCTTAATTTGAAGAGTTCTTATAAACGGGCGGTCTAATGATTATTTACGAGGCTGCCTCATTAATGGCGGCTGTGAAATGCGAACTGCGCTCCTTACACTGCCAACACTTTTAATTACCACTCCGACACAAAGTTAAAACATTTGCAATTTCAACGACCTAATGAGCGTTACTTTTACATGCACAGTTGCACATTCCAATTGGCGTTTTAGACTTAGCCGAGCTATAAGTAGGATTAAATTGTAGTGCAAAGAAGGAGTCGCTAAGGGTGACAAAACCTGAATTCGGTTGTACCGATCTTGATGGCATTTGACAAAAAAATAATATTGTGCATCATGAGGAAGGAAATTTGTCTTTTGTTTTTTCAAAAACGCATCATCAGTTTTACCCGCCGAAGGAGTCGCGGGCACAGTAAAAAATAATATTTAATATTTCTTTTTCTTTATATAAAAAACTTTATGCCATTACAAAAATGTAGTAGGTAACTGTGTCACTCATTATATAGATTTAATTTTTCTACGAAATGGGTCCACTTTTACATAAACAGAATACAATTTTGAACACATTTTATCGATAGCTATTGTTCATACTTAATTGACAAGAAAGGAAACGAAATATAAGTTTCTCTATGAAAACATGGAATCGATCATATTGAAATAAAACGAATCGCAGAAATCTCCCGTTTGCAAATTGTAAGAAACTTTCTCATCAGCGTGTTTGTTCCAAAGCATTTCGAGACGAACCGATATTTCTGAGTAAATTCAATACAATGCAATGAGTTTAAAACTTTCTTTTGTTCCTACGTTTATTATAACTGGCAATTAGGTTTGTGAATGTTGGAACTTCTTAATTAGCCTAAGGAATCTTTTGAACGTTTTTCTTGATTACCTACAGTAACTACATAACTTAAGCGTTTATTACGTCCTCGGCATTCCCAATGTTCGCGTTCTTCTTCTGTATCTCACTGCTCATCTTCGCTGTCTATAGGTTCTGTTTTGATTTAGCTTTTCAAGTGACATTGCTATTGCTAAAGTTTCTGACTAGGTAGTTTCTTAAATATTTTGGCAGTATCATGTAAAATCTTCCCTTGGTTTTATGAGGAGTGTCTTCCGCCTGATTTTCACAATCCTCTGGGGCACGAACAGATTTTCATAAAAGACAGTGCCTTACTTATTCACCTAACACAATATGCTTATATCACCTCTTTTCATCGTAAATGATGGAGGATGCAAGAAAAAAGCCTCCATGAGTGAAGAATCTGAATTAAACTGGCGCACCAGTCAGCCTCGATGCTGATTTGCTAATCTTTTCATTACAGTATGAGCAATTCCCATGGTGATAGCTCGTGCCAATACGACAGAAGAATCATAAAAGAAAATTTCAAAGCAATTGATTGATTGCTCTAAATTGTTCCTTTACGTGTGGTCTGACCTTTGAAGTGAAGCATTTCTAGCGAAAATGGCATTGTTATAATATCAATTCTTTCTTTCCAGATAACACTTAAACCAAGCAGCGGCGAGGGTCTCGTCCTGTACAACTCGGAGCGCGCAGACGGCGACGGCGACTTCTTCTCGCTACACCTGAGAGACTATTTCGTCGAGTTCGCCTTCGATCTGGGAGGTGGCATCGCTCTAGTTAGGTAAACTATCATCTTTTAAATTCTGTTTACTATAGAAGAAGCAGTCTAGTTTGAAGGTAATTGGACTCACAAGATAAATATTTACCTACCTCAGAAGTCAGTGGCAAGCTCAATGCGTTGAAAAGTCCGATTTGCATTTCTCTTGCACCTTTTTACGTCGATCTTCAACTATCCACATTAATAATTGACGTAAGGTTTTATGAATTTCTGTCAACTTGAAACCAGATTGGTCCCAATTTTACCAGTTGCGGCTAAATATCTCCATATTTATGCAAAGCCTTTGTCTATTGCAGGTCAGCGTACCCAGTAGAAGCGAACAAATGGTACTCAGTATCCGTGTCCCGCGCCGGGCGGCGAGCCACCCTGCGCGTGCGCGGCGCGGGCGGTGCGCGATCCGTGACGTCACGCGGCGCGAGGCGGCGTCTGGCGCTGCACCAGCCGCTGCTGTTGGGAGGAGCGCCGCACCCCTTGCCGGCGAGGTTGGCGCTGTCGACGTCATTCAACGGATGTGTGTCACAGGTACATTACCAGTCGAGTATGTTCTCATGTATTTGAAAGTAAGGATGTGCTGATACCCTAGCGGCTGAAGCTTGCTTTCCATGCAGGAGGGTCCGAGATTGAAGCAGCCCGCACTTCTGACGTTTCGAATTTATTTTCAGTTACGGTAACGGTGAAGGAAAACATCGTGCCCTCACGATGTGTTCCCTATCCTGCGCACCTGACAGGGCCTCATGAAGTTCTCGATGGTGTGTGTAGTCCACCAATTCGCACCAGGCCAACTTGGTGGACTAAGGCCTAACCATTCTTAGTCTGAGAAAGACCCGTACCCAGCAGTGGAACAGTAATAGGCTGGATTTTTTTTTTTTATTTTAGCTTTCACTTTGGCCATCTACCAGGCACAATTCCTAACTCCGGGACTCCTGCTCCTGGTAGTTTTCTAACAGAAAAGCCTAAAATTACACTACCTGCTGGGAATCGAATCCAGGACCACACGCACTGCAGCTGCGCTTGCGCATTTAACCAACGAGACAGTAAAGTTGTGTGCTTCAAATGCATTAAAACGTGGTTGTTTTACTTACAGTTGATAATAAACGACGAAGAGCTATCAGTAGTGTCGGCGGCGCTGGGCGGCCTCAACGTGGACAACTGCGATGACGCGGATAACAACTGCACGTTAGTATTCACATGATCTTCATATCCGCCGAAATACATACGCACGTCCGTAAGGCTCTGTGTATACTAGGTCCCTGAGTGCGTCTGTTTATGACCCAAACTTAAAATCTACGTTTGGTACCGCTCTATTGAGATTTTTTATTGGTCTGATTCTAATGTGCCTTCACCATAGATATCATCAAGCAACAGTTCTGGGCCCCTTGCATTCCCAAAAACCACGGTATTTACCAGGACATGTACCTATCCATTTAATCCATTTAGTTGGAAGTCTTCCAATGCTTCGCGTTCCAATTTGCTGTCGTCATATAAGGTTTTTAAGATTGTGATTTAAGACATCTTATTTTTCCAAATTACATGAAATGCGAGTAGCATTTCATGTAATTTGGAAGTTGGCACAGTGGCTAAGCGATTGGCTTTCTGCGGTACGTGTTGCAGGTTCGATCCCCGTATGCAACGAAATATATTTGTATGGCATACAGCTAGTTGTTCCGGATCTGGATATGTGTGCATGTGTGACGTAGGTATGATTAAACTGTACCTACCCATGATACAGGAGAAATCCTAGTGTGAGCTAGTGATAAAACAAAGTTTTGTCTCGAATTTCAGGAACAAGAATCTATGCACTGAAGTCCTAGAACCAATACCAATTTACCCACAAAATATATCAGAGAACGACGCGCACCACTCAATAGTCGCAAAGAAAGGGTTCAAACAGAAATACCATAAGAGGCAGTTCAAGAAGCACACACACATAGACAAATACAAGAAGAAGAAGTACTTTATAAGCAAAAAGCATCAGTTTTTGTTAGAAGGCCTAGAGAGGAATAATGACGTGGTAACTGATATGCCTTATGATGGCCAGACGTACATGCAAGTGAAGTATCTAAGTGACAACGAAGTAAACTGGGGTGATATGAACACGTACCCGAGCTTCTCTGGCGCGGACAGCTTCATACATATTGATGACGACGACACGATGAAACGGTACGTCTAGAAAGTCAAAGATTTTTACTTCAACTGGGCCTTTGCCTTGTTAAAACCGCATCAAAATTCGTTGAAATGTTAAAAAATAGTTAGTGAACAACTCTAACTTTTTTTAACTATTCAACTAATTTTGATGCGGTTTTAACATAATTTTGAACATTTCTTCCAGAAGGTTTACGTAGACAGATGGTATTTTCCACAGACTGATTAACTGATTTTATTGATAGATTACTAATTAATATGAATGATAATAAATGAGCCCACTCGATTTGAATAATATTCGTATACTGAAATGTAGGCGTCACAGGTGAAGTGCTGACACAATAGAATTAATTTGAACATTGCTTAGTGCAAGTAGTACATACTCGTAATATATTATGCAATACTCGGTTTCGGTTGGCGCAGTGGCTAAGCGATTAGGCCTTCTGCGCTACGTGCCGCGGGTTCGATCCCCGCACGGAACAAATATTTGTATGATCTACAGATAGTTGTTTCGGGTCTGGTTGTGTGTGCATGTGACATGTATGTATGTAAACTGTACCCTCGATACAGGAGAAATCCAAGTGAGGGGCAATGATTTATAAAAAAATATATAAAAAATATATTTTCTGTAAAGATAGTGAAAAAATTGCGCCCGTGCGAACCACAGGTCGCTAGTTACCTAACTATAAATTTATAGAAATAGCGTTACTTTTTGTAAACAAAATCCCAGCTTTGTTTATGACAACAACTGGCTAATTATTTACTTATTATTGTGCAGGTTGGTGAGCTACTCGCTGGACATTAACATCCGTTTCCGGTCGGTGTCGCCGCGCGGCCTGCTCGTGTGGAGCGGCGGGGCGCGCTCGCCGCCCGACTTCTTGTCGCTAGCCATCGAGAACTCCGTGCTTGTGTTCAGGTAAGTAATTAATCCATTCATCCAATGCCTGTCTCCTGCTGGAGTTAGGGTCCTCAGAAATAGATAAGATGTAGGGGTATTTTTAACCAGGAATTAGCTATTTAGTTAATTTGTCGGTGCCTACCTAATCTAGATTCAAGGGTGGACGGTGCTTAGGGATTTGTATTTTGGAGAACTGAAGGTTTTTCTTTTCTTTGTTTATGAAACAATGAATTCTGATTTTCGGAAAAAATACCTACCTTTGGCAACAACCGCCGATTGTAGGTACTTTAATCTAATGAATTATCCAAACTTTTTATTATATCCAAGTGTACATCTAAACTAATATTATAAAGAGAAAATATTTTATTTTTTGTATGTTTGTTTGTTTGTAATGGATAACTCAAAAACTACTGAACCGATTTAAAAAATTCTTTCACCAGCAGAATGCTACATTATCAGTGAGTAACACAGGCTATAATTTATAAAGATATCATGCGGGCGAAGCCGCTGGCGAAATCTAGTTAGAGTATATAAATATAAACTTTGTATGTTGTTTGTTAGTTGTTTCCAATCGCGGGACTACTGGAAGAAATTTCTTTAGAAATAAGTAGTTCCATTGTGCTCACCTGTCTGTAACATTTTTATTACCATGTTTCCTTGTGTGTACATAAATAAATAATCTTTGTTAGTAGTCTAAACATCTGTAAATGTTACAGGTACGACTTGGGCAGCGGCGAAGTTGTGATCATCGCGAACCACACTAAAGTGGATGACGGCCTGTGGCACAGAGCGCGGGCGACGAGGTACTATATTTATCCTCTTTTTACCCGACTACAGCAATAAGGAGTGTCCTAAGCAGGCTCAAATCAGATATTTTGACGGGCCATAGCTTATCATTATCATTAAGAACTTATCTTGTATCTCATGTCTATGTAAATATGTATGTGAGATAGTTCTAAAGTTTGTTTAGTATTTTTTTTTTTTTTTTTTTCGGCCAGTGTATACTACTGAACCGATTTCAAGAAATGAGGAGTCCTTTCATTCGTCTGAATCCGAAGTGTCTTAGGGTATATGACGTCACAGGAAATCCGATACAGCGAACGCCCCGGATGTCACCGTCTCCATTTTGTGTTCACAGGAACAGACAAGCAGGTGTGTTAGAAGTGGATGGGCTCGGGTCGGTCGGCAAGGTGTCGCCCGGCAAGCTAAAACAGCTCAACACTGAAAACGGACTGTATATAGGTGAGAATACCCAATGCTAATACCCAAGTTTATTTATTAAGTAATTTGCAATAAAAAAAAACTTTCTCAGCACTGTGATTTCTCCTGTATCGTAGATACTGTTTACAAAATATACATGTCACATCAAGTCACATTATACACACACCCACAGACCCGGAACAAATATCTGTAGCCCATACGAATATTTAGTACAGGCTACGTGCGGGGAGCGAACCCGCGGCAAGTAGCGCAGAAAGCCGATCACTTAGCCACTGTGCCAATGATGTCGTATCGATTTACTATATCAACCATAAACTTAGAATATTTTCGCCTATGATATCAACTGTACGTTTATCTATCAACTTAATGTTGAATGTTCATATTTCTCTAGCAGAAGTCGAAAAAAACTCAATTTTTGTAAGAACTACTTACATAGTGAAAGGTCAAATTACTCCTTGTCCTCTATGCCCATTGGAATGAAGAAAATAACCTTAAATTGAGATGCTCTTGGTTTGATTGTGAAGAAATACAAGCGCCTAACGCAAAATCTATTAGGTCAGTAGTACTCTACAGACAAGTTGCTATTCCTAATTAAAAGACTAACTGAGTCTCTCGCTCTCCCTTTAGCACCTATAATAAACGGTATAATAATAGGTGCTAGAGTGAGAGAGGGAGAGAGTTCAGAGGGTTCATAAAGATTTGCGCGTACTATACCACTTATCCTATCTACGGCAATTTATTGTTTATCCAAATACCATCGTTTACAGCAATGACACTATATGACTCGACTTACGCTTACCTGCCCAGAGCCCAGCGTTTATTATTTGTATTATGAATTAGTCATTTAATAACTTTATTTGCTTCCGCAGGTGGTCTGCCATCAATAGAGCTGAACACACAGGGCAGGTACAAGAGCGGCCTCGTCGGCTGCGTCTCACAAATATCGCTGAGCGGAGACTTTGACATCCCTTTGTCGCTGTCCAAACTGCCTCACACCATCACTAACAACGTCGGACGATGCGCGCCATAAAACATGCACTATTCATTTGAATGAACCAACCAAGTTCATTTAAGTGAATACAATTTTGTTACAACCAACTTTCAGGTTCATTTAATATCGAAAAAGTTAATTTAAACTCGTTAAATGTTAAATGAATCGGGGTCGGAGTTAGTGTTAGGTGTGTCTCATAGATTTTACTTCGTTTTCATCAGGAGTTGCTTTCGATTACGCTATAACTATGACCAATAACTCCATGACTACATATCAATGTAAAAATTAATGTCGGAGGCAATAAACAATACAACTACTTACGAACTTTTTCAACATTTTTGATATGAACCTCTGGAACTCTCTTGAAACCTGATTGATGATTAGATAATTTAAGTTTTTAAATGAATACTCTAGTCAATTTAGAATAAGTGAACTACGGATTTCTGAATCTGTCACCTTTCAATTATTTTTTACATCTTATTTATTTTAATTATTAAGTATACTTTTACTTTCCATTTAGTTTCCATGTACGATGGAATAACTTTTCAAAGTGCTTTACTATCTAGTAGATATATAAAAAAAACTATTTGTAATGTTAAATTAAATAAAATTCTAGTCGTACGAGTGGTTTGCACGCAGTATCATTTTGTAAGAAACGTTTAGTTTCATAGCTAATCACAATTTGTTACGATGTGGGTGTATTTTATATAATCGCATGCACGTAGCTAGGGTTTTTTAGAAATCAAAACTCTTTGAAATTGAAAATACTGACTGCAATCCAGAAATATTTATTTCCTAATTCCAGGTTATTCCTAATAACAAAATAAGGTTGTTTATCAGTCTTACCGGTGCAGCGAAGTTTTGTAAGTAATCAATTTCTTGGAGTTTATAACCCTCAAAATACAATCTTAGCTACGTCCATGTAAAATAGTTCAATAAGTATACATACATAGCGTTTGTATATCGGAAACATTTTCATATAAACGTGGTTTTAGAACATTTGTAATTAGTACAATAGAGTTTGATGATATTGTAATATTAATTGTGCATTTATATTTGAGCCCGGGGACAATTTTGTTAGCTGATATATTAAAACTTATGTTCAACGCAAGTAATAAATAAATATACTTATCAATAACGAAATTAACCAACCTCATTTTATCGAGTCATTTATTATAGAACATCGAAATCTAGAAAATTTCTTGTTTATAAAGAAAGCGCCGTTTGTACTTAAAAATATTTCTAAGAAGATATTGCAGCTACTCAGCTTGCCTCATCATTAAACGTATTATTTAGGCCTCAAACAAAATTATTAAAAAAATATTATCTATCTTCCTTTATAGACCCTCCATGTCCAGCAGTGGATAAAATTTCAAATAGATGACAAATTGTATAAACGTATGTATAGTGTAAAGAATGTTAGGTCCCGCTGTGTTTTATGGAATATTTGTGCAAATTCGACGTGTGTTCCCCGGGCGATTGTTGACTAGCTTTGTTTCGCGAGTTGGTTTGCTTCGGACCTAGCACCGTTAGTCATAATATAGTCGATACATATATTTATATTTATCGGTAGTTTTATGCGCTTTGTATGTATAAACGATAGATATCGAAGAGCTTGTCAATTGTTTAATGGTGGTTGACAGATAGCTTTTTTTTAAATACTAATACGTACTTATTTGGTTTCTTTGAGATTAATTGAGCAACGTTTTAAATTCGACTATAATGACACGATAAAAAAGCATGACATTAATAAAAATTGTTTTAAATTAAGTTACTTACGTGAAAAGTTATAGGTAGATTTTAAGGTGTTTTGTACTAAGAAAATACAATTAAATCAACTATTAGCCAGTCAAGTACTGTAGATACTAGAACTACTTATGACATGAACGCGCAAAATAACGATATAAAATAAACATCTAGTGAAATTGGAGCTTTTATAAATGGCGTAATTTAAAACAATCATGCATTTTTATATTAGTCCAAATTCATTCAGTCCAGTCATTCATTAATTATTATCAATAACCCAATTTTGTGTACCTACGTAAATTTAATGTCGATTAGAACGTCATTGCCATTAAACAAATGAGAAGTAGAAGATTCTATACGAACCCTAAATGCCCTTGACTGGGATTTCATTTACACCAATAATTTTCGTCAATTATAGTACCTATTTCACAGGGTTTGGAAATTATTTATACATAAATATCTACATATCTTTATTGTGGTCTCCCATTATTTGACTGAACATTTTAAATTGCGAAAATGTTGCTAGTTCATTTAATTTAACCGCGTTAATCGGATTAAATGTAACTCATTTTAAATGAATTTTTGGAATCATATACTCGTATCAGAACCAAAAAAATGTTAAATTATTTAATAAAAATAAAACGAAATATAAAATAAATTTTATAATGAAACAATATAATGATAATATGCAATAATAATAATACAAATTTATTCACCTGATTCCCGCGCTTGTCGCCATTATGTCTAAATTAGCTAACCACTGGCTTTTGATAAAGACATTTTTGTAAATTTTATGAACATGTTTCAGTACATAACACTCATTTCACTTAACTCGGTACTTTGTTACAATGCGATCCACGCTTTTGTCCTGCTTTTTCGGCCGCGAATTCAAAACGCAGCGACAGATTTCTAACACACTACGCGACGCGATTACAAGTGAAACAACGTACCTATTTGTGACTAACACATCAAGTAAATTGTATTATCTTAATTGGCATCGCGTCGCGTATCGTGTCATAGGTACGTTTCCACCCTACGACGTCACATCGAAGTGCTCAGTTAAGTCAAGTGAGAGTTGTGATTGTGTTGAGATATCGATACATACGTAGTTACTACTTGTGACATAGCTTGACTAGATTAGTTTTGTATGTGAGACCTGTCCGATGTATTATACGCCGTTATTTGTACAAAATTATATCAATAAAAATATAAAGAAAAATCTATGTTTTATTACCTATCACCATCACAGCCGTATCAGAAGTGGCACTAACCCCCAGTTTTTGAAAGGCTGGTCAAATCTCTGATCATGTTTTTCATATTAGCTGTTGTGATTGGTTGGCCAACGTCAATAATCACTTGACATGAGATTAGATAGGGTTAAAAATCAGCCTTTCAGAAACCGGGGGTAAGGATGAAATCTAGATATAATACGTTATTTTGAGTAAGCTCAGACTTTACTTAAACTTTGCTAAGCTTATATACCTAAATGCTTAGCTTATACTTTTATTTGGAATTTATAGCCATATGACGCTGAAATTGTGCTAGCACACCTACGCTAAGAACGAGGAAGTCAATAAACAAAGTCTAAAAGCCGATCAAGAAAGAACCTACCTAATTCTACTGCAAAGTCTAAATACGCTGCCTGGATGTCAGTCTAAGGTCCATATAATAAACAGAACGACGCTCAGCGATGATTTCAAGCAGCGTTTGAGGGAAGTGTTTGACCGCCTCAAATCTGTGCTCAAATCATAGAAATAATAAGTAGGGCTCCCCTACATCTAGTTAATAAGTCTATGGCTCAAATAGAGATCCACGCTGAGTGTCGTTCTGTAATACGGATTTTAAACGTCTGTATCTCCACCGCATCTAGTCTGATTGCTCTATCCACCCTTTTTTTTATTGCAGGAAACATCCTCATGGATGTCCTCCGCCCTGGGGAAAGGTGGAGGGGTCTGTCGGACTTTTACCGACTAAAAAACCTGCGGTTTCCCTCTATGCACCTTTGTGCCGGGATCGCGGGTGCGAGCACACAGTCTTCCGCAACCCAGCAGGGCCGGTCCGCTTTGGTGCAAACCCTATCTAGTCGAGGGGGGAGGATATTGTTCTCCCTCGAAACCCCTTACTCCCTAATCTCTATTCAAGAACTCGTCTGCACCATTAATTAGAACTCTTTATGCATATTCCAAGTTTACCTAGGCTTCGACCGTAGCCAAAAATGTATGATAAAAAACGTGCGCGCGCATTGGAGCGAACTTCTTTGTATCCGAAACGCGCGCAGTTTTTCATACATTTTTGGCTTTACGGTGCGCGGTGAGGTCACAAGAATAAAGAATATGTTATTTATTATTCTAATGGTAAGGTCGAGCTCTAAAAAAATCACGCTTGGTATATTGTCGAGTAGCTAATATAATAGTAGATATATTTTCAGTCGAACTCAAACAAAGGGCAGCAACATAAACTTTATACAAAAAGTAAAAATCGACTTCATAAGTTGCATTGAAAAATTAAAGACAATTAAAATAATGAAACTGAAGTTGTATTTATATTTTTTTGTGAAAAATAGTTACTATAGAATTGAACCCGGTACAGCCGCACTTCGCGACCGATGAGGCAGTTGAATTAATTTCAATTTTTTTACAATGAAATAGAGACCCTGAAATAATTATACGTATCTACCTACTTAATTAATTATGTGCAAATTAAACTGCTTTCCTGGTTAATTAATTATTCACTGAGCAATTAGTATCTACGTATACCCAACTTGTTTATGGGGTCACCGGATAACGAAAGTAAATAATTATTAACGATAATTTGAAAAAAAACCTAAGTTTGACAGGTCATGATGAGTCATTGATATTATTGTCGTAAAAACCCGCAGAAGTTTAGGAAGTCTTACGGTTTTGCAAGTATGTATGACTGGCCATTGTGCGTTAGTGAGTGTTCGCTTGTACAAGTGTGCGCACACCGCGTCGCGCGTTGTTCCAACTTCACTCATTCAACCAGTTACGAGAGGTTGTTGGCCACGACTGTACGCGTTTACGCCGCGATATTATATCGAAAATAAATGAGCAAAACTCTGAAATTGAAGGAAAACTTGTGAAAACTCAAATAAAACAACTAGTGATAACTTTTGAAAAAAGTTTGTTAACTTTTCCGCTCGAATTGACTGCATAACACAAAGTTTTTTACCGTTAACTCGACAAAAACAAACCGTCGTCGTCGTAGTGTCTCGTGTGAAATCATTGTGAGTTTTTGTGAGAAATTAATTATTTGGTTCACGATCAGTGTTTAGAAACTTTATACATATTGTTTGGCTCGGAGTCCGTACGAGCTTCGTTGGAGCAACCTTGCTTGACCGGTTATTTGTGAGTATTGAAAGTAAAAGTGCGGTTTCGTACGCACCAGGAATGTAAATACACACGCTTAGGAAACAAAATCTGTGTAACTTTGACTCGTGTTCGTGAATCGTGTACAAACTGACATTTTATTTGGTAAACTCGTAATATTGTACAGTTGGAGATAGTAGTACTAGTAGCTTAGACTAGAATAGAAATGCTCTTTATTTTACACCTGATAAAAAAAGAGCAATTAACATAATAATTACAATTAATCATTTTAAGATTGTACAATGGGCGGCCTTATCGCAATCGGCGATTTGTTACAGACTACCTACCTTCAAAAATTTAACTATCATAATAAGTCTGTATCAAGTAAATAGTAATGAGTTACTATGAGTGGTTTATTACGTGAGTTTATAGTTAGAAGTAACAAATAACACCTTCCTACATCGACTTTGATTCACATTCTCTTACACCACTGAACGCATATAAAAAACGCCACATTGGTCAAGTCGGCGCAAGCGCACCTGCCATGCGACGTAAGCGTGAGATCCCGGGTTCGATTCTGGTCGGCCAGTGTTGTATAGCAGTCCATGTTTTGAATTTGTAAGCGATAAATAGCAATAGCTCGCCTTCTAGGTACCTATTACCAGCGAATCGTCCGTGCCGGAATGTGGGTGTTCAAACAATACTATAGGTACAGCTCTGCCTTTCCATTCAGAGAATATAGCGTGAACTTATACTTATGTTGCACAGCCAGCATGGTCACCTGTTCAGTATTTATGCAGATACCTAATCAGCTAATCAGTCTAAAAGGCCGTGGCCGAATTATTTATTGCCTAATTCTAAACGACTCTTGATCAAAATATTTTAGTTAATTTCAACATTTTTCAACACTTCAAATACCACGTACATACCTTTACATAAATATAAATATTTAAACCATTATAATTATAACTCGTAATGTAAGTAGGTAGGTAGGTATGAATAATTTATAAATAATTAATATTTTTATTATAATTTTAATAATTTATTTCTTCCGCCGATGGTAAAGCTTGAGATTTCATCAAGGTCGTACAGTCGGCATCAAAGTTAGCTATCAATAGAAACTGAATTTTGAGTATATTTTGTAAAAAACAATAAAATTGAATGAAACTTTCAAAGAGTGTGTTTCATGGAATTTCTTGCCGGTTCTTCTCCATAGGACCTACTATTTGGAACCGTGCACCTAGAGTCACGACATTTCTTATGTGCCTGTATCTGGTTTACATGAAATAATGATATATTCTATTCGTATTGAAACGAATTTATTTGCATAAATGTGGGTACAATTTGGGTGAAAGTAACATAGATCAAGTTTTTTGGAAAATAATTTAGCTTTCAGTTTTTGTTCTCAGCTGTTAGAAACAAATGAATCTCAAGTTATTCAGCGATCTTTGATGGTGAAGTGTGCGCACCTTGGTCAAAAATAATAAATCATTGAAACTACTGCCACTTATGTCAGTCCTTATAAAGGTTAATTCACACATTATTGAACAATGACCATGGCACGAACAAACGCTAACAAAATGTTTATTTTTTCTATTATTTAGTCACAAGTTTTGACTAAGTGTGACCTCCGTATTTTGGAGGATAGTTGTAAAGTAGCTCTTTACAACTACCTTCCAAAAGTTAGCAATACTAAACTATTAGGAGGTACTTATAATACAGGTTTTTATGTCTAAAACATAGCTATTTAAAGGTAAAAAATAAAACTGATAACCTGATCCATTTTGTTAGTAACGACGAACTACCTATTTTAGTAAAGACTAGATTTAGCGACCGTTCGTAAATTGATTAAATATCCGAGCAGCGGACAATACCCAGTGTCGGATATTATCTGACAGTGGGAATTGGAAACGAATCCACGATGCTGTTGGAACTGCCGCTTATCCGATGAAACAGAGATGTTACAGCCTTAAAAATAATACCAAAAAAGACATCACAAAAGCAGTACCTCTGCCATGAGTTTTCCGTGCCGTCTAACGTTCAAGTTCACATGCAATATTTGTATGGGAATTTTTTCAGCGCCTCTAGCGGTATAAATAGTGAACTAAAGTAACTATACATATTGCATGTGAACGTGAACGTTAGACGGCACTGAAAACTCATGGTAGAGGTACATATTATAATAATTAAAGCTCATAAATACCACAGATATATTTTATCTATTATTTAGATTTCGATGGGTAAATACCAACGAGCCGGGCTAACTGTAAGAAGAAAATCGTTAGATATAAAAAGTGATGTGATTGCAAACCACTTAGTGTTGCACAAAAAGTGCATTTGTGAGGTTTTGAGTGACAAAGCGTCGTCACGTCGCGTGAAGGCCGCCTTTGTCACGCTAGTTGCCGCCAATTCCAAGTGTCAATGACACAGATCTGAGAGAACAATATGCTGTATTTATCACCTAACACCTACTGTCAATCGATAAATTGAAAACTAGCAAGCATTTTATGATCAATCATTTCGGCATATAAACGTTCAATGCCGGACGCAGACCTAATAGAACGCTACTAAAAACGATATTACATCGCTAGGCAATCAGATTTGTACCTACTCGCCGTATGTTTTTATCAGTGTGAAAGAACATGCGGTTATGCGGTTGACCATAACCACTCTTGGCATAATCCATTTAAACTCATTTGACAACAGCCATTGGAAGATAGTGTACGATGACACGTCATTAATTTATTTATTAATTAAACCTCTCCGATCGATTAAGGTCCGATTAAATTGCGAACATAATAGATTCCTCAGAATTGGAGCTCAAAGGGGCAATTGTTGTAGGGGAGCCCTACTTATTATTTCTATGGGCAATTACAACAGGTAACAATCGATTAGTACGAACTTAATTCTATGTAGGTTTAGTAGGTACAGATTGAGACCCTAGGGCCTAGCGTAATCGTATAGCATGATAGTAAGGTACGTTACTAGACGAGTATAAATATAAAATATATATATATACATATATATAAATATACAGGGTTACTGGTAATATGACGGCAATCCGTTATGGGGATGTAGGAGAGATCATTTCCAACCAAATGACTCCTGATGACTCCTAGGCAAATGTCAACCGTTTTCGAGTAATATGTCATTTTATATTTTTTGAAGATATTTACATTATACAACTTTGAACATTGATAAAAAAAAAGCCAATGCATACAATTTTTTTATATTAATATTATTTCTTTGCTAACATTTCAGTACATAATATTCAATGATAAAATGACAATTATCTGCAATCGTTTTGAAATCAGAGCTACAAATCGTTACGCATTTCATAATTTTGAGCAGGTCTTGTGACTAAAATGGTCGATTTCTGCAAAATAACACAGAAGTACTTTATCGGCAGAACATTTAGAAAACATGTACAACTTTTCAGCTATCCAACGAGTTACAATAATCTAACAGAAATCAGAATTTGAGTGAACAGTATACAATTATTGTGATAAAGACAAAATCAACTTCAACCAAAATTGCATGCTGTTGTCCGCCTGAGGGGGGCGGAGGGTTGTGCTGGACTCCTACCGGCTAAACTCACCACGGTAGTCCACTTTGGCACCTACAGGTGGGTTTCGGGTACTCTTAGAAAACTGCGCCGAACCTAACCTTTTTTTTTTTTTTGATTAGCGTGGTGAGAACCCATCATGGGCTATCCTCCGCCTGGGGGGGCGAAGGGGTGTGCCGGACTCCTACCGGCTAAACTCACCACGGTGGTCCACTTCGGCACCTACAGGTGGGCTTCGGGTACTCTTAAAAGACCGCGCCGAAGCCCACCTCGGTGCCACGCCTATTAGGGCACTTCTCGGGGAGGGAGACTGTAAACAGGTCCCCCTCCCAGGCACGTCCCGGGGGAGACTGTAAAGTGGTCCCCCCGGTACGCGCCGAACCTAACCTAACCTAACCTAACCAAAACCTAACCTAACTTAAGCTTTTTTTTTTTGTTACTTGGTGTAACCGGGGACTGGAGAATCACTGTTCGCCAATGGTTAGACGCCAACTTTCCTAATCGATGGATTGGCAGAGGAGGCCCAATTCCTTGGCCAGCAAGATGCCCAGACTTAACCCAATGTCCGGCACACGCCTCCGCCCCCCCCAGGTGGAGGAAAGACCTATGATGGGTTCTCATCAAGTAAAAAAAAGCTTAAGTTATGTTAGGTTTTGGTTAGGTTAGGTTAGGTTAGGTTCGGCGCGGTTTTCGAAGTGTACCCGAAACCCATCTGTAGGTGCCGAAGTGGACCACGGTGGTGAGTTTAGCCGGTAGGAGTCCGGCACACCCCTCCGCCCCCCTCAGGCGGAGGACAGTATGCAATTTTGGTTGAAGTTGATTTTGTCTTTATCACAATAATTGTATTCTGTTCACTCAATTTCTGATTTCTGTTAGATTATTGTATCTCGTTGGATAGCTGAAAAGTTGTACATGTTTTCGAAATGTTCTGCTGATAAAGTACTTCCGTGTTATTTTGCAGAAATCGACCATTTTAGTCACAAGACCTGCTCAAAATTATGAAATGCGTAACGATTTGTAGCTCTGATTTCAAAACTATTGCAGATAATTGTCATTTTATCATTGAATATTATGTACTGAAATGTTAGCAAACAGATAATACTAATATAAAAATATTGTATGCATTGGATTTTTTTTTATCAATGTTCAAAGTTGCATAATGTAAATATCTTCAAAAAATATAAAATGACATATTACTCGAAAATGGTTGACATTTGCCTAGGAGTCATCAGGAGTCATTTGGTTGGAAATGATCTCTCCTACATCCCCATAACGGATTGCCGTCATATTACCAGTAACCCTGTATATATGTATAAGTATAAATATTAAATGTAGTGAAATCTACAGTAATTTTACAAATATTAAAAATAAAATAAAATCTAAAACATAAATAACTGGCAGAAATTAAATTTCAAAAGACATGCTGCAGGCGCTGCAGCCAATCATGCAAACAAGGGCGGCATCATGTCTCCCGAAAACGGCAGCACGGGAATCGAAGATATCAATATCATTATTGTCTCGCGAATTCTTTCCATAGGACGCTAAAAATGGTGATAATCCAAATCTTGTCACTCGAATTTAAATAATAACGTGTTATTTATTATAAGCTTACCAAAACGCAACTGCAAATAATCCTATGAGTTATGTTATGACCGTTCGATGTGGCTATGTACGGTAGAGACCTCGTTCAAAACTTGTTATAAGAATTTACAATTTAGCAATTTGGTTGATAAGGAAAGAAATTTAAAAAAAAAACATTTCAGAAGTTAAAATAACAATGGCAAGAAACTGGTTTCAGCTTCGCTTTTGGGAATTTCTGATCGAACGCTTTTGGACAAGTTAAGCGTAGTCTCGGTAGGTATATTAGTATCAAGACCATAGCTATTCAGTAAGTAAGAAAATCTCGCATTTCGATTCGAATCTCTCTCATTGGAGGTTGATTGCTCTAGTCATTTCACCACTCCTGTTATTAAGTTACACGTTAGTCAATACGTAATACGTTAGTGTTATCGTTAGTCAATTGGTCAAATATTAACAGACAAATTGAGTGATGTTTGAATCGAAATGTGAGATGTACTTACAGAATAGCTCCCAAGATCTAGTCCTATTTGCTATTTAGTCTTATCGAGAGGTAATCATTACACTTCTAACCTTTTATTGTCTCCAGGAAAATGGTAATCACCTCTAGAGACCTTCTTAACCTCGCAACTCACAATAGAAACCCGGTTTCTGAAAGCCTATGACAATCTAATGTTAACTTGAACTTGTGCATATGGCACTCATGGGTTGCAGCTGAAAACCATCGTCAGGTGGCCAGTATTGCTTACTGCCTCCTGACATTATGGTAAGCTGCGGCCCCTTAGGCACAATAACCGACTAAAAAGAGCTGTTAAATTTTTTAAGAAATTATTTTTTACATTTTTTAGTTTTTTGAAGTCGGTTTTTACTTTTTTAAATATTGTAACTGCATATCTTAAAACTGTCTTTATCAATGCAGTATACTACTCAATCTGAGATCTGTTGAGTAGTAAGCACCTATCAACTCTTTCACAATACCACGCCAAGGATTCATATCGCAACCATAACATAACATAGTCCATTACGTCACCAGGATTGTTCGTGTTCACTCTACCTGTTTACCATAACTAATACGAAGGCCTTGTTTTTTTCTTAATCGCGTCAACTGAGTCAGGGTAACAAACGCAACAGAAGTTCAGCCGCAAAAACTGATAAGAACTTAATTGTTAATTGTTTTCCGGGAGCCTGTTCTTTATGTGCGATGAATCAACTGGCTACTGTACTCAGAGTCTGCTTCACAAAAAAAATCTGGAATATATTTTCCCAGTATAATTTATTGTGGTTTCTTTTTGCTATAGTACAGTTCAACGAACTTATACAGTCATTGCATTAATAACTCTATTAGCTGACATATTAAATTCATGTGCGAACGCATGTCTTCGGGCTTGGTTTTCCCTATCCTCAATTTGAGCGGATCCTGCAAAGTATGAATTCTACCGTCCTATTAAATTCAATAGGAGAGTGATGTTTCCCACAATGTTTTAAAGACCAGTTGTTTTACATGAATTGCTTATACAATCGTGCAACCGGCAATCTGTGACACGATTTGCATCAATCATCACAGATTGATGAAGACAGAACTATTTCGATTTTGGTCACATTCTACTACACTAAAGTTCGATGACCTTATTGACGGATCCAAAGCGGTTGGAGTGTCTGTTTTCGGTGCAAAAAAGCAGGCACACTAGAATGAAAATCAGGTTTCATGACGGGACAGGTTTGATGATTTTTTGTACTAAATCTAGGTATTGACTAAAACCTATAATTTGGGTACATAGCTGATGGCAGATCGGATATTGTTAACCCTAAGGAATATCCATGGAGTTTCTTGCCGGTTCTTCTCCATAAGATGTACTACTTGGAACCGTGCACGTAGTCTCGACATTTCATAGTGCCTGTAACTGGTTTACATGACATAAAGATCTATTCTATTCTAACACTCTTGTTACAAGAGTCTTAAATTATTAAGTACCTATGATCATCGGTTTTACGGCAATATGGCCGACCATTGCCACTTCAGCTTGCTAATTCTGTGGGCTATGTCGATTACTCTGGTTCTCTGTCTTCTGACTTCATTTCCGATTCGATCCTTCAGAGAGACTAAGCATAGCCCTTTCCATAGCTCGCTGAGTGACGCGCTGAGCTGTTTAATTACTTGGACGCGTGATTTGCGTTTTCCACTAATGGATTATGTCATCAATTAATTCATAATATTTGTTTGTAAACTACAAGTCATCCAATCTTCGAAACATGTTACATGAGTAATCATTTTATTGCTCTCTGCGAAATATGTGGCCCATTACCAACGAATTTAACCTGAATTATTAAATTATGTTCCTGGTGAGTCCAGAATAAAATTGTTTTCTTTCTTTCTTTAATTAGCTAACTAAACAGTAGCAGACTTCTTTTGTCAAGTAGGAATAAGCTAACACATGGAAATCGCTCATGCCGTACTGGAATGATTAGCCAATGAGTAATAGTATAAAGATTGACGATCTCATATTTTGTTACTTGTAGAGATTCTCTCCTTGTAAGTGTCAAGCGCTACTTATAAGTGATGCCAACAGTATCCGAATTTTTACAAGTAAATTAGGCAGACGTTACATTTTAGCTAATTATACTCAGTTAGTGGTAATCATTTTCCTCTATATTATTTTAACAGCAGCTAAGTTAATAAATTGTTTGATAGACTAAAAAGTGCATGTTGCAGACGAAACAGCATTTCAGTAGTTTTTCATTTACTTTTAAATTAAATATACAATGTCATTGCATGATATCATCACAGTTTTAGTTAAACTGTGCTATCATCCTATACATTTCCAAACCATTTTAATTAATTACTTTGTCGATTAACTGAAGGTTTTCAACATTTTGCCAGAAGTAACTTCACGCGAAGTTTTATCAAATTAACAATAGTATTGTAATTTTATTAATGAGTGCATAATTATAGGTAAATAAAATATTTAAAAAAAAAATCGACATTCGTTTACATAAAATAATTTTACGGTTTGACGAACATAAGTTATCAAGGATATTTTTTATAAAGTTTTTATTAAATAAACAAATGATAGATACTAAAGTCGGCGTATTCTTATTGAATTACTATTTACTACCTACCTACTTCGACATTGCTCGCAATAAAAATAATGAAACTCATTATTATGTATTACATTTTGTATAGATAGTATTAAAAGAACCATAATATTTTCCTAATAATATTGTTACACCGTGAACTACCCCTCTCTTTAAACCTGCAAATCTGTCCATCCTAAGGTTGTCTGGTAGAAATCGCCAAGTGCAATAATACCGCCCTTTGTACATTTCTTTTTCGAGTTATTGTCTCTTTTCTTCTAATTCTGGAGGGAAATTAAAAAAATAATTTCAACCGACATTGAATCCAAAGTGAAAGTTTTTTATTTCAACTTATAATAGCAATATCGTTGACATTATTGCTAATTAAGCTACCGCATTAGACATTTCGGGTCTGGTTTGGAATATGGTTACATTGTATGGGAAGTCTTTGGCACACGGAAGTTGAAGGCATTCATTGTGCGAACTGGCGTAACAGGTAAGCGGCGAAACCATGCAATTGGGTATAACTGACACACGCAATGTTTTTGTTCGCGAGCTTCATAAACAAGCTACTAATAAAGTGTTGTCACCCTATTGATTCAACGACGAGGGATCTAAGAAAAATGTTGCGTGTATTAGAATGCAAGCGCATACCATGTACATGTAGGAAACTGCGCGTGAGTCGATCAATAAGGTGTTGTAGACCTCATTATTGTGCACTGACTTTCAAAGCTAAAGCAAGCTGAGATCATAGTCATTCCCCAACTTGTGCCGGTCCTTTGCATACCTAAGCCTTCTTTGTCCCGCTTTTATGCCATTTTTCCCATTTTGCGCCAATCGAATCAAGAAATTTCTGAACTTTAACCTATCTTGCCATTGGTCTTCCAACGCTCTGTTTCCATTATCGACCACCATTCCATCAAAGATATCCTCCACGTGCATAACATTTACCCTAACGACACTTGAATTTGTTTATAGTCTGAAGTACTTCCTGAGTTTAGTTATAATCTGAAGCATCCACTTGCTATTTTTAAGAGGTACTGCTGCCTACACTTCCCTCCTCTGTTATGTAATGATATAGGCACTCAATTCTCATGACACCGACGCGAGGACTGATGGCCGATTCAATGCCACGGACCACTTGATTTATTATTACTTTACAACCAAAACATTTCTGTTTTAAAGAGCAGTGCAGTCGGGCTGTTTATACGCACTTAGAAAGGAAGAAAGAGAAAGAAATAAGGTTTATTGGTCAACACAATACATATTTAAATCACACCATATACAGTAAGAAACAGAATAGCCGGGAGTGACACAGCAATAATTGCACATTGCAGCAGGCTCACTTCCCATATTCATCTTAACCTATTAATCTGAGATTTTCATAGTATAATCGGCAATTCAGTAATTTATCCGTGCGACCATCCTCATGGCTAAAATCGCTTGCACTCGGCGCCGCGGCGTCCAAATGCAGACTTACTAACTCTAAGTGGGCCGCAGTCGTTCAAAGCATTTTGTTTGCGAATGTATTACCACAACTTAACGTGTCTGTATGTTGACTATAACTTATTTTTAATTTTGAAGGTTTGATGATGGCCAGGAACAAAATTCTTATGAATTTTTAATTTAGAATGAAGTAATCTGCGATAGCTTTTGAGAATGATTGTTCGAATTCTTACTTATCCAGGAATCTACACGAAGGACTGTCATTTTTCTGTAGTATTGGTCGACCTCGGCCGTTGTCGGTAAAAACAACCAATGGCAATTGGACATGACGCGAGCGCAACTTGTCCATTCAAGGATTTCAACTCTATCTGCGTAATACTTATGATTTACAACTAGATCCAACTTCGACGGAAGTAAAAATGTGTCTTAATTAAGACAGAACTTCTGTTTACAAAAGGTTATCGGATATTGACGCGACGAATGTGGAGAAATGTTGTCAATCAAGATTTTCGTGAGCGCGCTACAAAACTTTCTTCTTGGAGCGTTCATAACAGGACAAAAACTACTTTTAAAATAACTTATATCCTGGTGTAGAGGACGAATTCAAGATTAAAGGTAGCTGTAATATTTCTGGATATAGTCCTTTAATTGTCTCTTACGATGACACCCACAGAATTGATCGACTGGTCTTTTTGTGTTAAAGAAACGACACGACTGATCCGTCGCCGCCCTTTGAATATCAAAGTTAAAGCCACGCAACATGCAATGTTACGACAGTTGTAAGTCGTAGGGCATCGCGTGAAGATGCTTACGTATCGACATGTTCACGTGTTCACGGTCTGCGGGCAATAATGCTAAGTGATTCGCCACACCCGCCACTTTCTCCTCGCGCGCTGCATGCTAACATTCTTCATATATTTACTTACCCACCTGTTGATTTAGCACCTTATATGGAGAAAACAGATGAAGTATGTTATGTCGCCTGTCGGAGACTTCCGATCCGCGAGCGGTTTGGCACGTAAAGTGTAATTTACAAAATCTTCTCTAAGTACTCCTTAAATACGCACCCCAAACAACCCAGTCCAAAGTTATCAGATGATAGCGAAGACAGAACATGATCCATCCAACCTATCAACACTAACCGACCACACCTATATGATAGTTTGTTCTTTTAACAATCTTATTTGGTATCCAGAAACGAAAGGACCAAAAAGGCTAGCTGGAAAGTGAATCTTGCCAAAAAGGTGGATAGCCCTAACGGCGGTAATGCTCAGATGGGTTTGCTAGAGTTTTCCTTTTCTCTAGCAATGGGGAAATTACTTGTTACTTCGTTGCTTCAGCCCGCATTTTTTGCTCTTAATTCCATGAAGCTTACCTTATCTTCGAGAGCTAATTCTGGTTCTTAACAAAAGCCTGAACTTATTCGTTTTATTATTGAAACAAAAGTCTAATCCATAAGTACCTTGAACAAATAGGACAAAATACGTATACTTTCAGTCGCAGATAATATACGCAATGACTCGCGTATGCGGGACATTGTCGTTCAATTTGGTTTTTTTGGGTTTCGTTATCAGAATAATTACAAAAAACGTAGATACATACATAATTTATTTAATGTTGTGGTGTCCATAACTTGTTTTGATGGTCTTAGGTTCGATATCCGCATCAGGACAAATTTTTACATGACCTTTACATATTTTTTCCGAGTTTCATGTTGCTCACGTAGTTACGTAGCTACGTGGACAGTGTTTGTAATTAAAACCACGATAGAGGTGATCCGGAAGAATCCTACTATACTGTGAGAAGGAAAAACATGCTTTAAAAGTTTCATTTCCCTTATGAGACGTGTAAAATATTGTTTTCCTCCTGGATTTGAATTCCAAGTAACTTTGTCAACAATAAAATAAGTTCTTTGTTCATTTACTTTGAACTAAAAGAACACTTTGCTGTGAATCAACCCTACTCATCAACAACTATCATTGTTGATAAATGCTTTTTATACATCGAATGACCCATCCTGACTCAACCGGCGCTTAAAATTTGGACCTAAGTCAACCTTATATTTATAGATTCGCTAAGTTTATCAGAAATCAAATACTTAACCCATTAAATCTGCATGTTAATAGAATGCGGAACAGAGTTAAGTTCCTCGTCGATACAAGGATTACTAAGAATAGGCCGGACCTTGTGGCCGGCGAATGTTACCCTTTCCAATTCTTAACCACTAGCTAGAAATGTATCGATATTATAAATAGGTTTAGATAATTTTATTATTCATTCTCTCTTCTGCCCATTGCCACAATAATTCAAAGCATTTTTTTCATTTTTGGACTCAGAAAATATCATCTGTTTAACTGGATCAAGGCGAGGCCTAAAGGGCCTCCAGCCGAGTAATTAATAGCAACAGCAGCTAAGAATGTCCTGTAATAGGACTCGAGACTTGGCTTAGGGTGTTGTTAGAGGAAGAATTAGAGAACTAGATCATGTTTTGATTTTAGAGCATATTAAAAGTTACTGGCTTAGCACAGGTTGGCTCAAGCAAGCGTCTGCACAGTATGTGAAGCCTTTGATATGAATTTTCGTAATGCCTTGTGTTTCCCATCGAAGACCAGGGGAATCTGAAGTTGCCTGTGAAGAAACATAAGGATTATAGGGATTATATCAAGCATACAGGCAGCAGTATTCTTTTGTATACTTGATATTGCAATCTGTACTCATTTTGCCTAACATAGTGATTGAGGCAATACCCTCACGACCGTTCATTGTCTAGAAGGCCTTTCAGAGGTGGTTAGTAATACACTCAAATCACCGACTCATAATTTGTTACATAACTGCTATAATACACCATTGGCCCTAACCTTACATAAGTTATAAAGTTGTGAATCGCCTTGAAATAGTTAGTACCTAATAAAGTACAGCCTCAAGTACAAGCACATTAGATACTTATCATATGAAGTTGCTAACAAAGCAACTACTCGATTTAGTACCTAAGCCCACTACAGTCCCACTGCTGGGCACAGGCCTCTTCTTATGAGAAGGATTAAGGCCTTAATCCATCACGCTGCTCTGGTACGGGTTGGCGGAATACACACATCATAAAATGAAGCATTAAAAAAAAAAAAAAAAAAAAAAAAAAAACTTTTTGGGGCGCTCAGGTGTGCAGGTTTCCTTGAGATCCTTCACTAACGCAAGTGATAACCGAAGTCTGTTCCGCATGTCAATGCGAAAACGTAGGTGCAGGCCGAGTTCAAACTCAGACCCTCCTGCATGAAAGGCAAGCAAGCAGGAGTCCTACAGCTATAATAAGATCGGAATAAATGATAGTATATAACAATACACCAACAGTTAATAACAAAGATCTGAGATAGTAGATAATACTATGTCCTCATTGTTCTTTATGCCCGTATCGTCTAGTTACTCTTTTCCATAAGAATTTTATGGTTGGGTTCCAGTCTATCCAGACGCTGAAGTTCCTATCCTTTTATTATCTAAGTTTGGTAACATTAAATTTGTGCGCCTGGAGTAGATTTACTAATTACGGCTCGAAGGACCAAACAAAATATAGGTTTTAATATTGCTTTTTGTGATAATTTTATACTTGACAGTGCTCGGTAACTCCTCACAGATCGCTATATTGAAGTCTTGCGAAATTATGGCTAACATACATTTTCAGTATGTAGATTTAGGGACAGCAGTATGCTTGCCCAACCTCTTGTCATAATTCCTTAGAACAGTTGAGTTTACTACTCCCTCGGAAAGTAGATCTTTTTTGTTCGGAACTTCGCGATAATTTTACATTCTTGTCAGACTCATTGTTGAAGATTTTTACTCAGATTTAATCAAGTTTGAGCCAGGCAATCTGATCCTTCGCACGTCTCGTAACCTTGTTGTACGGCATGTCCTTTGTAAAAACTACTCATTTCGGATCTTAGTTATATGTAATATAACATATCTACATACATGTAGTAACCGTGGGACTCCGAACCACGAGGTGTGACCTCTAATGACTCACAAACGGCGTGGGATTCTGGCACTCATTACTACCTACTACGGTGGCCTTTGTTTATGATATTATGGATTTAAAAATGTATAGTCGTATTGTTGTTGTGTAGAATCTGTAAGCATTTGTTGAAAATAAAGACGATCACGCTTCTTCATTCATATTAATTAACTTAAATAAAATAGAGGTGACTGGCAATTTTTTTTGTCAAGAAATTGAATAATTTCAACTATTTAGGTATCTGCAGTACCCGTTTCACTGCTTAACCTCCGGACACTAATAAAGCGAAATGATAAGCAGCCTGAAGCATTCCTTGAAATTCCTTAAAAAATCTGTTAATTCCGGTACCACACAAATTGTAGCTTATAAGGGTAGAAAAGATTTGAAACATTGTATTGTTACTGGGCTATAACAACGTTTCAATTAGTACGATCTTCTATGTTAGGTAATCATAAAAGATCTAATAATTATTATTGTTTTATTGAAACCTAATAAGTAAGAGATAAAGATCAGTCCGCCTAGATACTAGCATCACTGGTACCAGTCAAACACGTTAGATATCAACGCTTTTCTAAAAAAAAAAAACAAGGAAAACAGGCATTAGAGTACGCACTTGATACGAGTACTTTGAATTGTGGGGAAAACCCACTCCTCAAGTCCGGTATGGCGTATCACAAGCAGAAAGACCAGAAGGCCTAATCACATTTCTATGTGACGTACGTCGCCTAGTGAAGAAGAAGAATAATTTATTTGCATCAAATATGGTTACATCGGTGTTACATTTATGTTGTAATTTGTACAGCATATCTCGCCGTATAAACGGCATGCAAAACTGTTACCTGGTTACTAATTAGGTACCTGCTAATTATAATCTTTACAAAAATAGAAAATTATATAGTTTACTTATAAAAAAGAAAATTAAAAAGTGTATATAAAATTACTTTGTCAAAAATTTTAATAAAGAAAATTAAAATTACAGTTTACTTACAAAAATTGAATATTACAAACTTAGGTACTTACTAGGAGATTAGCCAGAACAGACTAACAGACAGACAGACACAGAGATGGACAAAAAAAATTAAATTGCTTTTTTGTTATAATTATCGTTATTTTCATAATGCATTTAGTAAAAAACTGTTATTTTCACATTAAAAATAGACACTTCAATTTTATTTATTTGTATGTTTCTTTATTCTTTGTTTTACCAACAGCTATAAACACACATAGATACAGAATTACATTATAAGTTTTACATTTTGATGATCTTGCGTGTGTAATTTAAATTAAGTACCTACATTCAAGTGCATTATGGGCTTTGGTTATCGTATCGCGTATTTTAATTAATAAAAGAGTATTTTCTTTTATATGTGATCCCGTTTATTTATGTGGTCCTTCTGTCCAAAATCTGGGGGCACGGCAGTGCCCCAGCCAAGTCTCGAGCAAAACGGGCACGGCCGTTACCATCTTTTCTCGATGCGATTCGCGGCTGTTTCGCCCCCCCTATATCTTCGACGTGGACAAAGCTACGAGTTTAGGTTTTCGGTGAATAATAGTAGGCATTAGAACAAGCTTAAGTTCGAAATTACATGCCAATTGAATTAATAGTTTAGGAGTTACGGTCGATCAAAGTTACACCATTTTGTCACTCACTGACTCATTGACTCACTGACTCACTGACTCACTGACTCACTGACCGATCATCAAAAATCTAAGGTACTTCTAGCAGACTTAGAAACTTCAAATTTTGCACCAAGATAGGTCATTAGCCACATATAAAGGAAAAATTAAAAAAACATTAAAAATAATTATAAAAACATTAAAAAATAATATACCATAGAAAACAAATTTTTATTTGCGGTTTGGCAAGAACATTGTGTATGGATTTTGACTGCATTGTTAACTTTGTTCGTTGTTTAAGTATTCAATTGGATGAATAAATACATAGAATAGAAAATAATAATATAAACTGTGGTCAAGCATACGTGGCCCTTTCAAGAGTGACTAGTTTGGGTGGATTACATTTAATAAATGTGAATTTTAGTAGTATCAAAGCTCAGGAGATAGCAATAGCTGAATATAATCGACTCCGAAGTATATATCGCCCAGACTTGTCTACCTTAGAAGTAACGAAGCCTCAGAAAAGAAACAAAAGAGATACGAGATAGAGAATGGGTTCTAAGCCAAGCAGTAGCTGAAG
Source organism: Allophyes oxyacanthae (assembly GCA_932294325.1). Lineage (NCBI taxonomy): Eukaryota > Metazoa > Arthropoda > Insecta > Lepidoptera > Noctuidae > Allophyes > Allophyes oxyacanthae. The sequence continues at coordinate 3,278,875 of OW028633.1, read as the reverse complement.
TCCAAGAAATTATGAGGTCACCTAAAAAAAAAAGAAAGAAATACACTTACAAAAAATAAATGAGATCCCAACAAAAACATTAAATGTAAAAAAATGCCAAGTCTCTCGATGCAGTCTTTCCATCGTAAAAAGTTTTGAGATCTCATAGAAGCCAAGTCCTATTCAAATTATTTTGTAGTTATAAATCAACATTTAGTAATTGTATCAATAGTTTTCTTTATATTATAATTATAGTGACTTGGCAATGAGCACAAATTAAAAGCTGCTTGCTGCCTGGAATTATATGCAAATGTTACTGACGAGACCTGTGATCAGATTATCCTGCGCAGTTTACTAGTCTTGGATGAGACTGACTGCCGTTGCCGAAATTCGGTTGGGACGACACGGATAAACCAAAAGAAAATTAATTTTGTGATATTAATGTTTACGCATGCGGTGTGTGACTTTCAACTCCTCCAAATATGCCGTTTTATTTGTTTCTTCTTGTGCTCATTGCCAAGTCACTATAATTATAATATAAAGAAAACTATTGATACAATTACTAAATGTTGATTTATAACTACAAAATAATTTGAATAGGACTTGGCTTCTATGAGATCTCAAAACTTTTTACGATGGAAAGACTGCATCGAGAGACTTGGCATTTTTTTACATTTAATGTTTTTGTTGGGATTATAATTTACAAAGAAACTTACAAAAAATATTGATTAACGTTCTCTGCAGCCATGGGTGATGGGCGTACCCATGGGCGAGCAGGGGAGAGGACAATCTTCACGCGATTTTATGTTAACGTACTAAGTGCTATTGTTATTTTCCTCCAATTATAAGATCATTCGTACGCTGAGGAATCCATTATCGATAGGTTAGGATTTCGTTGGTTTTCCCAATGTAGAAACATCTCAAAAAATTCTTGGCAAAACCAGTTTCAATTGGCATTCAATTGGCCTGCCTATTTCAAAACCAGAGTAATAAATTGTAAGAAGTAGGTACTTATAGGGAATAAGTACCTACTTCTTACAATTTATTACTTACTGGATTATTCTTATTTTTATAAAAGAAATTTATACAGTTGCACCTACCTACTCTTTGTATGCGGGAAACTATTTGATCATAATTTGACTTAGTTTTTTAATTATTTTACACGCAACAAAGTTAATAGTTTGTAGCTGCATAGTTACGATTTAATAGTACTTTAAAATACTGTTGCATAAGTAAGTATAGCATGTATGGAACAATTAAAACCGAAAATGTGATTACGTTGTTGCGCAGAGACTTCGACACATTGTTTAAATAATACTTATGATCGGAACAGAAGGTTAGCCGGGACATATTTTGACACAAAACCTGGACTCCAACTAGAAAAAGAGCTGTAACTTTTGAACGGTTCAACAGATTTTCATGAAACATAGCTAAAATGATACCCGATTAAACTAGCTTTCAAATAAAAAACAAACGGCATTGAAATCGGTCCATCGGTTTTGGAGCTACGATGCCACAGACAGATACGCATATACAGACACACCGATACACAGATACACACTACAAACTTATAACACCCCTCTTTTTTGTCGGGGGTTAAACAGAAGCTAGCGTGCTATGACTCTTTATTAAAACTAAATCATAGCCACGAGGCACACGCGAACATATTTGGAGATCCATTAAGGGTAATAGCTATCAAACAATCGGTAAATACAAAATATAATGGACTCATTAATTAAGAACATTTGACTAACATTTTGAATATCGTTGTGTGAAAACTAAGGTGAGGACTGATTATTGTAACAATGTTAACCGGCGTAAAATAAGTATGGGAAGCTAATTGAGGCTAATTGCTGTGGAAATGCGCTACTATTTTTTAACCCCCGACAAAAAAGAGGGGTGTAGGTATGTTGTGTATCTGTAGCTTCAAAACGGATGAACCGATTTCAATGCAGTTTTTTTAATTGATAGTTAGTTTAATCGGGTATCATCTTAGCTATATTTCATGAAAATCTGTTTGATAAACACATTACCTTCCTTTGCGTCACGCAGTCGGGTAAAAATACTCAATGATTCGCCGCAATTTATATTGAAATTATAATTGACATAAAATAGTATGCAGTCAAGGTGTTTTATATAGTGGTCGTTGCCCTGCTATCGATTGCATTTACCAACAATTAACATACAATTGAAATACCAACATGCATAACGTGCCATTATCTTTTATGGATTTTGTTTTTTTTTATCATTAAACTTACTATACATTGAACTCTTTAAGAATACATACTTTAACTAGGTAATCACGCACCCCGCACCACCAAAATTCTACAAGACATTAACATGAATAACTTAAAACACGAAACAAGGTGACCCGAATACGTCAGTTAATTATTCGTAAGTAACAAGAATTATTGGTCCTTAGAAATTCGTTTCTTGCCCTACATAGTTCTACAAAATAGCCCTTTCAGTCGAGGTCACGCTAATGACACAGTTCTGCCATCATAAATGGCTTTCAAAATTATAGAGCGCCCTAACAATGACTACAATAAAATTACTAACACCTTATTCCACAAATGATTGATGAATGGTTTTCTAATCTAAAGAAATAATCTAGTGAAGGTCTCGTCCAATCAAGGAGTTTCAGTAGACGGACCGATTAATACGTACGAGCTGCGACGTACAATCCATTTTTTATTTTAGACAATATATTTTTTTTTTTTTGTTTTACTTGTGTTATTCTTTTATTTTTGTTATATTATCTTTAAAATTGTTTTTGTGCTGTGCCAAATGAATACTTTTTTCTTTCTTTCTTTTCTTTCTAATATTATCTCGTTATATAGTGTAGATACTAGTTGTTCCCGTGACTCCGTCCGGATTAAAATCGGAAGACGGGATTTATGCAAAACCAAAATAAAATCTGTTTCCTTCCTTATGATGCACACTATCAAGGTCGGGTTAGCCGCTTAGTCGTGAAAAGATAAGAAACACACAGAAAGACAGTTACTTTTAAGGATTTACTGCCACCGCAAGCGCTTATCTTATGGAACTAGAGGCCGCCTAGTGGTCGCAATTCGACCGCAATATTGTAAAATATTTTAGGTTTCGGCACTCTTTCTTCATAATATAAACTTTAACTATACCAAATCTCACACTCCTCCGTGCGCAATCAATAACACACATGACATCACACACATAAATAAACGCGTGTTTTGTTATGTCATTAGGCGTATGGTGTACTCTGTAAGAAGTATTGGCAAAGTCTATATCTTTGCATATGCGCACAGTTAGCATCAATTCACAATAATTAATTTTTACTCCTTCCTTATTGCTCTTTATTAAAACGTTATCTTTTTAATAATTACTTGTTTGTACTGCATTGTACATACTGTCTGATATGTGCATGTGTGTGTAATTTTGAGCGATTCGTTAATTAGCTTAGAAGAACTTAATGAACCGATTGTCGAAATACAGTAACAGTCAAAGTGTTTATCTTTGGTCCGCTGAGTCTCTTGCGACCATCTGACTTGCCTTCTTCTGACAGAGATTTCAGTTACAGTACGACCTAGTGTCTGAATTTGAAGCAGCTTCCCGGTGCGGTCACGCTATTGGCTAAGCTAAGCTTTATGGTGCATATCATGGGCCTGTAACGCGTCACACCACGCATTATGATCAACATCGCCCGAAGCTTAGCCGAGCCGAGTTTCTTGCCGGTATCTTCTCCAGGACCAACCCACTTGGAACCGTGCACCTAGAATCACGACGTTTTGAAAGTGCCTGCAAAGGCCCAGTTGAAATAAAAACTTTTGACTTTGACTGACTTATTATATCTAATATTGACAACTTCCTGCCCCTTAAAAATAAACAACAATATAGGTATACGTTAATTACCTAATCTTATGAAACCAGTGTTGCTCAATCGGTCGCAAAGTCAGTTATGTTAGGTCACCCACCCGCAACCTTGCGCTCACGCTGGCAATGTCAGAGCTGTCGTTAAGAAATCGGAGTGCGTGGTAAACTATAATATCAACGTTATCAGGATTTTTATTACTTCCGATCTGAATGCTTGGAAAAAATTTGAACCCAAGTAGGTAGGTAATTTTTTGTAATTAATAAAAAATAAATCCACGTCGAATGTCAAACCGGCCGCGCGCGGCGCAGTGTACCGGCGCAGTCGGCTGCTGTACCTACCTTATCTGTTCCAAGATTATCAGGATTTCAGTTCCTCGCACCCTGTAATTCTGTGCTGTGGATCTAACAATTAGATACTCCAACTAGATCCCTAAATCTAACTATACCTACTTTGGATCTCGGCGATAAGAAAAACACTTATGATCCAAATTCCAATGCACCGTTTTTAACCCCCGACAAAAAAGAGGGGTGCTACAAGTTTGTAGTGTGAATCTGTGTATTTATGGATATCTGTATCTGTGTATCTGTCTTTGGCATCGTAGGTCCAAAACGGATGAACCAATGATTTCAATGTATTTTTTTTAAATTGAAAACTAACAATTTTTTATGAATATCTGTTCAGCCGTTCAAAAGTTACAGCGCTTTTTCTAATTTAAGTCGGGGGTTTTTGACGGTTAGGTTTTTAAACATAATATGTTTAAAAACCTAACCGTCAAAAAAAGGTTTATATTATGAACCTTTAAGTGCATGTGCCCTGAACGTGTTCATCCGAGGACAAACTGGCCAGAATAATGTCAATATGTCTATCTTATAAGCAGCTTCTCGCACCACGTTTGTATAGCTTACAATCAAAGCAAATACGGTGAATCGCATTCTCCTTGAGATGTCTACAATCGGAAATAGCCAAACTGCGTAACGAAACGATTAGATACTTGATCAGGAAATGGCATTGTCGCAAATTGTGTGGTTTGGATCCGCGGCGGTATGTGAAACTTAAGGTCGACTGCTAATGACGTAGCTGTCGCGATGAGGCCAAGTTATACCTCGATCATAAGTACAATTGACAATATTTGGTTTCCAAACGCAGAGATACTAATTCTAGTCTCTAAGCGGCCGCAGTCGCAACGTATCATGATCATACATTGATGCCTAAATGTTCTATAATGAACCTTTTAAAATTATGTGATGATGATGACGATTTACTTTTTAATTTTCGTGACTTTTAAGTTTTTGTCGTTAGAAAAACCTGCAAGTCATGGGGGGAGGCCTTGGCTTAGCAGAGTGGGATGATAATAGGCTAACAGTAACATGTTAAGTTTTTAACATGTCACGATCAATACTGATATTTTTACAAGTGTGTGATAAACATGATGTGGTTATTTGTTAAACGTGTGCCCGTGTGGTTATAAACTGGTGTTAAACATGTACAGTGGAAAATTACCTAATTATTATAAAAAACATATTTTTTAAAAATATAAAGTAGAGACCTTGGTTTCCTGAACAAACATTTGTTTATCATATCACGACTTTATTCTAAAATTTAGGCACACGTATAAGAGGTGTGTACAATTGCAAACTCCGGGTTGTTTCTAATTATTTACTAACTGAAAAACCAATTGAAAATTCGCCCAGCTTAAGAATTAGACCCAGGACCACCCGCTGTGCCCAAAATTTTGTCTCAAATCACCTTAGAAGTTAGTAAAGAACTACTTTTGTCACCCCCCGACAAAAAATTGTTATAAGTTTGTAGTGTGTATCTGTCTGTGGCATCGTAGCTCCAAAACGGATGAAACAATTTCAATGTAGGTTTTTTTTAATTAAAAGCTAGTTTAATCGGGTATCATCTTAGCTATATTTCATTAAAATCTGTTCAGCTGTTCAAAAGTTACAGCTCTTTTTCTAGTTGGAATCAGGGGTTTTTGACGGTTAGATTATTTGTGTTTATGTTAGTCGAAGCTCATATCTAACTTATATCCAAGGAGTAAGGACCATTGGACGGCATGACGTCACCTCTCAACACCGTGGTACAGTTCCCTTCACTTCGCGCTGACCTCACTTCCTCGTGCATGACATAAATGTGGTCTTCTATCTTATTTCCACCTGCTCTCATTGTGTATGTCCGTCCCTTACTCATGAGGTAATGTCAGTTAGGATTGCAAATAGAAGTCGTTTATAACATGAGGTTATTTTGCAATAATTTACGTACAGGTTGCTTCAACCGAATAGTTAGGAATTATTTATTATTATTATTCTCTGCTCTAGTATAACTACACTAACTATTCCTATCTTCGGAGTGCAGTTAAGTTAGGTACTCCAAAAATTTACTTTATTTGGCGAACACAATATCTAATTGATAAACCGGTTGACGCAGTGTCTAAACGATTACGTACCTATGTCACGTGCCGCGGGTTCGATCCCCACGAAACAAATATTTGTATGATCTACAGATAGTTGTTTCGGGTCTGGGTGTGTGTGCATGTATACGTGACTGTACATGAAAGCTGATGGTTTCCGTTCTGATGGACATAACATCACGTATGTCACCACGATTTGTTTGCACCTTTACCTACTGTACAAAACTGAATGGAAGTATTCTTTTGTTTTCAGAAGCAGACACAATGTTGCCGAGGAAAAGAAGTATGATGCTGTTCAGCATATTAGTGGTCATGGTGATACGACAGACGGAGCAATACGGCTCGGGAGCACCGTCAATCGTAAGTCACATTTATTAAAGAATTTTACACTATCTAGTACTATACTTTCATCAAATTGAAGAGTCTTCCTCATGTTGGTGTAGCTGATGTAGCTCTCTTCATTTTTCCTTTTTAAGTGTAATCAAGGAGACTGCACTAGCTTCCTTATACTAAATAACAGCAACCTTTTCCATTATTTGGCTCATGTCATTGTTATTTCTTCGTGGCCTTCCTCTACCTATTTTTCCTTCAATGATGTTTTGAATAAAACTGTCACGTAAAGTACACGTACCTACAGTAACCTACCTATAATATAATATTTGAGACACATCTTATACTGCACCTCATAGGTACTAGGTAGGTATGTAAAAAGTTTGAAGTGATTCCTACTTCTTCTTGCAAGAGTCTAACAAACCACTTTAAAGAACGGCCAAGGTCTCATCACCATATTTAGTTGATAATGACGACGCCTACCCACCAGCGTTATTACCGAATAACGCTATTGTTATTTGCGAATTGGTGATGATACTGTGGTCACATTTGGCACACAAAAGAATGAGAGAAAATCCAAACTTGAAAAGACATACGGATATCTGAAACAAAACGGCCAAAGAAAGACATGAACCTATGATTGAAAGTAATTCTTCTATTCCAGGCATGTGTGGACCAGACGCCGCGCCACGGTGAGATCCCGCCACAGTCGTCCACGCCACCTTACATGATCCTGACGTCGTCCGCGCAAGTGAGGCAGGGGGACATCCTGCAAGTCACAATGGGCAGCCCTGCGGGAGCTCCCCTGCCGATCGGAGGATTCATCATCCAGGCTAGGCAGATACAGGTACGGTAGGGATCAGAAATGCATGAGCAGTCTCACAAAGCAATAGATTGACGCTAATGGGTTGACTTACGACCTTCTTTTACGAAGTAGTTTCTATTTCTATACTATAGACACTCACACACATGCACTGTTGTCTGCAACTGATTGTATTCCATAATTTCAATACTGCTAGTATATCTCAAGCCAGCTAAGTTGATAACGTTCCCTGGTATTAATTGGTGAATCGTAGGTTCAAACCTCACGGACAGTCATAGTTTTTTTTAAGTTTTAATAATACTCATAAATCTTGAGGCATTTATTCATCAATGTTTAACGTAGTAGTTGAATAAGCGATGTCTCGTTCCGCGTTAGTCTTGTTATTATAAAATGAAAAGTTAGCAGGTAGACAACAGAAATATGAATAAACTATTTAGATTTCTGTGAGGTAGACAGATTAAGTTACGACTTAAGTCATTTAGATCGAATAGAACGTTGTTAGTGTTGTTATTATTGGTTAGTGATGTGTGATTAAATCTATTAGCGTTGGTTGTAGTTATAATATTCAAAATGAAGGCTAATATAATCGAAGCGAGGGGGGAATATTATTGCACTGCCTAAAAGTGGACGATATGATTACAATACAAATATCTAATGAAACCGGACTGACTGTGAGTGTTATTCATGAACTTTATATAAAACTAAAGAAAAAGATAAATCATTTTAATGTTTATTTATTTAGATTAATGATAATAATAATGATGAATAATTATTCTAATAAATATATTCTTATTATTGTTTAGTTTCTTAATTAATATATAGAAGTATAATAAACATGTGTTTAATACTATATAGATACTAGAGGTCGCGCGGGTGCGCGGGCCGCATGCGGCCCGCGTGGGCTTTTTGGGTGGAGTTTGTAACATAACTAAAAAAAATTTGGTTTTTTGATTTTGTATGGCAGCCATTTTTTTTTGTATGGAAACCATCTTTTTTTCACCGGCTCGTCAAACGGCCCAGGGTCCTCGACATTTTTAGTTCCGGCAGTGTGGGTGTTCGACTTTTCATTTTCGAGATCCGTAGGGCAGTTCCGGTCAGTGTTCCACTTTCAGGTCATTTCGGTCTTTTCTTAAGCTCACAGGATCCCCCTCTATACGACTCCCATACATCACTTTTACCCCCGGCGGCTGCTTCTGGGAGAACAATTGGGTGAAAATCCAAAATGAACACTTGTATGGCGGCCATATTGGAAAATGGCGGAAAAAAAAAATTGATCCCGGATTATGAATCGGTGCCCCCGAAAACCCCTGGATGCCAATTTTCAGCCGGCTCGGACCATTTTTTTTTTTGGCCGCCATTTTGAATCCGCCATCTTGGATTTTTATGACCCCCACCGGAAAGCCCCCGTCGTCCTCTATGACATTTGGTCGAGCACCCCCCCACTATCTCCAACGGTTTCAGAACGGTGAGCGTTTAAATTTTGTATGGCCGCCATCTTTTTTTGTATGGACGCCATCTTTTTTTCACCGGCTCGTCAAACGGCCCAGGGTCCTTGACATTTTTAGTTCTAGCACTATAGGTCTGCGACTTTTCATTTTCGAGATCCGTAGGGCAGTTCCGGTCAGGGTTCCACTTTCAGGTCATTTCGGATTTTTCTCGTACTCACTGGACCCCCTTCTATACGACCCTCATACATGACTTTTACCCCCCACGGCTCCTTCTGGGAGAACAATTGTGTCAATGAGTGAGTCAGTCAGTCAGTCAGTCAGTGGTAATCGAGCTTTATAGTATATCACTAGAGGTCGCGCGGGTGCGCGGGCCGCATGCGGCCCGCGAGGGCTTTTTAGGTGGAGCTTGTAACATAACTTAAAAAAAATATGATTTTTGATTTTGTATGGCAGCCATTTTTTTTTCTATGGAAACCATCTTTTTTTCACCGCCTCGTCAATTGTCCCAAGGTCCTTGACATTTTTAGTTGTGGCACTATGGGTGTGCGACTTCTCATTTTCGAGATCCGTAGGGCAGTTCTGGTCAGCGTTCCACTTTCAGGTCATTTCGGACTTTTCCTAAACTCACAGGACCCTCCTCTATACGACTCCCATACATCACTTTTACCCCCCACGGCGCCTTCTGGGAGAACAATTGGGTCAAAATCCAAAATGAACACTTGTATGGCGGCCATCTTGAAAAATGGCGGAAAGTAAAATTTGATCCCGGATTATGAATCGGTGCCCCCGAAAACCCCCGGATGCCAATTTTCAGCCGGCTCGGACCATATTTTTTTTTGGCCGCCATTTTGAATCCGCCATCTTGGATTTTTATGACCCCCACCGGAAAGCCCCCGTAGTCCTCTATGACATTTAGTCGAGCACCCCCCCACTATCTCCAACGGTTTCGGAACGATGAGCGTTTCAATTTTGTATGGCCGCCATCTTTTTTTGTATGGACGCCATCTTTTTTTCACCGGCTCGTCAAACGGCCCAGGGTCCTTGACATTTTTAGTTCTAGCACTATAGGTCTGCGACTTTTCATTTTCGAGATCCATAGGGCAGTTCCGGTCAGGGTTCCACTTTCAGGTCATTTCGGATTTTTCCCGGACTCACTGGACCTCAAGGTGTATGACTTTATGTATGACTTGTACCCCCCACGGCTCCATCTGGGAGAACAATTCTGTCAATCAGTGAGTGAGTCAGTCAGTGGTAATCGAGCTTTATATATATAGTCAATAAGTAATATATAGATACGTATAATATATATATATTATATAGATATATATTATACTATAATTATATAGTAATTAGTTTTATTATTTTGTTTATAGATGTTAATTTTTTATTTATTTTTTGTTCTAGAGAAATACTGCGAGCCGGTGGGTTAAGAGTAGACCACGAATGAGGACGAAAGTAGCCCGGTAGTCGATGGTGAACGAATATGAAACAAGTAGTTACATAACAACGAAACATTTTGCAGAATTATTCGACATTTAATTACTAACTGTTCGCCATGCACTCCACGCTGAAGGTTTCCATCACTGAAGACCAGCTAAAAACCCTTTTTGACAGAAAGACGTAAACAAGAACGGTTCACACGAGAATAGTTATTTATAATTACTTCAACTGGGACACTACTATATCTTCAGATGGAATAATGTTCAATCTAGCCAAAAGGGAAGACTTCATTTATGGTGTAAGGATAACACACGCTGTAGTGAATAAAACATAGTTATGTGGAAGTATTATATGATTATATGTCATGCTGCCTACTGTGCTCATCGTTTATCCAGCTGAAGAGTTTAGAGATATCTTCTGTCCAGGATAATTGTCCGATTCACCGGGCGAGAACCAAAATGTTATAGTCTTCTACTAAACGTGTCGACACTTACTTGAGTTAGTTAATCACTCATGGTTTATTCGTAAGGGGTAAAAGATTTAAGTTGTAACGTTTGAGGTTTAGTTTCAATCCTCTTTTCGTCAAGAAAACGAATACTTAAACTATAACCTCAATATCTAAATAAGTGTTACCTACTGTATAATGCGTCGACACTCACTTGACTGTATTGAGAACAGCTGTGGAAGTTACAATAAATATTGGTAATTTTAAAATGTTATATCCCTTACTAATAAAAGCTTGTAATTTTTGTTCACTCATTGTCATTTTCATATCAAAGAAAAGAGATTACAATAAACATAACCATATGTTATTTACTGTCTGCTCATCGTTTATAGGTATAATATTTAAGTTGTAATTGCTGGCCATATTACATATAGGTCGGTAGTTCAAGAATTAAAGTTGGTCTAGTTTCAATCCTCTTTTCGTCAAGAAAATGAATAAGCTATAAACTTAATATCTAATAAGTGTAAATGTTTTGTTCTATAAAGATTTGTAATTAAAACAAATAAACGTTTTTGTTTTGTTATTGTTGTTGTTGTTTACAATTTTGTAAAGATAACCCAGAAAATAATAACTTACTTTAATATTTATCATTGAACGAATCCACCTATTAATAAAAAAAGGATAATAAATATCTAAACAAAAATATAACAGTCTTCCCTAAGACTCGATCCTACGCTAAGATAATCGCAATCCTATGCACTATGCATCATAGCTATCGGTGATTGTTAGAATTACTTGAAATAAAGCAATACAATGACATCGATGAATGAATGTCACCAAGGTCATTCATATACTCGTATTGACAAGCGACGGCAAATAGATTTACAACTTCGCTCACGCTAGATTATTAATCTATGCGACGGCAATATTCTTTCTTTCATTTTATTTAACTTCTTAGTGTGTGTGGTAAATGTGGTGATGTCTCATTACGTTGTGTATATAACTCACACAAACAGCTCGTACGCACCATCGCGTCGCAAACGAATACAGTCTTTAGTATGCTCATGCATTTCTGATCGTGTACTGTACATAATCATTGATTGTCCAATAACCTTCAGTTTTTCTTGCTTTCTCAAACAACTCGGACATTTGAGGTCCCACTAACAGGTGATTCCCACATTATCAGCATCAACTTACCTACTTAGGATTGGGTTTGATAGGAATCATTTAACAACTCTCATTGCAACCTGGTGGTTTCACTGTCATCAAACCATCTAGTTTTCTTCATGACTTTTCTGCATGCGTATTATGGCGCATTCTATGAAGTGATTCTTCATCTATATCTTATGGCACGTGCCCGTATGCTAATAGGGTGCATTTTTGCACAGTGAGGCATTTGCTGCACCCTGATGCAATGGTCGCATGATGTGACCTTTTGTAATCGTGCTTAAGCAAGGACAAGCTGTGGCCAACCGTTTTCAGATGGCTGCCTAAGTAAACGAATCCTTAAGTGGTTACTCTGTGAATGGACAAACATAAGCAATGAGGCTATGGTAACCACAGATCACATTCCTGATACCTATATGATGTCCTACATTTACCTATAACATAGACATTCGTAACCTCTAAATTGATATTTTCGAAATATTCCGGGAGTTGGCGACAAAAGGTGGAAAAACAAGACACTGCATACTTAGTAGGTGTTTAAAACTTTAGTAGGAAAAAGTTAGTACCCATAGTTCGGATATAGAGGATGCAGAACCAGATTTCACAGCGCAACTTGCGCACATAGGTACCTAAGTCATCTCCACATAGTATAAAATAAAGTCGCTTTCCGCGTCTGTCTGTCTGTATAGTGTATATCCGCGAACTCCTCTTAAACCACGCAAAGGATTTTGATGCGGTTTTCACCATCATGCATCAGTTAGATAATTTTTCACGGAAGGTTTATAAATTTTTTTTTGGGAGACTAAAGTTGCTTACACTGACTTCCCTCTATATCTATGAAATCGGTGTATTTGTAAAGAAGCACTCTGATCTGTTCAAAAAAATAAGTGACGATAGAAGATTCTTATCAAGAGACCAAACTAAACTACTACTTCCTATGATGTCAACAGCTTTGTATAAAAAGAACAGTAGTTGCATGACTATCCAAGTCTTCAACAAAATACCGAAAGCTCTAAGAGAACTGCCGCTTACACGTTTCAAACCAGCCCTTAAGAAATGGTTAATGGAAAAATGTTTTTACACAATTACAGAATTTATGACATGTAAAAATATTAATGTATGATAAATTTCATTTCTCATTCGTATAATATGTAACATTATTTTATTTTCAATTTGACATTTTATTAATAATTATATCTTCACTGACATTGTAATAACGACATCATTATTTTATTGGCTTTGTTTAGATATTTTGTGAGAACGAGCTTTCTTCAAAATCATAAATATTTTGTAAGTTTTGCATGCCGATTGTTCGGTGAGACATGCTGCACTAAACCAATGTAACATCCATGAAACCATGTTTCCAGCAAATAAATATTCTTATTCTTATTCTTAAATGTATGTAGGTACCTATATACTTTGATAAGTAGAGAAATTGCACCAGTGCGGAGACGGGAACGGGGTAACACATTGGTGCGCGCGCGCTCGCTTGGATTCAAACCGCGACCCACAACTTGTACCTCAGAGCCACGACCACTGCTTACTGATTGAATGGCAATAACCCTCTCCGTAGTCGGGTAAAAAGTAATCATCATGATAATTGATTGATTTCAGTAAATCTTGTGAATTATTCAATGAACCAGTCAAACCAGTTTGACCTCGTGTTTGTAAACTGACTTGACCTGCATCTGTCAGTCTTGATACCTAGAAACGCAATAATAATTAGACTAATACACATAATCAGTTCGCGAACAATACTGTTACGAGTACCTACCTATAGCAGGTTACGTTATAATTATACTGCCAGCTTACTAGAACATGTATGGATGGTTGTATACTATGTAGTGGTAATTTTACTTTCTTTTTAACCGACATCAAAAAGGAGGAGGTTATGCATTCGACGAGTTTATAGAATTTTTTTACATGTATGTCACCGATTTCTCCGAGATTTCTAAGCAAATTTACCAGATTTTCTTCTTTTTTCTGGGACGGGTAGCTCTCTCTGTATGTAGTACATAGGTACATATGTAGGTACCATTTTTTAAATATTATTATTGACTTTGGTTGAGTAGTTTTTAAACCAGCTTCGTTGTTTGAAAGTTGCTGTTCTCCCGAGGTGATCCCATTCTTTGAAGATCTGATGAAGATCTTCAGAGATAGACAATGGAACTCTTCATCGCATGTTTACCTAGATATATTGTATTGTTTATGTCACTCAAAATAGAAAAATAAATAATGAACTTTAAAAAAAGTAAAAACTGTCTTCAGTAAACTAAGGTATAAAACAATTTTCATAAAAGACTTAACAGCGTCTGAAGTCCCCTTTAATTCTTCAATGCACCTTAGCTAGGCACCGACTTCAGAAGTTGTTATGTTTGTATGAAAATTATTTTATTCGTTTTTTACTAATATTATTAACCCCCGACATAAAAGAGGGGTGTTATAAGTTTGTAGTGTGTAGATATCTGTGTATGTGTCTGTGGCATCGTAGCTCCAAAACGGATGGAACGATTTCAATGCAGTTTTTTTTTAAATGAAAGCTAATTTATTCAGGTATCATAATAGATGGTCCCTTTGTTCATTCGTTATTGCATATTTGTTATTGTGTGTGTGTGTTGTTGTGGATAATAAATGTAGTTTCTTTCTTTCTTTCTTTAGATGTTTGCATGTTGTATGAAAATCTGTTCAGCCGTTAAAAAGTTACAGCTCTTCTTCTAGTTGGAATCGGGGGTTTATTTGGATAGCAGATCGATAGCTAGAGAAATGTTGAGAAAAATTAAGAATAGCATCCACTAATTACCTATATTTTTCTACAATATCTACCTAAAATAAAAAATAAAGCAAACAACAGCGGCTACAAGCTCGTCTCGGACATGAATGATCAAATCACATCTTTCTCATAATTGCGTCTAATAAGATTCGAGAGAAGATAATATAGTTACCTACGTGTATATAACTACATAATATAACGTTTCTCTTTTTAATTATGTATGTACGTATGTTTATCGCTTCGACGTACGGTCTCAGTTGTCTCAGCTCGGATACGGCCACCAACTTGAAAATTAACTACCAGATATGACACTACATTTTCCTTAGGGTTTATGACGTACGATTCGTCATTTAATTTCAACTTGCGATATGGGCCACTTGTACCGTTCATGTGGCAAAAGCGCATGCGTCAAACTAAAATGAATCGTACGCACAAAGTTATATATCAACCCTAAGTTACGTAGTAGGTACTGGAAGTAGGCTGTTTCAAAGAAATCTGCAATGCCTAGGTATAGAAACCACGTTGGGCAAGCGCATGATGAATCTACACTCTTCTCAACCCATCTCAGTCTACCGCTGTACATGACTCTCCCAAAAATCAGGATATGAGCCTTACGTTGGGTTTGGTTACGCCCCACGTTGGGCGCCAGTGTCCCGGAGTCGAATGCTAACTATGAATGCTAATGAAAAATGAAAATGTGAGGCGCATTGTTTTAATTTTGAATTTAAATTTGGAAGGTAAGATGGCCAGATAGAAGATGATTGCCAGGAATAAATGGTAAATGAGGTGATAATAGATGACATCGTCACAACACAATCATTACTCATAACTTATATATTTTATTCATCCATTTCAGAACCCAGACATAATAGTGGGCAAGTTCGTTGGCGTGCCTGACTCTGCGCTGACGCACTTCACAAAGTGCACCAACGAAAACGACACGGTAACGCACTCCTCGCCGGAAGACAAGCCCGCTATGACCTTCTTGTGGCAGGCGCCCACCGACTTCCTCGGAGGAGTCGAGTTCAGGTACTTAACTATATTTTAACTGTCATGATTTTATCAGCTTAGGAGCGTCCAATTATTAGCAACCCCTAACCATGTCATGATAATCGTTCAATAAGTCTTTCGTGAAGAAATGATATTGCTCCTTATTTTGGGGCGTTACCATCTTATCTGAGATACGGTAGGTCTCTTTGTGATAACAGCTGTTTTCTTAAATCTTACCTGCCTGTAACATTTCTATTCTATCCACGATTTCGCTTTTACTTGGTTCGTCAGTTCGACCTGAGCACATGTAATCATTCTTTATTTGTCCTATAGAGCAACAGTGGCCCAGAGCTACGCGACGTTCTGGAAGAACGTGGAGTCCCCTCTAGTGGAGGTGGTTACTCCTGACACCATTCTCAGTGCTCCAAGCGCTGCGCCGAAGACGACCAACGCACCACCACCACCGCCTGTTATTATGGAGACTAAGGTACTCTCATATATAGTTAGGATATATCCTACATTTTATTATTTAATTGAAGAGGTAGGGTACTAAGCCGTTTTGTCACTGCGACCTGCAAAGATCTATTGTGACGAGATATAAATATCCTACATACTAAGTTTACGAAACCAGTGAAAATAGAGTGGTGAATTATTGGAAAGGTGCATGCTGGGCAAAAGTGTACCACGATCACACATTGATGGTGGTCAGTGCCAATGAAAATGCTAGATTTTAGAATTAGTTATAACTGCATAACTTAATAAAAAGATCTGATTTCCCTATGATAATATTTGAATGTTTACAATAAACGAAAATATATTGTTTACAGCCGAAGCAAGAAGCTCGTGCTCTCGATATCATCTACCAGGGCTGCGCCGACAATAAACTCTGCTTTGGGGTTCCCCAAAACTGCATCGCAAAAGGCGACTGCAAAGCTATCGTAGCCGTATTCGTCTCCGGAGACAAATACACCTTCGAACTTCAAGGAAGTGACAACCCTAAATATGTATCAGCCGGTTTGAGTATGGACAACAAGATGGGAGACGACAGTGCTATGGAATGCGTAAGGAATGATAATGGCCGAGTGAATCTGTTTACTTCATGGACTTACCCGAAGGTCGAGCCTTATGTGAGCCGTACAGACTCCCCGCAAGAGATCGTTCAGCTGTTGGAGTCTTCGGTGATCGAAGGCAAGCTGTACTGCAAGTTCAGAAGGGATGTGGTGTCCGTCGTCAAGGGACAGACGTTCGATCTGGCGAACAACATGTATAATATGATGGTGGTGTCTGGGAGCTCTATGAAAGGTAAGACTGCGTTCTACTATTACTCTCGGATTATCGTTCTGTAAATGTTTTAAAACACAATAAATTCATTGCATTTGAAAAGCGCGTGAGACTTACAAAACCTGCGAGGACGATTCTCATATTGAGCTAATCTTAAAACGACTGAAGTAGACTAGCATTTGGTGGCATGCACAGACATTTCTAACGGGGGAGAGGTAGGCAAAAACAATTTAGTGTTGTACCTATTATAAAGTTAAATGATGTTGGTGATTGGCCACCTCACCCAAACATATTAGCGTTTGTATTAGGTATTTATTAGGGTAGGCAGTGCCTTTTTGTCTCTATTCCACTGCCAGCATTATTAACACAATCTTTGTGAACTTATCTTTACATCACAAACCTTTCAGACGAGAACCGTGTGGGTTTCCATGACCTTGCATACGAGGCGACGGGATCTCCTATGGCGCTGTCCAGCGTGGGCACAGCAGCCGCTAGCTCCAAGCTGTTACTCAAGCTGCACGGATGCTGTATGCTGCTCGCTTGGCTCGGCACCGCTTCGCTCGGCATCTTGCTCGCTAGGTAAAATTGATAAGTCCTTTAAAAATCTGAAGGTTTTCCAGCCAAGTGGCAAGTACACAAATAGCCGTGGCGATACCAAGGGTTGACGAGATAACTTTGTCGCGCTTATTCGTGTGACGTCAATGTTGATTAGTTCCAACTAAACATTTTTTACTGCAGGTACTTCAGACAGACATGGGTCGGTAAAACGTTGGGCGGGAAGGACATCTGGTTTGCGGTAAGATTTTTTTATAGCATTTGCATAACATAACATCATTTTGAATGACTCGAACTTCTGCACGCCTGACTTTCCAATGGTACTAACGTCGCATGCCAGTTTTTGTAAGGAGTTCTTAGATTAGCACAGAATAAAACTTACTCGGCGACATTATTACGGTCAGCAACAAAAAATGTAGATTAACACGTAGATATATTTTAATGTTTCTTGGCTATGATAAATGCTCGTATTAAAGAAACAAGGTTAAATGAAATAAAAAATATAATCGGTTTCGTGATTGTTGTAGAGTCTAGAATCTAGATGCACCTTTAATGTTTTCAAATTTAATCATGTAGATATATTTTCATGGCAGTACCACCGCATATTCATGGTGCTGACCTGGCTGCTGACGGTGGTTGGATTCATACTGATCCTGATTGAGGTGGGCGGCTGGTCCACCACCGGAGACAACCCTCACGCCATCACCGGCATCGTTACTATTGTCTTGTGCTTCATACAGCCTATCGGTGAGTACATCATACTAGTATAAGAAAAATTAACCCGAAGGTAATAATACCTACAATATGCACTGCATAGGTAACAGTGGCGAAGGGTGACAGCACAGAACATAGAGTTTTAAAAGGGGAAGCCGTCCCAAAAATGCCCTCTAAAAATTGCTGTAATTAATGTTGCAAGACAAAAATCCATACCGTCTCTTGTAATCATGAGACATGGAACATGGCATCTTGGAGTGATGTATGGAAGAGCTCGACCGAGCCTGTTTTTGTCAGTTGGATAAGTAATCAATATAATACTATGTTGGTCTATGCACTAACCAATCCCTAAAGGGAAGTCGATGGTAATCGGGTTGTATGGACCCTTCGCCACTGATAGGTAATGCAATGGCCGCGTTGACAATTTCACTTAGATAATTATGTCCTTTTTGTAACACAGACTTTTGTCTGTAGGTAAGTAATAACCATATTGAGTGTTCATGGCGCCAATGGAACTGTCTTGAAGTCTTGTTTTACACTAAAGAAACCACCACGGGCTGCGCCTGCGCAACGAACCTTTGAATGATAGTTCGCTCTCTGCTCTAATCATCTGCCTAGACTTATTCCAACTATATTGATTCCTTTTTTTTCCTGCAGGTGCATTCTTCAGGCCGCACCCCGGGACTAGCAAGAGGTCCATCTTCAACTGGATGCACTGGCTCGTCGGCAATGCTGCTCATATTCTTGGAAGTGAGTATTACCCTCAAATACTACCTACTACTTAGCTTAGCTTAGCTTAGATGACTTTGCAGCACCCATGGCAGGTTGCGTGACCTGAAATCCAATTCAATTGCATCTCTTATTGATGGATGGTTATTGGTTATCCTATGACCTTTAGGTCTTCAGAGCTAGGTACGTCAATCAGTGACGGCCGGTGCACTGTGTGCAGATGAAATTTGGGATACCTGGATGTGTGGTTATGCCCCTTATAATTAGTACTTAAATGATATATCTACTAACCTGCCGCGCAGGAAAATATTGCAAGGAAAGCGGCTTGTCCTAGGATCAAAAATTCTGAAGTTTGTTACATCCACCAATCCACACTGTACCCAGAGTAGCAGTGGGAACATTAGGCTGATATAAGCAATTTAATCTATGGCCGTGGTACTAATGACAGATGAGATCATTAAGATGTTAGTGTGCTAATGCTAGATGTGGTGTTTCAGTTGTAACGATCTTCCTAGCGGTGTACCTGCAGAAGGCGGAGCTACCTTCATGGAGCGTGTACATCCTCGCCGCGTTTGTTGCCTTCCACGTTATCATGCATGTTGTGTTATCGGTGAGTTTTACCTTCAATCTATATTTCTCATCAATCACCTGTCTTTCATCATCATCATGATCACCATTATACGATTCATCATCACCACCATAACTCACATCATCATTCACATTCATTCATGTCTGCAGAGTAGACCCTCTTGTATCGGTGGCGTGTTTGCGCGTTACCAGTCTGAAATATTGGGCTTATTAATTGTATATGACAAAACCTGGGATTTCGTGAAATCCCGGGAAAAGCCAAAACCAATATTATCAAATAAAAAAATTGCCGTAACCTACTGAAGAAGCCACGGTAGGTTAGGTTAGGTTTTTTAGTTTATTTGATATTAAACGAGACATATGACATACTGAAAATGATGAAATCGAAGTGATTTAATAGATATTATTTGTCGTTATTCGACATTTCCCGGGATTTCACGAAATCCCAGGTTTCGTCATTTCCCTAGTTACACCGTTATCCATCGTTAACAAAGGCCTCTTTTTCGACGGAAGAATAGATCGTAGGTATATTGATTATGTTAACATTTGGGGACGTAAGATTTTGTGCAGTTTCCACCTAGAATAGTGTAGGTACCTACTAATTTCCATGTAGGAATGTTAACCTTCTAGAAATCTAATGTGGACATCTCAATCAAACATTTTTGGTATCGTTTCACAGCTGACAGTGTGTGTATCGGACGGTCGCATCAGCAACGGGCGTATCAACGCGTTCCCCATGAAGGACATGCTCGGACAGACGCGCCAGGCAACACAGGTCGACCGCAGCACGGACGCACCCGTGAGCTTTACTGCACCTTTGGATTATTACCTAACTACGGTTTCTATAAAAGACTGGAAATTTCTGCTACGGAATATACCTAGACTACAAAGAAAGACCCTAAACAAATATTTATAGTACCACCTACACTTACTTACTTATTTACAACTTATAGTATATTTATGTATATATATATTTATTTATGTACTAATAGTGTATATATAATATTATGTAGGTAGTGTATATTATATAATTTTTTCATGTATAAATAGTTATAAGTAACTATGCAACTTTATTCAGTATAATTATCTTGTTCTTGGTTGACTGGTAGAAAATGCCTAAGGCTTTATGTCCGCCTCTGTACATAGTGCATAAAGTATAAATAAATATGGCTAAGCTTCATTAATTCACTTCACTGTGAAGTTGGTTTCGACAGGCGTCATAATGGCGAAGGTGATCCGCTTTCTGATTCGTTCACCACATTCGATAACCTCTTACTACCTTTACCGTTTGTCGGTTCTCCAAGCAGATTTCCAGTTGAAAACTTTCTGAAATTAAGTTCAAATATTTTAATTCTCCTTTTATTTTCAGTTCTCGAGCTTCAGACGGCTGCTGCTGGGCGTATACGCGCCAATCGTGCTGATATTCGCCGTGGCCATGGTCTGCCTTGTGGCACTGGCTCCCATCACAGAAGTGTACGACACTATAATGGGCGCCTGATTTTAACGAAGTTATGTTACTAACCTCATGCAATAGAAGGGTAACGATATGGACGTGGCTTTAAAAAAATATGTTAAGTAACAGTTGTACCATGTCCAACTTAGGTAACTACTTGGAAGTTAGATACAAATCGAATAAACAACTAGGTAGTTTCCGTTTCACAATCGTCATGTAACTGGTGTTAAGTATAGTTATCGCAACACTTTATGAGCTCTCGGAAGTTGAACGCGAGTGGTTGCGCAGTACGCTTATTATAGGTGCTAGAGTGAGAGAGAGAGTTCAGAGCTCAGTTCAGGGCTCATATAGATTTGCGCGTACTACATAGATAGTAATTTAAAGTTATATGACATTCAATTTGTAACTTCCAAAATACTGTAGATACCTACATGTGGACACGGTAATACAGTTCTAAGTGTTGCACAAACTATTGTCGTTAAAGATATTAATTTTTCTGATCAGCCCTAGCCAACACAATTTGCAATCTCTGATCGCTAGAGAAGAGAAACGACAGCAAAATTGGACCACAAAAAAGGGATTGAATTAACGGATCGCGTGATTATTCCACAACCTATATCAATTCAGTACTATTGCTGGCGCTTCCATTCGATGCGATTGCAGATACCCTTGTACTACAGCTATCTCTTAGGTTTCTACGTGTTTATAATGAAGATGAATCGATTGTTGAAAGAAACTAGAATTATCGGGACAAGTTTATACTTAATTCCTGTTTCTGGCTAAGTGGCTGTTAACGATATTAAGTTCTGGGGGCCTAAAAAGGCCACATTGAGCAATTCATCTAATGATCTGCTTTGAATCATATTATGATTCATCTAAAGCGGCCTTTTTAGCCCCCCCAGGTTCGCGAAAATCACATTCAATAATTACGCCTAACGCTTAAAGGTGGAGAAGAGCCTGGCGATGGGTTTATAATAATCATAATTTACACATTTCATTTTTTATAAATATTTGCATTAGACAGTTGCCTACATCAACTTTTGTAATGATAATAAGTATAATGTTTTTGCGAATCTAAATCCGGCAGATATTTAGGGCTTTGTAAGAGGAGTATTATTACTGTTTGAGCGTGTTGTGAGGAGTACTGTTAGTTGTTAGTGTGAGGAGTGTTATTACTAGGTAAGTCTACTTTTGTGCAGAATTAATCCGTCCATAATGTGAAGTTTAGGAATTTTATAAAAGAACAAACTGTTGACAGTAAGTTTTTAGAGTTAAGTAATTTAATCAATCTGTTTTAAGAAAATAATGTAAATATAGTTTGGAGAAATTAAAACTTTATTTTAAGGCACAATCGTTTTATTTATTACATCATACTTTATTTCCCAGGTGTGGGTTACGTCAAGCCCGGCCTTTTAATTAATTATAAATTGTACCACATTATTTGAGCGTGTCATAATTCGTTATACGTGTCAGAGGTCAATTTACGTTAAATAGCAACGGCGCGGCGCCTACGACACTTGAATAGGTATAAGTCGTCAAGTTACGCTATTGCTATGACATCTACTCCAGGCGTTTCGTATCTCAAAACTAAAATATGATAAAAATAAATGTTAGTTTAAAAAAAAAGAACTATAGAAAACGCTTTTGTCATCCAAACTAAACGTGTATGCAAAAGAAAGTAACCCGGGAAGTGGGTCAAATTTATAACTTCCAATATTTTTTTACATAGTTAGTTACAACTGAAGCTAATAAAAGCGTTTTAATGATTTAGTACCTACATACTAATGGACATTTACGTTTACCATAGAAAATCGCTTCAAGTTGTGGATTTCAGCAAATCCAATACACACTTCAGCGTGTATAAAAAAATTGCCTATAAGTGGTGAAATAATGTGGTACTATCATTTTTCTTTGTGTAGCAAATAGTAGATATTATCAGTTCAGTGTACGGCCATAACCATGATCATGTTCGACACTGTGGCCGGGCTGGAACATAACAAATTTCTGAAACATGTTATTTAAAAAAACATTTGATTATTAATAACAGTCTTATTCAATTAACATTTTAAGGCCACTTTGTCCCCATACAGATATGTTATTCATCACTCATCATCATTTGGTATCTGCGATTCTTCCACCACCTTCGTAGCTGGTGCATACACACTAAACGTGAACTCAGTACGAGGAAATGAACCAGGGTTAATAACCTGGCAATCTTTATAAGTCCTTGTGAATGGTTGAAAATGATCGGCCACAACCACTAAGTCTGGTAACGGATACAAGTTTAATGCACTGGCATGTCTCCAAAATACCGGTTGTACTCCTATAGATAAAGGTGCTAAACAGCACTGACTTAGCAAAGTCTTCGATAAATGATCCGGAATATCTCCACTGTCAGGAAAGTGTAGAGTATTCCTGCACAATTTCATTACCAAGTCTTGTCTGAAAACCACAATCTCTTGAGTACAGTATTGTATATGACAAGGATTTGTTGTGAATATTGCACTGTCACCAAGTTTGTTCTGAATAGTCTCTGTCAGGTAATTAGGTAGTGGTGGTCTTGGTAACACGTTTGCCGCAGCCGGATCTGTCTTCCCCGGTACGAATATAAACTTGCTTTTTTCTCGTATCTTCTTAAACTGACAAATCATTTCTGCTAAACTGTTTAATCCATTTTTCAAATGCATATGGAACTTATAGGTGTAGGGACATGACAGAAATTCACCAATTAATACGAAAGCAATCGGTGGAAAGTCTTCGAAGCCAGCAAATAATTTCTTCAAATTGTCCATCACTTTTGGGCTGTCTAGCCAAACATCAGATACAAAAATGAATACTCCATCTTTGCTTTCTTTTTCAATTTTTAAGAGAGCTTTAGAATTCTTCAGTGACGTCTTTGATTTACCTCCAAATGTGTTTAAGTTACCGAAGTAAGGAGCAGATGCTTCTCGACTCTCCACAGGAGGTTGTACGAGACCGGTGACATAGAGAGTCTTATCATCATAGTAACCTTCAGCTAGAACATAACTGCCTTCGGTAAACAAACCAGAATGATACCTCACTTTTGACACATCAAGAATAATGGAGCCCGTTGGGTCTTCTAAATGAAATTTTCTTTCAATAACTTGCGTGAGCAGACCTAAGACCACTACGTCATCTACTCTGCTTGAGCAACTTAATAAATACTCTACTTTGCGTAACTGGAACTGTTTATCGGTGTCTGAAGAAGATACAGTGTCTAACGTGAACAGTTTGTTTCTTAGCGTTCTCTGCCAGATCACCGTGTACCTGTCTATAACATAACGAGATTTCCATTTTGGGTCGGGAAGTAAACATTTCACGTTGTTAACGTCTTTTATGAATTTCTTGAGCTCGTGGTCGTAGCACAGCTTCGGTATGCTGTACGCGTCTATCACATTCACAACTGTTTCGTGTTCCTCCAAACCAGCTGACGAACACTCTTTGTATGCTATTTCCAGGTGTTCCTTCTCTAAAATCGGTTGAGAGATGCACTGGTGGAGCAAATGTGACGTGAGCTTCTCCAGCATCATGTGCCGTTCTTCTAGGGGCAATAATAATAGTTGTTCAGCAAGAAACGTACCGGCCTCTTTACGTAATGAAAAACCACTGAGTTTAAAAGCTGAGATAATTTCTCCACGCATTTTTTTTACATCCCCCATGATTCACAGTTTAAAATCTTATTTATTTAATTAATTATCACAGTTTGTAAAAAAACACTATAGCACTGCCGAATCACGATCGCGCCAATTATTATGTCAAAACAAAATACAAAAACAGGAATGAGACATTATGGTTACGTTTACAGGGTTTATAACAACAAATACAACAACATTTGAATGCAACATTATACACATGTCCAGTCAGCAACGTAATTAAATTTTTAAATAAAACATATTATTATAAAATATGGATGAAATAGTTTGTGTAAAAAAAGTAAAATGATTTTACGAAGAATTTAAATCGATAACCGTGCCGCACAAATCAGTCTTTGTAAACGCTTGAAAACATTGATCGTTTAGTTACTGCGACAGAGTTTTGATATCTTCCAAAGAAAATCATTTAAAAAAAATCTTCTTAAAAACAACTTACAGTGAAATAATTAAATGATATTGATTTTAAAATTCACATTATAACTAATAGTTTATTAAATAAAATTATATAAAGTAAATGTTACTCAAGGTAGATATCAAAACGTTTCTAGTGTCAAAACAAATGTTCGTGGAATGCAGTCTGTGTCGGGTGTCGGTCTATTAAGTGATTTTTGGTGATTCATGTAATTTTGTAAAAACCAACCACTTGAAACATTTTCCTTAAGTGTTTATATGTTATTCAGAAACTTGTATGTTTCATATGCCGTGACCCTCTTCCATCAAGCGTGCGTAAGTAATATTTTGCACTGTATTGTGTAATAGTTGTGTAGAAGTGTTGTCCCTAGAAATCACATAATACGCAAAGAATCTACAATGTACATAGGTACCGTTACTATGATTTATTTCATGACTTACTAAAAGCTTTGTAATGACTAGACTAGAATGGTAAAGATAAAAATATTAAGTTGCAAGATAACACTTAGAATAATTATTAATAAGTAATTGATAAGTTAATCTTTTTATGTATTTAAGTTTTTTTTAATTTGTTCGTTTCTTATTGGTCCCTTTATAAGAATTTTATAATTGGTGCTAATTTGTTTTTTTTTAGGTAAGTACTGAATATTTCGATTCGAACTACGACGCAATATTTCCGCTGGAGCGAAATTGAAAATAGAATATATTTTATATTTTTTTTTTTATAAAATCTACTTTTCATTGTATTGGCTTATCTTACTTCATTTAAAAGCTGGTTAGACAGTGAATAGTAGATTTTATATATTTTTATTAAGAAAAAATCAAGCTGTAATTGGCTCTCCTGTAAAGTTGCCTATATGTCGCTTAGTCAATTTTGCCTTTCTACCGTTGATATAATTCATAAAATAAAAATGCAATAAGTAAAGATGTTATAAATAGTACTAACAGTATTTCATCCTTCCAGGTGAAATCACAGAAAATGGACTTAGTAAAACAGTTTCAAAGTTTTGCTTGGTAAGTAAACTTAATTTAGTAGCTTTCGTCCACAAGTTTGCTTTCATGAATATTAAAATTAATACATCCAAAAGTCCAAACTCAAGCTCTGCCAACGTGCTATGGAGCGTAGTGTTTTAGGTGTTAAATTAACAGACCGTGTTCGAAACACTACACTGCTCTCCAAAACACAAATTACTGACGTAGCTCATAAGGCTGCAAAGTTGAAGTGGGATTGGGCTGGCCATGTCTGCCGGATGCCCGATGAGCTGTGGGCCAAGGTAACCAGTAAGTGGAGCCCTAACATGACGAGAAGGCGACGCGGCAGACCACGAAAGAGATGGCGGGACGAACTTGATAACACGAACAACAAATGGTTCACACTGGCTCTAGACCGAAAAGCCTGGAAATCATGGGGGGAGGCCTTTGCCCAGCAGTGGGATGATGTAGGCTAACAGTAACAGTGACAGTAATTAATTAATACTGGGTTGCAATTACTACTAATTAAGTGTGATTAAATCATATTGCAAGTGAATAGTCATGCTTGTGAATGGGTGTTGTCTATTGGGACTTACCAGCTTGTAACTGCCATGGCAATCTGATTCAGAAGCAAATCATTATCCTATTCAAATTTTTTATTCACATTTAATTAAATTATTCTCGTAGCTCTTACCACAGTCTACAACATCAAGATTGTAATCTCTTGTTTTAAAAGAAACTACATTCTTGCCGGTTCTTCTCCATTTCTATTTCTATTTAGTACTGCACACCTAGAGTCTTGACATTTCCTAAGTGCCTGTATCTGGTTTACATGAAATATAGATCTAAGTATTCTAAACTTCAATAAATCTTTTTTAACCTTTCAAGCAGCATAAAATAGACACAATGGAAAATCAATTGCTTGCTTGGTCCTGGGACCCTTAGATAGTTTGATGAATTAACAGATAATAATTGTTTCTTTGTAAAATGGGCTCAATTAAAGTCTGGTTACCGTAAAAGTAAGTTGTTTTCAGTTTCACAACAGCAATGAGGTCAGTTGTGAACGAATCACTATTGATAGTCTATAGTAGCTCATAATATACCCCAAGATGCCACTATTGCCCAACGACATACAATGTTGGGTAATATAATGTAATTTGTTCAGGTGCAAACCAGACTGGTGCTTCCCAAGCATGAGCAAGGAAACCAATGAGCTACTGAAGCAGTGCGCGGATATTTCCAATGTGGAGCTGTCGGATGACATTGAAGAAGTGATTGCCAGGAGCAAAGCATTTCCAATACCGTTCCCCATTGAAACTGTCAGGTAAACATGACTTGTGTAGTGCCTAACTTAGGCTTGGTACAAATTAAAACGAGTTTTTTGCCAGGATTCTTTTAAGATCTGGGCCCCAAGTCTGCTATTTGAAATTTATCATGTTGGTCTCATAATTGTTGGTTTTTACAATGTCGTTCAACCGATTTTGACTTCTATTCCGTAGGTAATAGTAGTCAAATTTTATAGAATGACACCTAATTACCAACTTTTACTTCTATTACCTATGCAATAGAAGTCAAAATAGGTTGAACGACACTGCAAAAACCAACAATTAGCAGACTATTCGGGGACCATTGAAATAGCAGACTTGGGGCCCAGAAGATGACCAAATAAGCCTTCTCAAAGAGACTGTTAGATAAACATTACTATTGTATAGTAGATCATTTAGTTTCGAGCCCCTATTTCCGTCATCATAATTATTAAAACTTTATTTACCCTATTTTTGCGAATTTACAAAGGCTACTTATTGGTTGTCATGCTACAGAGTAATGCAGATGTTTTTTTTAATTTTTAATATGTGTTTTTTATGTAAGTTTTGTGTTTTTAGCTTCTCTATCGCATTAGGTTTTCTACCTGCAATGATAGATCTAAGTTTGGACTGTAAATAAATAAATAATAATAATAAATTATTTCAGGTTAGAGAAGCTGAAAGTGCGGCGGCCTATAGAAAAGTTGAAGAAGAACATAGTTTCCACATACCCACTTATACACGAACGAGTGTTGCTGCTCATGACACACTTCCTTATCTATAAGAGGTGAGCATGTCTTTACAAGTTTCATATCAATCATTATACATTAATATGGTTTTCTTTAGTCCTACACAACCAAAAGCAACGGCTAATAAGTAATAGTTTCACGGTCTAGAAGTAACTGGCGCGCCTGCCGAGCGTGAGGTCCTAGGTTCAATTGCCAGGTAAGACAAAGCGTTATTGGGTATTTTTTTTCTCATCATTCAGTGTACGTCTGTAGATGTGGACCCTTAAATAATAAGAAAATTATCTTATTAATGACTAAGATTAATGAGTTTTACAGGGTTACTTTTCAAAGTGTAGGTACCCAAATTTTCAAGGGTTATTTGCACTCATCATTTTGAGAAATTTTTCCCATGGGACCCTGATATCGCCAAAAAAACTGCTGTTCCATACATTTAGATGAGTAATATTGAATTATTTGTATAAAACAGCAGTTTATTTTCGCGATATTAGGGTTAGTCCCATAGTAAAATTCGGTCATAATTATGAGTACAATCCTTGAATATTTGACTATCCTTTGAAAAGTAACCCTGTATATATACAGGGTTACTTTTACAACATATATATATGTTGTTGTTGTTGTTAGCCTATATCATCCCACTGCTGAGCAAAGGCCTCCCCCCATGACTTCCAGGTCTTCCAGCTGGATAGAATGAATAAAGAATTGTCCACACTGGCTCTGGACCGGAAGACCCAGTATATGCCACAACAAATCTATTTTTAGTCATGGAAGTAAACCATTATCAGGCTCTTATTAATAGTCAGACTCTAGTTGCCTCAAACAAACTTATTCCATTTTCTAATATTCCAGAGAGTTCGGCAGCAGTATAGAGAAAGAGTTGTACAAAGACATGAGTGTCCCGGGCCTGATAGACAGGATCCTCAAGAAGCGAGCTATCACGTTCATGGGCTCCGCCGACACATACATGCTGATATCTGGAGAAGAGGGGTAAGTTCGCGTGGCTGGAATTATTGTAATACTAGACCACAGACAGACTACTCGGCATAGGTTTTATAGACTGTAAAGGAATCTTTGGGAAGGAATATTGCTATAAATATATCAATATGGCAAATGGTTTGTTGGTTGTTTGTTTAGAGGAGCGACTCTTAAGCCGGGATTCCACTGCGAAAGGGTAATAAGCAAGTAATAGCTGGGTGGAACGGACCTCGACTAGCTAAAATAGGTTTTACCTTCCATTAAGAAAGAGTTTTGACAATTACCTTCCACTGCAAAAGAGAAATGAAGAACGAGTATGTTATTAACTATTTTTACTCCTTCAGTCCTCTCTGCTTGACTCTTTTTTGTTGGAAGTACTTCTATGAAGTTTACTGTTGCTAGTGATATGCGTATGGAACTAAAGAGCCGCAGCTTCACATCCAAAGAGCCGAGCCGCATGTGGCTCGCGAGCCGCAGGTTGCCGACCCCTGGTCTAGAATACAGGAGGAGGCTTTAAATCCTAATTTGGGCGATGCTTGTCCAGCAGTGGACAGACATTATGCTAAGTAGAGTAGAGTCAGCATTGCAAATAGCATACAATTTTGAGTATTTTCGAGAAAAAACAGTTTCTGTTTTACGCATGGAATGTATTTCGGAGGCGCCGTAGTTTTTGTTGCATGTAGTGTAATTTTGTCCAGATCTATGTTAGACGGGTTGTCGCCCCAAGAGCGGAAGAAGGTGCGTACCGAACACTTCAAGAGGTAATTATGTAACGGGATGGGGACTGACTAATATTTTAAGAATATGGCATGGTTCTTCTGACTATGTTTGCTGAGCTTGTACTGCATGTGGAACTTATTGTACTGAACATTTTTAACCGATTTCAAAAGAAAGAGGTTCTCAATTCGACTATATGTTTTTTTTTGTATGTTATGCGATTACTTTGCCAATTGCGAACTGATTTTCAAATATATTTTTTTTGTTTGAAATGGCGTATGCCCTTTAATTCTGCAATGCACTTAGCTTGCCTGTGGCACCAACTTCAGGAGCTGATAAGTTTTTAAGAAAATTATTTTATACTTTTTGTTCTTTTTTTATAAAGAGTTTTTTTTTTTTCTTTTTATGAAAGTCATATCATAATACTCAAGCCTTTAGACCTTCGTTAAACGAACAAAGGACGGGTGGCAAACATTTTTAATATTCTTTTTAGAGTGCAAACACTTGCATGTCCCACGTTAAATCAAAATTGCTACGCTGTCGCCAGTTCCACGCCTTTGGTTCGCCGTCTCAGTGGCAAAACTTTAGATTCAATTGACCATTCTTTCTGGACGCAAAATCGATCTTATAGTTTTGAATGATAATCAACACTTTAATAAAAGAAAAAAAAAATTGTTGTCGGTGTTATTTTTTTTTTAATATTTTGTAAGCATCGATTATTATGGTCCTTTGTCCGGTGGACCATAAAATATGCTTTAATTAACTGGGAGCACAGCAGTGCACCAGCCAAGTCAAATGTCATGTTGCAGTGTGGAAGGCTGGGAGAGCGTGGGTACAGTGAACCAGCGGCCGCCACTGTTGCTGGATAGTTGTCTGAGCTACGACGAGATGAAGCTGTCCGCCATGGTGTACGTCAGCGGACACACAGAGTGCATCAACGACGGCGAGCGACAGAACTCGGGCGTGGTCAGCGAGGAGGGCGCGCAGAGAGACGCGGTCATTATCGGTGAGTGACGGTGATTGTGAGAAAGAAAGAAAGAAAACGTTTATTAGACATCACATTGTAACCGACACCGAAATAATAAAAAAATAACATAGACAATAAATAACAACAACTAATTAAAACAAGATGAAAAGAAAACCGAGTATCCTTTATCAAAAATTACTAAGAGAGCTACCCTAACAAAACAATACAGTCTAGCAGTAGTAAGCGATCATAAGCTTTATGTTACTCACCAGTGGCGAAGAGTCCATACAACCCGATTCCCATCGGCTTCCCTTTAGGAATTGCTTATTGCATAGTACCAACGTAATATGGCTTGTTATTCAGTTAGGTCGAGCTCTTCCAGACATGACTACTTATAGATTACAAGAGACGGTATGGATTTTTGTCTTGCAGCATTAATTGCAGCAATTTTTAGAAGGCATTTTTGGGACGGCTTCCCCTTTTAAAACTGTCACCCTTCGCCACTGTTACTCACTGATAACGTAGCATTCTGCTGGTGAAAGAATTTTTAAAATCGCTCCAGTAATTTTTAAGTTTATCCATTACAAACAAAAAATCTAATCTTTTCTCTTTATAATATTAGTTATATACCATGGTACAGTGTCGATGATACATGATATATTGTTGCAGGAGTAATAGGGCCTCGTTTCCAGCGCCACTTCCGCATGGACTACGAAGACATCCTCATCACTGAGGAGCAGAACATTCCAGAAAACGGTTACGGAGAGGAAGTTACCCCCACGACGTGTCTGAACGTGTTGAAGACGACCTATGTGAGGAACAATCAGTCCGCTAAGCACATGTGGAGGCAGATGTGGTCGGAGTTCTATCAGGTCAGTGATACAGTTCATCTCAAGGTTGAAGTCCACTGATAGACAGAATGTACCTAAAACAAACTTACAATAAAAAACATTTTTTTTTAGTGTTCTGTACCCAAAGGGTAAAACGGGACCCTATTACTAAGACTCCGCTTTCCGTCCGTCCGTCTGGCTGTCTGTCGGTTCGTCTGTCACCAGGCTGTATCTCATGAATCGTGATAGTTAGACAGTTGAAATTTTCACAGATGGTGTATTTCTGTTGCTGCTATATAACAAAAAATACTAAAAAACAGAATAAAATAAATATTTAAATTTAAAAAGCCCCCTTAAATATTTATTTTAGTCTGTTGTATAAAAATCTTCGTAGTTAAATCTGACCCACTTTCCAATTGAGCTGAAATTTTGCATACACGTTTAGTTTGGATTACAAAAGCGAGTATTTTAGTTTTTTTTTTTAAACTATAATATTATATTGACGGTTAGGTTAGTTGTAAATTAAAAATGTAATTATTACCCAGGTCCACAGCTACACGTACGAAGAGCTGACGTCATACGTGAACATCCAAAGCAATAAGGACGCAGAGAAGCAATACACGGACCGATACGTGAAAGTGAACAAGAAGGACCACATCTTTGACAACGAGGTGTACTACAAGCGCATCAGTGTGCTCGCCGAGACCGTGCTCATAGAAGCCGACGCCCGCGCCAAGGAGGCCGGGACACATGCCTACGTCAATATTATTGGATGCGGTAACTATCTATGTATACCGTATTTAAGTGACGAAAGAAAATTTGACTACTCTAATTTTTAAAAAGGTTTTCTGTAAAATAAATGAAAACAATAATTCCTACCAAAAAAAAAAATTCACCCTGAACATACATAGTAACATTGTTTATCTTTATACAGGGTTACTGGCAATTAACTAGAAGTGCAGGGTTATTGTACTCGTCAGTCATCATTATAACTACTTTTACTGTGGGACCAGCACAGAAATCGCCAAAAATAACTCAGCTGTTCCATATAAATAATTCAATATTTATCTACTAAATGTATGGAACAGCATACTTTTTTCGCGATTTCAGGGTTGGTCCAATAGTAAAAGTTGTTTATAATGATTAGTAAAATAACCCCTTGAAGCACTATTAGTTAATTACCAATAACCTTGTATATTGTTTTTGTTCCTTCAATTGGTATACAAGCAATGCGGCTGCTGAACGCTTACATTTATAAAGAAAAAGAAAGAAAGAAAGTCATTTATTGATAAATACAATACGGACTAGACACCAGACACCACAATGCATAAATATAAAAAAGTTAAAAATAAAATTAATAATGAACGAAAATCAGTGTGCTGTCGTCGTGCCAGCACCGAATCGGTTGTCAACTCAGCATTTGCTGGGCATACGAACACCCAGCGCTGATTTTAATTTTTATATAGACTCTTTGTCTTACATGTAGTTTGTTCCAGGTCTGGGCGTGTGGAAGATCTCTTTGCACCAAGTGGACGTGTACGTGCTGACGCTGGTGGAGCGCGTGCGCCACCTGCTGCGCCGCGACATGCTGCAACACGTGGCCGACATCAACTTCGCCTATATCAAGCCCAGCGACTCCATACTAGGTGAGACCGTATTTTAACCCCCAACAAAAAAGAGGGGTGTTATAAGTTTGTAGGGTGTGACTGTATGTACCTTCAAAACGAATGGACCGATTTCAATGTAGTTGTTTTCTAATCGATAGCTATTTTAATCGGGTATCATCTTAGCTATGTTTCATGAAAATCTGTTCAGCGGTTCTAAAGTCACAGCTCTTTTTCGAGTTGGAGTCGGGGGATTTTGACGGTTAGGTTAAATGTCAATTTTATGATTGGTGAGCTGTGGTTTTACCGGCGTTTTAATCTGACCGAGTCACTCGAGTACGCCAACTTTTGCGTAGTATTTTTTTGCCGCATTTTATTAGTACGCCGGCGGAATCTAGTTGGAGCGGCTGCGACAACCAATCAATAATCTAAGGTGTTACCATTTAATTACAAAACATGTTTAACTTTTGCAGCATTGTTCACAAACTCGTCAAATCCTAGTGAAGAGACGGAACACAAAGTATTCTTCGAGAGCAAACGACATCCCAGAGGTGAGTGTGACAATAATTATTTCAAAACCTAAACTTGCTAATATCCCACTAATTTGTTGTGTACCAAAGTTCGAGAACTGCCGCACTACCCTTTATAGGAAAAATTTCGAGCAGCTTTTAACATTACCTGTGGAGGAACGAGGTATGGTGTTCCTCCATTAAAAAGGGAGGATCCTTCGACCAGGCGAGGTGATATTGCCTGGCGGGCCGAAGCCCGACGGTTGATGTCGGACAGTTGTTGTGTCGGACAAAGAAAACCGAGTAACACTTATTAAAAATTATAATTTAATAATAACGTTATAATTTTTAATAAGTGTTACTCGGTTTTCTTTTCTTCTTGTTTCCATCTTTTGAGTTCGTTTTTATGCAGTCGGGTGTTTTGTTACTTTTAATTAATTTTTAATGTTTTTTTTTTCCGAAAATTAAAACTTTGAAATGCTCTCCTGTAAAGTTCCAAAAATGTTGCTTAAGATCGGCCAACCCGTCATAATTCCCATACAAACGCTCGTAGATGATTATGGTGCTATAACAATTTTTCCTCTAGATATTTTGAATACACAGGTATCTTGTGGTCTATATCTAGGTTTCTATGTAAGGCAAATAAACATTTTTTGAGAAACGAATTCAGTAAAGACATCTGAAAATCAGCTTTTTTGCATAAATTTTATCTAAACTTTGGCCGTTCATAATGTACTCATAAATTGAAAATTTTAAGAAAACATTATCATAGAAACCGGGCAAATGTAATGGAGATTATAAATGACAAACATTTTTTCCAAAAACTTGTTAGGCTTTTTCAAAAACACCTATTTCTTGGAACCTGTTTTGTGTAATTTTCGCGTGCCAATTTTCAGTAAATGATCGCCTTCTCACTTGCTTTTTGCCAACGTATGAAGTACGCGGGAGGAGAGTCGTGTGGGGTAGGCCTGAGACGGCCGTTTCAAACATTGCATTGGATGAAACAACAAGCTTTTCGATCATGCTCGCGTTGACGATAGGCGAACCGGGAAGGGCCCTCTTAATACAAATAGCTCGTGAACCCTCGATATAGATTATTGGTATGTTTCAGGTGGTATCAACGTGCAGCTGAAGAACCGCGAGCCGTCCGCGCGGCTGGTGGGCGAGGACGACGGCAAGCTGCTCGTCATGACCTACCCCTGGGACGGGAACGCGCATCCCGGCAACGAGTTCTGGTACTACACCTTACTCTTGGAAAACGATACGTATACGTTGATTACAAATAATTAACAAAAGCGTTTTCTTTAGTTTTTTTTTTAAACTATAATATTTATTGAATTATAGGATCGGCAGTCTGACAGGCTCGGGCGACCCGGCGGCCGCGTGCTCCACGCAGGTGGCCGAGCTGCACAACGCGCACGTCAACTGCTGCCTGCGCGCCGCCAACACGCGCGTCGCCACCGGCGCGGGGCTGCGGGCCCTCGGGGGCTACTGCGCGCGGAGCCACACGTAGGGGGCATGCCTACTGTCGAACGAGTTAGTTACGTGGACGTAAAAAAAATTGAAAATAATCATATTCCTAAATGTAGACCGGCTGTGCTCATTGGGGAATATGATATTCTACAAATAGGTGGACGAAGAAACTCATAATAAAGCCGAATTATGGAGACGAAGGAAATCTTGAAAAAGTTCTATAAAACTATCTTCCGGTCGAAAATTTTAAGCATGGAAGAACTAGACTATTATATTTTCGACCGAATTAACACAGAGAATGCCTTGTTTATTGCCAAATCTCGGCGCATTACAATAAACGTGTAATTATCACGCCGTGCTCACAACACGCGTCGCAAATTACCTTCGCTGAAATACTCAACACGCTGACGGAACACTGTGGAGTAAGAAGCTTGAATAAAATTAAAACGAGAAACAGAAAATAAAAAAAAATCGCTTGTTATTTTATCAGCGTTATCCTGGTATTGTATTTTCGATTACAATTAGTAAAAGAAACTACGATACCTATACCTTCTAAATCAAAAATTTCGAGACGAAAATATTTCTGGAATATTGCCGGTAAGTTTCCCAGCTAATGTATTATTATTGCCATTTTAAATACAATGACTGATCGATGACTGTGACTTATAAGTCAGCTATACTGCCAAATTCGTTAGAAACCTCGCATTTGTAGATCCTACTACACATCTCTTCACCTATTCGAATGATAGCAGAGTGAAATATGATGGAAAAAAACTTGCGTAAAAATTGCAGATTTTTTATGTACGGCTTCAGAACATGATAAAAAATACGTGGTTTCATTTAATATGTTAACATCTGCGGCACTCTCTATGGTATAAGCCAGGGGTCGGCAACCTGCGGCTCGCGAGCCACATGCGGCTCTTTGAATATGAAGCTGCGGCTCTTTAGTTCCATACGCAAATATATTAATAGGTACATATATTGCAAACATATTGCATATTGTATATTTATTTAATACCATACTTAACTTTTTTATGATAAATATAATTTTCCCGCCTAGCGAATAACGGACTAGTTTTCTCGCCGGGCGTCGAGCGGACCAGATCCAGTTTTTTTTATCAAAAAGCTTTAATTATGCAAGTACAATTTATTGTTGGCAAAAAGAAAATTGTGGCTCTTTGGAACTTTGAAATTTTGTAATTTTTGACATTTCTGACTCAAAAGGTTGCCGACCCCTGGTATAAGCGATCGCAGAATCTAAAGTTTCGTAATTTAATTTTGTGGTTATCGTTCAAAAGGTATTGCAATACATTCTAGTAGATCAATATTTATTCTGTAGAAAATTACCTGCCTTGTGTTACCTACTCACTAGGTATCCTGAAACTAATGTTGCCTAAATCTCGCCACATTTTACATAACTCGCTAGCTGGCTTTTGATAACTAGGTGTTATACTTACTTTATACCTACTGTACTTTATCACTGTAGATTGGACGTCCTTTATAGTATTTAAGCATATTTATATCGGGAACAATCACTTTTTGTGATAGTCCACAATCACATTTAATATGAAGAGATTCATACGTATGTACATTACCTAATACCGGCCACTCGCGCGTCTATGACGTCACGTGTTGTATACGCCATCTTGTCAATTATAAAACCTTTTCAGGATCCGTCAAACTTTTCGAATAAAGTCGTCACTTTGTCTTCATCTCTTGTTTGCCAGAATAAACTTTTTAATAGCGTTACAATAAATGTCCCCTAGACAAGGTTAACGCATAGACAATTCTATGACATGAACAGTACTCTCCATCAAAATTAGACCTCTTTCAAAGTTCTTATGTCAATGTGATAATGACTATTTTTGCTTGGCTCAAGTGACAGTTTAAAGGAGTGTTTTTATTATATGAAATTATTTTGTCACGGGAAATAACTTATCGATAGCTAATGCCAATGCTAGTTTAATAATTAAAGAAAGTGACTTTGTCTAGGGGGCTGATATACACGAATAAATAAAACAGATTATCTATTAAAATGAATGCATTATGTCATCATTTATCTTTTGTATATTTTTATTTCCCGCCGTTAAGCAGTAGGCAGCTAAGAACGAAATGCATGAAATTCAATATATTCCGTAAAAGGCTGTTCACACAAGCCTTAGCCCTGCGCTCACAGATGCTTCATTATGTACGAAATGTTAACGCCATGTTGTATCGAAACGTCAGCGTTGTTTGAAATAAAATCATCAAGCATCAGCGTCTCCTTGGAGAGGGGTTAATACTGACTTATTGCCAGCCAAATGCCAGTCACAAGCTGTCTTTTTGGATGTAAAATTACAGGCTGCGACCATCAACTGGCTGGCAATAAGAGTTGGTAGTAACCCCCGCTCCAGTTCCAAAAGTTACTTAATATTTAAGGCAAGTATTTACGTTTCGAATATGTTTTACGTTGTTGTATAACTATAATAATTATGTATGTTATTATGATCTAAATGAATGTAGATATTTACGAGTATAAGACAATATTAGACTGGAATGTTGTGCCTAGTTTTATTTGTATAGATGAATTGTTTAGGAATTTATAATGTTCTATTCGAGACTCCCACGCAGATGCGATATCTCGTCCGATACTATTGTAGTGCGATATTGCGATAAATTTATCTAAAATTATATTGGCACCAATTCCTATAGGCACCAACTTATATTCCTATATCTCCATCCCTTTCTGTCACTATGAATTGGACAGAACATAAGTAATATTATATTACTTACGTTTTTATCGTGACATGATGTTCAGATCGTACGAAATATACCAATCAATGCAGTATTCTTGTATAGTAGTGCGATCTCATATAAAATGTACTAGGATAAACATCGCAATATCGTAGGTATCCTTCTATGTGGGAGAATCTTTAGTGTCCGACCGGATATTCGGAAATATACTCATAGGCCAAGAACTCGGCGGTCGGCTAAAATACGTCATTATACGTCCGAAGGAAGTGTATTAGAGTAAACAGAAATTGGTCTATAATTTCATAACACTTATTGCTCGATTTTGAATACCTAATACACTACTCATTCCATCACAACCATTGTAATTTCTTACCTACGTATTTTGGTAACGATCTTTAATATTTTGTATTTAATCATACCCTATAGCTTCACCAAAGCACAAAATCGATAGGTAGAATTATACAGAAAGTCGGCTCCATACAGCGAGTGAAAACAGGCGCATGCGCACAGATGCGTATGTAAAGCGATCTCAAATCAAGTCAAAACAACGTTCGTTTGCATTGGCCTACTATGGACATACAATGGGCATTGGGTCTGCGCTCAAAAGAGTTCCAAAACGAAAAAAGAGTACCAATCGCGCACCAGTCTTTGTTTTGTCAACCGACAGAATGCACGTCAAAAATGCCGTACTGTATTGTGAAAAAGTTTAATAGGCTGATAAATTGTCGCAAGTAAAATTAAGCTGTTTACCGACGCGACGATACGGTTTGAATTAAGATTTTATAGTTTTTTATATTTCTTTAAATGTACCTACGGTTATATAGGTTGACTCGGGACACATTTTTCGTGAATTTTGTTCTAGACCCTTCGATGATGATCGTGTTCGTTTTGATGTTCGTTTGACTAGAGTTTAGATTGCCGTTCGTACGCGTCTATGTGGGCGTGCGCCTGTTGTTGTAGGGAGCTGGCCTTCTGTACCTATTTATTTTATGGCTAAAGGTAGGTACCCGAACTTTACCGAACGCCTTCGGCCGGACACTACATTGAATAAAATAGCTCCCAAAGTCTGTGCCGTAACTTGCTGTGCGTGTAAATACATACATATAAATACATAGCTGTAGTAGGACTGTACAAGTAGTTAGTTGATAACGACGGCAGAT
The DNA here is from genome assembly GCA_932294325.1 of Allophyes oxyacanthae. NCBI lineage: Eukaryota > Metazoa > Arthropoda > Insecta > Lepidoptera > Noctuidae > Allophyes > Allophyes oxyacanthae. The sequence goes on along the minus strand of OW028633.1, from coordinate 3,239,825 downwards.
TCCAAGGAATCCGAAGATTACATACAGTATGATAGAACTAAGAAGTTGCATCGGTTAACTTCGTAATAAAAGAGTTGTAACTTTGAACGGCAGAACAGATTTTCATGAAACATAGCTAATATGATACCCGATTAAAATAGCTTTCAATTAAAAAAAATGCATTGAAATCGGTCCATCCGTTTTGGAGCTACGATGTCACAGACAGATACACACTACAAACTTATAACACCGCTCTTTTTTGTCGGGTGTTAAAAACTGATCACTTCCGAACTGAGTGCGACTTCAATACCACGAATGTTTATTAGTACTGCAGTAAAGAATATTAACACTGACGCAATAAATTGTAAAATACACTAATAACTTGATACTATTATACCAGAACAATGCGTTTTGCTATTATTATGATCTAATGAAATTAATTAACTACATCGTAATAAAATTATCTCCCTCTGTCTTCCGTGTCAATAATTATAAGCTAAGCATGTACAGTACGCGCAAATCTTTATGAGCTCTCTGAACTCTCCCTGTCTCCGTCTAGCACCTGTAATAGTACGCTTATTATAGGTGCTATAGGGAGAGAGAGAGAGAATTCAGGGCTCATAAAGATTTGCGAGTACTGTACACCTTCAATGTTCACACACTACAGCGTGTAATGTAACAGAATAATCGCAAGTCCTGAATTTAGTTGAGCAGTTTTCCAGTAGTCATTTATAGCATTCTTTTCTCTCGCTAGATGGCGTTGGCAACTGTTTTGATAACAGTAGTGTGGTATGACCATAAAGTTATTATTACTAGTGGTAAAGTAATAATAACTTTATGGGTATGACCGTAGACATTCTGCGTTCCATTCCTTGTCGTTCGTTTGTGGTTTGTGTATTTTTACGGTAAAACGCTGTTTTTGCCTGTAAATAATATAATAGTAAACATTTCAAAATACGTAACTAACAGAAAGATATTAATTATTATATAATTTTACAGGATTTTGTATTTTTTTAAACATTAGTGAACTATTTACGTTGGCTGAACGAAGTTTTCCACTGCCATGATAAAGTTTAAAAGTAAATATCGAAAGTTACGCGAGCGCCATCTCTTGATGATGAAAGAACTAAGCTGACAATGCCTACTGGAAAACTGCTCATTGACAAATCAATCGATTTCAGACATTTTTAAATAGCTAATTTTTTAAGGTCTTGCGTTAATTAAGTTACACTTTGTATATCTACAAGCGCCTTTTAAATTGCAACTATAATATTGTATGCTGTTAAATGTATGTTAGTAAATAGACACATTTTGTTGATAAACTTTTGTTATTTTGTTAAATTGTAGCGAATTCTAATGTTACAGTTGTCGATATATTTTGTAAGCTTATGTACGGATGTACTCACTATAATGGTTCATAATATGAAATAAATATAACAGGTTTTATAAAACAAATGTTTTATTATACCTAATGGGTGCCTAATGGTATAAATTTTGTACGTCTTTGTATGAATTCGACTAATACATACCTAAATGCTGAAGAAGTAGGAACGTATTTATGGTCCCCTTAGCCAACCGGAGTCCACTACTGGACAGAGGAGACAAATCATACAAGATACAGTCCGCGCGCGAGCGAGCGAGTATCTCAGGGTACCAGTGGTACTGGGAGAGTGCGGGGTATGAGCGATGTTCGGGCGCAGCGCACAGTGCCCGCTTCCTCAGCCCCCGATTCCTGATCCCATACCTTTTGCTGGCGTTTCTATTCTCTGGCGATTGAAGATCGCATCTTGTCTAGGGCTGCATGGTTGGTGACCGCTAAGTCAGAAGACACTCTTGTGATGCTGCGGCCTGTCGTCGGCTTTCAGGTACCTATTTAGCTAGCAAGTTGTACGAAAAGTAATTCTTCATGGTTTTACCGCTACCAATACGCAGAATACGTATGAGCGGGACGGACGTACGTACGTTGTAGAGGAGCGAGCGGGAGGTAAACGGGTACACTCAGAGCCGCCGTGAAGATTCACGCGGGCTTTACTTACAATAAAGACAAACAACTCATCTGATTATAGTCAACAGATTGATTGCAGATAAAAGGGAACAAAAAAATACCCCCTTACATAAACGATGGTATCGTACGCTTCATTATGAACAAGTTTTACCACGGGACCAACCCTGAAATTAGGTTTGATCTCTGTAAAAGTCGTCCTAAAAGTAGTTCTTAATTCGTATTGAGGGCGCCTACGTTATTGGTAATAGCAAATACACTTGAACAGAACATTTAAATATTAACGTGATTTCTTCCCCTCTTTGTGTTGACAATATCAACTTAAAACTTGTACTTCAGGTTACGTTACGGCATTCGTGGCCGTGCGTTAACAAACACAATATTCACATGCACATACATTCAGACCCTGAACAACTATCTGTAGGCCATACAAATATTTTCTCCGTGCGGGAATCGAAATCACGACACGGAGCACAGCAGTCGATCGCTCAACCACTGCGCCAACCGTGTCATGATAGTTGAAGAAAGACTCCTCGTGTGCCCATTTCCCAACTATTGATGACCTTGTTCCATATCATAGTAATATTATAAAGAGAGAAATCCTGATTGACTGACTGACTGACTGACTTATCATCAACGCACAGCCGAAACTACTGAAGCTAGAGTCACGAAATTTGGAGAGTAGGTCCCTTTTGTATTTTAGGCAAGCAATAAGAAGGGATTTTGGAAAATTCAACCCCTAAAGGGGGGAAAAAGGGGGTGAAAGTTTGTATGGGAGTCCCTTAATTTTTGAAGTGAGAAAGATGAAAATTGGGATTTAGGCTTTTGGTTACAAACAAAGAAACACGTGATTCTTCGTTTTTGGAAATTCATCCCCTAAAGGGGCGAAATAGGGGTGAAAATTGTTTTTGAAGTGTAAAACGTGAATATTGGGATTGTTTTTGAAGTGAGAAACGTGAGAATTGGTGTTTCGGCTTTTGGTTAGAAATAAAGAAACACGTGTTACCGCGTTATTGGAAATTCATCCCCTAAAGGGGCGAAATAGGGGTGAAAATTGTTTTTGAAGTGAGAAACGTGAAAATTGAGAATTAGGCTTTTGGTTAGAAATAAAGAAACACGTGATACCGCGTTTTTGGAAATTCATCCCCTAAAGGGCCAAAATAGGGGTGAAAATTGTTTTTGAAGTGAGAAACGTGAAAATTGAGATTTAGGCTTTTGGTTAGAAATAAAGAAACACGTGTTACCGCGTTATTGGAAATTCATCCCCTAAAGGGGCGAAATAGGGGTGAAAATTATTTTTGAAGTGAGAAACGTGAAAATTGAGATTTAGGCTTTTGGTTACAAATAAAGAAACACATGTTACCGCATTTTTGGAAATTCATCCCCTAAAGGGGCGAAATAGGGGTAAAAATTGTTTTTGAAGTTAGAAACGTGAAAATTGAGATTTAGGCTTTTGGTTAGAAATAAAGAAACATGTGACACCGCGTTTTCGGAAATTCATCCCCTAAAGGGGCGAAATAGGGGTGAAAATTGTTTTTCAAGTGAGAAACGTGAAAATTGAGATATAGGCTTTTGGTTAGAAATAATGAAACACGTGACACCGCGTTTTTGAAAATCCATCCCCTAAAGGGGCGAAATAGGGTTAAAAATTGTTTTTGAAGTGAGAGACGTGAGAATTGGTGTTTCGGCTTTTGGTTAGAAATAAAAAAACACGTGTTACCGCGTTTTTGGAAATTCATCCCCTAAAGGGGCGAAATAGGGGTTAAATTGTTTTTGAAGTGAGAAACGTGAAAATTGACATTTAGGCTTTTGGTATGAAATAAAGAAACACGTGTCACCGCGATTTTGAAAATTTATCCCCTATAGGGGCGAAATAGGGGTGAAAATAGTTTTTCAAGTGAGAAACGTGAAAATTGAGATTGTTTTTGAAGTGAGAAACGTGAGAATTGGTGTTTCGGCTTTTGGTTAGAAATAAAAAAACACGTGTTACCGCGTTTTTGGAAATTCATCCCCTAAAGGGGCGAAATAGGGGTTAAATTGTTTTTGAAGTGAGAAACGTGAAAATTGACATTTAGGCTTTTGGTATGAAATAAAGAAACACGTGTCACCGCGATTTTGAAAATTTATCCCCTATAGGGGCGAAATAGGGGTGAAAATAGTTTTTCAAGTGAGAAACGTGAAAATTGAGATTTAGGCTTTTGGTTACAAATAAAGAAACACATGTTACCGCATTTTTGGAAATTCATCCCCTAAAGGGGCGAAATAGGGGTAAAAATTGTTTTTGTAGTTAGAAACGTGAAAATTGAGATTTAGGCTTTTGGTTAGAAATAAAGAAACATGTGACACCGCGTTTTCGGAAATTCATCCCCTAAATGGGCGAAATAGGGGTGAAAATTGTTTTTCAAGTGAGAAACGTGAAAATTGAGATATAGGCTTTTGGTTAGAAATAAAGAAACACGTGACACCGCGTTTTTGAAAATCCATCCCCTAAAGGGGCGAAATAGGGTTAAAAATTGTTTTTGAAGTGAGAGACGTGAGAATTGGTGTTTCGGCTTTTGGTTAGAAATAAAAAAACACGTGTTACCGCGTTTTTGGAAATTCATCCCCTAAAGGGGCGAAATAGGGGTTAAATTGTTTTTGAAGTGAGAAACGTGAGAATTGGTGTTTCGGCTTTTGGTTAGAAATAAAAAAACACGTGTTACCGCGTTTTTGGAAATTCATCCCCTAAAGGGGCGAAATAGGGGTTAAATTGTTTTTGAAGTGAGAAACGTGAAAATTGACATTTAGGCTTTTGGTATGAAATAAAGAAACACGTGTCACCGCGATTTTGAAAATTTATCCCCTATAGGGGCGAAATAGGGGTGAAAATAGTTTTTCAAGTGAGAAACGTGAAAATTGAGATATAGGCTTTTGGTTAGAAATAAAGAAACACGTGACACCGCGTTTTTGAAAATTCATCCCCTAAAGGGGCGAAATAGGGTTAAAAATTGTTTTTGAAGTGAGAGACGTGAGAACTGGTGTTTCGGCTTTTGGTTAGAAATAAAAAAACACGTGTTACCGCGTTTTTGGAAATTCATCCCCTAAAGGGGCGAAATAGGGGTTAAATTGTTTTTGAAGTGAGAAACGTGAAAATTGACATTTAGGCTTTTGGTATGAAATAAAGAAACACGTGTCACCGCGATTTTGAAAATTCATCCCCTATAGGGGCGAAATAGGGGTGAAAATAGTTTTTGAAGTGCGAAACGTGAAAATTGAAATTTAAGCTTTTGGTTAGAAATAAAGAAACACGTGTTACCGCGTTTTTGGAAATTCATCCGCTAAAGGGTCGAAATAGGGGTGAAAATTATTTTTGAAGTGCGAAACGTGTAAATTGAGATTTAGGCTTTTGATTAGAAATAAAGAAACACGTGTTACCGCGGTTTTGGAAATTCATCCCCTAAAGGGTCGAAATAGGGGTGAAAATTGTTTTTGAAGTGAGAGGACGTGAAAATTGAGATTTAGGCTTTTGGTTAGAAATAAAGAAACACGTGTTTCTGCGTTTTTGGTAATTCATCCCCCAAAGGGGCGATAAAGGAGTGAAAAATGTTTTTGAAGTTAGAAACGTGAAATTTTGTATTTAAGCTTTTGTTTAAAATTAAAAACAAAATCGGTTTCGTGTTTTTCGAAATCCAACCTCTAAGCGGATGAAATAGTTATATGAGAGTCCGTATTTTTTGAAGCCGAACGATTTGTAAGAGGTGAGTAATTGATGAAAATTAAAAAGTATCTACCGGCTAATTTGTACCCGAACGAAGTCGGGACGGGCCGCTAGTTCCTCATAAAGAGACCAAGGTTACTCCTGACGAAGTATTACTAATATTGCAAACGATAAGATTATTATCATTGTTTGTCAGTGAAGCAAGAGGCCCTAATTTTCCTTCATTTTTGTCCTAAAAGGCTTATCTCGCCTTGTGTTACCAAACTTGGAATTTTATTACAGTTTTTTGTTTCAGTCATGTCCTAAAAAGGCACCATATTAACTTACTTACGTACCCGTAATATGAGCATGTGGCTTCTATCAGGCAGTAAAGCGACTCATTGGTTAACAATTAATCTTAAATCAGCTGCATTCAAAAAGACGCGCGAGCTAACTAGCTTAAACTCAGCAAAACATAATAAAACAAAATAACAAAACAGCATTCATTGTCGTTTAAAATAAAGAATATCGTTAATTTTATAAAATATCGATTTAAACTGTGTGTTTAAACTAATCAACGCGGAAAATTTTGAGGCAAAATTAATAAATATTTTACTCTACAGGAAAACGAGACCGACCGCTAATGATGATTTAACGCTTTCACCAATTTTTTTCCAGCTTTCCAACTTTTTTTTAACATTTTTATTTTTGCTTTTCGCTTTGTTATAATTAATGGTGACAGGGCAGTGCAAATGATTCCTCACTACACTTTTAGCAGTGAACATAGGACTGCAAGTGCTGTAACGATACCACCTATAGGTATATTTTGTCCATGTCAAAAGTCGATGGGTATCTGGGGGCACGGCATTGCCCCCGCCAAGACGAGCCAACCGAAACGTTGGTATTGCTACACATGATACAAGTTTTAAAAGTTTGTGTTGTATCAAAAGATTACCAGCGGTTCGTCGATTTGTCCTCCAACTATTGTCATGTTTGCTGTCTTATTTACCACATTACTTTTTTCATGTTTAATGCCAAATATGTTTAACGATCTTATCCTATGATAGCAAAATTAAGCAGAGTTCTAAGTTTGTAACCAATTGACCAGATTAGGTAGGACACTTTACACGTAATTCTTAATTGCACTTACAACCAAATACGACACCAGTTGAATGCGGTTTGCAAGCTAAAAAGGCTGCAACGGGTGTAAAACCTCTTTATGGGAATGGCTAGGTGTTCCGAATTTAAACAACTGTCATTTATGATAGCTGTTTGTAATGTTGGTTTGTTTCGTTGAGCGTTAGCGAAGGCAGGTCTGTGTTCGGGGATGTTTGTCGGGTGTTAGAAGTGCCTCTTTGGTATAACGACCACCCATAACGTCCAGTGCATACATTATTCTAGACCTAGACATTATAGAAACCTAGACAGTGTGCTGCATTGAATATCAAATATACAAATATCGATTTAAGAAAAACTTTACCTATAATGTACTTACGTAAAGTAAAGTTAGCATTACGAGATGGCAGTCTGGCCGCATGCGTACGGTTGTGATAAGAAAGGTTAAGTAACATGTTAAAACACTGGAAGCCGATCCCAATAAAGTTGGAAAAAAGACCGACCGACTTGGACCGACTAATTAAAAGTTCTAATAGGGATGAGCGGTGAGCCTATAGTTATCAAGCCTTATTTTCGGTTCCCATTCCCATGGGGATTTTTCCATTTACCGAGCAAAATTACTCCGGACCGAAAGTCCTATTACTATCCAAACTGAAGAGTGCTCGAGTGTTACTTGTCCCATCATTACAAAAATGTGGCTGCACAAAATTCATGTCGACATTCAAAGTCAAAGTCAAAGATTTTTATTTCAACTAGACCTTTGCAGGCACTTAATTATTTGCTGGCATTCAAGACATGACAAGCGTAGCCAAATAATACATAATTAAACTACCTATTACTTGGCGTAACATTTCACCATAGAGATAATATACCCTTGTACTATTTCTATGCATTTCACTAATTGTAAAACAGTAAATACCTACCTACCGTAATCTGTGGGATGAGCACGAATGTTTTGACGTAATTGTAGTAACGTAAACGTAACCAAAAGAACCAAAATACACGTATCCAGGATATTTTTTGGGAATAACATGCAATATTTTAACATTTTAATGAAACAAGTCATGCGTTTGTTGCTTATAATTGAACAAAAATGCGATAGGTTACTTGTATTTTATTTATAATCGTGCTCGGCCCACTGTAACCAAGTCATTAGCCAAATTATTCTACACCGTCAGCCAATAAAACTCCAATTTGTCTTACAAGATGATAGCATAATGTAATGCCCCGAGCCATAAAGTAATCAACTTGTCATCGCTTAAGTTACTTGGAACACGATCGGCCCATGGCTTAAGTGGTGTCAACGCACTTGAGAGGAACCTCTTGAAGATCTGTTGACCCTCTTACTAGAATTAAGCGTTAATGTAAACAAAAGTGTATTGAATCCCAACTTATAGCTTATGTACTCAAGGATTCTCTATAGTGCTAAAACTAAGACATCTTCTTAGAATGGTCTGAACGTGGCTCGTATTAAATTGGGAATTATAATACCATCACGCCTTTACCTGGGTAGGGTTAAGGCAGAGGTGTACAGTTGTGCACCCACGCCACACACATTACACCAGTGAGCCTTCTCAATCGTCATCAAATATAAACGAAGAGAATTTCCTAACATAAAAATAATACACTTTACACGACCTGCGAACCAAACCCCTGATCAGCTGCAACAATTGCGACCACTAAACCAATGAGACAGTGTGGGATTGGTTTGTTCGACAAATTTACTAGGACAGGTGATAACAACGTGCGAGTTATGCCCCTGGTGTTGCAAACGTGTATAGATTACGGTAACCGATTACTACATAGTTGTATATATGTAGTATACTACATAGTTCGCCAACTTAAAATAACTTAACCGTCAAAAACCCCCGACTCCAACTAGAAAAAGAGCCGTAACTTTTGCACAGCTGAACAAATTTTCATGAAACATAGCTAAGATGATACCCGATTAAACTAGCTTTCAATTACTAAAACTGCATTTAAATCGGTCCATCCGTTTTGGAGCTACGATGCGACTGAAGGATACACAGATACACGCTACAAACTTATAACACCCCTCTTTTTTGTTGGGGGTTAAAAAAGATGATAAGACGCAAATAAACAATTAATTTTAAGTCAATTTGAAGGTAGGTATAGCACTGCGTGGGCCTATGCTATGACAGGCAGTCAGCAATTTGCTATAGACCTCATTTCCCGTAAACACTTTAGATTTCGCAAGAATAAGCAGCCAACACCCAGTTTATAGTGGGTAGTGTAACGTGGTCTATTTGTAAACTACTGGTTATTTCCCGCCTCTGCAAACTAGCGCGACGAAAGCCTACAACCTTACCCTGGCTTATAACCTTTCGTCGTCCTAGTTCGTAGAGAGTTAACCTTTCGTTTTAACTAGTTCGCCCTATATACTCAAAAGTACTTAGATCCAGAGAGAACATACAACTGATACCTACAGTCCGCGCGCGAGCTCCGGGGAATCGGGGGCTGAGAAAGTGGGCACTGTGCACTGCGCCCAACCGTCGCTCAAACCCCGCACAATGGTACCCCAAGACACTGGTAGTGGGAGAGTGCGGAGTATGACTGACGGTCGGGCGCAGCGCACAGTGCCCGCTTCCTCAGCCCCCGATTCCTCGGAGGTCGCGCGTGGACTGTATCTACTATTACTTACATACATGATACCTACATGTCATACTAGGACCGCAAGTTTATTCTTCTTTCGAGTCAGCATGGTTAGGAATCGATCAGGCCGTAGTAGAAAGATTAGCTAGTTTTGCAGTGGGTTTCGTCACTCGTGGAGGCTTCTTTCTTGCACCACCAGGTAACTTGGCAGCTTTGCATCAATTTATAGTCTGATCCAACGCCATTTGACGACAAACATGGCCAGCCAATTGCCACTAGGTACTTATTTTAGAAGCTATTTCGATGTCTAACCACTCACGTGCTTTTGGTAGCTGTAGCCACCAAAAAGATTTCGGTTGCTTTGCTTCTCGTAGCCCTACCAAGAGGACTTCACTCTTGAAAACCCCCCAACCATGACATTTTATATACTAGAAAATCTCTGCTTATTATTTCAACTTTAAATAAGGGGTCCTGCTGAAATCATGAATAAATCGGCTTTTCCATACAAAAGTAGATACTTACCTAACTAGATCAAAATGTTTTTTGATTAAGTCGATCGGGACCCGTGATTAGTACCTACACTGTTTTAAAAGTTTAGAATCTAGAGCAGAATTTGTCTTTAAATATTTTCTGATCAACGTGACCCTATATTCTGTCCTTGCAATCAATCTGATTGATATGAGTCAATGCATTCCGATTCTTATGTCATGCTCGATTTGAATACGATCGAAATCGATTGTGTAGATATTGATTACAGAGTACAGACATTATTCTATGACCTTATTGTAGAGCTGCATACATTGTTAGAACTGTATTAAACAACCGATGTTAATGTTTGAAAATAATATACTCAAATGGGTTAAGTCGTGCACGATGTAGGTCTCTATAATTGTCTATAAATTCTAAGTCTATACATATAAAAATCCTTCATCAATAAAATCAAGAATATCCATTGCAATTAGCAAAAGTTTTTAGCTGTGAATGTTTTATCGATAAGTACTTATCGATAAAACATTCACAGCTAAAAACTTTTGAAATGACAGAATTGTGTCAGACAACGGTTAGACACATCTTAGATCAAGGTTTGGGGCTGTTTCAATTTAAACATGTGGCTAGGCATGTTTAATCCTAAGCAAATTAGACGCCTATCTGAGGTACGAAATTTCGGAAACATCTGTTCAACACATTTGTAAGGCGTCTTTAAATCTTTTGTGGTAAGACTGAATACGTTTGGGTTGTGAAGTCGATGATCCCGAGGTTTGAACTTAGCAATACAATACAATATCTGCTTCTTCTTCTATCGTGCGAGGTCTCACGCAAACCTCATTACTCATTCACACTATAATGAAGATGGTCCACTGGCATCACTAGCCGAATCACCCAAAGTATCCTGCTGTACTCTGGTTCATTAGAATCCCCTACGGGGATCGGTTCACCAGGATCCCCTCCTATATTAACAGCCACAGCCACACTGACTTCAAGTTGGGGAATGGAATGAAATTTCTTGTTCCCAACCTTTTTTTGACCATGGCAGGGTGCAAGGTTCAAAATAAAAATTCTGTGGAAATAAACTTTAATTGTAACTTTCAGTTAAACAGTAAACTTATCTATATTATATTTTGTAATATAGAAATTTTAATTGAAAATCTGTGATTTTTGAGCCGCCCGCGTATATTTTATAATAGTTTATTATTGGTTTATAACTTTGTTTCGCGGGCCTTAATTTAGTTCTTGCGGGCCCCTGGTAGTCCGCGGATCACCGGTCGGGGGAACCACTGTATACCATGGATATTTTGAATAAATACTTCACGTTGCTTACTTTGCACTTAGGTACACTCAAGGAGGCGCTAAACCTAGGGCCCAACTTTTTAAAATAAATACAAGGAGATTACCTAATAAATGAAAAACTTTTGTTAGAAATATTTCTATATTTATAAGACATGTTTATATTTAACTTATCTACAATTAATTATACATAATAGTAATCATAAGTTAGTTATTCGTGAATAGACTAGATGAGAAACTAAATTTATCGAAGTTGGTAGAAGCTATACATTATTACATCTAACAGTTATTTTTTTATTATTCAAATACTTATGTATTTAAATATAAATGATTCGAAATTATATAACTAATGATACAATATTGCGGAAAAATATGATTTTCGTTACAATATTAGTTGAAAAATGATTTCAATCTTAATTAATAATCAGACAACGTAATACATCAACTATTTTACGACGAAGTCGTAATTAAAAGATACTTATAATTAACCCTCTGACTGCGACAGTGATCTAAAACTGGCGTCATCATTATTTCTGTAGACTTCATCCCACAATCATAATTAAAGAAACTCGTTTTTACGCAATTCCGTGCGTTAATTACAGCATATTCGTTGTCAAGGCCATGTTGAGACAGTTGAAGGGTTAATTGATAACACTAGGCATCAAAAATAGCAGTAATTTAAATTGTTGTATATTTGAACTTGGCAAAGTGATGTGTGTGGCGCCATTTAATTTATATTGCCGCGAATAGTATAATTTTTTAGCTCGCTAGCTTATTATACATATTATGGTTACTTCGATTATTATGAAAGGTTCAACCCTATCCTGCACCTAATGCCGTTCGATTTACCGTGCAATTTGCTCGATTTCTATGATCGATTTTATCGTACGAGATCTTTTATAGATATTTTCACTCGACAACAATTTTGAGTCACTATTAATTGTTGATTTTAATATCAATCGTGAGTATTCTACACATTTATTCGATTTTAGACGATATGTGTATTGATGATAAACCCGCTATATTTTTGGCAACACGAGTTAGCACATTTCTGATTACTACCGGGGTGTCAACAGCATGCCAGTTATGTTATTATTATTAAAGAGCACATAAACCGATGGCCTAGTTAGTTGAACCTAAAATCAGAGTTGGCTCGTAACCTGATCGTTAAAATTAAACTGAGTAATTATTTTATTTTAGTTAGAACACGGCTCTCTGTCATAATAAATATATAGACGTTTCCGAAAAGAGGCCAAGTTCGAATAAAAATTATAAGAAAAATATTAGATCAATGTTGAATCAATATTATGGTAATTTAGACCAATAATCAAAACATTTTTCTTGACTCTCTTCCAAACTGCAAATTTTCGTAAAATTGAATGTGTATTTCTTTTATCAAAAGTAATTTTTCGTGTTATAAAATACACGAAACGATACCTATAACTTTGCAAAAAACTTCAACAATATTATTTATTAAAGAAAAACCAAATTATTTTCGTAAAATTAATGCACAGACTTTAGTCAAAATATTATCATCATAAAACATAATTCAAAACATATGGTACGTGTTACCGTTACAAGAATAACTTACACTTATACTGATACATTATAATTTAATTATATTACTTCTCCACAGACATGAAACGCCAATCATACTGACTGTTTGACATCATATCAGCAGATTTACAACAAAAAACTATAACAAAAAAACGTCACGGATATTTTAAAACAGAATAACGGTTGCTTCATCTAGCGGCTTCGTTAAAAGCAGTGCCCAGAGCTAAATACAGTTACTATAGCGTCTATTATATACATTAAAATTACGGCCCTATTTTTAGTTCATACATCAATCAACGTTATAGGTTTTAGGTATAATGTCCACTGGGTAACAGTGCTATATAGAGCTATTGCTAAATTGTTTACAAGAAGTTGTCACAAATAAAAAAAAAAATACAGGAAAGTTGAAATAAGAAGGTTATGATTACAGCAGTCTGTCTACGCAGATTGTTAGTTATGTACCTTTCAAGCTCCCAAAATCATATTTTGACTATCAAATAATAACTTCTACTGCGCCCATCTTCCTCCCCATTTTGATAACGTTTTGTTCATAATAGCACATTAAAGCAAATAGATAATATAAGTATCATAATATTAAGATAAATTATTAATTTGATGCTCAAAGTAGGTACAGCACAGCGCGCTATCAGTCAACAATATAGACAATCGTAGGTAGAAAAAAAATTGGTTTAAGTGAATTAATGCAATCCAGTTTATTAGGAAGACATAGGTCAACTTTTAGTAAATTCCAGCTCATTTTGTAGATTATTGACGTAAAATTGAATAATCGCCAAGCAATGGTGGTAAGCAGTGCTTTCTTTCTGATACATCATTTTACCTTTCGAATAGTACCAACTCTTTTTGCCAGCCATTAGCAGGTCAAAGCTGTCATTAAAGAAAAATACATCTTACGACTGATGGCATTTTGATAGTAATAGAGCTATTAACCCCCCAGACTATTCAGGCACCATAAAATAGGATCCCATCGTTATTATCGAACAATTAATTACTTTTTTGTGTGCACCAGATATTCAGAGAATTTGACATATTTAGAATCACATAGTTACGCTTTGCTTTTAGACCAATGAGGTTACCCCATTTTCCACGTAAAACAGGAAGTTACAACAAATGCATTACAGTGAGGTTTTTCTTCTATTGAGAGACGAGGCGTGTACCTAAACCGGCGCGGGCGCTGACCGAATAAAATGAGGAATCGATGCATCTCGATACGCATGATCGATTTTATTGCCTTTAGTATTTAGGGCTGCCGAATGGAAGCTAGGTTTATCTGGGATAATTTTATTATACAATTTTTATTTTTTAAGCCGATACTGAATAATTGAGTATATATATAGAGGGTCACCTTGGTATTAACCAAGATGTCCTAATACTCCCTTTCCCTATCATTTTTATTTATAGACCTATTCGTTTATAGGACGTATATAAAATCTGATTATTGTCTGCTTTTTCCCAGTCAATAATATAATATATTGTCTACCTAGCTACCTACACATAACTACCTAAATTAATACGATTTAGATGAAGCGAATGACAAAATAAAAAAATAAAATAAAAAAATAATCAAAATCCATCCACCAGAAAATCATAAGCCTGCCTTTACTGTTGCGCAGTTGAATAAACACAAATAAATGTATGGTTATACTGACGTTATTCATAACTTTATTCCGCGATAATTAATAAGGGGGCAAAAGCTCAGCCCTATCGCTAGTTCCGCTTGATATCGCGTCGCATTACTTTAGTTCTGAGAAACAAACTTCCGTTCACCAGCTCGCGGCCAAAATTCGATACCACCGAATTGTTCAGACTTTTTATAGATGATTCGTAGAAGCATGAGATTGTAAGTCTAGCTATTTGCGGTACACTATCGAGAGAATTGGTATTATTTCCTCTCATTATGTAGGAAATTGGCGGCGAGATTGTTCAATTATTAATAAAGTAGATATACATGTTACAGGCAAAGTCCTGTATGCTGAGTCAGCCCTGCCCGGAAAACGTCGATGTATTTTAGGGTTAATAAAAAAGGATTCTTTGTCAGTTCGTCTCGCAAGAAATCCGTCTCGAAATTCTGGGCCCTCTAAATAATATATTTTTGAAATCTTCATAATATACTTACTTGCCTGTAAATTAAGTGGCTCGAGTCGAATTGAGAACAAAAATAATTTTCAAATAATGTTATTATTTGAAAATTTACCAATTCGTCGCAAGACGAATTTCTTGCGAGACGTACCGTAATAAGTACCGACGGACAATTCAAAATTTTGTATAGGTACCCGATTCTTACCATAGCACACTAGAGAGCAATTTCTGGTAATTTGTACCAACAAGATGACTTTTTCTCAAATAAATAATATCGCTTTATGAAAATCTGTAGATTTATTTCACCTTACTTGGTCACTACAAAGTTAAAATCAATTTCTATTTCAAAGCAAGAACCATTCATTTTATTCATAACAAAATTTTATTAGTTGACACTGGAGAAACATGTTGTGAGGTAACTGTTATCTGCTACTATTATTTCTGTGTGCTAAACAAGGTTACAGGTTACATTGTATGTTACAACCTGTAACCTTGTTTAGGACAGAAATGTATCGAACGTTAATTTGTTGCTCACAGGTGGAGTATTTATGTGCTTTTAATATATTCTTATATCATGTCCTCGATAACACGAAAGTAGGAAGAAATATTAAAAAAAATACTAATCAATTTCCAGTCGGTTATTTTTGTTTCATAGTACTTAAAATAATTATAAGTAGTTTTTTTTTGTATTTTATGGCTGCGAATTTGAATTTTCAAGTGAATGTTAGTTAGTATTTTTATTACGAAAACTTTCGAAAGCATTGCCTCCTATAAAATGGTACTTTAACATAAAATAAACATTAATAAAGTAAAAACCGTATTCAAAAAATTAAAAAGTTGTACAATAATTTTATTACAAAACTTAACAACTTCTGAAGTCGGGATAAACGTGTATTTATATCTTGCACTTTAAAATGTCCTACCTATCTATTTATTCAGCCCTCTTCTACCCACTGATAAGTAAAAGCCTCCTGTTTTACGCCACTTTTGCTTTTCTCAACCCAAAGTAGTGTCGCCAAAGTATTACATAGGTTAACAGTTTATACCTAGGATATTATCGTAACGCGGAAATAAAAGAAAAACATAGCTATCGGTCAGTTATCTTATTTGCAACCTGTTATCAATAAAATAGTTGTAAACTAGATAAATTGTGTTGCGATAGGTTATAAACTTGTTTCTTGTTTTGATAAGAAAATCCCAACTATGATTGATAATCATTTCTATATTCTATCCCTTTTGTAGGAACTGTGTAAACACAACAACAATTTCTGGCAATTACTACCTAATAAATATATTTTTTACATAGAGATAATTTCTATGATTTTTTATGACAGACATCGATAAACATTGTTGACTCGATAAAGCACCCGGTTACGCTAAATCTAAATCGTTGTAGAAACGTAATTTCAAGCTATGTGACATTTATAAGGTACTCCTTTATTAGCGGAGGTCCAACTTTTACTATATAGGACTAACCCTGAAATTACGAAAAAAAAACAATAAATAATTCAATATTACTCAGGTACAGGAGATTTTATTTTCCGGGTTTAAATTTTTGTTACATAGTAAAAGTTGATCATAATTATGAATGTCATTCCAAAGATAACCAAAGAATTCACTACAAAAAAACATTTGAAATCTTGACGTCATTGCTGTCCCATCTATGGCGACGTTAGATCCAATTATTGTCACCGGGTCAAATTAAGTTTTTGGCACTGTACATTTAATTGAAAGTCCTATTTGTAACGATTACAGGAAGTTAAATTTTCAAAAGATTATCTTTATGGCCATTTTTTGGCGCCACATTCTTTATAGATTAACTTTGTTTTGATATCTTGCCAAGAACTTTGATATTTTCATTCCGTGATTTTTAAAAGTGTAGCGTCTGTCGTGTTTACAATTTTGACGTATCTTATGTTAGCCAATTCGAATAACTAAAATATATCTAATTCATCCTCGATAACCATCGAACCAACTAAATGTAGGTCGGCCTTGTCTACAGTCGGCCAAAGAATTGGTCTACAACCCTAAGGCACCTAAGGTTACAATTTGTTTGTATGCAGCCATAATATTCGCTTGTCAACATAATCAAGTTTCAACTTTTGTGATATTTTCATTTTATAGGAATTTCTGTTAAAATTGATAGACCACTTTTTTGGCCGTCTGTACCTGCGTTAAAATCACGTTAAAGTCACTTTCTTTTAATGAGACAAATTCGATCTAGTCATATCGAATACGTTGCTAACCTATGAAGAAAGAATTCTAACTTTAGCCAAGTTAGAATTATTTTGTTTCGGTAAATCCCCTAGCTGTTTCTACCCTAGACAAAACTACGCTTCCAAAAAGTTGTTGTTCTGGCATGTGAACTATAGGACTGTAGTACCGCTCCACAGTATGCCACTAGAATACCATACCTATCTAATTTGAAATTAAGTTAGAGAGAGGGCCAGCATTTTCCACTTTATCTTCCTTAATGGCTCACAAAGCTATAGTAGCTTATCTTAATCATAACCCTAATTAACTTCGCCGAAGTCCATTGAATACAAACTGGTATTATCTATTAAATATCTCAATGCACTATTATGTCGTTTCTTCAGTGATCCATATTGGGTACTCACTTTCTATCAAAGTAATTAAAATTAATTAGAGATTATTCAACATCATGATAATGTTCTATAGCGACTTGTGTTTCTCAGAGCCTCCTTTGGGACTCCTCCTTTCATTCTACGAGATGGGCTGGGTCGTAATTTTTTGTTGGAAAATTCCTTATAGTTAGCTTTTACCAGTAATTTTTAGATCTAGATGGCGATGGACATACGTATTTTGTTTTCTTCTTTCTCAGTCTAAACCAATATTATAAAGAGAAAAGATTTGGTTTTTTGTATGTTTGTTTGTAATGGATAAACACAAAAACTACTGGACCGATTTTAAAAATTCTTTCACCAGCAGAATGCTTCATTTTAAATGAGTAACATAGGCTATAATTTATAAAGCTATCACGCGGGCGAAGCCGCTGGCGGAAGCTAGTATCTTCTATTTTCCACTCGGGACGGAATAGCGGGCACAGTTAGTTATTTATAAATAAAGTTTCTCCTATTAAATAAATAATCTCTAAACAGTTTTATAGCACTCAAAACTACTTTTATTTTTATAGCTCGCAAAGTTCATAGCGTATCTACCAATGGATGTTAAGCGTTACATTTCACCTTCGATACAGATCGTTCGAAGCTCACGGGTGCAAGAATAATGCTTCTTTGATTATTATATAAGTACCGCATTAAATAATACCATATGTCTTAGCTTGGTACTTCACTCGAGGTGTATTGGTACTCGAGGATTTATAAAAAGAAATATGGTAGGTTGAATCATCAAGACCTTAACCTTAAAGACGTCAGTTCGATTCAGCGTCATATTTATTACTAGGGTTTGCAATTTCTCTACTATCCTTACCACAGATATAGATTTATATCATTATCTGTGATCTTTACATTAAGTATGAAAGTATTATAGGAGTTAATGGATATACAGACAGACAGATGGAGAAAGTGATTTTTTTTTGTATACTATGTAGAGATGCAAAGAAAGAACCTCCACGAGTAACAAAATATGAGATCGTGTGATGTATTCTTAAGCGTCAGACATTCTCATATTCTTATATCTTTGGGTACCTAGTCAAAAATCTTGAATGATTTTAAATCGTCTAATTTTATTATTAGACGATTTAAAATCATTCAAGATTTTTACAGATGACTACCCAAAGTCTCGTGGATCATTCTAAAACTAAAGATCTAAGGATTGATCCTATATTGTATCTCTACTTCACTGTCAATTTGCTTGAGAATGAAGAAGGATAGATCGCAACTCCCAAGTCCCCAAGCTGTCACTTTAATCTAAGTCACATGTTTTTATTAATGCAGGGGCGTGTGGTTTATATCAACGACACTACAGACGCCATGCTATTTCATTGATTAAAATATGTTTGACATTATTACTTAAACTAGCGACCCGTCCCCAGCTACGCCCGGGTGAAATTTTGCTATTATCCTTACATTAAATATGAAAGTATTATACATATAAACCTTCCTCTTGAATCACTCTATCTATTAAAAAAAACCGCATCAAAATCCGTTGCGTAGTTTTAAAGAGAGACAGACAGACAGCGGGAAGCGACTTTGTTTTATACTATGTAGTGATGTCAAATCAATTCATTGTTTGCCATCAATTAGTACACAGCTGTCGTCAGGTTAGCATGTGCGTTGACATTCTAATTATTACCGAATACCGGAATACAGTGCCACAAACTTATCTGACCCGGTAATAGCGTCGCTACCGTCGCTTTTACCAATCTCATCTCTATACAAAAAATACGTTTTGAAGTTAATTTTGTTCTGTGCGACGTTAGTTCCAATTTTGGTCACCAGATCAGATAAGTTTGTGGCACTGTACAATTAGGTAGGTACTTACTCAATTGTTTTAATATATACTAACGACATTCGTTTGTTTTTAAGGTGGGTACTTGCTTGAGAATTTTAATAGCGTCACGTCATACATTTAAGTGTTAAATTCTGTATTAAGTAAATTCTTCGTATTAGTTATGGTAATATTTTACCTTTTCTTTGTAATATTCTTTTGTTAGGTAGAGGTCGATGTTTAGCCAAGTTACTACACAATCTAAAGTGTGTACAAATTGTAGATAGGTACTGTACGTATATTTGTTGTTATGTCTGCCAGTAAAGACCTTCAATAGACGATGGAAATTCATGTTTTTAAATTAAATCATTATTATTTGACATATCATTATAATACGGTATTACTTTATACTTGTGGTCGCCCTATGGTCGAAATTGGACCGTAATTTTAGCCTTCTGCAGTCCTTCTCGATATAAACTTTAATTATGCCAAATCTCACACTCCTCCGTGCGCGCAATATGCTTAAAAAAGGGAGCAAAGTTTTCTCTTCACGTATTAATATAAATAGATTCCGTTATCACTACATAGTATAAAACAAAGTCGCTTCCCGCTGTCTGTCTGTCCCTATGTATGCTTAGATCTTTAAAACTACGCAACGGATTTTGATGCGGTTGTTTTAAATAGATAGAGTGATTCAAGAGGAAGGTTTATATGTATAATACTTTCATATTTAATGTAAGGGTAATAGAGAAAATGCACCCGGGCGTAACCGGGGACGGGTCGCTAGTTCATTAATAAAATTCACCCATACTATCAGGGCTTTCTTAGTGATTAGGGATTTTATATTTCAGAAGACGGTTACCTATTACCTAGTACTCTAAAAGAAAAACATTCTAAAGCACGTACAGTCGTACAAGTAAAACATCTCGACTAATGTCATGCGAGTTGAGATAGGCCCGATATGCACAGATTACAGACACGGTAGGCATGTATAGAAATACATGCTTCACCTAACACGATCGAGGTCAGTCGAGTCACTGTTACAAGTGCATTACATACTATACACATAGTCACTACCTGCACCGTAACTGGGACTATTTTCTCTACAGACATTAATACACAGTTCCCAATACTGCGGTTCTTACATTTGGGAACGGACACTGAATAACTCTACAAATTTTGCACACTGTATAAAAAAAACCGGCCAAGTGCGAGTCGGACTCGCGCACGAAGGTTCCGTACCATTATTTATAAAAACAGCAAAATACTAAAACGAATAAAATCATTTGAATTAAAAACTTTACAGCTTACTCTTCTGTCTATATCTCTTTCGTAAATAAAAATGTGATGCTATGTTTACGAAAGGCTACTGTGCCAAATGACAACGGCAATTGATAAAGTAATTGGATATTCTTTTTTCGAAATAACGATCAATTTTCAAGTTCACCGCATCGGCCTTTACTGGTTTTTCGAATTAGGAACTAAAAAAGACAAAACATTGACTTTTTACGTAATTGATACGAGGCTAATCGGTTTCAGGAAAAAATTTAATTAGGTATTTATTTACCTTTACACCTGTAAATTTTAATTACCTGAAAAATATAAAGAAAGAAAGAAAGAAGAAAGAAAGAAAAGAACATTTATTCGGCACAGCCATATTGACAACACACATACACACACACACACACACATATTGAGACATGCCTTGCTCATCTTTCTACACAACTTTTAACCAACTCTGAAATCGTGATCATAAAATCGACTGCTCCATAAATTTTGATCGAGATAGCAACCTATTCACTTTTGTATGGAACACCTGTTTATTATCACAATTTTAGAGTTTTAACCCTAATAAAAGTTGTAAAGAATGATGAGCAGAATATGATCTTAATATTTTTCAGGTACTTATAAAACATGGGTGTGTATAACTCGCTGATAGATAGATAAATATACCGAAGTTAGGTCATCCAAAATTGAGACCAAAAAATTGAGAATTGATTGAATTGAGATTAAGATGACCATTTTTATCAACAAGTAGGTTAATAAATAATCACCGACATGACCTAATTTTGGAGACCTAATTTGACGCCTTTGTTGGTCCCAATAAATACAGGCAGATATCCACTATCTTAACAGTTACTACAGGCGAAATGTTTTACCTACCAATAGTTATGCACCTCTGCTTATGCTATCAAAGATTTTCACGGCACGGTTGGTGCATTGCGACTGGCTTCCTGCACTATGGGTTCGGTTCCACGGAACAATTATTTGTACAGCCTAAAGATAGCTGTTTCAGGTGTGTGTGTGAATTAAATTACTATGTCTGTAAACTGTAGTCAAGATACAGGAGAAATTATAGAGTGAGTAGTTTAAAAAAAACTATAGAATACGCTTTAGTCATCCAAACTGAACGTGTAGGGTATGCAAAATTTCAGCTCAATCGGAAACCGGGAGGTGGGTCAAATTTAACTTTCAAGATTTTCTTACATAGTTAGTTACAGGTGAAGCTAATAAAAGCGTGTTAAAAATAGAATCGTGGGGGCCACATGTTATGATTTACATTTACACCCCATAAAATCCTACCCATCCGCGTCCGTCAAGAAGACCCGTCACACCTAAACAGTAAACTTCGCGTAAAATTCGCAAGTATCTAAATCTCAATGAAAAAAACATATCTAAAATTATAATTTTCTAGTCGTGACGTGACACAGCGACCTTGTGGACGGGACATTGGCAGAATGCAATGTCGTAATAACTAAACATTAGCTTTTACCGCGACTCCGCCCGAGAAAGCAGACTTAGCTGCCTTTTACCGAGAAAGTTATCGGTCCTTATGACTATAAGGTTTTATTATTGTTTGAGTTATGTCTCTTCTGTTTATGCCCCAATGTTATTACAGTGACTGTCTTGTAGTAAATGGGGCAGTGGGACACGTAAAATATGTAATAAACAGTGTCTATTCGTCATTATTATTATTTTCAGCCTGTGTTGTCCCACTGCAGGGCAAAGGCCTCCCTCTCCTTTTTCCACTCACTTCTGGTTTTTGCTAGTACGGACCAGTTTTTTCGGTAGGAGTCAAGCTCGTCCCGCCATCTTCGCCTCGGTCTGCCGCGATGCCGTTTAATATTTACTGGGATCCATTCAGTTGTTCTTTTGGCCCATAGCTCGTCGAACATGCGACAGACGTGTCCAGCCCAATCCCACTTGAGCTTGGCAGCTTTTTGGGTAACGTCTGTGATCCTAGTTTTGGAGCTTTCTTAGTATTCGTCATGGATTTTTTTAATGGATTTTGAGATATTTGATATAAATGTTAACCTTTATAAACGACTAAGAGACTTTCTCAAGACTTGACTTCACGAGATGAAAAAAAAACCGAGTAGGTAACCCTTATTAAAAATTATAACATGCAGTCGGAGGCATGTTTTACGGCATTCGTTACATCCTAGATGCCTCCGACTGCATGTTATAATAATTTTTAATAAGGGTTACTCGGTTTTCTTTTCATCTTGTTTCCATCTTTTGAGTTCGTTTTTTTGGCATATTGCGCACACAGAAGACAGTGAGATTTGGCATCGTTAAGTTTATATGGAGAAGGAGTGCAGAAAGCTAAAATTACGGTCGAATTTCGACCATTGGGCGACCACTAGTTCAAATAAATATGCGTACGTTTTTACATAAAATTTTATTCCACCATATCGACTTCGATATAGACACATTATGAATATAGAAAATGACGTAACAAAAAACTCTGAAATGAGCTTGCTACAGACATTCTTTTACCGATACAAAATAACATTAATACGAATATTTGAGACCATAAAATTCCTCTCTAATAAAATTCTTGATCTTCGACCTGCAAAATTACTGGTCTGTACAGTTATTTTGCGAACCGTACAAGTGCACGGTGGTCAAATCATACTATTTTAGCACCGCGGGTGGTAAATAAAGTGACTATAACTTGGTGATAAAAATAACTATCTGGGTCAATATAATCCAAATTTTTATGGTTCTGTACCTCAAAAGACAAAATTATGGAACCATTATAAAATATCTCTTGCGTATCGTATATTATCTCATGTGTCTGTCTGTCTGTCACAGCCGTTTTCTTGTTCCTTCCTAACAGCCCTGACTTGCTGATAGTTCTTGTTGATACCATTTTAATATTTTCATATATTATGAAAGTGAAATGTAATATCCTTTATGGCAATAAACAATTTGTTCTATTCTGTTAATCAAATTGAACTTTTGGACTCATAATATTTGAATGGCAGATTAGACAGTCAACCACACCTACCATTATTAGCTAAAACAGAACTATTTTAACACTTATAAATCATCCTCATTGACGGTCATTTTCAGCCTGACAAAAAGTTTGGCTTGAAAGAACAGCTCATACTTATAAATCAATTACAGTGATACCTTGGCAAAAGCATCTAATAAAGATAGGTATTTATAATTTTAGTCACGTTGTTTCTCTTGTAATGACTTCAATGCTCACCCACCATCGATTGAAACTATGATTGAAACGTATTTCATTAGTCAAAACAAAATTAATTGGTCACAAATGTCAATTTGAATTTGACATATGAAACCGATTAGTCGGCTTCAACTGTGGATATGAAAACAATTACTATTGTAATTCAATAGCTAGATACTAAATTACTGCGATAAGGTTCATGATAAATGTACAGACAGACAGGGTTTTTACTGTTTTAGAAATTGGAACGTGTTTTTACTATACAGGTCGAATAAAAATTTAAGATGAAATACATCGATGTCTAATAAATACGCTCTGTCGTAGGCACAAAATCGCACGATAAATCGTACCTACAACAAGAACGTTAATTAATCACATTAATCTTATAAACGAGAAAGTTTGTGAATATGTTTGGATGTTTTGATATTTGTTACTCAATTCCGCATTTAATAAATGGCTGAACGGATTTCGATGAAATTTGGCATACCTACATGTAGACCATGTCCTGGATTAACACTTAAGATACCTACTTTTTATTCGGGCACATGAAGTAGTACCTCAAGAGTGCGAGTGAAACCGAGGGCGACACCTAGTGAGACATTATTTTTGTCATAGACTTAGGATTTCGCTTTGTGATTTTTGTACATTATAAGTAGGTATTACTGAAGACGTCAAGTTCAAAATTCAAATAAGAACAGTGATATCGAGCGATATAAAGGAGGCATACTACGAACTCATATAGCAGGGCAGAAATTGAATCGCCCAGAAATTTCCAGAATAAGCTGACCTTTCAATGTACCAAAAGTCTATACAGTGCGAGGTCAGCTCATACTGGAAATGTCTGGGCAGTTCAATCTCAGCCCTGCTATTATAAGAGCTCATAGTAAGCCCCAAGTAAGTTGTTTTGAAAATGGAATAGGTAATACTTTACAAGTCGCGCCTTTGGAGTCCTCTCACCCTCTATGGTCTCACCGTATCTATGTTTAAACATCTATGATGAAATATGGCCTTAAGGAACAAAACCGCTTGCTTAAATTTTAAATCATGTCGTAAAATTTGATTACACGCACGGTATAGAAGAAGCACCTCACGACTCTACATCCATTAAAATTTATTATTTTTGTGTATGTAAGTAAAAATGTTTATGACTTAAATATCTACGCACAATAATCACCACTGTTCTAACGGTATACGAGAATATTGTGAGGAAACTGACGTGGCCTTCTATGAAAAATTCAAAGACTTGTATGACATCCACCAATCCGCACTGGGCCGTGGTGGATTACCTACGTTAAGACCGAATCCTCTGGGATTCGGTCGTAACGTAATCCACCACGGTTCCCAGGATTTCAGCTCTTCTCTTTACGAGAGAGACTCTGCCACATTAATAGGCAGATAAATATACTTTTAATGACAAAATTGATTGTTTTAGAAACGTAATTATATTTTATTAGCTGCACCCGCGCCTTTTTAAAACGTTTTTATTAGCTTCACCTGTAACTAACTATGTAAAAAAATCTTGGAAGTTAAATTTGACCCACTTCCCGGTTTCCGATTGAGCTGAAATTTTGCATACACGTTTAGTTTGGATGACAAAAGCATTTACTTTAGTTTTTTTAAACTATAATATTTATATTAACCCCCGACAAAAAAGAGGGGTGTTATACCTACGTTTAAAGTGTGAAAGCTACTTTAATCGGGTATCATCTTAGCTATGTTTCATAAAAATCTGTTCAACTGTTCAAAACTTACAGCTCTTTTTCTAGTTGGAGTCGGGGGTTTTTGACGGTCAGGTTATTCTATTAGAAATAAAATATAGCCTATGGCCTATATTAAGGGATAGTGTAGCTTACTAATAGTGAATGAATTTTTAGAATCGGTTGATTAGTCCCAGAGATTACCCCCTACATAAAATTATGCAAAAATAATTATATTGAAACTCGCATAAACTTGACCTTTGCAAACTTTGAAGTACAAAATATTAATACCTATTAGATGATCGAATACAGGAAACGTAAAGGCGTTATTAGTGAAAAGATAGTGTGAAATAAGTTGACTGTTTTACTACCTAGGTATACCTATGTACTATTTTGTTCGCGGACATAGATTAATAATATTACATGCAAACACAAAACACATTGCATGCTGTGTTTACCTATAATGGACTGTGCAGTAATTTCAAAACCTTATTGTATTTGTAAAATTTATCATGTATTGCTGTAACAGACGTTGGTAGACCTTAAATAAATAAAATAAAAAATAAATTAATGTATTTACACTACGTAACGGGATGCTATTTTAATGTGACACTAATTGTAGAAATATTGGTATTAAGCATATTATATTGTAGCTACCCTTGATAAGATGAAAGATAACACCCAGGACGGGAAATCCTTTTTTTTTTATTACAAATATTTAGTTTCCCAGCACAAGCTGCAGCTCCATCCCCTTAACCATATTTTTTGTCCATTGCTATCAAGAAAATGCCGCCTTGTCAATGAGTTTTAAATGACAATTTAAAACCAATTCTCTTGTGATATAGAGGAAAATTTGAGGGATTTCGAAGGAGCTTAAAAAGTGATAATATAAAAATACAAACATTCCATGAAATTAAAATTTATTGACTAATAGACTCACTTTTATATTTAACGACATTTCAGGATAGTGTTATAAGACATTCACTCGGTATAACCATAAATAATTTATCAGAGAGTAATTATTATCTAATCTTAAAGAAGCCTCAACATTTAAACTTTCAGACACTTCAATAATGTCAGCCGGTACTTTCATTAAAGTTCACAAAATGTAAATCTGTCTAAACAGCTCATTTCCTCTAATACCCGACACAGACGTCCTCGTTTTGAACGTATTTACAAATAAAACACCGAGACTGCACACTGCTATCAAATTATTCGCAGAAGAGATTCTCGATGCACCACATACATCAAGACTTGTTAGTTTATACTTCCAATAATTCAAATATTCAAATTACGCTAGGCACTGAATATACCCCAGCAAATAATATAAATTCTGTTATTCTATCGACTATCATGTACGCAAAAGGTTGATTAACAAGAAATTCTACACAAGTATCATTCTTCATCAAGAAATCGGCAGTAATATCAGCCGTAACCCCTTTCTCATTAATTTCTATATCAGTAATTTGCGTCATTAGGGACGCGTACATCTTATAATCACTTATACCCTTAAATTCTGCCAATTTTGGGTTAAATATCCTTTTGATACCCATATCGTAAACTAGTTCAGGTAAATTGTCGATCTCTGAACGCTGTTTAAATCGCGGTAGAGTCACATTTACTAACTGCGCTCTTTCCCGTTTATACAAATTGAATATTGACGTCAGTCTTGTACGCTGTAAACTGTAGAACAGCTCACTGATCCAGCCTTTATTTTTTGGCAAAAACACTAGCATAGATATCCTACGAGTAGCACACGGAATTTCTAAAACCTTAGCGTCTATAAGTGGGAAATCTACGAGATGGTAGTATCCAATTTGGTTCATCATACTCACTTCACCGATTTTCACTCCTTGACTCGAGTAGAACGGTTGTAACTTAGTGTAAGCACTGTTAAAAGGGGTCTTCCACTCACTACTGAAATAATTAGCGTCACTCATGAGAAGCACTGTAGACATAAAGTCATCGTAGTATAGAATGCGGTCGATCACTCCACCGGTGCCTTCTTCGATCGCGTTGTTCACTTCAGTCGCTGATTTCATGGGTTCGTTGAAGTTAAGCAGCAAGACTTTGACTCCATACAGCTTCTGTATCTCCCGCACGTAAGTCTTTTTCACTGCCATCAGATTATCCATGGCAATTACACTCCTTCTCTTACTTTCGTAACTTATATCTCTATTCAGGTTGTTTAAAATCTCGCTCAATTTCTTTCTGAAGCATCTGTTTCTATGATGTTTGGTTACTTTCCAAATCTCTCTGAAGGTCCTTCCGGCGGCTCCTTCGGCTAACGCTGTCAGTTGCAACCAAGTCGACATTGGAGAGTAAACAAAATGTGAATCTGTATCTTCACTGACCCTTTGCAATAATTTCACTGAAAAATCGTACGCCGGTCGTTTAAGTAGTAGCAAGGCAGATCTTTTGCTACAGTGATAATCATACGCTAAAACACCATAAGTCCACAAAGTCACTAACGCTAACGTAAAAAGTTTAATCTCCATTTTCGCGGTTCGTGTGTTTCTGTTATCGAACAACTGTTTTGCGCGCGCGCACGCAATTGAATGAGCCTCGCTCGCGACGATAGTCGCGACGGAGCGTAGTTCGTAACACAGTTATTTATAATGATAGTTCGACGTATCTAGTATAGTATAGATTTGTTTGGAAACTTTAAGTTTAAAACTCGGGAATTTTCTGTATTGTTCTATGAGGCTACAAATTCAAAATGTTGGCGGCTGGGATCTCTATTTTTCTCAGCAATTACATAACATTCGGAACTGATATTTGAGTATGTAAAGAACTGATACATTACAGTTACATGATTCAATTACATGATTGGTTAACTTTTCCAACAGATAAAAAGATTTTAATCCTACAGGGAAACGAAAAAAAATCCTGTATAGATTTGTCTAAACACACACTTCAATATGCTAATTGAATTTTATCAAATAACCGATAGTCTTTATTTTAAACGACAAATACTGTTTTGACGCAATAACGCACAAGCTAACTTGGACGCATTTTTGTATGCAATCGATTTAATATTAATTGTTTACCACTGCTTCACTTTAAGCTTAATTATACACCTAGTTCTAAACTACCAGTGCTATGGGTTGTGTTGCTGTTGCTGGTAACCTAATTATGCGCGGGTAACGGTAGGTGTCGGATGTGATGCATCAGAGGCCGCTCGAACTGGTCAGGAGTCGCGCCTTTATCACATTTTGGATAATTTTATCTCATTTATCTAGTACAAAAAAAAAACGTACAGCTATTAGCGTATATGGTTTAAGCATATAGCTAAGTATTGAATGAGACTACCAGTTCTAGATATTTCGAGATTTTAATTGAAAGACCGTATGATGTTCCCGAATATTCAGACTGCCGAAATTTTGTTAGACTGGATCTCAAGCCCAACACAGTTGGGAAAAAAAGAGGTAAACCGGTTTATGCAAAGAATAGATTTTCTATTGTGTGTACCTACACTACCTACTTTATAACGCCGGTTGAACAATTAGAAATTAACTATGATGGTGATAATTATTAGACTGACCACATGCAATAATTACAGAGCCCATCATTTACCTAGTGAAAACGCTTTAATTCCGCAAAAAGTTACTCTTCATCTTCTTCTCGACCGGGCTGAGCGATTCCCATGGGATAGCTAATGGAAATATATGCCAGTCAGCAGTGTTGATATCGAAGCTAACTGCCCAGGGTGCGCCAGATAACCTCAGGTTTCATCACTAGCGGAGGCTCTTTCAATGCACCCCAAAAAAATTCACCAGTACCTAACTTTGTTATTCCATCTCAGATTGACCTAATTCTCTAGTAAGAATGTCGTTCTGAGAAGTGTCAAACCAACTACATGTAGTACTAGGTACATGACAACAAGATACTTGTCTAAAAGGCAAAGGTGACGAGTGACTGGAGAGTCCGTTAGAGATAAACATTGACAGCTTTTATAGTGCAGTGGCGCGTTGGTTTTCTTAGTGGTCACAAGTTCTATATCCGCACAGAAAAATATTTGAATAGTCCACAGATAGTTCAGGTCAATAGTTCAGGTCTGGGTGTATGCTTATTATGGGGTATATAAGTAATCTTTACTTTGATTCAGGAGAAATCCTAGTTTTCAAACTGACTTATCCAAACATTAATGGCCAGAATTTTTTTTGACTCTTGACAGATTTTGTATAAAAATATGTTTTGTTTTTTGTAGTAATCTGCGATGAGAAGGTTGGCTCTAAGTTCAGCCCTCATAAGTCTATTCCAATCATCCTATAAGGAAGCGAGCTATGTCCAGCAATAGACTGCAAGTCTCTAAATGCATTCCCATAGCAAAATGAATGAAGTACAAATACAATACAAATACAGTACAAGTACAATATATTAGTCAGTTCACCTTCAAATCAATATATATCCGCTAGTTGATGTCATTCCTAATCTCATTCTCTACGCTGCATTAGAATCCAAAGCCCGGTGAAGCCGTGCCCCATATAACGCTAATAATGATGGCGTAATAACACGCCTATGATCCGTAACGGGCAAAGTACAATTTACGAATATATAACCTAACCGTCGTTTTGAAATTGCCTGCAAAGGCCCAGTTGAAATAAAAATCTTTGACTTTGACTTTGACTTTGACGTCAAAAACCCCCGACTCCAACTACAAAAAGAACTGTAACTTTTGAACGACTGAACAGATTTTCATGAAACATAGCTAAATTAAATTAAATTAAATTAATTTATTTCAGGTAACTTAAACCCATATTACATATTAAATTAATCACGTCTTTAACTTTAACAGAATTACATTACAATAAACTAAATTAAAATATCAATACAATTGGAATATTAAAATTATCAATTATTATGAATTATAGGTTGATTGAGGTAGCTAAGATTCCCTATCAAATAATTCAATTAAAAAAAACTCCATTGATCTCGATCCGTCCGTTTTGGAGCTACGATGCCACAAACAGATACAGAGATACAAAAATACACACTACAAACTTATTACACCCTCTGTTTTGTCGGGGGTTGAAAAATATACAGAGCAGCTTCTTACCGAATAGTGTAAAGAAGGCAACGAATACAGAAATTGACAATTTTATTTATTTGGATCGAAAACGTTAAATTTTTTAATATTTTCAGTGTGTTTTTGGAGTCATTTTTACTTTTTATTTAAAGTTTATTTATCGGTGATGTTATTTTAGCTTTTGGTGTCTAGAACTGCGCGAAATCGCATATGGCATAGAATGTTGGATCAAAAGCTAATGAAGGTGCCCTATGTAGTGACACGTTCGTACCTAGGGCCGCCGGAGTGGCCCGGCCAAAGTTCGAGAACAAACCGCGGGCGCTGCCGCACTACCCTTTACAGGAAATATTTCCTCTTTAACTTTGCAAGGGAGACACGTATCAAGCTAAAATAGTCACGAACTGGGCAACTTTAATTTTCTTCTTTTTACAGCTATCGATCTTGGCAATGAATGTACAGAATGTTTTTCGTGGAGACAATTTGTACAGTAACTCTTATCTTTGGTAATGTTTTAAGTAGGTAAGCGTACATAAATACTGATGACCCTGAATTTTAGCCATTCCAGTTAAGTTTCCAATCTCTCCCATTAAGTTTCCAAACTCTCCCAGTCTCCAGCTGGGCGTCATTTGAATTTAGAAATTAAAATAAACTAATCAATTTTTTCTTTTCTTTTCTTTTTCTAACGTCACACTAGTATTTCTCCTGTATAGTGGTATAGAGTTTACAAACATACATGCCATGTGCACCTGTAGTCCACACACAGACCCGTATCTATCTGTAGGCCATACAACACAATATTCGATCCGTACGGGGATCGAACCTACGACACGTAGCGAAGAAAGCCAACCGTGTCTTAGAAACTTCCTCATTGCGTCAGGTTCTAGGGTACGATTGGGTAGTGTTATTGGGCTTTCTTTTTAGGTAGTTCTCAGTAGCAGCCCAGATGTCGGTAGTATGTTCAGTGGCCTGCATTAGGGTATCCTTCACATGCATCGACGACATTTGGGTATTACCCCGGGAATACATTCGTGACGATATTTTATTATTTAAAATATTATAATTGATTGTTTCGTATCGGATTTTGCTTTTTATTGTAGAAACACGACACTCGATAGGCTGATAAAGCGCCATTGCGAAACTTGATGAATGATGAACGTACAGGATGACGAAAGTGTCGGATAGCCTTACGTTGTTTACGTTAGATACGTACAGTCAACATCAAAACTAATTGATGATACACTTTTAAAATCTGTTTTATGAATCAAACATCGTAATTAACGTTTAACATTAGATTATATTACAAAAATGTAATAATTTATAATAATTCTAGCTGTGTCCGCGACTCCATCCGCATGGATTTACTGGAAAACTGAGTTACTTTTCGGCATAAAAAGTATTTAAAGTAAGTAAGTAAGTATCGTACCTATGTCTTTCCCCAGGTTGTATTTAAGTTGTATATCCAATTTCGTTGAAGTCTATTCAGCCGTTATGGCGTGATTGATTAACAAACATCCAAACTGTCGCATTTATAATATTAGTAGGAAGTAGGATAGGATTGGTATAAGTAATTATTATAATTCCATTTATTGAAAAAAAAAATACATACTTTTTGATATTTTTAAATACTTTTACAATTAAATAAAAAGATCATAAAAACATTTAAAAATAAAAATTATTATTATGATAGGTTTATAAGAACAACGCAGGCATTTTTTATTAACACGTTTTTATTAGCTTCACTTGTAACTAACTAACTATGTAAGAAAATCTTGGAAGTTAAATTTGACCCACTTCCCGGTTTCCGATTGAGCTAAAATTTTGCATACACGTTCAGTTTGGATGACTAAAGCGTGTTTTTTTTAAACTATAATATTATTTATATTCATCGACTGCCGATGGTGACTGTGCTATCGAAGGTATTATAGACTTATTTGAAGTACCTACAGCAATCTATCATGGTGGTTAATTTGTTGTCTTGGCAAAGGAAAGAACAAGTCAAGGTTTCCTCAGTAACAATTGAGCTCAATGGCTAAGGCGTTGGACTGGCTTTCGAGAGGTCGTTTGTTAGAACTCCACACGTTGAACTATTGTGGTGACTGGTGCGGTCTGCGGTGCAAGGAAAATGCCTCCTCGAGTGACGAATTCAGAATTTGCCTTGGGCAGTCGGCCTCTTTGCCATCAATACTGAGGGGTTAATATTTTCACTACGGCTTGAGCCATAGATATCCTTGAGCAATCAGTAATGTGGTAGCTTGTGCCGACACGACAAAAGAGAACCTATTGCGATCAACTGTCTCCAAGAATATGTATAGCTTACTTTATATATAGGCGCCAACCAATAAATATACATATAAATAAACAATAATAAATTGGGATCATCAATTCAAGAGAAACAAGTTTGCTCAAAATTTATTGACATTTTAATTTGTAACAAACATGAAGATGAAAACGGAATTATGTTTATGGTTCCGTCTCCACAATGATAAGAGTTTTCTGTCATCATCATTACCTTAGCCTTTTCTAAACAATATCGGGGGCCAGTTTTCAGTCTAGATGCAGATGACTATCAATATTTTACACGGAGCGACTGCCATCAGACAGATTTCCGCAACACAATTATATTTTTAACCCATGCATACGGAACCAGGCACAGAACCTTTATTACGTGAATATAAATGCAAAATTAACTTAATATGCCATTAGAATAAAGTAATAAACTCTTGAATGAATTAACAAGAGTTGGTCAATCAAGAACAAGAATTGCGTCTTTCCGGCAGTGTTGGCTCCGATGAACTATTTTAAATGCAAAATTGTGATCTTTAAACTATTTAATTTGTCTTTTAAATTATTTATGGTTCTTCATTATCATAATTTATAAACGATGCTGTTTAAATAACATAGGTAATTACTACAACGAGAGTGTGATGTCGGATCTCCAGCAGTGAGTTGCCCGATCATTGAGTTTGCGAGCTACGGGCTGTAGCGGCCTACGGGAAGAAGAGGGCTACAGGAAGTAGCACTAGCTGTAGCGGGCTACGGGCGCAGGTAACGTACTACGGGTATGGAGTCTGCTACTTTCCGTAGCCCTCTTCTTCGCGTAGTCCGCTACATCCCGTAGGCCGCTTCTGCCGAAAGCATAAAGCATACAGCATAGTGAAAATGAGCAATTAACATCCACAGCCTGAATCTACCTACTTATACTCCCTCTGCTTGCCAGTTTTCCTCGGTCTCGTGCCAATCGCTATCTAACCCATCCTCTCATTTTTCTAGAGTAACCTTCGTCAGGCAATATACGATGGTCAGCTCATAATGATAAGCTACGCCCAAGGAAACCATAAACTATGTTCTACGCATCATACCGTAATGTATTAATATTCACAAGTTATAAATAATGTGATCGTCACTCGCAGTGCTACTAAGAATTCGACACCGACTTGTCAAGGCGCTCAGTTCAATAAATCACGGCTTCTTATTTTATTACCATGTGTCTAGGTCAGCGGTATTCAATCTTAAAGACCGAAACAGCATTTTGTAGAGTAATCATTACTAGGACTTTGAGTATGTAGAACTAAGAATTTAATAATATTTGTCTGGAAGACATCGGTTTAAGCGATAATACCGCCCATTGTACATATTGTTTATTTTTATAATTAATGTATCTTTTATATTCCTGGTGTACAATATAGTTTATTGTATTGTAATATACCCATCAAAAACATTTCATGTAAAAATTTAGCCAAGTGTCGTTTTTCTGTTCTCGTAAAAAGATTTGAGATGTCGGATAGAGTCGAGTCCATAGCAGCTCTTACTACCATCTTTAGATAAACAATTATTTGTGATTTGGGAGGGTTACTTAGTCATCATTATATTAATCTGTGCTTAGGGACTAAATACTGACTGAAAGTAGGTATACCTAACAGTAGGTAGGTAGTAGGTGGGCTTTAGTCAAAGTCAAAGCTTTTTATTTGAACTGAGCTTTTGCAGGAGCTTTCAAAACGTCCTGATTCCAGGTCATCTTTCTCATTAGGTACACTGTAGGTATACTGAGCGAAGATAATGAGTTTAAAACAATAAGCACTTAGGAAAAAAGGTTGAATACTCCTGTTCTGGATAGGGGCAAAGCGTAAGGTAGATTTATAATATGTTTTTTGCCCGCCATCTCATTGGTACGCGACCGGTGTGCTGCATGCGGCATTCCACCACGGAATTATGTTATCTGACCTTAATCAAGAATGGGCCATAAATTAATTGTTAATAGGAATGCAAAATAATACATCGTATTTTTAAGGAGAGCTATTTTGTCATTTCCTTCCTCATTCCCATAATCTTTTTGTTTGTTTGTCCTGGCTTCCGAGCACTAGTTGCTGTGTGGCTATTCTTAATTGGTTCTAGCTCCTCATTGATCTTGCCTTTTAATCACGCAAAACCACACCGTGTCATACATGGAGTACAATTGTACTCCATAGTGTCATAGCATAAATTTATGTGCCGAAGTACTGCAATTTGTTACTGTGTCACTCTCAATTTTTTCATTTCTGTAGGTATTGTAGTGGTGTCATTTAATCATGTATTGTGTTGACCAATAAACCTTATTTCTTTCTTTTTTTCTTTCTACGAGTCGCAAACTTGACTGCCAAGCGTGAATTGCTGGCTTACTTATTTGAGTTTTAACGTTATGAATTTTATATTACCGCGGGGTTTGGAAATATACACTCATTGAGTAACCCCCATTTTCTTGCGGAACCACATGTATAACGCAATTTTGATTATACCTAAGGGCTTGTTCCACTATGTTCAAGTCATGTTACTTGGAAGATACAAATCGATTCAGTAAGTAATTTGCCTCACAATCGTCTTGTACTACTATTTTAATCGAATTCTTAGAAGAATCTTCACTTTACAACAGCCATAATACAACTTTTCCGTGCAAGCAATGCTGTAATCAAATCTTTGTATTTGCTCGAATATTTGCGATCAAACATGCTACATGCCATTCGAAATCTGATATACCTACATCAAAACTGTTATTTGTTTTGACTTTATACACTATTGAAGTGTTTTTGATCAAATAACGTTGACGACACAGACACTATACGGCCTTGTTTGGGTGTCCCTCTCAGATGAAGAACTCGTCTTATCTAAGGTATCTACATCATACATGCCATCGACTGCAAGTAACTATTGTGAAACGAGACAATCTTGATATTTAGCACCTCCATGTGTCAATGTCAATCAAATATACTTGTAATAAAAACCTCTCCATGTGCATTGTCTACTGTACAACCACGAACACAGACAGACATGATTGTAGCGACATTGAAAAGAAGTTTTAAGAAAATGTTTTGATTGTGAAATATTTGAACATACACCAAGTATTTTTATTAAAACGCTTTTATTAACTTCACTTGTAACTAACTAACTAGGTAAAAAAATCTTGGAAGTTAAATTTGACCCACTTCCCGGTTTCCGATTGAGCTGAAATTTTGCATACACGTTTAGTTTGGATGACAAAAGCGTTTTCTTTAGTTTTTTTTTAAACTATAATATATATTATGCGTCATGCTCGTGAACGGGTGTCGTCTGTAAGAACTGGTCAGCCTGTAACTGCCATGGCAATCTTATTCAAAGGCAATTAATTATTATCCTAGTCTTATTTGTATTCACACTGAATTGCATTATTCTCGCAGCTCTTACCACAACATTGTACTGATAAAGATTGTAATCTATTATTATTTATTTGAAAAGAGTTACCATGGAGTTTCTTGCCGGTTCTTCTCCATAGGATCTACTATTTGGAACCGTGCACCTAGAGTCTCGACATTTCACAAGTTCCTGTATCTGGTTTACATGAAATAAAGATCTAGCCAAAAATGCCCTCTCAAAACTGCAAGACAAAAATCCATACCGTCTCTTGAAATGAAATCTATATTTATATAGTCATGTCTGGAAGAGCTCGACCTAACTGATTAACAAGCCTTTTTTGTCAGTTGGATGAATAGAATAGAATAGAATATTCGAATAGCCGATGGGAATCGGGTTGTATGGAGTCTTCGCCACTGGTAGGTATACCTACATATTTGTGCTTGTCTATAAGTTTACAAGTCTCAATCACAGCGACTACCGTATAATTTATGTTTTTGTCTTTATTCTACTGTAGGTACGGCCCATTAATACTTCTATCCACGGGATGTTGCCTGAGTTCATAAAACTGTTAAGATGATTATGTGCTCATGTACGAGGTAATGCAGCGGAGACCTTATGACATATTTTTGCATTGGCAACACAGACTGGCCACATATTGTTTGCATTTGTTTCGATTTACTGAACACACATGAGGTCATAAGAAAATCCTTGTTATTGATCATTGTGTCTTTAATTGCACTATTATCGTAATGTAGGTAGCTTCTAGTCAACCGCATCTGATTATCCTGGGAGCCGTCCTCATTAAGCTCACGAAAACATTGGCAACACAGACTGGCCACATATTGTTTGCATTTGTTTCGATTTACTGAACACACATGACGTCATAAGAAAATCCTTGTTATTGAACATTGTGTCTCTAATTGCACTATTATCGTAATGTAGGTAGCTTCTAGTCAACCACATCTGATTATACTGGGAGCTGTCCTCATTAAGCTCACGAAAAAGGTAGAACGATGTTAATCTCATTTCGTGACTTCTAAGTACAGAGGTTAATCCACATTAGTTAGTTAGCTTATAAAAATAAGTAACAGGTAAAAAAGCTTTTGAAGTGAAACTTCTATAAAGACGGGGAGTATTAGGATATTTCCGTCACGAAAAAGCGTTACGGCCGCGTGGAGGGGGTAGACGATATATTCGTAGAAGTTTCACTTCTACTCTGTGTCTATTATAGAAAAAAAATGAAATGTGTGCTGACACATTTCTTTTTTTTTTCTTTAATAGAGGAGCGATTACCAGTAAATATCCGTAACATCAGTGGAGTTGCTGATGCATTGTCAACCTTTTAAGGGAAGATAGGGAGGAGGGAGAGATGGTAAAGGTGTTATTTCCTACATTCCTAGTGGAGCCAGGTCGTTTTCGAGCTGTAGTCAACTACTGGCTACAGCTATGCGTAAATATTGCCATCTCTTGATATAATTATCTTCTTCTTCTTCATTTTCCTCTCCATTACTGGAGGGTCTTCAGATCAGAGAATCTCTATCTATCCTGTTCTAATGAGAAATGCTCATGCCATACTGGAAAAAATTGCCCAGTCATCAGGTTCGTAACGGAGATGCCCAGGATGCGCTGGCGCACTTACTTACGTATCGTCACTCGCAGAGGATCTTTCCATGCATCCTAATATAAAAAACCTAAGTTTTAATTAAACGTACCTATACGTGCATGAAATTTGGGTTTAAAATCTATGCACGTACAAAAACTAGAAGAACAAAGTAGTGAGAATTGAAGTCAAGACAATTCGCTTGATTACCTCATTCGAGACTCTACTGCGATTGCGAAAGAAAATAATTATGTACTCTGAATAATTAGTGAGGCCTTCTTCTTCATTAAGGCGACGAATTGAAAATATTGGCGGCAGGGATCTCAATTTTTCATGTCAAATCATTTGGAACTGCAGATATTTAGGTATGTACTTCATTTACCCATGTCTTTGGCATCATTTTGATCATTGCTTTTCATGATTCTCTTTAAAAGCAAAGATATTCATTCTACATGGAAACGAGACTGGTTTATTCCACTAAATTATCTATGTAAATTAGTCACACTTCAGGATTTTATAAATTAACGATAAGTAGCCTTTATTTTAAACGACAAAAACTGTTTTGACGTAATAGGTACTTAAGGAGAAGCTAGCTCGCGCGTCTTTGTAGTTTCTATGCAGCTGATTTGAGATTGATTGTTTGTCACTGCATCGCCTTAACCGCTGGCAGTGTTAGAACTCAGGCCAAGGTCCGAAAGCCTTCAACAATTAGGTTTTATGCGCAATTCGCACATGCTAATTAAGATATACCGTTTTAATGAGTAATGATAGAATTAATAGAATTTAGTTATCATACCAAAGATTCCCTAAGTCATGGACAACTGGTCGCGGGACTTATCTCATTACCGTGACCCCGGAACGTAAAAGGCTATCGAAGGAACACCGTGGATTTTAGTCAGTACAAGTCTGACAGTCCCTCCCGCCCTGCCCGGGGTGGAAGGACTCATTTGATGGTTTTACCACGCTAAAAAAAAAAAAAAAAAAAGTCGTGGACAACTACCTACTCACTATTTTTGTATGATAGTAATAACGTCTGAATACAGAGTAGTAATAAAAACACCACAGTGGTCACTAACCTCAATGTTAATTATATGATGAATCACCAACAATTCCAATTCAATTATCCACTATCCGGAAATTACAGTAAATTATACACCGTAATATTACCTCTCGCACAAGATGTAAAAGCCACCTCCAAGCTTACAAAGTAACTACATATATACATACTGATGCAATTCTCGTTACAGATAAGTGAACTAACTGCCGCCACTTACGCATTATCGAGTCTTAATCCCAGCATGTAATTAAAGTGTACATCCCGGTTTAACATTGGTTCGTATGAAATCATAGACCATTGAGGCAGTCAATCTGATTGCCATATTGGTCAAGTAGACCTGACTGCCGCTGTAGACGCTTGCGGCGATACTGAGGGCTTGAGGTTCGGTTCTCAAATCGGGGATTTTTTTTCTGATAGGAAATACCTGGCAGCCTGGGCTTTGGAATGTTTGGTGCCCGGTAGATGGCAATAGACTCCGGAGTCGGGAGTTCGGGACTCTATTATAAATTGGACAACAGGATTATGAAATGTGGGTACAACGATACCTACCACCTCTGCGGAACTCTTTGGGGAAATCATGTTATTTTTTTAATAAAACGAAATCCGTGGTCCTATAATTCAGACAAATTAATTATCTGTCAGAAGACTCAGCCATCGGTCGCAAACATTAAAAAATCAATAAATAAGCCACATTATTATGATAATTCTTCCACACGCGACACCTATAGGCTATAAATACAGTCATTATGAATATATCACGTTTATTTACCATTTAAAACGATGGAGGAATGATTATCTATAAGTTAATAAATGAATGACAAACAGCGAGAGTCTACGCAACCTCGCACGTGACGCAGTAAAATGAAACCCTACGGAAATGCAAATATCTATAGAGCGACAAATCTGTAGCGAAAGTTCCAAACAATGTATATTTTAATAAATACGTGAAGAGAAAACTACGCACTTACTCCTTTTTTTGCGCGCACGGAGGTGCGTGAGATTTGGCATAGATATAGTTTACATGAAGAAGGAGTGCAGAAAGAGAAGTGCACTAGTTATTAATAAAAGCCTAATAGAGTTTGATTGCAGCGCAACGGCTTCCCTTCACTCCATCCATTTTTTCTGGTCTATTGCAATTTCAGGCCATTTTTTTAGATAAGACTCCACCTCATCACGTCATCTCCTAAGCCTGCCTCGTTGCCTCTTCCCGCTATTTGGGACCCACTGTATTGTTGTTTTTACCCAAAGCTTCTCCGGCGGTATGTCGCAGATTTGACCAGTCCAGTTCCATTTTAATTTGGCACCTATGAGAGAAAGAAAGAAAATACGTTTATTAGACAGAATAAAACCACAAACATAAAAAACAAAACACGTAAACTAAACAAGTACCTAAACAGAATTTTTTGTAAAAACGAGAAATAAAAACTTACAAACTACTAAATAAAAAGTCGAGTTTATTTTTTTATTTTTAGTAATTATTTCACCTAGTAGGTTCAATTTGGCATTGCTTGCCTAAATGGCCTCAGCTCAGCAAACCTGCATGTTAATTTGGAACGTAGTATCGAGTTCCTTACAATCCCTACCTACGCGTTCCGTAGGTTTGACCCGTAGGATACTATCTTACGACTTACATTGCTTCCATAAAATATCCATTATTATCGTCAATAGAAGTTGTGCAAGCGCGTGCAACGTTTGCTTTCATCACAGTCAAGATTAGATATGAGAATGAGACAATAAATTGATATCCCCATTCCCCATTGCTCTGTAATATTTCTGCTGAAAAGGGGCGTAAAACTACAAATTCAAAAAATTACGAAAGTAAACACGCACACACAATACGATGATAAGTAGATATCTACGTTTATCTAAAAAGTGAATGAACGAAGCGTTACTCACTGAAGTCTGAATGGCTAGTTATCTGCTTGACTAGTCATTGTTTGTTGATAATATTTATCTTATATTAATTGACTCTTGGTAAGTTTATCACTTTCACTTTTGGTGGCCAGAATTTGAAATACGTTACTTACTTTACACTTATCTTAAACCAGTTATACGCCTACCAAATTATTGATAGCAATGTCGTGGTATGGATTGTAAGAAAAAAAACTGACAAATAGAGTAGTTTCTTCATATTTGAGTGTACAGTGTACCTACACTTCGTGCACCCAAATTCAAAATCGATTTCTAAACCAGAAAAGTATTGTTGTTGTATCCTATTAATACGTCAAGACATATATTATTCTTGTAGTCCATATTGGCAACAAACTATGTTAATTCAACGTTAAAATCCTTTCCCATGTTTGTCCCTGTTCACCCCTACTAATCTATTCCCCCCATTTTAAGGTATTTCAGCAAAATAAACGACTACTTACTATGTACTACTAGTACTTACTTTATTATCATTTTGTATCAAATAGACAGATAAAACTTAAGACGATTTCCGCGTGCGATCTGTATTCTGTTGGCGAGATTGCTGAGCAAATGATATAGAGGTAGGGGAAAACCGGGCAATGGGAGTCAGCGGGTAATGGTGGTCACCCACATATCTCTAAAAGTACAACTAATAGAAACGCGTTAACGGTCCTCCCCGCTCCGCTCTGTTCCCCTCGTATCGCTGCGAGCGCGCCGTGCCAATATGGCGACGGCCTAGAGAATGAGAGGTGTGTTTTGGTTTTGCGGCTCGCCGATGTAAATTTTCACGGACGCAAAATAAACAGTAAGTATTATAGTTATTGATCTACTTGTATGTTACTTTTTTACGCCTTTACTTGTAAATTCAGTGTAATGATTTCATACTTAAATCCCGAGTGTACCTAATATATATTTTGTATTTATTTATTTTTCTTCATAATATACTTGTGGGTAATGAGAATCGCTAGTGACCACGATTTCCCGCAATGTAAAAGGCATATATAATTTTGTTATTTTTGTTTTAGATGCCGAAACAAGTTAGAACTACCACAAAGGCTTCCTGGTCTTCTGATACTTTAGAAAAAGCGGTGAAACTTATTGAAGAAGATGGTTTTTCTATACGAAAAGCTGCTAAAGTGTCGAACATTCCATTCTCGATTCTACAGAAAAGATTCAATAAAAAAAATAACTTGGCACCACGTCTGGGACGGCTGACTGTGTTTAGCGCTGAACAAGAAAAAGAATTGGCCGACTTGATAAAGAAGATGGCGATTTTTGTATGATCCTCATTGCCCACAAGATGACCTCAATTACCCGTACCTCAGTGCAATGGGAGTCAAAACAGTTATTTTTTTGTACTTTTATATTTCCCAAAGATGATTATTCATGTGATGATTAATGATCTCAAATAATAGCTAATTAAGTAAACTTTGTTATGAGGCGGTTGCAATAAAGATTTTGTTTATTTTAACTTTTGTATTCTAATTCTTGCTTAAGTGACCCCCATTACCCCTTTCTCCCCTATCGTATGCAACCCTTTATTACGAGACGTCAAGTCGAGCAGAGGTATTTACAGGCTATACTGGCAACAGAGCGAGGAAGGACCTGAAATTCCATAGAAACTTGAATATTAATATTTTTCATGATTTTATTTTCATCTCTGAGACAAGGAATGTGCCGTACCCATTCTTTGAATTCAAATAAATATATACTTACTCAATTATTCCTCAATCAATTTTGGTACAGTCAGTATAGAAGATTTAATTTTAGGTACTAACGACCCATCCCCGGTTTCGTACGGATGCAGTTTCTCTACTATCCTTACATTAAATATGAAAGTATTATACATAAAAACCATCCTCTTGAATCACTCTATCTATTAAAAAAACTGCATCAAAATCCGTTGCGTAGTTTTAAAGATCTAAGCATACATAGGGACAAACAGACAGCGGGAAGTGACTTTGTTTTATACTATGTAGTGGTTTATCTCATTATGTAATTCATTATAGATCCTTGAAGTTTGGCTTTGCCTTAGTTTACCACTGTTAGTTAGTGTCAGCAGATTTTAGGGTAGTGGCAGGTAAATTAACATACCTAGGCATCGTTTGAATCAAATTTGTTTCTTGGGATAGCATTGAAATAATTAATCAGGTATCAGGTATTGAAACAAATAAATTTTCAGCTTCTCAAGGTTTACCGACATGCAATCCAAATCTAAAACGCTTCACGGTTGAAACACAAATTACTATAAAGATTACCGAAAAGCCGTAAAATAAAGTGCCGGTAGCCTGCCGTCTGATGAGCGAGCCAAAATTACTCATTAAAAACAGACGCATTACTTACCCAAATATCTCATCTCTCAGTGTTACCTGTCTCGAACGCGATCCACCAGTCAACGACCGCGGGTCACGGTCAACTTTTTGCTATTTCTACTGCCAATATTATTTTATGTCTTGTTGGTTTACAAAGATATTTCCTGTTGTTATCTAGGTACCTATCTACATTTATAATGTTAAGTTGTCTATCTGTCCGCTTCCTTTTTAAATGCAGAACATCCAAAGCCAGATAAAAGTTTAAAAACCTACATTTTCTACTGTAGTGCTGCAATTTGCATTTCACTGCTGGACATAAGTCATTAGCAGGAACTGCCACAACATTAGTTCCTCCTTGATTCTTCCATATGAAGCAGATACCTACTGCACAGTGTAGACATAGAAATTAGTTATCTATCTTATTGCATTACATGACCCTGTTAGGGTGCTGCAAAGATTTGAAGAGGTGGTAATATTTTTACTTTTGTAAACTATTACTCAATTTATAAT
Organism: Allophyes oxyacanthae; assembly: GCA_932294325.1. Lineage (NCBI taxonomy): Eukaryota > Metazoa > Arthropoda > Insecta > Lepidoptera > Noctuidae > Allophyes > Allophyes oxyacanthae. The sequence continues at coordinate 3,196,354 of OW028633.1, read as the reverse complement.
TTTAATTATTATATAATACTATATTTTTACTTTATAATATACAAAAAATCTGTTTCCTAGCAAGGTATACTCCGATACTCCTGGAGAGATCTTGAAAAGCACTGTTATGGTCATCGATTTTATATTTGTCTGTGCACGGAAAAAACGAAATTTGCAGACTCCATCCGAACCAAATTACTCAGTTGTAAATAACAAGAACTTGTTTATTTCTAGCCGTTACGTTTTTTCAGTGTGGATTTAACCATATTTTTTAAATTCTATTATAAGCATTTTTTCCACAAAAAGCTCACGCGAATCCAGGACAAGTCGCGAGTGTAGTTTATTATGGTAAGCTGTGTTTGTGTGTGAACAATTTCGAGAATTGCTGGGCTAATTGTGATGATGGTAGAGTTTCGACTGAGTGAACGCAGATATATCTAGTCGTGTTAAAAAGAGCTTTTGTTTGTTTTTATAAGGTCATTTTAGACAGCTAGATTTATTTTAAATGTTTTGCACATTTTGGGAAGCTATTAGATTGGTAACTACACTTCTTTTATTATAATTAAGAAAAATAAAAAACCGACTTCAAAATATTTAAGAATTAAAGGCTCCGACTTCAGAAGCTGTTAAGCTTTTTATGAAAATTACTTTAAATGTTTTAGTTTTGTGAAGTCAGTTTTTACAACTTTCTAAGTTTATTATTTATTTCTCTATTTTGAATGGCATAAACAATCTCGAGTGATACGCTGTTACCCATTGAAGAGTTCCAGTATCTATCTCCAAAAGTCTCCATCTGATCTTCACCAAAAATCCAGTAGGTAGATTTTAATGTCACAGCTTACATTATGTGCGCAAGTGGGCCTGCTGCAATGTGCAATTATTGTGTCACTCCCGGCTATTCTGTTTCTGCATTGCATATGGTGTGATTTAATCATGTATTGTGTTGAACGATAAACCTTATTTCTTTCTTTCTAGGTACTGTAAATCCAGTACGGATTCTAGATGTATTATCACTTATTTAACCACTGTTTCACTCCATGACAGAAAACGAGCATAAAAACAAAATATCCTACCACATTTCACCGCCTACCAAGAAAAACAATCATTTATTTTGTTCGTAATAAAACTTGGAACATCTTGCAAGACAAGTGCAAACAAACCAACTTTCATAATTAGTTAGCACCTAAGGTTAACAACCTGCAAGATACATCTGGTTTACTTAAATACTAATTTTCTTTTTATCTAGTATTAGCTTTCACCCGCGACTTTGTCCTTGTGGTGAAGACTTGAGGAGTTCGTCACGCTCACACCAGCTTCCAAACCAATTTTCAAAAATAATTTCTTAGTGGTACAAATATTATTTGCTCTGAGCACAAGAGACACTCGGGTAGGCTATTTTTTGTACACTGTCAATAAGGTAAACCCATGTTTAATAATGAAACACGAAGTCCAATGTGTTTTATGACATTAATGTTATAGCCTTATTGTCCTCGGTTTCTCGCATCCTAAGAGAACTACTAGAGGTACTACATGTACCCAGATAAAAAAATATCCTATAGATATATGTTAAACAAATTTCTCAGGGCTACAGAAGTCGCCATGACATGACATAATGTAGCTATAGAGTAGATGGTAGTTGTGCGGCATAGAGGAGTAGCTGCCTCGCTGGAGGAACCACTCCACATAACGACGGTCAGACAACTCATCTGATTATAGTCGCAGAAGACTGATTGCAGGAAAGGACAAATGCAATTTTTTTTTAGGATATTGTCTAACTGTGACGCAAATTATATGCAAATATCCGTTCAGCTTGTTATGCGTGATTGAGTATCAACTATCCAAACATCTTCACGAACTGTCTTTTATATAGTTAACACTTTGTCTGCCTCAGGATTTAATGCTCCGCAGATGCGCTTGCGTCGCTAGTCCAATGGCTGCCCCATTGGACTACAATTATAATAGTTTCCGCACTAGATGCAGGTACATATAGAGTCTACAGATATAATTCGTTAGTGTAGTCTGGATCGATAACCTCACTTCTGAGAAATAAATGTTTTGCTCGATAGTTCAATAAATCTTCTATAAGTAGTTCTTCTGGAAACAAAACACACATCTGTCAGTGAGTCAGTTCGCCTAAGTTTTACTTTTAAACTTTGTTGATCGTTAGTGTTAATAATTAGGTTGTAAGATTGAAAGAAACGTTATATTATCATCCTACGCTAATTTGTTTCAATTCTGGAAACCGAATCCAAAAGTTCTAACTAGTTCACGAACCTGTTAGCTGTCCGCACCAGCGGCAGTAGTCCAATAGCTAAACCGCTAAGACGTCGCACTGTTGAATGTCGATTGAAAGGTTGTAAGTTCGATCCCCACCCTATGCACGATTGACGTATACCCCATTCTTATCTTTCCTCTTTTTTGTCGGGGGTTAATAAAGGAAACTTCCGTGAAGAATAGGACATCCTCGCTCTTCCCGTAGGCAACTAGTGGACAACAAACCAAACAAACAAAGCTTATATACAGCATACTGAAAATACCAATATGTACCTATTTGTCAAACAGATATTTTATGACAATATTCTCTGACTGCCGTTCTCAGGCGAATCAGGGCAAAAATGATGGAAATCTTTCGTTGATTTGGATATCCGTATATCCGTAGTCAGAAAAACATGACAAAATAACATGACAAAATAAAATGACAGAATAACATGAAAAAAGTGTAATAAATAACATGCCACCATCTATTTAACCTTGATGTGTCGATACAAAAAATGGCTTCCGTCCAAATTCTTTGAAATATAAGCTATCTGAAAAACTAATCTCTTCCTACTTGCTAGGAATTCCTAAGAACAATTTGTTTGTGATACAAAGAAATATGATTGCTGGTATTCCCCAGATAAGAATTGGATCTTTTTAAACACATTTTAGCTATCGAGGTTTCGAGATGCCACCGTGAACAACCGTGAACATCTTTTCGTCGCATTTCTTCCCGTGAGAAGCATAGTGATAACTCTAGCCTTGCCTTCCATACAGAAGGGTCTGAGATCGATCCCTGCCCGTACCTTTTAACCGACTTCCAAAAAAAGGAGGAGGTTCTCAATTCGATTGTACGTTTTTTATATTTGTTATGCGGTTACTCTGCCAATTGCAGACCGATTTTGTAAATAATAATTATTTGTTTGAAAGGGTATACTCTAGAGGTGGTCCCATCTAAATTTGGTGAAGATCTGATGAAGGCCTTCGGAGATAGACAATGGAACTCTTGAATGAATAACAGCATATTACTCGCGGTTACTGTAATAACATGTTTATGTATTGTTTATGCCACACAAAATAGAAAAATAAAACAAACTATAAAAAAAGTAAAAAACGACTTTAAAAAACGAAAAAGTATGTAATAATTTTCTTAAAAAACTGTAATGTATGGGTGGTCGGAAGGGTTCTCAGAATTAATAAACAGCAGGGTATTTACAGAAAATAGTATTTATTATACTTAGATCAAAACGAGAGATTCAATGATAATTACACGTAGAGGTCTAGTTCAGGACTGACTTATACAGGGGTGAGGGTGGTTTATATAGTCTTCATAAGACAACATTCATTGTACTTATTAGACAACTAACTAGTTCAAGTTCAAAGTCGGAAACAACAACGATGGGAAATGACAATATTGCTTTAGTTAGTAACAATTAACTCAGCTATAAGATTAAGATATCTTATGTAAACAGTTAATACATTTGGTAAAATTCCTTGATTAAAATTAAAGTGTTGTATTTTCCTTATTATGAATACATTAAAATTTTTCTTTTTAATAGATATAGTTTGCTTACATTACAAAACTTAACAGTTTCTCAAGTCGGGGCCTTTAATTCTTCAATGCACCTAGCTTGGCACCGACTTCAGAAACAGTTAAGTTTTTTAAGAAAATTATTTTATACTTTTTAGTTTTTTGAAGTCGGTGTTTTTTTTTTAATTACTTTTCTAATTCATGTGTCGATCACAATAACCAGCGGACAATTAAGACGCTTCTAACGATACCTCATTTGTCGAATTGAAGTTATGAGGGAACAGATGAACATACATGTCATAAATACTTACCGGTCAAACATATAACCCTCTCCTTAGTCGGGTAAAAGTAGACAACACGAAAGTTCACTAACCTATGATAAAGTTTGACATCCTAGTACAATAACCAAATCAAATCGTAAGAAACGTTTGAAAAACAATCTTTAATTTATTGCACAATATCTGGAAAAAACTACAACTTTATAAACATTCGATATTCGAGATGCTACCTACATGAATGCTCGATAATTATACTTATTATTACATTACTTCCACAAGAACAAATGCATTATATAATTAGAGTAATGACTACAATCAAAATCATGCCAAACTCCAGCCTCGGCAGTGTTATCGTCGGGTCACATAACGATAACATGCCTCTTAAAACGACAGTAAAACAACTCACTCAATAGATTAGTAGTCCTTTTACATCGCCAGCGAAATGGCGAGACTCGGAACAATATTTCTGTTTATTACGGCATTAGTACCTTTAATTTCGGCACAGTGTAACTTCAGGACTGCCACGCCGTTTTTCAAGAGATCCGTCTACGAGTTTACTTTGAATTTAGCGAAAAGAATCAATCAAGAAACCGAGAGTCACTATGTTGCGTCTGCGCTGTCGCCATGGACGCTTTTATCCACAATGTCTCTCGGTGCTTCAGAGGCAACGCAAACAGAAATACAAGAAGTTCTTAAACTACACCCGCATAGATGTTTCAACAATATATACTTCGAACTCACGAAACAAGTGACGATGAGACCTACAAATCCTACTGCAAGTATGTTAGAACGAAGTTCGACTATTTTCTTCGATGACTCCCTGTACGTCAAACAAAGTTTCTTTGACGAAGTGACGAAAGTTGGTATATGTGATGCCAGGATCGTGTCGTTCCAAGATACTGTAGAAACAGCTGCGATAATTAACGAACATGTGCGTAGTGTTACTAACGAAGCTATAGATGAGATCGTCACACCAAATGATTTGGACGGCATTGTGACCGTCATGATAGACGCTTTGTACTTCAAAGGTGCTTGGAAGGTAGCTTTTCCTTACGAGGATACTGAAACCAGTGCGTTCTACAACGATCGAGGCCAGCAGATCGGTGATGTGCCGCTAATGTACGTGGGTGGCTCTTTCAACATGACAGGAATACCACAAATACAGGCGAAAGTCTTGGAACTCCCTTACGGTGATGACAGCAGATATTCCATGTTAATATTCCTACCATACACTAATGTTACTCTAACAAGCATGGTGGATAGGATGAAGAGCATCAGCATCAGCTCCATATACATTCTGTTCCAACAATACGGACCCACAAATGTCGACGTCCAGATTCCGAGGTTCAAAATATCTTCCGACATTGACAACTTAAAAGAGCTTCTTATTGATATGGGCATAAAGACTCTTTTTGATCACACACGTGCTAATTTCCCTGGGATATCTGATTACCAGTTATTCCTGTCGAACTTTATACAGAAGGCGGATATTGAAGTGACTGAAGATGGCACAGTGTCTGGCGTGGCCACTGCAGCGTTGTTCGAATCCAGAATGATGCCAGAACAATTTGCCGCTAACAGACCTTTCATGTTCATGATTGTTGATAAGATTTTACATATTCCGATATTCACTGGAGCTTATTCAAAACCTAGCCACTTCTGAATGAATTAGATATTCATTTTTGTATGCAATTGTGTATGAGGTCAGAGTAAATTTTACATATCTCGTTTATGACTTGTTTTATTGTCCAATCCTATGCTTTGATGTTTAGTACCTAAGCGTGGAAACTTGTGAAGCCAATTAGTTAGTTACGGCTATGATTAATACCAATATTAGAAGGGAATCTTTTATTTTATCATTTTAAACATTGTAGCAAGAAAAAATAACACCACAAATTGATTTTGCAACCAGTATTTTTAACAGCAACTTAATTATGTACCTACTACGTCAAATTGATTAGTAAGACAACGCTAAAAGGGCAGAGGAAGCGTGTCTAAAATAAAGAATTAATAGGTAGATACATAGATACATGGCTGATTGATTTATGGCAGTTTAAAATAATATATGCATCATAGGCGTCACCGCATCAACTGACTACATCAATTCAGATAGGTATCAAGCAATTAAATTCCTATAGGTGTCTACTCTATATATACAGGTAGGTAGCAATAATCATTGATTTACCAACTAGGTAAGTATTTGTTTATTAGCCATATTGTCATTTTGAATAAATTACTAAATATTGCTCATACTTCGCCAATAGCCAATATAATCATGATCTATCGTGGGTATCTATACTTTATCTCTTTATAGAGTTATCCTTAAGGTCTACAAGTAGGTATATGCCATATATGTTTTAGCTAAAAATAGATGCTGTGGTATTACGACTCCCGTAAGTGTTCTAAGAAATGAGAATATTACTGAAGGTGACTGAAGGTTTATATCGAGATGATGACCAACATGTTTGGCAGTAATACTACAATCATTCAAAGATCTAGACTAGACTTCTGGATAAAGTATAAATAAAACGACATACGGGGTTTATCTTTTCATTGCAATTCAATTTGGTAAAGATGCAACTTTTCTGGACATACTGCGAGCTTGCTTGCTTGCTTGTTTGTTTGATTACTTGCGAGTCACCTGATGCTAAGCTATCAACGCCAGCCATGACCATTGGCAGCCTTAAGCCTACAGATAACTGATGCGTTGACGGTTGATCACCTACTTAATTAAGTTGGCTGTTCAGTACCTTTCACCCCTTAGAGCACGTGTTCTAATTCTATTCTACGGAAAACGTTTAACATCACTAAGTAAACATATAATATCTCTTTTTTTTATACTCCCTCCCCATTAAATATCCCCAACATTTCAACAGATTAAATAGTACCCACAAAAAAAAAAAAAGGTAAAGATAAAAATATACCATACTAGCGGCCCGTCCCGACTTCGTTCGGGTACAAATTAGCCGGTAGATACTTTTTAATTTTCATCAATTCCTGACCTCTTACAAATGCTTCGGCTTCAAAAAATACGGACTCTCATATAACTATTTCATCCGCTTAGAGGTTGAATTTCGAAAAACGCGAAACCGATTTTGTTTTTAATTTTAAACAAAAGCTTAAATACAAAATTTCACGTTTCTAACTTCAAAAACATTTTTCACTCCTTTATCGCCCCTTTGGGGGATGAATTACCAAAAACGCAGAAACACGTGTTTCTTTATTTCTAACCAAAAGCCTAAATCTCAATTTTCACGTCTCTCACTTCAAAAACAATTTTCACCCCTATTTCGCCCCTTTTTCCCCCCCCTGTAGAGGGCCGATGCCTGCCGGGGTCGCGGGGCTTATCTCATTACCGTGACCCCGGAACGTAAAGGGCTATTGAAGGAACACCGTGGATTTTAGTCAGTACAAGTCTGACAGTCCCTCCCGCCCTGCCCGGGGTGGGAGGACTCATTTGATGATTTTACCACGATAAAAAAAAAAAAAAAAAAAAAAAAAAAAAAAAAAAAAAAAAAAAAAAAAGGGATGAATTTCCAAAACCGCGGTAACACGTGTTTTTTATTTCTAATCAAAAGCCTAAATCTCAATTTTCATGTTTCGCACTTCAAAAATAATTTCCACCCCCATTTCGACCCTTTAGCGGATGAATTTCCAAAAACGCGGTAATACGTGTTTCTTTATTTCTAACCAAAAGCTTAAATTTCAATTTTCACGTTTCGCACTTCAAAAACAATTTTCACCCCTATTTCGCCCCTATAGGGGATGAATTTTCAAAATCGCGGTGACACGTGTTTCTTTATTTCAAACCAAAAGCCTAAATGTCAATTTCCACGTTTCTCACTTCAAAAACAATTTAACCCCTATTTCGCCCCTTTAGGGGATGAAATTCCAAAAACGCGGTAACACGTGTTTTTTTATTTCTAACCAAAAGCCGAAACACCAATTCTCACGTCTCTCACTTCAAAAACAATTTTTAACCCTATTTCGCCCCTTTAGGGGATGAATTTTCAAAAACGCGGTGTCACGTGTTTCTTTATTTCTAACCAAAAGCCTAAATCTCAATTTTCACGTTTCTCACTTCAAAAACAATTTTCACCCCTATTTCGTCCCTATAAGGGATGAATTTCCAAAAACGCGGTGTCACGTGTTTCTTTATTTCTTACCAAAAGCCTAAATCTCAATTTTCACGTTTCTAACTTCAAAAACAATTTTTACCCCTATTTCGCCCCTTTAGGGGATGAATTTCCAAAAACGCGGTAACACGTGTTTGTTTATTTGTAACCAAAAGTCTAAATCTCAATTTTCACGTTTCTCACTTCAAAAACAATCCCAATATTCACGTTTTACACTTCAAAAACAAATTTCACCCCTATTTCGCCCCTTTAGGGGATGAATTTCCAAAAACGAAGAATTACGTGTTTCTTTATTTGTAACCAAAAGCCTAAATCCCAATTTTCATCTTTCTCACTTCAAAAATTAAGGGACTCCCATACAAACTTTCACCCCCTTTTTCCCCTCTTTAGGGGCTGAATTTTCCAAAATCCCTTCTTATTGCTTGCCTACAATACAAAAGGGACCTACTCTCCAAATTTCGTGACTCTAGCTTCAGTAGTTTCGGCTGTGCGTTGATGATAAGTCAGTCAGTCAGTCAGTCAGTCAGTCAGTCAATCAGGATTTCTCTCTTTATAATATTACTATGACTATGATTCGCCAAAGATATGGTATATTTATTTAAGGTACAAAAGTTGTTACTCTTAATAGTTTTCCCAACACATCGGCCACTACAAGAGGCATACCTACGAACCTCTTGAGACTTATTCATTATAATATTTCTGAATATATCTACCTACTTCATTTTTCGTGAAGTGGGTTTAAAATATACGTATAACACAGCTATTCTAACAAAACAATACGGTCTAAACAGTAAGTGGCATACGACCACGGCTATACTCTGAACATCATGTATCAATATGTATTAATATTTTCTTGTTTCATACCTTTTTAGTAGTCGGGTTTTAGTTTTTGAACTTAATTTTTTTTAACCGATCAACTCGCTGTCTTGTTTTTGAATTACCCGACTGCGCCAAAAGGTCGTCAAACGAAACACTGTAGCGACATAAATAAATTACTGACAAAATAATATTATACCAGATACCAAGAATAAACCTAATACCTATTACCTACATAGATGTTTGAATTTTAATAGATAAAAATATACCTGACTAAAATGCTAATAAGTAATATTTTATTAAAAGGTTAAATGCACTTATTTACGGTAGTAAAACGGGGCTTTTTTACAGAGTATTATTTTTTTATGGGGATTTTAGGGGTTGGGGATAAATATTTTTGAGAGTAATTGGTAACACTGCTTTGAAGATAAATATTTTTGAGAGTTGGTAGCACTGCTTTGAGGATAAACAGTCATTATTCTGAGGGATAAACATTTTTGAGAGTTGGTAATGCTGTCAGTTTCCATTGTTGCCAATCGCCAACATATTTGCAGTGTTGCCAACTTAGCAACTTTATAGCTAGATCTAGCTATTATTTGGTGACAGACAGCTACAATTTAATAAAACTTGTAGCTAAACTTTTTAGCTACTTTTTTTAGCAACTTTTCATTTCATAATGAGACGTGAGGCTATCGAGATTCGTAAAGTATGATTACCGAGTCTCGAAAGAAAAAATAAAAACTAAACGCGAATCTATGGTCATAGATGCTATTATATTATTAGATCGGCGTTGGCCGGGAATTCCCCGTTTACTGCTGCGCCACAGAGTACTTTTATATAGGTATAGATAGAGGCTTTTCTCGATGGGTTCAGGTGGAAAGCGATTACTGGCGCCGCCTGTATGTACAAACGTACATCTTTTCTGCTTCCACGTTGAGTTCGGGTCCTTGAATTTTGCTTATGGAAATTAATGTTTCTAATATTATAAAATTTTACCAAAATTATTATTAGAAAAGATCAAAAACATTAACAAAATTAAAATATTAAATAAATAAAAAAATACCTACTTACCTACTGTATTTAACATTTAGCTACTTCTAGCAACTTTTTGGGGTAAAAAAAATTGGCAATCTAGCAACATTTTAAAACTTGTCTAGCAACTGGGTAAAGCTAGCAGTTGGCAACACTGCATATTTGGATTGCTGAGAGAAACGTCAAAAAAGTTTCTTTGAAAGAATAAATTGTTTATATTTACAATTATTGTTTCAAAATGATGCGAGTAAATTCATTAGCTGGCGTTAAAGTTCTACCAAAACCGTAAGTAATAAAATACCTAACGTAACTTATTTTGATACATAGGATCATAGGGAAAACTTTTTTGCGCCTTCTATTTTTATCAAAATAATTGGTGTACAAACTACAAAACAAGATTAACAAAGAACTAGATAAACATTGTCTTATCTTTATAAGCAATTGGACCTTTGTTCTTAAATAATGTGACTTTGATATTTTATAAAGTATAGTATTAGGTATAGTAGTAGGTATAGTATTTTAGATAAAGTCTAAGAATAATCAGTAAAAAAAATATTATTCATAAATAGCTGTGATTTATTTATCCTGCCTCTAAGTAAGATAACGTTGTATCTTACAATTTTGAAATAGGTAGGTACTTTGGACCATTTTGATTTCAATAACTTGAATACACTTTTTTGGTTTTAAAATCTATTTTATTTAAAGTTTATACAAGTTTGTGATAGTCGTAATCATCAATTATTATTGTAGCTAATAATCGTAATCTCTAAGTATGTTGCAAGTTGTTTTCCTTCACAGTTAATAGAAGTGATAATCAAATTCTGATCTGCAAATGATTTAGGAAAGTCGGAGGTGTAGGCCGGTTTCAAAATCAGACCCACCGGGGCATTGAAAAGAAGCGTTCACTAGGCTATCACTGTTGCAATTTGCATTTTAGGGTATATAATATTATACATATAATAGTCCAAAGCTAAACCGCTAAGATGTCACACTGTCTATTGAAAGGTTCTAAGTTCGATCCCCACCCTATGCACTATTGAAGTATACCCCTTTCTTATCCCAAGACAATTTAGTTTAGTTGGACCGTTAACTGGATTAATAGAAATGGACCATGACGAAAGGAATGGCTGAACAGATTTACATGAAACATAGCTAAGATGATACCCGATTAAAATAGCTTGAAATTAAGAAAAAATGCATTGAAATTGGTTCATCCGTTTTGGAGCTATGGCCGCAGACAGATACACACTTATACACAAACTTATAACACCCCTCTTTTTTGGCGGGAGTTAAAAATATAGCAAGTGAGTAACACCTGTATTGGTGTGTGTAAATGATACTTACCTAGTACCTACATATTTTGTACCTAAGTATGTATGATTTTTCACACTGCTGTGTATAATAAATAAGCAGAATTAATTACCTATTGTTAAAATAGTTATTGTTAGGAATGATGGTTATCTTTCAACTAATCATTCATCAAAATGTTCTTTATTAACATATTATATTAATAAAAATAAATTAATTATAATCAAAATAATATTTAATTATGTCAAAAAAATAAAGTGTCTGTTTGTAATGTTAAAATAACAGCTTTTTACTAAATGCATATGAAAGTAAATGGTAAATAAATGTAACTGAAAAACATTTTTTTTAATGTTTGTCTTTCTGTCTGTCTGTCTGTCTGTCTGTCTGTTTGTTCCGGCTAATCTCCGAAATGGATTGACCGATTTGGATGGGACTTTCACTGGCAGATATCTGATGTTATAAGGTGTAACTTAGGCTACTTTATTTTAGAAAAAGAATTAGTGATCCGAGCAAAAAAAATCCACGCCGTCGAAGTCGCGGGCACACGTAGTTGAAATATAAATATTGTACTACAAATTAATTATTTAGACAAAAGTATGTATATTATTTGGAATTTGCGAAGCCAAAAATACAAATTGATCAAAGAGTGACCCTGACCATCTATAATAAAAAAGCTAAACTTGTTTTGTCTTGACAGAACATATTTTTATTGCCATCTTTTTATTCTTATGTTTTTCTCTGTGCATTGTATCTAGTCTGAATAAATGTAGGTTTTTTTTTTTTTTCTAATCTGGTCTTTAATATAAACTTCTAGGGGAACTAAAAGTAGGTCCATGAGAAGTCAAGATTTTTATCTTGAGTCTTCACTTTTTAGGCTATCCTTGTACAAGCAAAACAAATTTGTAGACAATTGCTAAGTTTTAGTGAGCTATAATATTATTACTAATCCACTGAAATCCAATTAAAACATGGAAATATAAACTTGAATTCTATGTTGCCTCATCTATTATTGGCCCCAGCACTAATCACTAATAACTCTTTATTTCAGAGTTTTTGCAGATGCTTCACAAAATTACATATTATCACCAGAGCAAATCAAGTTCTATGACGACAATGGCTTTCTGGTTATCAAGGAATTGATTGATTTTGCATCTCTGTACAATTACAAGTAAGTTTATGTCAAGAGAAAAATATGATAGTGCTTCTAGTCGGCTCCTATCATGGTCGATCAGCCAGTCAGCAAGGTGTCTGACAAACTTGGACACTATCAGTCAGCTGTGCATCCACAGATATATATCATCTGTGCATGCATCCTATAAATATTGTTGAAACGTTGTTAACGTAATGTAAATCCATTATCAAATCAAAGTCATTATCTCTTCCTATATTTAACGTGAATCTTTTTTAGGGTTCCGTACCCGAAGGGTAAAACGGGACCCTATTACTAAGGGTCCGCTGTCTGTCTGTCACCAGGCTGTATCTCATGAACCGTGATAGTTAGACAGTTGAAATTTTCACAGATGATGTATTTCTGTTGCCGCTATAACAACTTATACTAAAAAACAGAATAAAATAAATATTTAAGGGGGCTCCCATACAACAAACGTGATTTTTTTGCCGATTTTAGGCTGGTTGACCATGCGGCTACTGGGCTAAGACGAGGTGATGGCTGGTGGACCGAATTCATGTTAAAGAGCATGGTTGATCAATTACTTTTCATTTGCAGGCAACGCTTCATACAAATATGCAAAGGCATAGTTCCGGCTGGTAATGTGAGAGTCGTGAAGGAACCTTCGCTGGTCAAGCAGAACTTGAAACCTGAAGATTATATTAATAAGGTACAGTATGCATGGCTATGTATCAAGCTATACATATTCAGTTTAAGCTGACTTCACATTGTACGGAAAGCCTATACAATGCGAGGGCAGCTTATACTGGAAGTGTAGAGCTTGATATATAGAATAGATCTTTATTTCATGTAAACCAGATACAGGCACTTATGAAATGTCGAGGCTCTAGGTGCACGGTTCCAAATAGTAGATCCTATGGAGATGAACCGGCAAGAAACTCCATGGAAACTCTTATATATATCCGTGTATACCTATAAAATACATAAACAACACCCACTCCAACTTAAGAGGTTTATTACACTAATAGCATGTAGTGTAGTGTAATAAGGTCCTATCTGCTACTATTATTAGAGGTATTATTTATCTACAGAAGCGTAGTGTGATACAAGTCTGTAACAGGCGTAGGCTACATCATTGTCTAGTGGTCACAAGCGAGGCTGCAGAGTGTTTGATTCCCAGGTTGGTCAGTATTATTATGGGTATTCTGTTAGAAAATTCTAGTATACCTCTGCCTTACACTTTGGGGAGAAATATAGGCGAGATGTTTCCTATAATTATAGTTTTTTTTGCAGGTTCAGGAACTCCTGTTTGATGACGTATTCATCACTTACGGTGAACACCCTCGGATGTTGTCAGTGCTGTCACAATTTATCGGTGATGACATCACGGCGGTCAACAGCATGTTTATCAACAAGCCACCCGGATCCACTCGCCATCCTCCTCATCAGGTGAGCATTATATCGTTGTTAGGTTTAAGTTTGTTACCTTACCTTATCTTTGAAACAAATTGCGGCCATCGTATGTTCCATCGTAATATCCTTAGATTATTGATTGGTATTGAAACCAATCAATAATATAAGGTAATTCATCTAAAGCCGCCGAGATAGTCCAATGAAAAAACTGTCACCAAATAACTGTACAAACACAAAAGAATTGATGGTAATTAAGAGAATGTTATTTTTAACCGACTTCCAAAAAGATGGTAGGGTGTGTAATGTTTTTTTATTCATATTCTTTATTTCTAATGCATTTTATATAAAAATATTACCATTCTGCACTCCTTCTCCATATAAACTTTAACTGTGCTTAAAATGGGGTACAAAGTTTTCTCTTCACATATTAATATATAGATTACTCTAATGATTCCAGGATTTATTCTACTTCCCTTTTCGTCCCGCTGAAAAGATCATAGGAGCATGGACAGCTGTGGACCACGTTAACTATGAGAACGGATGCCTCTACGCGATACCAGGCTCCCATAAACCAAAGAAGTTATATGAACACGCTGGGAGAAAGGTGTGTTTGTGTGTGTGGAGTTCATAGGGGCATGTATGTATTATGGTACTCCACGTTAACCGTAAGAACGGATTCCATGAAGTACCAGGCTCGCATACTTTGTATGTGTGTGAAGTTCATGGCAGCATGGACTGCTGTTGACTACGTTACGAGACCTACGGCTGAACCTATTTCCCAAAGCTTTGTGTGGAAGTAATGGTAACCCATCCAAGACACGACCGCGGCAAGCTCAGCTTAAACTCGCAAATCGATCATTCGTGATAGCTACGAACATTCCGAAAAGTTACGAAAAACGTTACCGATCATGAAAATAGGAGTCCCAAATTCATGATCGGTATTTTTTTTATAAAATAGCTGTAAGTTTAGTATCTCATGATCGTATTGAAGTTTATTACCAGAGTCGATGTTCATTACCATTTCAGTTACGCGGTAGACCCCCTGGCCTCTTCTCTGAAAGAGAAGGGTTAAGTCTTAGTCCACCACGCTGGCATGATGCGGGTTTGCGGAGTACACACACCATCAAGAACATTATGAAATAGAAAATGATGTAAGTTTTGATATATTTTCAGAACGCTCTGAAGATGTATCATGGCGTTGACGAAGAAATCATCGCGCCGGTAGACAAGAGAGTTCATCTCGATATGAGTCCTGGAGACACGGTGTTCTTACACCCTTACCTGGTGCATGGCTCTGGGGCTAACGTGTCTAAAGTAAGTCACTGATTAGGCCTATTAATTATTAATTAATTAATTACCGTGCATCTAGAATCACGAAGTTTTCAAAGTGCCTGCAAAGGCCCAGTTGAAAAAACTTTGACTTTGAATTAAATGACCCCATATTTATTTTTACGAATAAATAACCGTTTTTAACCCCCGACAAAAAAGAGGGGTGTTATAAGTTAGTGTAGTGTGTATGTATTATTACTTAATTATACTTTCATTTACTCAGAATAAGAATGCCAAAGTTAGCCATTTAGCGCAAAAATCACGGTTGTAATGTAACAGGGCGATTAAACAGATGGTGCTTCTAAAAAAAAAAATTACATTGTTCACAGAACTACCGCAAATCAATAACATTTCACTTCGCAAACAGTTCGTGTCACTACATTGACTTAGCGGGGACAGTTCAAGAACACCTCGCTAAGGAAGTTGAGATGCAAGGCGAGAAGATGGGCATGCAGCTCAATTACACTGTAAGTACCGTTTTTTTTAATTTATTATACTAGCTTCCGCCAGCGGCTTCGCCCGCGTGATATCTTTTTAAATTGTTGCCTATGTTACTCACTGATAATGTATAGTATGCGCAAATCTTTATGAGCCCTCTGAACTCTCTCCTTCTCTCACTCTAGCACCTATAATAGTACGCTTAGTCGTGCTAGAGGGAGAGAGAGAGAGAGAGAGAGAGTTCAGAGCTCAGTTCAGGGCTCATAAATATTAGCGAGTATTATAGCATTCTACTGGTGAAAGAATTTTTAAAATCGGTCCAGTAGTTTTTGAGTTTATCCATTACAAACAAACAAACATACAAAAAAATCAAATCTTTTCTCTTTATAATATTAGTATAATATAAAATAGAAGTATAGATATAGAAAACATTACATTTTACATTCATTTCATGTCTGGGCCTTTAATTCATCAAAGCACCTAGCTTGGCAGTGGCACCGATTCAGAAGCTACTAAGTAGGTATAAAAAAATAAAAAAAACTTTTTAGTTTTTTGAAGTCGGTTTTTACTTTTTTCTAAAGTTTATTAATAGTACCATACGAGTGTTTTAATACCTACTTATGTGCAGTTTCATACACTACTTTATCTATACTCATGCAATAGGTAGTTATCACATTAATAATGTAAATAAACAAAAATGGCGCTGAAACTCAGCAGTGTTAACGCGCATGCGCTCTAGCACGCCGCGCATGCACCCTAGCCGCGCCAGCATAGATAATGTGCGGCTGCTACAAAAATTGAATTGAAATCTCCTTGGTGGAACCGAAGTGTACTATAATAGAAAAAGTTATTTTTCGTACCACTTGCTCAAAAAAGTGACATTCTATGCCACAAAAAGCGAACCATAGACTTATTATCTAAGTAACAGGACTGTGCACTCTGCTAAAACAGCGAGCCACCTGAGATAGTTACCACAGAGTAATTTTATCTTGCTCTATTAGAGTGACCATCATTTTGTGCATCGAGTGAGACGTTGTCATTTTTAATTTTCCTGGGATGACTTGTGATGTAATGACTTGTGTGTGACTGAATTTGAAAAATAAGTTACGCAGACACCTTTAAAAAAATCGATGAATTTTGGAATTATCGGGGTGGGCTCGGTCTGACATTGTTTAATTACATGTAACTACACTTGTAAATATGGTTAAATATATCCACTTCGCACCGCATTTAGTACCCATATCGTAAACAATAATTATGTAGAATCAATTTTCTAATTAAACAGTTTTCTTAATCTTCCTTGATTTCTACAAACTTAGATATCAATAAAATTCCGTTTTACCAAAGATAGAAAATCTTGGACCATTTATCTAATAATGATAGGTCTGTTTTATTTGCCCACGGATGCAAGGGACGGACGGATGGTTTTATTTAAAGTGGTACCTAATAGTTTCACAGCATTGCACTATCACCGCCAATACCAATAAGGTATGCGAAACATGAAATGAATATAATATAAAACATGCAGGTAGCAGTGGCGTGCACTCCGTGAAGAAAAAAGACACCTGCCTGCCTACTAACCTGCCTACCTTAAAAAAAATAGTATTGAATAATATTATAATAATTACATTAATTGTGTATAATATCAGTTAATTTAAATCTTAGAGTAAGGTGGCCAATCATAAAAAATCATTTAACTTGACAATACAACAAGTAAGCTATTTTTACCTACACCGTAAGAAATGTCTGTGCACGCCACTGGCAGGTAGGTACTTGCTACATTTCGTTTCTACACACGATATTAAATAACATCTCATACATAGCATCACGTCTATGTATTCCGCGAAAGTTTAGGCAGAAATGTAATACTATTGTACATCCACATTCCGCCGATACCGTTGTTATGTAGGTCCTATGTAATAGAAAGAAAGAAAATAAATTATTTTTTTGCACAAAGGACACAGGATAGTAAAATAAAAATATAAAAACGAAAAAAAACTTTTAACGCAACTATACAATAAAGTTTAAAAAAAACAAAAAACACGCTTCTGAAGGTGCCTGCAAAGGCCCAGTTGAAATAAAAACCTTCGGCTTCGTCCTCAACTTTGGCTTCGGCTTCGGCCTCGGCATCGGCTTTGACTTTGACTTCGAATTGCACTTTGTCGTCGACTTTGACCTTGACTTCGATTTTTCGTATTCTTCTCAGCAAACCCTTTCATTTGATACCTATATCATGGGAGTGCTTATTAATTAACTAGTCCGCCATCTTTGGGAGCCTGCCATATTGGATTTAGAATGACGTAACTTAGCTAACCATGCATTGTCATCTAAACTAAACGTGTATGTAAAATTTCAGCTCAATCGGAAACCGGGAAGTGGGTCAAATTTAACTTCCAAGATTTTCTTACATGTTAGTTAGTTACTTACAGGTGAAGCTAATAAAAGCGTGCTAAAAAGACAGGTCAAAATAAACAGTATTATTTCGTAGCTATTAATTAGGCACTGCAGTCGGGTCGGTACATTAGTTAATGTCTTTCGTGAACATGACTTATTGAAGTCATCTGGCTTAAAATGATGACTGGCATCGCCACCGAATTTTTCCCAAATTTTATAGTACCTAATCAAAATTTTTAGGATGCCGAAATAGCGAACTAATTATAATTAATAATTATATTTTAAAATTTGTCATTAATTTAATTAATATAGTGAAATCGTAGCACTAGTACAAACCCAAAGTCCGACAGTAATATGTAAATATTGTCACCCTATCAGCAACTTAGACAAATTTTGTAAAATTTCATTATATTCAAGGTTACCCGTGGAAGGATATTATTACAGCCAGAATATGTTGCAATTCCACAACCTTTCACGCATCACATTCACCATTTTTGTAAATAAAATATTAAAATACGATTAAATATTAATTTAGTACCGTCAACCTGTCACAAATTGAATGACACGAGCTTTTTTTGAAGTTGTCATAATACACTAATAAAATCTATCATAAAAGTACGGAGGTTTAGTTTTTTAAATAATAAGATTACGAAAAAAAATTATGATGATAAATTTGTTTATATTTAAATTTAAAAAAACATTGTACATCTAGCAAGATAGTAAATTCATTATTTTAATAATTTTTGTGTACGATTCCAATCTTCGTACCAAATCTACTAAAATGTACCAACTTCTATCCTGGCAATTGTTAAAACGAGACACACAGCTCCGTGGTCGCTCTTTCTAGAGGGTCTCGTCTCCTTTTACTTCAAATACAATTCTTAAGCGATTGTGATAAGGTCTGTTTTTCTTTGCGATATTTTGCTTATTGCTTGTTCTAGTTGTAGGGGGGAGCCCTACATAATATTTCTATGAAGCGAACATAACAATAGTCATTTTTAATCTGTTAAAAACAGGGAAAGAAAATTGTACTGAATTTCATTCATCCTCTAGAATGTGATTTAAATTTGGAATACTTACCGAAATTTATACTGAACTACATCTGTGTTTACACCATTGAGTTTGTATACCTATAAAGCATTATTCATCTTTTTGAAAAAGGAATACGCATTTATTATGCAGTTATGATTATTAAATAAAATTACGAAAACCGACGAGGCCGTATGAGCTTAATGCCTGTGCTTTTCCGACAAAAAAATATTAACTCTCTCTATCAATAATTGGACCAATGTTTCGAATGTTAACTTTTACTTTTAATTGTCATTATTTTTAATAAATGCTTATCTCATATTATTATTGTGTTAATTTTTTCGCAAATGGTACGAAAAGTAGAGTATTTTCCTCAGTGATAAAGCTGTCTTAGTCTTGGGTGAACTTAAATTCCTCGCTACACTCAGGACTCGTCTTAAATCCCTCGCTTCGCTCGTGATTTAAGTTTTTAACACCCTCGCTACGCTCGGGAGTAAACCTCGAGTCCTTCGTTACGCTCGCGATTTAAATCGTCACCCGCGACAGAAGACACTGCTTTATCCCCTTGGTTAATAATCTACTATTATAGCATTGTTTTGTTAGGAAAACTATCATAATAAAACTTTTTAATTTTGTACTATTTTGTACTATTTGTACCATTTTGAATTCATAATTAGAACTTTACGACATGAGTGTAGATAAACTACTATATTTACATTAATATTTTTGTTAATAAAACACCAAGACTGTTTTGATCGGTTTTGATAATTTGACATAATATTAAGTAGCTACAGATTTATAGTCACCTTACGTCCGCCATAATTGACAATTAAGGGATTTGGATTTAATCACTTCAACCAGAGAACTCAATTTTAATAAAATGAAACAAACTAACTATTTATTTAAACCCCAGTGTAATTAGTTGCTAACAACATTATAAACTACTTATTATCAGTCACTTCAGTCAACGTCTGTGTATCGTTCAGGATCGCACAGTCAACATATTTAGGATTTTCGAAGCGTATGTTACTTGGGTCCTTCTCACAGATGAATAATGTTTTCACCGAACACCAAGTGTAATCTAAATAGCCCGCTTTTACGAAACATCCACAAGTTTGCTCCACGTCGTCCGGTTGAGCCCGATTCCAACTGACGGAGGTGACCTCTTCCAATTTTTCCCCTGAAATAGTATTACAGCTTATAAACTAGACAGATAATGGTGTTGATTCTGTTGCATATCGCACTAAATAAATTTTAATATCTCTTTTTTACAAAAGTCATTGAAAAAGGATAGATAATATTTAAACTGTCAAAATAATCCATGCCCTTGTCATTTACTGTAAATAAGACGCGACCATAGAAATGATAAATAGGGGCTAGATAATAAGTCTATGGACGCGACCAACCGACTGAATTCTCTTTGTTGTCAAGAAGTGGACTAATTTGAGAGTAATAAATATTTTTCATCCTTTTCTCATGTTTTTTGTTAGAAAAAGATTTAGTTTTTAACCCATGGGCCCGTAGACGCGCGCTATAAACTAATTATAGCCGAATCGGATGATTTTTAAAAATGCAAAGAATGGCGGGGGGCTTAATAATAAAAAAATAAAAAAATATGGTGAAAATAAAAATTAATTAAAATGTAAATTAATGTAAATGAGTCATGCCAATGACGTCATGAGCCGCGCGGCCTATACCCGATTGTACGAGTACAACAGAATCAGAACCCATGTCAAGGTTTTAGAAAGATCATAATCATCACTTTATCTGGTGAACTTGCAGTGCGGGACCGGGCCACCTTATGAATAGTGTGATGCGGCCATTTTCAATAACCTTTTTTTACTTCTCTATAAGCGGAAATCTAATGGATCGGTGTAAGGTGTAGCGATTTCGTATAACATACAAACAAAGGTTTTATTTTTGTATCGGCTAATACAATTTGGTAGGTTTGGCTGACTACCTTTTTTTTAAAAAAATACCTATTAATGACCCACCCATTATTCTCCCATTAAGTTTTCCAGAATTATGTACTGAATTCATGGCATCAGTTTTCGTTACGATGTCACTTACATCCTGTGTAGGTATATAATTATAAGGTCTTAGTTTAATAATACCAAATATTTTAGGAGGTAAATCTATAGGTTACAAAGTAAAAATAATATCAACATATTTAAATTAATTATTAAAATAATTGATGTTTTTCTGTTTGCATAAAACCTTTATTCCTCTATGATTATGCACTAAGGTCATGAACTCGACCACATGACCTGGCGAGCTCGGCTACTCTGACACACACGCACCGCGTCGCCGCGCCGCGCCCGCTGCCCGATTTTAAAGCCTAGGTACATAATTTATGAATCTACTGTAGCTTTAATTTGATATTTGATATGAATTCTATACCATTCATAGCCTAGGTTTAAAATATTTTGCATTGTTAATATAAGACCTTATTAGGTAGGCAATGTTTACTTTATCACTAATGGGCAACGGTGATCACTTATCTTACTACTCGCAAGATAGTTTGCTTACATCTAACGTAAAAAATCACACCTTGAATGGGAAGCCAGTTGTGCATGCCGTCCTTATTATTCCAGTCTCGTAGACCGATGTGGATTGGATACCAGGATGTCCTGCCATGCACATCTATTGAACTAAATGACGGGATCATGGCCTGGATGATGTCGGCTTCAGTTCTGTCGTTGATGATTGCCAGGTAGCCCCCCTCAGCTACGCATATCTGATGAGCCATGTCCCACGACTTGTGTTCTTTATGGACCTTGTAACAGCTGCCCGTGCGTGATTCGTAGTGATATTCTGCAAATCAAAGAAATTATGGATTTATGTTTGTAAATTACTCATGAAATAGTGAATACAGGGTTATTGGTAATTAACTAATAGTGTTTTTATTTTTTTGTTTTGTAATTGTAACTTGTTGCTTAATTAAAATAAACAGAAGGGATCAACACTTTGCAATAAGGGGTTTAATGGCTCAGCAAAAGGCGTGTAGTTCGGTTGGTTAACTATAATATAATGCATCCACTTACAGGCTAAGTACACTTATATAGGATAGGACAGGGGCGACACAGTCAAGAACATAGAAAACAAAATGTATACTTACTGTTATCAAAGGTACCGCATACGTTTAATATTGTGTCATTCTTTTGTTCCATAAAGCATATGTAGGGATGCCACTGTGTGCATGATGATGCATACACTTCATCACTTCGGGAAGATAAAGTTAGACAGTCCTGTGGTTTGGATCCATCATATTTCGAACCCCAAGTTACAGGCATGTCGGCAAGAGGGACTCCTAAAATATACACGCAAAGTTATACTTATGTAGTATGATAAAATTATGTTCACTCACAAATCACATTTAAACATAAAACGCATCATTACTATACTAGAAACAGAGAAAATATAGAACTACCTAAGATGAGAACCCTGTACGGAAAGAAAAATATACAATTTGAGGGAGCTCAGCTATATGATAAGTTACCAAAATATATAAAAGACTGTATGTGTTAATGTTTTCAAAAATTGATTGAACGTGTACCTTATTGATAACTGATATTTTTAAATTACTATGGTAGATCGAACTCTTCTTTATAATTAAATTGATTTTAATTATATTTAGTTAAGTTTCTCATATAAGTGACCAATGTTGTTCTTCTGAGAAATAAATGAATCTTTAAACCGATGTATACTAATCTATACTCTATAATTTTTTGTATTAATAATAATAAATAATAAAATTTATTTATTTAGGCACAAGTCCCAATACAGAAATTACAATAAAATGTTCTATAAAATTAAAATTAAAACTGTGTAAAATTATTTTAAAATTAAAGAAAATGACAAATTAAAATAATATTTAAAAACTGAAGCTACTTTCGATTCGCACTCCGATGAACATCGAGCCAATACTTGTAGATTTGGCCACTTAATCCTCACTGATGATCCTTATCAGATGATTACCAGAGCTGCGTATCCTCTCCCAGAATGATGCAATTGTATTAGGTAATACAGTTCCATTTTACGAGCTTGACTAGGGCCGTACACACGGCTACTATCATGGTATACATTTCAAGTATAAACTGACCTCGCATTGTATAGGCTTTCCGTACACTGAAAGATCAGCTTATGATGAAAATGTATAGCTTGAGCCGTGCGTACATATTTCACCCGCGATATCGTTTTTACACTAAATGCAAGCATGGGTAGTTGTGTTCCGAGTGACGGATAGGAATACCCAGTGATTTTGGAACTTTAGCTTTAGGGTAGCAATTACATCCGTTATCACCCACGGGTCTGCCGCGTAACGAAAATGGTAATGAACATCAGACTCTGGTAATAAACGTCAATACGATCGTGATAGAATAAACATTGAACTACTTTGTACCGATCATGAAGATGGGATTCCTAATTTTATGATCAGTAATTTTTTTACACGGTAGCTCGAAGTTTAATCTCCACGATCGTATTGAAGTTTATTACCAGTCTGATGTTCATTACCATTTTGTTACGCGGTAGACCCGCAGTTTTTTTTTTTAATATGACCTGCCTAATTCAATAATTTAAAAAAATTGGAACCTGATTTTCCTGTGTCACGCTGTATGATTTCACAATATCAATCTTAATATTGTCGTTGTTTGGTCAATTCTCTCACATTCTCCTAATCCCACAGTACACGCTAAACAGTATCTTAAGAAAATACAAAACTATTAGCCCATTGTTTTTGAAACTGACCTTCCACAGAGACGTAGTGAAGCAACGCATTAGTTCCTATGAAAATACGATTCACTTTTGATTTGTTCATCATATTACGCATAGCAGTTGCTAGCTCCTTGTTCAGTGGAGAAGCCAATACAGCACCTGAAAATTATAGAAGTACTATGTATCTAGTAACTAGCTGTGCCCGCGACTTCTTCCGCGTGTAATTTAACAAAATTATTATTTTTTGCGCGGCACTCTAATTATTTATTTTAGTCCTTATAACATCAGCTATCTGCCAGTGAAATATACAGGTTGGAATTTTCGAACCGTACCTGGAGGAAAAGTACTCTAAATACTGAAGACAGCAAATTTTACTCAAAGGAAACATTCCTTTATTTTTAAAATGAAACAAAACTGCATTTATAGATTTTTGAAAATACGCTTGCCACACCCGGGAATCGAACCGACTAAAATCCGAAAATAATGTTTTTTTTTTTTTTTTTTTATTTGGTTCACAAAACTGAATTCTATCATAAACGGTATATTTAAGAAATTATCTTACAGCATGGCGTGATAGTATCCTTCTAGATGCGAACACAGCTTGCAAACAGCAACACCAGCAGCAGCAGCTTGCAGCTTGCTTGTTATTAACCATTTTAATACCTGGATTGGTACAAACGGCACAATCAGATGGCCTGCATATCTCCAAATCCTCCCCATTAGATTTTTGTTTATGGGGATATGTAAAAAATCAAATTTACCATAAATTACCATAAATCCTATACAACTGTAAACGAGCTAAAAACTGAGGTTCACAATACAATTTTCAATATTCACCACAACACACTCTAAAAGTTACTTAAAATGAATTCCTTATAAGAATTTTGTGCATCCAAGAAAATGGAGCTCATTTCGAGCAACTAATTAGTTAATTTAGGTACTCGGTTTTTTCCTTCGAATAAAATAAGTTCAGATTTCATGGCTTTTGTTCAATTTAATTTACCATGTTTGTTAGAGAGATTTGATCCTTATGATTGACCCTATCGATTGGTGCCATAAAAGTACAGGTGCTATTTTTTCGGATTTTAGTCGGTTCGATTCCCGGGTGTGGCAAGCGTATTTTCAAAAATATTAAAATGCAGTTTTTTTTCTTTTTAAAAATAAAGGAATGTTTCTTTTGAGTAAAATTTGCTATCTTCAGTATTTAGAGTACTTTTCCTCCAGGTACGCTTCGAAAATTCCACCCTGTATACGACTGCAAAAAAAGAAGTGTAATGTTTTCAGGGTTCATGTATTTATTGTACGTGTTTGAGTTTCATTATTCCACCACACATTATTTTTTATTGTAATTTATCAGTAGACCTTGAACTATAATCAAGCCTGAAAGTCGGTACGTGTTACCATTTTTGAGATAAATCCGAAATATAAAAAAATACTTTTTATATTCCTTGGTAAAGTAGATGCCAAAATCACACACAAACGGAAAACTTTATGACGCTATCTCTTCTGGCCGCAAGATGTACCCTCTAGTAACAGACGGACAGCTAGTGCGTTACTTGCATGATATTTTGGGGTAGCGAAGAAGGTGGGCTCTGCTCTAACATGATCTTACCCTCGTAATGGCAGCGAAGGAAGGCGTCGTCCCATGTCGCAGGGACGTAATGTATCTTGAGCCAGCCGTTCACCTTACTATGGAAAATGTAATCCGGTTTGCACACCACTATATCTGGAAATAGGAAAATTAACGGAACGATATTAAATTAAATTAAATTAAAATTTATTTATTTCAGGCAAGGCACAAAAGTTACACATACACCCATATCACATTAGTATAATTATTAATTGATTGATTTTTTATAATTATAATTAGGTACAATTAGATTACATAATATCTTTACCTAGTAAATAACAAAAAAATAAAATTAGGTAAATTAAATTAAATTCAGCAATGTAATAATACAATTCATGATTTACCTACATAATTATATAATACATTTATGTCAAGTAGGTAGATAGGTACAGTCAAATCAGGGTAAAACAAAATATTCACTACATACCTCGCACCTTCCCTCATAGTAATGAAAGCGTTGTAATACTTTAAGTATTAGTAAAACAAAATATGTCTAAACCAACTTTCACTGATGAGACCGTGATTTATCAGAATCTAATCATTACCCACGAATGCACTTGACATTTTTAGAAACATTGCAAAACTGTTGGTCTACTCTACGCATGACCAGAGAGCTGGCTTTTTCTTTGGTCAAAGAACAAGCATTGCCATTTAACGTGGCAATGCTGCCAGTCTTCTGAGCACACTGCCGGTTGACAGCGATGTGGAATAGTATTTTGACGCCTCAATGCTCGTTTTGTATAGATTTATTTTAGTAGGTACTATTTTATCTAGTTAAGCAATGTACGGTTAAGTTTTGGGTTTTTTGTTTAGTAGTTTTTAATTATAGAGTTTGTTAACAGCTTATTATGTTTCTTTTTAAGTAACATTTTCCCACTCTTTGATTTTTATTGTATCGTGGGTAATATTCTAACAAATAAATGTATACAGTATTACTTACAGTTTACAAAAATATAAGCACACATACCCAGACCCGGAACAACAATCTATAGACCATAAAAATATTCGTTCCGTGTTTCCGTTACGTTATGTTGTGAGATCTAGTTACTATTCGGGGGTCTACCGCGTCACAAAATGGTAATGATCATCAGACTCTGGAAATAAACTTCAATACGATCGTGAGAGAATAAACATTGAACTACTTTGTACCGATCATGAAGATGGGAGTCCTAATTTTATGATCGGTAATTTTTTTACACGGTAGCTCGAAGTTTAATGTCCACGATCGTATTGAAGTTTATTACCAAAGTCTGATGTTCATTACCACTTTGTTAAGCGGTAGATCCGCAGGCCTCGGCGATAGAAGAAAAAGTAGTAGGTATAAAGCTCACATGCAAAATTTCAACTGAATAGAGTTTTTAACCTCTTGAGAGTAATACAGTTTTATTCCACTTCCTATTTTAGTATATGCTAAGTAGTTAACCCCCCCTCACCCCTCCCATTATATTGGGAAGGGGTATTATTAGGATATTATATTGAAAGTTCACGCTTGGCCATAGTATTTGTGTTGCTAATTTTTTTCTTAAAAAGTTGGCGAATCAAGTCACCTTCACCAGTCATCGAAGTCACCTTAGACACTGAATGCAAAATACAAACTGAAAATTAAATAAAAAATACAGTAAAAATGTAAAAAAAAAACTTACCCGTTAAGATTGACAGGAAAATTAAACAAACAAAATTTAATGTTATCATTTTTGTAGTTACGTTTGACCGCTCAAGATGGTGCATTAACATACAATAAGTATTGTAAGCCGTTTCATAAACATTGATAACATAAGCAGTTAATATTTTTTTAGTAACAGACTAGATAATATTTGTAACCGTTCAATATTGAAATCAGACAACGTGCAAGCTACCAGAATTTTATTTCCATGATTCATTCATGATCATGATTCATGATCATGATTCATGATTCATGATGATGGGTCTGGTTGTGTGTGCATGTCATATGTATGTTTTCGTACCACTTGCTCAAAAAAGTGACATTCTATGCCACAAAAAGCGAACATAACAATAGTCATTTTTAATCTGTTAAAAACAGGGAAAGAAAATTGTACTGAATTTCATTCATCCTCTAGGGGGAGAATGTGATTTAAATTTGGAATACTTACCGAAATTTATACTGAACTACATCTGTGTTTACACCATTGTGTTTGTATAATTATAAAGCATTATACATCTTTTTGAAAAAGGAATACGCATTTTTAGAACATTAACTTATTTATAAAAATAAATTAAAATAAACTTAACGTTTATGTATTTGAAGAAAACAAAAACGCGGCAAATTCCTAGACTAATATTTTTTTGTCGGAAAAGCAAAGGCATCAAACTCATACGGCCTCGTCGGTTTTCGAAATTTTATTTAATAATCATAACTGCATAATAAATGCGTTTTAATTGTCATTACTTTTAATAAATGCTTATCTCATATTATTATTGTGTTAATTTTTTCGCAAATGGTACGAAAAGTAGAGTATTTTCCTCAGTGATAAAGCTGTCTTAGTCTTGGGTGAACTTAAATTCCTCGCTACACTCAGGACTCGTCTTAAATCCCTCGCTTCGCTCGTGATTTAAGTTTTTAACACCCTCGCTACGCTCGGGAGTAAACCCCGAGTCCTTCGTTACGCTCGCGATTTAAATCGTCACCCGCGACAGAAGACACTGCTTTATCCCCTTGGTTAATAATCTACTATTGTAAACTGTACCCTCGATACAGGAGAAATCCTAGTGAGGGGCAATGTTTTAAAAAAAAAAGAAAAAAAAAAAATGATAGAATTATTTATGCAAGTACACTAAGACTACGGCCAAACTGCGTATTTCCGCTCCAAGTTTTTCACATCCACAAAAACGTATAAACTACGATTTCCACGCGTAGAATGTTTGATCGGGATAAAGGAATTTATGAAATTTATCGATGGGTATCTATCTCATTTTTAATCCCTCTAGATGGATTAGGTACATAACTAGATATCTCTTCTTATCTCTAACGCTTGTAACTGCCTTAAAGATCCTTGTTGAAAAAATCTCATCCTGTAGGTACGCTTTTTTGATACCAGTACGTGGTTTCTTCCTTCTGGCGCAGTCGGGTAATAATGCGGTATTGTGCGTCATGTTAATGTTGTCGTCAAAGTTACAAACTGGTAAACTTATAAATAGTCTTTTGATAGAGT
Source organism: Allophyes oxyacanthae (assembly GCA_932294325.1). Lineage (NCBI taxonomy): Eukaryota > Metazoa > Arthropoda > Insecta > Lepidoptera > Noctuidae > Allophyes > Allophyes oxyacanthae. Next base: position 3,167,770 of record OW028633.1, on the reverse strand, counting down.
GAACCGATTTTGATGAAATAAAGACTTAAAGGAACCAATTACGCCCTATGATTGATGACGTCTCCGTCAGTTGCGGACTGATTTTGAAAATTATATTTTGTTTGAAAGCGTATTCTCCCGAAGTGGTCCCAAGAGAAGAATATGATGAAGGCCTTCGCAGATAGGCGATGGAACTTTTCAATGGATATCAGCAAATCACTCGCAATTGCTGTAGTTGCATACTTATGTATTGTTTATGCCACTCGAATTAGAAAAATAAAATAAACTTTTAAAGAAGTAAAAACCGGCTTAATAAAATATAAAATAAATTTCTTAAAAACTTAACAGCTTCTTAAGTCCCCTTTAATTCTTCAATGCATCTTAGCTTGACAGTGTCACTGACTTCAGAAGTTGTTATGTTTTTTAAGAAAATTATTTTATACCTTTTAGTTTTGGAAGTTTCTGTTTCTTTTATTGTTTCTTTTAAAAAACATTGCCCCTCACTAGGATTTCTCCTGTATCGAGGGTCTCGAAGTCGGTTTTTACCTTTTTTTTTAAGTTTATTTGAAGTTGAAAATAGCTCTCCTTAAAAATACGATGCATTATTTTGCATCCCTATTTAAAACAATTAATTTATGGCCCATACTTTTTTTTAATTCTCTAAATTTTCAATGTACAGCCTCGTTACGATTTTATTATATGTATCATAAACTTAGAATATTTTCGCTATGTATAGATAAGTAATAAGTTCAGATAAATGTGTTTACATAAGATAATAAACGGCAGAAACTGTTAATTTTATTTATTCGGATTCAATACGTCATTAGGAATACCCAATGACGACTCAATAAAGTCGGTTTTACCTTTTTAATAGTGTAATGAATCCAAATAAATAAAATTATCAGTCTCTGTAGTCGTTACCAAGCCAAACTGTGCCTACAGAAGAATCTAAATCTGCAAGGTATGCATCGTCGTATTGGATTTACTTTTTAATTAGGATTCTCTTTATTTCAGGACGTTTGGCGGTTCAAGAGCAAGCAAGTCAAAGGCGTGCGATCAAATTTATAGAAACATACATTTTGGGACTTGTGATAATTAATTGGTAATGGCATTTTATTCTTTCTAAGTATAAAACATAATATATTTTTATTCTATGAAATATGAAATATTACTATATGCGTCAAGCGGCGCAAATATGCGGCTCTCGGCGAGGGTTTCATGTTTGTACCGTTTGGCGTTGAGACCATGGTCCGTGGCGGCCAGAGGCGCGGAACTTTCGTCGCGCCTCTTTGAAGCCACAGCCCCAAAAGAGATCTGGCAGCTACCTCGGTCAACGAATTAGTTGAGCCATCCAACGAGGTAACGCTGCCAGCCTCCTAGGCACTATGCCCCGCAGTGGTGCTCTGGAAGAGATTTTCTTTTTGTAGATATAAATATTTAATTATATTTGTTTAGTAATAAATTTAAGTTTTTATAGTTTTAATATTTAGTTAATTGTAATTTAATTATATATTCTGTTTTCCCTTAATATATGTATCTTCTATAAAATATTTACAGCTGTCCTAAATAAACGTTGGATAAAGATATGTGAAGCTTATACCCAAAAAAAAATCGAATGACATAACTTTGTAGGTACTGCCTTTATAAGTACCTAAAGCCCTACTTTTTATGACGTTAAAATGAAATTGAATTGATTTTTGTAAAAATGTAATAAACATGAAAATGTGTATTATAGTTATCTGAAACATGTTATCGCACTTTGGACAGGCCGCTCCCCTGACCTGGGTTTCGACCTGAGTGTGAGTGTAAGTTTCTTTGAGCAATCTCTATTTTAGGCATTGACTACGTTCGGCGCTCCGATTGGTTAAGAGCTCTGAGCGGTCCAAGGATCGATAATAACGAGAACGGAACGGAACAGAACAGTTGCTGTCTGTCGGACCTGGTCAGCTTGTAACTGCCATGGCAATCTTATTCAGGGGCAAATCATTATTATCCTATCCTTATTTTTAATAACATTAAATTACATTATTCTCGCAGCTCTTACCACAACATTGTACTGATCAAGATTGTAATCTATTATTTTAAAAGTTTCCATGGAGTTTTTTGCCGTTCCTTCTCCATAGGACCTACTATTTGGAACCGGGCAACTAGAATCTCGACATTTCATAAAATAAAGATCTATATTATTCTATTCTAATAATAAAAAAAAAATTAAGTTCAAAAACTAAAACCTGACTACTGGGAAGGTATGAAACAAGAAAATATTAATACATATTCATAGTGATGTTCAGAGGATGTGCTGTCACGGTACTATGACCAGCGGGTCTACCGCGTAACTGAAATTGTAATGAACATCGACACTGGTATTAAACTTCATTACGATCGTGAGACCCTAAACTTTGAGCTAACTTGTAAAAAAATTACCTATCACATAGTTGGGACTCCTATCTTCATGATCGGTAAAAAAAATACAAGATTGCTCAAAGTTTAGGCTCTCACGATCGTATTGAAGTTTAATACCAGTGTCGATGTTCATTACAATTTTAGTTACGCGGTAGCGGGTCAGGACGGAAGTTGGATTGGAGAGGATTAAAGAGACCGATTTACAGAATTATGAATATTATTAATTCTAATTATGAATTCAAAAATAATACTATAATGACAGACTTTATGCACATGCAACTATAATAAAATTAATAAGTTTTATTATGATACAGTTTTCCTAACAAAACAATGCTATAAAATAACTTTTTTCTATTATAGTATACCATAGATATATATAATATACTACTCTATAATCAATCTATGTAGTAAACTTCGGTTCCACCAAGGAGTTTTCAATTCAATTTTTATAGCAGCCGTACATTATCTATGGTGGCGAGCTAGAGCGCATGCGCGGCCCGGCTAGAGCGCATGCGCGGCGCGCTATAGCGCATGCGCGCTGTGTTCCGGTGCCATTTTGTTTATTTACAATTTACATTGTGTTAACTACCTACCTATTGCATGAGTATAGATAAAGTAGTGTATGAAACTGCACATAACTAGGTACTAAAACACTCGTGTGATACTATTAACACACTCGTGTTTTAATACCCCCTATTATGCAACAGTTTCATAAACTACTATTATAGCATTGTTTTGTTAGGAAAAATGTATCTTATTAAAACTTTTTAATTTTACTATAGTTGCATGTGCATAAAGTCTGTCATTATAGTACTATTTTGGAATTCATAATTAGAACTTTACGACATGAGTGTAGATAAACTACTATATTTACATTAATATTTTTGTTAATAAAACACCAAGACTTTTTATAATTTGACATAATATTAAAGTAGCTATAGTGTCATAAACTTATCTGAACCGGTGACCAAAATTGGGACTAAAGTAACGTCGCTACAACACAAAAATGCTTAGTGTTTCAGTCATTGTTCTGAGCACAAATGACTTCAAAATGTCATTTTTGTAGGGAGATGACATTGGAAAAAGCGACGGCAGCGACGCCATGACCGGGTCAGATAAGTTTGTGGCAGTATACAGATATAAACTGCCACAAACTTATCTGACCCGGTCGTGGCGTCGCTGCCGTCGCTTTTACCAATGTCATCTCCGTACAAAAATGACACTTTGATGTCTTTTTGTTCCGTAGTGACGTTAGTTCCAATTTTGGTCACCGGGTCAAATAAGTTTGTGGCACTATATTAATAGGGACGTTACGTCCGCCATAATAGACAATTAAGGGATTTGGATTTAATCACTTCAACCAGAGATCTCAATTTTAATAAAATGAAACAAACTATTTAAACCCAATGTAATTAGTTGCTAACAACATTATAAACTACTTATTATCAGTCACTTCAGTCAACATCTGTGTATCGCTCAGGATCTCAGAGTCAACATATTTCAGCAGTTTCGAAACGTTTCTGACTTGGGTCCTTCTCACAGATGAATATTGTTTTCACCGAACACCACATGTAATCTAAGTAGCCCTCTTGTATGAAACATCCACAAATTTGTTCCACGTCGACCGGTTGTTTCCGATTCCAAATGACGGAAGCGATCTCTTCAATTTTTTCTCCTGAAATAGTATTAAAACTTATATACTAGACAGATAATGGTGTTGATTCTTTTGCACATCGCACCATAAACATAGAATATTTTCGCTTCCCCATCGCACTAAATATTTTCATAATTCGACAAATGAGGTATCGTTGGAAGCGTCTTAATTGTTCGCCGGTTATAGGCTATTTGACGTTACATTAAATTAAATATGGCGCCCTCTAGAGGACATAAAGTGATAAACTAAAAAAAAAAAATGTTTAATGATGTCGTGTTGGTTATCATACGATATTATAATTAGCACATTTAAAAAAAAAAAAAATATATTGAAAGACTTGATCGCGGCTTTGAAGTAAAAAATTAAGTTCAAAAACTAAAACCCGACTACTGAAAAGTATGAAACAAGAAAATATTAATACATAGGTATTCATAGTGATGTTCAGAGGATAGCCGTGGTCATATGCCACCTACAGCTACCCTAACAAAACAATACAGTCTACTACTATACAGTTTACTAGTAGTAAACGATAATAAGCTTTAGGGCAAAGTGGCATTCGGAAGTCGGTTTTTACTTTTTTTAAAGTTTATTTTTTTAATAGCTTCAAAATTGATCTAATGATGCCTTAGACCAAATCTATCTACGTATAACAGAAAGGGTAACCTTAATATTCCAAAATCGAGCGCAACCCTGTATAATACCGAAAGTTTAGAAAAAATTACCAGAGCCTAAGGCCACAGTATGTATACTGTGCTCAGGCTTTCCCCACACAGGTTCTTGACACAGCAGCGTTTTCGTCTATACGGGGTGTAAGTGACATCGTAACGAAAAATTATATCATGGATTCAGTACATGATTCTAGAAACATCAACAAGCGTCGAGTCTTTTCCAAAATTTTACGATTTTGTTAGCAGTTTTTACTAATAACTAAATATTATGCGAAAAAATCATAATTAAAAAAAAAAAAATTGGCAACGGTGATCACTTATCTAAGTACCTGCAAGATAGTTTGCTAATATCTAACGTAAAAAAAAACCTAAATAAAAACACACCATGAATAGTAAGCCAGTTGTGCATGCCGTCCTCATTATTCCAGTCTCGAAGCCCGATGTGGATTGGCTTCCAGTCGTACCTGCCATGCACATCTATTGAATTAAATTTCGGGATCATGTCCCTGATGATGCCGGCTTCAGTTTTGTCGTTGACAATTGCCAGGTAGCCCCCCTCAGCTCCGCATACCTGATGAGCCGTGTCCCACGACGTGTATTCCATGTGCACCTTGTAACAGCTACCCGTGCGTGATTCGTATTGATATTCTGCAAATCAAAGAAATTATGGATTTATGTTTGTAAATTACTCATGAAATAGTGAATACAGGGTTATTGGTAATTAACTAATAGTGCTTTAAGGGATTATTGTACTCATCAATATCAACAACTTTTACTATAGGACCTACACTGAAATCGCGAAAAGAAAATCACATCTGTCCATGCATTATCATCATTATTATTTGATCTGTGCCATGCATTTAGTCGAGTTACTTATGTATATTGAATTATTTATATGGAACATGTAATATTTTTTTGAGGGTTCTATGTTTTTGCCATAGTAAAAGTTGTGTATAACTAGACAGAAGGAATCAACACTTTGCAATGACGGGTGTTAATGGCTCAGCAAAAGGCGTGTAGTTCGGTTGAATAACTATAATTATTATAATGCATCCACTTACAGGCTGACTACAATTAGGCTAGGGTAGGTGCGACAAAGACCAAAACATAAAAAACAATGTATACTTACTTTTATCAAAGGTACCGCATTCGTTTAATATTGTGTCATTCTTTTGTTCCTTATAGCATATGTAGGGATGCCACAGTGTGCATGATGATGCATACACTTCATCACTTCGGGAAGATAAAGTTAGACAGTCCTCTGGTTTGGATCCATCATATTTCGAACCCCAAGTTACAGGCATCTCGGCAAGAGATACTCCTAAAATATACACGCAAAGTTATACATATACTAATCTATACTCTAATTTCTTTTGCATTAAAATAGGTAGTAGAGTTCCATTTTACGAGCTTGACTAGGGCTGTACACACGGCTACTATCATGGTATACATTTCAAGTATAAACTGACCTCGCATTGTATAGGCTTTCCGTACACTGAAAGATCAGCTTATAATGAAAATGTATAGCTTGATATGTAGCTGTGCGTACATATTTCACCCGCGATATCGTTTTTGCTCTAAATGCAAGCATGGGTAGTTGTGTTCCGAGTGACGGATAGGAATACCCAGTGATTTTGGAACTCTAGCTTTAGGGTAGCAATTGCATCCGTTATCGCCCGCGGGTCTGCCGCGTAACGAAAATGGTAATGAACATCGACTCTGGTATTAAACTTCAATACGATCGTGAGAGACTACAGTTTGAGCTTCCTTGTAAATTAATTTTTTTTACACGGTAGCTCGAATTTTCGTCTCCACGATTGTATTGAAGTTTATTACCAGAGTCTGATGTTCATTACCATTTTGTTACGCGGTAGACCCGCAGAACGTGACCTGACTACTTCAATAATTTAAAAAAATTGGAACCTGATTTTCCTGTGTCACGCTGTATGATTTCACAATATCAATCTTATTATTGTCGTTGTTTGGTCAATTCTCTCACATTCTCCTATTCCCACAGTACACGCTAAACACTATCTTAAGAGAATACTAAACTATTAGTTTTAACGTTTTTGAAACTGACCTTCCACAGAGACGTAGTGAAGCAACGCATTAGTTCCTATGAAAATACGATTCACTCTTGATTTGCTCATCATATTACGCATAGCAGTTGCTAGGTCCTCGTTCAGTGGAGAAGCCAATACAGCACCTGAAAATTATAATCAATATAATTATAATCGGAAACCGGGAAGTGGGTCAAATTTAACTTCCAACATTTTTTTTACATAGTTAGTTAGTTAGTTACAGGTGAAGATAATAAAAGCATTTTAAAATTAAAGTGTCTGTTTGTAATGTCAAAATAACAGCTTTTTAACACGCTTGTATTAGCTTCCCTGTAACTAACTAACTAAGTAAAAAAATCTTGGACTTCCCAGTTTCCGAATGAGCTTAAAATTTTGCTTACACGTTTAGTTTGCATGATAAAAGCGTGTTTTTTAGTTTTTTTTTTAAATTATAATATTTTATACCCTAGCGGTTGAACGCTTGGCTCCCATGCAGGAGGGTCTGAGTTCAAACCCGGCCCGCACCTCTGACTTTTCGGATTCATGTGTGGATTAGAATTTAATTATCACTTGCGATAACGGTGAACGAAAACATCGTGAGGATACCTGCACATCTGAGAGGGCCTCATAAAGTTCCCGATGGTGTGTATAGTCCGCCAACCCGCACTAGGCCAGCGTGGTGGCCTAACCCTTCTCATTCTGAGAAGAGGCCCGTGCCCAGCAGTTGAACAGTAATGGGCTGAATTTATTATTTTTATACTAAATACGAAAAAAGTTTTAAAAAAAATTGTCTTTCTGGCTGTCTGTTTGTTCTGGCTAATCTTCGAAACGGCTGGACAGATTTTGACGGGACTTTCACTGGCAGATAGCTGATGTTATAAGGAGTAACTTAGGCTACTTTTATTTTAGAAAAAGAAACATAATTATGGTGCCGTGCATAAAATAATAATTTTGTTAAATTTCACGCGGACGAAGTCACCGGCACAGCTATAATGAAATATATATCACTGCAAAAGAGAAGTGTAGAAAGAAAGAAAAGCAATTTATTTTTACACAAATTACGACACACATAAAAAGTAAAAAAATTAAAACAAATAAAAAAGAAGTAAAAAATGTAGACAAAAAAAAAAGTATAAAATTTAAAACACGTTCCAAAAAGAATATAAAATAACAATTTTTAATATTAAAAGTCTGTGGACTCAATGAGTAGGGATTCTTGGATTCGTGTATGGGTTCATGTATTTATTGTACGTGTGTGAGTTTCATTATTCCACCACACATTATTTTTTATTGTAATTTATCAGTAGACCATGAACTATAATCAAGCCTGAAAGTCGGTACGTGTTACCATTTTTGAGATAAATACGAAATATAATAATAGTAGATTATTAACCAAGGGGATAAAGCAGTGTCTTCTGTCGCGGGTGACGATTTAAATCGCGAGCGTAACGAGGGTGTTAAAAACTTAAATCACGAGCGAAGCGAGGGATTTAAGACGAGTCCTGAGTGTAGCGAGGGATTTAAGTTCACCCAAGACTAAGACAGCTTTATCACTGAGGAAAATACTCTACTTTTCGTACCATTTGCGAAAAAATTAACACAATAATAATATGAGATAAGCATTTATTAAAAATAATGACAATTAAAAGTAAAATGCGTATTCCTTTTTCAAAAAGATGTATAATGCTTTATATACAAACTCAATGGTGTAAACACAGATGTAGTTCAGTATAAATTTCGGTAAGTATTCCAAAAAATCACATTCTCCCCCTAGAGGATGAATGAAATTCAGTACAATTATCTTTCCCTGTTTTTAACAGATTAAAAATGACTATTGTTATGTTCGCTTTTTGTGGCATAGATGCCACAAAAAGCGAACATAAAAGTGACATTCTAATGTCACTTTTTGAGCAAGTGGTACGAAAATGATCTTACCTTCGTATTGACAGCTAACGAAGGCGTCCTGCCATGTCGCAGGGACGTAATGTAGCTTGAGCCAGCCGTTCACCTTCCTATGGAAAATGTAATCCGGTTTGCACACCACTATATCTGGAAATAGGGAAATTACCGGATTGATATAGAATAGAATAGAATAGTCTTTATTCGCTGAATATAGGTAAATACAACGATGTTTCAGATAATATTGATACAGTCCTCTATATTCTACCATGCAGCATGCAAATATTATGATTGAAATTACATTGAACTGAAATGATTATCTAGATAATGAATTAGGTATAGAGATTAGCCAATGTCAATTATTTAAATTTGAATGTCAACAAAAAATAATAATAAAACACACAGCACACACAAAGAATCAAACAATTACAAGGGAATAGTAGATTATTAACCAAGGGGATAAAGCAGTGTCTTCTGTCGCGGGTGAAGATTTAAATCGCGAGCGTAACGAAGGACTCGAGGTTTACTCCCGAGCGTAGCGAGGGTGTTAAAAACTTAAATCACGAGCGAAGCGAGGGATTTAAGACGAGTCCTGAGTGTAGCGAGGAATTTAAGTTCACCCAAGACTAAGACAGCTTTATCACTGAGGAAAATACCCTACTTTTCGTACCATTTGCGAAAAAATTAACACAATAATAATATGAGATAAGCATTTATTAAAAATAATGACAATTAAAACGCATTTATTATGCAGTTATGATTATTAAATAAAATTTCGAAAACCGACGAGGCCGTATGAGCTTGATGCCTTTGCTTTTCCGACAAAAAAATATTAGTCTAGGAATTTGCCGCGTTTTTGTTTTCTTCAAATACATAAACGATAAGTTTATTTTAATTTATTTTTATAAATAAGTTAATGTTCTAAAAATGCGTATTCCTTTTTCAAAAAGATGTATAATGCTTTATAATTATACAAACTCAATGGTGTAAACACAGATGTAGTTCAGTATAAATTACGGTAAGTATTCCAAATTTAAATTACATTCTCCCCCTAGAGGATGAATGAAATTCAGTACAATTTTCTTTCCCTGTTTTTAACAGATTAAAAATGACTATTGTTATGTTCGCTTTTTGTGGCATAGAATTTCACTTTTTTGAGCAAGTGGTACGAAAAAGTTTTTTTCATTTAGAAAATCGGTAATATTATAGTAACATTTGCGTATCAGTAGATTCTTTAGCCGCCTCTTAAACAAAGTAATATTTAATTCTTTGGGTTCGTTGGGTATTTTGTTATATGTAATAATTTTTAATAAACATTGCCCCTCACTAGGATTTCTCCTGTATCGAGGGTACAGTTTACAAATATACATGTCACATGCACACACAACCAGACCCGAAACAACTATCTGTAGATCATACAAATATTTGTTCCGTGCGGGGATCGAACCCGCGGCACGTAGCGCAGAAGGCTAATCGCTTAGCCACTGCGCCAACCGTGTCATCAAGAATCGTCGTCACTGAATGCAAAATACAAACTGTGCGAATTAAATAAAAGAAAGTAATAAAAAAAACTTACCCGTTAAGATTGACAGGAAAATTAAACAAACTGAATTTAATGTTATCATTTTTGTAGTTACGTTTGACCGCTCAGGATGGTGCAGTGATACGTAGTATGGTGCAGTAACATACAATACGTATTGTAGGCCGTTTTATAAACGTTGTTATCATAAGCAGTTAATAATTAAGAAATCATTAACTGCTTATGATAACAGTGTAACAGACTAGATAATTATTCTTCTTTCTGTGTGTACATAAATTGTTAAATAAATAATATTTGTAACCATTCAATATTGAAATCGGACAACGTGCAAGCTACCAGAATTTTATTTCCATGAATTATTTATGCAAGTACACTAAGACTACAGCCAAACTGCGTATTTCCGCTCCAAGTTTTTCACATCCACAAAAACGTAAAAACTGCGATTTCCACGCGTAGAATGTTCGATCGGGATAAAGGAATTTATAAAATTTATCGATGGGTATCTATCTCATTTTTAATCCTTCTAGATGGATTAGGTACAGAATCTCCCATCTCTAACGCTTGGAGTAGGTAACTGCCATACAGATCCCTGTTTAAAAAATCTCATCCTGTAGGTATTTTTTGTGTAGGTACGCTTTTCTGATACCAGTACGTGGTTTCTTCCTTCTGGAAGAAACCACGTACTGGTATCAGAAAAGCGAATACCGCATTATTACCCGACTGCGCCTTGTGGCGCGTCATGTTATCAAAGTTACTTACTGGTAAACTTATGAATAGTCTTTTGATAGAGTGAACCGATTTTGATGAAATAAAGACTAAAAGGAACCAATTACGCCTTATGATTGATGACGTCTCCGTCAGTTGCGGACTGATTTTAAAAATTATTTTTTGTTTGAAAGAGTATTCTCCCGAAGTGGTCCCATTTATATTTGGAGAAGATAATAAGGCCTTCGGAGATAAGCGATGGAACTTTTCAATGGATAACAGCAAATCACTCGCAATTGCTGTAGTCGCATAGGTACTTATGTATTGTTTATGCCACTCGAAATAGAAAAATAAATGTGTTTTCAATCAATGTATATGTATAGATAAGTACCTACCTACTAAGTTCAGATAAATATGTTTACATAAGATGATAAACGGCAGATACTATTAATTTTATTTATTCGGATTCAATAAGTCATTAGCAGAGGTCGGAATTAGGTAGAGTTAGTACTTGCATCGAAATGTTGATTATTGTTGATATTAATATGGATCTTCCCGGGATGACTAATGGGCAATCCCGTGTGGCCAACAAAATTACAAATAAATAATAATAAAAACCTCAAAGATAGATAAGATAAATAAAACAAAGATCATAAACATACAATTTTTATTAGTATTTTTGCAACTTCGGACATCCGATGTCTTTGATGTAAATTTGGCAAAGTCGCGCGTGCAGTGGTTTAAATTGTGTAAAAGTAAATAACTTTTTTATTTAATAAATCACGGGATTTTTCTGCTCTTTAAAATTAATCTCGGGATTTGAGGCATATCTACTTTATTCTTTCGCTGTAAGAAATCAGTGTAAGTACATAAATAAGTCTACCTAATTCCGACCTCTGGACTCATAAGGAATACCCAATAACGACTCAATTTAATAGTAGACTTTTCCTTTTTAATAGTGTATTGAATCCAAATAAATAAAATTATCAGTTTCTGTATTGAGAACCGATTTTAAAAAATATTTTTAGTTCGAAAGGGTATACTCCCGAGGTGGTCCCATTTAAATTTGGTGAAGTTCTGATGAAGAATTTCGGAGATAGACAATGGAACTGTTGAATGAATAACAGCATATCACTTGCGATTACTGTAATCGCATGTTTATGTATTGTTTATGCCACTCAAAATAGTCAAATTAAATAAACTTAAAAAAAAAAGTAAAAACCGACTTCAAAAAACTAAAAAGTTAAAAAGAAAACATTTCTTAACTGAATTTAACAGCTTCTGAAGTCGGGGCCTTTAATTCTTCAATGCTACCTAGCTTGGCAGTGGCACCGAGTTCAGAAGCTGTTAAGTTTTTTAAGAAAATTATTTTATACCTACTGTTTAGTTTGTCGAATTCAATTTTTGTTCTTTTTAAAGTATATTTTATTAATTAGAAATCTCTTTATTTTCAGGACGTTTGGCGGTTCAAGAGCAAGCAAGTCAAAGGCGTGCGATCAAATTTATAGAAACATACGTTTTGGGACGGCATCAAACTGGCGTTGGGGCCTGTTTGCAATAAACTTGTGATAATTATTAGGTAATGGCATTCTATTCTTTCTAAGTATAAAACATAATATATTTTTATTCTATGAAATATTTACCGCTGTCCTAAATAAACATTGGATAAAGTTATGTGAAGCTTATACACCAAAATAATTGGAATGATTTTATTCATGGATGACATAACTTTGTACTACTTTTATTAGTACCTAAAGTCCTACTTTATAAGATGTTAAAATTAAATTGAATAGATTTTTGTAAAAATGTAATAAATATGAAAATTTGTATTATAGTTATACATATGAAACATGCTATCGCATTTTGGACAGGCCGCTCCCCTGACTCTGATTTCGACCTGAGTGTTAGTGTAAGTTTCTTTGATCAATCTCTATTTTACGCATCAACTACGTTCGGCGCTCCGATTGGTTAAGAGCTCTGAGCGGTCCAAGGATCGATAATAATGAGAACAGAATGGAACAGAACAGTTGCCACCTGTCGGAACTGGTCAGCTTGCAACTGCCATGGCAATCTTATTCAGAGGCAAATCATTAATATCCTATTCTTATTTTTAATCACATTAAATTACATTATTCTCGCAGCTTTTACCACAAGGTTGTAATCTATTATTTTAAAAGTTTCCATGGAGTTTCTTGCCGGTTCTTCTCCATAAGACCTACTAATGGAACCGCGCTTTTAGAATCTCGACATTTCATAAAGTAAAGATCTATTCTATTCTAATTAAAAAAATTATCGAGTTTCTTCAAAGAAACGTACATTTTAATTATTTGCGAGAGAGCCTCTCGAAAATAATCGACCAGTACAGATTCATGTCAGTCAGTACCAGCGCCATATTTGTTTAATTATTATTTAGCGGATGATTGTTGAACTGAAAGACATTAGATTTACATGGTATTTAATTATTTTCGAGAGTAACCCACCAACTCTGGGCTACCACCAAAGGATATGTTATGTAATCTTCGGACTTCGGTTTAACCCTCCGTTTAACCTCTTCCCTCCTCTTCCCCTTCTGACCCTCGTTTTCGCTTTAAGCTCTATTTTATGCACCCAAGAAATTGCTTTACCACCGTAAGATTGAACGTCAGTTGCACGTAGGGTTACCAGATGACAGGAATTTTCCTGATATGTCCAGGATTTAGGTCCTCTCCGGAAATCAGGGAAAATGTGAATTTGTCAGGAATTTCAAGGCGGGAGTCCCCCGAACGTCCCCCTCCTCCGTGGTCCCCGCCGATTCACCACATTGCACGCACGTGACGCCAGATAGCGGGCGGGGAACAGATACGCGAACGAGCGTATTCGATTTATTTTTTCGCTGCTGCTTTGTCTTTTCGGCACAATAATCAGGGATTTAGTCCAGAAAGCAGTTTTTTAGATCTGGTAGCCATAGTTGTACGTCATAAAACTACTACGAACTCTTATAGCAGGGTAGAAATTGAACTGCCGAGACATTTCCAGTATGAGCTGACCTCGCACTGTATAGGCTTTTCGTACAATGAAAGGTCAGCTTATACTGAAAATGTCTATAAGAGTTCGTAGTAAGCCCCCTGGTCTACTTTCGCTTACAAGACCAGTTAACCTAGTGACATAACGGTGTTAGTATTGAAAAAGCATTTTCTTGGCCGACTATTATATTTCTTGGCGAAAACATTTGACTTCACCCCTTCCCCCCCTCCGTCAGAAGTCTTATCTTGTGGAAAACATATAGTATAATTGAAATTAGTTATATACAGATTTTTATTATTTAATTATATTTTATACCTTATACTTGTGGAGATTGTTTTGTATTATAAGAATAAATAAATATTTTTACATAAAAAGTTGATTTCTATTTTCTTAAGCATCTACGCATACTACAGGGATTTTTTTTTTATTATTATGAAAGAAAGAAACAAATTTTACTAAGCAAACAAAATCCGAAACTGCAATATTTGCTATTATTTATATAATAAAAAAAGAAATCAAAGCACAGTACATTTACACACATATAACTGTAACACTTCTGTACAATTTGGAACGAATCCACTGTTTACAAGGTTTTATTTAACTTGCAGTGTTTGTTCTATGTAAGTATATCATTCCTCACTTCAAGTAATTATTATTACTTCATTAGCTTTGATCGTCGCGGACTACGACTGGTTTTTGCTAGACATTGCATTCTCGACTGTATTTTCTAAGGAAATAAGTATAAATTCGCATGACACAACCAAGTATGCAGTGAGTGCTGTGACCAAAAACTTGATTGAACTTGACGAAAAGCTGCGATGAAAAACGGTGTTATCGACGCCGAACTAGGAAACAGAAAACGGTTGATAAAAACGGTTCCTCTTTACGACGCTCATCCCTACTATTGATTGTTGGAAACAAAAACGCTAATTTATTTCGTTTAATGTACCCATCTACCACCAAATAATTATTTATAGCCTTGTGAATATTCAGCCAATTAACATGAATTAAAATCAATGTTTCGTTCGCATTTCATTGAAGCACGTCAAGCGATAATAACCGAATAATTATGAAGTATATACATTTTGAACATAAAAAAACTACGTATTCAGTACATATTTATTTTATTTTATTTTAAACAATAAGCCGGAGTTTTGTTGATTGAAATTGAAATTAGAAGCGTGGAATTACTGAGATGACTAGCAGAGATTTTAAAGTTATTCCAAAACGGTAAATATGTTTTTTCTATTACATATAATAATGTTAGTGTTTAAAACCAGTGATAGCTTAGCGGTTGATCGCCTGTCTTCCATCCACCACACACACACACAGGTTTAGTTCCAACCTGGCCGCACCTCAGACTTCGAATTCGTAAGCGGATCAGAATTTGATGATCACTTGCATGGTGAAGGGAAATATCGTGAGGTAACCTGCTCACCTGAGGCTTCTTAAAAGTCTCGATGGTGTGCGTAGACCACCAGCACTAAGCCAGCATGGTGGACTACAGCCCGTGCCCAGCAGTGGGAAAGTAATGGGCAGAATTATTATTATAATTTTGATGGCGACGATTTGTCGCGTCGTCCGATATAAGTACCCAGGAATCAACTTGATCTCTCATTATCACTCATTTTTCTAGTTCCAAAGGTCCATGTTCGATTGGGGCGGTACTACAATTTTATATACCTATTTCACTTGACGTATTAACTGCTAAAAGCCCAGTTTCAGGTGAAGGATAGGAATATTCAGTGAAATTCGACCGGAACTCGAGGAATTCGAACAGCAACGTATTCATTGACGGCGGTGATCGCTTAACATCAAGTGAAACCTTCGCCGTCCTCTAAAAAAAACTTCTTAAAAAGCCAATCGTGGAGTATGTTAGTCTACACTTCTACAGGTTGTGGTTTTAGACAGTAGCCAAATTGAAGGAGGCGACTCTGTAGCTGTAACTGATTATAAATCAATAAAAAAAAGTATACCTTAGAAAAATTCATAAAATCGAATCTGTTCTGAAATATTACGTATACTAAGTCGGTGTCCTATCAAACGCCGCGATGCAGCGGTGCCGCGCGCCGACAAAGGCCGAGCCGCGTGCCTACAAAGCGTACCGACAAAGTGTACCGCCATTGAAGTGATGCGACGCGCGGCGCCCGCGCTTTCTGCGTCCGCGGTCGGATTCGCGCCATTATTATTCAGTCTGCCGGATGATACGAGCGCGAACGGACGCTCGATTCGCGCACGGTTAAAAATTACGACTACATTTAATGCCGCGTTATTCAAACCACGAATACGTCGAGATGGTACGCATGTATGCTCTTGCTGGTGACAGCTTGAGGGGTGCAGTGCAAATGTACGCGGAAAGGTGGCCAGACCGGCCGACGCCATCGCGGGCTACGGTGCTGGCTGCTACACAACGCCTGCTCGACTACGGGCAGTTTGAAATACCAGTGCACGCTAGTGGGCGAGGCAACGACGGCTTGCCCGTCGAATTACAGGAGCGGATCCTGCAGTTCTTCGAGGAAGAGCCTCGCGCCAGCATACGTGAAGCTGGCCGCCATTTCGGCATAGATCACACGATTGTTTGGCACCTGTTGAACAACTTCCAACAATTGTTACGAGTAACATAAAAGAAATCACATTCTTACGTAAGTACAGCCATACATTTTTTTATTCGAACGGAACGTACCTAGACCCATGAGCCCATGATGTCAATAATTTTTCATAGCCCAGCAGCCAAATTGTGTTACACTGCAATCCCGATCGCTTTGATTCCAATGTATTTCAACAATCCGTCTTATCGGCAACCACGGACTACGCAAAGAATACCGATTGTTAAAATGAACGCGTTTTTAAAATGTTATACCTACCTACAATTAGACTGCAGATCTAATCACTACGACTACGGCAATTACTTCTTGTAGTAATAATGTCACATGTTATTTAAAATGTAAAATCTTTTTTGACTGGAAATCGAACTCGGAAACTAATAATGAGAAAAAAAAAATCGTTGACTTGTACGATACCTAGGTACCTACCGGTCACTAAATACGCGGCGCGCGTGGTGCCGTGTTGTGTTGATCCTATGCCATGCGTAGTACACGTAAATTTCTACGAGAAGCGTCAGATGTTATGAGACGAATAGGTCACTGACCTCTTTGTTATTATTTTATTTTTTATTTTTATACAACTTATAACTTGTTGCTGTAATGTTTCATACAATATGGCCACTGTTTAAAACCACAGCCTGTATAGCTTCTGATCCTTCCAGCATAAATGCGGAGACATCAGCCACTTACCCACTATCCCCGCAACAGCTGCAGTTCTACAGAGACAATGGATACCTGGTCATCAAACAGCTTATCAGTTTACCAGCTTTGAATAGCTACAGGTAATAAGCTAATTTTTTTTTGTAATTACATTATTTTATATGCATCGATATAAAAATACCTACAGCCTAAAGTACGCCCTATAGAAAATCTTTTATATGGGCGCTGGTGACGGTTCGCAGTTTAATGAAGACGGTAGCAATTTTATAAATATGATTTGGTTTACTGATTTTCTTTCCACTACTTCCTAGACAACGCTTCACGGACGTGTGCGAGGGGAGGGTGGAAAAAGGACGTGTGACAGTGATCAAAGATCGCGCGCTGTGCAAGAAAGAGACCAGAGCAGAGGATTACATCAATAAGGTACGTGCCTTTCGATCTACGGCCTCCAGAATAGAATAAAATACCATTTTTTGATATTTACTCGAAACGAATCAAATTCATTAATTGCAAAACCTACGTGCAGCATACCTACTTATAATTATTAATTATACGCGTGCACAATACACCATAACTTTATAGTGGTCTCACAAGCGGCGTGTGCGTATTTTGTTAGCATAATCAATATTTAATTCATCCAGCTGCGAACAGGCGCGGACGCAAACAATAGATTCTCAATTGTATTTTCGTCACTTGACGGTTTAATATTCCAAACATTCCAAAACTTCTGCAATTTATTGCGTTTTAGTACCTATATCTATTATTTACTTGAACTTTTGAGGTCATGCCTTAATACCTAGGACCCAGGCAATGTAAATGAAAATTAATTATTTATTCATTAGCTCAGCCAGCAAGTTGTCGTCTGCGCAATGTCAATTACAGCTCAATTCAGTTGATAATAAAGCAAATATCCAGAAATCCCGATCCAAAATCCAGGTTTTGATTGACTTACAAATTCATAATGTGATTTAACTAATAGATAGATAAACTTATGATTATAGGCTTTAAAAAAAATCACCGCGAAATCTTAAAATTGGAATCATCTTAGCTATGTTTCATGAAAATCTGTTCAGCTGTTCAAAAGTTACAGCTCTTTTTCTAGTTGGAGTCAGGTTATACCTACTTGTAAATTACGTTAGATCCAGGAGCTCCTCTTCGACGACGTGTTCAGCACGTACTCGGAGGACCCTCGACTGCTGCACATCGTGTCGCAGCTGATCGGGGCGGACCTCACCGCGGTCAACTGCATGCTCATCAACAAGCCGCCGGGCACCAGCGAGCATCCGCCTCACCAGGTATGTACTGCACACAAGCCATTTATACAGTCACTTGGGTTCATTTTCCAGCATAATCATCATAGGATTAGACGAAAAACTTCAGACGACACACATTATTTTTGTTATGGTTTCTTATTTCCATATATTGAAAGCGCTTTATCACTTAGCGACCATACTGCCCACTTAAGTCAAACTCAAAGATTTTATTTCAACTGGGCCTTTGCAGGCACTTTCAAAACGTCGTGATTCTATGTAGGTACACGGTGCCAAGTCTGTTGGTCCTGTAGAAGATACCGGCAAGAAATTCCATGGATACTCTTTTCATAAATCAAGTGTACAATAATATCTGGGGCCGCAGGAGTGGCCCCGGCTAAAATTCGACCTGAATTTACACAATATTACAAAAAAAAAAGAACAGCTAAGATCATAATAAGTACCACTATAATTTAAACAATACTAGTAGGTACCTACTTATTATTTTGTTACCAAGTTATTAAGTAAATACACTTTATCTGCTTGATATTAAGTAGCTCTGCATACACATCTGTATGAACTACTATTACTATGAAACCAACAGTGCAATCGCGAAGAAAACTGTGCTGTTCCATACAAATAATTCAATATTACTCGCCTTTTTATTTAGATCGAGATCAAACATACATTAAAGGAAAAGAAAACTTAACAGATTATTATTTTACTGTATATTTTCAGGACCTGCTCTACTTCCCTTTCCGTCCGGCGGACAAGATCCTGGCCACATGGACGGCGATAGACCCAGTGAGCAAAGACAACGGCTGCCTCTACATAGTGCCAGGGTCACACAAGCCTGATGTGTTGTATGAACATAAAGACCAGATTAACGTGAGTCTACGGTTTTCTCTTCGCTATTTCGTATGACATTTCAAGTCTAGCTGTGATAAGCCTAGCGTTTCAACGCTTGCTGTCTATGCAAGACGAGTTCGAATTCATGTGCGGGTCAGAATTTTGATTATCACTTGCGTTAGCACCTAGCGGTGAAGGAAAACATCGTGAGGAAACCTGCCTACCAAAGAGGGCTCCCAAAATGGTCCAGTACCAGACCAGCTTGGCGGACAAAATTCTTTTCATTATGTCCCTAATGATGATATGATTATGATTATAAATGGTAATGAGAAAACAACAGATTTTGGCTTGCTTTGGATAATGCTAATGAGAATCTATACAAAGCAAGCTAAAATCAGTCGTGTGACGCCCGTTCGATATTCTATCGGCTAGTTGTATTCACCCACCGTAAAAAGAAGCTTAGATAACTAATATTATTTCGTCTAATTATCCGTATTGTCTTTCCAGGAGTCCAAACTATATTTCTTCGGCATCGTAAATTCTGGAGACGTGGCCACGGAACATAAGCGCGTGTACTTAGAGATGAATCCTGGAGATACTGTGTTCTTTGCTCCCACTCTGGTGCACGGCTCCAGACCTAACGTAACTAAGGTAATTTAACCTAACCGTCAAAAACTCCAAACTCCAACTAGAAAAAGAACTGTAATTTTTGAACGGCTGAACAGATTTTCATGAAACATAGCTAAGATGATACCCGATTAAACTAGATTTCACTAAAAAACTTGATTGAAATCGGTCCACGCGTTTTAAAGCTACGATGCCAGAGAGATACACACTACAAACTTATAACACCCCTCTTTTTTTTCGAGGGTAAAAAAGCAAACAGTTCATTGCTTCATTCAGAAGAGGGCCTGAGTAGCAGTAGTGGGGAATATTGACCTTTTGACCGTCTTCGTCGTCTGTACTTGACATACACGGTCCACGAAAATGATACTAATAATATAAAGGCGAAAGTAACTCTGTCTCTCTGTCTGCTTGTTACCTTTTCACGACTAAACTTCTGAACCGATCTTGATTAAATTTGACACGGAAATTATGTGCATCATGAGGAAGGACATGGGTATTTTTATTATTATATTTTTTTCAAAAATCGCATCCTGCGAGTTCCACGCGGAGGGAGTGGCAGACACAGCTAGTAAAAAAAACAGCCTGACCTCTCTCAGAAGGGCCTGCTGAACTCTTATAGTTAAAGTGGGAACACATTTTGAACGCCACTGTAGTCTATATTTGACTGACAATAAACAAGGTCCACGAAAATACTTTTGTAGGTATTTGCGCTGAATTTGTGGTTCATGGGTTAATAGCCTAATAATGATTTATCAATAGAAATAGTGTGAAATAGTGTTGATAATAATAATTATGTATGATTTATTTACATAATAAGTAAACTTTCGTATTCTCCAGACGTACCGCAAAGCGATGACGGGTCACTACGCGAACAGCAGCTGTCACTACATCGATGTAGCCGGCACCAAGCAAGAAGAACTGGCCAGGCAGATGGAGGCTCACCTCAGACGGTTGGGCAGTGATCTCAGCTATGCTGTAAGTGTAGTTCCGAGCTTGACACGAGTCGTGAATTTTAATGGAACCATTTCGTCTTAAGAGGCCGGCGGAGCATGCGTAGTTCATACAAATGAAATACCAAAATAACTTGTAAATCAAACGTATTCTTAAGGTAGTGTGTATTTATTGCGATTGGATTACAGAATATCTAGGTTCCCAAATATATAATAAATAAGAACACTGCTATATGCATAGAATATGAGAAAAATAAGTTTTCTATATAAATTTGTAATTCCTCATATCTCGTCTTTAAATCAGTGTCCTTTCAAAATATATATTTGGGAACCTAGATATTCTGTAGTCCAATTGGAATAAATACACATTGATGATTGTAATTGTTGTAAATTTAAATGTTTTCTTGTAATATGTATTGTATGCCAATATGGCAGGTCATAGCAGTACATTTATTTCTATGTTTAACAGCTATATTTATCCACCTATGTACCATGATACTACAATAAATTAAAATTGAATATTACATTCTTCTCAACGGACGAATTGAACAATATAATTTAATTGTTGAGACAAATCAATGATTAACTCGTAGTTCTGTAAATAAATAAAACCTCCCAACGCATATGTAGTAGTCGTATCTCTCCCCCTGGGTGTGAGCGAAGTGCCACTCGTCTCTAAAAGAGCGATATTACAGCTATTGTTCTTATTCTTCTTATATTTTTTCTTCTTATATTTCTTATATTTAATCTTATATTATTTTTCAGGATATGTGGCGAATAAAAACGAAGCAAGTGAGAGGCGTGAGAAGCAACTTGTGAAGATATTTAAGTAGGTATTTTGAGCTTTTCGGGAATAATCTCCTATTATGGTTCCACAATGTTGAAAGTTCCAAAAAATAAATAATAGAATTGGTGAATTGGTTGCATCCATAATAATAAAGTTGATATTTGTTGCAAGCCCATTTATATAATTTAATTATAAGAAACTCGTGTGTATCTTAAAATAAAACATGATAAAATTATAAAAATATTTTATTCCATTTACAATCTTAGGTACGGTAAACTTATAATATCTCTTGTAATACTCTTATTCGGTTATTTTAAGTTTCGCTCGGAATGTTTAAATTACTTCGTCTTTTTAATTCTTATTGCAACTTAAGTATATTTAAATTATACAACATTAAAGTTAAGGCTTTACTACAAAAAGACTTAAAACTTAAGAACTACCTACCTATATTGAAAAATCCTACATTTCATTATATGTATTACTATTTTTCAAATTAAAAATAAACTTGCAATTAAATTAGTACAATTACCGCAACAGATGGCGTAGTGATTTTGTCTCATATTTTGTATTATCAAACTAAAATATCTATAAAAGAATAATATCCTAAATTATTCGGTATATCTTACAGCGAAAGTGCAATTTACAGCGAAATATGTTAACATAATATTTACATCATATTTTTGTAAAAACGAAGAAAATACAATAATTAAGTACAATAATTAGGTGAAAATAACTTATCTTTTAAAACTGTGACATGAGACTAGATCTGGTTTGGAAATAAAAAAATATAAAATAATTATTGTGAAAAATAAAAATCTTAAAGATATCGGTGCGATTGGAAGTTACAGAATAAAGTTGGTAACTAATTATAATCAGATTTCACCGTAGTCTCCGTCAAAAATCTGTAAACAAACAAACCGTTGGAATAAAATTTACAGACCGAAGTTAAATTTGTTTTAGTTTATTTTTATCCATTTTTAGTAAATATATCATTGATACTGTTAAGATCTGGTCAGTTGTCAATATACATAAAATAAAAATAATATTCAAGGTTAAGAATAAACATTAAAAATATATTATTCTGTTTATATTCCCAAGCGTGTTAACTTTATGAACAAATAATATATTACGAAATATCATATTTATTATGTAATATATAAAAAATATTGTTATGAAGAAAAAATCGAATGAAATAATTATAAAGTTGAAAGCATAGTTTATATTATCCCGTTTTTATTTTAATAAGACTTAAGTACTCGATGTTGTTTTACAAGATGAACTCCGGCAGAAAATTAAGCAAAAAGAATAGAAGATAAAAATTGTATAGAACTTTTTTTGATATACAATTATGTTCAAAAAGTTATTCAACGCACAGGACGGTCAAATTGCATTGCTATAAAACGAGTGAGCGAGACAGAGCATACAGTGTGTGCTCTATATGCACCGTTTCGCTCCCACGTTCTATGATCCTGCCTGCAGCTAGATATTGTCCGTGATATAGTAAATAGTAAGCCAATCACAAGAAGCCAATACAAGTCAACTGCAGCCAAACAAACTACGTGAGTATTAAACAAGCAAGACATTATTAGCAACATAACCTATTATTAAAAAATAGCGTTCAAAACGGTCCATAAGAGGAGCTTGGCAAAGGTTAATATAAAATAATAATGGAAATCGCAAAAAAAATGGGATTTAATTGCAACTACTTAAATTATTTGGTTTAAACTGCTATATACTTATACTTTCAGCACAAGAATTATACGATTATTAGATAAATAAGTATTTCTAGTTCTATTTTATTAAAATCAATGTTACAAAATCGGCCAACCATAAATAAATATTTTTGCTAATTATGTCCCAAGCGATAAAAGCGACAACACTACCACTCAATACATAGATTACATGCAAAGAAGAGTGACGGAACTACAAACTATGAGCATCCCAAAATTTTACAATATGACACTAAAAAGCAGTCATTCATTCCAAAAAAAATTGTACATCAATTATGTAATCATACTGTTTTTAATTTACTATTTCAAATGGCTGCTCTTTATTGTGCAATCACAACTAAAATTAATATAAAATACAATCTAAAATCTAATAGCACCCACACATATTTTTTTAAACCATTAAAACAATCTCCCGTTTACATAATAATTCTAATAATAATATATTATATTATTTGTAATCCATACAGTACTGGCACATGTCATATAAAAATAAGCGATTATAATATAATTATACCATTAAATGATGACTACTTACTACTGCATTAATAGCTACTATTTGTACTCGAAGCTTTTAACATTAGTATTAAAAATATTATTATCAAATTAATACATAAGACTACGCAAAAAGTTAAGCTATAAAAATATATTTTTCGTACCACTTGCTCAAAAAAGTGACATTCTATGCCACAAAAAGCGAACATAACAATAGTCATTTTTAATCTGTTAAAAACAGGGAAAGAAAATTGTACTGAATTTCATTCATCCTCTAGGGGGAGAATGTGATTTAAATTTGGAATACTTACCGAAATTTATACTGAACTACATCTGTGTTTACACCATTGAGTTTGTATATAAAGCATTATACATCTTTTTGAAAAAGGAATACGAATGTATTAGGCAGTTATGATTATTAAATAAAATTACCAAAACTGACGAGGCCGTATGAGCTTGATGCGTTTGCTTTTCATAATCAATAATTTACTCAAATCAACTCATCAACAATAAATGTACCAAACAAAAATGTAACTCTCTCTATCAATAATTGGACCAATGTTTCGAATGTTAACTTTTACTTTTAATTGTCATTATTTTTAATAAATGCTTATCTCATATTATTATTGTGTTAATTTTTTCGCAAATGGTACGAAAAGTAGAGTATTTTCCTCAGTGATAAAGCTGTCTTAGTCTTGGGTGAACTTAAATCCCTCGCTACACTCAGGACTCGTCTTAAATCCCTCGCTTCGCTCGTGATTTAAGTTTTTAACACCCTCGCTACGCTCGGGAGTAAACCTCGAGTCCTTCGTTACGCTCGCGATTTAAATCGTCACCCGCGACAGAAGACATTGCTTTATCCCCTTGGTTAATAATCTACTATTTCATCCCACCATCTCGGAAAGAGTATTTTTAATCTTCAATATCTGAGTGGAAAAGCCGTTTTTATTCTCTAGAGGATAAAGTAAATTTTCATCCCACCATCTCGGAAAGAGTATTTTTAATCTTCAATATCTGAGTGGAAAAGCCGTTTTTATTCTCTAGAGGATAAAGTAAATTGAATTTAGAACATCGTGTGCACTAAGTTTGTGAATTAAACGTTTTTTTTTGCATTTAGTCATTTCCTCGCTGAGGTGGAATGAAAAGTTACGTGTTGCACTCGAGTGCAAAGATTTTTCACCTCGTGCTCTTTTGATTCCCTCGCTAACGCTCAGGATTCTAATTTTGAATCACTCGCTGCGCTCGTGATTCAATTTTAGAATCCTTCGCTTGCTCGGTCATCAAAATTGAACACGCGGTTAAAAAGCAACTTTGCACTCTTGTATAACAAATAACTATTAAAAGTTAGTTTTCATAAAATAATATTTAGAACTCTTATTTAAAAAAAATATAATTTTCCAATATTATATTATTTAAGATACAATAATGCGAAGTTGCTTCCTTTATCCCATTATAATTAATTCTTGATTATCGAAGTGCAATATCTCTATAACCAATCACTGGCTATACCTACTAGGTAGAGGTACATAAATAATAAATTCACTGAGATATAAAACAATGAATACAATTTTTTAATGTAATTCCCCTAAACAATCCCTTATTATCCGCCCTGTCTGCTATAGCTAGTTCTGGTCTGAACTTTAGGTTAATTTTGAAGACATAAAAATTCCCATTATATAGTTTTTTTAAAGATATTTTTTATGCCTGCGATAAAATTTACATTTCTAAAAATACTTGTGGCTTAATCGAGTCTATTTCCTAACAGGAAAGTTTCCCTCAAAGCAACCTTTTCAATCGCACTAGTGTTAATTGAGAAAAATACAAAATAACTACGCCCACCATATTAATGCCCTCCCTAATTCGCTTGTCACCGTCGCTCTCTCATCCCATCATCCCTTACACCCTCACCGACCCCTTCCCTCGTCAACCCCTACTGGTGCCTGCCCCTATAGTCAACGTAAACTCTAACTACTTCACCTTCGTACTTCCTCTGCGAGGGCATGAAGTAGAAGTCGGGGTTGGCCGACATGCCATGTTGACCGGGCTCGGGCCGAGTGCCGCGCGGCAGAGAGTACGTCGATCGCTCGGGGCGGCCGCTGTAGCTGGAAAAGAAGGGTTAACATACGTCAATGGCCGACAAAATTAGTGTTAAATACAATTCCTAGATGGCGCTGTCGTATTAATATCAGTCAAGAAAGAGTACCTAGACAAATAAAATTTATTTAATTGTTATTTTTATGAATTTTAGAAAACTTAATTTCATATAAATAATACAGTTAAGTTTACGATATTTAGTTTTGAAGGATATCGAGGTTGCATAGCTGATTATGAATTAATTAAAAAAAACAGTACGCTATTAAATAATGTACAAAATAAATACAACAAAATTAGAAACATTACAAAATCATTCTGAGCTTAACACTTTCATATTCGAACTCGGACGACGCGACCGTGACAGGACTCGAACCTGCAATCTTCGGATCCGAAGTCCGACGCCTTATCCATTAGGCCACACGGTCATATCTGAGAGCGGCGAAATTAAGCATCGATTGAAATACAAACACTCCACCCTTCGAATAGTTACCCTCGTCATAGAAATTGAATTGTAAAAATTGGTCTATAATAGTTCTAATACTTTTGGAATAAGGTTGAAAATTGAGTGATTTTTTGATTATGTTTTAAAGCAAGTAATGTATGTAAATAAATTAGAGAATAATTGGCTTAAGTTTTGACTTTGTTAGACGCCACTGTGGTTAATGTTATTTGATATTTAGATAAGTGTTAATAGGTCAATGACGTATTTCCTCGTGACGTCATTTATAGAACAATCAGTTATCTATAAAAATGTAAATATGTCATGACTATACACATTTTTTTTTTTTAAATTGAAATTGTTTATTTAAATAAATTTTTACATAACAATGACTAATGTTTTAACGTTTTTGATGACAGCATCTATTTGATAAGGAAATAGTGTGCATCATGAGGAAAGACAGGCAATTTTTTTTTTCTATAATCGCCTTTTCTTTTTCTATGCTCGCAGGCACAGCCAGTAAGTCATTTATGAGGCTCACCTGTATTGTCCGCCTCCTCTTGGCCGCTGCAAGGACCTGGTCTCGTGGTAGTACTGCGCAGCACTGTTGTGGTGCTTTGGCGTCATGCGGCCATTAGTCCCATGCCCATTGGCCCCGTGCCCATTGGCCCCATGCTGTCCATTCGCTCCGTGCTGACCATTGGCCGCATGTTGTCCGATGACCCCGTGTTGCCCTATGACCCCATGTTGCCCGTTGACCCCGTTAGGTTTGCCGCCCTGCTTGTTGGCGCTGTGGGGGCGTGGGGGGGGCGGGTCGGTGGGGCGGAGGGGCGTGGGGCGGTGACGTAGGGGGGCGGTGGACGCTGTACTGTTGTACTTGTCGTCGTTCTCAAATGGTTCAAACGCGTAGTTTGTGTTTGCTGTTGAGTAGTCTTTCCAGGCTGAGTTGGGGATTAGTTGGTCCTGAAAAGATTTATGTAGTGTTGTTAGTTTCTTTCACTGAATATTTATAAGCGATACATCTAAGAGGACTGGTCATCATTGGCACATGATCGAACAGCATGGAAATCAAGGGGGGAGGCATTTGCCCAGCAGTGGGATGATACAAGCTAACAGTAACAGTAACATCTAAAAACTTTAGCCCAATTAAATTTGTAATATAAACTTTTGTCACACGCGACTGTCTCACACTATACCTTAGTAGTGGCAGTTCGACCCCCGCTCCTGTACAGCGTGCAGCCGGCCTGCAGCAGCGCGACCAGCACGAGCGCGGCCACGCAGCCCACCACCACGTACAGCTTGGTCTCCGCCTGACCGAAGAACGAGCGCGCGTTGCCCGACGAGTCGTCTGAAGGTAGCTCTGAGATTACTGCAGAAACAAAATACGAATTAACTAGCTGTCGCCCCCGGTTTCACTCGTATTCTAGGGGAGCTACAACATGTATAAATCATAAAAGTATTATAGGTGTTAATCCAGAATATGGTAGACCTTATTATACCCATATATATTTGGCACCGGGTAGACTTGGGTGCCAAATTACATCTAAATCCGTTTACAGGATTTTTCCGCGCGGGGTCGTACGCGTTATTCGTTTTCGTTTATGCGTGATTTAGTAACAAACATCTTCACAAACTTTCGAATTTATAATATAAATAAGAATTAATAATATAAAATTATTTTTTTCTTCTATCTTCAATTCAATTTTTAATTTAACGGCTCTATCTAGTTAAAAAATTTGTTGAAATGTAAAAATTTGGTTAATAATTCCCCTATGGTATGAGCGATTTTTTATGTGAGCATGCACTATAATGCCTGACATAGAAATCGATAGGCTGCCGTCACGGGTTTTATGTACCTAATCGGTATAATTATTACAGTTTTAATTAACTAATATAAACGGGCAAAACTTCCTTTTATAGAAAGGCTTTTGCCCAAAATTGGACAGCTGGGTTCAGTAGGTACTCACGGCTCTGCGGCTCGAACACCAAGAAGTCCGGGTCGACGTGCAGGTTCCCGACCTGTCCCCTGGCGAGCGTGTCGCGCACTACTCTCTCCCATTTCACCGCCTCGTCTTCTAACTCGGTTACGTTAGACTCTAGAGCTCTTCCCGAAGAGCCCTCGATGGTGTTCAATTCTATTGATTTTAAAGTCAGCTCCGCTATTATCGCTTTGGTTTCGTTTCTGTGGACAAAAAAGTGATTTAGTCGTTTTAGGGAACAGCACAAAAATAAAAATATCCACGCGGGCGACGTGGGCACAGCTAGTATACTATAAAAAACCGGCCAAGTGCGAGTCGGACTCGCGTACGAACCATTTCTAGTTTCGGGTTCCGTACCATTATCTATAAAAACGGCAAAAATATCATGTTTGTTGTATGGAAGCCCCCTTAAATATTTATTTTATTCTGTTTTTTAGTATTTGTTATAGCGGCAACAGAAATACATCATCTATGAAAATTTCAACTGTTTAACTATCACGGTTCATGAGATACAGCCTGATGACAGATGGACAGACAGACAGACGGATGGACAGCGGAGTCTTAGTAATAGGGTCCCGTTTTACCCTATGGGTACGGAACTCAAATATTTGGTCAGTAAAGTACCAAGTAGTGCTTTGATCCTATTATAGAATGATAAGTTGAAGGCACGGTAAGCGTAGGAGGTAGAAAGACGAATGTAAATGAGAATACGTTGACTCTCAATAACTTGATGATGGCTTCACTCACTGCATGAATCCATTGACGAGCAGTCCGTGATATCCCTTGTTCCTGCCAAGCTCCTGCGCCAGACTGTCCTGCACCTGCTGGCTGAGCTCTTCGTACTCCTTGCTGCCGGCCGCGGGAGGCTTGAAGCTGTCGGCCAGGCCGGTGATGCGGATCAGCATGGTGTAGGTAGACTGCCCGGGGAGGACCGGTTCCGTTGTTATTTCCTCTTCAGTTGGCTCTGTGGGGGGGAAATGGGTTTATTTAGAGTAGGGGAAGTATAGTTCTATGTTATGACTTCGACTGGAAAGGTGCTACAATCTGAGCTATTTCAACCGCAGTACAATTTGTGTTAGGGTAGTTGTTCAGGGTAGTTGTTCCGGGTGGTTGACGCGCCAAACACGTGAAGGACTAGGACCAGCGGCCTCGATTCTTCTCCGAATAAGTGCAGACCCGTGCGCACAGTCAGTCGATAATATTATTTAAATATTGATTTGCTTTAAGTTTCACTAACTAAACTAGTACCGATCACGGCTATCTTCTGAACATCACTATGAATATGTGTTAATATTTTCTTGTTTCATACCTTTTCAGTAGTCGGGTTTTAATTTTTGAACTTAATTTTTTTTTTCAGATCCGCGGTCTTCTTCTTGCAATATAGATATATTTTTGAAATGTGCTAATTATGCCCTTTCATTTAATACACACCACGGCATCAATAATAAAAAAAAAAATAGTTCATTACTTTATGTCCTATAAAGGGTGCCATATTAATGGGTTTCATGTGACGTCACATAGCCTATAACCAGCGGACAATCAAGACGCGTCCAATAATGCCTCATTTATCGAATTATGATAAGTAGTTTAGAAGTTATGAGGGAACAGATCAACATACATATATACACGTGTCAAACATATAACCCTCTCGGTAGTCGGGCAAAAATTATAAGAAATCGCGGGCGAAGCCGCTGGCGGAAGCTAGTTACTTAATAAACTAAAGAGAGAATAATTACCAGGGCCGCATGGCTTGATGCAGACTCTCTCGTCGGTAACAATAGGCGTCTGCAAGTGTTTGCTCGTCCGCTTGTTGACGGCGTCGAACCCTCCGCCTTGAATTATAAACACCATGTGCAGGCACTGCGAGTCTGAGAACGCGAGGTCCTGGAACAAAGACACGGTGGTTATAGAGACAGAAACCTTTACTAAAGAATAGAATATATCTTTATTTCATGTAAACCAGATACAGGCACTTATGAAATGTCGAGACTTTAGGTGTGCGGTTCTAAATATAGGTCCTATGGAGAAGAACGAGCAAGAAACTCTATGGAAACTTTTAAAATAATAATTTACAATCCTGATTAGTACAATGTTGTGATAATTTAATTTAATGTGAATAAAAAATAAGAATAGGATAATAATGATTTGCCTCTGAATAAGACTGCCATGGCAGTTACAAGCAGTTTAAAAGTTTAGTATAAGGTTGCTGGCTGTCAACAAGCTTATAACGTAACTTTGTTTTAATCAGTTTCTATTTCAAATTAGGTCAACATGACTGGATAGCCATTATTACCTAATCACCACATAAAAAAAAACTCTTTTGAATCTTTTTAAAGCTGACTGTAGTTACCGCATCATTTATTGTCTCCAATTTTCAGTTAAAACAAGTAGGTAGACAAGGCAACACTAACCACAATAAAGGTAAAAAATGAAAACAAAAGAAATTAATTCAAAATCAGTTAAAAACACCAGTCATTACCACAAATTAATAATAATTTTAGATTATTGATTGGTTTCCGCTGAGATTAATATTTTTAATTCACCTGTACAATAGAAGTAATGGATACATTCATTACATTGTGATTACTTATTTCATCGAGACAAACACATGCGTCGGTGGTGTAATGGTCAGCATAGTTGCCTTCCAAGCAGTTGATCCGGGTTCGATTCCCGGCCGACGCATATCTTTTTGCATTTTTATTTTTAACTATTTTACAATTTGTTCTTGGTATTTTTCCTTATTTCGAATTATTGTATCTTTTCTTAATGTTTTGCTTTATATTTCTTAACTAATTACTAATTTTGCAGATTCTCTATTGGTCCCAGTACATTATTATTGATACGCGAAGATCAGCTGTTGCCATACATTTAGCCGAGTAAGTAAGTAATATTTATTTTATTTATATGTAACGGCTCATTTTTTATTTTTTTCGAGGTTTTATTGTTGCTCCCATAGTAAAAGTTGTTCATAATAATGGGTACAATACCCTCCTTCAATGTTTCCCTATTTCAACAGTCACCTGGTATAACAATCAACTTAGGTTACAAAGTAAGTATGACGTTACACAACTGTACCTTCTGGTCGCCCGTGTCCCGTTTCCTCACGAAGCTGAGCGTGGTGAGGCCGTCCACCGTGCTGCCGGCCTCCCCGCTGACGTCCTGCCGCGGGTCCACGCGCGGCGCGGAGTAGCCCGACACCCACGTGTCCATGATGAACGGCCGCCCGGAGCGCGCGTCCACCCAGCCGATGATAGCGTCCGTTTGCGACTGGACACAAAAGTTTACTCACATAGGTATACGGGAAGATTATTGTCAATAATCGAAACGACAGATCGATATTATATTGTGTTAAAAATCAGTTAGGTTATCAACCAGGGACTAATACCGAAAACCGCTAACATAGGGTACAGGTATCAAAGAATAATGGTTACTTCTAAGAATTAACTTTTAATTACTTTAATACTGGTAACCTAAAAATTACCGGCGATATACACATAGGTACCTACACAAATTGGCGCTGCCCGCCCTTTGACTTTATGCCGACGACATGTGTAAGATGGAGGTAATTTTTATTTCGGAAACCGGTATTAATACCGGTTGTATTCAATGTAATGGAACTATCTTAAAAATGAAGGCTACCTTTAAAAATACCTGTAAAAATAATAAAGGTTGTAACCATGAAATTACAGGTCATACCGGTTTCAATCCCGATAATAACATACCTACACTGCAGAAATTGAAAATAACTAGGCGTAGATTTAATAATTCGCACTCACTAAAATTGGTACCAATCTCTTCTGTTTTAACCCGCTTTCCATTTACCTATTGAGTGATATTTTGCATGCGTGTTTGAAACAAGTAACAATTCACGTTTATCTAACGTTGAAGTTCTGATGATGACCAGAAAAGCATGATCTGGATCTCAGTAATGGAATCAGTTTGCATATGGATTTGTGCAAAGACCAGAATCTTATGAATATTTGTCACCAGAAAACTTATTTTATGTTTTTCTCACCATCTTGTTGTTGTCACTGAACCCGATGCCGGTCCAGTGTTTGCTCTGCTTGGTGGTGATAGTGAACCGCACGGAGTCCTTGCCCCGCTTCAGTCCGAGGTACTCCCAACTCGCGAGGTAGTCGCACGTCTTGTTGGCAGGGTCGCAGTTAGCTGGGAAACGCCACTGCCCGCCACATTTGTCCGGAAGAGGAAGGACTCCACCCGAGATTGACACTTTGGTTTCTTCTGTAAGTTTAAAACATAGAAATAGTATATAGGTACTATGTATTATCTCTATGGTTTAAAATGGATTGGTTAGTTTTTGGGAACAGATATTAAAAAGATTTCTGAAATATTGTTAAAACAGTTCCGTGTTCTGAGATATTTTTGAATTGGCGTATTGTTTTTTAGATTAACTAAACTTTAGCTTTCCTAGCTACACAGTAATAATATTAAAATCATTTAAACCAACATCTAACCGTTGTCCATTATTCTCCGCCGTTTCTGTAGAAGTCTCCAATTACTCGTTCTTTTATGATGTTGTGTCACATCTTCTAGAACATTCTACTCACCAAAGAAGTTGATAGCCGCCACTCCCCTCTGCGCGCCGTGTCCGTGGTACTTGAGCTCGTCGGGTCGGTAGAAGTCTCCGGTGCTGGCGGTCCCACTTTCGAGTCCCGACGGTGGAGAGTGCACGTACTTGCCCGGCTCTTGGCCTCGAGCCCAGATTACGTGCATCGTGTCGTCGACTATTGAGTGGTCGGTGGGTTCTTTGGCCTAGAATTCACATCAAGAATTGAAATCGTGTCAGCAGTTGCCAGTTTCAAACCTTGGCGTGGAGTAATATAATCTCTTTGGATGGTCATTGCTCGCCAAACCAGTGATGACAAAATTGCGTCAGTCGTTTATTTCAGATATTTATGTAGGTACATAACTCCATAAGTCAGGTTAGTGGTTTCATTATAATAAAACAAGTCATGGAGGGTTTAGCTTTTGTCTGTCTGTTTGTGAAAATGATTACCTTGATCTTTTTCCTGAACATGATGGTGGTGACTCCGTTCTCCTCGTAGCCAGACGCGGCCGTTATGTCATCGTGACCGCCCCAGAACGTGTCCACGCGGGGAGTCGACCTGAAAACATGGTCATAGTAATGTCAACATCAGATAAGGAATAAGGATTATTTTTAACAACTACATATTACCGTGATGATACAGGCTAACAGTAACAGTAACATATTACCGTCAATATGACCACTTTGGCTGTCGCAGTGTATCTGACGTTGACTGTACGTGTGAACTGATTCATAACTTAACGACTAATCTCGTCATTGTCAAATCAGAAAACAGATCTACATTTTTTTGTTGTCGTCTTGCTATTCGATTCTTGGGTTTAACTTTTTTATTACAATCCGGCTCGAAGGACCATAATTGGTAGGACTGTCCGAAAATTAGAACGCATTTACTAGCGTAAAAAGCTGGCACTACTACAAAGACGAGGGTAAGTAAACCATACGTGCCTTGACAGTACCTAAGTCAGGCAATACCTACAAATTGAAAAGGCCTATGTCCAACAGTGGACTATGATAGGCTGTTACTTTGGCCCGAAAATCGCCAAAATACAAAAGAAAACTCACCTGTCTCTCGTATAATAGTCAAGTACTCTATGGAAGTTGCCCTTAGCGGTTCCTATGACGATGTCGGTGCAGTCCATTGGGTTGAAGTCGAACTTGGGCACGTACTCGTGCGCAGGGAAGTAACCTAAAATGTACGACGTTATGATTTATGTACGGTTTACAAGTTTCTGGAAACCTAAGAGATTATGTCGGAATTGGAAAATATTAACTTTTAATTTACATTTTATTTCGACACCCTTTTTAGAATTACTGGGTGCTCCTGTGCACAGGTCTTGGGTCATTTCCGATCCTGGCTTTCAGAAGTCACAAAAAGTTTGTGTTGAGTTAAGTCCTTCATTTGAGTTCTGTTTTATTGCAAAGGTTATTTTATTTATATCAGATTTAACACTTTGACTGCTACGCAGCAGATACAATAGTCTTCTAGATTCAATTGTAAATCTATTCTATTGTTTGTGTTCACTGGTGTCATGGCGCTCAGAGTTAATAAATGTCAATACAAAATGAGTGTCAAATAACACTCAATCATCACATAGTGCACATTATTATAGTTATCGAATCCAACTTCCCATTCCATGTATTACCAGAAAACATTCCATTCAGGACCGATCCCTAAAACCGACCATTTTCTGAAACCATATTATTATTTAGTTATCCATATTATATGACACAGAACACCAAAAATTAGTAAACACTAACAAAACAATCCTTCAATAATTACCAAAGGAAAAATTAAGAAAGATTAAAGTTATTAAGTAACAGTAAGATCACAAGGAGTAGGAAATTACTAAAACAAACGAAAAGAAGAAAATCGTAGAGGAAACGTTATAAACATTTTAAAACCTGAAGCCTCAATAAAAATTTGAATTAAAAAAAATAGGCAAAATTTTAGGACCATGAAAGAATATCAGTAGAAGACAGAATTTCTAAGTTTTAGGACCACGAAAGAATATCAGAAGAAGACAGAATTTCTTCCAAATATATTAAAAGGAATAGGGATATAAGGAACAAGGGTAAAAGTGGAGAAGAGGCACCCAAAGCCCGGCTAAGCATAGACAATATTAAAGCAGAAAACAGGAGGCAATAACAGACATGCAAGAATTTATAAATAAATATTTTTAAGATTTATGAGTGACAAAATATTAAGCTTAGTGAAGAAATTATTGTTATAAGTTTAAGATCATTTAAAACGAGAGATGAGACGGCATAGCATGTTGATTCATTAATAAATTAATATCCATTTTTAACAATAGACTTGGAATTTATTATAATTATGCGTCACAAAACAAATCATTTGTAAATTAAGTTATAGCTATCCAAAACGAAATTGTATAAAGGTTTTAATTTAAAGCCTGAATTTCGTTTTGGCTGGTTTCTGTTGGCAAAGATACCATCGTAGTCATCTCAAGTCTTATAAGTTCTTAGGTTTAAAATAAACATTCAAAATCTTACTTCAGAAATCACTTGCACACCTTTCGTATTCAAATATGAGGAAGCATAGCATCAATACTGACACAATATTTAATTACATATATTATTGAAAAAGTGCTGCAAATTGCTATACAAATATATCTATTTTATATACATACACGTCCATTGGTATTAAAAAACGCTGCCTTAAAAAAAAATATGTCATATTTTTTCATCATTAAATTCGGGCACAATTACATTTGGATACTTTTATATTTGGTGTCCAAGGTACAGGAACCAAACATAACCAAAGCCTAGCTAAATTGTTTTATTTGTGTATATTTTGGAAATCTTTTTTTATATCTTTTTACATTATGATCAGAATCTCGAGTATACGTAACACATTGTTGCCTCAATATTTTAAATCCAATACTAATGAACGTGTAATATTTGTGCAAAGCTAGTGGCGTTACCTGCTTCGTCTCTAAGGCCCTTCACTAGCAATGTTTCGGGTTCTGCTGCATTTGGTTCGGGATTTGGTTCCGGTTCCGGGGAGGATTCAGGTTCGGGTGTAGGTTCAGGAGATGGTTCGGATTTAGATTCGGGACCGGGTTCTGCAGTCGGTTCTGGTTCGGGACTGGGTTCTGGTTCAGGGCTGGGTTCTGGTTCAGAGCTGGGTTCCGGAGTTGGTTCTGGCTCAGGTTTAGGCTCTGGAGTTGGTTCAGGATGAGAACTTGGCTTCGAACTAGGTTCAGGTTCAGATTTAGGCTCTGGAGTTGGTTCAGGATGAGAACTTGGCTCCGAGCTAGGTTCAGGGGATGGTTCGGGCTCCGCTGTAGGCTCTGCAGTCGGTTCGTGATCTGATGTTGGTTCCGGAGTCGGCTCCGGTTCCTCTTTAGGTTCCGGTTCGGAGGTAGGTTCCGGTTCTGGCTCAGATTTCGGTTCGGAATGTGGTTC
Organism: Allophyes oxyacanthae; assembly: GCA_932294325.1. Lineage (NCBI taxonomy): Eukaryota > Metazoa > Arthropoda > Insecta > Lepidoptera > Noctuidae > Allophyes > Allophyes oxyacanthae. The sequence continues at coordinate 3,131,406 of OW028633.1, read as the reverse complement.
AGGCTCTGCACTAGGTTCGGAAGTCGGTTCCGGTTCCGACTTTGGTTCTGAAGACGGTTCCGCAGTGGGTTCAGGGGTGGAAATAATTGCAGATAACGTTTTAGACTTTGGTTTGAACTTTGGCTTTGTTGTAGAGTTTGGTTTTGGTTTCGCACTAGGTTCCGGAGTCGGTTCTGGTTGGGAAATGGGTTCTGGAGTAGCAATGGAGTCTGTATTGGATATATCAGAGTGATTATGGGATATATGAGTTGTCGTAGTGTCCGAATCTGTAAAAATAAGTCATCATGCAGCATTATATATACAATACGGATTGTTCCTCCACTACCTGATAGTATAACTACAAAGAAAACATTGCAAGTTGTTAAAAACCGAAGAATTTAATATTTCTTCATTTCTTATAAAATAATAATTATATAAATATTTAGGAAAACTACTATGCATTTTTACATAGCGTAAACGTATTTACAGTTTCGACACGCATTAAAACTGATATTTGCAATTAACTTTATAATTGCCCGTTATATTTCAATATTAAAAGTAAAATCATCGCATTATTATAGTAAGTCTACGATCAAAATTAGTCACTTATCAGGGAGCAATGGAACAATTTATACAAAATCGCAGTTCTGTTAGTAAATACCGTCTGTTTGCTTATTCTATGTGCTGTGTTGCGGTGGCTGTGTGGCTGTTTTAGCGTAGTGTTACGTGTGGTGCGATAAAGTTACAATAATTAATTAGTGTAAGTGTCGATATACTTACTCGTGGTTTCTGTTACTGCTCGCTTTTTACGGCCTGCAACACAATTTTTATAGTTAAGACTTAAGAATTCGATTAGCGATTATATGCCTCACTTCTCACAATACTTTTAAGAAAGTATTTATTTATACAACAAATGTACACCGGTGGACTTAATAATGTCTTAGGCATGTTCTACCAGTAAGTATTTCAAGTGCTGAATTAATTATATTTTGCCACCTAAATGTTATTTTACAAATTACATTGTTGAACGCAATAAATATTGAGTAATAATAGACTTATTCACGGAAATATTAATTGGTTTAACCACTAATCTACTAAAGTCTCACATTTTGTTAAATTCCAAATTAACTTTTTATGTAACAGCATACACATTAAGTCTAAACAATACACCCTCTTACCTTTAGAACTAGACACCTTGTACGAAACACTAGTTTTCACCGTGACGTCATTACCAAGATTCTTGAAGTCGAACCCGTCTAAGGAATGCATAGCAACTCTCTTATTTCTGTTATCATTCTCTGACGCGTGCGTGGTCGGCTCCGGTTTCGGTTCTGCAGTCGGTTCTGGTTCTGGCTCAGCACTTGGCTCTGGTATCGCACTGGGTTCCGCAGTAGGATCCGGTTCAGGTTTTGGTTCTGCAGTCGGTTCTGGTTCAGCTTTCGGTTCTGCAGTCGGCTCTGGTACCGCATGCGGTTCTGCACTGGGTTCCGGTTCTGCATTCGGTTCGGGACTGGGTTCCGGTTCTGCATTTGGTTCAGGACTCGGTTCCGGTTCAGCGCTTGGCTCAGGACTGGCTTCCGGTTCCGCTTTGGGTTCTGGTTCTGGTAACGGTTCTGTTTTTGGTGTGGTTGCTGTAAAGAAGTAAAAAAGAAATATGGAGACAATTTCATAGAGTACTTATTGTACTTAATCTGCTAAGTGTGAAATTTACAGGGTAATCCCTGAATAATAGAGTTTTGTTTGATAAAATAAAATCACTATTATTTGTCCTGAATTACCTTTGTCGTCCATAGGTGGTCCCAGCACTGGGAAGTTCTTGCACTTCTTGTCCAAACCGTTTGGACGCCAACCAACACCTGAAACCAGACAATCATCGTTATATTAAACTTTCTTTAATAAACACAGTGAAATAATCATTGATTTATTTATTTATTTTTTACTTTACATAGAACGGCCAATACCAATTAAACTATATAAAGACAACTATTAAAAACAATAAATATCACAAGAAACACATTCATGCATTCTTCTCACAATACTTCATACATTCCTACAGAATCGACTTCCATGCATCCGCAAACAAATCAAAGTCTGGGTTTGAGTCCAGGAGAGCATTGAGCGCAGTCATCGTCCGGGGTATGGGTGACTGAGAGTGCGCAACAGTTCGACATGAAGGGACCGCTAATAATAATTTATGTCTTCTGCTGCGACTGTAATTATTAGGGACAAATAGCTGGCAGACTTGGTTATGAAGATTTATTGATGAGGAAGAAGGTTATTGATGAGGATCACTCTAAACTCTCGCGTGCTGTTAAAACTTAGGTTAATAAATTTTAATATTGTTATAGCTTATCGCAGCCTCCAGGCTACGGCATCATAATTATGTAGGTACTTTAACATAGCATCACGCCTACTTTCCCCGAATGGCTAGATGAGGTGTACAGTGCGAAATAACTAAGATGTCGCATTCGCAAACTTCGTAAAACCGATCACTTCCGAACTGAGTGCGGCTTCAAGACCACGAATGTTAAAGCATAATAATAATATAATAATAAGTTGTAAAATTATCTAAGCGAGCGACTGACATTGTTTGTTTGATCAGGTACATCGATTTAACTTCTTAGTTGTGTCGTACTGTACCTACATACTTTGAACACCCACATTTTGTTGAAGCCTTACCACAGTCCCAGTTAACGAGCCTAATGCTATCCACCGGGCACACTTACAACCTCCAGACTGTTAATGAGAAATTTCTAACAGAAAAAACCCTATAGGTAACAGTTTTCTCGACCAGGGAATAGAATCCAGAAGCTAGATTGGTTACTGACCTGCGTACGAAGTGCCGTTGACCATCATAATGATCTCGATCTCGGCGTGTTCCTTCAGGATCCGCCAGTACAGGTTGAAGTGTTTGGACATCTCTCGCTTGCTGTATAGTCCCAGGTTCACTTTCTTGTCCTTCCATGGTGCCTCTGTGAGTAGGAATAAGGATATTAGAACTTGTGCAGCTTTGCAGACAGTTAAATAGTAGTGGTGGATGATAGTTTGATATCTAGGTGGATAGAATAGAATACTCTTTATTGTACACCGATTTTTTTTACAATAATTATACTTATATAAAAGATACATGTACATTATGTGAATGTACCGACATTTATGTATAATCAAAACTCACTTCAATTGAATACGAGAACTGTGCAATAACAAAATGGTTTTATCGTGCCAAGTGTGATAATATTTTGGATCATGGCCTAGAGCATAACAATATCTCCAAACAATATCTATACTAGATGAAATATGTAACCTTTTTGCTCAACTCGGCGTACCTAAAGGGGGATATTATGTACTCACTCTTATTACACCCCTTCCCGTAGAACCCGAACGGGCAGTAACACATCTTCGTCGGTGACTCAGTCGCGTTAACGTCTATGCATTTGCCCCTCAACCCACAGTCGTTGTCTTCGGAACATTCGTCGCTGAACTGACAGCGCGGCCCAGAGAACATCTTGTGACATTTACAACGGCCCAGAATGAAGAACCCATGGCCTGAACAGGTCTCGTGGTACTCTTTACCTGGAATTAAGAAGACAGATAATTAGGTTATTTATTCATTAAAAAAAAAAAAAGTCGATTTAGGTATCTATAATTATGTATTCAAATGAAACTGTTCGTGTCTTCCTTAGAGAACATGATTACTACTTGATTTTTATGCGACCTAATCAATCAATCACCTTAAACAGTACACTTTTAGATATATTAGATTAATGAGAGTGTATAGTGCAGTGCAGAGTCCGTCATCGACCTGTGGGGAACCTAGAGTTACCGATGATGCTACAATTTTGTCCGATATATTAATTTACCAGGAAACCACACAGGTACAACAACATACATAACAAGTCAAATATTTATTTTTGTCATCTTATCTTTCATCCACATCAATACGGCCTTGTCGATTAAAACAAACTGACATTTGCATCCGACTACCTAAAGTCTAATGTATTCTAATGAGATGTGCATACAATTAAAATTCCGTTCTAGCTAATTAAATGCATTTGACATAGCGTTCAATTAGATTGCGATAATGGGAATACCTTGCAAAATACTATATTGTGAGACTGGGACAAATATACATAAATATGAATTAATATAAATACAGCATTTCGCAAGTTTAAATTTTACTCGCGGCCTCGCCTGCATGGAAATAAATGGCGGCCTAGTTAAGGTAGCTATAAACATAGGTAGTCAATTTACGGGGCGAAGGATGACGTTGGATACAAACTGCTCGATGTGGATTTATGGGGAATCCTATGTACAGCAGTGGACGTAAAAAGGCTGACATGATAACTAATAAATTTATTTATTTCAGGCATAATATAACCCATCCAACAATCCATTATTCAAAATTATAAATAAAAATGTTTTAGAATCATTCAACAGTAAAATAATACAATTTCTATTCTCTTATAAAACATCAAAGTAAAATTCTTAAACCGAAAATAAGTACCTACCTTATTAATTGTAATGTAATGCATATCTATATATATAGTTTAAAACTTGTTTCCTGATATATATAAGCTGTCAAAACACAATAACAGGATTATCTATTTTAATAGGCCTCGTATATTTTAAGTGTTAAGCATGATTACCTTGACTTAGTTATTTCTAAATACTTAACAAATTGATCAGATTCCAACTGATTACTACCACACAATTATGTATTTTGTTATTAATATATTAGCATTTAAAATTAGCTTTGCAAAATATTGGGATGTCAAAACTATTTGTAAATTATATCAGAATGGGCGATGAATTATTAAAAAAATTCCTACTTCATTAAAATTCATAACTTTTGGAAAGCTTATGACTAAGAAACTATTAATTTTAATAATATCCTTTCATCAGATTTCTTTGTATTTTATTAATTTTTATTATGGCGTTGTAGGAAATTTCTAATAAGCCACAATGGTCAAAAATATATTTTCTTGCCTTATTAGTGCTGATGATAGCCTTACGAAAGACGAATGAACTAATTAAATAGTCATTTATATGACCATAAGCTTCTTTATATTGTACAAATGGATAGCATTTGGCGAGAAATGCAGCCAGGATGTCGGTGCGGTGGTAGGATCGTCGGATCTTCTTTGGTTATCTAGCTAGTAGCAGAGTGCATAGCGTGCAGTGAAGGTCAACCTTTTACGTTTCGGGACGCTGGATTTTATACGCCCGCCCCACGTCCATGGTGTTATATGCTAACACCATCGACGTAATACAGCAGGGCTAGTCCGGCGGGTGGACAAACCCGTTTTCTTCACCCTTTGTCTAAATATTTATGGAACTAGCAGATTTTTATTTAGCAATTAACGCAATCGCAAGTACCCTGTATACTTACGTGGCAGTATGTCGATGTCAGCGCAGGACCAGAACCTGTAGTTGCTGCCCCATTCTCCTGCCTCGCGTTGCAGTTGTAGTGTGCAGTTTTCACAGTTAAAATCTTTTGGTAGTCGCACCTCGTACTTTTGAGCGCTGGAAATAATAAAAATAATCAATAGCAATACTCTTTGCCAGTGGTGGATTTACCAGCAGACTGAGTAGGCTGGAGCCTAGGGCGGCAGATTTTAGTGGCGGCTTTGGAGACAAAATTTTGGCATACCTTACCCCGCCTTATTACTAGTACATGATTGAGCTTTTATTAGCTCAGAAATATACCCAAAAACTATTTCTTGTGCAATCTTAGCTAAATCCTTGGGTTGTAAAAATAATCTAGGAACTGAGTATATAATGATAATAATTTTGTAATATAATAATAATAATTTTTCAATATTATAATGTAATAATTTTGCATGCCGTAAGGTAGAATGTAGTGGAACTTACCTATTTATGTACAACATCTTATACCTGTACCTACATTGAAGGCAAATAAAATGATTCTGATTCTGAGTCAGTTCCTAGATTATTTTTACTGATTAACTAACTGACACATCGATTCCCTAGTGCACAATCATACTAAAATCACGGGAAAAAGGTAGTGTAATTAGGATAATATTGCACAAACCATAAAGTTACAATTTCGATTCTGAACGAGATACCGAATTGTAGGTCCGTAGGGGCGGCAAAATTTGAATAGCCTACTGGCAGCAAATGTGTAAATCCACCACTGCTCTTTGCAGTCTACTGCTAGATATAGGCTGAAGAAGACAACGTATTTAACAGAAATGGATTTCTTAACCCATAGGTTCGGAAAGAAACCTGCTATATTTATCGCGGACAATTATTTTTTTAATCCAACTGAAATTTATGCTTCCTAATTGCAATTGATCATCATGTAGGTACCGAAGAAAAAATAATTAAATTAATTGTAGGTATACATATAGCTTAGTCATGTATTAATTACTCACGTAACATCATCTCGAACAAATTCAGTTCCCCCTGCTCTCGGCGTCAAATCGAGCAATGGTCTTTCCAAGTCGTCCAATATCCTCAAACTAAATCCACCCTGGAGGAAAAAGAAACAAAAATTAACAACAAAAAGATTGCGCCCAACGTGGGGCTCGAACCCACGACCCTGAGATTAAGAGTCTCATGCTCTACCGACTGAGCTAGCCGGGCTTGTGAAAGAGTTGCCAAAATTAATGATCACTTACCCGATGCGCATATGCTAAATGCCAATGTACTATGAACGATGAACCAGCTAAAAATGATGTTTTTATTGTTCCTGAAACAAAAGAACACAATTTATTAATAACGTTAAATTATTTCTCACTTAAACAAACATAGACAAATGTAGTTTTTATTTCTTTCCATATTATATATTAACATTGCTTCTACTGTTTAATTTTTAATAAAATTCATTAAAACATCAGTTCATAATCTACACCAAACTTGATTTTGTTTATCATTTATAAGTTTATTTCAATCAGTGCCATCTAGTAGCAAGTAGCAAAACTACTACCGTGACACCATTTGCATAAAGTTGTTACGCAATAACATGTAGATGTCGCAACTAATTTCAGACGTAACATTCCGGTATCGGTGGGAACGGGTTTTTGGTATCGCGTCTTACAATTTATTGCGCCCATAAAACTTTTTTCTTACATAAAAAGATTCCCATAATTAATTAAGAACTCTTTGCTTACGGTTTGATGAAAATGTGGAAACTTACAATGGTACTTTTTGTTGACGACCTTCTTGCTGGCTTATTTAATTCAATGTCAAATCCTGATGTGATTGTTAAGATCAATTATTTTAAAAATAACTTTGGTTTAAAAAATCAATAACCCTGCTTTAGCTGTTGCACAGTCGGGTTATAAGTGAATTGTTAGCAATCTAAGTACCTAGAATACTATTATGAAGACCGCAGGTAGACCTATCCGTTTCGAATAGAAAAACATTTTTCTGATTTTTAACATAAAAATACTACCTATTGAATTACCTACCTATTAGTACCCATATATTTAATTATTCTTATTTAGGGTAACCTACCATCTCTTTGACCTACTACCTGACCCCCGACGCTGACAACACCTTACAGCACTCGTAGCAAGACCATTTTTATTTCTATTCTTCTAAGAATAGACAAAGCTCTTTCTATCTATCTCTACATCTCGACTCGCGTTTCTACGTAAACAAATACATTAAATATTCTTTCCATAGCAACGGGGAAGTATTTAGTGATGTAGTTATTCTACCAAATCCTACCGAACAGTAAAAATATTTCTACTATCTGTCTTTTGTGTATTATTTCGTAGACAAAACCCGTTTCTATGGTGGTCTTGATACGCCTGTTGGGGGAGATTCCAATCCTTCACGTTAATGCGTTACTAACATCAGTCGGTGGTGGGTCACGTGTAGGGTGACCAGGTGTCACGTATTTTACGGAATGTCCCATTTTTCCGCCATGAATTTGGCCGTATCCTTAAATTTGGCGAAACCAATACGGGACAGTATTTTTATCATTCAATAGATATTATAATTTCTGGCTCGCAAAATTAATATGCTAATCGTAAATTAGAAAATTCAGTTTTACTTTTTTTTTCAATGTTTTTTATAATATTTATTTAGGGCCCTTAGTGAGAATACCTTATAATGTTAAAGTTTGTTTCGTTTAGTTGACTTTTTCACATTTTAGTACAAAAAGTTCTTATTAATGCTGATTTTTAATTAGAAATATTTAAAACATTGCTGGTCCCTTATTTTAAACTTGAATACCATATTTTAATTGCTGATGTCTCTTAAATGAAAAATCTGTCGTGGTTACCGTAGTCAAGTAGTCACGTGGGTTAGGTTAGGTAATAAGGTGTAGTAGGTATCTTAGGAACTTTACAAAATTCCGGTAAGCGTTATATTATCTACTTACCAAAATCATAATTCCTCAAATCTTAACGGAGACAGAAGAGCAATGCTATAACCTCAAAGCCTCAAAGTGAATAAACTTTGTTCTTTATGGGTAAACAAACGTTCCTAAACTATACTCGCAAAAAGGCAGAATCTTTCGACCGTGACAGGACTCGAACCTGCAATCTTCGGATCCGAAGTCCGACGCCTTATCCATTAGGCCACACGGTCCCATGGTGTTGAGGTTCGTTCAGCAGGTTAGGTTCTGAAGGCGTGCGCGCGCAGTGCTGTGGTGGCGGCTTTATCTGGGTCAGGGTCACGACCTGTTATGGGCCTCATATAGGCACTTAGTGGCCGATGGTAGCGCGGTTTTTATTTACATTAAAATAACAGTAAATTTTAAATTTAATGTGCTCTACAGTGGTAAAGAAAAGAAATTACTGCTGAAGCAGCGTTGTTACGAGGCGAGTCAGTTGATCAAGTTTTACTAAAAGCGTGATCTCGTTATTAAAGTCATTCAATTCGGCAAACCTACGATTTAAATCCCCTCGTGAGAACCCCGCTTAAAGGAGTAGGCGCCCCAAAGATCCCCAGGATTCCAGGAATTCTACGCCAACGCACATTAAGTTCTTTTTGTCAAAAGAAGCCATCAGCCATTGGATCAGCCTTCAAGGCAAGCTTGAGCAGATGATGAGAATTAATATTGAAAATATATCGGTACCAAAAGACGACATAAAACAATTAGAAAATTTATGACTATACTGAATGTACCCTGGTACACATCCTAATGTACCAACGAACATTCCATTCCAGGGTGTGTCAAAAAGACGAATAAAGAAGTTGGCAGATGCAAATATAATCACTAGAACTAATCAATACAGAAGACAAAGAAAAGAGCAAAGGAAAGAAGTATTCTTAGAACCAGAAATTCTTGAGTTAAGAAGTGAAGTAGTCGATACACCACGGACTTAGATTATTGATTGGTTGTCGCGGCCGGAGCGGCTGCGACAACCAATCAATAATCTAAAACCACGGACTTAAAAAGACAATTTGAAGAGACTTAGTGGAAGACCTACAGAAGAAAGAAAGAAATTGGGAGTCGGACCGTATCAAGGGAAATGAAGATTAAAGCGGAAGATAGGGAATAGTGGCGATTGCTCCACCAAAATGTAGTAAGGACTGTTAGTTAGGGACTCCTTTATTACATATCATAGAATAGGACATAATAGAATAGAAGATGTTTATGTCTTGTCTTTTAAATTACGTACCTAATAGCCAGGAAGGAAATAATGTCACGAATAAATTATATAAATAGGTAGATCAAAAGTTAACAGATCAAAACAATAATGAAATCTGAAGATAACACGTTGACATTGAAGAAGTTTCTAAATCTCTATACTTTTTAAAAAAGCTTATTTTATTTATGAAATATAAACTAGAACCTTACTAAAACAAAAGTAGGTAAGCTTCAAAAATCGAAATTAAAGATCGTAATGTAGGAGTTAGGACGATAAGTTGGAGTTTTGAAATTGAAAGTATTCTTAAAATTGAAATAATTGAGTAAGAGACATCACGGCATTTATCCCATAAAGTTATTATTAGTAGTAATAATAACTTTATGATTTATCCAGTGACGTTAGGAGGCTTCTTACGTCATTGCATTTATCTAATGCATAGAAATAGTACAAGTACTATGTATTATCTCTATGATCTAATGAGAATGACATCCACCACAGACCTACATCAACTAATAATATAAACAACAGTAGCTACGAGTTTAAGCCATGTTCAGAAGGTGAAAGTCTACGGGCTATGATGGATAATGATGATTGATACGTAACAACTGAATAGAGGTACTCGGATTTAGAATGATTGTAAGTCCCTTGACGAAAATTTTATTCGAAAAATATTTACAGAGATATTAATGATAATGAGAAAATTAATGCCAACAAACGAAGAAAGAAAATCTTGGAAGTTAAATTTGCCCCACTTCCCGATTTCCGATTGAGCTGAAATTTTGCATACACGTTTAGTTTGGATGACAAAAGCGTTTTCGTTAGTTTTTAAACTATAATATTTTTAAGCCTCATCATAATACACTGCAATTTTTTTTTTAAAATTGGATTTATTACATTTTATTTAGACAACCTTTTGTTTTTTTTTTCTGTCTATAAATTTTGGTCTAGTTTCAACCATTTTCGTTTGAGCATTATCTAAGGACACACTATACATCCATTAATCTGCACAGGCCCCACGCGGTGTATTACGTGGCCAGTCCAGTATCAATCTCTCGTTTTTGAAGTCCATTTGCTTATGCTGTAAAGGCTTGGAAATGTAAGATTTTATCTTTTAAAATTATTGGGCTTGTAGATCATTAAGTACGTATGTATAATTATTTTAATAAAAAACCTTCCCTAACAACAAAAATGTAATGAACATGTAAAATAAAACAAAACAATTAATAAACTTACGAGACGACACAAAAAGATCCGCAGCCGGTAGGATTCGAACCTACGCTCCCAGAGGGAATCTGATTTCGAGTCAGACGCCTTAACCACTCGGCCACGACTGCTTGAGACCCTGTCACGAAATTACCGTTTGGGCTCTCTGAGTCCTTCTTAGACACATTCAAGGCGTACCAACATTCAAAAATTATTATGTGATAAAATTATTCAATTATTTTTTGACGTGCTGAAAATTAATAAAGCATCAATCTTCTAAATATTCATCTAAATAAGTCCCTACACAAAAACAAGATTTCTTAATTTGATTGAACGGGGAACTTCTTTTGTTTCGTCATTACAAAACTTGTATTAACTGTATTCTATTATGAGCGTTATCAATTCGAAGTAAGTACCTACAAAAGGTATCTTAACTGATCACTATATTAAAGGTGTATTTACCGTGTATATCTACATCACAACAAACAACGTAAGAGGTTTTCTGAGAGGGCAAAGCAAGGGCGCCCTTGGGCCGTTCGCACTTCCCTTCGACTCGTGAGTGAGTCACAAATATTTTAAACTATACCCTATAATACAGCAGATGAGTGGTGTAATACAAGAATACAACACTATAATTATTATACTGGGTAATCATACGGATTTGGACTTAGACAGGACAAGGTTGTCATTGATATAGTATAGTAAATAATAGTACTGTATAATAATAGTAACTGGTAGATAATAAAAATAATGCAATTGCTGTGACAAAAAAAAAATTGTTGTAAATGTTTTTATTTTCGTGTTATTATCGTCATTCCTTTTAATCTTGCCTTTCACCCAGGAAATCAAGAAAACAATTGAATTGGTCAGAATTTTTTGAAAGAGAAATAAATAAATAATTGAAATATACATCAATTTTGTTGAATCATGTTATTTTTGTAACTAAAAAAAACAGGAACGCGCGGTTTTTGAATTTTTCGCTGCCTCCAGCGAGTCCGCTTAGTGCGTATATAACATTATCAGAAAAAATCTGGAAAATTTCCTGAATAATCAGGGATTTTGTCAGGAAATCTTATACCAAAGACTACAATTTTATCGGCGCTCTCCGGGCAGTGAGTAGTCAGCCCCACTACGACCCGTGCGGGCTAATGTTTCCACCACGGGGCTGCTGACTGCATCCAAGCTTCAGTCGTGTACAAACCTACCTCAATATAATACTACAAACAAGTAAATAATATTCACAACAATGTTGGGATGACTCAGACGAGGTCAACGACCTCGAGGCCAGCAAATTGTAAACAGACTCGTTTGTTGGACAGCTCAAATTTCGGTCTGACTAGACCGTGTCTAATCACTGTTGAGTTGAGACTGAAAAAAATGGCCCGCCTAAGCATCTGACGTTTTTTTCGTTTGTCAATTTGGTATTGAAATGCATAGTATATTATGTCTATGGGAATGCATTATGTTAGTATTATATTATCTGTGGCATAGGGAATTTAACGATGCCATACGCTCGTGTGAGCGGTCACACGAGCGTTAGCGCTGGTGCCAAACACTGCCAATTGTCATATTTTGTTGGAAAAGTCAACCGCCGCGCCCCACAGTCCCTTCTATGTGTAGTAATTGTTACGATGTTTTCTTCAGTATGTACTAAGTAAGTAGGTACGGGATATTTTAAGCCTGTTTTTCAATTAATTATTAATACCTATTAAATATCTTAAATTAATCTTCATTAGCGAGAACACATCTGATGCACAGTATGAATAAAAAAATGCTATGAACATTGTGAAGCTGACTAGACAATTAATGACAACGGGCAAATTGCCAAGTAACTTAGTAAAATTACCTTTAGGCATTCCACATGGCGGTTTTGTTCTGGAATTGTCCAGAAAGTCCAGGTCGTACCTCCTGGCAGGAGGATACGTTAAGGCGACATGTCCATACACACTCACACAACTGTACACTAACAATAACACTACACTTATAATCGACGCCATGTTTTCGTTTCACACTCACTTTTGCCCACACTTCATCCCTTTTAATTTAGAACGTTCTAATCATGGTTGAAATAAACTTCGTTTAATTATTATTTTATGTCATTTTTGTTTATTTTTTCACTTGTAGCCAGGATTTGCTGCTTTTATCTGTAACAAAAGAAAAGAAAAATTAAATAAGGGTTAATTTTACTTAATTTTTTATTTTTATTGATTAAAAATTAACACTTAATTAGCTTTTTATCAGTAAGAGTCTTGAACTTTAGCAATGGTAAAAAAAAAACAATAATAAAAATAATAAAAAGTAACTTCAAGTTATCATTGGTATGTATACCCTGTAGAAAACAAATTTTAATATCTCAAAATTCACCTATATTTTCCATCCTGTATATTATTACCCAGGTATAGTATTCTAACAATAGGTTTTAATGCTAAAATGCCGAAAAAGTATTCAAGCATTTTTGATCAAATTGATTTTCTAAATATATTGCTAAGCCATCAAATGTTTTACTTCATTTGAATCAGGCAGTCCACTGTTGCCTGCTGGATAGAAATTTTTTCGTGCTAGCATCACAACGCTCGGTGCTACATAACTCATCCTAATATCGCCACAGTGCGCTTATCGTACTACCAAATACTAGAACATTGGCGTCTATCATTAACCCCACATTCTGCCAACACTTGCAGATAATGGCGGCCCACTCACGTCAAACAATACATAGGATGTAAGACGTCTCAAGGAAACTACAACGATCAGCCATTGTGTACAGACTGGTAGCCAACCGTGACTGCCTTCTAAACACTTTGGGTTTGCGAATCATTTCAAACATAAGGTTACAAGTGCTTCAGACCTGGTGGTATGAGGGACTAAGGTCAATGAGGTGGATGAAGAGCACTACTGATATAAAACGTTATGAGAACTGCAATCCTGAATTCTTGCAGGACATGCGTAGAGTATCAAAATAGCCGATAAAGATCTACTATTTGAGGCTTCTGATGATTTCATACTACAGCTTTCGTCCGCGATCATGCTGCACCTTTCGTCCGAGTTCGACACGAGTGAAAACCCACTGCTTACAATCAGATTATCGAATCGGCCGTCCGAGTGGATTCCAACTTTGCAACTGAACCTTAAACCAAAATATCTGGAGCAAACTAATTTTTTCTTCTGGCGACATGAGTTCTTGGATGGGACCTATGTGATGGTTGCTCGCGTTTCTGGCGTATTACTGGAGTCCGCTTGCAAGCCGTTCAATAAATCCAATAACACACCAAGCATAAATATAGCTAGCCAGGTAGCTACTAGCTAGGATGTAGGGGGTGGATCATACTCGTATGATAATAAAGTATACATCAGTATAGCAGATCAAGTGACCGGCCCATCGCATATTTACAAGTGCAACATTCCCTTTCCCTCAGTCAAGATTTAGGACGTGTGCAGAATAATAAACGGAATGCATTCCGATTTTCTTTTACTCCCTGATCAGTTCGGATGATTATCATAACTTCATGAGGACGAAGTAAATATAATGTAACATGTAGAATAGAGGTAGGAGGCGTTACCCTAGATGCACTACATTCTCGATTTTACACCTTCTGAGCATTCTTACAAGCCAAATCCGATATATTGGAGAATAGCTGGGTTTATGAAGAATATATAAAAAACGATTTATAAGGAAAACAATTACAGTTGTGATCATAACAATGTCATAATGAGGCAATGATTGCTGTAATCATGTTGTTATACGTTCGCTCGTATCGAAATAAGATCAATTTCGTTACATTATTTAGCGCAGTTTGTTAGCGCAGTAGAAAGTTGGCGCAAGAAATGTAATTTTATTAATTTCTATTATTAAAGAAAGTATGTCACGAGGTCTTGCTGTCATACTGCTTATTATAGCTCAGGCTAACAATAGCACGTCTTCAGTCGTAGGTGTGTTAATAAGCGACTGGATTCTAGGATGAACTGCTCCATCTGTTCGTAATCTGGTATTGCGATCCGTCTTCCAATCATAGTGTCCATATTATCTCTCCAAAGTCCATGACTAGCACTGCTATATTTATTGTGAACAGATGATTCATTCATAGGAAGAGCCTCTCCGAGTTACTTTAGTACGTCCGCCACACCCTGCGCAGTCCGCCCCGTTGCGATCCTTGCTGACCAACTAATCTTCCCACGACGGCTTGAAGAATTTCCTAATGAGAGAGCACGATAGAAGAAGATATTAGGTGCTGGTCTTGATATGAGTAGTACAGAAGTGATTCAAAAGTTTAAAGTTTTATTCCTATATTGACTGATGGCAAAATAGATAAACTAATAAGACATAATGAAAGGAAACGTTGAAATGATCAAAGAATTGCTCCTAATGCTTCATTAATTAAAGACAGCTGATACAGCCATAAGATCGTTAGTAAATTGGGTCAATAGAGATCAAGATTCAAACACTAGATTACTATACGAACACAAATAACTATATACTTAAGTTCATTATCTACAGGATATTGACTTCCTTACATTACAATAATCTTAAACAAATGTGTCACAAATTGTTATCTTGCGCAAAAGTAATGGACATTGAGAATCGCAAAAAAATGTCTACGTCTAGACATAGATTTGCAACATTTTTTCGAAGTTAACTTCAGAGAACACAGATCATAGAGAAAACACCGCTTAGTTTATATTTTAACAAGCTTAAATAGTTTTCGGGATTTAAGCCTTTTATCGTTTTTTAAAACGCTTAATAGCTATAGCTCCAAAAAAGAAACCACTTTCGTTTACTTTCAGAAATCACGATTAATGTAGGTTCAATTCTAACGTCATAATTGGTTCTATTTTAGACCCGAAACAAGTCTCTTTGACGGATTAACTAAAGCTAGATATTCTGGGTTTTTAAAACGCTTTTATTAGCTTCATTTGTAACTACCTCCTAACTATTTAAAAAAATCTTGGAAGTTAAATTTGACCCACTTCCCGGTTTCCGATTGAGCTGAAATTTTACATACACGTTTAGTATGGATGACAAAAGCGTTTTCTTTAGTTTTTTTTAAAACTATAATATTTTTTGGAAAAGGTAGGTTTGTTTAAAAAAAATCTAAATTGACAGCTGTGTTGACAGTCAGTTTAAAACATCTGTTGAGCAGGTGTATAAGCATGGTTTCATTAATTTCACCAATCAACTTGATGTCGCGTGCAGCAACTTGCCATTTTTTTTTTCATTTTCATCTCCGAAAGTGTAATAGAATTTAGACTTTAGTAGCTAGTAGTAAGGTTGGAATTGTTTTGTCAATATTTTAGCAGTATCAGAATGCTGTGTTTTCTTCGATTAGGGTTGCCGAAGATACCATTACCTTTTAACTCCTTACTGGAGCCTCAAATATACCGATATATTCCACTTTTTCTTCATTCATCATCACTATATCAGCCTTTTGTGTTCAGTCTTGGACGTAGGCGTTCCCCATTTCATAACTAACAAATTATTGAATCATCATCATCGGAAACCATTAAAGATTAATTAAATTCCGGCCTTGACTTACCTTCATAGATACTTTATATTATATACCTATCTATTTTATGATTATTTTAATATTTTTATGTTTGTTTTTCTTGCTGATTTTGGTATTTTCTAATTTATTTTTATTGTATGTGGTGCCTCAATTTTGCAACCAAATAAATTATTATTCTATCTTCTATTTTTTGTTTCTTGGAAATGAACCTGGATATTTTCTTTATTTCTAACATCTCTATATTTCAAGATACTTGTAAATGGCAACCCTGCATGGAGGTCAATTATCTGGTCGTCACAGTCCACGACCACTCTCGGTGCTTTCTCCATAACAATAGCCCGCCTCTTGTTTATTAATAATAAACACTTTTGTTTTCTATAAGTGGTGCTGGCCGGTTGTTGATGAAGACAAGAGAAATTAAATAATAGTTGCTTGGTGTTTAGATGTTGGTATCGGAAATGTATTCAACTTCTTCACCTATTAAGCATTCATTCCTGATTTCAAAACAGGTTGCTTATTGTGGAGACGATAATAGATCCTGGTATGAAACAGAGATGTTTTTTTTTAAAGAAAGGAATATGGTTTCTTCGCTAACACAATACCTACATAAAGAAATCTCACCAGAGGCTCTTATCATGCCAACCTCATCGTGGCAACAAAATTATAGCAAACACAATATTTTATAAGATGCTGAAATTACCTCTGCGTCTGTTTCCTCACATAACGAACAATACAGCATCCTGGAAGCAACCAAAATGGGAGTTGCAAGGACGCTATTACATACAGCGGTATCGTAAAACTGACGACGTTGACGTTAAGCAAGTCTCTTCTCTCCCGTTCGTTCCGGACACACTCCTTAATATGGTAGTTGATAGTTGGGAATATGTAATGAGTACCTATACAGAATGTAAAACGCTTTTATTAGCTTCACCTGTAACTAACTAACTAACTAACTATTAAAAAAAATCTTGGAAGTTTTTGACCCACTTCCCGGTTTTCGATTCAGCTAAAATTTTGCATACACGTTTAGTTTGGATGACAAAAGCGTTTTCATTAGTTTTTTTTAAACTATAATATTTATTACATAGTTAGTTACAGGTGAAGCTAATAAAAGCGTGTTAAAAAGAAACTGTTTCCCATGGAGGTACTGGAAAGCCCTGCTGATAATGCTCTGTACCGCAAACCGCAGAACATCAAGATGATGTACAGTACTTAATTTACTCAATCCCTACAATATAAATAAAGAAACCACAACAGAATCGAAGTAGGTACCCAAACAAACAAACAAACAGGTGTTTACTCGCTATCACTTTCACTGCATACCGAGTACATAAACTTCACAGATATCTACGACACAAGTAGAAGGCCGTGCCGTGATAATCATTGGTAATGTTGAGTAACGGACGCTAGACTTACAGACAGGCTTGTTGAACAGGGACAAATTAGTATTAATTTGATGTGTGAGAACGTTCCGCTCCATAACATATAACCTAACCGTGAAAAACCCCCGACTCCAACTAGTAAAAGAGCTGTAACTTTTGAACGGGTTAACAGATTTTCATGAAACATAGCTAAGATGATTCCCGATTAAACTAGCTTTCAATTAAAAACAACTGCATTGAAATCGGTCCATTCGTTTTGGAGTTACGATACACACAGATACACACTACAAACGTATAATACTCCTCTTTTTTGACGGGGGTTAATATCACACGGAAAACGCGCTAACCTCGCGTTATTATGACGACTTTATAGGAAACTAGAACGATCGTGTCGTGTGGGCCCATAAAAGACGCATGTCTGCGGGTCTACCGCGTAACTAAAATGGTAATGAACATCGACACTGGCAATGCACATCGACACTGGTAATGAACTTCAATACGATCGTGACAGACTAAAACTTATTACCGATCATGAAGATAGGAATCCCAACTTCAAGATATGTATTTTTTTTTACAAGGTCGCTCGATATTTTTTCTTTCATGGTCGTATTGAAGTTTAATACCAGTGTCGATGTTCATTACCATTTTAGTTACGTGGTAGGCCCCCTAGACCCTTACGCATTACGTGGAACAAGGGCACAGTTTTTTTTTTTAGAATATCAGCTTTTTTTCTATGCTTTTTCCGGTTCTCGTTGACCATTGCTTCAATACCATTTAGTTATCATTGTAAGGGAAAACTATTGTGACTATAAAGTATATTTTCCCTTCCCATAGTACAATGGTAGACATACGCATTGTGTCGTGTTCACAACGGTACAATAATAATATGCGTATCCAAATCTTATGAGTTACGAGTATGTTATATAATCAGTGAGATTGTAATGTAAATGTTATGTTTTGTTATACATAATAGGCACAGTTTACTCTTAATGTTATGGAAGTCCGTTAATTGTAATGATATCTTGACTTTAAAATATTTAATTGTTCGACGGCCTGACGCGCGACGGACGAGTTCAAGCAGAGGGCTTAATTCACGAAAGTTTATGACGCGCCGATCATATTGCAGTGACGTTCGAACTTAACGCGAGCGTATCTCACTGAAGCTAAGAGAATACCAAATGTGTTGTATTGATCAAAATTTTACTGCAACTACGCGGCAATTGCACTTCTTTAGTTACGTGCATTAGCCTAGGTAGTAGCTGAGGTGGATAAGATTCGAAAGCTAAGTACCTAGTACCTATCTATATATTCCATAACCTGCGGTGGAATTTGTTGGAGTACAGGGGGAATCCTTACTGCCAAGACGATGCTTCCCCGAGCTAGGAGCATTGGCGACATTGAAAAAAAGCAGCCTTGCTTTAAAAGAGCATGTTATTTGGCTATGGTTTTCTGTAAGGTGCAGGTACTTCTCCAGTCGGGCAGCTCCAATTTTGAACGAATAATCCCGAGTCCCGCTATCTCAGGTTGATTGAAAATAAGGGTTCAGTTCCACATTACACCTCTGCCTAACCTTTGGGAGAATACAAGCGTTATGATAATTATGTATTATGTAAGAAAATTGAACATTTTTGCTGACGCGCGTGACTAACGTAGACAACATACTGTATATCCGATTATATCAATGTCAAGATAAATAAAGCAATTCTCAGCTTGTAATCATTAATTTCAAACATCTATTCAATATCCGATATGGTCTAGTGGCTAGGATACCTGGCTCTCACCCAGGAGGCTCGGGTTCGATTCCCGGTATCGGAAAATGCTTTTTATATTTTTACCTTTTTAGAATAGTAACCGGAACATTTTGCTCTCGTTTTTAGTTTACGCAAGCACTTCAGCAGTTAATGTTCCATATTTTACACAACTTTTTATTTTGTTCTTATAGCACAGCCGCATTATCTTGCCCAATTGATAACTGGCGTGGAATAATTTTATAATAAAATCTTTAATAACCGTCATTTGGTCTCCGCTGAGTGCAATTTGCAAGTGTATTATTAAGAGTATACCAATAGGTATATATCTAATGCAGCAATGATCATTTTGATCATTGACTGCTTGCAGTAAATGGCAAATGCACTACCGCCCCCTTGCGGTCAGTAACCGAGTAACTCCCGGATATTACGTCAAACTATTACGGAAATAAATGTGCTTTGTCGACGCCATCAACCTTGTATTGCTAGACAATTATAAGATTTTAAATATAGACTTTTAAGTAAAATTTAAATCAAGATGAATGAAATGAGTGTAATCAATGAATCTCGCTTGTTAAAAGTTTATGTAACGCCATCTCTTAGCGAGTAGCGGTAATTATAACTTTTTCAACTCTTCTATCAGGGTTCATAAATTATCATGGTTGCAATCGGTTATGTTGTGAGAAAGTTAATTGTAGCCAAGCATTGTTATTTATAAGAAATAACTGTTATACAGTAACAAAACTATTTTAGAGTAAAATATTGGCTATATCTTTTTTCGTATAAACGTCGGGTCTTGTATTTGTTAACTTGCTTTAAAGTACATAATGCACTTTATCGATACCGTTCATACTTCAACTTCATTCGCCCATGCTTGTTAGTTATGCGTACTCATGCATGGACATAATAAGTAGGTACTTCGTACAAGAGAACATAATATGTCCTTGGTCTCATGTCAATTTATTTTTATTCAAGCTGTAAACTGTCAGTCTTGTTTAATGATGAATTAATGTTTGGCGCTAAGAAACTCGTATAATAATTTTATAGTAAAATATTGATTACCTATGTATCCAATATGTACAACCACAACCATTAATCAAAAACAGTGAAAATGGTGTAAAATCGTCCATAAAAGGCTTGAAATGATCGTGACGAAGTGATTTACTTTACAGCAATGCCACCTTCATGGTTACTTACATTGCAACTTTATT
Source organism: Allophyes oxyacanthae (assembly GCA_932294325.1). Taxonomy (NCBI): domain Eukaryota; kingdom Metazoa; phylum Arthropoda; class Insecta; order Lepidoptera; family Noctuidae; genus Allophyes; species Allophyes oxyacanthae. Next base: position 3,110,816 of record OW028633.1, on the reverse strand, counting down.
AATAGTTGCATTAAACCTTATTACATTGAAATAAAGGTTATATTACAATGTATTTTGTTCAATAACAACATTAAGATTGCGGTTCACTTACATCTTACGACGTCTACATAAAGATGAGTTTTGTTTATTTAACGCAATAAAAACAATAAGGAACTGCTGTTTCCGTTATTGTTATATGCTGTTGACTATTTAAGGTGGGAAATATCAAGTCGACTAGTTAATTTGACTTACCTTGATAAAATGCAGAGGGTTGATTGAGAGATAAGCGATGCTGATATTCTGGTCATCTTTAGATAGTGCTACTTGTAACAGTTCCGAAAATATTGGAACATTTTGTAATATGCACTGCTACTTTTTATTCATTAGAACAAAATATGGTTTTAAAATCATCACAGATTAGATAAACTGAAATATTTAGATAATTACATACTTACCTAATAATGTTTCGTAAATACGTTCACTTAGTGTCTCCAAATGAACCATATTAGTTACATCATGTTAACCATAAGTTTTGTAAAATCACATTACCAAATGCTTAATATTTTTATTAAGTACTAGCGGCCCGTCCCGACTTCGTTCGGGTATAAATTAGCCGGTAGATACTTTTTAATTTTCATCAATTCCTGACTTCTTACAAATCGTTCGGCTTCAATAAATACGGACTCTCATATAACTATTTTATCCGCTTTGAGGTTGAATTTCGAAAAACACGAAACCGATTTTGTTTTTAATTTTTAACCAAAAGCTTAAATACAATCATGTTTCTAACTTCAAAAACATTTTTCACTCCTTTATCGCCCTTTGTGGGATGAATTACCAAAAACACAGAAACACGTGTTTCTTTATTTCTAACCAAAAGCCTAAATATCAATTTTCACGTCTCTCACTTCAAAAACAATTTTCACCCCTATTTCGCCCCTTTAGGGGATGAATTTTCAAAAACGTGGTGACACGTGTTTCTTTATTTTTAACCAAAAGCATAAATCTCAATTTTCACGTTTCTCACTTCAAAAACAATTTTCACCCCTATATCGCCGCTTTAGGGGATGAATTTCCAAAAACGCGGTAACACATGTTTCTTTATTTCTAAACAAAAGCCTAAATCTCAATTTTCACGTTTTGCACTTAAAAAACAATTTTCACTCCTATTTCGCCCCTTTAGAGGATGAATTTTCAAAAACGCGGTGACACGTGTTTCTTTATTTCTAACCAAAAGCCTAAATCTCAATTTTCACGTGTCTCACTTCAAAAACAATTTTCACCCCTATTTCGCCCTTTTAGGGGATGAATTTCCAAAAACACGGTAACACGTGTTTTTTTATTTCTAACCAAAAGCCGAAACACCAATTCTCACGTTTCCCACTTCAAAAACAATTTTTACCCCTATTTCGCCCCTTTAGGGGATGAATTTCCAAAAACGCGGTATCACGTATTTCTTTATTTCTAACCAAAAGCCTAAATCTCAATTTTCACGTTCCTAACTTAAAAAACAATTTTCACCCCTATTTCGCCCCTTTAGGGGATGAATAACCAAAAACGCGGTATCACGTGTTTCTTTATTTCTAACCAAAAGTCTAAATCTCAATTTTCACGTTTCTAACTTCAAAAACAATTTTTACCCCTATTTCGCCCCTTTAGGGGATGAATTTCCAAAAACGCGGTAATACATGTTTCTTTATTTATAACCAAAAGCCTAAATCTCAATTTTCACGTTTCTAACTTAAAAAACAATTTTCACCCCTATTTCGCCCCTTTAGGGGATGAATTTCCAAAAACGCGGTATCACGTGTTTCTTTATTTCTAACCAAAAGCCTAAATCTCAATTTTCACGTTTCTAACTTCAAAAACAATTTTTACCCCTATTTCGCCCCTTTAGGGGATGAATTTCCAAAAACGCGGTAACACATGTTTCTTTATTTGTAACCAAAAGCCTAAATCTCAATTTTCACGTTTCTCACTTCAAAAACCATCCCAATATTCACGTTTTACACTTCAAAAACAATTTTCACCCCTATTTTGCCCCTTTAGGGGATGAATTTCCAAAAACGCAGAATCACGTGTTTCTTTATTTGTAACCAAAAGCCTAAATCCCAATTTTCATCTTTCTCACTTCAAAAATTAAGGGACTCCCATACAAACTTTCACCCCCTTTTTCCCCCCTTTAGGGGCTGAATTTTCAAAAATCCCTTCTTATTGCTTGCCTACAATACAAAAGGGACCTACTCTCCAAATTTCGTGACTCTAGCTTCAGTAGTTTCGGCTGTGCGTTGATGATAAGTCAGTCAGTCAGTCAGTCAGTCAGTCAATCAGGATTTCTCTCTTTATAATATTACTATGATATTTTTTGTGTTTAAAGGTCGAATTGCCCTTTTACTTAATTGGAAAACAAAACTGTAACTAGGTCCTTATCTGTTTCGATCACAATCCAAGGTAAATTGCGTACTGTTAGAAAATTGCTGTTTATATTTTTTGTCTATAAACACTTAGGTACCAGTGACTGGTTAAGTGGTTATTATGAAATTGTCCTAACACACTCCCTAACACACACTCTAATAAGAAATTTTATGTTAAGCTGCATAACTTGTAAGCTTTCAACATCAGGCAACATAGATGATTGGGAGAAGTTCCCGGAACACCAAAGGAACTTAGATAATGATACCACCAACGAGTCCAATAACCCAGTTTAATTCGCAATCCAGGTAAATAAAAGTCTCACTGTCAGTAGCACTAACCTACCACATTTCAATAATTTGAGTGTTGTTCCAATGCAATGCGGTCGTTTGGCTCGCTCTCATATTGGATAGTACAGCCACGAATACAGTTGTTACTTATCTCATTTGAGCAAGTAATTCAGTAGGGTGCACAAGGAAAAAGCGTCCATGAGTGATGATATCTGAGATCGTTTGGCACACCCTGGGTTACACAGCCTCGTTACTACCATTCTTATATAGTTATAGTTATAGTTGCAGTAGTCTGCATGAGCGATTGCTCGAGTGACGTCACATATGCCTAGTCTGTTAGCGCCTTAAGGAATTTATTTTAAACCAAAATCACAGAATAAATAGTCGTCAATTTAAATAGTAAAAATAAAATTATTTCACGCTTAACTGTTATTACAGTAAGATTGCGCATTAAAGATGGAGCATGTCAGATGTCAAGTGTGATTCCTCGGTCGGTTACAAATTTACAATGACGAAAATATTCTGTCATTTAGCAAGATGCGCTAATGTAACTGAGAACGGCCAAAATTATATGCTTCAGTTATTCTTGGTTTTGTCATGGAAATCAAGGTGTGATTTATAAATAATTATGATCTGAAATTGATTTGAAATGTTTCGATCGTAGCATCTTTTGAAATCATAGAACTTAAAACAAAGGTTTAATTTATGTTTTCCTATTCTTTACGGTTATTTGCAAGTTTTACCTCTATCGGAGGAACACAACTGAAGCAGAAACCTGACTTATGGGGCCCTATAATAAATATCCATTATGAATGTAGTTTCTATTTTTCCTTAGCAATGTAAGGAAATACAAGTTTTCATAGTACTTATGTTACTTATGAATGAATACCTGTATGTAAAACTGATGAATAAACCTACTGTCCATACCGTACTCGCGAAGCCTAATTTTGTTTATTTTAAACTAAGGACAAACATCGAATGAACCACGTTTCCTAATTTCATTCGAACAAATAAACTGTATATACAACCTGTAACAGAATAAACGCAAGACCTGAAAGTTGTTTGTTCAGAATCGGCTTCTGAATCGATTTCCATCATAATTTATATATGTTAATTTTTCCCTAAAAAATCTTTTATTTATCATAAATTAGAACCACCGCGTCGTAACAAGTTAATAAAATCTTTGCTTTAAGAAAATTTAAGCCTTATTCCAAAGTAATAAAGCCTTCTTGAATGCACGAGCGAATTTGTAGTTCGTTCATAGATATCCATACACACACGTAAATAATATCAATGCATTTTACATTTGAGGTAGTGTGCATTAAATAAAATAGTTAATTTAAGGAAATTTAACCCTTATTACCAACCAATAAGGCTTATTTAAATGCACGACAGAATTTGTAGTTCGCATTTCACAAAGTTTTGTTGAGAAATGCCAAAATGTTTTTTGCAATAGTAAGAACGTACGAGTAAGAATAATGTGAAAGAGCGAGATGCATTCTTCTTCTTCTTCTTCTTTCGATATGGCAATTGAGCCGATGTCGATTTACCAGCTACCCCTTTGACGTTTGACATGTTTCAGTCATGTTTCAGTGGTTGTGTTTCGTTGTTGTTGTCACATTTTATTGTTTACGCGCGCGATGGCTTTCCGTTATACCAATATCCAGTACACGGACATGGTGAGGACACTGGCTCGTTGTGACGATAATGTCGAGTTAGCTTGTCGAGTGATGAATGAACGATATGGCACCAGAGTGAGCGCCAGGACGATGCTAAGTGCAACTCAGCGTCTGAGGGACTCCGGGACGTTTCGTCCTAACACGGCCTTGGATAGAGGGACAAATGTGCGCAGTACTCGTTTGCAAGCAAACATTCTCGATTATTTCGACGAGCATCCAGAGAGTAGCACGAGAGAGGCAGCGCCATTGTTCGACTGCAGTCACATGTACGTGTGGCGAACATTACATGCTGATGGAGAACACCCGTTCCACCTACGACGTTGTCAGGAGCTAACGCCGAGCGACTACTTGCCACGTCTAGAGTTTTGTAGATGGGTGTTGGAGAACTGGCAACAAAATATTATTTGGACCGACGAGAGTACATTCACTCGTGTTGGGATGTACAACCAACATAATCAACATTTGTGGAGGCACGAGAATCCACATGCATGCCGTGTGGATTCATTCCAGCACAGATTCTCTGTAAACGTGTGGGCGGGCGTCATCGGTACACACGTACTCGGCCCCGTTTTTCTACCGAGGTTGACTGGAGATACCTACCTACAGTTCTTGCAGGAGACATTGCCGGTGTTATTAGACGACGTCCCTCTCGTACTTGTACGACAAGTCTTTTACCAACACGATGGTGCTCCCGCGCATTTCACGTGGACCGTTCGACGGCATCTTGATGCGGAATATGGCACGCGTTGGATTGGTCGTGGGGGACCTGTACAGTGGCCTCCCAGATCGGCTGACCTAACGCCGTTAGACTTTTATTTGTGGGGTCGAATAAAATCCCTTGTGTATGTAAACGAGGCAACAAGTGTCGATGACCTCAAACAAAAAATCGAACACGCATTTGTGATAGTGAAAAATGACACTGAGGTTCTTAGCAAACTAAAATTAAATTTAAGAAAGCGTGCTACAAAGTGCATCGAACAAGGCGGTGGTCATTTTGAAAGTTTAATGAAAATGGGACGAAGAAGTAGTGTAAATTAGTGTAAATTCTGTAAGTACCTATTAATACGATTTTATTTTAATTACTGTAAATATTATGATTCAAATCTTTTAAACACGCCGACTTTGAATATTTTTTACACGTAATAAACGGTAAACACGACTTATCAGGGTTTAGAGGGTAATGTCGCGAAAGTTACGCGTCTGAGATAAAAAAGTTCTGCGTTCCCCGGTGTCCGATGATAGTACCTACCTACACGTGTCGGCGCGGCGGCCGGCGGCGCGCGTCGGGGGGCGCGCGGTTGGCGGCGCGGGCGCCGCCGCCCGGGTGCTCCGCCCTACTTTACTGATACATCACAGTCGGGCAAAATGTCGCTTGGTTTAAAAATACATCCCCGTTACTAAGCCTAATATCTTAGATTCGTATTGCTAATGTAGATTATTTAATACAATCGTAAAATTAAATTAAATTATTCAAAACCGCCAGTCCAAAGCCTGTGAAAGTGTGATGGAAAGATGGAATCATAATTTTCGGTCATTGAACTGACGTACCTAGTGACTACACTTGCAGTGCTTAGCCAGCTGATGGCGGGCGAACTGGTGTGCGCGGGTGTGCGCTCGCTGCTATAAACAGTTGCTATGAGTGTGTGCGTAGAGAATAGTATGCTCAAACGTTTTACGTTTAGTCAGGACAACTATTTTATATTATGTGATTTGGGTTGGTTTAACTAAATTAAATTACAGATGTTATTTTAGTTTTATAATTTAATATTCTAATTGGCGTGTCTGAGGTCTTGCGTTTATTCCGTTACATGTTGTATACATCTGAAACAAAGAACAATATTCCAGTTACAAATTTCGTAAAGTACCATCTCCATTATGACACCGATAGTTTCAATTCGATTGCCAAATTTTTATATCGATTTACGATAGCGATTTACAAACGTAATCGAGTTGGTCAAGTCTGTTTAATTACTTACGGTTTTCGTTTCACAAATCCACACTTGCCTATGGCTTGTTATTAATACTTTGGTTCGTTTCACAATATGTTTTGAAACTTTATACGATATAGAAGCTGTTATTAATTCTTTTGCCGTGCAGTTGATTTTATTTCTCGACTATAACCATAGCAGTAATGATTACAAGTTTGAATCACTGTTCTTGTACCTATTATATTTTTTAGTTGTAATATTTATTTCAATCTATATAGTTTTAATGTTTAATAAAGTGGATCAGGAAGCCTATTTTCACTGGTGGCCGTCTATAGCTGGCTGGTAATAGTATGATGATGGTATTTGTTTTGATAGCTTGATACATCCATAAGGCTCTCTTCTACCGCCAGTGATAAAGACTGAGAATAGCATCCGTGAATTAAATCTGGTTCTACCTACATATAAATATGTATATTTAAAATACTTTACTAAATTAAAAACCGCTGAAATTATTGCAATTGTTAATTGTCTTGCTAAATCTAAACTCAGACCATTATACTTACAATTATGTTTTATAATGCAAGAACAACCTATTTCAAACAATGCCAACGGTTAACAAATAATTATACAATTAAACATTTTAAATATTTTTATTTCCAGTTATAACTGACACATAAATATAAATGTAATTGTTATGATCTATATTAAAGGTTAACGAATTTGCTAAATACAATAAAATTGGTATTGTTTAATTTGAATCAACTGAGTTAATATTACAACGTTGCAACAACATCTATAGGCTATTTAAAATCAAATAGTAGACCTACATAATATTATATTCTGTAAGCTACACATTTTTGAGTCTAGGTTTTTACTGACAGGTATATAACGTGAAAATACATACATACTACATACACTACTCGGAATCACACGGTAATATTAGCTGCTGTACGCTACAAAATATTTTCACACAATACGCTCATAATAATACTAACTTAGTACGGACATACCAATGAGAGAAATTCCATGGTGCGGGTACGAATAAATAAGTACCTGTCAATATGTACGTACTAAACAGTAAGACAAACACTTTCGCCCGGCTTGACGCAACGAAACGCGTAACTATGCGAGTGCATCATGCGGAATAACTTGATAAATAACAGTGATAAAGGAACTGTTATAATAACAGTTATTTAAAGTGAAGGTGTCGTGATGGGCGATTAAGTACCTACTTACTATGCATCGATGTAGTTGTAGTCTATGTGATGGACATCTCGTTGCCTAGCAAAGGAGCAATTTTCAGCATAGGTGGCCTAGGTGCCAATAATATCCTAATAGTACCTAAATTGATTTGGGCAATTTTCAGATCTTTTTATTTCAGGTTAAAGATTTAATCATAATCCTAAAAACCATATCATGTTTTTCAAACTAATTAATTTGTCAACATTGAATACTGCTTATGTCATTTATTACAACTAGACTAAATAAAATATATAATTTCATTAGTTTTAGGCAACTCGATAATAGATGGCGCGAAAATTAATTTTATTTTCGGTCTTCTAAATTCAGATTCGCGATTGGAAAGCGCGACGGCCACGAAGTGGGACGTACGTGAGATTGCCGGACGCGGCGAAAAGTGCTCACAAAAATAGAAGAAAGCATTTTTTGTTTATATAGAAATTTCGTCGGTAAGAAAATAATTTTAAATGTTTAATTTGAAGCCTTATTGTCAATTAGCAATGTGTGAATTGTGGTATTTGCAGTTATTACTTAGGTATTTAGTAGTTATCTAACTTTGTAATTTTAAATATTACGTCGTATGTGTAAGTGAAAACGCTAATCGTTATTCGCATGAAGTAATAGTGTTGAGCATACTTAGATAATTTATCTTTAGAAACAAGCTTCTAAGTACCTACTTCTTAAATACTTTTCTAAGTTCCCACACAACCTTCCGTACTTAATATGAAATTCTTGAATCAAGTTTTCTCAGTGTTCCAAGCTCTAATTAAAATCTCGCGACACTCACCTTTGAAGCCGTTATCTGCTGACAGTATCACTTGCCCTGTAATGAGTGCACGCCATTAAACAATGGTTGAACACTAACAGATCTAATTACACAAAATTGTCCCCGATGGTATCTAAGGCTTTGTTGTGGCAACACTGAACGATTAGAATCTGCGGTAAATATGTGAAAGTCGGTGACAGTGATTAGATGTGTTTATTTTACAAGCCTTTTATTTATAACCTGGTGTCTAATTGTTTGAAATTTGTTTATTTTATATTTTTAGCTACTAAGCTAATCAGAAATGATTTTTTATTTTTATTATTTTAATTGAATTAATTATCTAATTATATTTACTAGTGAAACAACCGCTTTAATCATATCTCGTAAAAATCTAAAACATTTCATGCTTGGTTTTCTTTATGTTCACATTTATTGCTAATTAATCGTTTTATTAATATTTTACAGTAATTAAGAAACTCAATACTTTCATTTTAAAAGAAATTACATTAGTAATTCCTTATGGACATATAATTATTTCCTGATACAGCCCAGCGTTTAATAAGCCTTTTATAAATCTTGCTGTAAGTAGGCGTATAATTTTTCAGAACAATCAAGATTTTACCAATTTTCCAAGGAGTTACCTATATAACGCAACATAAGCAAGTAATTGACTTGACGAGACATTGGGCCACGCCCACGATATACGTAAATGCAAATCCAATCTTAAACACCAAGAGAGTAGAGCCGCCTACCTGCCTGTGTACTGACACTTTCGATTTTTATCTGCCTGTATCTTCATGGTCATTTTAGCTTGCGGAATGAGAACCGCTAAGAGCGTTGCAATGTTAAGGGCGTTGCCACAATTTGTAATCACATCTTTACTATGATTTAACAATAAAATTAGCTGTATATTTTTTAAATGGCTTCTATTGTCTTTTCTTTTCCTCACAATTTACTCGTATATTATCACCAAAACAATTGTAAACCTGGTTAAAAACAAAGAGAAAATACGGCTGTATGTCGAACGAGCAGTTCAGTTTAGTGGTGCTTATTTATTTTAATGTATCATTGTCACTGAACCATAATTCAAATCAAATAGTCTTACAAGATCAAGTAAAACTTAGGTTTACACCCATTTTGCAATTTTTTTTTAATCGGTCTCACCCTTTTTTCAGTCATAGGAAAAATATTATGACTGAAAGAATTGGTAATTGTGATTATCGCAGCTCATGGGTGGCCTCATATCCAAAAGCTATCACAAAAATGATTGTGAAATGTTTCGAATATAAATATTGATTGTGAATCTGGCATTGACACCACAGTATTCTGATCCTCCATGAATCATGATGCAATGAACATGAATATTTATCATGTCTTAAAGATTTGTAAAATATAATAGACCTTTCAGTTACATCGAAGCTAATTTTTTACTCCATTATTCATGGTTCTGTCTTAAACAATGCATTTTAAACAATATTAACACTATCTACTTTATGTATATAATATGACAGCGCAAAATCAAATTTTATAAAATTCAAAAGATCGTTGATATAATCGTATGATCGTTGTTATTCAATAACAATGATGTTTTGATGCGCAATCTTTCAATGAAAGAGTTCTCTAAGGCTACCCAAAGCACCTTTCTTTCACTATCATATTGTCTCCATTTCATCTCAGTGTCGAATTATTAGTTTACTATAGTTACAGAATCCGTTAACTATGCAAATAGATTACATGCTGGTTATCAAGTTATAATGACGCAATAACTTGGATTTCTTTATGCAACTTATTGAGTAATCAGAAGCCTTCCCTTTGCGGTAAATTAATGGTATTTCGATTTTTTGAAGAGGTTTTTGCTGATTTACTTGATCTACTTAAGTAATTGTCATAGAAAGGTACTGGTCTTTACGCAATGATTCCTTTTGAGGTTAGTAAAATCCATTGGTTTCAACATATTTAAGCAAGTAACTACTTAGGCTAAATAACTATTTATGATTGGACATGAAAAGCCGTAATCATAGAAAATCTTATTTGTGAGCTTCTTATCTTCTAACCGGATGTCATGTCACCATTGAGCCAAATGATTAATTTGTATTATTTTCTCTTGTTTTTGCTGTAGGGCGAGTATTGATGACTGTTTGTTACCGCGCAAGCTTTCACATTGCTGGTTTCGCGTGTCACGCTTTGAATTACCAACTAGATGATAAAACAAATAACATTATGCACGACCTAACAACATAATGCAGTTACTTAATTTTCTTACGTTTAAAAATAACGACCAAAGAATGCACAGTTTACAACCATATTCTGAAAGTAATGAATAACTCGGAGCCATTAAAATTCTAGGTCTAATAATGCACGGTATTCATCGCTATTTCCGCGTGTTTCAACTTCGTTCCCGATTCGGACCGTAAAAGAATCTGAAAGATAAAAATTACGACCATAACAAAACGCCCATAAAACGTAATCGGTCAGCGGTTACTTGCGTAAGATGGAAAGTACAGGTGCACACATTTAATTGTCCGGCGACGCGGCGCGGGTTCCCTTACAAAAGTAGCGAAATTTCTGCAGAAATACCTTACAAAAATATTTATTGTGAGAGTGAAAGAAAGATATACCTACCTACTGTTGCAAAAGAAATGCTCGAAAGTGTTATAACAATTTGGTAGGTGGCCTTGGTATAGATAATTGTTGATGAAAGGTATTTAGTTTTGACTAAAAATGGCACCCTGGACTGGAGGCTTTTTTAATATATTTTTGCTAAAAGTATATATTCCTTATCAATAGCCTTCTTCTTCATTTAAAACTTATTTTTAAAGTCCAAGTAAAATTATAATATTTAAGGCTCATAAAAATTATAGGGTTAACTGACAATCAAACTATACATCCAACTAGAGAAAACTAATAAACGTAGGTCATAATGACAAAAATATTATTAAGTTCGCATCTCCAAACAGATTTGTGAGAGAAGGCGGGTGCTTAATTGCAAACAATGATCATCCCACGCAGCGCATAACCCACTACTCCAAGCTCCAAGGTTGCACCTACATACGTAAGAGGTCGTATGACACAACTGAAGAAAACGACATACGTGGAGATGTCTTGAATTAGAGGTTTAGTTAAGTTTTAATTCATTTTATGGCCATCATAGAAAACTTGAATTCAACTATTTTGTCGTTGATAAGTATACGTTATGGAAAACGTAACAACAGTACAATCAAGCATTTAATTAACTTCAGTAAGTGCGGAGGAGTATAGTTTATTACTATGTATTATCTCTATGAGTTTATGAATATTGAACCATTCTACTGTTTGAGTGGTCCCAAAAAACGATTAAGTAGTAAAAAAAATTACAGGCGAGGGGAGAAGCTGGAATTCTGAAAAAAGCTTGTATAATGAACGGAGAAAAATGTTTCTTACACTTCCTTCAATGAACTAAAATATTAACTAGAACTAAAACGTGACAACTGACAAGAGTAATTTTTAAATTGTAAATCACACATACTGAACAAGAAAAACAGTGTGAAAAAAAAATCTTTCGAAAGGAACCCGACGCGGGGACTTAAACAAATTGTCGCTCCAAACAAACTGGACCTCATTTACATTAATTTAATAACGTGAAACCACACGCAAGTGTGAATTCGCAATCTTACAGTAATAACTCGTTGTGATATTATCAAAAATGTCGCGGATTTCTTGAAAAATGACGCAAAAACAACCCACTTGACGAGTTGTTGGTGAAATTGAGATTTCGTTAAAAATTAACGGGAACAACTGGTTGCAATGAAATCATATTTCTGAAAAGTGTCTACTGTCTACAAATATGTCGTATAATCTAGAAATAATGATATGGTATGCAACGTGTGATTTATGCAAGAATTTTTGATTTATGAGTTAGGTATACAAAGCAATCGAAAGACTGGGTAAAGGTTTCGAATGAACCTATTAGTAATGACAAGAGAAAGAGTTTATCTACATCTTAGTCGTTGATTGAAGAATATCTAATCCGATTCAATCAATCGTGAACATTACATAGCGTAGGTACAGAATAATGTTCACTATGTTCAAATAATTTTGACAACCGCAAGTGGAATCTTTAAAATATGATCGATTTGTGTTTAAAGGTATCGTAAGACTTTTATATGAATTTATTAAATAAATCTTAGACCGCCTACTTTAACTGTTACAATAGCACTCTTGCCACTACTAACCGACATTATAACTGAAAACTAGAGGTCGCGCGGGTGCGCGGGCCGCATGCGGCCCGCGAGGGCTTTTTAGGTGTTGCTTGTAACATAACTTAAAAAAAATATGATTTTTGATTTTGTATGGCAGCCATTTTTTTTTGTATGGAAACCATCTTTTTTTCACCGGCTCGTCAAACGGCCCAAGGTCCTCGACATTTTTAGTTCCGGCGGTATAGGTTTGCGACTTGTAATTTTCGAGATCCGTAGGGCAGTTCCGGTCAGCGTTCCACTTTCAGGTCATTTCGGACTTTTTCTAAACTCACAGGATCCCCCTCTATACGACTCCCGTACATCACTTTTACCCCCGGTGGCTGCTTCTGGGAGAACAATTGGGTGAGAATCCAAAATGAACACTTGTATGGCGGCCATATTGGAAAATGGCGGAAAGAAAAATTTGATCCCGGATTATGAATTGGTGCCCCCGAAAACCCCCGGACGCCAATTTTCAGCTGGCTCGGACCATATTTTTTTTTGGCCGCCATTTTGAATCCGCCATCTTGGATTTTTATGACCCCCACTGGAAAGCCCCCGTCGTCCTCTATGACATTTGGTAGAACACCCCCCAGCTATCTCTAACGGTTGCGGAATGGTGAGCGTTTCAATTTTGTATGGCCGCCATCTTTTTTTGTATGGATGCCATCTTTTTTTCACCGGCTCGTCAAACGGCCCAGGGTTCTTGACATTTTTAGTTCCAGCAGTGTGGGTGTGCGACTTTTCATTTTCGAGATCCGTAGGGCAGTTCCGGTCAGGGTTCCACTTTCAGGTCATTTCGGATTTTTCCCGGACTCACTGGACCTCAAGGTTTATGACTTTATGTATGACTTGTACCCCCCACGGCTCCTTCTGGGAGAACAATTATGTCAATGAGTGAGTGAGTCAGTGGTAATCGAGCTTTATATATTAGAGATGATTACGTAAACTTACAAAATACTACAAAAAATGATCTTGAAACATTTACGAACGTCCTTGTCTAGGCCCAGTTAGCAAAATATTATGAACATGATGTTAAATAAAACATCACGTAATCTGTATGTATTGCCAGTAATGCATTGGACATGCAGTTTTTGTCACGCACCATCCAATGTCAGGCAGCAGCCGTGACTAACCACGTAAAAATATATTGACTTTAGAATATGTTTGGAATGCAGATAGACAGCGTTTAGGTAAGGTTACTCGTAGTTTCAGTCTGTGGAATATCTTGACTTAATTTAGATGACTTGTCAAATTAGAAATTGAGGAATGACACGTTCATACGCTAGTAAAAACCATACTATGCGAGGATAGCAGAGCAAAAAGTAGAGAGAACTCAGCAGTCATGACGAAGCATTCACTACGATTTCTGTACATGATTTGCTTCGGTTTCGTATAATCTGCTGACAGTATTCAATTCTGAGTTCTACTTTCTGAAGCTGTTACTGATAAATATGTAACAGCTACATCGAAAATATTTTTTGCCTAATCAGGCAACCGAACACAAATCGTAAAACACAACAATTAAAAATATTAACGCAATACAAATTGCAGTAGTGATCGTTTACCAGTAGCCCTTTTTACTACCAATGGTTGGCCAATCAGGGGCTGGGAATTCTCACGGCATGCTTTCAATGTGACGCCAACAATAACTTCATAGCCGTAACATTGCGAAATATAATATTTGATCTGTTTCACTTCTTTGTGATTAGGATGAGAAACATTAGAATTAGAGAATGAATGCGGAATTTAATTGTATAACAAACAAAATTCAGAATTCCTAAATAATAAGTAGGATTGCGAACGTAAGTTTATTTGTTCCAATTTCATTGCTCGACAATTATTATTCATTCAAAGTATGTCATAGACCTGCTAAGGACATAAACGGTATAAACGTTAGGGGTTAAGGTAATGGTGTCTTTGTAGTAATCATGAAAATAATTTAGTCATTTATTCGCACGATTATGATCTCTAAACCCAACTCATTATTGCTATATAATTATGTAGTAGGTATAATATTCAAACCATCATGGTTTGACTGAGCCACTACTATAAGAATTAATATGCGTGGTATCAACACAACATTATAATAATTATTATTATGTAAGCAAATAAAATCTTCCACGCATAATAGACTTAAAAGAAGTCAATAAAGAAAGAAGAAAATAAATTGTTAAAATTTAAAGAGATTTGAATATCTGAATTTGAATATCGAAATTTGATATTTGAATATCTGTGTATGATCTTTGTTAGCCCCCACATAACTAAACCATATTTACAAGACGAAAAGTAAAAGATACCCTTAATGGGTTGACATAAGACCGATAAGGTTAAATACAAACAGCAATTACCTGGTTGCTTATATTACAAAAGAGGTAAACAGCATCCGCTTATAAATTCGTTAAAGATGGCCTATCGATAAGGTAACGGTTTTCGCTTTGGTTGTTAGCTTAGATGATGAAATGAGATAAGAAACAATAAAACGTTTTAAAACATGCAATCAAAATTTGCACTTACATCCTTTTTAATATTGCTCGAGCAAGGTTCAATCTGGAAAAGAAAAGAAAATTATAATTTAATTTACACAATAATTATTATGGCATAAATTCAATATAAAAAAGTAAGTACAGGTACTAGGTATTTGGAATGTTAACTTTTATTTATTACCAATAAGAATAAAATTTTAATAACTAAATATTACTTCTACTTGTCAATAGATGGCGTTGAAATCAATTTTGACAGCAATCTATTTGTGACTGTCGCACGCATTGTGACGGAATGCAAGTTGCGAAATTACGTACGACTTAATTACCTACCGGTCTATTACTATTTATGAATGTAAACAATCACAGGGACCATGATAGACGTGGGCTGGCTTGTAAAGACATTTCATTGTTTAGGTTGATGGGATTTGCATACGCGTTAACATTTCGCAATGAACGCCAGGTGCGTATAGATTGATAGTTGCAACAGAACTTGTGGCAAACAAGTTCCATGACCTCGTTTGGTGTGAAAAAGCTACGGATTAGGAATAAAAAGTGTTGAAGAAAACTCCAAAAGATATGCCCCGGGTGAGGATCGAACTCACGACCTTAAGATTATGAGACTTACGCGCTGCCTACTGCGCTACCGAGGCTTATGATAAGGAAGTTAAAATACGCGATCATACTACATAGCACGGAATGATAAAAATAGTAGTAATGTGACAATGATATTATTAAATATTTGGAGGATAAAACTATTTCACGCTACAGAAGCATGAAATATTTATTATAATACTCGGAGGTGAGAATATAATTTCTTGATTTATCAAAGGCTCTAAACAGGTTGCGGAATGCAGTTTAGCATGTTTATTGTAAGTTAAACCTTTGAAATACCTACGTATATTAGTGACACAATGGTATAAATGAATGCCTGTATTTTGCGAAAAAAAAATATTTTCATGCAGTATCGGAAAGCTGATCAGTAACTTTGTATAGGAAGCTGAAAAACTCCAATTGGTTGGAAATTTCCTAAGTTTATTGGCATTAGTTTCAGCGTAGATGCGGCCCTCATCTTCAGCCGTGGATCATCAGAAGTTCAGAGCATACACATGCATAACAATGATTCGCACCACACGATCCTGTCAATAATCGAAGACATCTAGCACTCGGTCCCTCGGAGCACGTAACGTATCACTTTCACTAGGTAGGTACCTAATTATGCTAACAAGTCGGCCATCTTTGGGATAGTACGCTTTGTTTTGTACCTACCTACTATTACTGTTATCGGTTAGAAAGTAATACGGCCAGCAATCAGTTCCTGACGTGCGATATTGGTGCTAGAATGCATGGATATGTAAATTTACGCATATGAACCAAGACTAGGGTCATTCATAGGAACATGTGCAATTGTGCATGAATTTACGTTAGATATGGCGGGTTGAATTTTAGAAGGCCTACATCATTCAGGAATGCGTGGTTTACAGGCTAAATAAGACGAAATATCAGACTGCGATTACTGTAAGTTCCTAGATAGTATTGCAGTTTAACCGCGAAAAGACACAAATGTTGAGAAAACTATTAATTAGAATTACAAAATTTGAAACTAATAAAAAAATCCAAATGTTATTGAAATCATAAGATTGCACAGCATGCGTGTTTTGTTTATAAAAATGTCTTTTAGTTTTGAATTGAAAAATCTCGCATGCATCAGTAGGTCATTGCAATCCTCGGCGCACCCTCATACAAGTGCATGACCCCGAGACAGTGGCGGTACCTCCATACAAGCCCAAAAGCCCGGCATGCCCTAATACGAAACAAACATAATCATTCGCGTAATAAAATAACATTTTAAATTTTGCGCGCCAAATGTCGCAACTCACCAACAAAATATTCACCCGATAAGAATATTTCGAACGAAAAGAGTACAGACAGTCATGCATCACGCTCGCACTACGCCTTTATTAGTCTATGAAGCCGGGCTTTGGCTGACGTCATTTTTCCCTACCGTCCCGCTCTAACGCAGAACAAAATTTATGACATATACTTATATAGCTATGTCGCAATTTGTACTGGAACGCATGCCTGCATGCCTGTGAACGTAGCTATAAATGCGCAGGAATTATTTGGCTTGACGTTTTGTTGCATACTTCAGATGTATTTTTGTTTTGAACGAAATATTGGTGTTGCAATTTCATATCGTTATTTTTGTGTAGTATTTGCCGTGATTTAGAGATATAACATTTATGTTGTGATGAAGAAAATGACTGCGGAAACAAACGTATTAATTGTTTGTTCTTTGTGATGGTTTATAAAGTGTTCAGCTGTTGCTCTTATTAGTAGATTACATTTTCACCGTGATTTTAAGAGAAATAACCCGCTGTGTTTAACAATATAATAATCCCAAAGATGTGTGTATAGTTGTCATTCAAATGCTTAAATTTAACCGGGTTCTATAAGTGAGGTTAAAGTTAAATCATTGACGCAGTCGGAAAGGTAGAAACTTTAAAAGTGAACTGGGTAGGTGCCTTTTCTATTTGTTATGAATTCGGTTTCAACTAAATATCTTTATTTATATTTTTATAATGATTTAATTAGATGGCGTAAATGTATGAGGAATTATACTGCCATCTATTATCAATTCATGTAAACTAGGTACAACAAATCTATAAAACCGTAGTAGTCGCTAGATGTCGTTAAATTGAGTGAAATAAACTGACTATGAAAGGAACTCATATTTTAAGACACGCACACATAATATATTATAGTCCAGTAGGTTTGTCGGGCATGCCCTATAGTCAACCCCTAGGCACGCCACTGCCCCGAGACTTACTTGTAACAAGTAACACTTAATTTATCGCCAAAAAGGTTATTCAAGAAAGTTCAACTTCAATTCATGAAGTCCCTTGAGGTAAATTAATTAATTTTATAATGACTTCACGTGAATTTATTTATTTACTTTATTTATTGAAAAATACACAATTTGTACATTAGAACCTAACGGCTTGGTACGTGACGATGGAAAGAGACCGGACGGCATGACGTTAGTGCCTTGGAAGGTGGGTAGGCCTTTGGTGTGGGACGCTACTTGTGTCGACACCCTTGCGCCATCTCACGTTGCAAGTACGGCGGGCTGTGCAGGCGCTGCTGCTGCAGCTGCTGAGACCCTCAAGCGGCGCAAATACTGTAACCTTAATGGTTGTTACAGATTTGAGCCATTTGGGGTCGAAACGCTCGGGTCATGGGGTCCGAGTGCGCGTCACCTTTTTAAGGAAATCTCTCGCCGTCTGGTCGACACTTCGCGTGACCAGAGGGCTGGCTCTTTCTTTGGCCAAAGAATTAGCATTGCCATTCAACGTGGCAATGCTGCCAGTCTTCTGGGCACGTTCCCGGATGACAGCGATGCGGAGGAGTACTTTGACGCCGCCTAAGTGTTCCCTCTTTGTTTTTATTTATCTTTAATTTTTAATTTTTAATTAATTTTTAATTTATTTGTAAATATTTGTAAATATTTAGTCTATGTATGTAAATACCTTTTTCTCAAAAATTTATTAAATAAAATAAAATATTTGTACATTAAATTAGCATAGTCCCACAAAACCGTGTAATCGGTTTGACTGTGGTTGAAAGGGACGAACGAAATGCAATTGCATGCAGCGGAGACGCAAATGTTGAGAAGTATGTGGTGTAATGATGTTACAAGAATGAACAGGATGAGTAAGCATGTCAGAGGAAGTATGAAACTGGCATCGGTGACAGAAAAGTTGAGAAGTAACCGTTTGTCGTGGTATGTGATGAGGAGGGATGAAAATCATGTAACAAGTAGAGCTTTAAGTTTGAATGTGAATGGATGTAAAAGAAGAGGCAGGCCCAAGAAAAGATGGATGGATTGTGTGAAATTTGACATGGCTTATAAGAACGTAAACTTTGAGATGACGTCGAATAGAGATGAATGGAAGAAGACATATCTACTTATTGCGCCGACCCCAAATAAAACGGGATAAGGGTAGGGGAATGATGATGAAGGTTTTGAAAAAATACAGTCAACGTACACTACATAAATATCAAATAATTAAAATTCTACGCAGGCATGATAGCTGTTAATATGAAGGAAGGCATTATTATTTGCGCTATGTATTCCTAATGCAATATAATTCAGTCAAACAGTGCCCTAATGCGTAAAATTATAAATAAATCTAATTTTGCAGTAATCGAGTTTCCATATCGGTTTCGCACCATTTTCGGACACCGCCATATTGAAAGCTGAGTATTCAGCGCGAACTAGATATCAGACGCGTTCTACATGCAACTTCCATTTTCGATGGATGAAAAAACGTTTAAAGGTAATTCTAAAAAGGAATTATTGTGGAACCTGTCTTGCTTTGTAGAAACTGCTTTAAAAAATGATAGTGGAAAAATAAATTCCACTGTTTTTAGCTTTAGATACCTACTCAAAGACGATGAAGAATTGTAAAAATATATTTAGTTATCTAATACCGACTCTGGATCTCATTATAAGAACGGGATCCATTGCCAGAAAATGCAATGTCCATATGTCACTGGTACAAATCTATTTAATTAATTAGGGCAACACAAGATCTTAATTAGAAATCGCTAATCCATGGTAACTAAAAATCCATGCATTTGTACACCCAAACATCCTCTATCATCCATCATTCTCGTGTAAAAGTGAAAATTCCATTTGTAATTTGTCAAATAACTACTATCTACTCGAAATTGTCTCAAATCAAGACGCATTCAAGGACACGGTTATTATTACCGCAGATAATATAAACATGTGTTGCACAATATTAGCATTACTCATCATCTCAAAATGTTGTTATTAAGATTCCAAATAATAAGAATCAAACTTCAAAACTAAATTAGTTGTTCGTCTTCGTATGGCTTCGCTTCTATCAGTTTTTGTCTCGAAAAGCGTCACAATTATAAGTCGTTTTAACACCCACATAGGTTGTGTCTTGTGTCATAAACGTAATGATTCTCAACCTACTACATAATGTATTACATAGGCACGATAACTACAGAGTTTTTGCTGGAAAACCATTATGAATTAAGCAATTTGCTTTGCCTATAACATGAGATAAATCGCTAAAATGACGTCAGAAACCAAAAAAGGTTTTAATATAACCAAATGAAAAACATATGTAGATGATGTATGTTCTTATTGCACTATAAAAATAATCAATTTGATAGCTTATTTATCCATATAAAACAAATAAATTATCACGTAAATAATAATATTATACAAAAAGTATGTGTTTTACATCATTAAGCTTTTGACTAATGGTAGGTACTTAAAGAAACATATGTTTCTTCCTTGTAAATTGTTTACTTATAACTCATACGTTCAAATGTATCCTCATTCTTCAAGCAATGTTATCGCTACTAAAAAACTAAAGGTATCATGTTAGAAAAATAAACTAGATGCCACTTTTTAAATTAGGAACGTCACCTTAATGACGTCTCTCAGTCTATTGCTCTTCTTCCAAACTGTAAGCCTTATATTAAATCATATTTGATCCGTTTATATATCTTTCTTTTCTCGCCCAATCCAACAGGTTATGGGCCCAGAGTGCATTCTGATCGTACACTCTGCAGTTATTTTTATTATTCGCGAGTCAGATAGATTATCGTTTATTTCGAGTTTGAAAATTTTTTTGCTCCCAAGATGTCGGACAATGTAAGTAGTTTAGCCGGCTCATCAATTTCGATTGAAAAACTACGCGGTATGGAAAACTACGCTACATGGAAGTTCATGACTAAAATGATCCTCATACACGAGGATTTATGGGATGCGGTTCAGGTCGAAACAAAAGAAACGGAAAAGAAACAGAATAAGGCGCTAGCACGCATTTGTCTTTTATTGAAACCGAACGTACTGAACCATGTTCGGAATGCAAAGACAGCATGCGAGGCATGGCATAACTTGGAGAATGCTTACGAAGATAAAGGTCTGTGCAGACGACTGGGACTTCTTCGCTCCCTATTTGCAATAAAGTTGGACGCATTTCCTGATATGGAGGCATATCTGTCAAGGATCGGCGATATCTCGCAACAATTACAGGATATTGGTGCCGCCTTGGAAGATGATTTTCTGGCAATAATTATGCTGAGTGGTCTACCAGCTGATTATGACCCGCTTATTATGGCCATCGAAAACTCCAATTTGAAGCTCACAACCGACTCGGTGAGGTCAAAATTGTGTCAGGAATACCAGCGGAGGGACGACAAAACTGTAGAAACTGGTACGGCACTAACAGCAAAAAGGAAAGAAAAATTATTTCGTTGCTACAGAAGTAAGAAGCCAGGGCACAGCATAAAAGATTGCCAAAAGAAAAGCAGTGATGGTGTTAAGAAAGAGAAACACCCAGATAATTCTTTATTGGCAGCAGCATTATCAGTAAGTGTTAGTAGTGATATTTGGTGTGTTGACTCTGGGGCAACTAGCCATATGTGTAATAACAAAAATATTTTACACGATTATGAAGAGGATACACCAGTTGCCATAATTGTTGCGAATGGACAAACTCTGTGGACTGCTGGTCATGGTAATGTTAAAATATATTTGCAGAATAGATTAAAAACTATTGGTAATGTAATGTATGTACCTAATTTATCAACGAATTTACTCTCAGTAAGTTCAATGACACAAAAAGGTTTTAAAGTAACATTTCAGGATAGTTTATGTCAAATATATGACAAGAAAGAGGTTGTAGCTACTGCTAGTTGTAAAAATGGTGTTTATGTACTAAATATCGGTAAATTGTTATCAACTTCAGTAGAAAAGCCGGGTGTTCGTGTGGATTTGCCAAGTTTGTGTAACCAGGTGAAAGAGGTAGCTGCAGCTGTGTCACAACCTGTGTCTAAGGAGACACAGGCGGTGTGGCACAAACGGCTAGGACACCTTAATGCACGCAGTATGCAACTATTAAAAGGTATGAATATTGGTATTGATTTTGATAGTTCTACTTTCGTATCATGTGTTTCGTGCATTCAGGGTAAACAGACGAGGTTGCCTTTCCCACAAAAAACCATGAGTCGTGCAAAAGCAGTTCTAGGGCTTGTACACATGGACCTATGTGGTCCTATGCCCAAAAATTCAATTAACGGAGCTAGATATTTCTTATCATTGATAGATGATTTCTCAAGGAAAACATTTGTTTATTTTTTAAAAACTAAAGATCAAACTTTTAAGAAATTTACTGAGTTTAAGGCTTTGGTTGAAAATGAAACTGGTAAGAAAATAAAAATGTTGCGTAGTGATAATGGTACTGAATTTGTAAATACATGCTTTCAAGAGTTCTTGAAGAAGAATGGAATCCGCCATCAAACTACAGTGCCGCACACACCACAACAAAATGGTGTAGCTGAACGGGCCAACCGCACCATTGTGGAGAAGGCCAGGTGCATGCTGATTGATGCGGGTCTGGACCAGAGCTTCTGGGCAGAGGCAGTGAACACCTCTGTCTATTTAAAGAACAGGAGTCCAACGAAGGCAGTAAGAGGTACCACACCTGAAGAAAAATGGTCAAATAAAAAGGTAAATTTAACTCACCTTAAGACTTTTGGCTGTTTAGGTTACGTATTCATAGAAAATAGAAAGAAATTTGATTCGAAATCTAAAAAATGCATATTTGTAGGATATTGCGAAGAGACTAAAGGTTATAGGCTCATAGATCCTATAAACATAAAAAATGTTATTAAAGCTAGAAATGTAACATTTTTGGAAAATGAATTCTATAATTCAAATGAAAGTTTGAAGAATTCCGATCATGCGTTGTCTCCAATCGGTACCAACCAGCTTGATCAAAGTCAGACTTTAATTCAGTCTGACCAGTCATGTTCCCCTAACTTAAATTCAGATGATGAAACCGGATCACCAAGTAACGCTGGATCTGATGAATTAGTTAGGCAAGGGGACGTGAGAGAGAGTATCATTTCTGTCAGTAGTAGTGAAACGGATGATCCCCGTGATGAATCTTATATTCCAGACGAAGAATCATCCTACGACTCACTCGAGTACAGTGACACCGTGCAACTGGCCATGCAGTCGCTGTACATGGCTGAGGCAGACTTTGCTGATGGTGAGCCCCAGACAGTGAAGGAGGCTCTGGAGGGACCTGAATCGAAGATGTGGAGAGATGCAATGCATGATGAGTACCAATCTTTTATTATCAATAAATGCTGGACTTTGACTGACTTACCAGATGGACAAAAGCCTGTAAAGAGTAAGTGGGTATTCAAGAAAAAGAAAGGGTTGGATGGAAAGGTTTTGAGATTCAAAGCTCGGTTGGTAGCCAAAGGCTATACACAGAGATATGGAGTGAACTATTTTGAAACCTTCTCACCTGTAGTCAGGTATTCAACCATCAGGACTCTACTTGCTCTGGCTGCTGAACATAGTATGGAGGTAGATCATCTTGATGTTAAGACTGCGTTTTTAAATGGAGATTTATCAGAAACTATTTTCATGGAACAGCCGGAGGCTTTTCGTGATGAGAAAGCTCCAAATAAAGTATATCGCCTTAACAAAGCAATTTATGGTCTAAAGCAAGCATCTAAAAGTTGGTATGAGAAAATAAACAAAGTATTAGTACAAAAATTAGGTTTTCAGAAATTTTTGTCTGAACCTTGCGTTTTCATGAAGAGACATGATCAAGGTATGACCATCATAGGTCTGTATGTCGACGATATAATCTGTTTCTCAAACAATAAAGAAGAAAAGCTTAAAATTAAGCAACAACTGATGACGGTTTTTGACATGAAAGATCTAGGGCCAGCACATCACATGTTAGGGATGAGATTGTGCAGAAAGGGCGAAGGATTCACATTAGATCAATCTAGTTATATTAAAAACGTCTTACAACGGTTTAACATGTCAGATTGTAAGCCATCAGCTACTCCAATGGGATGTGGACTAAAATTGGTGAAAGCTGAATGTAAAAAGGAAAAATTACAATTCAGAGAATTAATTGGTTGCTTAATGTTTATAGCAGTATGTACGAGGCCAGATATCTCCCATGCGGTGAGTGTTCTCAGTCAGTACAATGAATGTCACGATGAGACTCATTGGAAAGCCGCAAAGCGCGTGCTGCGCTATCTAAAAGGTACGTCGAATCATTGTCTTACTTATGAAAAGGGTGGATTGACTGTCAGCGCTTATGTTGATGCAGATTGGGGTTCTAGTGAACTAGACCGCAGGTCATTCACTGGCTTTATTTTCAAGGTTGGCAAATCCACAGTATCTTGGCAAAGTAGGAAACAAAAGACGGTAGCACTTTCCAGCACGGAGGCTGAGTACATGGCCCTCTCAGACGCTTGCAAAGAGGCCTTATTTATAAGAACCTTCTTATTTGAGTGTTTAAATACTTATTATAAGATTGAGATGTATAACGATAATCAATCTGCGCAAAAACTAAGTTCTAATCCTATGTATCACTCTAGAACGAAGCATATTGATGTGAGACATCACTTTATACGAGACATTATAAATAAAGATATTATTAATGTAAAGTACATATCAACCAATGATATGGTTGCAGATATACTAACAAAGCCTCTTCCTAAAGATAAAACTGTCAAGTTAGTTAATGAACTAGGTTTGTCTTTTAATGTATAACATATTTTTAATATTGTTATGTTTGTTATTATGGTTCATAGTTATGCACCTAACTAGGTATTTTATTTTAATTTTGTATAATTAAAATAAGCAAATGTAAGGAACTTATGTTCAGTAAAAAGTGCATTAGTTTAAGGGCCAGTGTTAGAAAAATAAACTAGATGCCACTTTTTAAATTAGGAACGTCACCTTAATGACGTCTCTCAGTCTATTGCTCTTCTTCCAAACTGTAAGCCTTATATTAAATCATATTTGATCCGTTTATATATCTTTCTTTTCTCGCCCAATCCAACATATCATTATCTCAAACAGGCATTATACAAAAATTTTAAACAAAAAAATCCCTACTTATATTAACTAGCAAAAACAATATTCAAAGAAAATCATGATGAATAGCATCCTCATTTTTTACGCCATCCGAGATCACGCATCGCATGTCCTTCAAAATCGCACGTGTGTGGTCACCGTAGTAGATGGTGCTACATGTAAATAGCAAATATTGCCTAAGTAGGTTATGTGGCTACATGATCAAGTTTTGTCAATCTGTTAGCGCAACGCGATATAGGGACATGTTGATGATTCTAATGGTTACACACAGTGGCCAAGGCTGGCCACATAGATATTTGAAGTACATTGAAGGATTATTAACAAGTTTGACGAGGTCTCAATGGAACAAGTAAAAGCCATGAAGTTTTTTACGCTTGGAAAACATTGTTGTCTCGTTTTCATAAATGCACGTTTTCATGAACGATCAATTCGTTTACATGCATTTATGAAAACTAGAGGTCGCCTAGTGGTCGGAATTCGATCGTAATGTTATAATTAATATATTTTAGGTTTCTGCACTCCTTCTCCACATAAACTTTAACTATGCCAAATCTCACACTCCTCCGTGCGCGCAATATGCTTAATTAAATAGGGGTACAAAGTTTTTTATTCACGTAATAATATTATCAGATTATGAAATTTCAATTCCAATTGCACAGTTCAATTTGTTTGTGTGAAATGGAGGAGACCCAGCAAGAAAATTTAAGTAATTAGAGATAGTTTGACTTCTAAAATTTTCTGCTATATCATTTCCGATAATATTGTCATAAAGTCATAAGCTCAGTCATAAGTATTATTTCAGAGACGATAAGTAATATCACTAAGGATACACTAATCGATTCACGTGACAAAATAAGATACCTACTTTTATTTCAAACAAATTGTAAGTATTATTTTATCAAATTGTGTTAGCAGTGTAGCACAGTCTGTGAAATCAATAACCTAACCGTTAAAAACTCTCGACTCCAACTAGATAAAGAGCTGTAACTTTTGAATGGCTGAACAGATTTTCATGAAATATAGCTAAGATGATACCCGATTAACCTCGCTTTCAATTAAAAAAACTGCATTGAAATCAGTCCATCACAGACAGACAGATACACAGATATACGCAGATCACTACAAACTTATGACACTCCTCCTTTTTTGTCGGGGGTTAAAAAGCGGATCATATTATAAGCCCTAAAGACTTTTATCATGGATCAAAGTAACGTGCAAGAATAGCGTGTTGGTTAAAAGGTTGGTTATAAACATCACGATTTTGCATAATAATGACTGATTGCTATTCCATCGTCCACAACTCACAAGTAATATAAAAACTATGATGTAAGTAACTTATTTCCTTTACTTCACTTTTATGTAGGGAGTCCATCAGTTCCTTATAAGGAACTGTTGGGATTTTACAATACTTGGAAAATATCTAATAAGGAATCTGAAATATGCTTATACCTTCATTATGCATAGTTGCCTCGAAGACTTTTACATAGGCATCGATAACGACCTGCTGAAATGACGACAAGAATAAGAACACGTGTAAATAAAACAAAAACCTGATTTATCTAACGAACACAGGGCTTTATACATGCTTTTATTACAGGATTTTTTAGTAAATTTTATTTCATATTAGGATTTGGTTTTGTGTTTTAGTTCCGATCCTCCGCTTCTAGAGGGCGTGGATAAAGGGAAAGCAGCTGCCAGAATATTGATGATAAATTAAGTAAACAGTCTCTAGCGACAGTAGAACTACTTGGAAACCAACGCAAAACAGTAGGTAAGTATTGCAACTGCCCTTAAACGCAAGTAAACGGTCAAGGCCGGCGCGTCACCGGACGACATTACGCGACCTCAGCGTAAATGAATTTATAATGTGCAAATGAGATTGCGTGGAAACGTGCAATTTAATCTTAAGATTGCGATTGCATGCTTTGGCTTCTTATACCTTATAGACAGTCAGAAAACAACAAAAATAGCTGGATATACGAAGGATGTGTAAAGTTTTTCGGTGTTACGTGTATGATTGCTACTTTGCAGTATGCTGTCTTCGATATTGATCCGCAGTTGAAACTGTAGCGGTCCAAGACAATAATAGGCACAGTCCTCGGGAGTGTCGTATGTGGCTGCTGAAGGATCATTAGTGTTAGTAGCCGCCCGAAACTTGCATCTGGATCACACTTTGCTACTGGTATCATTATACCAGTTGTGAATGTTGTGATACAAGTGCTGTGTCGGAAACTCGTCATATCAGAGTAACTGGTTGTGCAATTATGTGATCGTCGCACAACTTGACATAATAAAGAGACTAGTAGATAGGACTCTCTTGGATAAAAAAAATTACAGGTTTAATTGATGATTGTATGTGGTAGGTATGGCTGGTTTGGTTCTTCAAGCTAGTCAGAGATTTTTGGGATTTCCTATGATTCATATTTCCTTAGCAAAACGTGGTGAACTAGCTAACTATACTGTAATATTTTAAGATTTTACGATGTAACTCTATGTACAAGTATGCAAATTGTTCCACTTTTAAGTCCATTTCATTTCTAATGGTGTTGATCTCTTAATAGCATATAATTTACTTAAATGTATGTTACTTGTCAACAGTTTTATATTCTTAGTTCGTGAGTCGTGACATGTATTTTGAAAACTTCATTAGCTTTGCTTCAATTCCCTTCTT
Organism: Allophyes oxyacanthae; assembly: GCA_932294325.1. NCBI lineage: Eukaryota > Metazoa > Arthropoda > Insecta > Lepidoptera > Noctuidae > Allophyes > Allophyes oxyacanthae. Next base: position 3,083,188 of record OW028633.1, on the reverse strand, counting down.
TAATGAAGTGTTAACCTTAATTGCCTGGTTTTACTTGACGTAAGAAGTGAAGAAAAGTTAAAAGTAATAGGCACAAATTCGTAGGCCTCATGTTCATCACTACAGCTGATGCAAGATGTCCACTGCAGCACGTTTTTACCTCATTATAATATTTCTGTCACATAGAGCTTCAGGTCCAAATTGCTTGCATCTAACTCATTACTTTTGTTTAGAGCAGTGCTAAAGCTAATGCATTCTCTGAATACCACACCAACACGTGTTGAAGGACAGAGCAAACTGCATCTATCTAACTTCTTACTTTCACCAGATTATAATGTAAATTTGTTCTCATTATTGCTGATGACAAACACATCTTTTAACCAAATGGTTTTACAGTTTCCAATCTTAACTTTAAAATATAATACTTACAATGTGTTTTATATTATACAAGATCCATATTTGCGACATTGATACTGCTTCAAAAGATGCCATAGACAAGATTTATACAGCTTATAAAACAACATACTCTATCAATGCGCAAGGTCATTAGATGTTCACCTGCGGGCCTTATAGGGCAAATGTTACTCAACGAGAGTAATTACTCTTTAATAGTTGTTATGTTGGCAGCTTTGCTTATTTGTATGTATGTGTTTATACGTAACCAAGCAAGGTGTGCATCATGAGCTGAGAATAGAGATGTACCCTGAGAAAAAAATTGTATAGGAACTGTTTATAGAAACGCTCTTGAGGTGTAAGGTACATTGAACGAAACTACAAACTTAAGGTAACCAACCTGAATTTCAAGTTTTAACCTTTTTTTATATAAAAAATTGTTTACCTACTTTTATTAAGATATATTTATTGAACAAGCTTCCTGTGTTACTAGTTATTTATAAATTTAAAATGAAATGGTCTTTATAAATTACGCAATACAAAAAACGTGACAAAAAAGACTTGTCAGCTATCAATAGCAAGAAATCGCAACGTGTCAACTTCTATCAGCGATAAAACTGTAACATGATTATTATTATTCTACCAATTAATATGCATTTATAACGCAAAAAGTCAAGGCTATATAAGCCTACCTATAAGCGCCTTTTCGAAATACAAACAGAACCAAACAACAGTCAGAACTTTAACTGCCGTCTTTTATAAGAAATGAGCAATAATTATTATAGGTTGGGATTGTACATAATATGCAACATTTTTGGGAGCCTTAGGATTTAGAAAAAAGAGAGAGAACTCCTTACACTTGCCTGCATCAATTCAAATCAAACTTCGAAATCTGACTTTTTGTATGAAGATGCACGCCGCTAACAGGTAAAACGATACTGACAACTTTAACAAATTATCTAATAAATTATTCAGAATTATCTTCGCCGTTGTTCAGATTTATTCTGAATAACACTTACAGTACACATTGGCATAGATACAAATTATAATAGCATGAATAAATAATTATACATTGCAGAATTCTACACCATTATATTACTGTATCAGTATCGAGTCTGCGAAACATAAAAAACCTCGGTTAATTAAAATGCTGACACAATTCCTTTTACTATATTTGCCATTAGACGGCATTCTATGTCGTGTTACAAAATCTTGCTTGGAAAAAAATGTGGCTTTGCGTTTATAGCATATGGCGGTAAGAACGGATAATGCCGCTCATTTCAGCACTGCAAGCAAAGTATTGCGCTGTTTTGTTAATTAATTATTATTTTTTATTGATAGAATAAATCAATAACAAAGGAAAACGACTGTAATAACGGTATAAACACAGTACATCGATCGTACAAATAAGTCGTTATTACGGAGTAAGTAACTACATAAAATACGAATTTCTCTACCGTATATATTACCAACTTTCATCATAATAATTTACATGATATACGTGATTACGATTACATAAAAATTACGCAATTTTTATTTTTCTTCTTAAAAGAAAAAGTAAAATTGCGTCATTCTAGTCTTCTCGTAAACAGGACTGTCCCAGTAAAACTTCTGAACTGGAAACCCTATTGAGATTTAACATTTTAATAATAATTTAAAATTCGAATTCAAAATTGTGACACTGTATGTATTTTAATTTTTAGCCGGTTACAGTGGTAAATGTTGTAGGTACTTTTGAAAGAACAACCCTCCGTTGCCGGTGTCCCAAAGATAGCTAATAGCCAGGCCTTATTTTAGTTTCTTTTTTATACTGTTGTAATCACAAACTACGCACACCTCCACCAGTATACGCACTCTAATGTCCGGATTAGATGGCGGTCTTAAACCTGTTCCGTGCATACCAGCGGCGCGTTGCGTCACCGCGCATGCGCCGCGTTACAAAAAATGGCGGACCCGGCCACGCTACATATTAGATAGTTTGAAAAGGTCTAAACGATAAAAAGCACGAGGACCTATCTGATTAGATAGACACAAAATACTGCTAAAGCTTTTGCAATTTGCAGTCAGCGGTGTAAGGGTAAAGCAAACAAAAGTCAACTTCAACTGCACGCAGCGCACAATATAAGTTGTGAACTACAATAAAGTAAAAACTATTTCTGTGCGATACTGTCATGAGAAACTTTTCGGTCAGAATATTTACTGGTCTACACTTTCTAAGGGTCTACAGGTGTACCAATATCCAGAAAAGGTCCATTTCCGATAGTAGAATGCGGTCTACGATGGGCGATAGTTAAAAATGTTCACTGGTTTTCGAGTAACTAGGTATTTTAAGTCCATGGGAATCACAGTCATTAACTGTTATATTATGTCAAAATTCAATAGGGCTACCAGTTCTGAAGTTTTAACAGGACAGTCTTCATCAATTTTTCGAATATCGACACTGTTTTATTTAGACCTTCCGTTAATCTTGTTTTGTGGCCACCGTCAAAATGAGCGGGTAAACTCTTGTGTAATGTTTGCCGCTTTACTGGGATAACTAGCTAAATAGTTAGCGTCTAGTTTGAGTTCCGCACGGCAATATGTGAAAACTCTCATGTATGTAGGTAATTTCACAATTTTCTCGAGGCTGGCGAAGTAACAACGTAATGGTTTAGGTAAAATCGCAACGTGTAAGTGACAGGTTAATATGTCACCATAATAATGATAATAACCTGTAAATAGTGCGGTAAACTTTAGCAACTGTAGTAAACGGGTAATATAATCATTATTTTTAAGTAACTATTATAGTTTAAACGCTATAGCGACGCATCGAAGGAATGGTGTAAACTGTATAGTTCTGTCTAACAGCGGATTTTTGACACAATAGTCGGATATCGCAGATATTTACTTATGAAATCATTTGTTTTGGAATCATAGTCAAAATAATGAAACTAATTTTAGTTACTTACAGCACTGCTTTTTTTTTGCCTATCCCACACAAATGATTAAGTAACTTTCTACTTTGTATTGTATTGAATGGCATGAAAGACATTATTAACTGTTCAACGTATAGCCACATAGTTCATTTTCTATAAAAACCATGAAATCACCTCGTCCCAAAGGCCTTCAGACGGTCATAAAAATCCTAACACTTGGAAGCAAGCTAAAGTTACGTAGCATTAAACAACTTGAGTATAGAAACCCCAGGTTGTATACTTCTGTATGTTATCTGAGGCACACATCTTCTATCAAAGCGGTTGTAATTCACAACTGCCTATTGTACACCTGTCTCGAATAAACTACGACCATAACAATATTCAACAACCTGTGAGAAAATTCAACAATACGTTGCACAATATAAGTTGTATTGATTTTTTTTTAAATTTTGTTTTTGCTTGTCACGCCCTCGGTATTTATATTTTTGAACGAGATCTTGTTTCTAATAGTTTTGTTGTGTGATGTTAAATTGTAAGTACTCCTAACTTTGGCTAGTACACACGGCTACATATCAACCTATATTGTCGAGTGTAAGCTGACGTCACATTGTATAGGCTTCCCAGTCAATGAGAGATCAGCTTACACTGAAAATATATAGCTTGAAATTTAGCCGTATGGTACAACATTTTTGAACTAAGGTATGCAAAATACAGTTAGTAGTAACTAGGAAAACTTATTGGTCTGTTTCTATCGATGTATAAACAAACAAAATTGCATAGTATTGATGGTATTTACAAGAGGTTTATGTATGTCAAGTGGACTCGAATGAAGTCGTCGAAGATGATGTTTAAGCGATAGCTAGAAAAACTCTTAAAAAATGAGAGCTTCTAGAATCTAGAGTCAAAATAATTTAACGACCATCCGTTACGATTCAGCCAAAATTCAGACTGAACATTAGCTCAAAGAGTTATAATTTAATTTAGGGGCACTACGTTTGACAACTGGATTTGCGACTTCTACACATAACACAGGTACATTTCAATACAATATACATAGAAATCGCAGCATTATTCTGGCTTGTTGCCCAGGGTCGAACCTATTGCTCTTGATAAAACAGAACTTGGAAATATCTAAGGTTTTTATGTATAAAAGGCGGTTCACGACAAAAATAATTTACAATTGTAACGGTTTATGCAATAGCAGTAATTCCACCATTACGCCTAGCAAGTCTTCCTGGTGAAAAAAATTCTTACTCTCAAGAAGCAGTATTCACTATAATTAGCTATAGCAACATATATGGCACTTTGGTATGCTAACTATTTTCCGCGTTCACTTTTTAAATTACTCCGGCAATACCTTGGCTTCTAAAGGACATTCTTGAGAGTTTTTTATTCAAAACTTTTATAAGAACAGTTTTTTGATGTGATGTAAACACTTAGTAAACACGATAAAGTCCTTCCAAGGATACATAAAATACCACCTTAAATTGCACTAGAAGGCATGATCCTCCACCTTCCGCATGCAACCAGTCTACTTCAGCTGCTTTCGTCAGACACACAGTGCGACAACGATAACTTGTCACTTGGCTTCCCACTTCCCCGCACCCGCACCTTACAGCTCCTTAATATTTATGCGACGCTGTGAGTACCTCTACCTATACTGTATGTGTGTGTGTACGCTGTATCAATTTAAAGGACGATACAGGGTTGACGTATCTGGATTTGCGAAGCGGGAGACACATAGTAACAGGTTTTCTTTGACGTGTAGGTATGACCAATGACGGCAGCCGGCGGATATAGTATCACAGAATAAATAATAGTTACAAATAGTTTTAACCAACAACAATACGATAGATCTTTTAGCTCGAGCCCATGTTCATTTAATAAAGTCGTGCAATCAGGAAACAGATGACTATCAAGTTGCGGAGATGATTAGAGGTTATAACTTATGATATCACCGTGCTGTAATTAACATTAAAAATGAAAGATTAAACATTGTCATTACGTTGCTCGTCAGATACCGTGTAATTCACTATGCTCATTCATAAATAATGACTTAATGACTAAATTTCAATATCTCGTCGCTTGTCGGTAAGGAGTCGGCGAGTGCATTATCGAGAATGCCATTTCTATAATAAACACTAACTCTTATAAACCAAACCATTCTTTCCGAATTTCAGCCAAAAAAAAGTCTTCCTCAAATGTCCGGCTAAATCCAAAATTTTGGTCACCCTACTACCTCAAATGAAAATTTTAAGCCTGGAAGACAGTCAAGTCAAGGTACATTCTGATTTCTGACGATCTTTTGATGAAATATTACATTTACAATGCCAATAAGTTACAATTTCCACATACCTACCTACATTGCGCAATTCAGCGACGGGGACGGACATGAGAAATTGCGCGTTCTCTCACGCCCTCTGCTTATTATCCGATACGTGATCTGTGCGATAGGTAACCGTTTACGAATCGCGAATAGTAAGCGTAAGTACCTATGTATTATAGTATGTACCTATAGCAGACTAGAAATTAAAATCACCACGGCAACGCTGGCAGTTTCTGTTTTACAATCCATAAGACTGGGTACGGGTACTCGGGGACATATTTTTTTTTAAAGATTACTAGCAATTATGATTTTCTTATTGACTCCCCCATTTAATGTAAATATGCTTGTGGTATGTGTGGGTACATGATTACGTCAATGGTGCATTTGGTGGGGTTAGAACTCCCGATCGCTATCTCGGCAGTCCGATGCCTTAGTGGTTGAGCTATTGAAGCGTAGTATAGCATACCTATTTGGTTATTACCTACCTACTCTTTTTAGTCACTAGTCACTAGTCGATCGCTTATAATAAAACCATGCAACGATCCTTACAACATGCAAAACAACACGTTCGACGAGCCATTATTTATAATTTAATACGAGCGGTTCTTAGCTTAAACCTTTAATTTTGAACGTTCGGTTTTTAATGTAATAGCTCTAATGGCACAGTTCCTTATGTTGACAACATAATAAGAATGCAATTTGAATGGATTTTGGTATTATTCCAAACAGTATAAAATATATTAGCATCAGAGTAGGCAGCCGGGCTGTTGAAGTAAGCTTATGGCTATATTAGCCAGGGCAACATTTCTCCTGTAACGTGTGGATCGCATTGCATTTTCCAAATTCAAATGTTAATAAATAATGTACGTAAATCCTAACTGCTACGTATCAACTTGATAGCGCACGGATTCTGCAAAGAAGAACTGCTTTTTCTTTTTGGGGAATCACAAATTCGCTGGCTAGTGCTTTAATATGGATGCTGTTCATTTATTTATCACCAAACATAATCCCTCATCACATCCTCGGAGTCGTTTTTTACTCCTCACAAATTCATAAAGGTGTAGAATTGTAGATTTTTCCAACACTTACGCAGTCAAGGGTGATAACTACTTCAATGTATTATTCAAACAAAGGTTATTGCCTTACAGTCTTTCGTTTTTTCTCGACAAATTATTCATTGAATCAATAGCCCCTACATGTAACGGGAGCCAACGTTCCGAGGTTTTTTGTTTGACAATCAACAATCAATTGATCAAGTATGGGAGACCGTTTGAATGCTTGGGAATATGAATATAAAGAACAATTGATTGGGCTTCACAAGCGGAGGAAGTGACACTTCTTTATTCGAATGTGATAATATTATTGAATGAAGGATATTTTAACTTCGGCCATACTACGACACCGCGCACCAAAAATATTGTATTTAAAGGTAAGGTGACCAACCATTCCTAATTTTGTGGGACAGTCCAGAAATGATCTGCTTAACAATTATGTTCTAAATAGACCGCAATACACGTTATTTCTTCAGCAAGTCTTGTATTTCAGTTCGCAATAGGAAATCTAGTAACTAGACTACAGTTGGTCAATCAACACTTGTTTACAAAATTGCAAGCCGAATAACCTGGCTTTTTCGAAGCCGCACCGATAATATGCGACATAAGCCAATTAATTCTCAATATTGATTTTAATTATTCATGTAATCAACAAAGGCTTGTAGGAAGAAGGAGCCTGTACATACGTAATATACTTGGACACGTACGGAAACGTAGAAAAACAAATCATAGAGTCTTTTATGAAAGGAACAATAACTTTAATATATATATGAAAGGAAAAATAAATACCTTTATGTATAGAATGGAATTATGCGTGTACATATCTCAAAGATTTTCTTTTTTTACTTTCGATAATTGACACAAAAATAAAAGAAAGTATTTTCGCATAATGTTTGTGCCAATAAACAAATTTTGTATTTCTTTATGTAAAATCTGTTTTCTTCGATCACAAAACTGCTAGATCATGGTGACCTTGAGCATTATTACCTATTAAAAGGACAAGTCGATGATTGAACACCAGAAGTAGACTGCCATAAAGTTATTACGCAATTCTATCGTTCCATGCAGATGCATTGTACAAACCGCAGATGAAACCATGATATAACACAAATGGATCAGGTTTAAAACCCCAACAGTATGCATAGGATGTATTTATACTTATTATTTCAAACGATTTCTAAGAAACTACAGTAAACAATTTATTATGAGATGTCGGTGGCCCTAAGTATTGCATACACATAGCTTTTCGTAATATATTGCCTAATGTCGCATCTTCAACCATGACCATAATAAAGACAAACATTGAGATGTGGTTCCGTATGGTTTATGTCCTGTAGATTTCATGGAACTCTTTAGCGAGCTAAAAAATATTGGTGTCTTTCCGGTCTTCAAAATATTACCTAATTATACCGCAAACAAGAAGTAACACTTGCTCGCTCTTGTTAGTTGTTCATTTAAGTAATTTGTTAAGGACATTGCTAAAATTTACCCCCTCATTGGCAAAGCTGAAAAATTAACATTATTTTTTAAACCTGTCTAGTAAACAAAAAACAATGAAATAAAGTTCAATTCAAAGGAAAGCAAAATAGTATGAACTAAAACTCCAATCCAAATTCAAACAAAAACCGCCACTTAAGACATCTTTTTTAGTATATTTGTGCATTTTTCTTGGACAGGCAAAGGCACTTTTGTCCATACATCCAAACCTTGTATCCTTTTGTAAATTCTTCTGTAAGTCTTTTGTAAAGAATTTATGGCTGGAGCTGAGTCTTCTTCTGTCCAACACAAGATAGGTATATAGATGACAGTTATTGTAAACGAAATATTTGTATTGCCTACGGATGGTTTTCCGGGTTTATATGGGTGCGTATGCATGGAACTGTAGCAATGTCCTTTACTATAGTTTTCTTGTCGGAAGAGCTTCTAACATCCTAAAAAAGAAACTATTTTGTAATGATAATCTAAGTTATTTTAGCAGTAATTTTCGTAATTTTAATCGGTTCCGTTTTCTACTACGGTACCCAAAAGGTAAGCATGTGATATCATCTCGGCGGCGCGCAAGGCGTGGCGAGAAAGATTAACGCGACTCCAATTTACATAAACTAGTCAGTTACATAAGGGAAAGTGGTAAAACTTTAGTGAATACCAAATTTTACACATGTCGCTATCTTAAACATAGCTGTTTATTCTTTAAAGTGATTGGAAAGACAGAAAAGAAAATATTGCTGCTAAATGTTTGATGTTTGAAGTCTATTTGTCGACAAGTTTTAAAAACTATGAAAATACGTGAGATGATTTGTATGACAGAAAAAGATTTTGAAAAATTAGGCTTGGCAGCATTCTTTGTCTAACAATAGAACTGAACGGACACCTTTTCGGATTTCTTAGTCGTTGAATTAAACATTGGTTTGATTAATCTTGTTATTGTTTTAATTTCAACGTCAACGCAGCTTATTACAACTGCGACACTAAAACCACTTTAAACCAAATCGATTCACAACTCAGTCACTACTGACATTGAGAAATACAAACACCAAATATATGTATTTGCACAAATGTTTGTATGGATATCAATAATGTAACTATGAGTCATAATTATTAACAAGATTATGACGTTATGCTACAAAGATACAAGTACGTAGGTATACAAAGCTTAAAAGAAACAGGGCTTTAATAAAAAAATTGCCTTTTACTGGGTTAAAAATCTAAAAAGGCAGACTGGGTCCAATAAAATTGAAGGCAAATAGATTTATTTGAGCAAAAACTTAAGCATTACCTATGATCAAAAAGGTCATAACTTGCATTTAATGAACTACCTAAGTAAGTAGTATATACTTCAACGAAGCGGAAAGCAGATCAATCTAAGGTACCAAGATTAGCCCACAAGTTATCACTATTTCACTCCTTGTTAGCACATATTCATACAATTTGTAGTTGTACGCGAAATTAAACAACTGACGCACTGAAACCCTGTTCTTTCATTGGATATTTGCTAATTAAGAACTGTTCGGTTATTTTTACCCGACTACGGAGAGGGTTATATGTTTGACCGGTATGTATGTATGTTCATCTGTTCCCTCATAACCTTTAAGCTACTTATCGTAATTCGACAAATGAGGTATCGTTGGAAGCGTTTTAATGGTCCGCTGGTTATAGGCTATGTGACGTCACATTAAATTTAATATGGCGCCCTCTAGAAGACATAAAGTAACGAACTAAAAAAAAATTTTGTTTGATTTTTTCACCTACAGCTACCCTATCAAAACAATACAGTTTAGGGCAAAGTGGCATACGACCACGGCTATCCTCTGAACATCACTATGAATATGTGTTAATATTTTCTTGTATCATACCTTTTCAGTAGCCGGGTTTTAGTTTTTGAACTTAATTTTTTATAAGATATTTTAGATTTCTCGTAATTTGGCTAGACTATTGACGGCAGGCATTATGCAATCCGTAATCCATTTTCAAACGCATCTTGCATTATACGCTAAACAATTAATACAAATCTACTTACTTCCCTGCTATAAACACCTACGCTACGTACATATAAAGATGATAAATTATAGTAAAACGTTTTCGCGATCACTTTTATTTTTACTTTAAGTCTTACAAGTTTAATGCTCCTATCAAGTTCTTAAAGATATCTCTTTCGCTTTTCAACACGTTATGCGCGCTGCACGCATGCCTGATATGGATTCTCTTTAAATCGTTCATCAATAATCACGCGATATTCTCTTAAATATCTGTACATTCGAATGACAAGAAATATGACCGGCTCAGTGCCATAAACCATCGAAAATGGTGTTATTTTTTCTTGCAATTTCTTCTTAGTTGGTATTTTTCCATCAATACTGGTAAATAAATTGGTTGGTTATGTTACATCATTACATGGTATGTGTTCTTGAGCGTTGGGTGATGGCTCTCCACTGGCGTCCATATTTTCTCTTTTGCTCTCAAGAAACAAGCAAATCAAGCGAGCAGGCTCAAGCTTGTAGGACTGTACCAACTAGGTACAGACGGGCTTGAGAAGCCGATTAGTTTTTTTTTTTTAATACGTATTAGAAGTTTGTCTGTCCTGTACCCATTTTCACTATATCATTCATCGCTTTTGCCACCCACCGCAGAGCAAAACGCCTGTTACGTCATTCCTGTTTTACTCTAGTCTTATCCAGGGCTTTCCAACAATCCTGCCATCAATATTTTTAAGCTTCGTATAGTCAATATACCTAACTATTATTGCTAAGCTAAATTAAGGTTTCTACAATATCATCTAGATGTATTATCTCTACTCTACAGCTATACTAGGTGGTACATTGCCTAGGTCACTAACAAATTAATTTATTATGAATTACCTATTCTGCAAGCATTTTTCAAGGTTTATAAGGTAATGTATTATTACTAATTTAAAATTAACAACTAGGTGAATTAGTAGTAATAAACATTACTAAATAGACCTTCAAGTTGATTTAATATATTTTTATCATAATTTGCACACACCCTGTCGCAACATCAGAATCATAATGTCATATCCTGTATTATTCATCAAAATTCATGGTCAATACGTTTCTCTTTTGAACTGACGAGTAGGTAGGTAGGTGCCTATTGTTGTTTCTTTCCAAAGACATGGATGTATAAAAAATATCACTTAAACATATCTGATTGATCATGCTGGCGGCCAACTTTAGGACATTGCGGGACATGCAGAACATGACAGGACATAGGTACAATCTTAGGCGGGACTGTCTCGCATAATCCTAGAAGGTTGGTCGTTGGTATGTCGCAATTTGTAAATACTTAATTTTTATTAAGCCAAATTACTAAATTATTGGTTCATACACACTACAAAGTACATAATTAAAACTTTTTTTAAACGAATTACGAACAGATAGGTAGGTACCTACTTACTTGTCTATGCACCTGTCCTCTTCTTAGTATCTATGTCTATCATTCTAGTGTCTTGTGTTTGTGGCAAATCAATGTTTATTTCTTTCTTCTTTTCTTTCTTTCTTATAGACAATTAGCGAGTTTTCTATCAATATAGGTAATTCGTGTAAGTATTAATTATTTATCTAGCTGCAACTTTAAAATGTAGCCGTGTTGCATTAATGAGTAAGTAAAGAGGTATAAATAAACAACATTAAACATGCCTAATTAATACACTTTCAAATTAATTCCATAATTCTAATGTGTGCACTTTCTAACATATTTTTTTTAGTATAATAAATGAAACTCACCTTTCCAATTGGACTCCAGTAAGAATGTCGTAAATAGTCAATTAAACATCCACGTTTATTGCATCGATGTCTAGTCGATACTTTATAGACGTAAACAACTAATATTTGATCGTCGTAGATATAAAATTATTACAAAATCCATAACAAACAATCATGGGATGCAAACCCGTTTCCACGTTAAGAAATTCCTTTCGAATACGCACTGAGTCGAATCAAATTGGATATTTCACAATAAATCCTTCAAATAGTCGATTAGTTAAACAATTTTAATCGATATTTTCACTCACTCCGAGTTTATTTTTTCATATTTTGAAACGTTCACTTCGGTTTCACTGCGCATGCGCACGCGCGTTCCTTCGACGACACTGCGACTGTGTGAGCCAATCGGCGTGTTGCATTCTCCGAAGATCGAGTTATTACACAAACGAGTTTGAATGGTCGTCAGCTGTCGTAAATAAGCTACGTTTAGTATACGTTCTTGTAGAACCGGCTAATACGATTGTGTCTTATTCTTATAGAAGCAAAACCAATCTTATTTTGTGAGATTTAAGATCCACTATAACTTTTTATCTTTATTTATGTTCTTAAGTGTTGACGTGAGGTTGCTGTAGGAAATTGATATTACAGACAGGTTACATAAGATTTATATTTATTTAGCAGGTAACGAAATGAATGAGAAATTTTATGGGTGATATTTTGAGCTTTATCCCCCTTACGATAGTAGTTTAAATCGCATGTTTATGTTAATGTTGAGTTGATCACCTTAGAAGAAATGCTGTGGCCTCGAGTGGTATGTGCGGTGCATAGTTGAGTGGCCCGAAAGCCCGCGCAGAATCTTGATATTTTATCATCGCACGTGACGTAACACCTGTTGAACTTTTCTATTGTTTCCCAATTCATGTCTTTAAGTTGTGAAATGACGAACTCTTTACCTACATGAAGACTAATGGAGATTTTTTTTTACTAAGTTTCTATTTTGTTGACTAGCGTCATCTATTTACAGAATTTGATACTTATTTATTATAGAAAACAAAAAATCGTAGTACCTATTAGGCGCACTATAATTTCGTTATCTTAGCATAAATCGAAGTCATTGACAAAGCTTTTTAGATTGTACTACCTACGTGAAAGCTTTATAATAATTGCACTTGGTGTAGTACATAATCATAAAAAAGTTTTATAAACTTTAGCTACTCCCCGCTATATGGCGTTAATCTATAATACCGATTTAATGGCCACAATTTCTGGCTCCCAAGATACAGGCGAACGCCTAGTTTGGGAGCCGCCGTCCAACAATTCCACAACAATTGTGTAAAGTTACAAGATGTTTTAGTTTTTAAAATTTTCTGTACATCTATTTAAGATCACATACAATGTAACGCAGAACTGAATAAATTTATTACTTAATACAATAGTCTATATTTTAATATTGAATCAATAATTTATATTTAAAGCAAATATATTTCTTTATTCTTTAGAAATGTTCTATTTGTCCTTTGTATTAGAACAAATACAGTTATTTGAAAATACACTTCAAAAACTTAAGCCACCTGACGCTAGATGACGCTAATCTAAGTTTACAAAGTACCTAATTGCTTTATTTTACTTACTAGACTATACGTTTATATTTATCGAATTAAGCGAACACAATAAGTTTTCTAGAATGCCTTAGGTTTTTTTAGCGAATGAGTCACAAATATGCCTAGAATAGAAACCATTCGCTGTCACTCACGTACGGTTCGCTTCCGTCAACACATTTACGTGACTGTTCGAATAATGAGGTGTCGATAATTTAAAAATGAGTGATTAAATAACAGTGCAATACTAATAATTATTTGTCTAATGGCTGCTTCCGTGATTATATAATGCGAAGATTATAACTTTTGAAGAGAAATTAGCCGTTAGTTACTATGTGTACAAATATATTACGCAGCATGACAATTTTTAACACAACCTAACATAAGTATGTGTTTACCGTTTAATATTCTGTCACGCATGTAATCCTCAAAAGGCTGACTGATTTGTATGAACATCCAGTCTGCCAATAACTGTACCAATGCTTATGGAATATCGCCGAGTGATGGTACCTAAAACTCGGTCGAATTAACTGTGTAGTGTGCACCTGCCGAGGTAACATGAGCGCCATGATATAATGTTGTTGTCGCATTATCTCGTGCACAGATTTTTAGAGGCATTATCTTGTCTTGTCATGCCGATAAACTTGTCGCGGCGCGCATATTAGCCTAGCTGGAGTCGATGACGTCACATCGATGCAGTGGCGGATACATATGAGTGCCCGGGGGGTGGCCCCCTGTCACCGCCCCTCACCTCGATATCATTGTGATATTAACGAAGTGATCATACTGTACTAGAAAGAATAGGCGAATGGAATTGATAGTATAGAGATCAGTCATAATCCATGAGTTATATGAAGATTTCTCTGTTAAACTTTTTTTTAATATTGCTAGTATTTTATTTACACATTAATAGAAGACTTTTTTCTGTATCGATGCTCTGTTACGATGTGAGCGCGACTTAGCAAGCGCAGGGAGTAATCGAGATTTCATCGAATTCCAGCGCGGTGCACAGTTAATTGAACAGTTGTATGTTCCGTCCAGCGCACCCCAGGCAGTCAGCCAGCCTCGTGATGAATCTTACTGACTGACAAATTCCATTTGCACCCAGCTTCCTTTGCTTTGAAACCATACATTATTACACGTAAAGCCAACATACCTTTTTTAATAAAACCATACATTTACATACCGTATTCGTTTATTTTATTATAGAAATACTAATTCTAAGAGAACCCCTTATCAGTTATCACTAAGGTTATCACACACATATTCTAAATTAAATGCAACAATTTTGTCTAAATTAAAATTCAAAACGTATAGCCAAATATTATGAGATCATACAATTTTAAATTCAATACTTTAGAATTTTTAGGAATCTGATGAGTCTTCGTTTGTTTACTTTACAAGTTGTAAGTTTTACGGAATACTTGGCCAGGCCGATTTCGCCAAAACCGTCACGCCGTTCTGAGCGTCGGTTATTTCGTCTACACCTACTCCCTGGGGGGAGAGAAGAAAAAGTCGGGATCTGAGCGCTTACCCATCTCCCGGGGGATCAAACGCGACCCATGAAGTCTGGGCCGGTCGTGGGCTCACGTCGACATCTGACGTCATCATCGAACGGACAAGCCTTTCTTTTAAACGTCGATTTTATTTTATATGCCTCATTTACATTCAGCTCACTTCCACGGCCGGCGGCAGGGAAGTACGCTGGGAAATGGGCAGCGCGAGTATGTAAGCGCGTCACTTTTTATGCCCCTGCCGCTGCCCAGCGCTCCCTAAATTAGCAGTTTTACGTGCAGAAGTACTGTACAAGTTACTGGTAATGCGAGCGCGAGTGAGTGTTTACATACTGCTCTCTCGCTCAGTTGTCGTCAAACAAAAAAATGCAATATGTATAGAATAATTATTTCCGTTTAATACAAGACGCAAAATATAAAACGGTGAGTAGGTATCACGTAGGTATTTTCGACAATTTCTCTTTGGTATTTTACAACTTTTTAAGACACTTACACACATATATTGTAATGTGTATTGTACCATTGTATAATTTTTAAATATTTGCATATTTATTATCTATAAACTAAATTCAGTTACATTTAAAAAAGCTATTGTTATACCTAATTTTTGGATGTGGTGTTTACCTAATCAAATTGTACACTCAAGTCGTAATTACTGTACTGTCGGTGTATAACAATTGTTGATGAACCAAATAATTAAATAAACTAAGGAATTAAAGTGTTGAAGCTGTAAGTCTGTAACTACTTCGACGTCCGCCATTGCCTGAAATCGAATGCAAAGTAATGAAGCAGAATGCCAACACTCACTGCCTTCGATGCTGCCACAGAAGTATTTCGGGAAAAAATTTCGGCAGCGCGAGCAGCAGTGGCCGTGGCTGAATGTAAATGGTTACGTTCAGTAATTCATTTTTCGGTGTGAAAGTCACTCGTGCAAATGTCGCTCGCTCATCGGGAATAAATTGAACGGCTTCGGGTGATCCACAGCTGCGTTACGCGAGTGACCAATCGAACGACCTCAAAATATCTGTTGAATCCTATGACTACAGTCATTGGTCGCTTCACAGCAGTGCGACTTTCACCCTACTATTTTAAGGGGTGACCGGAGCGATCGCCCGACAATGCCCGCTCAAATAACTGAACGGTTTAGTGATCACCCAATAACTGAAAAACCCAATGACGCAATACGTCTGTTAGTTTATTGATGAACATGACTCTTGGAGAAATTAAGGAGCCACTTTTTACAACACCCAAGAAGATATGAGATAGCCTATTCTTAACAGATTTTTTAATTGATAGTATTCCGCAATTATTTTATTTTATTTTAATGTAACAATGGCCATTTATATTGCATTGGTAACATAAAGTTTTGGACATGTTTAAAACACGGCTAGTTTCTAGGTACGTCTTCTATTTCTTAGGTTATTTGCCTGTGGCAAGCAAAACTGTAACCTGGGGTTACTACGAACTCTTATAGCAGGGCAGAAATGCCCAGACATCTCCAGAATAAGCTGATCTTTCATTGTACGAAAAGCCTATACAGTGCGAGGTCAGCTCATACTGGAAATGTCTGGGCAGTTCAATTTCAGCCCTGCTATAAGAGTTCGTAGTAAATCCCCTGGTATGGGTTACCGTCTATGCTTGGAATGAACAGTAAATGCATAGAAACTATTCAAATTGGTTTGTAAGCATTAAAAACTATAATATGTGTACATTTTTACCATAAATCATAATTATGCAAGCTACACTAAATATGTCTGTTAAACTAAAACTAATATACAAAAATGTTTATACACAACAATATACTTTCGTACTAAAATCTACTTAAATTGTAAATAAATATACTGAATAATACTCTTAATTAATAATTTTAGGATATTTTCACCGAATATAGACTAGATGTACACAATTCTAAATCAAATACATAACATACATATTGAAATATGATAACTTCTAAATCAAATTCTAATTAATAAAAATAATTGAGATTTTCGTAATTTTGTCATTGAATTAGTAAAATCCTTATTATAGTCCGCGCGGAACTAGTTGGCCGCGCCTTAGGTATGTGAGCGGTGGGACGGAGGGGCGGGGGCGATTGCTGTCATTACTCAGTACGGCGCCGTCAACACTAGGCAACCCGCCGCTCTCACCCCCGTCCCCACCTAAGGCGCGGCCAACTAGTTCCGCGCGGACTATAGCCTAGGATACTATGTCATGTGCAGTGGGTGTCATTGCATTAATTGCACATAAAATACACAAACATTCACATTCGAAACAAATATCCATTTGTCAAAAAAAGGAATTGTTCCCGCAACCCCTACGATAGTAGATCGTCACTGTGATTTTCGGGGTCTCAAATTGTGATGATCTTTTTTTTTTTTTTATAAATTTAATTTAATTTCTTGTTCCGCAATGTATCGAAACAAAGAATATTGAATTGGTTGGGCTTATGCCCGGACGAATTATTGTATTCATCATTATGAACAACTTTTAGTATGAGACAGCTGATGTTTTTTAGGTTCGCGTTTCAGGATTGGTCCCATAGAGGCTCAATTGACACCGAGATGCAGCGGCCAGCTATGTTTAGCTACGATACCACAGACAGATGCACAGCTACACACTACAAACTTATAACACCCCTCTTTTTTGTCGGGGGTTAAAAATAGTATCGCATAGTAATATTTAGAAGTTCTCTTAGTTTCTTCATTGAATGAAGTGTTGTAGTGTCTTTAAGGAACTTGAACTAACCACTACAATTAACTGTCATAAGGATATTTTTAATCACCACGTTTAGCAGGCGGATTGGTAATTCGCAGTAAGTTCCATTATGAAATCCAACAGTTTAGGAAATTCATCATATAGGTTATATGAAAAAAAAAAAATCGTCAGTGGAAAGCCAAAACTACTAAAGTGCCAATTCGTTGCCAAACTAACTTAAACTTTAAAATGTGCCCCTGTAAAGTTTAAGTTAGTTTGGCAACGAATTGGCGCTTTAGTCATTTTGCCTTTCCACTGATGATATATATTCGTGATTACAACTGCTATGTGTAAGGACTATGTTTCTACAAATATAAATCCTACACAATCACTTATTTCTAAGATATCACACTACGGTTTTATAAGCTCCATAGAGATATAAGTACTTCCTTGGAAACTGATCACTATGATTATTATTGATCACAATTTACACTATATAAGGTCCTACCTTTTTAGTCTCGATCCCTTTAAGGGGTTGTACTCATCATTATGAACAACATTTACAAAGGGAGCAAACCTGAAATTTAAAAAAAAATGCTGGTCCATACAAAGGAGTCAATATTACTCGATTAAATGTATTGGTTGGTACCATAGTAAAAATTATTTGGAAAGATGAGCAGAGAACAACTTAAAAGATTTATGGAAATTAAAAAAATTGGGTTGTATAGTGTGAATTGCGCTTGAAATACAGATCCAAGATTATATTCTTACCGGCTTACAGAAAAAAAATCCAAAGAATAACATACAATTTAAAGTAACGTATAATAAACTATAAATTACATTTAGAAAACTCACAATATTGTTATATACTTATAAAACGCAAAATAAATGTCTAAAATAAACTAAGTATCTACTTTTTCAAACATTAATTGTTTACTCAATTAATGTTTTAAAATGTAGAATTTTATATTTAACAAAAACATCGAATTTATTTAATTTCTAATGTATTTCATTGCAAAAAGGTACGTTTTATTTCTATTTCATTTTATATTATAAGTAAATGTAGGAATATTGATTGTACTATACAGATCTTGAATACCATAAAGTTAGGATGTTTTATTTGGCTTCCGAACACAATGACCGAATGTTAGATTTTTATTTATTTATTTATTTAAAATGCTTCATGTACAATGTACAAAGGCGGTCTTAATGCCGTAGGCATTCTCTACCAGACAACCCGGTGATTTTAATCTTTATTCACATCGAAAACACAATAAATTAGTACTAATGGTCGCCCAGTGGTCTAAATTCGACCGTAATATATATATTTTAGCTTTCTGCACTTCTTCTACATATAAACTTTAACAATGCCAAATCTCACACTCCTCCGTGCGCGCAATATGCTTAAAAAGGGGTACAAAGTTTTCTCTTCACGTATTAATATATTGCAGAAGATTTAGCGATGAAAATAAAAATATGTTATAAATATATTATTTAATCGAATTTATTCGTCCGAAACATGATACATAATGGAATCAGCAAAAGTAGTGAGGCTGATATTTAATCATTTGTATCTTAATAAATATGTAGACGGTACAACCGTCTACATAATTATGTTGTTGTGGTGTTCAGATTTTTTTATAATAATAGTATTTTTTTAAATTATCTTATAAATGCTAGAAGAAAATTGCTATAATATTTGAGTATGGCAATTTTTTCAATTTTTCAATCGTCATCAAATCCATTAAAAAAATTGTAGACATATTATATCATATACGTATTAATTTCACCGCCACCGACCCGCAGTGGAAATCACATAGAATGTAAAAAAAAAATGGTTTCCCACGCAAAATTACGGAACAGCTTGACGAGATTGTATGGAAAAATGACATTTTGTCAAATTTGTATTTTTATCCTTAACAATAATTTCAGAAGCCAAACAAATCACCATATCACCACTGTTATAGTTCGTTCAATCGACGAAGACGCGCCCCATACTTCCTCCTAATCGCATACAGTGCAAGTGTGCAATGTTCTGCTAATGTGTTATTTCTATTATTAACTACTTATACAGGAAAATAAAATATTTAGTGCGCAAAATTTGCAGTGTTTCAGTGTCCGTTCGCAAATGCAACCCGCAGTACTAAAATTCACTCCAAAAAAAATAATAAAAAAATGATTTTGTATGGGTTGCGCTAGTAAATTGTGCGTGTACATACTAAGTCCAATTTTCGTTTTGTTTTCGAGTTTTTTTTTTAGTGTATGTTGGTTTTTTGTGATGTCTAATAAATGTATTTGCTTTCTTTCTATTCAAAATCTAATTACTATTTTGTTTTGGAGTGCATTTTAGTACTGCGGTTGCATTTAGGAACAGAGACTGAATCACTCTACAAATTATGCGCACTACATAAAAAAATATCCTGTATTTGTCAACACACGCTAAGATGAATTGTCCAATCGCGAGAAAGCCTCACAGTTAACTGGAAAGATGCTCGCACAAATATTGGGGCGCGTCTTTATAGATTGAGCGAACTATACCAACTCCACAAAGTCTCAAATAACTACAATTTACACATCAGTCAGTTTAATACTCATCAGTTAGTATGATAGCGTTTAAGGCGTCAGTCAGGGACAGTCCAGCTGTCATAAATATTCTGCCAGTCAATGTTCTTGAAGTAGGGGTGCCGCTTTATCTCCTCGATGCCGTCTTTGCCCGACCCTAGCCGTTCTGTAGGCTCGTACGTGAGTAACTGAAAATTTAGGAAAAAAAAATTCTATATTGTATGATCAAAAATATGAGTACAAAAACAAGCTAATAAAAAGCATTATTTTTGTAGTTCCACTTTATCATTCAATTGCAATAACATGTTATAAAAAAATAAAATAAATAGCTTTTTCTATAAAATCTTTAAATTAATTTTTTGTTCGAATATCTTTAACCCCTGACAAAAAAGAGGGGTGTTATAAGTTTGTAGTGCGTACATCTGTGGGATCGTAGCACAAAAGGGATGAACCGATTTCAATGCAGTTTTTTTAAAATCGAAAGCTTGTTTATTCGAGTATTATCTTAGCTGTTTCTTGAAAATCAGTTCAGCCATTTTGTAGTTAGTGCCGGGGGTTTTTGACGGTTAGGTTATATGAAAACAGATTTATAAATAAATGCAAACTGCTCTGTTACATATAAATTTTAAAAAAATAATGTTTTTGTCAACAAAAAGACAAATGAGTGATGATATTTGACCACACCTGCATATATCCCTATGATAAGTAAGCGTAAAGTTCACAGATATCGTAAAATAAAAGTTTCTTTCTTCTGTAATACAAACAAAATACGCAAAAAGATTAGTGGCCCATGAGGGGATCGAACCCGCGACCTTCGCGTTATTAGCACGACGCTCTAACCAACTGAGCTAATGGGCCGATATATACCGTAACGAAATACACGACTAGTTTATTGTAGCTCTTCTATACTGTGAATGTGTATCAAATTATCAATATTTTTGACCCCTGACAAGAAAGAAGGGTGTTATAAGTTTGTAATGTGTATCTGTCTGTGGCGATCGTAGCTCCAAAACGGATGGACCGATTTCAATGTAGTTTTTTTTTAAATTGAAAGCTAGTTTAATCAGGTATCATTATTATCATAGAAAATCTGTTCAGCCGTTCAAAAGTTAGAGCTCTTTTTCTAGTTGGAGTCGGGGGTTTTGACGGTTAGGTTAATAGGAGTTGACTTTTTCTTTCCGTACTCTTACTCCGTGTCACTGTATGATAATTAAATGGTAGTTTATCATTAAGTTTACTTAATACATTTTAGTATTTATATCACCCTACATCGTTCTGTCATAATTCTCCTACATAAAGGTAATATATAAAATTGTTACAACATTATTTTAAAAGACTATCCGTGAAGTTTCTCTCTGGTTCTTCTCCACAGGACCAACTTCTTTTGTACTGTGTCTTTGACATTAGCAAATTGCTTAATATTTAGTTTGTATGAAATAAAACATTGAAAAATCTTACTTGTGTCAATAGAGACTGCACTTCGACTGGCAATCCGTCAGGCAGCTCCAATATCGTGTGCGTCGTGAAGATACTTCTGTGGTAGTATGACAGCGGCTGAAAACACATACATTTTGTTATTTTTTAATTCATTGAGTGACGAAAAACAGACATTATAGTAGGACCGTTTAACTCAGACGGTTGGTGTCTAAATTTGAGGTAGTTTCATGGCGCGGGGGGGGGGGGGTCAACACACGCCTACTATTGGCTAAGCTAAGCCTAATGGTGCGTATCATGGGTCAGTGACGGACATCTCGCGTCACACCCCTCCCGCACCGCGCTACTTCTTCATAAACTCGACACCAACCGTCTTAGTTAAACGGTCGTACTGTAGTATTGGTGTCCGTTTCGACCGCGCGGCCACGGCGAAATTTAAAAAAAAAAACCACGCCAAGATTTTGTAAAAATTTGTAGAAGTTGATTCCCAAAACCATAAATTTGTCAAAGTTATGGTTAAAAAGTTATAAGGGTTTGAACGTGGCCGCGCCATTGAAACGCGGCGAACCGCGCGGCCACGGAGATCTTTAAAACTAAGCGTTGCAGAGATCTGAAATTCAGGTAAATAACAGATTGAATTTGTAAAAAATTTGTAAAAATATAGAAAAATATCCTAGGTTTATATTTTGGGAGCTATAAAATTGAAAGTAATTGAAAGTATTGAAAGTTATAAATACCGAAAAATACATGTTTTTTGCCTAGTATCGGTAGTTTTACATATTAATATGTGTTGTTTACAAAAAAAAACTCGCTTTACAATTACTTTCTTCGATAAATAATCACGACTTATTTCTACGCGATACCGTACTACAGCTCCTGAAATATTAGCCTAGGATTTTTTGTAGTATTTTTACAAGTTTCGACAAATTCAAATCTAGGTTTTACAAAAAACTTCAGACCAATACGATGCTTTTTCAGCGAGATATCGGCGATAACGTGTTTTTTTACCGTTTCAATGGCGCGGCCATGAGGTTTTAGTCTTACAGCTCCTGAAACATAAACCTAGGATTTTTTGTAGTATTTTTACAAGTTTCGACAAATTCAAATCTACGTTTTACAAAAAACTTCAGACCCCTGCGATGCTTTTTCAGCGAGATATCGGCGATAACGTATTTTTCATCGTTTCGATGGCGCGGCCATGGAGTTTTAGTCTTATAGCTCCCAAAATATAAACCTAGGATATTTTTCTATATTTTTACAAATTTTTTACAAATTCAATCTGTTATTTACCTGAATTTCAGATCTCTGCAACGCTTAGTTTTAAAGATCTCCGTGGCCGCGCGGTTCGCCGCGTTTCAATGGCGCGGCCACGTTCAAACCCTTATAACTTTTTAACCATAACTTTGAAAAATTTATGGTTTTGGGAATCAACTTCTACAAATTTTTACAAAATCTTGGCATTGTTTTTTTTTTTTAATTTCGCCGTGGCCGCGCGGTCGAAACGGACATTAGTATTGTACTAGCAGGCCTCCTGTAGTGAATAGAAAGGTTACATTGTAAAAAAAAATACATGTTGTACGTAAATTGTTGACTATTGAAAGTGACATGCCGTGCCGTCATGAATATACAGAGTATGAATTTGAAAATCTTATTACAATTACGAGTATAACCGAATTGCACCGATTGCCCCCTCTGTCTTCCGCCTTCTGTGTCTTAGGCGCGGGACAAATACAAGAGGCGTTGGGCAGAGGCGAGGCGCGGATGCGGCGCCACTCTTTGATATTTCATACAAAATGTATCCGAGGGCGAGGAAGCGGCGCCCGCGCCCCGCCTTAACCGATGGGCCCGTAGACGCACGCTATAAACTAATTATAGCCGAAACGGATGATTTTAAAAATGCAAACAATGGCGGGGGGCTTAAAAAAAAATATATATATATTATATGGTGAAAATAAAAATTAATTAAAATGTAATAAATGTAAATGAGTCATGCCAATGACGTCATGGGCCGCGCGGTCTATACGAGATTGTACGAGTCGCCGGCTCAGTATGTCTCGCGCCCCACCTCTTCCATACATTTTGCATGAAATATCAAAGAGTGGCACCGCGCCCGCGCCTCGCCTCCACCCAACGCCTCTTGTATTTGTCCCACGCCTAAGAGAACTGTTGACTCACCGCGCCGCACACCAGCTCATACAGCACCGCGCCGAAGCTCCAGTAGTCGCACACCCTGTCCAACTCCGTCGTCTCGTCCAGCGTGTTCGCGTACAGTTCCGGCGCGATGTACAAGTTGCACATGTTGTTGTTAGCTCTCAGCTTGGACAGTCGCATGTCGGTTCCCGGGTAGTGAATGAAGTATGTCAAGATTATCTGCCCGCGATCGCCGAGGAGGATGTTCGAGGGATTTAAGTCTCTGGAAAATATTAATAATTATTAACCGCGCAAAATTTCGACGTATTATTCATCTCGTATGATCCGTGCGGATGAAGAATAGGATTAGAAATGGCGGCTCATCTAGCCTGTACTGTCAGCTTACACGGTACTTACAGCGACAACGGCGCACATAACGTTATATCAGAATAAATAACGATATTAAAACGTTATGTTAGTTTATCAACATTATCAAACCAACAAATAACTATCAACCAATAACACGAATTTTTTTATTGAAAGCTAGTGTAATCGGGTATCATCTTAGCTATGTTTCATGAAAATTTGTTCAGCCGTTCAAAAGTTACAGCTCTTTTTAACACGCTTTTATTAGCTTCACTTGTAACTAACTATGTAAGACAATCTTGCAAGTTAAATTTGACCCACTTCCCGGTTTCCGATTGAGCTGAAATTTTGCATTCACGTTCAGTTTGGATGACTAAAGCGTGTTCTATAATTTTTTTTAAACTATAATTATTTTTTTCTGGTTAGAGTCGGGGGTTTTTGACGGTTAGGTTATTGTTATATGAAGTTAGAAAGTGACGGATATACTTAAACCCTGGGTTTTAGTAAACTTGCTTTAAATCATCCCTTGTAGTAAGGGGGTAAGAGTTTGAGCAGAAAGTAAATTGATTGAGTTTTTTTTATAAAATCGTGATGACGGTCTTTGCACATGCGCCCTATAACCAGTAAAACCTATACGCTGTGTCGTGTGTATTAAAGACTACATACCTGCAGATAACTCCGCTGTTGTGCAAGCTCTCTATAGCCGTGAGTATCTCAGCGCCCCACTTACAGACAGCTGACGGCGGGAGCACGTCGCGACCACGTACTGAAGGCTGAAATGTTATAAAATGTACATTATCTGCTGTACGTTAGTCTTAGCATCTACTATTTTACCAAAATTTTTGTCTGTGGTATTTTACGTAAATTTTACACACGAAAAACACTTTTTTTTTGCTAAGCTGTTTTTCAGGATCATGATACGAAGTTAGTACTAAGAGATTCCCAGTATTTATTACCCTTTATTAATGTTTAAGCATGTTAGTCTATAAGTTTCTAGCGACCCGTTCCCGACTTAGCACGGATGCAGTTTCTCTACTATCCTTACATTAAATATGAAAGTATTATACATTATAAACCTTCCTCTTGAATCACTCTACTTATTAAAAAAAACCGCATCAAAATCAGTTGCATAATTTTAAAGATCTAAGCATACATAGGGACAGACAGACAGCGGGAAGCGACTTTGTTTTATACTATGTAGTGATATAATACTCCTTGCTACATGAAATAAAGAAAAAAAAAAAAATGAAACTCACAAATCAACTCACCCTTTTACACCTCGGCGTATCACTTGCATTATCAACTTTACAATCAATTTGTTTATCTGTCGGAGCCTCCTTAGGCGAGTCGCACAGAACCTTATCGACATTCAACAACAGCTTCTGGGAATTCAACACCAACTCGTTAACAGACAAGTTCTCATTGTTATTCGTAGCTTCCTCATTCACAATATCAACATTATCATTTTGTTCAACATTCTTGTTCTTCGGCTCTGTG
The DNA here is from genome assembly GCA_932294325.1 of Allophyes oxyacanthae. Taxonomy (NCBI): domain Eukaryota; kingdom Metazoa; phylum Arthropoda; class Insecta; order Lepidoptera; family Noctuidae; genus Allophyes; species Allophyes oxyacanthae. The sequence goes on along the minus strand of OW028633.1, from coordinate 3,057,512 downwards.
AACACATTTTCTAAATTCACTTCTCTTGCGGGTGTCGTTGGTATAGATTTTGAGTAATTTTTGATGTAATCAAAGAGTTTTTTTCCTGGAGCGTACGATAGGATCAAGAATATTAGGTTGTGTGTTTCTATGTATGCTTGTAAAGGCACCATGTAGGGTATTACGGTTGGTAGCACTGGTTGTCGGGTGTCGTTGGTCCGCTGAAGGAATAGTTCGTCGAATTCTGTTAGGTTGTTCGGTACTTTCTGGATCACCTGAAAATTATGAAGATGGTGTTTTTAGGGTCAAATATCGAAGAGTTGTTTATTATTGGACGTAAAAAGATATCGTAACTTTAACTTTATCAGTATACAAGTTAATCCATCATTCATTCCCTATTGGTGTCCATCAATTACCGCCAGATGGCGTTTCTGAGACGAGCAAGCACTAGTCTAAATAAACAATGCAAAAAATTCATCATTGATATTTTTAACGCTAAATTGGAACCAATAAGGCGGGTACATAGTCTAGATTTTTCTCTGGATATTAGTTTTGGTTTAATTTAACCTTTTTAAACATATTTCTTTGTAATGTTATTATTATTATCTTGTTCACAATTAATAAATGGTTTGTACTCAATTTCTTATTCGTGAAGACAAGACATTGGCTTTCTGCGAAATAGTTTTTAGGGTTCCGCACCCAAAGGGTAAAACGGGAACCCTATTACTAAGACTCCGCTGTCCGTCCGTCCGTCTATCTGTCTGTCTGTCTGTCGGTCTGTCCAGGCTGTATCTCATGATCCGTGAAAGTTAGACAGTTAAAGTTTTCACAGATGATGTATTTCTGTTGCCGCTATAACAACAAATAAAATAAACACAAACAGAATAAAATAATAAACAGAATAAAATAAATATTTAAGAGGGCTCCCATTCAACAAACGTGATTTTTTTGCCGTTTTTATAGATAATGGTACGGAAACCTTCGTGCGCGAGTCTAACTTGCACTTGGCCGGTTTTTATATTTATTTATTTATGCATTAATAGTAAACTTACAGCATACACCAAAACGCTTACTATCTTAATTTAAAACTTAAGTATAAATTATATATTATATTATATATAATAATATATATATATTATATTATATATAATAATATATATATATTATTTTATATATTATTGTATTATGTATTATTTACTAAAAACTACTGCTTATCCCAAGACATAATCCAGTTATCACCTATTCTGATACGCATACAAAAACATTTGACAATCCACTCTTATCCCATTCAGACCGCATATTTCTTCTAATCCCCTTATCAACGGAATTTATGATCGCATCTGGAGTAAACCGTCTGAACCGAAAGTTGGGATCAACACTCGTTAAATCGTTATCAAAGGAGATAGCGTAACCTACTGTAATATTATATTTTTTTATGTCTCACAAGATAACAATGATGCGTCACTGTTTTAATAACCTAACCGTCAGAAACCGACTAACTAGTTAGTCGGTTTCCTAACCGCCTAAAAAATTTATTATAGTTTAAAAAAAACTATAGAACACGCTTTAGTCATCCAAACTGAACGTGTATGCAAAATTTCAGCTCCGCAGCAACCGGGAAGTTGGTCAAATTTAACTTCCGAGATTTTCTTACATAGTTAGTTATTTACAGGTGAAGCTAATAAAAGCGTATTAAAAAGAGCTGTAACTTTTGAACGGCTGAACAGATTTTCAATAAACATAGCTGAGATGATACCAACTATTATACTTAAATGACCTGTAATATTCTTTTGAGCATAAAGATTCTTTAAACCTAGGATTTTGAAGTTCAGAGAAACATAACATTACCTTCATAGCATAATACGCCTGTTCCCTTCTGTGTAGTACCAGCATGATGCTAGATCCTAGCAGATCTAGCACTCTATACAATGACAGATCCTCGTAAGGCCGCTTTAGCATTGAGATCGGTATGGGGCAGTGGAGAGCACGGATGTTGTCGTCACGGTCTGGTAAGAGCTGCAATAAAAAAAAACTAAATGTGTGCTGGACACATAGTAGAAGTGAAACTTCACCGGACAATATATCGTCTACCACCCACGCGGCCGTAACGCTTTTTCGTGACAGAAAAATCCTAATACCCCCGTCTATATAGAAGTTTCACTTCAAAAATATTAGGTTCATTAGTCCCTGGTACGGTACGGTCAGCGAAATAAGTAGATGAACTTTCCTTAATATTGGAAATTAATTTATTATAGAAAATAAATACTGTTCTTAACTAAACATTACACTAGTTGATAAAGAAACGCTATTCTACTTAATTATAAGTAATGAAATATGAAAATTTTCATTACTTAAAAACTTATAAAACTTTGTACATTGCGGAGCTACTATTGACGTTAACTGTACATAAACCTCTACACTAAATCGTGAAGATTCTGAACTTGTTTAATATCACAAGAGGGTTAACAGCAGCAAAGAGGGTTAACAGCAGCAGCCACCCTTATCTTCGATATACTCTGATCCCCAATCTATTTGATACGAGGTTCTATTAGTCGCTGCGCAGGCGGCGGATATTGTGTCCGTCATGTGCGTTGTTACATAGGATTTCATAAGTTTTAGCGTCGCGGCAAAATTGTCGGGTCCACCGTCTGCGCAACATCTTATTCCCGCCCCGATAAGGCGTTGCGCAGACGGCGTCTTTAAGCAGGTAGTTTAGCAGTGCAGTTAACGAATTAATATGAATGACTCACACTCTGTTCAGTATCGCACAGATGATTCTTGTATATCTCCTCTGCGTACGACAGGTACTTGTTGGTCTTCTCTTTGATCAGCGCTCGTCTTTGAGGGTCTGTGTCACCTGAAAACAACAACAAATAACAGTTATTATCTATGTAATTTGAAAGACAAAAAAAAATCTTCTATTCTATTCTTTATGAACACCCATATCCAGTCATGCGCTAAACGGTAGCTTGGTTTGCGAGGTCTGTTCGCTACGGTTAACCGCTAGTGGGTTTTATTGTGATCTATTTGTTTAAGAAATTTGTTTGCGGAAGTTATTTCATTGTGAAAAATAAACTGCAATTTACATCTACCTATTTGCAGTCATCGCAATGCTAATGCGCTTAATGGCAACGTGGAAGCGGGAAAACGCAGACAGACCATAGTCTTCGACCAGTTATGGACTTTGTAAAAAAGGGTAAAAGTGGTATTATACCATAGACATTAATATATCTCGCTGCAGGCAGGGTCATAAAACGTGGAAGCGAGACAAAGGATAATAGCGACAATAGTAATGAGTGTTCTATATGCACCGTCTCGCTCCCGCGTTTTATGACCCTGCCTGCAGCAATATTGTGCGAGGTATAGTACGTTATTGTATCGTCAGAGACGGGACCTAGGCCTTAGAGAGCAGCCATTATCCTGCTGCAATGAACTGACAGCAGATAACACAAGTTATTAGTACTTTGTTGCAATCTTTACGCCCAGGATACAGGGAATTCTAATGTATGAAATACAAAGTTTCTTTGTGATAAGGGTTATTTCGACCCAGATAAGCGTCAGAATAAATACACAAGTGCAAGTCGTACTCGCACACGAAGGGTTCCGTACCATTATCTATAAAAACGAGCAAAAAAATCACGTTTGTTGTATGGGAGCCCCCTTAAATATTTATTTTATTCTGTTTTTCAGTATTTGTTGTTATAGCGGCAACAGAAATACATCATTTGTGAAAATTTCAACTGTCTAACTATCACGGTTCATGAGATACAGCCTGGTGACAGACGGACAGACAGACGGACGGACGGACGGACGAACAGCGGAGTCTTAGCAATAGGGTTCCCGTTTTACTCTTTGGGTACGGAACCCTAAAAAATGCTTTTTATCAAAAGGACAATAATGGCCTAATGATTAACACTCACTATCACTATCTATCTATTACTGTGAATTAGATTGCAGAAATTGATGAGATTTCGTTCACAATATTTTTATTAGCCGTGCCACGCAGTTTTACCCGCCATTTAATTTATTTTTTCTTTTTGCTCGGCTCCTAAGTGTTATACCGTGATGTTAAATCTCCTACTTATTTAAACTTTTGCTGTGCCCGACAGGGTCCATAATTGTTTCTTTATTTTATACTTACCACCTGTATGACTGTGTACATTATGGATTGCAATAAAGAATTGAGAATTGAATTGAGAATTAAATAATTAATCTATAACCTTCCTCAAGAACTGGGCTATCAAATGCAAAAAGAAATTTTTCAAATCCGACTGTACCCAGATCTAGAGGTTAGCGCGTTCATACAAAAAACTAACAAATTCTTTAACTTTATTATATTAGTATAGATAGATATCGGGACAATCTCGTAACATTTAATAGACATATCACTTATCATTATAATAATCTTACATTCATGATTAAAGAATTTTAGTAAGCGAATAAATAGATTTAACATGAATCTAAGTAGTTATTGAATGTTTGTTAGATGTTCTTGGGGTCTAAAAAGGCCGCTTTAAAAGATAATAATAATATGATTCATATTACAAATGTCAAAATATCCACCTAATTGATGGCTCTTAATATCATAGGCGTAAGGCTCATATTCAGCAATCAGCATTCAGCAATCTGTTTGACAGTTACCATGGAGATTCGTAGATAAAATTGCTAAATGTGGATTTTTAGGGCTCCTGGTGTAAACCAGGGGAGGAAATTTTATGAAGTCCACCGTTCTACACTTCCGAGTACCCGTATTCGGCAGATTTGAACGAATTTTTTAACAGAGGTGGAATAGTTTGCTTCATTGGTCTTATGGTCGCAAGCCTGCCTGATGATCGTGAGGTCCTGGGTTCGATTCCCTGGTCGGGCAAAGTGTTTTCTGTAAGAAAATTCTCAGTAGCAACGTGGGGATTGAAATTGTGCCTGGTAGATGATATCTTTATATATTGGAGCCTATGTTACTCTATTTATATATATATACTATATCTATTTATATACTATATTGGAACCTATGTTAGGGATAATATAGCACTCTGCTGGTGAAAGAATTTTTAAAATCGGTCCAGTAGTTTTTTAATTTTTTCCATTACAAACAAACAAACATACAAAAAATCAAATCATTTCTCTTTATAATATTAGTTTAGATATTGAAATTGTGTCCCGCCATGCAGTTCCGTTGCCGCAAAGTGCGTTCTATCGTTCTATCTCGCACGTTTTCATATTTAAAACTTTAAAACAATATTTGGCAGCGACGCTCCGCTGTAGTGCAAGTGTAGTGTCAATGCAGTCTGACTTAAAACTAACCATATTCACACGGATCTCTCAGAATATCCGTATCCTGAGACGCAGCCTTGTCACCTTCACACTTTTCATATTCCTTTAAATAGTGGCACAAATGTAAGAAGTCCATTTTAGCAGTTATCACTTTAATGTCCCACACTGGGTCTATGCAGGCACTTTTATCACTTCACTTAGATAATTTTACTATGGCTAAGTTAAATATACACATTGAGTTTTTTTTTATTTTTTTATTTTTTATAGTATTATGATAGGTAAACCTCTTTGGAAGTAGGTTATATGATTAAAAATATTTTATTTTTATTTATGGAACTAAAAGTATTTAATTGAAAATTGAATACTTTTAGTATATAAATATATTATCATCTTTTCAAGGTTGATGTGTGTATAAGCTTGACATAACTCTATTTATCGTTTATTAGTAGAGAGGATAGATTGTATAGTGTATTTGTAGAGTTTTTACTAGAACTTTCTAGTGAATTAATGATTATACGAAAAATCATCATATTTCTATACAAACAAGATCTTTTTATTGTCTGTTTTTATAAAAGTCGTTGACCAAGCGAGTACAAGTTTATTCACATTATTTTATTTTATTCACTAATTAATAATCTGCAGAAAGTAGTGTAATAAGTTCCTGTTATTAAGATTTTGTTGATACACAAGGATACAGAAACTGTTATTGCTGCAGCATGTAACATGCATAATGTTTACAATTCATGCAATATCAACAGTAAACAAAACACAATCTTACTAAACCGGAATTATTAAATTGCCCTTACTGGGTTTCATGTTAAACCTTATTTTAAATGTAACACATGAAAGCAATAAAGAACTTGAACTTGAACCCAAAACACTTACTACTTAGCCATTAACAAATGCACTACATAAATAATTTTTTTTTGATTATCCGGAAAAAGAAAGAATTTTTTTGAAGTCGGTTAAAAACCGTTGATGTTTATTTTATTAGATTTAGACGGATCTCATTATTATATCGCGAAATTTTGAATATATTTTTATTCCGCAATTATATAACAACGTCTGGAATAATTTGGGCACAGTGGATTAATGTACTCTGTACAAGCACTTATTAAAAACTCTATTTCATATAACAATTGACAAATAAGGCCCATTTTAGCAAGGAGATGTATAAAAATAAACAACGTGTTTACTTTTACCAGGGATTCGACACAGTATAATGTTTTTATAACGGTCAATCAATATGAGCTGAAACTCTACTTGAAGAAATGGTTCAAACGGTAATCGTGCCTTTGTGAGCTACATTTGTCTATAGTTATAAAAAAAATGGTGTATAGGGTATTATACGTCGGAAAACTAAGGACTTTTCACTAATAACGCAGAAATTGGAATATACTTTTGACATAAAAGACTGAATAAAATTCGATATCGTCGTGAAATATATCGCAAATTCGCACATACGGTAATATTCTTCGCGGAAACCTATCTAGAACTTTTTACGTAGACACTAAGATTATTAAATAAATCCGAAATCGTGTAAATAAGGAAAGTACACATTCGATCTGCACAGCGGTAACCGCACTACTGGGTCGCGTTGATAACCATAACATAAGCGTGGCCGGTATGAAGCTTATCGTATTCTTAGCAAGTACGCTGTAATCTCGCTGCTTCGGGCTTCGTGTACATAATAAATAGCTGTTAAGTGTGAGTAAAGAGGAAGATTAAAAATTGCCCTCTTAAAGACAAGAAGATGGCATAGCCAGAATTTCCGCTCAAAATTGGAGCTGACTGAAAAACATTGATTTTCAATTAAATTTTCAAGAGTATTTGATTTAATTCACTCCTAAAGGATATATCGGAGATCTTACAACTAACGTTTTAGTCCCGTAGTTACCTTTTATTACGAATTCTAACGTGTAAAATGTAGTAAAAGAGAATATAGTATAGATAAGATATGTTTGTTTATCTCTTATGCAGTTGTTCACACTGGTACACCTGTCTATACAACTACGTAATGTAATGAGTAAATGTGAAAATGTTTGCCAAATAGGATTTCATGTTAGAACATTAAACATGTTAATATATTGTTTTTTCTAAATATAGATTTTATCTAAATAAAATAATGATACAATTTCAATTGTTTTATTTTAAGACCACAAACGCAAATCTGAGGTGATTTGTCACTAGTATCGATACTTTGACACATTTCATACATTCTCTGTCTACATTTCATACAAAATATTAGTTCCGATAAAATCCGCAATATGGCTACGGACCAAGATTTTTTTAGTCTGAGGAGATGTCACTTCGCGCTATCGCGTTTTTTTTTGTTTTTATTACTAGTATATTTAAGCCATCTTTACAATAAAATTAAAATAAAAATACTTGCAAGATCCCTGTCGTGCGTGTCCGGTAGGCAACAGGTTCGGCCACCATTATATGGGACTTACGGGACATATTCTGTACAGTAACTCCGCACTCACATTGCAATTACAGAGACAGGTCTATATTATCCACGTTAAAAGTTTTTTCTATACTACTAAGGTGGCAAACAAGCGTACTTCCTGCCTGATGGTAACCGGAAACCGTAACCTATGGACGCTTGCAAAACCAGGTGCATCACACGCGCGTTGCCGACCCTCTTCTACAAGCGTCGGGGTCCCCCCTACTGCCAACACGACGCTTCCCCAAGAAGCACTAGTGACCTTGCTCACCGTTAGGAACACAACATTGCAAAAGGGCAGTGTTATTTGGCTAGGTACGGTATTCTGCAAGGTGGAGGTATTTCCCTAGTCCAGCAACTCCAATTTTGAGCGTAAAATCCGCTATGTCCTATCTCTCTTAAGTGTAAGACTTTTAGCTCTGCACATAGTTAGGAATCATTAGCGCTGTGCTAATAGGGATGTGTCAACCCATAGTTAAAACAAAATGCCTATGTATTGTATATTATACTCACTGATTGCACAACTCAAGTGGCTCTTATTACGTCATCTTCATCGTTTAATTTGATAAGAAAACCAATTAGTATTTATAGACGTATGCGAGTATAACCAATATTAAATCAGAACACTCTAGGTGTGTATACAGGATATTTTTTTATGTAGTGCGCAAAATTTGCAGCATGGTTTAGTGTCTGTTCCCAAATCCAACCACAGTACTAAAATTCCCTCAAAAACAATATAACAATTTGACTTTGTATGGCTTGCTCTAGTAAATTATGTGTGTCCTCCATATTATCGTTTTTTTTTTTGTTTTAAAGTGTATCCCAATACTGCTGTTGCATTTAGAAACAGAGACTGAATCGCTCTACAAATTATGTGCACTACATAAAAAATTATCCTGTAGATTAGGTGAGAATTCAATGTATGTTCAAGTTTGAAGAGAGAAAATAATAGTATAAATTGCGAAATTTAATCTGCCAATTATACACGATGAAATTGTAGTCGATTATGATACGTTAACGAATGATTGTATTAATGAATAACTTTGCATAAGGAATAACTTTTCCATGCAAACATTTTTTTCGACTTCCCTTACTTTATGGTAAGTACTATTAGCTGGTTGAGATAGTATGTGAAATTGTGCTACGATTTTTTTTCTTTTGTTTATTTTTTCATTAGCACGAGTACAATCATTTGTTAACGTAACCGAAACTAGGATTTACTCACTTTGCACTCCAATAAGCATCTTCTCAATACCAGACTTGTAGCACTCGAAGGCTCGTTGATAATCGCCCATATCTTCGCACCTGGCTGCTAAGTTCAGCATATACCCCGCCTCGAACACGTAACTATCCTCCGTCTTCGTCTTACACTCCGCGTTAGACAGAGACAAAACACTCTTACTGTACAACGACACTCGCGAGCTACTCCGTCGCGAATCAACGTCACACGAAGTTGAGGAACAAACATTTGAAAGCGACATTGTATCTGAGTCCACCTTTTTGCGCATAGTGTGGTAATCATAGAATTTTGACGTCGAGGGGGCATCGAAATTGATTAAGTCTGGCAACACTGATTTTGTTTTCACACTATGCTTTTTGTCCACTGTTAGTTTGTTTAGTTCGTCGTATAACTCACTGTCTATGCTTTCTATAGAGTTGATAGATTCAAAGCTGTCAGCCAGAGAGACCTTTTTGGGTGATTTTCGTATTTCTACGTCTGCAGCTTCGTAAATGGGTATTTGTGATATGAAGTCCGTCTCATCTCGGCTTGTGAGAGGAGTGTGCGATGATTCTGTTGCTGCTCGCGCTGAAAAATACATTAAAAATATATAAAAAAATTAGTCTCACCTTTCTTCCCGTATTACTCGCTGAAGGGGAATGTGAATCGTATTAGGAAGATGGACACCAGTATCTTCCAGTGAGCACTAATCCTGTTTGCATCACGTGCTGATTATGGCAACATTCTCCTCACACCCGACTATTTGTAGCCAGGGTTGCCAGATACAGGCTTATGATTTCCTGGACATGCAGGCTTATTAGACCAGGGCCAATAATTTTTGAAAAAAAAAAAATTCTTAGCAGAATGTGGATGGTCGGAAAATTTAGGGTAAATTATAAGTAATTTAAGAAAAATAAAGCAGACTCGGAAAAAGTTCCGGAAGGGGGGTGGGGGGGGCTAAATATACGTTTTGACGGTTTTGTACTGGTTTTTTACGATTTGTGGCTAAAATATGCATCCTATCGAAAAAAAAATTATGTACAAGATGTAGATAATTAAAAAATCTAAAACTTTTTTATTGAGCATTTTTCAACATAACCCTAAAATTATCGAGAAAAACGCTAAAAACCTATTTTTTCGTTTTTTATTTTTATAACCCGCAATTTTTTAATTTATTTTTATTTTTCTAGTTTAATACTTTCCTTTTTATGTTTTAAATAAGCGATAATTTTTTCAAAACAAAATATTTCGTTTTCGATTTTATACGAATTAAAATTAAAAAAACAGCCTAATTTTCAATCAAAAAAGTTCGCTACAAAATTTTGGATTTTTTAACTTTATGAATACTCATTTTCTTCGTTGAAACCTCTATTTTATGACGGTATGAAAAATATATATTGTTCGTATGGAAAAAGATCGTTAAAAATGCAAAAAACTAAAAAAAACATTTTTCATTATCGTTTTATCAGTTAATCTTGAGATTTTTTTATTTTTGTTGCAAATATTGGTGAAAAAGATTTGCTTTCATGTAATGTAATGTTATGTACAAAATCTAAAATGAAAAGAAATCGAAGAGTTAGAAGATGAACCCGAAGAAAACGAAATCTACATTAGTTCTACTGATGAAGAGCGACCTACAAAGAAAATGGAATAAAAAAAAAAAAATCGGTATTTGACTGTAATAACACAATTGTATATTTCAATTTTTTTAAACTGACTTGTACATTAACTATAGCTTACGTATAAAAAAAAATCTGAATAAATAGCCTTTGTTTTTTGGAGTTTTTACGTATTCGATTATTGTTTACAGTTAGAGCATTGCACTGAAACTGTTATTGTTATAAACTATAAGGTCCGACCTTTCTAGACCCAATCCCTTTAATGGGTTATTGTACTCATCATTATGAACAACTTTTATTATGAGACCAAACAAGAAACCGCGAAAAAAAAAAAACTGTTAATCCGTACAAATAATTCATATTTATTGACTAAATGTAAGCAACAGCATATTTTTTTTATTTCCGATTTCACATTTGGTCCCATAGTAAAAGTCGTTCATAATGATGAGTACAATAACCCATTAAAGGGATTGGGTCTAGAAAGGTCAGACCTTATAGTTTATAACAATAACAGTTTCAGTGTAATGCTCTAACTGTAAACAATAATCGAATACGTAAAAACTCCAAAAAACAAAGGCTATTTATTCAGATTTTTTTTTATACGTAAGCTATTGTTATTGTACAAGTCGGTTTAAAAAAAATTAAATATACAATTGTATTATTACAGTCAAATACCGAAATTTTTATTTTTATTCCATTTTCTTTGTAGGTCGCTCTTCATCAGTAGAACTAATGTAGATTTCGTTTTCTTCGGGTTCATCTTCTAACTCTTCGATTTCTTTTCATTTTAGATTTTGTACATATCATTACATTACATGAAAGCAAATCTTTTTCACCAATATTTGCAACAAAAAATAAAAAAATCTCAAGATTAACTGAAAAAACGATAATGAAAAATGTTTTTTTTAGTTTTTTGCATTTTTAACGATATTTTTTCATACAAACAATATATATTTTTCATACCGTCATAAAATAGAGGTTTCAACGAAGAAAATGAGTATTCATAAAGTTAAAAAATCCAAAATTTTGTAGCGAACTTTTTTGATTGAAAATTAGGCTGTTTTTTTAATTTTAATTCGTATAAAATCGAAAACGAAATATTTTGTTTTGAAAAAATTATCGCTTATTTAAAACATAAAAAGGAAAGTATTAAACTAGAAAAATAAAAATAAATTAAAAAATTGCGGGTTATAAAAATAAAAAACGAAAAAATCGGTTTTTAGCGTTTTTCTCGATAATTTTAGGGTTATGTTGAAAAATGCTCAATATAAAAGTTTTAGATTTCTTAATTATCTACATCTTGTATATAAAACTTTTTTCGATAGGATGCATATTTTAGCCACAAATCGTAAAAAACCAGTACAAAACTGTCAAAACGTATATTTAGCCCCCCCCACCCCCCTTCCGGAACTTTTTCCGAGTCTGCTTTATTTTTCTTAAATTACTTATAATTTACCCTAAATTTTCCGACCATCCACATACTGCTAAGAATTTTTTTTAAATTTGGGTTTTTAAAGTCGGTTTGGCCCTGGTCTATATGCTAGATTTTATTTTGAATCTACCTGTACCCGCGACTTCGTCCGCGTGGAGTTCGGGTGCTCGACTAGTTATTCGAGTTAAATCAGAAAAATGATTTTTCTATAATAATTTTAAAGGGAAAAGATAAATGCAAATTATTGTTAATATACAAAATCTGATACAATGTCTGATAATAAACTATTTTAATTTTTTTAATATACAATATTATATTTTAGGTAAAAAATAAGTTACTAATTACATAAAAAGCAAATCTTCTAACAAAAATCGCCGACGTCCCTACAGTTTGTCAAGAATTTCTAGTATCCAGAACAATAACGTATTACGTATTACGAACAATAATATACAATTACTGGACACGTAACCAGACACAAAATTCCGCATTATCCGGCCATCTGGCAACCCTAATTACAGCCATCACTTAGAAGACCCAAATTGAGCAGTGCACGTTCATAGGAATCAGGATGATAATAATTGGTGATGATTAATTTTCGAATACACGCAACACATCTGCTTCTAGAATATCGATAGTAATTGAACAATCTCAGGCGACAAAGCTAGTTTAGAACATTGTAGGTATAGCACGAATTGCGTCTCGTAAGTGCTTAGTGTTCAACGCAATTAATAACTTAATTAACTTAACAATTAATAGCTATTAAAAACAATAGTAGGGTATAATTACTTTTAAGTATTCCTGTGAATCATATAAATTGTATCATTACATATTACACTTATATAAGTACTCATAATTAATTAAGCAATCATTTATATCCATTCAACTGATTTAGTTTAATGTAGGTACTATACATTACAAAGTGACTTATTAGTGACAATACCGACAACTGACTAACAGGAGTCATTCTGAACAATAACAAACCCCAGGGATACAGCAGCAGGCCGTGAAAAGTTTTACACGGTCGGTACCGCGCGAGTGATGCCCCTGGTGATGCAAGTGTTCAAAGGTTACGGTAAAAGCTTACCATCAGGTGGGCCATAAGCTTAAATGACATCTCAGCGAAAAAAAAAAAAGGATCATACGCGTCGAATTGAGAACCTCCTCCTTTTTTTTAAGTCGGTTAAAAAGAAACGTCCTCGAGTAACTATTATAACCAAGTACGTTCGGCGCCACCTGGGCCCTAATTCTGCTATTTCTGAATAGTCTCGTAATTGTTGATTTTTACAATGTCGTTCAACCGATTTTGACTTCTATTGCGTAGGTAGTAGTAGTCAAAATCTATAGAACGACACTTAATAACTCACAAATAACCGACTATTACTTCTATTGCCTACGAAATAGAAGTCAAAATCGGTTGAACGACACTGTAAAAACATACATTTACGAGACTGATTGAGACACGATTGAAATAGCAGAATTAGGGCCCTGGGCAGTGAGCACCCTCTTGCCTCTCAGTTAGCACTTAGCACCTGAAAATCAGCGCTAGGTGTTCCCCATCCAGCATAATATACTGAGCTAGTAAATTTTTCGGTATGGGCATTGTCTACAGCACATTTTTAATTAGAAGGGAACCAACATGAAAGGAAAATAAGTACTCCTAAATATGCTACGAGGTGTTCAGCACTTTTCTCTTACAATGTGAAAATATGAGTGGAAGGACCATTATGAAATGTGAACCACAGACTTGATAGAAGTTATGGCGTGTTACTTTACCAGAGTGTGCAGGACTAGCAGCGTCATCATCGTCGGTCTGGTATTCCAGAGGAGGCGTCTCTTCGATGGGCAGGTGGAGGGACGATCTGATCGCGTTGATCACGCCGCCCGCTTGAGGCTCAGGCTCTGGGTAGCCGGTCTATACGAGTAAATAATGTATGAATATTACTGCATGAAGTGCAAAAAATATCTGCGGGTCTACCGGGTAACAAAATGGTAATGAACATCAGAATCTGGTGATAAACTTCAATACGATCATGAGAGACGTTAAACTACCTTGTAATTTTTTAAAGGACACTGGGCAAATTCGTATGGGAAGTGGTCTATGGACCAATAGCGATGCGGTAATGGTATTTGTGTTGGGACACCTCAACTATACCCTTGTGCAAAGGGGCATTGAAATCGGCCCCGGCAGTTTTGAGAAAAATGATACTTTTAGCATATTAAGTTTTTAGTACATTTTTTGTTTGAAAAATGTTATAGTCGGGTATTTCTGAGTTTATATAAGTGTATTATGTGTCATTAATGTGCTTTTCTGCTAGACGAAGTCTTAGCTACCTCAATTGCTCAATTGCTGTATTGTTCGTACAGATTTTAAGGTATTTTTCAGATACGTAGGTTTCATGTAGGTTTTCTAGGTGTATAATATTTTCTAGGTAGCCTTCCTTAAAATATTAAAATAACCATAAAATAAGAAATATTCAGAAGAACTACTTGCAGCATTATATCACAAGATAGAAAAATAGTATAGAGGTGTGTAGTTATGTATACTTTTGCAGATAATGCTAATTTTAAAAATGTGTTTATCAGGGCAATAAAACATTTTTTTAATAATATTATTATATCTGTCTACGCCTGAATAGACGGCCGAGTAATATTAGAAGGAAGAAGCGAAGCAGAGTATTTACGAAGTGTTTTTATGTTTTTCCTTTTTACCCTACTGCGCGACGCAAAGGAGGGTAATGTGTTCATTAGCTTATGTATGTATATTTGTTCGCTCTAGAAACCAAACGCGTGGGCCAATTTTGACGATTCTTACGTTAATCGATTTGTCTTAATCTTGCGAGTGTCTCTAAAGACATGAAAGTAATCAAAATTCAAATTGGCGACTACCAGACATCATATTGTGAAAAAGAAAAAAATGAATGAATGCTAGTTAAATCGGGTATCATCTTAACTATATTTCATGAAAATCTATTTAGCCGTTCAAAAGTTACAGCTCTTTTTCTAGTTGGAGTCGGGGGTTTTTGACTGTTAGGTTATTATTTTACAATTCACATATTATGATCTTGTCTATGATAATGGAATTTAGAAATTCAGCTGGACGTAATATTGTTTTTTCATATCTAGCCAAGACAGGTTTCATACAGTATACTATATAGTAGTATATTGCAGACAAATAAAATGAACTAACCTCACACGGAACCACACTAATTCGTAAACGGTTAGCTACTTGCGAGCTAATATAATATATCATCATTATCAGCTATATAGGTTTCATTATCTACTATTATTAATTATTATAAATATTCTACTGCTCTGCACTAGTGACTTGCTGCGTACCACTGCTGAGTAAACTCACCTACACCGCAAACTTGCACTAATTATGGTTTAGGCAAACTGTCCTTATTCCAATAATATTATATAGTTGATTACTTTTATTTCTTCGCTGCTATTCGTACTATATTTTACTGATTTTATTTTCATTTTTCTGCTTGATTTATCTTTGTTTGTTGTTTCGAGCGTATGGCACCCTGGGTTGCAGCTGAAAACCAGCGTTGGGTAATCAGTATTAACGTACTGACACCCAACATTATGCTGAGCTGCTGGCCCGTTTGGCACTAAACTACTGATTTTATTTATTTATTTTATTTTCTGTGTTTTTAGCTTGTATGTGCCATTATACTATATTTCTTTCTTTCTTTTACTTTTATATTGTAGGTATTCAAATAAATAACGTGTTATTAATCTTCTTTGGTGGGTTCTTTGCACAGAACGGTGGCAGATCAAACAAACGACACCAGCTCTGGGTAGAAACATTATTTCAACACAACAAATAGTCCAAATCTCTATCGAGCCTTATTGAAATCGTAAGACAAAATCGGTATTCCATTTAAACTCTAACGGCATCGGTAAAACACGCGAAAGCGCTAAGTAATAACGAGAAACTGATAGGCTCTTATCAGATTTTTCAAACGCTGGTATGGAAAAAATCCTTTTTTAATTTGACATTTAACATACAAATATATTCTGACAATGGTTTTACAAAGCTATTAAGTATATATAAACTCAGAATAAACGATTACAATTTTTTCAAACAAAAAATGTACTAAAAACTTAATATGCTAAAAGTATCATTTTTCTCAAAACTGCCGGGGCCGATTTCAATGCCCCTTTGCACAAGGGTATAGTTGAGGTGTCCCAACACAAATACCATTACCGCATCGCTATTGGTCCATAGACCACTTTCGCCCAGTCTCCTTTATTTATTTTTTACATGATAGGTAACTTTTTTACAAGGTAGCTCGAAGTTTAGTCTCTCACGATCGTATTGAAGTTTATTACCAGAGTCTGATGTTCATTACCATTTTGTTGAGCGGTACACCCCCAGGAGTTACTGATTATAGATTGGGATGAAACTCAATTGCAGTCAAACGAACATTCATTTGAAATGATGTATGATCGCCATACTTACGCGTCGATGCGTGTGTGCGCCTGTTATAACAGGCGCGCTCTTTGTATGGAGCCGGCCTTCTGTACTTTATCTATTTTGTGATTCAGTGTTCCATAATAAATAAATAAATAATTGTAAATTAGACAATTTATTTGCACTAACCTGTAAGAAGTTGACAAAGTCTGTACTAGTGAAGAGGAGCCGGTGCTCAGCAATGAACTCCAACAGAGATTTAATATTTTTAGCTCTTTCCACTATCACCTGAAACAAAAATATGTGTGAAAGTGACATAAGATCTTTACTGATAAACCCACTGGGTCATATCCAATGTAAACTGGTTGGTGCAGTGATTAACGACTGGCTTTCTGTGCTATGTATCACGGGTTCAATTGCTGCATAAAATATTTGCAAAGCCTACAGGTAGTTGTTTTGGGTCTGTTTGTATACAAGTGAGTGTACCCACAATACATAAGAAATCTTAGAATGGGGAAATTTTCTTATAAAATAAAATATTATAGTTTAAAAAAAACTATAGAACACGCTTTAGTCATCCAAACTAAATGTGTATGCAAAATTTCAGCTCAATCGGAAACCAGGAAGTGGGTCAAATTTAACTTCCAAGATTTTCTTTCAGAGTTAGTTAGTAATTACAGGTGAAGGTAATAAAAGCGTGTTAAAATAGGAACAGGAAGGAATAACTGACCTCCTGTTGAAATCTCTTAAAGAAGCTATATCTGGGCAAGGAAGGAAAACTTCCTCGTAGATGCAGCCCCGCATGCAGGGAGCGCATGCTCTTATGCAGCCTCTGGACATCGCTGTAACGCTTCCACACCGACACCACTGTTAGTGCTTCCGGAGATTGTATCGGGAACAACTGGAATGATAAATACCAGCCATAGATGAGCATAACAGCTTATAAGTATATACTGCTAAACATAGGCCTTCCAATGACCAACATAGGGTTATTGTTATAATCACCAAACTTGGCAGTGATACTAGTGATATCATGCAGTATGCTGACGTTGCTGGCCATACTCTTTATATTTGCCCTTAGTCGTCTTTTACAACATCCATGGGTGGAGAGGAAGGATTGTCTTTGCCAGGAACTGCACAAAATCAACAATTACACAATAATAACTTAAACATGTTATTCTTCAACACATTTCTATCTCCATGTGAATGAAACATGTTGTAAATACATTCTTACTATGATTGGATATGAGTGCAAAGTTGTTTACTGAAAATGTCTTTGTGGCAATAAGTAGGCATTCATTATTACCTACAATACTGTAAGTGCTATATACAGGGTTATTTTAATTCATTAACCTTTTGAACACCATAGTCATCTTTAAGTGACAAGAATGGTGGGCCCTGTACACCAATGCTGCACCCCTAAAATCGCTAAGAAAAATCACTCTATACATTTTGATCAAGCAAGATTGATCTTTTATATGAAAAGTTTGCGTCAGTGTCATCTTCATCTTTTAAAACTATTTATTGTATTTTAAAAATAAAAATATTATGGTTTAAAAAAACTATAGAACACGCTTTTGTCTTCCAAACTGAACATATATGCAAAATTTCGGCTCAATCGGAAACCGGGAAGTGGGTCAAATTTAACTTCCAAGATTTTATTACATAGGTAGTTAGTTAGTTACAGGTGAAGCTAATAAAAGCATGATAAAGATTAAATTCAATAAGTTGTGTGAAGATTGAAGACAAGTAAGACAAAACAGAATGTAAACAAAAAATACATAAAAAATTGTGATTATGTGTGTTATCACATGTTATTCCAAAGCAATATCAAATCATAGATTTTGAAATTATAAAAACATAATTATTCATCCTAACTACACTCTCTTTTAGACTTTGTCCTAGATACTTAGTCAATGATAAAAAAAGTAAAAGGAAAAAGTAATACATAGTGCTCACTGGCTAGTTATTTTACTATGGTATAGCAAGCATGGATCAAATCCTACTGACTATAATAGTTTGGGAGTGAATATTATTACTACTATATATACCGCAATATTTACCACTGAAGTAATCTTGTAAATAGTAAATCCATTTTTATGTTTTGCTGTTTCGTCAACTGAGAACCGGCGAACCCACTTGTCTCTAGTGGACATTTCAATGCACCTTAAACTTAATTCTACACGATCACATCACTATCAAACACTAAAACAAAACGTATACGACTTGTAGATCATAATTTATAACTGAAATTCTGTGAAATTAACTTGTATATTCACAAAATTTATTAGAATCGAATATCATGGAAACTGGTACCTACACAAAAAATTGCATTTGCACTCGCGTTTCACAGCTGACATTCTATTTTATGTTCCATCACCATTCGGCCTCTTTTGTCTCTCTCGTACATAGAAGAGTACGATAAAACTATCTCTTTCTAAATGCATTAGATTATGATATTATGTCAAAACCGTAGTCAAAACGTATAAAATGTCAAAGTGAAGTTTTTTGTTTTCAAGGTACCACAGAGTACTATAATAACTAGTAACTATAGGTACAATACGAGAATACGATACAATACAATACAATTCACTTTAAACTTTATTGCACACCAGTAATCTAGAAGAAAAGATACAACGAGATACAATAATTAGAAAAAGAAATGTACAAACGTACCTACGTCACCGTCCTTCAAAGAGGTTGTATGTGATAAAGCTATGAAAATTATAATTATTTAGTAGGTACCTGTAGGTACTTTATATATAGGTAGTAAGATGCGTGTAATGAAAATTCGAAAATTTACGATCATAATCTAAATGAAAATGGTATAAAATCGTGTAAGAAAATCTGAAATGTGTGAAAGACGCAAACAAAAGTCCACCAGGGAATCAGGATCACATTAAAGAGCCAAGCAAAGAAGGTACTTGCTTTTTAAAACTTTAAAATAGGTACATAAAGTATCACAGTATCACAAATAATAAAATTTAATTCAGTAGGTATGTACAGGACCTGTATAAGTGCGTTTTATATAAATTTAATTATATTATGTCTAATATTATCCTTTTGTTCTCCCCTGAGTATAGTTCTACCTTGTTCTAGTTGTAATCCAATATACTATTGTAGTCTTTGGGTCTTTGGTTGTAATTCAAAACTAAAATCATAACATTGCAATGTTTTGATTGTAGTTATAAATTACTACGATAGGTGTCGTGACTGGTGACTACTCCATACTTCTGACTGTCAATTCCACAACCTAGATGTCGTTTTATGTACCAAATTTTAACAAATAGGTACTTAGTTTGAAATACACAACACATGTTTGAACATTGCATGTTGTTGTTTACGGTTATTTATTCGATTTATAAGTATTCAGCATTCATTTTTGCTGTAATTGTGACAATTAACAGTAAAAGTAAAAATAAAAGAGCTACTACAAGTCTACAATACGACGGAAAGGCGACACCGATAGGTCAAGCTTGCAGCTTCATTACTTATCCCCACTCCAGCTCACTTAACCGAATGGCGCGCGGCGAGAGGTTGTGCCAGCTCGTGTTTCGTTCGTTCTATGTCGTGTTTCTCGCGTCCTCGAGTAGTTTGCAATAATACTTTTCCTTTGAGACATGAATGGAATTAGTGCTACGCAAACAGAGAAGCCTTAACAACTGTTGCACAAGAACCATATTAGAAAAATGTGTTATCAATAACGTGTGATTTGTTTTTTGTGTAGTGTTTGAAAAAGTTAAGTAAACAACCGGATATCAACAAGATGGGTTCAAAAATCGAGTACGTGGATTCATCACATTTATACGCGACAAACTATGTCCGCAATTCGAAAGCTATCGGTGTGCTTTGGGCGATATTCACGATTTGCTATGCGATTATAAGCGTTGTTGCTTTCGTGACACCAGAATGGATTGGTGATTTAGAGACTGAATACCCAAGAAAGTTCGGGTTGTGGCAGATATGTAGAGCGGATGATGCTCTTGAGGACTGTAAAGGGAGGCTCGACGATTTCCTTTCGATAAATGGGCTCGTGTTTAAGATTGCGACTGTGTTAGTGGGCATAGCGGTCGCCCTGGCCCTGTTTACGATCTGTGCAATGTTGTTATTCTTCTTTTGTCAATCGACGACGGTGTTTCACATTTGCGGCTGGTTGCAGCTATTGTCTGGTGAGTTCTAATGGGAAAACTCCTTATGTGTTACCTTATGCAATCAACGTTGCATGCCTTAATTGACTTTGATTACTAACTTACCCCTTACTTTACAACTCATTTGCGTCTAACATTCTTACTAACCGTTCTCTGCTTTAGAAAACAAAGAAGGATCTTTGAAATGTCCTCATGTTTCTCTCAAACATTGCATTCCAACTAAAAGGAGGTAAGTGTGCAACTGGTACACGAGACTCACAAATAAAGCAACATTTTTATTAACTTCAGAATCGGTCATAAATTGTCCTGAGTGAAAGTTTTGCATATAGGTAGTCAACTTCGATTGACCTTGCTCCGTTCGCCGTAAAACAAGTCTTGAGTGGAACAGTCGTAGGTGATATACCTATACCAGTATGTGTAGACCAGACAGGTGTATCCACTAAGCTCCAAACATCCGGTACAGGACAGGTGCTAGATTCCAATAATCTCTGAATCCTGGAGTAACTAGCTAACGGCAAAAATGAAAGGCGTTTAAAATGGCAAAGTTGACGTGACTAACATTAAGGACATTGGACAATAGGTTTGTAGATTTTGAATGGAAGTGGGGATTAGAGAATTTTAAAATACCATGCGGCTGCGTTTTTCTTGGTCTTTTTGATCAGAGAAGAACAATTTCGAGGTTAAGACGCTAAATGATCATTAATGAATTCCGAAGACCAATGTGCCTAGGTATGTCTGTATAATAATATGCCGAAAGATCTGCCTATCTATATATCTCTGTCTATATGTATATCTACTCACATGACATTATGCTTTCGAAATATGAAGATATTATACATATTATATATGAACAGGAAACAAATATTTTATGATAGTTATAAAATATTCAAATTATGTAAGTAGCTAAACATCTTGTTTCAGCGAAACATTTTAGCAAATGCGCGCAAAACACAAACTAGGTACTTTTTAACAGCAATTCAATAAAAGCGACTTGCCTTGACGTGTGATATTTGTTAAGGATCTGTATGCGTGTAAAAATGGCATCTTTGAGTTCATTTGAATATCAATGTGGGAAAATCCTTGAGTTGAAGATGCCTGCAATGAAATCCTAATTTTAATCTCATACCTTCTCTAAATGTGAAGTAGTTTTTAACTAAATGTAATATAGGTACATCAGCAGTTCTATAGCACTTCAATAGTATAGAACATGTATACTTGGTACTTGCTATAACCTCAACAGAATACATAGGTAGGTACGGTCTTTTCACTGCTTAGTCGATTGAAGACCACAACACATATTTTTGCCCATAAATGCTTCTTAAAACTATACAGGTTTTAGGCGCACCTGTACCTACAGTATAGAATTCCGATAACCTACGTACGAGTATCTACCTCTTAAAGGAAAAGGGTGCATCGATATTGCTGGCATCGATATTAAAGCTGAAGAAAGTTCAGAACCAGGGTAATTGATAGCCTAGAAATTGATCTTACTAGGTAACCTCCGAATACTAAAACGCATGTCATTCTGTCGCTACTGTCCACCTTAAAATGACTGATACAACACGAGGGTAATGACAACTTAAACTTGAGATGTGTTTGAGTGTATCCTTACTTAACTTTTCAGCATCCCATTTCCCAATTCCGATTACCAAGTTTCTCTAAAATTTGGTACGGTGAGTCAGTAGGTAATGAAAGTGTTATCGAAACAGGTTAAATTCAATGAGTACCAAAACTACATACTTACATATTTCAATCACCATAAAGTGTACACTAGAACACATTAAATTAGACATCGCCAACATATCCGAAACCGTATGAGTAATAATGAAGTGTGGACGACTAAACCGGTAAAACGCCTTTGTCATGCAACAAAAATACCGTACAAAAATGAAGCGCAACCAAGTAATATGCTAAAGATGCTTAACGATCGCTTTTTGACTAGTAAGACACGTTACTGCATAACCTCATTTCATATAATGTAGTATGAATTAAAACTGATGTGCCTTATTAATCTTAATATGTAATCATTTGGTAGAAGTGATTGATTTAAAAATCAAAGCCAAAGTATGTTCTAAAGTGTTTTCGATTTCTATGACATTTGTTAGTTATAATATTATTATCATTGAACAAATTTAACATAAGAAGGTCAGGAAAATTCCGTCATATAGGTATCCAAAATCCAAATTGCAAAATTAAATGGTGCACGATTTACCTGTAAACTGTACAAAGCCGTAATGCTATTGTAAGAAGTCATTGATGCGGACGACCTGTGTTAACATAATATCGCACAATTGCGAACGAAGCGCCATGTATGTCTGACCTCATCAACTTGCGAGTTCATAAACCGCTACGTGACCGGAAAAAATGTGTTCTTTATAATGTGCTAGGAGAGGTGAGCCAGATTTTCTGCGATGTGTTAATGGTATCTGGAAAATGGGAACGTCTTAATTCTTGTTTAAACTTACCTAGTTTAAAGTTTTATTTAATTTCTTCATCTGGGTGCACTTAACTACATTAGAAAATTAATTTAAAATAAAGAAAAGAAAGAAAGAAAAGAAAAAAGTATTTATTTGACACAGCACAAAAACAATTTTAAAGATAAAGTAACAAAAAATAAAAGAATAAAACATGTAAAAGAAAAAAATATTTATCTAAAATAACAAATGGGTTGTACGTCGCAGCTGTGTCAAAAAGGCTTCCGCTCAGCTTAAGCTGACGCGCTGCGAGCAGCCCGACAGCGCTGGTTTTCAAATACAATTGAAAAAATCGTATCTAACTAAAATTAAGGGTGTACTTATCAAAAAAATATCGCAACACGCAAGTTCAAACAAACTAACGAAGGCCACCTTTCCAATAACTTGCAGCTATTCAGATCAAGATAATAATGATTACTTTGTCATTGACTACCACAGATTTCATAAGTATTAGGTATTATAACAGTTATTAAGTTTAAACAAAATATCGTACGCACGTACTACGAATTTGCCGCTCAGTCCAATTTGGCATCTTAAAAAGTAAAAGTTGACTGTGATTGTCAATGATATAATGATGACAGACATTAAAGTTACGCGCCATATAGTACAGACGGCGTTAAACAACAATTGGCAGTTTTTATGGCAACGCTTACTCGTACGGATAGTTATTTCACGGATTTATGATTCTTATAATAAGTACATTGGTGATTAAAGCGCCACCTATTATTACAAAGATTAAGTGAGTGTTAAGCCACGATACTAGTGCCTCTAAAGTCTAAATGGTTACGTCACCCTAAAGTTTTATAAATTACCATTGTGTAGTCATGTGCAGTTTGTAACATGCAAGTATACCTAAGTAAGTAGGTAGTTAATTCCTATTTGTATCCAGAATCACACTATTCGTAATAATATTGTCATCCTGAGCCGTGTCAGTGAGACTGGAAGCCGCCCCATTAAAACATAAGTAGGTATCTAGTGTACTAGCTTCTTGGGAAATAGCTAGGAAGATGATGGTCCCACGACTTGTCAATGTAACACACACCTAACTATAAGCATGCAGGTGTTACCGAAGTATATGTATTAATTGACATCGTGGGAACTTAGCTTGTCCGTGGTTTTTAATTAGTTACTTACACTACCTAAGTGGATCGAAAAGAATATGAATACCCAACGGAATAGCGTAGCGCGTAGGTATTGATGTGGTACTACAATAGTAACATTAAATCAGTTAAAATACAATTAAAATACATTAGAAAAGTTCAAAAGACTTTTGAATATCTACAAAAAAAAAATAGATTTTGATTTGACAAAATATGACAGACGGGCATTGATAATAATTGGTACAGTTACCTTAAACTTCCTATTTCTCATAACGATGGATGGCTTTTCTCGTATAACTTTATGGGGTATTGTTTGAGCAGTTTGTAGTGTAAGAGTGTAAGCAAAATCATAAGTATGGTTTGGAGACCACGATTAGCTCAGATGAACAACCACATTGAACATAAACCTTAGTTCCTTAGTCATTGAAGAACCCGCTTACGCTAAACGATTAGGTAACTACGTACCTACTATGTCCATTGTACCTACTTTGTATTACTTATTATGTTCATTGTACCTTAGATTGAATCCATAGACTTAGGATATTCGCTTGTACCTTAGCGTAAGCGGCTTCTTCATCTGAGCTTGTAGGTACAAGCTCAGATGAAGAAGCCAGTACCTACAATAAAATAGATTTGCATCGGTCAGATCTTTACTTCTAACGATTACGTGAAGGGTCTACAATTTAAATCGGCGCTACATAAATAGAGAAACCGTTTTCACTTTGTCCCATATCGAATAATCCGATGGTAAATTGTAAATTGATTACGAGATAAATACCGACTAAAAGTTATTTTATTTTAATGAACGAGGGAGATTCGGTCCTTTCGTTTAAAATGATTAATTTAGATAAGATTACAATGTCCGATAGTCAGAGAATAGAAATGGAGTATCAATGTTCTTTGATAGAAATGCATGCAGAATTAGATTAGTTTGACATTTACAGATCACGTGGCCGTTTGAAAGCTTGTGTTTTGCTGGCGTTTCTATTCTACGGCGATCGGCGATTGTCTCAGAGTGGATAAAAGACTAGGGCTGACATTCAGAAACGACAGAAATTAGTCTAAGCGTGAACTTACGCTTCCATCTGGCAAAATTTATTCGTAAGTTTGACAGATGGAAGCGTAAGTTCACGCTTAGACTCGTTTCTGTCGTCTCTGAATGTCAGCCTAATTCCGTTAGCCAATATCAAAGAATAGAAACGTCAGATATTGACGAAACCTCAGATAAAGAACCCGCTTACGCTAAAATGCACTCCAACGGTCACGTGATCTATCCTGTTAGCGTTTTCTTAGGTACTTTATTATTTTATCTATGTCATACCAAAACATCTTGGTACGAAATTTAAAATATAAGAACTCTAAGACTAAAAAGCATATAAAAACCGATTTTCATCTTATATCCTGCAATCACGGATCCTGCAATACTTTAAGTTTGCTTTTTAAAACATGGTTGACATGTCAACGTCACATGAAATCTGTTGAAACTGGTTGAAACCATAAAACTGCTCGGAGCGCAGTAAAAGCGGTTGTTAGAAAGTCGTCCAGACTGGACCAGACTCGTACATCGACTTTTCAAATGGACTGTTGCAGGATGTCCACATTATAAAACTTAGTACCATACCACATGTTGTGGGTAGTACTGCAGACAGTATAATAATGAAGCCCATCAACCTTTACTGCTAAACATGTATGAGTCGACACTTTATCTCCCCAATTCGGTTTATGTTCAGAAACCCTAGTATAAATTTATTTTAACGATCGCGATTTTACGCTTTGTCCGCGTTCTGTGTGCCGATTGGATCGAGCGCCGAGCGCGGTTGATGAATAGGTACAAAGAAACTTACAATAGGACTCTACCCAAAAATCGTTATTATCCTAGTCTTATTTCTATTCACATTAAATTACATTATTCTCGCAGCTCTTAGCACAACATTGTACTGATTAAGATTGTAATCTATTACTTTAAAAGCGTTTCCATGGAGTTTCTTGCCGGTTCTTCTCCATAGGATCTATTATTTGGAACCTTGCACCTAGAGTCACGACATTTCATTAGCGCCTGTATCTGGTTTACATGAAATAACCTTAGAGGAAATAACGATTTATTCTATCCTACCCCCGAGACAAATGGCAATCTGCAATCGCCAGAAAATCGAAACGCTGACAAAAGGTATGAGATTAACATTTGCGAATCGCGTGACCATTTGACAGATGTCAATTCACTACATTTTATTGGCGTTTGTATTCACTACCGATTGTAGATTGTTCACGTGTCTACAGGTACAGGGCCTTGATTCTGTAAGAACATCTAGCATTCTTACATAATCAAGGCCCTAGTGTTCCCCAAATCTTCGTAATACTTGGCAAACGGTTTTGTGATCTTAGAATGATGTAATTTCCGTGGCTGACACTGTTTACCCATTTTCCATAATTCATATACGGCCCGCTGTATAAATGTTGCTGATGCTGTGTTTTTTTTTAAGGCAGTACCCTGACCAAAACGCCGTTTTACACCGCCATCTCCTCCGCAATTATACCATATACAAATAAAAAAAAAATACAGTCTTAAAGTTCAAGATCTCTACTTCAAATCCAACGTTTCAAATATTTTTTTTAAGTCGATTATACTATAGTAATTGGCGATTATAAAACACCTAAATCAGAATTTAAACCTTCATCTTCTTCGGAACTTGAAGCTTAATTTATTTCTGATTTGCAGCAATAGATAAATAATTCTTTTATTTATAAGTTCAACGTTTAACATTTAAAAAAAAGTCATTTTTCAATTTTTCCTTGAATTTAAACGTAAATCTGTGCCAATTTTCAGCTGAAGGGTCGTGTTCGGGCGACGGGCGGCAGTCTGCCGCTGGCTCTCGGACGTGGTACCCGTGTCGATCGAGGCTATCGCGTTCGATTTATAAATTCAGAATTTATTTTGCTCTCTAGACACAATATTGTGTAGAGGGGGCAACCTATATAACTTGCCTCAGTAGTATGGCATGTACTTCTATAAACATATTTTGTTTTTTTTTGAGTAGGTACATATTTGAAATATTATTATTTTAGTAAAATCAGATATAGATAGAGTCTACTGATCTGTCACTTTATCTGTCAAGTCAATACAAATTGTGTTTCATCTTCTAAAATATACTTTGTCTAAAAATATAGAGACCATCTTTTTGATGTTTTCTATAAACATAAATTCAAATTCAGTATGTGACCACGTGAACGTGACCGAATGTTTGAAAGCTCTAAACTATGGGACGGAGTCCCATCATGTTGGTATTCAAACTTCATGTTTTGGTGAGATCTATGTGACCACGTGACTAAAACTTTGAAAGTTTATATCTCCCAAACTATGGGACGCAGTCCCATCATGTTGGTAATCAAACTTCATGTTTTGGTGAGGTCTATTCATATAAACCGTGACCACGTGACTACGTGACCAAAATTCAGAGCTACCTTCTATTAATGAATTGATAATTTGTAATAATCAACGTTTAAAATAGTAAGTAATAATATGTTGATGACGATGTTGATCTAATTTTTTTATTTTTTTTTAATATAACATTATCCCTCACTATGATTTCTCCTGTATCGTGGGTAGAGTTTACAGACATTATCTCACATGCACACACACCCAGACTAATATTTGTTCCGTGCGCGTATCGAACCCGCGGCACGTAGCGTAGAAAACCACTACACTACTTGTAACAACCCTAGCCTCCATGCACTATCGCCACACTGTCTTGACGTTGTCGGCGAGATCAAAGGCGCCGTCCTACTGTTGTTTTTCTTTATACTATTCCTTTACTATATATTATAATAATAAATACTATGTACCAACCTAGTTTTATTTTAATTCTTATCGATTATACTTTATATATTACTATTCACCAACACTGCTATTCCCATTTTTAATCGACTTCCAAAAAAGAAAATTCTCAATTCGACTGTATATTTTTTTTTGTATGTTTGTTACGCTATTACTCCGCCAATTGCATACCGATTTTGAAAATTCTTTTTTTATTTCAAAGGGTACTCTCAAGATGGCATTTAAATTTGTTGAAGATTTGATGAAGAACTTCGGAGATATACAATGGAACTCTTGAATGAATAACAGCATGTCACTTGCGATTTCTGTAATCGCATGATTATGAATTGTTTAAGCCACTCAAAATAGAAATATAAAATAAACGTTAAAAAATAGTATAAACCGACTTCAAAAAACTAAAAAGTATAATACATATAATTTTCTTAAAAAACTTATCAGCTTCTGAAGTCGTTGCCACTGCCAAGCTAGGTGCATTGAAGAATTTAAGAAAATTATTTACACTGTTTAGTTTTTTGAAGTCGGTTTTTACTTTTTTTAATGCTAGGTATTAATATCTAATAATCGTGATATATTTATATGAGTGAATATTAAATGAATCAAGCAATTCTTCAAATAAAAGAGCAAGTTATAATTAGTTATTACCAAATCATCTAACAACTCGGCAAGTGTAATGGGCATTTTTTGCTCGGAAGCTCGTTGACGAAGCATAAATTTTTTATTTCCCTTTTTTATAAAATCATTCATCATTGTAGTGATTGTACCACTGTTATTGGTATTAATTTTCTAGTAGTAACTCTGTTACTATATAGACCTATAAGTGAAACAATCTACAAATATATATTTTACATTGCCACCTCTATTTATTATATAGTTTTTTAGTGTCTGGCGCGATGCTCGCGTTGACATGATCCGAGCGGTTTCCGTAATATTACAGGGGGTCGCGCGGGTTGCGCGGGTGGAGGAAGCCAAATCGACAAATTCGTTACCTCACTGACGCGCCTTAAGTGATCTCAATGGGCTTACCCTTATACGCGTACACGGACCATTGTTATATTAAAAAAGTAACGAAAAGTAAGCGGTTACTAGACCAGTCGCCCATGTAGACCATAATTACAGTTTCACTTTTACTTGCGTGGGATATTGAACTAATGACAATAATAAAATCACAGTTTCTTTGAAATTAGAACTAATACGTTTCGTTTATTACTTTTCTAGGTTGGTGGAGGTTTGGTGGTACAGTGGTATTACCATCTACTCATTTTGTACTTCCTTCAGTTATTAAAATCAGTGATAAACACAGACTTAAAAAAAAAGTAAAAACCGACTTCAAAAAACTAAAAAGTAATAAATAATTTTCTTAAAAACTTAACAGCATCTGAAGTCGGTGCCACTGCCAAGCTAGGTGCATTGAAGAATTAAAGGCCCCGACTTCAGAAGCTGTTAAGTTATTAAAAAAAATATTTAATACTTTTTAGTTTTTTGAAGTCGGTATTTACTTTTTTTTTAAAGTTTATTCTATTTTCCTATTTTAAGTGGCATAAACAATACATAAACATGTCTGTAATCGCAAGTGATATGCTGTTATTCATTCAAGAGTTCCATTGTAGATCTCCGAAATCCTTCATTAGATCTTCACCAAATTTTAAATAAAAAAGAATCATCAAAATCGGTTCACCCAGGCGAAAGTTCTGAGGTAACAAAAAAAAAACAAACACATATCGAATTGAGAACCACCTCCTTTTTAGAAGTCGGTTAAAAAAATATTCAATTATTATAAATCAGGTACCTATAAGACCTATACACAAAAAGTTTTCAAGCTAAAATGAGATATTAACCGGATATAACTGACAAAAATAAAAAACTATCAAAATGTTTGACAGCTAGTTACCGTTTCGCCAGTTTCGCCGAGGAAAATTTTCTAATTGATTTATCTTTGAAAAGTTTATTTTTTATAAGACTTTTATTTGAGAAAAGTTGTTCGGAGACGTTCTGAGAGCATACTTGAACCATGCCACAAGAACTGACAACTTTCCCTGAACGGGATCAATGTCCTGCAACTTGCGATGATATTGGCGCTTTTGTGGTAGCTGCCAAGACTCCAACACAGGTGTTGGAAGAACAAAAGGCAGCAAAAGAAGCAGAAGAAGCCAAAGCAAAGAGCGAACCGGAACCGAGTCAAATAGCACCGCCAGCTACAACAAAACCGCTCATTTATGGACAGGAGCACCCAAGCTTGAAACCAGGTCCAGATGGGAAAGTTGATTGGACACCGCTCGGGAACCTTACTGGAACTCGGCCAGCAGTCAGTAAGTATTCCATAAGTAGATATTCACTGGACGAGTGGAGAGGACACAATGATGAAGTATTAAATACTGACATCATAACTGAATCTAATATAATAGACTACAACGCTAAGACATCTATGATGCAAGCATTTGGCAACATCGATAAACAGCAGTTGGAAAATAATAAGAGGCTCAAACAAAAAGCCAGAGATATATACAGGTGGAAGGCAGAAGTTGAGCAAGCCTGTAAAAATATCACAGAAGAAGTTGAATTGCTAGAAATTGAAAGACAGCGTCTTAAAGGTGCATCTAGAGTGTTGATGTTGCCAGAATCAATTTCTAAAGAGTGTCTCGATCTGCGCTCAACCCGGTCACAACCAGATTTAGTAGCGGATCTAGCTGAACAACAACTGATGAAAGAAATGAAACTCGTGAATGAAGTGCGAGCAACTTTGAAGACTACATTAGATAGAATAGAAGAACAATTAGTGATCAACAAGGCAGCTAAACACAGGATTGAATTTGACTGGTGCGATAAAACTATGGCTTACAACACTGAAGCTACAAATCTAAGCCTCACTCCTAAATCCACCACCATTATGTTCAGACCCGGAGCTACAAGATTTGGTGAATATTCGGCCCCTCTAGAGTACTGGGAGTATTTTTGTAGAGAAAATATTGAAAACTGTGAAACAGTTCGACAGAGATCCGTCGATCTAAGAGGTAGCTTGAATGCTATTTTGATTAATAATGGCAGAAAATTACGTAACCAAGCAGATAAAACCGATGGGGCATTGGCTGAAACTGTGGCTCTCACCTCTGAATTGTGCACGAAACTGGAGGAAACTCTAAGAGCCACTTTACAAAAAATTGCTGATATGGAAACTTTGATTAACAATCTGCAGGATGCTATTAAGAAAACAGACGCGGCTATGAAACTAGCTCAAACTAGATTAGACAACAGAAATAATTGGAGACCGCACGGTGAAAGTGTAAGGGATCAACCTCATCTGGGCTTAATCGAAGAGGTGAAGAAGATTCATGAAACGGTCACTTCACTTCTTGGTCAATTAAGAAATACGGAACGGGCGAGACAAGACTTACTCAATAAAAGAATTGAACTGGAGAAAGACATTGCATCAAAGAGGAAGACCTTAAATATAGACCGGGAGAGATGTGGCATGGTTCGGTCTCATTACCCGTCTGCTTCAGAACTAGCAGGATTTTAAAGGAGAATATATTGTATAGATAGTTATTTTTATATAATGTTATCTTTTAACAAATTTTTGCAAATATATCTTGATTCCTAGTAATAATTTTCAATATTCTTTCCAAAAACGCAACATTGAGATTGAAAACTTTCCAAAAATAGGTCATAAATGTGTTGAAGATATTCTGCAAAAAGTTCTTATATAGCAGCGAGTCGGACTCGGGACCATAGACGTAGGATTTCGCCCTGTCTATGATTTCGCCGGATTTCTCTTACGCTGTCGGGACCTTTAGGACGTTTTCATTTTCATCATTCTGCAACTTTTGATTAGAATGTCTGCAAATCAAACCTCAGAGAAATAAACGAACTTTAGCGTAAGGGGGTTCTTCATCTGAGAACGAGCCTCAGATAAAGAATCCGCTTACTGTACTAAGCCGTAGACGCAATAACTGTCAGATATCAGATATAATCAATGACGTAAGAAGCCTCTCGATATAATCTACGTTTCAATTATCTGTGTACTACGCATGTACTACGTAGAGTAGTTTGGTTTATGGATCTCTCTGGTGGTCGCGTGATTTTAGTTAGGATGTCTGATTTTGCTCAACAAACGATTAAACAGAAACACCCGTGTATGTCGTTACCACTGCGTTTCTCAGTAACCAACCCTCATAAGCAAAATCCCATAGATATAGCGAAATCCTAAGTCTATTAACTAACGTAGTATATTATGTCTATGAAACCCACCGATTACGCAGTAGCAAAGGCAGTAGGCTAATTCACGTAACTAAAGCAGTGCTGTTGCCGCGCAGTTGCAATAAAATATTGAACAAAACAACACATTTGGTAATCTTCTTCTTCTTCTTTCGTTATGGCATTTGAGCCGTTGTCGACTATTCTGCCATTTGGTATCCTCTGAACTTCAGTGAGATACGCTCGCGTCAAGTTCGAGAGTCACTGCAATACGATCGGCGCGTCTTAAAATTACGTGAATTAGCCCTCAGAGGGCTAATTCACGTATTTTCGTAGTCTGTGGATTACGAGGATCATAAACGCTAGTAATAATAACTTTATGACGCGGATTACGGGATTACGCTAAGAACCCTTGAGCTTGGTTTCTCCGTCCACGGGTTTCTCTGTCTACGCCGTCCACGGTCCAGGTCCACGCCCTGAGCTAAGAACGAACCATTCTTATTCTATCGAGAATAGAGAACGAATCGAAAATCGATAACTGTCAATAACTGTCGACGACTGAATGACTGACCTGAGATTAGTCTATGGACCTGAGCGATGCCTGAGCGGCCTGAGCGGGCCTGACACTGAGCGTCAGTGAAGTCAAGTCAGATCCAAATATATTAATCTGTGGTCAGATCTGTGCTGATGACAGCTGATGACTGACTACATTTAATGACTGTTTTTTTTGGACAAGATGGCGTATCAATAACCATCTTTACTTTTTATCTTATTTAACTTATTAACTATTTTACTTGACACTGGCAGAATAGTCGACATCGGCTCAATTGCCATATAGAAAGAAGAAGAAGAAGACAGAGAAAGTCATACCAAGTGAGATTTTAGAAAATATTTTTCTTTTAATTTCAATCTCGTTGAGTTTTCGATGTACGGAGTTTTATAAATAATTATGGCGGAGTTAACAACTTTTCCTGAGAAAGATGTATGTCCAAACGAATGCGAAGATATCGCTGCTTTTAAAAAATCTACAAAGATTCCTGAGAAAGTTTTGGAAGGAATTAAAGAAGCCAAAAACGCCAATGCGCTATCTCCTGACGCGCAGCTTGTACCACAAGCGCAGCATGTGGGGCCTGAAATGGCAACACAACCATCTGCGCCATCTGGAGCTGGTGATTTTCAATACTTGCCGAATTTAAAACCAGGTCCAGATGGCAAAGTAGACTGGACACCACTTGGAGGCATGACTGGTACAAGACCAGCTGTTAATAAGTACTCTTTAAGTAGATATTCACTCAGTGAGTGGAGAAAACATAACGAGGACGTGTTAGACCCTGAAGTAATTAATGAGTCTAATATCATAGATTATAATGCTAAGACATCTATAATGCAAGCGTTTGGCAATATTGATAAACAGCAGATGGAAAATAATAAAAGATTGAAGCAAAAAGCAAGGGATATATTTAGATGGAAGGTAGAGGTAGAGAAAGCTTGCAAAGCTATCACACAAGAAGTTGAATCGCTGGAAATTGATAGACAACGTTTAAAAGGTGCATCCAGAGTTTTGATGCTACCTGAATCAATTTCTAAAGAATGTTTAGATCTTCGTTCGAATCGATTTGAACCAGATTTAGTGGCGGATATTGCAGAGCAGGAGCTAATTAAAGAAATGAAATTAGTGAATGAAGTCAGAGCAACTTTGAAAAATACACTCGATCAAATAGAGCAACAAATGACAATAAATAAAGCGGCAAAACACAGGATTGAATATGATTGGTGCGACAAAACTATGGCTTATAACACTGAAGCTACTAATTTAAGCCTCAATACTAAATCGACTACCATAATGTTTAGACCTGGTTCTACTAGATTTGGTGAATATTCGGCCCCTCTAGAATACTGGGAGTATTTTTGTAGAGAAAACGTACAAAATTGTGAAGCAGCTCGTCAAAAATCTGCTGACCTAAGAGGAAGTCTGGACGCTATTTTGGTAAACAATGGTAGAAAGTTGCGAAACCAAGCTGACAGAACTGACATGGCGTTAGCTGAAACTGTAGCGCTTACTTCAGAATTATGCACAAAACTAGAAGAAAATCTGAGAAGTACGCTGCAAAGAACTGCTGATATAGAAAATTTGATAGACAATTTGAAAGACTCTGTAAGAAAAATGGACGCAGCTATGAAATTAGCGCAAACCAGGCTTGATAATAGAAATAATTGGAGACCTCATGGCGAAAGCGTTAGGGACCAGCCGCATTTAGGATTGATAGAAGAAGTTAAGAAGATTCATGAGACGGTTACATCGCTTCTTGGGCAACTAAGGAATGCTGAGAGATTGAGAGGGGACTTGATGAGAAAGAGGACTGAATTGGAAAGGGCAATAGCATCGAAGAGGA
Source organism: Allophyes oxyacanthae (assembly GCA_932294325.1). NCBI lineage: Eukaryota > Metazoa > Arthropoda > Insecta > Lepidoptera > Noctuidae > Allophyes > Allophyes oxyacanthae. Next base: position 3,022,991 of record OW028633.1, on the reverse strand, counting down.
AGACCTTAAACATTGACAGGGATCGTTGTGGAATGGTGCGTTCTCACTACCCTTCTGCGTCAGAGTTGGCTGGATTCTGAATTATTTCCTATTACAGTAGATCATATTTCGAATATTTTATTTTAGATAATTCTTAACGACTATAACTATTATATTTTTAAGTACAATGAATAGTTTTACTGACATCTGGTTCAGGTTAGTAAAGAACATTAGTAATTCAATTAATTCTCTAACTTGCCGTGTTTAATATTTATAAATTTAATTAATTTTAACGTCGTTTTAAGCTTTTAATTCTTCGTCTCGCTGAACAGGCTCCCTGACTCGTGAGCAACAACCGGAACCACACACACTTCGTGAATTATGGAGGCATTAAAATCCATTACTTACATAAGTAGTCGTACCTCATTTGAGATACAACCATCGTGACTAAGTGCTATATTCCACAACCTTTCACTCTTTATTGTTGTTTGGCACATCATTTACTCAATGTTGATTGTGCAAGTACAACTCGATAAATATCAAGAATACATTTTGTTTTGGTGGTTAATACGTAAAGATGAGGTCAGCGTAAGAAAAGTTTGAATCTAAGATTATTACACAGTATCCGACTGGTTTTGATCTTTGTAGATGTAGAGAACCCAAGATTATTATCTTACTATATTGTCCTTGTCTCCCTAGTCTAGCCAGCAACGAGATCGAGGACTACAACAATTGATTTCGGTCGGTTATCGACGGCCTTACTTTCAAATTTTAAAAGCTTTAATAATTCAGTCCTCACCAATCCAATGGTGGACTAAGGCCTACTCTTCAAATTCCGATAACAGAACTTACTCGTGCTCTCAGGCTGAATTATTATAATACATGAATACATTATATAAAAATATGTATATCTCACTCCGTATTTTTATCAAATCAACAAAAATACGGAAACGGAACATATTAAGAATTAAACGAAGGAACCTTCTTCAAACAAAAACCCCGAGCAAATTAACATTGCTAAACAATACACTATCCCACGAATGATGTGAACTCCTAAACAATGTATACGTTATACTGACCTTTTGTATGAAGCAACCATTCTCCCATCACATTGTGGAAGATAGTGAATCCCTATTATTAGATTAGAATTAATTAGATCGCAGATACTGCTAAAATTACACTAGCTTTTTATAGAAAAACGTTGGTTTCGTCGTTTGAAGATTATGATCTTTTGATTAAGTAGGAAGTTTTAAATTAATATCAATTTCACATGATTTTACGATGGCTGTCTCTAACATAGATAATACCAATACACTAAATACTGACAGTCTCTAGTATTGTTGGAGCATCCGTTTAAGTCTGTTTAAGCCGATATCACTCCGGTATCGATAATCTTGCACCTATCCAGATCTCTCATAGTAGAAAACAAAAATTCTATCCATAGAAGGGCTATAGGGAGATGATGATGAGTACCTTTCTGAGCGTATCCCTTTTCTCCCTGTCCTGCGTTCACTTACCTGCTGTAAAATTTTGGTAACCTATAGGTTTATCGAGAGCGGGAAGTAGTCGATCTGTGTTAATCCAGAGATTCTATGGTATAAAATTCATAGAGCCCAGAAAATAATGTTATTGCATGTTTAGCTATGCAGGGAGGCTTCTTTGGTCATTGATGCAGGATTATTATAAAATTGAAAAAGGTTTTAACTTGAATTAAATATAATACTGTCAACTTTCAATAATTATACATTCACTGACAAAATATTAACGTCATTTTTATTTTTATCTGCTTGTGCATCAGATTTTTCTTCGTTTTTAATTTTATAATATTTAGTTTTTAAGATAACTTTCTCTAAATTCTTGTCATAATGGCTGATAATATGTTAACTTGCCCTAATATCTGCCCGACTTCTCATAATGCCGGGAAATCTGCGAAAGTAGGCTTCCTGGAAGCAGGGCAGAAACGAAATTCTGAAAACCCTTACGCTGCGCCATATGTTCCTGGCATGATCCAACCTCCAGAGAAGAAATTCTACCCACCCGATGCGCCGCCTTTATATCTCCCTCAGCCAACCGATAGCACGAGTGGTGATATGCTTGGGATGGGACCTATCGGGCCGTGGGCGCCGGGCCACGTAAATTGGACTCCTCAAGCTGGAATGACAGGCGTCAGACCTGTAGTTGACAAATACTCTATCACTCACTACTCTACTGGACAATGGCGGAAGAATAACCAATATATGTTAACCCCTAGAGCGACTGACAAAGCTAAAGCATTGGACGCTTCTATGAAAAAAGATCTTCAAAATGCTTTTATGAGCATGGACAATAAGCAAGCTGCCACCAACAAAAAACTGAAGGAAAGAGTCAAAGATATGGCTTATTGGAAGAAGCAAGTTGAAAACGCTGTCAATGGTATTACTAACGAAATTAAAACACTTGATGCTGATAGAGCTAAACTAAAAAGTGCCTGTAGGATTTTGATGTTACCCGAGGCGATTTCTCGAGAATGTTTGGAACTACGCACGAATCGACTTGAACCAGATCTAGTAAGAGACGACGCTGAGCAAGAATTAATAAAAGAAGTTGCGATCGTCGGAGAAATAAGACGGGTGTTTATGGACACTCTAGCGAAAGTTGAAACGCAAATGGCTTATAATAGAGCCGCGAAAGCGAGTATCGAGGCTGACTGGAGTGACAAGATGTCTACGTTAAAGGTGGATAGCCAAAATTTGAGCATGACACCTGAGTCAACCTTGATACTTCATCATCCAGGTGTGATTCGGTGGCCTGAAAACGGAACCACCCTGGAATATTGGGAACATTTTTGTAAAGAAAGTATAAGAAATTGTGATGAAGTCAGACAAAAATCAGAAAATCTGCGAGGGGACTTGATGACAGCAATTATCAAAGGTTCGCAAGATATGAAAATACAAGGTGACAGGACTAATTATGCACTGGGCGAGACAGTTTCCGCAACGGAGCAGCTATGCGCGAAGTTAGAAGACACTCTAAAAGACAATTTGCAGACTATTGCTGACGTCGAAAATCTTATAGATTTTCTGATGGATTCATTAAGAAATGTGAACCAGCGTGACAAATTGTCAAATACGAGGTTACAGAGTAGAAATTATAGTCGACCCAATGTAGAAAATTGTAGAGATGAGGCCCAGTATGCTTTAATGGGTGAAGCGAAGTTTGTTAAAGAGACGGCTGCCTCTCTGACAGGAAAACTGAGAGAAGCTGAAGCTGTAAGAGCAGAACTGATGAAGTATAGAGGTGATTTAGAGAAAGAGATAGCGTGCAAGAGGAAAAGTCTCAATATAGACCAGGACAGAATCGCTAGGGTGAGAGCTCACATGCCAACGCCAGAGGAGTTTGCTAATGCTTAAGGGTAATTGAAGTAGCGCATTAATACATCCATAAATAAATTCCGCATTTAAAATTGAAGTTTAATTTTGAAGCTATGTGTGTTATTTAGCTAATAAACTAGCACATACGGAGGCTCGACCAAATTGAGCTATTCAATAAAAGTCTGTAAGTGCTACTGATATTTCCGAGGCCCTGTCTATAACAGAGTTGAAATATATCCAGTGATTTCAAATGATATAAAAAAAATATATTTAAGTTCAAGAACTAAAACCCGACTACTGAAAAGGTATGAAACAAGAAAATATTAATAGATACATATTCATAGTGATGTTCAGAGGATAGCCGTGGTCGTATGCCACTTTGCCCTAAAGCATAAGATCGCTTACTACTGTTAGACTGTATTGTTTTGATAGGGTAGCTGTAGGTGGCATACGACCACGGCTATCCTCTGAACATCACTATGAATATGTATCTATTAATATTTTCTTGTTTCATACCTTTTCAGTTATAGTCGGGTTTTAGTTTTTGAACTTCAATTTTTTTTTCAGAGCCGCGATCAAATGCTTACAATATATATATTTTTGAAATGTGCTAATTAAGCCCTTTCATTTGATACCCAACACGGAATCATTATTTAAAAAAATAATTTTAGTTCATTACTTGATGACCTACCAAGGGCGCCATGTTAAATTTCATGTAACGTCATATAGCCTATAACCTCACTTGTCGAATTATGATAAGTAGTTCAGAAGTTATGAGGGAACAGATGAACATGTAACATACATATACTCGTATACATACATACATATCGGTCAAACATATAACCCTCTCCGTAGTCGGCATACATACATACATACATAGACATATTATAAGTCTATGCATACATATATACATACATACATACATACCGGTCAAATATATAACCCTCTCCGTAGTCAGGTAAAAACTACTAGGTACGTTCACGTTATAGTCTATTTAAAAACAAAATAAACATTGTCTATAACACAAAAAAAAAATGTAAAGATAAAGATGATGTTAAAATTGATTTCAAAAGGTTTCTAATCATTTAAATTTCCATAGAAACACACTCATGCATGCGCATTACTTGAAAACATTTAAAACCAAACAATTCCCTAAGCTTTCAGAAAATATTAATAAATATCCAAAGTCATTTGACATACAGCTCATTTACCGAGACTGTAGGTACTTCGTTAACTTAAAACAGGTGAATAAACTTTCAGATTATTCTAGTGAAAATCTGAAAGTTCGTGTGTATCTTCAAGACACCACTGTATAAAATGTATGTTTAACAATCCATCTAATGCATCTGTCGTATACTTCATCGTAACGCTTTCTCAACCTAAAGCCAACATCCGCAGCGCTCAGAAAATGGTGTTTAGCTCATTAGGAAGCAAGTGTCATTTGTCTTATTTCGTTTGTGTTAGAGCAAATCCTCATACAGTTTCGACGATTACTCAATTCGGTATGATGTAAAGTTTATTGTTATTTTTTATACTTTTATTTTATAGATGAACAAAGATAATAAAATTAAATATGTTGTTATACAAGCAGTCATTACTCTTTTAATAAATTATCAAACGTAGCTACTGAAGCTGTCACAATCACGAAGTAATCTGAAGATTTCGATGTCTTTCCCCCACTAGCCAAGATGTTTGTTGCCACCAAACACAAAAATTTGACGTTTATTGCTACTTCAGATTTTAGTACCATCTACTACTAAAATTACTAGGAACTGTGCTTTTCTTTATTGAAAGTGTAATCTATAAAATTTAAAACCTAAAAAATCTTTACATACCGAATAGAGATGACGAAACCGGACAGAGATAGCTTTTAACTCTATCCTTAGTCTTAATTCTTTCATTGCTACACATAATTTGTGCAAAGCTCACCACGTTTCGACTCTCATTATCTCGTTGCGAGAAGAACTACTTTAATCATCATTCATCAAACTTCGTAGCCTTTTGTTAATGACTATAGCCACAGAACATAACTATAGCTATCACTTAACAAATGCAGCTACATTATTATTAGGTACTATTAGCATGCTAGTTTATCCTGTTTATCTACCTAATTCTTGTACGTTTGTTATGATTATGACACCTAGAGTAAAAATTATGGTCTATTCTCAGTCATTATCTCTGGTGTAACATTCACATCAAATAATTCAGCACTCATTGTTTGTCGAATATTTGCCGTTGAGCCATACCGACCCAGTTTAATGAGAAAATGATGTAACGCTAAGATTTGACAAAGACGGCTCATTTCAACAATTTCGTAACGGATATTAATTACGACGTTAACCTCGGAGTTTTTACTTCCTTAGCGTTTATTTTCTTCAGTAATGATGCCAATGGCCTATGATCACAGTTGCCGAATAAAGACGTTTCTCAGAAAGAATACATTGTCCGTATCATCACGATAAGCAAGCGTTTTATGACTGTTGATGCAAGGTATGTTACATCTTAATCGGTTGCGTAAAATTTGATTACAACTTGATCTCTTGATAGTATGCGGCTTTATACATAGCTAAGTTCATCATAAGCTGGTTGTTTGCATAGAAAACAAGACCGGCTATTTTCTGCAACGACTCAAATGAGGAAACTTAATAGACTTCATTTGTTTACAGCATAGAAGTTTATTAGAAAGTGTTATACCTATGTAGTTACAGATGAATTGATGATGACATGCAATGTAAAGCCTATCAGTAACACAGGGTTTCTCACGGATATCAGAAGAAGAGATTAATGTTCATACCTCCTTGCGCTGTGGATATTAATGACTGATCATGGTACCGAAGTATATTAGTCTAATAATAAGTCTAGTAGTAATTTACACCTGTTTAATATGGGTTAGTAAGTCTAAAGCCATTAATTAAGAACACGCTTTTGTCATCCAAACTGAACGTGTATGCAAAATTTCAGCTCAATCGGAAACCGGGAAGTGGGTCTAATTTAACTTCCAAAATTTTCTTACATAGTTAGTTAGTTAGTTACAGGTGAAGCTAATAAAAGCGTGTTAATAAAAGAATGTGAAAATAGTCGAAACTAGCGTGTAGCAATGGCCTTTGTCTAAGGCCGGTCAGACATGTCATTTAGCGAAACAGTTATAGTAAACGGCTATTTGCGTCGAGAAAACGACGTGACTTGCGACAAAACGCGTGTGTCACGTAAACGCGTGATCTCACGTAATTTGGAGTAGTACGCGATCATTTGAGTTAAGTGCACGATTTAGAAGATATGAGAGAAACTGATGATATTGGAGGTAGATAAGACGTAGAAGCTAATATCAATGTATTATTGTCAGCGTCTACTGCTAAACATGAATCTCCTCATATACCGCTATGATTAACGGTCGTGTGTAATACTTTACCAAGATCACATCGGTCGTCAAAGGAATTGTTGACTCTTCGTACCAGTAAAAGTCCTTTGCGCAGAACGCAAAGGGAACATGGAAATAAATAGGCATACATTGGACTGGACGAGGGCGCATGATCCCTGGGACGTACTGCGGCGCACAGGAAGGGCGTTCGAATTGGGATAACAGCCCCTTGGCATGTGGATGGTGGAATTCTACTCTTCCCGGCCTCGACCTTTGGATGGATTACGTAGGTTCATCTTGCAAAAAAAACGGGAAATAATGAGAATACAGTTGTGAATTACTACGAGACTGGTAGTCTGTATATTTCTTGAAAAGTATTTGAATTTAAATTCTCTCAGCATGACTCCAACATACTCGCAAATGCGATGTGTAGAGAGCTTAGCGGTTTTCCTCGTTCAAACGAAAGCATGAGCACACGCAGCTTAGATATACTATGTAAACATCACCGTCGCATCTTCACGCTTATTTTGCCTAACGGGGTGACTGGAATAATGTACGGCTCCAAGTGCGTTGGCCCTGATGGCTGACTGGTCTACATACCTACTTTAGTCGATTGTACTTCTCCGGACATTAGGTCTCTTGCGAGTTGCGCTACCGTTGGTAATATCCGCAAATGAATAAAACAACATCCATTGATGGATTTTACCAACTCGTGCGTGCAACTATTACTACCTAGATACTTCGTTTTGTGTCTTGTTCTTAAACTCTGGTTGCACCATTTTGTAAGTTGACTACACCTTAGTTGATATGTGTTGTTTTTTGCATTATTTCCACTCTCTCTCTGTCTCTCTCTACTGTTTAGACTTTTCTACTTTTATTCATATTTACCTCCTCTTTTAAACACGTCCCGTTCTAAGACCATAGCTGGATTACTTTTATGGATTTTTGAAGTCTCGTAAAGGAATATAATGTAAAATCTAAACGCCAATATGCGTGCAGAAGTCATAATGTGTTTTCGCGTCGCAATTACGACGCAGCAACAGAACAATTCTGTCATAACTCATCAGAAAGAGACATTACATAACAGTCGAAACGTAACTACGAGTAGTAATGGAACTTTTACAATAAGTACTTAGAGTAAGTACCTACCTTTGTAGCTGTCTGTAGCTTCAGAAGTGTTGATTATCCGGTTGAAAGTGCTGTTTTCTTGTCTTGTGTATGATTCCAAAATGTCAATATTATTATTTTCGTTGGTACAAACAAATTGGCAGCCCGTGCATAATGTAATTGTGCTTGCTACTCTGATAGTGATAGTATTATGTGATGGAGGTTATGGTAGCTGTAGAAGATAAGATTGATTTGAAAATGACTTGAGTTGATATAACGAATTCTGTATATAATCATGACTTTGTGAGGCTTATGTTAATAACCTAACCATCAAAAACCCCCGACTCCAACTAGAAAAAGAGCTGTAAATTTTGAACGGTTGAACAGATGTTCATAAAACATAGCTATGATGATACCCGATTAAACTAGCTTTCAATTAAAAAAACTGCATTGAAATGGGTCCATCCGTTTTGGAGCTACGATACCACAGACAGATACACAGATATACATATCCTCAGATACACACACACACACAAAACAATACACACACACTACAAACTTATAACACCCCTCTTTTTTGTCGGTGGTTAATAAAAACCGAGTATTGTGCCGTAACTTTCGAGATGCCTATGTCACAGGTCACAGATTATTCTGAATAGATACTACGTAACCGATAGGCTGAGTTGATTATTTATTCATTGAGGCTTAGTTTCAATGATCCGAATTTGTGGTTTATTACTGATTATTATGTAAAATTCAGCAGCTGATTCTAAGCTGCATAGCTATTCTATAAGAACATACCGCATCTCGATTCGGATCTTACTCTTGTCGGTTGATATTAGACGAATAGTCATGAAAGAAAGAAAGAAAGAAAAATCATTTATTTGCCATAAATACAAGACACACTTTTTTTTTTTTTATTCCTCCTGTCTGTAAAATGTGTCTCTCTATTGTTTCCATTCTTCTTTGAATTCTATCTTTTCTAATACTTTCTTTTATTTCTTTGCTGAGTTTTGTTATTTGCTTTCGACTGTCGTTAGTATTGTTTTTTCTATTGATTAGGTCAGCTCTTTGATTAAGAAGGTTTATGGTTTTAGCAGTCATCCACTTGTTAGATAGGTCTTTGCTATTAGTTCCTTCTTGAATAGATGTTTTGATTATTCCTTCTAACCAGTTGTATTTTTCTTGCACCTCCATGTTTGTGGTCTCTTTATTGTACTCTATAAGTTTTTCCGTTATGGAATTGGCTATTTGGGCTGTTTGGTATTTGGAAGGTTTTGTGTTCATCATATTATTTCTTGGTCTAGGGTTTTTTGGCGAGGTTATTATCAGTTCTGCTCGAATCATTCGATGGTTGGTATTGAAGTTGAAATTACTTATCACTTTCATGTTTGAGAAGTATCTGTTTTTATTAGTCATTATGAAATCTATTTCGTTTTTTGTTTTCCCATCTGGTGATATCCAGGTCCACATCCTACTTTTTTTCTTCTTGAACATTGTGTTTAAGACTCTCAAACTATTCTCCTGTGCAAAGTTTACAAGCTTCTCTCCGTTTTTGCTTCTTGGTTTTTTTTTGTATATAAATGGTCCCAGGACTGTGTCTTCCTCTGGTTGTCGTTCTCCAATTTGGCCATTGAAGTCTCCCATCACCACAAGATTTTTGTGGGCATGGTCTTGGATTGTTTTATTTAGCTCTAGGTAGAATGTGTCTATTGATCCTGTATCGGATTGCTCCGTAGGCGAATATACTTGTATGATGGACCATGAATCTTTGTATCTCGGTAGCTTAAGATTTATTACTGCTATACGCTCTGATACTCCTATAAAGCTCTCCACATAATTTGTGAGGTGTTTTTTGATAATAAAACCAACCCCATGCTGTCCTGGGGTCGTTCCTTTATGGTATAGAAGGAAGTCCGGATGGGAACTAATTCTTTCTCCCATTCGCCTTACTTCACTCAGGCCGACAATGTCCCATTTTATTTGTTTTAACGCATATGTTAATTCTGTAAGGTTTTCCTCACTTTTCAGTGTAAGTACATTGAGGGCTGCAACATAGATTTTTGTATTTTCCGGACAATTTCCGCAATCTTTTTCCTGTGTGGTTGGAGGGTTGTGGTCTCTATCCCCCACGAGGACCAGTCGGCTTGGGGGAGATTGTGTTATTTCTTGTGTTTGGTTTTCGCATTTTGGTTGGATTATCCATTTGCTGGTTGTTAATTGCTATTGGTTTTTATGTGTGGGTATGTTAGTTAGAGAGTTTGATCGGGTTCTCATCAAGTCGAAGGCGTTTTTCCTGTTAGTTTTAATAGAATTTATCGTTTGTTGCTTTTTAGGTTTGGTGGTTGACGCCGACTGTGGTGAAATAGATAGTTCTCTTTTCCTTTTGTCGATGTTGGGTCCTTTAACTATTAGTTTATCATATTTCAGAAAAGCAATATTTCCCTTTTCCTTCTCCTCTAGTAGCTGTGGTAGCAAAGCCTTTCTCTTTTCTATAACTTCCTTTAAGGCATTTAAGGAGCTAACTACTAAAAAGGATTGGATCGTACAGATGAAAGATGGTAATAGATTGAAGGAGAATCGAAGACAAGGAATATTAGGAATTGCTACATCGTACTACAAGAAACTATATGAAAAAACCACAGCGGAAAAAGAAATAGAATTGTTAGAAATCTCATCTGTACCCAACATATTACAGGAAGAAATAGAATTCGCTATAGAAACCCAAAAAGAAGGTAAAGCTCCAGGACCCGATGGAATCAGTAACGAAGTACTAAAACAAGCGAAACAGACAATAACACCTATTCTCAAAGAAATCTTCAATGATATAATTAACACAGAAACGATTCCACAGCAATGGACCAAATCTAATATAATCCTTCTATACAAAAAAGGCGATCAATACGATATTGGAAACTACCGGCCCATAAGTCTGATGTCCAACCTGTACAAAATATTTGCAAAGATCGTACTCAGACGAATGGAAAGAAAACTTGATGAACAACAGCCAATAGAACAAGCAGGATTTAGAAGAGACTACTCAGTACTCGATCATATACATGCTGTTAGGCAAATCATCGAGAAATATACGGAATATCAACTCATATACTATCTAGCATTTATCGATTACAGCAAGGCATTTGACTCGTTAGTACATACTAACATCTGGGAGGCGCTAAGAGAACAAGGGATAGAACAAAAATATATAAGATTGATTGGAAATGTATACAAAAACAGCTCGGCGTGCATTCAGCTAGAAAAGAAAGGAGATTCATTTGAGATCCAAAAAGGAGTAAGACAGGGAGATCCTCTCTCTCCAAAACTTTTCTCCGCTGTTTTGGAAATGATCTTCAGAAGCTTTGAATGGGAAAAGCTGGGTTTAAACATCGACGGCCGCACACTAACACATTTAAGATTTGCCGATGATATTGTGTTATTCGCAAAAACGCCAGAAGATCTAAATATAATGTTAAACGAACTAGCATCTGAGAGCGAAAAAGTAGGACTAAAATTGAATCCCGAAAAAACAAAAGTAATGACCAATGGAAATAAAAGCAGCATAAATGTGGGCGAGTCACAAATTACCTATGTTGAAGAATACATATACCTCGGACAGCTGATATCACCTAAAGATAACATAAACAAGGAAATCGAAAGAAGGATAGCAAACAGCTGGAAAAGGTATTGGAGCCTAAGGGAAGTAATGAAAGACAAAAACCTACATATAAAAGCAAAGAGCAAATTATACAATACCTGCATTCTACCAATCTTGATGTATGGAAGCCAAACATGGGCCATAACAAAAAACACAACCAATAGAGTTGCCATTTGTCAACGAGCAATGGAGAGGAGCATGCTAGGAGTAAAGAGGAGGGATAGAATAAGAAACATCAACATTAGGAAAAAGACCAAGATACAGGACATAACCCTAAAAATAAAAAGACTAAAATGGAAGTGGTCGGGACACATGATCAGAGGAAAGGACAAATGGAGCAAAATGGTTACACAATGGTACCCAAGGGAAGGGAAAAGGAAAAGAGGTAGACAACAAAAAAGATGGGATGATGATATCAGGCAGGTTGCAAGCGTAACATGGAGTAGAGTAGCCAGAGAGAGATCAGAATGGAGTAGGTTGGAGGAGGCCTTTGCCAACTGGCAAACGGACTTACAGAAAGTAAAGAAGCACCAAATACGTGAATAATTTAATTTAATTAAGTAAAATGTATATAACAGTGCAGTAGAGTAAGAAACAATTGTATATCTAATGTCCGAATAAAAGGCTTTATTATTATTATTATTATTATTCAAAATCTTTTATTTTTTACCTCTTCCTTTTGGGAGGGTCAAAAACCTTCATACGCGGGCCGGAACCAAGCGTATGAGGGGATGATTATATTGAATATGTGGATGACAGTGTAGAAGATGATAGGAATTTCCTGGTAATGCGGCAAGTGTTAAGGATGGTAGCTTTCTGAAGCATGTGGAGTGTATGTGTAGGCATTTGTAAGGTGGTCAAACTTTGTGCTAGGAATTTTGGTATGACACCAGTGGATGAGAGAACTATAGGGACGATGTGAACAGTTTGTGCTCTCCACTGTGTTTTTATTTCTATTGCAAGGTCTTGGTATTTACTGAGTTTCTCTGATATTGTCGTTTGTATATTGTGTGAGTTTGGTATAGCTATGTCGATCAGATATACGATTCCATTTACTTTGTCATATACAGTGATATCAGGTCTATTATAGTGTATAGTTTTGTCAGTTATGATTGTCCTGTCCCAGTACATGATATAATTTCTATTTTCTAAAATTAATTGGGGTTTGTATTTATAATATGGTATAATTTCTGTTACAAGTTTGTATTTGAAAGCTAAGTTTTGGTGAATGATGGCAGAAACTTGGTCATGTCGGTGTTTGTAGTCTGTTTGTGCAAGAGATTTACAGGCTCCTGTAATGTGCTGAATAGTTTCAGAGGCAGTGTTGCAATGTCTACATAAGTCAGTTGGTTGATTATGATCTTTTATTATGTACTTTCTATAGTTACGAGTTGCTACTATTTGATCTTGAATCGCGAGCATGAAGCCTTCGGTCTCCGGAAACAGTTCTCCTCGTCTAAGCCATTCGTTCGACTTATCTTTATCGACATGTGGTTGACTCAGATAGGCGCGATGTCTACCGTGTAGAGCTTTTTCAGCCCATGCTGCAATTTTCTGTTGTCTGCTTATTAATTGTTCATTTGTTTGTGTGTTTCTGTCCTGTAAGTTTAATGGTGTAAGTTTTCTATCTATTTCGACTGCGTGTTTGTGGAGTGACGAATGTTCGGTTTTGTTATGGAAGTAGGCTCTGAGTGTAAGTATCTGCTTGTTATGTAAATTATGTATGTCGACCAATCCTCTTCCTCCTTCTTGTCGTGGAAGTGTGAGTCTCTGTATGCATGATTTAGGGTGGTGTTTTCTGTTTTTGGTTAAGTGTGTGTTGACAGTGCGCTGTAATTTTTTTATATCTGTCTTTGACCAGTGTATTATTCCGAAAGAGTATGTGAGAATAGGTATTGCAAATGTATTGATAGCTTTTATTGTGTTTCTGGAGTTAAGGTGTGTTTTTAAAATTAGGTTAAGACGATGTGAGAATTTTTTAAGTAGTTCCTGTTTAGTAGTTTTCTGTTGGATCTGTCTAGACTGTTTAAAACCAAGGTATTTGTATGTGCTATGTTCATCCATCGGTTCGATCGTTTCACCAGTTTCAAGTGTATAGCTATTGTTTTGGATTTTACCTTTAATAATTGACATAATTTTGCATTTGTCAACTCCGAACTGCATATGAATATCTTGTGAGAAATGTTGTATTGTATCTGCTAATTTGAACAAGGCATTTCTATCAGAGGCGTACAGTTTTATATCATCCATGTACATTAGATGTGATAGAGTGTATTGTGTGTCATTGTTTGTCAATGTGAATCCTGTGTCAGTTTCATTTAATAGTTGGGAAAGAGGGTTGAGGGCTAAGCAAAACCATAATGGACTTAGAGAATCTCCTTGAAAAATTCCGCGTTGGATATGGATCGGTTCTGTAGTTACTGAAGATTGATTTATTTTAAGTACAGTTTGCCAATTTAACATGGAAGTTTGAAGGAATGATATGATTTTTGGGTGTATTTTATACTGATTTAGGACATGTAATAACCAGCTATGCGGAACTGAATCAAAGGCCTTTTGGTAATCAATGAACATTGTATGGATGTCCTTTTTGTGTTTAATTGCGCTGTTCATGGTAATTGCATCAATAGTGAGTTGCTCCTTACATCCCTGGCTATTCTTCCTACATCCTTTTTGCTGTTCTGCTAATATATTATGTTCATCTAAATGTTTATAGACTTCTTCACTTATGCAGGCTGTTAAAATTTTATATAGGGTTTGTAAGCAAGTAATTGGTCGGTATTTTGCTGGATTTGTGGTGTCATTTGTGTCTTTGGGGATCATGTATGTGACTCCATGTGTAATATATGTCGGTAGCGAGTCTGGTGACTGAATGAATGTGTTTAAGTGATTGTGTATATATGGGTGTAAGCTAGTAAATTTCTTATACCAGAAGTTGTGAATATTATCCGTGCCCGGTGATTTCCAGTTGTGTGTGCGATTGATGACGGTTATGAATGTGTCGATTGGTATGAACTCAAATTCCATCTCAGGGAATTGTGCAGTTGTTTCATTAATCCAGTATGCGTTATTATTGTGATGTACCGGATTTTCCCAGATGTTAGCCCAGAATTCTCGAAGTATTTCAGAAGGAGGTGTCTCTATGTTTTGGTTGCTAGTGTTGCTGTTTGTAGTCAAGTTTCTATAGAAGATCTTTTCGTTATTGGTAAATTTTATGTTTTGTTCTTTGCGGTTCGTACATGTTAAATATCTTTTAAGTCTACTTGATGCTGCACTGAGTTTTTGTTTTAAAGTGTCTAAAAAGTGTTCCAATTGTGAATTTGAATTTTCGTATTGCGCGTGTATTTGGTATTTTATTTTAATTGCTTCTACTGCAGCTACTACCTTTCGATTTCTATTGCCCCTAATAAACTGTGTTAATCTACCTATATTCGCCCTTAATCTACTAATTTTCTTTTCTAATCTTATCTGCCAGTTGGGTTTTCTATGTATCCAAGTTCGATGTTCGACTTGTGTAAGGTGTGTTAATCGTGCACCATTACATTTAGCTGCCGTCCATGCTGCACAATAAGTTATGTTCTGTAAAGTGTTAAAATCAGTATCTACATTGACAAGCCTGGGGAGTATGATTATATTTATATATTGTACTATAGAAGAAAACTTTCTGGATGTTTTTTGTTTAGGGATGTATGGCCTATTGGTGGGATAAGTGTCAGCAAAATATTGTTGAGCTTGTTGGAAGGTATCCTCAATTTCTGGGTTGGTTTCTGGAACAGCTTCAAAATGTGTGTGCATGGTGCCAAATAGATCAGCATCTATGGTGTTCAAGAAGCTTTGTTCATCTGTATTATGCGGTTCTGTAAGTGTACCACTAACGAGGTCATTAAAATTTGAAGTTTGCGTATTAGTTGTCGGGGTAAAGTGTAAGTGTGTGTTTGTGTATAAATCAGGCTCTTCTGCGGGATTAATGTTGTGTCGCTGTATGTTCGATTGTTCATTATTTGTGTTTTCGATCTGCATGTTTGCTTGACGTAATTCATCAGCTACCTGTTGTTTGATTTCTTCTAATCTATCGTGGTTAATATATTTATTATTTATTATTGCTCGTCTTTGGTCAGCTATTCTTTGCTCTGTTATGTGTGCTAGATCTGGATATGAATTTATGAATTCCTCATGAAGATATTTTCTGTATGCTGTTTTATTAGTTTCTAGTTTTGTTATCCTATAATATATTCGAATTATTGCTTCATTGTGTGTGTTTGTCCATTTCATGCGTTGTCCTGTTTGTATTGCTGGTGTTGTATATTGTGTAGACTGCTGCTGAATTTGTGTTTGAATACTTTGTAATTCTGCTTTAACTTCATTGTAAATCTGGTCTATTGATTCTTGTGATAGTAACTTTTTTTGTACTATAGCTCTACGCTGGTCACCTATTCTTTGTCGGCTTACTTGCATGTTTGGGTATTTTTCTACGAATTTGGTGTGGAGTGGTAGAAGATATGCGTTTGTGTCAGTTTCCATATTTGTGAGATGAAGGTAGGTACGTAGGATGAACTTATTCATTTCGATACTCCATTTCCTACGAACTGTTGAAGTGCTAGTGGTGGGCACAGGGTCATTGACAAAATTTGTCTCCTGTGCAACATCCGCTGACTTTATACTTGTTGATGATGATGGTGGAGGAGAAATGCAGAAAGATTGTGATGATGATGGGATTGATGAAAATCTCGTGGAGGATGACGAAGAAAATTGCGAATTTTCATCATTTAAAAGTGGCACATTTGACACATTATTTTTTTGTTTTGTTTTTGACCTTGTTATCATATTTATCCCACGAGAAGCTAGGGACAAGTCGGTCGACCACAGCAGAGCCCTGCGTTCACCGTGGCAAGGGTAAATAAAACTGGAGGTCCCCTAGTGTCCAGAGTTCGCATACTTACGACTAAGCACCCCCTTAGCCATGGAGCCCTCGGCGTATGCTGTTCCACCTTGGCTTGGGTTGTATTTCTCTTGGTTTATTATTATTATTATTAGTATCGTGGGTCAGTAACCTGTTTGCCTAAGATATTAGGGCTGCTTATTATTATTATTATTACAAGACACACTAGAATGATAGACATAGGTCATAAGAAAAGGACAGGTGCATAGACAGAGAAGACATTTCCTTAAAATGGCAACAGTGTTAAATTGAGTAGAAAAAATAATAATTTAAACAAAAATAAAAAAATATGTGGGTATACTGCACCAGCTGAGCATAACCTTGCCTTTTGACTATTCGGTGTGTGTCCCGAGCTGTAGCAATTGTAGCAAATGGGTGTCCAGCTCAGCATATGCCAGCTGCTGCTGGATCCCGGTTATGACATACGGATGTTGAGCAAAGCAGTAAAAATAGTTTGTGTGTGTATATTTTCGAATAGTGCTTGTGACGATAACATAATAACGAATATGAATTTGTGAAATATCCACCGATGATCAGAGTGAGTGTCGAATCTAGAATCTAGATGCGACATGTTCTTCAGAATAGTTCCCCCGATTCTACCAAAGCAAAATGTCATAATAATTATCCTTATGAATATAAATTTGGACACTTTCTTTTGATGAGAATTAATTTAGTTTCACTTTTTTGAACTGACTACCTACCTCTTTAATTTATGGTCATAAATAAGAATTTCAACGGTAAAAAACAATTAGTATAATAGCGTATAATAGGTACAGTGCCACAAACTTATCTGACCCGGTCATGGCGTCGCTGCCGTCGCGTTTACCAATGTCATCTGTTCTGTAGCGACGTTAGTTCCAATTTTGGTCACCTGGTCAGATAAGTTTGTGGCACTATAAGTGTAGTTTTTAAGCGATTTGTGGATTCTTTGGTTATTGGATTTGCCAAATATTTTGTTTGGTTGAAGCCGTTATACCGGTTTACTCACTATTTTGTCTGTTTTGGACTTGGTCGCAAGCGCAATGCGACTGCTGAATGTGGGCCTGGGTTCGACGCCTTGGTCGGGAAAACTGTTTTAGAGCTTTTTTGCTAGGAAATTCCCAGTAGCTGCCTGGTGGATGGCAATAACCTCGCCCTCTATTACATGGGACTCAATAACAGCATCGGCGAAATAATAATAATAAATTATAATAATAAATTCTTTATTTAATAAACACACAGTTAAAATACAATAGAAGGAAAAATTGAGAAGTGCATACAAAAGACATCTTATGAACTAGCGGTGGGCCCCAAACTAGGCAGAGCCTGTATCGTATAAGGCTATAAATGTGGCTGTATAGTATAAGGTCCTATCTGTCTAGTCCCGATCCCTTTAAGGGGTTATTGGATCCATCATTATGAACTACTTTTACTATGGGACCAAATCTGAAATCGCAAAATACAACATCACCTGTTCCATAAATTTAGTTAAGTACCTACCTAAGTAGATAATACTGAATTATTTGTATGGAACAGTTGAAGTTGGAAGTTGTTCATAATGATGGGTTTAAGGCTTAAAGGGATCAGGACTAGAAAGGTAGGATCATAAGTCGAACCCTTCGGGGTACAGGGTGTGATGATTTGTCATCAGACTGTATCACACGAATACATCTCGTTCAAACATAAACTATCGCCAATCGTTTAACGTTTAACCGAAGCACGCTAAGTTAGTTAGTCTCCAAGAACTGCCATAAGCAAGTGACCGCAAGGCGATAAATATCGAAAGTGGTCTAGAAAGTTGGTACCTACGAGGTGTTAACTACACTATTCCTACCTATTTATAAGTATATACTTCGGCGACACGCAGGTCCGGATTGGATGGCAAAGATGGCTCAAGACCGCCAGGAGTGGAGGAATTTGGGGGCCTACATCCAAAAATAGGTACAACATGGGCCGTTATGATGATGATGATGATGACTATGAGCATATAAAGTTATAAGCTTTGACTAGAAAGGTTGGGCCTTATATTAATAGTTAATACAAAGTCAAAGTCAAAGTCAAAGTCAAAGATTTTTATTTCAACTGGGCCTTTGCAGGCACTTTCAAAACGTCGTGATTCTAGGCGCACGGTTCCAAGTGGGTTGGTCCTGGAGAAGATACCGGCAAGAAACTCCATGGATACTCTTTTCATAAATCAAGCTTAGGTACTACACAACAAATGTGGGGGCCGCAGGAGCGGCCCCGGCTAAAATTCGACCTCAATTTACACAATAATACAATAAAAAAATAAAAAAAGAACAGCAAAGATCATAAGTACCACTAAAATATTATAATTATACAATACTAGTAGGTGCGTACTTAACACTCAAGTCAGTCACCCAATTAAGAATAGGTACCAAAAAGGTACAAGGGAAGCGTTAAAATTAGTGTGTGAAGACAGGAAGCAGTGGGTCACCAGGGAAGCCGCATGTGCAGAGGATAATCACTTCCATACATCTCTATCGTCAACATAGTCTTTGATCCTGTAATAGGCCTTCCTTATGAGGACAAGCTTAACACGAGTTTTAAACTTTTTATCAGTAAGCTCGGTAATACTTTTTGGGAGTTTATTATAAAAGCGTACACCGTTACCTAGAAATGATTTGTTTGTTTTGGTCAATCTAAATTTAGGGACCACTATTTTGTACTTATTTCTAGTATTAATTTTATGAATATCGCTATTGATATTAAACATATGCAGGTTTCTTCGGACGAACATAATATTCTCCAAAATGTACTGTGATGGCAGTGTTAGAATATCGGTGTCTTTGAAAAAGTCTCGTAAAGACTCGCGTGGGCCCATGTTATAGATCGCACGGATCGCCCTCTTCTGCAATATAAAAACCGAATCTACATCAGCCGCTGATCCCCACAACAGAATGCCATAGGACATAATGCTATGAAAATATGCGAAGTACACTAATCTCGCCGTAGCTGTATCGGTTAACTGTCTAATTTTTCTAACTGCAAATGCCGCAGAACTAAGTCTTTTGGACAGAGCTGTGATGTGAGGACCCCACTGCAACTTGGAATCAATTGTTATCCCTAAGAATACGGTTTCATTAATTATATTTAGTTCATTTCCATCAAGCATTAAATTTAAGCCTACATGAGCTACATACAATAATTACACAATACAATAATTATCATTCCCATTTCTGCCCACCTAATATTGATTCATGGGCCATCCCAGTTTTGGGAGCTCAGTAGTTCAAGGAGAGTTGAAGTTTTATCCCGATAATGAGCCACATCCTGACCCTTTGCTTCCATTCCCACCTTTGTCCATCGTGTCTTTATCTTCAAAGCATAAAAACGCACCTTTATGATCTCTAATTCTCCATAGTTAGATAAACCAGCTGGAAAGTGGAGATAATTCGTAATTGCTCTCTCATAATAGAAAACGATCAAGTTTATAGTTGTGCAGTTCTAAATGTTATTGCCTGCAACTTTCTACTATAATCAGTAACTACTGATCTGGTAGTTGGGATAAGCAGCTATTGGTGTCGTTCCTGTTGCGCATTATTAACCCCCAACAAAAAAGAGGGGTGTTATAAGTTTGTAGTGTGCTGTGTATCTATGTCTGTCCATGACATCGTAGATCCAAAACGGACGGACCGATTTCAATGCAGTTTTTTAATTGAAAGCTAATAACGGGAAGCGTTTTAGCTATGTTTCATGAAAATCTGTTCAGCCGTTCAAAAGTTACAGCTCCATTTCTAATTGGAGTCGGGGGTTTTTGACGGTTAGGTTATGACAGCACTAAACTAGACTAAACGTATAATCTATCACCTTCTTATTCTATTGAAACAGAAAGAGACAAACGCCATTAGTTGAGTTTAGTTCTGTCAAACTGCGCAACAGAATCGACACCAATATACGTCACTAGAGTTAATAAGTTAATAATTTCTGAGTTAACTTGTCATACTTTTTAGAAAACTAGAAATCTGTGACGAAATCTCTACACTTCTACAGTAAACATTTCATTATGATCACGGATGCTTATCTGAAAGTAAAATGAACCACAGACTTACTGCGTTTTTAAACCAATGGACAGAATAATGAATTTAAATCAGCTTATTTTCTTAACTGGATTTAAAGTTAGCAAGGAAACTTTTGTATGCCGCATGTACATTACAATTCTCGGACGTCGGACCGCTTTCCGCATCCACTCCACCCCAGCTACCTTCTTCTGCTAGCCTAACATGCGCGCCGCGACAGAAGTTTGTAGTCAGTTTCCGCACGAGATATAAAATTATGTCGCGGTGCTCATGTTAGCCCGGCAGGTCGTCATTCAATTTGTCTCAGGGGCAATGGCATCCAGCACTACGATTGCCGATTCGCGGTCTCAACTCAAAGACTCATCTGCTCAAACGGCCATTGGTCTTCCGACAGTCCTAGTCGTGGCGAACCTGCTGCCACATAAACTTGTTTATTTTGCAAACTATATGGGTAGTTGGGTACTACATTGGTTTTCTGGATAGTTAAAACGTTCTGTGACATGTCGTAGAAATCCAATGCAATACGATATAACGTTCTTCGAAAATTTGCAGAAAAGCGAGCGACAGCGAAACGAAATATAGGAACATGACGAGAATCGTATTGCGAGCTATTTGAGCCGTGTATTAGTATCAAGGACAAAATGTATAGAAAATTCATGTGTCAATTTGGTAGCATTTGATCCCTTCAAAACTTCTTCAAAATTATGTTTTGGACAGTGTTAATTTCAGTTATTATCCTTCAAAAATTTCGTTACTGCGTCAATATTCAGTAGAAATGATCTCAATTTGTTACAACTATGTAGTTACGCAATCTTTGTTACGTTAAGTCTACGCTCGCCACTTCACCTTTGCACTTTTGCTTCTTTTTGCCACTTCGGTGAATGCTATGGCCGGCGCGGCGGTGGTCAGTGGTCGGGTGATGACTTTGCATCATTCGTTAGAAAGCTAGCTCACACCTGTTTAATGACGTAGTTTTAGTGATTTAAATAATAATGGCAATGAGTTGCTAATATTCTGTTACATATGCAGTTATTTTCAAGTCTGTGTGTTAAATTGCAGCAGATTATGTGTTCTTGTTCGTCATCACGTTCTTTTCTAAGTCTGAATTATTGTTTTTCTCTATTAACTGCTGAAATTGATTGCATTTACACAAAGACTTGAGGATATGCTCTTCCTTTTTCTGTTATCTATGATTTCCTGGTGGTTCTTGGTTCAATTCGAAGCGACAGCTATTGCATCATCAGTGACTAGCCCATTTGTTTTTGTAGTTAAATCAATCTGTATATCATTGCTATTAGCTATAACATTATTATCTTTTTTACTAAGCCTAAGATTGACTTCTTCGACGTAATGGCCTCCCTCAAGTTCTTTAATACGTCTTTTTCCTGCGTCATCTCGCCACCTCTTCCTGCGCCTGCCTCGGCGGCGTCGTCCATCCTCAGGGATCCATTGTGTGTAGAGACATTGGTCTACAAGTCGTGCATATTATCCCAGCCCAGTTTATCATTATTAACTGCACCTAACCTTCGACATTAATTCAGAAATAAAAATAAAATAACCTTCAACATTGTTCGATACCACAAAATAATCGCAGCTAATGGTTTTTCTTGACCAATCAATGGAGTCAATACAACACATCATATTTCTATTAATACACCTGTTACTAATGAGAATAACTGATAATCTGACATTTGTCTGCGCATTATGTGACGCGTTACAAATTAAATATAATGTGATAATCGTGGCGAAACCGTGATATATGTGGGTATATAATTACCGCCCATGTTAGCTCATTACGTCATGGTTCGAGGAGCGCTGTGGGAAACAGTGGCCGCAGACGAATGTAGCGGTACGTGGCTTTCCTTCGAAGACAATTAGATTAGCAGACTTTTCGACTGGCAGCTGCCAAACTGATGATATGGTTTGGCCACGCTAAATACAGGTGTGGTGTTGCAGTGCGTGCAGCGAGCAGTAGGACCTCTAATATATGAAACTACCTATGCGAAGTGTCACACCGAATGCATCGCTCACGCATTAAAACCGCACTGTTTCACACTTAGATAACTACTACTGTGCTCAAACTGCACATTGCACCCGTTTTTGGTCTGACCTTTAGAATGCATTTTCATACAGCATGGTAACCGCATTCTAACTTTATTAATGTTTGACCCACAGAACACAGAAAACCTCTTTCTGTGTTCTGTCGTCTGTGGTTTGACCCACTGTTGCTGGTGAAATTCACCGTACTAGTGTGTTCATGGTACCTGAAGGGTTAATAAATAAGTGTAAAGCTCATGATACGTCACTACAACTGCACATAACGATAGGATTAAACGAACTTACCTTAAGTGAAGTTCTATCCTAATTATATGAAATAATTAGTCCGAGGTATATTTACAATGTAGTAGCCGCCTTCTCTTGCTCCAGGTCACGCGAATCTTCAGAGTTATAAAAATAAAAATCTCCACCTGGCAACACTAACGTTACATAATATGTAACGGCTACTACATTGTAAATATTATACCTCGGACTAATTTGAATATAATTATATTATTATTTTGTCGCTAAGTATTCGGATTACATATTGGCAAGATGATATGGAAGTGTGCAGTGTGCACATTTATATTTATGGCAAGGTATTCCCTCAACTGACTGCGCATAATTATGTACGAATAGGTACCTACTCGCTAACTATAGCAAACATGGTATCATTCTATTGGTTAATTTAACGCTGCTAGGCTTGATTCCGCTCTGCCTAAGCAGAGTGTCGTGGTAGGTAACTAGAATTGGAGTGAAAACGATTAGGTATACCGTTGACCAATAGTTACGCAAGTATCTACTAATATCACAGTTTGTTATTGTAAAACTGTGCTAATATTATCACATCATTTAGAAAAGCGGCAGTTTTTTTCTTTTCTTCGCTCCGCCTCAATGAAGCGTCAGACTTACGATCGATTTACTATTAGCGACACTAAGCTCCAATTTCCCGGTTTCCCTAAACCAGTGACAGCGCAGAATAATTATTATAATTGTTATTGAAAGTGCAGAAGCACTGGCGCGAACGATTCATGCTCTGTTGAGTGTGAACTCGAAGAAAGATGCGGTTTCACCAGCAATGGGCTAATGAAGGGAAACTGAATGACAGGCATCTGCTAATTCGTAACGGAATAACGGAATGCAATATCACGGAGATTGTATTTTGTTTTAGCTGTTAATTGGTTTGAACGTCAGAACGGCGAGAACACGGTTTTGTTAAAAAGATGTTCAACATACGAGTAGTCCCGCTGTTTTGACGTTCACGTTAATTGGAAGATGTAATGTTGATTGTTGGTGCAAATTGAAAGGTTCACCGGGTTTTGTTTTTGTGGACTTTGTAACGGGAAATCAGTTTAACAAACATTTTTAAGGCAATTTAGGTGATGAATAATGTATGTTGAACGCAGGGTTTCAACAATGATATTGAAATTGAATTTAATTACCCGCCAAGGTAGGGCTAGTTTCAGATTACCTTCGGATTTCCTAACATCAAACTTTGACTTTTTGAACCGTCACGCGCCTATTGACTTTTACCGTAGTACCAATTTTGACTGTTTTGAACCGTCACGCGCCGATTGACTTTTGCCGTAGTGCCTTTCCGAACATATCGCTATAAAATAACTTATTTAGCTGTGAATGAAATAAACATTCAACATTTGCAGAATTCAACCAAACCTACACAGTTAGGTATTTATATTTACTTTCTAGTCTTACGCATAAATGCAAGGAAAGCTTACTAAGGTTTCTAGAATTTCCACATCTTTGCATACGTAGATGTACTTGGGTACGTACGGCTAACGGCTACATATCAAGTTGTAAATTTCCAGTATAAGCGGACATCGCATTTTATCGACTTTACGTACAATGAGAGATCAGCTTATAGGTAAGTACCTACTGAAAATGTTTACTTAGCTTGATATGTACCTACACTGCCTACCTGTTGTCCACACCCAGTCTAACAGTTTACATACGCAAGCAAAATCGATATCAAATTCACATTACCATAAAGACATAGGGCCAAGTAACCTGTGTTTTATCGCCTATTGAAAATCGTGCAAAAAACGATCAGCATAACTTTAGCGTTACCGAATGATACCGGACGAAGAATGGACTATCAATTGGAGATAATTCAGCCATGAGAAAGGGCAGTAGGCAGTAATATAGCCCGAGACAAAAGTAGCTGAACATCAATATTATAAGTTATTTCTTACCCCCGGGCCCCGACACAAAAGAGGTGTATCTGTGAGTCTGTCTGTGGCATCGTAGCTCCAAAATGGATAGACCGATTTCAATGCAGTTTTTTTAATTGAAAGCTAGTTTAGTCGGGAATCATCTTAGCTGTGTTTCATGAAAATCTATTCTGCCATTCAAAAGTTACAGTTCTTTTTCTAGTTGGAGTCCAGGGTTTTTGACGGTTAGGTTGTATCTTGCTTGTGTCAAAGAGACCAAGGGTCGAGAAAACGGGGGATTTTGACGGTTTCCTTTTTCGTCCCATTGTAAAAATTGTTCATAATTATGAGTACAATAACCCCCCCGACTAACCTTGTATTATTATGATGATGATGAATTTATTGTATTGTATTGTATTGTATGATACAACATTCCAGCTTAAATATTGCATAATATACTCGTAAGTTGTGTCATCCCGCTACGACACCCCTAGACTACTGCGATGAAAAGTTGACAAATATTAATTAAATTTTTATTAAGTGTGTAGTTCTTAACCATTCCCATTGCAAATGCCATGGGAAGTAGCGGCACCTGCAGTTCAATAGGTACCTTGAACGATCCAAAGACAATACAATACAAAACAATAGTACCTACCTAAAGTTCCCACCGTTCGGTTTCCGTTTCAATCAGATCTGTTTACTTTGCGGTTTTTATATAAAAGTAACACGTACACCACGCGTTATGGGAGGTGAAGAAAATATTGGTTCAGCGGATTCCGTTTTATGTTTGTGAGAACTAAGTGAATTTTCATGGTGTAACATGTTGCTACTTATTCTAATCTAACTAACCCTTACAAGTCTTCCCATTCAAAACTTCAATGCCGCGATTACGATGTACGTTCCATAGAGAAAGTTGTTCAGCTTGATAGCCTGATCCACAGCCTTAAATATGACTTGATGATGATATTCTTCTGAGAGCGTAGCTCTTGTCGATGGAGCAATCTCTCTATCCTCTGCCTTCTTTTGGCACGACTTATTTCTTGATATGACTCGACTCCTACTTTTCCCTTCACTTGTTGTGCAAAGCCTCGTCTAAATCTTCCTCATAATCACTTTCCTACATTGACTTCTAAAATTGTCGTAGAGAAGTTGTCGTGTCGTATCAAGTGGTCACTCATCTTCCACAGAAATAGCAGGCGAATAGGAGGGGTCCTATTCCCCTGCTATTTCTGTGGAAGATATATTATGTATACTTATTGAAGAATAATGAACAAGGAGACATGGTTGGTTTGCTAGCCACCAGCATCCTTTGAGATAAACCTTGAATTTCCTTCTAGATATTAACCACATACAAAGACAAAAATTAACAGCTAAATATTTCTGATTCCAGCGCTGAGTATGGTGGCTGGAGTAGCAGTATATCCAGCTGGATGGAGCGAAACAGCCGTGCAAGAGACGTGTGGGCCCACTGCAGACCAGTACAATATAGGTATGTATTATAGCGCTGAGTAGACGACGGACATTTTACCGCAACGATAGAGCTTATGGAATCCTATGCAACAATGCACAGTGCACACGGTGGACTGAAGAGCTGTGGAGCGTTAATCTCGAGGTGGTATCTGCCCCAGGGCTAGCACAGCAACAAAGCGGGGAGAAAAATCGGGAACAAAACCATTTCTTTACCGTTCCCTCTCTCGATTTTTCGCGTTTTTTCTTCTGTCAACGAGACAAAGGGTGGAGAAAACGAGTTTGTCCACCCGCCGTGCTAGCCGTGCTCTGTTGCTGCTTAAGGACGTATTCACAAATCTAACAAAAATACGACAATGTTACGACAAAATGAAACTAAATTAAAGTAAACTAATAATAACCACAGATAGATTAGTCTTTCATCTATAAAAATTGCTGACGTTTTTCTTAAAAATGAGTGCTTGCTGCTTTGTGTAAAGTTCTATAGAGGACTTCTTATTGTGAAGTCCAAAGGGTATAGTAAGTCCGTCTCTGCTTAACCCTTAGAGGAATACAGGCGCAATGCTATATTAACTACTTTGTCAGTCGTGTGATGTATGGACCTTGAACAAAAATTCTCTTTTACTTCCACTTTTAATTCTGGCAAGTTTATGCGTTTCTTGTGGCATTGTATTAATTTCATCATTTTGATTTAGCTTCACCTTTTAAATATCGAGGAAATATGCGAAACTCGTAAACTGAATTAAATATGCTGTGGTACGGCCTACTTACATAAAACATTCCAATATTATGGCTTTTTATTACATAAATCATGATAATCTGAAAACGTCAATAAAGATGATTTAGATAGTAGCCGTCCTTCGCGTAGTGCAGACGTGCCTCGTCCTATCAAATATAATTTAATGGCAGATGGTGATAATCTACAAATCTATCAATGTTCTTAACGATTGATTGAGGCCTTGTTTTAAATGATGTTTAATGTATCCACAGCAGCCTCTGCTATCCTCACAACATAGGTTTCGTAACTGATTTTATGTTACTATTTCTCAGATTGAATCAACAAAATAATTTTTAAAATTATAATTCATTAGACAATATTCATAAGAGTTATTTATTACTCAGACCAATAAAAGTTATAAGTCCTCAAATAATCACTTTCAAACTAATCTGTGCTTCCCACGTATCTGTCTCAAACTCTTTTGTTTATTTAATTCACAAACAACACTACCCTTACTACCCTATCTTTTTAGGTTCTTTCTGTCCTTCGACCCTATCTTTTGTTAGGCAATGACTTAGATCATTGGTATAATGGCCTTAGCCTTAGACCATTAACAGAATGATCTAAGTCATTACAGTCAGGTCTTCATATCACGTTGTCATTACGAATCATTGAAATAATGTCGATTTGTTTGACGTCTTTATCTATCTACACTATATTTAGGTACCTAATTACTTATTGGCTTCTTTCTTTGCAGGTCGATGCCACGTCCGCTGGGCGTATCTCCTGGCGGTGATAGGGTGTCTCGACGGCATCGTACTGTCTGCGCTCGCGTTCATCCTGGCCACACGCCACGTGAGGCTGCAGCCAGATAGCGGATACCCACCGCCCTCGCTTTACAAAGGTATAATCAACTCTGAATCCTATTATATCTAGTGGTTGTTGAGCCTTGGACACTTGAGTAATGATGGTAGAAGATGATAATTTTTTCACTTTGGTAGTTGTAGGACCGTTTGATCCTTGCCAGTGTTGCCAGGTCCAATTTACGGAGTACGGGATTGGTGAAAAGGTTTCGTTATAACATATTTTAAAAAAGGGCATGAATCAGTAAACGTTATCAGTCATGCTGGCGAACAGGCAGACACGCAAGCGATTTAAATTACAGTCGTCACCGCGTTCAATATTTTTTCGTTGTCACCCGTATTCTAAAACTCGTTTCGGGGTCTCTCGTGTACCAGAATTGGCCTTAGTTAGCACATTCGCCTTCTAGTCTAAACAGATGCGGCTGAATATCAATAAGTAGATATAGTATTCTACGCGGAGCTACTACCATTCTGAGGCCGTGGTATAAGTTTCTTTTAACAATCCGATTTTACGCATCAACCACGTACTGTGTGCCGATTGGCCCGCTCCGAACTCGTCACCAATCGGAGCCCCGAACGTGGTCGAAGCGTAAAATCAAGAATGTTAAAAGAAGCTTACACTAGGGCCTCTGACCTCCGTCAAGCAACTACTGAAACGTCTTAACGATGAAACTATATAAAACAAAGAAACCTGTCTAACTCAAAAGCTAAACAAGTGCATAACAATATTATGCAACAAACTCGATGTTATCCGAGTTCCAGCCTGATTAGTACGAGCACAGACCGACACGGTGTGACCAGCGCTGTGTGTTTGTGTGTTACTAGGGATGCTGTTGTTGGAAAACGAGGTGATGAGTTGTGTTTAGCTCCCTTATGGGACTAGTGATTGCAAGCGTGGCTTAAGACTGGATATTATAGAGGCAAGTCCTCGGTGTTCCAAAAGGCGCTAAGTGTAATGTTTTTCTCTCCCAGGACTTTATGCAGTACCTACTTATATGAAATATATCAAGGAAATAGCACGTTCGCGTTATGTTAACTGCGCTCTGTCATAGAATAGATAATAGACTCTGTTTACTATTGCGAACTTTGATTAGTCATATTTCACCGTGCATTGATAGAATTCTTACACTGTTACGTATCGCTCCTTTTAGGGCAGAAAAGGCTTAGCTTGTCTAGCAACTGGATGGGCATAAAGCATTCGTCAAACTGAAACGAATTCCGCGGACAGGACGAGATTTATTCACATCAATTTGCCAGTAAGTAGGTTGAAAGTGTACAAATTGACTCGAACGATTCACCTGTTTCTATAACTGTGCGAAATTAGATTGATTTGGTAGGATTTTTATTTTTATTATCAACTTTTATTTGATAGGAACAAAATATATATATTTATCATAAACTTAGTATTCCCGCCACCGCCAGGGTTCACCTCTGTTAGACCGATCCATAATGGAAAAAGAAAAAAGACCATTGATTATGGACATCCCAAGTAATCCAAAGTAAATTTATGAAGCCTTATGGTTATTTAATAATAATTGATAAAACTTCCTTCATAACGTTGGTCTGTAATAAACTAATAACTTCCTTCCTAAGTAATGTGAAACAATAGGTAATAGTTGTCTATAATTTACTTTGTCAACAACCAGTTATTTAGCCTGGCCTTGATTTATTATTAGGAGAACCATGTTCTGTAGTAAACATATGGCGAATACAATGTATGAGCTGAAGGTTTTTCTTGTTTTCAGTATATTTATTCAGTAAATACGTTGATACACTCGTTTACACGTCAGTATCTACTATGATAGAGGGCGGTGTTTCCAAGCCAAATTACCTCTTGAGAAGAAACGCCGAAACGAACTCAGGATCATTTATTTATTTAACAATTAATGCACACATAAAATACATGAAACATGGAGCATAAAGTACAAAGGTACTGCTTATTTCTAAAGAAATCTCTTCCAGCAGACCTGCGAGAGGAGAGATTAAAAAGAAGAAATGTAGACACTATGTTTAAAGAACATCATTGAAGAAGGTCATTGTCTTTTTTAATTCATTCAGTCCAGGCAATTATTATTTATTGCAGTATTTTCATTAAATGAGTACGGTGCAGTGTAGTCTGGGGTTTGGAAAGACCTTTCCTGACAGATGGCTTTGATGAATGAGCCATTCATGAAAGCCACCAACTCATCCTTATTTTATCTTTAGCGTCACTTCTTTATCGTGTCAGTATGAGCTGTCATATGACAATAGCTTATGTGGAAAGATTTGATCAGGGTTCACTCAGGGTTTAGGGAATATTTTAGGTACTTAGGTATTGTAACTCAGAGGCTTTTTATTTGCTTCCTAGGACTGTGCTCTACTGCCGGCTTCATATAGAGAACCTTAGCGTGATATTTAACTTAGTCTAAAGTTGCCCTTTTGTTACATTGCGTGTCTATCAAGTATCAACCCTAATGAGAACGTACACGCAAAGTGACAGTGCGTAAACGCACATTAAAACGACAGTGAAAGTGTATGAATGAATTCGGAGGTAATTGTATCATTATTTGTAAACAATGGGAAAATCTGCGTGCACGAGAACAATTTACTCTAAAGTACCGAATTTGTATGGGAATTGTAGTGTGCAGTGAGAAAGTGTTGGCATTTGTATTGTTTTAAAATTATAAAGTATCTATTCTTAGGAAACGTTCACATGATGCTTTTTAAGGGATCGGTTAGCGCGTGAAGCGCCTTACCACCATGCACAAAAAATCGTGCCCTTTTCTCGTATTTTACCGATTATGGGTTGTAGAAATAGACATCATATTTTGTATAAGTACAAAGTTTTCTCTTCACGTATTAATATATAGATTAGAACTGTTCGTAGGAGTCAGCTCAGTTTTCAGTCCGTATAACAAGACGAATCAACTTATCCAATGTATTGTACATTTGTATCCCGTAACTAAAAGTAAATAGGGACCGACCAGAGACAGTTTTCGGTTGAAACAATAGATACCAAAACGAAGTTACAATTTCTAAAAACAAAGTTATACTTTGCATTCCTCAGAGAGGTGTGTTCGACGCGACGGCGACATAACCAATCTCATGAATATGCTATCACTGCCGACACAGTTACCGTAGCTAACCATAGAGTAGGTAATACAGAATTACCATTCAACACAGCGAAAGACTCATGTATGCGCAGACGCAACCAAACAAGTGTCGTACGGCTTGAATATGCTATCACTGCCACATCCAATACTTTTTTTATTTTTTTTTATTTTACTGGTCTTCCAATTTAAAATACAGTCACGTTGCGGTATTCGATCATTGGAGAGAAGAGAAATAGAGAGAAAAAATAAATTGGCTGCCATTATTCGATTGGTTCTAAATTCAGGCAGATCGTATCGTGTAATCCACGCAACCGTTTAGGTCGAACTGGCTCAGTTTGGCCTAACAATGTATGACGCCCGCAAGCGATATTTGTCTAGTTCTTCAAGCGCGGAAAAGAATGATCGAGGTTGGTAGTTGTTGCCAGTGAGGACACTACAGTTCTAACGACAACTACGAACAAAATGCCGTCGTGTGCGTTGAATCCGTGCATAATTTTATTGTCCGCGGTAATTTTTTGTCGTAAAAATACTTGTCCGCCGTCAGTCCTTCGGACTACAAGTCCGTCGTCTGCTCAGCGCCTTATCGCGGAACGGAGTGATCTTTCTGCGTCTCTGCTGTTTGTTGTACGATTATTCATATTGAGGACCTTGCCGGATCCTGAGCTTGTAGCGTTAATGTTATTAGGTTGTTAAAGTGCTAGGTAGGTGAACGTGGGTAGTTTTATGTCAACAGTAGTAGTTTGTATAAGGTCGTACGCGTAATTACTGTTTCGTGAGATTAGGAGGTGGAATGTCGTGATGATCTGTAGGTATCTAACTATACTAATATTATGAAGAGGTAAAATTATTTTTATGTTCGGGCGTATTTCTGGAACTACTGAACCGATTCTAAAAAATATTTCACTAATAGAAAGTGTTTAATTAATAGTCGAGATTGTACTTCACGTTTATTGAGAAATCTCCATCTAGTTTTACAACTAACTAGTCTTAATCCCAGCATAGGCTTAGGATTTCGCTTACAGATGATACGACATGCAAATTCGGCCAGCGGCGAATCATGGCTGCGTATTTAGTTCCCTGATTCGCCGCTAGGTGCCTGCTAATATAATAAATAGGCTGGGCGTACTTCATTATGTAGGTAACGTTTCCTTATCAATTTACTCAATGTGGATCGTTTTTCATTACAGGTGAAGTGAACAACGGCTACGTCACAGATGGGACATCTGTATCCGGCTCGCGCAAGTCTCTTGCCCTTCAACCGGTTCTCATAATGCACCCCCACGCTACCATGGACATGGATACCTACTCACACTACTCCGGAAGAACTGCGAGATCCAAACACGGCATCTACGCCAACACTATGCATAATTATCAACTTTAATTATTTCCTTAAAACTTCTCTGTCTTGAAACTTACATAGAAGTACCGCTACTCGCCGCTAGATGGTGGTGTTTTAAATTATTTTGATAAAGTTTTAGTTTTAAGATTTTTTTATTGTAAGATAATTGCGTAAGAGTGTAAATATCTATAATGGTTTTGTACTTAAATATATTTTTTATAATGGTGTAATATATTTAAGGTATGCCGTCCAATTTGAATTGATATTTTGATAAGTATATAGATAGGTACCTGCCTACCCCCTGTTGTGCCTTAAATAAGCAACGATTCTACAACGACTTATGATAATGTGCCTTGTAGAAAGCGTAATGTAATGTTGTTATTAATTTGATAATTATATAAGTTTCTTATATGTGTTCTATTTATTTATAACTCCTAACCTCATTGAGCATACCCTCAAAATATAATATTCCTCATTCATAAACAAAATGGCAAAAACCCTACTTAGTTAATATGGCAAGTAAACTCTTCTTAAGTGGCCGTTTTCATTTTTATCTTACTAAAATTATATTTTTGGTGAACATGACCTTATCATATTGCAAGGATTAGTCTCTAATGTTGGCACCATAAACATAATAATTATACCACTCGTATAATAAGTTTATGGTTGGCACGGAGTTAAGTTACGACCTCATTGGTCTATGCTCTCAAATGCGTCTGCTAAGTGTGAGGTCTCAGTTTCGAATTCCGAGTCGGGCAAAAGTGAATTTAGGAGTATGGGCAGAAAAAATATACGAGAATTATTATTTATTTATTATTCTTATGGTTTGGGCAAATCTGCACATTTTTAAACGGCATAAGTAGTACAAGGCTAAGGAAGGGCGCGTAGCTACATAGCTACCACGCAGATCACTCGATCAGCGAAGTTATGCAGCGCTTGCCGCGGCCAGTCCTTGGATGGCTGACCGGTTCTTCAAAACATCAAGGCCCCTCCGTGTATTGGAAAGCACGTTAAGCAATTGGTCCCGCTTGTTATACGGATACCTATGGCAGTTCTTACGGTAGCCAGCATCCCAAAAAGTCTGACAACCGGTCTAACCTTAGCGTAGGTACCCATCATTGTCTCTCAGTTGGGTGTCGAATGTCAGATGGCAGTCGCTCCGTGTAAAACAATTATATTCAGCCCCAATATGGTTGGAAAAAGGGTAGGCAGATGATGATATAACCTAACCGTCAATAACCCTCCTTTGCGTCGCGCAGTCGGGTAAAAACCCCCGACTCCAACTAGAAAAAGAACTGTAACTTTTGAGCTGCTGAACTGATTTTCATGAAACATAGCCAAGATTGTACTCGATTAAACTAGCTTTCAATTTAAAACAGACTGCATTGAAATCGGTCCATCCGTATTGGAGCTACGATGCCACAAACAGATACACAGATCCACAGATACACACTACAAACTTTCAACACCTCTTTTTTGTCGAGGGTTAAAAAGGCTAAGATAACTTCAACTTGGTATCATTTATTAAGTCTCCACACAGTGGTGTGAGTGAATCCATTATTCTCCATACAACTGTGTTCGGGCAGCTTGTATTTAGCTAGTAATGTCATGCGACTCCGCCTCTTGTCCGTCAGCCCGTGACGACCTGGATCTCCTATGAGGACCTGCAACAAAATAATAAAGTAAGTTACTATACAGGGTTATTTCTAAAACACCGGCAGTGCTTTAAGGGGTGAAACTACTCATCAATATGAACAACTTTTACTATGGGACAAACCATGAACTCGCGAAAAAAAATTCAAACTTTTCATACATTTTGATGGAACAAGGAATTAAAATAAAAAAAATCTAATTTTCGTTCAAATAATAAAATTTACTATTTTAAATAAATAAATAATAGGGAAAATAAGAGCAATTTCTACATCAAAAATTAAAAAAAAAAATTGTTTGAAAAGTTTGTTTGTTTTTCGCGATTTCATGGTTTGTCCCATAGTAAAAATTGTTCATATTGATGAGTAGTTTTGTGCACGACAGACCATCAAACCCGGGACACGATTGAGCCCAACTAATGTGATTATAGTGCTAAGTTAATATATCAATGTTTAAGTAGTATATAAATGTGTTAATGTTGTTATTTAAGTCTGATTATATACTCTTTTAGTAACACCAATGATGTATGATTGTATTTGAACTGTTCTACACCTTTGTTAACCTTTTATGTATACCTATGTGAGTAAATGTACTTAGACTATGTACATAGGATAGTACATAACAATAATAGAGCTGCAATAGTACATAGATGTGCCTCCTGCGCCGCTCGGGCGAGTAATGGTAGCTCTGCGGGAAAACGCGTGGTTATATTTATAACCTCGGTACGCGGCAGATAAGGAACAATGCCGTTACCACGCGTTATCCCGCAGTGACCGAGCGATGCAGGGGGACAATCTGCACATGACACAACTTTTAATAATTGTTAAATTAGGTCATGTGCAGGTGTAGAGTCATTATTAGCCAAAAGTGGCTCGGTAAGGGCTGGACCAATCCTGAGCATGTACGCGAGTTTGCTTTGGACCGCTGGCCAGCTCTTTCCGAGCCGACTATAAATATAGGAACAATAGAAATGATTATTCAGTGTCTTCTTGTTCGCAATACTATGACGTAATGTCTTATTGACCGAAAAAGTATCTTCTTTTATTAAGTAATTGTTTGATTGTTTACCTGTGTACTTTAATCTCTGTGTAATAATAAATAATGTGTCAAGAGAATAAATCGGTGTGATAAACAAGTCCGTGTCGTTTAACTTATCCTGAGTTCCCGATAGAACCGTTACGTCTCCGAGTGGAGAACCAGCTCTGCTGAGTATCTCTAACAGTGGTCCTTCGAGCCGGATCTTCAGAAAATGGTGGTCACACGGAGCCGCAGCGGAGACTCAGGACAGGAACAGGCCCAGCAAAATCCTTCGGTGGCCGTCAGACCGGGGTCTAGCGAACCAGCCCCGGCGTCTGGCACGAGTCAGGCCACTGAAACGGATACGGTTAGCGGGTCAGAAGGAACGACCGGCACCGGTACAACTCAGACTATGAGTGACACCACAGAGAGAGACGATGCCGAGGCTACCAGCTCGCATAAAACGCTGAAGCCCGGCAGCATCCGGTCACGCCGCACCACAGCCTCTAAGAAGAAGCTTCTGACAGAGCTCGAAGCTAGAGAGCGGCTAGCCGAGATGAAGGTGAAACAGGCACAGGCAGAACAAGAGCTACAAGAGCTCCGCCTGCGACGAATAAGAGCAGAAGCGGACTCCAGTGAAGAAGATGACCAAGAAGACCTCACCTCCGTACGAATAGGGACGTGGCTAGCGCGAACGGCGCCGCCACCGGAGGGCGAAGCCCCACCGCCGCCCCAGGACGCTGGCGGCGGGAGGCCTACGGCTGAGTCAACGAAGATTAACGCCGTCGAAAGTGTATATCCAGTAAATACAGTGAATATGGTGCATACAGAAAATGAAAATGCAGTGAATAACAAGATGATCGACGTGAGTACGCTCGCTGCGGCGCTGGCGCAGGCCACGCGCAGCACGCGCGAGCCGCCTAAGTATATACAGCAGCTGCCATTCTTCGATGGAAAGCCCGGTGAGTGGATATCTTATAAGGCCGCGTATCGTGACTCACACATTTATTTTTCTAAAATAGAAAATGTTGCTAGGATTAGGATGAGTGTAAAAGGTGCTGCCAAAGAGGCGGCCGGCTGCCTGCTTTTCAGTCAGCCCGATCCCGAAGTCGTCATAAACGCATTAGAGAGACGTTTTGGTAGACCTGAATCCCTAATACTAGCAGAATTAGATAAAATAAAGTTGTTACCTAGATTAAATGATAATCCTAGGGATATATGTATATTCGCGAGTCGTATAGCGAACACGGTGGGTACGGTAGAGGCGTTAAAACGTGTGCATTATCTACATAGCCCCGAGATGTCAAGAGTTATAGTAGAAAAGTTAACGCCTATACTTAGAAATAAATGGTATGATTACGCCGCGAATAAAAAGGGTGAAGATATACCCGAACTTAAACGACTGTCTACCTTTTTGAATGACGAGGCGGACAAGTGCGGCGCGTACGCGCAGCCAGAGCGCAATTACGACGAACCCAGCGGGGTACGGCAGCGGCGCAAGACAGAGCGCACGTTTAATGTGCACAGGGAAGCGGCGACACAAAGTGAGCGTTGTCCGGCGTGCAAACAATATGGGCACAAGCTACCCGACTGTGCTAAATTTAAACAGATGTCAGTAGAGTCTCGCTGGGAAATTGCTAAAACTAGTAACTTGTGTTTTAAATGTTTAATAAATAAACATAGGCGATATTTATGTAAGGCGCCCACATGTAATGTAAATGAATGCAAAATGAATCACCACAAGTTGCTACATCAGGAGCGGAAAATACAGGAGCCACTCAACGTCGCGACGTCTGTATCGACACATGAATCTGTGACGTCAGCGAGAGAGATAGTGACGGCGACCACCCCCCTCCAACGCCGAGCTTATCTGAAAATAGTGCCAGTAACACTTAGCGGACCGCATGCGACTATAGATACGTACGCTCTATTAGACGACGGTAGCACGGTTACACTATTAGATGCATCGATAGCCGACGTTCTAGGTGCAGACGGCCCAACCCAGGCTATGTGGATACAGGGCATCGGCGCAGAAGTCAAACACGAGCGCAGCCGAATGGTCAACTTATATGTGCGAGGCAAACATCAGTCCGACATATTTAAAATAGATGCGGCGCGCACAGTAGACAGACTCGAGATCACGTCACAAACAATAACAACCGAGAACATAGAAAGCTGCGAACATCTGAAAGATATAAGAGATGTGCTAATATATGAACACGCGCGGCCTATGATTCTGATCGGTCAGGACAACTGGCATTTGTTAATGTCTCAAGACACACGCGTCGGACAGCGAGATCAACCTGTAGCATCGTACACTAAACTAGGCTGGGTACTACATGGCTGCCAGTATTCAGCCAACAGAGTTATGACAGTGTTCTGTGGCCATATTAAAACTAAAGACCACGATGATTCAATAGAAGCGCAGATGAAGAATTTCTTCAAATTAGAATCATTAGGAATTGAACCTAGAACGCCTAAAGACGATCCTCAACAGAGAGCACTGCAGATATTGGAGCAGACAAGTCGCAGGTTACCTAATGGAAGCTTCGAAACGGGACTACTATGGAAGCAGGATGAACCTAGGATACCTAACAACTATATAGGTGCCCTAAAAAGGCTAGATAATCTAGAAAAACGCCTAGACCGAGATCCTG
Source organism: Allophyes oxyacanthae (assembly GCA_932294325.1). Lineage (NCBI taxonomy): Eukaryota > Metazoa > Arthropoda > Insecta > Lepidoptera > Noctuidae > Allophyes > Allophyes oxyacanthae. The sequence continues at coordinate 2,985,579 of OW028633.1, read as the reverse complement.
ACTTAAAAGTGAAATATGTAGAACGTTTAGATAACCTTTTCACTTCGGGGTATGCAGAGAAGGCGGACAGTACACCAACAAAGGACAAGACTTGGTATTTACCTCACTTTCCAGTGGTTAACCCATCTAAACCACATAAACCGCCACGTCTAGTGCACGACGCCGCAGCAAGAACAGCGGGTCTGTGCCTAAACGATCTACTTCTCTCTGGACCCGACCTGTTACAATCACTGCCCGGAGTATTGATGCGTTTCCGACAAGACAAGATAGCCGTGTCAGCCGACATCAAGGAAATGTTCATGAGGATTAAAATAAGGCAAGAAGATCGCGACGCGCTTAGGTTTTTATGGCGAGTAGACCGGCGGGAGGGAACGCCGGAAGAATATCGCATGACATCAGTTATCTTCGGTGCGACGTCGTCCCCATGTACAGCGTTGTACATAAAGGATCGCAACGCTAACGACTACGTCGATAGGTACCCAGCAGCGGTGTCAGCTATCAAACATAACCATTATATGGATGATTACCTTCAGAGCTTTCCCAGTGAAACAGAAGCTGAAAAGGTAATCGAGCAAGTCGATTATGTGCACAGTCAAGCTAATTTTCACCTGTGCGGATGGACATCGAACAACATGAACATCCTGAATGCCAGCGCAGCGCCTATCCGCGACACAAAAGTACTAGGCGGTAACGATGAAGAGAAGGCCTTGGGACTGCGTTGGAACACAAAAGATGACTGTTTTACATTTAGGATAAATAGTAACAAAACGCCTGACGAGTTACTAAGAAACACGCGCCCACCGACCAAACGTGAGGCGCTGAGCATTATCATGGCCATTTTTGACCCACTAGGATTGATATCACCTATCACTATCCCAGCCAAAAGGATACTGCAACACACGTGGCGATATAAAACCGAGTGGGACAAGCCACTACCTGAAGAACTACAACCGCAATGGAAACAATGGATGGAGTCGCTACGCAATATAGAGAAATTACGAATACCACGCTGTTACGATTATGGAGACGTCACCGCTCGCGAACTACATACGTTCGTGGACGCGAGCGAGGAGGCCTACGCAGCGGCGGTATATTGGCGAACAGAGCGACCGGATGGTACCATTCATGTAGCATTAGCAGCGGCTAAGAGTAGGGTGGCACCTCTGAAACCCATATCAGTGCCGAGGCTGGAACTTCAAGCGGCCTTGTTGGGAGCGCGACTCACAAGAACTGTCGCCCTCGAGCACGACTATGCGGTCGGAGACGAAACATACTGGAGCGACTCAACAACAGCGCTGGCGTGGATAAGGGCAGAGCCACGTACGTTCAAAACGTTCGTCGCCCATCGCATAGCCGAGATCGAGGAGCTCACTAAAAAGAACCAATGGCGATGGCTCCCTTCGCGTCACAACGTAGCTGATGACGCCACACGCGCTACACCCGATAATTTTGGATCGGATCACAGATGGTACCGCGGCCCGGAGTACCTGTACAAGGACCGGAGCGAGTGGCCAAAGGAAAAGTCAACAGCCGCGGCACGAGATACGGGAGAAGAGCGAGTAAAATGTAACGTACAAACAGCTCAAAACTCAAACGGTCATCTGCCGGACATAACGCGCTTTTTAAAATGGACAAGGTTAATAAGAACGACAGCGCGTGTCCTTCAATTTGTAAACAACTGTAGAAAAAATAAACAAACAGTAGAGTACAAGCGCACTAAGAAAAACGCGGATAAAGACCCAACGTGGGTGAAAATTAAGAAGAAACCCGTAGACGAGATAAAAAGCCGAGCAGTGAACAAAATAAAACCAAATATGTACCTCTGCCGGCCGAGTATACACTAAAAGCTGAACAACTATGGATAAAATGCGCGCAAAAAGATAGCTTTGTCAAGGAAATAAGCGCCATAAAATCCAACGTAGCGCCGCCGAGCGATAGCAAGCTAACCGCGCTAAGTATATACCTAGATAACGAAGGGACTCTACGTCTACGAGGTCGCGTAACAGCCGTCAAAGGAATAGGCGAAGAAACAAAAAATCCGCGTATACTTGACGGTGGGCACAAGTACACGAGAATGTACATAAGCTATGTACACGAAAGTCTGCACCACGGAGGCACGGAAATAACGGTGAACGAGTTAAGACAGCGGCTGTGGATAGTTAGACTACGCCCGTCCGTTAAAGACGCGATAAAAAACTGCTTACCGTGTAGATTGCGAAAGGCGAAGCCAGCCAACCCCTCCACCGGCAATTTACCGTACCCCCGTTTAGCTTATAACGAACGACCTTTCACTTTTACGGGACTCGATTATTTCGGACCAATGTCCATAACAGTAGGTAGACATAAAGAAAAGAGGTATGGGGCGCTATTTACTTGCTTAACTTGTAGGGCTGTACATATTGAGGTAGCACAATCACTGAGTGCGGACTCAGCCATTGCCGCACTCAGGCGATTTATAGCTAGAAGGGGTTGTCCAAAAGAAATATGGAGCGACAACGCTACTTGCTTTAAAGCGGCCGATAGGGAGTTAGGTGAGAGCGCCTTAAGCGCATTAGAGTGTGAGTCCGATGCGCGGTCCATAAGATGGAGATACATACCTCCCGCATCGCCATTCATGGGCGGAGCATGGGAGAGGATGGTGAGAGCAGTAAAGGAGGCGCTTCACATAACATTAAAGGAGGTTCACCCTACAGAAGAAACACTCTATACTTTGTTAGTAGAAGTGGAGAATACCGTCAACTCAAGACCGTTGACGCATGTAACTGTGGCACCAGACGAACCTGAAGCCCTCACGCCGAATCATATTTTGATCGGCCCCAACTCTCACGTGCCATCACCGGGCACATTCACCAGTGAAGACCTAACAGCTCGCCAGCAGTGGCGGCGCGCACAAGCCCTCGCCGACGTCTTTTGGCGACGATGGGTGCGCGAGTACCTGCCGCTACTGCAAAACCGGCGGGAGCCCCACGGGAGCGGTGTACCACCCAAGGTCGGCGACGTAGTCGTGATCTGCGACTCTAACCTCCCGCGCAATACGTGGCCCAAGGGACGCATAATCAAGGTGCTCCCGGGCGCGGACGGTGAGGTTAGGGTGGTCGACGTAGTCACCAAGGGTGGCCACATCCTGCGGAGGCCTACCAAGCGTGTCGTCGTGCTACCCACCGAGTCGCCTGAAGGCGACGGCGGGAGATGTGTGCACGACAGACCATCAAACCCGGGACACGATTGAGCCCAACTAATGTGATTATAGTGCTAAGTTAATATATCAATGTTTAAGTAGTATATAAATGTGTTAATGTTGTTATTTAAGTCTGATTATATACTCTTTTAGTAACACCAATGATGTATGATTGTATTTGAACTGTTCTACACCTTTGTTAACCTTTTATGTATACCTATGTGAGTAAATGTACTTAGACTATGTACATAGGATAGTACATAACAATAATAGAGCTGCAATAGTACATAGATGTGCCTCCTGCGCCGCTCGGGCGAGTAATGGTAGCTCTGCGGGAAAACGCGTGGTTATATTTATAACCTCGGTACGCGGCAGATAAGGAACAATGCCGTTACCACGCGTTATCCCGCAGTGACCGAGCGATGCAGGGGGACAATCTGCACATGACACAACTTTTAATAATTGTTAAATTAGGTCATGTGCAGGTGTAGAGTCATTATTAGCCAAAAGTGGCTCGGTAAGGGCTGGACCAATCCTGAGCATGTACGCGAGTTTGCTTTGGACCGCTGGCCAGCTCTTTCCGAGCCGACTATAAATATAGGAACAATAGAAATGATTATTCAGTGTCTTCTTGTTCGCAATACTATGACGTAATGTCTTATTGACCGAAAAAGTATCTTCTTTTATTAAGTAATTGTTTGATTGTTTACCTGTGTACTTTAATCTCTGTGTAATAATAAATAATGTGTCAAGAGAATAAATCGGTGTGATAAACAAGTCCGTGTCGTTTAACTTATCCTGAGTTCCCGATAGAACCGTTACGTCTCCGAGTGGAGAACCAGCTCTGCTGAGTATCTCTAACAAGTTTCACCCCTTAAAGCATTGCCGGTGTTTTACAAATAACCCTGTATACATGAAAATCGAGAAGTCAAAGTCAAAGCTTTTTATTTCAACTGGGCCTTTTCAGGCACTTTCAAAATGTCGTGATTCTAGGTGCACGGTTCCAAGTGGGTTGGTCCTGGAGAAGATATCGGCAAGAAACTCCATGGAAAAGTAAAATCAGGAAATTATTGTTCGGGGTGTTGATCCTTGAACAAGAACGACAATGGCGCCGATACTGTTGCATATCACATTAAACTAATTATAATCATACTATATCTCTTTCTCACACACATCATTGAAAAAGGAAAGAAAATATTTAGTACTGTCAAATTAGTCTATGCCCTTGTAATGTACAGGGGGCTTATTACGAACACTTATAGCAGAGCAGAAATTAAACTGCCCAGACATTCCCAGTATGAGCTGACCCCGTACTGTATAGGCTTTTGGTACAATGAAAGGTTAGCTTAAACTGGAAATTTCTGGGCAGTTCAATTTCTGTCCTGCTATTAGAGCTTGTAGTAAGCCCTTTGGAAATTAGATTTGAACTATGGCGATGGCGATTAAATTCACGTTGATCAAGCAAGTGGACCAATTTGACAGGATTAAAAATCTTTCATCCTTTTCTCATGTTTTTTGTTAGAAAGAGACATAAATTTGTTTGTGTCCTTGAAAGACTGCGTCTTGGCAATACTCGAGGAGGCACATGTTCAAGGTTGATGTGATTTGATGACTGATCAATAATTATTGTTAAAAGAAGGTAGGTACTTACTGTTTTACCACCTTCAGTCAGTTTATGCAGCCATTCAAACAATAGATTAGCGAATTCTTCATCGTAAAACATATCACCTATCAGTATTGTATCAAATTCTTTGCATCGATCACCGACCAAATTCTCAGTACTTGTTTCAATAGTGACGTCATTCAATTTAGCGTTGATATTTGTAGCAGTAACGGCACCTGAGAAATTGAACATTAATTTTGACAACGATTTCAAGTGGGGATGTAGCTCAGTGGTAGAGCGTTCGCTTTGCATGTGAAAGGCCCCGGGTTCGATCCCCGGCATCTCCAAACTTTTTATTTTTATTGATTATTTTTGTTTTGTCAAGGCAATTTTTCTGTATGGTTTAACCACTTAAGGTACAGCCGTTACCTATCTAATCTAATATATTGCACCATTTTATTATGCTAATAGGTAAGTTACGAACGCATTAAGAATTAATATTCTAAATCAAAAGAAAAAATTATAATACTTACAGTCATCGATATCGTTGGCCACCACTCCCTTGGCCTTCATTTTAGCAGCAGCAATAGATCCCGCTCCGCACCCACATCCAACATCCAGAACATAACGATTCTTGACTAAATCTCCATTGTCTAGGATATATCTGAAAAAATTATACGGAATCTAATTAATAACAAATAATTTAATATGAATATAATATTTAATGTGAAAATAAAGAATTAATATTAAATAGGAAACTAAATATTTTTTCAAATACTGAAAATAGTGCCATCTCCTGAGAATTGTTTCAACTACTAACAGAAGTACATAGGTTGATCTGAAAGTCGGCGAATTTTCGAATGACCGTGTGGGGCCTAAAAAGACCACATTGAGCAATTCATCTAATGATCTGCTTAGTAACTGTCAAACTGATGATTACTGAATATGAACCTTATGCGGATGACATTAAGAGTCGTCAATTATGTAGATATTTTGAAATTCGTAATATGAATCATATTATGATTCACCTAAAGCGGCCTTTTTAGCCCCCCGTATCTTTACTATTTAGTTCAATAATCGGAACACTAGATGGCGCTAAGATAGGCGTGAAGTGAATCTGTCAAGTAACGAGACGCGAGATTTTTCTTCAGTTTAAAATCATAAATTTTGTTTAGCCATTAGAGGAATTGTAACGCATAATATTATAGTTAAAAAAAAAAACTAAAGAAAACGCTCTTGTCATCCAGGAAGTGGTTAGCGACTTTCGTTGAATAGTTTCGGAGATACAGGGTTGTTCTGCTGTAGAAACTTTTACAGAACTTTTTTTAGCATTTGTGTAAAAGCAGGGTTGGCTCCTCAACTCAGAACAACACAATATCCTATACTCTACTTACTTAAAATCTTGCAGGAGGCATAGATCGGTTCTACACTGTCTCCCGTAAAAAATAATATAACCCGTATTATTGATGTTTGTAACCCTTAAACCAAGAAGTGGCAGGTAGCAAGTGGCAACCTTACCTTCGGGGGATATACAGGAGTGATGACCTGTATTTAAATAAATAGAAAAAGTAACATAAACATAATTACGAATTCCACAAATTAGTAGCTTATAATCAAATAATACAATATTATTGTGTAACATAATAGGCTCCATACAATTATCACATGAATAACATAACTTTATGAATAGTAATCGATAGACATCGAAGCCATTACACACTTCACCATACATTTCTCCTTTTGTACCATGTTGTTAATCAAAGTAGTTACTAACTTATCAATGGAAGTGAAACATGAGCACAACAATAGGGATTTTAAAATGCGGCCATAAGTTCGCGGAAGCGTTTAGCAAACTGCGCCAATTACCGACTTTTAACAGTTCGATTCTAATTATGTAAATTGTAAACTCTTTGGTATTCCTTGAATGAAAAATTTGGCAATACTAGGAAACGATAACGACGGTTCATAAGATTCCAAGAACAGCCGCCATGTCTTAGGGTAATAATCCCTGAAATATTCCTACATAATGAAAGGTTACACATAAAACTGCCCATACGGTCGATCAAAGAGATTGGTACTCACAAGGTCACCAAAATTATATTCATGTAAAACCTAAAAATGAAAAACTAATTGAAAGTTTTAAGTCCTAAATCTAATGATATTCATTAATGTTTACAATCTTTAATTGTCAATTCTCATCTTATATAATTATTATCAGCTCGTGAAGTGTGAACTGTAGGTACATAGGCCTGATAACCACTGCCAAAGCTACAATTCATTGTAAGGCTACACAGAATTCTTAGTTTTAGCATCAAGTTGGAATTGCGCCAGATTATGGTGATTATGACCGTATCCCCTACGGTCATAATCACCACGTTTTGTGTCTGCCAAACATGAATAGCTGATAATAAAAATTCTGTGGTAGAGGTGTGTTCACTGTTGATCCTAAAAGTTGTGAGGGGGCGATAATCGCCATAATCTGGCACAATTCCAACTTGAAGCTAAAACTAAGAATTCTTGAAATTCCTAGAACAATATTAGTATTTTCCAGCGCTCTAACTAATCCAGTTTAGTACTGAGAATCCTCCCCCGACGGGGATGTGAGCAGACAACTGGTGACCCCACCCCACCCCCTGCCAATGGGGTGGGGTGGTTCTCGGAAAACAGATGACTGGATATAGAATTGCAGAAGAGTTTTCTGAGAAATTCGCGAACTGTTTTGCGTTCTAGGAATGTCTCAGTAAATAAAAATTTTAGTGTTCTTTTTCATTAATATTCAAGCTTAGTAATTGTCGGATATTTATGTGTAGATTTCGAGAAAAACTGCATCATTAAAATAGGATTTACTTAAATATTTTCACGAAAGTAAAAGTATAACCCATTGCATAAAAACAACTGTCTTCTGGATTAAATACTGGATAATGTTTTGGCGTGATCAGATCCATATTGATAGGTAAATTGTTAACCATACTTCATCTGTCCGATGCATGCAACACGATAAAGGAAGTTCCGTTATTATTCCGTGGCCAGTTGCAGAAAGCCTTCCAGTAAATAGGTAGCCTTCATAGCAGATAATTGCCATTATCAATATGTTTAGCTGACAGTTTGGTAATCGCAATGTAGATTATTATACACTAGGATACTACCTACTGCAGTGCTGCACATCATTCTCTTGACATAATCCGTTAGTTGTCATTCAAAACACCGACGCGTGAGGAGGCCTGATTTTTATATCTTTATTTAACCCCCGACCAAAAAAGAGGAGTGTTATGTTTGTACTGTTTGTAGTGCGTATCGGTGTATATGTGTATCTGTCTGTGGCATCGTAGGTCCAAAACGGATGGACCGATTTCAATGCAGTTTTTTTAATTGAAAGCTTGTTTAACCGGGTATCATCTTAGCTATGTTTCATGAAAATCTGTTTAGCCATTCAAAAGTTACAGCTCTTTTTCTAGTTGGTGTCGGGGGTTTTTGACGATTAGGTTATTGTATTGAATAGTCTTGCGTTTGACCCCTATCTCACCTGATGATACAGTCGACGAAGGTCCACGTTAGCCTAGAAGTGACCTATTCACTCGCGCCTTGAAGACTCACAAGTTATTATAACTAATTGATGATTGGTCCACACGGCCACAAAATGTGCCCATTGCTGTATAATGTAACATTCCAATTTCCAACGAATCAAACAGCATGAGGTAATTCTGTTGCCATGTGACCATGTAACAAAACATCGAGCCTAGGTAAATCTACATTATCTTATGCCCCAGACAGGTCTTCGTTCGCAGGGAAGGACGGTTGACAACTGCTGAATCTTCAAGATTTCGAAGGTTATCGAAGTGAACTCTTATCGTGGGTCACACTGTAATACAGCTACCTCCAACACCTATTAAGTAATGTACCTAGCAACAGTGAGTCATCTAAATCGCGCATGCGTTTCAATCAGCCTTACCGGGCCGCGGCTGCGTCTCGCCGGGTCAAGGACGCGACCGGTCAGGGAGGGCGCGTCCTTCGGTGTTAGTCACCCAGAGGTGAATCATCTGGGTTGAACTCTTCAGTAAGAGCGTTTGTTGTGGTAACTATGAACACGATATGGCGGCTTTGTGGGAAAGGAGGAGTTGTTCTCCATATGGCAACCCTAGGTGGACTGTCGCGGACATGAATTTTTACGACAAAAATTGCCGTGGACATCACTACACTGGTGGTGGTGGTCACTACTTCACTACTTCGCCGTTACTTTGGAAAGAATATTTTGCCTTTATCTACGTAGACATGCGAGTCTAGATGTCGAGATGGATAGAAAGAGCTTTATCTGTTCTTGGAGGAATAGATATAGAAATGGTCATACTACGGGTGCAGAGGCTTGGCACCGAGGAAGTTGAAGTCCTCTGCGTCAGGGTCTAGATACTGTTAGCAGGGGAAACCAAGCCTATCTTGCTTACCGATCGTGTATTGGTGGCTCGTGTTGAGAGAATATGTCCAGGAAACGTTACTTCGTTACCTACTGGATACTTGGCTGCATTACAACTCAAGACGTTTTGCACTTAGGCCTGAATTGCTCCTACGCTGATGTCGGTCGCGTACCGTCAGTCGGTCGTGTAGGATACCTGTGTCGCATCGGCAATTTATGCGCCGTTGACATCAGTGTAGTTGCAATGTGATGATATATTGAACACGATGTGTATTCGTACTTCGTACGCGCGATCGTCGTACGCGACCGACATCCGCGTAGGTACGAGAAATTCAGGCCTTAACAATGAGCAATAGCATGTACTCGTATTCAAGTGTTGTTTACTGTCTTTCATTCAATGCGACATTCATTGATAAGGCTACTGTTTAGTCGAGTGTTCTTCTTTGAAGGGTATGAATCATTAAATTATTAATAGCTTATGTTAAGGTTACATAATGCATATTGCATGCATATTATGTCAATTTATATAAATAGGTTCGTGTTACTGTTCACCGATAACAAAGGCATCTCACCGATACGAATGACGAGCTACGAGCTATTTAAAACAAATAGCGGTCCATCCCGGGCTTCGCACGGGTAGATTTATTTAGACTAGTGGTCGCCCAACGGTCGAAATTCGACCGTAATTTTAGCTTTCTGCACTCCTTCTCCATATAACCTTTAACTATGCCAAATCTTACACTCCTCCGTGGGCGCAAAATGCTTAAAAAGGGGTACAAATATTTCTCTTCACGTATTATTATAATATAGATTAAACAATATATTTTTTTTCTATCATCCATTGTTTTCGCAGCGCACGCGATGTAAGGAATTTTGTAGATCATATTTTTACATCTTGGGTTACATTATTGCGGTTTTCGTAGGGATCCCTAATCTTTTTGAAAATAAAATTTTGCCTTTGTTTCTCAATGATAATAATAATATAGCAATATACTGGTGAAAGAATTTTTAAAATTGGTCCAGTAGGTTTTGGGTTTATTCATTACGAACATAAATACAAATCTTTTCTCTTCATAATATTAGTATGTAGATTAGTGCAGAAGTGTAGATATACAATGCGCGTGTGTGCGCCGTAGTTTATATCAGGGGGAAATCCCTAGACATTTTTGGATGGTTTCTATTTTCGTTGCAGTGAAAAAGACATACCTAATTGATTTAAATTACGAGATTATTTGTTTAATAATTTTATTTTCATCGTTTTTAAATCACTGATTTAAATCATAAATCATCTCATCCCTGGATTATTCATTGGATATTTGCCCTAAAATCTAAATTCGATCGTCCTTCCGCCATCGTATGTCCCGAGAATGAAAAATGAAGCATTCAAAACATTACCGTACTACGAACTGTGACTCATCGCAATACTATCCTGAAAAATTCTCCAAACCAAAGTGACTCACCATCTTCTATCGTTATCATATAACATGGAAGTATGTTTCTATCTCACTCCATTGATTAGACGTTGCTGTTGGTTTACCGTTGTTTAACTCGCTCTGATTTATGGAAATATTATGGTCCCATCCCTTTCGCACGTGCAATGCAGTATTCTCAATGGGCTTTCTCCAATTCGGTCCTATCTATAGTCAAGTTATTTTAAATATTACACCTGCTCTATTGTGTTCGTGTAGTAATCTTTGCGTACTTAAAATTAAAGTTTTAAACCCTATTGTTGTATAGTTTTCGAGAAATGTTAAAGTTAAAATGAATACTTAGAAAAAATCACAAATTATTTATAACTTATACACTATACAGGCCACGATTTTGCCGTTTTGTATTTGTTGTAAATGTATTACAATTCCACATTAAATATTGTTCAATTTTATTGTAAGGGCATTTTAATGTGCGCAAGAGGATCACAGATTTTGTAGTTCCCGGTTCCATCCCAAAGGCACTGTAACTGTAAGCCAAACTACTTTCTTAAGTCTATTGGAAAATTGTATAAAAATAGTACCATTATAATGTAAGTTCCTTAGAAACAGGCAATAAACGATTACTAGGGAATATTTCCAGATTCACCAGACTTAGTAAACAGAATGGCATCACTTATGTTGTTATGCAAATAAGAAGTTGCTGACTGTGGTTGTCCGATATATTTTACGCTCAGACCAATAAGATTTTACGACACCCGTGGGAAAGTGTAAGCGGATCCTACTCTTGGCCAGGAACCATAGAGCTACATTGCAATTATAAACATCACTACAAATAAGGTTTCAAGTATTCTGTGAAAACTATAAATAGTACATCTACTCCTCAGATCAATAAAAAAACTATTGGTCTGAGTTCTACACAAGATTCTTAGAAAAACATATTCAAACCAGACTTGTCTGCACTATGAATCGATCAGAAAAACCCTTTACGTGAGTCATTGTTAGTTACACAAAAATTAGTTTCCGAATTGAACTTTATTACCGTCCTAATAGGGTTGTGGTTACCGTGACCAATAATTATGCTGTTGGGAGTTATGATTTTTATGATGACTTGTTTACAAGTACGCAAATGAAATTAATAGTTATACTAATTGATTTAAGGTTCATATTTAAATGGAAGCTATAGTCATTCCATTCATTGACTGCATTCTTGTGATGCTCCCGCGCATATTATATTAATGCATCGGCCATTGATAACGTCAATCAATATTACAAATGTAGAGGTATGAGGATGTCCTATTTAGATTAAGTTGTTGGGTTTTTCTCTTTTATTTACAGAGGCATTCATAACATTTTATGTTTTTCCGAAATTCCTTTTATCTGGAAAATTGAATGTTGTGTATTGGTAATCATCTTTTTCAGTACTCGGATCAAGTCGACTTGTCACATTAACCGACAAGTACTCAAAAGCAACTAGACGCTCAACCAGGGTTCCCAACCGTACCTACCCTAAAATGGAGTCTATTGTGTTAATGTATAATAAACCCTAATAAAGTATATTAAAATACTTTACTTACCTACATTAACTCTGACTTTTTTTGGCACAAAGATCACTACTCACTAGTGCTAGCCATAAAACAAAATAATAAATATTGTAGTTTAAAAAAAAACTAAAGAAAACGCTTTTGTCATCCAAACGTGTATGCAAAATTTCAGGTCAATCGGGAACCGGGAAGTGGGTCAAATTTAACTTCCAAGATTTTTTTACACAGTTAGTTACAATTACAAGTGAAGCTAATAAAAGCGTTTTAAAAAAAGATAAAAAAAAGATTGTCATAAGTAATCTTTTTAACACGCTTTTATTAGCTTCACCTGTAACTAACTATGTAAGAAAATCTTGGATGTTAAATTTGACCCACTTCCCGGTTTTCGATTGAGCTGAAATTTTGCATACACGTACAGTTTGGATGACTAAAGCGTGTTCTATAGTTTTTTTTTAAACTATATTAATTTATTTATATGTCTGTACTCTTTATTTACCTTCTCTGAAAATATATACATTCTATTACTTCTCAAAAAATTGGCAAGCCTACTCAAGTACCTACTCATAACTGTCGCTAGTCGCTACTGTCCACCTATAAGTGACAGGAAAAGCCTCAGACCAATAAAGAAGTAAAGCATAAAACTTAACAACTACTTACTTAAAATTAAAATGGCATTGAGAATTCGTCGGTATTGTGTTGTTCCTATTTGAATGAATCATATACCTAGCACCGTATTGTTTGTTACTAGTGTTACGCATAATTATTCAATATATCATTAACTAATCGTATGAGTCGTAACAAAATTACCGATATCAGTAAAAAATGTAGGTTACCATTTTCCAGTCCGCATATCTATTGTCATGTGTCATACACGTGTATATTTGTACAATATTTCGGGTTGCTTGCTTATTCTGAATAATTCTATACAATAACTGTATATCAGACAGGAAGGGAAGAATGAAACGCAACGTTGAATTTAGACCATCGAGTCAAAACTAATCTATAACTATACTGGCGACCTAACTTCGACGTTCTTCCCCACACTATTATTTCTACGCCGCAACATTTGCATAACTCTACAAAAGTCCCCAGCATTAACCGGGTCTGCCTTGTGAAGTCCCCGTGGAATGACCCCGCGGGATTTTCTTGATAAAAATTAATACAAGGACAGAATTGGTACTTTAAAAGTGCTCCTAGGGAGACAATATTGCCTAAAAATTATAAGATACTCACTTTTGTCCCGACTGTCAAAAGATGCGCTGCGACTGCATATTGGATTATAGATGCAATATGCAATATGCAGTCGCAGCGCAGAATCACCTAGCATAAAACTACTGTTGCATGTTGCAAAAAAACGACCCTTATTCGTGGTATGATAGCTCTCTACCATAGCTACACCAGCCAATGATAATTATATCATCGTATCATTTACCTAGCCTTATCCCAACAACGTTAGGGTCGGCTTCCAATCTAACCAGATGCGGCTGAATATTAGTATTTTGCACGGAGCGACTGCCCTCTGACCTCCACCGCCCAGTTGCCTAAGATTAGACCGGTAAGATCAGGCTTTTTGGGCTGCCGTAACAATTGTCATAGTTATCCGTATGACAACCGGGATTACTCTCAGAGTCACAGAGGGGTCTCTGTGTTTTGAAGGAACGGTCACCCATGCAAGAACTAACCGCGACAAGCGCTGCATAACCTCGCCGATCGACGTAGCTGATCGTTGCTCGTAGCTGCAAGCCTCTCTGATATGTCATTGTATGTAGTGTAATTGATTTATTCGCAATACCTCAATATTGGAACGCTATTGAATTTAAGACAGTACCCAATTGAACCCTGGTGGGATTGAATTGGGTACTGTCTTAGATAAGGATGCAATTTATCTACTTAAGATTCTCTTGCATTTAGTTAATACTAAATATTGATCTTCAGTTGAGTCGCATCTGGTTAGCCTTGCAGGGACCAAATAAGGGACTCAGAAAGGATAATGATATCCCATCATATCAACATGTCTTGGCCGCAGTTTATTGAACTGTGCGTAATTCCCCTGCCTATGTCCGCAGCAAACGAGGTAAATTCCCGCACTCAGTGCCATGTGCGTCGCCCATATAAATTGTTGTTTTAAAGCTGGGTTTACACTTATCGCGTTTTCCTGTATTATCTGTTGCTAGCGAGGACAAATAGAACCATATTAGTGAATTATAAAGTTTAAAAAAATATATTTTTGAGGATTTATGTCTTATTTTTTTGGGATAGCAGTGATGGCCCTGTGGCTGTCGCCCGACCACGATTTACGAGTCGTATGGGTTCGAAACCAGAGAAAAGGATCATCATTGATCTAACGTTGAAAGAATGAACCGATACGCTCTAGAACAGTGTTTCCCAAACATTGTTCTGCCATGGCCCGGTAATTTTCACACTGCACCTTCGTGACCCAATTAATACTTTTAAACTCAAGCTGGTTCCATTAGGTAAAATAATAGATACACATTTATTAATAGTAAAAATGTTTTATTAATACTACATAATATTTTGGTATCGCTTATTTAGTCATTAAATTTTAATGCGAAGTATAGAGCTGCTGATTATTTTTCACTAAAGAATCCAAGTTCGAGGAAAATGACGAAAGTTTTATCCTAAGGTCTGGTTGCGACCCGGTATTTTATTTTGATGGACGGTTCGGGGTCGCGACCGGGCAAATGGGAAACGCTGCGCTATACAATATGGAAACAACATAGTATAAAACACCAATGTATACCACATGAAGCAATACACGTTCTGATTTCTGATATGAGTCATCATTCCTGTAACTGTAAATGCCTCCTGAAAGTCTCCCTACAACCTCCCACTCCCCCCATCTACTTCGTCCTCCGTAAGTTCAGGAATACGACTAAAGCGAGATAGAAGTATGTCCGAAAAGGATCGCAAACCGTGAGTCATTCCAGGAATGTTCAGGATAATGTTACGATAGTGTGCTGTGAGTCATACTTCTTAGAACAGGGATGTTTTTTAACCCCTTTCCAGTGACTAAGGCCAATTTAATCTGCGCTAAGGCTAAGAAAATATTCCGCATTTTCTATGACTTTATAATTGCAAAAAGCGACCACATTGATTGTAATAATAATAATAGAATAGGTACTTTACAACAGGCATTTTAATCTGGAAATTTGAAAAAAAAAAAGTTGTTTCGTACATTTAGTTGAGAGTAATATTGAAGTATTTATATGGAACAGCTATTTTTTTTCGGGACTTCATAGTTGATCCTATGGTAAAAGTTGTTCATAATGATGAATACAATAACCTCTTTTAAGGTTCCTATACCCTTTTTGACTAACCATGTAGACGCTTATTCGAGAGCAAATAGTCGCGCTCGCAGAAAATTATAATAAATTACCTTGCGGGGCAACTGTAAAGCGCAGGCCACACTGTGAGCTAACTTAACTCACGAAGCTGCGGCATTTTTACAGAGAAAGAAAGAAAACATTTATTAGACATCAGATATTAACTGACACCGAAATGATAAAAAATTTAAAAAAAGCTTATAAGACAAAAAATAACAACAATTAAAATTAATAATAATAGTAAACCTAATTAAAAATATACGTAATTAGAACAGAAAAAAAAACTCGTACGTAAAGAAATACTGGAACAGTCACAATATAGATACATTTGTATCTACCTATATTTTTCTATGCCAACTACTGTTAGCTCTGCAGTTCGCGGTGTGAACCAAAGTAGACAGTACAGCTTCGTGAACTAAGTTCACGGTGTAGCGTACGCTTAAAAGCATGAGAGGAAGAAAAGGAGTCCTTACCTCGCAGTAGCCTGCCCTCCAGGCCAGTAGAAAGCCCAGAAGGGGTCTTTGAACGGCGTCTGTTCCTCCGTCGCCCTCCACAACGGGCAATCCGGAGAGATCAGCCGTAACGCCAGCTCAGGAGTAAGGTGTCGCCGGGTAGTCACCGTGTGCTTCATTATCAGTGACGTCATTTCCTTCAGCATCGTACCTGCAGGTTTGAAATTAGAATTGGTGTTCCGAAAATTCAGTTCATGTATGCAGTTTACTCCGGGTGAATCATATACGACGACACGGTTGGCGCAGTGGCTAAGCAATTAGCTTTCTGCGCTACGTGCCGCGGGTTCGATCCCCGCACGGAACAAATATTTGTATGATCTACAGATAGTTGTTTCGGGTCTGGTTGTGTGTGCATGTGACTTGTATGTTTGTAAACAGTACCCTCGATACAGGAGAAATCCTAGACAGGGGCAAAGTTTAAAAAAAAAAGAAAAAAAAAACTCCTTAAAACATTTTGTCTGTATTCCACGAAAGGCTTGATGACGGAAACACAGTATAACAACACTAGTTAAACTGTGACGGAAGTGAGTGCCATGTTTATAAAAAGCGAGCATATTCCGAACCCAAAATAAAATATATTTTTTTAAATTGGTGTTACCTCCAACTTTTCGAATTTGCGTGCGGATCGCAATTTAATTATCACTTGCATTATCGGTATAGATATCCGTGGTTACCGATGAGGGAAAACATCGTGGGGAATCCTGAGAGGGCCCTCATAAAGTTCTCGACGATGTGTGTAGTCCGACACCCGCACTAGGCCAGCGACCAGCGTGGTGGACTAAGGCCTAACCTTTCTCAGTCTGACAAAAGGTCCAGCAGTGGGACAGTAATGGCCTGAGTTACACTGCTATATTATGTCTCGCACCAATTATGTAGTTATATCTAATAGCTAAGCTACGTAAGAATTCTCAATGTAATTTACGTCAAACATTAATCAACTGCGTGACAGTTATAGGAAGTAAAATGATTATGTATTGTTGTAAGGAAACTTGAATATAATTATGTTATGTTAATGACTAGGTTTGTCCTAGGATCACTGGCTAGGTATGGGGCAGTATCAGTAACGTTCTGCGCGACAGTTATAGGAAGAAAAATGATTATGTATTGTTGTAAGGAAACTTGAATATAATTATGTTATGTTAATGACTAGGTTTGTCCTAGGATCACTGGCTAGGTATGAGGCAGTATCAGTAACGTTACCTACTACCCAATAACGATACTTGTAACTTGCCCGTGGCAAACGACGCGCTACTGCTAATGATTTGTAGGGGAGAGTGTATATTCAAGAGCCAGCCTTTGAAAGAGCCGATGCAATTTTCTCCCACTTGCTAAAATCAATTCAAATTTAATTTTACTCTTTATATGACAACACTGAATAGCTGTGATCCACAGACATTCATTGTTGTCATATAAAGAGTAAAATTAAATTTGAATTTATTTTGGCAAGTGGGAGAAAATGGCATCGGCTCTTTCAAAGCCTGGCTCTTTCATATACACTCTCCCCTACTTGCGCCAACGTTTAAAATGCATCTTATTACTCGCACAAAAAAATTGTGCTCACATGATGTTATCGTTTTATGACCGAAACCTTACTGTAGGTAGGTATGTAGCATATTATAAACAAGTTTAATAACCTATCGGTGTAGAATAATAATAATAAATGATTATATTGTACTCTTAAATATAAACAATACTGAGAATAGCTAAAGTGCTAACTAAAATCAACAAAATACCACAACAAAGAACATCATTCGATCTAGATATAGGTAATAAACGTTTGGACTTTCAATCAATCGTGTTAGATCAATTGATAATCGATACATTGTCATTCGAAGTTGCGTAGGAGACCCGTTCTTTGACCCTTTTAAAATGTGAACAAAATTGATGTCCTAGATTGCGTCGTCACAACAATTTGCGCAGGATTTCAATTTTCAACGAAATGTTTACTCATCTAAACTAAAAGAAAGTGTGTTTATAGGTCACAAACACGATAAAATTTACCTAGAACTGTATAACACACGACTTCATTTGGATTTTAAGTTTTAATTTAGTTAGAATCGATTTGAAAGTAATTTAGATTTTATCGAATTCTGTGTTACTTATCATTACACGTGTTTGCTTTGAATACATTGCATTGCAGAACACACACTTTTTACCTCAAAAAGAAAAGATACGTATGAGAAGCAGTTAGGCACTAAGGCTGACATTCAGAGACGACAGAAACGAGTCTTAGCGTGAACTTACGCTTCCATCTGTCAAAATGTGTTCGTAAGTTTGACAGATGGAAGCTTAAGTTCACGCTTAGACTCGTTCAGCCTCAGTCCATCTCAAGTAACTAAGTAAGTTAACTAACTAGACATTCAGAAACACCTTAGCTTCTAGATCTTGAAAATTCCCAATACGTTGAGACAATGCAGACGAAGAGCCAGCACCATCATCAGGACCTATTAAAAAAAAAATGCCACCTATCCTTTATAGGAGAACATTAATCAGTGGCAATTGCAGCGTAAAAGGAAGCTGGGGTAGGCTGGACGCGGAAGCGATTTGGAGAGGCTTATATCCAGCAATGGATATCTTGCATTAATTAAAGGCTTTCTGATAAAAAGGCTACTTTGAAAAACATATTCCCGTTTCAAAGTAAAATTTTATGAATAAAACAGCTTTAACGATAATTTCCATTGATTTGTGTGATCAATTAAACTGATAGTACCCATAAAAATACCAGAGGAAACACCCAACAAATGCTAATGGACTCGGACAATATAAACGCACGGTGGTTTCTTAGCACGATGTCTACGCAAGTGACACGTCACAGATAAATGAATGGCATTTAAATCCACTTTAGAGCACGCGCACTTCGTAATGATTGAGGTGCTACTGCGCAACACGATGTCACGATCTCGGACAAGTAGATCATGATAATATTAACTGCTTTTATTGTTTTGTTTTTTGTGGGTGTGTCTCAGTCTGTTGTTCTGTAGAGATGAGCGATCCATGAAGAAAGATTGGAAATGCTGGAAAGAGAGTTCCTTGATGGAGTAATTGTTAAGTACTACTACTTCCTATCTAAGTTATTCTAGACCAAAAATATCTGACATAACATCCGTCATAGATTTCAGGCTCTTTCAAAACGCTGAGGAGTGCACGATTCAAAAGTTTGCTTGACCCTATATAGAAGACCCGGTAAGAAACTCCATGCATATTTTTGTAAATATTAGTTTAACAGAATAGAATAGATCTTTATCTAATGTAAACCAAATACAGGCACTTATGAAATGTCGAGCTAGGTGCGCGGTTCCAAATAGTAGGTTCTATGGAGAAGAACCGGCAAGAAACGCCACGGAAACTCTTTTAAAATAATAGATTACAATTTTGATTAGTACAATGTTGTGGTAACAGCAGGTGGTAACAGCTGATAAATACGTATATGGTAACTAGTTGATAGGTGGTTTGCGGAAGCTTTGGGACTAAAGTAAATCTTTGATTATTTCCTGGTGTAAATTGATACATAATTGAATCAGACAGTCTTAATATTTACGTCATTAAACGATTATTCAACGTCTTAAACATTTCCCCAAGTTTTTCCCATGAGAACTTCACATGTCTTTTCCTATTGAATTATAGATTTGTGTCTATAATAAAGATTCTGTTCTATTTCAACTATGATAAGTGGTAACAAACCTCTTCTTATGACGCTATCATATTTGAACCTGGTGAACCAGTAAATTCTACGTCAGTGGCCATCTAACCAACATGATACTGACGTAGGTGGGACGCTACGAGCGCTAAAATTAAACCAAGATAACACACTGTTACATCACAACAAACATTATCCACATTCCACATTCCACGTACTTATATACCACATGAAACAACAAGAGAGGTAAGGCATAGCGGGACTTTCCGCTAAAAATTGAAACTTAACTTACTACTTACTTTTTTACTTTAGCTTAGCTTTTGTTTGGGGAAATATCTCCACTTTTCAGAATATCGTAACCAAGTAACACTGCTCTTTTGAAGTGTTGTGTTCGTAATGGTGAGCAAGGTCGCCAGCGCTCCTTGGCAAAGCAAACTGTCAACAAGATGAGTAGTAGGGTCGGCAACGCGCGAGTGATGCCCCTGGTGTTTCAAGCATCCTGTCACGGTAACCATTTACCATCAGGCGGGCCGTATGCTTGTTTTCCACCTTAGAGGTACTTGCAAAAAAAAGGTGTGATTTTGATTCATCAGCTCGGCTTTAGTACCTGGTCATAGGTCTCTTTCAGGAGGTGTTGCTTGAAGTTGATAAGCTGCGCAAACGGATTGGTTTCTGCAGAGCCAAGCCTTTTTGAACAATGTCAACCATGAGAGAGATGTGGTCCATCACTAGCTTGGGTGACTAACATTTTAGACAGGTATCCCGCTATCTGTAGGCGGAAAATAAATAATACAATCTATAGGTCGTTGGACTTAGCGGCGTGTGAGTCAGTGGCAAGGGTGATGGGTGTGTGATGTCTAATGTCACTAATGTGTGTACTTTGGTGTACCTACACGTGACATCGACGTTTCTGGAAGCTAATTATTGTTGCTTGTTTTCGCTTTACAACCTTCTCCCGACTAGCTCTTCCATCGACCATACAGACGATATTTCAATTTTGGGTGAGAACCATCATGTTAGGAATGGTTTGCCTTAGGCTGAGTACAAAAAATCCAACTCTACGCTCCTAAATCTGGTAATTCCATGTAAAAAATCTAATGAAACTTTAAAATTTGAATATTTCTAACTAAAATAAAAAGAGCTACAATTAAAACAGGTTAGTGGCTAACTGGCTAATACGCATAGTTAGTCAATATCGCGTCACAACTCACAATGAGTCGTTGCTCTAGGTCGTCGGCGCGTGCGCACCCGCGGCCTTGTCCAAGTTCAATCACACGGTCAGTGAGACATTGTAAACGGCCGAGAAGTAATGATATTATGATGTCGCAATGTTTCCAGCTAATTGTCTTATAATTGATCTGATTGGAATGCCAGGTGGAGTATGTTACTAATAGGGTAAACTTTTTTTTTATATCATCTCAACTCTCTTCGTAAAAAAAAAAGTGTCCGTTAAGAAGCGATAAGGTATCCCTATCGTATAATAGCTCTCTACAGACAGATCGAATAGTCTAGTCTGGCTCTAGAGTAGTCTAACTCTGATCCAGTATTTGGCATTCATGGCCGCCGTGTCAGCTGTCAGGCAGACCAACGAACATTTATCTAGAGACGGCTATAAGGATTGAGGTAATTTCACATACTTTACCTTATACATTTTGGATACTTACTAGTTGGAAGCATGGTTTTGGTGGCTACGAGTAAAAACACTGATTATAATCTCCGAGTGCGTCGTTACGTCAAACACAAATTGTACAATAACAAAATGGACAAACAACTTATTATTTGGGTAAGTTTGGGAAATCTCAAATTAATACAATATTTGAAATATACAACGAGGTTTTTTCGCAAACTGATATAAAAACCAAATGGGCCTAAAACTTGTTAAGTTGATAAACAAATAGTAAACCGCAAAATCACTCCTTGTCGTAAAAGCCGCTAGACTGAATTTGAAGAATGTGATCCACATTCACATTACTCATCAGTATTTAAAGAAAAGTTGAAAAAAAGAAAGAAAAGACGAACGCTGAAAGCTGAATTCTGAAGGCTGAATTCTAGAAGAAGCGTTTCTAGTCCTAAAGGTTGAAAAAACAACCGAAATTAGAAAGTGGAAAGTTACGAAGGAAAATACTTCTAAGAATCCGAAAGATTAGACTCCAGAATCCCACCATATATTCTCAGCATATATATTGTATACCGGAAGGAATTCATTTAGAACGTCATGAACTTGTTATTGAGCGCTTAGGAATAATTTCACTTATCAGAAAACGTTTAATGACTTTATAATTAATAACGTTCAATGACTTCGCAGATCGTTTATTTATTGTGAACAAACATTTCTGCTTATAGATTGTCTGGAAATTTTAGAGGCAACGGGTTTTACCGATAACATGAATTAACATATTATTATTAATGAACACGATACTGACCAATGAAGAGGTTTCGTAGAATGCATTGCTTTGGCACACATTGTTTGTGGCCTTAGAATTAATACTCCGTATCCACGACTTATTAAGAATTCTTTTCATGTACAGTAATGAGATATATTAGCATTTTCATTGAATTCAAATTTCAAAGTAGTAATAATATGTTTAGGAAAAACTCAAGGCATGTATTTGACGCACAGGAAAACGTTTGGCAACAAGAACTGGTATGCTTGAGGAAAATATAATCTATGATGGAGGAACAGATTTGAACTCTTCCATGACCTTCCATTTTGTGGTAAAGACATACGACGTAAGTATCCCGTTTTTTTCAGATTTATTAAAATTTAACAGAACCAATCAATTAATATGATAAACACTATCCGTGACCATGGCGCTTGCAACAGTGCCGAAATATCGGAAGCTCGCAACAAAGTATAATCATGGTAAATGCCGCATTCTTAATTATAATAATAATGTTAGTGGCCATGACGGTTTAAAGACCTAATCAACTATGTCAAAGCAACTCGTGAATACCTGTTGAACATTGGCTTCATATCTTCACAACTATAGAAGATTATACCTTATCTTTAGCTAGTATGTGGTTAAAAGGAAGGCTTCTTATAAGGATTTATGTAAAGGTCACGATGACAGATGAAATGCTTATTGAACACTTTACCAATAATATAAGAACACGGTTAAATGCATTTCGCAGCCGTCTACTTTAAAAGATTACGTCTATTTTGAGTCGATTCATTCAAAAGCTCATGCTG
Organism: Allophyes oxyacanthae; assembly: GCA_932294325.1. Lineage (NCBI taxonomy): Eukaryota > Metazoa > Arthropoda > Insecta > Lepidoptera > Noctuidae > Allophyes > Allophyes oxyacanthae. The sequence continues at coordinate 2,962,736 of OW028633.1, read as the reverse complement.
TGAATAGTTAAATTAACTTGTTATTAACAACGCATGTCCAGAAATACCGAATATTACCAAAACATTTGTTTTTCTGTACATAATAGATTGTCGCGGTCAAAATTCTATTTATAACAAAAGTAGAGGCGTACCATAGGAAATCAGTTATCGCAATAACATCATTATCACCCACTTGCTCCCATGTCATATTGTTTTGACGACAGGCTTGATGACGCTGATGTTCAAAACAATGCAGTGTCGTGTTTCTCTCATTCAGCTGCGTAGTGAGTAGCAGTTGTTATGTAAACAGACTTATAACAGTCACATTGTACTCAATTTTAATATGCATGATAAGGAAAAGTTTCTAAACATGGGATGAAAGCTAAAACATGGTGAAAGTACATTATTTGTTACTAAAAATAGGCCACATCTTTCATCTCCTGATTATTTAAAAAAAACGTAGCATACGGAAATGTTTAGCAGACGTTAACGGGCTGACATGGTGAATGGATGAATGATGATGAAGTAATATTGTGGTGATCGTAAAACAATCACCTACTTCCTACATCATATTCGCGAACATTTCCTATAGATCATAAGTGATGTCCGTATTGAAACCATCAAGAAAGATCTCGAGGCGACTTCAGTCCCACCAACTCCCATATTAGCCGCAAATTTTAGACCACCGCTTATGGATGCAAAAACAGATAATTAAGTGGGTGGATTACGTAAGGGTTGAGCAAGACCAAAATCCAGATAAAACTCGTGAACAATCAAAACTTCAATACAAATTTCGGAAATACGGCAACTAGAACATTTGTTTTGAAAAAAATGTACAAGAGATTAAGTAGGCGACGTACAGGCGGACATTGTTAGCCCAACTACCAAAACATTAAAGACTTCAGTGAAGGGGGTGGATTCATGAAACCCAATCCCAGCAGTAGGCGACGCGAACTATAGGTGGACAGGCGTGGTGCTAGCTCGGGACATCGGCGGCTGGCACATACGCACACGACTGATAAGTTCACAATAAAAATGATAGCCGGGAAAATCTGGGAACCTGATATTTTGCTCCCTCAACGATCCGATAGCTAAATGTCACACATTTGATATTTCTAGTGAAGTGTTGATAGAATATCAGTGTCGTATTGCTCTGTTACGCATTTAGTTCGCTTTTTGCGTATGTAGTTAATCTTTTTAATGAAACAGGATTTGTGTTCGAGCTGAAAGAGGAAAAAATACAGTTCTACAGTTGTAGTCGACATACTTTTACTTTCGTCGCGCCTCATTGAAGCCACAGCCGACAAGAGAGCTGGCAGCTACCTCGGCCAAAGAATTAGTTGAGCCATCCAACGAGGTACCGCTCCCAGCCTCCTAGGCACTATGCCTCGCAGTGGTGCACTGGAAGAGATTTTTTATTTGTAGATATAACCTAATATTTAATTATATTTATTTAGTAATAGATTTAAGTTTTTATAGTTTTAATATTTAGTTAATTTGTTTTAAAATTGTTTTTTTAATGTAGAGTGTACATAGATAAGTTTAGATCATTAAATATTTTGTATCTTTACAAACATACTTTTAGTAGGTAGGTCTAAATATGATGTTGCTATCTATCTTTCCTCCGGCAAATAATGTATGGCTCTGACGTGGTTTACCTTGCAAATAATAGTGCACATGAGAGTGCAAATAGTTATTGGTTTGTTGATTAACTGTGCGACCGTCTACACGGCATTGGACATCGCCTACAGACTGATACTAATGATTTAGCAGCACAGTCAAATAGCGATATGAATTTTACCAGAAACGTGGACTGTTTTAATTGATATACAGTAAATTACTTTAACGAAGACTGAACTATATCTTGGGTACAGTACGACACAACGAAGAAGTTACAGCCATGTACCTGATCAAACAACCAATGGCAGTCGCTTACTTAGATAATTTTACAGTTTATTGAGTCAGTGTAAATATAATTTTTTACTGCAGTACAAATAAAAATTCTTGGTCTGGAAGTCGCACTCAGCTCGGAAGTTCGATTCGGTTTTACGATATTTGCAGATGCGACTTCTTAGTTGTTTCGTACTACGAGTATAAGGCTTTATCAATGCGCGAGACTGCATCTAAACAACTTTTTCTATAGGTGACAACCTACTAGAGTTGTCTTTTACAACAACCATAGGAAATAGATAGTACTTGTCTATCTTCAATAGTTCAATCCATATGGCTAACCATTCGATTTCGTTAATATTTGACCTCACATTACATCCTGGTTACATCCTCAAAACAGCATGGCATTTGTTTATAAAACTAGCAACCAAAACGTATTTTAAATTCAAGACGCCTATTACCAAACCGCAACTCAGCCTTCCGAGTAAGGCCAGTAGAGACGTGTCTAGTCACGCGTCATACGGCAAACATCAGGTTGATAGTCGACGGACCGATGACCTCCGAGAAAACCCGGAGACAACCGAATGAAAGTAAAATGCATGAATGAAGCTTGCAACTCGTGACGTGCTTGGGTGTAAGAAGTATGCTGTAAGGTTCCTAATATTGTATTCTGTGTCACTTGAATTCACTTGCTGCTTATTTCTTAAGATTGGAGTAGTTAAAGATCCGGAATCTACCTTGTTATGTAATGCGTTTAAATTGGTAGTGTAAATAAGGGATATGTTCACCGACAAATTTAAAAACAGACGATTTAAGACTAAAACCGCCGTATAAAATGGGCATTTGTATTTGGTTTTTAACCCCCGACAAAAACGAGGGGTGTTATAAGTTTTTAGTGTGTGTATACATGTGTATCTGTGTGTCTCTCTGGCATCGTAGCTCCAAAACGGATGGACTGATCACAATGATTTTTTTTAATTGAAAGAATGATCTTAGCTATGTTTCATATGAAAATCTGTTCAGCTGTTCAAAAGTTACAGCTCTTATTCTAGTTGGAGTCGGGGGCTTTCCGGATGTTTTTATTATAAACTTTAAACTTCAGACAATTTGTCGTTGAATATATGACCCCAAGTAGTTAAGTAGTCTCATACATTAGCCTATCTCCTGTTTAACGAAAATTAAGTAACCTGTAAGATTTCTATCGTAATCTTATACTTTATATAGATAAGTACGGCAACATTACGCTAGTAATGACATAATTAGTAATGCCGCCTTCTGCACTCCTTAACAGTCCCAATGTACACGCGCCTTTAATGACTGACAAAGACTTGCAATATCTGTCGTGTTGTAACGGAACTAACACGTGCTGCAAAACGCATTTCATCACGTGACCAGGCTAATGAGCACGCGTGCGTCCGCCTCGGGTGTTATACGAGTGTCGGACTCTGAATCACAATCAGAGAGACAATCCTAGTCATAGATTATAGAGACGGGCCACGGGGGCATGCTCTTCTTCCCAAAGATTTAGTAATAGGTGCCTTCAAAGTCAAAGGTTTTTATTTCAACTGGGCCTTTGCAGGCACTTTCAAAACGTCGTGATTCTAGGTGCACGGTTCCAAGTGGGTTGGTCCTGGAGAAGATACCGGCAAGAAACTCCATGGATACTCTTTTCATAACATATGGAGCCGCGGGAGCGACCCCGGCTAAAATTCGACCAGAATCTACAAAATATTACAAAAAAAAAAAAAAAAAACTGACCCAATAAATAACATACACTTTGTTGCACACCAGAAAGACAAGAAAAGATAGAATAAATAGAAAAAGAGATGTACAAACGGCGGTCTTATCGCTCTTGGTGATTTCTGTCAGACAACTTGGATCTTCTGGACCTTATATTCGGGTGATTGGTAAAACGAGGGTGTGAGAGTGTACTCATCGTTATAAGCAACTTTCACTAAGGGATCAAAAATGAAATCGCAAAAAAATTCTCTGCTGCTCTATACCAATAAATCAATATTGCTCAACATACTAATACATTTTATGCACATTTTATGTATGGAACATAAAATTTTTGCGTTTCAATATTAGGCGGTTAGTAACCATTAGTATTACCGTACCTTCAAAATGTTTCCTTCTCAACCACTTTAGAATTGGAAATAAGGAAAAATTTACGAATAATACCTTGCATAACCTCAAAATGCCCAAAAGCCTATCAAGTGAACAGCGTACAAATACGAATGTTTAATTACTGTGAACGATATTGTGAACCGGAAAATGAACGAGGAAATCTACGGTTGATAATATAATATAATTAATTCTAGACATAATATGTGCTACCTTGAAACATGTACAAACAAAACTAGCAGAATATATTATTGCAATTGTTGAAAACATTAGTTATTCCAGGGATTGTATTGATACGGGAAAATCTGTAGTACTGAGATAGCGGTGCTCCGGGTTATAAAAGAAATTCGCTTAAATCAATCAATGCGAAACTACACAGCATGATACTGATCATAGGAAAATTAATTCTTCGAAAGAAACGAAAGTGTTTTAAAATGAGGATAAAAGAAAAGAGACACAAATAAACATGATTCGTTTTTTCACAAAACTTATTTTAGAATACAACACGCTCGCTCATATAATCGCCAATTTGTCTGTCATGCATGCTTATTTTGGTACTCCGACTTTTAGACTGGTCTTTGGTCTGTGTCGACTGCTATACATAGGCCACCTAAAGACCACTTTACAGTCGTTAAGTAGCCTATGTTCAGCAGTGGGGATAAATTCAATGAAGTGTTAAATCAGATTACATTACAAGCAATAGCTCCATGTTTCGCACTCTACCAAAACATTTAATTATAATAATCTCGTCTGATGTGTGTAATCAATTTATCACTTTGGTACAGACTTCGCTTCCGTTGCCGAGTCCAGTGGGAACTCCCTCGCTCCGTGTATTGCCATAACAATAGTCTTTTGTCGACTCCATGATTCACTGGTTCTTTGTTAACCGTTTCTACAGCGAGTTGAAAAAATGTGGGATTTTATTGTTATCGTTCCTCGTCCTTGGATTCATATAAACGTTGCAATAATTGTTTTTCATATGACAACGGTCTATACAGTAACGGCTGAACAGGGGTTCCCCACAAACTCTACTCACAAACTGCCTTTATTAACCCCCGACGCAAAAAGAGGGGTGTTATAAGTTTAACGTGTCTGTCTGTGTATCTGTGTATCTGTCTGTGGTATCGTAGCACCCAAACGGATGAAACGATTTTCATTTAGTTTTTTTTTTACATATTTTACTGTGTCAACAACAATGGGAGAAGACATCGACTCCTGTAACTCAGGTCTTTGTACGGCTGTGACTTCAAACAGATTTGTAGTTATTTGTATGTCAATAAAGATCATTATTACAATAAATATGAGACGAGGGATCCCAGATAGATCTTTAAGAAAATGTCTAAGGACGACCTTTTCAAAGTCTTGGAGTAGCTGGCGGATTAGTTAAAGGTAATTTGCGTAAAAGAAATGAAAATCACCAATTTGTCAAATTTTGGGCTCAAACACGGCTGTTCAAAGTTCAAGACAGAAATTCGTATTTAAAGTAGTGCCAAAAAGTGAGAGGTTGCTAACCCTGGCTATATCGATGGTGAGCAACAAAAATAGTTCGGCAAAGTCCTTAATAATATGCTAATATTTTAAGTTTATAGTATCTCTCATATTGTTTGTCGGTTATATTCTAAGAAGACAAATCTATATTCTTACAGACTAAAAAAACTCCAAAATTAAGAATTCAAAATTAACGACGCAAAGAAAAGACAATTACTGAATAAGACTGGACTGGACTGGACTGGTTTGGGTTAAGCTCGCCTGTGTACATACCATCTCAATTGTATTTGTCTTTTATCTCATTTTCGTGTACAATAAAGAATTAAAGAAGAAATAAAAATAAAATTATAAAGACGTAAGAAACAGTATGACGCTTATAAAGCTCAGAAATGTATCATACCTCTAATGTCCGCGATATATGAGAAAGTACGCAAGGAAACCCGTTTACTACATTATAAAATACCTATACACGTGAGGAAAAGAGATAAAAAGATCCATATACGTAAGTGGACTGCGCACGCGACGCGCCATGTCGCCATGACCCTGTTTTACAAGAATTTCGTGCACCATTGACGTATTTTGCCGACGACAGAAGGTTTGCAATCTTGGTTTTTCTGATAACTTCACATTCTCCTTAATTATCAGTTATTTGGAAAGCTTTGAGAGGCGGAATATTTTCAAGGCTCGTATTGGTTTCATCCGATGAAACATTCCATTTTCAAGATGCTGTGATAAGCGGTTTTTATCGTGTATATCTAATGTTATTGTGACCATCCAAATTCACCAGTTTGTGACACAATGTTTTTAAGCACTCTAGATAAACGTAATTGATTTGAGAATTGCAATATGTTGCATGTAGGACTCATATATTGCTATTGTGTAATCCAGAGCTATTTTAAGCTTCACCGCCTGTTGCATACAGTAAGGCAGTTTCATCATTATTTCTTAAAATAGCTACTAAATAAATCACCGCACATTAGCAGGCATGCGTTTGTGTATATTATTATGTTTCATCATACAATCCTACTTGGACTTTGAACGAGATTGCCGCCCAGTCTTCAACAAACACGTTGATTTTGTATAGTTGTATCAGAGTGACGATGGCAGATCCAACTGTGCATATGGAAGAGGAGAGGGGAGAGGGGAATCGAGTTTATAAGCCAATGACACACAAGTAAGGATGGTCAGGAAAACGTACGATGTTTTTATAGGTATAAATACCGGCCTTTTGTAGAATTACACAATTTTAGTTGAATGTTACGATTTGTTAAGTAAGTACCTACTTTGGACTTTGGATTACCGGAAAGATGGATTGTAAATATTATTGAATAGATCTGTTGTAGGTATATCTTATCGTTCGGAGTGCACATGATGAAGTGGAAAACACGTAATGTGGACCGGGTGTATTAGCGAAACTCAGGAGAAGCATAAATCCAGCAATAGGCTGCGATAGGTTTAATATATTATTGGCTCAAAACCGTCCGTATCGTCAATAGAATAGATCTTTATTTCATGGAAAACAGATACAATATTGAATTGATAAAAAAGATAGCAATCTATGGGGGACGTTAGCAATGAATGATATGTGATGAAGATGATGATGGGTCTACCAACCTATGACCTACCTACACATTTTATACATAGTATCAATAATCAAAAAAATATTGCCCGATAACAAAAGCCAGTCAGTTATCATTAAAAACAAGCAGATAAGAAATTGTAAGTATAAATACTAAGATCTACTTGATATCAGTGAAATGCATGATGAAATTATTGATTGCGTTACTAATACAGTTCAAGTATCTTATTAATTTGTGTTTGGTACACAAAGAGTCACTTTGAAATTATACTTTATCAAAACAATGAACTTTTTAAAGAACTCACGGTTAATATTATCTTAAATTCTATGTGTTAAGAATGAAAGATGAATTAAAAATGAAGAAATAACGAGACTGCATAAATATATCGCCAGAAATAGACGTAAATAAGACGATGTTTAGCGTGAGATTCGACCTCAATAAACAGGAAAAGGCTAGACCAGCATGATAACTAGATACCCTAATCACATGTTTATCTAAAAACCTTCCAATAACAACTATAATTTCAATAATGTTGGCCCTAGTCATGGAAATATCCCGACATAACCTAGTTCTTTGACCTTTCATCAGTCTTTTCCAATATTAGGCAGAATACCATCGCTCGATCATATGGAGTAGTTTATTCTCCAAAAGAAAAAAAACCTAATTTGATTATGTACAATGTTGGGTTTAGATTGACAATGTTATCAGATAAGATAAAAGAAGTGTGTCATGATGAAGGAACAGACACAGTTGATATAGATTGTACATGTAATTCAGTCCAAATGATTCATAATCAGAACTAAAGACATCGGTTTCTATTTTTGGACTACTGATAACATAAATATAGCATCAAGGTTCTAATCTTTCGCAATCGTCTTCGCAATCGAACCAGCAATTTAAAGACGAAAAGAAGTGACTACAGTTAAAGTATACGCATTGCTTAAATGTCATTTTGTTATGTTTATTTAAAGAAAGTCTGTGTTTTGGCATGATCTACGGCTTCAGCAGTAAGAATTTATGAATGAATCAAATCAGAAAGGACACGTGTCCTGTCACCTGCACGCGAAAGGCGCTGATGACTGCTACCAAAGATGCAGTCCGCGTTGCGGAATATTGGACCAAAAATATTGAATTTGCCATCGACTTGCTAAGAAGTAGCAAGAATTATAAAACTAGGTATTGTTTAATACTTGGAAGAGCTTGAAAAAATCATGGCTGTATGTTTCATTAAAAAAACAACACAAATCACAATATCGTACAACGACAATATCGTATTCAATATTAGTATTTGGACTATCCTCATAATTAAGTGCGTCCTTTATTTAGATTGTTTACACTTTCCAAGTTATCATTAAGGAAAATGATAATCAAATGATTATTTGATTATCATTTTCCTTAATGATTACTTAGATACCAGTTATAAAGATTTTTATAACTGGTATCTAAGTCTATTATGAACTGATATAGAAATGCCTTTGCTATCGGAAATACTTCATATCGATAATCATGCTTGATTTGAATGAAGAGTTGATTTCAAAGAATCGTATAGTTTTGTAATAAAACCACTTTCCTCATTGATTATGGTAATGAAATGATCATGTTCCACTTGTCATTCTTAATTTGTGTATACGCATGAAATAATAAAAATATTGTAACAAGCTTTTGTCAGTAAAATTCCTGCGTATTGGTGAAAATCACTCAAATCTTAATGTGTACTCAGTTTTATATAAATCATTGCAAAAAAGGAATAATAAAAATGTTCATGTGTGTCCTTAATTTGACGTTTTTTGTTAATCTTTAGCTTAGCCTTTATTACTAGAAATCCTGAACTGATTATGTTCGATAGCTTATTAAAAAGATTGAACATTTCGTTTATCTATAATACCATTCGTTTCTAGTGTCACTATTCTCATAATTATAAATATCATCTTTTATGAAAATAGAGTCAGGAGATGATATTTTACACTATTGTCACATGGTCAAATTGTGGCCATTATATTGTAGCTGCAGTTTCAAAACTTCGTTCCTAGAGCCAACCTTCGTCCATGACATAAGTCATAACACACTTTTTTGCCATTGACACCTTATCTACAGTCATAGATCAAGATGCAAGCCACCATCTCTACGATTTGTAAACAGTTGCCATCTGTTTGGTTTACCTTCAAGAATATCTTTTTCCTGTTTGAAATTCTGTGATGATTGTAATTCGACCTAATTTTGTTAACTTTGAGATGTATCGTCCAAGATGATCTTGAATTTAAATATGTTTTGACACCAATACTAGGAATTTTGTTTGTAGGTCTAGTTTTGTTTTATATTGATAGAGGTTTCGGATTGATTTTTTAACGGGAAAACAATAAGGATAGCAGTTAGTGATGAGGAAAAGAATCAAATTACGATCGTCCGAGAAGGATTGTGGTATTCCATTATTCAAATAATAAATCTAATATTTTCGCCACATAAACATAAACGACTACCAAGTTAAAACATTGGCATTATCCGATATCATATGGAGTAACGAGTGTAAAATTTTCTCTAACAATTCCCATACCTATCAATAATTACAGCAAAGAGTTCAATAAATTAAACATAAGCAAAGTATAAACATAATTTATTAAAAAGTTTCCTTGGTTGGTTTTCCTTGATTCCTTAAAGGTAGATCTTCCTAGAGTGGTTAAGCACACTACAATTTAAATAACTCTAACGTTCATCATAATTATCATCTATTAGGTTTAACGACCACTGTTGTGTCGCCTTCTCAAATTTCCAAATGGAACGGTCTTGAGTCGTTTTCATCGGGCTCTACTTACACTTACCTTCTCTACACGCTCTATACTCTATAGTTATGTTAGGTGGTGATTCCAAGTCATTTTGATCTTAGCTAGCTTCTTCATGTTAAGTTAGACAAAACAGAAGGATTCAAATAACTTTATTTCCCACAATCGTTAACGATCACAGAATATTCAAACACGTAGAATTGACATTATCTATCAGTAGTTTTGGCTTTTGTATTGTTATTATAGATAGTGATCGGTGAAGACTATTCCTATTCAAAGTGTTAGATTTACAAACTTTCAATCAGTCCAGACAGGCCGCTTTCTCAGATTCAGTACCAACGAAATCAATTCTGAAAATCTACTGATAAATACACAAGTTCCAATTTAACAGTGCAGTGTGTCACTACTGGGAACGTCCATTAACAATCTTGAACTAAATGTAAACGGACGATTAGATAGTATATCACGATGACTGATCTGATGCAACTCGTACAAAATCAAAACAAACGAGCTACGAAGTAAACAAAACAAAAGAATTAGGTAATAGGGTCGACGTGAAGTGTGATATCAACCAGTGCCGCCGCCGAGAGAATACGTTCCTAACAGTTCTTGGTCTGAAGGCCTGAAGTTGCGAACAATTTACGATAAAAATGATTTTATCGTTTATATGCACTACTGATACAAAATTTAATTATTATTAAATCAACCTACAATAAACTAAAATCGTTTAGCGCCATATTTTATCTAAACTAATTGTATAAAGAGACTAGAGGTCGCGCGGGTGCGCGGGCCGCATGCGGCCCGCGAGGGCTTTTTAGGTGGGGCTTGTAACATCACTCAAAATAAATATGATATTTGATTTTGTATGGCAGCCATTTTTTTTTGTATGGAAACCATCTTTTTTTCACCGGCTCGTCAAACTGCCCAGGGTTCTTGACATTTTTAGTTCCGGCGGTATAGGTTTGCGACTTGTAATTTTCGAGATCCGTAGGGCAGTTCCGGTCAGTGTTCCACTTTCAGGTCATTTCGGACTTTTCCTAAACTCACAGGACCCCCTTCTATACGACTCCCATACATTCCTTTTACCCCCCACGGCTCCTTCTGGGAGAACAATTGGGTGAAAATCCAAAATGAACACTTGTATGGCGGCCATCTTGAAAAATGGCGGAAAGAAAAATTTGATCCCGGATTATGAATCGGTGCCCCCGAAAACCCCCGGGCGCCAATTTTCAGCCGGCTCGGACCATTTTTTTTTTTGGCCGCCATTTTGAATCCGCCATCTTGGATTTTTATGAACCCCACCGGAAAACCCCCGTTGTCCTCTATGACATTTGGTCGAGCACCCCCCCGCTATCTCCAACCGTTTCGGAACGGTGAGCGTTTCAATTTTGTATGGCCGCCATCTTTTTTTGTATGGAAGCCATCTTTTTTTCACCGGCTCGTCAAACGGCCCAGGGTCCTTGACATTTTTAGTTCCGGCGGTGTGGGTGTCCGACTTGTAATTTTCGAGATCCGTAGGGCAGTTCCGGTCAGCGTTCCACTTTCAGGTCATTTCGGATTTTTCCCGGACTCACTGGACCCCCTTCTATACGACCCTCATACATGACTTTTACCCCCCACGGCTCCTTCTGGGAGAACAATTGTGTCAATGAGTGAGTCAGTCAGTCAGTCAGTGGTAATCGAGCTTTATATAAGTATATATATATATATATATATATATATATATATAGAGGTCGCGCGGTGCGCGGGCCGCGAGCGGCCCGCGAGGGCTTTTCGGGTGGAGCTTGTAACATTACTCAAAATAAATATGATATTTGGTTTTGTATGGCAGCCATGTTTTTTTGTATGGAAGCCATCTTTTTTTCACCGGCTCGTCAAACGGCCCAGGGTCCTTGACATTTTTAGTTCCGGCGGTATAGGTTTGCGACTTTTAATTTTCGAGATCCGTAGGGCAGTTCCAGCAGCGTTCCACTTTCAGGTCATTTCGGACTTTTCCTGAACTCATAGGACCCCCTTCTATACGACTCCCAAACATGACTTTTACCCCCGACGGCTCCTTTTGGGAGAACAATTGAGTGAAAAACCAAAATGAACACTTTTGTATGGCCGCCATCTTTTTTTGTATGGAAGCCATCTTTTCTTCACCGGCTCGACGATCTGACCAAGCTCCTCGACATTTTTAGTTCCGGCAACCTCGGTCTGCGACTTGTAGTTTTCGAGCTCCGTAGGGCTGTTCCAGTCAGGGTTCCACTTTCAGGTCATTTCGGACTTTTCCTGAACTCACAGGACCCCTTCTATACGACTCCCATACATAACTTTTATCGCCCATGGCTCCTACTGGGAGAACAATTGTGTGAAAATCCAAAATGAACACTTGCATGGCGGCCATGTTTTTTTGTATGGAAACCAGCTTTTTTCACCGGCTTGTCAATCGACCCAGGATCCTGGACATTTTTAGTTCAGGCACTATGGGTCGGCGACTTGCCGTTTTTGAGCTCCGTAGGGCAGTTCCGGTCAGGATTTCACTTTTAAGTCATTTCGGACTTTTCCTGAACTCATAAGACCCCCTTCTATACGACTCCCATACATGAGTTTTACCCCCAAAAGCTCCTTCTGGTAGAACAATTGAGTGAAAATCCAAAATGAACACTTGTATGGCGGCCATGTTTTTTTGTATGGAAGCCATCTTTTTTTCACCGCCTCGGCAAACGGCCCAGGGTCCTCGACATTTTTAGTTCCGGCGGTATAGGTTTGCGACTTGTCGTTTTCGAGCTCCGTAGGGCAGTTCTGGTCAGTGTTCCACTTTCAGGTCATTTCGGACTTTTCCTAGACTCAAAGGACCCCCCTCTATACGACTCCCATACATGACTTTTACCCCCCATGGCTCCTTCTGGGAGAACAATTGGGTCAAAATCCAAAATGAACACTTGTATGGCGGTCATGTTTTTTTGTATGGAAGCCATCTTTTTTTCACCAGATCGTCGATCGGCCCAGGGTCTGTGACATTTTTAGTTCCGACACAGTGGGTGTGCGACTTATAGTTTTTGAGATCCGTAGGGCAGTTCCGGTAAGCGTTCCACTTTCAGGTCATCCTGGACTTTTTCTAAACTCTTAAGATCCCCTTCTATATGACTCCCATACATGACTTTTACCTCCCACGGCTCCTTCTCGGAGAGCAATTGTGTGAAAAATCCAAAATGAACACTTGTATGGCGGCCATGTTTTTTTGTATGGAAGCCATCTTTTTTTTACCAACTCGTCAATCGACCCAAGGTCCTACACATTTTTAGTTCGGGCAGTATGGGTGTGCGACTTCTCATTTTCGAGATCCGTGGGGCAGTTCCGGTTAGCGTTCCACTTTTAGGTTATTTCGGTTTTTTGCTGAACTCCCTGGACTTCCCTCTATACGTCTCCCATACATCACTTTTACCCCCCGCGGCTACATCCGGGAGAACAATTGAGTGTAAATCCAAAAATAAACACTTGTATGGCGGCCATGTTTTTTTGTATAGTAGCCATGATTTTTCACCAGTTCGTCGATCGACCCAAGGTCCTTGACATTTTTAATTCTGGCAGTATAGGTCTGCGGCTTTACGTTTTCGAGATCCGTAGGGCTGTTCCAGTCAGGGTTCGACTTTCAGGTCATCTCACTGGGCCTCTCTCTGTACGACTCCCACACATGACTTTTACCCCCCATGACTCCTTGTGGGAGAATAATTGCTCCAAAAGATGCGTTTGTATGGCGGCCATATTGAAAAATGGCGGAAAAAAAATTTGGTCCCCGCCCGCGGCCCGCGGAGGTTGTGGTGGAACTCTTAAATTAACTTAAAAAATAATTAAAACACGATTTGTAAAGTGATTTGACTTTGACTTTGGCTTTGACTTTCACTTTGACTTTATTTTTCGTTTTTTTCCCAGCAGACCCTTTTATTTGATACCCATATCATGATGGTAGATAAGAAAATCTTGTCTACCATCTTGGGGCGTCCGCCATATTGAATTAAGTTTGACGTTATATTAGTTTTCGTAGTCTTCTCAGTAAACCCTTTCATTTGATACCCATATCATGGTAGTGCATAATACATAAGTAGTCCGCCATATTGGATTTAGAATGATGTCAGTTATCTAACTATGCATTGTCATCCTAACTAAACGTGTGTGCAAAATTTCAACTCAATCGGAAACCGCGAAGTGGGTCAAATTTAACTTCCAAGATTTTCTTACATAGTTACAGGTGAAGCTAATAAAAGCGTGTTAAGAGGCGTTTGTATGGCAGCCATGTTTTTTTGTATGAAAGCCATCTTTTTTTTACCAGCTCGTCAATCGACCCAAGGTCCTACACATTTTTAGTTCGGGCAGTACGGGTGTGCGACTTATCATTTTGGAGATCCGTGGGGCAGTTCCGGTCAGCGTTCCACTTTCAGGTCATTTCGGACGTTTTCTGAACTCATAGGACCCCCTTCCATACGACTCTTATACATGAGTTTTACCCCCGAAGGCTCCTTCTGGGAGAACAATTGAGTGAAAATCCAAAATGAACACTTGTATGGCGGCCATGTTTTTTTGTATGGAAGCCATCTTTTTTCACCGACTCGTCGATCAGCCCAGGGTCTTTGACATTTTTAGTGCCGGCACAGTAGGTGTGTAACTTATAGTTTTTGAGATCCGTAGGGCAGTTCCAGTAAGCGTTCCACTTTCAGGTCTTTTCGGACTTTCCTGAACTCTTAGGACCCCCTTCTATACGACCCTCATACATGTTTTTTACCCCCGACGGCTCCTTCTGGGAGAACAATTGGGTGATAATCCAAAATGAACACTTGTATGGCGGCCATGTTTTTTTTGTATGGAAGTCATCTTTTTTTCACCGGTTCGTCAATCGACCCAGGGTCCTCGACATTTTTAGTTCCGGCAGTATGAGTGTGCGACTTGCTGTTTTCGAGATCCGTAGGGCAGTTCCGGTCAGAGTTCCACTTTAAGGCCATTTTATTTTAGATTTTTCTTAACCTCACAGGACCCCCTTCTATACGACTCCCATACATAACTTTTACCTCCCACGGCTCCTTCTGAGAGAACAATTGCTCCAAAAGATGCGTTTGTATGGCGGCCATATTGAAAAATGGCGGAAATAAAAAGTCGACCCCGGATTATAATTCGATGCCCCCGAAAACCCCCGGACGCCAATTTTCAGCCGGCTCGGACCATATTTTTTTTTATTGCCGCCATTTTGAATCCGCCATCTTGGATTTTTGTGACCACCACCGGAAAGCCCTCCCCATCATCTATGAAATTGGTTCGAGCACCCCCCCGCTATCTCTAACGGTTTCGGAACGGTGAGCGTTTGAATTTTGTATGGCGGCCATGTTTTTTGTATGGAAGCCATCTTTTTTTCACCGGATCGTCAATTGGCCCAGGGTCCCTGACATTTTTAGTTCCGGCGGTATAGGTTTGCGACTTGCCATTTTCGAGATCCGTAGGGCAGTTCCGGTCAGCGTTCCACTTTCAGGTCATTTCGGACTTTTCCTAAACTCACAGGACCCCCCTCTATACGACACCCATACATCACTTTTACCCCCGACGGCTCCTTCTGGAAGAACAATTGTGTGAAAATCCAAAATGAACACCTGTATGGCAGCCATGTTCTTTTGTATGGAAGCCATCTTTTTTTCACCGGCTCGTCAATCGTCCTACCGTACTCGAAATTTTTAGTTCCGGCACCGTGCGTCTGCAACTTGTAGTTTTCGAGATCCGTAGGGCAGTTCTGGTCACGGTTCCACATTCAGGTTATTTCGGATTTTTCCTAAACTCACTGGACCCTTCCCTATATAACTCCCATACATAACTTTAACCTCCCACGGCTCCTTCTGTGAGAATAATTGTGCGAAAATCCAAAATGAACACTTGTATGGCGGCCATGTATTTTTTTTCGAAGCCATCTTTTTTTTACCAGCTCATCAATCGACCCAGGGTCCTCGACATTTTTAGTTCGGGCAATATGGGTCTGCGTTTTGCCGTTTTCGAGATCCGTAGGGCAGTTCCGGTCAGGGTTCTACTTTCAGGTCATCTCGGATTTTTCTTAAACTCACTGGAATTTCCACTATACAACTTCCATACATGACTTTTACCCCGCACGACTCCTTTTAGAACAATTGCTCCAAAAGAAGCGTTTATATGGCGGCCATGTTTTTTTGTATAAAAGCCATTTTTTTTTACCAGCTCGTCAATTTACCCAAGATCATACACATTTTTAATTCGAGCAGTATGGGTGTGCGACTTCTCATTTTCGAGATCCGTGGGGCAGTTCCGGTCAGCGTTCCACTTTCAGGTCTTTTCGGACTTTTCATAAACTCATAGGACCCCCTTCTATATGACTCCGATACATGACTTTTACCTCCCACGGCTCCTTCTGGGAGAGCAATTGTGTGAACATCCAAAATGAACACTTGTATGGCCGCCATCTTTTTTTGTATGGAAGCCATCTTTTTTTCACCGGTTCGTCAAACGGCCCAGGGTCCTTAACATTTTTAGTTGGGGCGGTATAGCATTGCGACTTGTAATTTTCGAGATCCGTAGGGCAGTTCCGGTCAGCGTTCCACTTTCAGGTCATTTCGGACTTTTCCTGAACTTATAGGACCCCCTTCTATACGAATTCTATACATGAGTTTTACCACCGAAGGCTCCTTCTGGGAGAACAATTGAGTGAAAATCCAAAATGAACACTTGTATGGCGGCCATCTTTTTTTGTATGGAAGCCATCTTTTTTTCACCGGCTCGTCAAACGGTCCAGGGTCCTTGACATTTTTAGTTCCAGCACTGTAGGTCTGCGACTTTTCATTTTCGAGATCCGTAGGGCAGTTCCGGTCAGCATTCCACTTTCAGGTCATTTCGGTTTTTTTGCTGAACTCCCTGGACCTCCCTCTATACGACTCCCATACATCACTTTTACCCCCGAAGGCTCCTTCTGGGAGAACAATTGATCCAAAAGATGCGTTTGTATGGCGGCCATATTGAAAAATGGCGGAAAATAAAAGTCGACCACGGATTATGAATCGATGTCCCCGAAAACCCCCGGACGTCAATTTTCAGCCAGCTCGGAGCAACTTATTTTTCGGCCGCCATTTTGGATCCGCCATCTTGGATTTTTATGACCACCACCGGAAAGCCCCCTCCATCCTCTATGAAATTGGTTCGAGCACCCCCCACTATCTCTAACGGTTTCGGAACGGTGAGCGTTTCAATTTTGTATGGCCGCCATTTTTTTGTATGGAAGCCATCTTTTTTTCACCGGCTCGTCAAACGGCCCAAGGTCCTCGACATTTTTAGTTCAGGCGGTATAGGTTTGCGACTTGCCGTTTTCGAGATCCGTAGGGCAGTTCCGGTCAGCGTTCCACTTTCAGGTCATTTCAGACTTTTCCTAAACTCACAGGACTCCCCTCTATACGACTCCCATACATCACTTTTACCCCCCACGGCTCCATCTGGGAGATCAATTGGGTCAAAATCCGAAATGAACACTTGTATGGCGGCCATATTGAAAAATGGCGGAAAAAAAATATTGATCCCGGATTATGAATCGGTGCCCCCGAAAACCCCCCGACGCCAATTTTCAGCCGGCTCGGACCATATTTTTTTTTGGCCGCCATTTTGAATCCGCCATCTTGGATTTTAATGACCCCCACCGAAAAGCCCCCGTCGTCCTCTATGACATTTGGTCGAACACCCCCCCGCTATCTCCAACGGTTCCGGAACGGTGAGCGTTTCCATTTTGTATGGCCGCCATCTTTTTTTGTATGGACGCCATCTTTTTTTCACCGGCTCGTCAAACGGCCCAGGGTTCTTGACATTTTTAGTTCCAGCACTATGGGTGTGCGACTTGTAATTTTCGAGATCCGTAGGGCAGTTCCGGTCAGGGTTCCACTTTCAGGTCATTTCGGATTTTTCCCGGACTCACTGGACCTCAAGGTTTATGTCTCCCATACATGACTTTAACCCCCCACGGCTCCTTCTGGGAGAACAATTCTGTCAATCAGTGAGTCAGTCAGTGAGTCAGTGGTAATCGAGCTTTATATAAGTAAACTAGAGGTCGCGCGGGTGCGCGGGCCGCATGCGGCCCGCGAGGGCTTTTTAGGTGGAGCTTGTAACAAAACTAAAAAAAAATTGGTTTTTTGATTTTGTATGGCAGCCATTTTTTTTTGTATGGAAACCATCTTTTTTTCACCGGCTCGTCGAACGGCCCAGGGTCCTCGACATTTTTAGTTCTGGCAGTGTGGGTGTTCGACTTTTCATTTTCGAGATCCGTAGGGCAGTTCCGGTCAGTGTTCCACTTTCAGGTCATTTCGGACTTTTCTTAAGCTCACAGGACCCCCCTCTATACGACTCCCATACATCGCTTTTACCCCCGATGGCTCCTTCTGGGAGAACAATTGGGTGAAAATCCAAAATGAACACTTGTATGGCGGCCATATTGGAAAATGGCGGAAAAAAAAAATTGATCCCGGATTATGAATCGGTGCCCCCGAAAACCCCTGGATGCCAATTTTCAGCCGGCTCGGACCATTTTTTTTTTTGCCGCCATTTTGAATCCGCCATCTTGGATTTTTATGACCCCCACCGGAAAGCCCCCGTCGTCCTCTATGACATTTGGTCGAGCACCCCCCCGCTATCTCTGACGGTTGCGGAACGGTGAGCGTTTCAATTTTGTATGGCCGCCATCTTTTTTTGTATGGACGCCATCTTTTTTTCACCGGCTCGTCAAACGGCCCAGGGTTCTTGACATTTTTAGTTCTGGCAGTGTGGGTGTTCGACTTGCCATTTTCGAGATCCGTAGGGCAGTTCCGGTCAGGGTTCCACTTTCAGGTCATTTCGGATTTTTCCCGGACTCACTGGACCTCAAGGTTTACGACCCCCATACATGACTTTTACCCCCCACGGCTCCTTCTGGGAGAACAATTGTGTCAATGAGTCAGTCAGTCAGTCAGTCAGTCAGTGGTAATCGAGCTTTATATATATAGTCAACTAGAGGTCGCGCGGGTGCGCGGGCCGCATGCGGCCCGCGAGGGCTTTTTAGGTGGTGCTTGTAACATAACTTAAAAAAAATATGATTTTTGATTTTGTATGGCAGCCATGTTTTTTTGTATGGAAACCATCTTTTTTTCACCGGCTCGTAAAGCGGCCGAAGGTCCTCGACATTTTTAGTTCCGGCAGTATGGGTGTGCGACTTTTCATTTTCGAGATCCGTAGAGCAGTTCCGGTCAGTGTTCCACTTTCAGGTCTTTTCGGACTTTTCTTAAACTCACAGGACCCCCTTCTATACGACTCCCATACATCACTTTTACCCCCGGCGGCTGCTTCTGGGAGAACAATTGGGTGATAATCCAAAATGAACATTTGTATGGCGGCCATATTGAAAAATGGCGGAAAAAAAAATTTGATTCCGGATTATGAATCGGTGCCCCCGAAAACCCCCGGATGCCAATTTTCAGCCGGCTCGGACCATTTTTTTTTTGGCCGCCATTTTGAATCCGCCATCTTGGATTTTTATGACCCCCACCGGAAAGCCCCCGTCGTCCTCTATGACATTTGGTCGAACACCCCCCCACTATCTTCAACGGTTTCGGAACGGTGAGCGTTTCCATTTTGTATGGCCGCCATCTTTTTTTGTATGGACGCCATCTTTTTTTCACCGGCTCGTCAAAAGGCCCAGGGTTCTTGACATTTTTAGTTCTGGCAGTGTGGGTGTTCGACTTGCCATTTTCGAGATCCGTAGGGCAGTTCCGGTCAGGGTTCCACTTTCAGGTCATTTCGGATTTTTCCCGGACTCACTGGACCTCAAAGTTTACGACCCCCATACATGACTTTTACCCCCCACGGCTCCTTCTGGGAGAACAATTGTGTCAATGAGTCAGTCAGTCAGTCAGTCAGTCAGTGGTAATCGAGCTTTATATATATAGTCAACTAGAGGTCGCGTGGGTGCGCGGGCCGCATGCGGCCCGCGGGGCATTGTAGGTGGTGCTTGTAACATAACTTAAAAAAAATATGATTTTTGATTTTGTATGGCAGCCATGTTTTTTTGTATGGAAACCATCTTTTTTTCACCGGCTCGTCAAACGGCCCAGGGTCCTCGACATTTTTAGTTCCGGCAGTGTGGGTGTTCGACTTTTCATTTTCGAGATCCGTAGGGCAGTTCCGGTCAGTGTTCCACTTTCAGGTCATTTCGGACTTTTCTTAAGCTCACAGGACCCCCCTTTATACGACTCCCATACATCGCTTTTACCCCCGACGGCTCCTTCTGGGAGAACAATTGGGTGAAAATCCAAAATGAACACTTGTATGGCGGCCATCTTGAAAAATGGCGGAAAGAAAAATTTGATCCCGGATTATGAATCGGTGCCCCCGAAAACCCCCGGATGCCAATTTTCAGCCGGCTCGGACCATATTTTTTTTTGGCCGCCATTTTGAATCCGCCATCTTGGATTTTAATGACCCCCACCGGAAAGCCCCCGTCGTCCTCTATGACATTTGGTCGAGCACCCCCCCGCTATCTCCAACGGTTTCGGAACGGTGAGCGTTTCAATTTTGTATGGCCGCCATCTTTTTTTGTATGGACGCCATCTTTTTTTCACCGGCTCGTCAAACGGCCCAGGGTTCTTGACATTTTTAGTTCCAGCACTATGGGTGTGCGACTTGTAATTTTCGAGATCCGTAGGGCAGTTCCGGTCAGGGTTCCACTTTCAGGTCATTTCGGATTTTTCCCGGACTCACTGGACCTCAAGGTTTATGACTTCATGTATGACTTGTACCCCCCACGGCTCCATCTGGGAGATCAATTCTGTCAATCAGTGAGTCAGTGGTAATCGAGCTTTATATATATAAAAAAAAGATATCGTAACTCATTTCTTGTTCTGTGTGAAAAAGAAAACATACATAGCATCACGCATTTTACCTAGGAATAGGCTGAAACTAAATATAGAACACTATCTGACACGATCTTTATAAACAAAGACAAGAAAACATTACGCCGAAAAAAAAATACAGCATTACAAACCACAGAATTAATTATTGTGTTGTCTTTGCCGTAGTTACTTATATTGAAACGGCAGAAAGAAACGGAAAAAATTAAACAATTGTAGCCAGTATTTTGTTATAATTTCTGCGCTTCCGCTGGTAATTAGGATGGCTAACAGTCGGCTTTCTTTTAAGTTTAAGTTACGTAAGCACTTTCGTGATAAGACTTTGGCGGATTCATCTCGACTTTGATTTATCTTGATATTATATATATTAATATGTATGTATATTATTTGTATAGTATGTAGGTACGTGATGTATCTAATAATGTAGGTAATTATATATTGTAATGTAAGTAGGTATATGTGTATTGTATTGCTTAGGTTCTACATAAGTAGGTATATTATTATCCTCACCTAATAATAATGACTAGTGCATCTACCATTTTTTTGTCTCTGCATCACCCTAAGGTTGTCTGGCAGAGAATGCCTTTGGCATTAAGACCGCCTTTGTACATATTTGTATGAAAAGCATTAAATAAATAAATAAATTTCTTCCTCCTTGAACTACGTCTATTTCCGCTTGGACCGCATTTCTTCCCGCTTGGATTGCGTTTAGTCCCCTAGTGACTTAACCCTTCGATGATTGGCAAAAGCATTCACGTTGAAACGATTTCATCATGCTACACTTGATACCTGTCAATAATGTTTACGGCATTATTTATCTAAGATTGTTCATTGTAGCTGTCTCCAGGACTCATGTTCAGTAGTTTTCTAGGAATGTTATGTAAGCTTGTTAAAGTTCAGCCACGGGAAATGAGAAAGGTTTCTTGTGTTGATCGTGAGCGATATAATATGTAGATTAGCGAACTGTCATTGCCTGGTTTTATTTATTTTCCTGTACATCTGATATAAATCTCGTATCTAAACACATCCAGAACAGTAACAACAAATCTGTAGTCCATACAAATATTTGTTCCGCGCGGGAATCAAACCCACGATCCGTAGAGCTAATCGCTTAGCCACTGCGCCAATCGAGCCGTCAAATTTTATCTGTGGACTGAACAAAATATCTATATGTGATAGCTAGAACTTACATAGTAATATGTATTGTATAAACGATTTAGTGAATTTTAGGAAAATTTGTATTTCTCTGGATTTGGGGTCCATGAGCACTAGCCACCTAAATATTTTATTACTTGTCGAATTTTCATAACTACTTCTCGTAATCCTATCAAATAAAATAATTTGATTTGAATACACGATAACTCAATTTAAACAACTAAACTAGTTATAAAACTGAATCACCATATTCCACGAATGAAAAATTCAGTCGATAATGTTTAATGTTATAGTTTTACTGAATATGTGGAAACATGGCGATTAGCGATCAGTGTGAGCCTTTGCCTTGACCACGAGTACGGGGAAGCAATCTATAGAAAAGGTTAAAGGTTCCATCCACTAGTCTATGGCTTATCGTACTGCGAAGTCATTGACCAGATCCAGATATGGCGTAACTTGACACTGTGTGATCTTATGTTTTTAATGAGATTGGGACTTCGTGTATTAATCTTGATTGTTGCAAACAGTAGGCAGCGCAGAGAATTAACAGAATAGTTACTGAGAGAGAGAGAGAGAGAGAGACAAAAGAAGTGTTGGGAGACGCACAGGTCTTGACGTGCAATTGCAAGAAAGATGTGGAGGCCGCGCAATAGAGCAAAATGGCACATAACCTAATCGTCCAAAACCCCCGACTCCAACTAAAACAAGAGCTGTAACTTTTGAACGGCTGAACAGATTTTCATGAAAGCTTATTACTAATAGCTAAGATGATACCCGCTTAAATTAACTTTCAATTTAAAAAATCTCCATTGAAATCGGTCCATCCGTTTCGGAGCTACGATGCCACAGACAGATACACAGATCCACAGATAAACAGATTCACAGATCCACAGATAAACAGATACACACTAAAAACTTATAACACCCCTCTTTTTTATCGGGGGTTAAAAAAGACTAATGTATACTCAGCATTGGGTAGAAAAGACAAGGCTGTCAACGATGATTATGCACTTCATAAATCCACTAAACATAATTATGCCTAAAGGATGATTACAGGACACATAAAGTATATTATGTAATGCATAACAAAATGTATTTGCATTATTGCGTTTCTATATTTATATTTCAAACCAATCATTTTCAGAAATCTACGGTACGCAGTTGAAGGTATTTCTTTAATATACAACATTGCATAATATGCTATAGAGATTTTGTTGGGGCTTCTGTGCGCAATTTTACTCGGAATAATATTAGACCTAGTTTTATGTTATTATTCTAAAATATATGTCAAACAAATGTCAAAATTACTGCATTACGATTCACAGGAAGAGTTTCTCAAAAGGAAAAGGGTAATTTATCAAGAGGCTGACCAGCAGAATTTTTTTATTCGTTAATAAACATACACATCCACATCCAGCATATGCTGAGTTGGTAACCTTTTCGGTAGGCTATTTCTTTATTAAGTTTTTGTCTTTCTTCAAAGACATTAAATTATACAGGTTTAATCTCTTTGTCTTTCTTCTATTGTGAATGTGGCGCCGTCATCGTCATTATCCCGTACGGAATAAAATTATTTTCCTTTCTTCTTCTTTCATCTGTAACATTGCAAACACCAATCGGATTGCCAAGCATAGTGATTAAGGCAATATTCCCAAGACCTTTCATTGTAGTGGTACTTTCGGAGGTCCATCTTCAGCATTTACAGTTCCTACAATGAAGCATATTAAAGTAAGAATAGCGAAGAGTATCTACTAAGTATGTCCCAAACTAAAAGAATTATCATATCGCACAGTGTTGTGTTGACTAAACTAAATAAACACTAAACGAAATACATCATTCGAGTAAGTTCCATACAAATCTAGAAACATGAGAATAACAAGAAATTGAAAAGGAACAAGCTATTTATAGTTCCCGTAATACTTCAACAACAAGTTACCGTTACCTATACTTTTGCATTGCCTGGTTGTCTTGAATTGTTTCTCTTATTTTTAGACTTTGTGTATTGTTGCAGACCTTTGGCTCCCCTACTTAATTCTTTTCCTTACCTAAGTTCAACAACAACTTGTTTTACATTGCCTGTTTACCTATTTGTTATTTTTAGACTTTTTTGTTAAGTTGCAGAAACATTTCTACCCCTTGATGTTTCCAATTCTTTTAGCCTTCATGGATTATAAAATTGAGACCTGTTTTAATGTACTTCCAGGGGCTCTAATTACCAGTCAGTTGGCAGTCAAGAGTTCTAATTTTTCATACAAAATTACAGGTTGTGAGTAGCAATATCTTATCCCACCAAAAACATTTTCATATAAAATGTTGCCAAGACGAGACCATATGACTCGCACTGTCAAAAAGTTATCAGATCTCATGTAGAGCCAAGCTTCTTACTCTACACGCCCAACTCTACAAGGCCTAACTTCACAAACTCTGCACCTTAGTCAAAATATGTAGCTTGGCCGTTTCGCTACATGAAAAATTTATCTACTGCTGTTATACAATAGTTCTTGTAGTAACGAAACGACCAGATACGAGCCCCGGGGCTTTGCTCGCGTGGAAGACGATATTACAGATATAATTAAAATATGACAGAATTTCAAACAAAGTTTCATTCTCTATTATATGTATAGAGAGATAGATGACGACACGGTTGGCGCAGTGGCTAAGCGATTAGCTTTCTGCGCTACGTGACGCGGGTTCGATCCCCGCACGGAACAAATATTTGTATGATCTACAGATAGTTGTTTCGGGTCTGGTTGTGTGTGCATGTGACATGTATGTTTGTAAACTGTACAGTTTACAAACATACAAGTCACTAATCACAGAGAGGGGCAACGTTTTTAAAAAAAAAAAGTTATATTATTTACCATCCCAACACTGGTTCGATATAGTCAAGATATAGTACACGGTGTAACATAATATATTCAACCTCCTTTTTGGGAGCAAAATCCTGACAGGAATAATTTTCTATCTTAACAAAGTCATAAGGTTCTTGGTCATTGCACTACAGGCGAATGTGTTCTTCAGTCATTAACTTCTACGAGTATCTTATTTTGTATAAACTGGGTAAATGCGATTGCAAGATGAAGTTTGTTTTCGTAACGCCCAACGTTCGGGTTGTCGCTTGTTTGTAAACAGGCATGTGGCAAAGGAAAATGTACACAGAAAATATTATTATAATACGTTTGTAACGGGGAGGCGGACTATTGACAAATTAATAAGAGTTCTCATAACAAAAATATTATATAACTCATTGGCATCATGTTTATTTCTGAAAGATAAATTAAACGTCACCTAGGTAAGTCTTACTATGGGTAAAATCTGGTCTTTTGTCCATCTTGGTGTTCACGGTGATTATCTTATTTTAAGAGTGATTTTCGGCCCCGCAGTGGATTGGTTAAACATATTTTTAACTCTCGACAAAAAAGAGGAGTGTTATAAGTTTGTAGTGTGTATCTGTGTATATTTGATTTTTAATTGAAAGCTAGTTTTAATCGGGTATCATCTTAGCTACGTTTCATGAAAATTCGTTCGTTCAAAAGTTACAGCTCTTTTTCTCGTTGAAGTCGGGGGTTTTTGATGCTTAGGTTATATTTGTGAAACTTTAACAAATATGTAGTTATTAATTTGGTTATTTGAAGCATTCTTACTTTGAACTTTTAACCTTAATCAACTTTACCTTAATCAAAGTTTGGTTTGAAGGCTAAACTTTGTAGTAATTATTCAACGTTGTTTTTGAGAAAATTATAAGTACCTTGAAGTGCTCTTTGTGTGAAATGAAATGCAATGTTGAGAAATAAATGATGAAAGAAATTTCATAATTCTTCATAATAGATTAGTGCCTTATAGGTAATCCTTTGTGAATGCCTAATATTTCCATACACAACATTTCATTGCCATTCAACTTTCGTCGAGGCATTAATTACCTAGTTAACAGTAATCATCTGGGAAACCAGGAAAATCTTACAGTTTTCCTGCTTTAAAACTTTTAAAGAGAGAGGAAAACATGTATTTTTAAACAATTTCTTATAATTATGAACTGCAGAATTCACTTTTTATTTTTCACATTTTGCATAACACGGAACGTAAGATACATTCAAGTTGCCATCTGCAATGACGGCAACTCGGCAACTGCATACTGATAATAAAATCCTGGTTCTGTAATAGTGTGCAAGTTATACAATTTTACGTAAGATCCTATTAATTTAAATTTTAGACGCCTTAATTGGGTTCATATAGTGACGTAAAAAATAATAACTAATAACAGAACCACAAATCTTTAACTCTATGTGGGTTCACATGATCACATCTACACTACTTATGAACTAAAAATAAATAGTCAGGTACCCGACAAAATCAAATTAAATTAAATTGTAAGGAGTAAAAACAACACAATGTTGTTGCAGGATATTGTCATGAGGATAAACATTATTATTGAAACCGCAAATAACACGAAGACACCAACATTCAAAACACAATATTGCGAAATAGATAACAAGTTATATTTAGAAGTCCTCGATACTCGGATTGTTCCAAATCCATCAATCCATCAAAATAGCAGTAATTTTATAAAAAAGTTTTACAATAAGTAATATATTTATTTAATACAAAAAAAAACTCGTTTTAAACAATTTTTCAATGTTTGTTTGAGACTTGAGAGATAACCTCAAAATTTTCTCAACAATTCTTCTCGATACGAATTTGTGCGTATTGTAAGTACTACAAAAAGTAAGTGTTATTTTACAAGTAAATAGACAGCAAATGCTAGATAAGGAAATAAAAAGATTATAAACAAACGAGAAAGGACAATAACTAAAGCACGGTTCAAAAACAAGGGTCAACGATCAAGTGAATACCACATGC
The DNA here is from genome assembly GCA_932294325.1 of Allophyes oxyacanthae. NCBI lineage: Eukaryota > Metazoa > Arthropoda > Insecta > Lepidoptera > Noctuidae > Allophyes > Allophyes oxyacanthae. The sequence continues at coordinate 2,935,979 of OW028633.1, read as the reverse complement.
TTGACATGGCAATTCAAAACCTACAAGCTAACTGTAATTTATTTGGTTGTTAATATGCCACTTGGTATGTTTCTGTGTTCTGGTATGCAAGATACAATTTTACATGAAAAACATATTTTACCTCATATTGTGGGATGCGATGAGCTATTTTTCGCCGATAGTTATGTTGAAAAGGAATGTATTAAATACGTAGTCAATGTACCTAGTTCAAATAAAATAGGGCCATAATATGGCACAAAAGGTGCAACGACCGTTATGATAATGAATTACTAGAACAACACTGTCAAGGGTTTATCATCCTCTGGAGTTGAAGACAGAAGCGATCGAGTTCATACACGTCATGAATTTATTATTAAGCTGTTAAGTCGATAGCTTCGGGAAATTCAAAGCATCAACAATGAAATTTTGTTTAGACTTATGAATTAGTTAACCTCTGAGACCTTCGACCGATTAAAAACGAGAGGTATATGTTGACGACATGTTCATGTATTCAAATACGAACTTTGGTTGAATTGAATGCTTTTATAAAAAAAGTTGTGAACTTTATTAGCCTATATTACGGGTAAATAAGTACTACATCACAGTAGAAGAATTTAAAATATCAAATCAATACTCTGAGGTAAGCGTACAAACAAACAAACTCAAAACGAAACAGTTGGAACGGCTAACAAAAACCATTTCAACTGCATTTTTTGCATGGTATTTCCATACCGCCAATGACGTTGTGAAAAGTACCTGCAGTGTGGAATGCACTCTTTTGTCGTCTCGTTGAAATCCGTACCGTTGTTTCAATCCAAAAGGTCGGTAAAGGCCACCTACTTTGGTAATTGCCACCAAAGTATTTCAAATGACTCATTCTTTATTATCTTCCAAAATCATTGATTTGTTTTTATTATCTAGAGCTATTTTTGAATCTTTGTTTTTTTATTAATTAGAATTTATCCGTAAGCAGATATTGTATTATTTGTTTTTAATCAGTTTCGTACCTATTTTTAGTTAAAAACTACAGGAAAATAAGTACTAAGTACTATTAATAAGTATTATCATACAAATTGTCTTTTAAAAAGCAGGAATTATTTATTTACTTATTTTTGAGCGTGGAAAACTTACAGCTAAATTAATCTAAATAACAACAATTTCGTTGATGGAAAGATAAAAAAAAATAAATACAAAAGTTTTAAATTGTGTAATGATAAAAGAAAAAATAATAATTATGAAAGAAGGTCCCAATAATGTTGTCCAGTCGGGACCAATATAATTTGGATCGAGTAGCAACAAGAACAATACCTATGAACTATATCAATTAATTAAACCTGAAATAATTATACCTACGCAAAATATCGCGATACCTTGACAAACTACGTATGTAAATAGGTACTTTGCCAATTAAATAAAAAACACCATACAGACCGTTTCGATTTCAATCAACCTGCCAGATACAGTATCCGAAATTCTAAATGGACTTCCTCAATGACACACGCGTGCGGTGTTAATATCAGGTTATCAACGTAATTTAAAATTAATTGGAACCAGTTTATGACGTCCGGCAAAGTCCTGGTTTTCCCTACGTCACAGATTTCCATAAAAGCTTAGGACACAAATAAGTAAGTTAACACAAATAACAATGTTGTTATTTATTGATAAGCTACTGAAGGTTAGCAAATTTTAATAAGAACAGCATGTGACATTGTATCCACAAAAACAAGAACAAATGAAGATTGACATCTGCGTTGTAAAATGTATTAAATAGAAAACAGGACTTTCATTTTTACTGCGAAGTTCATCAAGATTGCAGACAGATCGATAAGATTTGAGTTAGGATATGGCTAAAGAAAGATGCCCTAGAAATGCTGCGTAAAAAATATTGTTTTCCTCCTTTGAAAGGTAAAAATAGAAGTCAATATATTTTGTAAACAATTTATGGGATCAGAAAATCCTATGCATAAGAAGTTATCGGCATAGTAACTCAATTATAACAGGCGATAGTCGCAATTATAATCTAGTAGATAAGATAAGTGGTGGAGCAGACAATTTTACTGTGCAACTAGTAATGATAATAAGCTAACTTCGCGACCGTATTCAGGAGGAACTGACCGAGAAACCGCGTGAAATTTCAGTATCCGCGATCACAAACAAATTACACGAAATCAACGCAATCGCCGCGTTTCCTCCAACAAATAAAACCCAAGTTATTGGGAATTCCAAGCGCGACGGATAAAACGCTCGCACACACTAACACCTTGCACTTGATAACCTTAACGATTGTAGTATCTCTCTATATCAGCTAACTGCCCCCTCTGACACCATCATTTCAAACACAGAGGGGGGCAGAGAAGCTCTCAAAGTCTGGTCTTATCGCGAACACGTTACGACCCGCTTGCCACTAGTTTGCACAGCTACGATCCAACACAAACATACTCACCTCTCGTTAATACACGCCTGTATGAATACAATACACAAACAATATTTACACACAAAGAAAATTACTAGAGAACTTCGAAGAATCACCGTCGATACCAGCCGGCTGCTTCACGCACACTGACAAAACAGTGCGCATGCGTGGTAAACTCTATAAAAGCCCGGCGGCAGGTCACGACGCCACATTCTGCAGAGAGCATTCAAAGCGACACCACGCAAGTTTTACTGGCAAAGTTGTGAAATCATTGTGACATAAACTTCGATAAGTTCAACAGTTTGTGTACATTCTTGGATTGCATAAGGATTTTCTAGTGATTGAGTGAAGTGCTTGTGACAATTTCTGTGAAGGACAACACAGTGTCCAACATCTGTGACAATAAGTTTAAACTGAAAAGTATCAACCTGTCCCACATAATGTACAAGGATTCAGTTGTTCCCGTTAAAGCTGAGACTTTCAGCGGCATGGCTGCCAAAAGGTAACTATTATAATATTGTGCAATATTACAAACCTTTTCATTTAATTACTTTTTAAACTCTGTAATTGATTATCGTGATCAAATTAGCAATTGATTGATTCTAAATTTGAAGCTTGTGGTCTATATGCAAATAATAACCGAATTAGAGAATCCAGTTTTCATAACAATTAGTTTGTAAGTTTTTTATACATTGTTATTGCTACATAGCTATATTGAAATTACTTAGTTTATCCAAAATTATCTCCATCATCGCAATCCCCGAAATTGTTTCTAGAATAAATTGGAATGGGAGATCCTTTATGCATTTTTAAAATATTTTTTCAGTGTCTAATAAATTTTGTTTCTTTCGCAGCTCAATAAATGCATGCATCAAGACGGTGCTGCGACGAGCCTGTGTGGAGAAACGCCTGACTGTCGGCCTTCTCCCAGCCATCCAGTACCTGTCAAAGAACAGCAACCGGGCCCTCTTCTGTTTAACGGCAGAGGCGCCTCCCGGAGATAGTGCAACACACATGCAAGAAGTCCTTCTACAGGCCTTCTGCGTCGAAAATGATATCTACATCATTAAGGTAATTATCATATTCCGTAACACTCTCCCTTAAAACCGGTTCAACATCGGTTTTTAAAGGTTGTGCAACTTAGGTTTCGATATTAACTACACTTTTTCCTCCTGGAATTACCTAAGTTTCATCTACATAAATTGTTGACGTAGTTACAGTATCATTTAATAATATTGATTCATTGTATACGAATTATTTACAAGAGCCATGATATAATGTCACAGTGGATAGTCGTTAGCCTATTGCTCTAAACTAAGCAACATGTAAAACCAATGTGTAATACTACTGTTTGATTTAGATACGAACAATGTTATTAATGTTGTATTTTCTTTGCCTACAGGTCGACTCCGAGACTAAATTACGGAAAATACTCGGCTGCTGTGGATCTTCGATGGATTTCAGCTGTGTTCTGGTTCACTATCCGTACACAGATCCATTCAGCGACAGTCAAGAATTCGACTTATCAACATTATCGGATGCAGAGAGAGACCTTATCGAGCACTGTGAGATGGACTGGGGCTATTGTCAGACCCCCGTTATCAAGTTGCCCGAGAAGTGAAAACTACGAATAAATCATATTCTTGGAAAAAAAAAATATACACGACCATAGAGGTTCGTTTGCAGTGTCGGCCATTTGCGCCAGCTGCGGCTTCGGCGTTTAGCGCCATCTTTTGTCTTATGGCTACAACATAGTCCGCTGAAGGATTTTGCATTGTCCCATTTACCATGTGATTTACTGTTGTAAAATAGAGTTCTTTCTAACTTCTTCAGTTTGAGATGTAACTTTTCGTAGATTTGTCTATTATAATGTATAGACTTCGGGCGATTCTGCCAAAAATGTACATAAGCGCAAATTCTGATTGTAAATGGTCAATAGTAAATATTGCTGATATGCGCCATTTTGGCTTGCTATACGATTTGCATGAAGTTTGTGAAAAAAATGTCTACTTAATGTATGAGCGGTGTTCGTGAGGAGATATTGTTGGATTTTATACTTTTGTAATGTGAATACGAAAAAGATGAAATTTGAATAAAATGAAATACATATATTGTTATGATAAAGATTATTGTTTTTCCATACTACACCCAAATCCTGTTTCCTGGTCTGACTACAATAATTGCCGAATACAAAAACCAAATTCAGGTCCATGTTATAAGTTGTTTATTCTTAAATATAGGTAGTTAAAAAACAAAACAAGTAAGGTCACTTAAAAACCTTAACGAAATATACATACAAGTAATGCCATCTATTAAGCAACTGATAAAATATTGAAGTACTAAACATGTACTTAATAATGGCATTTCTTCAACCAATCTTCGAGAACACATGCGACACCTCTCTCTCCAATCATAATGCTCGGCGCGTTAGTATTTCCACGAATTACCACGGGCATAATAGAAGAATCTATAACTCTCAAGCTAGAAACACCATAAACTCTCAATTTTGGGTCTACAACAGCTTTTTTGTCCCATTTCGGACCCATTTTGCAAGTGCCCACTGGATGATAGGTGGTGGAAGTGTAAGCTCTCGCCAAACATACGATGTATTCATCAGTACCCCATGGGTAATCTCTACAATGCTTTAACGGTGACTTTTCGAAATATGCACCACGAGACTTAAACGCTTTTGTATTTTCCAAACTAAGTAAAAACCTTACTCCTTTAACTAAAGGTATGAGATCAGTTGGATCTTCGAAATAATTAGCATACAACAACGGCTTGTCGTGAGGATTACTTGAATTCAGCAACAGTTTTCCCTTACTCTTTGGTACCAAATTCATAGTCCTTGGCAGCAGAGCATTGTAGAAAGCTGTAGGAAATGTAGTAATGCCATCATAGGTTTCTGGTTCACGAATGTACTCGTTTAGGAAAGCATGGTCTACTTGGTACTGTATATCAGGTGCAGGTAAATCAGGTTCTGTTTTAAAAAATGCTACAGAATTTACCGGGCCATTACTTGATAGAGGCCCACGCTTTAACTTCATTTGACTGTAGTCATACACCTCCTGCAAAACTTCCTCGTTATCAACAACCGTTGCCGTTTTATTAGGCAGGGCTATTATAATTCCATTGAAAGTTACGTGATCGTGTAGGTTTTCTCCGACAGCTAAATCTTGCTTTACATGAATATTCATTTTTGACAGATGTTCCTTAGGACCTATGCCAGACAACATTAATAATTTCGGAGAGTTTATACTGCCTCCGCTAACAATAACCTCTTTCTTCGCATAAGCTATATGAACCTTCCCATTTCTGATATATTTAACGCCGTAAGCAACCTTGTTTTTATTTATGAGTATTTTGAATACTTCTGATTTAATTCTGACGGTCAAATTCTTCCTTTTGTATCTAATAGGCTGGATGAAGGCGTTGTTTGTGGACACTCTTTCTCCGTCTTGCGAAAATGCTTGAGCTTGCATGGTTGTCATTTGCTGTGCTGCATTGTAGTCGCCCAAAGGCAGTCCTCTTTCGTGGAAGGCTTCGGTCATCATGATAGAAGGTCTGTCAATATATGGGTATCTGGAAACTGACTGCTCTCCGTCAACGCCGTGGTATTCGCGGTTCAGACCTTCTATGTTCAGATTCTTCTCCGATTTTTTGAAGTACGGCAGCACCTAATTTGGAAAATTCGTATGCTTACTTAAGTTTGGATTAGATTCAGATTCACGTTAGTGCCATGGTGCTGTACTGTGTGCATTATTTTGCGTCATAATGCGTGTCGTAGCAAATCAGAGAACGTATTTTTCAAGTCAAGCTGTGCAATTGAGAAAAAGTATGTCATTGGCCTGGTATAAGCAATATTTTGAGCGACATTTTACGTTTTTGTGTAAGGTATATTGTTCAAATGATTTGCATAATTTTACTTAATGTAAAGCAGCTGATCCCTTTAACATCTTCACCCGAACCAAGTGCAAGAAGCAGTGTGCATTAGAAACTCTTGTTTCGCTCACTTCTTCATAGGACCAGCCCTTGTTCCCCATGGCTGCCCATCCATCGTAGTCCACTCTGTTACCTCTGATGTATGCCATCGAGTTAATAGAGCTGGATCCGCCCATCGTTTTGCCTCTAGAAGTATCATTGTTGAATTTAGTTAGTATAGATATCTACAAAACTTGAGATAATAGGGTTAATACTGCTGATCCGGTCTATAGCGAATTGTGGATGAAGGACAAACTTCTCTCTGGACTTCTAATCACCGTAAAGTTTGTTACTGACACAGTTCAATCGAGGACACCAATCTTTCAGGGAGATTATAGGGACTTGAGGAGATGATCAATAAATTGTTTATTATTAAAAAATAAAGAAAAAATTGTTTGTTTCTCTTTCACAAATAAAAACTTTAGTGCTAAGGTATTAGCTACTCTAGCCTAAGTACACGGATATAATTATAAACGGAAATATTTTATGTGTGGGAGACTAGCACCTTAACTAAGTCAGAGCCTGTATTTTAGGATTTTTAATGTAAAAGTGGGTGTGTTCATGAGTGTAAGTGTTGTGTGTGAGAGTGCAAGATTAAATGTTTTGTGTTGGTGTGTCTACTATTTTGATCACAGTAAGTGTTTAGCAATGCAGTAGTAAACACATAAGTACCTACACTTATTGACAAAATTTGTCAACCTTTAAGTGTTTACTGTATGTGTATATAAATATGAATACCTCAGTGGCGTAGCTACCGGAGGGCTAGACGGGGCAGTGCCCCAGGGCCCCCAAGCTCAGGGGGCCCCTCGGGCTCTGACTTACAAACTATAAATTGAACTAGTGAAAATTTCTCCCACATTAGAAATACAAATAAACCAGATTCCAGGAACGCCACTTTATTATTGGTAAATTATATGAAAAAAACAAAAAAAAAATTCTTTTCCTGCATTTTTTTTGTACATTAAAGACTGATTTTGTAAAAAAAAATGTACTTTAAAGTCAGATACGACGAATTCGGAAAACAACGAATACGGACCAACGATTTTAAATAGTTTAGTTGGGGCCCTAGTTAATTTTTTGCCCCAGGGCTTTTGGTTACCTAGATACGCTACTGATACCTATATTCTATTAGTAGAAGGTTCCATCCATCAGACTCCATGAGCCCAGGCACCCAAAAACAAGAAGAAAATTGTGAAATATTGCATAAATTCAGTTAAGTATTATGAAAGTAAACAAGATATCGCGTATTTAGATATTACTTATCAATAATACACCACCAAGATGCTTTATCATCACAGCATCAAAATCGTTTGTAAAAAATCGTGTGCATAAAAAGTACAGCGCGTAACAACCGTACAATAATACCAAATTACAGAAGCTAGTAGTTATACAATAGAGAAAAAACTTAGTTTATGAAACAGGTAGGTACCTAATAGATATACGGGCCTCTTCTAAGAAAGTGGACAAGAACTAGATGTCGTAGACGTAATGTCATCAGACGTAGAAAGGAGACAAAAGAAAGGATGAGTATTAGAAACTACCAAATTGGCCAAAGCGGCCTGTAAATAAAGAGTTTTTTTTTTTAAATTTATATTCCCTCTCAGACCAACTTTGTATTTATGCACATAATCAGAGGCGCCTATTATAGGATAATGAGAACATACGCTCTACGCGCGACGAGCCAAAAATCTACTAGGCGCTACTGCCCATAAAAATACCAGCAGCAAGACAGTAGCGGAACATGCCATCAATAATGTAGCGAAAGGAAATTGATGCGTAGAACGTGGTAAAAGTATTAGTTACTAGTTAGACATGATAAGATTATGAAAACATGTGAGATAGCGTGGAACGTGCGCTGATAATGAGCGAGGTCGAACAACCGGTGTTTTTGAACCAAATTCTGCGAATATCAGACATTAGTCGACAGTGATATGTGTACAAGTTTGTATAAGATTTGAGATAGGTGATTGCCATCGATAAATCCTTATCTCGACGCCTGATGATGATGATGCATTTTAGACTTTTATTCGACAGATCGGGCGTGAATTTCTTCTTTTGGGAAATGTCAATGTAAACATAATTATAAGCCGTAGGTACAATCTGAGGCAGTCAAAGTTCGAGAACGAGGCTGCGGGCGCTGCCGCACTTCCCTCTGCAGGAAACATTTCGAGCACTTTTTTTAACATTCCTTTTCAATGGATGTCTCCGTATCAATCTAAAAATACCTTCTGGAAAGATATTCTTAAATTACAGTCTTGTACGCTTTAGTCTTGAAACATGCATGTTTTGCATCGATTACAATATCTCCTAAATTATAGGTAAGCATTCTTAATGCATATAATTATCACAAATAGGTATTTTTGTTGTTTTTAAAACGCTTCTATTAGCTTCACTTGTACCTTACTAACTAACTATGTAAAAAAATCTTGGAAGTTAAATTTGACCCACTTCCCGCTTTCCGATTGAGCTGAAATTTTGCATACACGTTTAGTTTGGATGACAAAAGCGTTTTCTTTCGTTTTTTTTTAAACTATAATATTTTTATATAATTTTGATATTATGTGATATGCAATAAAGAATTGAAATTGAAAAGCCAATCTTGGCTTATTGTCTTCAAACTTCAAGATTACACTTCTGTTAAATTTCAGACTACAGAATCAGAATCAGAATTACGAATTTGGGAACTTTTGTCCTCACTGACAACAATATTGTACTTACCACGGTCATTCTTATCCGCGGAAGTATTTCATCTGCTCAGCACCTGAGCCATAAGTAAGTCAAGATTTATTATCTGTATTTACCTCGGCCAAGGGCATCGTTGTCCCGGTCGTGCCAGACAGCTCTTTCCATTGGGTTCTGTGGTGTATTGCCAATCGATGTTGGAGCCTAGTAGTGCGGTGGACAGCGCCGGTACTAGCGTTATGTCTGGCTGCTCTACACCAGCTTCTAGAAGCAGCACCTGATGAGGCAGAATTTAAATCTACTATTTATCCGGCTACTAAATCTAATGACAAGGTCAAGGTGTAAACGTGGACATTTAAGATCTAGTTGTAATAATCAACATTTTGGTAAAACTGATCATCCTCGGCCCTTGGCACACCAACTAATTTGGAATAAATTATCTCAAAATCTAGTCTTTTGTGCTGCGCAACAAGTAGCGCCATCCAGTGATGAATAATGAGAACTATTTTGAACAATTATTCTATTTCCTAAATTATTCTATTCCTCCTATTCTTCCTCCTATTCCTTATTCTATTCCTAATTTTGGAAGGCAAAAGCTGAGCCCGACACATGATACGTTATGAACTCAGATGAATAACCCGCTCAAGTTTATTAATCATAGATCTATACAGCTTTAACGTAAACACATGGCGAGATTTTCTTCGTTAATGTAACTTAGCGCCATCTACTATGTATTTTGCGAAATTATTCGAATGCGTACTTTTTTGTTTAATTATGGCGTTGATTGTAGTAGTGAGCGTCCACGGAACTAATGTTAGGAGCTCATTATTATGGGTTGGGACCTCCGTGGTTGGGTTGTTCCATTTTGACGTACTAACTACGGAGTTGGAACTATTAATAATAATAAGATTGTATTCGTTATGAACTGGGTGCCATTCGTGACCCGCCTCAAATTTTTGTAATTATTTGCACCGCTCCTCTCAGGATTTTTTTTTGTCAGAGTTAGTAAATGATGTGCAAGGATTTTGAGACTCATAATTTTTTTCCCAAAAATTTTAGGGTGCCAAACACAAAAGTGAAAAGAAATTAAGGATTCTTTTTTGGACTTAGAATTTTACCACAAATTTTAATGTTTTTTTCTGCCACTCGGCCTCTGCTACGGCTCAGCTCGCTGCGCTCGCTTGGCTCGTGCGTTGCCTTGTCACAGTTCTAACCTAACCTAACCATCCTCCCCGTTATAATGTAGATTTTGAATTTTCGTATATTTTCGAAGTCCCAATCAAACCTTTGGGTCACCATTCCTGTAAAACGGTTGATGTTAGCAAAAAGTTATAAAACAGAGAGGTGTTTAGTTTTTATCTCTTTAAACGATAGACTACAATAAAAACCGAATTTACATAAGTTATGATTTCTGGTGAAAATTTTCCTGTTTTTCGCCTAGGTACGTAAACGACGCCCCTTCGGCGCCGTTTTTCCGGCGAGCCGTTGGTCGTAGACGAAAAGTGTGCAGGGATTTTCGTCTTACTATAGGTCGATCTACAGGATAGAAAAAAAAATAGGTTTTTTTTTTTTTTTACTATTTGTGAAAAAAATACTGTCCTAAAATCCTTGCTCTCCCTTTGCTACACCCCAACCTTTTTTTTTTCTATAAAAGTTGCTGTCATTTGTTTTTTCTTTGTCTTTATGTTTAGCCTATAAATTAGGTACCGGAATAGTACCTAGTCTTTTACTTTTCCAAATTTCGAGTTACTTATCTGCCATAGAGTCGTTGCGAATGAGTCATGATGCAAACAGAATGAACGCAAACTATCGTTTCTATATCGTGGAAATCGTTTCCTTCATGAATTTGAAGTGCTACTTAGGGAGGAAGTATTCAAGTATTGGATCGTTAAGAGCGCCTCTAGTATGAAACAACCGTCTAACCACTTAATCTACATTATACGTACATACTTGTGTATTTATTACATGAATTCAACCGTGTCTATAAAGCTGCCCCAATAAAATGAATAACAAATATCTTCATTAACTTTCTTTATAATTATTAGAATAAATAAGCTGCACCCGCGATCTGTATGCGTGGAATCTAGTAGCTGTGATTAATAATAAAAAATTGCCTATGTCCTTCCTCATGAGTCATGATGCACACTATTTCCTTGTCACATTTCATCAAGATCGGTTCAGCCGTTTAGTCGTGAAAAGGTAACAAACAGACGGAGAGACAGAGTCACTTTCGCGTCTCTATCTCTTCTCTACATACTAGGTATAAAATAAAGTCGCTTTCCTCGTCTCTCTGTCTGTATACCTGCTAACTCCTGCTAAATCACGTAACGGATTTTGATGCGGTTTTCACCATCAGTTAGATATTTTTTTACGGATGGTTTATATGTATAATACTTTCATATTTAATGTAAGGATAGCAGAGAAATTTCACCTGTGCGAAGCCGGGGCGGGTCGCTAGTTTATAATATATTAATGTCATAACATAACATTAATTAAGTACCTTCCAATGGTCAACTGCTGACAATCGGTTCGCGACCACGCACCCCGAAGCGCCAGCCCCCACGACAATAAAATCATACTCCTCATGTTTGCTCCCTAAACTCTCCACTACTCTCTCTTCATCACCACAGTTCTGCTGCACTCTCCTGTCATAAGAGTCGCCGTAGAGTCTGACCAGCAGGGCTAAGTATACGAAGCCTATGGAAGAGCAGGCTGTCAGCTGTGTGTTGGCAGGACACACTTCTGTCAAGTTGAGAGGTTGCCAAAGCATTTTCAGGCTAAAAGGAGAAAAAAACAAAAAGAACTAAAAATGGCATAGACATAATGAAAAATGGTAAACAAATCCTTCAACTTTTAAACATATTTATATAGGCCTTATTCTCGGACATGTACCGCCTTATACACAACCAAAAAAAAATTGCACACAAAAACGATCCTTGCACGTAGAAAGCCTTTGAGTCACATCACAATTGACCAAATGGCTGTTAGAAAAGTACAATACAATTTAAAAAATCCCTTCTATAATACGTATATCAGAAATGCGCGGTCATAGTTTTAAGGGTTTGGATGAGACTACGGATATGGATCCCATCAAACTAAACAACTTTGGACTAACATCGTAATCGCGAAAAAAAAGTATAATTCTATGATATAATTATTTATAAACTGCGCAAACATTTTACATTAATTAATGTAAAATGTTTTATTATTCAAATGTTGTATTACTAAATAAACTAAAAAAATTTTTTATTATATTGTGTGTAAAAGATTGTACTCCCCTATTTCGCCACGATAAATATCGGCCCATTAGCTCAGTTGGTTAGAGCGTCGTGCTAATAACGCGAAGGTCGCGGGTTCGATCCCCTCATGGGCCACTTCTTTTTTATTTTCTCTATTTGGATTTGAATAATAAAAAATTAACTGTACGCGGTATTTATATTTTTGATGAGGATATTCATTTAACGTTAGTAAATTTAAAATAATAATATTGACTATATATATAAAGCTCGATTACCACTGACTGACTGACTGACTGACTGACTCATTGACACAATTGTTCTCCCAGAAGGAGCCGTGGGGGGTAAAAGTCATGTATGGGGGTCGTAAACCTTGAGGTCCAGTGAGTCCGGGAAAAATCCGAAATGACCTGAAAGTGGAACGCTGACCGGAACTGCCCTACGGATCTCGAAAATGAAAAGTCGCAAACCTATACCGCCGGAACTAAAAATGTCAAGGACCCTGGGCCGTTTGACGAGCCGGTGAAAAAAAGATGGCGTCCATACAAAAAAAGATGGCGGCCATACAAAATTGAAACGCTCACCGTTCCGAAACCGTTGGAGATAGTGGGGGGGTGCTCGACCAAATGTCATAGAGGACGACGGGGGCTTTTCGGTGGGGGTCATAAAAATCCAAGATGGCGGATTCAAAATGGCGGCCAAAAAAAAATATGGTCCGAGCCGGCTGAAAATTGGCATCCGGGGGTTTTCGGGGGCACCGATTCATAATCCGGGATCAATTTTTTCTTTCCGCCATTTTCCAACATGGCCGCCATACAAGTGTTCGTTTTGGATTTTGACCCAATTGTTCTCCCAGAAGGAGCCAAGGGTTAAAAGGGATGTATGGGAGTCGTATAGAAGGGGGTCCTGTGAGTTTAGGAAAAGTCCGAAACGACCTGAAAGTGGAACACTGACCGGAACTGCCCTACGGATCTCGAAAACGGCAAGTCGCACACCCATAGTGCCGGAACTAAAAATGTTGAAAACCTTGGGCCGTTTGACGAGCCGGTGAAAAAAAGATGGTTTCCATACAAAAAAAAATGGCTGCCATACAAAATCAAAAATCATATTTTTTTTAAGTTATGTTACAAGCTCCACTTATAAAGCCCTCGCGGGCCGCATGCGGCCCGCGCACCCGCGCGACCTCTAGTTTATATATATAAAGCTCGATTACCACTGACTCACTGATTGACATAATTGTTCTCCCAGAAGGAGCCGTGGGGGGTACAAGTCATACATAATGTCATAAACCTTGAGGTCCAGTGAGTCCGGGAAAAATCCGAAATGACCTGAAAGTGGAACGCTGACCGGAACTGCCCTACGGATCTCGAAAATTACAAGTCGCACACCCATAGTGCTGGAACTAAAAATGTCAAGGACCCTGGGCCGTTTGACGAGCCGGTGAAAAAAAGATGGCTCCCATACAAAAAAAGATGGCGGCCATACAAAATGGAAACGCTCACCGTTCCGAAACCGTTAGAGATAGCGGGGGGGTGCTCGACCAAATGTCATAGAGGACGACGGGGGCTTTGCGGTGGGGGTCATAAAAATCCAAGATGGCGGATTCAAAATGGCGGCCAAAAAAAATATGGTCCGAGGCGGCTGAAAATTGGCGTCCGGGGGTTTTCGGGGGCACCGATTCATAATCCGGGGTCGACTTTTTTTTTCCGCCATTTTTCAATATGGCCGCCATACAAGTGTTCATTTTGGATTTTCACCCAATTGATCTCCCAGAAGGAGCCATGGGGGGTAAAAGTGATGTATGGGAGTCGTATAGAGGGGGGTCCTGTGAGTTTAGGAAAAGTCCGAAATGACCTGAAAGTGGAACGCTGACCGGAACTGCCCCATGGATCTCGAAAACGAGAAGTCGCAGACGTGTAGTGCTTGAACTAAAAATGCCAAGGACCCTGGGCCGGTTGACGATCCGGTGAAAAAAAGATGGCTTCCATACAAAAAAACATGGCCGCCATACAAAATTCAAACGTTCACCGTCCCGAAACCGTTAGAGATAGCAGAGGGGTGCTCGAACCAATTTCATAGAAAATAGAGGGGGCTTTCCGGTGGGGGTCATAAAAATCCAAGATGGCGGATTCAAAATGGCGGCCGAAAAAAAGTTACTGCGAGCCGGCTGAAAATTGGTGTCCGGGGGTTTTCGGGGGCACCGATTCATAATCCGGGAACGACATTTTTTTTTCGCCATTTTTCAATATGGCCGCCATACAAACGCATCTTTTGGAGCAATTGTTTTCCCAGAAGGAGCCGCGGGGGTCAAAAGTCATGTATGGGAGACATATAGAGGGAGGTCCAGGGAGTTCATGAAAAATCCGAAAAGACCTGAACGTGGAACGCTGACCGGAACTGCTCTACGGATCTTATAAACGACAAGTCGCCAACCTACAGAGCTGGAACTAAAAATGTCGAGGACCCTGGGCCAATTGACGAGCTGGTGAAAAAAAGATGGCTTCCATATAAAAAAACATGCCCGCCATACAAGTGTTCATTTCGGATTTTCACCCAATTGTTCTCCCAGAAAGAGCCGTGGGGGGTAAAAGTGATGTATAGGAGTCGTATAGAGGGGGGTCCTGTGAGTTTAGGAAAAGTCCGAAATGACCTGAAAGTGGAGGGCTGACCGGAACTGCTCTTCGGATCTCGAAAATTACAAGTCGCAGACATACAGTGCTGGAACTAAAAATGTCAAGGACCCTGGGCCGTTTGACGAACCGGTGAAAAAAAGATGGCTTCCATACAAAAAAACATGGCCGCCATACAAAATTCAAACGCTCAACGTTCCGAAACAGTTAGAGATAGCGGGGGGGTGCTCGAACCAATTTCATAGAGGATGGAGGGGGCTTTTCGGTGTTCGTGATAAAAATCCAAGATGGCGGATTCAAAATGACGGCCAACTTTTTTTTGTCTCGATCCGGCTGAAAATTGGCGTCCGGGGGTTTTCGGGGACACCGATTCATAATCCGGCGTCGACGTTTTTTTTCCGCCATTTTTCAATATGGCCGCCATACAAACGCATCTTTTGGAGCAATTGTTCTTCCAGAAGGAGCCGCGGGGGTAAAAGTCATGTATGAGAGTCATATAGAAGGAAGTCCAGGGAGTTCAGGATAAATCCGAAATGACCTGAAAGTGGAACGCTGACCGGAACTGCCCTACTGATCTCGAAAACTACAAGTCGCAGATCTACGTTGCCGGAACTAAAAATGTCGAAGACCCTGGGTCCATTGACGTGCCGGTGAAAAAAAGATGGCTTCCATACAAAAAAACATGGCTGCCATACAGGTGTTCATTTTGGATTTTCACACAATTGTTCTCCCAGAAGGAGCCGTCGGGGGTAAAAGTCATGTATGGGAGTCGTATAGAGAGAGGGGTGCCCATTGAGTTTAGGAAATGACCTGAAAGTGGAACGCTTACTGGAACTGCCCTACGGATCTCAAAAACTATAAGTCGCACACCCACTGTGCCGGAACTAAAAATGTCAAAGACCCTGGGCCGATCGACGAGCCGGTGAAAAAAGATGGCTTCCATACAAAAAAACATGGCCGCCATACAAGTGTTCATTTTGGATTTTCACTCAATTGTTCTCCCAGAAGGCGCCGTGGGAGGTAAAAGTCATGTACGGGAGTCATATAGAACGGGGTCCTAAGAGTTTAGAAAAAGTCCAGAATGACCTGAAAGTGGAACGCTGACCGGAACTGCCCCACGGATCTCGAAAACGGCAAGTCGCAGATGCACGGTGCCGGAACTAAAAATGTCGAGGACCTTGGGTCAATTGACGAGCTGGTCAAAAAAAGATGGCTTTCATACAAAAAAACATGGCTGCCATACAAGTGTTCATTTTGGATTGTCACACAATTGTTCTCCTAGAAGGAGCCGTCGGGGGTAAAAGTCATGTATGGGAGTCGTATAGAGGGGTGCCCATTGAGTTTAGGAAAAGTTCGAAAAGACCTGAAAGTGGAACGCTGACCGGAACTGCCCCACGGATCTCCAAAATGAGAAGTCGCACACCCGTATTGCCCGAACTAAAAATGTGTAGGACCTTGGGTCGATTGACGAGCTGGTAAAAAAAAGATGGCTTTCATACAAAAAAACATGGCTGCCATACAAACGCCTCTTAACACGCTTTTATTAGCTTCACCTGTAACTATGTAAGAAAATCTTGGAAGTTAAATTTGACCCACTTCGCGGTTTCCGATGGAGGTGAGATTTTGCACACACGTTTAGTTAGGATGACAATGCATAGTTAGATATCTGACGTCATTCTAAATCCAATATGGCGGACTACTTATGTATTATGCACTACCATGATATGGGTATCAAATGAAAGGGTTTGCTGAGAAGAGTACGAAACTTAAATAACGTCACACTTAATTCAATATGGCGGACACCCCAAGATGGTAGACAATTTTTTTTTATCTACCATCATAATATGGGTATCAAATGAAAGGGTCTGCTGGGAAGAAAACGAAAAATAAATTAAAAGTGAAAGTCGATGTCGATGTCGATGTCGAAGTCGAAGTCGAAGTCGAAGTCGAAGTCAAAGTCAAAGTCGAAGCCGAGACAGTTCGAAGCCAAAGACGAGAACGAAGCAGAAGCCGAGACCGAAGTCAAAGTGTTTTTTTACAACTGAGCCTATGCAGGCACTTTCAAAATCGTGTTTTTATATTTTTAAGTTAATTTAAGAGCCCCACCACTACCTCCGCGGGCCGCCCGCGGCCCGCGCACCGCGCGACCTCTACGCTATTTAAACCCTCACCGTTTCGAAACCGTTAGAGATAGAGTGGGGGTGCTCGACGAAATATCATAGAGGACGAGAGGGGCTTTTCGGTGGTCGTGATAAGAATCCAAGATGGCGGATTCAAAATGGCGGCCAACAAAAAATATGGTCCGATCTGGCTGAAAATTGGCGTCCTGAGGTTTTCGGGGGCACCGATTTATAATCCGGGACCGACTGTTTTTTTCCGCCATTTTTCAATATGGCCGCCATACAAACGCATCTTTTGGAGCAATTGTTCTCCCAGAAGGAGTCATGGGGGGTACAAGTCATGTGTGGGAGTCGTACAGAGGGAGGCCCAGTGAGAAATGACCTGAAAGTCGAACCCTGACTGGAACAGCCCTACGGATCTCGAAAACGAGAAGTCGCAAGCCCATACTGCCAGAACTAAAAATGTCTAGGACCTTGGGTCGATTGACGAACTGGTGAAAAATCATGGCTACTATACAAAAAAACATGGCCGCCATACAAAATTCAAACGCTCACCGTTCCGAAACCGTTAGAGATAAAGGGGGGGTTGCAAGGTACAACCTCCACCTAAAACCACCTCGCGGGCCGCTCGCGGCCCGCGCAGCGCGCGACCTCTAGTTTGTATTATAATATTGGCTTACCCACGAACTTATTTTATGAATGATGGTCTACTAGTACATACGTACTAAACAAAAATAATAATTATATAAGCAAAATATGAAGACTTTTACAGGAGTAAAATAATTAAATAAACCAACAATAACCATAAATAATTGGATAACCATTGAATTTATTGTTAGGGGTTACCCTAACAATAAATTCAATGGTTATCCAATGAATTTTTTCATTGCACAAAAAATATAATATCGAAAAAAAAAATCCTTCCTTACATTTAGTATTTATAATTATGAAATAAATGGTACTTACAGATTTTTTATAATTTTAAATAAATAGATAATTTTGTTAAAATAATAAAACACGACGGTGTTTGTTCAAACACCGACCCAAAAGTTTTAATTCTAACGCTAAACACACTATACTTAATTGGTTTTAAATACGATTTCAGTATCAACCTTGTAAAGAACAGGCTTCATTACAATAATTGAATTTATGGATCCTTTTGAATGTTGTATGGCCAAATCCATTTTAATTATTTTTAATATTTGAATAAATAATTAAATAAGTTGGTTATTCCCCTTGACAGTCCACACACAAAAACGGTTCCAATTTTAAAGTAACAGGTTTATCTGACCGATATCCAGCTTTTGAAAAATCGACAATTAAAATAATATAGTTAATTGTTCACGACGATAGTATAATAATGTATGTTTTATTATACAGCCTGCGCTTGCGACAAGTCAACGATGGGGTAGGTACTTAGATACACAGCAACAGACGGAGCAAAGATCTTTGCTGACCAACTGCTCCATTAGACAAGACAATCTCTAATCACTAGAAAATAAAAATTAGAAACGCCTGCAAATGTGGGGGTTAAATTATTATATATATATATAATAATTATATATATATTATAATAGTTATATATATATTATAATAATTATTTTATTATTTCCAGATCAGTGACCAGCTTATGTCGATTCAGGACATTATGCTGGCGTTAGAGGGTCGATTTATCTATGTAGGTTATGGACATCAGTTCCAGGAAAATTGAGGCGATGACAAGGCGAAGTTTGCTTCGCCAATAGCGCCTGATGAAGACCCCAGTCATTTCTTCCCCATCCTAAAGAGGGAGCAAAGTAAGGCATTGTATGCAGTTGACGTCACCAACACAACGCTGCATCGCTACCCGTGTAAGGCACGGGAATACTTTTTACAAGCTTTTATTTAACTTGTAATTTTTGTATGTATGTTCGGGTCAAATCTTTCAACTGAATTTTAAAGCAGTTATCCTCAACCGATTGAGATGAAATTTTGTTTACACGTTTAGTTTGGATGACAATGCATGGTTAGCTAAGTGACGAAATTCTAAATCCAAGAAGGCGGAATAATTATTTTTTGTGCACTCCCATGATAAATACTGATAATATAGCATTCTGCTGGTGAAAGAATTTTTTAAATAGGTGCCGTAGTTTTTGATTTTCAAACAAACAAACAAACATACAAAAAATCAAATCTATTCTCTTTATAATATTAGTTTAGAAGTTTAGATAAATTGTGTAATGTAATAAATTGATGGGTTTGATTTAATTTAAAGTTTATGTTCTTCTTTTTAGAGGGGCATTTAAATAAAAGCTTGTTTTTAAAAATGTTTTTGTACTATTAATTTATATAGGGGGCAAACGAGCATGCGGTTCACCTGATGGTGAGTGATCACCGCCGCCCATGACCATCCGCAACACCAGAGGAGTCATCGATGCATTACCGACCTTTTAGGATGTTTTCTTGAAGGGGGACCCCTTCGTATTTGTTCGGGAAAACCGCTGATGGCAACTAATTCCACAGTTTCGTGATACGCGGCAAAAACTGGCGCGTGAATCGTACGATAGTGGACCGCATACAGTCAAGATGGTGGGGTGGAATCTGAATATGAAACAGGTGATACGGTAGTGAAAACCAGCGGCTGGAATTAAATCAAATAGTTTCTGGGATCACTCCCCATTATAGAGGCGATATAGGATGCAAAAAGAATTGACGTCTCTTCGCTAAACCAAAGGGTTCTAGTCAATCGGAAAATGGGTCTTCTCCAGTACGTGGAAAGAAGACACCGTCATTCATTCAGTTTTAGTCATGAATTCAAAATTGGCAACCCTGTAAGCATCCACATACAAAAAGTAATTTCCTTAAATTTTTTGCGGTCTAGTTTTAAACTGCAACATTATAGTTAGATAAAAAGAAAACCAATTAATAAAATCGATAAGTATATAAAATGGTTCATTTGCATAACAACTAAGTACCTACTTTACTTACATGTCACTATTGGCAAATTTATGAACTATTTTGGAACTAGTGGCGCCATTCGGTATCAATAATTGAGATGAATGTTATTAATATGTTTCAAACTTGGTTTCAGATTTGAACGTATGAACAAAGTGTAGTTCTTATACACAGCCAATTAACAGAAACAATTACTTAATGGGAGATATGTACTTACTACAGGAGCTTAACCTCGGTAAAATTATTACCAAGTAGTAATCATTATTGTCTACACGCGAGCCTCTAATAGTCAGATTGCCGACAGTAGGTATAATTAATCAAAATAAAAATATTATTATTTGACGTGGAATTAATAATAATAGACAAAAAGATCCGCAGCCGGTAGGATTCGAACCTACGCTCCCAGAGGGAATCTGATTTCGAGTCAGACGCCTTAACCACTCGGCCACGACTGCTACGTGGTGACAGTCCGAATTTAATAATTATTTTCTAAATAGCTTCATGTCGGGAAAAAGATAGCGATATATATTGCTTTCACCTGAAAGTATTTGCGTTTATCCAAGGTTATACTAATTGTAAGCGGGTTCTCCAAGGCTACCTATTTTCAAAATGATAGTCACATCTAATAGGAAGAGCTCAAGTGTAGACTTTTGTGCCTACTGAACAGAGTAGAGCGAATAACATTGATTACTTAGAAGTGAAAAAAAAATATAGGTATACAATACAATGAAGTTTATTGTACACCAGAAATACCAAAGATACATTAAAAGGTAAATGTGTTATGATTTAATCAAGATTATGATGAGAAAAAGTATGTCATAAAATATATCGGCAACAGTGAAATAAAAAATAACAACTACATTAACTACATTAATTAAATAACTACATTATAATAAATAAAGAACTAATAAAGCAGCTTTTCCTCTCTCCTACCAAACCATGCTGTGCCCGACAGGGTCCATAATTGATCCTTAGATTAAGCCTACCATCTGTTTTAAGTTTACATTATGGAATGCAATAAAGATTTGATTTGATTTGATGATTATAATTATAAATATCTAAACAAACAAATTAGTGTTCCAAGCTAGATTGTACTTCTTAGATTTAGATTATATTATTATTTATTAAAATATACCTAATCTTAATCTAAGAAGTTCCTACTTATTGTACAATCTAGCTTGGAACACTAATTTGCTTATGTTTAGATACTCAACTAATATACGATTTTGAGAACAGTACAAATGCTACAAAATGTTTAATGTTTTGTAAACTTTTAAAAATATCAAATGACTTTTTTTGTACTTACTTGGTGTTAACCTACATCTAATAAATTAGCTAACAATTTATTAGAAGTAGGTTATTCACAATCAGAAGGAAAAAAACACCAACATTATGCAGGTTTCCATAAATTTAAATACTTAATTTTATCGGTTTTTAGTTACCTATTTCAATTTGGATTCACTGTGCATTTAACACTTTCAGCGGAGCATCTGGGTATTCCAATTTTTGTTGCCCGGCGCACTATTTTCTCATACAAAATAAATGACGATTAGTGACGTTCTGCTTTTCATACAAGCAAAGATAATATGAAATGTGACACAACCGTTACTACACGTCGACGTTTATCCATGTTGTGTCATATGCAATCCACGTATAGTACATAAATATTAAGAACAGCGTCAACGCTAGAATAGGAGTTACGGGGTGACCCCCTCCATCTAAAGGCAATGGTGGCTCAGGAAATGTTGGGTTGCCGGGGTTGCCTTCTATGTCTAGAAGCGGTGGTGGCTCAGGATTTTCCTGGTTGCTTTTTATGTCTAGAAACGGTGGTGGCTCAGGATTTTCCGGGTTGCCTTCTATGTTTAGAAGCGGCGGTGCCTCAGGATTCCTCGGATTGCCTTCTATATCTAGAAGTGGTGGTGGCTCAGGATTTCCCGGATTGCCTACTATGTCTAGAAGCGGTGGTGGTTCGGGATTACAGTACAAACCTATAATATCATAATTAAATCATGATTATACTTATTATTTTTTACAAATATAGACGCAAACAATAAGGATAAATAACCTTACGATAAAAATCTACACAAAATAATCAAATACTTACGATAATTCGAAGGCGTAATTTCGAAAAACCACGGCCTTCTTCCCGCTCAAGGCGCGGCGGCGCACCGGACGAAAAGTATGGGAGCGGGGGCACCGGGTGACGTATTATGACGTTGTGTATGTATGCGTAATTAGAATATATGTGTGTGAGTGACCATAAAAATTGTACAAAAAAACTAACGTGGCGTGGCGCTAGCAGTCCGAAATTTTTTTGTGATACGGCGCGATGACGTAGCTTGAAGGAATTGGTATAGGCCGCAGCCGTTTATACACGTTCTTTAAAGCAAGATATATTTTTTGCTGACGTGATTAAACGTTGTGTCAATTAGCGTTTATCAAATTTGACGTATTATAACGTTGCTCCGCTGAAAGTGTTAATGATGTTAAAGAATACTAAGGGTGCGTTTCTACTGAAGCGGAGCGGAGCGAAGAGGAGAAAAGTAATCAATACAATACGAATATTATCACGTCACTTAGATGAGCGGACTGGAATCTTATTGGCTATTTTGTCACCCCTATGCTCCGCTTCGGTCCAGTGGAAACGCAGCCTAACATTAAACAAGTATAAAAGAAACATGTTCAGATAACTAAGATTGATGAATGTTAATGATTGTAAAACTAACAAATTCTCATCTATCATTATATTCTTTAATAAAAAATTCCAAAAGAGATACTAGGGGACACCCGGGTTTGAACCGGGGACCTCTCGATCTGCAGTCGAATGCTCTACCACTGAGCTATATCCCCGATGATGACCAGTCTCAAATAGTTATACATATGGTTAGTTTTTATACAGAAAGTAAGATACGTTATATAAAGTGGGTCATATTATCATGCGACCACCCACACTAGATGAACATCTATTTACGGTACAGCTTCCTCGTTTCTATAATCATGATCGCCCACAATGTAACAACAAAATGAAGATTCCAGCATAATAATGTTACAAAATATTGTGCTTGGGTAAAATATCAGGTTTTCTTATGAACTTGCGTATTATATCCAACTAGAACTACCTATCTACCTTCTACTAACGTAACCAAACTACATACGTAATTATTTTGGTAATCATCATAATCATGCGTCAGAAGTTTCCATTAAATGTATTATTTTGTAGTAACAAAGGAATAACATGCGTTAAAAATAACTAAATATAACGATACATATTATTTGTTAGGCATGTCAACAAAATAAAGAAGCAAAAGGACCGCCCCCGGGTGGGCTCGAACCACCAACCTTTCGGTTAACAGCCGAACGCGCTAGCCAATTGCGCCACGGAGGCTGTGGTGGGAGTCGCCAAATTACAGCTCACATTATAGAGAGCGACTTGTACAGGTATAATATTGGATCTATGGAGTATTGAAAATTTGTAGAGCTAAAATGATGAACCAGAAATGCAACGCAGTAAATTAAACTATGCGATGCGACGCAGATGTTATAGGCCATAGATAATACACTATTTTACTGGTGTAGACTCCGCAAGACATAGAGGTCCGATATGAAAGTGATTGGCTAGAAGGAGACAACAATTTAGTTTTAAAATACATTAATTTGTGTAGTCCAAAACATACCTTGAATTATTAGTCCCGAGATGTGTACTTAATTAAGTCTTTACTCAAAGATTTAAGTACATATAACTACTTTTACAGACCAAATAGTTTCTATGCATAAATTTAAAAAATTTAATCTTTGGTGTCTGCAATGTTTCAATAAACATAATACATTCAATAAAATTGTTTTAGCTAATTAGACAGTGTACAGAAACTATACAAGGATATAGAATCTATACCTACTCACTGAAGTATGAAATCTTTTTACATTATTACACATCCAAAAATTTTAGGGTAAGCAGCAGCGATTTTTAATAATAAAATATTTAATAGTACAAAGAGCACGTAGAAGATTTCGTCAATTTGATAAAAAAATAAAAATAACCTAAAATAATTTAATTCAGTTCTGTGTTCCATTATTACCTACAGAAAATTAAAAATCGAATAAAACTTGTAACATAACACAACAGACTGTTGTGATATTGGTGGGCGGCGGCTCCAAATTAGGCGTTCGCCTGTATGGTGGAAGCCAAGAATTTGATATTTTCCATCTACAAGTCAAAGCTAACTTAGCTTAACTAAGGCCTTATGTACCAGCAAGTCAAGGACATCGCATCGTGGTACAAAAATAATAAACTTACTTTGTATTGCCAAATTAAACTATAAACCTTTCAGGGGGCGATTTTCTGAAGAATAATAATAAGTAGTATTGAAGAACAAATTGAATTTGAATGTCTGCTGGTATTTCAAAATGTCTACCATCTCCCGTATGGTCTAGTGGCTAGGATACCTGGCTTTCACCCAGGAGGCTCGGGTTCGATTCCCGGTACGGGAAAGTACCTTTTTTGTTTTATTTTAAATTTGGATACGGGAAATTGAAACAGTCTGTAAATGATTAATGAGAGAGGCTATTGTTCAGCAGTATACGTCATGTTAGGGAAAAAAAGATTGATTACTGAATTGATGTTGGAACTTTAGTATGATTAGTTCTAGCTGGCGTAAATAATAGATTTTCTACACCACTTAGGTCCCAAAATTCAGTCGCTATATTTCGGAACCTTCAATCCATCTAAAAAACATCTAGAAATCCTGAGAACACTGCACAAGCACGAGTATGAACAGCAGAATTATACGTGCCCAGCAAAAAATTAAATAGGTAAATAGGTTTGTCGAAAAACCAAAAGGATTTATGTCAGAAGTGGGATTCGAACCCACGCCCTCAGAGAGGACCAGAACAGCTCGGACTCACGTTCAGTGAGCAAGGAATCCTTGAGTCTGGCGCCTTAGACCGCTCGGCCATCCTGACAGATATTAAAAGCGTCGAAATTATCGACTACTTTCTTATCAATTCAAAAGTAATGAAATACACAAATTTTACGTTATTATTGTGGAACATTTTTTTAAACAGGAAAATATGGTAATGTAGGAGCATTCACGCACTCTTTTTTTTATTAATTTCTACTTATACTGGTTTCGATAAGATCGCTGATTCACCGATTGTACAAAACTTTAATATTAAATAACAAAAATACCACTAATATGCATTTTCTAATAATTAACGAATAACGAGTTAATTTTATAAACTAAAATAGATATGAAGTCCCATCTAGCGGCGAGTTAATATGTCAAAGATGTTTTGTAATTGTTCAGCTATTTGACAATAGATGGCAGTAACAAATAAATTTAATACGATCGACTTTCAAAATAATGGGAGAGAAGGGAAGGCGAATTGTTTAGAATAGATTTACGTTTATGAGGAAAAAGCCTCCATCCCGGCTCCGGTTCCTGTTTGGAACAACAAAAATCGCTCGCCATACATCGAGGTAACGCGGCTGGCAATTACGATGGCACCTTTTACTCTGTAAATGTTTGTATTTTATATATACCTATATAGTTTAGTTTACAAGTAAAATACAGTGATAAATCATGAATTTAGTTAATGTGTAAAGAAAATTTAATCCCAACAAAAACATTAAATGTAAAAAAATGCCAAGTCTCGCGATGCAGTCTTTCCATCGTAAAAAGTTTTGAGATCTCATAGAAGCCAAGTCCTATTCAAATTATTTTGTAGTTATAAATCAACATTTAGTAATTGTATCAATAGTTTTCTTTATATTATAATTATAGTGACTTGGCAATGAGCACAAGAAGAAACAAATAAAACGGCATATTTGGAGGAGTTGAAAGTCACACAACGCATGCGTAAACATTAATATCACAAAATTAATTTTCTTTTGGTTTATCCGTGTCGTCCCAACCGAATTTCGGCAACGGCAGTCAGTCTCATCCAAGACTAGTAAACTGCGCAGGATAATCTGATCACAGGTCTCGTCAGTAACATTTGCATATAATTCCAGGCAGCAAGCAGCTTTTAATTTGTGCTCATTGCCAAGTCATTATAATTATAATATAAAGAAAACTATTGATACAATTACTAAATGTTGATTTATAACTACAAAATAATTTGAATAGGACTTGGCTTCTATGAGATCTCAAAACTTTTTACGATGGAAAGACTGCATCGAGAGACTTGGCATTTTTTTACATTTAATGTTTTTGTTGGGATCTCATTTATTTTTTGTAAGTGTATTTCTTTCTTTTTTTTTAGGTGACCTCATAATTTCTTGGACTTCAGCTACTGCTTTGCTTAAAAATTAAAATTAAAATTCATTTAATTCAGGTAATAACTATAACCCATATCAACAAGAAAAAAAATTAATAATAATAAAACACAAAATAAAACAAATACAATAAAAATAACATGAAAAGTAAAACAGCAGCCACACAACATGCTAACCGGCATTATAGGCAACATGTCTGCCACAGCACCGCCGTATGTAAAGGCAATCTAATCTGCCAGCGATCATCGCCAGGACGGTATTGGAGCTGGCCCGCACCCTGCGCACTAAGGACGCACACCGCTTGCGCATGGTGCTGTGAAAACAGTCGGTGTGCGCCTCCGCAAACATGCCCGAGGCACTACAGAAGCGGGGCAGCCCCAGTACCGCTCTGAACGCGTTATTATACCCATTAACCCATTTAGCTTAGAACCCATTCTCTATCTCTTTTGTTTCTTTTCTGAGGCTTCGTTACTTCTAAGGTAGACAAGTCTGGGCGATATATAATACTTCGGAGTCGATTATATTCAGCTATTGCTATCTCCTGAGCTTTGATACTACTAAAATTCACATTTATTAAATGTAATCCTGGGTGGATTACATTTAATAAATGTGAATTTTAGTAGTATCAAAGCTCACGGTAACACGGAAGATCCGTTAAAATTTAAAATGTATGATGTGATTAGGTGATGTATGGTGGGAATACTTATAGGGATCAGGAGTTCGGGACTAGAAAGGTAAGACTACTGCAATCACAAATTCGATAAAAAATCTATTTAATATGTCAAATTACTTATATAGGTACCTATGTGACGGACACTCAGGAGGACCACAGCAAATAAATAAAGTCAGCTCTTTTCACAATATAGTTTATTTCTTAGATAGGTACCACTTTTCACTTATTTTATAATAACTAGATATTAGACACAACCTCAAACTAGGACCGATGCCGAACGAATGCCTCCCAGCCGATTAAATCCTCACCACTAAATGTCTTGCTATTTTTACCGTTATAATCTAGTATATTCAAATCATTACTTTCCTACCTTCATTTAGTGGATAAGTCAATATAATAACTTTAACGTCTAACAGCTCGGCCATCCGTCCAACAACGAGTCCCGTCGTTGAATTTTTTTTTTTGGTAAATAACAATAACTACTTACTTACTATATATTTCATTATAATTTATACTTGATCGCAAACAGTTCATGAAATAAACTAAATGATTAACAATGTTGCACCAAAGAGATAAACGAAATCATTAATTAAGTGTACAGTGGCATTACTTTTAATCACAGAAATCTTGATTAATTAATCTTATATACAATTCTTAACTGTAGGTTTTCCAATAACATACTCGACTTTACTACGTATAGTCCATGACAATGACCAACGCCTTCACGATGATTCGAGTCTTAAACTTATCAGTCGGTGACCTTGACTGAGAACTTATTAACATCAAAACGAATACATTGGCCGGTTACCATGACCAATGTACACGTACTTCTTGGATACACCATGATCCATGACCACGTCAAAGTGTATCCCTTAACATACATTACTTCATAAATACATGACATCACATTAAATCATTTCATTTCAGAACATTTCTTATTTATATTTATTTCTTCTTTTCTTATTCACTACATCTTTTAATCAATTTCCCTATTCTTGTTTTATCATTCATTTTATACATCCATCATTCATCTTTCTCACTACATTCCTCTTTCTCACTACATTCATCTTTCTCACTACATTCCTCTTTCTCACTACATTCGTCTTTCTCACTACATTCTTCTTTCTCATTATTTTTCTCTTTCTCATTATATTCTTCCCTTTCACTACATTCATCTTCACTTGCTGATACTTGAGAGTCAGATGCAGGATCCTTAAAATTAAGCCATGGGGACATTTTGTCTAAGGATACTATAGCTTCATAACGTCTCCCCTTTTTAGTGAGTGGGGTATCCTCAATAACGTACCTATCATTAGGTAGAACCTTTTTAACTCTGTAGGGTCCCTTACATTTAGCTTCCAGTTTCTTGGACTGACCCTCAATACCAGTGATAGCTCTGATTACTTTAACAAGATCTCCTTCAGAGAAAGTAACACCCTTTTTCCTTTTTTTATCAAATCTATCTTTATCCTTACTTTGCTGCTCCTTTATCAATCGTTCTACATTTGACCTAATTTCCATTAAGTGATTTTCTGAACTTGCAGGTAATACATCTGATATGACTTCATTCAATAGACCTTGAGATGGATTTATAAGATTTATACCGAATAATAGTTCCGAGGGAGTCTTTCTAGTGGTAGCATGCGGTGTGGTATTGATTCCTAATTGTATATTAGGCAAGTGCTCGTCCCAGCAACCATTTGGTTTATCGTGATTCATGGCTCCTAACGCTGACAGAATAGTTCGGTTGTAACGCTCTACCTGGCCGTTTGCACGCGGTGTAGCGACGGCGTTATAAATGTGTTTAACACCACTAGCTTTGATAAAATCTTTGAATGTTTTGCTGGTAAAGCTACTACCCTGGTCCGTAATAAGTCGATAAGGTGTACCGAAATAACTTAAATGTTCGCGGAAGACACGTACGCTGGTAGCAGATTTTGTATTACGAACTGCAGTTAAATTTATAAACTTGGTAAATGCATCAATTATAACTAATATATATGTATTGCCACGTTTTGTTCTAATAAAAGGCCCTAGGTGATCAGCATGTATTGTATGGAATGGTTTGCTGACTTTGGGGATAGGATGTAGTTCTCCCGACTTCGCGCCACTAGGTAGTTTATGATGTGCACATTCCATACAGGCGGATACATATTTTCTCACGAAGCGTCGCATTCTTGGGAACCAGTACAGTGACGAGATACGCTCTAGAGTCTTTTCAAAAGCGAAATGTCCGACGTCGTCATGGTTGTTTCTTAAAATCTGCCATCGAACACCTTTAGGTACGACCCAGCGTAAGGTATCTTTATCAATTATCCGATATACTCGTCCATTTTTAAGCTTATAATTATTACTAGAGGTTGCGTGGGTGCGCGGGCCGCATGCGGCCCGCGAGGGCTTTATAGGTGGAGCTTGTAACATAACTTAAAAAAAATATGATTTTTGATTTTGTATGGCAGCCATTTTTTTTTGTATGGAAACAATATTTTTTTCACCGGCTCGTCAAACGGCCCAGGGTCCTTGACATTTTTAGTTCCAGCACTGTAGGTCTGCAACTTGTATTTTCGAGATCCGTAGGGCAGTTCCGGTCAGTGTTCCACTTTCAGGTCATTTCGGACTTTTCCTAAACTCACAGGACCCCCTTCTATACGACTCCCATACATCACTTTTACCCCCGACGGCTCCTTCTGGGAGAACAATTGGGTGAAAATCCAAAATGAACACTTGTATGGCGGCCATCTTGAAAAATGGCGGAAAGAAAAATTTGATCCCGGATTATGAATCGGTGCCCTCGAAAACCCCCGGACGCCAATTCTCAGCCGGCTCGGACCATTTTTTTTTTGGCCGCCATTTTGAATCCGCCATCTTGGATTTTTATGACCTTCACCGGAAAGCCCCCATCGTCCTCTATGACATTTGGTCGAGCACCCCCCGACTATCTCTAACGGTTGCGGAACGGTGAGCGTTTCAATTTTGTATGGCCGCCATCTTTTTTTGTATGGAAGCCATCTTTTTTTCACCGGCTCGTCAAACGGCCCAGGGTTCTTGACATTTTTAGTTCTGGCAGTGTGGGTGTTCGACTTGCCATTTTCGAGATCCGTTGGGCAGTTCCGGTCAGGGTTCCACTTTCAGGTCATTTCGGATTTTTCCCGGACTCACTGGACCTCAAGCTGTATGAGTCTTATACATCACTTTAACCCCCCACGGCTCCATCTGGGAGAACAATTGTGTCAATGAGTCAGTCAGTGAGTCAGTCAGTCAGTCAGTGGTAATCGAGCTTTATATATATAGTCAATGTATCTCTGCAACATCTTTACTATTGGGATCGTTTAAAATTATGGAAATTCGTTTGATTTCATCGTCAGTCTGTTGGACGGTAGTTATCCAGTCCTCAGAATTTATGGTAAGAACATCGAGAATATTAGAATGATCACAGTCTCCCTCGATGGGAGCCCTACTCAAGGCATCAACGTGAGCCATTTTCTCACCCGACCTATACTCAATCTCGCAATCATATTCCTGGAACTGTACCCACCATCGAGAAATACGCGGTATAAGATCACGTTTGGTCAACGTTGTGCGCAGGGCATTGCAATCAGTAATAATCTTGAATTTTATTCCTAATAGATAAACTCGGAATCTGCTAAGTGAGGAAATAACAGCAAGGGTTTCGAGTTCAAAAGAGTGTAATTTCTGTTCATCAATTGACGTTTGTCTGCTATAGTAAGCCACTGGCTTCAGAGACCCAGCCTCATCTTTTTGCAATAAGATACCAGCGACGCCAGATTTACTAGCATCGGTGTGAAGCTGCGTCTCCGCATCCGGTCTATACAGGGCTAATACAGGTCGATCTATTAAAGCTCTTTTTAATTGTTCAAACGCATCCGACTCTTCCTTGCTCCATTTCCAAACCTGATCTTTCTTCAAAAGGCCAGTCAGAGGACGTGCAATGGTTGCAAACCCCCTGACAAACCTTCTGAAGAAGCTGGCTAACCCAAGAAATCTCCTAATCTCGTGTACGTTTTTGGGTACGGGAAATTTTGATACGGCCTCTATTTTAGATGACCCCGGTCTTATACCAGATTCACTGACCTCAAACCCTAAATACTCAATTTTATCAAAGAAAAAGTTACATTTGCTCATTTTTAGAGTTAAACCGCCTTCCCTCAGTAAAGTCAAGACTTCTTCTAATCTTATAATACCCTCTTCAAACGAACTAGCCGGTATTAATACGTCATCCATAAATATTAAAGCGTACTTAGCACGTGATTTTTGTAAGATTTTATTAACTGTACGTTGGAAAACAGAAGGCGCATTTACCAAGCCAAAGGGCATTCTATTATATTCATATTGCCCATCGGGCGTTACGAATGCCGTTTTATCTCGCGAGTTCTCTGAAATGGGAATCTGATAGTACCCTGAATACATATCTAATGTAAATAAAAGTTTGCTACCAGCCAACAAATCTAGTTGGTCCTCTATCCTAGGCAATGGGTAGTGTTCACGTATGGTTTTTCTATTCAACGCACGATAATCGACACACAGTCGCTTCTCTCCAGATTTCTTATTTACCAAAACGATTGGACTAGCAAATGGGGAATTTGATTCTCTAATAATATTTGCGACTAACATCTCTTGAACCATATTACGTACGTGCTCACGTTCCGTTTGTGACAATCTATATGGGCGGTAGACTACTGGTTCGGAATCCTTGAGACTAATCACCATTTCAGTTGTTGTTGTAAATCCTAATTCTTTCAAGTTACTTGAAAAACAGTCTCTATATTTTTCCAACAACTGTTTCAAAATTCCCATTTGTTCGGATGTAATGTTATCGCCACACTTAAATGATGATTTGTCCAAGGTTCCTTCATGTAATTCCTGAACCGTATTAATTTGTAAACATTTATCTAAATTATATCCACGCGTTACTAACTCATCACTTTGAATAACAATTTCCTTATTAGTAATATTTTGTAGTAGAATATGGCCCAAACCTTGCCTTAAATGGTATTCGCCTGGTAATAAATAATGTTCCGAACCATGACATCCTCTAATCGTACCATTAACATATACTTGGCCAGTATAGTCATAAGGATACCTAACTGGAACTACTTTCAATTCACCCGGTGCGACATTAATATCGGAGACACAAACTAGTGGAAACTTAGCATTATAATTTTCTGGAATCTGTACTTTCTGGAAAATTACATCTGTAGCAGTTTTAATAATTCTAATAGATGGTCTTTCTGTGTATGTATGACCCAGTAATACAGGCACATTTATGAGTTCATCACTCACTATGAGTACTTCTACATCATGTTGTACGACACCCTGTATTTCTATAGTAACATAAGCTAAACCTATTGGTTGATATGGTATGTTACCTAGACCCTTAAGTAAAGGTGCTTGTACAGTTTGCCATGTTAACCCTAATTCACGAGCATTACTATGGCGGATTAGAGTGCCATCACTTCCAAGGTCAACATGACAGTCTATAATATTACCATTCAATTTTATTGGCATCTTATATTTATGATTAGAGTCTTTAGAGCTAATTTGCATAATAGTTTTAGACGAAGCCTCGGAAGTGTCACCCTTATCCCTTTTTGGACAGTTTTTCTCTAAATGACCTAACAAAGTACATTTGGTACACTGTACTTTAGGTTTAGTACATTTAAAGAATGGGTGGCCTATTTCATTGCAGTTGTAGCACACTGTACGATTAAATCTGGAACCTGATTGGGCAGTTTTAGAGTTTGGTAATGAATTTGGTGCATTTTGGGTAATAGTGCGTTTATCTTTATCTTTATTTTTCAAATGCTCAGAGGAAACTTTATCTTGACCAAGTTTTACAGTCTTAAAAAACTTTAGAACATGTTCAGGATCGGTAAATTCAACAGCTTGAGCACCTAATCTTACTCCGCGATCGTCAATACCAGCTATCAAACAGTCTACAGCACGCCTATCACTAATTTCACAGCGATTCAAAAGGTTCATTTTGGAGTAATAATATAATTCTAGTGATTCACCGTAACGAACTCTTTTATTTAACATGTCGGTTAGCAAATCGGCATAATTTTCCCGGGTTGGGAAGGACTCTTTAAGTTTGTTCTTCCATTCTGACCATGAAAACAAAACGGTAGGTAATCCCTGGTACCAGGACTTGGCTACTCCACACAACTTCGGCAATGCATAATGAATCAACTGTCTATCATTCCAACCGTATATATGAGCACATTCTTCGACCTTATTGATCCATGCGTCCATCGTCTGTTCTTTTAACATTGGGTCGAATTCAGGTATAACATTATTAAGTACGGGAAACTTATCACGATCGCCCACATTCTTTATATCTTTCATCATTTCAACAAATTGTTCTAAAAACATATTTTGGCTGTCATACCTTCGAGAACGTTTTGACCTACGTTCGCTTCTGTCGGAAGAGCTACTGCTGCTGCTACGCTCGCGGCGCTTCCTTCGTTGGCAGTGGCTTTCTCGACGCCGACGAGATCCGCGTTCATCATCGCTGCTACTGGAGCTGCTCGTATGCCGCAGATTCACTTTACGAGGGCGGCGCCGTTTGGAAGACTGGGGTAGCACCGGCGGCGTGCCACTTCGAGCCTCTTTACTTCTTGGCATAATTATCTGGGGCTCACACAAAAATATACTTCTATAGTATTCGAATAGCAACATTTTCATAATCATATAAATAAATATAATAATAAATTTGAAATAAGGAAAAGATATTGATTTCAATATTGATTGGGAATTTAAACATAATTCATAAATGTATATTCAATACCTCATTAAAGACACCTATGTCTAGCTATGGTTTTTAATAGGTCGAGTTGTTTCTATTACATTCGCTTTTAGAATAAGTAATCTTTATTGTTCAATCGAGAAAGACAGCGTGCAACACTTTTAGCATTAAGATAAATCAGTGAAATAAAAATAACTTACGTTTTGTCTTTGTAGCTTGGCGTAGAAGGGACAATTTATAGCTCCAAATTGCCCTGTAATCCCACTTCTGAGATGTGACGGACACTCAGGAGGACCACAGCAAATAAATAAAGTCAGCTCTTTTCACAATATAGTTTATTTCTTAGATAGGTACCACTTTTCACTTATTTTATAATAACTAGATATTAGACACAACCTCAAACTAGGACCGATGCCGAACGAATGCCTCCCAGCCGATTAAATCCTCACCACTAAATGTCTTGCTATTTTTACCGTTATAATCTAGTATATTCAAATCATTACTTTCCTACCTTCATTTAGTGGATAAGTCAATATAATAACTTTAACGTCTAACAGCTCGGCCATCCGTCCAACAACGAGTCCCGTCGTTGAATTTTTTTTTTTGGTAAATAACAATAACTACTTACTTACTATATATTTCATTATAATTTATACTTGATCGCAAACAGTTCATGAAATAAACTAAATGATTAACAATGTTGCACCAAAGAGATAAACGAAATCATTAATTAAGTGTACAGTGGCATTACTTTTAATCACAGAAATCTTGATTAATTAATCTTATATACAATTCTTAACTGTAGGTTTTCCAATAACATACTCGACTTTACTACGTATAGTCCATGACAATGACCAACGCCTTCACGATGATTCGAGTCTTAAACTTATCAGTCGGTGACCTTGACTGAGAACTTATTAACATCAAAACGAATACATTGGCCGGTTACCATGACCAATGTACACGTACTTCTTGGATACACCATGATCCATGACCACGTCAAAGTGTATCCCTTAACATACATTACTTCATAAATACATGACATCACATTAAATCATTTCATTTCAGAACATTTCTTATTTATATTTATTTCTTCTTTTCTTATTCACTACATCTTTTAATCAATTTCCCTATTCTTGTTTTATCATTCATTTTATACATCCATCATTCATCTTTCTCACTACATTCCTCTTTCTCACTACATTCATCTTTCTCACTACATTCCTCTTTCTCACTACATTCGTCTTTCTCACTACATTCTTCTTTCTCATTATTTTTCTCTTTCTCATTATATTCTTCCCTTTCACTACATTCATCTTCACTTGCTGATACTTGAGAGTCAGATGCAGGATCCTTAAAATTAAGCCATGGGGACATTTTGTCTAAGGATACTATAGCTTCATAACGTCTCCCCTTTTTAGTGAGTGGGGTATCCTCAATAACGTACCTATCATTAGGTAGAACCTTTTTAACTCTGTAGGGTCCCTTACATTTAGCTTCCAGTTTCTTGGACTGACCCTCAATACCAGTGATAGCTCTGATTACTTTAACAAGATCTCCTTCAGAGAAAGTAACACCCTTTTTCCTTTTTTTATCAAATCTATCTTTATCCTTACTTTGCTGCTCCTTTATCAATCGTTCTACATTTGACCTAATTTCCATTAAGTGATTTTCTGAACTTGCAGGTAATACATCTGATATGACTTCATTCAATAGACCTTGAGATGGATTTATAAGATTTATACCGAATAATAGTTCCGAGGGAGTCTTTCTAGTGGTAGCATGCGGTGTGGTATTGATTCCTAATTGTATATTAGGCAAGTGCTCGTCCCAGCAACCATTTGGTTTATCGTGATTCATGGCTCCTAACGCTGACAGAATAGTTCGGTTGTAACGCTCTACCTGGCCGTTTGCACGCGGTGTAGCGACGGCGTTATAAATGTGTTTAACACCACTAGCTTTGATAAAATCTTTGAATGTTTTGCTGGTAAAGCTACTACCCTGGTCCGTAATAAGTCGATAAGGTGTACCGAAATAACTTAAATGTTCGCGGAAGACACGTACGCTGGTAGCAGATTTTGTATTACGAACTGCAGTTAAATTTATAAACTTGGTAAATGCATCAATTATAACTAATATATATGTATTGCCACGTTTTGTTCTAATAAAAGGCCCTAGGTGATCAGCATGTATTGTATGGAATGGTTTGCTGACTTTGGGGATAGGATGTAGTTCTCCCGACTTCGCGCCACTAGGTAGTTTATGATGTGCACATTCCATACAGGCGGATACATATTTTCTCACGAAGCGTCGCATTCTTGGGAACCAGTACAGTGACGAGATACGCTCTAGAGTCTTTTCAAAAGCGAAATGTCCGACGTCGTCATGGTTGTTTCTTAAAATCTGCCATCGAACACCTTTAGGTACGACCCAGCGTAAGGTATCTTTATCAATTATCCGATATACTCGTCCATTTTTAAGCTTATAATTATTACTAGAGGTTGCGTGGGTGCGCGGGCCGCATGCGGCCCGCGAGGGCTTTATAGGTGGAGCTTGTAACATAACTTAAAAAAAATATGATTTTTGATTTTGTATGGCAGCCATTTTTTTTTGTATGGAAACAATATTTTTTTCACCGGCTCGTCAAACGGCCCAGGGTCCTTGACATTTTTAGTTCCAGCACTGTAGGTCTGCAACTTGTATTTTCGAGATCCGTAGGGCAGTTCCGGTCAGTGTTCCACTTTCAGGTCATTTCGGACTTTTCCTAAACTCACAGGACCCCCTTCTATACGACTCCCATACATCACTTTTACCCCCGACGGCTCCTTCTGGGAGAACAATTGGGTGAAAATCCAAAATGAACACTTGTATGGCGGCCATCTTGAAAAATGGCGGAAAGAAAAATTTGATCCCGGATTATGAATCGGTGCCCTCGAAAACCCCCGGACGCCAATTCTCAGCCGGCTCGGACCATTTTTTTTTTGGCCGCCATTTTGAATCCGCCATCTTGGATTTTTATGACCTTCACCGGAAAGCCCCCATCGTCCTCTATGACATTTGGTCGAGCACCCCCCGACTATCTCTAACGGTTGCGGAACGGTGAGCGTTTCAATTTTGTATGGCCGCCATCTTTTTTTGTATGGAAGCCATCTTTTTTTCACCGGCTCGTCAAACGGCCCAGGGTTCTTGACATTTTTAGTTCTGGCAGTGTGGGTGTTCGACTTGCCATTTTCGAGATCCGTTGGGCAGTTCCGGTCAGGGTTCCACTTTCAGGTCATTTCGGATTTTTCCCGGACTCACTGGACCTCAAGCTGTATGAGTCTTATACATCACTTTAACCCCCCACGGCTCCATCTGGGAGAACAATTGTGTCAATGAGTCAGTCAGTGAGTCAGTCAGTCAGTCAGTGGTAATCGAGCTTTATATATATAGTCAATGTATCTCTGCAACATCTTTACTATTGGGATCGTTTAAAATTATGGAAATTCGTTTGATTTCATCGTCAGTCTGTTGGACGGTAGTTATCCAGTCCTCAGAATTTATGGTAAGAACATCGAGAATATTAGAATGATCACAGTCTCCCTCGATGGGAGCCCTACTCAAGGCATCAACGTGAGCCATTTTCTCACCCGACCTATACTCAATCTCGCAATCATATTCCTGGAACTGTACCCACCATCGAGAAATACGCGGTATAAGATCACGTTTGGTCAACGTTGTGCGCAGGGCATTGCAATCAGTAATAATCTTGAATTTTATTCCTAATAGATAAACTCGGAATCTGCTAAGTGAGGAAATAACAGCAAGGGTTTCGAGTTCAAAAGAGTGTAATTTCTGTTCATCAATTGACGTTTGTCTGCTATAGTAAGCCACTGGCTTCAGAGACCCAGCCTCATCTTTTTGCAATAAGATACCAGCGACGCCAGATTTACTAGCATCGGTGTGAAGCTGCGTCTCCGCATCCGGTCTATACAGGGCTAATACAGGTCGATCTATTAAAGCTCTTTTTAATTGTTCAAACGCATCCGACTCTTCCTTGCTCCATTTCCAAACCTGATCTTTCTTCAAAAGGCCAGTCAGAGGACGTGCAATGGTTGCAAACCCCCTGACAAACCTTCTGAAGAAGCTGGCTAACCCAAGAAATCTCCTAATCTCGTGTACGTTTTTGGGTACGGGAAATTTTGATACGGCCTCTATTTTAGATGACCCCGGTCTTATACCAGATTCACTGACCTCAAACCCTAAATACTCAATTTTATCAAAGAAAAAGTTACATTTGCTCATTTTTAGAGTTAAACCGCCTTCCCTCAGTAAAGTCAAGACTTCTTCTAATCTTATAATACCCTCTTCAAACGAACTAGCCGGTATTAATACGTCATCCATAAATATTAAAGCGTACTTAGCACGTGATTTTTGTAAGATTTTATTAACTGTACGTTGGAAAACAGAAGGCGCATTTACCAAGCCAAAGGGCATTCTATTATATTCATATTGCCCATCGGGCGTTACGAATGCCGTTTTATCTCGCGAGTTCTCTGAAATGGGAATCTGATAGTACCCTGAATACATATCTAATGTAAATAAAAGTTTGCTACCAGCCAACAAATCTAGTTGGTCCTCTATCCTAGGCAATGGGTAGTGTTCACGTATGGTTTTTCTATTCAACGCACGATAATCGACACACAGTCGCTTCTCTCCAGATTTCTTATTTACCAAAACGATTGGACTAGCAAATGGGGAATTTGATTCTCTAATAATATTTGCGACTAACATCTCTTGAACCATATTACGTACGTGCTCACGTTCCGTTTGTGACAATCTATATGGGCGGTAGACTACTGGTTCGGAATCCTTGAGACTAATCACCATTTCAGTTGTTGTTGTAAATCCTAATTCTTTCAAGTTACTTGAAAAACAGTCTCTATATTTTTCCAACAACTGTTTCAAAATTCCCATTTGTTCGGATGTAATGTTATCGCCACACTTAAATGATGATTTGTCCAAGGTTCCTTCATGTAATTCCTGAACCGTATTAATTTGTAAACATTTATCTAAATTATATCCACGCGTTACTAACTCATCACTTTGAATAACAATTTCCTTATTAGTAATATTTTGTAGTAGAATATGGCCCAAACCTTGCCTTAAATGGTATTCGCCTGGTAATAAATAATGTTCCGAACCATGACATCCTCTAATCGTACCATTAACATATACTTGGCCAGTATAGTCATAAGGATACCTAACTGGAACTACTTTCAATTCACCCGGTGCGACATTAATATCGGAGACACAAACTAGTGGAAACTTAGCATTATAATTTTCTGGAATCTGTACTTTCTGGAAAATTACATCTGTAGCAGTTTTAATAATTCTAATAGATGGTCTTTCTGTGTATGTATGACCCAGTAATACAGGCACATTTATGAGTTCATCACTCACTATGAGTACTTCTACATCATGTTGTACGACACCCTGTATTTCTATAGTAACATAAGCTAAACCTATTGGTTGATATGGTATGTTACCTAGACCCTTAAGTAAAGGTGCTTGTACAGTTTGCCATGTTAACCCTAATTCACGAGCATTACTATGGCGGATTAGAGTGCCATCACTTCCAAGGTCAACATGACAGTCTATAATATTACCATTCAATTTTATTGGCATCTTATATTTATGATTAGAGTCTTTAGAGCTAATTTGCATAATAGTTTTAGACGAAGCCTCGGAAGTGTCACCCTTATCCCTTTTTGGACAGTTTTTCTCTAAATGACCTAACAAAGTACATTTGGTACACTGTACTTTAGGTTTAGTACATTTAAAGAATGGGTGGCCTATTTCATTGCAGTTGTAGCACACTGTACGATTAAATCTGGAACCTGATTGGGCAGTTTTAGAGTTTGGTAATGAATTTGGTGCATTTTGGGTAATAGTGCGTTTATCTTTATCTTTATTTTTCAAATGCTCAGAGGAAACTTTATCTTGACCAAGTTTTACAGTCTTAAAAAACTTTAGAACATGTTCAGGATCGGTAAATTCAACAGCTTGAGCACCTAATCTTACTCCGCGATCGTCAATACCAGCTATCAAACAGTCTACAGCACGCCTATCACTAATTTCACAGCGATTCAAAAGGTTCATTTTGGAGTAATAATATAATTCTAGTGATTCACCGTAACGAACTCTTTTATTTAACATGTCGGTTAGCAAATCGGCATAATTTTCCCGGGTTGGGAAGGACTCTTTAAGTTTGTTCTTCCATTCTGACCATGAAAACAAAACGGTAGGTAATCCCTGGTACCAGGACTTGGCTACTCCACACAACTTCGGCAATGCATAATGAATCAACTGTCTATCATTCCAACCGTATATATGAGCACATTCTTCGACCTTATTGATCCATGCGTCCATCGTCTGTTCTTTTAACATTGGGTCGAATTCAGGTATAACATTATTAAGTACGGGAAACTTATCACGATCGCCCACATTCTTTATATCTTTCATCATTTCAACAAATTGTTCTAAAAACATATTTTGGCTGTCATACCTTCGAGAACGTTTTGACCTACGTTCGCTTCTGTCGGAAGAGCTACTGCTGCTGCTACGCTCGCGGCGCTTCCTTCGTTGGCAGTGGCTTTCTCGACGCCGACGAGATCCGCGTTCATCATCGCTGCTACTGGAGCTGCTCGTATGCCGCAGATTCACTTTACGAGGGCGGCGCCGTTTGGAAGACTGGGGTAGCACCGGCGGCGTGCCACTTCGAGCCTCTTTACTTCTTGGCATAATTATCTGGGGCTCACACAAAAATATACTTCTATAGTATTCGAATAGCAACATTTTCATAATCATATAAATAAATATAATAATAAATTTGAAATAAGGAAAAGATATTGATTTCAATATTGATTGGGAATTTAAACATAATTCATAAATGTATATTCAATACCTCATTAAAGACACCTATGTCTAACTATGGTTTTTAATAGGTCGAGTTGTTTCTATTACATTCGCTTTTAGAATAAGTAATCTTTATTGTTCAATCGAGAAAGACAGCGTGCAACACTTTTAGCATTAAGATAAATCAGTGAAATAAAAATAACTTACGTTTTGTCTTTGTAGCTTGGCGTAGAAGGGACAATTTATAGCTCCAAATTGCCCTGTAATCCCACTTCTGAGATGTGACGGACACTCAGGAGGACCACAGCAAATAAATAAAGTCAGCTCTTTTCACAATATAGTTTATTTCTTAGATAGGTACCACTTTTCACTTATTTTATAATAACTAGATATTAGACACAACCTCAAACTAGGACCGATGCCGAACGAATGCCTCCCAGCCGATTAAATCCTCACCACTAAATGTCTTGCTATTTTTACCGTTATAATCTAGTATATTCAAATCATTACTTTCCTACCTTCATTTAGTGGATAAGTCAATATAATAACTTTAACGTCTAACACCTACGTCTGATAGTAGTAGTGTACCTATTGTGAAACATCGATGAGTTCAGTGTAGTGGATTCAGAAGTAGGTACTTGTATTTCTGTATAAGTATCCATCTCACTTCTCAATATAACAATTTTTACAGTTGTCACTTTATCAGCAGCGTGTCGCACTCCCATGTTTGTCAGCTAGGCTAACATGCGCGCTGCGACAAAGTTTGTCGTCACGACAAGACGAGTCAATGCCTCTAGACGACAAAATTATGTCGCGGCGCTCATGTTAGCCCGGGTGGAAAGTAAGGTCATCTCGATAGGTATAATTAGGTATTACTAGAACTGATGGTCACACCGGACCTAGCAGATTTTCTAAATGCTAAAATAATGAATACTTACAGGTCTTACAGATAAGTTTGAAGGAGAGACAGGTCAAGTTAAATAAAAATGAACTTTGTGGTACATCATTCTGTGAGTAGGTACCTATTTATTTAGCGTCTGCAAAATAATGTTAAAATATGGAGATAACAAATGTAAAATTCACTTGAACACATACAACTTGATACAACACATCATAATTAAAAAAACATTTTATTTTAATACAATTCAATTATTTTATATTATATTAAGTAATGTATTAATATATATATATGTATTAATATAATTATTTATATTAAGTATTCAAGTATTTCTAAAATTACATAATCTATGTCCATTGGTTTAATCTATTATACAATCAAGCATACTAGTACATTACAGACATGTATATCTACACTTCTAGACCACTATGGAAGAAGACAACATAGTGCATTTCAAGTGATACAAAAACATCAATTGTATTCCCCTGCAGTATATACAGAGGTGTACTAATGTAATACATAAGAAATAAGAACTAAATTTCATAATTGTCTTTTTTGTAGTGCTTTTTATATCTTTAATCTTCTCTCTCTTGGTTTGGCAATGTTTCCATACTGAATAAATGTTTTTTCTTTCTTTCTTTTGCATCCATATTTCGCCAGATGCAATAGAGTGCCCTCCTACTTCCTCCAATTCACCCGGCATACTTCCAAATTCCAGACTGCTGAGAATATACAAGATCCTACCTTTCCAGTCCGGATCCCTTTAAGGGGTTATATTTCCATAAAGTTATTATTACTAGTAGTAATAGAGGAACAGTGTGCGAGTGAGAAACCGATCTTTACGAAAATCCTACGTGCGAGAAAGAGACACAATTAAATGTTCGTAGGACCGATTTGAAACAATTTATGAACCATTAGGGCCGCCTGTCAAAATAAGATCTCGTATTATTTTATGATTTTCTTCACAATCGTTCTGTATTTTATTGGATAAATATCAATAATCGAAAAGGTTTCGTGTCCTGTGTTAGACTGCAGTGTAACTTACAGCAATAATGCAAATAAAGAGACCTTTTACAGGTAAATACCGTACAGTGCAATACTAAAAATGCAAAAATAAAAAAATATTCCTAAAATTATTTAGTAATACGTTTATAACATGCAGTAAGCCCCCTATTTTCTAAATAATATATTATTTTAAATAATTATGTGTAAGATAAAAAAATATTGTGTTCGTGAAAATGTGAAAATTAAACCGTTTGGCATAGGTTGTGTGTACAAAATCTATCGATATGTCGATATTTCCAAATTAATTTTTCGTACTACCTAGCTTCGTCCATTGCTTAACTTGAGAGTTATTGTTAATCCTTGCTTATTTGTATATTGAAAGGTTGATTTAGTCCGGCCCCGCACATTGTCAGAAAATCATAGTCGGAATATTTCTGACGCACTCGACACTATTCACACCATGTTTGTACTATTACAACATTTTAATAGTACGTACATAGCCCATACTCGCATTTTGTACTAGCCCCACAGATGACAGAATTTTCCGAATCGTACGTCCGCTTCTACAAGAAGCAAACTTACGATTCCGAAGATTCTGATTCTGTCGCACATTAAAATGCATAAAATAGCGCTATTTCCAGACAAAGAGTAGCCTGGTGAAAAAAATAACTTCATTATATTGACTGGCTAACTTCATAACTTCCAGGTTTCCGGACCACATTTCTCGGCCTGTGTCAGTGTACAAATACAGGGACCTATCACCAGAACCTTCAAAATCAAAACCGAAACGTCTGACGTCAAGAAATAATGAATATGATAATGAATGATTACATAATGTTTACAATAAATTTTCTTTTTACTTACCTATTCGTCACTTTCGTGACGAAATAGTAGTAGAATAATAGTAGTAGTATAATTTTGCCATCCTAATATAAACCTCTATTACGTAACTTTTAATATTTTAAAATGACAGATTAAATATGTCAAATATGGTATTTTAGTATAAAGAACATTTGAAAGATTTAATTGGTAATTTTAAAAGATTATAAGTTAGGTACATAATTTAGCCTAGCAGATTCTAAATGATATTCCACTCCTTATTAGTATAGCCGATTTTGATATCAATATTGCAGGGATATTGTCAATTCAGTGATATTATAATTTCACAATAACACGGCCATATCGATAATGCGGAGACGTCAAAGTCACATCCCTAAACGTCACACACATGTCAAATGCGCTAACATACGTACCTACCTATTTCTTTTTTGGTCTCGCGATAATGAAGACACTGTTCCTCTATTACCACTAGTAATAATAACTTTATGTATATTTCTCATCATTCCCAAACTTTTACTACGTGATCAACTATGAAATCGCGAAAAAAATAATCTGCTATTACATACATTCATTATTATTATTATTTAGTCGAGTAATATTGAATTATTTTTATGGTAAAGAAGATATTTTTTTCGCGATTTTAGTCCTGGTCCCATAGTAAAAGTTGTGCACCCCTTTAAAGGGGGGAGGGGGGCGAGGCTAGCTAGCTTGGACCTTACAGGTAATATTCTAATAGAAAACCTAATAACACTGTGACCTGTGGATCGAACTGGACAGTGATACAAAATATAACTTCTTTACATTTTTTCAATTAACATATACAAATGACAAAAACGTTACCTACATGAAAAACAATAGTGTTTCTTACTTAGCCATATACCTATTTGAAT
This sequence comes from Allophyes oxyacanthae, assembly GCA_932294325.1. NCBI lineage: Eukaryota > Metazoa > Arthropoda > Insecta > Lepidoptera > Noctuidae > Allophyes > Allophyes oxyacanthae. Next base: position 2,891,764 of record OW028633.1, on the reverse strand, counting down.
ATAATTATCATTATAGCTAAAGTTTATTATTAGAAAACTAGCTGTTGCCTGTAGTTACATACACACATTAAATTTTTATTAATTAAAATATAGCCTATATCATTAGGGGATAGTGGAGCATTCTAATACTTTTTATTAGTGAAAGAATTCTTAGAATCGGTTCAGTAGGTAGTACCAGAGATTACCCAAACAAAATCAAACAAATACAACTTCATAATATTAGTATAGATAAGAAAACCTGTCATGCTAACTATAATTGGACCATGTGCAGAAATGATATAACCCACAACTTTTTTATAGCTTTATACAAATTAGGAAGTAAATAAATTTTTCTTTTGACAGTAACCCTGCATGATGTACATGCTGTTATGTATGTATATCGTTTTAAAGATAATTGAATATAGATTTTGGGAGTACTAGTTGTAAGTAATACAAATAATTTTCGATGGTTGGCATCAATAATTCCTTTGGGCAGTTTGTGGGTTGGATCACTTTTGCGCAATACGGTCCAATTGCATTTCATTTTAATTTACAAATCGGCCAATTATGTTACTGTGGTTTAGTTATAGATATCTTACAGTAGTACCAACTTTATGACTGCAAGGAAATAATTCAGTTGTTTTTAGAAACAAAATTATAATAATGGAATGTAATTGAAGTTGTAGAAATCTATTTACTATTTAATAGAGATGGCTTTAGACTTAAGAGCTAGTTTAGTTATATAACATTTAATTATTCTTTATGAATGAGGGGGTAAAAGTATAATCCTAGTTCATAAATTCGGTCAAACATCACTAGAAGAACTTAAACTGAAAGGAGACATTCTGCTTCCACAGAGAACCGAGAAATTTACAAAAATATACTAAAATACAAATATTACTTTGAGAATTAAAAGTATAATCCTTGATCATATATCCTATCCGAGATCAGTAGAAGAACTCAACTCTACTGGAGAATGTATCTTTGGTTCAAACTCATTGATAAAACTGGATGTCTGCACGGTGTGGACGTTAAGTTACAAAGCCCATTCCTAAAGAAGTTGAAAATAAAACTTCATAACAATATAACTTCCTAGCTATGCCCGCAACGTTGTCTGCGTAGAATTCATAATAATGAAGTGATAGCTCTTAATATTAAACAGATGTCACTTACACCACTTACGACTTTACCTCATCACCCTTAGGTAATAGCTTAATCATTTATAGCCTATATGTTGACGAGCCTTTTAACAAATATTACTGCAAAATGTCAACTAAATCTGTCCAGTATTGGCGTGAAGCTCGGACATATAAACTGACAAAAATTGTAAAACCTTCTGTTTCAGTATTGTTTCAAGTATAATTATGTTGCAATTACTTTATCCCAAAAATATTTAATGTACAGTTTTATCCTTGTTACGATTTTAGTATATGTATAGATACTTACTAGGTTCCTATTTTATAATTGGAGGCTCCAATGCAAAAAGTTGATAAGTCACAAATCCTTAATTTAAAATACAACTATTGTTGAGTTACAATAATGTCCGAATCTTTATGTGATTTGCAATTCAATAAAAGATAATGCTTCATAAAGGACTTATCTATATCAGTTTTAGTAACATTTTAGTTGAAAAATGTTTGTAAGGAAAGTTGCTTTTAGTCTGCAATGCCTCTTTAAAAATGTTGAAAATGGACTTGGACACTTTTTGCATTAGAGCCTCCAATTGTCCTGCTGTCACTTTGTAAACCAATGACTAATTCTATTATGAACAGAAAAATAGTAATTGCTCAAGACAACAATGTGTACTAACATTTGACATAGTGGGAATGTATTAATCTTGGTTTTAGTAGTAGTATTGCAGTGCACAGTATGCTGTAGCAATGTTCTGTTCTGCAAAAACAAAGTGTTTACAGGACCTGCTTAGACCCATAAACACATTACACAGTCCTTCATACTAATTATGTTCCAAAATACCACATGACACTTCCTTCAATCCAGAACTTGGCAGTCATCGTCATCAACAACTCCTCCATTCAATGCGTCATTTAGAATCTCATTCCTACTCTTCTTCAGTTCATTGTCAATGAAATTCCGCCTTCCTTCCTTCGCCCTCTGTTGGGATACTTTGTCAGGCGGCGGCCGCTTCACTATACCCTTCGTAAAAGTGTATATTACTGTTGTAAAGTCTCCTTCGATAAACGCTAAGTTAACTGTGGGTCCCGTTTCGACCGTGCACAAGTTTTCTTGTATTTTGTTGATAAAATCCACGCTAATTTCATCGTAGGTTGGAATTGGCACGTATATGTTGGGTTTTTCGTTCTTACTCGGCCGCGCAACGATGTAAAGAGTATCTATGTCCTTGTTATAACAATACTCCGTGTCGTACATAAGTTTGTCGTCGACTAAATGAATGTAAAGATTGTAAGCGAGCGATATTTTCAGGTCGGAATTGCAACCCAAAGCTTTCATGTCGTCCTTTATTTTAGTTTCGATATCCATTTTCAAGTATTTTCTTGTAAAATTTCTTAATCTCTTGTTGATAAGATAAAAATATAACCTCCAAACAAAAAATCACAAATTCACAATGCTCCCAATCCAATGCTCATCACACTCACAACTAAATGTCAATGTCAAAGTCAAAGAAACGTTTTGTTTGTTACTATCAAGCTAAAAAATTACCAACGTTTTGTTAACTATACTGTAACATACTTACTTTGTTTACTTCTTTATTTTCAGTGTGTAGCGTAGACAGCTTTGAGTATTTAGAATTCAAAGCTAGACAGTGACCTTTCACGCTATCCCGGTCGAAGGTAGACCGTATAGGATTTGGTAAACAAAAGACTGCAAAGACTATGACGTAGGTGTACCATTGTGAATGCGCGCTTCCTAGCTAGCTGGATGAGGATTAGGTATATATTAGCAAGATAGTTTGAACATTTACCATAAGTATTGGTGAAACACTATTTTAGCTGTAACTATCAACCCGTATCAACCTCATCAGTCTATCGCACAATCCACTGAGCTACAATGGTCTTCCAAGCATAGTCTTAGGATATTGTGTGATGTGTGATCTCTATCATCATCAACAGCGTATACCTCTTCCAAAAAAGGAGTATTTAATACCGGTAGTCAATTACCTACCTCACTATCTGTCACGTATCACGCGGCCGCTGATACTAGTCACCGGTTTTAGGAATAAAAACCAGACGACGGCAGGTTTACCCATTTACAGGCCGCGCCGGCCGAGCCGCTACTCCCGCCCCGCTCAGTTCGCTCTAGCCAGCACACATCTACGCTTAGCGCTTCGGTACACCCCAGCTGCAGAGATACTATTCTGCTCTCATCTCCGCTTTGGTGGATTCTGAGCCTTTTGTAGATACCTCCGCAGCCATGCAGTGTCTGTATAAGACAGTATGAATGGTCAAACCAATGACGATTATAGACACGACCAATGCATTCGATGCGACGGTAATTACTGTTTTGTTTAGCATTACGTTTCTCATCGATTGGGTATCGTGGTGGTACTGTGTATAATAAAATAACCAGATAATGGTAATACTTTTTATTTTATTATAATAAAGGAAGTTACAATTTCAGTGGTTATTCAACAGATAGGTCTTATACAGTATCTATCAAATAAGCAAGATTGTTATTATTTGGGTGGGATAGTATATAAGTAATGTCTTTGATATTCCCATTTTGAAAATGTAAAGCATTTTCTTTAAGTGTGGAGAAGAGCTTATAGTAGTTAATTAAACTATGAAAATAAATATGTAGTCATTATCAAGAAAATCTTAAAAAATAATGGTTACAAAAATGTTCAGTCATATTTACATTAGGTAGAGTATAAGCTATAAAAATATTCTTACAATTAAAATTAATAACTATGTACGTAAAAATATATTACATAGTGTGAACTTTTAAAGCATGTGGCCACAGACCTTAAAAGTAAAAGAATGTTAATTCTAACACATTAAAATTAATGATTACTAGGTGGAACCAAGTAAAGAGCCTCTGAAAATACTATTTACAAGATTTCACCGCACCGAAAACCTAATCCACAAAAATACTAATAAATATTTAAAAGATTATAAAATTTTGATGACCTATAAATAAAACTTCTAAGCTTCTCGAGTGATTTAATGTCCTTTCACAAATTCACTATTTTGAACACAAGTCATTTAGCACCACGGTTTAGATCACTAGGAAGTTATAGAATATCTTTGCTAGTTTTGATACACTTTCCTCTAAAGCATATTTCCGTTTCGTGGGAGACTTCCGTGGACTTTGACGTGCTGACTACATTAACTGGATTCATAAATGATGAAATAGATGAAGTCTCTACTTTAACTATAGATATCTCTGTAGTATCATCGGCTTTTTCTATCTTACTCTTTTCCGTGCTGTTTAACTTTTTAATATCGGCAAAAACAGCAGTTTTCTCAGTGTTTTCATCACTTATTGATGCGGCTGTTATTTCTTCAGGTATAAAAGCGCTTTCTGTTGTAGCGATTTTAGGTTTGGGTAGCTCGGTTGTTATATGAATTTCGGCTTCAGTTGTCTTTGATTCCTTTTCGATATCACCCTGTTTATTGTTGTCTTCCGACGTCGTTCCGAATAAATAATCCATGAAACTGAATCCTGCATCTGGTCGGTTAACTGTAACCGGTTCATTAGTAGTTGTCGGTTCTGTTGGAGTAGTTAAATATAAGTCGTCAATCGTAGGATCAGGGGAGCCAGTGCCTAAATCTAAATCTCCAGGACTAATAGCTGTGTCCGTTTGTGTTTCTTTTTCAATATAAACAGTTGTTTGCTTGCTTTCTTCAGTAATAAGAGTTTCTTCGTTTTCTGATGCTTTGCTGGTAAGCTTATGTATATCTACAGTAGGTATCACCTCAATGTTGGTTGCTTCATCATTGCTTGAAAACAGATCCTTAATGAAATTATAGCTGGGCTTGTAAGTTGTCACCTTTGGCTTCTCACTCTTCTCTGGCTTTTCATGAATGTTCTTAGATGGTTTCAGAGGCTGTCCAAGGTGGTTGACGGTGTGGGTGTAGTACTGCGATTCAGCGAATTCTATGGATTCGGTGGTTGCTGGGCGTACTTTGACTTTCTTCCAGAATCCACGACGGCGGCCCTTGCGGTCTTTGTCATCCTATATCAATAAAAATAATGTTATAAACATGGCATGTACTACTCGGAAAAAATAACGGGTTTAACAAATTACAGAACTTTAGTTTTTTTTAATGATTAGTGATATTTATTGGGTTTTCTCAGTAGGCAAATAGGTTATGATGCTACTCTCCGAATAGTATAAAGTTCAAAGTTCTATAACATAAAAATAATTAATTTAAAAGATCGTATAACAAACTCATGCTTGAATAGTTTATCAAGTAATTCTTACCTCAGCAATAAGAGTAGAGTCATCAGCCGTAGTTCCCTCGGTCGTGATTTCTTCTGTCGGCGTAGTCGACTTCTGCACGTAGTTGTCTCCAGAAGATATTATTCTCTCGGGCGGAATTTCACCAATCTCACCGCCTTTATGCTTCATCACATTCATGGTATATTCATCTTGGTCTTGTTCCTCTAAACTCTTCATTACTTCCTCTAACATACTTTCAAAGGTGGACATGGTATCAGTAGAGGCGCTTTTTGTCACTTTGCTTTGTTCTACCAAGGCTTCTAATGTGGGTGGGATTTCAGGGATTTTCTTATTTGCTCTGTTATTGGTTGCCGGAGTAACAGTTAGCAGAATGTCTTCAAACTCGTTCCTTGCTGTGATTATATCCAGTTCACTCTCTTTATCTGATCTACGTTCAGTAGTTGCGACTTTCTGCTCATCTACAATATCATTAGGATTGTACGGTTTGAAGGAATCACTTGAGATTTTTGGTGACCACAGGTCTGTATCAGGTTCAGCGTACTTTGGTCTGTTAATGGAATAGTTTGATTCTTGATCTTCTGTTTCTTCAATCTCAGGCTTTTTGTTATATCTCTCTGAAAGTCTCGGTCTATGACTGTATCTAGTATGAAGCGGACTTCTAGTGGTTGAAGTAAATGTTTCTGTTTGAACATCAGGTTTGTCTGTGGGCTTCTCAGTCGGCCTTCGTCCTCTATACCTGTTCTTTACTTCATAAATACGTTTAGTGCTGGACGACTCAGTTGACGTGGTCGTGTAGGAGTTCGATGGTCGCCTTCGGCGGAAATGTCCTCGTTTTGTAGTGCTGTCGGTCGTCGACGGTGACGTTCCAGTAGGCTCTGTTGTGGGTTCAGGTCGGTAAACAGGGTGTCTGATTTCCGGTACTTCGGGTCTAGCATGTACTTGCTTTGTTTTCAAATCAGCTTCGATTTCATCTATTCTCATTGTTGTTCGTCGTCTATCGGACGCTGGTCTGTACGTAACTGGTTGTTGTCTCCTCCTTTCTTTGATTCTGGAAGATTCTGTTGAAGCTTGATGGTATTGTCTGATTACTCCCGGGCGCACACGCACTCTATTATATGATGGTGTAGTTTGCACAATATTCTCTACTTCTTCTTCTTCTTCTTCTTCGGATTCATGGCTTTCTTGGTTTTCAATCTTAGTGCCTTCAGTTTCAGGGGCTGTGGTTGTTTCTTCTTGTTTGCTAGTGGCATATTCGTTGCTAATAGAATAACTTACACTTTGTTCAGTCGCATGAATGGCTGGAGTTTCTGTTGCATATGAACTTATTTCAGCATATTCAGGTTTCGATACAGGTGTTGTATGCTTGACGTAAATGTCTTCCTCTTTGTCAGCACTCGTTTCGTCATAAGCCGATGATTCTACCGGTGCATTACTGCTCCTAGATTGATAAAAGTAGTCTTGGCGGGTAGACGGTAAATTTGGTACGTAAGATGTTTCTGGCTGCAAGGTACTTCTTGCAGTAAATGTTGGTATCAGAGATTCTTCCTTTGACTCTGTGTCCGCGAAGTGCTGGCTTATAGATGCTTTTTCGTTGGTATAAGCGTTTTCCGTGTCACTGGTTTCAGTGATGTGCTCTTCAACATTTTCTAAGGAATGTTTAGAAGTGGGTTCAGTCATTGCTTCAATATCTACAGTACTCATACGCTCCATCAATGTCACTGGGTAATTTTGGTGTAGGACATCTCTCTGGTACGCAAGATCTTCTTTGCCGTTATGGGTCTTGATTCTCCTGTCATAAATATCCTCGGTTTCCGACGGTTTATATTGAATCCGTCCTCTAATCTTTTGCCTCGAAGATTTAGTTGTGCTCTCGCTAGAATCTGAAGGCGTTCTGCTCGATTTTTCAGTAGTGATTTTGTTTGGTTCATATCGGGGTCTGGTTGGAAGAGGTCGTCTTTCTCTCAAAGGTCGCCTAGTTACTACAAACCTGGTAGTAGATTCGTAAGATTCAGATCGAGGTGTGGTGGTGTATCGAGGACGTCCTCTGTGTCTCTGTGGCGTCCTGCGAGTAGTAGTCGTCGTCGTTGTTGTAGAAGATGAAGTAGGATTAACTTCTACGGCATCAAAGTTAGCTTGATATGCATTGTACGCGTCATTGTCGTATTTGGGTGGTGCATTGATGTCAGACAAAGTTGGTAGATTGTTTACATCTGATGGATGTTCTGATGAATTTTCTTGAGGTTGATTCTCAACGTTTTGATTGTATTCTGCCTTATAATTGTTGGCTGGGGTATTTATATCTATGTTGTAGTTATTTCTGACTGGGGTGGTATTATCCGTGTTGTAATTGTTGCTAACTGGGGCAGTAACATCTTGATTATAATTGCTAGTATTGACGTCAGTGTTGACTGGATTCGTTTGGTGAGTTTGTTGTGACGTTACCTCAGTTTTAGCGATGTAGTCAGAAGGATTAAAGACAGGATATTTCAGATTTGGATCAGAATCGTAATGTATTTCGGGAGTGTAGTTTTGTAAGTAACTTGGTGATGACTGTTGACGATATTTCGGCTTTTCTGTAATTATTTGCTCAGGTTGCGGTTGAGGATTCAATTGCCTTGCTGGAGTTGGTGGCTGTGATGGAGTCGGCGAGGGCGACGGCGACGGCGATGAGTGTCCCAGTGAACCAGGACTAACAGAAGGTTGTTTTACGTCTTCAAAATAGTTATGATAGTCTAAAGGAGTACTGAAGTGGAACGCTTGGTTGATCGAGTAAGGGTTGTGAGTCTCTAACAATTGACTGGGATATGTTGAAGGTGGTTTAGCCGTTGTTGTTGTTGTGGTCGTAGTCGTTCTCCGAGTAGTTGTAGTTGGTTGTCTCTGGAAATTGTACTGGTCTATCAGTTCCGAAGATTTGAAATCGTTTTGTGGCGGCAAGTTGATGAACTCTTGTGAATTATATTGTGGACCCATATTACTCAAGAAATATGATCCTCCTTTGGGAGGAGCTGTTACAGCTTCATGTAGCTTTGGGGGTCTTATAGTTGAAACAGTCTGTGGCTCAAAAGAGTAGTAGTTGGACTGATAATTTGGAACAGGGTTTGGCTTTGGTGAGGCAGTGCTGTAGTAGCTAAATGTTGGTTTTTGTGTAATAGGTTTATCTGGTTTGTAAGTCGGTTGGGTTACAGCATAATAGTTAGGGTTATAGCTTGGCTGTTGAGGTGCCTGTGTTTGTGCTGTATCTCGGATTTGAGAGTTAATAACGACTGATCCCACATGCGGTGACGGGAAAGGAATTTTGGCGAACCCGTTTGGAGTGTTGTAGCTCAAAGGAGCAACAAAGAATGGCAGCTGTTTTAGTTTCTTGTCACTATTCTCGATGTTCGACAAGTAAGGCAGCTCGAATTTAACGAAGTTTTCTGGGGGCGGTAAAGTAGAGGGCCCAATGAAAACTTTGGGCGCATTCAAAGGATTGACTGAGTCCAACACAGCAATTGTATCAGCGTTCTTCAAAGATGATAGGACGTCTCCGACTTTTACTTGGTTATTTTTATTGGCTTCTTTTGTCATGAAAATAGCTAGAGGCGGTTGGTGCGGTTTCAACTTCTTTGGTCTCGGAGTCGTCGGAGGTTGAGTCGGGAAGGGAGTTGAAATTGTCGAGTATTTCGGTACTTGATCGACATCTTTTAGCTGCGCGTTAAAGTCTGAAAAGTAGTTTTGTCCTGAGTCGAGTGGTTTCGCAACTGGCCTTTGGTAATCGCCAATAAAAGTTGGTTTTGGTTGTTGGTTTTGGTTAGGTCTTGGAGCTCCTTGAGAAAACAATTCCGTATTTACCAACTGAGAACTTGTCAAAGGACTCCTGAAGTTGAACTGGCCTCTATTTAACGATTCTAACGGAACATATAGTAGCTGAACTTCTTCTCTCTCATTCTTAGAGTTCTGTGACAATGTTTCTGGTTTGAGAGGTCTGTCAATGGTATCAAACTTGATTTTTTGTAAAGATTGTGGCCTCTTCTTAAAGGAGTAATCGCTGCTAATATTCTCTGCTCGGTATCCATCGACCAATCTTGGTACATCCAATCTGTTAGGCTTTTGACCTTGATTTAAAAAAGGTTTTGCTTGTGAAGTGCCGGGCAAGCCTTGAGAAAAGCTGACGGGGTTAAGTATCGCTTGTGGTCGTGGCTTTTGTGGCTGAACGCTATCAAAACCAAATGGAGGAGCTACGAATCCTTGGCTCAGTGGGAAATTAGGCTGCGACAAACCAAATCGAATGCCTTGGCCGAATCCCTGATCTGTTAAATAGTTCTGTGGAGCAGACGGAACAGAAGGCACGGATTGCAAGTACAGCTGTCTATTTGCAGGCATATTGAAGTAACCTCTTGATGGAAAGGAATCTTGACTAAATCCTGTAGGCCTTGAGAGTCCAGAGAACGGTTCTGTCAGTATTCTTGGTTCTGCGATAGCTTGTCTCTTGATTTGTGGGAACGGTTCTGACTCTCTCTCAACAGGGCCGGGCAGAGGCACCCAGTCGCTGATGTCTGATGTATATGTGCTGATTTGACGAGACCATCGCGATTGGTCCTTTTTTCCTGATGATGTCACGGCCAGGAGTGTCACGAGACAGGCCAGGCGGTGCACGGTGCGGTGCGCCATCTGAAATTACAAAGAACGCCATTAGTTTAAGACAATTCATCAGTACCTACAGAAGAATATTCACAAAACAAAACAATGCATCTTTTGGCAATTTACAACAGCACTTTTATAACTTCAGATTAGAACAATGTGAAACTATCATACAGAAAAAAGTTCTGAATTTTGTAAGGACAATTCGTCATTTACATATTTACAACTCATCTTCTTCCTGTCCCACATTGAAATGTAAACAATGGACAGAGTAGACTAAACTCTAAAGGAAATTTCTACAGGTCAAGATGGTTACAAACAACGTCTGGGACTTTTTGCGAACAATACATAGTTACATAAGTTACAGAACACATGATTAGTATTGCACATTCACAATGGTATGAGAAAAATCTCCGGACAAAAAAACGTTTCGCAGAGTAACTCGATAGTATCTTTTGAAACTATTTTAAAGTATTTATAAATTTTGATATAATGTTTTGAGACTTTTGGAAGATAAAAAATTCGGCTACCTGGTGTTGAGAAATTAAATTCGATTTGATCCGTTCTTCATCCACAGATTTTTCTAAGGCGTTATGTATTTAATTACTGTCTTCGTATTAGATTAAAGTCAGATAAACTATGTTTATGGTAGGTAGTCATGCTATGAAATATTAGTACCTACTTATTGTTATTGCTTTATTCGTTTTGTTATTGGAAGCGCACAAGTCTATTAATAACTTGTTCCCTGTAGGACATTGTGACATGTCATTCTTTGTCATATGTATCCCCGAAGACTGTCACTACTACGATCTAGGTGTGATTTGCAATCCCCATTTGAATTCAAACAAAACACTATCAAACGTTTACGACCTTCAACTAATTACGCGTTGAGGTTACCCTTTGGCGCGAATTTAGGTCATTTCACTGGTCATAAGCACGTAACGTTAGGCCATAAGCCATATGCCAGTATAGATGCGTCAGACCACATGTGAATCTGGACAGAGGTTGCGCAATTGTCTATGTCACATTTACTATGGTGTTTACTGATTATTGATTAGAATACTCAGTGGCTTGAATTAAGGTCGTTTAGCTAGCATAAGCACGTAACTAACGTTAGGCCATAAGCCGAACATGCAACCATAGACACGCCACGCCACGTGTGAATCTTCACAGAGGTTGCTCAATTTGATCTATATTACATTTTCCATGGTTACAGTCGCGTAATACCGTAATACTGATGCAACAATAGCCCTAACTTTTATCTGATGGACTCATAATGCTTTTATAAATGATATTGTTGAGGTTTTGTGTAGGCTAAAATTATATATAAAACTATGCTTTACTTTTTTTAGTATAATTATCTTGTTCGTGCACCTACCATACTTTTTTCTCTGCATCACCCTTAGGTTGACTGGTAGAAAATGCCTAAGGCATTAAGGCTTACATTCAGAGACGACAGAAACGAGTCTAAGCGTGAACTTACGCTTCCTTAAGTCAATTTTACGAACAAATTTTGACAGATGGAAGCGTAAGTTCACGCTTAGACTCGTTTCTGACGTCTCTGAATGTAAGCCTAAGTCCGCCTCTGTACATAGTGCATAAAGTATAAATAAATATTTCGTTTTGTCTTTTCCTTACTTTTCGTAATTCGTTTTACGGGGATTCGAAATTTGTCCTATAAAGGAGAATAATAGCTATTGGAGTATTTACTTACATACTCAAGTTTCCATTATAAAAGAAATATGAAACATTTCAGGAGGAAAACCTTGGTCATTACATAGGTATAGGTATAGGTAGGTAGGTGGGTGGCGTATGATTACTGATCCATCGTAATTTCTTATGTAAGTTAATGTCTTGAGAAATGCCTTATTTAGGTATTATTAAAAATTCATGTTTGATGCAGAAATCTCGTAAAATGCGTAATGCACGTTGCAATAGGTTTTAAGTATTTGTAATCATGTTTCAATGAACGCTTTCGCTTTGAGACTCTAATTGGTCGAGAAAAACGTACTAACATTGATTGTATTGATAGAATTATTGATAACAAAAGCAACGACTAGGTCATAGATTTAGGTAATTACTTTTTTAACCGATTTCAAAAAAAAGGAGGAAACCGGTAAAATACGTCATTTTGAATTTATAAAAAAACTCTATTTTAACACGCTTTTATTAGCTTCACCTGTAACTAACTAACTATGTAAGAAAATCTTGGAAGTTTTTGACTCACTTCCCGGTTTCCGATTGAGCTGAAATTTTGCATACACGTTCAGTTTGGATGACTAAAGCGTGTTCAATAGTTTTTTTTAAACTATTTTTTTTTTTAAACGATCTATCACTTGCCTTTGCCGGCTTATGTTTGGAAGTAATGGCAAGTGAAAAACTTATGTAAATTCGTTGCACTTGCTAACTTTGACTAGTAATAAGTAGTTTGTGGCCAAAAGCCAACAGCCAACGACGCACCACACCCGTCGATCACAAACATTGTCACTGATAGCCTACCCACTATAATATATTGGTTGTACAGTGAAAGTCGGCGGTTTCTCATAATGACCGTTTCACTACAGAGAGGAAAAGCTGAGTTTTATAGTTTTACTTACTAAACCAATATTATACGGTGCGTCGTAATGGTAGTGCATTATTAGTTGTTAGTTTCCATAATAATATGGGAAGAAAAAATGAGTGAATAAGAGAGAAAGAGGCTCGTGTCTATGGTTGAGGTTATTTATATGTTTCTATTGAAACAGAAAGAGACAAACGTTAGTCAAAGTGTGGAATAGAATCAACATCATTGGGGCTTCGATCGTTGGATGTGTCCACACTGCCCACCCCCTTGATTATTACAGTCACGTCGACACGGAATGTAGTTATTTCCCATTTGTCAACGGTTCGTTCACTCTTATTGGTATAGCGTGCAATCGCGGCGATATTACTTAGATGTTGCGTTGTATAGATACATTATGCGAGTTCTTCTCCGCGCGTCAAGGAGCGGGCATCCGCAGAACACACGAGAGGCGCGCGGGAAGTGGCCAGCATAAATTAGTTCCTTATTTTTATTCCAGTTTCAATTTATTGAATGGATTGAAGTCAATCAAAGAGACGACAATTGCGGCTATCTCCACTCTCAACAATCGGCATGCTACCTACGCTGCGACGAAGAGTATCGAAAATCGAAAAGGGTTTGAACCAAATATGGAAGCACTATCTTAAAGTTAACACGGACAATGTTGGCGAGTGTATTTTTTAACGCACACACATTGATTCTCACTCTGATGATAGGTAGGGGAGCGAGGGGCTTGTTGTAACAGGGGTAAGTAGTAACAGGCCCTTTTCACTAGGATCTTAAGCGCTATTAACGTATTTCTTTGACTCGATTTAACCTATAAACCGCGCCGCATCATGTTGCCATACTGGCTATCCCGCGGGCCGGCGCAGTGAGCGGAAAGTGTGCACGCGCTTCATTTCTGCCAGGTAATATAAAATTGTACTGTCGTAAAATTTCGGTTTGCGTTTTTAATATCGACTAATTTCAAATTTTCTATATCTAATTTCCATTCAAATTTATCTATCTCTGATAATGTTTAACAGTTTTTATGATTGCTAAATTGTTTAAATAGTTATCTTGATAAATGTTAAAAATCATACCATAGGGTTAGTTGTAACAAAATCCCGGGGCTTGTTGTAACGTGTTACAACATGCCCCAAGATATATGATATGAGACAAAGATGAAGAAAAAACAGAAAAAAGATAACAAAATTAAAAGGAAAGGAAAGGGGAAGGGAAAAGCCAAAGGTAAATCAACAAATAATAAAACCGGAGTGGGCAGAGCTAAAAAAAAATTTTATGTTCAGATTCAGAATCTAAATCAGAAGAGTGGTATTGTCTGGTATGTGGTGAAGCTTACACAGATACAAATAAAGAAGATTGGATAGAGTGTATCATTTGTAAGATGGGCACATGTAGGATGTGTTACAGGGTCTTTTATTTGTATTAATTGTAGCTCAGATGAAGACTGAATTTAATTATAATGAAACCCACCAAATGTTGATTCTTACATAAGTATAATACTTTGATAGATAGCTATTAAGAAGAGATAATTACGAAGCATACCTTAGATATAAATAATTTAATTACTTACTGTGATTTAAAAGTGCCATGATGATTATAAGTAGTGTTTAACTAAATAAAACTGTTAATTACTTAATTTTTAAGTGTTGATTACTAAAAAAGTGTATTTGAGTTGATTTTTGATAAGAATTACATAATACTTACATTAGAAAGATGTCAATTTTGTTAAAAATAAACAAAGAATAAATGATTAGAGGTATTATTGTCGTTTTTTTTTGTCGTTACTACTTGCCCCGGTAGACGTTACAACTTGCCCCAAGCACGAGGTAAGTTGTAACACCGCACTTCTTTTAGAAAATAATTGATTGTAAAATAATGACCAATAGTTATGGTATTATTTTTACTTGATTTGGTAGAGGAAGAGGTACAGTATCCATCCATCTTTATTTAGTAGAAATTTAATCAATAGATCTTAAGATATATTAGTTTTAATGAAAACTGTTACAACAAGCCCCTCGCTCCCCTACCTACCGGTGGGTGAAGCTGGCCTGCCTAACCATATTCTAGTCTTGGTCACAGCTCATCAAACCAACGGGATGTGTTAACTATTCCAAGTGATTGCCTTGTCTAGTTACTAGGTATTATATCTACAACAAAACACAAGCCAACAAAAAACTAATACTTGTTTGTGTATTTTTTCTTAAAGACCGTAACTTAACCGATTGTGCAAGAGGCGATGAACTGCAGTCATTCATTAGTGCGAGCGTTGCCGTCACGACTCGAGTTGCGAGCAGTCAGTAGTCACGACTCGATCACTAGTTAGCTGAGAACAAATAAACATGCGTTGGATGCCTAATACCCGCTATTTGGGATCAAACTGGGTTTAAGTATTGGTGGAGATTGTCAATTATTTTCAGGGATATTTTGTATTAAAATACATAATCTAAGTAGGTAGTTATAGTGTATTTTGACAGGGATTTTAGAATAATTCTAAGTAAGTATTTGTTTGTATTTTTAGAACCTATAGATTTAAAATGATTTAAAACTTAATTTGATTTTGTTAGCTTAGTTGGTACTAAATTTAACTGTGCATGCTGTGGTCCCCTATAAGTGAAGGAGTAAATATACCTCAAAGATACGTTATGTATAGATACCATAATTATTTTGTGAATGTGTGTGTATATCTCTGATGGAGACCCTAAATATATAAATAATACCTTAGATTTTTGTCATTAACGTCAGTTTTTTTTTTTTTTGCAAATTACATTTTTTTTTTTCTTTGTTGGATTTTAGATGCGGATAGATTAACATTTTATACAAATATACATGAAGTTATTAAATTATTATAGCTATCATAAATTAATTAGAAAACATTAAGTTGTTATCGTATAATTAAGTTAAATTACACAGTCGTGAACTAGTACTTAATATCCGTCTGTGGAATTAATTTTACCGGTCATTTCTGATTAAAATCTCTAGTTTTTTACAACAAAATTTATAATAAACATGCGTGTACAGTGCAGGCCACATAAATGACATGCGCGGTTGCATATGTCGGGCATTTGGTTACGTCGCGTGGAACGGAACGAGTATCGTACTTTACCCACTTCTGTGCGTTCGGTTTTACGTAATGGTAGGTACTTAAATCACAATTTTATTATTGAATTTATTACATTCTTTGCGCAAATTACACCGTTATGACAGTATTTGTATGTTTTTATAATTTTAATTGCCGTTGCAAGATAATTTACATGCGAGAATGGTAGCGGCAATATGTTTTATAGTCTGTGTCGACATTAGTTATTGGTTGAAGTGAATTTGTTTGTCTTCCTGGTTTATAAAGCATATAAATAGACAACTGATGAAATGAGGATTGCAGAAAAATATATTTTATGTATATAATGTCAACATTTATGAATATACTTACTTAATCTTTTAAATTTATGGTCAAATTACTGTTCTCATTCAAAATCGCACTTTAAAATTTTGACTATAAACTGCCATTTTATTTGGATAGAATATCCACGAATATTGCAATATCGGCCGTAACGATGGATGGTCCTCTGACCCATATTACGCCACCTGTGTTCAACCCACGTCTAACAATAGCTAATCATCGGCCACAGATGGACGGACAGAACTCTCTTTGTTTGGTATAATTTGCCTCAGTGAAAGTGACTTGAGTCTACTGGCAGGTTTACTTTTTTGGTCGACAGTGTAAGCGTTAGAGAATGGTTGATGCATAGTTTAAATTACTTTAAATAGAGTTATGTAATGGTAGGAATAATTGTTGAACGGTTGTTATTTGCATTGTTATGTTAGTTTTTTTCATGACGATTATATAATCTGTGCGGAGCTGAAAGGCGTAATCATTGTGAGACACTTATTATCTTCAATCTTCCACTTTGCTGTGATTTTAGGGGATGCTTTGTTTGTGAAATGTGTCATCGCCATAGTAATAAAGTGGTTTTTTTTTAGAAGACAAAGAGATACTCTTTGAAAAAAATATATCTGCAATATCAAAATTGAAAAATAAAAATGTTGAACATGAAAGAATTATAACCGCAGTCAGGGGTTTTTGACGGTTAGTCAAAACCCCTGACTCCAATTAGAAACAGGAGCTGTAACTTTTGAACGGCTGAACATATTTTCATGCAACATAGCTAAGATGATACCCGATTAAACCGATTTCAATGTTCAATTGCATGCTACATTAAAATCGGTCCATCCGTTTTGGAGCTACGATGCCCACAGTCAGATACACAGATACTACAAACTTATAACACCCCTCTTTTTTGTCGGGGGTTAAAATACATAATTATAATGATCAAAGTTACGCTAACGGCAAGATATTACATATTCAAGTTACCGATGGAGTTATGGGAGCCACTTCCTACTAACTGCAGACAGTGACACCCGATGCGGTTGATAAACAAACGGGTAAACACAGCGTTTGTGTTCCTTATACCGGCCAATTGTGCATTCATCATGACGACCAGAAGAATCATAGCAGAAGTCTAGGAGCAAGTTTCGGGATTTCTCAGATATGATGATGAATGAGACAATGACTACAAATATAATTATGGAACGTTTCCTTTATCAAACGCAAAAGGTTCGGGAAATCTGAATGTCTAATCTGTGAGTGACGCCGTGAGTGATAAAACGTAGACACAATGAAAATTAGTTACTTACTTCTGTGTTCTGTGGTCTGAATTGCTGAAAATAAAATTAGGAACTCTAGATTTTCACAAGTGTATAAGATTTTTTGGAAGCGAACGATTAGATTTAATTGTTGTGTTCCTATTCATTAAACCCCGCCGGTTGCGCCGCCTCCATAAACAATAGTTTACGGAGCCGGCGCAACCGGCGGGGTTTTAATTTTAGTTTCAGCAAATCAGAACACAGAAATTCTGTGATTCAAACTAAGTGATAACTGATATTGAGAATGAAGAATTTATATGAGTAGTAAAATTTCCACTGTTCTGTACTGGACCCGCTATTATAGCGGTGAATGATTGATGTAGATCATCTTTTAACCATCTGTTAATAGGCATGTCATGCTTACACCTCGATGGTTTTGCACATACTCCAGATATCAATCACTTTAGCTGTAAGGTACACAGACTTTATGATTATTACGGTAGCTTGATCCAGATCACTCGTCTAATGACGCTCAACGCAAATATCGACATCACCACCAGTAAAGATTTGTTCGCGATTAAAATATGGATGATGATATTCTGCGCAATGGCAGTGTTTTCTCACGAGTGTTCGACGTTACTGAAGCGGTCTCAAGAATAGAGTTGATAGTATCTTTCTTATTACACACAGAGAAACTAACAGTTATACTCAACGTAAATAAACGATTAAACACATTACAATTGATGGTCTTATTGATAGGTATTAAAGCAATTTCTTCAAGACAATCTTTGATATGAATCAAGTAAAAACTTAAACACTAGACGATATGAAATTGATGTAAATTCATTTAGGTAAGTAATAGAATAAAAAAGCTATAAATGTAAAAGTGGCTCATTACTATGTTAATTAATGACAGTAACAACATCCACAAATGCATAAAGTTGCCTTCAACTTTAGTTAATCGATTCTTACGACACAACGTATGAAATCTCAGAAAAATGAATCAATCAAAGACGCAATGTAGAGCAAGTTAGGCAATATCAAAGGACTTTACTTGTAATATTAAATAGCCACAATATCAGTATCAACACAAATGTCATATGGTCGGGTCTATAAATCACGCAGCGAATGTAATAGTCTCTGTTAAGTACAAGGACTTCTTAATCGTTTGGTTTCAATCAGAATCTTAACCGGTGTCGTTAGATATATAAGATTCAGTTAGAGGTTTAATGAGAAGGTACATTTGTAACCTGCTGGCTACTTCGCGAAAGTTTCTGAAATTCTACCGAGGGAAGTGAGAATAGACTATTTCAAGATTTGTCAGATAGATCGCTATATCCTGTGGGACAAGTAATAGTTTTTGAAGGGATTAGATCAAGGGGTACTGGCAGCTCTCTGTTCATCTTACTCATCGTGATACAGATATCAATACAGTTAGCGGGCTTTATCTTTACTGTATATCTCCTTAATATGTTAGTTTATTTTATAGCCTGATACGAATCATCATCAACTTCTGACATATCATGAGTTCTTACATTGGAATTTATCATGTCTTCATCATCATAATTCACCAGATTACGATTACTATTATGATTTTCAAAATCAAATAGAGACTACATGGCACTAATGTTGCTTCAGGATTACGGCAGAATATTGGTCTCCTTGAATTATTTTCACATTGCAAAGGAATACGTATAAAAATAACAAAACAATTTCGTATAGCAATTGCTTATGAGAACAATTAATATACTTCGTGAACTAAAGTCCAGTAAAATACTTTACAATCTTAATAGAAACTAGGACAAACCAACAAGTTCTCAGCTGATAGCGAACATTTGTCCGAGGTGCACGTGAAACTTAGTACCGGCTCGCTAGTAGTTAGTAGATTTGCATCGCATTTGCGGATATTCAACTGGAAGTTAATATTAAAACGAGAACTGTTCATACGTTTACTACGTTGTTCTTGTTTGCTTCGATGCATAACTTTTAATATGTTGTACTTTCAGACTAAGAATGTTCTAGTTTTGGTTCCAACTAATCTAGCAAGTTTCCTTTAGCATTGAAGGCGACTAGTACGACATAGTACTCATATTCAATTACTATGGTAATTTGTCTACCGTATCTGGCGTGTGGCTACAGGCCTTCTTGACCCGATTTCCAGCTCGATTGCCGGCCAACCCACAGCCATGGATCTCGATCACCATTGGGGCTCCATAGCTATACTCCAGTAATTCTTACTGCCTCTGTTCTGTACTGTTTTCCACCAATATGACTTATGACTATGTCTATTGCTTGACATAGGCTTCTCCCAAGTTGCCCAAAACACTTGGTTCCGCATCAAACCCATTCCAGCTTTAGCTATTTCCATAAAATTTCTTTACAGCATTGCGTGACCTAATCCCGCACTTAAGTAAAGCTTATCCGCGAATTAAGTACCTAGTCCATTTTTACACCGGGCAAAAATAAGTAAGTGCTATACAATAGTTTACGATACGTGTGATTATAGACACACGTATCGTATTGTATTGTATTTAGTATACTCTTTTTGTCATATATGTTTTATTTAGTAAACAATCTTCACACAACTCACATACGAAATAATTACCTATTTACGCCAGTTTTTCTACCCTATCTTCCAAGAATTACCATAACATGATAGATAACAAACGTAATAACGTTATCTAACAATCGAACTCCTGTTTTTACGTCCAACGTAACGCATTACGCATTTAGTATAATTTCAGTCAGCTGGACGGTGACCGCGCATGCGCTTTTCTGCTCAATGAACATACATACTGCGATAATTGGATTATTAGTTAATTTCTTATACAATCGATCGATTTAATTGATTAACGAGTTTTAGTAATTGTGTTATGTTTAGCGTTAAAAATGCATAAGCTCGAGCACAAACTGAAAAGGATACATTCTGATCTTCAGGCCGTAAATATCAATAGTAATTACCACGTTGGGAGAGAGAAACACAAAGTAGAAGCTTACTTCTATCACAGTAATTATGGAAAGTCATCGTAGTTTCCTACTGTGACACAGGTCATTCTTGACTGGCTTCAATAAAGTGCAATTTTGGGCAAGTGAAGCACCCATCTACTGCCAAAGAAGTATAAGAAATAATGTCCCATCGAGAGGACACGATGCAGAAGTCACTGGGGGATTAGCTTTATGATTTATGTTATTTCTCTCACACAGGTCATGATGTTTCCCTTCAGTCCTTACTGTTACTGTTATCCTGCATCATCTCACTGCTGGGCAAAGGCCTCCCCCCGTGATTTCCAGGCTTTTCGGTCCATAGCCAGTGTGAACCATTCGTTATTAACCTAAGTCCTTGAATATTTACAATTAAGGAAAATCATTACTTCCATATTTTATAGAACGAGAAAATCCCAACATCCGGTCATCTATCTTAGTTATTCGTCTATTTCCACTTTGCAACTGAAACTATTAATCAGTCAGAAAATGATTTTGATTTCCTCGTTTCTTCAAAATATCAAGTCAAACTGAACTCTTTGATAAACAATTTAAGGTACAATCCAGGTTACAATGTTCTATTTGGACCATCTCGCCGGATTATCGAAGCGTAGGGATTCTTACTGGTTAGTAGAGCGTATGTATTGAACGAGTTTTATAACAATTTTGCTATCTGTCTTGTGTTTTGGCATTTGATAGTCTATTTAGTTTTAACAAGAAAAATATTACTTTAAGTTTAGGTAAAGTGTGCTCGATTAAATACCAGGAAAAGAAAATACAGTATTGTGATTTGTGATTTGCTAAGGTAGAGGCATATTTATAGCAGTAGATTTTGTTGGGCTGAGAAGTAAAGCAATGAAGAATGAATAATATAATAAAAATGTCCATTCTCTAGACAAGTGGGCCAAGTAGACACCATGGAATTGAAAAAAGAGCTCAAAATATCCAGCGGTACGATAGTTCGACGACCTAAAGAAATCGCAGGTTATGTAGGTGATATTGGCACAGAAGTAAGAAAAGTTGCATTAGTAAAGGGAGGCGTAATCAGTAGCGAATAGTTTAAAGCTATGGATCTGTAGATGATGACGAGACTCTAGGGATAGACCCCAGTAGTGGAAAAGCTAAGACTGACAAAAGTAAAGCCAATAATGTAACTAACCCTCAAATTTCTGTTCTAGAAAGTAGAAAAGAGGTAGGACGTCCCGTTACTAAGGAATTAATGGCCTCCCGTGAAAACCATTTCCGAGTCATATCTTACTGAGAAATTAACACCACATATCTCAGATAAGCTGACTTTACATAATAAATTGAACATAATTTATCACTGCCAATTTTCTAAATGAAAGTCTGTAAGGAAGAAATTAAGACCACATCCATAACACACGCGAATATACTTACTGCAACTTGAAGCATTACTTATGACAAATTTAAAATTAACAGCGAGTACAACGAAAATGTGCCTTATGACGATTAAAATAAGGATAATAATGAGTGTATATTAAATTTTGTTTTCCATAGACTGTAGCTGCAAGTAATACGCGGCTAGATTGACAAAAAATAAGTGAAATGACAGGAAGAGTGGCCGGTCCAGTTGCAACTGGATGAAACTGGTTAACAACTGGTTTTAAGTGGTCCGAACCAGTTTCTATGTAAAGCGTAACTAATGCATCGACTCATGGTTTGTGAATATGCGTTTTAAAAGTGATTTTGTACTAAAGTTATGAGTGTCTGTCTCCGGCTGCTTGAATTAGGAACGTCTAAAGAGCATATTTCGTTCAAAATGAGCTCAGGGACATACATAAATGTTCAGCCTTCGTACAATCCAACAACTATTTAAATATTCATTTGTCTCGATGTGGGAATAGAACATACAACTCAAAGCGAAGAAAGCTGTCATTCCGGCTTTGCGCAATAACCACTAAACCACGGTAACACGCATGTGTATATTTTAAATCTAGTATCCCTCAAGGGTAATTCTGCGTACCTAAATTAAACTACTAGGAACTCATCAACATGAAGTGGTTCTCTCAGAATTTACAAAAATCCATAATTAGAAAACGTCCTATAGAAATTCAACCTGCTTACAGATATTACTAAGAATATAAACAAACGAAATGATAGTGATTGCATATCTTAACAACTGCGCTGAGATGCGGCAGGTTTTCTAGCGGAAACGAGAGTAGATTGCTTCTAAATACTTGAATACCGGTGTAACTTTACTTGGACGCCCACTTTCCTTGTCCCCCTCGCTTTCTCGGGAAACCCATATGAAATGGAAGCTTTAGAATTACAGTAAGTGTTTTTTCTCAAATACGCCTGGATATTCGATCATTATTTAGAGAATCTTCTACGAGGTAAGTCGAACTTCCAGAAGAGATTTTAAAAAATACGCACTCTGGCAGCGGCCGATAATGTTAGTATGGAAATTCATATGTGTCGTGTTATCACGCCGCCATTTCCTATGAAAATCCTTAACTGTCGTGTTATTTCAATATACAAAGAGATTTCTGTCATTGGATGATTATATTTATTGAATCTCTATTATGATGAAATTTATAATCCCGTGACCGTCCACTGTTCAACATGGGCCTGTAAATCTAGAAAATTGTTGTATTAGATAGATTATGTCTCAGTATTACGTAGAGACAGGATGCTAATCTTTTGTCTTCCAAACAACAGAATTTTACTCAGCTGTTTTTTACTGTCAAGATTTCAGCATTTAAACAGGTTTCAAATTATACCAATTATTTTATTTGTCTAGTATTACAGAGTATTACCAAGTTCAACTGAAATCGTTATCTGGGATAAGTTTAAGTTTCAGTAATAGGTTTAGGTAGAGCTGGGTTTTCGTAATCGATCGGCAACCGAATATTATGAATAGTATGAATGTACGGCAAGTAATCTCTGCCTAAGACTTCGTTAACTATTTGCATTACTTATCCGTTCTTCCTGTGCATAGAAAGTAAGAGGCAAATATTTACGATGTTCACAAATCTTCTGCTTCCTACTCGTTTAGTGTCTGACATTTAGCTGAATTACATGGTCTCTGGTTGCATCGAGTTCCGCACCGCTCCTTCCTAGTGTTCATAATATATTTGTATAGTGGTCAGCTATTATGTAACTGGCGTAATTCAGTATCGTATCCATATGGTTAGTTACGTCGAGTGTGTCCGCGATTATGTGAAATGTCTAACCGAATTCATCCATGTCAGTCCGTAAACAATTCATATTTGAATTGTACCTTCGGTCCTTTTCCAACTCTACGTAAATAATTTCATCAAGGCTGTGGTTCTCGAATCCCGGTATAGAATTTAAAGAGACTCTTACACGACTATATTCATGAGGCATTCTTAAATTCCATTATTCACCATTTAAATAAATCGCAGGGAAGTCTTTCTTTCAATCTTAAAGACGAGTCGAAACAGTCTAGATTTCTACATCATAGTAATAGTAATATAGTAATAATATTATAAAGAGAGAAATCCTGATTGACTGACTGACTGACTGACTGACTGACTGACTTATCATCAACGCACAGCCGAAACTACTGAAGCTAGAGTCACAAAATTTGGAGAGTAGGTCCCTTTTGTATTGTAGGCAAGCAATAAGAAGGGATTTTTGAAAATTCAGCCCCTAAAGGGGGGAAAAAGGGGGTGAAAGTTTGTATGGGAGTCCCTTAATTTTTGAAGTGAGAAAGATGAAAATTGGGATTTAGGCTTTTGGTTACAAATAAAGAAAATCGTGATTCTGCGTTTTTGGAAATTCATCCCCTAAAGGGGCGTAATAGGGGTGAAAATTGTTTTTGAAGTATAAAACGTAGATATTGGGATTGTTTTTGAAGTGAGAAACGTGAAAATTAATATTTCGGCTTTTGGTTAGAAATAAAAAAACATGTGTTTCTGCGTTTTTGCACTTTCATCCCCTAAAAGGGCGAAATAGGGGTGAAAATTGTTTTTGAAGTTAGAAACGTGAAAATTGAGATTTAGGCTTTTTGTTAGAAATAAAGAAACACGTGTTACCGCATTTTTGGAAATTCATCCCCTAAAGGGGCGAAATAGGGGTGAAAATTATTTTTGAAGTGAGAAACGTGAAAATTGGGATTTAGGCTTTTGGTTAGAAATAAAGAAACATGTATTTTTGGGTTTTTGCAAATTCATCCCCTAAAAGGGCAAAATAGGGGTGAAAATTATTTTTGAGTGAGAAACGTGAAAATTGGGATTTAGGCTTTTGGTTAGAAATAAAGAAACACGTATTTTTGGGGTTTTGCAAATTCATCCCCTGAAAGGGCAAAATAGGGGTGAAAATTATTTTTGAAGTGAGAATCGTGAAAATTGGGATTTAGGCTTTTGGTTAGAAATAAAGAAACACGTGTTACCGCGTTTTTGGAAATTCATCCCCTAAAAGGGCGAAATAGGGGTGAAAATTATTTTTGAAGTGAGAAACGTGAAAATTGGGATTTAGGCTTTTGGTTAGAATTAAAGAAACACGTGTTCGTGCGTTTTTGGAAATTCATCCCCTAAAGGTGCTAAATAGGGGTGAAAATTGTTTTTGAAGTGAGAAACGATCGATGGTTTAAGAGAAATTAAAAGTTCTTTGAAAGTTGACACTAAAAGAGGTCAAGAATTGATGAATATTAAAAAGTATCTACCGCTAACTTTGTACCTACCCGTACGAAGTCGGGACGGGCCGCTAGTACCCTATAAAAGCAAAGACTGTCTCCCACAACATAAATCAAGTTCACACGTCAACGACCCTCCAAGGTTAGGTGGGCATTTCTCTCAAACTAGTGATGTGCCTACATAACGATGCAGCGTTACGTAACAACTGCTACTTCAAACAGGTTCGCGGGCAACTCGATTGTTAATAGGCAGTGTTGATTATGACAGCAGATTAGGTCGTTATAACCCGTACTCTGTTATTTACGTAGGTACTAGTGTACGATCGTCCGTGTCCAACTACGATTGAATGTCGCAAGAGGTGACTAGGGATGGACGGCATTCATCTACCGTACTGATAAAATTTTACCTACTACTTAATAATCCAGCTGCCAATAGGCCGAGACATTATCTCCTCAAGATCATCGATGTAGTCGTATCAGCACTGGTCTTTTATGGACTGATAGAGTTATTGGGTTGTATTGTAATAGTTTAAGCCTCAACTATATATATAGGTTCTCGACCTCTGACCTAAACGAAGCAGAGGGCAGACTGGATACCGAAGATAAACAGGTGTCGTAATTTTGTGCTGCATATTGTAGGAATTTCGATAGACTTTTTTAACTCCACGTTGTGCTCTTTACAACTAATAACCGCATTAATATGTAGGAATTAATCGAGGTACAGCCGGCTTCTTTGAGCTGCGCTAGGAACAACAATCAACTGACACCCTTTTAAATGTCAAAATCACCATGAAATTACATCAATTAAGTTGTCTTTTGTTTATTATTCAAGCACTATCCTTATTACTCACACACACAAAGAAACTTGACGCGTACAATAGTGACAGGTGGATTTCAACGCACACATAAATCATGTGACAGGCCGTTCAACGGGTTTGGGCGAAAGTGAAAACGGCCGCGTCTTGGTCAGAGTAAAAAGTGAATTTTATTTACTTATGTTTATCGTCTACGTTTATAAAATATTAAGTATCCTGAGAATGTTTATGGATATTATGTTGCGGAATAAGTTGTCGGATTAGGTTATTTGACTTGCCTATGTAAGATTTTTATTTTTTAATGTTATCCAATGATGTTATCACGTTTCTCTTATTTATATCGTCATGTTGCTTGTGAATAGGATGTTAAGTTTATAATGTAGGTAAAGTACGACAGCTTATGATGAACAATATTTTTATTCTGGCAAGGCAGTGAAATTATCATAAAACTGTAATACGTATCCATGTACTCACCTTGTTTATGTGCGTTTATGGCTAATAAAGATGTCTATCATTGAAATAAAGTACGTAAGTAAAATTTGCGTTAAGAAAAATCTTGTAAGGAAAGTTACTCAAGTAAAATCCGCATAAATCCCGAAATGTTGACTATCCATATCTGGTCCTCCTGCATTAATCATCAGTGAAAGTTATTGAGAGAACGATATCTCTTGGACATTTTTCATACAGCTGTGGAGGTATCGCAATTTCTGATGAAATTCCGAAAAATATTTCGCACGCTCATGTTTCGCTTTAGCCGTAAGCTAAATTTACCTGTAGATCTGCCTCGCTGTGATATACCAATTGAGAATTAAGTTTTATCACTTCAAATTTACTGAAAGGCTGCAGTTTTATAAAATCCAAAAACGCGTTAAAATTGAATGAGAGTCCAGTTTTTATTGTGGCATACAATTTTAAAATGAGCAGTTTTCTTTGCGATTTTTCTATAAATTGAGAAGGATTTGAAGCTTTAAGTAATCTTCGCCCAAGAGCGTATAACGTTAACACTAACGAAGACTCAAGAAACCCATCAATCAGCTTGCCATAAGACAAAACAGTTAGGAAATCCAATTAGCAGCTCACAGCTGTACCCACACTCCATACAATGCCGCACAAAAAACAATTGGTAGTTAGTTGGCACACAAACGGAGGCCTTGCAACGAACGGTTGCAAGTAAAGGTTAACAAGTGTGGCAAGTAGAACGATTAATAAATAATTCTGTTGCCCTTTACCACGACTAAGGCGATTATTATCGGATAATGGGTAATAACCGTCGCGCCTAATCTGTAATTTGCATTTCGGAATCCTTTGGCAGTCGATTGTAGGCTAGTTTTTGGTCTACCATCTACTTTAGTAACTAGTTTACAATAGAACTGCCGCCATTGACGATCGCGACAGCATTAAGTTACGGGTAATCATGACTCACACTACTGCATGCTTTGGGTTCCAAATGAGATTGAGGTGAACATTTGTCTTTTATTAGACAATTTCAATTTCTTGAGAATATTCTTATTTAATAATCTATTTTTGTAAAACTGGGGTGAATAACAAGACAGGGACGAGTCGGGCATTTGGTGTTGGATGCCAAGATCCTTCTCCATTGATTCGGTGATCGAGTTTAAAGCCTCAAATATAAAGAGGCTTGAACGTTTGTTTCCACTATTATGTGTACCTAAGCTCGAATTAGATTGCTGACTAGCAAAAAAGGAGAAAATAGAAAAATTATGTGGATGAATTCATATCCGTTGGCGTGACATTTAATTAAAGATGTAAAGCAAGTGAATGGACGGTCATAGCTCGAAGTTATTCAAGCGATGTCAACACAAGATATATGTATAACTCATTATTATAGCAGAACTTAGTAGCAGGCAGAGTAAAAACGTGCACCTTCCGATTGTAGTAAAAAATGTATACGAATTGCGACAGATAGCTAGCCTATGCTACAGCTAAAGAGGTTCATATCCAATTAAAACTTGCTGTTTTGATTCAAGAATTATTTAGTTAAAAAAATATAGATATATTATAAAATAGCAACAGAAAAAGAAGGTATAAGATTACGCCAGAGTAAATTATTCAATCCGAAATCTTAAACCATTGCTTACAAAATAACAGTGAAAGTAAAATAAACAAATTTAATATTATAAAATATCACAAGGTTCAAGAACTCCATTCAAGTGCACAAGGAATCTATGTAAATAATAGAAAGTGACATCTTTTAAGTTATCGGATTCTATAACAAAGGCTTCTAACACCATAGCAAGATGGATGTCAAAGAAAGTTGCCGATATAATAATACGGCGGTTTGATGGGAAAACACCGTGACTATGACATGGTTTGGTAACCACTATCCGTGAACAAGTAAAATTGTGCGATTGGCTAAATTAGATTATTATTTCGTATACCCACTTGTCGTTATAAAGTACGTCGTAATTTTGAGTGGGTTTTACTTTCTAGTAATAATTTGAAATGATTCTATTAAATGTGAGTTTCGGTTAACAGTTTTTTGTTACGTAATTTAAGAAAAAGTGGTATTTGTGTACAATGTAGGTATACTTTTTACGTCTGACGTTGGTAATAGTTAAGAAGTAGAGCATTCACGCAAATAAACGAAAATAAAGGAAAGGAAGGTTGCCTGGAAGAAATTGTTTAATGCTATGGATATGGCCGCCGATTGTACAATAATTTAATCTACTATACCTACTTCGAAACTTTATACTTTCAAGTGTAAAATAAAGTATTATATAATAATAATAATGAAATAATTAATTGTTGTAGGCATGTGATTAATGGAATACGAATTCCGGGAGAAGAATGCAAATACAAAATATCGTAAATATTCCGATTTCAAATTACTTCCTGCGACCAATCAGCAAAGTAGTTCAATTAATGCAAAAAAATTAATAATTTATAAATTAGCATCTAATTTGTTTATCAAATACAAGATGACAAGGTCACCGCGAAATTCGTGGAAAGTGTTCGGTATTGGCAATGAAAGTGAGGTCAGTGACCTCTGCACTGTTGCTGGGAAACCGCAAAAATATCCAGTGGTTTCTTTTCGCGGAAATAATATTATCATTCAATATAAATTATAGTCTAACAAGATGGAACTTTATAATGATTTTTATAGGGTCGGCAACGCGCGAGTGATGCCCTTGTGTTGCAAGCGTCCATAGGTTTCGATAAAATCTTACCATCAGGCGGGCCGTTGTTTGTCATACACTCGGTGTCAGTACTAAAGAAGCAAGAAATGACATTTCCTCCCGACCTATTGAACTAATGATCACTAGATCTAAGCATAGATGATTGACTGGTATGAATGAAAAACTGCTTTGTAGAGGATGTTGTAACTTTGATCTTGAAGCTCTTTCAATGTTATTAGGTAATAGAATGTCATTAGGTTAGGTCAAGATCCTTGCGTAATTCTGTTCAGTTTTCAATCTTAATTCGACCGTAGACTAAGCATACCTTGAATTTGGCAGAATCATGGAATAACATGGATATTCTGGGTGGAATAATACTGTAAAATGTAAATAATTTTTCGGGAACATCATATAAGTAGCGGATTTTTTGGAGCAAACCGGGTTATGTCTGTAAATATTTGCTTAATTTACGGTTAGTCTAATCCCAAGGTAAGCTAGTATTAATGATAATGAAAGAGAAATCAGAAGTCATACTAATGCAAAGGCGTTGAGAGCTGCTTACAAATACAGCAGTTGTCTATTTCTCTGAGCCGGCTTTCACGACAAACACTGAACGTCTCGTCTACACCCTATACATAGTTACTTACAATAGTTAAGAATGTTAGGGAGTTGTTCCATCCACCATTGCTGGGCAGAAGTGCTATTGCCCCAAAGCGGGCGCCGGCACTCTGTCCAGCAGTGAAATAGTCTTGCTTACATTCTTAAGGTAAGTAATCTGCCCAGTTGTTATTCTAAGGAGACAGCGTATGACTACAGGCAAGTCCTTCTTTTTTGGAGACCATTGGTTCTTCGATAGATATGGCCAGCCAGCTCTATCAATTGAACTTGGTAATTCTGCAAGCTATTTCAGTGACATCTGATCCGGGTGATCTCGTTATGGATTTTATCCTTCAAAGAAACCCCATAGGTTGGTCCATAGCTCGCTGAGCGACTTTAAATTTGTGGACTAGCCCAATTGTAAGTATCCACGCCTTGTCACCGTACATCATGACAGCCAGGACTGGTTGGCTCGGCTTCAAAAACTGTGGTGAGATGAGAGTAGAATACGCGAGACTGTTACTAATAATGACCGCTTTATTACCTTACGTAGAGTTCAGTCACATTAAGTAATACAAATTACTCTTTAATTTTGTAAACAGAACCTTGACACTCAATCATAAAGAGACATCAGAATTTCTCACGACCAAAACAATGCATAATCATTCTATGAACTTTAATGTACGCGGATTATATCAGCGGGAACTATTCAAAATAACAGCTCCTAATTCATATTCCATTCACAATACTATAGTGTTACACAAGCGGAACAGTTACGTAAATCACGGACTGCTATTGAATACTGTTATATCAAAATGGTATTATAGTAATCGTGAGTAGCTAATAAGTTTTATTTTACTTCAGCTTTTATTTCAATTATAAATTGGAATGTTTGATTGATTGTTGAATTGCTCGATTTATGGTTGATATCGATATAATCAACTCTTAATTAAGTGAGTAGCAGTATATTTGTATGATTGCAATCTCCACTGGGAAATTGTTTAACTTTCGTTTGGGATTATTTTATGGCAGTCAGAAATTGTGAATATAGTTTAATGTGTCTATTTTATTTCCTATCTCCATTAAGTTAATCAAATACTATGCGTTTCAAATGTGAAAACCGAAAGACAGCCATATAGTGAACAATCCCTAACTTCACTACAATGAATGCGGTCATTTCACAGAAGTGAAGTGACCA
This sequence comes from Allophyes oxyacanthae, assembly GCA_932294325.1. Classification (NCBI taxonomy): domain Eukaryota; kingdom Metazoa; phylum Arthropoda; class Insecta; order Lepidoptera; family Noctuidae; genus Allophyes; species Allophyes oxyacanthae. The sequence continues at coordinate 2,861,228 of OW028633.1, read as the reverse complement.
AATATTTAAAAAAAAAACTTGTTTTCGACGATAAAATAAATACTTTATTCTAACAAAATTCGGATCTATTTTATTTGTCTCTATTATCGAACTAACATACAAGACAAAAAATCATTCAGCTTAGTACCGCAAAAAAATATTCAAAGCGCAATCCTAACTGCATATATTATTAATTATGTGCTAGACTTTAGGATAACACCTAGCTGCGCACGGCTACATATCAAGCATCATATCATTTTCAGTATAAGCAGACCTCTCATTGTATAGAGAGTCTATAAAATGCGAGGTCAAGATTATATTGGAAATGTACCTATAGCTTCATATGTAGCCATGTATACGTGTTTTAAGGATAATACTGGCTAATTTACGCACACTTTCTCCTCTTGGACAAAGTAGTGAGCAAACACTGACTCCCTTTAATTCTGACAGGTCAATGTACCTGTCCAACGTGACCGATAGGGCTGGCACGTTGACGGTTATCAATTATAATTAATGTAGTAACCGGTGCGAGGCTTGCATGATTAAATCTCAATTATTTTTTACGTACTGAAATAAATGTTTTATGGATAAACGAATAATAAGTCAATGACCTGACACTTGGTTTTATTTTATTCATAATTATTTATTCGTTTTAAATATAACATTATGGAGCATGAGGAATCTATTGAATTAGAAACATTCGAATTAAAAAGTAAAATTATTATAGAGAATACTTTGCTTTATGGTTCTCCAAAGTTTTAGCAAAACTATAATTTCGTTCGAAACAATGCGTCTCAAATTTTCTTCTTTCGATTCTAAATATAAACTGCTGAACTTAATAGTGCCAGCCCTATGATTGGCTAAGCGGAGTGACCGGTGAAAGCATTTGACCGAGCGTCCACAAACTACGGCAAATATTTTTGAATGTTATTATTGAATTGATAGTGAAAGTTGTTTGAGAAGTAGTAGGCTTAGTTCGTTGAGTAATAGGCTCGGTTTTGTAATCTGAGAGGATGGTATCGGTATCTTGTATCTTACGAGTTCCTGATTGCTTTGCTACAGCATGGACGCGACTTTTTCGTTTGGAAAACGGAAATCCAAAAATCTAGGATCATAATATTTATATTTATGTGAAAGAGTTTGACTTTTTTTAAGTGACATTTATAATTGCAACCATTATGTACGTTTTTTCGCTATTTCTGATTTATTCCCATCATTAAATTTGTTCATAATGATGAGTACAATTACCCTCTGTGTTTGTTTATTTTCGTATTTTGTTATTGTTAATGTGCTTTTGTTTTTTTTTTTTCTGTAACCTATTTTAATTATTTAGTCGTTACTGCTTATTATTTGTAATTGTGTGTGTGTGTGTTGTTGTGGGTAATAAATGTAGTTCCTTTCATTCTATCAACACTGACCTTTATATAAATCTTGGATAAAGAAGAGTAAACTATATTTAGAAAAACTAATTCATATTGTGTCTAATATGCCATCAATCAGACAAAGCAAGAACTCCGTGATTTATATAAGGCGTGCTAAATTAAACTCAGTTTCTCCCATTAGAAATCTAGGATGCAGCAGCAGCATCCGCAACGCGATATTTTCACTGCATGAATAGTACATTACTCTTAGTACATACGTTGACAATATCTCACTCAATACTGAACCATCATTGTACGTTGACAATAATTAAAGATGGAGTATATTCTCTGTATGATATACAGGTGGCTATTATATTATTGCCAATTTTCAAATTACTGGCCAGAAATAATATTTAAATTGTTCTTTTTGTGTGTCATCTGTCATAATAATTTATTGTTCGTCAAGCTTGATGGATAATCATGGGCTTGGCTTGTACTATAGTTGTACTGTAGTAGCCTTGGATATAGACTTTGTAAAAAGGCAAAACTAAACAGAAAACCTTAGATTAAGCTCTGTATAGCCTATGTATAACTATACCTATTATTTCGTTAGAAAAGCAGTGAAAATCGTTGGCTCACGTGGCCATCCATTTGCCAATGCTATTACTGTACGACGGAAACATTACTATCTACTTGTGACAGACTATACACACGGCTATGACAAGATGGGATGAAGGCGCAGTAATATAATGAGCAGTAATATATGGATGACAGTAATTGTGGAGTTGTTGATTATTCCTCTACAAAGATAAATATTCTAGGTGAAATCGATTTAATACTGATTTTTTATCATGTTTTCTGAATGCATTCTTCTTCCAAGACTAACAATATTCGGTTTATCCATTTGTGAGAGGTTTTTATCGAACAGTAGAAAGAACACTACTTCCTCATTCTTCTGAAAAATTGTACCGTGTATCTACATATAGTTTTAAGATATTTTATAAACTACTTATAAACGCCCGCCCGATGGTAAGTAGTTACCATAACCTATGGATGCTTGTATCACTTGCGCGTTGCCGACCCTACTACTAGCGTTCATGACGCTTCCCCAAGGAGTACTGGTGACCTTGCTCGCTGAGAACACAACAACAGTAAAGACTGCAAAAGACCAGTGTTATTTGGCTAAGATATTCTGGAAGGTGGAGGTACTTCTCCAGTCGGGCAGCTCCAATTTTGAACGGAATGTCCCGCTCTGCTCTAACTCTCTCAAAAAGATAAGTGGCTTAGTACTAGCGGCCAGACAAAGGCACATCGCCACTTTAAAAAAATATTGGCAAACGGCTAGTATTTAGGACGTCACCTTTGCCTACTTTTACGGAAATAACAAGTGTGATGGTAATTGCCAAGAATTGCATGAAAAGATAATTGTTTTTACCGCTTGTGTGCTCGATTGCAAACATTATGTAACTTCAAAACAGTGTCAAGTCTGTCCTACGTGTATTTTAACTAAATTATTCACGAGTGCGGTTCACCTTGCGCCTACGACGCCTAGATTTAAAGGCTGAGTAAATTTACCATGCCTTGTACCTACATTTAGAATTAAATGGATCTTATGTATCCTTGTAGGGATGTTTAGTATTAAACAGATAAGGTCTTATTCAGCAGTTACATATTATGTATAAAAAAAATTGCTTTCGGATCTGTTTTGACCATATCTGCTTCTAGGTTCAACGTGTGCGGTGTCGAATATTTTGAGATTTTTGTAAGTCACATCCAAACATTGTGAGCCTTGTGTATCTATAGGCTCGTAATGAGCACGCAAGGCGCGAATGCTCGCACAGTGCGAGGCATGTGAAGTAAGGTATTCCAACCGTACGCCTTGCGATGTTTGGATGCGGCTTTACTTACAAGAGGCGTCAAATTTTTTGAGATTTTTGGTAGTCGCCTCCAAACATTGGTAGCCATGTGACTGACGCATATGTCGGCTAGCAGTGAGCATGCAAGGCGGGAATTTTCGTACAGTGCGAGACGTGTGAACTAAGCCCTTCTAGCCGTACTGTACGCCTTGCGATATTTGATTGGATGCGGCTATTTCTTTACTTACGAGTGTTTTTTGGGCGAGTTTAAGGATAGGTCGGTGTCGGAAGTTCTAAGCACTTAATGGAACTTAAACTATTTGAACTAGTACTTACAGTGGGTTTCGTTCAGCCAATGTGTAGCTTTAATATTTCATCTACACAACTTACGCTAATAGAGACTGGGTTGATGATGCTTTACCTGTAAAAGAGAAACTTTTATTAATACTACTGGTATATTCAACTTAAGTAGGCACTATTCTCTATTTATAGATGCGATTGCATATTGCAGACTAATAAATCTTCTTTCACTTTTACGAAGAGATTGGATAGCTGAGCAGTACCTAAATATTGTTAATATTTTTAATTAATATTTTATAGGATTTCAATATAAATGTAAGATTGAGATGGTTAACAAAACGCATAAAGGTAAAATCACCAATATTGATCGCATATAAAATGCATAGATATTTGACGATGCTATAATGATATTCTTTGTATTGCGTCATTGCGATTGGAATTACTCTAATGCCTGGTAACTGGGCGAGTTGTACATCTAGATACAAAAATAATAATTATGTAGGAAAAAATTATCATGCTGAATTGTGCCCAAAAACAACAATGGATCCCTACGTATCATGGAAATTCGTTCGGCACTTAAGTCGGCATTGGAAATCCACTTTATTTCCCGAAGATCTTCAAAAAAATTATAACAGTTATAACATATTTTTTCGTAAGCAACTGACGAAATTCATTCTAACTGGTTTCCGTCCCAGAGACCGGAGCCGGTGCCAAATAAGGTACTAGAACATTATGCGTTGGTACGCATGATGTTGCAAACAATACTAGCAGTCATAACTCTTCTGTTACGACTACGACCTTTTGGTTGCGACAGCAGGCGGTTTTGCTTGTTTTTCATAGCAACATATCAAAAAAAAAATCGGATTGTCATAATTTTAAACAGGAAACGGCGATATTGGATGATGTGGACTTATTGCTTACTCTGTTGATCCAAAGACTAAGTGCTTCATAGTAGGTACCCACATTACCTCGTTTAAAGAAGTTACATGAATTCTTGTATGTACCAAAATTAACAACCATTCCGAACATTTTCGATGTAACTTTTAACAGTGGTAAAATGTACTTTGGTTGTAACCTTAATGGTCATGCTTAAAAGTGAAGGATCGTGATCGCAATGTGATACGTCAATAGAAGGTACCTACAGCCGTTTCAAAAAATTAAAGAAGGCTTTAGTTCGCATAAATAAAAATTAAAAATAAATAAATAATCTTTTACTGTTAATATTCTTTCCTGGGAATGGTCATCATCGACATCATCATACTAGCTAGTCGGCGCCTTGTCTAAAATAAACGAATCAATCAACACAACGCTATTTAAGATATTTAGAATTAAAATACAATAGATCTTAATGCAATAGCATTACGTTAACAATGTGCGTAGCGTGGGTGCCCGTCCTTACTCAATAGCAGAGTGTATAGTGGGCAGAAGATAAGATTTATAATGAAATTATTGTAATGATGATGTCGTAAAATACTAATCAAGTGAACCTTTGTAACCTACTTATACAAGGATGAACCGGAGTCAGGAAATGCAGTGGAATACGCGGTAGTTTGTAACTTGGCCACTCTCTCCACTTCATAAAATGTGTTCGACTGTTTCGCTAGTTGGTCCTTCTGCCCGTTCACCGAAAATTTAAGGTGATATACACTGGGTTAATGTATAACAGATCCGGCTCGAAGGACCAAAAATGGGTGGGCGAATGGGTAAGTGGACTGTATCGCCCAAATTTAAATTGAAAACCGCTAACGCTTTTCTTTACAAACGTTATACAGTCCAGTTATATTATCCATTCGCCAACCTATTTTTTTTTGCCTTAATTATCTCGAAACCTCGGAACGCCTACGAACGGAATCTGGTGTTAATGTAGCGACAACTTTCAAAGTATTTTAAGTTGAGACTTCGACTATTCTTATTGAAAATTTGACTCTTATACTGCATTTACTTGATATTTAGTCGTTCAGCTGGTGTATACAACTGAGCCGTCTTTAGGCATATAAAGAACACTGAAATATTTCGGACAAATTGAAGTGACATTTGGTTTTGTAAAAATAATGCAACTTATTCCAGGTATTGGCAGGAAACCTTCGATATATCTGGTAGGTAGCTATAACGGTGTTCAGGTTATCGAGGAAGTTGTAAAACTAGAAATATTATATGAGCTACATATTCATTTGACAAGTTAATTAAGTTTTCAAGTAAGCATTAAGTACAGGATGTGTTGGTACCTCACTGTTCACCACACCCTGTTCCGTTTTGCATACACATTTAAGTAATTATACCTACCTATCATATACATTTCCATGTATGTAACCTTCATGGAACTGCTGATGTATGCTTAGAAATCCCCAAGAAAGAATAGGCTAATAAATTGCAGGGACACAGCCTTGGTGACTGGGGCATGGTGGCGGCTCGGGTTCGAACTCAGACCTTCCTGCATGGAAGACAAGCGTTCAACCACTAGGCTATCACTGCCTGTAAAAATATTAGTACCTTTATATTTCTAACTAGCTTCCGCCAACGGCTTCGCCCGCATGATATCTTTACAAATTATAACTTATTTTACTCAGGGATACTATAGCATTCTACTGGTGAAAGAATTATTAAAATCGGTCCAGTAGTTTTTGAGTTTATCCATTAAAAAAAACAAACATACAAAAAAAATCAAATCTTTTCTATTTATAATATTAGTTTATTTAAAAATACGTAAACAAACTTTTCACAGTGTATTTTAACCGTGATAAAACCGGAGCTTATGAAATACGTCAAAACATTCGATTTGCCTGTCATGCACGTAATTTATTAAGTTTATCGTCACGATATCGTTACTAGGTGTCGGCATGACCTACATCTTAATAATTTTTCCCACGATTTGTATTAAATTTGTACGTTACATTATCCTGTGATCTATATCACAATACGACAGGAGATTGGCGATAAATCAGTATCACCACGAACAGAGGTTACACCGAAAACTTCTAAAATTACTTAGAATATTTCAATTATATGAATTCAGGAATTTTCTGCGTCTTTCTGTACCAACGATGAGTCTTAACTTCTAAACGAAGTAATAAGAGAATAAATAGACTTTTTTTACCGCGTACAAACAAATTGAAACTTTAATCAATTATTCTTATTCTTTTTTACGTTAAGAGTGTAACCACGGAGGGTGTAACAAATTAAATTAAAAGTACTTGGAACACCTATAATTTTTTTAGGAAGCAAAACAGAAGTCTTCACAATTACTAGCATGGTAACAATGTTGCTAGAGCAGAATATGTACTAAAATATGGTATCAGTAATGTTAAGGTTGTTGTAATGTTAGTAGTTATTATCCTAATATTTATTACCAGCCTTTTCCGTTATACAATACCAGATACTTTCCACGTAATTATCGTAATAAGCCGGTATTTCGTCCATATTACTGAACCAGACTCAATGAAAATAAATCATTTATTGTCGGTGGATATTACCCAAGTTCTAATAATCCACATTTTTAGAACTTTAAGGAAGTTAAATTTGTAGGAAATTAATGCTTGTGTTATTATGGTTTCGAAATCATTTCCCTTGTGAAAATATACGTAATTCTATTTTAATATCTTTTTTACCACCCGTAATTGTTTACCGTAACCTATAGACGCTTGCAACACCAGGGGCCTTACTCACGTGTTGCCGACTACTATTAAATTCGTGTTGGTAGTAGTGGTCCACACGACTTTTCCAAGGAGCACTGGCGACCTTGCTCTCCTTAACACATCACTAAAAAAGAGCAGTGTTATTTGGCTACGATTTTCTGCAAGGTGGATGTACTTCCCCAGTCGGGCAGCTCTAATTTTGAGCGGGAAGTCCCGCTATGTCCTGCCGGGATGTAAAAACCAACTTATAACATAGCGTCAAGCCTGTTTTCTCAGTAAGGTGTGGCAAGAATTACTGTCTTAAACCCAAATTTTTGACGTTGAATGCTGAAAGTCCATGGAATGGCCATGGAAATGGAACAATAAAACGTACAACCTGAAAGATCGGCTACCTACTGAATCAAATTCAGCTATTTTTTATCCTGTGGGCTGATTTTTCTTTCTCAGATAAGAACCACCGATTGCGCTGTCTAATAAACATTTCTTTCTTTCTTTCACTTTGCCCAAACTGGGAATCCAAACCAGAACCACGCTAAGCAGCAACTCTAGCCTAATGAGGCAGTAACAGATTTAATAAATCGATACTTATCAACCAGGAAACATTATTAATGATCAAATTTTCCATTTTATTTATGCCGATCTAATCTAAATAAATAAAATGTGTGTAGGTGTAGAACAATTTAATAATCCTTGTCACGGAAAAGATAACAGTCCACGTCCTGTAATCTAAATCTTAATGGTACGTGGATGTAACATGACTCAATTTGGATAAAGAAGGTCAAAAACTTAAATGTTGTTGCTAGCCTTCAAAGTTATGGTTGATCAGATTTAAGAAGTTTTTGTTACAGCGGTCTTAAATTATTAAAGTCTTTTATTTTATACTTTACTCCTCTTAATTGTAGAATACTTCTACATCGCAGTGGTAGTATAATTCTACCATAGGAGTATTCTAAAATTAAGAGGAGACCAAAACGTCTCATTATGGTCATTAACTTATAACTTAGCATATCAGAGTCCGTTGTTGGAAATAATACCAACAACGGATTTTGATTATTGAAGTGATAACATAGTTAACGAAATAAAAAAAATCATGTACTTAAAAGTAAAATTATAAAGCAAACCGCACTCACTTGTGCGCACACAAATAAATCTGCTTCAAATCTGTATCTACAGAGGCAAGAATTCGTTTCGTTACTCGGACAGTGTTAACAATGGACGGTCCTTCACGGTCCTGACCGTGTATCAAAGGCTGTATTCAAACGATCACTCTCTGTTCTCCGCGCTATCTACCGCGGAAGTGGCGGAGCTTTTAATAGATCAATTGTTAAGAAATAGTATGTGCTCTACTTGCTTTGAAAGTATACAAGGTGATATTCTATAATCTTTCCCTTTTTAACACGCTTTTATTAGCTTCACCTGTAACTAACTAACTATGTAAAAAAATCTTGGAAGTTTTTGACCCACTTCCAGGTTTCCGATTGAGCTTCTATTTTTTTTTAAACTATAATAATTTTTTTTATTAAAAATCTTGTCCAACAACTTGTTTATTTAAAGGTACCTAGAAACACCATTTAAGATATTAGGAAAATAAATTTAATGATAGAGTATGGCCGATTGTTATTCAGAATTCTTCTCTCCCCCGAGTTGAATTCGCAATGAGTCAACTCGGAGTAATCCATTATTGTTAGCTTGTGGGTGATAGCCTTGCAATTCGTTGATGACCTAAATGACATTGGCTTTCTGATCTCTGCGACACGGGATCGATTCCACATAAGGAATCTATGAACATGAAGTGGTTATTCCTGACAACTTGAAACTGCAAATGTAATGCAAATAAATTATTTGATTTGACTGATTTGTGAGCATTATTAACACTGATGTTACTCAAGAGTTCCTCTATAGATTACCAAAAAACTAAGTCCGACAAAAGCATGAACTTAGCTATGCAATGTTACACATCCAAGTAATGCAACGTAGTAATGGGGAGATATCGTGAATGAATAAACTGAATGCTCATAAATAATGCATCCTGTACAGTTGATCTGTTGCATATTTATATGATTGAAATCGATCGCATCGTCCCTAAATCATAATGAAACGTGACTTATTAACGATTAGCTGATTATACCCGCGGTTTCACATGAACCTAGCCGTCAAAAACCTCCAACTAGAAAAAGAGCTGTAATTTTTGAACGGCTGAACAGATTTTAATGAAACATAGCTAAGATGATACCTGATTAGACTAGCTTTAGACTCAAAATAACTGCATTGAAATCGGTCCATTCATTTTGGAGCTACGATGCCACAGACAGACACACAGATACACATTACAAACTTATAACACCCCTCTTTTTTGTCGGGATTATATACCACTCAGAGATAGTGAAATTTTCTAACAGTTGAAGTTTTTAGAATCGGTTTAATAGTTTCAGATATAACCTCACCTCCTACATAGTATAAACTACATCTGTGAAATATTAGGATGAAATATAGATTAATTAAACTACTGATTACTTATAGAAAACCATTAGCTGATAATGCTATGTTACATGATTAATTAAGCAGTTCATATAAGAAAGTTGTTCGATGTAGGTACACATAATCTAACTAAATCTTAGCTCAATTTGCCTTGTTGATTTGAGAAATATATGCTACTGATTACTTGACTAAGTTGTAAAGGTTTTACTAATGTTGTCGGTGACGCCTGTGGACAGTAATTCCGATATCTATGGTAATTCCTTTCTTAGCATTCAACTCGGTAACGTCAAGAGATGCCGACTTAAGCTTAATTAGCAATTGTAAACTACGGTGCTGCCTTTAATTCGTACTCACAAATGCAGCACAAAAGATGCCGAGAATGAAAATCAACTTCTAGCATTATTTTTGTGTTCTATGGTATTCAGCCCATTACTGTTCCACTACATAGCACTCTGCTCGGCTACAGGGCCTCTTCTCAGATTGCGAAGAATTATTAGGCCTTGTGTCCACCACGCTGGCCTAGTGCGGGTTGGCGGACTACACACACCATCGAGAACTTTATGAGGCCCTCTCAGATGTGCAGGTTTCCTCACAATATTCTCCTTCACCGTTATCGGAAGTGATAATCCAAATCTAATATTATTTTACACACATATATTTCACATGCACAAACTCCTCTATGTGTACCCAGTTGAAATAAAAAACTTTGAATTTGACTTTGAAAAAAAACATTGACATAATTATTACCTTACTCGCCGTTGCATACACAAGGACAGAAGGTTTAGCTTATTTTTAGGAAACCACACATCAAATAAGTATCTATCATTTGCCCAATTTAAAACCATTTAGTCGTGTCGACAAGTCGAGCTTTAAAAGAGGATGCGTGAAATCAAAAACGTTCGCAAAAAGTCTATTAGATATAGATTAGGGTACATTAATGTCAGTATTAGGAATCCTTAAACACGTCTAGTTCCGTTCGATTGCCCGTTAAATATGTTAGAATTTTACTAATCAGTACGCTCGACCAAGTGTGAAACACAGTGTTGCCACACTTAGGAAAACGACGATCGATAGTTTATACACTGGCAATATCCTTCGGTAAGGGAAGTCGAGTTCATTCAATGCTTGTAATCGTAAATTTCTCATTAGCTACTTAGAGATAAAAATAACTCTAATGGCAAGTTTACCTAACTATTGCAGTATGCAGAGATGCACTGACTAGCGCCAGTATAATTACTTTGTCTCCGCATCTCCTGCATTCTGGAAATAGAACCAAACCGGACATGCCCGGAAAATTCCGGATGTATGGCAACCCTTGCTGAATATGGCTTTTACCGAATACGAATGTTCGGTAATCCTATCGATTACCGATCATATAAAAATATTTGGCCCCTTATCCATTTTATTATAAACGAATTTTCTTTCATGGCAGTCCAGCGCTAGCATAATTGACTGAAAATTGAAGTGTTTGCTCGATTACAAAACCGCACATAATGGTGCCTTTCGCTGCATGAATGTAAACTGCCTTTTAGAGTTGAGTCATTTCATATTACATGTATAAATCATCAATATTTTAAAATCATTTCGTTATGCAGTGACAACGATAAAATCATCACTTGATAATGACCATGACTGAATGACCGTGAACTTCGGCTTTGGCTGTGACATGACTATAACAAGATGACAACATGCAATGCGTGAATGCGGTAACATAGAGAAAAATCATTGATGCTTCTGTCATTGTTCCCGTCAACGATATATTTTCCCGTTTCAGGCTTGGGATGTTCAAGCTGGAAATTGGGACGGTTATTCAGCAGACTGTCAATTATAAAGTGAACAAACTGTCGATGCCAGCACCTTTAGTTATTACTAATTACTTTGACAGCAATCAAAGTCAGTTCTATCAATAACTGTCAGCGTTAATTACCTTCAGAGTGAATTAACGTGTATCTTTGTAATGATAGTTTAGTAGCAGGTTAATTGTTAATTAAGGGCGCTAACACACTAACTACTTTTTGCAGCAAAATCGAGTTTATGTAACAAAAGTGATATGTCCAGTTTATTGGATCAAATATAATATAAAAAAATTGTGTGTGGTCGAACGAAAGTGCGGCTGCTGAGCGTGAGGTCCTGGATTACATTCCCGGGTCGGGCTAGGTGTTATTAAGAGTATCTTTTAGGAAATTTATGTTTGGAAATCTGCCCAGATGACTATGACAGATGAAGAAAGAAAGAAAAAGGAAAAGAAATTACTAAATCAAAAAGAATTTAAAAAGAAAAAAAATAACATTATAAAAAACCTGCACGAGGCCAAAAATCACAGAACACAGAAACTTTTCTGTGTTCAGTGCCAAAAATGGTCTCTATCTCAGCATGCATTTCAGCTCTAGGGTCGCTTCTTATTACAACATGGGGCATAATAACGACATCATCGGCGAAATATGGTACAATAATAATTGTACTACAATTAGATACATCACCTCTATTCTATGTTCTGTGGATACATCAGTATAGATACCTACTCCTCTGCAAAACGCTTCGGGAAATAAAGACGTTATGCTATGTTATGAAAAAATATATAATATAAGTTGCTTCTTTGGTAGAGCAGCATCTAACAGGCACCATTTTTTTCAACGGATGCAATTTTTTCTTGCAAATGAATAAAAACAAATTACTTAACAAATGAGACACTTAACATAAAGAAAGCAATAACCGACTATTACATCTAAGTTTGCGTAATCCAATAATTAGTATGACGGCACAAAACAAAAGGTAACGCAAACGCGTCGGTTGGCGTTACGAGAAGAAAGTCGACGACCGCGTTACCCCGACGGGTTTTCGGCGAAAGTTGAAAATACAATAAAACGAAAAACAAGCGAATATTCGGAATGTTGGTTATAGTTGGTAACGAATTGTCGTCTTGGGAACTTTGTTTTTGTGCTATTGTAATAGGTACCGTACGTTTCGCGAACAATATTGAGATTTGGTGCAATTACGCGAGAATTTTAGCTTGGAATTTCGACGTTTTCATTGTTGTGGTCGTTTATTTATTAAAACACTTTTATTAGCTTCACCTGTAACTAACTAACTAACATAGACTAAATATTTACAAATAAATTAAAAATTAAAGATAAATAAAAACTAACTAACTATGTAAAAAAACCTTGGAAGTTAAATTTGACCCAATTCCCGGTTTCCGATTGAGCTGAAATTTTGCATACACGTTTAGTTTGGATGACAAAAGCGTTTTGTTTAGTTTTTTTTAAACTATAATATTTTTTTAGTATTTGTTTATTATTCTAAATGTAAATGGAGTTTTGTTTTTAGTTTAATGGTCTCATAATTTGTACTGAAATTAGCTAAACCTAAACCCATTAAGAAAGTTGTTTCTCAACTTCATTTTATTTTCGCTATCAAAAATCATTCAAATCAATTTCCTAAATTGCACCATAACGTGCCATAACCCTGTTTGTTATTGCCTAGACCAGATACTTTTATTACTTTCGTCTACTAACCTGAAATTATTAAACGTCTATTGAAAATATTAAATTTCTATTGGAATGAAAATTGTAAAAGCTATATTCTGTCTCTACCAATAGACATTTTACAAAGTTAAGACCGGTGTTCACTGTTCAATCAAATACAATGCGGTTGAGTTCTTCTACATTTCAATATCGAGCCACCCCTTTCAATATGAGAACTTGAGCGCATCAGGCTTACTATGACCTCTTATAGCAGGGCAGAAAATGAACTGCCCAGACATTTCCAGTATAAGCTGACCTTTCATTGTACGAAAATCCCAGCGCGAGGTCAGCTCATACTAGAAATATCTGGCCAGTTCAATTTATGCCCTGAGTAAGAGTTCGCAGTAAGCCTCCAGTTCACACTTCACGCCGTGAACTGAACCGCAAGCGAAGTGAGACGCCTAACCACGTAAGTTGACTCTATTCCTCGTTTTCTAGAAGCCTTCTCAAATCTTTGACAAATAAAAAATTACTGTCAATTGTAATATTTGTAATGTAGATAATTGTTGTGATTGGTTGACGAAAAATAACGATCAGTCATATCAGTCAGTTATTTGGCAGCAGATTTAGGTAAATACTAATCATCCGATACTGATTCGGTTTTGTCACCTTTCGGAACTACTATATCACACTGTCATTTATTTAATTTTAATTTTAGAAGTTTGTTTAATTGGTAAAATGTTCAGTTCCCGGATTTAGAGTCGTTTTGTACACAGAAGTAAGATGAAATAGTTATGTGATTAAGTGAAATTGTTCCGATCGGTCTAGATACGGCGCGGAAAAGCGGCGGTCGACGTCCCCGCGGAATTCACACGCAGTGCCCGTTTACACACGGCACGTCACCACACGATACGTTATTACAATGTTTACTCTTCAGAAGCAGCTGTAGGTGAAGAGGCAGGATGTTTATTGTGTACTTAAAGATTGAGAGTGTTTGTAGTATCGACTGGCTCGTCTAATCTTCATGGCTTATTGGGTAAGATGCCTGCAAGTGTAACCAAGACTTTAGGAGGTAGGTCGAAACTTTGGGTCGAATATAATGCACCGGTTGATTGCTACGATAAGCAATCATTCTTTCAACACGAATGCTATCGCTGCGATGGGACGCGTGGAATGGAAGATGTAAGTCGAACTTTTTCGCAAGAATTTCCCTGATTTTAGATATAGCCATCATTATTTCCTGTACTTCAGTCATATTTCTGGAAGCTACATAGGTAAGGTTATACAGACTTAGGTGAAGATGTACGAATAGCTAAGTTAGGGTTGTTAAAAAGGATTGTGAATACATATACTTAGGCAGTACGCGGCGAGGCAGAAGTGCGGACGACGTATAGGGCGCGATGGTGCCGTACTATTAGATATTCTGTGACGGTGCCACAGCTGAAATCCTTTGGCTGGCATATGCGATGGGTGGACTAGCACGTGCTTTATACATAACGGTTCTAGGCGTTTTTTTTTTTTTTTTTTAGCGTGGTAAAATCATCAAAGGAGTCCTCCCACCCCGGGCAGGGCGGGAGGGACTGTCAGACTTGTACTGACTAAAATCCACGGTGTTCCTTCAATAGCCCTTTACGTTCCGGGGTCAAGGCTTGCGCGTACTATATGTATGTACCTACGCTACGAATCCTTAAAGTCTTAATTGTTACCTGAAGCAGCACATTTTTAAAACGCTTTTATTAGCTTCACCTGTAACTAACTAAATATGTAAGAAAATCCTGGAAGTTTAATTTGACCCACTTCCCGGTTTCCGATTGAGCTGAAATTTTGCATACACGTTTAGTTTGGATGGCGTTTTCTTTAGTTTTTTTAAAACTATAATATTAATTATATCTTAGATTCTTGCCGCACCATCATAAAATGATAATGAAACGTTGTAATCCAACAATCGCAATCCATTTCCCTCCAAATCTATTCAAATCACATGTTAATAGTAACAAAACTAGCAACGTATGTAAATATACTAATAGTGTGTGCAATGAAAACCGTCGGCCCACTGCGCTAGATGTTCGGCGCGCGAGTCGCACGCGACCGCGCATGCGCGGGCCGATGTACTCGTATTTACATTTTTACACCATAACTGGTCAATGAGCTTAGAAAGGACCCGGTTATTGGGAAATTGGCCATTTATGTGCTGGACGAAGGGTCAAGCTTATGTAAGGTTGCTTTTTATACCTACTGAGGTGTAAGTGACATAACAAATTGATACCATGGAATCTCTTCGGTTTCGGAAGAGAAAGATATGCCTGCGAACTTTTCAAAAAAATTACGATTTTGTGCGGACAAAATCGTAAAATTGTTTAAAAGACCGACTCAAAATTTTCTCGCTGCCCTCAGCGAGAAAATTTTGAGTCGGTCCAGAATTTTGTACTGAATGAGACTGAATCCATGGTATTAGTTTTCATTACAATGTCACTTACAGCCTGCAGGTAATAAAGGGGTTCAATTAAAAACCAAAACCTTTTTTGCCTTGTACCACAAAAGATGCCAATAGTATTCTGTAACTGAAAGAAAAAGACAGAAAACAATTGTATCCAAAAATAAAACAAGAAAATGTAAGATGTTTATGAATTCAACTATTAAATATGTAACATGTCTACTGATATGATTGGTTGTTAAATTAAATGTGAGACATGAGATTTAACTGCAGATTTACTAATCAGCGATTAGAAAAGCCATTTGGGAATTCGAAAAAATTGAAGTGGGTATTAGGCCCATACAAAAATATGAGGATTACTGGTATGTGAAAAACATTAATTACCTACTTTAATCAGCTAATTAAATACACATAAAGATAGGTAGTTTTTCTTATAGTAATCTGTTTCATTAAAAAACATTAAAATTGGATATTCAATCAATTATCTTCTTCTATTAATATTTTTTCCAAACAACTCTTTTACAATGGCATCATATTCAACTTCTTTGACCCAAAACGCCAGTATAATTATAAGGTTATATAAGTCATTAATTATAGCAGATCGAAGATCAAGTTTAACGATTGATTCAAATCCGATTAAAGCTTGCCTAATTAGCTTGTTACCATAACCGTATCGTTTCCGGGTTTCTCTATGTAGTTTAGCATATTGGGCGGTTCAATCTTTGGGTGACAACTTTCTTAATCTGAGCGAAAGCGATGGGTGGTAACGACAGGTTAGTGTGGTGACACCTGACATTGTTATGAAGTTCAGCATTCTTGAGTTACGTAAGGTGAAGTAAAAGTGTCAGATTTGCCCTTACAAGGTAACCGGAGATGGAGTCATCGTCGTGTGCCATCTGATACATGTTACGGACATGAGCGAGCCAATCGATGTTAGAAATAGATTGGTCCAGTCTATAAATAACTACTACTACTAACTAGATATACACAACAACATACCCCAGAGCCACACTGGTCTCGGAGTTTTATAGGAGTTTGCTCCCACGGACGCTCAAGTTGTGGAATACGGAGATTTTCCCAAGAGACTAAAGCACTGGATTCTTCAAAAATGGAGTGAAAAGATTTTTACGGGTCGGCAATGCGTGATTGCTGCCCCTGGTACAGCAAGCATTCGTAACTCCATAGGTTATGGTAACCGCTTACCATCAGGCGGGCCGTACACTTGTTTCGAATTTGGTTAGAATGAAAATTGAACTAGAATTTGAAATGCTTGGACATGATGAGTTCGTGTGAGACGGTACCATGGGAGGTGCCTTCAAGGTTAACTTTAGGTTAAATGTCAACTGCTTTACCTGCTATGGATATCGTAGACACTGTCAGAAGATGTAGCAGTATCCATCTTTGTAAGTTTGATTAAGGTTAATCAAACTTTACTTTTTGAAGATTTTTACAGAGTTGTATAATTTAGCAGTTTGGGCTTACGATAGAAAATACGGTCTCTGCTCCATAGGACCAACCCACTTTGGAATCGTGCACCTAGAGTCTCGACATTTCATAAGTGTCTGTATCTGGTTTACATGAAATAAAGATCTATTATATTCTATTAAAACTGCCTCTGAAGGCCCAGTTGGAATAAAAAGCTTTGGCTTGACTTGACTTGTTATATCGTTTGATTATCGATATTGTTAGTGGATGGAACTTGGGTGGGTTCCTGCAATAGTCGCGGTTATACCCGATTACATTAATAGTAGCTAGTTTATTCATTAGATTCAGATAAACAGATTATCGTACCTGTTGTAACAAATAACAATATCTTGAGGTTGACTTCTGTTCTCAGATTCCGGAATCAAGTGCGAAAGTGGGGCTTGATAGTAATCCGCTTCTACTTTATAGGAAATGCTGATCCATCGGAGATTAAGAACAGCTACGCGGATCTTCCGTAAAGAAAGTACCAGAGAAAATTAATTAATTATGAGATATTTTGTATTTTCATTATTAATCCTAATTTGGATTAGTTATTCCAAAATCTCTGAAAATGCGAATTATACTAAAGGCAACCACAATAAATAGACGTAAAAGAATACAGATTGCCGTGATCACGACGACGCTTGGCAAATGAATTTTTGATCTGTGCAGTTTGTTGGGAGAACATTGCTGCGGGCATTCTCTTGACGTAATCCATTCTATACGGTTTAGAGTCGTCATCATTCCAATTCATTAATTCATGGAAATCGCAAAATCTTCTGTAGGCTCTATCAAGCTTGTCATCAACAGCGTCGCCTTTTGACCTTTTCCCAACAGCTGTGCTGGGGTCTGCTTCCAGTTGAACCAGATGTAGCTGAATATCTACCAGTATTGCACACTCCCATCTGACCTCCGGTACTAAATTACTGGGAGATACCCATTACTCTACGTTTATGCTGATTGTCAGACTTTTTGGGGTGCTGGCCGTAACGAGTGTCACAGGTTATTTATATGACCATCGGAACCGATTGATTAACAGGCTCAATAAGCCACGACTTGTTAGTATAATATGTTATATTTATTCTGTGACCACGGACGGTTCTCGCTGTCGTGGTGTAATTAAATAAACGCCAATTAACGTGAATATAGTTTGTTCATAATTGACTACTAAATCTATTTCAGTAATTTTTAATACAGTTTTTTTTTCAAAAAGCCTTAATATCCAAAGAAAAATCTTATTTCAAAAATATAAGACTCAATTTTAAATGCAGTCAGTAATGCTAGGCTCACAACATTTTCTTGGAAATTTAAAGTTTAAAAACTTAAGTTTTTGGTTATTGAATTATGCTTTTATCTAGATATTCTAATTGTGATGTGTGAGGTTTGGCGTTAATTAAATTATTAAACGTTGTAGAACGAATTTATATATTCAAAGACTGATTGCTGTCAGCTAACATAACGCAGTAGCCATTTATCTACGAGTAGGTACCTCTATCTCCTTCATTACAAAGACCAGCAATGAACGTTTGTTGTATAGAGAGATAGAGACATAAAGAATTCTTGTTTCTATCTTTCCTATCGAGATAAAAACAAACGTATGTCCAGCACAGTCTGACATGTAACTTTCTATTTATTAACTGTCAATAAGAAATTGTTATTCGCCATCAACGTTATGACAATGAGCGAAATCGACTCTTTTATTCTGTACATAAAGAAACCCATTAAGAGTCCGACTATTTATAAACTTAATGTGAGTGTAAATTGTTAAATAAGATATTATCGATTTTAATACCATATACGGTACAAATGTTTTGAGAAAGTATTCTCTTGAGAATTTATGATTCTGCTTTTAGTGGATATTAGAGAAATATATACAGTAGAATAGAAGCGTGGGTTGTTATCGTAAATAGAGAGGGGAAGCCGGTTGCTAAGATACGCAAGTATCAGTGTACTTTAGCTTTTCCTCCCTTGTATTAATAATAAGCTTAATTTTTGTAGTCAGAACATTTACAAAACTAAAAAAAAATTGTCAAAACTAATTTAATTAAAGGTATGTTTCTTTAAAATGCTTCTAACTTAAATACAATAAGTATGTATGAGTTTCCTTTCTAAAAAACCGCTGCTATACATTACTAAACAATCATCAACGTCTTTACATGGCTTAAAAATATTTTAGTATTTCAAAATAGGCTCTCACTAAACATGTACGTGGTTTTTGTCGCACATTTAATAGTCAGCTTTATGCCCTTGAACTGAGATAGAAAGTACCATGTCGCTAGCAGATGAATGCGTTTGCGTTGGCCATTATAATATTTATAACACATTATTATAAAAGAAACGTAATAACGCCTTTTACATGCCTCGTTGACTACGCAAATAAGGCTCTGTATGTTTGCAGAAATCTGTTGGTATCTCGAAGTGTATTGTAGATAGGCACATCTTTAGGCAAATGATTGATGATGATGTAAAGTAGAAGTATGTAGAGATTTCACATTTAGTGGTTCCAGTATAAACTAGCCTATCATATAAGAGGGCTTCTATTAAGGCTATTGGTGCACCTGTACCTTCACCTCTCCAACAGGTGCCATTGTATATTGGTGCCATATATTGGTCCAACAGGTGCCATTGGTGAGCAGGTGCCAATAAAAAAGTTTTGTTGTCTTTTAGCCGTTTTATAAATTTTAGGAGTTTATAATGACTACAATGCTTGTTACTGAAATACATAGACTTTTAAAAATGAAGATTTAAAACTGTAGGCAGAAATATGTTTTTTTTTTTCATATAGTGAAAAGTATAAAGCAATTCTATAATTATGAATAAGAGAGCTTTAATAATCCGAAGCTTATACATAATGCAGCTTTCTCAAAATGTGTAAAATATTTAATTTTGGTGCTAAAATACCGTAGCACGCCAATTGTATAGAATGGAGCTTTAAGCTTGTTATTAAAGCTTCATTTTTTTTACATTGATAACTTAATTTAAAATATTAATAAAAACCATACCTTATCAGAAAAACGTCACTTCAAGTCCAAATAAAACCTCCAATAAAGTTCGTACACTTAAATTATCCCAATAAAAAAAAACTAAAATATTCAATAACCCGAACCGGTTCGTTGACTGAATCACATTTTTCGAAAATCAAAAATGGTTCAACATCACATTCCGTAAACTTTGCTTAACTTTTAGGGAAAATAAATATAAAGTCTTAAGTTTAAGTTAAGTCTAAGTTGCGTGTTATCACCTCGACAGGCGCGCGAACACTGGCTCGTAGTCTGGGCAACTTGCATGCAACTTAACTATCGCTCGCCAGGGCCGCATTCGTTAACTTGTAATTAATGCGTGAATCAGAGCTTTTAAATTGACTTTTCAAATTAGTTTCTTGTCTTACGAGCTATTATTAGTGCGCTCAGAATTAATTAATTGTTTGATATGTGTAATTTATCGTGCTCTAGACTTTTGACCAACTTTTACTCGGCACAATATGATGATGGGATCAATCGTTTCTCTTTCTGTAGACTATGATTTTATTGACAGCTGATGTTTATTGCAGCTATAAAATATATCCTGAAAAAGGATTTGGTAAACTAGGTAGTGAAAGTTCTGTGATTTGGTTTAAATCTTCTTCATTCGGGCTAAAGATTTTGAGAGTTGCTCGTTTATCCGTATATTACAAAATCTACTACCTAATGGTCCATGAGGCAAGATGGTGTATAAGTTTGGGAATACCCAGCATAATAAAACTGTGGGTTACCTACAAACAAAGCAATACTTTGTTTTTTTTAGCATGTCGGTGATAGAATTAATTATTTTTTACCAAATTACATGTGGTAAACGATTCGATATTTTATAAAAAAGAATAAAAATATTATTGAGTTGTGTGAAGATTGTTATATGATGATGTTATAGCATACCTACTTAATAGTGAGTAGTCGGGGTTAAAGTACCCTATCTATAGAGATAGGGTACTTTAACCCCGAAAAGCCAGATTGACGTGGCGTAGACGTGAACATGCGAGTGAAATTTATTCAAAATTAGAAACACGTGCAGTATCGAAATCTGTAATGGATAATTTGCTTTGACATAACTTACCTTACCGATCACTCCAGTCCGTCCCTGTAGACCCGCGCCTACAAGTTACATGATATTTTTTATCGTCCAATTTATTTGATGTTGGCCGGTAAGTTTTTGTGTTTCCTGTTGGGGACTTGCTCCCGTGATAGGGTTTAATCTACGCAGGTAGCAGAAGACTTGTTCTATAATAGACGCTATCAATTATCTTGTTTAATTAGGGTGGAGTTGACAAAAATTGTATAAGCGCGAGTCAACAGGCAAATTATGTATATGTTAAGTACACGGAGTGAACCTATTTATCGTAACCGTCAAAAACCCCCGACTCCAACTAGAAAAACAGCTGTAACTTTTGAACAGCTGAACAGATTTTCATAAAACATAGCTAAGATAATACTTAAAATAGCCTTCAATTAAACTGCATTGAAATCGGTCCATCCGTTTTGGAGCTACGATGCCACAGACACATATAAACAGATCCACAGATACACACTACAAACTTATAACACCTCACTTTTTTGTCGGTGGTTAATAAATTCAGCTGATTACTGTCTCATTGCCAGGCGGGCCCTCTTCGCAGAATTAGAAGCGTTAGGCCTTGGTCCACCAAGCGGGCCTGATGCGGGTAGCGGACTACACACACCTTATAGGACTTTACCTATAAGGCCATCTCAGGTGTGCAGGTTTCTTCCTTCACCGTTAACGCAAGTGTCTATAGTGTCATAATTATATTCGAAACGTCAAACTGGTCAGGTAGTCTGATAAGCATTTGAATGAACATTATGGCGAAATTTCTATGAATGAACATTACCGCGAAATTAATATTAATTTTATTTAATGACCGGAAGAGAAAGAATTCTGCATCTTCTTAACATTGATCTTCCCAATTTGTTTGTTTTGATAATATTACGCTAAAATATTCATAAATTCAACAATTCTTTGGGCTCAGGAAGAAAGTTTGCTTTGACTCATCAGTAAATTGCCTAATAGAATTTATAAAATAAATATTATGTATTAATGAAAAGTAAAAGTGTGGAAATGTCATAAGTAGGTATAACTTTCTTTGTCAAACTGTCAAATTGAGTTACACTGCGTTGTGTGACTGGATCGTTAGCGGCACTTGCGTACGCGCAGTCAATAGAATATAGATGTTCAGAAGGACCAGCAGGGTAATCACGATGCACGCTCGAAATCGGAATCGATTCAATTTTGACAGTTCAACAACGTACATTGCGCAGTATGCTTTAAATAAATATTAAAGTTTAAAAAAAACGAAAGAAAACGCTTTTGTCATCCAAACTAAACGTGTATGCAAAATTTCAGCTCAATCGGAAACCGGGAAGTGGGTCAAATTTAACTTCCAAGATTTTTTTACATAGTTAATTAGTTAGTTAGTTACAGGTGAAGCTAATAAAAGCGTTTTAAAAATATTTTTAACGACAATTCGAATAACGCAATGGACATTCTTAAATTGTCAAAAGCGAATCGATCCCGATTACGACTGTGCATCGTGATTACCCTGCAGTATAAGCTACCAGCAATACGAGCATAGAATCGTCTTCTGATTCCAAACTAACCATTCCCTAAAGCGAAAGTTCTTATTCGGGAACATGCTACCTGACCCTGTGTAAATGAAAGTATTCAAAGGTTGCTGATACCGCGTAGAGGGATGCTGTCGTGCATCCATAAGGATAGTATGTTAAGTTCGTTAAGGTATCCTTCACATACTAAATCTTTTAATCATCTTTTACGACATACACGGATAGATATAGGTTGTTTTTTACGACACCCACGAGAAGAAACAAAAAGAAAGAAATAAATTAAATATATTTAATATATTTTCCTATATAGAGAAGACTTTTTGCCAACAATGCAAATATATAGAGGAAAAATAATATAATAAGTGTTTATAGAGATCATTATATTTTGACTATTCGGTGTGTGTCCCGAGTTGTACCAAATGGTTGTCTAACTCAGCATGTGCCAGGCTATGACACCTGACGCTGATATTCTGCTGGATCCCGGTTATAACACACGGATGTCGAGCAACGCGGTAAAAATAGAATTTTGTGTGTGTATTGTGTTATTAAATCGAAGTAAAGTATCATAGGATGGTCCTTCACGTCACCCACGAAGTGACATAGATCACATAGAGTAGTATCTCTTAGGCTTACATTCAGAGACGACAGAAACGAGTCTAAGCGTGAACTTACGCTTCCATATGTCAATTTTACGAACAAATTTTGACAGATGGAAGCGTAAGTTCACGCTTAGACTCGTTTCTGTCGTCTCTGAATGTAAGCCTTACCTCCTTACCTTAGGGTACAAACGGTTAAAAGAGCGGTACAATCCGGTACAAAATGGTACAATCGAATGGAAATCATATAAATTAATTACTGTATACTTGGTTGCCAACTTCACATAGATCAGTCTTCGACGTTCTTGACATGATCTCATACCTACTTATTCACTTTTATGACGTCCATGAGAAGAGAGTCGGTGGCATATTCTTCGCCGGGAATTGCAAGCAAATGAACCTTCTGTATATAATTACGCTCGGTATTTTGTGATGTCGGTGAAAAGCTGACGCAACGCACTTAGCTCCTTCGAGTTCAATTTTCTCAACCATTCGTACAACAGTCGTAGTCGGCTCGATAGTTTTGTGAAAGTCAAAATACTCTATTGGCTCCGTACTAGAAGCACTTATGTTTAGCCAAAGACAAAGCGTACCTTAATGAGAATAGTACAGACGGAACTAGTTTAAAGGGATAAGTAGTTCATTGTTTCATTCATTGTCTATAGTAGGTATATATACTATACAGTGGTAATGGGTTATGGTTGTTGTTGACCTAACAATGGTGGAAAACAAAGCCTTGCAGTCACGTTGCAGTGTTTACTGTGCGTTCTATTTTGAAAGACCTAACTATTTCTGTATAACGGATTTTTATTTGTAGTGGGCCTAATTTGTTTAGTGATTCAGTCTCTGTTCCTAAATGCAACCGCAGTACTGGGATACACATAAAACAAAACGAAAATTCGACTTAATATGGGGGACACGCATAATTTACTAGCGCAAGCCATACAAAATCAAATTTTGACTTTGTTTTGGAGTGAATTTTAGTACTGCGGTTGCATTTGCGAACGGCCACTGAATCACTGCAAAATTGGAGCTCTACATAAAAAAATATCCTGTAGACTCTGTGATAGAGTAGGTACAGCTGGATAAATTACTTTTCTATTAAGCTTGCTATTTTGATGGAGAAATTAATTTCCTTCCTTCTCCTTCGCCTTCCTCCTCTTATTCCTTATTGGACACATTAACACAAATAAGATATTTAAAGGTAAATTCATGTAGTCACGATACGTTGTGGTGATACATTTCGCAAACAAGGTGCTTATAACGACTGCAGCCCGCTTAGAGTTAGTAACTCTGCGTTTGGGTACCTTAGATGAACAAAAGGTAGGTACATTGACATGATAACATTTGAGTTTTTTTTTTAAACATTGCCCCTTACTAGTATTTCTCCTGTGTCGAGGGTACATACAGTTTACAAACATACATGTCACATGCACACACAACCCGCAGGGTAATCACGATACACACTCGCAATCGGAATCGATTCAATTTTGACAGTTCAACAAACTACATTGCGCGGTATGCTTTTAAAACCACTCCGCCGGACAATTGGAGCAGCGCAATGAACACTATTGTAGTGTCAAAATTGAGTCGATTCCGATTACGAGCGTGCATCGTGATTAGCTAGCAGACCCGAAACAACTATCTGTAGATCATACAAATATTTGTTCCGTGCGGGGATCGAACCCGCGGCACGTAGCGCAGAAGGCTAATCGCTTAGCCACTGCGCCAACCGTGTCGTCAGTATGACTAAGTAATTGACTATGCTCCCAACGAAATACTTAAATTTAATTAAAATTAGGCTAAATATTTTACGACAAGCTTGCTCTATAGAAACTGCATCCGTCATAATATTTGAGAGATGTTTATTTATATGACAAACATACATCCAACCGACTTTCTCGTTTACAACATAGGATTGTACATTTTATCTTACTTTCTTAGGTCAATAGTTTACTTGCATGTCCACAAGTAATAGTAATTTTTACCCGACTACGGAGAGGGTTATATGTTTGACCGGTATTTATGTATGTATGTTCATCTGTTCCCTCATAACTTCTGAACTACTTCTCATAATTCAACAAATGAGGCATCGTTGGAACCGTCTTGATTGTCCGCTGGTTATAGGCTATGTGACGTCAAATGAAATTTAATATGGCGAAAAAAATGCCGTGTTGGGTATCAAATGAAAGAGCTTAATTAGCACATTTCAAAAATATATATATTGCTAGCAGAAGCTCGCGGATCTGAAAAATAAATTAAGTTCAAAAACTAAAACCCGGCTACTGAAAAGGTATGAAACAAGAAAATATTAACACATATTCATAGTGATGTTCAGAGGATAGCCGTGGCCGTATGCCACCTACAGCTACCCTAACAAAACAATACAGTTTAGGGCAAAGTGGCATACGACCACGGCTATCCTCTGAACATCACTATGAATATGTGTTAATATTTTCTTGTTTCATACCTTTTCAGTAGTCGGGTTTTAGTTTTTGAACTTAATTTATTTTTTCTCATATAAATAAACTGACGGCCGTAACTTTAAGCTCCAATTCTGAGAAGTCGCAATCCAATCGGACCTTAATCGATCGGAGAGGTATAGATATTCATGTAAGTATGTAACACGTAACACGTAAAACCGTTCGAGTT
This sequence comes from Allophyes oxyacanthae, assembly GCA_932294325.1. Taxonomy (NCBI): domain Eukaryota; kingdom Metazoa; phylum Arthropoda; class Insecta; order Lepidoptera; family Noctuidae; genus Allophyes; species Allophyes oxyacanthae. Next base: position 2,835,403 of record OW028633.1, on the reverse strand, counting down.
AGTGTTTTCTGATAATGTTAAGTGTTAGTACAAGTGCTACCTATAAAGAAATTATTTATGAACAGAGTGTCTTCGCCTTAACAGAGACAATAAGAAAAGTGCTATTGGACACATTCTTAGTAAAATACAGTTCAATAGTTTAAGATACAATTAAATTACTTATTAGCCTTACAAGGCTATATTGTAATATTCTATTCTATTTGAACCGCTAAGGCAGTTATTCTATTCAAATTCTAAGAACAGATTTGTGTCCGGTAAATGGCAATACGCGTCTATTACATACAGAGCGTAAGTGATATCGTGACAAATACTGATATCATGGATTCAGTAGGTAACATGTTTCTGGACCGCTCATCGTGAGAATTTTGAGTCGGTCTTTTCAAAAACTTTTACAATTTTGTTTGCAATTTGAAATCAACTAACTACTTAACTAAGGGCTGATGTTTCAATGGCCAGATAATATTTTGTCGGACGAATTTTGACAGTTGACAGATTTTATACTTATAGGAAAGTTGTCAAAAATTCAAATTTATTTCCTCGGATAAAGTTATCTGGCAATTGGAAAATCAGCCCTAACTAAATACTCTGCGAATAAAATTGTACAATTTTTGAAAAGACCGACGCAAATTACACACGCACGATACAGGAGAAATCCTAGAGGGGAAAAGATTTTATAGAAAAAAAAAATCTTACGATCAGGGTTTCTAGGTACTCGGTTTCTAGAATCATGTACCTATTGAATCTATGGTAAGAGTTTTCGTTACGATGTCACCAGTATGGACTTAAAAACTGTCATTAGTGAACTGTTGATGCTCTGATGATATTGAACATCATGATGGAGGTGACACAGCCCTCGAAAGAGAAATGTGATATTATCATGTTGTAAGATTATTTACTACGTCCGTCCGAGACTCGAGCGAACGGCTACGGCCGTCCACTTACAAGTAAACACATGGTCTCGTCTCGCCACTTTCTTCGGCACGCCCTCAGGTTGCGCAAGCGACACAGCCGACGCATGACGTCACGTGTCAAGAAGTTAGTTATAATGGAGATCAGAAGCGAAAGAATTTTAGGCTTGACATTGGAATGCCAATAGGAATGTTTTTTGAAAGTATCTATGTAAGTATAGGTGGATCCTGGTAAATGAGGTATCGTTTAATTGTAATCACACGCCAGAAATGGCGAAATTTTTAAACCAAGCAGCGCTTGTATTGTATCTAATTTGGTCAGCCGTGGTCGTATCCCACCTACAGCTACCCTAACAAAACAATACAGTCTAACAGTAGTAAGCGATCTTAAGCTTTAGGGCAAAGTGGCATACGACCACGGCTATCCTCTGAACATCACTATAAATATGTGTGAATATTTTCTTGTTTCATACCTTTTCAGTAGTTGGGTTTTAGTTTTTGAATTATTTTTTTTTGTTTGGTTCTGGTTCTTAACGCATACGTGTGTTGCGTGTATCTCTGTATTATATTTCTGTGTAAGTGTCACGTGTCCCGTGACCGCTGAGCTGATGATGATGACAATATCAAAATGATTATAATCAATGGTAATTGAGAAGATAATAATTATTATGAGCCTATAAATTACTTGCTTTTCTAATGATGGGGTAGCGTAATGATATCGTATATGAGACGAAACGATACAAAAAACCTAGGTTCCATCTACATAAGCTAACTAACTTACTTCATCATCATCATCTTTCCTGAGGTTGAATTCTTGTGGTTTTTCCAAAATACGTACACCGGAATTTCTTGCTATCAAAATGGTTATTGTTCTTTTAAACTTATACCTGGCAACCTCTACACCAGGAATTTTTCTGGTACTTACTTAATAAAAATGAGGGATTATGCTTCAAAACGTGTGTTTTAGACTCCACCTCTTTTCAGTAGATGTGTAGAACTGTCCATTGTAAACGCTACTTTAAGTAGATCAATGGTATTGGCGATCGATGGTTTTAAAAGAAAATTCTGCATAAACATTATAATCATTATACCGTCCTACATAGTTCTTAGTAATATTTACTTAATGCTCCATTGACTCAGGGACCCTGAGTGTGTCTTGGCTGATACGAGAAAACGGTACTCATGTCGATCCTTAGCAGTTCCTCGCCATTGTTAGCTCGAAGCTCCAGAAGATCAGATTCTACTAAATCCCTCCAGCGATATCTAGGTCGACCCACGGGACTTCGCCCCGTCCGCAACGCTCGGCTCAGAACCGCTCTCAGAACCGCGATCTTCACCCATTTTCTCGATGTAGCCGAGCCAACGGAGTCTGTAGGCTTTTGTTTCCCGATGATGTTCGGATCGACCACGAGCTGTTCTATCTTGGCAAATTTTGGATTCTCCAGCTACCGTCTGGTACATAGTTGTACACCACTACAATACAATACAATAAACTTTATTGTACACCAGAAATACAAAAAAAACATTATCATAAATATATACATGTACAATGGGCGGTCTTATCGCTAAAAGCGATATCTTCCAGACAACCTTTGGATGGACATGACTTGGAAGAAATAGAAAAAGGGCAGTTTGCGGTGTACCATACATATTAATATAAACAGATAAATAATAATTATGCATAAATTTTTATTACACTACTGACTATCTACTAATGTCTTCTACAATTACTTGGTAACAGAGTCCTCATGCTTTCTTACAAAGTGTGAATAAAAGTGAACTTTCGTGCCGGAGGCCATGAAAGCCGAGGCTACACCTGCGTAATGTGGTGATGTAACTTTGATACGGTTATTATTACCACTTACTAGTATACTACGCCCACTATGTAATTACCATCTGTGTGGGTACTTGGACTAAGGTTGATGGCGTTCGGCGAAGATGGGTGTTTGTTGTTGTAAAGTCTACCTATTTGTTGTATTTTTAACCCCGACGAAAAAGAGGGGTGTTTTAAGTTTGTAGTGTGTACATCTGTGTGTCTGTCTGTGGGATTATAGCTGCTCTTAAGCATATTTTTCGTCTTAATCGAGTGTTCTTAGCTATGTTTCAAGAAAATCTGCTCAGCCGTTTGAAGATTATTACCTCTTTGCTAGTTGATGATGAGATATAATTCTAGTAAGAGTCGGGGATTTTTGACGATCAGGTTATTATAATATAGGGGGCATAGCTGCATGCGGTATAACTTACGATAAGCGATCACCGCTACAGCCCATTAACGGATGCGTCGGCGCATTCCATCAGCTTGTGTGTTTTGCACAAAAAGTGTATGCTACCAGTTCCATCTACGCACTCTTCTAGTATTTTCTGGATGTATATAGTTGTAAATCAGCTTTGCTTATGGAAAGAGGCCGTGCATTGATAAGCAATTGATAATTGTGTTCTAGTTTTACCTAGAATTAGCATCCGATCGGTACCTAGAAGTATTTAGGAAAACAATTAATACTGGATTTAATGATATGAGGATATAGACAAAGACATTTATTGCAAAAACTGTGTGTGTGTGTGTGACCAGTTCTATTTATGGTCTTAGCCAAGATGGCGTGGGCTTATTAGCACAAAACTTTCAACTTTCCGGAATAAGAGCACCATCAAAATCGATTAATCATAAATCAATACTACCTCTCACCTAACTGTTATTCTTGTTATATAAGAACTGATATAATTATATGTAAGTACTTCAAGTAATACTTAGATAAGTAGAAAGTACGTAAGGGTGTCGGAACACTTAGAAGGCGGATCCCATAACTTCTCAGTGGTCGTGGTAAGTACTTAGGTATAGTTTGGAACTGGCCAAGTGAGATTGGCCAACATTTGTTGAGTGCTTTCTGCAAATAACTTAAAATGTTTGCGGAGTGAAGATTTCTTGATTGATAATACATTACCTACGCTCGCTGTGAGCTTTCTGTCTGTGATTATTTATCTATTGACATCATACTCGTGTGAGTATGACGGACTTTGTGGCGACAGTATTGTCACCACCTTTCTCTGCCAAGCATGGTAATTGTAGAATGATTCTACTAATGGGTGACCGCCTGGGAATACCGCGTGACGTTGACTTTTTGTTTCCATTTTTGTTTATATCAATTTTAATAGGAAAATCTGCCTCTGTAATTTTTAACCCATTTTCTCTATACGTTGCAAAATACACATGGGTTATAATATTATTTTTAACACGCTTTTTTTCACAATTCACTAATTGAAAGCGAATCGTAGTCAGAAACAGATTAAAAAAATATTTTTAGCAATTTACCAATACGAAGTGCTTGTAATGGACAAATTTAGTTGGGAATTCGCCAACGTCCATACTACGTTGAATACACCGGTTCTCGTCCGATCACCGAAGTTAAGCAACCTCGGGCGCGGTTAGTACTTGGATGGGTGACCGCCTGGGAATACCGCGTGACGTTGGCTTTTTGTTGCCATTTAGTCTATCAATTTTATTAAGAAAATATGCCTCTGTAGTTTTGACCCATTTTTTCTATACGTTGCAAAATACATGTGGCTTATATTATTTTTTTATTTTCACTATTCAATGATTGAAACCGAATTAATTGTAGTCAGAAATATAATTTAAAAAAATATTAGCAATTTACCAACACAAAGTGCTTGTAATGGATAAATTTAGCTCAGCATTCGCCAACGTCCATACTACGTTGAATACACCGGTTCTCGTCCGATCACCGAAGTTAAGCAACCTCGGGCGCGGTTAGTACTTGGATGGGTGACCGCCTGGGAATACCGCGTGACGTTGGCCTTTTTGTACTTCAGATTTTTATATCAAATTAATATATTTTTTAATTCTTCTTCTAGGTGCGCAGTTCCATAGTGGTCCTATGGAGAAGAACCGGCAAGAAACTCCACGGGAACTCTTTTCAAATAATAGATTACAATTTTGATTAGTACAATGTGGCTAAGAGCTGCTAGAATAATGTAATTTATAATTTTTGTTATTATTTATTATTATTCAACCTTGACAGTGGCAGAATCATCGTTAATACGAGGGAGCCACAAACCTAAAATTTGAATTGAATTGATTCTACTAACAGCGTTCAGAATCGAAGCAGGCAATTCTGATGCAAACGAAGTAATCTCGAATTTGAGAAAATGTCGGAATTGGACCGTTTCTCGAGTGATAATAATTAAGTTGAGCTATTCTGGAAATGTCGAACTCGATATTTCTTGGAAGAAAGTCGCTCGAATTGCTTTTACTGGTGGGTACCGTTCTATCGAACTATCCTAAAGGTAGTCGAAAAGCGCTCGAAGTGAACTCGGTTCCGAGATAATCTCGCAGGAAACGTTAATTGCATCCCTGTAAGTTGAAATTAGGAGTTGCCATCGCCGCATTTGGCCGTGTTTTTAACATACTTTCATCTTATTGTTACTAGATTTAAGTGTATTTGAATTTTTATTTTTTTTATTATTATTGCCATCTCACATCAGTTTTATATTATGCAGTACATTGCAAAAAATAACAGCAGCACAACAACAGCAGCTGCTGCAGTTACAACTATAAAAACATGACCAGTGTACAGCACGGTTGGCGCAGTGGCTAAGCGATTGATTTTCTGAACTACGTGTCGCGGGTTCGATCTCCGCACGGAACAAATATATGTATGGCCTTCAGATAGTTGTTCCGGTTCTGGGTGTGTGTGCATCCATAACTAAAGTTTTGGTTTCCTGCAATCATTCGCGAAGTAATACCTCCATACATTCCGAAATTACGTACATGATTATGCACAAACCAGTAGGCATTTCAAACCACATAACTTGGCAATTTGGTGCATAAACCGAGTTATGACCATACTAACGAGGGCCTTGACACGTTACACTATCTATGTGTATCGTCTATGACTTCACCAATTTCGCCATGTTCTGAAGAACCACCGACTTTTGCGCAAAACATGCGTATACGCCGTGAGATTTTGGGAGCAAGCTAATTGGAGTACAAACTTACTTACATATTATTAGATTACATTATCAACATTGCCTTTATTACATGGCCGGTGGTAATAAGTGCCGAAACACTTTTTTGAAACACAGTTGCAACACGGCCTATCACAGTAACCCTACACTGCTGTTGTAATCTCTCTAAGGGCTTAATTATGGAGACGGGGAGCGTTGAGCGGCGCGCAAAGCGGCGGCGGCGCGTCGTCGTCGGCGTCGCTCTCTCGCTCGCTCTCCATGACCGGAGATACGCGTCTCTCTCCACGTTGCGAGCCACGCGACTCTCCGCGTCTCCATATAATATGAACCCTAAGGAGCTCCACGCTGAGTTAGCGGGTTAGTGACAGGTATCCGTAGAAGTACCTACTGCGTGCTATAGTGGCGGTGCCCATAACCAGGCTGGCTTTTGGTAAATTCTGCTGTATAATGTGGTCGCGCCTCAGCAATCCGTCAGAGTACATCACCATCAGTGATACCCTACATCTACGACTTGTGAGCTATAGTAATGTCGTTAAACACATTACCCTTCTTTTGGGCTTCACCGCAGTTGAGTAAAAACGATTTCCCTTCGTTTCTTTCAGGTTTAGATAGATGTAATTGCGTGAATATCAACAAACCGAGTGTCATCACTTAAGGCACAGGACACACAATGTTATCACACTTCCTGTAGGTAAGTAGAACTACAGTAAGTAGATTAATATTAAGATGCAGTGCACATTGGTCGTAATTGACACGACACATCGTCTGTCGTAACAATATTACGTGCGGTTCACACTGGAGTTGGTTGCCATAATCGTGGCAAACAGTGGACGTATTCTGATCACGCGCAGCGAACATAAACTAAACAGACGCCGTTTAATATGGAAGTGGACTGATAGTGTCAGTAAGTTGCAACATTTATGTAAAAACGTAGTCGGGTATTAATGACTGCGATGACGGGCTATCTTTTAATGGTCCAGTCTCAGGTTCTCTGTATTCTAAGCGAGTTGATAGCGCATTCAATTTTTGTGGCACCAATTTTCCGCCACCTGGACTGTCATCAAACTCCTCACGCGTGCAGATGGCAGGCAAGGTAGCACCGGGTGGTAGGTGGGGCATTGTCTGTGGGAAGATCCCACTCGTAGAGGTTGTCTTTACTGCGGTGGAATCGAATCGATATTCATATCCAACTAGGTACTCGAATCGATGGTGATAACCAAGTCGGCCACTAAAATAAGCATGACGACTAATGTATCCAAAATTCGGCCGCGGGAATACACGGTTTAGACCTAACATCAATTTATAGGCGAGTCTGGTCATTCGGCAATGTGTTAAAATATAAATAACTATTGTACCTATCTGGGTTTTATTCTCTCAAATAATTAGCTGATAGTGACATCGAGATTTATTTTGACTAATCTTGAGTATAGCGCTATCTGTGAATAATGCTTCAAGCAGTAAGAATCCTCAGTTAGCAAAGTATGTATAAGTTTTGCTACTAGATAATAGATGGCGCAATATTCAATGAAGGATAAATATATAGTAATTTTACAGTACTATCTGATCTCATGCTGGTATTTCCTTGAAAACGCCAATTCTTGTAAGTAATAGTAATACTGTGGAGTATCCTAAAGAATGTTCAGCTACTAACTTGGGCGTTAATAATGTTAAAAGTTACTATTGAACATAGTGCCATCTGTGAATTTGTGTTTCAAGCTGCAATAATTCTGTTGCTATGTGTAAGTTTGCCTACTGGACAATAGATGACGCTATATTCAATTTAATGATACAGAATTGTATATTATATTATAGAATTAATATTCTTATTTTATAATACAGAACAATGTTCTGTTAATTAAAGGCTTCTTACTTTTTTTTCGTTTAAAATTTATTTCACAAGTATGCAAAATATTGCATATAATTAATTTATTCGAAATTTTCTTTAAACTGATGATTTTTATTCGCCGATAGATGGCGCTGTTTGTTATTTTTATTGTTATAGTTCAGGGTGGACGTTTGGCCAGCCTGCTTTAGTAAAAGGATGCATCACACGTACAAACTAGTATACCTATAGATATGTATGTACGGGTACCTACCTGAGCGATTTCCTTATTGAATTCTATGTAGTTTGTACCTGCGTTAATTTCTACACCTAAACCTACCACCATTCCTATATTTATCTTATTTAAGCATTGTACTACCTAAATGTAATGTTGTACGTTTCACCAATGCCGATATAATAGTACATTTAGAAACTATGAGCTATTACTGAGAGTATCCTAACAGAAAAACTCAATATGATGCACATTCTGGGAATCGAACTCAGGACCACGCTCAGCAGCCATACTTGCAACCACTACACCAATGATGCAGTCCATATTAATAAAATAATTATTATATTTAGAGTAAAACGTTTAACACCACAATGTGCTACGGCCGGTGTTCGAACATTAATCTTTTGTGCGACACCATAAGACAATTCAATAATCAGTGACGTCATTAGGGATATTTCCGTGTATAATATTATAACTGCATGTTAGATGAAACTAAAAATGTCCAGCAGTGGACTGCTATAGGCTGATGATGATGATGTACAACAGGGATATTAAGACAAACAAACCTAAATTGATATCTATGATAATAAATTGTATTCGTATAATACTTACAATTTGGTTGACATAGTCCAGATTCTACTTATTATAAAAATTCAAATGATTATAAATCCAAATGCGGATGCAGTTTATTTACGGCTAACTTCTAACTAACCCTGCGGTCCGAATTGCCATAAAAGTTATTTAATAGTCACAAAATATAAGGGCTAATACTTGAGACTTTGGTCGGATTCGCGATATTAACACTTTTAGCGCAATTCAGACCGCAGGGTATAGAAGGTTGACCGAATCCATAAAACCTCTACAGACCTACATGTCTTTTGTAAGGTTAGTTATAGATTTCTGCCAGGTGTAGTATAATGATTTATTTTTCACCCTAACCTCACCTTATACCGTCCATTCATAAAGCACACAGTCCATGTTACTTCTACCTACCGCTACTTCCCTGCTCGTAGTGATGACGTCATAATGGCGGAGTCGTGTCCGGTGCGTCCCGGCGGACCGCGCCCTACGCACTGGGTGTGCATCCACGTAGGGCTGCCACGATTTGAATGTGATACAAATTACAACTCTGTGCAAAGTCATAAAATAAACTTAAAAAAAAAGTAAAAGTCGATTTCAAAAAACTAAAAAGTATAAAATAATTTTCTTAAAAAACTTAACAGCTTCTGTAATCGGTGCCACTTGCAAGCTAGGTGTATTGAAGAATTAAAGGCACTGACTTCAGAAACTGTTAAGTTTAATAAGATATATTTTTTTTACTTTTAAGTTTCTTGAAGTCGGTTCTTACTTTTTTTTTAAAGTTTATTTTATTTTTCTATTTTGAGTGGCAAAAATAATATATATACATGCGATTACAGTAATCGCAAGTGATATGCTGTTATTCATTCAAGAGTTCCATTGCGTATCTCCGAAATTCTTCATCAGATCTTCACCAAATTTAAATCGGATCACCTCGAGCTCGGCAAGGGAAAGAGAAAAATCGCTGAGACAACTATATCTTTACCGCTATGTTGTTCGTTTTTAAACACCGACAAAAAAGAGGGTGTTATAAGTTTGTAGTGTGTATCTATCTGTGGCATCGTAGCTCCAAAACGGATGGACCGATTTCAATGCAGTTTTTTTTATCGAAAGCTAGTTTAAATCGGGTATCATATTAGCTATGTTTCATGAAAATCTGTTAGGTAAGCTGAATTGAATTAAACTGCAATCAGTTCGCGTATTAATTTCGTCCACTTCCTGTGATCAATTGCGTGGCACATCAAAGACGATGCAATGACTCCTGGCAGAGAGAATACTTTCTACTTCTGTCGTGTCGGCACTAGCCAATACATGGTGATCGCTCATGCCGTGGTGGAAAGATTGGCCAGTCAGCATTGGTGGTATCGAGGCTGACTGCCCAGGGTGCACCAGACGAAATCAGAATTCGTCATTTGGAGGTTTATTTATTTAATATACACACACACATACACATGACAAAGAAAATTTGTAAAGATATCAGGTACAAAGGTACTGCCTATTTATAAATAAATTTGAAAGAGGTTCTTTCCTTGCACCCTAGAATTCTGGAATTCCGGTACTTTGATACTTAAAGTCTCCTGTAGGTGAACACCCTGCAGATGATAGAGTAATGAATTCCCCAGAGATTGTGACGTTTCATTTGCGTCTGTACTCTGTACACTGTCGGGCAACTTATAGCTACATGGAAATTTCATTAGCTGCCGTGTCGTTTCGGTGATCTGACTTGTAATGTCTTTGATTGTATACTATTATACACTATAGGATATACATTTGTTGGTGTAATTATAAAACATACATCTATATCTCGTTCCTCCACAAACCAAACAAACTTTGTAATTTTTGACAATAGCAATAAATACAGGAATTGATAAGGACTGAAATGCATTCGGGACTGAGAGTATCACCATGATAATATACCAAACAGCTAGTTTGAAATACTGCTATCTTAGATTTTAACAGTCTCATTTAATATTTAAAATTTTATATTACGAGTATACCTGCTAGCAGGATGCATCCGACCTCTTATATAATTAATAACACTCAATCAGTAACCCGGAGTTTCGATTGGTTTATAAAATCATTGGGTTGTGGTGGTGTATCGGTCAGTATATTATCATCTCAACCAGGAAACGTCCACTGTTGGGCATGGGCTTCCCAATGTCCGCTACTATTCACGGTCATTCAAATTCGAATTCAAATTTATTTATTTATGAAACATAGGTGTTATGTGCAGACATGGTGTAAATTTATAGCTAATTTGTTATCACTATGTCTTTGCCTTGATAGGCGTACAAAAACATTCAAAACAATAAAGGGTTTAACGAAGAAATCAGACTCTGTGGAATTATATCCCTATTACCCATCCGTTTTATCCGTCAAAAATTAATTTACCGAGTAGTACGACTTCTACTGTAGTATGTCATATTGTTGTGATTATAGCAATATGACATACTACAGTAGACGTCGCCTTCACGCTACAGCGTGATTATTATCACGCTTTTTAGCTGGAAGGCAAACTGATGATCGTAATTCGTACACAGGTGAACGCTACTGCCCTGAATCCTGTTGTAAGTACCTACATCCTTATTGTGACAATACTGCTATTCTGGTGAACGTGACAGTTTCGTGGCAATGTACGTCACACAATTATCACCAGTCTGTCACCAGCTTTTGTTTTAACGCCTCTCTGTGATGTTTGTCTGCTGCCCTATAAGGTGAGCAACGGTTACAGAAACCTCTATTGGTACATTAAGTGAAACACTTCTGCCCGTCTGTTAGTTTGCTTTTAACTTTACTTATGTTGAAATATTATGCGCCTTACAGATTCAATCAATTATTGTGGACCTATCAAACTGTGCCAAGACACTACATAGGTTCTTTGTTCAGGATCTTTTCAGAATGCTCATTGGCAGCATGACGTGTATTCCATAGAGGCAATAACCTAACCGTCAAAAACTCCCGACTCCAACTAGAAAAAGAGTTGTAACTTTTGAACGGCTCAACAGATTTTCATGAAACATAGCTAGTTATGACGATCCTGATTAAACTAGCTTTAGTTAAAACACCTGCATTGAAATCGGTCCATCCGTTTTGGAGCTACGAAGCCACAGACAGATACACAGATACACAAATACACACTATAAACTTATAACACCCCTCTTTTTTGTCGGGGGTTAAAAAGTTGCTCATCTCATTAGTTAACAAGCGGACACCTGCGAGAATAGTTATATCACATCGCCTCGCATCACAATAGTTATATTACATTAGGAAATATAAATCATTCTTTACAAGACGCGAAGATAAACATACTGGCCGATCATTAAGGCATAAGAATATGCTAATGCTACCATCTTCCTGCATAACGCTACACTCCAACAGCCCCTATGTAATGTGTATAAAAATTTATAATAAAATACCAGAATCAATAAAAACAGAAACCAGCGAAACAATATTTACAAACAAAATAAAACAAATACTTATTAAAAAAGCCTATTACACGATTAATGAATATATAAACGATACACAAATATTTCCAATTAAATTAAATGAATAATACTATAAATAATACAACAGTAATAATAAAACGAAATAAATGAATAGATATAAAAAATAAAATAAAAACATATTAAATTCCATAACTATTAGTTAATAATAATTTATAATAAACTAAATACATATTAGGAAATATTATTAATAAATAAAAAATTATAATATGCTATCCATATTTATTAATAAATTAAAGCAATAAGTAAACATATTAAGTACCATCTTCCTCTCTCCTATATTTTGCTGTGCCCTACAGGGTCCATGATTGTAACCTACCAAATTTTATTTTTACCACCTTATGTACATTGTGGAATGCAAATAAAGAATATGAATATGAATACATTACATCATAAAAAGCCATTTTAGTGCCGTCGTTATGTCCGAAATTGACAATAAGTTCTTGTCAGTCACACCGAGCGGAGTCGCGGGCAAACGTTAGTCGAAATATAAATGGTTTTAATTGTGACAATTGGACTTTCCTGTGTATTTGATGTAAAAGTAGGCAATGGTCTCTGATATTTAAGGAAGTGTCTTGTGTTGTTCGGATGTAGGTACTTTGTGACGTCATGTGAGTTTGCTGTTCTCATTTTCAGGTTGTGGATATCTACTTTAACCGACTTCAAAAAAAAGGAGCAGGTTCTCAATTCGACGCGTATGTTTTTTTTTAAATGTTTGTTAGGTACCTCATAACTTTTTATACATTTTCAAGAAAGTCGTTTTCATGAGATTGTAGTGATTCTTAATTTCAATTGTAGTAATTAAACGTAACAGGGCAATAAGCTGATAGACTCTACAAAATAATAAGGTGGATAACAAATTGTTTATGCGCAAATAATTACGTGCGGTGACGTCACAGTATTCTGTCGTGCGGTTTTTTAATAAATTTGTCACCTCGATGGTGTATTTTGGTCAAATGAAAGAACTTGAAGAGTAGGAATGAAAGTTAAAATTTATATTTCAGCTGGGCCTTTGCAGGTACTTATAAAACGTCGTGACTCGTGAAAAAGGTTGTTTTAAAAAAAGAATCTAATTACCTATTAATTTATTTTACCTTATTCTATTTTTTTACGAGTACTAACTATAAATGTGGGTTACACATTATTTAAAGTAGGTTCATGTCAATAGTGGAATGGTTGGGGATCGAACGCACAACTTCTCGATCGACAGCACAACGTCTTAGCCATTGGGCTAATAGCCGCTCTATCAGAATATTTTTTAAATATAGGTATACCTATACAAAACATATTAATTCTACACATTCATGTTATTGATACAATCTTAGTCGTGATAGCCGACGCGGCCATTGCGGCTTTTAGCACCACAGCATCACGGCGCGCCCGCTAACTGGCTGACCAAATAAAAAGGTGTTTGTTCGAAACCAGAGCAGTGCACTGCTTCAAAGGGGCCCGAGGTAAAAGTTACATAGCAACTGTTCTTGAATTTCCATGTCTGGAAAAGAAAATATTTTTTTGTGATGTTCTAGATAAATTAGTCGGTTATTCCCCTCACAAAGCAAACACTTAATAGAGAACTAGCGACCCGTCCCCCGCTTTGCACGGCTGCAATTTCTCTAGGTACTATCCTTACATCTACTACCATCTAACACCCCAAAACCTGACAGTGAAATTACTTTTAGAATGTATAGGTACACTTCTTATTGAATTTTTGTTTCAAAATTTTACAGCTAAATATCTAAATACCGTAATGTTATGAAACCTAAATTACTGTAGGTATATACTTGTGACACTACCTGTGTCATTGCACAACAGAGCCTTAAAAGACTCTAAAAGCTAAAGCTGAAGACAGACAGTTTTTTGAAGTGAAACTTCTATATAGACGGGGGGTATTAGGATTTTTCTGTCACGAAAAAGCGTTACGGCCGCGTGGGTGGTAGACGATATATTGTCCGTTGAAGTTTCATTTCTACTATGTCCCAGCACACTTTTTTTTTTTTTTTTTGAGAATCATTAACTGAAATTTTCCTCTCACCGGATTGGCCTCGATGAGTATGCCTCATGATGTTGAGGTCAATTCAGGGATGGTTTTCCACCGCTTTATTTCTCAAAATGAGTCACTTAAATTTAACTATTTTTGTTTGTTTTAGTTATTAAAACAATTTTTTTAAAGATTTTCCTTATTGCCTATTTTGTTCTGGGTTCAAAACTCTCCTGAACTAAATCCCTGGCTACGGCCTTGTTACTTCTCTAACTTTCTTGATTTATAATGCACCTTTACCAAAGAAGCGTATACAAAATCCTGAAACATTTTAAAATTGCTTCTTATATTGCTATTTACGAAACTTCCAATATTTTTTGCGAGGCAGTCGGGGAAGCGTGGAAAAACTCGAGCATTCCCCTGCAGCGCACGCAATTTGCCCGTAGATAGCTTACGATAGCTTATTAGCAATAAACAAAAAGTGGGGGCCGACACCAGCGGGTCGCGTCTTACTAGACATAAGTTATAGGAGGCAGCGGGAATAGAAAATATGACTAAACAAGTTTAAGAGTTTAAGATCTATTTATACTTGCAAGTTTCAAGTAGGAAAACCTGATTTTCATCCGCAGAATATTCGTTGTTTTTCTTTTTACTTGTGTATTTCTAATTGCCTTTCCATAATTAACACGCAGATACCTACTTACCCAAATTTTGCGGCACAAACCCCACACGTCTTGAAACTTTATACTAACAGGGTGTTTCAAGATCCATTAGCTTATAATAAGTCTCATACCGTTTTTAAGTACCATACCTACGACCAAAATTGATTGTATTTTTCTGGTTTTCAAAAGATTCAAGAATATATTATAGTCTTTAGCAAGAGCTCAATTCTCATTCGATTTTATTATTGAAAAAATATAATTTCATGGCACTCGTACATGAAAGCAACTATAAATACGAAAACGCTTCCTCCCGTCGGTTGCACCATTGTCAATAAATCACTAAGGTTAAAACATCATTAATATTAAATCACGGGCTCTGATTTATAAGGCGAGGGGCGGACGCGTTGTGGTGCTAATCTTCGGTTTAACTAGTGACTTACTGCGTGGTGGCATTGCACCATTGGTTATTGTGTTGCTCTCATTTATGTTTGCTGAATGAGATGATAGGTTAAGCGACTTCGTCTTCATCGTTCCCTCACTGATGAGGATCGCAACCACATACAAAGCACCCCCAAGCCATGCGGTCTTCTGTTGTGTGGACCGCTTGGTACCTCCTACCTCCGACAGCCCTCATTATTTTATTCGAGCATCTTGTCAGCGTCAGCGTTCTACCTTGAGCGCGTTTCCCTTTCAAACGGCATAGTAAATTTACTTTTACAGACTATGTTAGGTTAGGTTGCCTGGTGTGCTTTGTACAAAAATATGCATGGATTTGGATGAAGCGAAAGAGGAATGTAAGGACCGGAGCGCATGGCGTTGCGCGTTGTATAATATCTGCATACCCTCTTGGGCAAAAGGCATGATTTTATGTATGGAAGGTTTATTGGTAATCTTCGGTTTAACTAGTGATTTACTGTACGTTATGGTGACATCGTTCCTTTAATAATTGTGTAGGTATTTCTCATATTTGTTTGGTGAATGACTTGGTGTGTCGTGTCGCTACTGGGACTTTTAGTAGATATGATCATAGCATACGTGAACAGTGGAAACCAGCGCATGTGGCGAGCGGGGCAGGGAAATATTCCGCGTGACGTGTGAACAGCCGGCGTGCGCTGCTCATTTGTGTAGCTACAGCGTGTTGACACACTCCTACGTGACCTTATGAAAATATAATTAGATTTATATCAAGAGAATTACCATTTATAAATTATCAGTATCAGAGGAACAAAAATATCTGCTTTTTAACCTAACCGTCAAAAACCCCCGAGTCCAACTAGAAAAAAAGTTGTAACTTTTGATGGGCTGAACAAATTTACATGAAACATAACTAAGATGATACCCGATTAAACTAGCTTTCAATAAAAAAAAACTGCATTAAAATCGGTCCATCCGTTTTGGAGCTACGATGCACAGACAGATAAACAGATACACATTACAAACTTATAACACCCCTCTTTTTTGTCTGGGATTAAAAACATTTGATCGTATAAGACTTCTTCATAGAAGGGTTGATGTCTGCGGTGTACTTAAGTCCTCAGCAGTTAGGTGCGTTACTGCTGGTCATAAAAGGTTTTAAGTTGGCATATTGGATCATGGATGGTTATCCTGTCATCAAATCATCAATAAATTGTCAGTGGAAAGTAGCACCGTATGTTAAGTTTATTGAAAAATATACTTAAATGTTTTTCATAAAATACTCGTATGTAAAATAAATCATAAATCATTTATTCACTACAGTTTAACATAGGTACAAAAAATTATATAAAGTCCTTAAAGAGTGCGCTATTTTATACCCAGCACTTTTGTATAAAAATTCCACTGAAAGCTTTTATAACACTCTGTACCTATCCGGGCGCGTAGTTCACATAGAATTTTGACATTTACCCGCTAATTGACGTATCAGCTCGCAGCTACCGTGCATGCGCGCGCGCCGCTTCCGGCCCGCGCTGCGCACAGTGCTGACACATACGAGGATCTGAATATTGGAAACAGGATAAGTATAATAAGATAGTGAGTCATAAAATTTTTTGAATGGATAATATCAAAATTCATGACAGATTTTTTTAACGCATAACCATACGAACTCGTAGATTAATTGGTTCCGTACAAGTTAATACGGGGGGTAAGTAATTAATACTGCCATCTGTACAAGTTGAGCGCACGATACTTTGTCAAGACAACATCAGCTAGAAGTGCTTTATCGGATCAAGGTTGAGTCGCGATAAAGTTCCATCATTATGTAACCTATCCTTTCTTCAATAATTATTCTACTAGATTATTGAGCAACTATTATAATTTTTTTAAATTCTGCCGTCCTTCGTTTCGAAATAGGTATAGATCGCCAAATCAACCCAGCTTGGCGACGACTGGCTTCCTTCGAGGCGACTGTCCCCAACCTATGTAAGTGCTATATGAGTATATCCAGAACTATACTCGTATGGTTCCCTCAGTGGATCGAGTAATGTATCACAAACCCTGAAGTGCAGCTACAATTACTCGGGATAAAGTGTGAAAATCGCTTCAAAATCCGTTGTTAGTTAACCCGTCAAGTGACACAAAATAGAAACAACGGAAAATCTATTGTTTGTGCGCCGCCGGCGACCGTTCGCCGCCTAATGAATTGATAATGACATACTTACTAATAAAACCATCCTTCTTTAAATCAGGAACTTGAATATTAGTTTGATTAATGCAACCAAGTCCCAACTTGGACAACCCTAACTGCGCGGGAGTTTTCGTAGACTATCCAATGCGTGGGAGGTCAGTCATACGGGAGCCCTTATCACAAGGGCATAGAGTCAATATCTCTAGAACAAAGGAAATAAGTCTACTTCTTTTTGTTTTATGTACTTACAAATAGTTTTCGGGTGTTCGTTTATGAGTGAGGTTCTCACGTTTATAGTCTTTGTCCTGGAAGCTCTATGAACATTAATGTTTACTTTTTGTTATTAATCAAAATATAATATTTTTAATTGAGAGTTATTTCGAAAATAAATTGGAAAAAATGCCAGTTTTCTAAATTTACATAGCGAATATGCACATCGGATGCCTATACTAAGCCAAACATAAAGGCTCATGTTCAGATCAATTTATTTATTACGAAAAGCTAAATGATTTACTTACTTACTCGATTGGCTCAGGGACCCAAAGTGTGTCTTGGGCTCCGATACAAGAAAACTCCACTCATGTCGATCCTTGGTAGTTTCTCGCATCGTTAGCTCGAAGTTCCCGACGATCAGCTTGTACTAAACCACTCCAGCCATATCTGGGTCGACCTGGCACTCTTAACACCTCGATGGTTTTATGAAAAGAGTATCCATGGAGTTTCTTGCCGGTATCTTCTCCAGGACCAACCCACTTGAAACCGTGCACCTAAAATCACGACGTTTTGAAAGTGCCTGCAAAGGCCCAGATGAAATAAAAAGCTTTGACTTTGACTGATCTTCTCCCATTCTCTCGACTTGCCGGGCCACCCGAGTCTGCACGATTTTCTCTCCCTAATGACGTTCAGATCGGCCACGAGCTGTTATATCTCTGCATTCTATCTGATTCTACAGCTGCCGTCAGGCCTCTGCTCAGGGTCCAAGATCTTTCGTAGGACCCTCCTCTCCATTACTAGAACTTTGTTTCCTCCTTTAGAGTCAGTTTCCAAGCTTCACATCCATACATACATTAGTATAGGTCTAATGACCGTTTATAAATCCAGAAATAAAAATAAATTATTTACTGAAGTGAAATGGTGGATTACTTAAAAACTTTAAATAATTTCAATTTAATAGATTATCTATGGAGTTTCTTGTCTGTTCTTCTCCATAGAAAGTCTACACTTTGGACCGTGGCACCTAGAGTCTGATAGGTACTTAAGTAAGTACCTGATGGTTTACATGGTAAAATAAATAACTTATCTAATCCGATTCCACTGTCTTTTAAGTTCAGTTAATATCACCCAGTTAAAATAACCCCTTAAAATATGGCGCTAGTGAAGCTGCAAACGGATATAGATTCAATACTAATCAATCCGCATAATTTTCGAGAGTAGGGAATGCCCTTGATGAGAAATCTGGTCAATGCGTAGCTTAGGTATTTCAGATAGACTTGTGATGTCATAAACCTACCTAGTAGGTATTCATGTATGTAATACCTAATCTAGACGTTCAGTATTTGGACGAGCGAAATCAATATCTAAGCTATATATTGCGAGACGTGTTCAGGACATGTTTCATTAACATCAATCAATGTTCGACAGTCGGTGTTATTGTCGCAAATAACTAACTACACGTTGATAAATTGACAAGAAAACTGAAACACGGAACCGGGTTATGTCGAGATAAATTAAGTGAATTACTCTATGTCGATACAGTTGTCGAAGGGTGATTGACTCGATCGTTTCGTTAGAAGGAAATCAATTATTTTCAAACCTTTTGATTTATGTTTTGTCCTACTAGGTAAAGGCACAAAATAATATTAAATATGGAAAGTTCACTTCTTTGCTTATTAGATTCTTCGATTAGATTCTTTTTACCCGACTACGGAGAGGGTTATATGTTTGACCGGTATGTATGTAATTATGTATGTTCATCTGTTTCCTCATAACTTCTAAGCTACTTATCGTAATTCGACAAATGAGGTATCGTTGGAAGCGTTTTAATGGTCCGCTGGTTATAGGCTATGTGACGTCACATTAAATTTAATATGGCGCCCTCTAGAAGACATAAAGTAACGAACTAAAAAAAAATTTGTTTGATGTTTTCGTGTTGTGTATCAAATGAAAGGGCTTAATTAGCACATTTCAAAAATATATATATTGACGGCAGTAGCTGGCGGCTCCGAAAAAAAAATTAAGTTCAAAAACTAAAACCCGACTACTGAAAAGGTATGAAACAAGAAAATATTAACACATATTCATAGTGATGTTCAGAGGATAGCCGTGGTCGTATGACACTTTGCCCTAAACTGTATTGTTTTGATAGGGTAGCTGTAGGTGGCATACGACCACGGCTCGCATCGCTTCCACAATTTACGTACGGTAATGAGGAAATCCATGACAGACTTCTGTATCTTTTTCTTTACGTAAGCGCTTTTGGTGCCATAGCTTCGTCCTTTGCTTGACGACGCGGCAACGCCTGTTCTCAGGCTCTCTCTGTAGAATAATTTTACGTGTAAGTTCTTATCTAAGGTAAGATAAGATTAGAACAAGCAATAATGCCAGAACCTAGATAAGCACGAAAAGTGCCCGGAAAATGGCTATGACAGGCTCTGTTGCCGTTCATAACAAAATCAAATAAAATATTGTTTATTTTCACTCCACTCGGCATAGACTTGCCAAGTAGACGAAGACGATACGATATGACTTGAAGCAGTACTCAGTGATCTTCGCATATAGATCGCCGGTGGATAGACTGTCGCTATGGTTGCGAATGGCTCGAGGGCTATGTTTAGTGATAGAAACATACGGAGGTGTGTTGTGCGCGTGACCTCTACGATAAAAGTTTGTAGCACTGTGTTGTTTATGGAATAAAGGAAAGATAGATTGTTCCCGACACCTAATGCGAATACGCAGAGAAAAGTGATATACCTACATTTGGGTAGCTTCTTAAAACCTGACAAAAGCCGGACAGAAGCACGAGAAGACACTAAGCGCTATCAAACTGACATAATGAAGGGAAAATACACGTTACAAGAAGGGAGGAAAAAAAGTTTGAAATTATTGAAAAGAACTATTAGTTACAAAAAAAAATGTGTTTAAAATACCCATGGTTAAACAAAAGAGTGTTTTCAAATAAAGAACCTAATTCCAAAGAGATTAATCATACCATTCCAGCATATATCTCATCTTTTCAAACATTCTTTGGTGTGTTTAATCTAAGAAGTAGAAAGTCTTAATCACATAACATTGACTGCTACTTTACCCTGATATTTTGTGAGAGTGTACTTCTCTAGACCGGCCCAATTAGGAGCTGTAATCATCTACTGGCTTCAGTTACGCTCTACCACAAGAAGTCAAGCTGGCATAATTTACTTGAAACAGCGGCTGTAAACATTATTTCGGCCCGTACATCCCCATTCTGCCGAAGGATAAATTAATTTATCTCGTCTCGAGTCGGCCATCTTGCCTTGACATCGTCCCGGCATCTCAACTATGTGGAGCATTCCTAACTGAGCGCTGCCGCCGAATGTTGCGATGATATTGATGTTTCTTTGATTATATTGTTTCTATAATAAATTCCTACCTAATTATGAATAGTGATGAAACATCATGAACTTGAAATACCTAGTTAAGATTAATTGATACTGTCTGGAGACTAGTAAAAAAAATTGTAGTACTAGACTATTGTCTTTATAAAGTAGCGTAATATATTTTTGTAAAGTGAACCCTCTGAGCGATGTGAAACCTAGAGAAGAAATATTAAAGGAGGCTGTTGATATTAACTGTTTCCTTTGTTATATGACTGATGTTCTACCAAATGGTAGGTAAATTTTCAAAACAATATGGTACACTCTTGACTAAATATTTTCCTCTGAAATTATTTCAATAGGTTAGTTAGGTACCTGTGGACTCATTGATGAACCGTTTTCCATGAAGAGACAATCGATGTATCTAGTTTCGATATGACATAGGGGACTCGGGTAATTAGTAAGATTCAGATTTCAAAAATTGATGGAAACAATTGGATACCATGGAAGTATCATGAGTCGGCGCTGCTGCGTGGCATGGACGGGCTCATTGATATTGTGCAATGGAAGACACGTAAGCCTGAGAAGCTAGCGGTTAGCGGTAGCAATCGTGATACTGCTGCTGTAGAGGCAAAGGATGCACAATACAACAAAAACTTGGGAGAGTACCTGAAGTTGGAAAGTACTGCTCTGTTCTTCTTCTGTCGTGTGACAACATGGTGATCGCTCATGCTGTAGTGGAAAGATTACCGCATCAGCAATGGTGGTATCGAGGATGACTGCCTAGTTAGTGTGCGCCGATGTCAAGATTCGTCACTCGTGGAAGCTCTGTCCATAAACGCACTGCTTAGTTTATTATAAACCATATAAAGTACCAAGCGCTTGATAAGGTGATCAGGTTCAGAAATCCAAAAGAAGTCTCGGATATACTCGCTATATGTTCGCTTGCTTACGTTATTTGCGCTTTTTTCCTTAAGATCACATATTATGTGCCCGCGATATTTACTAATCCAAACATTCATCATCATGCACTCGCGCAGCTGGAGACTCGACATTGCATAAGTGTTTATATCTGATTTACCTGAAATAAAGATCTATTCTATTCTATCATAAAAGGAGTCTCTTCTCAGTGTAGCATTTTCCATTCTTGTTTCTTTTCCGCCAGTTCTTTAACTTCTTTGTACGTCTTGATGTTCAGCTTTTCTTTATCTGGTCTACGTAGCTCCTTCTAGATCTTCCTATTTCTGTTTCTTTTTCTAAATCCATAGATGACGAATACAATAATTGAAAACATATCACAGGATCCTTGGCCCCCAATTATTAAACTTTTAATTGCGTGAACATCATAAGTGTTATACTTAATTTGTACAAGTCACGCAAGTTTAAAAACATTTATAGTAAAGCTCATATTAGAACTTTTAAAATCGTGTTTCACAAACAGACTAAATTAAGAAAAACATCCCACGATCAGTTATTAAGCAATATTTCCGCCCTAATGAAAACCAACAAAAATTCATAATGCCGCGTACAGACAGACGGTAACAACCCGCGCGTGGCCGCGACCCGTCGGCACGTGCCGCCTACAGCGTTAATCTTCTAATATCTATTTATTATTGTAGCGCATGTTTGCAAGGTCATTATCGCGGCGGGGCGCCCGCGCCGTATGCACCCGCCCTCACTGTTTGTTTAAACTGTAAAGGTGAAACTTGCGAGTCATAAATAAAAGCAATAACATGTAAGTTTAGTGAGAATTAAAGTACCTACAACGACGGTCAACGATGTGAAAAGTAAGAATTAATAGTAATCAACGTATTCATGAAGATCGTCCACACCGGTGTTGCTTCCTGCCACTTGAATTTTCATCTACTTAACCTGTTTAAGCCTCTCTAGAGAGTGGTGAGCCTGCTACAGAATTTTTCTTTTATTTTTGTTTTCAGGTGACCCATCGTCATAGACCTTCATAATTTTAGGTTTTGAACTACCTGAACCTATTTTGCTCACTACCAAAAAATTTGTGAAAAAATCGGTGAATCTTTTAAAGTCATCATCAACCACATCGTCTCTTAGGTGAGAGAGGTCAAACACCTACCCAGAATAAAAGAGCATCAAATTAATGAAAAAATAATCACATACAATTCATAATGGCATAATTGGTAAAGGCGTCGCCATCGCCCGCGGCTACCGACGGCCAGGGACGGGCCACCCGATGACAAAATTAATATAACCCTGTCAATACCAACCGGCCATTATCTAGTTAACTGACGATTAAACTATGTTTTTGTGATTCACACGCCTCCCTTATTTGTAGTTGGACGCATAACAGAGCCAGAATATATGACTGCCAAATAAATTCTGATTCCATAAATTTTTGAAATTGAATCATTCGTATTTGAGGCAGAATTGTACGTAGTCCAGCCGGGCTAACATGAGCGCCGCGACTTAATTTTCTCGTCGCATTATGTGCAGGTTTTTAGAGGCATTATCTCGTCTTGTCATGACTTTTACCGCGGCGCGCATATCAGCCTTGCAGGTCTAATTTATGCGAGAAATTCACAACATTCCGCTTTCCCTATAACGAAAACTTCACTTACATTACCCTGCTGCTTCAAGCTTTGAAAACCGATAGGTAGCGGAATAGCCATCCAACTTGCCCGTCTAGCCACCCCAGGCTGGTTTAGGTTAAGCAGTGTCTGCACTGGCGCCTGAGGACTGAGTAGTCCCCAACCTTTAGTTAGTTTGTCTTACGCAGTGATTACAGGCATTATCGATCTTTTTCGGGTCCATCGAAGCCGAAACACTAAAGTGTAGGTGTTAACTGGCGAATATCAATCTGTCAAAGGAGAGTGCATTTAATTCCTTGTTCATTGTGTGTCTTTCAAAAACGGAATATTAAAAATTCCTTTCAAATCGTTTCTGCAATTTCCGAGATTAGTGTTGACAGGTAGACAGAGCCACTTCAATGGGCACCAGTCGTAACTACAAAGGCTCAGAAATATATTGCGTTTGATATGATGCACAAAACGACCGTCAAATAAAATTACGTCATCAGTGATGCGCAGTGATTAAACATTCTCACGAGAACTCCGACATCAAGCCAAACTGATGACACCAAACAGGTGTAAGACAGAAGTTTCAGTTTATACTGTGGGTACAAAACACGAGAACCTAAGAGCTGAGCAGAGATAAAAGGAGAAGAGAGAGGGGGGGTTAGGAGAGGTAGGGTATAGTGGGACATTCCGGTTAAAATCGGAGCAGCCTGACTGGGTAGGTACCTCTACCTTGCAGAATATCGCAGCCAAATAACACTGCTCTTTTGAAAATTATGTTTGCGTTCCTAACGGTGAGCAAGATCGCCAATGCTCATTGAGGAAAGCCCGAGTTAATAAAACTTGCTACCCGAAATATCCCGCTGATGACGAGTAGTAGCGTCACTCACACGAGAGGTTTGGCCATGAAAGGCATCAGTCAGCTCGCCCAGCTATATTATTTTAAACACGTGTTTCCCCTGTATTATGGGTACAGTTTACAAACATACATGTCACATGCACACACACCAAGACCGGAACAACTATCTGTAGGCCATACAAATATTTGTTCCGTGCGGGGATCAAACCCGCGGCACATTAGCCATGGCGCCGACCGTGCCGTCAAAGAATTTCCACTTTTAGGGAAAGCTCTATGCGCAGGTTTGTCAAATCCAACGACTTTATTAAGAACCTTGGTCAGGCTAGATCTACTGTTATTTACCTGCACTGTGGTAATGACTACTCTAACGCACCTATGAATGAAACCAAATTTAACTTTGCATGTAAAGTGACATCGCATTTTATCAATATGAGCCATATTGCTAACATTATAAGAGTTTCGGTATATGTTTCGCGGTAACATGAGTAAGTTGGTGCAGCAGGTCAAATTGTAGCAACCCCTCGCCAATAAACATCAATCAACTGACTATTAAATGCACCTTTGCCGTATGATATTGAGTCATATTCCGCTTTGATCTAGTTTTCAATATTATCTCTTTGGATAATATTTAATTTATTGCATTTTTAATAATTCTCAATATTTTTAGATGTGAAATCCTCTATGAGGGTTGGTTTACCACTTGGGTCACGGCGCATTGGGTGCATGAAGAATTTTCTTTTTTCGAGACAAGGCCCACTGCCTGCTATCGTCTCGCATCGTTGCACGTGGCTTAGTTTAGTTTAGTGGTGGATTAGGTGGTGGTTTAGTTATTTACTCGTACAAATTTTTGGTATATTTAAGTATATTTTTCAGGAACCAAAACTCAGAACACAATTTGTAGTTTATGGGCAATCTCCCTCCACATTGAATGATTGTCAGGAAAAAATATGAAAGAAAAAGCCACACAAAATATTATATCGTTACTAATATTATAAATGCGAAAGTAGGTATCTCTGTCTCTTTGTCTGTTACCTTTTCACGACTAAACGGCTGAAGCGATCTTGATAAAATTTAACAAAGAAATGGTGTGCATCATGAGGAAGGACAAAAACATTTATTTTTTTCAAAATTTGCAGTTTCCGATTTCAACGTGGACGGAATCGTGGGCACAGCTATTATTCTATAAATTGCTGATTGATACAAGCAGTCCCAGTAAAGTGGACAAGAATTGAGCAGTAAAGGTAAGTATAACACGACAAAAGTATCAAACAAGAAAGTACAAACCAAAAGTACCAAGCGGAACACTCCCGTAAATGAAATGTGCGCAAGCGGCGCACGCCTCACCTGGCCACGTCACACAGCACGCGACCGCCACGCGGCTGATGTCACTGATTTAATAACAACCCTTGTTCGTCCAATAAACGCATTCTTTGTGTGTAATTGTAGATCGCTGATGAATGGTGACGTAATCAAATGTTGATGATAGGAGGGAAAGTCTGTGATCTGAAAGGTGAAATGAAATTGGATGAGATTGAAGCATTGCGTGCAACAAGCGTATGAACTGAAAATCTCTCAAGAATACAGAGTGGTGACGATGTTACGACATTAAATGAAACCAAGTATTTGGTATCACAGTCTGTGACCATACACAAAACATCAATCAAATCAATCAGTAGTTTAGCCACAGGAAGTAATTTAAATTTTCTTGATTTTACACATCATAATCTATAGACAAAATTTAAAAGTCCTTATGTCTTTAAAGTCCTTTAAAAATCTTTATTTACACGTATAGAATAGATAAATATGACATTAGTTTCCACTTTGATGTCCCTTCATCTAGACGAATGAGAGTAGAGTGAAATATTATTCAAAAATAACATGCGTGGAAATCGTTGATTTTTTGTGTACGGCTTCAGAATTTCAAGCCAAATACGTGGTTTCATTTAATTACCCGACTAAGGAGAGGGTTATGTCGTAACGTTATCACCGTCCTGTATAATAATGCCTGAAGTACCTACAGCTGCTATAATTATCATCATCCCATTATTGATTGTTTGACGTGAACTCTCCTTTGAGTATTTAACACTATGCTCTAAGGAAATCCCAAAATTGCGGTAAAAAAATAATAATATGGTTTTATCGTAATGTAAGATACCAATTTCTGACCACAAAACCATACCATCAGACCATCCGCACCATACATCATTCTTAAATCCTCACACCATTACGAGATCATAAAAAGCCCGTCGCGTTGCGAAATACGAATTTTTTTTCTCCGCCATTTCCGTACAGAGCCGTTTTATAAATCAGGCGTTAATACAGTTTGAAATATGTTTGTTGCGAGCTAGTTAGCGGCCGTTTGTATTCCGCCGCGTGTTTACCCGCCGGATCATGCGGCTTACTGCGCTGGGTGTTAGGAAAAATTGTGCCCCGATTTGTGCTATCCGCTGAATGTTGGGCTTCGAGTTTTTCATTGGTTAGGAGTTTGGGAACTGTTATGGTGTTTTGCGGAGGTTTCAGATTGCTTATGTACTGTTTAAATGTGTACGAATTGAGGATTCTCAATATTACGGTATGAAATTTTGATAAAAATATGTATTTGGATATATTTTTGTGCATATTTAGGACGTATGTTTGGGAAAACGGCAGTGAAATGAGAAGTTGCTTAGTCACTGCGTCCTACAAACATTATTATGGAACATTATAAGCCTCTTGCAGTATCACAACCGGAGGGCTGTAATCGAAACCGCTAGCGAATCGTAACTTGACAATAGTCTTGGGAAGAATTATTTTATATCATCTGGTGATCTTAAAAATGTACCTACTCCTTAGTTCACCAAAGACATTTATGTTAGGTATACGACATTATGTAATACCAACTGCTCAAAATCGGTCGATTCATAGTTATCGGCATCTTAAGAGTGATTCGTTGTATGCCTTTTAAATTGGTCCAGTAACTATACCTATTCCGAATATAAAAGCTAACCAATTCCCAACCGTCGCTTCAAAGCGACCAAATTCTAGTGATGTTAGTATCAACTATCGAGCGATGAACAAACGGCTCGCAAATAGCAGCAAGTAACTCACAGTGGGTATCTCAGTTACAAATAACAATATATTAGTTCCCCGGGGAGCGCGAACAGGGCTTAGCTCTTACGCCCGGCACCGACTAGGTACGCACCCCGTAGAATAAAGTATCGATATCGATAAAGTGATAATGTTGTATTTTGACAATGTGAGACGATGTAGGATAAGGAGAATTTGTATTTTAAGGCAGCAGAAATTAAAGGGACAGTATCTATAGGTAAAATTTGATAGTATTTTCAGTTATAATATTAAAACTAACTTAAATAAAAGCAGTTGGCCACCCACTCTGTGTTGTTGCAGTAACTCTATTTCGAACGCCTTTGAAAACATATCTTTCAGCCATTCAAAATTGCTCTCCATGAAACTATATCGACGACAACACCTTAATCCTGGCTCCCGGAATTCGGTCCCTTCAGACTTTTTATCGATGACTGGAAAATACTTACAACACTATCGGGTGAACTTTATGCGGGGCAGCGATTTAAGCGGGTGGCGGAAAAAGTACCCATTTTGAACTGAATTATTCTCTCGTCTGCCCACGGGTACCTGTACTTACATTTTAAATTAATCTTGCGTGAACTTCAATTGTGTAAATGTAACAGTAAAATAAGTCGTTGTCATCATTGTTTTTATCAGTTTTCGACGATATATTCCAAAGAAAATAATACCACTGAATTTGCCATCAATTATTAGAATTTTATATTTTTTTCTAATTATTAGAAACAATACTATCGTTTTCATAGCAAATCTCTTGATTTCAGTACCTGTTTCGTCCACAAAGTGTACCAATATAAGGAATAAAACGTGAAACATGATTTATTGCAAACGGTGGTGACAGCTATGTAGAACGCTGATATGTTTAAGGTTATTCACACTTCCCTAAAACTGTAGCATTTAATCGACTTAATTTTATTTTGCCCTAAATACTAATAAAATATTTCTAAAAATGTGTCGGGCCTCACGCATTAGCGATGACTCTTTGGAAAATCAGAACATCTGCCTAAATGAGAAGGGAGAGCAGTCTGGTGCCTTAGTGCCATGTTAGTGGCAAGTGCCGTGCCCGCCGAGTTAAAAACCGTGTAACTTTATTACAATGGAAACGCTAAAATGGGGAGCGATCGGTGCATTGCAGTGCACCAAAAATTGATTATACAGGATTAATTATATTATTTTTTGTAGGAGTTAAAATAATTTTGCCGTTTCATTTTCCATTTACTGTAATGTTGAGAGTCATATCGAAATCACGTCCACACCATTAACAAATGTTATTACATAATATAACAGGCGTATGTAGTGATTTATATGGGATGGCTATCTATACGCTTAAATTATGAACATTGTTTAAATTTTCACTTATTATTGTTTAGGTTTTATATTGCATGAGTTTGTTGAGGTAAAAAAGTTAAGAAACTTGCAATATGTATACTTAGACGATGTATTGCCATACCTACTCATATCATTTTATGTAACGAACTTTTACATGAATTGACGTGCTGTGCAACTTGGCTGGTTTTCTCACTTCAATATCAAACAAAATCATCGCTACTAACGTCTTATTATACTACTTATTTTCGTTGTCTTACATTCTGCTGTGGAACAATATTGTGCTAATAATATTCCATCCACATAATCTTGGCCAGAAGTGTATCATAAGCTATCCAGCGAGTTAAGGCGGGTGCGTATTAACTTATAATAAACTACGCGCGGTTTTGGTGTTACCATGCGTTACCCCACGTAACTGTGTGTATTCGCCTTAACATCTACCACCCTACCTTCAAAATTAAACCATCTCTGCTTGATTCAAGGTTGAATTTCTTTTGATGCAAAACGGAAGTAACTTATGTTAGACGAAACTTGACAAATTATTTTAATTTCAACTTTATTAGGTCTGAGATTAGGTGGATTTTTAAATGTTAGTAAGATGGTTGTTGTTACATTTTGACAGGTGGTCCACAGATACCCATAGGCATATCGGATATTAAGCCGAGGGTATATTTTTTATTAAAAATCATCGCTTAGCGCCCGCCAGCCCTTGGAGCGCGTTGCCCCTGCTTGCCCCGCGCTCCAGTAATGGTGTTTTGGTTGCTTTATTGTTTGTTTGCATAACTTTGTTATAATGTTTTGTCACTGATTTCACGCTTTTATTTGTTTAAAGCCACAAAAGTTATAGCTAATATGTTACAAGTGCCTTTTTATTGCAAGTGTTGAACACTCAGTCAGTTAATTTATTAAACAGTTACCTAAGTGATTTTTCTTATCTGAGGATTGAAAAATCGGCCCTAAGTTTACAAACCACTCACTTAACACAACTATGCGAAGCAAAAATACGCCAGAAATATTTTAAATAAACCGTATAATAAATAGATCCAAATGAAAATAGACCAGCTCTGCAATATAATTAAATCACACATATTCCACCACTTCATTCAGGCAACAAGTTTAGCCACTTTTAGCAATCCCAGATCAATCGGCATCTAAACGGCTACACGCTGTATGTTGTTTGCATCCCTCTCTTTCGTATAGCTGCGTCTCTTTCTGGCGCGGTAATTGCATTAGTTTTAAGTAAAGACACATTACTGTTAATCCAGCGGGGCAACGCTAAGTGGCGTTAAGTGAAACCCCAAGTGTTTACTTAATCCGTCAGTATTTGCTCGCTGCGTTTGTTTACTGGATTCTTTTATCAATTAATGCAATTTCTATAACCTCACGCCTCTTTCCCCCTGTAGCGGATTTGAGTTTCAGACTGGAAGTGTTTGGTCCGAGTTTCGTTGGTCAAATATTTAAACGTTTCATGCATTACCAATCTGTAGCTCATGTCCGCTACATCATCACGTCGGGGTCACCAATTTAGGGGAGAGAGGTCTTCTTAGACGCTTGCAGGGATAACTCGTAGGTAAATGAGACAACGTATTCCAGGAACGAAGCGTATCGTCTCGTTCACCGCGCGATGCCTACATCACACGGACCGGCCATACGGCGAAACGGTATAATACGCTTCGTTTCTCATATAAGTTGTCTCATTTACCTACGGGTAAGCCCTGCAAGAGCCTAAAAAGACCTCTCCATCTCTCTCCAACCCCTAAAAAATTGTCGGTCTTCAAAGAGAGACTATATCCGTCTGTTCCGTTTTGTTACTGATCGATTGATCGATCGATCGATCTACTATTTGGGACCGTGCACCAAGAGTCTCGACATTTCATAAGTGCCTGTATCTCTGGTTTGCATGAAATAAAGATCTATTCTATTCTATTGGTCTAACAAATCAGATTAAAAATTCAGAAAGAGCTTTCTAATGATAGCCAGTATAAGATAAAGTGGTTTTCCGTGAAATGTGAAATTCGGGAACTGGCTCACCTATAGGGTCGGCTCCCAGTCTAACCAGGTGCAGCTAATATTAGTATTTTACAGAAAGCGATTGGCACCTGACCTCCGCCACCCATTCGTGGGAGATACAGAAATAACATCCATAAATACATAAATTCACACTCGAAATCTGTCCTCTAATTACTGCTTTTACTGTTTGATACATTGCATATTAAGTATATCGAATTGAGTTCAGAAGGTTGTTAAACGGGATTCATAACCCCGCTTGTAAGTTTCGTGCTCTCTTCACATCAAAGCGGAGTGTCACAAACGCTCATGTCCCAATGCTCCACGTAATTCCGCCGAGCGCCATTTTATTGCACGACAGTACCTGTGTGTTACGGAGCACACGAATTGTGGAACAAAGAAAAATAAGAATTTTTAACATTTTGGGATACCTACTTTTTGGAGTGGCAATATTTCTTCTCTTATTTATAATATTATATCTTGACGAATATTTGTTGTAGCGGTAGACAAAAATGTATCAGTATAGCACAAGCCAGACGTTCCATGGGCAAATTCCGCCACAGTCGAATTTGGCCGATCGAAATGCGAGTACAACAATTTAGCTTAATGTAAAGACATTAAATTAATAATCTGGGTCCGCGGTAGCGTCCAGGTTCACAATTTAAAGTTGGCTGCTTTACATAAATTTTAGATAGGTGACGTACCTATCTATAGCGAAATGCGAAGCACCTAAGTTTCAAGATTACACTTCTGTAAAATTTTGAACTACGAACTTGAGAACTCTTGACTTCATTTTTTTACGGCTATCGAATTTGGCTTTATTACTCAACAGAATGTTTTTTAGTGGTATTTTGTTTACTGGCAGTTAGAACTATCGCTAAATAGTACTCGTATTTCAATTGGCAACGGACGGAATTTGCCCCTCTTGGAACCTCTGGCTTGTGTTGTACTGTACAAAGATGCAGCGCAGGGCTGTAGAAATATTAATTAACAGCTCACCACAGTTCACTACTGGATATCTGTTTCTCCCTAAAAAGACGTAATGGCCATAGTCATAACGCAGGGCAAGCCTGCACAACCAGTCCTCTAGGTCATCATTTATAAAGATTTATAGTGCCGCAACTCTCTATGTAGGCGCATATTAAAGAAAAGTCGTTCATTAATTGCTTATTTTAATAAAATTCATTCCATGCCATTTGAACCTGTGTTAAAAGTCACTTTTAATAATCTTGTTGAAATAACTTCAATAATTGACACTCTTTGTCTCTAGGAGGGAAAGGCTTATGCAATTTCAGTCCCCGACTATCTTTGTACAGGGTGATAGTCCGTACCTACGTCTACGTGAAGTGGTACAGCAATGCAATATGTTGCAATTACACGAGTGACGTCAGAGCGACTGACGTGGAGTGACGCTGAGGGGCGCGTGCCGGCAATATAAACGTGGATTGCGTCAGTTGTTAAGATGCACCAAATTGAGTTACTACTCACGGTTAGATTGGATTTTTATATTGTTTCATATTAAAGGAGATATTGTGAGTGCTAGTGCCCTTTAAAAATAAAATAAAATATTTTATATGATCGTAAAATCTAACATAGAATAGACTTACCGCTTGGCAATCGCTTATGGGAGTATTGAAATCTTAAACTTTAATTTTACTGGTTTTCAGACTTTAGCTATTGTGGAATTAATTATTATTATTATTTCCTTTATTTCAGGCAACTTGGCCCATACAAATAATACACAAATATAGAACAATAAATATAAATAAACTAATACATAGTACTTAATAAAATTTATGAACTCCTGTACAGGAAATGATGGCATCGTGTTTCGATGACTGGAGCCGCGAGTAGTGGGGATTCACCTGTTCTAGCGCAAGCGCTAGAACAGGTAAATCCGTGAATCGGCGGGCGAATGAAACAAAAAAAAAAAAAAAAAAAAAAAAAAAAAAAAAAAAAAAAAAAGCGTTTGGGGGTGCTCTGATTCCATATCTGTAGTTAATTTTCACGTACGATGCACAGGTCAGGAGTTACAGAAATCAATTACGGGTCTCCCGCGTTCCCATTGTCCTTAATTAGTGGTGTCGTTACGACGAGTTGCACTGCTAATGACTTCACCGATGCATAAGATAGGATGCTAATGAGTTACTGCTAATTGTGCCTTCGATGACAAGGTTGACTTTGAGTATTAATCGCAATTAAACTACATATTTCGTTTCTTCATTTGCCTTTATTTTCATTTCAATCTTATATTACAAAGTACGAACGAAACATTTCATCCACCAAAATATCATTATATAATGTGTCGCTTGTAAATAATTTTACAAAATTCAACATTGTACATCCCCGAAATTTATGTAATAGGTACATCAAACAGTATTCGCCACAAACCGAAGTAAAATCATTCTGAATCCTATTCGTATTCCAGTACCATCGCTTACAATTCCTTTTTAGAAATAATTGATAATATCCTGTCGGTGGTCGTCCGTATGAATCGAAATATTGACCAACACCATTCACATCAATATGTAAAGCTACCCAATGTGAGCCTGGCTTATCATCTGTATCCAAATTGCTTATCATATACGTTGGTGCGTGGATATATACTGGTAATCTGTTTGCAGCATATACATTATTTTGTAGACTTGGATGAATCCTTTTTAAATGTTTCTGTATCTCTATTGTATTCATGTTAACCAATGGCGGTACCAATCTATCCAGCGTGTCACGTGGGAATGTTAAGTTCGCAAAATAAAAA
This sequence comes from Allophyes oxyacanthae, assembly GCA_932294325.1. Lineage (NCBI taxonomy): Eukaryota > Metazoa > Arthropoda > Insecta > Lepidoptera > Noctuidae > Allophyes > Allophyes oxyacanthae. Next base: position 2,801,985 of record OW028633.1, on the reverse strand, counting down.
TAAGTAATCTTTCGTAGAAGTGGAATTTCCGTAATGAGTAAATTTCACTAACTATTAGATGTTGCAATTGTTCAAATTTCACTAACGATTTGTAACGATGAATGTTGCAATTGTATAGATTTTACAAACGATTTGTAACGATGTTGATTCATTATGATAAGTGGAATACTAATCACATTGTAGATGGTATATAAAACCCTGCAATCGTTGTACCTATACAGTTGAGACGTTTGCGAAGACAGTTCTTACTAATAGTGATACAGTCGGATCTAATTCAACAAACGGCAATAGCAATGGAGGTAAGAGTTCAGTTACTTTTATTTTTATATAATTCTGTATTTAAATGTGATCAAATACTGTTCATGATGTGTGTTTTTTTACTTTTGTGTTTAAAATGAACACTGTTTTGTTATAGAAATCGTACAATATCGGTGATAGCGAAAATACTTACAAACATTACTACTATCCACTCTCACCTCAGGACGAAGAAGACAGTGGAGACATGATGATCAAAAAAAATTGTGAAACAAGGAAAAGGAAGTCTTCAGTGGGGAATATAGAAGAATTTTTTGAAGTTCAGCCTAAAAACAAAAAGAGAAAACTGCTATCATCATCAGTGGCGCGAGCTGGAGGAGGAGGAACCTCTTTCATATCCACTAATTCAGACGACGGGGACCAATCAATACACCTTATAAAAATTGAAGTTTATGATACCAAAAAGCTCTCAAAAATACCAGTAACGGAGCATTGGAAACATGCTGATCTCCGAATAAAATATTATGTTCAAGAAAATAAAGAAAACAAAATATTCGACAGCACCAACAACCTCATCTATAACATTACCAAAGAAATTTCGCAGAGTGATAGTGTGAAAAAATATTTTTTTAATAATGATTGTTAATTAAAATTTTAATAATATATAAATGTAATATAAATATTGGATGTTTTATTTTTTATAATTTACATAATTATATACCAATTATGATCAGAGGGGTGAATGAGAAAAAGAAGTTCAGTAGTTTTTACATAATATTTATTTACAACAAAAGGTTATTGATACTCCTTAAATCTAAATACACTTTTTCTTAACTACTATAGTCAACAGTAACATTTCTGTTTTTATCTATTTCAATAATATTATCAAACTCTGCATAAACAACGCAGTTAATTGTTTGTATAAGTGATGTTTCAAAACGAACTTCTAATCTTACACTACCATGCTTTATAAGATTCCAATGAGCTGATGAATTAGCTGATAAATCAGGGGTTAAATCAAATGCTAGCAGGCAGTAACCTTTAGCATATTGCTCACGAGAAATAGCATTACCTTCATTAAGAAAATGAATACCAGTTCCTGAGAATAGGGTATGGTAGGCTGATGTAAAAATATTACTATCAAAAGATGGTTGCAAAGCTTTTGAAGGTATTTGTTGGCCATCAATATATAAGCTAAAGGTATTGATACCATAGTTTTCAAAATTAAATGGATTTTTAATAAGACTGCCATTAAACGCAGCATTGCTTACAAACCCGACTATACATCTTTTGGGTACCTGTCCTAGAAATATATTATCAAGAGTTTTTCCCTGAACACCCGATGGAATTGTTAAGACTTTTACTTCAGCTCGGGTGATAGGATATTTAGCTGTAGTTGAAGATAAAACTTTTTGATGTGCAAGTAATACAGTTGGATTAATTCGTGCCCTTCGAACAATCAGAGTTGCATCTGTAATGCTAACTTTAAATTTTGTATCGCTTGACGAAGCCATTAAATTAAAACTTTCTCTTGAACGAACCAACTTTACACACATTTCAACACCATTAATCATAAATTTCTCCTGATTGAATATATCACCATGAAGATGTCCAATCATTTCTATTTCTTTACTTTCAGTTGCGAGTTCCTGTCTTTTAATAAATCCATTGTTTTTGTCATCTGTAGAATTCATTTTCCCTGTTGTATCTTCATACCAAAGACCGCAAGTAAGATGAGATTGTTTAGCAGCAGGAGCGTAGTTTAAAAGAGTTTCTATGTAAGCTCGGTAAGCATATGTATTGTTTGGTGGTGACACAAGTTTTTGATTCAAATAAACATCAAGTTGACTGAAGAGTGAATGCAACCAATTATTTACCGGAGCTACAGTTGCAGTAGATGTCAAGTTTGTTGAATCCTGATTTAATATCTTGGCTTTTATATGAAGCAAAGTATGCGACAAATCTATATAGTCATCACCTGTACCCGGAATTTGGAACTCAATGGGTCCATTATCGGCAAGAGATGAAATTGGTTTATAATGAATCCACAATCCATTTTCAATACTTGTTTGTGTTGATGGTAAAGCAAATAAATCCAATTCCGACTTAACACACTCACAAGAGTGATGATGAAGAAAAGACATAATTAATTTGAAAATATATCTTTGATATTATTTTGTTTTGTCCTAATTTTTTTCACAGCTTTCACTTTAGCAGTTATTGATGGAATGAACGAAGACAATCGTTTTCTTTTGGTTATATACCCAGACCCAGACATGTTGATTCTATCAATTTTATCATCAGCTTTTCTTTTTAAATTTGAACCAACTTCCTTAAGGCGGGCTTTAATTGAGTGCTCAATAGGACGTGCTTGAACCATATCCGTCAAAAGACCAACTCCAGCGTTTAATGCCTCTTTACCAATAACCCGTGCACCACTTGAAAGTAAAGGTAAAACTGACCTAAACAATCCACCTAAGAAACTTCCAATGCCATGACCACGCTGATATGCTGAACCTTTATAAATTACTCCAATACCTGACCCAGCTTGATGTGAATAATAATTTTCATAAGGACATTTATTATGTTCACGGTGAGAATACATTATAATTTTCGGAAATGAAGTTTAACACACACAGTTCCGAATTGGAATGGTATTTTTTGCCCCGTACTTGATCTTATATCAATTTCTAATATGTCAAATTCCCTTCGCATAACAGATAAGTAGTGAGGTGGTGAGAAAACATGCATTTTATTTGCACCATAAATATATTTTGAAGGATCTAAAGATATGATTCTTAACAAAGGAGTCATAACGTCACCCACAATCTGAGGTTCGATAATATCACAGTAAACAAATAATTGAGATGGCAACCCCAAGTGTAAATTAGCAGGACACTTTCCAATATTTCGTTCAGCAAGATTTTTACTTGGTTCAAATCCTAGTTGCAAACATAATTTTGGTGATAACGTTAACGATGATATTGATTTATCCATAATCGAAACAGATACAAATTTTGATATCTCATCGTAACGAAATTTTATTTTCTCTTTAATATTGTTTAATGCTGTTAAAATATGTTCAATGTTATCATAATTCGTGGCTGGAATATGCTTTTTATAATATACTGTCGATGGATTTTCTTCCGTAGGCATTAACATCTTTTTTGTGACGTAAACAACATTTTCATGGTCTTGAACAGTAAACATGGTACATGGATATTGAAATTCAACCACTCCAACGGTCCATTCACCCTCCAATTTAATAGCTTTCGGTAATTTAGTTGAAAAATTTGTCGTCTTGTTATCAGGGAAATACTCCATCGAACTATTGCTAAGCAAAGTTAAATAAAAACTTTCATTATTCATATTTTTTCTAAATTGGTAGCTAAAATCCAACTGTTAAATTTATCTGGATAACCTTTCCACTTCACTAACACTTCTTTTCTGTTACCCGAATATCGAGAACGAATTATTTTATCTATTTTATAATTTAAAGTGGGGTTATAAGACACCTTTTGTAATTCTCTTTCATAAAAAGTACCAACTATTGGTTCATTTTGCAAATCTGTTATGGTATACACAATCCATGGAGATCTTTCAATTATTGATGATATAATAAATATTTCATCACTCCAATTCGATTCGTAACCTTTTTGGAATATATGCTTATATTTTGTTATTCGAACGTAATCATTGACATTAAATTTTGGTTTTGGACCATTTAAAGTAATTTTGTTTGCCCCTCTATCATAGAGATTAGTCCAAACTGTTATAATATTGTTAGAATTCACATCAGATGGACACATCTTAATACTGGAGTGAATACTGTGGTTATAAGAATATATTAAATCTTGTAGAACGTCTACATACTTATATGTGTTATTATGAGTGAAATAACGCCACATTTTCATTTTCAAGGTTCTTTGAAATCGTTCGACAATGCTGGCCTTAATATCAGGATTGTTAGTAGTATAGTAATTAATCTGTTTTGATTTGAAATATCGCTGTACATCTTTAGAAACAAATTCAGTACCTTTGTCAGATTGTATATGTGTAGGCGTTGTATTAGCTTCAGTAAATATACTTTCAAAACATTCTTTAGAAGTCTCTGAATTTTTCTTCTTCATTGGTCTAGCAAAAGCATATTTACTAAAGACATCAATAACACAAAGTATATAGTTAAAACCATCATTATATTGAGAGTAAGATCGCATATCACTCAAATCAGCTTGCCATAGTTCATTTATGTTTGATAAAATATATCTATTACGCGGGAATTTCTTCCAAACAGGTTTATGTAGCGTGTATGTTTCTTGTGATTGTAGCCATTTTTTTACATGTTCTTTATTCATTTTACCTCTCATTGCTCTTGTTAATTTATCTATACTACTATAGCCAGCAGGATTCGATGGATCATAATATATTCTATTAATTTCTTCTAATACGGAGTCCATTTTTCCCAGTCAATCTTCTTTTTTATTTTTTTAATGTGCTTCTTATCTCCACTACCCGGTGCTGAAAATTCCGTGTCTCCGACTTCTGGCATGTGACTTAGATCCTTCGTCTGAAGTTGGTTGATAAACTCATATCTCTTTGGATTCCCAATATAAGTCAGCGGCACTTTAAGATCTTTTAATACTTTAGCAAATCTGTCCCATCCTATTGGGTCACTTCTTTTTAATGGTCTCAGTGAGTCATTTACTAAGTCAACAATATTACTTCCAGGAATTTTATCATTATCAATTATTACCGTACCTTCATCATCCCAGTGTATTTTGCTTTTACTTGAACCCACTAAATTTAATAACAACTCACCTTTTTTTGTATATGATTTTGGTATTAAACTGAGAATTTGGGTTGTTGTATAGAGTGGCTTCGTTTGATTGTCTTCTCCCGTTACAGGTTCAGTTGTAACTATATTTTTGACGTCTATATCTTTATTTTTATAACAAATCTTAGACTCTTCATTTATGTCAACGTTAGCAATGTCAGTATAAATTGGTAATTTATAAGGTTGACGTTCCTCTTCAGTAAAGTGAAGATATCTTTGTAAAGTCTGTAAATATAACATCCACTTTTTCCGATCGTCTACGTTGCTACTCAAAATATTTTGCATTTCTGTGTCTAATCTAGACAAATTATTGTTTACAGTTATATTTTCTCGTTTAAATTTTTCTACTAATCCAGGTTCAATGAGTAACATTTTCTTTGCATTTTCCATGTTAATTTCTTACAAAGGAACTTAGTAATCCACTGAGAATCGAACCTAATATTATTGGTAAGAAAGCTCCTCCTTTTTGTATGATTATATTTTTTCTTAATTTAGTTTTACATTTACGTACCAATTTTCGGAGTAGATTTTTATATTTATTTAATTTTTTCTTATCTTGTTCTTTGAGAGGCACCTTTCCTTGTAGAACGTTATGAATACATTCACAAATGCAATTTATTTCTTCATCATTGCATGATTTCAATAACGCTTTTTGATATTTTGGTTTAAGTGTATGCAAGGCTTCCAACAAATTTCTATGCGTTGTTAGTCTACGCTGCATTATTTACAAATGATTGGAACTGTTTGACTCTTTGAGTATTTAAACCCTTTTGTGGGTACATATACTGTACAATAACCGGTATATGGATAGATTTTTGTTTTGATACGACACAAGTCATTAGTGTCCTGTTTTAAATCTATCATTAAATATCCATGAGCTTCTGTAGTCGCATCCTTATAAGCATCTTCAATAAATTTTGGATTATCCGGGGATACTTGTCGTGCTAAATATCGTATTTGCGTCTTATCACGAGGATTTTTAAAATAAATAATGTAACTTGAATTTAAAGATATGTCTCTTTGTCCTTTACCTTGATGAAATAAATTTTGTGTAATATAAAATACACTAAGATTTCTATGATGACTACCTTTGGTAAATATATCAACAATTCTACCATCAGATTCTCTCATTAGGTCATCAATAATAACAAGATGTGGTTTTTCTCCATCAAACATATTAAGGTTTGGTATACCTTGATGGTAGTTGACGTTTTGTAAGTTATATAAAGGTTGCATTTCATCAAAACACCATGTAATTTCACTAAAATTGGAATTACATATTTCTTTGATAGATTTTATGAAATTTGTAACAAATTTTGATTTTCCACATCCACTCGGTCCTGCTACAATTGCAGTAAACGGATGAATAAATTGAAACATTGTACACATGTAGAGTTTGAGAGGTTGAAATGAAAATAACAGTTTTTGTGTAAAAATGTTGTATTTATTATAAAACACATGGAAAAAGAGATAGCAATAAAAATAAAATATCCAATTATTATAACTTAATAATTACAGCAGGATGACATAAAAAATATTTATACAAGGCTTAATACAAAATAATTAACTAATTTAACAAAATATTACTTATAGCTAATATACTTACATAGTTACCGTAATTTATAATGACCCCAAGCTAATGTATCAATATTATTTTCCAAAATACATCGTTTGGTATCATTATATGACAAACTTGCTTTATTAATTTTCTGAGTAAAAATTGTATGTTTTAATGATTTGAATCGCATCATACTACAATATTGAATATTTTTATTGAACAGACATGACTTATAATTTTCCATATTCATCTTTTTGGTGACACTTTTGTTTACCCCTTTTGCTTTAGCTATAAATTTATCTTCAACTTCAAAAGCATACATTTTTGACCGTAACCCTACAAATTCTTTTAAAATTTTTCCGTTATTTTCATCTTTAAAAAAACCTAATTTCTTTTTGTTAATTTTGGGATATCCGAAAATATTGTTCAATGCATAATCTGATGTATCAAAATATTTAGGGAGATCTGGTTTTATATCCTCATAAAAATTATCTGTAAAAATTTGATATAACAGACTATCAGTATCGGTATACAATAACTTAATTTTATTATAAAATTTTTTAATCATATAGTTATAATGAAAATCATACATAAGGGTTTTAGAAATGTCTAAAATACAAAATCCTAAATAAATTGGTTTATTATATATTAATTTAGTTTTTCGTAATTGAACTGCTACTAAATTTTCTGAAAATATAGATAGGCTATGGAATTCTGGTTTTGCTATTAAATCTTGAGCGCCTAAAACTTTACCATGATTTTCCCAGTGAGTTAACAATTTTACATTAACCCTTTTTTCAACATTTTCCATTGTCTTACCGAAGACAGAATTGTTCATTAACTTATAAAAGTCTTTTTCAAAATCTGATTTAGCTAACGTTCTTAAATTAGTATTTAAGTCTATGTATCTTTTTAACCAAGGACTCTGTTTAAATTTTAAAACTCTATGAACTTTTATTAATTTCAACCCCATTTCAATACATTGTTTTAGATTTCTATAATGAATTATATATTTACATTTATTTTTTAAATTAGGAACTAATTTAATTTCTTTGGTATTACCCACACAAATATTTTCAGGACATAATGGAAAGTCTGAATGCAAATTATGAAGTTCATCAGGATACTCCAAATCAACTTCTAAAACAAAACCTATATCAGATGAATCAGACACATTAAAATTAACATTAGAATTTACCCATTCAAAACTACCTACTGGAAGGCATTGGGACATAGCCCAACCGTATAAATTATTAGCATCAAAATATGTAAGATATGAATTGGGTTTCTCTCTATCATAATCCACCATAAATTTATTATTGGCCTTAGCATAACGATTGCTACACTGAGATACACCTCCTCTGATACCTTTCCTAAAAAAAGCTATTTTATCATAGTCTGTCAGCAGTTCTAATTCTATTTGTGTATACTTTAACATTGCATCCCAACTTAATCCTGGTGCTGTATAGTAATGGGCAGGGTCTAAATCATATGTTTTAATACAAATATTTCTAAAGTTTTCAAAAACATCTGTCAAAAGCAAGACATCTGTTTTTAAATATAAGTCTGAATAATCTGACATAGTACAACAGTTGAAGTGTTGCCAAACATCCTTTGCATGATTATAATCATCGTTTGAGATATTAGAATCTGTAAGTGAACTATAAAATTGTTTTTGATCGGGAAGTGATGTCAGTTTCAAACAATCAAAACATGTCATGAATTCATATGGATAAATATCTTTCCTTCTTAAACGAGTGAAATCTTCACTATTAGGAAAGTTTCTTTTTAATTCTGTAAATTGATCATCATTAAGATTTTTAGCCAACTGGTCTAAACTACATGATAAAAACTTAAAGGAATCTACGAATCTTAAGCTAACTTGTTGATTATTTATCATTAACTTTTTGGAAAAAGAAATGTATTTTTCTTTATTCTGAGGAATAACTTCAACTTCACCATCATTGAAATTTAATGCGTGGACAATAAAATGAGCATCGTAATGACTGAGGTTATGCAAGAATATTGGAATATGACGGGGGGTTCTGAACTTAGTACTACATAATTGATGTGCAACACCTCTAAAACTACCAGTATGCCAATCGTAATCGTAAAAAGGTTCTTCTTTTAAATCCGTTTTACAAATATGACAGATGTTTGAAATTTTATTTTTATCTTCATCTGATAATGACATAGGACATTTTTGAAAACTATTTTTTTTACATATTGTTTTTAAATCTTTACATAAACTTTCCATAAACACTTGTGCACAGTTTGGTCCACTATAAGTCACATATTTTGATAACGTATCATCGTACGAACATTTTATATAATACCCAAAACTATACACTTCATGTTTTTGAATATTATTTGTATAAGATTTGGATGGATCGTTAGAACACGATTCAATAGGATTTAAAAATGCTTCGAAATCAGCATAAACTACGAAAGGTATTTGTAATTTTTTCTGATAATTATCAAATTTTAATTTATTATTTGATGTTGGTCGACCAAACCAATCCTTTTTACAGTTTATATCGTTTGGTAATTCTGTACAAACGTGAGCACAATCATACTGTTGATGATTATTAAGTTTTTCCTGCGATGGAAAATGAAGTAAACATGAATCACAAATATGAACTGCATGACATTGTTTAGAAATTTGTTTACTAACTAATCGCGATAAATTTTTTATGTAACAGTAATGGTGATTATTACCATTCGATATGTATAATAGATTGATATGACTAGACTTACGACATTTTGTTAAATATATAGGACCTACGACGGAGTGAGACTTCTTATCTTTATTGAATTCTAACCCAAAGACATTTATACTAATATTGTTTAATTTCTCTACTTTTGCTATGTCAGTAATTTTAACCGGAAAAGAAATATCTTTGAAATTAAGTTTATTTGCGTGAATTGTATAAGATGTTACCCGCTCAACATTTCTATTTACAGGATATAAAGCTGAAAGTAATGCCCATTTGAAACATAAACTATCTGTATTTTTTACGTTAATGACAGCTTTTTTTGTCTTTATGTCGTGAGGAAGGTCGATGTATGAGCTACCACGTAGTGGGCAAAATTTATTAACATTCATATCAATGTATTTAATATCTTTTAAACTCCATCCACTATCTTTTTTTTCAAATGTGCTAATTTTGCTGGTTATAGTATCGTTTAAAGATGAATAGAAAATATTTAAGTCATCCCCTCGATCAATTACATAATTAATCGTTTGGAAATCAAACGTATTTTTAATATTTTTTGTTTGTTGTACAAAATCAGCATGCAATATAAAATTTACTTTGAAAATGGTATGTTGTTGAATACACTCATTTATCAAAAATAAAATATTGTTTTTTATTGAGTTTAAGAATAATTCCGGAGTTTCAAAAATTAATTGTTCCGATTGCGTTACATTACTTTTAATTCTATAGGTTATAATTCTTTTACCAAAAGCGGATTCAACAACCTCAACATTTGATAAGGAATTATGTGTTTTTAAAAGATTATTTTTGTGAACATTACTATTTAAGTGGTTTGTTAGGTACCTTTTATTAATAAAAACGTGACACGTGTTGCATTCCACCTTGTTGTTGTCTTCGTTACTGGTTCCGGCTGAAGATGTAGAAGCTCCTTCATCATATCTCGCTTTCTTGATTATCTTATTCTCTTCGGTATTGGTGATTCGTTTTATACCTCTCCCAAGTTGTTGTAGATGACTATAAAAAACAAAAAAATATTAATAAATTTATAAGAACATTATATAAATTATACACCGTATCGAGTTTTGTACAACTAATACTTACATGTACTTTGATTCAATCATTGCGCAGTGATTGTATAACTCATCATCATATAAGGAATCAAACAATTCGCAAATCTCTATTTGTTCACAAACTTTTGACAATTCTTGATCCATGTGATCGTCGAAAAGTTTTGGACTCTCTTCCATCGGGGTGGAAAAGAAAGCACTGACATAAACTTCACTATCATTATCCATCTTGTTCGCAAAGAAGAAATAGATATACAAGTAAGTAACAGTTAAGGGCTGGTAGACCAACTGATGCTTGGATAGAATTTACATTTAGTATTTATAGTACAGGTAATTACGCACACAATGCTTAGGTGATTACACACTTAATAATTGTTTTTGGTTAAGTTCAATAATTCCACTAATAACTAATAAGGGTTTTACCTAGACACAATAGAATTAACAATCATTATTAAAAAAATATTTTTTCACACTATCACTCTGCGAAATTTCTTTGGTAATGTTATAGATGAGGTTGTTGGTGCTGTCGAATATTTTGTTTTCTTTATTTTCTTGAACATAATATTTTATTCGGAGATCAGCATGTTTCCAATGCTCCGTTACTGGTATTTTTGAGAGCTTTTTGGTATCATAAACTTCAATTTTTATAAGGTGTATTGATTGGTCCCCGTCGTCTGAATTAGTGGATATGAAAGAGGTTCCTCCTCCTCCAGCTCGCGCCACTGATGATGATAGCAGTTTTCTCTTTTTGTTTTTAGGCTGAACTTCAAAAAATTCTTCTATATTCCCCACTGAAGACTTCCTTTTCCTTGTTTCACAATTTTTTTTGATCATCATGTCTCCACTGTCTTCTTCGTCCTGAGGTGAGAGTGGATAGTAGTAATGTTTGTAAGTATTTTCGCTATCACCGATATTGTACGATTTCTATAACAAAACAGTGTTCATTTTAAACACAAAAGTAAAAAAACACACATCATGAACAGTATTTGATCACATTTAAATACAGAATTATATAAAAATAAAAGTAACTGAACTCTTACCTCCATTGCTATTGCCGTTTGTTGAATTAGATCCGACTGTATCACTATTAGTAAGAACTGTCTTCGCAAACGTCTCAACTGTATAGGTACAACGATTGCAGGGTTTTATATACCATCTACAATGTGATTAGTATTCCACTTATCATAATGAATCAACATCGTTACAAATCGTTTGTAAAATCTATACAATTGCAACATTCATCGTTACAAATCGTTAGTGAAATTTGAACAATTGCAACATCTAATAGTTAGTGAAATTTACTCATTACGGAAATTCCACTTCTACGAAAGATTACTTATTTTTATTTTGCGAACTTAACATTCCCACGTGACACGCTGGATAGATTGGTACCGCCATTGGTTAACATGAATACAATAGAGATACAGAAACATTTAAAAAGGATTCATCCAAGTCTACAAAATAATGTATATGCTGCAAACAGATTACCAGTATATATCCACGCACCAACGTATATGATAAGCAATTTGGATACAGATGATAAGCCAGGCTCACATTGGGTAGCTTTACATATTGATGTGAATGGTGTTGGTCAATATTTCGATTCATACGGACGACCACCGACAGGATATTATCAATTATTTCTAAAAAGGAATTGTAAGCGATGGTACTGGAATACGAATAGGATTCAGAATGATTTTACTTCGGTTTGTGGCGAATACTGTTTGATGTACCTATTACATAAATTTCGGGGATGTACAATGTTGAATTTTGTAAAATTATTTACAAGCGACACATTATATAATGATATTTTGGTGGATGAAATGTTTCGTTCGTACTTTGTAATATAAGATTGAAATGAAAATAAAGGCAAATGAAGAAACGAAATATGTAGTTTAATTGCGATTAATACTCAAAGTCAACCTTGTCATCGAAGGCACAATTAGCAGTAACTCATTAGCATCCTATCTTATGCATCGGTGAAGTCATTAGCAGTGCAACTCGTCGTAACGACACCACTAATTAAGGACAATGGGAACGCGGGAGACCCGTAATTGATTTCTGTAACTCCTGACCTGTGCATCGTACGTGAAAATTAACTACAGATATGGAATCAGAGCACCCCCAAACCCTTTTTTTTTTTTTTTTTTTTTTTTTTTTTTTTGTTTCATTCGCCCGCCGATTCACGGATTTACCTGTTCTAGCGCTTGCGCTAGAACAGGTGAATCCCCACTACTGCCGCGTAGCCGATCGCGAATGCGACGATTCATGACGCCCTTCGGCAAATCTCTTCTTTGAGGAATTTCTCGAGATGACGAGTCGGAACCCGCACGACGAACGACTTGAAGTTTATAGATATTGTGGTGAAGAAAAAAAAAAAAAAGAAAAAAAAAAGAAAAAAAAAAAGAAAAAGTATTTATTTGACACAGCACAAAAACAATTTTAAAGATAAAGTAACAAAAAATAAAAGAATAAAACATGTAAAAGAAAAAAAGAAAAAACATTATCTAAAATAACAAATGGGTTGTACGTCGCAGCTGTGTCAAAAAGGCTTCCGCTCAGCTTAAGCTGACGCGCTGCGAGCAGCCCGACAGCGCTGGTTTTCAGCGGGGGGAGTGCAACTACTACTTCAAGATTCTCAAAATCCAGTCGGTTTTCACACGAATATACTCCATGACCTCTTCAGTCTTCGTGGTGTAATGTAATCTGGTAATTAATGGCAGGACTGTTCAATGGTACCACAGCAACATCGCTAAATTGCTAAATTGACATGACAGTCGGCAAAACACCGATGTGTGAAGAACGATCACCTACCCTACCAAAGTTTTTAAATTTTAAGGATCTCTGTATTTATATTTAATGTAACATGTAGGTATTATATTCAAACAATTATGAGTTTAACAATATTATGAATATTACAGAGCCGTATTCAGAACACAAACAGAAAATTAATTTAGCATTTTAATTAACGTCTATTTGCGTGTCGCTCGTAGCCCGTAGCGCATCTACGGTTCTGCAGCTACGTAGCTACGGCGGAGGCGTAGCGGTTGCATGACTTCTCACTCCCCTTATCCCGATGCAAGTTTTATTTAATATCCTATTCACAGTTTAGAATTAGATAATCTATCATCCATTTTTAACCGACTTCAAAAAACTAAAAAGTATAAAATAATTTTCTTAAATAACTTAACAGCTTCTGAAGTCGGGGCCACTGCCAAGCTAGGTGCATTGAAGAATTATAGGCCCCGACTTCAGAAGCTGTTAAGTTTTTTAAGAAAATTATTTTATACTTTTTAGTTTTTTGAAGTCGGTTAAAAACGGTCCGTAGCTTTTTATCCCTACAACAAACCGACGAAAAATATTAATAATACCATACTGCTTCAGTTGATAGACGAGTCGTTGATTGCAGTAGGTATATACGTAATAGCAATATACGTAGCTAATTTGAATTATCCATTTTTTGCGCAAAAGAAAGTGGCCAAGTTGTTATCCAAGGTTTGACACGGCGGCGACGGCGCGGCGGCGGCGCAGGCAAAAGCGTGACAAACCTATTAATATTGAAGTGAAACTTCTATATAGACGGGGGGCATTAGGATTTTTCTGTCACGAAAAAGCGTTACGGCCGCGTGGGTGGTAGACGATATATTGTCCGTTGAAGTTTCACTTCTACTATGTGTCCCAGCACACATTTCGTTTTTTTTTAATTTAGCCTATTACTGTCCCACTGCTGGGACCAACCTCTACTCAAAATGACAAGGGTTTTGGCTTTAGGCATGAATTCCTCCTAGGCTGATATCGGTCGCGTGTATGAATACACATTGTGATCAATACATCATCACATTGCAACGCTGATGTCAGCGGCGCATAAATTGTCGATGCGACACAGGATGTCCTACGCGAACGAGACGGTACGCGACCGACATCAGCGTAGGAGGAATTCAGGCCTTAGTCCACCACACTCGCTTAGTGCGTGTTAGTGGACACGCCATCGAAAACTTTTTGTAACAGGTTTTCTCACGATGTTTTCTTTCATTCTAAGCGCAAGTAAAAATTAAATTCTAATCTGAATATTAGTAGTGTATATTTATATCCAAGTACTTATATCCGGAGCATCTCTAGCTGTGAGAGGAGTGAGGGGAAAACACGACATCGACGTCGCGCGGCAACCAGCTGCCTCCAATGCGTAATTATTATACAGGCTGTTCCAAAAATTGTTGCAGAAAAAATACTTTATATTTATCTGCTAAACATGTGCCTCCTAAAAACAAAATGGCTACGCCAAATGGTACTAGATCTGGATGTTATACGCAAGATGTGGGGGGAAAATAATGTGGAGGATTTAAAAGAAATCCTTAAGATACCTCAGTTATAGGCCATAATAACCACACTTGACAGGCTAATAGATAATTGCAGTATGATGTTCTTAGCACAAGAGAGGAGGCTGCTAGCCTGCTACCTCTTGATTCAATACCTATTTCGCCTTTTACGACACTCATGTATATAGAGGGGGTGGCCTTATTTTAGTCGGAAGCAACATGGTCTAGCCACACATTTTTATATTAGGTACTAGCATGTTCAATAATTACCTATACTCTGAATATATAAACATCACTTCGACTACAAAGAGAATCATATCTCAATAAATTTCTTTGCTAACAACACCATGTAGGTATACAAACGGTGTTTCAAATAATATGAGTCGAAAATGTGAAGAATTTTTCAGTAGAGCAAACCGCTTTCATGTCGCAAAATGAAATTCTTTCACTGTTTCATGTACAAAGAATTTTGTCAAAATAAATATAGAGACGTTTTAATTTTTATTAGATGAGTGAGTAGGTAGCATCGAATAGGTATATTTGTTATAGAATGCTAGAAAACATATTACAGCATTATGTCCGTTTTCAAGAGACATATAATTATAATTTTAGACAGATTTTCAATAAAAAACTAAGAAATTCTTATGCCTAATTAGATTACTACTATTGACTTAAAAACCAAGTATAATTTGGTGTATTATTTAACCCGTCCCATGAAGACAAAATAGAAAACGTAAACATAATCTGGAAAACTGGAAAACTCAAAGAACGAAACGAAATAACACAATCTTGATATCCAAGCAGGCATAAAAAAAGACCTATATCGTACCGAGAATAAAATAAAAACATCGATGGAACTACAACAAAAGAGGAAAAATAAAAACGGTCCGTTTCCATTTCGTCAAGTGTCCATTCCCCCGCATTCCTTATTCAACAACGTCCGAAAATTAAAGGCGCTTTTACAAGAAATCGCACTCAGACTGCGACGTTTTCGAACGCAACTCAGCTGAAATATTTCCAACGGATCTCATTCGAGTACTCTTATTTACCTCCGACAACACAACTATAGCGACTTATATCACGGACACACTGCCTGTATTTGTTTTTTCCATTACAAAAGAACGGAACGCCCTGCGCTCGCTATAGCAATAATATTTCAATATCGCGACGTGGGTGCCAGCCCTAGACGCTTTCAAAGTGATTTCTCTGCGTTCCTATTGGTCGCCGCGTAGCAGCAAGGAATGCGTTCAATATCCAAAACACGCGTGCAATAGAGATAGAACTACGATCTTGCCGAATGAAACCCGGCAGTATGAAAGAGAGCAAAGTAGTTATGTCGGTATATGAATATTGGATGAATGGGAAAGGTCTGTATCAATAATACGTGCACGAATGAAATAATAGATTATTCGTTTGTTCAAATCGAACGTAAACAAAATGTAAGCATCCATTACTGATGCACGCGTGCAAAACGAGCGAGAAGTTCAGATGCTGGGCTTGCGCTAGACAAGGACGGCTATATTTCTTCGCGTAGAGCTTTCCGTGGAGCAGGGTCGGCAACAATGTGAACACTATCTGTTTTTGTACCAGTCGTCGGTCGGTTTCCACATTAAACGATCATTTTAAGGGCGAACCAATCAAACTGCAAATTTATACAAATTGATACTAAACGGGTTATATTAATTTTATAACAAAAATTAAGTGTGTAAATAAGTTTGAACGGAGTCGTAATTAAAACTAATTGGGTTTAATATAGCGCTAATTATTTTGTATTAAGGCGGGTTTTCGCTGGAATTTCGTCCTTTTTGACGTTTTGCGTGAGTGTCGTTGGATTTTTTTTGTGTCGCTAAAAAGTGGACTTGTGACCGGGTTTAGGGATGATGATCGTCGATCCGGTGTGGTGGTTTATCTGATAGTTCGCGAGTGCTAGCGGTTGCCGGGAACTGTTGTGTGGTCAGAAGTAGCCATTGGTTTGTGCGGCTGTGTTGCGGACGATGTCGATATAGGGGGCGGCCAGGGTTGGCCCCTAGAGGCCATGCTCAATAACCTTACAGCTACAGCTTTGGGAGGTAAGCTATTATTATTTTAATATCTGGCTTCGCCTGCGTGAAGCTCGTTCTTAGTTTTTGGTATTAATTTCCCAAACTATTTCTGTACGCTTGAAAATATCATGATCCTTGAACTATTTTTTATTTTTATAAACTTTGGCATTAACGATATTCAATCAATTCATTCATCCTATCGCAGTCTACCTACTGTTAGACATAATAGGTAGGTACCTACTTATGCCTCCCGCAAGTTGCACCACACCCGGTCCTCCATTATTATTCTATTAATTATCTACATTATTAGAGATTTAATTATTTATTTTATTTTAAGGTTCACTCACGGCATACATACAAATACCATCAATATGGATTATTGTTCATATAGATATGCCAATTCCGAGCTGACATAGTATAGGCTAAACAACACGATTTCAATTATTATCACACAAAATAATAATTAAATTGCAAAGATAAATTTAAAAAAAAAAAATACACAAACTAGCTCAATCTTATTCACAACCTTAACGTTTGCTGCTTGGGGACCTCAATGATCAATCGTCCTCAGAGATGGTCGTCCTCAAAGTCGTGATTAATAGATAATTTTAAATATAAGTTCTACTACTTATTTATTTATCCTTAAATTTATCTTGTTTTACTATTTGTTTTGGAATGATTCATAATATTCCAGAAGCATGTGGAAGAAGCAATTAGTAGGTTGTACTCTCCTAACATAGGTAACAAAGCAATCATAGAAACAAAATAATTTATGTAGTTGCAAAAACACATTGCAAAAAAAAATACACTGATAAAGTAAATCATTATACAATAATCGTGTGGGTCTCACGGTTGCATGAAAAAGGTTCAGTTCAGCGTGCCAGACATCAATCCCCGGCGCTGATTTTCAATTCAATCCGTTTGACTCACGGATGTCAATTTAAACAGATTAATTAATAATGAAAAAAAAATCTTTACCTCAAAAGATAATATACACATATAAATATTTGAAAAATATACATTTTTTCTTACAATCACATATAAAATTATAAAAACAAAATAATTATAATAATAACTTACCTGTGTAGTGCATAGGTACATTTAAAACGAAATAACAATTTATTTTCTGTAAATAATGCCTAGGAATAAAAGAAAAAGCTTGTAGGAAGTTTTTATGAAGACCATAGGCTTATAGGAGCATCTAGATGGCCCAGCGTAGCGTGGCCATGCGTGCCTACGCATCGGAATGGCTAAAATTGCTATGACACAGCTCAACCGCATTTGCGCGACAAAACGCATGTCTCGAAAAATGAAACGTAGGCTTGTGACTAACCTGGCATCCCATATTCCTCTACGAAGTAGAGACCTGTACCTCTACCATGAGTTTTCCGAGCCGTCTAAAGTTCACGTTCACATGCAATATTTGTATGGGAATCTTATCAGCGCCTCTAGCGGTATATATAGTGAACTAAAGTCACTATACAAATATTGCATGTGAACGTGAACGTTAGACGGCACGAAAAACTCATGGTAGAGGTACTGGACCTTGAAGAAAGCAGACCGCACTCGCGTTGACGCATTTGAGATGTGGTGCTGGAGGAAGATGCTCCTAATCCCACGGATGGCACATGGAACCAACGCCTCAATTCTCGTCGAACTAGGAATTACCACCAGGCTCTCTACAACATGTCTTCGCAGGATATTCGTATTCTTCGGGCACATTGCAAGAAAACGTGGTGGTAACCTGGAGAAAATACTCATGAAAGGCAAGGTGGAAGGGAACAGACCCAGGGGACGAAGCCCAATGCGTTGGACTGAACAGATCCGTTCGTCACTGGACTCCAGTGTGAGCGACGCCATCCGTAATGCAGGGAACAGGGCAAAATGGCGGAGTATAGTCCATAAAAAGGTGCTACATAGGTACATAGAGGTCATGACTTTCATCAATGAGGAAAATGACTCATGGAGGAGGAAATGGCCCAGATGTTTCCTACGAACTGTCTCTGAGAAGAAACGCCGAAACAATCTCAAGGTTTCATTTTTAAAGTCTAGACATTTGTGCATGTTTTTTGAGAAGATGTAGGTGTCTGGTAAGGTCTTTTGAAGAGGGAGCCATACCAGTTTTGAACTGACCTGTCCCAATAGGTAACTTACTTGCTTTCTTAGACCTTCATAATATAATAATAATCATTGACTATTGAGTATAACAAGCCAAGTTCAAGGGTCAAATCTGAATTAATAAAATCCTTAGTAGAATAAATTAAGACTATTTACATATCTCCTTACAAAAATTGACGCGTTCCTAAGATTTCTTTAACAGAGGCCCAATTCTCGTAATTAAAAATGTTCAAAATATAGTTCGGATCTCATTCCGATCTACTACCAATGTCATAAATGTCACAAATGGTATTCTCCTACCCTAACAAACAACGTCAAACGTGACATTATATTGTAATGAGATCGAAAGTTAAATAAAAGGCAAATCGGTATTCTGCTAACATTTTGAACTGACACAGATAATAAAATTGACACTCTCGTCTATACACAAACGTCAAAAATGAGATTGAAATGAGTTTGTAAGAAGATTGAATCCAAATCATACTGGAATCGGACTGAACTTTAAGAGGAGTAGAATACATGACTTTTTGTCAATTCATAATATAATCTCAGTTCGGTCAACTTTCAGTGATATTATAAATTAATTACGAGAATTGGGCTTCTGAGGTTTATCCAATTTTCTTCTTCCAGTCAGATGCGGAATATGACTCTTTTACGCAATATATCAGTGAAAAAATGTTTTCTAGGAATTTGTTTATCGAAAAGCAAAGGAGCCCTAAAACCAAGAACAAGAATTGAATGTCGTTGATATAAGGGATGTCAAAAGACCCTCAACGAAGCTGAAAGTCATATATTATTTCGATTATTTCCATCATCACGAAGATTTTTCTTTGTGCTGGGCCATACCTGGGAACAGACTGGTTATAGAGATATTGAAGGTCAAAGTAATGAATTTTTTTCCCGTTTTTGCAGGAAATAGTTTTGTTATATGTTATTACAAAAAATTCTTACGCACACATAGGTACCACTCATACTCCCACATCCACCCGTACCTACAGTTCTACATTACACAAAATACAGTCTGTTGCGTGTGTTACATTACGAGCTACAGAAAATAGCTTATTTATAATGCCTAAAAATAAAAGTCTTTTCCCAGCAATTATGTTTGCACAATGTTACTAGGTTTGATGTAGGTATGTGTAGACTTCGGCTTCATTAAAGATTTTTTTACACCCTGTATATTACTTAACTGGGCGACTGTTGACTTCTAACCGAGCATTTACTTAATAAAAGTTATCTATGGTCATTAATGGTCTGCGATAGGCCGTGTAGAAATAAATCAATTAAAGATTTGAAAAAGCTTTTCTGCAGTTAGATCCTTGCAGGTATTTTCTATTACCAAATAAGCATTTTTCTATCAGAATTTGGCTATCGAACAACTCAAAGCTATTATTAATGAAGATTGTATATTTTAATCGGTAACTTAAAATGTTCTCTAAAATAACACCTTCATTTCTCTAAATTCTCAAAGAAAACTAACCTTCCAGATTCATAGTATCTGGATTGTCATACAAGGTTATACCACACGTAAGAGCACAATAAAACAGTTTGCACACAATATCCCGGACCGCCGTCGAACCGTTCTGTTTTACGGGATTCAATTCCATTAAGTCGTGTTTATGAGCCGGCCGTAATCTCGGTGAGCTCGGGACTGAGGTGCTAAGACTTGGGGCGCCTCGACATTTGCCCCCGACTTGGGGTGGATGTAATTTAAATGCTGATCTGAGTAGAAAAGAATAGCGGGAGAATCCCTTCCACAAGGGAAAGGAAATAAATATTGGGCTCACAGACGTGAGTAGTAGAATGATTTACAGATATGGTTCACATAATTAGTGCCCGTGGCCATCTTCGATCTTGGTACATTTACCGAAAATCCGGTAAACACCGGAGCAAAATTTCAATTCAATACATTCAGCGAGCCAGCATGCTGAGGCCGAGGATGGTGTCATAAGCCATGGCTTTGATGGATTCAACCCCTTCACAGAATCAATGAATGAAATCGGTAATTTAAATTAAATTATTAGATCTTCTGATGAACCAAGAACTTTATGTTTATAGATACTCATGTAGTGTAGATCTTTAAGTAGATAGATGCTCAGGTCAAGAATCCAAAAAAAATCATTTCTTGGCACAATACGATTGGATAAAATAAAACCTTTAAGTGAAATTTAAGAAAACAAGTGGTACTTCATCTTACAGAAAGTACGAGTATATAACCTAACCATCAAAAACCCCCGGCTCCAACTAGAAAAAGAGCTGTAACTTTTGAACCGCTGAATAAATTTTCATGAAACATAGCTAAGATGTTTCCGATTAAACTAGCTTTAAAAAAAAAAAACTGTATTGAAATCGGTCCATCCGTTTTGGAGCTACAATGCCACAGATACACACAACAAACTTATACCCCTCTTTTTTTCGGGGATTAAAAAATGTTTTTTCTAGATAGACTTTTTTGTTCGCAATTATATGTACCTACTTATCCTAAACATGTTTCGTTCTATTTTGACAATATAGTCGATATGATTGTAATTTATTAATTTGGTAGGTATTTGTCATTTATTCATCCTAATACCTATTTGTATGCTGGAAAAGCAAAAAAACATGTTTAATCTGATCTGATCTGTATATTGTATGTAACCATGCTTCGAAGCAAATAAATATTTTGAATTTTAATTAGAAAACATTGATGAAGGGCACAGGAACTGTGTTACTTGTAGTGACCATCATGGTTATAATTACGACTCGTCAAAAATAATTACATTAAATTGCATCGGCAAACATTCTTGAACTAATGTGATTAAGTTAACTTTTATTGAAAAAGTACGGTTTTATTTATTTAATTGAGTAATTTTCTCTAAAATTTCTTTTTGTGTGAACTGACCACAGTTTAGATATTATTTAGTTTTTATCTTTAACAATTTGTGACCTTTTATTTACTAAATAAGCGTTACCTACAATTCTTTACCAAATGTTTGTAAAAACATTATCTTCATTTTTAAGATACTTTCCGATATTATAGTCTGTGAGAACTGAGGAACCACACTTTAAGGTCTGTAATGTTTTATATAATTTTTTAGAAATTCCAAAATTCATTTTTCAATTTTATTGTTTTAAGTCTACTACTAAATCCTTGGCAATTTATTTCGCGAAATCCCAGCGTGGTCTCTCAGTACTCACGCACATTAAAACTTGACCTTTGTGAGAGGAGTCTGCACTAGGTTCGAGATCTGTATGATGTCATTGATTGCTCTGTATTTATGTAGATAAGTAGGTATAATTCCTTTTATAATTTTTTTCATTCGTATCATTCCTTCCAAAATTGTGATTCATTTTTATCACACTTTTGTGAATAACCTATCGAGCTGCCATTTTGCATGTTAACTTGACAAATCGAAGACCGAGAGAGACCAAAACCGAGACACACTTATTATTTATTTAATTATATAGGCACACCAACAGTATACATATTAAGTCGTCTATACTAATATTATAAACAGGTCCAATTTGTTAGTCTGTTTGAACGGTGTCTAAAAGTGATTCTCTACTAATAAGGTCTGTGTCGCTTACAAACGTT
Source organism: Allophyes oxyacanthae (assembly GCA_932294325.1). Classification (NCBI taxonomy): domain Eukaryota; kingdom Metazoa; phylum Arthropoda; class Insecta; order Lepidoptera; family Noctuidae; genus Allophyes; species Allophyes oxyacanthae. The sequence continues at coordinate 2,779,504 of OW028633.1, read as the reverse complement.
AGTAGGCACATATCATTATGATTCCATATTCCATTAGCAATAATATCCTAAACTAAATCTTTTGTAGCATCGCGACCGTCTTCTATTGTAGCAATAAACGATACAATTCCATATCCTTTACAGCTTGAGACGCAAGTTTCATGCTGGAAAATTCTCAATTTCCCGAGAAATAGAAAATCCCGAGTATCGTAAAGTCGTTGGGAGGGGCCGACGACCAAACTTTGCCAATTTCACGCATTAACACTTTGTTACAGTCTAAATTGGATTTATAAAACGGTGTAGTTTCATTTTTGTATCGTTGCTGGAGAATTTTTAAATAGTTTGCGGAGTGTAAATATTTTTTACCATTGTTATTTTCGTTTCAAATATTAACATTTGGCGTTGTACGAAAGAGATCTGTGCTGTTTTATAAAAAAATATGAATAAATGAATATTTCTATGATTTTTGTAAACTAAATAGTGAGACTAAAATTAGTGCGAACAAATAAAGATATTGTATTGTATTGTGATGTGTAACGGAACCAGAGCTCGTTACACTTAACCTTCTAGTAGTTCCTACCGGGGCTAGGTAATAGGTATCTATAATTTTATTTATACCTACTTATCCATACCGGTAGGGCAAAATCGAATTTCTAATTTTTATTGTTTTTATTTAATCTTTACTTCTATAATATGATCGTTGTGTTTAGATAATTGACTATCTTGTGTGATTGCGTTATATTTCAGAACTCGTGAATTAATTTCGATGCGGTGTTTCACCCACATTCCGTTTTTAAAGAAGGTGGCTGTGTTGTTACGCTTTACTAATCGGAAGCTAAGCAGTGACATGGTTATTTCAGCTAGTACTGTATAAGTACTGAACACGTGCAATATTGATTCCTACAAATTTTATCAGATTTATGGGCGGTTTCTTCATCGAAAGTAACAGCTAGAGTAAAATTTAAGTACCCATTCCCTTTTTACATCATCGGTCGAAATATCACAAATCAGATTCAGAAGAGCTTATGAATCTGATTTGACACTAACATCATCAACGCGTTCTAAAGCTCAACTTTATAGTAAAGACAAGTCTCATGTTTTACGCGCCATAAGGACTAATGTTTCGGTGTTTGATACATATACACGTGCACCTAGAGTCTCGACATTTCTTAACACCTGTATCTGGTTTACATGAAATAAAGATCTGTTCTATTCTATATGCAGAACGTATTCTGGATTTATATTCACCATGCGAATCATTACCCACTAACATATATTGATAGGTTCAACTTTGAATAAAATCATTTAGACGATCTTGCCCCATCTACGTACCCGTCGTGATAATCATGGGCCATAGGTATCGGCGTAACGTGTTCTCAGAGGACGGAAGACACGGCAGTGTTTATTAGCCTCGCATATTGCGTAGTCCGAGCGGGCTCGATTTACCTAAGAGTACCTTACAGGAACATCTAATAGTACTTTTGTTTGTTTGTTCGTCAGGTCACAAAGAGTCGTGCCCGGAGGACAGTAAGCCGCACGAGATCAAACCGAGCCTCGACCGACCGCACCATGCGCTCGGGCCGCGCCTGCATATTGCGCACAACATACGCACAGAACACTTACAAGGTATACCTTCATCATTAAATCAGTCCGTAAATGGTTACATATAAGGGTGCTTTTTGACGGGTGTTACGTACCTACTTGCGCGTGTTAGCCGCAAGGCGCTGTATGAGGCGAGTGAACCGTCATGCGACAGCGCGAGATCACGCGGGACACGCAAAATGCATATTTGTTTTTATTTAAGTGATTTGGACTACCTCGCTTTTTTTCGGGGGTTGGACCTTCAGAAGGCTGATGCTGACATCTAGGGGGAGAAGGCTAGGGTGTGTGGTATTCTAACCACTTAACCCCTCCTCGATGGCCGTTTTCATAAATGCGGTGATTCTTGGGCCACCCTAGGGTTATTTAGCTGCGTCTTAAATCCGGTTCCTCGGCTTCTTGTTTTTACAAGCTTTTATTTATCATAAATTCGACCGAAATTGAGATCTGACTAATAAACCGGATAATAAACGAGTGGCCAGTGGCCAGTCAACCTAACGGAATGTTTTGTACGTAACCCATTGACCCATAAGTGTAATGAAATTCTACCGTTTTATTTCATGAAGCCAATAAGTATTTCACAGAACCGACGAAATGTAGTGTGTCGTGAATCATTCGTGCACAATATCATACAATCTATCGAATGTGTGATCCTCACAGTGTCCGATCGAAATGATTGTAGACGTTCGTTTTTTAATTAACTCGGCTTCCTGCAAAGTAAATTTTGACGTGGCATTCCACACCATCAATTGACTTTTCTATATTGCGGGAGATAAAAAAAAATAACACGAGTGGTTCAAAATCATTACAATCATTATCATCAGTCTTAGTATTAATTTAACATTTTCCCTGTCCTGTGAACCACATAGTTTAGGGCCCGTTCACACGAGCTACTTTTAGCTAAATCGCTAAATCGACCGATTTAGTAACCGCGATCGGACGCAGCGAGTCACTAAAACGCGATGCTGCATCGATGCTATCGCAAAATCGCTGGTCGCCGATGCTAAAAGTAGCTCGTGTGAACGGGCCCTTTACTATTGTGTCTATTGTCTGGCCACTAGACAGTCAACCTGGGTCAACTTTTTTGGGCTATGTTATATCAGAACCATAGTATGAACCTTATACACATGTTAATAAGGTGTTTTGTTTAGGTGGCATCCACCAACAACATAGTGGAGGGCACATGTCCACTGTGCCAGTCAGCATGTCGTCGTCAGCATCGGACAGCGATAAGCCTGCGAAGCAGAAGAGGCATCGGACGAGGTGAGACGATATGCCATCTATATCCTAGCTAAGACTTTAGAGTAGAGAGTAGATATCAAATTCTACAATCGTAAACCGATTCCTAATCGTAGGTAAATCTATTTGACCACGTTTACATCAGCATAGATACTGAATTAAAATTTGGTTGACAAACACCTGTTGACAACCAAATTTTAATTCAGTATTCAGTGACAAACAGGTTACTATACAGTTTATTGTGTTTTTATAACAGCAATATGTTTATGTGAAGGTTCACGCCGGCGCAACTGAACGAATTGGAGAGATGTTTCTCCAAGACGCACTACCCCGACATCTTCATGCGTGAGGAGATTGCCATGAGGATCGGACTTACCGAGAGTAGAGTGCAGGTCAGTCATATACCTATTACTTTCTACGTTTTACTGAATATTGTAGATACAAATATTGTCAATTCTATTGCTGTAAACACTTTTTTTTTCTACATGTAGGTCTCACTTCTTCTAATGTTATTATTATTATCAGCCTATGCTGTCCCACTCCTGGGCAAAGGCCAGTTGTTTTAAATGTTCTAAAAGTTCTAATGTTATGAGAGAGTAATTCATAAGTTATTGTAGACGAAATATATTAATGTATATTAAGGTGTCACTAGGCTTATCTAATATTGAATATCGATAACTGTCAACAGGTGATTTAAAAAGGCAAATAAATCAAATCACAACGTTATACCTTTACCAACATCCGCTGAAAATACACAATATAAAAAGAATTGGTCCCAAGCGTTCACCTTGCGAGACTCCCTCTTCGCACGTCCAGTTCAAAAGTTGCACTACACTGATACATTTCACGGCACCTTCTACCTGACTGAATCTTCGTGTTGCACGAATAATATTTTAAGTTTTGAGTTATGCTTCTTTAAAAGCCCTGTGAATGGGTGGTCGACACTGTCAAACGGTTTTGTAAAGTCCATATACTGGAGTTTTATTAGCCTTAAACTCCGTGTCTTAACTTTTTATTGATCGACTGCCTGCCGGCTTCGCGGTAGCCATATTTTTATAGACTGTGAATATATGACGTGGGTAATAGTACAATTGGTTTCTTTTTATTTGGAATGATTGAGTGAATGACGTGACGTTACTAATGTAGTATCAGAAGACAAAAAAAGAATTGTGGAATATTGTAGTAGTATTGTGACAAACATAGTTCAAACTATTATGGATGGTTTGATAGCAATTCACACCATATTTTGCTCACCAATATTTTTACGAGTATTTTAAACCCGACTAATATTAACGACCAACTGGAGATAATCAGCCACTGTCACTTTGTTCAAGCACTTAGTTTAGAGTTAAACTATGCTTTACATTAGACATTAGTCTTAATTTGTGTCGTGTGTTGACTAATATTTGTATTTCGTTAACATCCGTGACACACGGTCCGTAGAGACCTCGAACTTTGGTCAACTTTTGTTGCTGGTGTTACGAGTTGTAGACCAGTGAGAATTTCAGGTTAGGATTAAATTTTGAGTTAGGAAACTCCTTTGTTGTATTTTGAAATTAGTTCGTAATTCTAAATCGAATGCGCCGGGTGCCCGAAACTAAAACAATGTGGCAATAAGCAATTATGCAGTAACTGTTTATCTGTCTTTATTAGAATGGAATCGTTAAGGTCGAAAAGTCTGTATATTGATAATATTGTCGTGAAAAAGACTAGTGAGACTAGAAATAACCGATGAAAAACTGTGACTGGAACGACTGAACAGATTTCAATGAAACCTAAGAAAAATCTATCCGTTTTAAATACAAGTAAGAAGCCTTTTCTACATTAAAGTTGCTTTATAAGACGCACAAAACGCTTCTTGCCAGACGTGCCTTCATAGTCAAACATATCAAATGATTCCAATTGCTCGTCATTTATCATTTCCGTGTGTTCGTCTCTAAGAAGCCAGTTGTAATCCGTGAAAATTGCCGGTTTATCGTTACTGCTATTAACTTTAGTGATGCGTGAGTGTTCATTGTAGCTGTTATCGGCTATGTGTTGGCCTGCTACTGAATAGAGTTATGTTCATTGATTAGCCTATCATAAATATTGATGATGTTCTAAATTTGATGTGACAGTTATTTTCATTTGGCTTTGAATTTTGAAACTGGTTTCGGAAGGTTGCCATTTTTTGAAGTGAATCTTCTATATAGACGGCGGGTATTAGAATTTTTCTCCGTTGAAGTTTCACTTCTACTGTGACCCAGCACACATTTCGTTTTTTTTTGTATCTGGAATATCTTTGTCATATAATTTTATTTCATTGACAACGGTGTTGAGGCTTGTTGATATAAAGACTCTACATCACTAGACTAATGGCACTTGATTAATCGACGCTTTTGTTAATAGACGCTTGTTTTTCTGTTCTTGGTTCAATAGTAAGTTATGTAACCATTACGGTATGTTTACAATAATAAGTCAGGTTACTACTGCAAGCAGTGACGTCATCTGATGCATGATGAATCTGAATTGTGCGATTTTCTGACTGAACCGTACAGGTTTCTGATGGCTCTTATTAAGAGTTGGAAGATTCAAAACAACATCTTGTATGGCCTAAAGATTCCATTTATTTTCGCAAAATGGATTATTTCAGTCATTCTAATGTTGTTTAATAACGAATTATAGTAAATTATTTACGTATACTTAAATGATACATTGCTACCCAATAACATATAGTTAGAACTGTATTTAATCGGCTATTTATATTATAGCTATAATGAGAGCAGGTAGGTATATATAACGAATTTCACAGATTTGTTTTTCTTGTGACTTATGTAAAGTTGACTATTTAACAAATCTTTCAAAATCATTAGATGTTGACTTCAGAGAGTGTAAGGCACCGACCGTCATCTTTCATCAGCATTTTTATCTGTGTTGCGTGCGTTTCGTAACTTGACATTGGATTGGAAATACTCAGAATTAGTAGTCCATCTAGGTGACGCTCTTAGCCCGTCGAAAGATTTCAACAAAAAATCGTGATGTATGAATAAAGCCGACGTACAAAACAAACACAAATAACCTTTACACCTCGGGAGTTTTTAAAAAAGTAGTGTCGACAAAAAACTTGATGCTATGCTACGCACAATAAATAAATAATAAAACGCGTACGAAGAATGTCGCAGTGTGGCGCGAAGTGGTCCGGGAGAAACACACAAAACGAACACAAATGTGTTTGTCCGTCGCGTCGTCCGTGTGGCCGCACTGATTGCAGACAACCGGCTACTGTTCATGGGGTTTCATTGTTCCACACCTCTTTGCCTATTCATAAATATTGAAGATTAACGAGAAAATTATCCTTTTATTAATATTTTCATTGAGTTTGATTTCATGGGTAATGGTCTGAATTTTATCGTGTGATACGTAGATTAACTGGAATTGAAACGCTTTATTGGTTACCAACTTCTTTCCAAAAATATGTTTGAGGTCAGAAGCCTTATATTATGCCTATAGTGGAGTATGCATTGAGATGCCATTTTTTTAATGGTTCACGCAATCCTTTTTCTTCTTCCTCTTAGTGTGCCTTTCTAACATTGGAGGTTGGCAGTCAGCTCTTTGCAACGCTCTCTATCCATGGAAATCCTCAATAGTTCCTCCGCGGTTTTAACAATCGTTTTTGGTGTTACCCAATTTGCTTCGAACAGACTTTCAATCTGGCAAAATGATAACACAATTTTCAAACTCATACGAGTATATCGCATATCTCGCTTTATTCCAAGGACTCAGTTGTCTGCAAATATATTTTTTTTATTATTTATTCGAATATAGTACCTATTCCAATTACTCATATTTATATTTTCCGAACTGCGATCAAATCAAGGACCACACGTCGGCAATAGTGTTGCATCCACTAGTTCCTTAAGGCTCTTGTTTGAACTTAAAACATAGCTTTTAAGAACTGGGAGAATTAATCTGCGCCGCTCACGGTACACGAGGTGCATACAGCACACATGAACTATTTACAGTGGCGGCCGGTCGATTGCAAACAGCGAGCGGTTCAGTTTCCTGGCTATTTGCTCGACTTCGCCCGCTCTCGGCACTGTATAATATAAATACGCAGCCGACCGAATAAACACCGCTTCTAAATATGGGAATACGGAACGTTTTAGGTGGATTTAGTCAAAGCGTCGATACTGCTGTATAAATAGAATAGAAACAGATAGGCATTTCCGCGGAATAAAAAAAATTGGAATCCATAAAACGCGATATTCGGAAAAAGATAGCCAACTTTTATAGCATAAGTTAAAATCACGTCAGCTGTTGATTTTTGGAAGTAGTGATAATGCAAAATAGTACCTATTACAATCGAGAACTTTGCAGGATGTTGAAATAATAGGTGCTAGATAAAATTTGAAATTCAAAAACACCCTAAACTTACTCGCTAATATACCTACAGTGCAGTGTACTGTATAGTCTCAATTCTCTTAAGATTATCCTAATGTTTATGGGAATATGAATGAAGGATGTGACAAAAATACTTATATCCTACAAGAAAAAGTGACGACTGACCTTCCAAAAGCAGAAGTGTATCGCTATCTTTCATTGCTGTTAAGTTTATGATCTGAACAAAGAGAGGTCGGAAATCCTACGGCCTGCCATTTTAGCACTACCATAAAAATATTATACAGACGGACGCAGCGGTAGGCGAACCATGGTCAATCACATTGAATTCAGGAAACGTAAATTTATTACGAAAATATATGAAAATATGCGTATACAACCATCTTTTATTAACTATGCACATCAAAGCAGCCTTCTTATTTTAACGATGCGTTAAAGTTCAAATTCACAATATAAAGTGATCTATGAATCTTTAAACTCCGTAACAGCATTTATAATTCAAAATCTGTGAATTCATTAAAATTTTACAAAGCACATCGCTTCTCTACAAAATAAACTAAAAAAATAAATAAAAAATGTCGCTGCCCCGACTGTGTCGCATTTTGTTTACCAAATCCCTTCATTATTAAAAAGACGTATAGCTCTAGTGTTGTGACACTATGCCGGGTACCGACATCGATAAAAATAAATGGCACGCGTTCCCCTCATTCTATATTCTCGACGATTAGACAGTTAAATGGTCGCCGGGTTCGTTACATGGGAAATCTTTTTCTATCATTAATTATTCCGAACCTTTTTTTGGATAAAACTTTTTTAGTTTCCAAATGCGATTCTGCGTTAATTGTTTAATGGATGTAACCGATAGACGCGCAAATGTTTTTATACTGTGAAAATGTATGCAGTTCTTTTAGTTTATTTTATCAATTAGACTTGATTGGATGCATATTTATTGGAGTAAATATAAAGTTGTAGAAAATCTTTTATATCATAAATTACTATTTTGTTTTTACGATTACAGTTTCTTCTTTACTGAGTCCTATTATAAACACGACTGCAGTAGTCATATTTGAGGTTATGAATAGGTACATTTTACCCCTTACAAAAATATAATTATATTGGGCAAGTGTGGCCGCCCCTGCAACATTAGGAGGCATTAGCATGCCGGCCGCGGCGCGGTATATTAAGATTTATTAACCCAATAACTTAGGGTCCAAGTCCCGCAACGCTTAGCCCACCAGGACGTGTAATGTTTGATTATTTTCGCATTATAGCACTCTTTTTATAAATAATCAACATTTTGTTTATTTTTTTTAATTATTTTTAATCGTTTATAGGTTTTTGTGTTTTGAGTTTCGACAGTTTATTGAAATAAGTTATCAATGAATTAGCTCTACATTAAAATTAACAATATGACTATATTGTATATAAATAAAGCATTTGATTAAATATAAACTGGTTTTATTAATAGAAGAACATAAAATATTAAATAACAAATTGCTACACGTCACTAAGCCGGTGAGAGAGTAAAACAAAAGATGTTAGCATAGACAAGACAATACTTGTTGTAATGGCAGCTTATAATTTATGCGTTCATACCAACACCCTCTCCTGAACGCAAACCCATTCCAACTGTGAGATGGCGAAGCTTCGGTCGATGTAGTCCCTTTGTCAACGCATCCGCCAACATGAACTCGGTGCTTATGTACTTCACATATATCTCCTTGGCAGCAACCTTTTCTTTCACGAAGTTGTAGCGAACATCAATATGTTTGCTACGAGCATGGTAGACATTTGAGCCTGAAAGACTGATAGCGCTTTTATTATCACAGTATATAGTCATTGGAGTACCTGAAATATTATGCCAGATCTTATCGTTAAGTTGCCTCAGCCAGATCGCCTCTTGAACAGCTGATGCCAGAGACATGTATTCAGCCTCAGTGCTGGACAGCGCCACTGTGGCTTGTTTTATAGAGTTCCAACTTATACATGCACCCTGAAATATAAATAAATAACCAGTGCAGGATCTTCGATCTGTAATATCGCTGGCCCAATCTGCATCACAATAACCAACTATGTTTTTGTTATCCTTTTTAAATGTAAGTTTCAAATCAATAGTTCCTTTCAAGTAACGAAATATTCTCTTGACAGCAATCCAATGTTGCATTGTTGGATTGTTATTAAATCTACTAACATTATTAACAGCATAGGCTATGTCAGGCCGAGTACCTTGCGACAAGTACAATAGGCAGCCCACAGTTTCTTGATAAGGTACATAACCTTTTTTTTAACAGGTGAATCTATGACACTCCAAGTGTTATTTTCAATTAAAGATTTATTTTCAGATTCCATGGCCTGTTTCCATAATTCAGAATTTTCACTGTTTAATGCTTCAGTGTGATCTTGTGGGTCATCATCCAATAAACTCATTGTAGTTTCTGAATTAATGCATAAAAAAGACTTAGGATCTGAACTGTTGTTCTTTTCTGATACTGATACTTCTCCTTTTCGTCTCTGTGAGTCTCGACGAGGTCTGAGATTTACATGACATATTTCAGGAGAACTGGTATTAATATTTGATGAATCTGTAGGTATGTATGTCTCATCCTTAGGATCGTCATAATAACTAGAACTATTAGAGTCCGATTCATAATTTACTTCTTCATTATGTGATTGTGTTTGTTTATCTGTCTCAAAATATACTATGCAATCATTCTTTTCACTGCAGTTGTTAGATTTTCTTGTGAATGTGCTTACATTCTTCTTTTCTATTCTATTTTTCTCTTCCACTGATTCCTTGCACTTCTTATCAGTGGTTTCGGTACAACTGGTATTTTTAATTATTTTATTTTGGTTGACAGTTTGTTCTAAAAATACTACATCTCTACTCATTGTTACTTGCTTGGTTTTCTTATCTATAAAGCGATATCCTTTAGTGCATTCGCTATAACCAATAAATATTAACTTACGAGATTTAGCGTCTAATTTGTGACGCTTTTCTTTTGGTATGTGTACCATTGCTTGGCATCCAAAGACTTTCATATGACTTAGGTCAGGCTTGGATCCAGTCCATCGTTCCTCAGGGGTGATATCAGACAGTGAGCGAGTTGGTGAGCGATTGATAATGTAGGCAGCAGTTGCTATTGCTTCTCCCCAATACTCCTTCTGTAATGAAGCATTAAGTAACATACATTTAGCTCGTTCTATAAGAGTGCGATTCATTCGCTCGCTTACACCATTTTGCTGAGGTGTGTATGGAACAGTTGTTTGGTGTACTATGCCAAATTTCTTCAGACATTTATCAAACTGACTGTTTATATACTCTCTTCCATTATCACTGCGAAGTATTTTTATTTTACAGTCCAACTCAGTTTCTACTTTATTTTTAAATTCCAGAAATTTTTCTAATACTTCTGATTTACACTTGAGAAAGTAAACAGATACCTTTCTAGAGAAGTCATCTATGAATGTTAAGAAATACCTAGCACCCCCGAGTGACTGATTCTCCATAGGTCCACATAGGTCTGAGTGGATAAGCTCTAGCAAACTTGTTGCCCGGGAGCCTTCATTTTTGAATGGTTGCCTGGTTTGTTTTGCCTCCAGACAAGATGTACATATGTAGTCCTCATCTTGTTGACATATCTTCACACCAAGAGTACATTCTGGAATCTTATTAATATCATTAAAATTAAGGTGACCTAGTCTTTGGTGCCATAAATACTTATCTTCAGCTGTAGCTGCCATTGCCTGCCCACTTTGGTAGGTTAGTAATTTGTAAGTATTATTTACTAACTTTGCATTGGCCACTATCTGATTATTCCTGTTCTTTATTGAGCAACCGGCACTGTCAAATTCTACTTTATTGCCATTCACTATAATCTTGCTCACAGAAAGTAAATTTGTGGATAGAGTAGGAATAAATAATACATTATTTACCTGAATACAGTCAGGTTCTGCTGTAATTTTATTTGGTACCTGGATATTTACAGTGCCACAGCTTTTCACAGTGAGAACTTTATTGTTTGCAATCCTGATACTTTGTACAGGCGGTGCAGTTTCATTCTCTAGCCAATCACGGTTCATTGTCATGTGGGCTGAAGCTCCGGAGTCCACATACCAACTGCTGGCATCATTCACAGATATAGCTGAAAAAGCTGCAACAAAACCATTTTTAGTACCTTTATCTTCCTTGTTTTTATTTTTAAACCAACATTGCTCTCCCATATGCCCATATTTGTTACAGTTGAAGCAACGGGGGCCTTTTGGTTTTCCTGAGTGACTGTCTTTATGTTGAGTGTTGTTTATGAATTTCTTAGACTTTGCATAAAAAGCTGTTGTACTTTCTGATACTGTTTTGACTTCTTGTAATAACTTTGTTTTTATCATATCAGCACAAATTTTTATGCCTGAGCTTTCTATACCCATAATCATAGGCTTATATTCATCTGACAATCCGGCCAACATTAGAGTTCCGAGCCACTCATCATCCACATTGAATCCTATTCCTCTCAATTTATGTGCTGTTGACATCAATTTGTTAATATATTCTTCTATATTTGTACTAGATTCTAGATTAGTCGTAATCAAATCTCTAAGAAGCCCCACTTTACGGAGCAAACCAGTGTCTTCAAATGCTTTTAATAAGTTGTCCCATACCTGTTTTGCTGTTTTTGCGTCTTGAACATGCACGTATAATTGTGGATCTATCAATAAAATTATTTTTGATCTGGCTTTAGTATCCTTTTTCGTATCACATGTATCAGACAATATACATTCCCACAGTTCTTCGTGTTGTAAATAAGCCTCCATCGCAAATTTCCAAGTCGAAAAATTGTCTCGTCCAGTCAATTTCTGTATTGTTAATGTGTTTAAAGCCATTTTGTAGCGTTTCGGACACAAAACTGAAAAAGATTTTTTTTTGTTTTTGCGGACTTTGAGGTTATACCTACCTTTTCACTGAACTTATTTTTTATTACAGCTTTATTTTCAAAAACTCATATCAGTACGGGACGGCCCATAACCTATTGTATATAAATAAAGCATTTGATTAAATATAAACTGGTTTTATTAATAGAAGAACATAAAATATTAAATAACAAATTGCTACACGTCACTAAGCCGGTGAGAGAGTAAAACAAAAGATGTTAGCATAGACAAGACAATACTTGTTGTAATGGCAGCTTATAATTTATGCGTTCATACCAACAGACTATTCCAGGTTTAGTTGCAAAACTCTTTAACATAATGACAAAAAATAAAATAATATTCTTCAATTCTCTATCAATTTTAACAAAAAACTTATGAATTCAAAATGATTCACAAACTACAATGCGATCATAATAAAATATTTTAACACCTGGACACGCCACGTATCGATCGACAGGTGAAACGATTATCGACACATTGATATCTTTGTGAATGGATTTAGTTAATCACTAATTCACATTTTATATTTTTATAATTGAATCAGATCTAAACTAATAAAGATAAAAGATTTGTATTTATGTTGTTTTGTTTGTAATGAATAAACTCAAAAACTACTGGACCGATTTTAAACATTCTTTCACCTGAAGAATGCTGTACTTATTATCATCACACATAGGCTATTTTTTTTTAAATGGGATCCCTACGAAAACTCCAATAATGTAACCGCGATATTAAAAATATATTAATGATTTTGAAATTGTTGCACTAGAATTTAGTTGCTTTCTTTCAATTTAAGTGGTACGAACTTTTTATACAAAAACTTTTTATTAAAAAAATCTTAATACAACTTCCGTAAGATTCCAAAATCAACACAATGCGCAACAACTTTAAATTCAATACTTTGAACCCTATAACATTATTCATATTGCATTAACGAAAACAAAAATTGCATCACATAAACACTTATCACAATAAAAGATAATGTTGCTACCCGAAAAAATATACCCCGAAATCGAGCCTACCCCATATTATGGGGATTTAGCTGTGATTTAGCATTATTTGGGGCCATTTGCAATAAAATTGTATTGAGGATCAACGGGCGAGTTAATTTTGCTGGCAACACCGGGGGTTTGTTAAGTAAGGGTCAGTGTGGTCTGTTTGTTCCCAGGTGGGTTCAGAAGTAATAAGAAATGAGCCATCATTTGTTTCGTTGGCTGGTAATGATTTGTCGTGAAAGACAATAAGTGAATTACCCCCGAATACTGAAACCACCTCAATATTAAGACGCTCTTAAAAGTCATCCTGGATGATGTTGGATCTAAGTAACTGATACCTACTTACTTTTTTATTAATTTTCCCCTTGCCAATATATAGTGGTATTAAAATAACCTAACCGTTAAAACCACCCAACTAGAAAAAGAGCTCTAACTTTTGACCGGCTGAACAGATTTTCATAAAATATAGCTAAGATGATTCCCTTTTAAACTAGCTTTACATTTAAGAGCTACGATACCACAGACAGATACACACTACATACTTATAACTCCCCGTCTTTTTTGGTCGGGGGTTAAAAATCAAGCCAGTACCTACCCAAAATCTGCACTAAGACTTTATAATTCGTTAAACAAAGTCTGGTTAAAAGCCATTCCCGCACTATGCCCTATGGCCGACACCTAATTATTCGTTCCCCCGTTTCTCCGGACCCTGGTGTAATCCCTGCCAGGATATTGACTTTTAAATCTGTGTATCACGCCAGGGGTCGCCAGCTGCTCTATTATTAATACGGATTACGCCGCTCAATTAAATACGTGTTTCGGTTTATGCATCGCTAATATTAAGTTTTGTATGCTGATATTATCTGCCTGTGTAATTATTTATTAGCTTAGAGTGTTTGTTGAAAGGCAGATTTGCTAAACTGGCGTTTAACTCACATTTGTGTTGTTAAAATGAATCAGGTTTTCTCGCTCAATGTAAATGGAAAATGTAGATTTATTTGCTTCAAATACCTATGTATCAGTCAAGTTTTTTGAACTTGACATGCGAAACTCAGTATTGCAGCTAATGCTGAGCAGTGGGCCGAGCACGAATGTTTTGACGTATAGTAAAGTAAACGTAACCAAATTTTGATTATAAACTACGATGAATCTATCGCATTTTTGTTCAATTTTATGCAACAAACGCACTTGTTTCATGAAAATGTAAAAATATTGCACGTATTTCCAAAAAAATATCAGGGATTAAACGTGTATTTTTGGTTCAATATTTGCTTACGTTTACGTTACTATACGTCAAAACATTCGTGCTCGGCCCTCTGGTATTATAACCGTTTCGATATGGGCGTGTTCGTCAGTACAGTAAAATCTCATTTTTTTTTTATCGTGTTTGTTATTTTTGTTTCTTTGTGATCTTTTTGTTTCAATTTTAATTTTTCATGTGTGGTGACAATTTATTTCCTGTATGGAATAAATGTTTTCTATTCTATTGTTTATATAGATAGCTTAATCTTGTTAAATTACCTATATGAGTGTGTAAAGCCTTTAGTCGTAAAAGTAAAACGCTCGATCAATACCTACACCGAAAATAATTACAGCGCGTTCTTCACAATGCCTTCGAATTGGTAATTCAAACTTAATTATTACCTACAAAGAGTATTTTATTATTTGACATTTTGTATTCTCAATTCATCTGATGCATACAGCGCCAGCATCCCTCAGAGCCAAAGAAAGTATACCATTAGTGAACACTGCCGCGTTTTGTCGGTGTCGCCCGAGCCACCTCGCGTCAGACAGCTACACGCGAACTAAATTAAACCTCCCAAGGGAACCTCGCTGTTATGACGCCCTGGTACTCTGCAGCTGTCTTTGTTTGGGGTAGAGTTAAGTAACATTATTTATAATGTATTTATTATCTTATTCTGTTCTATTCTAATTTAATGTTATGGTGGAAGAAGTACGGGTCAGTAAGGATATCAGACGGAATTGAAACATTGATTTGACCCTATTTTATTTGTTAGTACCTATTTCTTTAACTTTGATTTCTATGTCCAACTAGAATAAAATGCAATAATATGAGAAAGAGCTGTAGGATTGCTGTATTATTCATGCAGTTTTAGTTATGTTAGGTTTATTCCGAACAAACCCCAATGGTTTATGGTCTGCTATTATTAAAATTGTATAAATTTTTATGTAAATAAAAAAGTAAAAAAAAACAATAACATAATATCTATCACTAATGCTGCAGCATTCACAGCTGGGCATGTGGGCAGAAATTTGTTATTTTTTCATGATATATTATTACACCGTCGTTTTCACTCGAGATCGTTATTTAAAAGAAAACAAGACATTTTCCTTAAAAGCAATATTGCAAAACTTTACACAAAACTCGCCGACTAGCAACTGTCTAAGAAGGGCTAAACATTAATATAAGCGCGGCGGCCGTAATGAAACGCTTCTGAGCGACTCCATTCAATTTACGCTCAACTCGGAAGCCGACGGATTACGAGCCGTCGACTTTCACGTCACAGCGAATAATTAACTTTTCATAAATGTAAACGAAATGCGCTCAACTTTGTTGAAGTTATAATTATTTATTAAGATTAAAAGCGGAAGAGTTGTTTAGTATTTACATAAAAATAAAAGGATGAAATAAAATTAATCAAAGGTTAAATATATTTATTTTTAATTATCGTTTTATTACTTTCTAAACCAGAAATAGTTGTAATCAAAGTGCATTGTAGTGCTTTAATATAAATTCAGAGTTTGAAGATGAATCGAATCTTAATTTTCAACTTTTGTATCAAACATCCAATGTTAGGTAATCATCTTCTACCAACTGTGCAACCGCTTCCCTCATTACTCATCTTTATCTGGACATTATGTTCGAGAAAAAGTTATTTAGTAAAACGAGAGAAATATTTTAGAAAACTTCAGACATCTAGGGCTTTCCCGGGAAAACAACCGCCCTATTCAATTAACTGTGATTGATTTGACGATACTCGTGTTTCTTCTTACTTGTCTTAATAATAAACAATGTTTACGTGTCTTTTTAACGAATTTTTTTATTTAATAATATGAAAATCGTGTTAAATTTAACTGGCTTTGATAATTAATCACGTTTTACCAAATCTACATGTGGTAAAAGTTTAATTTTGATTTTATAAATGATTATTTCATTAATGAGTTGTGTGAAGATTGTTTACTAAATAAGACAAATAAGAAAAAACATAGTATACTTAATCTGCTTTGTTTAGTACAAAACCTACCAAAGAAAACGGAGTAGATGGTTTGGCCAACTGAACAGAAAACACCTTTATGTTCTGGAGATAATGGTATTCCTACGTTTTTTAAAGTAATTTTTATAGTTACAGATTAAATAATTGATACTTCAAAATACTCATTAAATTTAAATTGCGTACAGTTCATTTTCCGATTTTTCTTTTCCTTATTTCACAGTAATTTCAGTATTTCATACCCGGACAACTATTTTGAAAATACTGTATTTTTGTATATTTATTTATGTAGTGACAAATCCGTATATAGCGGGGTGGAAGTGGCGGAAGTGTGGGTGGGGTTGTAGGCAAGAGATAACTGTAACCGCGATAAAATATCGATAGTATTGTTACTGCGTGTCGTAGGTATTATTTCTTTAAATTTTTAAATTAATGGTTTCTACTTTTAAGAATAAAATGCATCCCTACATCTATCTGGAAATTCATCTTTGGTGAGAAGATGCAAGGTCTTCATACTGGACGACCTGGTACCAATATAAAATACTAATTACACATGCGAGCGTCCTACAGTCTTCATTGGGTGAATATGGTTTGAAGAAAAAGAGAAGACACGCGAGACCTTGTCGTGCTTTGCTTTCAGAGGGCCAAGCACGAATAGTTTGACGTATAGTAACGTAAACGTACGCAAATTTTGATTATAAAATACAATGAATCTATCGCATTTTTGTTGAATTTTATGCAACATACACACTTGTTTCATAAAAATGTAAAAATACTGCATGTATTTTCAAAAAATATCATGGATTAAACGAGTATTTTTTATTCAAAATTTGCTTACGTTTACTTTACCATACGTCAAAATATTCGTGCTTGGCCCACTGTTGTTGTTAAACGCATACATGCCCTCAGATTCGCTGAAATTGTTACCATGAACCATAACAAGAATATCACAAGTGCCCACCACCACTGATCGCCAGTCTGCTTATCTGGGATCTACAGGAACGTAATCAATTTCCTTGTCTGTTACCCATACTCTGGTGAACAAGCTGTTCACCAAAAGTGGTAAAATTAAATTGTTCTTGCCTCTGCAAAATAGACAATGGGCAGAAATCTGCAAAAATAAAACCACTTCATTCTGCTCTCCAATGATTAGGACAGCACTATTCCCTCACCAAAAGGTTGTCATGTAATCGTTTAGATTGACGTTTGACAGCTGGATCTCAAAAACGTTTTAACGCCGTATATCGACAAATCGCTTGCCCAACACTGCTACCGCCGCCGTCGGCAGGGCGTTTACGCGTGCGCGTATATGTATTGAGCGGCCCGCTATGTACCGCGCTATGTCCACGATTCGGCGCTCGTACTCGATGCAGGAAGGCTCGCTCAAGACTTTCAGTTATAATACTGTATAGGTACAGTTTATTGTATATACATATATTCATTCACTTTAATTATGAACTTTACTTGAAGATTCTTGCTTCGTGCTTGTAAGTGTTCTGATTTCTAAAGCTTCATTAAAATCAGCCTCTCAGTCATTGCAGGATACGGGCCTCTGCCAAGTTACGCCTACTATCTGGTCATTAACCTTCCACATCCAATTTGGGATTCCACATCCTGGGTTACCTATAATTATGTTTTTTTTTTTAGAGGTCCGCCGATTCTTTCTGAACAATTTTTTTAATAACAATCCGTTTGTCGTTCATTGCTATTATAGGACATTGCAAGGTCTCGGTTTCGGCAATGTGTCAATTTTGTTAAAACGCAATTCTGGTATCCTCGTCATGTACTTAAATTGATTATTAATTTAACTACAGAGCTGTGTACTATTCTATACCTACTGACAACTCCAGTATTAATAAAACGCAAAAGCAATTACAAATGTGCCGAATCGAAGATTTCTCGTGCAAGGGCGAGAAAATATTTGTCTACTACAGCTGTAAAAAACCT
Source organism: Allophyes oxyacanthae (assembly GCA_932294325.1). NCBI lineage: Eukaryota > Metazoa > Arthropoda > Insecta > Lepidoptera > Noctuidae > Allophyes > Allophyes oxyacanthae. Next base: position 2,761,212 of record OW028633.1, on the reverse strand, counting down.
TTAAGCTTTCCGTATGAATTCTGTTAATTTTCTATTAGAAACCAAGGTTCTACCTTTCTTATAAATTAAATAACTTAGTATATACTTCCACTTGAATATTTACAACGAAGACGTACCTAACTTTCTTCAAATAACGTGATGGTTAAAGGATAAACGTTTTACTTCATCTTTGCCGCACGCCGTTCGATTGGCATGGTATAAATTGATATTTACGGCAGACACGTCGCGCGCCGTCGGATCGGAATAGCGATCAGTGCACATTACAATTTTTAAAACGCTTTTATTAGCTTCACCTGTAACTAACTAACTAACTATGTAAAAAAATCTTGGAAGTTAAATTTGACCGACTTCCCGGTTTCCGATTGAGCTGAAATTTTGCATACCTACACGTTGAGTTTCGATGACAAAAGCGTTTTCATTCGTTTTTTTTTAAACTATAATATTTTTGTGTTTAGTACTAGCTGCTGCCCGTGGTTTCGAAATCCCACGTGTTATATTTTTATAATAATCAAAATAAAATATAGCCAGGAATAGTATAGTATTCTACTGGTTAAAGAATTTTCAAAATCGGTCTAGTACTTTTTGAGTTTATTAATTCTAATCAAAAATACAAATCTTTTCTCTATAAAATATTAGTGTAGATTTTCGTAATTTTTACAGAAGTGACCGCTTATATTGAGAAGATTTTTAATATAATATAAATTATGGGTCAAAGATGAATCTTCGGTAAGTATAGCTAAATAATTCGTCTTATCATGTCAGCCTATCGCAATCTATTGTTGTCATAATACAGGGTGGCGACGATGGTGCGACATTCAATAAAACCACGTATCTGTTATCCGTAGACTATGCGTTATTTTTGCTAGTAGGTATATCCCAGCAACCTATTTCTGGCCGTCACGCGTCGGTCCATCTAGCTAGGAGGCATCCCACGATACTTTGGCCGTTACGCGGTCTCCACTCAAGGATAAACTCTTTGTCTCGTGTGTTTGAATGGAAAACAATCGTAAAATAGCTTGAGAGGAAAATTCCGACTTTGCCTGGAATCAACAACTTTTTTCGAGATTGCGAGCATTCGGTGTATTATCATAATTTCGGTCAATCGTGTTCGATCAAATAATTTTTAATGTGGCTAGAGAACTTGTACGGGGTTCGTTTCCAGACTTAGCAGGCACTTCTGACCATCACTATAAAAACAAATAGAAATCAAATTCTGAAAGTAGATATACCTAAATGAAAATATTCCGTAGCATTACCCTTGGTAGCAACAGCCTGGCTACCGTGACTTCTTGTTTGTTTTTCACGTTAGAGCTCACACCGCTGGCGCAATTTATAGGCGCCATAGCGCGCGTGTTGCACTCATTACGAGTATAGCTTTGGTAAGATGACTCACCGTCTGGACACATGGGTATAGTTGATAGATGTACAGCGTGATAGATTTACATTACATTTCCTTCATAAGATTGAGCCGGTTGCGGAACTTGCGGAAGTCAATTGCCACTCGCTCCGTTTAATAACTAAAATACTAAGCTGTCATCATTAATCCGGGTTTTGTCAGTTTTTCTAGGAAAATGGTTGATTTTAGATTGTAAGAGGACTTGCAAATATATTTGTGTCAAAGTTAGAAAGATGGAGATAGTTAAATATTTGATTACTGTCATAGCTACAAAAGCACAAAAACGAAAACGCGCGAAAACAAATTGTGGGGATCTCATGAATATTCCATGCATTTTTTGTTTTTTTCTTGTCTTTAAAAAAACGTCACCCCTCACTAGGATTTTTCCTGTATCAAGGGTACAGTTTACAAACCGCATACCCCGACCCAGAACAACTATCTATAGATCACACAAATAATTGCTCCGTGCAGGGTTCAAACCCGTGCCGCGGCACGTAGCGTATAAAGCTAATCGCTTAGCCACTTCGCCAACCGTGTCGTCAAAACAATTCAATTCTAGTAAATATACGGTGATCACCAATCTGGTTACGATGTTTATGCCAATATTATTATGTGAAACACTCATGTCGTAGTGGAAAGATTACCCAGTCAGTAAGAGTGGTATCGAGGCTGACTGCCCAGGGTGCGCTAGACGATCTCATGTTTCTTCATTCTTAGAGGCTCTTTCCTTGCACCTCCAATAAAATTTTAACCCCCGACATAAAAGAGAAGTGTTATAAGTTTGTATCTGTGTTTCTGTTTATTTATTTTATCTTAGCTCCAAAATTGATGGACCGATTTCAATGTAGTTTTTTAATTGAATGCTAGTTTAATCGGGAATCATCTTAGCTATATTTCATGAAAATCTGTTCAGGCGTTCAAAAGTTAAAGCTTTTTTTCCTAGTTAGAGTAGGGGTTTTTGTCGTTTAGATTATGAAATACCGAGATTGAAGCATTTCGATGAAGAAAATTCGTACCCGTTTCCGCCGTTTTCTTTAACTTGTGCTACTCTTCAGCCAAAGCTGCACTCGTCCACTAGCCACGACGCACAAACATAGGCCGCTAACAGCGAACTCACGACTAGCAATACTCACGCCTAAGAAACTGTACCGTATGCTCAATTAGACGCACCGGGCTTTTCATGAATTTCGTTGTATTGCACAAACATTAAAACATACAGGGTCGAGGAAATATTGCGATATTTTGGCTATTCATGTTGGGAAATCGATCTTGAAATTATTTTAGACTGTATTTTAAGTATTTGCAATACTTATTAATAGTTAGGTGAGAAAATAGTATCTTCTAAACACTTTTAACATATAGGTCTAAATGACCAACAAGTGCTTAAAAATTAAATTGATATTTTATAATTTAGCCCACCATTTAATTTAATTTAATTTATTTAGACAACAGAGATCCAATTTGTTAGTTAACAAGTACCTACTTAAGAACTATTTGAGTGCTATAAAAGTAAACTTAAGTAAAATTAAATCTTCTTCATTATTCACTGTAACATTACATGGTAACTTGTAGTATTCCTTTGATGATGATAATAAATTATACTAGGTAGTTATTTTTTTAAATCGTCTAGTCATAAATTATATAATTCAGTATCAAAACCTCGAAATAGTTGACTTCTGAGGCACAAAAATATTTTAACTTCTTCTAAAGATCACAGTGGCAAGAGTAATGCAGTAGGATTTCCAAGCGGATCGTCGGTCATCACTCGCGCGAGTCAATGTCTTTGTAACGGACGAGCAGATTCACTGGCCCAAGGGAATCAACTTGATACCAAATGTTTCCAAGATGAATGGTTTATTCCAGTGTTCTGTGATTTGGTAGGTACAAGTTTAGTTTCTTCCGTGGTGTCGCTCTTAGGATGAGCGAAAATCTTTAACATTATTAAGTTTTATTTCACTTATGTTTTGAGTTTAGTCCCACGTCGGTGAATCTTTTCTAGCTTTTGTTCAAACTAACAAAAATTATCTTTCTATTTTTTTTTTTCTCTTTACTTCTTCTATTACCTACGCTAAATTTGACTGAAATCTTATAAAAAGCCTTCCCCTATTTCTATACCAAAATTGAGTTTTTAGATTGAGACTAGATGTATACTTTGTCTAAGGCAAGCACTAAGTACAGGTTATTGCTAAGCTGTATAAATAACAAATTATGGAAGTAGGTAATTTCAAGAGTGTGGCCTATTAATCGACAAGGGCATGTGTATTGGTGAGAATTCCAAATTAATTAACCAATTATTGCAACGTCTACGTAATCTATTAGCACATCGATCTAAGTTAAAAAAATAGCCAATGTAGGTCTATTTCTTTAGGCTGGAAACATACACTTGCTATAGTAGGTATGTACAAACATAGCAATTCTACTTTTTTTATAGCACCGTGCACACTTTCGTAAGGATAGTCTAGATTAATATTATAAAGAGGTAAAATTTGTTTGTTTGTATGTAGGGGGTAATCTTTGGAACTACCGAGCCGATTCTAATTATTTTTTTTTTTTAATTTTTAGTAAAAAGTGATCTTGGTGTGAGTTTATTTATGTTTTGTGCGTCATACTGGGCGTAGAAATAAAAACTTTTTCTTTCTTTCTTTTATTCTACAATATATTTCAGTAATAGAAAGCTACAATATCCCCCAGTGATATAAGTTGATTAACATTATTTTCATTATTTTCATAATTCGTACTCGAGGATAAAATCTTTAGTTAATAACATTCGCCTAAGTTTTCACGCCACAAGTCTTCCGTATTTGTTTATCGTAGTCTAAACAAACGCAAATGGAGAAAAACCTGAATGTTCGCAAAGCTAGCATCCCGACCGCTGACACCATAAATAATCGAGTCCTGCCGGTGACAGTTGCCAAATGAGTATGTCTCTCTCTTTCATTCGTTTGTCTTCTCGGTCCCACGCAGTGTTAAGGTTGCGGTGTTAATATGGCGGTAGCGAGTGTGTATTTTTGCAATGCAAAGAATTTTGCTGTAAGAATTTTAAATAAGGATTTAGAAAATCATTGAGTTTATTACCATATTCATGAGGTTTGTAACTGAATTAGCAGACCTAGTGTTAGTAATAGACTAGGTAAACTTATGAAAATATTGAAATTGGCATCTGTCTATCATTAATTACTACCGGGAAAAAAACATCTTTCGTGTGATTTGTGTTTTGCTTATTGAAATAAAGTAATCTATTAACATTTAATCATTGAATTAGAGCATAATCCTACAAGAAGTAATTTTTAAAGCATTTATAAGGATCCTATGGTTTCTGAATTTAATAAACTTTGTGTCCACACATATCCATATTTTTTGGTCCACAATGATCTTGTAGTGGTATGATATGACGTCAGTTCGCGAAGGATATCCGTATCCGACTATGCTTTGAATGCCGTTCTTAGCGTCAACTTTTGTGGGACTGATGAACGTTCCATCATTAACTGTGTATGTTTGTGCAATATTTTTTGGAAAACAATTATTTAAAATTATTTTATTCTACTAAGAATTTGTAAGTTCAGTAAGATAGGTACCAGCTCCTAGAATTTAATAGTTTTGAGATTTCCATCTAATGTATCGTTTTGTATTGCAAGTTATACGTACCTATTGAGGGATCATCGCCGCGTACGCTTACTACCATATCTTGACCTTTATTTAAATTTTTAATGTGGACGACAATTTCACGTGGCTAGGGTACTTTTATTTCGTTTTAATGTATTATTAGATGTTGTAATGGTACTTTCATGATGTGCACGTGCTACTTGTCTTTTTCATAATAAGTTTTTGTTAATGTCGCAATAATGGAAAATGTGTTTGAGAAATTCGAGAGAGCACGATAAGTTATTGCAATTTTTTATATTTTTTTTATTTGCTTACAATTTTACGTTTCCGAGTCTCCAATACTTGTTACCTAGTAATGTGGGCACAATGCATAAAACTGATAAGCAAATTGACGTACGTATATGTACAAACCATACCTAACCCTCAACGACAGACGTCAGACAAAACCAAACAATGATAAATAACATGGGCTCATCCGAGTATTATCTGAATCAATAACTCCGATCTCGCTGACAAATGACGCGCGATTTAGAACAAACCCCACGTGGACGTGGCGATTTTAGGGTTTCCCGAGTGATAAATGATAATCGGAGAACGGAGCGAGCCTTAAGTTATGAGAATTCTTACTGCGTTTGAAGGTTTGGTGAAGATTTGATATATTATAGCGGTATTTAGAAAAGCTTAAAAGAATCGAACAGTTTATGTTTTAAGTAATTAAAATACCTACAGAATTACTTTGTGAAAATGTCACTGATAAAGATAAAGTAGAATCTCCGAATACGTTGCTTAACATCGTCATTAAACAAAATAGCATTAGAAGAATTGAATTTAACAAACCCCGCAACGATGAATTCTTCGGTATTAAAGTTATACAGAAAATATGTACTAGCTACTTAGAAAATAAGTTCTATTATCTAAGTAATCAACTGACTGCAGCAGGAAAGATGATGTAACTGTAACCTACTATATTTAGATTAGAATAGAAAATGCTTTATTGTACGTTACGTGAAAAAAACAAAAGGAAACAGAGTGTATTGATCAATGTACAAAGGGCGGCTTACCACTAGTCCTTCGGTTATAAAAAATAAGAAAATGTATACTCAATACATATGTGTATGGAACCCAATATATCTAGAAATTAAACATTGGTGTAATTCTAGAACTACATAAACATAGCTCCATCCTATGTTCTCTCGGTTGCAGGTGTGGTTCCAGAACCGGCGAGCGAAGTGGAAGAAGCGCAAGAAGAGCACCAATGTGTTCCGTTCCCCGGGCTCGCTGCTGCCGTCGCACGGTCTGCCGCCGTTCGGCGCCGGTGACATGTGCAGCCCAGGCGTGTTCGCCGACAGACCGTGGTCTATGCCAGCCGGTGAGTTGTGGATTCAGTCCTCCTGGTGCCGGTTATTATAGACCCAAAATATAATACGTCGTATCTTTGGCGTGAAAGACATTAAGCCTGACAATGTGCTAATAGACAATGATCTATATTTAGGAGTAATACCACAGAACACAGAAAAGAGTGTAATACGATAAGTATTTACCTGATGTAGTGGTCTAGGAATAAGAAACAAGGATCTTGAAACACCGCCTCCACGAATCACTGTTCTGGCACTCTGTATAGTGCAACATAACGACTTATAACACAAAGATATCGTATTTGCAGGTCTGGGCCAGCTTTCGCAGGGTGGCGTTCCGATGGGCGGGTTTGGCGCGGGCGGGTTGCCACAACTAGCTGCTGACCTCAACCCCTCGCTGCCCATCAGCTCCGTCGGGTCTGGACAGCCCTACCAGGGACATTACCCGCTCAACTCGCTCGGTTAGTACATGATATACGAGTAGTAAATGAATAACATTGGATACGACAAAACCAACACATACCATACCTATACATAAATTAAGTTCAAAAACTCAAACCTGACTATTGAAAAGGTATGAAACAAGAAAATATTAAGACATATTCATAGTGATGTTCAGAGGATAGCCGTGGTCGTATGCCACTTTGCCCTAAAGGTTAAGATCGCTTACTACTGTAAGACAGTATTGTTTTGTAAGGGTAGCTGTAGGTGACATACGACTACGGCTATCCTCTGAAAATCACTATGAATATGTCTTAATATTTTCTCGTTTCATACCTTTTCAGTAGGCGGGTTCTAGTTTTGTTTTTTTTTTATTTTTTCAAAGCCGCTATCCTCTTCTTTCGATATAATTATATATTTTTGAAATGTGCTAATTAAGCTCTTTCATTTGATACCCAACATGGCATCATTAAACAAAAAATTATCACAGCCACTACACTGTCCAACTTCGCAGCTATAAACATACACAATGCATAGGTACACAACCGCTCACAGTAAACGTATGGTTCCATCGTTGGTAAAAGAGTACCTACACGTGACTGCTGTCATTTACAGGTGACACGATGATGTCGTACTGCAACAACATCAGTCAGCAGCAGCAGTCAGGGGCGCTGGAGGGCTCGCCCACGCCGCCGCACATGCACTGCGGCAACAACAACGCCTCGCCCACTGCCTCCGGTGAGTCATATTTCGTAGTTAATGCACAATGGTACAGTGTCAGAGACTGTTAACTAGAACTTCATACAGTTTCTTTGAAATCAACCAAAACAACAACAACGACTGAGACTTAGAGTGGTGATGAAGACGTAGTCAATAGACCTTTACTGGTGTTACCATTGAAGCTATGTTAAAAATCTAAGAGAAAACATTTAAAAACTAGATACAACAATTCACCTTTTTCATAATTTCTTCTACATTATCAATGTCCAAAGAAGACTTGGTTTTAACTTTTGTTATGAAAGTAGAAGGCTAGAAAAAAATATCTTAATCTTCTTATTTATTAATCTTATAATCTTCCGAAGGCGTTCGACATCGCCTCTAATGTATGTATCGAAGCTGGTATACTGTCTTGTTACCGGTACGTACCTATTTTCTAAGGCCATCCTAAAAATAAGATCCACCCTAAAACACTCAGTTGTGTTTGTGATGTCCAATGCACAGATGCTGAGCAATTTTAGTATGAGCAAGGGTAACTCAATAGGTGCAACACAAGTTGAAGTGGTAATGAATTAGCAAATTAATGATGTCTAGGTAACGGCGGTGAGCCAGCCGAGGAAGAGGTGTGGCGCGGGCACAGCATCGCGGCACTGCGGCGGCGCGCATCCGAGCTATCTGCCGCCATCCCGCCCTACCTGCAGCTCAACTACGACGCGCACAGCCCCGTTTATTGACCGCATAATCCTATCTACTGATCGTACAGCCCTGCCTGAACGCGTAGCCCTACGCATTCTCTTTTGTTCGCTAAACTGTCTACTGTTCACAAGGCTCTGTCTGTCCGCGCAGTCCAACGCTGTCTCATTTGTTCGCAAAACTGTCTACTGACCACAAGGCCCTGTCTAACCGCGCAGTCATACGCAGTCTATTTGTTCGCAAAACTGTCTACTGCCTGCGCAGTTCTACGCAATATCCTTTGTTTACATAACTATCTCTCTACATACCGTACTGCCTTGTCTGACCGTCGCTCGTCTGTTTGTAGCCTTGTGCCTAATCTAGTAATGGCTAGATGTATACCACGTTATGTTTGAGTTGATACTTAGGTACTATTAGAACACAAAGTATACGAGTATAACTGACTCATTAGTTCGCGAAATATTGCCAAATTAATTCTCGGTGTGCTATTCCTACAATTAGGTATATCCCGCGCTATGTCCGTATACGTGAAATGTTGTCACAGATAATATTTATTTATAAATTTATCTGCACGGCAGCAATAATGTGGTCGTATGTGATCGCTATAATTATTGAAATAACTTCAATTGCAAACTCGTCATCCGTGCTGAATAGCCCAAAATTAGCGAAAGAAAATAATAAAAAATATGATTTAGGTAAACAATGGCGCGTCAGGGAATAAGTTAACAACTTATATTAAATAGGTAATACCTAAATTCTTTAAATAATTCTCATTACTTATTTCATAGAAAGATATTATCTTTTAAAAAGATCTTCAATGCTAGGGTGACATTCATAAGTCGCGAATTTTGAGAGACATTATCATTTATGATGAAATTGTGAGCTGTATTCGAGAAAAAATACATGTATACGCATTCGTACAATAATAAATTATAGTTTAATATAAGCTATTTATTGTTTAAGTAACGAGTATAAAGTATTAAATAGTGTTAAATAGCATCTAATATTAATGTATTTACGCAAATTTGTCGTAATCGAGGTTATAGATTGTAGGTACGGATTTAAAACATTCCAAATTCAAATGTAGAATAATTTACCATAACATAATAACAATATTGTTTTTCATTGGGCTCTGTTTTATGTAATTTATTAAAAACCTTCTAGTTTTTAATTTTTAAGTGCATTTTCGAATCCTTAACCCTTATATCTTAATAACTGTAATGAGTTAAAACAGTATTAACTGCATTTCAATATAGAAAGTTAAGATTAAGACAGAGCCCATAATCTACATAGGTAATAGATGAATTTACAGATGAATTTACCACATACCTAGTGCAGCCAAAATACAATATTTTATGCAATAGGGAATGTGATAGTAATTTTAATGTGTCCCATTTATAAAACTCTTTGAAGAGGCAGATTATTAACTGGATGAACGTGCGTTTATTTCAAAAAAGGTTTTATTCTAGACTACTGAAACATAGATAAAAAACAAAAGAGGGTAATTTAGAACAATGTGTAACATATACGAGTTATTTTGAATAATGTGACTCGCAATGTATCTCAGAATTACAACAGATGGAGATATAAATAATGTAATCCAGACCTTATACTGTATACGGAATTTCGATCCAAAGTATGTTTTATGTGTGTAAATGTATAGCTAAGTATATTCAAAATATGTATATAAACAAGATCGGTAACTCGCGGCCACTGTATTTTTAACACTTTTCTATTAGTTAAAAGTGGTTGATAGTTCCTATTATGTTCTGAGCTCCGAAGAGGCGAATATTTTTGTTATTATTTGTATTTTTGTTCGAATTATGTTTAATCTGAGAAGTTATTTCCGTCCGTTGTTTTGTGTGTAAGTAATAATGCTTTTGTTTTGATTAACAATTTTCGGAGCCATCATTTTATTTACAATCGTTTAGTTTTTTAAGTACAACACCTGTATAATACTTATTTTTATGGACAGTCACCAAAGGGAACCTTACTCATTTTGGATTAACAAAGCGCAAAATATTGTCTCCTGCTAATTTGAAAACGAATGAGGTCACACTTTTTCCTATTTTATTCAATTTAATTTCATAATCGATTTTTGTATAAGTAAAGGACTGAGTGATTAATAAAGTTTAGAACAAATAATATTTTAATTGAATACGATAACTCGCTCGCCCCGTGTATGTATAGCCTACAATTTTAGTATAACAGTACTAGTTTATAAGTATTATTATACATACATACAATAAAATAGACAATGTTCAATACAGTGTTTTATTTATTATTAAAGTTGAATATTCCTGTTGTATAACAGGTCCCGAGTAATCACCCGATAAAACAAATTAATAAAAAAAAAAACCCCCGACTGCAAATAAACGAATTAAAAAACAGAACAAAAAACTCGACTGCAAAAAAAACTTACTCAGAAGATGAGAACAAGATGAAAAGAAAACTGAGTATCCTTTATCAAAAATTATAACATGCAGTCAGAGGCATCTAGGATGTAACGAACGCCGTAAAACATGCCTCCACTGCATGTTACCTATAATTTTTGATAAAGGATATCGTACTTACATATAAAATACTCTTCTTGAAAGCTCGAAAGGTATTGTTGCAAAGTAATAGACTTCATTCCCATAGAAGTGAATATATTTTACTAGGAAAATCAATCATTATTAATTTATTCTGGGTTTATAAAATTGTATGATTTCCAGACAGATTAGCAGTGTATCTTTTTAATTACTGACATCTAGCGAACAAAAATTGTACTTCTCTAGATATTTGGATTAGTACATTCTTTTGTAACATTTGTCATTTATTAACTTCAATGCTTTACTAAAGCTATTTTATCTCAGTTCTAATTTTCTGGATGTAAATTAACACAGCCAAAAAACATTTTATGGTTAACTGGTTGCGATAGTTTACAACAAATCTTATAGATAGCGCTGTGTAGCCAATTAATTTTATGGCTGGATAGATGGCGCTATCATTCAACTTAAATTGTTACCACCAAATTATTGACAAAACAAAAGCAACGCGTTAAAGCAAACGATACCGGTTCAATTAATTATAAAGATTTCATTAACAAAATGTCCATAAAATCACAGAAATCATTGCTTGATGAGTGTTCGGAGATAATCGAGAACAGCTATTCAGTGAGGAGTGCATCGGATGAAAGTTTATCATGGTTCGTACCAATTTTGTCGATGTATGAGAAGTTGATGAAGGATTTAATGGATGTTTTATAAAACGACTGTGATTTTGAAATTATGAAAATGGACCTAAAGAACTAAGTACCTACATATTACAATTTTAGCAATTATGTTTACCTTGAACTATACAAAGCATTCATAACCAGACTGGATGCGGGAAATGCGGATGTTGTGGCGCAATTCGGGAGAACCCTAGGTTCAGCAATGGACTCGCGACTGGCTAAGTGTATACGAGGTTCTTGCAAGTGAATTTCACACATTTTAATTTATTCAGTAATAATTTGAACGTATTTCCAAACAATTTTAATTATTCCTCCATCAGCGATGACGAAGACGAAACTCTAGCTCGCCAGTTGATGAACAAGATGAATCCGGCAGTGCTCAGCAAACTGAGAAGGTGCTTCAAGAAGAATAAAGAGAGAAGCAAGGCGCAAGATATTGATAAGTAAGTTAGTTACATGAAACCAAAACTATCTATCATTCATATTAGATAGAGTATTTGTACCTACTGAATAACAAGTATTGAAGTACATTTTAAATCAATGAAAAAATTGTACGCGCGTTCTCAATAGAAGTTCAATCAAAAGCGCGCGCACGTTGTTTTCATACATTTTTGGCTTGACTGTAACTACGACCGAGGCCGAGAAAAACTCAGTAGGTATAGGATACCAAATGCCTATCATTAAACCTGAAAATTGGTACAATCTTCGATGGAAGAAGAAAGTGTTCCAGAACTTCGAAGTAATTGTTTTCATTCGTCTTGCTCGCTTTCAGTACGACATGACACTTCGTTCCACGTTAAAAGAACGTCGCATTGGATTAAAGCCGAAATATACCTATCTATCATGTTCATGTCGAAGATATCTTTTGATTTGTTGTTTGCCTTTGTATGTGAAAGGCGTGTGGAGGAAGTGATGCGGGCGGCAGCTGCTGAGGAAGGCATAGAGTTCGCCGAGACCACCCCGCCGCCACAAGACACGCTGTGGCTCGACGAGAACGGATTCGTTACTTCACTGGATAATATATTTGGTAACAAATTTCTAACCATCGATTTGAGAGGACTCCAAAAGCGAGACATGTAAAGTAGGTAATAACTCCATTTGCCAAAAGTGTACCTATCTATTACCAACGGTGATATAATCGATCGTCAACGGTCATTGCGTGCAGTCATGATCTCAAATTTTTCTTTTTCGTAGTATTCTTGATAAATTAAAGCAGTTACTTGAAAATATTACTGCTCTATTTGACTTCCGAACTTGAAGTGATCTAAATACCAACCTATCTCATTATTTTAGATTTCTTTGCACAAGAGAGCGTACCTGTGTATAGACATCGATGTTTCTAACAGAGCAAATCTAACGATTGGGAAATTTTCAAGATGGATAATGTAAAAAGTATTTCGAAAACTATAGAATTCCAGATAGGAACCCAGGTTTCAAACCTCTACTACGCCTCTAGCCAATAACGATCAGTCAGACGAAAGTAACTCCAATTTAACAGTTAGTTAACAATGAAATGAGCACGTTATGGAGACGTTTTAATAGAAGAGTATAATAACACAGAAAATTATTATTACAAGTCTTTTACGAAAATCACCGCATACCTACTTACCTGCAAAATAAACTCTGTTATAGGTACTCAAAGTGATTGCTTTTTGGCGATGAATGTTTTTGTTTTGCTCTTTTGGTACTTTTCCACTTAGTTATTGATCATCCTGGGAATTGGACGTTTAAACCGATTTTGTGTTATGTCATTCCAAAAAGACTAAGAACGTCAGTAGGTAGGTACATAGATTTTCCTTCAAATCACATTTCTCTTAAAAAGGAATTTTTACATCTTCCTAATACATCTTTCATTTCAGGAAACCACAAATACACGACACATGCACACAAGCTGTTCCAACTTCTGGACTGCTTCGGCAGTGGTAAGGTGTGGTGGAGACAACTAGTATCCAGGCTTGTTGCCGTTGGTGCTAGAAAAACAACTACCAGAGCTGAAGTGTGGACGCCAATCAGTGAACACGACATCAAGAGGCTGGAACATTGTAAGGTACTGGACTGAACGTAAATTATGATAATTTTGAGGTGTGGTGGATCCAGGTTATTTGCGATAAGGCATATATTATGCGTCAGCCATCTAACAATAACATGGATAAATCCTATCGAAAACTTTCACAAGATGTTATAGACAAGAATAGAGGCATATTATTCTTCGTATCTGCATCAATTCCAAGTTCAAATTATGCTTAATAGTTCAGTTATTAATTAGAATTTTTGATACCTCGTCAGCATAACATCAGCGACGAAGTCACGAAATGTCCACAGTTCTATCCCGCATGCCACCCAATAGCTCTCCACAGAAGTTACTAGGTCGTCTGTCTCCTCTTTGGAGGCAGACCAACGTAGTCTCGACATCTGCTTCTTATTTAGTAAAAAAAGTCAAAACTCGACTGTCTCACTCCCACAGAGGGAGACGCTGGTAAAGATGGTGTGCGTCGAACGCGATGAATCTTTCTGCTACGTGGCGGTGTCACGCGGCGGGCGCGTCGGCGTGTACAGCGGAGACATGCAGCTCTTGCATTCTTATGAGGTATCATGGTGTCAACCAAAACCCAAACAAAAGCATTCATTGGAAATAATGGTGATAAAACAAACATTTTTATATTCACAGGTCTCGACGAAGAAAACAAAATAACCAAAAATGCGATGAAGGCAATTGAATTAATTTCACATATTTTTTTTAGAATATATTCTATTATCTTATATTGACAAGTACAAAGACCGAAGACGTAGATAGTGAAAGTTTTCAGTTCCCAATAATGTTAAAATGAAAATATGAAAAGAAAAGAGCTTCAGAAATCCGAGTTAATGTAACCAATAATGCAATGAAAGTTTGTTTTACATTACAGATGTTCTATCACAGATCAGGGGTCCAAGGCCGCGTTAAGAATCGTTGGATAACTGACGCTATTTATCTATCGGTAAGTGATATACAGATAACATTTCTTGTGGTTATAACTACTGCAGAGCTTTGTAAGTAACTATCAAATAATTGTAAATTATATTTATTAAAATAATTATGTACAGGACGTACAATTCCTGCTGATGTCTGCGTCGGACCGCAGCCTAACAGTGTATGACGCGACGACGCCATCGCACACTCCTCTCTACTGCATCACGGGACTACCCAACATACCCACTGTAAGTAAAATATTACCAGAAACAAAATATCTAAGATAACTAGGATGGATAGCAATGAGAAATAGTCGACAGAATCAAGTGTAGCATCTTATCAATGAAACGACAGTATAGTCCTAAGAAAAACTTCGTCAAATAACTATAGGTCAACCCCATAACTCAGACGGTTGATGTCTGAAGTTGAGGTAGTTGTGCGATGCGGGGGGAGGTGTAACACGCGCCTACTATTGTAAGCTAGCTATTATATATTATAGCTATTGGCTAAGCTAAGCTTTATGGTGCATATCATAACCCCGTAACTGACATCTCGCGTCACACCCATCCCAGCACCGGGTAACTTGTTCATAAGCTCAGGCACCGACCGCTTCAGTTAAGCGGTTGGCCTATAAGTAATAGTAACACATGCAATAAATAATAATATTGGTCTCATCTAAAGAATGTCACGACGATTAATACGAACTAGGATTCTGCAATCCTACTTTCTGATAGCATGTTCTTATGACGCCGTAGTACTCGTATGGCAAACTAACCTAATAGTAATAGAGATCAAAAATTTAGAAAGCAGAGTTAGTCGGTATCCACCGAAGAACAGAACAGAATATTTTTTATTGTTGACCAGAACATGCTTATTGATAGAGTCATTATTTCAAAAGTAGACAGACATATCTAGATGATCTCATTTCATCAGTGCTTGGCGTACTCTCCGTCGGCACGTATGTGCGACTCATCAGAGCTGGCGTTCGGCACGGAGCTAGGCGATATAACCCGCGTCCGCTTCCTTCAGCCGAGGGTACAACTGCTCCACACTAAGACGCCTGACGCCATCAACTACTACTTTTGGATGGTAAGCATACATGTATAACGACATTTATTTCATTTTCACAAAATCCAAATCGATTTTTTCTTGATCATGATCCCGTAGTCGGGTTTTAATTTCTTCAATGATTTTTTTTTATTAACCTCTCTATTTTCTGGGGAAAAGCAGTGTAGGAATGTCCCTCTTTGATACATACATTTTACATCATCAATCAACGAGATGGCGCTAGTAGTAAGATATTTGCAAGTACAAGTCCAGTGTTCGATATTATTGGGACATCAATCATACTCTAGGAGAGTCCCTGGATCAAGAATAATCCAAGGACACTACATTTGTTGAAATATCGGTTCAGTAGATAAGGCTGTGCGAGGTGACAAACCATCTCATTGACATATACCATTGTGAGATTCATAACCCTTCCTGTCTGTCGTAGTCGGGTAATAATATTTTAATAACGCCCTAGTTATCTGAATAAACATCATTATTATTAAGTACATAATTCACCCTCATAAATTCAGCCGAACTCAACAATTTGCAATAGTTATAATATAACAAGCAGATCCTTTTACCGACTTGATTTCAAAATTTTATAGAGGCAATTGAAATTAACTTTTAATTGTTTTGTCTGACTCCAGGAGTTACCGTCCCCCCCTCACACGTCATACTGCAGCATCACGCGGTGGCGGCGTGTACACTCACGCTCAGTCAAGCGCGTGGCGTACAGCCGTGGTGGCGTAATTCTCGTGTCGTGCTCCCACGACGCTACCGCCAGCGTACGCGTCAGACACGTTCCTGGCAAGATGGACGACTATGTGTTCAAAGTTATGAGGGTGGGTACTTTTCAGCTAGTCTATGTCTTACATGCTGGCACGTTGCTAATAGTGGCTGTCATCGTGCCGAAAAACTATATGATAGGAAGACAGATTTGTTTAGTTTGTAAGGTTTGTACCTACGGTTTGTACCGGTTTGTACATAGACTTAGGATTTCGCTTGAGTGCGTTAGTATTTCCCTCAGATGGTTAACCCGCTTACGTATTTGACATTAAAGATCATTTTGGAGTATAGTGGGACTTTTAAAAGATATCCTGACCTATCTATCTCGACTAAATTCAGAAACCAAAAGTCTAATTTGTCCTTTAGCTTCAGCGGAAACTATTTAAACCAACAACATAATGGTATGCGATATTTTTACAAGAAAACTGCTTTGAATTTGACGGTTAACAACCACCAGAACATCACAAATTTTAAGATTCCTGTATTTCTGGATTCAAGACCAGTTTCTCAAGAGACAACAGAATTTAAATGTTGTTATTTTCATTTAAGTACGACAAAATAGTTGGAAGGCAGATTTGGTACAGAAATATAAAGAAAAAATGCTCACGAAATCCATCAATCTAGTCGCATCGGCCAAAAAAACATTTAACCGTGTAAACAAAAGACCAGCACCTAAATTAAGTGAGATTTAATAAAAAGAATTCATATTTTCAAGCAAAATTGATTTGGAATAATTTGTATCCCGCTTTTAACCATGTTCAATGCCGTTTTCAGGGCGTGACATGTTTCCACATAGTGTCGGCGCTACACTTGGTGGCAACGGGCGGGTGTGATGGCGCGGTTCGGCTATGGCAGCCCTGCGCACGAGCACCGTTCGCCACGCTTACCTCACCCACCTCGCCCGCCATACTAGATCTCGCCATTGTAGCAGCATATGAGATCGTCATCGCCTTTTGCAATAATTGTGTGAGTGAAAGACACTTGCTTGAACTTAGCTATAGTGAAAAAATAGAAATAGGACTTTTCGTAAGTACCCAAATAGCTGTCTATGAAAGTTCAATTTTGATAAAACCCTGTCTTCAGACGGTGCACATCTGGGATTTGTACGAGGAGTGCCTGTTGCAGAGCATTAAGATCAAGTTCCCGTTCCTCGGGGTACTCGGCAAAAAGGTCGAGTTCGGCTCCTATTGCATACATCCTGGTGAGAATTTGATCAAACTATATGAGCGTGAATGCACGAATCAGACGAAATAAAAAATCATATTTTGTGGTGAATTTCAGCGTATTCACAGTACAATCAAAATTGCTCTTTAAGACCTTGTGCACAGGGAAATTTGAATTGCACTCTTATCCTTATGCATTTATCTAATCAATATTATCCAAAGGTAGACAACGCTGCAACAAAAAAAAAAGGGTTCAACAAAACACGATTATACTTTTTCGCACAAAGTATTTAATGTTTATAAACAACCTTTTATACCTACTATACTTGGAGTGAATATTTGCAAACCATTAAACGCCTAGCCCAATTTTGCTATCTTGTCTCTTCTAATCCTTCTAATCATCTGGAGACTAAAGAAATAGTTTACAAGGCAAAACAGTTCGTCGACGCTACGCGTGACCCGAGGGTCACGCGTAGCGTCGACCAACTGTTTTGCAATATCTCTGAATAGGAGACGTGCATTGCCATTCAACGTGGCAATGGTGCCAGTCTTCTGGACATGCTACCAATTGACAGCGATGAGGAGGAGTACTTTGACGCCTAAGTGCTCAGTTTTATATTTGCATTTTTTTAAAAATATAAATAATAATAATTAGGCTGTGTAGATACATATTTTTATTTTTAAATCTTGGCATTAAATAAATGTATTTTTTCTTGAAAAGTTTATAAGGCAAGTTGACGATCTTCTTGGAAATCAATCCTCTGTTCTCCAGGATGTCTAGAGTATTTGCAGCGAAGACACTAAATGGTGGCTGCATCCTGCGACACCGTTTTGTATTATTAACTAAATGTGTCAAAAGAATTGGCTTATCTAGGCAAGTAGTAGATAAAAGCTATCGACATCAACAGCGAATTAGCGCCAAATAAAACCTGCAATTAACGTTACCACAGAAGTTCAACTTTGGAGTAGAACTAGTCGAGGTTTTTTATCAATGCTGATTTTATTTTTACCACTATCATAACTAGGTCCAGTTCGAAGAGATACAGAGGAGGACGATGACGAGTCGATACCAGAAGTACCCATCGTGATGTCACGACGCGCGTCGAGTGTGTATCAGGGGTCAACAGGCGGCCTCATGCTGCAACTCGACAACCAAAACGATTGGGACCAGAAAGGACTGGAAGATGAACCGTCAGTATAACTTTAGGTCGACTTACAGTAATTCTGGTGAGCGCTGACTATAAATTATACGAGTTCACAAAAAGAAAGCGCATAATATTAATTTATCATATCAAATTAAAATAAGGAGAATGATTATGAGCTGTTAAGAATTATATTCAACTCGAGAATCATACTACCAAAATAACATGGACGAATGCCAATAAAATGGCATTAAAAATTCGAATTGAAATCCAAAAATACCCGGGTGTTTGCCCATCCTATTAATGAACATATACCCTAAAATGTTGTCCAGTGAGTACAAGCAGTACAATCGCTGCTCACTGCTACTGTCATGCTCCGACTACGTGTGCACGCTGGCGCTATCCGCGGAGGCGGGCGCGGTGCTGGCGCCGCCGGCCGACACGCTGCGCGCGCGTCGCCCCTCCGTCTGGGACCTGCCTGACTACCCCGCCCCCAGCAGTACGTTCAAACTCAATAACGTCACGTTTTCGTTGAAATACACATAAATAACAATTTATCGTCGCGTCGTCTCAAAAGGTCGATACTTATTAGTTTTATTTAACAGGACTGTTATTTTTTAAGTAGTTCACGGACATACGTAGGTACTGTAATAACCTAACCTAACCGTCAAAAACCCCCGACCAAAACTAGAAAATGAGTTCTAACTTTTGAACGGCTGAACAGATTTTTATGAAACATAGCTAAGATGATACCCGATTAAACTAGCTTTCTATCCGCTTTGGAGCTACGATGCCACAGACATACATATATACAGATACCTACACAGATCCACAGATACACACTACAAATTTATAACACCCCTCTTTTTTGTCGGGGGTTAGAAAGACATATTGTCCTGACTGGCTGACTTGTTTATCAACGCACAGCCTAAACCGCTGGGACAAGAACCTTAACCTAATGTTCTTCTATAGCGTCATCTACAACGCCTCGTGCCAGACCCTCGCTGGTGCCGACGACGCAACTCCTTTCGCCTGCCTCAGCAGAATTTCCGCTGACAGACCTCGATACGCTGCTGGAGAATGCTGGTCAGTCTTCAAAATAAAAAACCATTTATTTATAAAACATAAAGACATGATGACTTTTATCCTTTATTTCAATAGAATGAGGAACAGTTCCAGCCCAATCTAATTGCATTACATACTCGTCATCGGAATGGCTTTAATGTTGGTAAAGGTAGTCTCTGGGATTTTCATAGACATTGATGTTTTCATTGGTGTACTAAACTTTAAAAACATAGGTATTTTAACGCAGGACTGCAAGGCATTTTGGAAAAAGACTTCGTACTGATGCAAGGACTTAAGAACGACTTGAACAGAAAACTAGCAGAAATGGAAGCTAACAAACAAGTGGTAAGCCATTATTTGAACTCATATTAATTTTAACAACAAACGAGGAACAAACTATCTCGTTGTATTACATGACAATCGAATCTATAGACAATGTGGTGATTACACAACAATATATAACTCACGGATTGAAATGTTTATTATTCTATTATTTTTGCATAACACAACAATTATAAATGAGCCTATTTACTGGACTCAAGCGCTGATTTATGTTATGATTATATAATGTTTTCGGGCCGCCAAGGTCTCCTGAACGACACAGTGATCAAAAATAATAATTTTGTAATCTCAAAAAGTCAAAAGGACTATTCGTGAAATCCAAATGGAAAATAATAATAATATGACATGAAGAACAATCTTGAAGAAACCATTTTTTTTCTATAATTATCTATCAATAATGCATGACAACATCTCAGGATTAATAAATAAATCAGATTAATTACTGTTGCACCTACATGAACTTCAAAACAGCATAGACGTTATCTGTGTGAAGATCTTCTCACTATATCTAATTATAAATTAGCAGCCTGCTACTTTAGATATACAATAAATATTATAGTTTAAAAAAAAAACTAAAGAAAACGCATTTGTCATCCAAACTAAACGTGTATGCAAAATTTCAGCTCAATCGGAAAACGGGAAGTGGGTGAAATTTAACTTCCAAGATTTTTTTACATAGTTAGTTAGTTACAAGTGAAGCTAATAAAAGCGTGTTAAAAAGAGGAGGAGCGTGCATATTAGTAAAAATCGACCATCAATATAAAGAGCTTAAAGATATCCAGAAACTTTCAGTTCAGGGAATTTTCGAATTCTGCTCTATCGAATTAACACAGCATAACGTTATCATCATCTGTGCTATAGAATACCTAAATCAAGTAACCTTGATACGCTTTACTCAAAATTAAACATTGCCCTACCAAAGATTTGAAAAGCGCGCAGGTATGTCAATGTGGTGATGTTAATATTAACACATTGAAAAAAGATAGAACTTCCCTTGAGATTACGAGTTCCTTAATAAACTATAACCTTAAGCTGCAAACTGACCAGCCCACTAGATTACAAAGCAACACATGTATAGATAATTTTGCGCACAATCTGTCACGAAAATGTGTCCACCAACTAATGCCAACTTCCTAATGTATTTTAATATGTCAGATTTCACAACTCAATTTTTAAAGATCCCCATAAAAAGACTTGTACAATAAACAGTTAGATTATTACGGCGCGTTACTAGGTTACTACTGTTAGGATAACCTTATAAAAAGATCATGTTTATGGCCTTTATCATTTTGCAAGTTTATCAAGCTGATGATCCTAATGTAGGTAGTGTGCGATAGTTTTATGGAAGTATTTTAGCTGTTTTATGATTTTATATTTAAATAAAAAATAAGTTCAAAAACTAAACCTGACTACTGAAAAAGTATGAAACAATAAATTATTAATACATATTCATAATGAAGTTCAGAGGACAGCCGTGGTCGTATACCACCTACCCTAACAAAGCAATAAGCAATAATAGTCTAACAGTGATATGATCGTAAATTAAAACCTCTATGTCAACAGATGACGAACGCCGTAAACGCAGGAGCTCCGTACCTCGCACTGAAAACGTACGACCCTTGCCATGTGGAACCCGTGGACGAGTTGTTCGACAAATATAAACGTGTCATGAGGTTTGTGTGAATTAAGAGGTTGGCACAGCTCTGCACTAGAATTATAATAACAATTCCTATGCAAAGTTAGTTTGGCCAGACTCTTTTTAAAACGCTTTTATTAGCTTCACCTGTAACTAACTATGTAAAAAAATCTTGGAAGTTAAAGGAGGATGGGCAAATTCCTATGGACGCTGGTCCAAATTAAAAAGCTTGCCCCTACGGTTGACACCGGTGCTAATCGATGAAGGACATCAGTGTTACTCTATATTCTCATTTTTTTTTATTTTCATCCTGCCGTTCCAGAGTTATAATCAATTAGTATTATCTATGAATTTTCCCAGCAACTTAATTACATTATAATTTAATATTTTGGATTCTTTTTGGTGCACGATTGGCAAACTGGTTAAACGTAAGTCTATCTACGGTGCTGCTCGTACATAGGGGTAGCGGGTTCAATTCTCGGACATTACATATTTTTTGAATCTCAAAAATATTTTGTATGGTGCACATAGCGCATCAGTTTCTTAATAAAACATGTTAGGAATAGTTTAATCTACCAGAATATATAATTTTTATTTGCTAACTTTCATAAAGTTCATAAGTTTTGGTTTAAACTTAAAAATGTCTTTATGTCTCAAAATATCTTTTCCTGCAAGACCGATTATTTTACTCCCATAATAAAAAAAAAAGTTCAGTGTGCTCTTTTAAATGCACTAGGTGTCTACTCTAGGGACACCTTTAATAATCAACCACAACAATAATTACATATTTTTTGAAACTCAAAAATATTTTGTATGGTGCACATAGCGCTTCAGTTTCTTAATAAAACATGTTAGGAATAGTGTAATCTACCAGAATATATAACTTTTATTTGCTAACTTTCATAAAGTTCATATGTTTAGGTTCAAACTTAAAAATGACTTTATGTCTCAAAATATCTTTTCCTGTAGGACCGATTTTTGAGCTGCCATAATAAAAAATAACGTGTCCAATGTGTTCTTTTAAATACACTATATGTCTACTCTAGGGACACCTTTAATAATCAACCACAACAATAATTACATATTTTTTCAAAATCAATAATATTTTGTATGGTGCACGTAGCGCTTCAGTTTCTGAATAAAACATGTTAGGAATAGTGTAATCTACCAGAATATATAACTTTTATTGGCTAACTTTCATAAAGTTCATATGTTTAGGTTCAAACTTAAAAATGTCTTTATTTCTCAAAATATCTTTTCCTGTAGGACTGATTTTTTTACTCCCATAATAAAAAATAATCAGCTAAGCGTGCTCTTTCGAATATACTATGTGTGAACCCTGTGGGCACTTTGGGCCAATTTGCCCATTGTCCTTTGACCCACTTCCCGGTTTCCGATTGAGCTGCAATTTTGCAATCACGTTTAGTTTGGATGACAAAAGCGTTTTCTTTAGTTTTTTTTAAACTATAATATTTATTATCTACTATCACCGAAGCTACCACTACAAACTTTGATAACATAGGAACACAAAAATATTTAGAAAGAGAATTTGCTTATTCTTCGCACACGCAGAGTTTCGTTATTCACGCCCATTAGAAGTCAATTCCCCAATTCCAAGTCCAGTTCCTCTCGCAGAGAAGAGGCCTGGGTCCAAGCAATGTGAAAAATAAAACGTCAAGATCGGGCATCGTGGACAACAATAAGTTAACCTACAAAAGAACCTGTTTAGTTTGACCTGGGGGCTTACCATCATGTTTTAGGAACGTTTTGTTTCAAGCTTGCTAAGAGAAATCGACACGATTAATTTACGATGACGTCACAAACCTTCTTAGTAATACAATATTACAGTAATTTTAGTTTACGGACATTATAGTACGAAATTGCGATTATAACAATAGGTACTACTGTAAGAGATGATAATAAGCCCTCTGAAATTAAAATTATTTGATTGCAGGCTCTTTCCTGGGTCGAGTATTACTGGCACACCGACCTGTAGCGAGAAATCAACGCCGAGGAACAGTAGGAGTCAAAAGTTATGAGACAGTAAGTTTTATGGCTTTTTGAGTTCGATCCCTGCACGGGACAAATATTTGGAACACCTATAGATGCTCATTCCAAGTCTGAGTGCATATGAGATTTATGTCAAGATTTCAATTCAGGTATATACTTATCAGAATAAAGTTTCGTCAAACCAGTAACCAGTTTAGAGACTTGCTCCCATTGATGATATAGAATAGAATAAGAATGATTTATTTGCAAGAATATGGATAAACAATAAGTTGGCAGTATTGACACCGTTGACACCGATAATAAGACGGAC
This sequence comes from Allophyes oxyacanthae, assembly GCA_932294325.1. Taxonomy (NCBI): domain Eukaryota; kingdom Metazoa; phylum Arthropoda; class Insecta; order Lepidoptera; family Noctuidae; genus Allophyes; species Allophyes oxyacanthae. The sequence goes on along the minus strand of OW028633.1, from coordinate 2,737,339 downwards.
AGACGGACGGAATATGACAGACTGTTTTTTTATATCATCCATTTATGTCATATTCCAGAAAATAAATGATTATTATTCTTATAAGTACAATCCCATTATTTCCCATCAAACACATAAATGTGAAAATGATAGCCAAGTTCAATATTAACAATATGCGTGGTTGTCGACTTCGCGTCAAAATAATTGAGATCTAAACGGGTGCCAAGTTCAATAGATAATCCTGAAATTTATATATAAGAACATACAACTTTCTAAAATAAATTTAAAACACAATTTCTTGTATTTCCTGCTACAACAATTTTTGCATTTTAAAAATATAACTTCTATTTGAACAGTCGAATTATTTACACAAAGCAGATAACTTAGGATAAATTGAAGCTCAAGATTTGACTTGGCCGATTTTGATGATTCTTACGTCAATCGATTTGTCATAATCTTGAACGTGTCACTAAAGATATGACAGTAATCAAAATTCAATATGGCGACAACCAGACGCCTATATGGATTTTGAAAAACCAACATGGCGGATTTTTGCCGCCGGTAAGTGTAGCTGTAGGTACAATTTTTTTTTTCGTGACGTGGGCTTATTGTGTGATGTCAAAATGAAGGGCTCAAAGAGACGATTTCATAAATATATATATCCTAATACACTAGAATAACTTAACATTAATAAAACTAAAAAGTTTAAAATAAAACAAATTAATAAAAAAATAACAAAAAACCCGACTGCAATAAAAATAAATAAAAACATGGACACAAGATGATAAGAAAACGGAGTATCCTTTATCAAAAATTATAAGATGCAGTCGAAGGCATTTAGGATGTAACGAACGCCGTAAAACACACGGCTGCTGCGTCGCCAGTTCCTTTTTCTTGTCTGGAACTTGGCTGGACACATGACACACTACCGTGCGTCTAGATAATATGGTTTCTTAAGACCGCGACGCAACATGCGACGGGAATTATAATTATGATAAGACTTCGTACGATACGCTTGTGTTTTTACAGTATTTTGGCAAACGAATTAATTTCAGTTCTTCATTATCACGCTTTATCGTTTAATCATAATGAATTTGACGTAATCTTCAGCATTTTAATTGAGGAACATTGATTTCGTTACATTTCGTCGCTACCGCCTCCACGTACGTACGTTATACCTAAACCGCGACGCGAATACAAAATTCTACCACGACAATTCAAAAATAGAATAGGTACAATTCCCGCGTAAAATGTTCGTTACTACGAAAATTGGAAAAGCGAACACTGAACTGGCAAGAAGATTATTCGAAGTTCGTGCAGTTTCATTGATTTTGAAGAAACAGTTTTCGCAGAAAGAATTGAATGTGGAGGAATTCTTCAAGTTCTACAGTGACAACAGTTATTACGACGACAGATACAAGCCGCTGACAGAGCAGGATTATGACAGGTTTATCAGTACCAGAGCATCACGCCGGGAGCCAGCAGTTACGAGGCAAATCAGTGAGTAGGATAGAATAAAGTATTAGGAAGGAACCTTAACGATATCAATATAAAAAAAATCTTCAAATCCATATAGCCAGTGTCACTCGCATCTAATATAATGACACCTGATTTATTTATATCGATTTACTCGTTATCCTCTAGGAGGGAACATAGACACTGACTCTAGGAGGGAACATAGAAAGGTAATATTTTTAGTTGATATTTATGTATGTAGGTACATAAATATCAACTAAAAATATTACCTTTCTGTTGGTCTTCGCCGCAGTCGTTGCAATTATTCGAATAAAGAATCATTTGACATTCGCTATTGTTACATACAACGGCTGTATGCGTGTAACGATTCAAACACTGCCTATCCCGTCCAGTGTGGTTTCAATTATTCATCTGTAATGAAAGCGCAATATTAACGCAAGAACGTGTAACGATAATAAATGATTATCATCTGCAAGACTGAGATGTTGCCAAACACAAAAGTTAACAAGACTACCATCGTCAGACTCCTACGTTTCAAAAGGCATTCCAGACGCTACCCTACTTTCGTTACTTTGTTATCAGATAGTGCCTTACAAAAAATTTGTCTGGACTTTAAAATATATACAAAGTCCAACCATTCTGATCCCTATTCCTTTAAGAGGTTACTGTATTCATCATTATGACTAACTAGTACTAGGGGAGCAACCTGTCGGAACTGGTCAGCTTGTGACTGCCATGGCAATCTTATTCAGAGGCAAATCATTATTATCCTAGTCTTATTTGTATTCACATTGGATTACATTATTCTCGCAGCCTTACCACAACATTATACTGATCAAGATTGTAATCTATTATTTTAAAACAGTTTCCATGGAGTTTCTTGCTGGTTCTTCTCCATAGGATCTACTATTTGGAACCGCGCACCTAGAGTCTCGACATTTCATAAGTGCCTGTATCTGGTTTACATGAAATAAAAATCTATTCTATTCTATTCTATGCCTGAAATTGCAAAAATGAAATGTGCTGATTCATACAAATAATTCAATGTCACTTGACTAAATATAGGTTACAGAATATATTTTTATGTAGTGCGCATATTTTATAGTGATTCAGTCTCTGTTCCTAAATGCAACCGCGCAGTACTAAAATAATATAATGGCCACCGACCTTTTGTACTTGACATTGAGAGTATTTTGTCGATTGTTTCAACGAAATAATTTAATTCTCCGAATTATTTCAATACGAAATTAGCTGAAACGTTAAATGGTTTCCACATTTACATAAGTCTATGACACGATAAGCCATGTTTATTCAAACTGACAATGAATTGAAAACTAAATACGAGTAGACATAAAGCATTATCATTATATCATTAAAAAAAAAACATCACTTCTTTTTATGTATTTTTCTGTTTGTACTGTAATTTTTTTTTTTACTGGACTTCAAAAGAAGAGGAATGTCATGCATTAGACGAGATTTTGTTTTTCGTGTATTTATCGGTATTTCTCCGTGATTTCATTAATCTTTAAGAAAGAAATGAGTTCAAAACCGAAAAACCGATTTCGGGGCCAATTTACGTGTTTATTTTTTTTATTTGAAGCCCGCGTGTTTCTCCCTTGTATATTTTATTGACCTTGGTTGAGTATTTTTTAAACCATCTTCAATAATAATTATGTATTTCATACACTTTGCCTATCTGGATGATATCATTTCACACGAACTCTCGAGAATAATCGATCTTGGTTATTATTATTTAGGTTTTTGTTTTCGCGTCGTCTATTGTTTAAATATTTGTGTGTATTTCACAAAAAATGTACCAATAAATAAATTTTAATTTTCACAAAATACTTGACAGCTTCGGAAGTCGGGGCATTTAATTCTTCATTGCACCTTAGTTTGGCAGTGGCACTGACTTCAGAAGCTGTTAAGTTTTGTATAAAAAATATTTATTACTAGCTTCCGCCAGCGGCTTCGCCCTCGTTATATCTTTATAAATTATAGCCTATGTTACTCACTGATAATGTAGCATTCTGTTGGTGAAAGAATTTTTTAAATCAGTCCAGTAGTTTTTGAGTTTATCCATTACAAACAAACAAACATACAATAAATCAAATCTTTTCTCTTTATAATATTAGTATAGATATAGATAGGTATACATTTTAGTTTTTTTTTAATCGGTTGTTACTTTTTATCTTTAATCTTTTCTTTTTTCTTTTGTGTTGTCACAGTATCCGTGCTGAATAAATGATATTTTTTTCTTTCTAAGCGAATGCTTACATTACAATATTTATTACGTAGTTTCACTGTCTAAAAAGTAACGTCTGAATTCTAATCTAATCAAATACAAGGTTGAGTTATTCATTGAGGAATTAAAACAAAAGTGTCCCATAGATTAGATCATAATATTATTAGATAAACAAAAGTATTATTTTGTTTCCTATTTCCTTCAACATTCTTTCAATGTCATAATTGTTTTTCATTTGGTTGTTTTTATAAGAAATGCGCGTCAGCGGATGATAATCATTATCAGAAGATGATCTTTAAAGTAACTACGCTATCGGGCAGAAATGCCAGTTCAATATCCTGATGTCCGTACTGATAATAACAATCATCTAGAACGTTTTTGTGATTTCCCGATGTGACGAAGTGCTCCTTTATCATAATCACTGGCCACTTCATGCTTACAAATTTCAATTTTAAATTAGAATGTGGGTCCGTGGCGCTTCCTCATGATTTTTAACACGATTTATTAGCTTCACCTGTAACTAACTAACTAACTATGTAAGAAAATCTTGGAAGTTAAATTTGACCCACTTCCCGGATTCCGATTGAGCTGAAATTATGCATACACGTTCAGTTTGGATGACTAAGGCGTGTTCTATAGTTTTTTTTAACTATATTTTTTTTTTTTTATTAGTCGACTTCAAAGAAGGCTTCCATAATTTGTCGCATTTTTGTTTCGCTTTAAAATGATGAGGTTAAAGTTGATCATTCAATCGTATTGGATTTATTGCACCTTAGCAGTGACCAATCACAGTTAAGCCACGTAACTAACTTCTGTGTCCAAATACCAGTAATTAATATTTGATTAGATAAGAAACCTAAAGGTGCGAACGCACAAATCGGAGAGCAGTGCGTCGCGTCGGTCGCGTCGCGTCGCCACACTCGCCACGCCATCCATGCCACATCGATGTGTTTTTGTTTTATTGATATCTCATACTAGAGGTTCATTAACGATTGTATTAGAGTTCGAAACGGGGTATTCACCATGTTTATATCTTGTGTTGAGCTCCCGATAGTTAGATAGTTAGTTAGATAGTTCATTAACGAGTTTATAATGAAGAAAGAATAAACACATTTCAGTAAACATCAGGCATTACTAAAATGTTATAGGTAGCAATAATATAAACCAACGAAACTCACGTGTATCAATGCAATCGTACGTTCGGCCCACGTTCGTAGTTGTGTGCGAACTCTAAAACATTTGCAAGTCATTGTTTTGCTATTAATATCATTATCAATTGATCTTGATAGATAACAATAGGAATATGTGGTAATATATATGTCGTGAAAACAAACAAACCGAAAAGTAAGCTATAGTTAAGGTTATGAAATCAATCTTATCTATGACACGCTATCATATATGCGCTGATAAAATTAAGAAGGAAATACGGTGAAAATATGCAATTAAGATCGATATATCGATAGTTAGATCGTCGTATTCGACGTTCGGTGTTATTGGTAAGAAAAGATGGGGTGCGACACGCATGCGTGCAATTACAAATGTAGTGATATAACTTCCCGTGTGTCGTAGAGATCTCGACCGCTGTTTTATTAACAAGCGCTTGGGCAGCTGCTGCCACTCACATGCACTATCAATCATTACTGATATCTTAATCTTCGTCGTTATGACATGAAGAGCTGGCGAACAGAACCGAAGAATTTATAGTGGACTACTCCGGTTCTGTTCGCCAGCTCCTCACATACCAACGAGAGTTAAGAGAAAACCTTGCAGTGACCTCAAAATCGACGAGCGTTAAGCTACCCGAAACATAAACACGGCTTCGTTGTTTAAATTCGTGAAAGAACTTAGATTAGTTTTTCTTCTTATTCTTCTTAATCTAAGTGAAAGACCAATCTGCCCCTAAACTCTCAGCTAAACAGAAATCTCCACAAACAGCAGCCAATTAAAATACCAATATATTTGTTTCAGCATCACTAGCCTACAAGGTGGGCAAGGAAATGATCTCGCTGGCTGAAGGCATGCCCAACGAGAAAGTGTTCCCGTTCACGCGCCTCATTCTGGACACAAATCACTCCAGCATGCTGCTAGAGGGTAAAGACCTCGCCGCAGCGCTACAATATGTGCCGTCACAAGGGTTAGTACTTACGTCTTTATCTCCCACTCCATCTTCTGTTAACTTCTGATTTTCGTACTGTGTTGTATCGTACTTATTACTTTTCATTTACTTCACGACATCAGCTTCATCTTCTTGATTATTGCAAAACTGAAAGTAAGAAATTTTATTTAGTTTCCGATTGAATTTACTCACGTCTACACCACTTCGTGTGTGATGTTCGTATTTATTAGCAATTGAACTGTTGTTGTTGTTGTTGTTGTATACCTAGCAGTGGAATACTTAGTATCCACATAACTATGCTTGTCCAGGATGAGACGCAGCATAATTTATTTTCTCGTAAGGCGACAACGCATTCGATCCCGTTTATAATATAATTGACGCGGATCATCCAATAAAACTTCTTTTTCCAGCCTCCCAGCCCTGCTATCAGAGCTTCGCAAGTTCCAGTCCGAAACACATCGTCCGCCAGAGCTACCTCGCGATATACTCGTTACCAACGGAGGACAACACGGCATCTATCAGTGTGTGGAGCTGCTGGTGGAGCCGGGCGACCCAGTCATCACCAACGAGTTCGCTTACACCGGCTTACATAGCGCTGTAAGCAATTAAACAAAATAACCTACCAAATCATCCAATCGCAGTTCACTATTGGAATTATGCATCAAAAGGAGAGGTAATGCCGGTGGTAATGGGCCAGAGGATTAGTGACAGCAGAAGTTGTTTTGCACCCACGACTCTGTTATCGTACGCCTAATGTTTGATGGTTTCTAGTTACCCCATCATTAGCGTGTCGTCAAGGCTTCGTTGGTCAGCGTCAATGATCACGTGTAGGCAGGCTGATATTTGAGTAAAGGATGATCACTCCTAAACTTATTAGCATAGCACTTGTTCTTACTTAATGACAGTGGCGCAAGATGTGGCTACCAAAAAAAGAAATCGCGTCACCCTGTCAATTTAAGTACCCTACATACATAGCTACCAAACTAAGGTTTCTCAACTCTCTCTTCAATACACCACCCATACATTTCTAGTTTCAAAATGTTCAATTCTCACATTTTCCAGCTCAGACCCTACCAGCCAGAAATCCTAGGTATCCCCGAAGACGAACACGGCATGATACCCGAGACCCTCGACTCTGTTCTCGGCGAGCGATTACGACGAGGCCATAAGATGCCCAAGATGTTGTATATCATACCGACGGGCAGTAATCCTACGGGCACAGTGTTAACGGAGGAGAGGAGAAGACAGATCTACGAACTCGCCTGCAGATACGACTTCCTGATCGTGGAGGATGATCCGTATATGTTCTTGAATTATACAGAGGTGTGTAGACAATAATGTTTATCTTTATTCTTTGAAACGAGACTGTTAAGTTCGAGAAACAACACTAACATTGGATTGCATAGCTTCCGTGAATGACGATACCTAGGTACCTCACGTAAGGTGCAACACTAGTAGATCCCCATAGGATCCTTGTTAATTTACTAATCTTTCCACCACATGTGCTTACAACACCATTACTAAATTGCAATTACTAAACTAAACTAAATAAATTAGAATTACTTGAATTTTCTAACTGCTTGCTGCATTTTCTTTGGTGGCAGAAAGGAATAGCTCGTGTAGCCATAGCCACTAGCCAGTACTGGAAGTAGCATCTTTATTTCGTGATTCATCTCCATCACCTGATAAAAAATATATTTTTAAGTAACTATAAGACCATGGACTGAATTCCTGTCAGTCGCTGCCAATGGACTGTTCTGCTAACTCTGAGATGATTAGGAAGAAACTTGAACATATTTTAAATTTAGATAGCAGAACTAGCTCAATATTAAAATTAACATGATGTTACAGCGCCACATCCCATCCTTTTTATCTCTGGACACATGCGGCCGCGTGCTCCGCCTCGACTCGGTCTCGAAGGTCGTGAGCGCAGGACTTCGAGGCGCATGGGTGACGGCACCCACGCCTCTGCTGCAGAGATTGGAACTGCACACGCAAGCTGAGCTGTTACATTCTTGTACACTAGCACAGGTTAGTGAGGATCGAACCCTTTGTCACACCACACCACTGGAGTCGAGACTCCCGAGACCTCCTGTACTTAAGCGATAAGTGAGTGACACGTGTCCCTTCTCATATGTGCGATGTTACTCTGGGATCGAGTTTCCTGATCAGTTGCTTTTTCTTTTTCTGTTGAGTAGGTTGCCTAGAGGAGCGTCTCTGAGGGAAAACATAACACTTCCCAAAGTGAAGCTTTTCATGCTCGCGAGAAACTAGCAACCTTTGCACTATCATCAAAGATACACGCAGAAATTCACTAATAGGAAAGCTAATAGGCACACACCTGTACCTCTACCATGAGTTTTCCGTGCCGTCTAACGCTATCGTTCACATTCAATATTTGTATAGTGACTTTAGTTCACTATTTAAACCGCTAGAGGCGCTCAAAAAATACCCATACAAATATTGCATGTGAACGTGAACGTTAGGCGGCACGGAAAACTCATGGTCGAGGTACTGATACTAATACATTCTAGTATGAGCAGATTGTTTCGAAAGTAGGTATGTTTGGCCCTTTAACATACATCATTCTCATATCTTGCAGGCGATTCTTCTCCAGCTGCTCCAGTGTCGACAGTCCCTAGCGTCCCATCTATCAGGCGCGCGCGACTTCTACAGAAAACGTCGCGACGCGCTGCATACTGCCCTCAAGCCTATAGCAGATCTAGCGCCGTACTCCCTACCTGACGCTGGGCTATTCTTCTGGACCAGAGTGAGCGGAGTCGACGATGTGTATAATATGGTAAGTTAGAACAATTTACTTCTATCGACGACGGCGAGACGCGATTTAAACTGCCCTCAAGCCTATAGCAGCTCTGGCACTGTACCTACTCCCTACCAAACGCTGGACTATTCTTCTGGATTAGAGATCTTCCATGTAATAAACATCGGCGACACTCCATGTCTGTACGAACTACGATTGACTTCCGACGACGACGCGACGCGACGTCGAGACGCGCTGCATACCTACTCATCGTGTAGTCTAATCACATCTTACACCAAGCTCCCTACCCGACGCTGTTCTTCTGGACTAGAGAGTATGGCGTCGACGATGGGTAATAACTTACGACCTTTTTCGTTAGAGTGGCATCTTAGGGCGGAATTTTTCGTACAGAATGATTTTTATGGAGTTAAAATATTCGTTTCGACATTAACAATAGCTAATTCACGTAATTTTATGACGCGCCCGCCGATCATAATGCAGTGACGCTCGAACTTGACGCGAGCGTATCTCACTGAAGCTAAGAGAATATCAAATGTGTTGTTTTGATCAAAATTTTACTACAACTGCGCGGCAAATGCACCTCTTCAGTTATGTGAAAGCCTACAGAGTACCTACCTACGCAACTCACGTAGTTACAAACTTAGGGCACGAAAAGAATTGCGACTATAGGTACTTTGTTTGTTATTTATACCTACCAAGAAAAAATTTCATAGAACTAGTACGTTCAATATCGGCATTTTTTTAGAAAGCAAATCGAAAAATGCTTTACTTACATACCTAGGCGGGCAAGTCACTTCACTTTCAACTTACAAACAGTTATCACAACCCAGTTTGTATACCAAACAAAATACAACAAAACTTTACAAATTACAAAACAAAACGAAATCGTCCTTCAATTTTCTTTTTTCTCATTACCTGAATGCTTATTGGTTGTTGGCTGATTAAAACAGATGAATTAAATTTAAAAATGGTCCACAGATTAAACAGAACTCTTTTCATTCAATCAAACAAACCGTAAACCATTTTTTTTTTTAAATAACTTCTATTTATTTTTACCATAGAGATAATATATAGTACTTGTACTATTTCTATGATTTTTACAGAATTAAATCTAATTTAATTTTCAGGTATTCCACACGGCATTTCAGCGTGGCCTTATGTTGGTACCGGGTCAAGCATTTATATTCGATAGTAACGCCCCCTGTCCGTATATACGGTTAACGTTTAGCAAGATCCGTCATGAAGACATGGAAGTTGCGGTGCGCACTCTAGCGGAAATTATCCGCTATGAGCAACAACGAACATTGCAGAAACCAAAGAGACTCGCTACTGAAGGATAGATGACGCTGTTGGAAGTTGTGATTTAATAATATAATATTTTAAGAATGTTTGATAAAGTAATTAATGTGAATTTAATAATTTAATTTATTATTTATAGAATTAATTTAAATGTAGACTAAAAAAATATTCTGTCGCTAATTGGCGTTTTTCTGCAACAATCATAGTTTGAGGTTTGCAGGTAGTTTAAAATAGTAAATCATTAAGCCTAAAATACAATCATAATAGTTACATTTTAATAGCAAGAATCTGGCATCAATTTATAATCAAATACATAAAAATACTTAATTATTTTTAAGTTCCGCTACTAGGCGGTAGATGGCGTTAGATTCTGATACATTCATACGAGTACTAATTAATAGTTCAAATAAACAAAAACTTAATTATTAAGTAATTATAGTTTTTACTTAATTATTTATGATGATGTAACAGGATGTTTTTACAAATTAAATTAATTTAAAATGATCTTTCTTAAATGAGATAGATATTTTTATTGTTTTCTAATGTTCTTTAGGGATTCTTTTATTTGCAAATCATTGTCTTCGTCCTCCGATCAACAAAAGTACATTATTTGATTTGATTTGAATTTATGCAGGAGTTTTTTGTTTCAATGTGCTTCAATGATACCGTACCTATCTAGGCTATTCTAGGCGGACCAAGATAAAATAATACTTAAAAGGACGTACCTAGGCATAAGTAGGTACTTACTGTACGGGGCAGGTACCTACAATTAGATGGTAAATAAATATTATAGTTTAAAAAAAAACTAAAGAAAACGCTTTTGTCATCCAAACTACACGTGTATGCAAAAATTCAGCTCAATCGGAATCCGGGAAGTGGGTCAAATTTAACTTCCAAGATTTTTTTACATAGTTAGTTACAGGTGAAGCTAATAAAAGCGTTTAAAAAAAATACAACATTTGAATTTCAAAAATCAAGCAAAGGAATTTTGCAACACCTACCTACTAGGTATTTGAATTACAGATTTTGCATATTATAGAGGACTACACAATGTCAATTTATACAAAGAATTTACCTAATCAGAAGCTACACAATCTGATAACTGTAGCAAAGATTCCCAGACAAGCATGTAAACAAACAACACGTCATGATGCATCACGGTAAACGAAGCAAGAAAGCAATTCTTGTGCAGAGAGCACATCCTTAATGGTTAATGTTCGACGTTTGATTCTGTGCGATCTGCACCACAGAGCAGCTTTACGACACAGAGATATACATAAATTACCTACAGTGGTTTCAGTAGTTACAGGATGGAGAATTTACTTTCCCTATAAAGTAGCAGTTACGGAGAACATTTAAGACTAGGCAGTAGGTACTCAGGTTAACTCGTGAGCTGTCTGTCGGCTATCGGCTCTGTGTATTCCCCGTCTCATAACTGCCTAGAGGCAATAGACTGACAACAGACCTCAATCGAGTGGACAATTTTTTAGTAGATTCTAGGTATACTGTCTGGTAAACTCACAGACGTAAATGGCGGTGATACTAGGAAACTAGGCAGCAAAGAATCCTGCGTGGACCAATAAAATCGAACTGCAATCATCAATGTGACTCTCGATCCTGGGTGCATTTCTTTTATTTTAACCGTCAAAAAAGACTCGTTCCTCCACAGGCTTCTCGGTAATCATGGTAAGTTTAGCCGTTAGGAGAGCACACCCCTCCGCCCCTCCACGCCTAGGATAGCCTATGATGGGCTCTCACTACGCTAATTAAAAAAAAGGTAGGTATTATCTGTACACAACACTACACTGTGCATTCTTTCTCATTATTAGCGCAAAGAGTTGTTTTATTCCGACGGCGGCGAGTTAGCTCACAATTTCCCATTTACGTCGCCTCATCATCGCTTGCTACTCAAAATTCAACCTTGAAACAGGTTGCTAAAGCTTATTTTCCTTCATTAAACATTGATAGGAAAATCACCTTTGAAGGCTACACTATTATGTATTTTAAGTCAATGAATTAAAGTTGAAAATTGTTTGGTAGACGAGGAAAGGCTCTTTAACGTCCGATTGCTCAGAATTAAGGAAATAAGCAGTTTTAATTGCTAAGCGATTATTCGAGAGCGATTTCGCGTTTGTCGTGCTGTCGTGTCGCGAAATTACTCGTCTGTCGACTGGAGTAGATTGTGTCCTGTTAATTAAATAGTGGTGGAAAGCCGCAGACAACTTGTATCTGAAATCGAGAGTACCTACTCTAACTTGGATTACCTACAGTCTCCGATTCGGACGACCAAATAAACTTTGTCCAATTTAACCCCACCCAGACACAAGTCTGCGCGTTCACCGCTAAGAAAACACCATTTGCTGTAGCTCCATAATTCCAGAACACTTCCCTTATCATCAGTAGTACTAACATTGGGATCCTAAGCGTTGACAATTCTAGCAGCGTCCAGTTCCGCAGTTTAAAGGGTTAGGTCAAGCTGGTGCCCAAAAACTCGACCTCCTCAATAAGGCGGTACTTCATTTACATCAGAGCATGAACTACTACATTATAAGTCGCCAATCCGGCCCCATATGGAGTTATGGTCCTACCTTTCTAATCCTTAATGTACTCATCATTATTAGCAACTTTTACTATGGGACCAACCCTGAAATCGCGAAGAAAAACCAGCTGATCCATACAAATAATTCAATATTACTCGACTAAATGTATGGAACAGCAGATTTTTTAGATTAGGGTCGAGTAGGTATTGAAGTTTTGTATGGGATAGCGATAATTTTTTCGCGATTACTTTGTTGATCCCATGGAGAAAGTTCTTTAATTTGATGGTCTGATCCACACCCTTAAATTAATATGACCTCACTTTTCTGATAGGTACACGTTGTAGAATAGCGTCACTTTATCGACTAGTGTAATGATTAGTTAAGAACAACAACTTTCTTCTATGATGGATATACCTAATATAAACTACGCAACGTTCACCTACCAATGTCGCTGATTGTACTGCTGCCTGAATTCTACGCATGATTGTATCTCTTCACATGTCTCTAAGCTCGTGTACTTGTACTCTATGTACGTATCTACTATATTCTACTACGTACGCTTATTTGTTATTCTATTTGCTGTCGAGACCTACTGTTTTTTTTTTTTTTTTTTTTTTTTTTTAATTTATTTATTAAACATTTATAGTTACATTTTTGTTTTCTAATCTAAGACTGCTAATGGAAACCGATGTGGTTTATCTTTAGCAGCCGGGTAGTTAACATTCTTATTATAATCCAATCCTTAACCTAGTCCCTATTATTACATAAATAGTGCTTTTTAAGTACATGTTTATATTTCTCACTATTCATGTACACATTTCTAATTTTTGGGCTGAGTTGGTTGACAATGTTCGGCAGAATATATTGCCATTTGCGAGAACCATACACGTTATTGTAATTAGCTACTTCGTACTCAGGTAGGTAATCAAGGGTACGTAATCTACTAGGTCTTATGTTCTTCTTGATTGAATATTTATTAGAATTTTCATCATTCAGAATGTTTAGTTTAATTTTATCTATAATATTTATTATTTTACAAAATTTAAAGAGGCCATTTTCATTTTCATTATACATATTTTTTATTTTCTTCGGAACAATGGTTTTTAGTAAGCACACTTGCAGTCTATATATTCTATTTATATATGTTTTATATGTTCTTCCATAACTACCCAACCCATACCCGATGACTGAGTCGGCCATGGCTAGGTAGATTAATCTCAAGATATTATACGGTATCTTATATTTTAAAATCATCATTTTACTCTGTACCGCTCTTAGTCTTTCACAAACATGATCGATGTGTTTACTCCAGTTAAATCTCTCATCGATAATTAGTCCTAGGTACTTGTGATGCGAAACCAGTTCTATTGGTTCGCATTTACAATTTTTATAATTATTATGTAAGCAGTCATGTTCGTGGGACACGATGTGTGGTATAATCGTTTGTTTGTTATGTGCTGATCTTATATGCACAATCTTTGTTTTATTTTGATTGAGTGTTAACCCAACGTCGTGTGCCCACTTACATGTCAAATTAAAGTTATCTTGCATCATTTGTTGTGCTTGCTGTATATCGTTGTGTGCAGTAATCAAGCAGGTGTCATCGGCAAACTGGTATATAGGTAGGTAATATAGGTAAGGCAATATAGGTAGGTATCTGTTTTATTATTATCAACCCAAGGTGCTTACGATTTTTTCTCACTTCAAGATTACAAACAAACAGATAATAGGGCATTAACACGCCGAAAGCATTATTTTGATACAAAAAATATAATCTTAACACCCGACACACGCTCTCAAACTATCAGATATAATACACACTCCAGAATTGTGCAAAATACTCCAAAACACGCGCAAAAAACTGTTTTGTGTGAAAACTAACGCCTTTCAACAATAGCGCTTAAAAACAACGATAGTTATGCGCTTTCAAAAGTCCAATCCTAAAGAACTTTAGTACACACGTTCGAAAATCGAGCGCAGATATAAGTTTTTAATATTATGGCGGTTTGCACAAATGGATTTGTTTTCGCGGATTAGGAATACTTACAAAAATATATCAGCAATCAGGAGTAACTTATTCCGTTTGAATAAGGTTGAAAGTTCAACAAAAGTGCTGCGTTTTATGCGCTGGAGGCTTAGTTTGTCCATACAATAGTGTGAAGTGTTATACAAAATTTTAGGAGATCATTGCGTGTGATGTAATACAAGGAAACGGATATATTACACAAAGAGGTTTTGATCAAACCGCATTATTGGCCGGAAAAAACTAAAGTTGTCAGGTCTTATTTTCGTAACGCAATTTATAAATCGCATTCGCAAGATTAGTACAGTGCCACAAACTTATTTAACCCGGTGACCAAACTTGGAACTAACGTCGCGTCACTACGGAACAAAAATGACTTCAAAATGTCATTTTTGTAGGGAGATGATATTGGTAAAAGCGACGGCAGTGACGCCCTGACCAGGTCAGATAAGTTTGTGGCATTGTGGAGTCTACTCCACCATCACAGGTCGTCCCTAACAGTAGGGTGTAGGCCGAATGCTAAAGATCGTGACCGCATGTAATGGTTATGATTGAAAGTTGATTGATGCCTAAGTTCACCTAGTGTGTATGGGAAGAGCCTCCGCTACCCGACATTTGGATTACTCCTGTATCGTGGGTACAGTAGGTACAGTTTACAAACATACATGTCACATGCACACAGCCGGTACAACTATCTGTAAGCCATACAAATATTTGTTCCGTGCGGGGATCGAACCAGCACGTAGCGCAGAAACCCAATCGCTTAGCCAATGCGCCAACCGCGCCGTCATTAAAATTTTTAACCGACTTCAAAAAAGGAGGGTTTTCTCAATTCGACTGTAAGTTTTTTTTATTTTATTTTTTTGGGGCCTATATTTCTTTAATGCACCTAGCTTGGCAGTGGCACGGATTCAGTAACTGTTATTTTTTTTAAGAAAATTATTTTATACTTTTTAGATTTTTTAAGTTGGTTTTTAGTTTTTTAAAGTTTATTTTCTATATTCAACACCGAATATAGAAAATAAACTCGTTTGAATTCGTAGATAACTACCGCAATCTTTACCCACTATTACTTACTAAGGGCACCAATTTCCTAACACGTTTGAGTTCCTAATACATTTTAGTTAAAAGATAATCAGCGAGCGGTAAATAGCTGCAGCAGCTAATTGTGACTGAAATGAAAGGAACTGCCGCCGAAGACGAGTGGAAATGGAAAATATAACGCGATTAACGATACTCATTCATTGTGCTAGTGTGTGGTGCAAGTAAAAACGTACAGCGCAACAACACAAGCAACAATACGCAGCGTTACAAGACAGAGCTACAGATCTGAAATAATTGCTGTACAATTGGACAATGAGTTAGGGAGACTTTTTAGTTAATAATTATACGATACAGACATATTAAGGCACCGATACCCCAGACTCTTTTTAACACGCTTTTATTAGCTTCACCTGTAACTAACTATACTCCTCGAGATCTAAGAAGTCCCTTTTGACAGATTTAAAGAACAATAGCATGTAACTTGACAATGTTAATATAGGCTGTGAATAAAAACCATTTTGAATATACACTTGATAATAATTATGAAATTATTAGAAATTTTTGAGATACGTATAAATTAGCATGGTATATAATTTCATAAGTATTGTTAGAGCATCGAAATATTTTTAAAATGCATGTTTATGTACTGCCGAAATATCATAAAAATGGTTACGTTCTCAATCAATTATTTTTTAAATAAAGGGATGTGATCACTAGAATCGTTAAAATCGTTTGAAATATCAGTATAAAATTACGTAGGTATTAAAAACTCTTTAAAGGCTGTATGACACGTACATTATATTATTATAATTAATTTAATTTCTCTATGATCACAATTTGCTTGACACTGGCAGTAATGACAATGACATCTGTGCAGTTTTTCGCGATTTTTCCGTCTAATTGTTCGTTCTCTCTACGAGTATTTTTCGGATACCTCTGTTTTTGTGATCTGGCTTTGATTTTGGACTGTTCCCGCTTTTAAGTTGACTCGGCTTGCTATAGGTACATGGATTCTAATACCTACTGTGATTTCGGCCGTCCGTTACAATTTTTTTTTTCAAATTGTCTGTTCGATTTCGTACTGTGAATAGTAAATCCCGCAACTTGGTTTGGAAACTATGTGAGTACTTCGAAAGTGAATCAATAACTGGTGGACCATTATTACCGGTACAAGTGGATAAATAATTTTGGTATAAAATTATGAATATATTTTATTATTCTATGAAGATACCTACAGACATGCGATTTCATATTAAATTTGGTGCCTACTACATTAATAAATTGCTTATCAGATGAATTTCTCGATTTTTTATTCATAGTTTTAAACGATTATATACTCTTAGAATTTTAAATCGATTTATTATAAAAATCGATATTTTTGGTAACAGATTTATACGCTTCACATCCCAAATTAACTCAAATGATATATGTCAAAAGTGGCTTTTTAAATCTCGAGGACTGTATGTAAGAAAATCTTGGAAGTTAAATTTGACCCACTTTCCGGTTTCCGATTGAGCTGAAATTTTGCATACACGTTCAGTTTGGATGACTAAAGCGTGTTCTATAGTTTTTTTTAATTATAATATTATTGTTATATGACGTTAGAAAGTGACGGATCGCAGTCAAATTGTAAATTACCTCAACTCTTATTTGTAAAAAATTTGATGCGTTTGATCTTCGACGTTGGATCTCACATAACCTCTTGAATCTCTTCAAGTTTCATGACCTTACTGTAGATCGCTCAGCTCTTATCACTTGTACCGCAACGTAATTGCATAGGAGTGAATGCATTTTCTTTACCATTTCCGTGCTAATTAGCACGTCCTACTTTACTTGTATAGTGAAATCCGTTTAGACTGTTTCCATGAGTTACAACTCCGTTGCAGATGCATAAGAGTATGACAGTCCGCCAAATATGTTTTTGTCTAAGCGTCTCTATTACATGGGAATTTAATAACAACATCGTTGAAATGTAGGTGTATGTTGAAGCTATTTCATTCACTTGATTCTATAAATATCTATAGGCATATGTATCTATCGCCATATAAACAGTTGCATGTTCATTTTAAAATTAGTTGCCAATAAACACCGTATCAGAAAGACGTATTTCTTTTCCTGACAAAACCCTGTGCTAAAATCAACCTTATCACCGCTACATATGGTCGAATATCGAGCCGGATTGCAAGTGAACGGACCACCCAGGCCGGTTATCGCGAGAACAAAAGGAGACACATTCCACAGCGATTAGTGAGCGGCCAGGTGCAGTTGTTTATGCAAAAGTAATTAGCACGATCTATTGTGTGTTTCTTCAATATTAAGTAATAAAACATCACTATTGAGAAGAGTTTTGATCACTTTTGGACTTTAACACGTGAACTATGACGACTCAAGCAGATCAAGCAATAAGTGTATTAGAAGATACAGCGTCGTTACTAAAGAAAACTCAATTAAATCTTAAAAAGTGCCCCAAGGAACGTTTAGCTAAAGCCGGTTATTTACAAACTCGAATACAAACGATTGAAGAATACTGGAGCATTTTTAAGAAAGCACATCAAGACTTATTAAAATGTACTACGCGGGAACAACGTGGTGTGATTTCTTACTTTGTGAACGAGGAGTTCTTTCTTCAAGAAGACTTATACTTATGTATTTTGGGAGATCTCAAAGATCTTTTGGCTACACAAACTACGAAGACTTCTGACCAATCTTCGTGCAGTAATGCGTCGTGTGAAGGTCAAGGATCTACGAAAGTGAAGCTACCTAGTATAAAACTGCCCGTATTTTCCGGTAATTACGAAGAATGGCCTACATTTAAGGACTTGTTCGTTTCATTGATTCATGAGTGCACAAAACTAACTGATGTTGAAAAATTACACTACTTGAAGACTAGTATCGAGGGTGAAGCGGCATCTTTATTAAAGCATATTCAGGTCACTGGTGCGAATTATACTCAAGCATGGGGAACACTAAATCACCGATTTAATAATAGACGCCTAATAGTAAATGCACTACTTAAAAGATTATTCGCGCTGAAGAAATGTACTACTCAATCGGCGGCGCAGCTGAAAACCCTCCTGGATACCACTAGTGAGATCATCAACAGCTTGCAAAATCAGAAAGTGCCTACTGACTCCTGGGATCCAGTAATCATATTTCTGGTCGTACAGAAGTTGGACCCGGAGTCACACAAAGAGTGGGAACAGGCTGCCTATACGGTGAATTCAGAAGTGTTATCAACTTGGAAGGACTTGCGTGAGTTTTTGGAGTCTACATTCAGGACGCTCGAGCTAGTTAATCCCACTACTAGTACCAGAACCACCAAAGAACGTGTCCTTCACGTTTCCACATCAGAAGGTGATCAGAAGAAATCATGTGCTTTATGTAAGGATGTGCACACACTGTGTCATTGTAGCATGTTTAAGAAAATGACACTTAACGAACGAAGAGAACATGTCAAAACAAACAAACTATGT
Source organism: Allophyes oxyacanthae (assembly GCA_932294325.1). NCBI lineage: Eukaryota > Metazoa > Arthropoda > Insecta > Lepidoptera > Noctuidae > Allophyes > Allophyes oxyacanthae. The sequence goes on along the minus strand of OW028633.1, from coordinate 2,718,362 downwards.
TTCAACTGCCTGGCAGTGGGACATTCGGTATTCAAATGCCGTGTGCCGATGTCCTGCCATAATTGCAAGAGACGCCACCACACACTTCTACATCAACCCAAGGTTATAGATGAATCGGCTACACAAGTAGAATCTTGTAAACCGATACCATCTCAAGCAGATGTAGAAGAGAAGAAGGTTCAAGCAATGGTTGCGTCACACCATATCTCCGGGCAGAAGATTGCTCTATTAGCCACTGCAGTAGTTATTTTGATGAATGAGCATGGAAACACTACTGTCTTGAAGGCGCTAATAGACTCAGGATCTCAAGCATGTTTCATCAGCAAGAAGGCAACTCAGATCCTGAAACTAGAAAAATCACCGGTTAATCTAATCGTCTCTGGAATAGAATCAATCAAAGTAAAAGTCAAGCATGAGGTCGAAGTTCAAGTATTGTCACGATGGGAAGAAAACTTCAACTTACCTATCAAAGCCTACGTGATGTCCAAGCCCTTGACCTCAACCATACCCGCAAGCTCTATGATGGAGACTGATTGGCCACACGTATCAAGCACCCAACTAGCAGATGAAAACTATTTTGCACCTGGAACCATAGATCTGCTACTAGGAATAAACGAGTACGCAGCAATTCTAAAACAAGGACTCATCAAAGGTCCACCAGGCACTCCATGCGCCCAAAATACTCACCTGGGATGGATTTTGATGGGTGGAACCACCATAAAAATTAACGCAAGAGAGAAATCAATGAAAGTCATGAAACAAGAAGTGAACATTGAAGATTTATTAAAAACAATATGGGAAGTTGATACAGACTCAAAAAGAACACCTACCCTAAAGGAACAGCTATGTGAAGACATCTACAAGAAGACACACAAGCGAGACAAAGACGGAAAATACATAGTAAAGTTACCTTTTAACACAGAAGAACCGAGATCACCGGAAGGAAAAACGCGAGAAATAGCTAAAAAAAGGTTCATGCAATTAGAAAGAAGATTTAATCAAAATAAAGAACTGAAACAAGAATATACAAAAGTGATAGAAGAATATAAAGAATTAAAACACATAGAAGAAGTACCTAAAGAAGAAATAGGAAATAAATCAGTATACTTACCTCATCACGCGGTGATCCGAAGTGACAAAGAGACCACGAAGACTCGTGTTGTATTTGACGCGTCATGCAAGGGTTCCAACAGCGTTTCCTTAAACGATGAACTCTTATTGGGTCCAGTACTGCAAGATGATCTGAGAAGTTTGATCATTAGGTGGCGAATGCATGCTGTCTGCTTTGTTTCTGATATACAGAAGATGTACAGATGTGTATGGGTAGATAAAGCAGACACAGATTATCAAAGAATTCTGTGGAGAAACGACCCATCTGAAGACATTAAAGACTACAGACTCTTGACTGTGACTTTTGGGACAGCTTCTGCACCGTATCTCGCTGTAAAGACACTGATGCAGTTAGCTGATGATGAAGGTGAGAAGTATCCTGAAGCTGCCAAAATACTACGAGAAGATTTTTACGTAGATGACGTCATGTCCGGGAGTGACAATCTGAAACAAGCAGTAAGAATCAGTCAAGATCTAAAACAGCTACTACGACTAGGTGGCTTTGAATTAAAAAAATGGTCATCTAACAGTCGTGACTTCATGGAAACCATTGATCCAAGCGAGAGATCAGCCAATGCACATCTAGAACTAAATGTTGATGGAACAATTAAAGCTCTAGGCGTACAGTGGAACCTAGGGAAAGATCAATTCGAGTACAATCTAAACTTACCTATTATCGGCGACGTCATCACGAAACGCAGCATTCTCTCCGACATTCAAAAGTTATTCGATCCGCTCGGTTGGATCGCACCTTGCCTTGTGATGGCGAAGATTCTTATCCAACAACTCTGGCTCGAGAAAGTTGACTGGGATGAAGCCTTGAACCAGACCCTGACTGAAAAGTGGTCATCAATACGATCAGATCTTGAGAATGTAAATGAAATCTTCATAAACAGATGGATGGGAACGTCAAGCTCAAACAAAGACTCCATCGAAATTCATGGATTTAGCGACGCCTCCATAAAGGCCTATGGTGCAGTGATATATTGCCGTGTCACACACGCAGATGGCACCGTTAAAACAGCTATCATTGCTGCAAGAACAAGAGTGGCTCCCTTAAAAACCATCTCCTTGCCCCGGCTAGAATTGTGTGGAGCGTTACTATTATCCAGGCTGCTAAAACAAATAGGACAAGCAATGAGAATACCTGCATCACAAATCTATGCATGGACAGATTCCACGATTGTCATCTCTTGGTTATTTGGAGATCCAAACAAATGGAAGCCGTTTGTAGCAAATCGTGTTGTCGAGATCACAACTAATATAAACTGCAGTCAGTGGCAGCACGTCCAATCTCACGATAACCCAGCTGACATTGCGTCAAGAGGAATGTCAGTAGCAAATCTGAAAAATTGCCATTTATGGTGGAATGGACCACAATGGCTACTACAACCGAAGATACAGTTCACTAGACCAAACATACTAACTACAGATTTAGAAAAGAAGAAAAACACCATACAAGCTCTGAAAATAACAGATAATAATAATGAGGATGGAAAAAAGTTATGTACACAATTTGATGACTTTGACACGCTGATAGAACTACTGAGAACAATCACATACAGCCGAAGATTCCTGAAACAAAAAATATTAAAAGATAACATATATAAATCAATAACAACTGAAGAACTACAATTCGCCATGCAAACCTGTATAAAGAAAGCACAAGAGGAAGAATTCAAAGAAGAGATAGATTCGATAAAAAGAAAGAAAACAGTAAAAAGGTCAAGCAAAATAAAATCACTAAATCCTTACCTTGATAAAAGCGGAGTCCTCAGGGTGGGCGGCCGGCTCAGGAACTCGGAGTTAGATGATGAAAGCAAGCATCCTATAATTTTGGGTCGAAGCAGCAAACTTACCATTCTCATAGTAGCAGAAGCCCACAAAAAGACGTTGCATGGAGGAAGTCAATTGATGCTTACTTACCTGCGATCAAAGTACTGGATACTACGAGCAAAGGCACTGGTCAGGCAGCATGTCCATCGTTGTTTGATATGTGCTAAATTAAATGCGAAAGCGAGAACGCAAGTAATGGGTGACTTACCGAGCGTACGAGTGAAACCTGCACGGGCTTTCCTTAATTCAGGAGTTGACTTCGCTGGACCATTTCAGATATTGATGAATAAAGGCAGAGGAGCTAAAATTAATAAAGCGTATATAGCTATTTTTGTTTGCATGTCCACGAAGGCAATCCATTTGGAATTGGTTGGCGACCTTAGTTCAGCGGCATTTGTCGGTGCCTTCAAAAGGTTTTGTGCCCGCAGAGGGAGATGTGCGAATATATGGAGCGACCAAGGACGGAATTTTGTCGCGGCCAATAAAGAACTTTCTGAAGCCTGGAAAGAAGCTCGTCTGCAATTTGATGGAGAACTTGCTGCATCGTTAGCCAACGAAGGCACTCAGTGGCACTTTATCCCGGCATACTCACCAACGTTTGGAGGTTTATGGGAAGCCGGAGTCAAATCCATCAAATTTCACCTGAAAAGAATCCTCAACACCAACCTAACGTTTGAAGAGATGACAACGCTTCTCTGCGAAATTGAGGCCTGTCTGAATTCACGTCCATTGTGTCCAATGGACGACAATAACATGCAACCATTGACACCTGGTCATTTTTTAATAACCGAAGCACCAGTTATCGTACCAGACCAGAACATGAAGGATGCTAAAATAAGCAATTTAACACGCTGGCAATACTCTTGCAAGTTATTGAACGACTTCTGGTCGCGATGGCAAAAAGAATATCTGACTAGACTTCAGCAAAGACCAAAATGGTTAAAACGTGAGAAGGAATTTAACATTGGAGACATAGTACTGATTAAACAAGATAATCTCCCACCAGGAAAGTGGGCCATGGGACGCATAACAGAAAAACATCCTGGTCCCGATGGTTTCACAAGGGTGTACAGCGTTAAAAGCGGCAATAATATAATTAAGCGATGTATCACGAAGTTGTGCGCCCTACCTATAGATACAGTAACTGAATAATTTGTTGAGTCTTATAATATGTTAGCCCACTACGAATAATATTTATTTGTTATAATAGCTCAGTTTCATTGTAAGTGTTTAGAAATATTGTTGTTAATTGTGCATGAGGTTGTTATCATTTTTGAAAGGACCATAGGTCCTTTGGTGGGCGGCTTATGTTGAAGCTATTTCATTCACTTGATTCTATAAATATCTATAGGCATATGTATCTATCGCCATATAAACAGTTGCATGTTCATTTTAAAATTAGTTGCCAATAAACACCGTATCAGAAAGACGTATTTCTTTTCCTGACAAAACCCTGTGCTAAAATCAACCTTATCACCGCTACAGTGTAAAACCATAGATATCCGTGTAAAACATTAGGTACTACCTCTGTCTAATTCGGGCATATACAGGTTAATTTTTGATGTATAGCAAAATTTCCAGAGTGATTCAGTGTCCGTTTCCAAATGCAACAGCAGTAATACAATTCACTCCAAAACAAAATTAAATTTGATTTTGTATGGCTCGCGCTAGTACATATGCGTCCACAGTCACACCACACTAAGTCGAATTTTCGTTTTGTTTTAAAGTGTATCCCAATTATAATGCGGTTGCATTTAGGAACAGAGACTGAATCACTCTACGAATTATGCGCACTACATAAAAAAATATCCTATATTTAGGCGCAATGATATACCTACCTAGGTATCTAAGATAAGTAGCCTATTCAGGAAAAAAACACTTACAAACGGTTTATATCCACCTTGATTAATTTAGCTTCCAGCGGAAGGATTTTCAAAATCGGTCCAGCAGTTTTAGAGTAGACAATCGAAAAAACTCTGTAATCCCAAAACCACATTATTATCTATGACCTCCCGCTGTTTCCCTCGTAGGATCATTGGTAAGCCGTTAAATATGTTCATTGAACGAACGAATATGTTCGGTGAATGAACGATTATGAGCCGTGAATGAGCGGATTATATCGGAGGTCTACTAATGTTATAGTTATTGTCATTATTATGAGAATGTTCACGGTATGATGCGTGTTAATGTCGCCGATTTCATTATTGGATAAAATTGTCGTAAGGCGATTCTATTAGATACAGGCCGATCGATATTTCAAGGAATTACATATAATATACGGCTCTATGCGGGCATCCAAATCTTTTTAGAATACTTGCATAATGTTTACCAGCTTTATTTAATAGTGACTGTTTGGTAAAATAGTTGAACATTATCTTTAGCCGAATAATATTCAGAGAAGAATGGTTTGAAATAATTTTTATTGAGTAATGTACAAGTAATATGCCAACAATAGCAAAGAGGTGGATTAAAAACAGAAAACGTTCTAAATGGGAACACCATGTATATTCCCAACTCACAACTACAATAGAGCACATTATGAGCACGCATCGTAGCGTGTAATTGCCGAAACGCTGCGGTCCGCCGCCTCGTGTGTAAGGACCCTAAGGATTAGCTAACATTAACACCTTTTTGTTAAGTAGGGTAATTTTCTGCTGCTATTGGGAGCTGTTGACGTTACTTCCTGGATTTATACAAATATATTGTTGACCCAAGAGAGCATGGAAGACGACGCAGTAAATGGAAGCTTGTATTTTGTTACCTATTTGATTGATTTATTATGGAATTTGTTTATTCGTGTTTAGATTTGATTCGTGTTTTTGATTCGTAAGTAAATGAGCTTGAATTCATTATGTGACAAAACGCAAACATTATCGAAATAGTATCTAGATATTGTTCTCGGCCGCAGGTGACCAGTTGCAATTAGAAGGGTATGATTTTCCGATTCAAAACCTTATCTCTAGGTCATCCTTCATAAACCCGGCTGGATTACGCTGAATAAAAAATTTGGACAAGGACGCTGTTGTAAAAAATGGAGTAAACATAGCAGCGGTGTCCTTTTAAAAGGTAAAATTAATCTACCCGTAATTCGTAGTTACCTATAACTAAAATGGAAATGCGGAGAAGAGATTTATGTATTTTCAGTGATATCAAAAGAGATTCATTTTTCTAGGTTTTTAAACAAGTTACCTCTAAAATACGTACCTACGGTAAATAGTTCAGTTGAAAACTCTTAATAAACTGCAAAATAACCCTGTTTCTGCCGTCGTGAAGTCGGGTAAGAAATAATTATTAGTAGAGAAACACGATTCTAACCAAATGCGGCTCTGGCGAAACGCGAATACATTGATTCAAGTTTTATACCTGTTAAAACAAATCCAAGCATGATTTGCTCTTCAAAATAATTAAGTGGAACGAACCAATTTAAGAGGAAATTCCGTGAAAAGCCATTTTTTCCCAAAATGATATTTTTTTTTATAACGAAACTAAATTATTTGGGAGTCCGATAAATGAAGGGGAACTTTGTAATTGCTGTTTAAACGGTTCTCAACAAAACAAATTATAAAGAACGAAAAGAGTTTTTTGAAGAAATTATATTTCATTTTATACCTGCCTGTTAAATAGCTTGTTATGCCAGAGGAGGCAGGTAATAGGTTTAAGCATTTCTTCACAAGTAATACTAAAATTCTGCAGTTGCTCCGTGTAAAATATTGATGTCTCCAACATAGTTATGAAACGGTTAGGCTGTTTATGAATATCCTTTATCCTACTGTAATGTCTAACCACGACATTCAGTTTAGGAAATCTACTAGGGCGAACAGAAGTGCGAAAAAATAGAAAAAATAAAAATAAAACCCAAATATTAGGAACTTTTGAAACGTTAAAGACTCTCGGTTCACTGGAACTAGATAATTAATTAAAAATCTAACCGTCAAAACCGACTCCGACTATAAATAGACCTGTAACTTTTGAACGGCTGAACAGATTTTCACTAAACATAACTAAGATGATTCCCGATTAAAATAGCTTTCAATAAAAAACAAACTGCATTAAAATCGGTTTATCCGTTTTGGAGCTACGATGCCACAGACATCATTACATCGAAAAATATTTTTTTCATAATCTAAAGTTGGGTCGGGTTAGGTTTGGTTTGTAGGAGGGACCTCTTTACAGTCTCCCCGCTGCGAGAAGTGCCTTATGCATGGTACCATGGTGAGCTACAGCGCTGTCTTCTAAGAGTACCCGAAGTCCACCTATAGTTGCCGAGTTGCCGAAGGGCACCACCATGGTGAGTTTAGCCGGTAAGAGTTCGGTCCTCCGCACCCCTCAGGCGGAGGACAGCCGAAGAGGGTTCTCACCACGCTAATAAAAATAATATTATAGTTTAAAAAAAGAACGAAAGAAAACGCCTTTGTCATCCAAACTAAACGTGTATGCAAAATTTCAGCTCAATCGGAAACCGGGAAGTGGGTCAAATTTAACTTCTAAGATTTTTTTAAATAGTTAGTTACAAGTGAAGCTAATAAAAGCGTTATAAAAAGGATTGTATTTTTTCTTACATTGTTCATTGCCGTCGGCGAAATGTGTTGCCAATAAATAGCACCTCTTCACGTATAACATAAGAGGCGTAAGTGTATTACATAAATATCTCCAATTGTTGTTTATTATTGTAAGATGAATTCGCCAAATACAGTGGGTCACTTAATAAGTAAGTGTCGGTGTAAGCGGTCCACAATTGAATTCGGTCGCGTAATAACAGAGAAATGATCGCTTGATACGTCCGCGTCTCCCGAGAAATACTTTAATGTTTAAACTGTAGGGATGTGCTGTGTGCTGGTGATGGGGTGTCGACAGCTATTATTTGCAAACGTTAGTATAAGTTTCTTGCTGCGGATTTGGGTTTGCTTATCAATAATCATCCGTCATTCTATCCCCAAAGAGGTATGTTTTTTCACTCTGTTCGGTACATGAAAGTATTTGGCCTCTTGTGATAAAGTGCGAGTTTATCGGAATGCATTATAACAAACCTAGAGATTTAACTCACTGGCAGCCGTCAGCGAATCTTCCAATTGCTAGACCAATGTATCAGTAATTGGCGTCTTATTTTTATCATATCTATTTTATTTTCCTAGTAATCCTTTTAAAAGAAATTAAAAAAAAATGCAATGCATAAGCATCTACCTACATATATGCCAAGTATCGACGACTAGTCAAACTCGTTTAATTACAATAAAACACAATTTTCATCGATAGTTGTTTTTGCTCCCGTTGTCCCAACACTAAAAGGGCGGGGGCGAGAGCGCGAAATTGGAGGAAAACTTTCGTAAGGGGAAATGAAATGGGATTGATAAAAATTGGAACCAAGCCGCCCGCGCAGGGACGTACTCGGGGCTTGAAAGCAATTGTTTATCCGTGGCCCACCCGGTTAATAATAAGCCAAGCTTTCTCCTATCCTGGATCATAGTGTCCTGGATCATAGTGGTAGTGATTACCTAGGTAAAATGTGTTTGCAAATTTTTTGGCTATGGCGAAGTTTATATATTATTCAAATTCAACAATAGCGGTTTTTTTTATATAATTCAAAAAAATTACCTTCTACGCTACACTCTACGAAACTCCAATACAAGAGGTATAGTATCCACTATAGTAGTATGGCGGGGCAATTGTTTATCATATTAAAACAATTACCAATACAATTAGATGTTTGTTAGGACGGTTACTCACCGATATTTAAATATTATTACTTTCGTGAGTGATGATTATGATTTTATACGGTTTTACTCAAATGAGTGGATTATTCACGTGAATAAATCCAGTTTAAATCATAAAGATTTCAGATTACCTATCACATATTTGGGCAAGAGCTTTTCATAATTACGATCTTCTTCATTAATATAGCGTGTAGCGCAATATACTTACGCTTAACAGCAAGCGCCTAAGTACCTACTTGCATTTTTATATAGCCTTACTCATTTTTAACCCCCGACGAAAAAGAGAGGTGTTATAAGTTTGTAGTGTGTATGTCTGTGGCATCATACCTCCTGAACGAATGAACCGATTTTGATTAAGTTTTTTTCGTTTGAATAACCGAAAGTATTCTTAGCTATGTTTCAAGAAAATCTGCTCAGCCGTTTGAAGATCATCACCTCTTTTCTAGTTGATGAAAAGATATAATTTTAGTTGGAGTCCCGGGGTTTTTGACGGTAAGGTTATGCTTCAAAATGGTCCCCCAAGTCAACTCATTACACATTCAAAAGTTGAAAACTAGTATCTACCTAATGGTGAAAATAAATCACCTCCTTATTGCTACCTTTTTGTTTCTCCCCGCAATGTTGTCTATTTGCGCGTCCAAAATCCGCTCCTGGCCTTTCCGAGGGCTCGAAATTCACTTAGCTTCGTTTGTCGAAGCTTTTCGCCTCTTGAAACTTTTCAATAGCCCGGAATCGAATTCAGGCACCTCCCTGTTCCCCGCCCCCCTTCACCCCCTGCACCCTGACTCTCTACCTTTGAACACCTGGCAGTAAAGTCCATGTATGTACAATATATCTAAAATTGAGCGCCTGTAAATATACGTCGAGTTACGGTAATGGGTGTTTTAAGAAAAATAACTTTGTTTTTAAGTTTGAGGTTGGTGTCAATAAGTAAATCTGCGTTAAAAAACACACGTTAATTAGGTAAAATGTTAGGTCTAATACCCGTCTGTGCGGCGGCACGTGCCTATAAATATAGATACACACACAGTGATATAATATAGACATTATCAGTGAGTAACTTAGGATAATTTATAAAGATATCGCGCGGGAGAAGCCGCTGGCGGAAGCTAGTAAATAATAAATTGATAAATTAAATTCACACCTGTTTTGTGTCATAGGTCACGTCTATTATAGATTTAAGCTGCGTCTTATATGTATAACGCTATTGAACACAAGTTTCTAATACAAATTTTTCCCCAGCCACTATCTTGCCAACCCAATTATTATCATAAGCATCAATAAAAGCTTCACAACAATATGTTACTTCAAGCGCATAATCCTTGCAATGGTCATTTTGCAACAAACCTTTTGCATTCATCTTATTGTACATCACCAATTCACAACACAGTAACACGAGAAGCCTGAAATCCAACACAAAACCGATTTGTGTTCATTGTAACGTCTTAGCCGCACAGTGGTCACTACTCGATATCTGTGGAAAAAAGGTTCTTCGAAATTTTGCGGCATTATTAGTGGTATTAGGTTTTTGTTGGACGTATAAAAGGATTTTCGTTCGCATTATTAGATCGGGTCGGTTCAAAGATTTGTTCGGAGGCGATCGCAGTAAGCTTTTTACTTTGGAGAGTGTTATGGATTTACTTAATGCTTGTTTGCTTTATTGAATGTTTGGATAAGATTTGTGAACCGACGTCTTTGTTATTTCACGTTATACTGTGTAATTAAAATAGTTTACAGTAAAATACAAAAAAAAAAGCCAAGTACACATACTAGAATAAATAATCTGTTTCACTATCAATTGTTACATCCTAAATTGCGGTAAGTTTTGTCACGTAATTACTAGTTAGACATCCGTTTGCATTGACACAATGACCGAATGCACCACAATATCAATGTACGATCTAAAACAGATTGTGTTGCACAAAGATGGCCGACCTGTGTAATGTTACCACTGTAGTTTATACTCGGCTTTGAATTCGCCGGTGAGTTTGATAGTAATACGTACTATTTATTATCTTTGAGTAAAATCGGTTTATTACTTATTACTTATTTACAATGACACAAATAAAATTGTGCTTTATATTCTGGGTTTGTTTCTAACATTTATTAACTAAACATACAATGTTCAGAAATTATTTTTGCCAGTAAATAAGGTAAGATATAATAGCCTTTTTTCATGTAGTTTAGAAGAGACCAATAAAGGACAGACCGGACCAGAATATATGGCAGTCTTCTCGAGTGCCAGATTTTCATTTGGTAACCTGGATTCTATTGCTATTATCTCGTTAAAACTGTATAATGGACCATTGATATTAATGGGAATCCTAAAACAACCACAAACAACGTGCATTAAACTAACCGGACTCTTACTTATTGAGCGCAAAATAACAAACGCCCAAATGTATTTTGTTAAAAATAATTTGTTTTCGCATTCATCGCCCTTCATAAACGACAATTTGCGCCAATTAAAAATAGAAAAATACAATTTTATTTCTCTCTAGCACCATATTGGGTGAACGCCTCAAACAAATGTCACTCTTAGCATACAGTACAAACTTGAATTAAACATAATTCACGCGAAAATAGGTTTTATCGCCCTCACTATAAAGTTTCTAAATGTGCACGCTCAAGTCTGCAACAAGTATTTTTTACACTATTTTCTGTTTTATTGTATTACAAGGTTTATTCAACGCTAACGAGTCAGCGGGGAGCCTGTGCAGGCGAGAAGTTTGTTGTGGAGTGAGACAGAGATATGTAATATGATTTGTTTTGTTGCATTGTGGTTTTGGACCGCTCACGATTGTCAAAGTTTTTCGCTCTTCTTTTGGCTTCGAACCACTGTGCAACGACAACTGGATTAATTTATATGTTGTTTGCAAATGTGTCTGTTTATTTTATGTTGTAAAAATATATAGGATACGAATGACTGCATATTAATATAGTAGTTAAAATCTCTGTCCCGATTATTGAAAACGTGAACTTCACTGGGCGCTTGTAGAAGGCCGAAAAAGGGTGTAATGAAGATGAAGCAGCTACAGCACGGATAGGTTACGCACCTTCGATTCTTGATCACCCGCAGAATTCTAATCACGCCTGGCGCATTCCACAGTTTCCGTACAAAAATTGTAGCATTTATTATGTGTCTTTGCAGATTGCTTCCTCTATACAGACTACGGAGTACCTACTATTAAATTCTGTGGTCTACTGCTGTACATAGTAAGGCCTTCTCATATACCGCTAATTAGGAAAATATGTCTATAATCACCCCGCTCTGCAAACGGTATAGTGGTCGGTGTATGTTGTTACTAGTAGACTATTATCCCACTCTTTTAAGACATCCAAGAAAAAAGAGAGTGCGGTTAATCTTACAGCGAATGATCGATTTTCGAACGTATGGCTCCTACAATACAGGCTGAATGTCTAAACGAGGGAAACATTGAAAGAACTTATAATTATGAACAACTTTTACTATGGGACCAAAACTGAAATCGCAAAAAAAATCTTCTGTTCCATATTATAAATAACTAGCGGCCCGTCCCGACTTCGTTCGGGTACAAATTAGCCGGTAGATACTTTTTAATTTTCATCAATTCCTGACTTCTTACAAATCGTTCGGCTTCAAAAAATACGGACTCTCATATAACTATTTCATCCGCTTAGAGGTTGAATTTCGAAAAACTCGAAACCGATTTTGTTTTTAATTTTAAACAAAAGCTTAAATACAAAATTTCACGTTTCTAATTTCAAAAACATTTTTCACACCTTTATCGCCCCTTTGGGGGAAGAATTACCAAAAACGCAGAAACACGTGTTTCTTTATTTCTAACCAAAAGCCTAAATCTCAATTTTCACGTTTCTCACTTCAAAAACAATTTTCACCCCTATTTCGCCCCTTTAGGGGATGAATTTCCAAAAACGCAGAATCACGTGTTTCTTTATTTGTAACCAAAAGCCTAAATCCCAATTTTCATCTTTCTCACTTCAAATATTAAGGGACTCCCATACAAACTTTCACCCCCTTTTTCCCCCCTTTAGGGGCTGAATTTTCAAAAATCTCTTCTTATTGCTTGCCTACAATACAAAAGGGACCTACTCTCCAAATTTCGTGACTCTAGCTTCAGTAGTTTCGGCTGTGCGTTGATGATAAGTCAGTCAGTCAGTCAGTCAATCAGGATTTCTCTCTTTATAATATTACTAGCGGCCCGTCCCGACTTCGTTCGGGTACAAATTAGCCGGTAGATACTTTTTAATTTTCACCAATTCCTGACCTCTTACAAATCGTTCGGCTTCAAAAAATACGGACTCTCATATACTCGTAACTATTTCATCCGCTTAGAGGTTGAATTTCGAAAAACACGAAACCGATTTTGTTTTTAATTTTAAACAAAAGCTTAAATACAAATTTTCTCGTCTCTCACTTAAAAAACAATTTTCACCCCTATTTCGCCCCTTTAGGGGATGAATTTCCAAAACCGCGGTAACACGTGTTTCTTTATTTCTAATCAAAAGCCTAAATCTCAATTTTCACGTTTCGCACTTCAAAAATAATTTTCACCCCTATTTCGACCCTTTAGCGGATGAATTTCCAAAAACGCGGTAACACGTGTTTCTTTATTTCTAACCAAAAGCTTAAATTTCAATTTTCACGTTTCGCACTTCTAAAACAATTTTCACCCCTATTTCGCCCCTACAGGGGATGAATTTTCAAAATCGCGGTGACACGTGTTTCTTTATTTCATACCAAAAGCCTAAATGTCAATTTTCACGTTTCTCACTTCAAAAACAATTTAACCCCTATTTCGCCCCTTTAGGGGATGAATTTCCAAAAACGCGGTAACATGTGTTTTTTTATTTCTAACCAAAAGCCGAAACACCAATTCTCACGTCTCTCACTTCAAAAACAATTTTTAACCCTATTTCGCCCCTTTAGGGGATGAATTTTCAAAAACGCGGTGTCACGTGTTTCTTTATTTCTAACCAAAAGCCTATATCTCAATTTTCACGTTTCTCACTTGAAAAACAATTTTCACCCCTATTTCGCCCCTTTAGGGGATGAATTTCCAAAAACGCGGTGTCATGTGTTTCTTTATTTCTAACCAAAAGCCTAAATCTCAATTTCCACGTTTCTAACTTCAAAAACAATTTTTACCCCTATTTCGCCCCTTTAGGGGATGAATTTCCAAAAACGCGGTAACACGTGTTTCTTTTTTGTAACCAAAAGCCTAAATCTCAATTTTCACGTTTCTCACTTCAAAAACAATTTTCACCCCTATTTCGCCCCTTTAGGGGATGAATTTCCAATAACGCGGTAACACGTGTTTCTTTATTTCTAACCAAAAGCCGAAACACCAATTCTCACGTTTCTCACTTCAAAAACAATCCCAATATTCACGTTTTACACTTCAAAAACAATTTTCACCCCTATTTCGTCCCTTTAGGGGATGAATTTCCAAAAACGAAGAATCATGTGTTTCTTTGTTTGTAACCAAAAGCCTAAATCCCAATTTTCATCTTTCTCACTTCAAAAATTAAGGGACTCCCATACAAACTTTCACCCCCTTTTTCCCCCCTTTAGGGGCTGAATTTTCCAAAATCCCTTCTTATTGCTTGCCTACAATACAAAAGGGACCTACTCTCCAAATTTCGTGACTCTATCTTCAGTAGTTTCGGCTGTGCGTTGATGATAAGTCAGTCAGTCAGTCAGTCAGTCAGTCAATCAGGATTTCTCTCTTTATAATATTACTATGACTATGATTAAATATTGCTCGACTAAATGTATGAAACAGCAGAATTTTTTTTCGCGATTTCATCTTTTACCTTTGCATTCGTCGCATTCGTTGAAGTTGCAGAAACACTGACATCATTATACAGGGTAAACGACACAATTGTTATCCCTATACATTTAAGAGTATTATTTGGGAAGTGATTAGGGCTAAATAGCCTGTTATGTATTTTTGTTATGTATGTTATTTTTTATTCCATAAATTGTTTTCTTTTTTAGCAATAATATAAAATATGCAGTGCAATGTTAAAAATGATTACATACTAATAATATAATTTAATCAGACTACAAGATCCATTTAAGTGTTAGTACAACAAACATAAATGAGATTTTAATTAATAGAGTGTCGCAGTACTTTGCCGGAAATAGGCCTCTTCTATTTAGAAGAACTGCACCATACTACAAAATGCAAAATACAAATGCATATTTATGCAGTATTGCCCGTCGTACCCTGGACAAGTAATTGGCAACCGAAGAATCAGCTCTCTCGCACTGGTGATGCTGCTGGTCACATCCCGCCGGAATATTACACTATACGAGAACGCTGCCAGTGACGATTGTGATACTGCTTACATCAGCTTATGCCATTAAGTCGAGAATTTTATTGTGGTTTATATTTATTCATGACTAGCGACCCGCCCCCGGCTTCGCATGGGTACAATTCCTCTCCTATTCTTACATTAAATATCAAAGTATTATACATACAAACCTTCCGTGAAAAAAAACATACGCATCGAATTGAGAACCTCCTCCTTATTATCTAACTGATGATGAAAACCGCATCAAAATCCGTTGCGTGGTTTAGGAGGAGTTAGCGGATATATACAGACAGACAGACGCGGAAAGCTACTTTATTACCCGACTACGGAGAGGGTTATATGTTTGACCGGTATGTATGTATGTATGTATGTATGTTCATCTGTTCCCTCATAACTTCTAAGCTACTTATCATAATTCGACAAATGAGGTATCGTTGGAAGCGTTTTAATAGTCCGATGGTTATAGGCTATGTGACGTCACATTAAATTTAATATGGCGCCCTCTAGAAGACAAAGTAACTAACAATTATTATTTTTTTGTTTGATGTTTGCGTGTTGGGTATCAAATGAAAGGGCTCAATTAGCACATTTCAAAAATATATATTGATGGCAGACGCTGGCGGCTCCGAAAAAAAAATTAAGTTCAAAAACTAAAACCCGACTACTGAAAAGGAATGAAACAAGAAAATATTAACACATATTCATAGTGATGTTCAGAGGATAGCCGTGGTCGTATGCCACCTACAGCTACCCTAACAAAACAATACAGTTTAGGGCAAAGTGAACTTGAACTTTTTTTTTTTTATACTATGTAGAGAAGAACAGAAGAGATAGGCTTGCGCTTACCTGCACTCTGATGGAACGTGATCCTTACTGTAAGTACTGGAAAATATTGATCTAAACTGATTCAGGGTAATACTTTTCTTCTGCAGTGGACTGTGATTATATTGCTGTCTGTTCAACTTTACTTTTCTGTTTCCCTTTTTAACCTAATTTTGTCGAAACAGCAGAAATGACGTTGCACAATATTATAAGTTACCTCACGATCGCAAAAAATCGGCCCAGCTGTCGACTGTCGTACGCTCACAAAAACTAAAAATCCTAAATAGGTCTTTATTAAGACGTTATCACACGATCGGATTGTAAAGACTCGAGCAATTTGCCGCGAACAATCGCTTTGCAATCGGTCGTGCGCTAATCGTTGCGATAGAATCTCGACGCTCCCTTTGTGTGTAATGCAATAACGAACATATCATCGTAGCCCAACTTTGAGAAACTATTTGATACTGTGTGGAATGATAGTTTCACGTGAAATTTTGGTAATTTCGGACAGTGTAACTAGTCAGAATTGAGTTGATCCTGAAAGTTCTTCGTATGATGTTGATGTGCACTGAAAAATAATTAAACAGCTTACACATAGGTACGGGAGACGACCCAAAATATCGTGCTACTGTCAAACTTCATAACTCGGCCGTATATCGGTAAAACTGCGCAAGTTTGCCTATAATTATAACTAAACATAATATAGACTTATCAAAGATTTATTCTTATAAGTTTTCATTCTAAGTTAAACAGGGATTGGGAGGTTTCCAGCCGTTATGATGATGATGAGTTCCGATATAAAAAAATGCTTTTTAACCCCCGACAAAAAAGCGGGGTGTTCTAAATTTGTAGTGTGTATCTGTATATCTGTGTATCTGCGTATCTATGTATCTGTGTATCTGTCTATGGCACCGTAGCTCCAAAACGAATGGATCGATATCAAAGCAGTTTTTTTTTAATCGAAAGCCAGTTTAGTAGTAGGTATCATCTTAGCTACCTACCTATGTTTCATGAAAATCTGTTACAGCTCTCTCAGCAGCAGCTGCTCTGTTGTGTGTTTTTTCTAGTTGGAGTCGGGTGAGATTAAAATAGTTATCCTAAACTAATGTTATGGATCATTGACTTACGCAGTTCTCAATTATGAATACCCTCTCATACACACGGCATGTTAACAGATACGACGTAGATTGTGTGCCTTCAGTTAATTTAAATTTAAAATCTAATTCCCCTTCAGAGTTTCATATTATAGAGTTGATTTGAACAGTTTGTTAGCCCCGGGATATGATCCCAATAACAGCGTCAAAGCTCGCCCCGCCCCGCTCGGGATCGGACCCGGGACCGAACGCTCGCCACCCGCTGGCAACATCCCGTCTTTAATATTGTTACTTTAAGTTATTTCAGTTTTGCTTACAATGGTTCTGTATAATATTATAATTATCACTATAAATGATAAATGCACGACATGGACACAAAAGTAAAATTTGAGATGTTTTTATTAGATTTGCCTCTCGCTCCGTTTGTATTTTAGTTGGGAACTATTCTGTAATCTGCAGTTAAGTTTAAAGCCCTTTCTTGAGGACCAAACATGCTTGCTTTTAAACCTCAAGGAATCTTGTTTCAATCCGATTACATTACTTGATGAACCGCAAAACCTACTAAACGGCCCTGATGGTTCTAAGTTAGATCAATACTTACTACATCCAATCAATTAAGTCTATCTCAGTGCACTGCTGGTCGCAGGCCTTCAAATTTGCACCAAACCATCCTATAAACAGTCTGAAAATCTTTGTAAAAAATTGCTCTGTATTTTTAACACGCTTTTATTAGCTTCACCTGTAACTAACTGACTAACTAACTATGTAAGAAAATCTTGGAAGTTGACCTACCTCCTGGTTTCCGATTGAGCTGAAAGCATAAGTACACGTTCAGTTTGGATGACTAAAGCGTGTTCTATAGCTTTTTTTTTTAAACTATAATATTTTTATTGTTTTAGCTACACGTTTGCAGGCCGGAACGGCGGAACCCTAATAAAAATGAAACACAAAAGAATACAGCGAGATTGTCGCCGCGGCTCCCCGCAGCGAAAACTACATGTTTGTTCGTAATGACATGTTCAGTGTACGACTGAGTGCAACATGTTGCGATTTCGCCCGAACAAGCGGAACTTGGATAGGAACAATTGCATTTTGCAATCATTATAGCAGTCGCAGTCATAGGGAATTTGATTAAGAATTTCAATGTTTGCCATTCTTTATTCTGTAATGCTAATGGGACCATACTTACAGAGTATACATATTAAATTACAACTAAGGCAATACGATTACGGCCACAACGCGACCACTCGAATCTTTTCCGTTTTTAAATAAAGTGTGTAGGGTTAACTCGGAGTTTAAAGCCTTCGGTCATTACTCATTAGAGAACAACAATACCTACATGGGCTGCTTGAAATTTGAATTGACTTCAACTCAAATAATTAAATGGTTTTGGTTATTTTAGGATTAATACAACAGGTTAAATGGCAAATTTTCCACTACCTTATCTACGATATTATCGATCAGTTTATAACAAATTATATACCTACGTCACTCAAGCGTTATTGTTTCGCGGCGCAAGCAGGGCGAGCGCACCCGTTGTCGGCTCGCACGCACGATCATTCGATTACATCGACGGAAAAACACGAGCCCGTGTATATGGACAGCGGTGGGCACGGAGATTGTGGTTCAATAAGTTTGTTACATAAGTTTTATGTTGTGTGTAAATAATCATATTATTTAGATTTTGATTCCAGAGAAATCATTTAAACATTTTTGAGGCAAAACCGGGATTAATTTTGCAACAAAAGTAAGATTTATGTAAATTTAACGACTGAAGTGATTATGTAAATTACTTCTGAAGAATAATAAGCACATTAGGCACTCGATACATTCTAAGCAATTTTTGAACTCCTATGATCATTAAAAAGTTTGATCAGAATTTGATACCGGTGTAGGTAAATCAAGTAGGTTTCTGGTTTTTTATGTCTTTAGAATAAGCGCACATCTCCACAGCTTTTTGTAGCCAACGTTAAGTGATGTAAAACGGCAAAAATTGCTCGCCAAATCACTGGCGTTTTTTAATAATTGTTTTATGCTCTAACAAATGAGTTTGAAATTGGATCGGGCTCGGAGCGCTTACAAAAATGGATGCTTAATACGATTAGAGCGAGCGAGACACCGATATAGCAAGAGAAAGGGATATAGAATGCCCGTAGTGTTTGAGGGGTTTTGTTCTCTTTGATAACATTTTGTTATTTAGATGCATTATTCGGTTTTGTTAGTTGTTTCAATTCAATTTAACATTCATTTTAAAGGCCCCAAATCATTCTGTGACAAATTGCCGTATTATTTTTCGTTATTTTCTTTATTTAAATATCTTTGCCATTAGAATTTTAGATTACATTCAAGTTACAATTATTTATGTTTCTTAGAGAAAAGGTAAATAATTATTACTTGATGTTCTTTGCATGCATTACTTTTGAACGCTATTAGGCTCCTAACTTTGTTTGTTCTTTAACATCAATTTGAGTAGTCTCTTATTTTCTCCATAATATAGCATTTTCAAATAAGTGGCCCATTTCTATCAGCCGATCAGATTAGGTAATTTTTGTATTTTGGTCTATTATTACATATTTGACGCATAATTTGCCTTTGCCAAGTTTACTATTAATATCAAGTGGTCTCTGAAGATGATATCAAAGATCTGAATCGTAAAATAGCAGTTTAAAGTGATAAATAGGTACGTAAGTAGTAGATACCTACAAGTATAATTATATAAAAGTGATTTCTTAGAAACAAATTGTAAAGGTGCTAAATAAAGCTATTGCCCCCTGACTGCCGAGTCTCAAGGCGTCGGTAATTACCGCCCGCTGGACGCGAGAGTGCCCCGAGAGGTGGAGAGAGGGAGGGAGGAGGCCAAGGAAGATTATATTGTTCCAACTTAATAGGCTTTTTATTGTTTTATATTGTGCTGGAACAACAAGGTGGGCTACTGAATGGGTAATGACTGTATTTGGGTAACTTTAGTTTTGCTTTAGTATTTTTTTCTTTTTTTTTGAACTTCTTATCGTAGGTTATTTTTGTACAGAACTTTTTTGTTTTATCAAGTTTTGATTTATTTGACACTACAATATAGTCATGATAGTTAGGTTAGGGTAGTAGGGTGTAGGGTTTATCTACATAAAATAGCTTTTAATATATTTTATAATGTTGATCTACAACAGTCCTATGCTGCGATTTGATGAGAATTTCTAGAATAAGTAATAAATGTGCTCTAAAAACTATGCGAGATTGAGTGAAATAATTAAAGTAGTAATTAAGTATTTGCTAAATAAAATACAGTGATATTTTCGATACCATTTTTATGATAAAATAAAACCTGGTGACCTCAATGAACTAAATACCAAACCAGTAGCAAGCCTCAAGCTCCTTAACTCTGCAATTGTCTACAAATTAGTCTGTGCTTTTATAAGATTAGAGCGAGATGTTCGTTCTTCGTTATAAACAAGATTATTTCGCGTTTCGCTTGCTCTGTTTACACTCAATTTATCTCAGCAAAATCATTTTCATTGAACGCCAACTGCTTAACGAAGGAGCTTCTTAATCATCTTTCAATTACGTCTGTAATATTTTAATTTATGACTTTGATTATAACGTTTTTTGACTGTTTTTTTTTATTCTTAACTAAAGCTTGAGTTCTTAACGGACGTAGGTAATACAAATACCTATTGGTGGATTTCTGAACTATTTTCCTATACTTATATTGAAACTGTAGGTAGGTAAGTAATTGGTAATGAAATTATATTTTGAAACTTACAAATAATGAATGAAGGGTGAAACTACTTATTATTATGGTTATTTTTATTGATTTCTCAAAATTAAGTAACAGAATGTGAGAACCCAAAATTGTAGACGACCGGCGCCGAAACGTCTAGAATTGGAAATTTTTACAAGTATTGTTACAACAACAATATTATAATTTTTTGCACACACTTCAAGTACAAAACCAACAATACTCGTCTCCAAATAATCCAAATATATTTTTATTCTTAATCCTTTCCAAAATTCTGACAATGCATTTAAGAGCCAAAATTACAACATAACATTTTTCAAACAACATCCAAGGCATAATAACAACTTATAACTATTCAAACAAGATTATGCAGAATGCCCAAGTGATATTGGAAATGAATATTGTGAATGAATGACTTATTCTGTAATGCTCCTTGGCAGTCTCTCATACTTACAGATTTTCCGCGAATTTAGATGGACTGCTCACTTATCTGGTTATATTTACACATGATTAAGTTTAGAGATGATTATAGAAAATAGACTTAAACATTTTTTAGACGATCAGATATCGAAATTACTTGAACATATCATTCTATATTAAAAATGTTCGTAAATCGGTATAATGCTTAAAACCACAAAACAGAGACAATTTGAGTAACTCCTTAAATGTGAGGACCACTGATGATTAGTGACCATTGTTTTCTTCTTCAAACAACTTACGTCTGATGATTATGAAATTTTCAACACTCAATTCAAAAATGATCACTGTATGTAATTATGTATTTATGGTATTATTTGTACATTAGTAGACGCACCGCGTCTTTGACACGACTAGCATAGGACCAATATAATTGTGGTATTTTAATAAAATAAATACGTTACTAGGTACAAAAGAAATAACAGTAACAGTAATAGTTTGATGACATTTACAAGAGCACCTCAAAACGTATGAGTTATATCAGGACTTTATCGAATTTCACTTATAATTTTAATTTAATAATTAATATAACGACTAAGCAAAATTAAATATGTTTAAAAACACTTTTATCCACAAATCTAGTGTCTAGTTACATCGACAGATGAATGAGCGGGTTTTCTAATCGAAACTTTATATGTATAATAGGCAATGTCTGTGACTTTATCGAAATCAAAAGAAAACATACAAATATTGAATACTGTAACTACCTACTGCAATGTAGCTGGCTACCAATTTAACACTTATTATATCCAACAAATAACTGAATTGTTACTACTGTACATTAAAAGACTCCAAACTACGAATAACAGCGGAATAGTGGGCAATCTACGTTTTTTGTACAAGCACTGTAATTGACGGGCACTCCGCGCTGCCGACAACTGGGCGCTTCACCCTGAGTGCTGTTTGATTCGATTTTGTAACCATTATTGTTTTATTACCTTTATTATTGATTTCTTCGTTTTTTATTGTTACTGTGATGGACTGTTAAGTAAATTATTATTTTCATTTATATTAGGAGGTTATCATTATAGTAGATACCTAGTATATTGAGTTTCGGGTGAGAACTGGATCTCTGCTTGCTAACGTTTAAAAGTGGAGATGGACCAATCAGCAGAAATGGTGTAAAATAGTAACGTAACCTAAAAACAGTAGACGGAGCTGGGGAAATCAACAAGGGTGATGAGAGGACGAATTAAAACTCCAGGCCTTTGCCAGGAGACATCTGACTTGAGAGACATAATTTAACAACATACAAAAATAAAGACCTATTCTGAATAAAAGGCATTATTATATATATTATGATGCCTATGAATTTTTACAATAACTATCCTTAATTTATTTTAATGGCCATTACTTTTGTTTAATATACTTATAAAGCACTAACATATACCTATTATGTAGTTCTTAAGTGCGTGTTACCTAACAAATTAGATCCCTGTTGTCTAAATAAATAAATAAATTATATTGAGTATTGTACTCGTAGGTCCTTTTTTTAACAAGAAAAAATTTGCAATATTTTTGTACCATCTCACTCTTTTTTCACTTTTTAACTATTTTACGAGGCTAACTTGTATGTAACGTTTCTAAATCATGATAAAATTGTTAAAATCCCCGAAGCAAAAGCAAGCTTTACACACAAATGCTAAGCAACTTCCAAAGTATCAATTTAAACGTCAAATCTACGCACAAAGTAGCCAAATGATAATAATTTGAAAAATAAAACCACGAGTTTATACGTAAATATATCGATGGCGATTCTAAAAGCACTCTAAATACCATTCGAGACTTTTTTTACCCGAAACAACCCAAAAATTAACATCGGTAATAAGCCCGTGTTAAGATATGACCAGTTTAAAAAGAGCCGTCACCCTTCTTTTGGGACTAGATTGCTGGAACATAAAAATAATTGTGGAACGTTTTGAGGGATCTGGTTTTGTTGGACATCAATTTTTCAATTCTATTTTTGAGTGGGCAGGTATTAATTTGAGTGAGTGTTATTACGATCCGCGGTGATGGATTGGATGAGTAAGCAAATATTTTCTTTTGGAACTTTTAAACTAATGTTGGTCCAAATGTTTGAGGTATCAATTATCAAGTGCCTTCTTATAATTTAGGATGTTGGTACAAGTTTCTTTGGAGCTTGTCACATTTTTCACCATCGCCAATTAGATGAATGGGCGGATGGCCCTCTCTTGTGGGACAAATAGATCAAATTTATGCATTTGATTCAAGAGAGTAATGATTCGTAACATGTCATCTGCTTGACAGCTACGAACAAAATGTAAATCGCCTTCTGCCTCAAACTATTATTTAATTAATTATTGCATAAGACTGTTTAGCAAAAACTTTAAAATATGCTGAGCAATCACTGACTGGCAAATTAGCCGTGGTTATAAGTGAGAGTGTTCTTATCCTAAATCTTATGGATAACGTACGATTCTTTTAACAACTTTCGTTATAAGCAAAATGTTTCAATGTTTGAAGAGGCGGCACGAGCGCTTTCTAGCTTCTATAAAAAATTATCTATTCCTAATTGATCTAGATTGTTGGAAACAAAATCAACTGCTAATTGCACTTATATTATACTAGTACTAAGAGGTAATATAAGGATGCTTTTTCTTATAGTGCTACAGCTTGAAAATATTTCTTCATAGTTTAGTCATTTTCTCTGCTTATTGCTGGAGTATTTTTTGTCTTCCATGGATTTTAAGTTGATCATTTTATTGCTATCAAATTAATATTTTCGTTCATGAATCATGAAATCCTTATGAAGCAGCAAATAACAAAACGACTTAAGCAGCAAAAATCATTGTTTTATAAGTAGTGCCATTATTATTCAGGCACATTTGGTTACACTGGAGGTCACTGACGTCATGAACCTATACAACTGTTTATCAACTTATTTTATTCACATACAGAAATGTAACCAACCATATTTTACATGCAATAACAAGAACTAAGGGTATAGGTACCTACGATGCATGTGTTTGTGTAACTGGAGCAGTAAACTCAGTTAGGCGAGTTGATAGTGTCCAGCCGTACACTGTTGAAGCGGTCAGTTAGTTACTTGTTCCGCGTCTTGTGATTGCACGCTGAGGTGACACAGGGTACTCTCCAGGGCAGACGCTGCAAAGACCGAACAGTTTTTTTTTTTTTACAATAATTACAATACGTTGCGCTGATACATTTCGCAAACAAAATTCTTTCAACGACTGCGGCCCTCTTAGTGTGAGTAACTCTGTGTTTGGAAACACAAACGATTTTAGCTTTCAGGATGGCCGGCCGGCAAAATTGCCGATTTTACTTTAGTATGAAAGTGATATGAAAATCGTTTTGAAATATAATGTATTTGGAATTACTTAGCAAATTGTTTTAAAAAAAATCTCTTCGCTAAATTTGATTTAAGGGGTCAGTATTTCTTATTTCTGTCCATTTTCATTACGTGTAGGATGTCCAAGCGTCCACGAAGCGCGTAACAGCGCGGTAACTTGATTACAAGCTGAGATTTGTCGTAATGTCTTGCGTCGGATATTAGTCGCTAGCTCCTGATTGGGTCATTGTCAACAACATACATTATATTAAAATTTGTCGTCTCTATCCGTTGTCATTACTCTACGTGTATGTCCAAGCGTCCACGTAGCGCGTAACAGCGCGGTAACTCGATTGCAAGCTGAGATGAGTCGCTGTCTTGCGTCGGATGTTAGTCTCTGGCCCCTGATTGGACCATTGTCTTCAGATAATACTATCACGAGTTGGCGACAGGTGTTCAAAATGGATGGAATGGGTTAAAATGGAACCTGTTTCTCGATTAACAATAAAATAACTGGTCAATAAGATTATGAGTACAAGATGTCCTCTGAACCTTTTAACCAAATTCAAATAAGAGGAGGTTCTCAATTCGTCATATTTGGGCATAACTTTAACAATTACGAGTATATGCAGCGAATTGGATGTTTCGTTTTTGTTTGTACGAGTTTTCTCTCGAGAAAATGGGACCACCCATTTAAATTTGGTAATGATCTGATGAAGACCTTCCGAGATAGATAATATACTCCTCAAAGAAGAACAGTACTGATTTTAATTTTAAATGAAAGAGTTGACCTTTTATGTCGTTCCATAAAAAATAGGTATTAAGATCTGATCATGGAGAACGCGATGGAGGAGGGAACTCCTGAACTGATTGATAACTGCAAAACATTTTAGACAAGCATTTTGCTATCGTCTTGGGCTTGTGTAAGTACCTAATTGTTTGTTCTAGTAAAATTGACAAATAAATAAAGTTTAAAACAAGGTTAAGAAAGACTTCAAAAAGAAAATAGGTACAAAAAAAACATACAAATCTTAACAACTTCTGAAGTCGGAGCTTTAAATTCTTCAATGCACCTTAGCTTGACACCGAATTCAAAAGATGTTAAGAATTTATGAAAATTATTTTTCAACACACTTGCTCATAAAATGGCTCTAATTTCACCGCAATTAGGCACATAATGACACCTGTAATCAAACAGTGACTTTTTCTTTAATTCACAAGTGAGTTATAGGTTTTTTTTTTAAATTGGTTGAGTTGCTTTGTTTTTAAAAAAGTTTCGAAACAAAAAAGATCGTGTTCAATAGTACAAATAAATTAATGTACCTACCTATTGCTTGCTAGTTTCATGCAACTTCGTATTTAAATAGATAAATTTCAACTTGTACGTTTTTAATAAATACAACTTTCACTCAAATATAACTTTTGTTTTTTCTGTGATAAAGAAAACTTTGAATTACCCATTTTGTACGTGGCTAAAACGCTATCCGAGGAAAGCCAAAAAAAAGAAACCTCATTCTTTTAGTCTATGGCCGATCTGTTAGATGCGCGCGCATAGGAAAACAGATTAATTTTTCCCGCCATTGCGAAAAAAATTTCACAACTCGTTTTCACTGTTGAAATTATAGTTATTTTCTTCACAAGTGTGTTGAAAAACGTCGTATGATACACGTGTGTATTGATGATTACCGTCCTCGGCTCTCTTAAGACCCTCACCTAACGGCTCGGGTCTCAATGGCGCCTCAGCGGTAATCACCAACATTACACACTTGTACCATAATGTACTATTATTCGCTGTAAGTTTTTGAAGTCGGTTTTCTGGTAAATATAAGAATGTTTAGTTTCTCTTATGTTATACCTACCAATAATAAGTGGTATACCTGACTTATGATGGACTTTCGTGACAATATCTGGATTTCAATTTTCACTATAGCATGGAGCATGTGTTCTCTGTCTATGCACCTGTATTCTTCTTATTACCAATGTCTATCATTTTAGTGTGTCTTGATTTTTGTGGCAAATAAATGATTTTTCTTTTTTCTGTCTAGAAGCATTAGGGTGAATAAAGCATTGGAAACCTGATCTAATTATGATAAGAACAACATCAGCCATCAATCATTGAATTCTTTCGTTTCTAAGACAAAGTCTTCTAAGCTTTCTTTAACTGTTTCTTACACTTTAGCTGTCACATCATAAGTTCATTACATCACCCCTTTTTAAGCAAAGGGTTAGTTAAATTTAGAGCTTATTATAAAACATTTCAGTATACCTGGTACCCTTTGAGCGGTCTAAGTGGTAATTAGCTAACGTTAATGAGAACGCCAACAATCAAGTCTGAACAAGGTGGACGTAATGAAATGGATTTGTTCTGGGCGAGCGACTAGATAAAGGATAATTCAGGAGATCAAAGCGTGACAACTACAGGTGCGGTACGGTGACCATGAACACGAGGCGTATACGTTTTAAAATAATTAAGGTACCGACTTTTTGGGATCAGAACAAACATTGTATTGATTCTGCGTAGTTGTTGCAGTTCGGTATCACAATCTCACAATCTAATCTTATCGTCTAGTCTAGGACTAGATTGATCGGACCTAGAATTCGAATTTCGAAAGCCTTACCTAAATCTTCTCCAATGTTTCAGTCATCATCATTTCGAAAATTTCATTGCTCATTCTGTCATCCTCCACAATTTTCATTCTATTCAATATCTCGCTCGCGGACTGCCCGAGCTATGGTCACCGCTTGGTCCCGCGCCGCCCGCTGCGCCCACCATTAATAGATCACGACCAGCCTGCTATTAATTAACTCAAGGGGTACCTCTGTCCTTTTGCTGGACAGTTTGTGGCAACTGGTCGCTGCGGGATTGTTATCCCCAATTGAAATTTTAGATTGGCAAAAAATCGTGTGTTTTCGTGTTTGTGTTCTTTGATATGTATTTTGTAGCCGATATAAAAAAGAAAGGATTGTGCGTCAAAAGACCGTGAATGCAGACATAATTATGAGAAAAAAAGAATAGTTAGCATATCTTGCCTGTTCTATAAGAGCTGATTATAACAAATTAGATACCTACCTAGTTAAATTAACTTAGGTTGAAACAATACGGTCCCAGACGGTCCAGACACGTGTTTATAACTTTATAACTATTTTTAGATTTTAAAAGTGAAAATCTGTACAGCTGTTCAAAAGTTACAGCACTTGTTCTAGTTGGAGTCGCTGGTTTTTGACGGTTAGGTTATTAAAATCACTCCTCCCAATGGTAACAATGAACATTTTCAAAAGGAAAGAGGATTGGAGAGTACTACCTACGTATCGAAACTGCTGTACTACTCAAAGTATTTGAACTCCCACACCATCTTAACGTTAACCTTCAAAGCAAGTTAGTTCTGGAAGGCACAGTTAAATACCCAAGTTTACCTCCCGGGGTACTTAATACACATCCATGCTAGCCCTTTAATCCGGAATTATCCGGGACCGCAGTGGGTCGCAGGAGGGCGCGGTAGTGGAGTGTGGGGGCAGGGGGGGATGGGTGTTCAAAACCAATCAATGTTGGTTAATTGGCGCTTTAATGCTAGCTCATTCAACAATTACAGAGGTCGCTGTCAGCCGCCATGTGGCGTAGGGATGAGACAGTGTCGATAAGTGAAGAAAATGTCTTAGATGAGTCAAGGAACACAATATTTGTTCAATAAATGAATCGATGACAACCACAAAATTTAACACCATGGGGCTTACTACGAACTCTTATAGCAGTGCAGAAATTAAACTACCCAGAAATTTCTAGTATAAGCTGACATTTCATTGTACGTAGAGCCTATACAGTGCGAGGTCAGCTCATACTGGAAGCCCCCGACAATTAAAATTTTCTACTTAACATTAAAATTCACGTTGCTGAATTATACAAGATATGAATGTCCATGTTGAAATTAAACAAATAACAGGTTAAGTTCTATTTGAAAAAGTTATTTAATTAGGTTTCTATTTGGATTGAATAAAAAACAAAAAAAAAAATCTTTGCTCCACCCACCATTCCCGAAGTATCATCCTCGTGCTTAGTTACGTTCGTCTTAGGACTTTTTGAAGGCAATAATGGATAATGATAAATTCATAAATTTTCGTGTTGGAGACATAAAGCTATGAAATATTAAAATTATATTAATGTGAGATTTTAACTTTGACCATTGGCTTAGAGAAGTGAATGTTGCAGGAACCACTGATGGGTCCTCATCACAGATATAGATTTATATAGAAAGAATGAAAGAAAAACGTTTATTAGACATCACAAAGTAACCGACACCGAAACAATAAAATATAACATAAAAAATATTAAGAAAAAATAAAAAATAATTAACCAAAAAACAACAATTAAAATTAATTATAATAGTAAAACTATTCAAAAATATACATAATTTTTTAATTCGGCGTTGCAGACTCGGTGTCGTTATGGTGTGTCTAATAAGCCTCAGCCCAGCAAAAAGCTGCAGCTAGCTGCAGCGCTGATTTTCAGCTGAAGTCCCAGGAGGCAGAAGAACGATATACATTAACCATTAGTAATAGCATATCCATCCTCATACTCTTCTTTTGCGTTAATCCTCTCAAAAGTACGTTCAATTTAATCTCGTGCGTCACCTTCCCCTATGATCTAATTACTCACATCGACATAACCCATCACTGTCAACAAATTGTTATATGGTCGTAGTAGATTAGCGTGTCCCGGCTACCTCCCTGCCCCCCCCCCCCCCCCTCTTGTCCCAATCAATCTCCAACGCAAACTCGCTTAATTTAACCATCAATCTGCTATTAGCGATCGTTATTATATTTAGGCTCGTTACTGAGCTTTGAATGGGTAAATTAATGTCTGTTGGCTTGGACAGTTTTAATTAGTTTTCGGTGGAAAGAGAAAAGGTTGTGTGGCTTGAAATAATAATTGGCTGCCTTCAAGTTTAAAGTAAGCACATTTTTTTTCATCACGCTTTTATTTCCCGGAGGGTCGGGCAAAGATGTACGTCCTACTCTTGAACACTCACATTTCGCCAATGCAATGCAATGGGATATTAAGTCCCATGGACATAATATCTACTACTACGGACAATTAACTTTTTTTTAGAAAAGTTGCTCTTAATAAAAGCTGAAGCTCATTTCATAGATGAACAACTGGGCCTCAAATCTGCTAATTTCTGCTATCTCAATTATGTCAGAATGGTCTCGTAATTGTTGGTTTTTGTAATATCGTTCAACCTATTTTGACTTCTATTGCCAATGTAATAAGTTGTCAAAATCTATAGAACGACATTTAATAACCGGCAATTAACCGACTTTTACTGCTATTAAGCTACGCAATAGAAGTCAAAATAGGTTGAACGACATTGCAAAATCCAACAATTACGAGACCATTCTGACACGATTGAGATAACAGAAATTAGCAAACTTGGGACCCTGATCGCACGTTTTTATGTTGTAGCTTTTGTGGGGATCAGTACTCTTAGTACGTACCTATAATTTTTTTGTAAAACTGTTTACTGAAACGCTTTTCTTTGTGTATTTTGTCGATTGGTGAAGCGCTTTGACGTCTTGCTCGAAGTGGGCCAATGGTAAACGCAACGAAATACGTTTTCGTTTCGTTTCTAATAAAAAACTAACATTAGGCATACCTAGCTAAGTACTGTATTGTTTATGAGCTGTGTAGGTACTTTACGGTTTTGGACGTTACACATTATGCGTAAGTAAGGGCTTTAAGAATTACGTTTATTAATGAGCTCCTGTTCGTTATTTGGGAAAAAAATCTATAAAAAACGTGCTTTTTTTTTCATCTGAAAACATGGTCTATATACTCTGGCGCATTGTAGTGTCTGACTCGTCCTGCCATCGCCGGGCGTTCAACGTCGTTATTTTAGCTGGAATTTCGTTTGACAGAGCCACTTCAGACACCGGCTTTTTGACCAGCATCGGTTATGTTAGGAGAGCATCAAAAATGGGGTTCTTCAAACGCAATGGTAATATTTGTTCTGTACGGTATGGCTTCGTATTATAGCTTATTACATCATATTATAAGTATATTTTGACTAGAAGGTATAGTAAGTCTTTTGTAAATTGCTTAGCATGTCTTTCTGATTATATGTATTTGCCTATCATAGTAGCTAAAGTACTAATATTTTTTTACACGACAATAAAAGTTCTAGATCCAAATCACATCATTAAGCGAATTGATAGATCCCAGGGACTTGATCAAACAATCCATTAGCCAATATTGCCAGCATAAAAATTGAAAGTCTACAACATAATGGCCAGTTGCAATATGAAATCATTAGAAATGCTTTTAAAAAAGTAAAAAAACGTAACGTGCAATTAAAAGTCATTCAATTGTGGTGGCGTGCATTCAATCAAGTGAAGAGTTTCGTACTAATTGTGAACTCGTTAAATATTTAGACTCAATCACAATAATGTATTGGTGCGCTGTGCATGAGAGAGCGCGGTTTTAGTTTTTTATTTTATTTTAAAAAACGTTGCCCCTCTCTAGGATTTCTCCTGTATCGAAGGTACAGTTTACAAACATACATGTCACATGCACACACAACCAGACCCGAAACAACTATCTGTAGATCATACAAATATTTGTTCCGTGCGGGGATCAAACCCGCGGCACGTAGCGCAGAAAGCATCGCTTAGCCACTGCGCCAACCGTGTCGTCGGTTTAGGATAGGATTGATGTAATTTTACCCTTTAAACGAAACTGATGCCATGGATTTTCAGTAGGTACATGATTCTGGATCCCCCACGGAAAGAATAAAATGTCAGTCTTCTAAAAAAAATACGTTTTATTCCAAATATTTTTCAGTTAGTTATAAAAGCTTTGAATAAAATAGTTAAAATTTTATAAAAGCCCGACGTTATGTTCTTACCCTGGGGTGATCCAGAATCATGTACTGAATCCATGGTATATCAGTTTTCATTACGATGTCACTTACACTCTGTAGAATATCTAGATATTTCTTAGTCTCGTCTTGTAGGTATAAACTTTTTATTTATTTTATTTTATTAGACCGTACTTCCCCACTGCTGGGCAAAGGCCTCCTTCAAGTTCTTTCACACACCTTTTTCCAGCGCCACCTTGTATCAAATAATTATGTAAATAGGTACCTACATAATTATTAGGTACATCATCGCCGTATCTCCATTTTTCATTGGACACAATGCTTAGGTAGGTACCTACCTATACAAACATAACTGTTTATTGATTCTAAGCCTTTGTGTGTCCAAATTATATTTTATTATTTTGAAAATAACTGTACCAA
Source organism: Allophyes oxyacanthae (assembly GCA_932294325.1). NCBI lineage: Eukaryota > Metazoa > Arthropoda > Insecta > Lepidoptera > Noctuidae > Allophyes > Allophyes oxyacanthae. The sequence goes on along the minus strand of OW028633.1, from coordinate 2,686,659 downwards.
AAATGGTTTGCGAATTCTGGCGTTACCTGAGATTTATACTAACAATAATTATAATAAAATAAATATATAATATATATAATAAAACAAAAATAAATTATAATTAATTGATTTGTGTTTTATCCTTATGAACAATTCCATAATTGTAATGTCTTATCCACATCATTCCAATTCTAAATTAATTGCCTAAGTTCTAAAGTTAATTAATAATACTACTTGGTACATAATTTAATCTCTCTAAACTGCCTTAATTGGATTTTCTCCTTTGATTACTAGTAGCGTGTCATTTGGGGTTAATTCTATACGAATACCTACCTTCTATAAGCTTATGTGACTTAAATTAAGTATTTACTCATTTAATTATAATCAATAATAATAATAACTATTTATTGCAGTATTTTGTTAGTATCAACTATTAGGTACTATTTTGATTTGTTTTTATTACTTTAAAGATTTTTTAAACAATACGAGGATTTACAAGAGATTATTTTAAACGTTGCCCTGTCGGTACAATTAAAAAGTACTTTGCAATTTGAGTTTATTAAAATAGGTAAACTATTTGATTAAACGCGTACCTATAAAGCATAAAATAACTCATATTTATATCAAAATAAAAAATCATTGGAATTATCTCTATCAAAAAGCCGGTAGCTTGTTATTCCTAAAGTTAACCGTGTAACTGCCGCCCGCGAACAATCACTGAATGCGCCGGACAAAAGAAACGCATCGACAATACAAGACGTGCCAAGAAAAAAACAAAATGCGACATACGATTGGTCGATCGACGTGTGACGTCACCGTGCGCCCCGCCCCCTAACAACCGTCGCTACACCTGAGATGAGAGAGAGCGAGATCTTTGTAAGTGTGAAGAAGACAAAATTATATTGACGGCACCCGATCTGAAGTCTAAACAACTTTTGTACTCTAATCAGCTCAAGCTAATTTGAAGCTTAACAGTTTACAATAAGGTTCAGTTGAGTTTGTGTGGCTCGAGATTATAGGTCTAAAAAGCTCATTGCTCTGGTCAGTTGGAAAAGCTGTTATTGTTTGGTTACGGGTTAACCGATTTGGTTAAATTTGTGTGTTAACAGGCAGATGTCCGGCGGCCCTCTCGCTCCCTCGCCCCGCGCTCCGCTGAGACAGGTAGCGTCTGATTGGCCCCGTATTGATTAGTGTGATTAATTAGAATTGAGTTCATTAGCATTTGCGTAATTGGAAGTTTGGACTCACTACTATACCGTCCGCTTAGTTTGTTTTTTGCTTTATTTGGTTGCGGGTAATGTATGCAAAAACGTTAACGTTGAGTAGTTATTTAGCTTAATTTGATTGGTGAAAGTCATGTTTTAAGATGAGCTTTCAATACTTATTTAAAGAGCAAACTTTTAAGTGGCAGGACTGTGTGGTTTGAAGTAAAGTTAAATCAGAAGAATTTAGAATTTGACTCGTCTGATAAACTTTTAACTTCTTCAAAAACATGCAAAGAAGCAACAAGCGAGTAACAAACTACAAACGCGATGAGAACCCTCAAAGAAATAGCTAACAAACTCCCAGCAACACTCTAACACCTAGCACAATCGACCCAATCAAACAGAAAAAAAAACTATTCAACCATCACCAACTCTCAATACCGTTCAAAGAAACTCCGAGGGGAAAATGCTAATACGCCGCTTCTTGCTTCTTACCAAACAAAATCACTTCGCGACCCCAAATTTCGCACTTTCAATGGGCAATTTCGCTCGCCCCCCTTCCAATAAGCCCCGCCCCTTTCTTCCCCGCTGACTCTAGTAGTAGTTTCGGAGCGCCAGTGACGTACGCGTAACGCTGCGAGATGGACGCGCCCGACGACCGATATTACGGCAACCAAACGCCGGACCGCTCCGACACGAACAGTCCGCGTTCACAAATGAGTAGTCCAAATTCTAATTCATCCATCAACGTGACAGACCAATCCCTATCTCTTTCACAACACCAACAAAATTTAGAGACACTAAACAGAATGGGTATGTTTTTCCACGCGCAACAAATGCATCTAAACCAGAGTTTTGACGTGGTAAAGTCTAGGTTAGGCTTGACACAAGTGCCTACGAGTGTTAATCAGGGCCCAAGGCATACGATAGACGCTATTTTAGGACTGAATGGCCAGAGGCAAGTTACTAGAGTGCAGAGTGAGTTTGAGCAAAGGAGAGAGGAGAGGGAGTGTGAGACTGTGCCGGTATCGCCAGGAGCTGTCGAGAGTGCCGGTATGTTGGTCTATTTATTTTATAACTTTTAAAGTCGGTAGGTAAGTACGCTGCGTTGATTTACGTAAGGACTTTGAAAGTTCTGTCGAACTTATTATATGAAGAGGTTTGTAATTGCTAGTAGCAGTAAAATTAAGCAAGAAAGGAGAGATATTGCATAAATTTCTGATTATGTTATTCAGAAAAACTACCTAGTTATCCGAGATCTATAAAACGTAATGAAATGTCGAGTAATATTGAGATGGATCATTATTCAAAATTCCATTAAGGAAACAAAGTTATAGAAACATTTTACTTAAGATATTATATTGAAAATTTACCTACAGCCACGTTTTTTTTTTTTTTTTTTTTTTTTTTATATTTTTAAAATGATGGGCAGTTGCTTTCCGCCATTTTTTTAATTTTATTTATCTTACAGTAGTTTGCTTAAACATTTACAAGTTCAATTATTACTTTATTGGCTCTTCGTCACGGATTCAAATATTATGAAATATTTAGTCGCACCCGGTTAGACACACAGCAATTATGTACCTAACTACAAAACTGCTTAGATATTATTATTCTGTATTTTTGCATCATAACTTCTGAATCTGAAAAAATACTCGTAATATTTTACTTATTTATGTTTTGCGTTGTTATTTATTGGTAAAGCATATTTTTCATTTAAATCGCACTAAATAATAGCATAAACAACCAAACCGCATTATATGTACGGTATTGTGCAGTGAGTGGGTGAAATGCTTTGTGCCAATAGGCGTTGCAATATAAGGCGCCGCCCGTGCGAATTGCCCAACCGCCGACCGCGCGCCGCCGACGGGTTAACGATTGTATTGTTACTAAAATTACTAAATTATTATTGTTATTGGCTCTACTTAGTGCAAGTAGATTCTTAAATAACCAAAATATAAAATTCTATTTATAAAAAGTTTAAGAAAATGTTTATTTTGTTTAAACGTTAACACTAAATAAATATGGAAGCGAAACACAAATATTAATTTTGAGTAGGTAGTCTGTGTGTGTAGTAATGTCCACAAGCCCTATAGAAATTTTATTGTTACAATGCCACAAAGTTATCTGACCCGGTGACCAAAATTGGAACTAACGTCACTACGGAACAAAAATGACTTCAAAATGTCATTTTTGTAGGGAGATGACATTGGTAAAAGCGACGGCAGCGACGCCATGACCGGGTCTGATAAGTTCTGTACTGTTCTGTTCTGTGTGGCACTAATACATCAATTCAACTGCATTCTATTTACTTTTTAATTTCGTATGTCTCTTTTTTTCAGTTAAAGGTTTTTCGTTGACTTTGTGTAGTATGTACCTCTACTCAAGACCTCAAGGGGTCCACGCTTAGCCCATAAATCACCCCTTCACATTAAAATAATATTTTGTTAATTTATCACGGTGTATACCAGCTGTCCGTTTCATGTGGACTTTGAATAATCAGCATCATCTTTTAAATAAATTGATCTTATCTAGGACTCTACAGGACTTAGGTACCTACCTAGCATGCCATATCCGGAAAAATTGCAAAATATAGTAATCTGGACTTGAATTTAATGGATTCACTTCAGATCCTGAGATGATTCACGATGATTTTAATAGACCATTTTATTTTAATACATAATTACATATAACATTTTTAAGTTGAAGTTCTCTAGTCTATAACTTAACTTTTTCACACGCTTTTATTAGCTTCACCTGTAACTAAGAAAATCTTGGAAGTTTTTGACCCACTTCCCGGTTTCCGATTGACCTGAAATTTTGCATAGGTACACGTTTAGTTTGGATGACTAAAGCGTGTCGTATAGTTTTTTTAAACTATAATATTTTTTTATAATAAATCATTTTAATGTCTGTAGGTATTATTCTTTGTGTAGGTAACTACATAAATAATTCAACTATTATTATGGTCTCCACAACTGAAACCCGAAACGAACCTGGGACACAAGACAAGACAAGAAATTAGCCTACAGGCTGGCTGAGTGACTGACCACCGCTAGCTCTGTCACGATGATCATACATATTGAATGAACCCGCACTGGTAACAGTGCCAGTAAATACAGCGGCTAGTACCTTCATGTAGCTGTGAAACTTTAATTGTCAAGCTAATATTGTAAAGAGGTTAATTTTGTTTGTCTGGTTGACATGAAAGTGTTCCATCCAATTAACATGAAACATTTAAGGCCATGGAGAGGTCACAAGCAGGCCCAAATGCTCCATTCTGCCTTAATGGATGCGTGCGCAAGATAGGAACCCGGCAGTTTTAAATCGTCAAGACCTCAATTTTTAACCGACTTCAAAAGAAGGAGGAGGTTCTCAATTCGACTGTACCTGTTTTATTATGTTTGTTACGCGATTGCTCCATAATTTTGAAAAAATATTTTTTTTTTGTAAGTTTATACTCTCAAGGTGGTCATTTAAATTTGGTGAAGATCTGATGAAGACCTTCAGAGATAGACAATACAACTCTTGAATGAATAACAGCATATCACTCGAGATTGCTGTAATCGCATGTTTATTTATTGTTTTTGCCACTCAAAATAGAAAAATAAAATAAACTTTGAAACAAAAGTAAAAACCGACTTCAAAAAACTAAAAGGTATAAAATAATGTTTCTTAAAAAACTTAACGGCTTCTGAAGTCGGGGCCTTTAATTCTTCAATACTAGGTGCATTGAAGAATTAAAGGCCCCGACTTGGCTTGGCAGTGGCACCGACTTCAGAAGATGTTAAGTTTTTTAAGAAAATTATTTTATACTTTTTAGTTTTTTGAAGTCGGTTTTTACTTTTTTTTTAAGTTTATTTTATTTAAATAGTGCGCATAGTTTGCAGAATGATTCAGTGTCCGTTCCGTATCAGAAGTACTAAAATTCACACCAAAACAAAATAAAAATTAGATTCTGTATGGCTTGCGCTAGTAAATTATGCATGTCCTCCATACTAAGACGAATTTTCGTTTTGTTTGAAAATTAATCCCAATACTGCGGTTGTATTTAGGAACAGACACTGAATCACTCTACAAATTATGCACACTATATAAAAAAATATCCTGTATAGAACTTAGAATTGAAAAACAGGATTTTTGGCGATACAATAAAGCTGAAGAGATAAATGGGAGACACTCTAAGCCAGGATAATTTAAAAATATAAACATTTGCAACTGTATTAAATATTGCAAAATAAATAAACTTTCAATTATAAAACGAATAACTACTGTTTAAACTTGAAACGTATCTTAATGGAGCGAGCAAAGATTCTTGCTACTGATTACCGTTTGAATGCAATGCGTGTAGGTACACGTCTTGCCAGTTAGGGTTCCTTATCCGTTTTTATATCGAATTTGATGTAAGTACAGACAATCATACTAATCATCATTACCACCCTACTAATGTTCCCAGTGCTGGTATTTAGGCCTCCTTCCTGAAAGAGGTACTGGGTCGTACTGATCGTACGTTGAGCGCCACGCCAATTCAATTCAATTCATACTAATACTCAGGAAAATAATAAGTTTGTAAGCGTTTGAGATGTTTTATGTTTATGGTGTGACATTGAGATTATCATATAATTGATAGCAAGATCTTTGCCTATTCATTGATAATCACGTAATTCATTATCTTTCAAATAGAAAGCCAAATTATAATATCATTGTTGATAACTAACATTGTTAAATACCGCGGATACACAAAAAACATCTAAATTGAGTTTACGCCTCTATTAATTGCCATTCACAATCAGCTATCTATCATCATTCGCCATTTTATTTGTGGTTGGCACAATATGTTTTTTTCTTCCATTCATCTCTATCAGACGTCATTTCCAGATTCACTTCCTTCACATTCATTTGTCATGTTTCACACAGTCCATCTATGGTCCATCCATCTATTCTTTGGTCTGCCTCTTCTCTGATAGATTCCATCAACATTCATACTTACAAATCTTCCTATAACATGATTCTCATCTCTCCGCATTACATGTCCATACCACGACAATCAGTTTCTTTGCATCTTTTCTATAACTGGTGCCTGTTTCATACTTCCTCTAATATACTCATTCCTGATTCTGTCCAATCTTCTTACACCACACATCCCTCTCAACATTCACATCTCCGCCATCTGTCTCTTTTGTCGCCCAACATTCCGATCCATACAAGCCAGCAGTTCTTATCACTGTCTTGTAAATCACACACGCAATCACAATCAGCTACGTATCTACAGACACAAAAACTCAATTTTAATTTTATAGTAAGTACCTACATCCACAGTATTTAACTGCATATGTCAGTTGAGCGGTATGGGACTATCAACGACGATATCTGAATCAATATGTACTCGTACTTAATTAAGAAAGAGAAATTCAGTAGCTATAACGATTATTTGTAAGAAATCAAGAAATAAATTAAAGATTTTGTCTGCAGCTGCGCCCACTGATCCCTAAAAGCGCCAATCAAATGTTAAGGTGCAAACAAAAACTCTAATTGCCACAATCACATTAATAACTGCTCTCAATGCAACAGAAGTCGTTTCACAAGCGGATACGTACGTAAACCTTATCGTATCGATCGCCTAATGCGCTGATCGGCAGTTTGTACAAACATTGGTTTCACAATAATCATCATCATGTGAGAACAGCGTTGACATGCTGTATCCGGTGCATTAGTAGACGTTCGTTTTTTATTAGACTATAATGTAATTAAATGTATTAAAAAAAAACAAAGTAAAGAGAATAAGGAACCAAAAATGGGGCAAAACAAGATTAAAATAATAAATGAAGAATTAAATTAATTTTCAAGGCTAAAAAGGAATGTGTGGCGAACAAGGATTTTGTTATGTGAAGCGAAACATCGTTTTTCGAACGCGGCATGATCAAATAAATACAGACCAACTGAATGAAAAGGCGTGAGTCGTGACAGTTGTACTGGGAACTGAAAGATTTGACTTTGGATAAGAACTTAGTGGAGTAAGCTGCATTAACAAGAGCATCGCTCATAAGTACACGATGACAAATAAAATTAAAATGATGAAATTCTACCATGTAATACATCGATTTGCCCTTCAATTCGTTTCAAATTTATTAGATGCGCATGCACCACCACCGCCCTTTTCAAGACTTACACATAGACATAGATATAAGCTAAAAGTTAATGTTACTATTAATAATAATGAATTAAAGATCACTTAAGTGGATGCGCAAAGCCGAAGACCGGACTCAGTGGCGCTTACTGGGAGCTGCCTATGTCCAGCAGCGGACGGCTGCTGGTGATGATGAGAGGTCACTTATGCTTATTCTTAAAAGGTGCCGATATTCGGCAGTTGTTGGCAATTATAAAGTCCACCAAATGAACGAGTCCGTTAAATACAATTTTCACACTTAATAAGTTCAAGTTTAGAGCACTGTACAAAACCCTAAGCTTTATCTCTTAAGACCTAACTTTGAAATATATACAAGAACTATTTATAAAATCAATAGCTACTAATTTATAATCAAGTTATGCAACATAGCATAAGATAACATTCACATCAGTAAAACCAGTTCGGGTGATGCGTGAGACATTATCTGTATGTGAATCTCCATCATACTAAACTTAATGGATTGCATACAGTTCTTTAGGATGTTCTAATTCGGTTCGGTGATATTCAGTTGAAAAGTGAACGGTTTAAGTTTAATGATTAATTCAATCTTCTTCTTAGTATAGATTTCGATCCCAAAAAATGTTTTTAAAACGCTTTTATTAGCTTCACTTGTAACTAACTATGTAAAGAACCACTTCCCGGTTTCCGTTTGAGCTGAAATTTTGCATACCTACACGTTTAGTTTGGATGACAAAAGCGTTTTCTTTAGTTTTTATAAACTATAATATTATTTGATCAAAACTTGGTCCCGTCAATAGCATTATCCGTGGCTTCGCAGGGTCTTTAAAAGTCATTTACATACACAGTCAGTTACATGTATGAGAAATCGATTTGTGTGAATCTGTACACAGATTCTTGGAACCTAGTGCAACGTTTCAATTTTTTTAAACTTTGTTATTCCTGTCAATATGTAATAATCCAATTTTTGATAAAAATTGAATAAGTAGATAATTAGATATTCCACCAAAAAACATTCTATTAAGTAATGGCCAAGTTCAATAGCTGTCAAAAGAAGTGAAATTAAAAGTTCCCAAGTTCGTAGTTTGAAATTTAACAGATGGCTAGTCTGGAGACTTGGCTGTAATGGGTAGTGCGGCAGCGCGGCCTCATTTTCCAACTTTGGTTGGGCCCCAGATCATTGTCTTACCGCATAAGTGAGGCTCGATTTACTTGTGAGCCCAGAATGGCTTGCCGAGAATTCTTGTGACGTAGCTTTGCATAAGAGGTCTAAATTAAAATTGGTGTTTTCTTGTAGGTACTTCCACCACAAGGAAAAGTAGGACATTTAAAAAGAGTTTCAAAGCCTCATTAAAAGAACAAACCTGCTTTTGGTAGTTGACATTTTTTCTTTCTAGATTCTAATCAAAGAATATTAAATTAAATAATAAAAAAGTTAATACTTTTCAAAACGATATCAATTAATTTTAATATGTTTCAAAACAGTTACACTCTATACAAGCGCCGGTAGCCTCTCGCTAATGCACCTTGTAACTTGTGAGTTGTAACGTATTTAAAGATCTTATCTACGTATTAAACACTTTGTTAAGTGAAGCTGTTTGCTTTTTATTTTACACTCCTGTTATGCGTTACACTTGAGATATAATACAAATTATGTTGTCTTTTAATACTCGTAGTTTAAAGGTTGTAATATTGTAGAGAGTCTCGATGTTACTTATAAATATTAGTATATACATTTATTTTGAAGAAGAATTTTATTGATCGCGCGACTTTCTTTTGTACCTCAGTGTCAATGCAAATATTTAAAATTAATTAATGCCCGTTAATATTTTCCGTCTTTTTAACCGACTTCAAAAAAAGGAGGAGGTTCTCAATTCGACGCGTATGTTCTTTTTTTTTTTTATATTTGTTACCTCATAACTCTCGACTGCGCGAACCGATTTTGATGATTCTTTTTTTATTTGAAAGCTGGTGCTTCCCGAATGGTCCCATTTTAATTTGGTCGAGTTCTGACAATGGGATCCATGAGAAAACCATATAAGTCTTAAATTTACATTAAGTATGTGCGTGTTAGAAGCAGGTAATTAAAAATAATACTATGGCATAGCTAAATAAACATTAATTTTTATTATATATAATATTAAATATCAGTTATAGTTTATCTACTTTATTTAGAACACAATAGGATATTTTAATACAGTATTTCTTCACAATTATGACACGTACATATATATATTACTATCAAAACAATAATATATCTATGTATACATATAAAAAGACATTCATTAACAAAAGAATACTCATCTGAAAATAGGTAGGTACTCAGAGTCAGATAGAACCGACAGGAGGCAGAGCACTTCTCACTTCCAAGTCTCGCCAACAAGTGAATCACTCTAGACAGCGCTCGCGTTTAAATACACTGTAGTAAACATCCCCACTCTGCCCCACCTCTGACTACCGGTTATGACGTACATGTATAAACTTAGTTTATTCTGATTATAAAAATACGCTTTTTAAATGCCTTTAATTACATAATGATTAAAAAATAATAACAAATCAACTTATATTTACTTAAAATTAAGTAAGATCTCACACGGCCATTCTGAAAATTACTTCGTTCTCGAAGTAATCTAATCATTCTCAGAAGAATCTCCATTTAAGGCTGAAAACAAAATGATATTCCATCTAATTGAACCTGTCGTGATTAGGTCCACTATGTGCTGGTCATAGTGTCTAACCCTTTCACCAGGTCAATTCCCTCAGCATCCTCATTAACTGTTTGGGCTGTCGTGATCAGTCCCACCACGTACTGCCTCGTGGTGTCCAGACTTCACACCAGGCCAACATTGCAGTAATCATTATATCATCATAATCATCTCACACGTCATCCTTGTCGTGTTGGGCCCACTAAGGTACCCTTCACCAAGTTGACTTCCACAGTACTGTACTCGTAACACATTCACATTCACACACACACCTATTAGTGAGCTCACTGTATCATTCATCCTTCCACAAATCAATTAAATTGCTTAAATACCTTGCTCAGCCATCCGGTTTTCATCAGTCCATTCACCAAGCCATTTTCTCAACTTTTCCTTGGCAATTACAATATTATGCAATCTTCCTTGTCCACGCAGTCGGTATCTGTCATTCTCAAGGATTTCCATAACTTCATAGGGCCCTTTGAATTTAGGGCTAAGTTTACTATGTCGACGATGATCTTGACAGACATAAACAATGTCTCCCAATGCATAATTTATATTATCTCGTCTTGTGGTGTCAAAACGGGATTTGTATCTGTTTGCTGCCGATTGCATTTTATTGTATGCTATAATTCTATCAGCCTTAGTGTCAACCATTTGTTCTACGTTAGAGGGGCCTGGTTCTTCTATATCAACTAATCGAGCCTGAATACTGGGGATATTTGCATCTCTACCTATTAATAATCTTAATGGTGAGAAGCCCGTGGTTTTTTGTACAGTTGAATTTAGAGTTTGTTGTACCTTATACAATGAGTTCGGCCATTCTGCCTCAGTAGTAGTACATGTAGTCGAAAGCATATTTATAATTGTGGCAACATATCGTTCCACCTGACCGTTACCACGTGGAGTACCGGTCGAAATCATATGGTGGTCTACATTCCATTCCCGGAATAAATTAGTCAGGGACTCGTTGGAAAAATTTGTAGCACGATCAGTAATTACTCTTGATGGGGTTCCAAACATTGTTAAGGCATCACGAATTACTGATAACATCTCTTCGCCACTCATTGTTTTAAGAGGTTTAAGGATACAATATTTCGTAAAAGCGTCAATGACTACTAAAATATGCTTATAACCTTCATTTGATTGGGTAAAAGGACCTGTGCAGTCGAGATGTATGGTATGAAACGGTATTGAAATTTTATCAATCGGATGTAAAAGACCTTGGTGCGGACCACTGTGAAACTTTCCTTTAACACACACTAAACAATGTGAAATATATTTTTTAACAAATCTATTAATACCCGGAAACCAAAAAGACTCTCTCACCTTTTGTAATGTTTTTTCCTGTCCAACATGACAATTTTCATCATGATACAAACGTAAGATACTGAGCCGACTTCCTTTGGGAACATAAGCCTTAAGTTTGTTATCTAAAGGGCACTTGTAATATAGTAAATTGTTCTTAAATGTGTATTGATCATTACTAATATCACCGGTTTGTACTCGGTCTATCAAAGATAATGTTTCTGGGTCTCTGTGCTGAGCAATTTCTAACCAGCTTGATTGTTCAGTTATCAAATTTAATTTTAATGAATTTTTTGGACAAGTTGATTTCGAAATGATAGATACTGTGGGATTCCTACTTAAGTAATCAACATGACCAACATAAATACCTTTCTTATAAACAACCTCGAAATCAAAGTCCTGCATGAAAATCCACCACCTTGCAACTCTAGGGGAAAGATCTTTTTTATACATAGTTGATTTAATCGCATTGCAATCTGTAATAATTTTAAATGATATACCTAAAAGATATACGCGAAAGTTTTTTAAAGAATTAAAGACAGCAAGCGTTTCTAATTCATATGACGTGTATTTAGATTCTGGCTCGGTAGTGCGGCGACTGAAATATGCGACCACCTTATTGTTTGTACCATGTTTCTGAATAAGCATTCCACCGTAGCCAATCGAACTGGCGTCGGTATGTAATTCTGTAGGAAGCGAGGGATCAAAGATAGAGAGTATGGGTTCCGATATTAATTTGTCTATAATATATTTACGTGCCGCATCCTGTTCATCACCCCAGTCCCAATTCTGTCCATTTTTGGTAAGCCTAGTAATACAAGCAGTTCTGGAAGCAAATTCAGGTATAAATTTTCGAAAATAACTAGCAAGGCCCATAAATTGTCTGACCTGTTTGACAGTTTTGGGAGTTGGAGATTGAACCAAGGCTTTAACTTTAGTTTCACTGGGTCGCACACCCTCGGCCGAAATAATCCAGCCCAAGTATTCAATAGACGTTTCGAAAAACCGACATTTCTTTAAATTTATAGTAAATCCAGCTTTAACCAGCGCTGCCAAGCTTAAATCGAGATAATCAAGACCCTGTTCAACACTTTCACATGGTATAAGCAGATCATCAATGTAAACTCTAAGAAACTTCAGATCTTTAACCGCTTTGGATATAGCACGTTGAAATACCGAAGGGCCATTACATATACCGAAAGGCATTTTAACATATTCATAATGCCCATCAGGCGTCACAAAAGCTGTATATTTAATGCTATTTTGGGAAACTGGAATCTGGTGGAATCCATTTTTCATATCAATTGATATAAAGTACCTAGCCTTACCTAACTGGTCAATTTCATCTTGAATCAAAGGAAGGGGATATCTTTCTTTTTCAATTATAGAATTTAAGGCTCTGTAATCCACGCACATTCGGTCACCACCGTCACGTTTTTTCACCAATAATATCGGACTTGCATAGGAAGAATCACTCTCACGGATTATACCAACTCTTAAAAGGTCACTTACAATATTTTTTACCTTCTCACGCTCTACTGGAGCCAAACGATAAGGACGATAATTTATATTCTTATCAGTCTTAAGCTTTATTTCTAATTTACCAGTATTAACATCTCCGATATAATCTACAGAAGGCAAAACTTTAGGATATTTATCAAAAACCCCTTTAACTTTATCTTTTAAGTCCGTATTTAGGTTTTCAATACATTCTAAAAGTAACTTTTCTTCATCCTTTTCAATGTAGTTGACTAGATTTTTACGTATTAATTTAGTGCCAGATATGTCGGTGACAATAACAATGTCAGCATATTTGACAGCATCCTGTCCTATAATACAATCATAAGCAAAGTTATCATCAGTTACCACATGTAATTCTAATTCGATACAAACATCGTCAAAACGAACTGGTACCGTAACTTTACCAAAAGTATTTAAGCGACCTGAGCCGATACCATCCAAAATCATTGACCAGGGAGCAACGTGACAACCCAATCGAAATGCGATGGATTCTTTAATTATAGAGCAATTAGCTCCAGTATCAATTAATGCATTTATAGGGATATTATTAATGTGGACCTTTGTAAGATGAAGGCCTGATCGAGTCATGCAATTAACTGGTCTATTGCCAACTTGCTTTTCACGATCATGTCGTTGTTTTGACCAACACTTTTCTATAGTATGACCTTCCTTCTTACAAAATACACATTTGTTATTTTTATTACTATTATTGGCCGGCAAGTCTTTTGTTTTGGTCTTAGCCTCGCTATCCGAATTATTTTTAGTAGAGGTAGAAATTTTTGGACACTGAAATCGAATATGACCTTTTTGTCCGCAATTATAACAATACTTAGCGGTGAAAGAATCAGAATTGTGGCTAAAACGGGATTTCTTGGCAACACTTGTACCTGGATCATCAACAGTTCCATTTTTATCAAAAAATCTTTTTCGAGGATTTTTAACATAGCTAGAAAATAGGGTTATTAATTCATTAGTAGTGGACACAGAATTATTGAAAGAAGCCATACGAACATTAACATCACGTACTCCCCCGCAAACAAGCTCGACCAACTGATCCTCAGTAAAGGTTACCCTAGTTTTTTTAAGGAGTAGAATTTTTTCTCTGGCATATTCGGCATAAGTCTCTGCAGACTCGGAATTATACATCACGGCTTTCGTCAATTTCTCTGTCAAGTTTTTCTTGCTTGGGAATAGATCTATTAAATCTTGACTAAAGGTCTCCCAATCACGATGTTCTGGTTCCCATGTTTCAAACCATGTAGCAGCAGAGCCCCGAAGGGCCTTACCAGCTTTTGCAACCATGTGTAGACTGCTCCACTCGAATTCTCCACCAAGATCCTCAATATTCTTGCACCAGCCGTCTGCACCGTTGTGCATCTTCTCAGGGTGGAAGATAGGTAGCACCACATCATCTTGGCGTCGATTTGATGATAAAGCCTTCTGTATAGACTCCAATAAATTTTTTACAAGCTCCGCGTCCATGGTTCACACTGAAAATAGAAATCAAAATAGTTAGACATCTGTGGGACAAGCAGGTAGATATCCCACTTCTGATGTTAGAAGCAGGTAATTAAAAATAATACTATGGCATAGCTAAATAAACATTAATTTTTATTATATATAATATTAAATATCAGTTATAGTTTATCTACTTTATTTAGAACACAATAGGATATTTTAATACAGTATTTCTTCACAATTATGACACGTACATATATATATTACTATCAAAACAATAATATATCTATGTATACATATAAAAAGACATTCATTAACAAAAGAATACTCATCTGAAAATAGGTAGGTACTCAGAGTCAGATAGAACCGACAGGAGGCAGAGCACTTCTCACTTCCAAGTCTCGCCAACAAGTGAATCACTCTAGACAGCGCTCGCGTTTAAATACACTGTAGTAAACATCCCCACTCTGCCCCACCTCTGACTACCGGTTATGACGTACATGTATAAACTTAGTTTATTCTGATTATAAAAATACGCTTTTTAAATGCCTTTAATTACATAATGATTAAAAAATAATAACAAATCAACTTATATTTACTTAAAATTAAGTAAGATCTCACATGCGCGACAAATGGTCGAATAACTCAATATCACGCCAACCGATTTCGATGATTCTTTTTTTGTTTGAAAGGGTATACCGAAGGGGTCCCATTTCAACTTGATGAAGATCTGATGAAGATCTTCGGAGATAGACAATGGAACTCTTGTATGAATAACAGCACATCACTCGCGATTGCTGTAATCTCATGTTTATGTATTGTTTATGCCACTCAAAATTGAAAAATAAAATAAACTTTAAAAAAATGTAAAAACCGACTTCAAAAAACTAAAAAGTATAAAATAATTTTCTTAAAAAACTTAACAGCTTCTGAAGTCGGGGCCTATAATTCTTCAATGTAGTTACTTACTCGTAGCTTGTACCTATATCATGTTATTCTGCGCAAGTCACATCTGATCTTTAGCAAAAGCGACTTTTGAGATATTATCATCAACATCATTTTCACCTTTTTGATATCTATTTGTTGTGCCAGCTGCTATCATGCATGTGTACGTCTACACATACAATTAATTCATAAGTTTTAGGTCCGAGCAAAACTAATTCAATCCAATACCAGTTGATAATAGAGCATGTGATTCGTCAGGTAAAACCAATTCATGATTTCATTTATAACATTTATTGTATTTATATAGAAACGAATTTATAACATCACCCAAAACCGAAGTAGAATGTAACTACGAAGTTAAAACTTTTACGCAGTATAAAACCTTCTTTGCGCTAGCCTTCAAAGGTCAGTCCACAACAATAATTCAATACAAAAAAATGTTTGTTATCAATAAAATCCGTTGCTCGAAAGCTAACGAGGTCACGAATACTTGGCTGGTAGTATAATTTGTGTGAAATTATTAATTAGCTAATCGAGTTAACGCGTTATCGCCACCATCAGCCATGGCGTGCTCAACAGCACAATTATTATGGCTCGCGACTTGCATTAAGGGACTTCTTAAGCTTGTTTCATTCGAAGAAATGTTTTGATTTTTACCATGAAAATTGGACTTGGTTGAGCTAAGTATAATGATGACAGTATTTACGTATGTATTCTGTATTTATGACATTATTAAAACACTTTACTCATATTATAGTCAATTATCGACGACATAATAGGTACGTTTATACTTCATTTCAATATTGCACCAACTTTGAGAATTCAAACTCTGACTTTCATACATTTTAGGTCATATTATCTCCTCCAAAAACGTATTATCATAAATTATCTATACGAATAAATAAAATTGAAGTGTCTGTTTGTAACTTCAATATAACAGCTTTTTTCTAAATGCATATGAAAGTATAAAGGGTACCAATAACAAAAAAACAATTTTTATTTTTTTATCTTTCTGTCTATCTGTATGTTTGTTCCGGCTAATTTCTGAAACGGCTAGACCGATTTTGACGGGACTTTCACTGGCAAATAGCTGATGTTATAAGGAGTAACTTATGCTACTTTTATTTACTAAAAAGAAAAAGAATTATGGTTCCGCGCAGAAATATATTAATTTTGTGAAATTCCACGCGGATGAAGTCGTAGGCACAGCTAGTAGGAAATAAAAATTCAACCCGATACTACAAATCGATAAACGAAAGCTATGCCTAGGAGCCATTAATAGTGATCGAATGATCGTTTAGCGTTGCGGTCAGCACCGCAGGGGGACATAATCGAATATTGGCTCGTAATAGCGATTGCAAATCGATTGTAAGCCGCACAATCGAGTTGCCGTAATCGAGCGGTTGTGATGAAGCTTTCATTGGTCCATAACTAAGCTCGTTTCGTTTATCGCTGGCTATAGGTATAGATGGGTTTCAATTCTAGAATTCAGTTACGTGTTTTTTTTTTGGTTTGATATTGTAATTATATCTACTTTCTTTGATAAAAGTTATGGTTAGGTTCAGTTAGCCGGAGCATAAATCTTTAGATATTTTATCATTTTGTGAAGTATCTAAAGAGCTTTTACAACAATATAATTTTGCTTTTGAATTGAGTGTATACTGTTTTTAGGCTGTCTGTACCAGGTACCTATATTATACTGGTACTGCTATATTTACCCGTCTACGGCGAGGGTTATGTTTTTGACAGGTAGGTATGTATACACCATGTCCCAAAATTCAACGATAAACGGGCACCAAAGGGTTGACCAGCTCATGACTACTCGAGAAAAAAATAATGAAAAAAAAAATACTCTATTTTTAAGAAGTTACATTAAAAAATTGAAATCCTACAAAAATTTACACCCCTTAAGAGATTTTTAATTACCATGACCACAATGTTTCAAATATTTCTGAATTTCTTTATGTACCGGAAACCTAAGTAGCACTGCTATCCACCACAATCCTTGAAAATCCCAGAATGCCCGTAGATTTGGCACAAAAATCAATCAAAATTATATTTCACCCTAAAATTTTGATAGAATTTTACTTTCGGTCCACTTTCACTCATCGTGGTGTAAAAAAAATGTACAGACACTACCATGGCAAGTTTTAAAAAAAATTGACGCAACTATCCAAGATTCCAAAATAGTATAATACTCTAGGAAAACTAGCCACAAAAAAAAGAAACGCGTACTATTTCTGAACAAGAACCAAATTTCATAACTTTTACTATGTGCCCAAAATTGGTTTTTTGTTGTAAATTCTTCGAATTTGAATGGTACATGTGCGTAGTCAATAAAAATTAAAGTTAGAGAGAGATAGATAGATAGTATGTAAAGAAGGAAATAAAACGTTTTTAAAAAATATACCTCGTTTCTCCACAACTACAACAGTCTGCTAGTACGTCTGTGGCGTGATAAACGCTAAACAGTCCAAAATACGCTAAAAGTTTATAAAAACAGCAACTTCTCTACCTATCCCATTGTTACTCACAACGAAAATCTACAGCGAAATCCTAAGTCTAGTCTGTGGACAGATGACAGGTGATAGTACGCCACAGACGTACTAGCAGACTGTCGTAGTTGTGGAGAATCGAGGTATATTTTTTAAAAACGTTTTCTTGCCTTCTTTACATACTATCTATCTATCTCTCTCTAACTTTAATTTTTATTGACTACGCACATGTACCATTCAAATTCGAAGAATTTACAACAAAAAACCAATTTTGGGCACATAGTAAAAGTTATGAAATTTGGTTCTTGTTCAGAAATAGTACGCATTTCTTTTTTTTTGTGGCTAGTTTTTCTAGAGTATTATACCATTTTGGAATCTTGGATAGTTGCGCCAATTTTTAAAAGAACTTGCCATGGTAGTGTCAGTACAATTTTTTTACACCACGATGAGTGAAAGTGAACCGAAAGTAAAAATCTATCAAAATTTTAGGGTAAAAAATAATTTTGATTGGTTTTTGTGTCAAATCTACAGGCATTCTGGAACTTTTAAGAGTTGTAATGGATAGCAATGCTACTTAGGTTGCTGGGATAAAAAGAAATTCAGAAATATTTGAAACATTGTGGTCATGGTAATTAAAAATATCTTAAGGGGTGTAATTTTTTTAAGGATTTAAATATTTTTATATAACTTCTTAAAAATTGAGTTTTTTTTTTCTTTTTTTTTTTTCTCGAGTAGTCATGAGCAGGTCTTCCCTCTGGTGCCCGCTTATCGTTGAATTTTGGGACATGTTATATATATAAGTAGGGTTCATCTATTCCCTCATAACTTCTAAACTACTTATTACATAATTCGACAAATGACATATCACTGGAAGCGTCTTGATTGTCTGCTGGTTTATAGGTCATGTGTCGTCACATTAAATTGAATATGGCGCCCTCAAGAGGACATAAAGTCATGAACTAAAAAAAAATTTTTTGTGTAATGATGCCGTGTTGGGTATCAAATGAACGGGTTTAATTAGTACATTTCCAATATATCATAGTAAATGATAAAGAGAGAAATCCTGATTGACTGACTGACTGACTGACTGACTGACTTATCATCAACGCACAGCCGAAACTACTGAAGCTAGAGTCACGAAATTTGGAGAGTAGGTCCCTTTTGTATTGTAGGCAAGCAATAAGAAGGGATTTTTGAAAATTCAGCCCCTAAAGGGGGGAAAAAGGGGGTGAAAGTTTGTATGGGAGTCCCTTAATTTTTGAAGTGAGAAAGATGAAAATTGGGATTTAGGCTTTTGGTTACAAATAAAGAAACACGTGATTCTGCGTTTTTGGAAATTCATCCCCTAAAGGGGCAAAATAGGGGTGAAAATTGTTTTTGAAGTGTAAAACGTGAATATTGGGATGGTTTTTGAAGTGAGAAACGTGAAAATTGAGATTTAGGCTTTTGGTTACAAATAAAGAAACATGTGTTACCGCGTTTTTGGAAATTCATCCCCTAAAGGGGCGAAATAGGGGTAAAAATTGTTTTTGAAGTTAGAAACGTGAAAATTGAGATTTAGGCTTTTGGTTAGAAATAAAGAAACACGTGATACCCCGTTTTTGGAAATTCATCCCCTAAAGGGGCGAAATAGGGGTGAAAATTGTTTTTTAAGTTAGAAACGTGAAAATTGAGATTTAGGCTTTTGGTTAGAAATAAAGAAACGCGTGATACCGCGTTTTTGGAAATTCATCCCCTAAAGGGGCGAAATAGGGGTAAAAATTGTTTTTGAAGTGAGAAACGTGAAAATTGAGATTTAGGCTTTTGGTTAGAAATAAAGAAACACGTGTCACCGCGTTTTTGAAAATTCATCCCCTAAAGGGGCGAAATAGGGGTGAAAATTGTTTTTGAAGTGCGAAACGTGAAAATTGAGATTTAGGCTTTTGGTTAGAAATAAAGAAACACGTGTTACCGCGTTTTTGGAAATTCATCCCCTAAAGCGGCGAAATAGGGGTGAAAATTGTTTTTGAAGTGAGAAACGTGAAAATTGACATTTATGCTTTTGGTTAAAAATAAAGAAACACGGGTCACCACATTTTTGAAAATTCATCCTCTAAAGGGGCGAAATAGGGGTGAAAATTGTTTTTGAAGTGAGAGACGTGAAAATTGAGATTTAGGCTTTTGGTTAGAAATAAAGAAACACGTGTTTCTGTGTTTTTGGTAATTCATCCCACAAAGGGGCGATAAAGGAGTGAAAAATGTTTTTGAAGTTAGAAACGTGATTGTATTTAAGCTTTTGGTTAAAATTAAAAACAAAATCGGTTTCGTGTTTTTCGAAATTCAACCTCAAAGCGGATAAAATAGTTATATGAGAGTCCGTATTTTTTGAAGCCGAACGATTTGTAAGAAGTCAGGAATTGATGAAAATTACAAAGTATCTACCGGCTAATTTGTACCCGAACGAAGTCGGGACGGGCCGCTAGTAATTATATATTACAAGCAGTCAAATGCTGCTCTGAAAAAAAAAAATAAGTTCGAAAACTAAAACCCGACTAGGTACTGAAAAGGTATGAAACAAGAAAATATTAACACATATTCATAGTGATGTTCAGAGGATAGCCGTGGTCGTATGCCACTTTGCCCTAAAGCTTATGACCGCTTACTACTGTTAGACTGTATTGTTTTGTTAGAGTAGCCGTAGGTGGCACACGAGTCGACCACAGCTATCATCTGAACATCACTATGAATATGTGTTAATATTTTCTTGTTTCATACCTTTTCAGTAGCCGGATTTTAGTTTTTGAACTTATTTTTTTTTCAGTTCTCGGGTTTTAGTTTTTGAACTTACGTTTTTTCTATCTTGAATTAACTAAAATTACTTTCACAACTGTTCGTTCTACATTCAATTTAAAATAAGAAAACATTTAAAAACATCAATTAAAATCAGACAAACAAATTACGATTAATATACCGCTTAAAACTGTCAGGACTGGAGTTGTATATACAACAGGTACGAAGCTGTAGCAAAAACATAATCGACTTAATCATTATCAATTATGGAACGAGATGAGAAATCGTATGAGTGAGTGGCAGTGATGTGGGCACTTGTGGGTAGTTCTACAATCTACAGTAGAAACAGAAATGAGGTGATATATATATGTATATATATCCTTTATTTACTTATTACCGTTCATTATAGTGGCAAAGAATAAATAATATCTAGTACCACGATAGTAGTCTATTAGGAGGTTTTTCTGTCTGTATTTTTTACATTGGGTATTTTCATTGCGTCACGTCATACTCGATTCTCAAAGAAACCCGTTTTGTGAAGACCCCGTCCTAAGGGTGAAAACCTATTTCTCCTGAAAGACTCCTTTCCATGTCAAACCTTTGCTACTGAGTATAGTATCTTCCTCTGATTGTGTGTTTTCCCTTAATAGGATTGGAATTCCTTGCCGGTTCTTATCCATAGAACCTACTATTTGGAACCGCGCACCTAGAGTCTCGACATTTCATGAGTGCCTGTATTTGGTTTACATGAAATAAAGATCTATTCTATTCTATTCTAGGAAGAGCGCTTGCCTTTTTCAGATCACATCAGTTAGATTCGTTTACTTGGGTTTTTTTTTTCGATTGATAGGAATGCCGTATGCTTCTATGTGGATGGTGTCGAGATGTGGCTGGACGATAAGAGAATTAATACTCACAGAATATTTAATTTAAATAAAACTGATTATATTCAATCAGGTTTCGAATCTAGAGGCCCCTAAATACAAATAATTAAATAATGAATCCATTTTGAAAAAATCATTAATGCCGCGAAGAGCTTTAATATATTCGAACACGGCAAATCTGACACGTGATTAGGGTTACCACATTGAAAAAAACAACGAGACAAGCCATTATTGACGATAATGCTCGCGAGTGTTGCCAGATTATCGATAATTATTACAAAAAAGAAAAAAAATAAGGCACCAGATCGTATCGTGATAAGTGTAAAATGTCTTAATGCGTTGCCCATAATATTTTTATTTGTTTTGTATGCTGCTTGTAATCTGCTTTAGTAATCTAAATGTGACACAACACTCTTTCGTTGGACATTAAAACCGGTAGGAGTAAAGGAGATAGCACAATATTGTGACTTTTGATCGCTCAATCTACTGCGACGTGCAGGGATGTTTTGTCTGTCTTTTACACTCTTGATTTCTTAATCGTTGTTACAACTGACAGATGACAAATCAAATATTTGTGGCGCTATCTTCTTTATGAAACAAGCCCAAGAAATACAGTAGTCAGAGCTGAACAAATACCCTTTTAAAATTATTTGTACATGAGATCTTAAAATCGCACCATCAATCAATATAGAGCGTTAATCTAAATTCATGCCTAGTGGGGCACTCCATCACTCACCGCGGACAAAATAATGGAAGTGATAAATGCGGAGTTTCCGCAAACAATTACCCCTCTAGTTTCCCTCCATGAAACTCGATTTTCCCTACCTGATATGCTATATGAATATTTTAGCAACTTTTGAATGCGATAGGAATAAATTTTGGTAGTACTACTAAGCTACACAGACACGCTTATAATTTTCGAAGGCGACGATATACTCTTAGTTATAATGAAAAATCTGGGGGCACGGCAGTGCCCCAGCCAAGTCTCGAGCAAAACGGGCACGGCCGTACCATCTTTTCTCGATGCGATTCGCGGCTGTTTCGCCCCCCCTATATCTTCGACGTGGACAAAGTTACGAGTTTAGGTTTTCGGTGAATAATAGTAGGCATTAGAACAAGCTTAAGTTCGAAATTACATGCCAATTGAATTAATAGTTTAGGAGTTACGGTCGATCAAAGTTACACCATTTTGTCACTCACTGACTCATTGACTCACTGACTCACTGACTCACTGACTCACTGACTCACTGACTCACTGACTCACTGACCGATCATCAAAAATCTAAGGTACTTCTAGCAGACTTAGAAACTTCAAATTTTGCACCAAGATAGGTCATTAGCCACACACATAAAGGAAAAATTAAAAAAACATTAAAAATAATTATAAAAACATTAAAAAATAATATACCATAGAAAACAATTTTATATTTGCGGTTTGGCAAGAACATTGTGTATAGATTTTGACTGCATTGTTAACTTTGTTCGTTGTTTAAGTATTCAATTGGATGAATAAATACATAGAATAGAAAAGAATAATATAAACTGTGGTCAAGCATACGTGGCCCTTTCAAGAGTGACTAGTTTGGGTGGATTACATTTAATAAATGTGAATTTTAGTAGTATCAAAGCTCAGGAGATAGCAATAGCTGAATATAATCGACTCCGAAGTATATATCGCCCAGACTTGTCTACCTTAGAAGTAACGAAGCCTCAGAAAAGAAACAAAAGAGATAGAGATAGAGAATGGGTTCTAAGCAAAGCAGTAGCTGAAGTCCAAGAAATTATGAAGTCACCTAAAAAAAAAGAAAGAAATACACTTACAAAAAATAAATGAGATCCCAACAAAAACATTAAATGTAAAAAAATGCCAAGTCTCTCGATGCAGTCTTTCCATCGTAAAAAGTTTTGAGATCTCATAGAAGCCAAGTCCTATTCAAATTATTTTGTAGTTATAAATCAACATTTAGTAATTGTATCAATAGTTTTCTTTATATTATAATTATAGTGACTTGGCAATGAGCACAAATTAAAAGCTGCTTGCTGCCTGGAATTATGTGCAAATGTTACTGACGAGACCTGTGATCAGATTATCCTGCGCAGTTTACTAGTCTTGGATGAGACTGACTGCCGTTGCCGAAATTCGGTTGGGACGACATGGATAAACCAAAAGAAAATTAATTTTGTGATATTAATGTTTACGCATGCGGTGTGTGACTTTCAACTCCTCCAAATATGCCGTTTTATTTGTTTCTTCTTGTGCTCATTGCCAAGTCACTATAATTATAATATAAAGAAAACTATTGATACAATTACTAAATGTTGATTTATAACTACAAAATAATTTGAATAGGACTTGGCTTCTATGAGATCTCAAAACTTTTTACGATGGAAAGACTGCATCGAGAGACTTGGCATTTTTTTACATTTAATGTTTTTGTTGGGATCATCATTTACATAAAACAGCATACATAATAAAATATCTTATTTGATGAGAGTTGAATCCATAGTCATTCATCTCGGGTTGGAGCCATACTCGACAATCATCCAATCCCAGGATGGAACGCACATTTATAAGCAGTTTTTGCGTACCGAGCATTTCCTATATTATTTTCAATTATCAATTAAAGAAAGGTGAAAATGTATTTTCTAAAGAATATGAAAATATAAAACGATCATGTTTTCCAAGTTAGAAATAATAGCCGTGTAAGGAAGGCCTTGGTTTACTTAGAGATCATGCGATACGCGATGATATATGATAAGAGTTATGTTCAGATTTATTGTCTGGCTAGGATTATTTTTAGCCCAATGTGCGATTGTATCGCTAACAAACTGATGCAAATGTATGCTTAGTATTTGATTGTTTCATTGTTATGGATTTAGGGAAACTCAAAGTTCATACAAGGCCTTACGTTTACAGGATAGAAGCGATTTAGACTGGATTATTAATATCAATACAAGGTCCAACCTTTCTAGTCCCAATACCTTTAAGGGGTTATTGTATTCATCATCATGAACAACTTTTACCATGGGATGAATACTGAAATCGCGAAAAATAGTCATGTGTTCCATATGTACAGTTAGTCGAGTACCTAATATTGAATTTTTTGTATGGAACAACTGGTTTTATTTTCGCAATTTCAAGAATGGTCATATACTTAGTAAATTTTTTTAATAGTTTTAAATACAATAACCTTAAGATTAAGACTAGAAAGTTTGGATCTTAAATAAAGGTAGAATCCAAGTGAAGAAGAAAAGCTCCCTTAGGTAGTTGGAAATGTAGGACAATGATTGAGAGAAGGTGACGGAAATTAAATATTTGAACTTTATGGAATAAACAACCACATAATAATAAACAAATTGTGCCTTTGTTTTTCTTCGCTTCATTATTTTTCTGGCTACTCTTTAAGGTCAGCCAAATTATTATTTTTATCTATAATGGTCAATTTCCGTTATCAAAAGATAATTTTTTTCTGCCCAGTGTATATTCTGAGCACAGTGCGTAGTATATTTGAATGTAATTGCATTATCAGCAAGACAGCTCAACATTAGCATAAGCAAACTCAAATTGTTCGGTTTGATTTATTGCGCTGTTCGCCTTTTGGTTAGCTGCGTAATTGCGGTGCCGACTGTACCAAGTGAATTATATGCGATATGGACTGGATGTAGTGCTGTTTGCTTAGATAGCAAGGATAGATACTAATTTTGGATGTGGAATATGAAAATGAATTATATACGTACTTTAGTCTTTCCATGGAGTTTCTTGCCGGTGTCTTCTCCAGGACCAACCCACTTGGAACCGTGCGCCTAGACTCACGACGTTTTGAAAGTGCCTGCAAAGGCCCAGTTGAAATAAAAATCTTTGACTTTGAGTCTTTGTAGCTCACTTCTGGGCTGGGAATACTAATATCTAGATGGCTATTTCGTTTTGAATTTTCGTTTTGTTTTAAAGTGTATCCCAATACTGCGGTTGCATTTAGGAACAGAGACGGAATCACTCTATAAATTATGCGCACTAAATTAAAACATATCGTGTATAATCTGAAATATGACCTACCTACCAAAATTATGTGTCAGTGTAATCACCACGCTTAGCAGATGTGATATTGATCTTCTGAATAAACTTTTAACATACAACTCACTATAAGGAGGCGTTCCCTGGAAAACCAATTGTTAAACAGGAACAACAGGCCACTAACATATATCTAATTACTTGCATGATTTATTATAGGATATGGCATTTCTTTCTAATTATTCTCATTGATGTATATACTATGCTTCAATATACATAATCTGTGCTTATATAAATGAGCATGCCATATGGTAGAATGTACTGGATTCAATTTGTTTAATGCCAACAACACCATCATTTTGTTACCTACATTCATTGCAAATAAATGATTTCTAATTCTGATTCTATACCAAAAATAATTTCTGTCACTAACTCCCCTCGCTCTTCCAGGTGAAGGTTCCTGCAACAGCAACGACGGCTACAGCCAACGGACGCCCACAGACGACAAGTCTCCCCCCGGTAGCGACGATGACTCCACGCGGCCTGGCTCCGCGGCCGACAACAAGAAGAAACACCGGCGGAACAGGACCACCTTCACCACCTACCAGCTGCATGAGCTGGAGAGGGCGTTTGAGAAGAGCCACTATCCCGACGTGTATTCAAGAGAGGAGTTGGCCATGAAGGTTAATCTGCCAGAAGTTAGAGTGCAGGTCAGTAGTTGAATTATCATTGAATATAGGTACTAAGGATTACATTCTGCAGGTATGGAAGATGGCAGGAAATGATAAAATTCATCATTCAAGGGAGTATTTATTAAAACAAAATAATTAGATATCCACCCAAAATACGGGTGAAACATCATTATTATTTGAAAGATTGGAATAAACCGATTCTAATCTGTATACAATTATGCCAAAAGATAAAAATAACATCGACGTTACATAGATGTTACAGTTATCATAACTTAATCTGAATCACCATTAAACGCCTAAGCCACTTTTTCAACAAACCAAAATCAGCTAAATGAAATTTTCTAAGTGAAAGAAGTACACTTTGCAAACATTGAGTGAAGGGCCCTACGGGAAAGGGTAAAGGGGCAATAATGAACCCAAGGGGCTTATGCCACTCAATCCCCTTGGCATTGCAGCCCGAACATATGTCAGGCGTATTGATGCCCGACAAATTCATGAGACCCTCCCCGCCCTTCTTAAACGAACAAAAACTAACGAATTACAGAAAAGGCTGCCAATTTCGGAGATCTTATTAAACTGGTCGTCTCTTAATTGCTTTCTTATGCCGTTGCAAAAATTGTCGGCTTCAAGGTATAATAGCCCTTATACGCTTGGAACATAGTTTTCATATCCGCACCAATAAATTGGTATTACAGCTATTTGCCAAATAATGCGGTTGTCGACTAATCTGACACTTGGTTTTCAATATCGGATAAGCTGATTTTAATAGTGTATAATAAAAATGTCATGCTCTTTGAAACGTGATCAAGCTTGATCTTGGAGTATAGCAACAATATTGTTGTATTCATTTGTTCACCTGCCGACCCGACAGTTGTGTCAAAGGAATAGACGGATGCAGTCGGTCTAAATGAATCACCTATAAACACTATGGCACATAATATCCTTATTTGGTCTCCTATACTCTCGGATTACGTCCATTGGATGCAGCAGGATTTGACTGGAAGACTGTGTTAGCAGCATCCAACAAGAGACTTTTAGTCAAATAATAGTTATCTGGCTGTTATTTAGAAGCTGGAACATTTTTTGTATAGAGTATAGACATGGACACAGCTATTCAGGTGTTTACCTTTAAGTGATTGTTACACTGTTGTGATTGTTTTTTTATTCTGCATGTTTTTCAATTATGGTATAATTGTAAACAATTGTTGGTAGACCAAATAAATTAATATTCAGAAATCGGCCCTTAGATTATACTGTTTCACTACTGGGATCAAAATTTACCTTCTAACGTGCAACGTTAGTCACTAGCAATCTTTTGGCAAAGCTAGTCCAATAGCAGACGTTAATTTTAGAAATTAACCAAAACCACTACCCTCATTCTCTTACCTAATAATCTTTCATGCTACAAAATTACAAATTGCATCTAGAACAGCGTCGTATTCGCGTAGTGTCGGTAAAAGCACGTCTAGCACGGAAGCGGCCGGTAATTCGCTTAAACTAGCGCCCAGACACCGACACCCTCTACGTAGGCGCTTCACACTTGCATATTTTCATACGTGAAGTTCTGCACTTATTGCCAATAGATTTCATTAATGTTATGTTCGGAGATCTGTACAAGGGGAGTAAGCTGCTGCAAGCAAAATTTGGCAATATTGGGCAGTGCAGCGTTCCGAACCAGATAGGCACATTTATTAAAGAGTGTCAATTTCAAATGCTCGGTGAACTTAACAAGAGACCTCTACAAGGCCACAGAAGACTTGGACTGGCGTAACCACTAATAAAAGAAAACAATACCAAATTAGGCGGAGTAAATACAGTAGAAATTGAGTAGGTAAATGGCGTATTTGAGAAACGCTTATACATAGCAAAGCAGGAGGAAGATACAGCTTAAAATGATGATGATGATAACCGCAGCTGATAAGTTACCAACCAGATTCTACAATGAATAAAATTCAAGATAATGATGTGATGAAAAGACTTTGGTCGTTATCAGGGAAACCAGGAGTTTCATATTTATGTAGACGGTCAAATGCTTGACTGAGTCCTAGCTTCGCTGCTATTGATAAATAAGCTAGTTTTTGAGTGCATTTTTCTTTCTATACAATGTATTACGGATATACATAATTAAGTATGTCAATTACAGATCTAAGACTCAATTGAAAAATATCATTTCTTTAAGTATGTAGTAATACTTTCTTGGAGTGTTTGTGTTGTTTAATCAACATACATAAATAGATCTTTCTTCTTCTTTTAAATCGGTCCCTCATTATTTAGGATAGTGACTCAACTTGTTGGTTTTGTCCTGGACAAATTTGCGCCATATAACTCGATCTTGTGCAGGTGCAAGTCTCGTGGCCTCATAAAACGGCATGTCCAACGTATCCCAAATAAGGTCTCCCCAACGGTCTCTTGGTCTCTTTCCTGGTCGTTTGCCATTTATTATGGCTTTTGCCAACGTGTTTGGAAGCTTACGCATGATATGACCAACACATCGCAACAAAAATAAATTTCTAAATACATTATAATACTAGTAACAAATAAACTTACAATACTAATCTCTTCCCTTAATCAGTCGACTGTCAGAAATTGTATAGAGTCCGTCTGTCTGAACCAAAGATCTCTAATTGAAACCTTCACGGTCGACGCGTGGGTAATTACCTATCTACTGTGTTTTTGACAAACAATCCACATTACATATCGAGTATGAGAGTAAAGGGTTCGTGTTTACTAGTTCGTTTAAGACGACCAACTACATCAGTTAGAAAGGTAGTTTAAATATTGCTGGTAAACGTGGCTTCCTAAGTTAAAGCTAAGACGGGATACTAAAGATCGCGGAAAAACTCGTGTTATACAACATGTAACGGAATAAACGCAAGACCTCAGACACGCCAATTAGAATATTAAATTATAAAACTAAAATAACATCTGTAATTTAATTTAGTTAAACCAACCAAATCACATAATATAAAATAGTTGTCCTGACTAAACGTAAAACGTTTGAGCATACTATTCTCTACGCACACACTCATAGCAACTGTTTATAGCAGCGAGCGCACACCAGCGCACACCAGTTCGCCCGCCATCAGCTGGCTAAGCACTGCAAGTGTAGTCACTAGGTACGTCAGTTCAATGACCGAAAATTATGATTCCATCTTTCCATCACACTTTCACAGGCTTTGGACTGGCGGTTTTGAATAATTTAATTTAATTTTACGATTGTATTAAATAATCTACATTAGCAATACGAATCTAAGATATTAGGCTTAGTAACGGGGATGTATTTTTAAACCAAGCGACATTTTGCCCGACTGTGATGTATCAGTAAAGTAGGGCGGAGCACCCGGGCGGCGGCGCCCGCGCCGCCAACCGCGCGCCCCCCGCCGCGCGCCGCCGGCCGCCGCGCCGACACGTGTAGGTAGGTACTATCATCGGACACCGGGGAACGCAGAACATTTTTATCTCAGACGCTTAACTTTCGCGACATTACCCTCTAAACCCTGATAAGTCGTGTTTACCGTTTATTACGTGTAAAAAATATTCAAAGTCGGCGTGTTTAAAAGATTTGAATCATAATATTTACAGTAATTAAAATAAAATCGTATTAATAGGTACTTACAGAATTTACACTAATTTACACTACTTCTTCGTCCCATTTTCATTAAACTTTCAAAATGACCACCGCCTTGTTCGATGCACTTTGTAGCACGCTTTCTTAAATTTAATTTTAGTTTGCTAAGAACCTCAGTGTCATTTTTCACTATCACAAATGCGTGTTCGATTTTTTGTTTGAGGTCATCGACACTTGTTGCCTCGTTTACATACACAAGGGATTTTATTCGACCCCACAAATAAAAGTCTAACGGCGTTAGGTCAGCCGATCTGGGAGGCCACTGTACAGGTCCCCCACGACCAATCCAACGCGTGCCATATTCCGCATCAAGATGCCGTCGAACGGACCACGTGAAATGCGCGGGAGCACCATCGTGTTGGTAAAAGACTTGTCGTAAAAGTACGAGAGGGACGTCGTCTAATAACACCGGCAATGTCTCCTGCAAGAACTGTAGGTAGGTATCTCCAGTCAACCTCGGTAGAAAAACGGGGCCGAGTACGTGTGTACCGATGACGCCCGCCCACACGTTTACAGAGAATCTGTGCTGGAATGAATCCACACGGCATGCATGTGGATTCTCGTGCCTCCACAAATGTTGATTATGTTGGTTGTACATCCCAACACGAGTGAATGTACTCTCGTCGGTCCAAATAATATTTTGTTGCCAGTTCTCCAACACCCATCTACAAAACTCTAGACGTGGCAAGTAGTCGCTCGGCGTTAGCTCCTGACAACGTCGTAGGTGGAACGGGTGTTCTCCATCAGCATGTAATGTTCGCCACACGTACATGTGACTGCAGTCGAACAATGGCGCCGCCTCTCTCGTGCTACTCTCGGGATGCTCGTCGAAATAATCGAGAATGTTTGCTTGCAAACGAGTACTGCGCACATTTGTCCCTCTATCCAAGGCCGTGTTAGGACGAAACGTCCCGGAGTCCCTCAGACGCTGAGTTGCACTTAGCATCGTCCTGGCGCTCACTCTGGTGCCATATCGTTCATTCATCACTCGACAAGCTAACTCGACATTATCGTCACAACGAGCCAGTGTCCTCACCATCTCCGTGTACTGGATATTGGTATAACGGAAAGCCATCGCGCGCGTAAACAATAAAATGTGACAACAACAACGAAACACAACCACTGAAACATGTCAAACATGTCAAACGTCAAAGGGGTAGCTGGTAAATCGACATCGGCTCAATTGCCATATCGAACGAAGAAGAAGAAGAAGAATGCATCTCGCTCTTTCACATTATTCTTACTATTGCAAAAAACATTTTGAAAAACTTTGTGAAATGCGAACTACAAATTCTGTCGTGCATTTAAATAAGCCTTATTGGTTGGTAAAAAGGGTTAAATTTCCTTAAATTAACTATTTTATTTAATGCACACTACCTCAAATGTAAAATGCATTGATATTATTTACGTGTGTGTATGGATATCTATGAACGAACTACAAATTCGCTCGTGCATTCAAGAAGGCTTTATTACTTTGGAATAAGGCTTAAATTTTCATAAAGCAAGGATTTTATTAACTTGTTACGACGCGGTGGTTCTAATTTAAGATAAATAAAAGATTTTTTAGGGAAAAATTAACATATATAAATTATGATGGAAATCGATTCAGAAGCCGATTCTGAACAAACAACTTTCAGGTCTTGCGTTTATTCTGTTACAGGTTGTATATTATTTTTTGACCCCCAACCAAAACGAGGGGTTTTATAAGTTTTTAGTGTGTATCTGTGTATCTGTGGATCTGTACATCTGTCTGTGGCATCGTAGCTGCAAAACGGATGGACCGATTTTAATGCAGTTTTTTTAAGTTCAAAGCTAGTTTAATCGGGTATCAACTTAGCTATCTTTCATGAAAATCTGTTCTGCCGTTCAAAAGTTACAGCTCTTTTTCTAGTTGAAGTCGGGGGTTTTTGACGGTAAGGTTATACTAACCCTACTAACGCACTGGTGCACATCTATATATTACAACCTATATTATAATTATACACGAAAACACAATACAAACTCAACCCTTATGATTTTCCGTTACACACTACAAGTACACGCATTGAGAAATGTGCAGAAACCCATTAAAAGTAACTCTAACAATAATTGCGACCTTATCGTAATCTTATCTGATCTCCTGTACAAATTGATTGTGTTCTTTATAAAGTCAGTCACACATAAACACTTCCATTTTGTCACTTACCAATTTATTTAAACCTCTTTAAACGAACAATCCATTTAAACGTAGGGTTCCATTCTGACTGGCCGTTTTCAATTGACCTATCGAAGTGTGAGACAGAAATGTGCTGGTCTCTCTGGCAGTTGAAGTGGTTAGCAATGAGGGATCTTTTGTAACTGGACGTGGTACAATAGAGGAGTGCATTAAGCGTCAAATAGACAACAATGAGATAGCGATGGTAATCGAATTCGCTACGTTGATCGCGGTAGGGTGACTACGATTTGTCGGATTAAAATGTTAACATAAACGATACAATGCAAATGATGATGTTTTTTCGATGCATTCGATTCAAATTCCACAATTTCAGGATGCTGAATATTTGTGACTTTTCCTCAATAGGAGAAATAGTTTTATTATTCAAACTTAAAGGTAAGATCATGCAGAAATGTCAATAAGAATTTGAAAACTTTACTTAATTGTTATTATTATGTACCTACTAGCAGTACCCGCAACTTCATCCGCGTAGAGTACAGGTCTCGATTTTTTTATACAACAAAAAAAACACTATTATTAAATACAAAAAGATAAAGATCTGGGACCGGCGGGTCTACCGCGTAACTAAAATTGTATGAACATCGACATCGGTATTAAACTTCAATACGATCGTGAGAGCCTAAACTTTGAGCTAACTCGTATTTTTTTTACCGATCATGAAGATAAGTGTCCCAACTATATGATAGGTAATTTTTTTACAAGTTAGCTCAAAGTTTAGGCTCTCACTATCGTATTGAAGTTTATTACCGATGTCGATGTTCATACAATTTTAGTTACGCGGTAGGGGTGCGGATTCGAACCTCATTTCACTGTCAGCTTCTATTATATCATTTAGCGCTAGACGAAGATACCTACCTACCTACATGTCATATGTTTTTGTTTCGCGGCGCATTTCCCAATGCGCAGTCATTAGGTGCTCACCCCAAACATCTCAATAGCTTGTCACTTATCGCTGTCACGGTCCACTTGCGACAAAATGTGCTAATAAACGTTTTTGTACCTAACGCCCCGGTCGGAATACCCCTTACATTACACCCCACACTAATATACACCTTATTCATAAGTAGATTGAGTTTTATTTCCAGTGATAACCTAAACTTTTTTGTCTGAAGGGTCTTGGAAAATGAGTTTTATAATGTTTGTTTAGTGTTGCAATATTGTTTTGTGCGAATTTGTAAGTGCCTTTTATGTAAAATAGAACCCACTTAAGCTCAATTTGTGCTTTTAAATTTTAGCTGCAAAACGCGATACACCTTTGTTTTGAGTTTTATTGAAAACTTAGTAAGGTCAAGTATAGGTTTGATCTCACGAGATCTGATAAAACGAGATCTTAGAATTCCAACAAGTTCGCAGATAGATTAGGGATGAAAGATCATAATAGTGTAACCAGCACAAATACTTAGGTACTCACAGTTTTACTTACATAGGTACTTACAGATGTTATGACTTATTCTCTCTAAAGAAATCGAAAATATGAGTACATTTTTAAGAAGTTCAGTTTATATCCAGTAGGTATAATATGCATTTATTGACACCATGCCAGAAAACTGAATATTTGACCAAGCTCGTAACACGGTATGTTCTCACGATATCAACAACATACACTATGACACACTATCCATTACAAAAATCACTTAAACTAAAAGAAAATTACAACGGTAATAGACTGAGGTGTTAATTGTAGCTAGCTGTTAAGAAAACCCGTAATTTTCCACCACTGAAGCAATAATAGCCGTTTCATTTACCGCAAGAAAGGGTTCACAGAGCCATTAGCACTTTTTGTTTGGTCACGTCGTCAGCAGCTGTCTAGCTTCTAGCTTCCGACAGTAATTATAATTACTTTTGGTGATTCGCTAAGTGATTCGTGAGGCGATACCGGCGATGGCACTTACTCGATGTGAATTAATTAGGGTTTCTCCAGTACATTCATAAGAAAAACTTTTGTTTAGTAACTAGCTTTTACTCACTGCTCCATTCGCGTGGGTTAAGATATTATTCCTTAATGCAAGGTTGGACTGAAAGCCGATTAGCCGACCCCGACATATTTGAGGAAATACTCGTATAACAGGGTATTGATAATAATTAACCTTGGCGAGTGTTTTATCGTAATAAAATTCTGTTGCGACCCCGTGCATCGTAACCACATGCTGTCAAGGCAACGTGTGTCGTTACAGCGATCTGTCGCGGCTCCGTGCGTCGCAACCACGTACTGTCGGGGTAACATGTGTCGCAGTAACGATCTGTTGCGACTCCGCGTGTCGCAATAACGTTAGTCGGTCATTAATTTG
Organism: Allophyes oxyacanthae; assembly: GCA_932294325.1. NCBI lineage: Eukaryota > Metazoa > Arthropoda > Insecta > Lepidoptera > Noctuidae > Allophyes > Allophyes oxyacanthae. Next base: position 2,652,416 of record OW028633.1, on the reverse strand, counting down.
TTTGTCGCAACTATGTGATGCAATCCAAAAATCTGTTTGGTATGATGCCACTTAAACGTTAACCACAATCCACCAGTATTGGCATAAGTGGGCATTGAGTTTATGGAAAGTGCACCTGAAGAACGTTAAAACTGTGTTCATTATTATTTATTTACTACTGTGCATAAAAATACATAGCAAAACAGCACAGTTTTCAATAAACATATAACAATTTTGCAAAAAAACTAATATCAATTTCGAACTTTATTACCAACGTCAAATGGCTCAGACAACCACAATTAATGTGTTTAAATAAACGCGATTTACACGGTCGTAATCGTGTGGAGTGATAATCCCGTGACCGATCCCAGGAACGACCGCGCTCGGTGCAGGATTATGGTCGCCCTATACGCCTCGTGTAAACGTATGCAGCTGTGCTGTCGCGAGCCTGCACAGACGTGTGTATTGCTCAATATGTAGATATATAGTATTAAATCATGTAGTGGAGGCGAACAGGCTTTAGACAAGATGAAAGCCTCTGATCGACCAAACCGCCAAAAACCCCCGGCTCCATCTAGAAAAAGAACTTGTAACTTTTGAATAGCTAAACAGATTTCATGAAACATAGCTAAGATGATACCCGATTAAATTTGCTTTCAAATAAAAAAACTACATTGAAATCAGTCCCTCCATTTTGAAGCTACGATGCCACAGACAGATACACAGATAGCAGATCCACAGATACTCACTTCAAACTTATAATACCCCTCTATTTGTCGGAGGTTAAAAAGACAAATTGTTAAAACTGTCAGTTGGTCACTTGATCCTTTAATTTCATGGCCAAGATCCTGTAGTGAAATAACTATATTTCACAACAATAATAATATCTACTCTTTGTAATCATGTAAGATTAAAGTCGTTTTAAAAGTCCAGGCTTTGAAACTTGAGGTTATGCGCCTGATTTTGTGGTCTGACTTAAACAAGACTATAACCGAGCTAGATAAGAAATAAAAGAGCAACGAATAAATTATTATTCTGCTGATATCATAAAGTTAAATGAATGGGATGCTGCTGTACTCATAACTTATAGCAATAGGTTACCAAATCAGCTTAACTTATCATCGTTCGGATATATGAACAAACGACACAGCTGTAGTAGGCTCTAGTATTTTAAGGACTATTACCAATCTTCACTTGAAATTTAAATCAGACTCATTTTCGTAATAATAAACCCACAAATAAACCTAATTAGGATTGCAGTTAGCAAGCAAAATATAGCAACTAATAAAAAGCCAAGTAAACACGTTCATATAAGCTGCGCAATAATGAGTTAACAGTGTAGAGTGGTATTGGATTAGCGCCGAGCGACGTCGCCGATCGAGTTAGTGTGCAATTAATAACTATTATAACTTAATCCCACACGAGCCAGCCGAAACGTGAAACTGGAGCGTAGACGCGACTAGACGAGCTGCGGATGAAATAAATACAAGAAGTTTTAAGAGAATTTCTCGCAAACTACAAATTTCTTTTTTATTAAAATTTATACCTATCATAATTCATAAACCACTTCTAGAGAAAAACGGAAGAAGTTCACGTAGTCACCAGTTCACCACTCAGGGAGAAATACTGCTCAAAATTTTTATTTCATTAAGTTAAGAAATGGCCAGGTTCAATAGTCTTTAAAAGTTTTGAAAATGAAGAGTTGCCCAAACGAATTGCCTTAGAAATTCTCCAGATGTAAATAAATAAATAAATCAACACTATCTCCTGAATATACCTATTGTTTTGGAAGACATTTATGATCGAAAGGAAATCAATACGAGGTCTAATGGTTTCCATTCGATTCTAAATATCGGTCTTAAAACGCAAGGGACAGTTTCATCTATTCGTTGGTATTCTATGTGCTGTGAGCTCGTGTAATTTAGTTATCGCGCCGACGCGGTGTTAACTTAACTTGAGCTCAACGTGGACGAACACTCGATACATTACGGGATATACTCGTAAGAGAATTATAATATTGTCCAAGATTTGTGTTGCAATGTTTTGCATCGAATTTTGAAGTTCAGCACCAAAGCATGCGGATAACATAGGTAATTTATTCGACATTACTTCATTATTGTACCTATTTTTTTTTTAATGTTATAATAACTTTAGCGTTAGCTTTGGTACCTCAGCATTTAAAAGTGTTCGTTATGTGATGAAAAGGTTAGATAGAACTCTAATATGTTTTGCTTTCGTATTATTTTGTATCTCATTTACTGTTAACTACCATATTATAAATCCACAATATCCACCACAATATATCCACAATATCCACCAAATTTTTATCCTAACAAATTTCGAAGCTAGAGATCAATCAGAAGAAAAGAGTTGAGTACAGTTAATGCAAGTTTCACCAAAAGCCAATTTATTAAAATATAATTTAGTCATAAGAAACATCTAAGAACCGAATTTAAATACGATTCCTTGTAACAGGGAACACATAAGTCGCGTGGGAGCGGCGGAGTGCCGGCAATTTGTTCAGCAGCTCGGGAAATTGTGTTTATTGCGATCACATCATTTACTCCCGTTTCTTTTCATTTGATCCCTTGCCTTGCCTTTCCCCCTGCTCCGCTTAATGTCGTAACGTCATTTTGTTACATATTTTTTCTAGCATTATTCGTATTTTTGCTTGTTTATTTATTTTTAAAACGCTTTTATTAGCTTCACCTGTAACTATGTAAAAAAATCTTGGAAGCTACCCACTTCCCGGTTTCCGATTGAGCCGAAATTTTGTATACACGTTTAGTTTGGATGACAAAAGCGTTTTCTTTATTTTTATTTTAAACTATAATATTTCTATATTGCATTATTCCACTTTATCTGTAGTTTTATTCAAAACTTTCATCAGCTAGGAAAGACCATTTTCTTTGGAATCGTTACAAGTATTCTTGAATCACACGTCAACTTTCTAAATTACGATTAAAAATTAGCATTCTGATTTGATTTCTGCATCCCGGATAAGAGAAACTACAACATCATCATCTCGACTTTTACTAGCAGTTATTAATGTTTATATATATCTGCTCATATTTATCAGTAAGCAATCAAAAGTCTTCGGTTAATCACACAGACAAGCTGTAATTACGACGTAAAGTAATTATACCGACAGGTCATACCGTTATGAATGATTGGCCTCAAACGAGACGAAAAAACTTCTATAGACCTTATTAGTGAATTAATACTTAGAGGTGTATTATATTATAAGCCCCTAATAAATAGTTGAACCAGTTCAATAGTAGACGAAGGTAATCATAACTCTGCACTATTGTTCGATAATAATTTGATTAAAGTTTGACGGCTCCATCCTGTTTAAAAAATCCTTTTAAATAACAGGAAACAACTAAATAAGGGTAATTCAATTACAACCTATGATGTACCAGCCGTTTTAAGGTCTCTGAAGCGAACCATTTGTTCTACAGCCAAAGTTCAAGTTATATTAGTGGTTGCACAAAGAAAAAATATGAAAGAATAATGCATTGAATGGTTAATAGTGGGTTCCGTACGTATCATGTCGGTGTAGATTACGCGAACAGTCGGCGGAACTCTAAACTTGATATTTCCGTTCACTTGGCGAGCTTTTATTTGGCGACTGCCCTTGGAAAATAATAATTCTAGATTTCATCAAAATCAATGTTCAAAATATTCATTAGCATTAGCACCTGTCGGAGCTACCCGTATTATAAATGGTTTTAATTTTATTTTACGAACACAGATTTATTTATTGGCGCAGTTATGATGGAGACACCCATAATCGAGATTTTGCAGACAATCTTTCATGTGATGAAATTTTATTATATCGTGGGCAATTGCGTGTAAACTGTTCATCAAAAGCCTCCACTAACCATTTATAAGACAAACACAAAAAATTGTAAAACATCGTAATTAATAGCTAACAATGCGTGCATCTGCTTTGACGACAACAATTGAAGTGTCTCATTTTCGCACCATTAGCGAGCCGACGCCATTTTGTTGTTCTGTCAACAATGGCGGCTTGCGCAAGCGCACAAGCGGATTATCCGTCCAATTTGCCAAACAATTCAATACAAATACTACTTTCGTTTCAATTGAAAACTTTAGAATGCGGCCTCGAGTGGCGGATCGTTGAAAGATTCATCCGCCAACATATTATCAACCTTTAAAATACCTATTAGCGTCTTTATATTGTCCTGAACAAGGTTTATATCAGATTCCATAGTAAATTTGCTTTGCCCAAGTGATATTTGAGACCGTCACTGAGACTAGGGATCTCTTTTCATACTCAGATGTATTAAGTTCTCGGGACCTTTGTAAGGGATCAGGATTATAGTATTCGCTAATTTCGTGTAAGATGTTTTTGAGACGGTGCTTTTGACTTGCTTTACTGGGAAATTGTAAGCAGTAGGCGTTAAGAGTATAATCATAAAGATAATTAATGGTGTCGGTTCACTTAAGGCGCTTGAAGATGTAAATATTCCCGTAATCAACTTACCTGTATTACCGGGAAATAGTGACAAACATTCTGTCAAAGATACCAATATTGTCGTCAAGATTTTGTTAGACAGTGTGGTTTGCTTTACAAGGCAGTTCTAAACAGTAATCAAAATTGTGTATTTGGCTGAATAAACGAAACACCACATTAAATGTAGCAGTGATTAGACATCGTTTCGGGGTTGAACAATTCTGTATTATACCATCAGTCTTCCTTATGGCTTAACATCTAATGTTTTTACTACCAATTTTTGATAGCGGATAGGTTCAATCCAAAGTTTTAGAAGAGTTTGGTTTTAAGCATTTCCTCTAAGATATAAATCTTTCAATAATGGATGAACAGTAACTGATGACAATTCATCACTTGGAAAGTTGGAAGATGTTTAACCACTTTAACACAAACACAAACAAACAAACAATAAACAACAACGAACATTATTTTATCTCCTTTTGTTACTTCCTAAATAATCAACTAAGAGAAAGGTAGATAGCTGTAGATAAGGACGTTTGAAGCGACTACTAGCTACATAGCAAATATACTTCAGCGCCGTCTAGCGGAGTGAACCGACAACATAAATCACGCTATGAGAGTTGCAATGATTCTAGCATAGAAACAATCACAGCTAGTAGTGGACGTCAACCATTGGGTTTCGGCCCGCCAGGCACAAGACCTCACCTGGTCATAGGATCCTTTCTTAAATGGAGGAACACTGTACCTCGTTCCTCTATACGTTCATTTTCGTGTGCTTGACCTAGTTTTATAGCCAAGCTACATTTTGCGGTAAAAATTAACTCTCGCCTAATAAATTTATACCTCAAAGCTAAATAACATCGCGCCTGCGCCTCTCCAGCGAATGAACGACACAAATCATCACTTAATTACATAATTACTTCAATTAAGACAAAGCTCGGGAATTAATTACAATTCGCCACTCAGGCGAGCCCATTAATGGAGCCTAATAAGAATAAGTCAACGAGAGATTCTGCAAACTTAACGTGCCCGCCGTCTCTTGGCTTAACGCAATTTGAAAAGTTGCTTATATAACACGAAACAAGCAAAAATCAACTTAATTGTACCACAATAAAGTCGTTTTCTCCCAACCATAAAGGGCGGCAGTTATAACGTTTAGTGGGAATGGTCACAGCTGACAAATACTAAATTAACCTTTTAGCCAGACAAGCATGGCGGCGGTTCACGTTAGTGCGAAATTTATTTAAGGTTGAAAGTTATGTTATATGAAGGAAAATGTTTCTTTGGATCTTAATAAAATGTACCGTATAATTTGTACGAACATTTTGAATTTAAATACCTAATATGTAAGTTACTTATGTAGAAGTACCTATTGCTGAGTAAACTCCAGTGCTGAGACGGAGTCACGCCGATGTTACTGCAAAAATCTGTTTTATCGACCGTTAGTTCAATTAAAATTCTCACACTTTACTTATTAATTACCGAATTTCACCTTGAAGAGAATTTACTATTGAGTAAATTGTAAAATCTTCTTGTTACAAGCAAGCAAGACGTGCAGTTGCTTTGAATTTAGTATAATTATGTATCAAAAAATAAATCGTGAAATTCTCTAGGAATACCTAGATGTTGGAGACACTGTAGAAGTATTGTTAGCAGCCATAGATATACCGGGTTATTTGTAATTCACCGGCATTCCTCGAAGGAGTGAACCTTGCTCGATCAAAATGTATGAAAAGTTTGAATGTATTTTTTTTTCGCGAATTTGGGTTGGTCACATAGTAAATTTGTTCATATTTATGAGTACTTTCACCCCTTAAAACATTGCCGGTGAATTACAAATAAACCTGTAGGTATATTTATTTCAAGCTCATGATAATGATGTTGATGACAAGAATTGCAATTCCTGTTTAAGTAATGAACAATTGAAACATATTAATTCACTGTGCAATGGATACAAATATGAATATACGAGTAACTAACAAAATTAAAGAGCAAGTAAAAGCCATCTCCTCTCTGAGTGTAGGTCGCCCGGTCGTCACAATAAATTAATTAGCGCTTGCTCTGCGGCGCGACCGATTTGTCCGTTTATGTATACCGACTACATAAACCTATAGACACTGCTCTATGTATTATGTGTGGTGAATGAAGTCGTTAGGTTCTGAATGGCACAAATTCTTAGCCCATTTTTAAAGCTGGATTACAAAATTCTTAGTGGAGAGATCTGTGAGTGGTAACGTGTTATTTATCACAACTTTAATAATTTGTGGCTCTTGTCTTCACTTCACACTATCTTCGTCTCCACACTCAACAGTTTGCTTGTTTAATTGAAATATTTTCAATTATTAACTTTTCATTATCTTGTAAATGGTTACTATTATTATCATTATTAATTGATTCAAACTATGTTTCATGTCAAAGTTCTTCTAGAATCAGATCTTTGACCTTTTGGCCTTCTTTGTTGAAAACCATAGAGCCAGTTGCTCTGTCTCGCACCTTCCTTATTCTTTTCTCGTTTACTATTATTGAAATATTATCGTAAGACCTATTCACTTATGCGACCGTCTGATATGCCATATTTACGCTGCGAAGACACTTTCTCGAATTTAGTACATTTTACCATATGAAATTAAGTTCAAAAATTAATTCCATCTAATACCCTGACTGGTGTAACCTTACACCGTAGCTTGTAAACAGTGTTGCGTCAGATTGGCCGTGGATTGGGGCGGCCCAACAACGCTCGCCACGCTCGCACCACGTGACCGCCACGCACCCGCCACGCGACCGCCACCGCCACGCTAATGACAACAACGATACTCTGTTATTTAACGTCACTCATGTCAACTGTTAAGGAAGTTTAAGTATAAGCTAAAAGGCAAGAATCACAACTAAAGGGATTGGTTATTTTTTCTTCTTGTTTATTAAGAGAAGGAACTTCTTTGTGATCTGAGTCTTATAATTAAGAACTCCAAGATTTTGGATTATTCTTCTCCGTTACGGTAGCTTTCCCCTTAGAATTCTATTGGACTTAATTTTTACTAATATCATTACCATAAAGTTATTATTAGTAATAATAACTTTATGATCATTACATTCGCTCTGAAAGCAAATACAGGAAGTAATGCAGATATTATGCAAAACTAAACTAAAGATATTATGCAAACAAGCGTGCAAGGAAAGAGCCTCCACGAGTGATGAAACCTGAGATCGTTTGGCACACTCTGGACAGTCAGCCTCGATTCAACCATTCCTGCCTAGCTAAGAGCTAGCGAGCACTGCGGTGCGGAACCTTCGGTGCGTTTTTTTCGTCGCAATGAATAAATACTGCTTTCTTTTGGTACGCAATTTTTTTCTCACAGTGCGCGCGCTTACACTATGATTCTTACTTCATAGATTTTGAAATCGTACAGAATTTTACCGCAATCCGCGGTAGGTCTAATATTTCCACTAGCGATGTTCACGTGATAGCTCGTGTTGACACTACAGAAAGAAAGACTAACCAAACAGTCCTCTGCTGAACACAGGAGTCTAAAGTAAAGCCTTACTACGCTAGGCTATTCGGTGATGCCTGAAAGACTATTGACAGCATCTATCGTAACTACCGTATCGTAACAATCGTAAATATCAAAATAATTATAATAATAAAGATAAACAAATCAAAAGACTCGGCTCCCAAGGTTGTCGAGCAATGTGCAATGTGCCGATAATCGTAACGCCTTATGGCTTAATAGCTAAGAGTCTCGACCAACACCTGGAGAGGCTCTCGCTAGGTGGCTGGATCAAAGGCCTGATTCAGAAAGCAGTAGGTACTCCTTGACATGGCACGCATTATTAGGAGGTTCCTCTCTCTAGAGCCCCGACCACCTGCACCGCACCGGTAACTTGGAAGCTGTTCCCGATGCCGCCATGCCGGTGGGCTACAATGTTTTTATATTTTGAAATATTTTAATGTTTTGTAAAAATATTTAAAAGTACTTTTTTGCATAAAGGAAATAATAATAAATATTATAGTTTAAAAAAAACTAAAGAAAATGCTTTTGTCATCCAAACTAAACGTGTATGCAAAAATTCAGCTCAATCGGAAACCGGGAAGTGGGTCAAAAACCTCCAAGATTTTTTTACATAGTTAGTTAGTTATACAAGTGAAGCTAATAAAAGCGTTTTAATATAAATAAAACTCGACATCATAAAACTAATATGAAATTATTGAACTCCACTGCACACAGAAAATGTTTCTAACTTTTTCCGCGGATCTCAAGGGTGAAATGAGCGAATTAGGAACATGTAATTGCAACCCCATTCATGGCATTGTGTGCTATTGTGTTTGTTCGAGGGACACAGCTAATGGCTAGTTGTGAATGCGGTGAGAACAAACTGACACAATGGAACATTGCTTCAATGGAATCATGTTGTTGTCACGTTTCGAGATTTATATTACATTTTAATTTGGTGTTAAGTTTGAGAATGTTGTCAGCCTAATGTAATTCTTGTGGTTAATCATGTACCTACTGCCCTTTTTCTATTTCTTTCGAGTCAAACATGTCCATCCAAAGGTCTTCTGGAAGTATGTTTCTATAGCTCATAAAGTATTTGTGGAGTAAATCTGATGTTTCTTTTTCAAACTAACTATAGTATTCGAATATTAAACAAAAACTGTGTTTCACATACAACAAATCAAACTCCAGCTAGTGTTAAAACAAACACAATAAACGCATGAATCAACAAAATTAAACTACATACGCAAACTGACGGGCATCCAATAAAAGCACATGGCGAACAATTAATTAATTCACTTTAACGATCATAAAGAAAGAAGCAATTTAAAAACATATTGGTCCCGCAAACGACCTCACAAACAGTGCAGCACTGAAGTTCATTAATTTACCTCTACAAAGTTGATTCGATTGCGCTGTACCGTTTATTTTTCACGACACACAATGTTACTAACGACTCAATTTTATTCGGTCCTGTAAGTAATTTGTTTTCGATTGATTTTGCCCTTTTTATCGTCCACCATTGTCGTTTTCAAGCAATTCTATAAAATCGGGTGCGTCGACGAGTCAATTAATCAAGTTCGCCTTTAGAACGGAACCTTTTATAATTTACTTAATACTGTAATTGCTTTCGAACGGCGCGGAATTTTATTAAAAACCAATTTTGTTTGTGTGTGGCTGGATTTTATTTGCACTGATGGAAATTTTACGACAATAGTTTGGAATATTTTGTGTCGTTTTCAATTACTAACCTTCTATTTTAAATGAAATCTTATGTTAAATTACATAACGGAGGTACGTAATTGTTAATAATGTATCATCATTGATAGCTTTTGCACCTACTTTTGCCATAGAATAAATAATAAATGCTATTGCTGGGCGCGAATAAGGAATAAGATCGATATTCCTTTAGTGCCATGCTTCCCTTTTCTGTTTCAATTATTTCACCCGGGTCTGCTAATGTTCTCGGCAAATTGCTTCTTGAAGGGGTTTTGTTTTAGAATTATAGGTTTCAGAAGTATAACTGCATGTTTTTCAATAAAATTTCAGTCTTGAGATTTAAATAAATCACGTAGTCCCAACTATAGCCACAAACTAATAACTAGGTTACGATATTTACTTAAAACTAACAAGCCGTCATCAGTGTCCCGACAAACATTGAGGCGCGTGCACCAGTTAATAGTTCTCGTATTATCGGCCACGCAATTACTAGCTCCGATCCTTTGTGCAAATAAATAAGTCGTTATTAAGTAGTCGGGCGCACTCCGTATAAACAGAGGGCTCCACCCTCGGCCCGTAACTGGAGCGTTTACCCTGCATTTTAGAAGATGCGTTATGCAATAAACGCTGGAGTTGTTTGTACGGGACTTTATTGAATTTGTTCGGATATATTGAGCGGAGAGCTCTCTTGTGTGTGTGTAGTAGATGCTGTAGTATTGATTTCTTTTAGGAATGTGGCCTTTTAGGCTTGTTGCACTTTATTGAACGTTTCAAAGATTTATGCAGTTAATTCAGAATAATCACGTGCTCTATGTTAGTGCTTAATTTCTCTCCCGTCTTCATTCATTAAAGTAAATGTTTTAAAACAAAGAAATCACCTTCCCTTATGTTTTGTATTTTCTTACAATTCTTCAGGGAAAACTTCACACACTACACTACATTGAATCGCACAAAAGAAACGCTTATTTACGCCTTAATAGCTCTTAAATATCTCTCTAATGAATGAAATAAAAACTCGACCCGGCTCTTTCCGCAAAACCCTAATGCATAATTGCTACAAATCACAACGAACCTTACCACTCTGGAAAAGAGCTTAAATTCCTTTGGACAACGTCGGTTAAGCTTTTTAGGAGCGGCATCGCACTAAACGATGTGAAGATAGAACGAAATCAAGAGATAAACATTGTGTTACATTCGATTCTAAATCTTAATACTGCTATGATAAAGTTCTAAATCGTTGCAAACGGTGGTTTAGTTGGTCATGCGAAATTGGACTTTATTATTTGCGAATAAAGTCAATTATGGTTCGTCAGTTGGGGAGTTAAGGGTGAGTGTGGTCTTGTTTGCCGCGAGTTAATTTAGTTGTGGATTAACTCAGTTTGAGTGATTGATGTTTTTGGGTTCGTTTTTGATGCGTTTGCTGGCGTTTAGAGCTTTTGTGCGCGTGTGCTGTACAGAACCCGACGAGATGATTTTGTTTGCAGGATCGTAGTTTTAACTATTGCAAGATTTTTTGCTGAAGTTTTTCTACTGATTTGTGATTGGTAATATGAGGTGCTTGGTAATTTACTTACGCACTTTTAAGTATTGTTTTAAATACCTACTTAAAAATGTTTCTACCGTCTAATGTTTTGGGAACTTCTAACGCGAAATGAAATAACAGATGTTTAAAATGAAATCGGTCGATTACTTATACAAAAATTCATGTTTAAACGGCTGATTTTGCACTAATCGTCTGTTATGCTGTCGGTGAACTTGAGCCTAAGAGGACTATGAAAAATTATGTCAATCCCGTCCCTTCAACCACAGAACACAGAAAGTTACTGCTGTGTTTCTGTGTACTATGCCTTGAACCCTGTTGGCCACTCGACATAGCGCATTGCACAATGCGTTTATCTAAATTAATCTCAATTCGTAAATCGTTTGTACTCCAAGTTGTAGACTGTCTTGAACTCTTGATTTCAATAGCTGTCGTATGTCTTCTATAATACCAGCTACGAGTAAGTATAAGTCAGACAAACTATCGAGTTTCTACAGTTAACGGTTGTGTATAAACTGATGAAAATATTCTTAGAAATCTTTTCAAAGATACTTGGAAAATATTTTACTGTAGGTAGGTACCTGTCAGTGTTCCTGACTACAAAAGAAACTTCAGCACATTTCCGTGTATATTATTAGCTATAGCTAGAGATTAATGTTGGTAATTGGCTTCCTACGTAACCCTAAACAAATTGCGGAACAAAATACAATTTCAAGTTAACTAATAGGCCTTATTATATTAAAGGCCACTTCAAAACCAGACTTCCATCACAATAGGTCCCATCAAAGACACGCCATCATTATTTCTCCGCACGTCACATGAACCCTCCCCTTAAGAACTTCCCTAGCCTCCGACAAACGTTATTATTAATTTTACCTCTAAACCGCGCAAACAATGTTGAACTGTAACCCGCAAAGAATACAGTTCAATTCACTTCAGCAATTGTGTTTGAGATAAGCCCCTTTTCGTCGCACAAAGTGGGTTATTGGCTAACTTCTGGTCCACGGGCTGCATCTAAGATGGCGATGTGTTTTGTCTCTTTCTCTCACACGTGTCAATCGTATGTGCTGTCTCTGTTGCTTTCTTGCGTAACAGAAAGAAGGCGAAGTACTTTTTGTTCGTGTTTATGTAGGGCGTTAGAGTGAGAGAGTGCGCAAGAAGTCAATTGCGTTTGTAGTGTAAATAGAGAGATATCGGAGACGATCGATGCTGCTCGATACCTGCAGAAGCTACTTAAGAGTATTTACTTCCTCGAATTAACTTGATGTCAATAGTAGTTTTAAAGTAAATCTTGAAAGTAGATTTAAAAGGAATGTCTTTTTCTTTAAATGATAGCTAAGATAGCTGAAACTAGTCGTACCGAATACGTAACAGGAGCTACCTAATATTCGCATGTAAGCTACAGCTGCACTGCATGAGCTTACGGATTGAGTTCAAGCAGAGTTTTACGGGGGTGTATTCTTAGACGTTTAGCTTAGCAGTTGAACGTATGCCTTCCATGCAGGAACGAGGGTCTGAGTTGGAAACCGGCTCTGACTTTTCGGATTTATGTGCAGATAAGAATTGATTCTTGCGTTAACGGTGAAAGAAAACATCGCGAAGATACCTGCACATCTGGAGGGGACCCGTAAAGTTCTCGATGGAGTGTACAGTCCACCTACCCGCACCAGGCCAGCATGGACTAAAGCCTAACTCTGCTCATTCTGAGAAGAGAACCATGCCCAGCAGTGGAATAGGATAATTTTTTCAGTAGTGCACAAAATTTACAAAATGATTCAGTATCCGATCCCAAATGCAGTAGGTAGGTACTAAAATTCACTACAAAACAAAATAAGAATTTCTTTTTGTACGGCTTGCGCTTAGTCGAATTTTCGTTTTGTTTTAAAGTGTACCCCAATACTGCGGTTGCATTTAGGAACAGAGACTGAATCACTCTTCGAATTATGCGCACTACATAAAAAAATATCCTGTAGTACCTATATTATGAATCATCAATCCGAACTCTGACAACAATAAAACGTTTAGACAATGTACAGTCCTTTTCTTTACTTCACTTTTCATATCACTGATTTCAATATATTTATGGATAGTAACTACGGTACATATGACAAAGATGAACAAATATGTACACACAGTTTAATCCCATTGAGCGGTTGGGCGCGCCGCCATTGGCTCGCTAACTAGACAATTCGATTAGCGCACGCCCGCGCTCTGTATACACATTAACACCAACTTCACCGGCGACATCGCTCTACCTATGGCTCATGTCTACGAACTGACATTGTATAATTATATACAGTACGATACAACTAAGAAACCGCATCGGCTGACTTCCAAAAACCGATCACTTCCGAAATGAGCACGACTTCAAGACCACGAATATTTAGATATTATTACTGCAGTAAAACATGATCTTTACGCTGACTCAGTAAGTTGTAAAATTATCGAAGCGAGCGACTTTCATTGATTGTTGACTAAATAATATTATAATTTAAAAAAAACTAAAGAAAACGCTTTTGTCATCCAAACTAAACGTGTATGCAAAATTTCAGCTCAATCGGAAACCGGGAAGTGGGACAAAACCGAATGCGGACATTCTTTCACTATTATTATTATAGGTCGTAGTCGCAGTTGCAACTTCGACTACATTTTGTCAAAAATCAACCCCTAAGGGGTACAACAAGGTATTTATGTTTGAATAGGAAAATCCGGAATCCACGTGGAAGAAGTCGTGAGCAAAAATAGTATTTTGTACACTACGAATGGAAACTCGTTGTTTTTTGTCAAAACTCTCATATTTCCATTCCCCCAACTGTCGAATTTTTGCTATTCCTGTCCAAAGTGGGCAATGTTCTTTTGCTTTTATTTGTGCCAAGTCGTTATTGACAGACGACTGACGGGACACAACATTTTTTTATGGTTCTAGGATGGCTGCGGACAAGGGCAATACATCGATTTTTATTTATGTTACTTACAAATATAATCCTTGCTCTTGGTAATATTGATTTCTAGGGAATTGAGGGCAATGGCATTCATATTTCGCTGTGGATTTTTTTTTTACCGAAAACATCTATATTCTCATATCATCCAAATTTGAAAGAATCTGGGCTTTATTTAAAAAGAGTCTTATGACGATTTTCAGAAATAAATATTTTTATCGTGCAATCCCTTCGTATAGGTACTTCAGAAATTATAACTGAACAAACAGGAATCAGGCCTGACCTAACTGCTTTATCTACTTTAGTCTCATCAATAGGCAAATTGTATTTCAATATTATATATTATCTACACTACAGCAAACTTTCTTTGGAGCTCTGTGTTCGTCCTTGTAACAGGTATACTTATAGGTTCATTCCCAAAATAGTCGCGCACAAGAACACAATATAACTGCAGTGTTTAAAGAACTCTGCATTACACCAAATTCTATTCGTTTGAAATAAACTGTCGCGCATATTATGAGCCAAGTTCTCATAGGTGTGTTGGCACACAAATAAGCGAAACGTATCTCGTTACCTCGCGGAAGTGTCAGTGGCTCCCCCCTCCCGCGTCGCACCCCTCCCCAGCCCGCACGGTGCCTTATTTGCTCGCGTTTCCGATTTAATAAGGCGAAGAGCTTGAGGAGTCATATTGACTCGTATCGGACGTAAAGACACAATTTTGTTTAGATACAGGACGATGATGAGCCACTGTTTTGAGAGGAGATATCGGTGGGGTCGGTTTTTTACATACTGTTGGTGTATTTATTATAAAAACTTTCATTTATTTCAATAAGATATAATTGTACAATAATCTGCCCTTGAAGTCTTTGAAGCACTTGTTCATTTAGCTTACTTGATTATTCTTTTCTCAGCAAACTAACTACTTCGGTTCAAAGAATTTATTTCTCAAATAAACATTTCAAAGTTCACTTAATGAGAAACTAATCAATAGGTATTATTCTTAGCGTAAATACTACAATCATTTGGCATTCAAACTATCGGAAGTACATATATAACCTAACCGTCAAAATCCCCGACTACAAAAAAAGAGGGGTGTTATAAGTGTATAGTGTGTATCTGTGTATCTGTCTGTACCATTGTAGCTCCAAACCAGAAGGACCGATTTCAATGCAGTTTTTTTTTTGAAAGCTAGTTTAATCGGGTATCATCTTAGCTATGTTTCATGAAAATCTGTTCAGCCGTTCAAAAGTTACAGTTCTTTTTCTAGTTGCAGTCGGGGGTTTTTGACGGTTAGGTTATCCGGCAGTAGCTTCCACCACCACGCCGAGCTAAGTTAGTCCAGTGCGACTGGCCTTGTTTGAACGCGTTCCGGCAGTCGCTGCCCGTTTGTTGTACTCTGCAGTCACGAGCGCCAGTGTCAAAAATCGACAGGAAACTGACTTACTGACGTCTACACGAACCCAGTTACTGGCGCCGAATCTGAGTCACTGGGTCCAGTCACTGCCACCGTGTAAACCAGCCTTAACCAATGCGCACTGTCGTGTGCGAACTGTACAAGGCACACAACTCCTTTACTGTGTGCCTCTCAAACATAATTTAGGTGATGTATTGCCGCGCACGGCACGCGCCTCGGAAAGAATATGAGAATTGTATGGAGATGTTGAAACCTCGCTAGAGAGCTATTTCATTTTAAGATAGTTCAAATGTACTTGGCAAATAGGTATAATATAGGCATTTCTTACTAGATTTCGTGTTACCTAAGTACCTACAGATTAAGTTTTATATTTCCATTATATTCTTTACACGTCAAATCCAAATTTTTCTGCCATCAAAACTTCTATTACAAAGGGGTCGATATCTGAAAAAGTCCTGCATTTAAACTTGGTGTACGTTTATTGCGACCTTGGCCATGACTATCTTGCTTGCCAAGCATTCCATTTGGAGACTTACTTCCGAATACTAAACACAGTGTTGCTAGTTAAGACACAGTTGAATTCAGCAATAGACTGTTTGCGACGAGGCGCGTGTGTCGCGGGACCAATTAGCTGAACAATTCTGAGCACGAACTGTTTAACCGCTTTAATTTCACCCCAATAACACGTTAATTCGTCCCTACCCTCCTCCCGCCTCACCTCACACCTGCCAGCCCTCTTGCGCCCGCGATAACACAGTCGTAATAAAAATTAAATTTGTTCAACTGTGAAGCGACCTAAGTGGTCGCACGTAGGTCATGAAACCTTGTTTGTGAAGAAAATAATAGCTATTAATTATATAAAGTGCAGTTTTGTTTTAGACGTTACGCGACGCACGAAATAAAATGAAATGTTATTTCAATTACGAAAATAATCACACGCAAAGTCAATTTGTCACTCGATTAAAGTCAAAAGATGTCACCCAAGCGCAGAATAATGTAATTACGTGCAATCCAATGTAACAAACAGCGGGATCGGCTCTCGACACAATCGAATAATATTTAAACGAAGAGCTTTCGACCAATCGCGGCGCGCGCTCGGTGCCCGAACGCGCAAATCTGACATCTGTCATATTTGAACCGCATTGTTAGTGTTGTGACGTTCGTTTTTTGAAACGCGACAGTTGGCGCGGCCATCCTCTCGGTTATTTTGTTTTGTTGTTCCGTCTGATTGAATCTGTCGCAACTAAGTAAAAACAACGCGTACGAATACGCGTTGATTTTTTCGTTCATTATTTTGACAATAACAGGAATAGAGCACAATGAATATGTTTTGCGTTTGTTTTATAGGGGTGCTTCAGCTTGCGAACATTTATTCCAAAAGAATCTACTTACAAAATTCATTTATGGAAGACCTTTTGATTTCTTGGGCTAGCCCAATTATCATTAGAATGGCACAGATGACTGTACCTAATCAATACGAACCTATGACCTATGACTTTCAAAAGCAAATTTATTTGACTTAATTAATTACCAAACTTCTATTGTTATAAAGTTCCAACAAACTTAAGTAATATTCGAAATTGATTGACTAACCAAACAAGCTTCGCAAGTAAATGGGCAATTTCGTTGTCGAGTAATACAAAGCAAGTCTTAATTCAATTTCGCAGTGTAAAGTGTAACTAACACGAAACAAACAACTTTGAACAGAGGAAAGTCGACGATCGCTTGAATAATTTTTATTGCGATGCACAGTGGGTGATATTACGCCCGCGTGGACAAAATGTTGCGTGTTTACCGAACACTCACTAACTAAGAATTAGACGTTTTATGATTTCTAATGTAGTTTTCGTTTTCGTTAATTAATGGAACAATGCCCATTCTGGTTTTACAACTTGGGGCAACGAGGTTTTATATCTAAATGCCTGCTGTTATTAGTGTTATAGTCGCTTGTTAAATTCGTTTCCAAAAATAGAATATAATGCGTAATTTGTATATTTTTGGATGTATCTTTTATCATCTTTTGTAACACCCAAGACAAGAAAGGATGTGCAAGTTTCTTAGCCGAGAACTACACCGTAACTAAGTTAACATGCCTAAATCAAAGGCTTCTGTCAAAATCAAAGGACCTTATATTCCTCAACAAAATGAACAGATTTCTTCAGCAGTGTCTATTAGAATCAATATTATAATAAAACGCCGTCAAGCACATTCAGAGCGGTACATTCGTTACTGCTGGCGCGCTCCGTGGCGGCGTGGCACGGCCCGACACCATACTTCATACCTCGGCAGAAGGGCCGCCTGCACACGCTTCATTAATCGAATAACTTTTATGAATATCTCTTATGTCTTGGTTAGGTTCGTGTGTACCTCATAAAGAAAATTAGCTGTAATTATGCTTGTAGTATATATACCTTTCGTTGAATTCCTCGTTATGTATCTGGGTATCTTGTATAATTATCAAAAAATCGAATGCTTGAGCCTGTTATCTTATTTGATAGAATATCATATGATTTAATTTCAATTTACCAATTGTAGTGATTGCAAACTTTGTCATTTTTAAAAAGAAATATATATATTAGTCCCTCGAAAATAAATCCATACTATAAATTATTCCCAACCTATAAGAGTAGCCATTCGCGAACAAATCCAACTATTCTTAACATTTCTAAATCAAAAAAATACTTTTCAGACAAAACTGATGGTAAACATTTCGTTAATATAGTCAACCCTACTAGGAAGGAAGTTAGAACAAAAGTTAGTGAGTGAACCAGTAAATAAATTGCGCAATCAACGCAATAGAGACAGCAAGGAGGGCGAGTGACGCAATGACACACTTCACGACAACTTAGGTTTATATCTTCTACTAACAATTTCTTTGGTGTTTACTTTGTTCTAGAGTCCGTTAAGAGCTTGTATGGTTAGGAGTTTCGGTTTTACGTATTGTAATCAAAGCTAGTTCAAAATAAGATGTGTTTATAAAAAGCTGAGGTGTGCTTCGAAACATTTTGTCTATCACTCTTACTGCAGTCATAAGTTTCTTTTCTTCATGATGACTTTTACAAGTACCTTACTCAAACGCATGTTGATTAGACAGTAATTCATTAATTCCTACTTGAACCTTAAATATTGCTTTATTCAACGTCGTCGCTTCAGGCAGTTAAAATTATGGAGATGTCTAGTTGGTGGCTAAGCTAATATTATCCAGACATCCACTGAATGAGTTTTCGTCCTATTAACTACTCGTAGAGTTGACAACAGACGACACTGTAAGGTATTCGGATATTTCACTGTTGAGCAAATTTAATACTTGTGACAGGTAAGCCATCAAACGTTGCATGCCCCTAACCTGCTGTCTCCTGCATTGAAATCGAAACGGTCACGCGAACTACGCGTATTTTTACTGTTCAACCGACCCCAGCTGAATATATCATTTCACACTACAATTTGACACCACATTCATGCCATACATCTTCGCTATACATAATCTAAAACAAACTTTATTATTATTGTCATAGAAGTTATATTGCGACGCGATGCCAAGGCTTCTAGGGTGGATGGCACAATGATGGTACACCATTTATGTGATTGAGTTCGTGTTTCATGCTTTGCCGTATTCAAAGTTAGTTTTGTTATGTCTGCCTCCACAAACTGTTTAGAAGTGACGTGTTCACTCTCTGATTTATTGTCTAAGCGCAAACCTTTTAGGGGTTTTATTGCCGTGGATCGTAAAGTTTGATGCTCTAATAGGCGGCGCGTTAATACCGATAAACAAATTTCGTTACAGGCCATAATTTTCACGATAACTGCTTTAACACTGTGTAAATTACGAAGAACTTAGTCAAATGTTCGTGATCACGGAACTGATATTTTTTTTCCAACTTAACTAGATTGTTAACCACTGTGCAAAATGACACTTACTAAATAATGTCAGTTCTTGATTTCTTGTAGGTTAATCTAATAAAACGTTTGACATCGTTATTCCACACTTTACTGAGTATAAGGCCTGTATTCAAGAACAATACTTTGAGAACACTAAGTAAAACTTCCACCCACAGTCGACGAAATTTCGACCAGCCAATTAAATCGCCGCATTCTTAGACCAAATTTATATCTAAGGGGTTGTTCTTGAATATGAATAATATTTTAGTACTATTCGATTAGATTCTCTGTGTAATTCTTCCTTTCTAAACCCAAACTTTCTCGTGTTACAGGTGTGGTTCCAAAACCGTCGCGCGAAGTGGCGCCGTCAGGAGAAGATGGAAGCTGCTCGTCTCGGTCTATCAGATTACGGCTGCGGCGGGGGAGGCGGTCTGCCACGACTCGGAGGTCTAGGCCTACCTGTCGACCCTTGGCTGGCACCACCTCTGCTCACAGCATTACCAGGTAAATTTCCATAATAAATATTTTTAGTAAGGGAAGAGATTAGTAGTAGCGTGGTGACTTTTAGAATCATGTTACCTTGTCATACAAGCCACGAGACAAGAATGACTCAAATTGGTGGTGACGTATCGTAATGTTTAAAACTTAAGCAAACCAGTGTAGACCTATCAGCCGTCTAACTGACAGACCGCTGGTGAAAAAAAAAACGCGTCCAATTGTATAGAGATAAGTCCAAATAAGGTGGGTATTCAAATACAAATTCATTTGAGAACTAATATAGCATATTTAAAAAAGTATCCATCTTCCACAGGTTTCCTGAGTCATCCACCATCGGGCTATCCCAGCTACCTCACCCCGCCAGCGCCAGTTACGAGTGGCGCCCCGCCTGACCCTCGCTCCTCCTCCATCGCGGCTTTACGCATGAAGGCCAAGGAGCATGTCGAGAGCCTCAATAAAGGACTGCAAATGGTTTAATAGTCTAGAAAGTCATGTGTTTAGAGTTATAATAGTATTATTGTTAAGTTGGAAATACTCCTAATTGGTCTTCAGTTGCAGTAAGATTATAATTACATGGTAAAGCTGAAGATAGTCCTGTGGTCACAGTCAGTGTCTCAGGTGTAGTTTTTTTAGTATGTTGGAAAGTCACTGTTTAACTATAACACTATGAATAATGGAAGTGGAAGGTTATTATCGGAAAGTTACAGGATAATTAGTTTCTCGTTAAAATACAAAAAGAATTAATTTTGGGTTCTTGATAGAAAGAATGTCCCGAATTCTTGATTTTAGTGTCCTTGTAATGGTCGATGTGTGAATCAACTTTCTATAATTTCGTTCTAAAATTAAGTGTTTATTGAACAATCCGTAAAAATTTTTTTTTTTTTTTCTTGCTAATACTTTAGATGTTTTTGCAGATGGTCCTACGCTTTGAAAAATGTTTCATGATACTTTATCAAGTGCCAAGAAGGTCTCTTCTTATCTGGGAACCCAACAGCATGATTTATGATAATATTTTGGACACCTTGACATAACTCTTCACCACTGTTTAATTACTCCACAGCTATTTATGTAGATGATTTCTTATTTGTACTTCGATCTTTTTATAAGATTGACTTTGAGCACCTATTTAATTATAAATATCAATAGTTATATATTATATTCGTTAATGTATATCATATAGACTATTTATTTTTTAACAATGCACATTCCATCGTTCGTAATTGTTTTCATATATTAAATTCTGATGTGATTAGTGTATCAAAGCAATACATATTACCTACGTACATACTTGTAAATATTAGTATTTAAGATACAGTTAAGAATATTTTAGGGTTGGTTGCTTTCAAGACAAATTAATACTAAGCTATACTTATACAATTTCCGAAAGAGATTTTGCTTTCTAAATTAAATTCGAGAGAATGAAAGATGCTTAAAAATAAAATCGTCTTGATGTTTGCTACAATACTTATTAGATATTACGCCGTATGTGTTTCGGTTTTCTTCATAATACAGCTATTTCTTTATTTACATCCAAACGTGTGTTGTCTTTCTTCACTCATTTAAGTAAATCCTTATAGGTAATACTTACTCATCATAGATTTTGCTATGACATTGAAAGCGATGTAAATATTGTACTTAAATTGTAAACTATTGCTGTAGTTATAAGTTTCAACTGTATCTAGTATTAAACTGTCACTGAGATACTTCTTTATACTGCTTTATTTGTGTGAGGATAGATAAGCCACTATTATATTGAATTATTTATCTAATATTCCGAGATTTTTTTAAAGTATCTATTGTTTACCAAATTTGCATTTAAGTACATTAATAATCAATTTAAACAATTATTATCTAAATTACAGTTAAAAGTTGCCCTCAAAAAACGCTCTTCCAAATGTATTCTGAAATAAGATTCGATATTAGCTCTTTTTGGATGACAATTATTGATGAACGTAATCAATGGTAACAATTATTCACAGTAAGCAGATGTAAACTATCCATTTGATATTACACACACTAATTTAAAATTAAAATAAGCTTTGTAAATAGACTTATTAATAAATATGAGTGAACCTGAATTTGGAGGTATTATACGCTAAGAGACGTGATAATATTAAAAGTGTGTTAGAATTGAACAATATTACGAAATTATGGAATGTCTTAACTAACATCAGACTGTACTATTTCAAAAATACCTACCTGTTCATATTGCTAATATATTAAAGGCTCTATGAATAAAAGACAAGGAGTAGAGAAAGAACATTGTGACGTTGTAGATAATGTTTCTGGTTGACTTCTTTAGAATCTCACGTGGGTGCTGGAGCGCCAACGTGCACCTAGAAAATTAAAATCTGGAACATCAGAGAGATCTGTATAACATTTATACTTTAGAACATTAAAATAAGCTAAAATATGACTGTCTGTGTAATTAGCTGGAAGGATTAAAATTATACCTAACATAATATTATTATATGAGTCAGTTTTTACCTGCAAAACATTACTCGAATCAACATTGGGTAGTGTAATACAGTCAGCGTCACAAGTAGATAAACATTTTTGTAATGTCAAAATCAATTATCAAACAATTTTTTATTATTAAAAAAAAAATAGATATAATATATAACTTTCATACATAAAAAACACTTTTGAAACTTTAAAAATCTTCAGCAAAATTTGTCACTGAGTGTACCAGAACATAATATAGAAGCTACTACCTAAGGGCCATAGCACACTAAGTACTTTCTGAAACAGAATAGCGCGTTTTCAGCGTTTGTTATTTGTAAGCAAAAGGCAGCCAATGAACGCGAAAACGCACGAATCTGCTACAAAAAGTAGCTACTGTGCTATTAGCCCTAATACACAACATTCCGTACTTTCGTATCAGTATCTAGTAAAAGTGATTTCATCGTGTAAATAGTTACGTAAGTGAATGTACTATTTATATGTTTGTATATAAGTGAGTGGTAGACTCTAGTTAAGAGATATATAACTATACATACTGAGAGATTAATAAATGTGTTCTTTCATCGACAGCCTTTTTTTTCACCTTTAAATAGTATGAACCTAACCGTCAAAAACCCCCGACTCCGACTAGAAACAGCTGTAACTTTCGAACGGCTGAATAGATTTTCATGACACATAGCTAAGATTTTCAATTTAAAAAAAGCATTGAATTGCATTTGAGCATTGCATTTACACACTGTGTCTACGTGTCTATCATCCTTATTTCCAATCGCGGGACTACTGGAAGAAATTTCTTTAGAAATAAGTAGTTCCATTGTGCTCATTTGTCTGTAACATTTTTATTACCATGTTTCCTTGTGTGTACATAAATAAATAAAATAAATAAATAAATAAATTGAAATCGGTCCTTCCGTTTTGGAGCTACGGTGTCATAGACGACACACAGATACACATTACAAACTTATAACACCCCTCTTTTTTGTCGTGGGTTAAAAAGCGCGAATAGACTGGGCCTATGTGTCACTTTTTGTAAGCAAAAGACAGCCAACGAACGCGAAAACGCGCTATTCTGGTGCTAAAAGAATCGAGTGTGAACGAACGCTAATAAATCGCATACGACCACGGCTATCCTCTGAACATCACTATGAATATGTATTAATATTTTCTTGTTTCATACTTTTTCAGTAATTGGGTTTTAGTTTTTGGACTTACTTTTTTTTACAATGAATGTTTAAATAGTTCATTTGTATTGTCATCCAGTTATGAACTATGTTTGTACCAAATAGACAAACGAACAGACAGACTAGAAAGCGAGTTAATAAAGACGTGTTAATAAAAATAATAAAATATTATAGTTTAAAAAAAAACTATAGAACACGCTTTAGTCATCTAAACTGAACGTGTATGCAAAATTTCAGCTCAATCGGAAACCGGAAAGTGGGTCAAATTTAACTTCCAAGATTTTCTTACATACTTATAGTTAGTTAGTTACAGGTGAAGCTAATTAAAGCGTGTTAAAAAGGAGACATGATCACCGAGCTTTAAAAGATTAATAAAACGAAAAGAAGCAAATCTTCAAAATCACAAACTGAGTAGTTAAGAATTTTTGTAGTAATCATGAATTAAACCAATTAGATCCCCCCCCTCGCTCCTCCGCCTCCGGTCGCGCCACCGCGTCGCTAATTGTTTCCCAATAATTTAATAACGACCTGGCAGACCAATCACTTGAAAGACTCCTTCACACCTACTTATTATGAAGGTAGATATTGATAAATGGAAAAACATACATAGTTTATATTTTTTTTATAATACTAAGAGGGCAAATATTATGGGCTGCCTAATAGTAAGCGATTATCATAACCTATGGACGCTTGCATCACCAGCCAGGCTAAAATGAACGCCGCGCCATAATTTTGTCGTCGCATTATCTCGTGCGGAAACTGGTTTTATAGGCATTATCTCATCTTATCATGACGACAAAAGTTTCTCGTGGCGCGCATGTTAGGCTAGTGGGGCATCACTCACGCGTTGTAGACCCTATAACTACTACAGTTGTATGGCAGCAAGGGCTATACTGCCAATACGACGCTTCTCCAAGGAGCACTGGCGACCTTGCTCACCGTTAGACCACAGCACTACAAAAGAACAGTGTTATTTGGCTACGATATTTTGCAAGGTGGAGGTACTTCCCCAGTCGGGCAGCTCCAATTCTCAGCAGAAAGTCCCGCTATGCGCTAACTCTCTGAAATATAGATTTCTCATCATCACCAATTTGACGGCACGATTTGCGCAGTTGTTGTTCGTATTTTTTTTAAAGAGTAGGTACCTAAAAAATAAAAAGCTAAGATTGTGCAATATTCATTATTCATACAGTCGCGTTGTTAGTCTGATTTAACAATCACCGTGATGAAAGAATCAACTGTAATTACGAATACAAGTGCTACGCAATAAAGTTGCCGTTAACCATAGTACGTTATGGCCTACGAGAAGCTACGGCGCGGCGTAGCGACTACGTTCTAGTGATTAAAGAATTGATCTTCTCTACATTTCTGTTATTACCCGACTACGGAGAGGGTTTTAGTTTTTGAACTTATTTTTTTTTTCCTTTATTTATATTCATCGAGTTGGTTACATGGAGTAGAAGTCAAATAAAAGGAGGTAACATAAGTATATTGTAAAGTTGAATGACTTTGGTAGGTACTAGGTATGCGAAGAGCAAATGTGTAAATAACTTTATACCTACTGCTTATTTATTAACATCTCCTCGTCTACAATGTGGTGGAAAACGGTCCTTAAAATTATGAATATAATTTTTAAGCATAGCATTAAAGTCACAAGGGCAATTTGTTAGGGAACTGAAATGTAAATCAGTGGCAATTAGCTCGCGGTATGACATAGTTGTGTGTTATGCGAGAGTTAGCCAAGATTTACGACGCTTGTCGACGCAGCGGGACGGTGTTATGTAGTACAAGACATCGAAATTCATCAACGTAATATTACCTTACTTTGATGAATTTATCAAACTTCGACTTCGACAATACAGTTGGCACAATGGTTGAGCGATCGACTGCTACGCTACGTGTCGCTGGTTTGATTCCCGAACAGAATAATATAGTTACAGACGTTTTTCCCAGTCCGAGTGTTTTTGTATGTGATGATTTGTATTTGTAACCGCACACACGATACAGGTTTTTTTTAATAAGCAAAAATTAGAGAATAGATTCTATTGATTTTCGTCGTCGCCCATACCATAAAGCCAGAGAAAGACTTGAAAAACAAATTTAAATCTGAGCATCCTGTCTGACATGAGAGACAGGACACATTGTTCCCAAACACTGACATTTGGAAACAACAGTCAGAGTGTCTGAAAGAATATAATCCGCAACAAGATTACCCAGAGAAGAACCAAATTATGGATTTAAATATAGTCCATTAATACTTAATAATTTATTTTTCAATAAATACCATATTTTTAGCTGCTGTCTTCTTACTGCATCAGTCCATCCCTCGGTAGCCGCATCAGTGTATATCTAGCGCGTCATACTGCTCCGCGACACGTGAAGATATCGCCACTGTGACGCGAACAACTCCAACTAATCTGATTAGGACTATATGCTTTGTTAAAGTTTACTACTTAGGGTCATTATTTTAAACTTTAGCAACTTTTTCAAGTGTAGCGACACCTAACGCCATAAAAAGGAACTACGTTGTAAGCTAACGACAATCATTGTATATGAGCGTATGCAATACGAATTCGACCAATCAGATTACGAAGCCTGCATCACGCAAGGAAAAGGATTATCGTATCTAACATAATACAACTGTCTGACAACCGTTGGGCTTCAGCCGCCCAGGCAATATTACCTCGCCTAGTAGAAGGATCATCCCTTTTCAATGGAGGAACTCCATAGCCCTTTCCTCCACACAAGCAAGGAAAGAGCCAGAGCCTCCACGAGTGGCAAAATATGACAACGTTTGGCGCAGTCCTCGCCAGTCTGCCTCGATACCACCATTTCTGAATAGCTAATCTTTCCACTACTACATGGGTTATTCCCACGGAGGAGAGAAAGAAGATTCTCATAAAGAGCGCTCCGACACAACAGAAGAAGTTCAAATCCGAAAGTTATGTTCACATGTTCACTCGTAATAGTCTCCAATTTACACAATAATAGGCTGCTAGTACTAGGTAGCCATATATTATGGAATTTTCGGATGTCGGAGGCTCTTATTGCGAAACCATAAAGATATAATAGGTACTAATCGATTTTTTTTAACACGCCTTTATTAGCTTCACCTGTAACTAACTATGTAAGAAAATCTTGGAAGTTAAATTAGACCCACTTCCCGGTTTCCGATTGAGCAGAAATTTTGCATACACTTTCAGTTTGGATGACTAAAGCGTGTTCTATAGTTTTTAAACTATAATATTTTTTATATTGAGTTATTAACGCCATCTTCTATATATCGGCATTACGCTAAAGGACGAATCTGCCATTTTACCGGTTTAGAAAAAAAGATGCATGCATATGTATACAGAAAGTGTAGAATTAACTGAAACATAACAAAACCCTTTTGTAGGCGTTCCTAAAGACGAAGTTAATGTTCATAGAGTTAATTAACTTAGGGCAAGGTTGCGCTTAACATTAGTCACAATATATCTGCGTCGGTTAGTTTAACTGAATCACAGAATTAACGAGTAGTCATAACAATTATAGTTTTATAGACCAGGAGACCATGGATTTAGTAGTATCTTCATCGTTTCAAAATATTCGCATCATCCATCTTGAAACTGATAACATGAATGGGAAAATGTAATTTTCCAACAAAGGTTGGTTTTTACAGCACCAACAAACAACAAATACCAACTCGATAGGCCTAACTCGATAGGTAGGATAGACAGTTGTGACTGTCACTACGCTGGGCAAGCGTGTGCCGCACAGCTTGCAAGAAGACTCGGGGATGCCTGTCCATACTTCGTTTGTTTACTTCTGAACCATTAATATCGCAGGCTCAGCTAGTGTCCCATAAATATCTTTTGTGTAAAAACACTTTTGTGGCTCCCTAGCTCCGGGAGTAAGCGTGTGGCGGGCCGCGGTTATCGCGCGGTAATTAGCCGCTGATACGAGCGCACACGATAGGCGCGCATTAGCGATACAGCACTAGCTGCAGTTTGTCACTACCATGTTAATTCTACTCCTCCTCACTATTAGTCGTTGCTCGACTGTGCAAAAAAGGAGGTCATGCGTTTAGTTTATATTTATTTCATAGGTTATTTTATAACCTATGAAATGGAATATTTAAACACGATAATGTTAGTTTATTCAGAATTTTATTTATATTACATATTAATAAATAATGCGAAGCAGACAGAAATTTTAGCATTAACTTTCTTATCACAACCGGTCGCCTGCGGCCGAGAATAATACCTATAAAGGCTGCGTTTCGTCGGTTAGTAAATTAAAATACATACACTCGAAAAACATAACTCTCCTTCTGGCGCAGTCGGGTAATAAATAAGGTACTGCTGTGAATATGGCTACGCAGTAGCAACTACACAAGTTTCTCGTAGCTCGTAGCAGGTGGTGACCTGCTACGAGCTACGTAAGCTACTAACAAAGTAAGCATGCACAAAAAAAAAATCACCACGATAATTATGAGCAGAATTCGCATGTGACAGCTAGACCAGAAGAATATTATGTAAAATATTTACAAGATCTACGGAACCCCAAACAAAACTGACCACAATACCTCATATCAGATGAAATATGTAGTATTTATACGAATTTTATTCGGCTAATTATTCACTTTCTTCGGTAACAATTAGTGTTGTGTATAATTAGGCGGTATCGTGACTCGGCCGCACTTTGCCTCAACCTTTATTGTTTTAAGCACCATTATTAATTACCGCTGTGCGTTTTATACACTTTTATAGTTAAAATCGAAGAAAAAGTACTTTGAGATCGTATCACTATAAATTTCTATGTAAATATTTGTTAAGTACTTGCCAGGGTTTTAATTTGGGTTGAACTTAAATTATATAATTAATATTAAGCCCGTGTACCACGAAGGTGACCCTGGCGATGTTACCTCACCTGACAACCTCACAAGTGCCGCGAGTAAACATAAGAAGAAAACTTCTACTTCTAAAGAATATTGAAACTTGGAAAATATATATAAAAGTGTAGCCTACAAATGACTTTATAAGTAACCTAACCGTCAAAAACCCCCGACTCCAACTAGAAAAAAAGAGCTGTACCTTTTGAACGGCTGAACAGATTTTCATGAAACATAGCTAAGATGATTCCCGATTAAACTAGCTTTCAAGTAAAAAAACTGCATTGAAATTGGTCCATCCGTTTTGGACCTACGATGCCACAGACAGATAGATACATAGATACGCAGATACACACTTCAAACTTATAACACCCCTCTTTGTCTGTCGGGGGTTAAAAACAAGTAATGGAACGCTATCCGGTTTCCGTATTTAGGCAAATATAAGTAGCTATTACATGAATAACATAAAAGTTTATATTTTTTTTTTGTTTTGATCGAATTTTCTGAAATATAACTAGATAAAATCACACAATAATTGCCCCCCCTTAAACAAAATCCTGTATCCGCGCCTGATCGATAAGAGTTAAACCCTTTAATTGATGATGATGACCTTAATGGGTGAGTGCCGCGGGTTGATGCTATACTACTGGAGTAAGTAGGCATTAGGCCTAGCACTGCTAGTCATTAAGTATCATTAGATTTAAGTAAGTGAGAATTTATTGGCTTTCTGTGCGACAAGTCATGGGTTCGATTCTCGGACGGAACCAATATTTGTACGCCTTACAGATAATTTTTCAGGGTCTGTGTGTATAGGCGGCTCTGATGACGAGGAGGTTTCGGACAGTCTCTGAATGTGGGGGGAGACACCTTATTGCGGGGAATCTTTTTGTAGAAACAGAATTAATTCGATTCAACCCTATAATGCATCTGTTGGTGCACAATGTACCTACACATTCATATGGAATCTTATTTGGAATTGATATTAAGACGTATTGTCTGTGTGTATTAGTTACTATCGTTGAAACTCATCCGCAGACATTCACCATCCATTTCAACTGGTAATCCAGTAACAGTTACAAAATATATTTCACGTACAAGTAGTAGTAGTTTTGTTTTTATGTAGTTATCCGTTGAGAGAGCAAATTGTAGAAATTATGAATTTATCATGGGCCATAGCGCCATCTAGTGGCGAAAGTTTACTAACAAAATCAAAATATATAATATTCAGTAAAAATTATATTAATGTCTGAGATTAATATTCCAAATAAATACTTTTATAAACACACACTGGAATCTATTGTATTCATCGCTCTTGTACTGCATTATTCCAATAAAGCACCAAACATTAATTGTAATGGTTCTGCTACTCGCCGCCGCAGCGCTTACGTCGCCTCTGATTTTTAATTACGAGCGCGCCTGGGGCGGCGGCAGGCGTTGCGACAATTTGCAAGTCAAAGCCGCTGAAAAAACCCTAAAACACCCGACACACAGCCCTTTGGCACTCCGCGGGAACACGGAACAGAGACAAGGAGACGAAGCATGTTTAACATTTTTGAACAAATCCTATTAAATGTATGAAATCAAGTGATCATAATAATATTTCAATTATGTACATTTAATTACATTATTAAGCTTACTTATTATATTTAATTCTTTAACACCAACTAGCGTATAAGCATACTAGTAGTGCACTACTTATGTAGGTAAGTACCTAGCTCACGTAACGTAATAAGATATTGCTGTCATTTATAGCACTTTTCTCTCGCTAGGTAGTGGTAGTTGGCAACAGTAGTTGTAGTGTGGTTTTTGTGTATTTTTACGGTAAAACGCTTCTATTATTGCGTATTGCGTATTTCTATTATTTAATAGAAATAAAATAATAGTAGATATTTCAAAATACGTAACTAACACAAAGATATTAAAAATAAATATCAAACAAAAAAAAACTAATCTTCTATTCTATTCTATTCATTATTATATAATTTTACAGGACTTTAATTGTTTTTAAACATTAGTAAACTATTTACGTTGACTGAACGAAGTTTTCTACTGCCATGATAAAGTTTTAAAAGTAATATCGAAAGTTACGCGAGCGCCATCTCTTGATGATGGAAGAACTAAACTGAAAATGCCTACTGGAAAATTACTGCTCATTGTACAGGCTATACTTTGATTTATTATGGTATTTATTTGTTAACACAGTTATTACACATTTGTCTAATCATTACCTACGTAGCCAAAACAAAAATCCCAAATATTTCAACCACAAGTCCTCTCCATAGCCGCGCTGTTCCACGGTCGATCTCTCTCGGAGGTGAATTTCGTTAGCTCTCATTTGTTTTGTCGTAATTGCTGAAGATATGAGGGTTTATTGAGCGCCCCCGCGCCCCGAGCACCCCCCGGCCCGCCCCGTCGGCTTATTGGATTGCTTTATTAGGCTCTTTATAGAGAGCAATTTATATTGTAACCGCTTCATTAAGGCGCTGCAAATGCATCTCTACGGAGTTTTTTTCCGGTGCAGTCTTGTATGTAATAGCTTTTGTGAAGGCGCTTTAGGTGATTAAGTTTCGAATTTAGTTAGAAAATGGTTTAAATTTTCTTTTAGAGGGTTGTTTAGGTGTGTCCGTATAGTCTAGTGACGGGTAATTTTGCTGTCCATTAATATTATCTACATAAATACCTACGTATTTTATAATAACGATGGACGTAATTCCTTCTTCGTCGTATCCCTAAGCAAAGTAAAAACCGCTGTTAGCTCGTGATTTATATACAAGTGAATGATAAACCATGTTCGTAAGTAGTTAATTAGTCACCAAACATATCTATTATGTTTTATGAACCAGTAGGTAACCTAGGTAGTTATACAAGTTCTGAAATGTGTAATGTGAATCAGTTTTATTTTTCGGATGGTTGGTTTACAATTTTGCTGACACCTTCGCCTTCGGGACACACGACTGACACGACTATGTGGGAAACATGAGCAGAAATATCATTACATTTCACAGTGCGCTTACAACAATAATCTGCATTAACTGATTCGTTTTGCATTTTAATACCCAAATTATGTACTAGTATTGAAATGTAAAATACGAACTATACCGTACCTATCTTCTTTGTACCAAAGTATGTTAATTATTTTATTTTGTAATTAATTTAATTAAGCGCCATCTAACGAACATGTAAGTACTATTTAGTCATATAGTGCCATCTAGTAGTGAGTATCGAAACTACTTCATTTGATAACCTTTTACGTTCGTATAAAATAGATGGCGCTGATTTAAATTTAATTCTTAGCAGCTTAGGCGGGTTCTATAATACTGCCGTACGTTACTTAAAACACGGTTAAGCCTCAAACTGCCATTTTTTAGTTTTGAATCACACATTACGTTTTGAAAAATTCTCTATCTTTTGTGCTGGGTCCCATTACTGTACGACTTTTACTTTCCGAGATATAGAGCGGGTGTGAACCGTTAAGTAACATATTTTTTACAGTTTACTTTATTATTTAACAGCTATTCCTCAAATTTATGTTATAACACGGCAAAAGGATGGTAACGTTATTATCACGGATCGTTCCAAGAGATATTAATTTATTATAATACAGTTATCACACAATGCTGCACTTAAATTAAGCTATACGACCATAACCGTGTTATAATCAAGTACTTACAGGTGTGTCTGAGAACAAAAACTATGTTATAATAAAGTTACTATAGAATAATACATTACATTATAGTTATAGGCATTTAGCCTTTTTTCAATAAAGTTTATCGATGGATTAAAGTGTAAAATTCTTTACTAAAATACGACTATACAGATATGCTAGATTAAAATCTAGTTAAACCCAGAAACATTTTTGAACCGCGGTCCCCCGCGTTCCCGGTTTCCTCGGCCATTTCGCTACCAGCGACGACGGGGAGCGCTCGACGTGTGTGTGGAGCGGAGCGGCGGCGCGCCATAAATGTTTTACCATGTCGCGTCATACGTACTCAAGGTAAGGTTTTTATAATTTCACTAAATAGAATAGATGCATCAGTGAATTTAATAACCTATGTAATTAGTATGTAGATAATCGATATTTATAATATTTTCTTAAAATAAGTATTACATTCATTCAATTACGTAGTGGTAGGTGACAGGTATATAACCTTTAGCTTATAAATATTTGATTGGAACGAAATAATCCTTTTTCTTATCGTTCTGAAGCCGCTATGAAATCACACGCATCTCGAGTCAGGGTCAACGATGAGTAGGTGCAGCGCGTTGGGGCGGTATGTTTGAAACGAATACCTATCGGACATGGGCTTTCGCGCGCTTTTTTGCTTTTTACCTTCTTTCCTATTCTTACGCATTATTGCGTTGACGACGAGGATATAGAATAATAAAGTACCTACCTATAAGTTTTTTTTAAATTAATTTTTTTTTTAAATTAGGTATTTAACTAATTGTGTCTGTCATTATTGTAGACGCTCCGGGGTTCCACAAAGAATTCAGAACATGATGAGCATTGTGAATAGAGAGGTCGTACCTGTCGAACCACCCAAATTACGTATTCAAGAACAAATCATTGGCTTAACAAGCATGCCAAATTCATTAAATGAAAGTGATCCTTCTAGTCCTTCAGCTAATAATGGCATCGATTTATATGCAAATCCTCAACCTGGTACATCAAAAGTTTCGGATTCCAGTTTCCTGTACTGCGATGAAACTATACCGCCGTCTTTACATTCTCTGTCTCCAATCTTCTGTGACTTTGATTCGGATGATTCGGTTAAGGACAAGGACTACGAGGTTACATCTAATTACGTCGATTCAAGTGAAGAGAGTGATACGGACAGGAATATTAAAAAAACACTTGCTCATAAGTCCCAAATAAAATGCATATCTCAAAGAAAAGGTAAGAGAAGCTCTAAAGCAGAGAAAGAAAAATGTGTGCCTTCCTTTCCCAATAAAGTTATATCTCGACGTCACTCATTTAACAATGGCGAAAGAGCTGCTGTTCACGATCCTGTTTTCAAAAAGAGACGAGCGTCGACTGATGCTGCTGTTATTATATCAATGCCACCATTTGACAACCCAGCCACCAGTGATAATGAAGGTGAAGAAGGTTCAACAGCGCGGAAACGAAAAAAGTACAATAGCAGTGTGAAACAGCGAGAAATCCAAAGAAAAAAACAAAAACTTTTGAAATATACTGTAAAACCTGGATGTGACGAGAAATGTATAAAAAAATGTAGTTCTGTATTTGATGAATCTGAACGTGAGAATATAAATAAAACATATTGGAGTCTGCAACGCGGGGAAATGAGAATGTTTATAAGGTCAAACTATATTGTAGCCATTCCCAAGCGTAAGTACACATCTGACCCTAAAAGAAACCCCAAAAGAACTTTTACGCTGCAGAAAAATGACGGAACCGTAAGACAAGTATGTAAAATTTTTTTTTTAACAACTTTAGGTTTCAATAGAAACAATGATCTTATACTTACCACCTGTCTCGATACTGAAAAAGATACAGATAAACGTGGTAAACATACCAAGAAACCGGCGTTTAATCGTGATTTACTCAACCAACATGTTGAATCATTCAATCCCAGCGCTCCTCATTACCGTAGAGAGCACGCACCAAATCGGCGTTATTTGCCCAATGACATTAATATAAATTTTATGTATAAAGACTTTTGTTCAAAAAATCCCGAGTCAAAACTCAGTTATGACTTATATCGATCTCACTTAAAATCAATGAATATATCTTTCACTCGGCTCGGGAATGAGGAGTGCGAACAGTGCGAATCATACAAACATCACACTAAAGAAACAAGCCATGATGTTCGTAAGCAATGTTTTCCTGATTGTGACACTTGCTTGGCTTGGGCTAAGCATCATGATCGATACAAAAAAGCTAGAGCCCTTTATGATGCTCACAAAGCTATAAAGCAAAACGAAAATAGTATTTATTTTAGCGGCGATCTAGAAAAAGTTATCATGCTGCCTAGAATGGAGATGTTCAAAGCGGTTATATTTTGTCCCCGTTTGACGCTCTTTAACCAATCCTTTGCACCGGTTGGAAAAATATCAAAGGAATCGAAACCTCTTGCTGCAATTTGGCACGACGGAATAGCCGGTAGAAAACAAGAGGATATTATGAGCGCGTACTACAGTTTTTTCCTTCGTCATCGAGACGTTCAGAATGTTAATATCTGGTTAGATAATTGTACATCACAGAACAAGAATTGGCTGTTTTATTCCATGTTAGTCGACCTAGTAAACAGTGACGTTATAAGTACAGAAACAATAACTTTACACTACTTCGAACCCGGCCACACCTTCATGAGCTGCGACCAGTTCCACCATCAAGTGGAACTTGCAATGAAAAAGAAGGGTAAAATATATGACTTTTCAGATTTTGAGGAAGCTGTAGCCTCTGCAAACAATGGCAGAGTAACTGTCAAAGCGCTACAAGCAAATGAATTTCTCAATTTACCCAATAATGTCTCTGAGCGGCGAATTCAACAAGCATGCCCTAGAGTCTATCTGAAAAATATAACACAAGTCTCGTTTAAGAGGTCAAGTTATGACATGTTGTATAAAAATGATTTTAGTGATGAATACTCAAGTTTTAAATTTTTAAATGACAAGTACTTAAGAAATCCACGTACCAACATAAGCTTCCGGACACAGCCGAAAGGCATTGATGAGGAACGTAAATCTAACTTAATAACTAAATTGTCGCCTATCATTCCAAAACATAAAATGGTATTTTGGAATGGATTGCCTACAAACAATAACACAGAAACGACCAAAAATTCAAGGAGGACTACCTAAACCTAAGAAAGCCATTTTAAATACCCAAGTACCTACAATTCTTTTTTTATTTTAATATAACTACTTAAATGTATATATTACTTAGTGCCATAAGACTAAATAATTATATTATATATTAAATTATTTAGTCTTTATTATTAATAATTATATATTTATTACTAATTATTAATTATATTACATATTAAACCTAATAGGGACCCCTATTAGATTTAATTCTATATAGAGGACTCAGTTGATTACATGATTGTGATAATTTTTTAGTTAAAGACTGATTATATTGTAAAATTTAGAAAGCTATATAATAGTCTTAAGACTGAAGAAAATTGTTATAGCAGGTTGTTTTATGACAACTGCAGCTAGTGAGATAGATGGTTATATTTTTTTATTATCTTAAGACACTTTTCACTCCAGGGTTTTAAGTTAGAGAATGTTTTGATATTAAGATAATATTGTGATTTAATTATGAATATTACTAAGCCCAAATGTCAAAAATAATTATTTATGTTATTGATAACCATTTAAAATTGTTTGAAATAAATGATTAATAAATAATTTGTTTAATTTGCTTGCTTGTTTTCTTTTTTTTTCTCGAATAATTGTAAGTCATTGCTTATCTATAAAACGGCTAACCGCGAGCGAAGTATGAGTAGCCTTGTTTTAAGTAAGCAATACCGTTTAACTTGACGCCGCTTAATATATTATTACACAATTACTTGATTATAATGATCACTAAGTGCCTTAACTTGTTTATAAACCAAGGGGCTAAACCTTAATTTTACAGTCATTACTTGATTATATCATAGTTATGCAGCTTAGCCGTATTGTAATGACGTATTTTTTGATAACTTTAAATAAAAATTTTAGTAGTACAATTCTAAAGCAATTACTACGTTATAATACCGTTAGAGTAGGGTTAGCCCTATTATTATGCAGTATTTAATTACTAAACTGGGAAGAAATGCTAAGCTTAATTACAAATATCTGTTTTATTGTAAGACTGAAAGATGTTTTCAGTTTTCATACCCCAAAAAAAAATCGTTGATAAACCAGTGACATTTGTCTCTTAGAAAGATTTTTATATCTTTATTCGTTTGGAAGAGACATCATTTCGCAGGTTTTTGTCCGATATCTCTGAAACTACTTTATGGGTTTAACCGTATTTTAAACAATGTACGGCAGAATATTAAATAGGCACTCAAAGCAAAGAATACTAACTATCTCAAAGTGTGAGGCTAGCCCCCATTTCAAAAACTAGATGAGAAGCTCCGTTGTTCTGTGTTAGTCTTGACCAATCTATAATTTATGTATTACATAACTTGGTTAAGTCTGCTAAATCCAGTTCCACCAAATAAGATGTTACACGTAAAGACTTTAGTTCCAATAGATGACCTGATGATACTTAACTAGATAAAGAACCAATAAACTTTTGTCAATAGGTATCCGTGGTGAATATCTTTTCATTTAAAATCGTTTCAATTACAATTTACCATCGTGTACCATTTTACAACAGTCACACCCACAATATTGTTGCTTTCAATTCATTCGGCAATGTCCCCGGGCGTTTGCCGAGCCAAGGCTGAGCTGAAAGCCGAAAGCCGAGCGGCTAATGCGGCGACCCCTAACGACAATTTAATAAAGAAAGCTAAAGCGTACCGCACAGTAATAACGTTTGTAAAAATATCCGCAGACACACGGTTAAGGGGAAGATCGCACTGGGCATAAAGGATTAATTTAATCTAAACGTCAAAAATCTCCGACTCCAACTAGAAAAAGAGCTGTAACTTTTGAACGGCTGAACAGATTTTCATGAAACATAGCTAAGATGATACCCGATGAAACGAGCTTTCGATTAAAAAAAACACCATTGAAATCGGTTCATCCGTTTTGGAGCTATGATGCCACAGACAGATACACAGATAATAATAAATAAAGTTTATTTTCAGACTTCAGTCCATAGTTTTGTTAGTACTTTTTTTGTGTTAGTAACACACAGACACACACTACAAACTTATAACACCCCTCTTTTTTGTCGGGGGTTAAAAATGAAACGTACATAATATATTACATTGGATCGTTTCAGGGAAGTGTACTCTCAACTGCGGACTCGTGTGTGTGTACTTCAAGACCTCAGTCCGCTGGTTGATGTATAAGGTCCTAATATAATGACGAAGGCCCTTTTAAGGGGTTATACTACTCATCATTATGAACAACTTTTACTATTGAACCAACCGTAAAATCGCGAAAAACAAATCTACTGTTCCTAACATTTACCTAGTCGAGTAATATTACCTAATTGATTTGTATAGAACAGCTGATTGTTTTTTCGCGATTTCAGGGTTGGTTCCATACTAAAAGTTGTTCATAAATAATGAGTACTATTACCCCTTAAAAGGACCTCCGTTAATAATTAAAGTGGCTAACAAGCATACGGCCCGCCTGATGGAAAGTGGTTACCGTAACCTATGGACGCTTACACCCTTATCACTCGCGCATTGGGAATTTGGGACCTTTTTCCACAACCTGCAACGTATCTTTCATTTTTAACCGACTTCAAAAAAAAGGAGGAGGTTCTCAATTCGCCGCGTATGTTTTTTTTTATGTTTGTTACCTCATAACTCTCGACTGCGTGAACCGATTTTGATGATTCTTTTTTTATTTTAAAGCTGGTGCTTCCCGAAAGGTCCCATTTAAATTTAGTGAGGATCTGATGAAGATTTTCGGAGATAGACAATGGAACTCTTGAATGAATAACAGCACATCACTCGCGATTGCTGTAATCTCATGTTTATTTATTGTTTATGCCACTCAAAATTGAAAAATAAAAAATAAACTTTAAAAAACAAGTAAAAACCGACTTCAAAAAAACTAAAAAGTATAAAATAATTTTCTTAAAAAACTTAACAGCTTCTGAAGTCGGGGCCTATAATTCTTCAATGTACCTACTCGTAGCTTGGCAGTAGCCCCGACTTCAGAAGCTGTTAAGTTTTTTAAGAAAATTATTTTATATTATTATTTTAAAATAAATAAATAGTAAAAAACTTTTTTAAAACCAAGCTTGTACACGAATCACGACGTTTTGAAAGTGCTTGCAAAGGCCCAGTTGAAATAAAAAACTTTGACTTTGATTTTGTTTCCAACTCTTCAATGAAAGAGTCATTTAATTTTTGGATAAACCTATTTCTAGCAATTCCAATTTCAAAAACCCACTTCCAGCGATCACCAAGGAATAGAAACGTCGATGAAATGTATAGAAATGACATTTACGGAGCACTACACCGTTCGACAATTTCTGTTCATCCAAAATTGCATTGAAGTTTCCTAGAAGATCGGAGACTATTATATTTTTAAGGGAGCAATTTCTCGAAAACTAGCTGAAACCATGAAAAACGCTGAACTAAAAGTATATTCTAGGTACTTGAAACAAAATAATAATAAATAAATTTAAATAAAATTAATTACCAGCAGAGCTCAACCCCTTAACGGCTCGGGGGTGCGGTTTCATAGAGTTTTATTTGCACGCCGCCTTAACCCGCGCGCGCTGCCAATATTAAATTCTGCAACCCCCGCCTCACCCCACCGCGCCGCTATGTTCAAATTACATTATATGTTTGCTGAACTTTGATTCCATTCGTAAGGGGATGACTTTTGTCATAAGGTTTGTAAGCATATATAATTTCGCGCTTGTATGGTGACTGATGAATTAAATCCCGCGAATGTTAAAGCCACGAGCCACGAATGATTGTCAAGAGGTTGAGCTGCAGCGTCTTTCTTTAAACTAAGAATAAACTCTGAGGCTGAGACCTATAAAGCGTAGGTAGTTACTTAGATTTTGCTCAGACTTTGCTTTGGAGTTATTGTCTTTATTCATTGGCTTTTTAAACGTTCAATTTCGTCGGTCATGATGAGATGGGTTTCATGCAATCTTCTGAAAAAAAAAAATATCATCATTGGTTAGTAGAATGAGGGTCAGTGACAATAGCATCCTGAAAACAGTAGCGGAGAATACTTGTTCTCCTATTTTGAGGCATTTTGTGGGGTGGATGGTCAGGTAGGAAACGCATTTCTTACTTGGCTATCTTCTGCGCGGAGTACTTCAAACTTTTATTTTATTTTATTTTTGTACATGGCGTGTATTACTAACACAATGGATCTTTTATTGTCCGAAATAAAGAAATTTGATTGATTGATTACCTACCGCATGTATAAATTCCAAATCAAAGTATAAGCTAAGCATTAGCTAAATAAAGTTTAACGTATGTAAGTACATAAAGTCTAAGCAAAGTCAAAGTACGCAATAGATCTCAACCTGAGATTACCAAGCCGTTAGCCAAGCGCCAGATTCCGATTATATGAAACAACTGTTTAACTAGGTATATCCCTCACGGCTGTTTAATTTTAACGATCTATTGGAACTTTGGGCGGCTGAGGTACTGCAGTGAATCTTTCACCTTTAAAATTCCAAGCTAATACAGACATATATTGTCTGTTTATTCAAAATCTAAATAAAACCGGACGAAATCAGAACAAACGGTAGTCGCGGTCTGATAAGATGATGATAAACTATGTCAGATCCGTATAGAAACTAAATAATCCGGTAACAATGTATTTAGAATCTGCGTTAAAGTTTTTAAAAATTTAGTGGGCCAAGCTTTGTACAGAATTTTGTTGACAACCAGTATGTCGGTATCTACTGGCGCCGGTCCAAGTCGT
The DNA here is from genome assembly GCA_932294325.1 of Allophyes oxyacanthae. Classification (NCBI taxonomy): domain Eukaryota; kingdom Metazoa; phylum Arthropoda; class Insecta; order Lepidoptera; family Noctuidae; genus Allophyes; species Allophyes oxyacanthae. Next base: position 2,612,425 of record OW028633.1, on the reverse strand, counting down.
GGACGCAAGCAAACTGTTATTGAAGTAGATGAAGAGATAAATGCTGAACTAAAAGTAGATAGTTTGAAGGAAACATCTGTTAAGAAACGCGGTACATTCTCTGAATTAGGTTGAAACAAATAACTCGTTACTACATCTAGTTCAGGTGCGCGGAAAAAGCCTCCGGCACATTCTGGACAGTCAGCTCCGTTACCAACCTTGTTCACTGGCTAAGTCTTCAACTACAGCATGAGCTAATTCGAAGCGACAGTTGAAGATGAAGCTCTCCATAGCTGGCCGCTTTCCAAAAAAGTGTCGGTTGTCGTCAAGCCGTCTAAATGGATGTGCCCAGTCATCCCGCACCGACCACGCTGGTAACAGTTTGCTTTGTAATCTCTTCTTCCTGGCGTTTCAGTCTACTAAAAGTAACATCCACAAAACGAAAGTTAATATAATATAGATAGGTACACAATGTCTTCTCTCCCGTCCATCGGTCTATTCATTTGGTACAAATCATCAAAATCGTAAAGAAGATTGTACCTAATTTAGCCAAATTGGACGAATCGTCAAAAATATTCTGAATACAGCAAAGCCAATTATCTGATTTTAAAAATCGACAAATCAATAAAATGGTAACAGAAAGCACAAGCAACAAAAACGTGAACATCAAAGGAATTGTATCGAGCCGACCTATTGTGTCGCTATGAAAAACTTCACAGTCGAATATCATCTGAAAGTTATTAAGTGCGAAATTAATAAAAAGCTGTCGCTCGCTCCGGTTCACCGGCTACGAAAGAGCAACATCACTGTTACGGGATAATAGCCCTTATTGAGCGCGCGTCAATTAAATTCGCGAATCCTTTGACAGATAGATTCCAACAATGGTCTCTTGTTCCGTGCCCTTCCCCCCATCCCTCCGACTCGTGCCACCCCCGGACGTGCCGGGGCAGGTTAATAATGATTATTAATATAGTTTAGGAGTCGTTAGGTATAAATGAGGCGGCCGCGACAACTTGTCTAATATCGCAGCGCGCAAATACTCGTGGTTGGAGCTAGGCCGGGAGCGAGGAGCTGTAATCTTTCATTTTATGTTGACAATCTTGTTAAATTGGTAGAGTAAGATCGAAACATTAGAGATGTAAGTATATAATACATTTAATTAAAGCCTAGAAATTCACTTAACAAAATCTGTGATACGATGAATTCACAGAATTTGACATATAAATATTTTTCATTGCAAAGAATTTAGTAGCAACTTTCTTGACATTCAGTCATTCAGACAAAACATACAACAGTATTGTTGTAGTATGTTTTGAATGAATGACGATACGTAATATTATTTTCATATTGTCCATCTTTCTTTCTACCTTTTCTATTTTTTTCTTTTTTTATTAAAAAACGTTGCTCCTCACTATACCCTCGATACAGCAGAGTATCTGTTTCGAGGGTACAGGTTACAAAAATACATCTCACATGCACACACACCCAGACACGAAGTAACTATCTGTAGATCATACAAAAAATTGTTCCGTGCGGGGATCGAACCCGCGGTACGTAGCGCAAAAAGTCAATCACTTAGCCACTGCGCCAAACGTGTCATCTATATGAATTTTATTACTTTTACAAGTGGTAATTCTTCAAAATCTGACTACTTTTTGACAAAGAGCCAAAAACACATCCTCACCTATCACTCCCTAATTTTTCGGTAAACGAAATCTACCAAGTGATTTATAACTAGCGTCCAACTCCGGTGCTAATATGTAACAGAGCGGGTGAATATTAAACGCCGAAGCTATTTCAATTATCTCGCCGCCACTCGCTGCCGTCACAGCAATCCGATTATAACGTAGTTAATAATGAACTTTAATGTATTTCTTATAACTTACATTGTTGTTTTGTTTATGACCATTACTATAGGAAAAAAAGAGGATCAAATCAAATTAATAAACATTTTCAAATCGCATTGATAGGTATTATAAAAGATGCAATTTTTTTCAAATCAAATCAAATCATTTATTTGCCGTAATATGGGTATACATGGGGTGGTACATATCGACGTCCCCGGGGAATAATCCGGTAATCGCAAAAATCAAATTTTACAGGAAAAATGATTTAGTGTTTTTGGGGAATATCTCTTCAACAAAAGGCAACTATGACAACATTGTTATATGACGGAAAAGATAATTTTTACACGAAAAGTTTATAGTATTAACTGTAACTATTAATTATACACAGAATTAGTTATTCACCAAAATACGTAATACCGAAAATGGTTTCAGAAAATTTTTAGGGTATTGATATCTTACGATCCTGACTTATCAATATTATTCCAGTAATGTTTACTTACCGAATTATTCTTGTAAATTTCTTAAAAATCATAGGCGTAACATTGTTTTACTGGATTATTAAACGTGTTTTTTTATTACAGAGAGAGATTGCAATGTTCAGTTACCGACTTATTATGGGAAAATTTTAAATAACCATAAAAGGGTAAAGTAGTGTAACCCGTATTTTATAGAATTTTTTTGGTAGTCATATTATCGTAATCATTGAAAACCGATTATGTAAAATAAATTTGTCGTCGGTATCTTCGAGGGAATAATAAAAGAAAACTCACAAAATTTATTAAAATTTAGTATTTATACTTAATTTTAATCAATTTTGTGTTTATTGGGAACAAAGTTCTTATAGAGATCACAAATTACAATCAGTAAAAGTATAAAAAAGTAGCCAAGTAAAAACATTAATAACTAATCGTTATTATCACTTTCATCATCATTATCATCGCGATCATCACTATTTTCTACAGAAATTAAGGATTCATAAAATGCGTGGTAATACCGTGGAATCGCTCCACTATTGCACAAAGACAGTAAATCTGTATGCAACGGTTTGCTTATAGGAAGAGGTTGTTGATAAGCACGTGCCAATACAGTATCTTCTATCAAAGCATCTGTCTTAGGTTTTCGCCCACGTCGTTTGGTTTGAAATGAATTTGAAATATTTAATTCAGAATACGCCTCATCAAAATCATATTTAAAGAAAACCTTGTCCTGTTGGGATGACACATAAATTTCCATTACATCAGACCAGCGTATCGTATTCCCATCTATATCGCGACGCCAATTCAAAGGATTTACCAATTTTTTAATGTCTATAATATCTGTTTGCTCCAATTCTTTCATAGTATATTTTTCCCCCGAGACTTTGGAGTTTAGAATTATATTATATATTTGATCAGGTGTGTAAATAGACTTATTTCTCATGTTCCTTTCAATACAGGCATGCATCGAGTCTCCCTCATTCTGGCTATGGCCAGTCTCAAAAAATCTGTGCGTTATAGACAACTGCATACGCATATAAAGCAAAAATGAACCTGTTCTTATTTTGGCCATAACAACCATCCGAATAAAAATATATCTTGTTAACACCTCGCTCCTGTTCACTCTTCAAGAATTGCAACAAACAACTCCCAATTTCTATGCAGCCTCGTTTTGCGATTTGGTAATGCCACACGTAGCAATACCCTTTTTTACGTAGAGCGTCAAAAATAGTAAAATTGTACACAGGGTACTTGCGTTTATAATGGATAATGCCTACAACAGATTGTGGAATACTTAACATTTTTTGCAGGTCGAAGATAGCAATCGTGCTATCGTTTTTGTCAATTGTTATTTTTTCTTCATGTTTAATTTGCCGAATTCTCTCTTTTCTATTTAAATAACGTTTATAGCTTTCTTCTAAAGACTCTTTCTCTGATGGACTGGCTTGCTCATATAGGTACAAAACATGTAGAGCATTGATCTTTTTTAGGCTTAAAAAATGAGTAGTTAAATTTTGTGTTAAAAATGGTTTCATATTGACGTTTTGTCGCCATCGTAACTTCAACATAATTTTGCTGCGGAAACCACTCAGTGTACAAACGATACATTTTTGATATGTTGAGGTCTTGTGACAAATATTCTCGAGTTGAGCTTTTTCTTGTATAATGAGACTCTACTTAGGAAATAATGAAATATGCTTCTCAATACTCGATTCCGTGCTGGAGCTCATTTTTTGAGGTCTATTGGTGTGCTTACCTCTTAAGTCTGTAATCCCTTCGTCTAATTTAATTTTTTCTATTGCTGTATATACTATTTGTTCATTAATTTTTAAATTTTAGTCCCGGATGATAACTGTAGCAGTGCATTACCGAAAATGTCTACAACAAAATTTACGATAATAAACCTGTAATCGCGTTAACCAGAAATTTTGCTGAAATATTTTACAGTAATATAACTTTACCGAAATGTAGCCACAGAATTTAATTTGTAATAATGTATTTCGTTATTTTTCTAGTAAACAAAAAATGGAAAATTTCCAAAGAACAAAAGTGTTATAAGGAAAACCGTTGGAAATTACCGAAGAAAAAAATTGAAAAAAAAATCATAGGTGTATCCCGACCCATAGATACCGTAAATCGTATAACAGTAAAAAGTCAGTAATAGTATAATACAGGTTTATTCCTTGGGGGCGTCGATATAATAAAAGTTCTTAGACCATATCCTACCTTAACAGGTGTGCAAATATTAGATAGTATAATTCACTTGCTTTTTGCTTCTTTTCACTTGTTTTTTTTATTTAGTACATGATAATAATTATGTCTGCCGGAAAGGCCTGGTTGCGGGTCTGGTAGTCGAAAAAATGGCAGTCATAAGTAAGTGAAGGAACAAGTGTTATTGAGTTCTTCTTTTGGTGTTCCTCCATTGAAAAGGGAGGATCCTCCGACCAGGCGAGGTGGTATTGCCTGGCGGGCCGAAGACCGACGGTTGATGTCGGACAATTGTATTTATATGTGTTAGATACGATATTATATTTTTCCTTGCGCGATGCAGGTCTCGTAATCTGATTGGTCAATTCATATTTTCGCGCCACTACTGTTGTCAGTTTCACTGACTTTTAAGTAGTTATTCTTTTTGGCGATAGATGTCGCTACAACAATATTCCCATCTCGGATCGCCACATAGACTAATAACTATCCTATGTCTATGGATCGCCAAGAAACATAAACGTCAACATTGACGCGTTTGTTCCTTTGCTATCAGATCAGAGATTGATGTCTTGTCAAAAAGGAAAGATTCTTCAGTCAACGATTAGCAAATATAAACACTGTACTGTACTCTCAAAAGTGTCTCAGACGTTAAAGAGGAAGTGAATTCTTTTCGTCAGACATTTAAGATGTTTTCATCACATTTCACCGATACCGTGCCGTCATGTAATACAATGTATTTTGGGATGCACTCACATCAGCGCTTCATTGAGGAAATCCTTGATTCAGAAAATCAGAATAAATACAATATTATACAACAGCCATCAACTGAGAATGATCTTCACCCATGGAACGCTTCAACTCGTAATCTTTAGTTATTTTTAATTAATGACAGATTGTTGAGCGCAGGTGCAAGTAAGTTGTCTTATAGAGTAATTTCATACAGTCATACTTGGTCCTGCCTACCAGCTCAAGTATAACATTCCACCTTGCTTATTATGAGTTTGAATGCAGACAACGTTTGAATTTTGAGGTCGTTTTCAATAGTAATAATCATGAAGGGATCTTGTGTATGGAAGGCGGACAACCAAGTGTTATGGTGGAACTTCGGAGAGGTTTATGAACAGCATTGCACAACGAGTGCTGGTGAGATAATACACGTCTCCATTACAAAGTTTAAAGTGCTAGAAATATTTGCTGCAAATAAGGATAGGTAGTGCGGCAATTCTCACGTCCACGTTCTCAAACTTTTACCAAGTTCATAACATAACATTCCGGATAGTTTACCAAAACATTTTGTTGCGCATCGCTCAACTAAACGACTCAAACAATTAGTTGCAAAGTAATTAAGTGTCGAATGCTCCACGATCATTTATTTCTACCAATACAAGCAACAATGACATTTCTTGTGAACCTTAATCGTCGGACAATAAGAGTTATTTTGAAATGTTGTAAGAATTATATTGAATAGTAATGAAAGTGTTGGCAAACGACTGGCATCTCACGCCTATGCTCGTTGGACGTGATGAATCTTTGCCATGCATCAATAAAAAGGGTTTTGTTTTATTGAGATCATATGATCAGTTAAGAATAGACGAAGCACCTGTTCTCGTGGGCGTTGAAGAATTTGACTATATGATGATAATATTAGTTATAATGAGAAACCTATGTTTATGAAATAATAGATATTATCATTGTGGTTTCTATGCGAAGGGATCTGTTCAGCCAACTTAACACTAAAAGTAACTGGAAAAGCAATACTTTTATATGGACTGCACATTTTAGACGGCGATTGCTCTTGGAACTAACTTGCCATGATAAAGATAAATGAACTCCTGGTTTCCGAACGTTAACCAGAGCCTAGCAAAAAGGTGAGGTAATGCAACGATGAAGACGAAACTTATTCAGAAACTGCAATGATGGTATGGAGTTTTATGGTATTAAATTGTCTTTACTAGCAAAGTAGCAATTAATCTTATTCCTGCAAAGGAAAGTGTGGAGTCATCTTTATAACATATTTTGCTGAAGGAGATAAACGTTCAAAGATAAAAACATCGCTTTTATCATCCAATATTTCAACGGAAGAAAAATTGGGAACATTCAAAATATTTGGCATATTTCTATCGCGGATACCATTAGCCATTAGCCTAAGAAAACGTTTATCATGTAAGTACAGAAGCTACAACTATTAACGTGGTCGAAGGTATTTGGTCCGACAGACATGAATTTTCGTAATGTGTAACTTTCAACCGAGACTATGCGCAACTGCTAGTATAATTAGGTACTTTTAGTCTGTTGAGTGGTGATACATTATTTATGATTGGCAGTACGTGCTTGTAAAAATTGTTTGATTCCCAATGGAGAATAGACTTCTCCACCCTTGGGTGTTATTAAAATCGAATTGGGGATTATGTATAGGTAAAGTAAGACAGCAGCGAACCTGCATGTGCTTAGACCAACATGCTACAATCATCAATACAATATCTGCAAAGCTTGGTGATGATGACAATTTCACCATTGTATGACCGTTCATTAACAGCGGTCATTTTACAGGCCCTTATATTTAAAAAAAGTTTAACAGAGGTGTTTAACGGAGAATCCCCTAACCGTAAACGGTGAGATCAAAATCAAATTTTTAAGAATCGATTTTGTGTTTGGTGTCATTAGATCAATTAAATTCAAGATACCATAAAATGACACCTAAATAAGATCTAAAATATACAGACACACCGTTTAAATCATTTGTTGCTATTGGTTAGACGTATACTACAACACAGCCCTAAAACACGCAGCTGAATCACAGAAGACATACGGTGACTAGACCATAATGTTTGTGTTAATGTGTTTTGAAACGGTTCCACGACATTATAAGCGGGGCGTACTTTTATAGAAGTAAGTGCTGCTGCCAAATTCTACTAATGTCATTGTTCGGTGATAACAGAACTGAATCATCGAGGTATTTGTAGATCGAATGATGCATAATTCTGTGCAAAGTACATGAATAGACATTCCAGTTTTGTACCTAATTGTTATGGCCGATTTGGTTAGGTCTTCACTAGAAACATCTATGATTATGATGATACATACGATGTCTTGATAAAGATAGGTTAGGCGATGTCTGCGCAAGACTAAGTCGTAAGTAATAAAGTCGAGATACCCAATTTCAAAATGCTAGTTCTCAAAATTTATCATGGGACTCGGGAGCAAGGACCATCTTATATAATATCTGTCTACTAGTATCTATTATAAAATATTAAAGATGATTACAACATACCTAACTATCACCTAGTAAAACTCACCATCATGTATTCAAACCCCTGTCGCCTATTTGCGTGCGCTCGCAATGGAAATCACTTTATTTTCGATAGTTCAACAATGTTTATTGCATTGCTCCAGTTGTTGAGCGAAGAGATTTTTAAAACATTTTTAAGCTGTGTTATGTAGGTACAAAAGCGCGTATCTTATCAATAGGTCGTGAATGAGTCATGATGTTTTTTTTTTATCCCCAGGTTTTCATAACACGATCACGGTATAACATACACATAAATATTCCTCTTATACGCACCAGCTCTTCTAGAGATCTGAGTAGTTCAACTTTGTTAGAGTTACCTACGAGTATATGACCTACGATCCATACGTGAATATTGATCAATCTTCCGCCTGGCGCTATTAATCCTGGGAATTGCGTCTACGAAATATAAATATTGATCAATAAGTGCCTCTTACAATATTATTTTAATGTTGAAATGATCACATGCTCATAAAATTGTATGTGTCTACTTTGGCTATCAGTAAGCTTGAAAGAGATTGCTGTTTAAACGTTCCGCTGAATCTCCGCACCACTGGATTTGACTCATGACAATCTGAATACTATAGGCCACCAACAACTTTTCTAGCGTGTGGTTCTCCGCTAAGAATAGACCACCCAGATAACCGCACATCTTTCAGTGACGTCCTAAAACATATTTGTATGAACAAGAAAGTAATTATAAAAGTGGTCCTTAAGTCCGAAAAGAAACAAATCTTTCTTCAATACATAAAAAAAAATCGTAAAAAAGATGATAAATATTATAGTTTCTGCAGTAAACAGACTTAAGATTGAAACTGACAACACGTATCGATGCAGATGACGCGACTGAAGCAATAATGTAAGGAGTAACATATTGAATTTCAAGATTGTATTGAACGTGAACATCTACGTACTACAACAAGATATTTTTCCATCACGTCTCATTCACTAGGAGATGCCTCGGCTATGTTTTATAAAAGGTAAAAGAGTCCTACTAGGGTCAATCACGGGGCAATTGACATATTTCATTTTTTATCCAAAACTGAACTGAATCTCCCTAAATTCACGTTTTAATTTCAAATGACTGGGCCAGAGCGTTGAGATAATCTTCATCTTTACTTCTATTAATATTAAGCTAACACATCTCGAGTATTTCCTCTGAACCCCTGCCCACATAATGTTCCCAACATTCGTCGACTAGCTTCGATTTGACCGTTCGTTGTATTATTACTAACAAATACTAATAACTATTTCAACAAAAACATCTTAAAAACAAGAATACTAAATTGAATGTTAATCATTGAAATCATGAGTGGCTCCCGAGTTTATGCGTACCGGAGGACCAACCCGCGAGGCAGACGGTCGCTGCGTGGTTTGAAATGGAGAGACGATACAAGTATGCTTACTTATTTTTTTACGTTCCCGAATTAGAATGGAATATTAAACCCAGTTTGAGAGAGATACTCAAAAGTTATCTAACCTTTATGCATCTGTATTATACGTAATTGGTTCCATTTCAACTCCCATTCATTCCGCAGTATCAGTCATGAACTTGAATGAATGTTACGAAACAAGTGTCAGAGCCCTACCGAAACAAAATTCCTTTCAGCGAAAAATCTGAAGCGGTAACACGATAACGAATAGGATTCCTGGCACATTCATACGATTTCGAACGATGACTATTATTAAACCGTTCCTAATAGCGCGGCGGTAAACAAGAGTTGTCGTCATATCGACGTATTGCGCCTAATATTCGTCGTGCAGATGTAAACTAAGCGCGCCGGGAGTCTGTTGTATTAATAGACATGCCGAACCGATGGCTTCTTTTACTCCAGCGAGCTCTCGCGATATTTACGGAAACGCGCGGTGTAAGCGAATCTTTAGCTTATCGTGAACATGTAAAGGCTAGGATCCCATGGCTGGCCAGGCAGCGCCGCCCTAAGATATTACGATAAAATTAGAAAATGCTTTTGGCCGCGGGAGTTGTCTTTACTATTTATGGTAGTGCACGCGGTGGTTAATTCTGACGCGTGTGGTAACCTCCGTTTCTAATTTTAAATTCGAACCCCGCTCTTGCTAGGGGAAGTGTAATTTCTGTGCTCGTTATTTAGCTATGCCTCGTTGTCATT